>CM059788.1:10939408-13439408 GCA_030435695.1 Brachymystax lenok tsinlingensis
CATTTGGCCTCCCTTGATAAAAATAAATAAATAATAGCCAAATCAGCATTGAGCTAAACTGAGCGAGCTCAGCTGTGAATGGTCCTGGCACACCCCCCAAAAAAGTGTAAAGGGATGCCAGTTGGGATTTGGCTTCAGACCAAAAGTCATTATTAACAGTCATTATTGACAGAAAAAATCTTGAATTGTTGCACCTCATTGTGTTGTTTTCCTCCAGTGGCTAGCTGGCTAAAATAATCCCTTTCCTAAATTAGCCGTGGATGGAGATAGGGATTTGGACTTGTGGTTTTACTTAATTCTCCATACTGGCCAATGATTTTAACGGCGATTCTGATCCAACCATAAATTCATACATTGTGCCCCTGGCCTGAGAGGATGGAAGTTCAACATGGCATTGGCGGTTCTCTACAAGTAAGGTGAGTCAATATGTTTTTCTACTTGCACACACACACACACACACACACACACACACACACACACACACACACACACACACACACACACACACACACACACACACACACACACACACACACACACACACACACACACACACACACACACACACACACACACACACACACACACGGAAATAAGAACCATGGACAGCCACATCCTATTTAGCTTACGTTGATTGGGCAAAATAATTTTTGGTATCTGTTAGTTGTCACTATATTAGGTGATTAGATAGATGATGTTGAATCGTGCTGGAATAGTGCAGTTCCTGTTTTCTTTGCGACTTGCGGTAACTCTCCGTGATTCTAAATCAATAGTTCTTAAGTTGCCCGAAAATGTCGGAAACTTTAACTTGCTTGACCATGTTGTAGGTCATGTAACTGTTTGTTACATGCAATATGCTTTGTGGACTTCACTGGACAGAGGTTGCTCTCCGGTTTAGTGATGAAACAAATGTGTGGTTGAATTTATTCTGCCACTGTGTCTTCTTATTGTCTTGGCCTTAGGCCTATATATCACATTCGAAAGGCATATGAACTAACAGGTTATATAGAAAAGAACGCAATAATAATTTTTTGGATTAGCTTCCCCAGTGATTTTACCCATGCACCACTACTGTTCCATTACCCATTTAGGCAAATTGCGCATTAATAAATTGGCGACAGCCTAAACGCTCTCCCACCTATCAGTTTCATGTCTCATGTAGCCCGTGAAAGCCAACATGGATAGAATGCAATAATTGATTAACATTTGCCATATTCGAATTATAAACAATTCCCTGCCGGTGACTGTTATCAGCACCTCACAACCCTGAGCTGCACACTCCACTCCCCATCCCCCACAACCGGAGACTGAGAGTCTAGGGGGTACCATAAACGTGCCTCTCAAACGCTCTTTGACCTGTCTGACCTGTGCCCTGATAGGTTACTAGGGGCCCGGACATCTGCCCATCCTCTTGACTCCACGTCACACAATACTTGCAGTCTCCCTAAAGCAGTGGCAGAGAGCAACACATCTGTCTCTGCCCATCAACAACTGGACTCACTCACCTCTCTGGACTTGTGGGACGGTGTGCGTGCCCAAAGTGAGTTGTGTGACATGTATATATGGTTCTTAATAGTTAGTTGTTACTATTGTTGTATGCCGTCTTTGTGTATAGCTGTATTGCCATATGTGCAGGTAGCATGTACATTTTCATCCTTCCCTTTAATAGTCTTGTTGCTCTACTTGTGCTATCAGTCATAGTATTGTGTACAGCGTATTCATTACCTCTGTTTCTCCAGTTTCAGATGCACTACAATTCCACTACCTCTCCCACTTTCCATCCCCATGTGCATTCTCATGTGCATCCTCCTCAGAGTGTTTAAATCAAGTTCCTGCGTGTGTTAACTCTTGGGCTGCTTTATTCCCTTCTAACCTGTCACAAACGAGTCAAATACATAGAGCCGGGTCGCTCTCTTTTACGGTCCTTCGAGACGGATTTGTGACTTTGCTGACACCACCACAATATGGCGGCCCACAGAGACCACACAGGGTATTTTCCACACTGCCCACCTGCAGTCCAAAGGAGTACGGCTCTGGGGTATCCAGTGAACAACTACCATGTGGATTATACCCCCTCGCTGTAGTCTATGGGAGCCCCACACCTCAAATCAAATCAAATTTTATTGGTCACACACACATGGTTAGCAGATGTTAATGCGAGTGTAGCGAAATGCTTGTGCTTCTAGTTCCGACCGTGCAGTAATATCTAACCAGTAATGTAACAATTTCACTTTCAACTACCTTATACACACAAATCTAAGTAAAGGAATAGAATAAGAATATATACATATAAATATATGGATGAGCAATGAGAGTGGCATAGGCAAGATGGAATAGATGGTATAAAATACAGTATAAACATGAGATTAATAATGTTTACATATCTTGCATTACCCAAGCAGAATTTTTTACGTGACTAGTGATCCGTTTATTAAAGTGGCCAGTGATTTCAAGTCTGTATATAGGCAGCAGCCTCTTTGTGTTAGTGATAGCTGTGTTAACAGTCTGATGGCCTTGAGATAGAAGCTGTTTTTCAGTCTCTCGATCCCAGCATTGATGCACCTGTACAGGCCTCCCCTTCTGGATGATAGGGGGGTGAACAGGCAGTGGCTCGGGTGGTTGTTGCCTTTAATCTTCTTGGCCTTCCTGTGACATCGGGTGCTGTAGGTGTCCTGGAGGGCAGGCAGTTTGCCCCCAGTGATGCGTTGTGCAGACCGCACAACCCTCTGGAGACCCTGCGCTTGTGGGCGGTGCAGTTGCCCTACCAGACAATGATACAGCCCGACAGGATGCTCTCAATTAATTGCCTTGTTGCACTACCTGTGCTATCAGTTATAGTATTATGTACAGCGTATTCATTACCTCTGTTCCTCCTGTTTCAGAACCACTATCATTCCACTACCTCTCCCACTTTCCATCCCCATGTTCCTCTTCCTTGTGTTTTAACTCTTGGGCTGCTTTATTCACCTCTAACCGGGGGCGGTGTCAGTGAGTCACAAACCAGTAAAATACGTAGAGCCGGGGTCGCTCTCTTTCACTAATAATTCTGTGCCAACCTATCAGCCGGTGCCATGGGGAAACTTGCAATCCTGTAGATCTGAAATAATTGTATGGGGAAACTTGCCAGCCAACCAGAAAAGGATTTCAGACGTTCATTAAACTCAGGACAATCCTTGTCTTGCAAAGAAAGAGTTTAATAGTTGAAAAAAAAGTAGAACGTGATGACGTGCCTCGCATACCTTCAAAATTATTTGGCAATAATTTATTTGAAAAACTATTTCCTAATTTTTTTGCAGTAAAGTTTTACAAAAGAAAAATCCACCCTTTCGAACAGATGACATTTTTGTTGATCTTTAGAAAATGTCCTATAACATGACGCAATGATTTTGCGACATTGCTTTTGTCGAATAAACCTGGGTAAATGGAAACATGACTAATGGTTCCCAACCAAATTTACTGAGTTTGTGCAATTTTGACAAAAAGCATTTTTTTCTTCTTTTGGCTCAATACTACAAAAGTTTGGATTTGAAATCAAACAATGACTATGAGGTTAACGTGTAGATGGTCAGCTTTAATTTGAGGGTATTTTCATCCATATTGGTTTAACCTTTTAGAAATTAAATTTTTGTACATACTTTTGGTCCCATAAAATGGGGGACTATCGGGACAAATTCACTTGTGCATTAAAGTAGTCAAAAGTGTAGTATTTGGTCCCATATTGCTAGCACCCAATGATTACAAGAAATAATAGAATGTTTCTAAACACATCTACATTAATGTGGATGCTACCATGATTACAGATATTTGTGTGTAACTTTCTCACTCATTATTCCCAATTATTTCAGGACTTTCTGTAATAATTGTAGCATCCACATTAATGTTGAAGTGTTTATAAACATTAGATTCTTACTTACAATAAACGTGACTCGAAAAAGGCACAATACATTATTTACCATTCATTTCTATCGGGCACAAAATAATCTAAAACTCAACCAAAACAGAGCAAATGCTTCCAACAAATTTGTAGTCACAAGCTTGATGTAGTCATTGCATGCTATGAATGTGGGACATTTTACTACTTTAATACACAAGTGAATTTGTCCCAATACTTTTGCTCCCCTAAAATGGGGGGGACTATGTACAAAAAGTGCAGTAATTTCTAAACAGTTCACCCGATATGGATGAAAATAGCCTCAAATTAAAGCTGACAGTCTGCACTTTAACTTCAGTCGTTGTTTGATTTCAAATCCCAAATCTTTTGGAGTATAGTGCCAAAAGAAGAAATTCTTCACTGTCCCAATAATTACAGAGGGCACTGTATGTTGCCCTAAGAGTTGTGCAAAGTTGGTATAATCTTATTCAAAATGATTCACAGCTGCAAGGCGCTCCCACCAAGTGTAAACTCTGGGGTGTGAAGACACGCAATCAAGACAATACATTTGTCTTTCACTTTGTAAATGTGGAGCAGGTTGTGTAGATCGGTACGATCGGACTTAATCCCTTTTTAGATTGAATTGTAAGGCAGCAAAATGTGAAGACTGTGCAAGAGGTGTGTCGACTTTCACTAGGCGATGTATGCGTGCCAGATAATTTGTGTGTGTGCGCGCGTCTTAAGAGTATCCTTGCAACAGTCTGTGTCCTGGTTTGGATGGGTCCCTCTGGGCCACCACAATGAAACTAGATCTTCATAAGAGTTTGGCAGGTGAAGAAGAGAGAAAGTGTGCAAGAGGAAGTAGTGGATAGGGCTTTAAAAAAATGATTTCCTGTCTCTCAGCAGGTAGCGGGAATCAGGAAATCCTGCTCCAGGCTTAGACCAATGCTATCCTATCTTAACAGTATGTTACCTGTGGAGTCTATAATCTCTATAAAAGAAGAATGGACACAGCTATCGTATGGGGGCTGCACAACAGGAAAGAACACCAGGGCCTTGTAACCTAACTAAGGCCTGCACAGATAGTTGCCTGCACACTACAGACCACCCGCTGACAGTCCTTTATGTGTTAACAAAAAACAAACACACCACATCCATCAGTCACCTTACCAAGCGACCAAAGGGTCAACGTATTTATTAACAAGTTGCAGATAAGACAAAGTCTATATATACACACACAGACGTTTATACATGCCCTCAGAAAGTACTCCTTCCAAATGTTGTTACAGCCTGCATTTAAAATTGATTCAATTGAGTGTGTCACTAATCTACACACAACAGTGGAGGTGTCATAATACCCAGCGGTCAAAACAGGTTCCAATAATATTTCCACCATTCACTTTAGAAACATTTAAAATAAAGGCTTTGTTTCTTGTAAGCTTACCCTGAATTAACGTTTTGATAACCATGTAAATGTCTCGGACAAGGTGACTTTCATCAATATATCCGGCTCTACTTACTCTGATTCAAAAATACTAATTAGCATAAAAGTAGACATGCAAAACTCCTGCGCGTCATCTGGAGCTGATACTTTTGCTAACAGGCATTTGGTCAATTTATTGTCCATTTAAAGAAATGTAGCCTATTTATTCATTACTGTACTTAGCTAGCATTAGATAGTTAATCCAAAGATGTTTACCTTTACCTCTCATCCAGATCATCATGGCATTTGTAGTTCTTTATGATAGCCACATTAGCAGCTAATTATTTCGTTTTGGGGGGCAAATACAGGTACATTTATATTTATAAAAGTCACTTTGTCTGAGAGAGATTTACATGGTTAGTAAAATGGCATGCCATTGTAAGCCTACACGAAACACAGCCCCCTTATTTGAAGTGTTTCCAAAATCCCCTATGGGAAAAATGAATGGTGGAGAAATGATTGGAATCATTTCCCTGTTTGACCACTAGGTTTTATTGGTATTTTGACACATACTGTGGTACTCCATACCCCATAATGTCAACATGGAATTTTGTTTGTAGAAAATATTAGAAATGATTGCAAAATTAATAGCCCGAAATGTCTTGAATCAATAAATATTTAACCCTTTTGTTATGGCAAGCCTAAATAAGTTAAGGAATAAAAATGTGCTTAACAAATCGCATAATAAGTTGCATGGACTCATTCCATGTTCAATAATAGTGGTGGACATGATTATGGAGTAACTACCCCATCTCTGTACCCAACACATACAATTATCTGCAAGGGCCCTCAATCGAGTAGTGAATTACAAGCACATATTCAAGGGTAAAAAAAAAAAAAAAGCTGACACTGAATATCCCTTTGAGCATGGGGTGAAGTTCTTAATTAGGCTCTGGATGGTGCATCAACAGACCCAGTCAATTACTCCACAATACTAACTGACAGAGTGAATAGAAGGAAGCCTGGACAGAATAAAAATATTCCAAAACATGCATCCTGTTTGCAATAAAGTAATACTGCAAAGAATGTAGCAAATAAATTAACTTTTTGTCCTAAATACAAAGCATTACGTTGGAGGCAAATCCAATTACCACTTCATATTTTCAAGCATGGTGGTGGCTGCATCATGTTATGGGTATGCTTATCATTGGCAAGGATTTTTAGTTTTTGGGGGATAAAAATAAGAAGAATACAGCTATAAGAAAAGGGAAAATTCTAGAGGAAAACTTGGTTCAGTCTGCTTTCCAACAGACATTGGGAGACAAATTCACATTTTAGCAGGACAATACCTAAAACACAAGGCCATATCTATACTAGAGTTGCTTACCAAGACATCATTGAATGCTTTTGTGGCCTAGATAACGTTTTGACTTAAATCGGCTTGAAAATCTATGGCAAGACTTTAAAATGGTTGTCTACAACAACAATAAACTTGACAGAGATTGAAGAATTTGAAACAGAATAATGGGCAAATATTGTACAATCCAGGTGTGCAAAGCTCTTAGAGACTTACCCCAAAAGACATAGATGTAGAAGCAACTTTGGCCGGCGATTACAAAGTATTGACTCAGGGGTGTGAATACTATGTAAATGTATATTTCTGTATTTTATTTGCAATAAATGTAATACATTTTCTAAAAACATTTTGTTCACTTTGTCATTATGGGGTATTGTGTGTAGATGGGTGAGAAAATCCATTTTGAATTCAGGCTGTAACAGAATATGGAATAAGTCAAGGGGTATGAATACTTTCTGAAGGCACTATATATATATATAAAAAGCAACACTTGTGATTTTAACTGTAACGACCTTGCCAGTGATGGATTGCTCAGGGCAAGGTGATAATGGATACAGACCTCTCCCAATGGGTGATATGGTGCGGTTTCCTGTATGATGCCATTGTTGTCTCCAGTTTTAATAGTTACATTCTGCTTAGTGACCAGGCTGAAACAACAGGGTTGGGGTCAATTCTGTTTAAATTCCTGTCCGGCCCGGACACGCACAAAAAAAATATTATTAATTGAAAATCCTCATAGAAATTGATTGACTTTTAAAAAACAATTAAAATGTCATCCAAAAAAGGTACAAAAAAACAAAACTTATCATGTCAGAATAAAATCCACCATATAAAGCTGATTATTACATTCAGTACATTTTTAAATATTAAAATTGACATTCTTAAGTTTTGTTGAGGATTTTGAGGGAAGCAGCGAGGGAGGCAGAAAGTGCAACCATAGCATGGTCTTATCTGGTCAATACTGAACCACTGCTATGCAAGGAGCAACACTTAAATACTGAACTGTAACTAACAAAACAAATGGAAGTTTTTGCTGAGAAACTTGGGACCAGTAAGCTTTCACATTGTCATACCAGTCTGAGTGTAAAATCGCAAGTCAAAATGTATGGTTCAATATTGTAATACAACTGTGGATGATTTACTGCAATCGAGAGTCTTGCAAGGGTCTGTTTTTTGGAGCCGCACCCACCAGGCACATCAATTCCGAGCCCCAACCGATATCTGACATGAGGACAGATTTTTCTCCACAACCCGATCCAACCACATAGAATTGTTCAGAGAGCCGATCCGTGACCCGCCCAAAAAAGTATATAGTTAATTGTTTTTATGACTCCAGAGTAGGAGGGTAATAGGTTTTCCCCTTCCCTGTATTAATTTCTCTGCATGTTTATTCAAGATTTGGATAAAAGAATGCCATGAATTAAGAACGATAAGCCTCTCATATTTTCACAATGCGGCACATTGACAACTCAAATCGCTTTTAAAAAGAGCCTTCCAATTAGCCTTCTTAACTAATGAAAGCCTATAGCCGACAGAAAACAATACCTATACATTCAATATTGTTTAGATAATCAAATTGAAACAAACAATTCCCAGAATCGAATAGGCTATAAGGCTGCAAAAACTGGCTACTCAAACTTTTACCAGCCACACAGGTTTAAACTTTATATAGCCTGTGCAAGGTTAATTCATGTAATAATTAACTGATAATAAACAGAATCGTAAACAAACACCTGCTTGCACTTTTTCTGTGTATCCATCTACCGGGTTGTTGTCCTCCTTGTCTACAATGACTCTAAAACGGGGATTTCACGGTTTCCACGATGGTGTATATTCAACCATCATAACAGGAGAAATAAAAATAAAGGTTAAGTTAACAATTTTCGCATGTGCTACGAGTCAGGGAAAATAAACTTGGCAACATATGGCGGAAGGGAACATAAGCTCTGCACGTGGACATATTAGGAATGTTTCTCAGCACCACACAAACAATGGAGAGTTCCCATCTCCCCTCTCCCGCTGTGTGGCTGGTACCCTGCCTAGGCTGTCTGCCTCACCGCTCACATAATTGTATTCACAACACAATTCAACAAGCTCCTGGGTTTATAAAAAAAAAACACACAAAAAAAACGTGGTATCTTCATTTAGAATGTTTTCGACCGGAAATATATTTGTTCTGATTTTGTGAAGAGCCATACTGGAAATACTAGGATTAGAGGGACATCCACTCAACTTATGACACCACAGTGAGTCATTGAGGAAGCACGTTACTGCAAAATCTTAGAGCACTAACTATATTTCTTCTATCAGCCTTAAATTATAAATGAATTCAACCAAAATAAAATAATCCAGGCCTAAACTTCCTGTTAAAATCTGAAATGCTCATCTCAAAACGCACGGTGGCCTCAAAAATGCCTGCTGATATGGAAGTAAGAAGGGGGAGATAGAGGTTTGAAAAAGGTTTCTCCCCGCCAGGCCTGGATGGAGGCTCGCCGGGAAAGACAGTACCGAGAGAACTGGGGATGGGGTGGAGGTCGCTGGAGCTTGTTAAAAAGTATAGTAAAAATCTTTGACATTTACACTGTTAAAGTAAATACATTCAGGCAGTAAAGGGAGAGGTATTCTCCTCCCCCCTTTGTTACGAGGTACATTTGGCACTGCTGTAACTGTCTCTCTCCTGCAGTCTGTCAGTCTCTACATCTGTCAGTCAGACCTTCCGTCCTCTGCCATCCGTGTCATCCTCCTCTTCCATACCACTCATGCGTTCATGCGATGCTCGCGGGTTTCAAAACGGTAAACGAGGTTGTCCGATTGTCCGCTCACTGGTGTTCAATCCATGCCCGTCCATCCTGGCTGTGTCAGACAGGAGCCTCTGGGTCAGAAGGCACATATGTGCGCCTTTCCAACGAGTAATCCGCTTAAATCTCCTCTATATAAAAACTCAGGCAGTGTGCAGACCACCAGGGTCCGGGTTCTAAGGGTCCTCTCCCCCCCACCACCCAGGTTCATTCCCAGCATCCTCTGTTCTGTAGTTCTTTTGGGAAAAGGCAAACCTCTTGGATGGTCAGACTCAGATCCCGTTAGTCAGGTCCGTGATGATGTTGGCCTTCACCAGCTTGCGGAGGAACTCCTTCTCCTTGGATATGTTGTGTGTCCAGGACTGTGGAGGTGCAAGGGAACACAATGAGAAACAAGAAGATTGTCAGATGAATGCGGGTCAGGTTCAAAGACCCTGTTCTCATCAGCCTAAACTTGAAGGACGTTTCTTGCATCCTATTCTGTTTGCATCCTCTCTCTCTGCATAAAAACATTTCACTTGACCTGGTTAAGAGCCTTGCCATAGGTACTTTAGTAAAAGCATACATATGTTTTTTCTGATAAATGTGTGATAGATTAGCTTATGGCGCCACACCGGGTTTCCCTCCCCATTGTGATCCAGGCCCTCAGTCCGGTCGGCAGTGTGTAACCAGAGCAGGTGGTGGGCTCTGGGGCCTGAGAGTGCCAGGACCGGGCTGAACCGGGCCCCACAGATGACCCAGGAAACCCACCTGGGTCCTAGCTGTGGGACCGAGCCGCTCGAGGGCCCCTGGCCTGTCTGGGTCGGCCCGGCCCGGACACTGACTGATCTCACTCACACGGAACCAGGGCTAGGGTTTCAATGCTCTACAGGGAGCATGGCCGGGAAACCCATGTGAGCGGTAACACCGGTGTGTGTCTTTAGGCCTTTCTATCTGACTCAAGCTGAAAGTCCAGGGATGAGGAGCTAGTTCAGAAAGTAGATGATATGGAAGCAACCTCCCTCTTGCTTTAACATCTTTGCATCCACATAACACACACATACAAAACGGTGTGTACAGCCATGCTGTACAGTGTGGTATTCTACATTCACTCCTGTACGACCCCTTTACACTAAGCTAGAGAAAGTTGAAAAACACCCCAAAGTGCACCTTGATTTATCCCGTGTCTACGGTGGGTAACGCTGTTTGAAGGAGGGGACTAGTTCACGTCAGACAGTGAGTAAGGATACTGCTGCTTCTCATCACCCCCTCAGAGGTGACCTCAGCACATTACCACCAGCGGAAGGACATGGGGGAGCGGTAGTCTTTTAGTGTTCCAATGACGATAGACCTACTAGATTATGTTTTCCATTGATTGCATTGCTCAACATGGCAAATGTCAGGAGTTCACTGGGAGTTTAGACAAAGGTTATCATTCTGAGCTCATAGTTCCAACGTCAGCTCCCTTCTGTGACATCTGTAATAACAGAACCCTGATGCAGTCGGGAGCGGAGGATTAAAACGCTCCTTCTTGGGGTGGCTTATTTGGTCATAGTTCAAAGGGAGGAGGGGGGATGCGAGAGCCAATCAAAAGAGACAGATAATGGAATAACACTCTCGTTAGTCTAACAGGTCTAGTGGGGAGCCAACGTAGTCTCCGCTCTCTCATCTGCACTCTCCTGAAAACACAGGATCGGGGAAAGCAATACGGTGGATTTGTGCACTGACAAAGCGTTTTCCCCTTTCCAGTTCTGTCACATCGACTTAGCGTAGACAAGGGGAGGACACGGCACTCGAAGACTACTGAGATGCACCCGTTTCCAGTTGATATGAATGCAACAAAAACACGCACCTCTTTGATGGCGGACATCTTGACCGTCTCGTAGTAGTGCAAGGGCGCGTGAGGCATGTTCATGTCATAACCGAAGCCGGCCACCACCACCTCATCACAGTTATGCAGCGCCATTGTTATGGCGACCGTCCCCAGGGTTGGAATGTTCTAAGGAATGTTGTAAGGAAATACAAAAGCTGTAAAAACGACCCAACATGTTTCTGATAGGATTTCAGTTCGGCTTGGTTGCATATTTTATGTATTTGTATTTATTATGGATCCCCATAAGATGCTGCCAAGGCAGCTTCCTGAGGTCCGGCAAAATTAAGGCAGTTATATCATTTAAAAAACATTACAATACATTAATTACAGAATTCACAACACACTAAGTCAGTGCCCTCAGGCCCATACTCCACTACCACATATCTACAACACAAAGTTCATGTGTACGTGTGTTTAGTGCCTATGTTTGTGTTGCTTCACAGTCCCCGCTGTTCCATAAGGTGTATTTTATCCGTTTTTTTTAAATCTGATTCTACTGCTTGCATCAGTTACCTGATTATGTGGAATAGAGTTCCATGTAGTCATGGCTCTATGTAGTACTGTGCGCCTCCCATAGTCTGTTCTGGACTTGGGGACTGTGAAGAAACCCCCGGTGGCATGTCTTGTGGGGTATGCATGGGTGTCTGAGCTGTGTGCTAGTCGTTTAAAAACAGACAGCTCTGTGCTTTCAACATGTCAATAGCACTCACAGTAGTGATGAAGTCAATCTCTCCTCTACTTTGAGCCAGGAGAGATTGACATGCATATTATTAATGGTTTGCTCTCTGTGTACATCCAATTGTAATATTTGTAGCACCTGACCACACGACTGAACAGTAGTCCAGGTGCAACAAAACTAGAGCCTGTAGGATCTGCCTTGTTGATAGTGTTGTTAAGAAAGTAGAGAAGCACTTTATTATGGACAGACTTCTCCCCATCTTAGCTACTGTTGTATGTTTAAACCATGACAGTTTACAATCCAGGGTTACTCCAAGCAGTTTAGTCACCTCAACTTGCTCAATTTCCACATTATTTACTACAAGATTTAGTTGAGGTTTAGGGTTTAGTGAATAATTTGTCCCAAATACAATGCTTTTAGTTTTTGAAATATTTAGGTCTAACTTATTCCTTGCCACCCATTCTGAAACTAACTGCAGCTCTTGGTTAAGCGTGGCAGTCATTTTAGTTGCTGTAGTAGCTGACGTGTAGTGTTGAGTCATCCGCATACATAAACACACTGGCTTTACTCAAATGTCGTTAGTAAAGATTGAAAAAAGTAAAGGAGCCTAGACAGCTGCCCTGGGGAATTCCTGATTCTACCTGGATTATGTTGGAGGCTTCCATTAAAGAACACCCTCTGTGTTCTGTTAGACAGGTAACTCTTTATCCACAACATAGTACTGAAGTCTAACAGCCCCCACAATCTTTTTATCATCAATTTCTCTCAGCGAATCAGTCATTGTGTAAGTGCTGTGCTTGTTGAATGTCCTTCCCCTATAAGCGTGCTGAAAGTCTGCTGTAAATTTGTTTACTGTAAAATAGCATTGTATCTGGGGCGGCAGGTAGCCTAGTGGCTAGAGTGTTGGACTTGTAACCGAAAGGTTTCAAGATCGAATCCCCAAGCTGACAAGGTAAAAATCTATCGTTCTGCCCCTGAACAAGGCAGTTAACTTCACCGGCTCCAGCAGAAAAACTGACTGTTTTGGAGAGCCTGGCGTGCCCAAAGTAAAATGCCTCCCATTTAGGCCCAGAAAATGGGATATGCATATATTTAGTACCATTGGATAGGAAACACTCTGAATTTTCCAAAACTGTTAACCATTTGTCTGTGGGTCAATCACAACGCATTTGGCAGGCAAAACCCTGAGGAATCTCTGTCCTGAAAAAAGTCATTTTGACACATTGCTCATTTTTGAGTCCCTCCCTATCCAAAATGACCATATATAGGCATGTGAACTCAGTGCACGTCGCTTCCTTATGATGTCATCAACCACGAGACGGTGTTTTACTCCATCTTGGGGGAATTTCGGCCATTGATAAACAGCTTGGAACGAGAGACCACGTTATGAAAACTCTTCAGAGTGCGCGTGCATGAGAAGGCGCGCTGTGCCTTATTTATCGTTTTTAGCGTTCAGTTTATATTCCGGCTGATTTATAATAGTACATATACGTAAAAGGGTTCCTAAGGATACATTTAAAACTATGTTTGATTGTTTTTGGACAAGTTTATAGGTAACATTTGAGCGAGTTGGCGCTGCGTTTCAAAAGAGTAATGGAGGCTGTCGTTTTGCATGAACCAAATGGAGGATTTATGGATAAAAGACGTTACTTTTTCTAACAAAAGAACCATGGATTGTCTTTGTTGGACACTTAGGAAGACCTCAGCAGAAGTTCTTCAACAGGTAATTACTTTGTTTTCGCTGTGAAATGTGTTATGTGTGTGCCATGATTGCTAATCGATACATGGCTATTGGAAAATATGTGAGGTGCTACCCTCAAACAAATGAATGTGCTGCTTTCGCCGTAAAGCCTTTTTGAAATCTGACAACGCTGTGATATTGCCTAGAAACAGAGCTTTTGATGAGTATGGAACACTTGTATATAGCTGGATGTTTAATAATTCAATTTTCGGATTTTAAATCTGGCGCTACAGGTTTTAGCTGGTAGTGTCGGGATGATCCCGCTAGCGACCCACTGGTATTTGAGTCGTTAACCCAATGTTCCGAGGCCATCATTGAAAATAAGAATTTGTTCTTAACTGACTTGCCTAGTTAACTTCTTAGGGCTAGGGGGCAGTATTTTGAAGTTCGGATGAAAAATGTGCCCAAAGTAAGCTAGGATATGCATATAATTGGTAGCTTTGGATAGAAAACACTCTGAAGTTTCTAAAACTGTTAAAATAATGTCTGTGAGTATAACAGAACTGATATGGCAGGCAAAACCCAGAGCAAAATCCATCCGGGATGTCTGAATCAGTCACACTGTTTTCAATTGGCATGCTATTCAAAGCAGGGTATTTTAGTTCCCAGATTGCAGTTCTTATGGCTTCCACTAGATGTCAACAGTCTTTAGAAAAAGGTTGGAATCTTCAATCATGAAAATCAAGGGAGTAAGACCACTTGTTCCTGAGTTCACATCAAGTGTCCTGTTTTGGACTTTGCGTGTAACAGGGAATGCACACTCAGTTCTTTTTCTCTTCTATTCAGCAGGTTATATTCCATCTGAAATATTATAGTGTATATTCATTTTAGGGTATCTGAGTATTGATTACAAATGCTGTTTGACTTTTTTCAACAAACTTTACGGGTACTTTTGGGATATCGTTTGTCTGCATGGATGAAAGCCTTTGGGCAGGTGGATTACTGAACAAAAACGCGCCAACCAAACAGAGCTATATGGATATAAAGAGAAACTTTATTGAACAAAAGGACCTTTTATTGTGTAACCTGGACGCTTTGATATGCCATCAGAGGAAGATCAAAAGGTAAGCGATTTATTTTATGCTATTTTTGAGTTTTGTGACACCTCTGCTGGTTATGTTATTATGCTAATTTAGTTTTTGAGTGGGGCGCTGTCTTCAGACAATCAAATGTTCTGCTTTTGCCATAAAGCCTTTTTGAAATCTGACAATGCTGTTAGATTAACAAGAGTCTAAGCTTTTGAAGGGTGTGCAGCATTTGTATTTTCATGAATGTTTGAAATGAGTATTTTTGTAATTTGAATTTGTCGCTCTGCATTTCAACGGATATTGTCAAAATCGATCCCATTCACGGGATTGGATCCCTAAGAGGTTAAATTAAAAGGTATAAACAAATCTGGTCAAACACAATTTTTTCCAAAACTTTACCAAGGGTTGGTAACAGGCTGATTGGGTCGGCTATTTGAGCCAATAAAGGGGGCTTTACTATTCTTAAGTAGCACAATTACGTTTTCTTCCCTCCAGGCCTGAGGGCACACACTTTCTAGTAGGCTTAAATTGAAGATACGGTAAATAGGAGTGGCAATATTGTCCGCTCAGTAATTTTCCATCCAAGTTGTCAGACCCCGGTGGCTTGTCATTGTTTTTAGACAAATTTGCTAATCTTGCCAATTTTTTTTCAATGAATGATGGAGCTGAGTTTGCCTTTTTCCCAAAATGTAATTAAATGTGCTCCAAAGCTTTTTACTATAATTCTTTGTCATTTATCTTTGGTTCATAGTATAGTTTCTTATTTTTATTCAGTTGTGCAGACTTATTTGCCATTCCTTTTGCCTCATCCTTCTCAACCATACAATATTTAATTCCTCATCAATCCACAGGGATTTAACAGTTTTTAGTCATTTTCTTAATGGGTGCATGCTTATTAGTAACTGGGATAAGCAATTTCATAAAATGTGTCAAGTGCAACGTCTGTTTGCTCCTCATTACACACCAGGGATCAACACATTCTTTACATCAACAACATGGGAATCACTACAAAACTTATTGTATGACTTTTTATACCACTATATTAGGCCCAGCCTTTGGAAATTTGGTTGTCCTAGATATGGCTACTATATTGTGATCCCTATATCCGATGGATCTGCAGCATTAGTAAAGATGTGATCAATACATGTTGATGATTTCCTTCTTGTGCTGTTTAACTAGCCTGGTAGGTTGACTGATAACCTGAACCACTGGTTACAGTTTGAAGCTTTTTCTTGAGTGAGCAGCTTTATGAAAGCCAGCGGTTTTAATACTATCAGCTTTTATGATGCTGATAAAGATAGAGGACCGTCTGTAGATGCTGAAAATGAGAAATCATATTTCTCCACTCCTGTTCACGAGTCAAAATGTACATTTGGTATATCGTTTTACTGCAAGAAATGTTTAATTCTGCAGGAGTTAACATTAAGACTAATGTGAAAGGTTATATAACCCATCTGAACAGTAGGCTACAGTTCAAATAGGCCTATGGCACGTCTTGTGACAGTCTAATTTGTATAGCGCCTCACGGTCATCACACAACATTGCCGGCACTGCTATCATCCTCTTCTTACCACTTTACCATATTCTTCCCCAAACATTACTTTTCTGGTCCTCCTTTTCGATTTTCAAATCTCCATTTCTTATTTAATTAAACTCATACATTTTTACCTTAGTGGATCGGCGCTAACCTTTCTGCCTGTTACCAAAAGCGTTTAGTGATTGGCGTGTAGGCTATTTGACTAGCGTAAAGTTAGGCCCTAAAGCTTAAGCACAAATGACCGATAGCCTAAAAAGAAAAACCTCAATGTAGTCTATAGATATAAATTGCACAAGAATTATATATATATATATATATATATATATATTTTTTTTTTATGTATTGTTTTTTCTTTATTCAACCCGGCCGCCACCCACACGCCCTTTATACACACAATATTTCATGACCCTAAACCCACCCGCCCAGCGGATAGAACCGTGGGGACTGTAGGTTATGAGTCGACCCGCGCCTCACTAGTGGCCATGTCACTTTTTTATAGTGTATCGTATCTTACGTTGGGGTGCAATATAGGAAAAAAACGTTATTAGAAGGTGAGATGAGAGTTTGTCGTTAACGAGCCAACACCCTTTCCACTAAGAGCAGTAGGTAGTACAAGCAATCAAATCAAAACTGAAAATGCCTATATGAACCGTTGTATTCCCCATCTTCCTTTACATCTGCTATCTTGCTCCTAGTCTGTGACTGGTCTGGCACCACCCTCCCTTCCCGCTCCCCATTGCTCATGGCTTTGTTCTGGGCCAGAGTTGTTAACTTGTCCTGATCTGAATGTGATCAACAATTTGCTTAAAGAGCCGCCCCCCCTCCACAATGGCACAGTAGTTTGAGAGGGCAGACCTCCACTTCCTCAAAGCCTAGGGGAACATGGGGAGGATGATTGGAGGGGATGAGGCCCCCTCTAAATCATCAGCTTGATTTGGAGCCCTAGGGCAGGTGTAGCTTAGGGTCCCCCCCTGCTGTGTGAGCCCGCAAACACACATAAGTACTAATCAGGGGCAAGAAAGGTGGGCATTTTAGGGGAATGATGTGTCAGGCAGCACCCTGCCTTGATCAGTATTGTTGTTTGGGACAGCCCCATCCCCCCCACTGAGGGGGTACCAGGGCTCCCCACATGTTCTACACATGTTCCTGTAGACCAGGTGTTCAGGGCAGAAGGCTGTACATTTCTTGTACCCTTTCCCAACTCCCTAACCCCTTTTGCAGCCCACCCTCCTACCCCCGGCCTAAAGCATCTCCCTTGCTCTCCTCTGTGGAACTTTAGCCTTTCAAGCTAGTCGCAGTACAGTTCCTGTCCTGGAGGGTGACAGCATCTGCTGGACTTTAACCTCTCCCTTTGATCAGCCAGCCACGGTCCCAGTAAACCAGGTAAGTGGCCTCCTGAAGACAATCAATTCATTTGATTGATTAGTTACGTGCCAAGGAGAGATGAAAACCAGTAGGCCTTGTGGCAGTCCAGAATCTACAGCCTCATCTGATGCTTCCCTCAAAACCAAAATGAGAATAAAATTAGTCTATGTGGAGGAGTTAAGGGGGTAATACGTCTGAAGCTTCATTTTCCCTCTGTAAACAGTCCCTTAATTCTTTTTTTTTTTTTTAAATCTAGAGCAGGGGTCTGCCACGTGTGGCCCTGAAGCCTTGTGGCTCTTTAACTGCTCCTTTGTGGCTACATGACAATCTATAATTAGTCATTCATACTGCGGGATAATGCTACCGTACCTGTAGACTTGCAGTCATTGAGCTAACGCTTGTTAGCCTCGCAAAACGGCCACTAACTTCCTTCATACTGCACATCATCTGACTCTGGGTAAGTAAAACAAGGGCTTAAAATGCCAGGATCTCGGCGTATCCCTTTAAAGGTTTAATTTCCTGTGATGGCATGGAAAGGTGCTGCGTTGCGGTGATTGTCATAGGAACAGCGAATCTACTGTTTGGAGCCCGAAGTGTATCAAACAATCTTTGGTTATGACCGAGCGGTTGGTCAACGGCTCCCGGCTGCCTGTGGAGCCGTTTCGTCGCATGTGTGAGAGAGTGAAAGCGGGAATGCGCCTCTGTCAGGGTGTGCCTATGTGTGTATTCTTGAAAAAAATTAAAAAAATGTAAGAGTCTATGCACTTTGTACGGCATGTGTGAATGCATGTCTGCATATGTGTTTGCGTGCAGACTGCAAACCGAGCTGAATCTTATCCACCTGAATCCAGGTGACTGAAGACATGCCATTTTCCCGCAAACGTCTACATAGCACCATACATTATTTTTCAGGACATTCTGATGGTTCTTCTCGGGACATTCTTCCCAGTTGAATATTTGTATTAAACTGGAGCGGGTTTCTGTTTGAGTGTCACTCACCCCTTTGCCCATGAGGCCGTTATTGAGCGGCAGGCCGATGAACTGGAAGGCAGCCTCCTGGATGAAGTAGGGGTTAAGGATGCGCATCTCTGTGGGCTCCCTGGGGACGTAGCGTGCCACAGACTTCCAGAAGCCCTCTGTACCCCGCTGAGAGGGGAAGAGAGATGGTGAGTTTCAGGAAAGGCATTGAAAGTAAAAATGTTCATCCAATTTGTAATTTTGGGGGTCAAAGGAGCACTTCTTAGTATGAGGTAGCCAGAGTTTCAAACACAAAGAGATGATCTTTTATAACATTGACATAGAACACAAAGGTCACATCACCCAGAGAGGCCTACCTACAGACTCCCTACATTGACTGGGGAAATGGCTCTGTGCCTCAGGGGTAACATAAAGGATGGCCAATCGACCATAATTACGACCACAGCAGCGCCCCCTCATCAGCTAGGAAGTGTTACAGGAAGTGAACCAAATCACACCCTGACCTCAGCAGGGGTTCCGGGAGCACTCACACCCCTCTGGTACCTCCTACACCAGAGACCAGATCTAAGGACACGTACTGGCCTGTTGTCGGACTACATATGCTCCGGAATGCCAAAAACAGACTTTCGAGCATACTTTACTCAAGACAATGAAAGTTGGAGTTACACATGTGAATGCTAAGCCAGAATATAAAGATGAAAATTTTTCGCAAATATCTGCCAAATTCACAAAAATATTTAATAACGTTAGCTATATAACTACGGCTAGCTCTTGTCCTCTGAAAACATCCCTCAGGCATCACGCTTGTACTGTGATGCGCCACACACACACACACACACTAACAGTAGCATTCTGCCACAAACAGCACTGGTTGACTGACTAGCCTGCCTGCTTGCCTGACTACCTTGCACACAATTCAAAGGGGTCGGCAGATGTAAATGGGAAACCTGTACAAATAGTCAGACGCCCGCCCTGATATTAGGGGGGAATAATGGAAGAGGCGGTTGGATCGCGTGTTTTCAACCAGGGGCCTCCGAGCCCTCCGCAAGCCGTGGCAGGAAAACCTCATCTCTACTGTCAACACGCTGCTTGTGTTAGGGGATCTGTTTGGCAGAGCTGTAGCAGCAGTAAGTAATTTGTTTTACTGTGGAGAGCATGGTGCCGACTCAAATACAGTGCACGCACGCACACACAGACAGACAAAAGTGTCATGTCTGAGTCAGACAAACAAGGATTAAGAAAGAGTTCTGGAGAAAGGTAGATCCAATTAGCAGGAAACAGCAGTGCTTCAATAAACACTGATCATTTCCAATATAGCTACCTATAGCATCAAATGAGAGATATAGCCTATTTCTACAGGTTTCTGTATGTAATGAAGTTCTATCACCCAGAACCCAAAGAACTGTCTCTGAATGGGCCCCTGGGGGACAGGAAGTGATTTCCCCTGCGCTGTGACATGGGTCGGTGAGTCAGGAGAAATTAACTGATGGGCCGCTTGAACAGATAAAACAGGAAGCTGCAGAATGATCCCTTCCTACTCGCTCACACGCCACGCTAAACCTGAGTCAACCATACATTTGCACATATGGATGTGCGAGCACGAACACACACACACACACTATGGGGTGAGCAGACGTGTATGGATTGTGTAGGGCGGTGGCTGTGTTGGGTTGTGGTATAGCCTAAGGGAAATGGCTGTTTCCCCTTCTCTCGTGACAGGTTTATGGTTAAATTGGTCTGGATTATTAGATTAACTAACTGTGAAAATATCCCTTTTAAAAAGTTTATATTCTGTTAACTCATACCCAAATAATGTTGTTGACTCACCCTATACTCATATATATTTGCTGTCATAGCATAAACTTGTATCTCAAACAGGCGGTTTAAAAAATGCTTGCTATTTCCTCAGATGATGATGTCATACTCCTGAGGAGGATGAATTGGCCAATCCACAGTCTAGAGGAGGATGGGCTGGCCAATCAGCAGTCTACTCGCCTGAATATTTTTAATGGGCGGTATACGCCCACACCATTCCAACACAGAAAAGCAGCTTTTTAACATAATTATGTTAAGTGCTCCCGAGTGGTGTAGCGGTCTAAGGCACTGCATCTCAGTGCTAGAGGCGTCACTACAGACACTGGTTTGTTTTCAGGCTGTATCACAACCGTCCATGATTGGGAGTCCCATAGGGCGGCGCACAATTGGCCCAGCGTCGTCCGGGTTAGGGTTTGGCCGGGGGTAAGCAATCATTGTAAATAAGAATTTGTTCTTAACTGACTTGGCTAGTTAAATTAAAAAAACGTGAAAAATGTAAAGGAAAACGATCACTAATTAATTATACAGTGCCTTCAGAAATTATTCACACACCTAGACTTTCTCGTTGTGTTACAGCCTTAATATTAAATTGAATAAATCAAGATTTTGTTAAACTCTCTGTTAAACATATATTCATAGTCACTTTAACTATACATTCATGTACATACTACCTCAATTGGCCCGACCAACCAGTGCTCCCGCACATTGGCTAACCGGGCTATCTGCCATCCACCACCCGCCAACCCCTCTTTTACACTACTGCTACTCTCTGTTCATCATATATGCATAGTCACTTTAACCATATCTACATGTACATACTAACTCAATCAGCCTGACTAACCGGTGTCTGTATGTAGCCTCGCTACTTTTATAGCCTCGCTACTGTATATAGCCTTGCTACTGTATATAGCCTTGCTACTGTTATTTTTCACTGTCTTTTTACTGGTGTTTTTATTTCTTTACTTACCTATTGTTGACATAATACCTTTTTTGCACTGTTGTTTAGAGCCTGTAAGTAAGCATTTCACTGTAAGGTCTACACCTGTTGTATTTGGCGCACGTGACAAATAAAATATGATTTGATTTGACTTTAAAAGAGTTGCAGAGTTTAATGGCTGTGATAGGAGAAAACTGAGGATGGATCAACAACATTGTAGTTATTCCAAAATACTAACCTAATTGACAGAATAAAAATATTCCAAAACATGCATCCTATTTGCAACAAGGCACTAAAGTAATACTGCAAAATATGTGGCAAGGCAATTAACATTTTGTATTCAGGACAAAAAGTTATGTTTGGGGCAAATCCAATATAACACATTAGGGAGTACCACTATTTTCAAGCATAGTTGTGGCTGCATCATGTTATGGGTATGCTTGTAATTAGTAAGGACTGGGGAGTTTTTCAGGATAAAAAAACTACCAAGAAATACTCACAGCTGTATTGCTGCCAAAGGTGATTCTGACTCAGGGGTTTTATACTTATCTAATGTCTAAGATAATGTTTATTTTTCATATTTTTTTTTTTATACAAAATGTTAGAATTTGTCTTCAACTTCGACAGAGTATTTTGTGTAGATCGTTGACAAAAAATCTAATCCATTTTAATCCCACTTTGTAACAACAAAATGTGACTCACCACCTAGATTCTGTTTTATGTAGCAACATTTGAATTTCTGTTTTTTTTACATTGCATAAAAGTAGAGACTCAGAGCTACAACATGGTATTTCATACACTGCATTTTAGGAAACAATGGGAAAGTAATTCTGCTTTGAAAGTTGATCAACTTGTAAACTCACTTTTGAGAAAAACGTCTTTCTTTTGTTACTACTGTTGGAGAGCCCTCTTTGTCAACACCCATTCAGCATAGTTCACACCCTCTTAAGCCTTAGCCCAACCCATCTCTTTACGGGTTGATCCGAGCGTTCTGTACTAACTTGCCAGCTACTTCCAGACATTTAAGAGCGAGAGAACAGCTCACTGAACATTACTCGCCCTAGCAGAGTTGGTTAGGCTGTTACGTTATCCAGAACGTTGGTGACTGCAATTGTGCTGTCAGATTGTCCGTTCGTAAATGCAGAGCGTTACGCGTTCAGAGCACACATTGGACACTCTGGCCAATAAGTAGGGTTGTTCCAAAAGCTCTGACCTCACAACGACAGTCAAGCACCCAAGCTAACTGGCTAACATTGGCTAGCTACTTCCAGACACATAATGAGAGAACACCCCACTCTGACCATTTTACTCAACCTAGCAGAGCTGGTTAGGCTGTTTTCATGTATCCAGAGCATTGGTGGCTGTAACTGTGCTGCTGGCAACAATTGAATTACGGTGTGTTGCCGACGTTTACTGACACCGGACATATTCAAATGGTGTTGAGCGTTCAAAAATGTATCAGTTATTCAGCTAACGTTAGCTAGCTAGCTAACAGTACACTAACTTGAAATGTCAAAATTAGACGTGTAATATCTGAAAATGTAGCTAGCAAGACTATCTTACCCGTATACAACATGGTTGGACGCATCTCCTGTCTGATGCCATGCATGGTTGCCCTTTGAAGATGTAATCCAGACTGGTGTTTTCTCCATCTCCTTAGCTATCGTACTCAAATTCCACTGATTTTAAAACTCGGTCCTCCAGAAAGTGGAGCCAGCTAGCTAACAGTACAATTGACATTAGGTTTATGCAGTTTTACTACGCTATACATTTTTTTTAAAAGCCGCGTTCGACACGATTACCTAGCCATACTGACCAGTTCCAACAGACGCGTGCTATATGGCAGACCAATCCAAACTCATCTCTCGGCATGTCCAGCCCACTCATTTTCTCAGCCAATCATGGCTAGCGGGAAGGTTGCTCACTTTTTCTGTGGCTAAACCAACTGGGCTCGTAATTTAACCATTTTATTAGTATTTACAGATGGCATACAAGTTTGGTATTAAGGCACATGAAAGTTCACATGTTCGAAAAGGCATTTCTGCTAAAAAATGCATTTGGATAAAAACATTTTTTACGTTCAAAAGTCTCTAGTTTTCTGAATCAGGTCACGTGGAAAAAGTAAAGGGGTGTGAATACTTTCTGAATGCACTGTAGGTCATATTTGATAGAAATCTGGAAACACTGCACAGTTACTTTAAGTGCGTGCACGAGGCTGTGTGCCCTGACGCCAGCACCTGTTATAACCGGCTTTAATTGGAGGCGCAATAGTTTGCATAGCGGGGAAAGAGAATGAGAGTGTTGTCAAGATTTCTCATCCAGACAAGGGCTTCAGCTCTGGCCAAACTACCTCAGTTCCACCAGTGTTGACGTTGGCTTACAGGGTGACCATATTTCAACGCCTAACAGTGGCTTATCAATGAGCGAACACAGATGTCGCCTCTTGGTCATATATTAGAGGTCGAAAAGGGGGAATGACTCAATAACCAGACATGGGAGCTATGGGTGGGTCCCCGGTCAACTCAATAACCAGACATGGGAGCTATGGGTGGGTCACCGGTCACACAGTAATGAGACTTATAGCAGGCCTGCTAGCCGATCATCCAGTGATTAATTTCATCATACCAGAAGACTAAAGCAAATATGTTGTCACCCAGGGACCGACCCACAAAACAGAAAGACATGAACATCATTGTATTACATGTCCATCTAAGATGCTACACAGTGTTGAATGAGTCCATACTACATGTTGTCATCTCAGTGAGATCAATGCTCACATTCCTCTTCTACAGCCCCAGCAAACACAAATGTGCTCATTGTGGTGTTTGTGCCAGGGTCATTCAAGCCTCTGGTTATTTCAAAATCTTCCACATTCCCCAGCTGTCTTCTTGCATTCCAGTTTGGGAATTTCAACTTTGTGGAGAGAAAGGGGAACCTGACTGATCGTTGAGCCCGTAAGCGATACGAATCAGGCTAACGACTGCCACGCTCTCTTCCCTCGCAGCGGGATGTGTAACTGAGCCGACCCATAACCCAGCGGGTGAATGAGGCTTCTTGGCCGAGTCGCCCTCCTCCTTCACCAGTCAATGGATGTCACTCCTGCCGGTGACCCTCTAAACTAGCCCCGCAGCGTGCCAGCTCAGTGTTAAATCACTCTATAAACATCACACAGCAAGAGGGTAGTCATCCTCTCGCTCTCTCACCTCGCTCTTTCCTTCAGTAACTTTCTTGGCCTCTTCCCTCAATCTAGTCTCTGACTCAATCTCTAAATCTTCTCTTCAACACTCAACACTGCATAAAAAAAGCAAAGGTCGCTTGGTTTAACAAATCTGAGTTACAAAACAAATAGATTATATGAAATTACTTTCCAAAAGGCATCTACTCTAACTGCCTAACTGTTCAACAACAATCATAAAACAGGTGTAAGACTTGGTAAGGTAAACACTGTTTCCCATGATGAGAAACAGGCGTCTGTGGAAAACTGAATGTGTATGGATGGTAAACACCACTGACCCGGAGGAGATCATTTTGTAAAATGGGAGCATTTCTGGGAAAGTATGTTGAGTAGACTTAACAAATCATATCAAAATGTCAAGTGGTGTGTTTCTTTTTCTGGAGACTAACTATTTCTGTTGATCACCATCAAAGGAATGGCTGGAAACGGTTTGTGACTTTCCACAAATAGTCTGATACTTGAAAAACATTCACTGGCAGTCTGGCAAATCAACCTACACGAGTGCACTACAACAGAGGCTCTGGTAAGTGGCTCTGTCTAGTAGTTCCCAAGTCATAGGAAAATACAGATCAACCTACACAAGAGTCAAGGGCAGGATTAAAGCAAGACAATACCAGGCTGGAGAAGAATAGAGATGTGTACCAAGAAGGGGGGATCAATCTGAAAGGGAAAAATTCTTGCAACCAACAGTCTGACTTAAGTGGTGCTCAAGGACAGTCGTACTGAAAAGACAATGTCACTAACACAAAATCCAAAACTCCCAAGAAGATTTCTAAGTCCCTCACTGGAAAAAGTTGCGGCGGAACATAAGCATCTAAACACCTGAAGTATATGGAAGACTATCTCAAAGGTTTGTACATTCCTGACCGATGTGTAATCACAGCGATAACACTTTCAACCTCTACGGCCCACACTTCCCTCTTCAACGTGGCCAAAAGTATGTGGACACACCTTCAAATGAGTTGATTCTGCTATTTCAGCCACACGTCTAGGAGCATCAGCGGCTCAGCTGCGAAGTGGATGGCCACACAAGCTTACAGAACGGGACCGCCGAGTGCTGAAGCGCGTAAAAATACTCGGTCCTCGGTTGCAACACTTACCTAGACAAGACACACACACCATATAGCTTCCTCCCTGTCACCTAGACAACACAGAGAGAGATACTTTTGGCCATGTAGTGTATATGATAACAAATCATCTCTATAGCACATAGAAATACCATTAGATGCCTAATAGCAGCCCCTGGCGCTTCGGAGGCAAGTACTTAATGTGAACGTACACATAAACACAATGATATAACATACTGTGCATTTTGACTGGAGGCTGCTGAGGGGAGAACAGCGCATAATGCCCGGAACAGAGCTAATGGAATGGCAGCAAACACCTGGAAACCATGTTTGATGTATTTGATAGCATTCCACTAAAGTCATTACCACGAGCCAGTTCTCCCCAATTAAGGGGCCACCAACCTCCCGTGGTGCATTCACTCCATAGATGTGCAATTGAAGTGACGAAGAGAAGTTAAGCTCTGCTCCTCAATAGGAAGGAGGCAGGCCTCAATAGAACGCCCTGGAGATGTCTAGCCTATACGGCTTCCTGTTTGCATTTCAGTTTATGTATAGCCGAGGTAGATAAACCTCGGGAACCCACACTGTTAAAGTAAAATTAGCCATTTTTACATGGTGGATGTTCTAGTTGGCCTATTTATTGCCTTACCCTCCTTATCTTACCTCATTTGCACACTTTGTATACAGATTTGCTTTTCTACTGTATTATTGACTGTATGTTTGTTTATTCCATGTGTAACTTTGTGTTGTTGTATGTGTCGAACTGCTTAGCTTTATCTTGGCCAGGTCGCAGTTGTAAATGAGAACTTGTTCTCAACTTGCCTACCTGGTTAAATAAAAGGTGAAATAAATAAATAAAATAGTTCACAACCATTGCTTGAGGGACCGAATGAGAGGGGGAGATAATGGAGAAAAGGCTAAAGGGAGATAGAGGAAAAGAAGGGCAAGCGAGTTGGACAGTTCACATCTGCAGGCCATACACAGATGGTCATAAGGCCCCTCGATGCAAATAAAAACAAACACGCTTCACCCTGCGCCCAGCCACAAGCAGCCAGGCGAGACCTTGGACCAAGTTGGAAAGGGTAAGAGCAAACCAGAGAGATGGACACTGACTCTCTGTCCAAAAACAACCCCATTCCCCTCCCAGTAGGCTACTCTTTAGATGTTCTGAAGGTCTGGAAGGACCAGATACACCGTAGGTGTACTGTAAGCAATAGATGCTGGGCTTCCGATGGGCTTAGGAAAGCTTCTGCCTTTTTGCTTGCACCATTCAGGTTCCTTCCGATCTGCTATCGCTGAAGGGGTAGTCGTCAGGACTTGTTTATGGACCAGGCTAGAGCAGGTCACAGGAATGTATTACTAAGTGTAACTAAAGGTCTAAATAGCAGCACCATGCTACAAACAAACCCAATTAAGGTTGTCTGGAGGTCATTAGCGCTGTGTACATGTTTAACTTAGAGTTTACGAGGTTCACAGTGTCTCAGCACAAATGTCCCACGGGGGAGGACCTTGAGAAAGAAATATGAAGGGGGGAGAATGCTTTTGAGGGGCACTCGCCCTGAGAAAACCAGGTTGGCCAGACAGACCAAGGTTCCAGTTACCAAAAATCCAAAACAGCCCAAACTTTATGAGGTACTTCGATGCTTACTCCCTTTGCTAAGGAGAAATCTGAAGCATTTGCCAATTTGCTTTTCTTGACACGCACTTCGACCTCTGCCCTCTCTGGGGGTCACGTCGGTTTCTCTTCTCCCGGTTGTGCCGGGGTTATCCGGTGTGTGAAACCCGTGCCTTCGCACTCCCATGACGGCAAACAGGGAAAACAATGGGAACACATAACAGCATTCCGACCCAAAGGAGGACTTGAGTGAACTATGTGGCCTCAGGGCGTTTAGAGGGTGTCTTCAGACAACCCTTGTTCCACTGACAGAGTCTGGAGCCGTTTACTTACAGCAAACAGACTACAGCAGACCTACAGTATGGTTCTCAAAGCAGTTCAATGAGTACTGTAGCAAATTATCAAAAGAATATTCAGAAGCCTCTCCATCAAGATACTCTCAATAACCCATAGTCTTCTGTCAAAACCAGGGAATTACGAGCTAGCCTACATCTGAAGGTGTATCAAAGTTAGCAGGCTAAATTATTGATTCTGCTTTATTTAAAAAAGATCTGGAATTGACTTCTTGCATACACACAGATACTGCTTGGCTAATGTTCTTCATCTTTGTTTACTGGTAGGTAAATGTTTCTGTATAGTGCCTTTTCCACATTTTGTTGTTACAAAGTGGGATTAAAATGTATTTAATTGACAAAATAAAGTGGTAGAATATTTTAAAACATTTGTATTCAATTTTTTTATTTTTGAATAACAATACATCTTGATTAGCTAAGTATTCAACCCCGTGAGTCAATACATGTTAGAATCACCTTTGGCAGCTATAACAGATGTGAGACTGTCTGGGTAAATCAGAGCTTTGCACACCTGGATTGTACAATATTTGCACATTATTACTTTTAAAAATCTTCAAGTTGGTTGTCGAGCATTGCCAGCCATTTTCAAGTCTTGCCATAGATTTTCAAGCCGATTTAAGTCAAAACTGTAACTAGGCCACTCTAAACTGCTGTAAAGTCACCACTGGCCTCTGAAATCCCTCAGCGGTTTCCTTCCTCTGGCAACAGAGTTAGATGCCTGTGCTGTATCTTTGTAGTGACTGGGTGCAGTGGTGGGAAAAGTACCCAATTGTCTTACGGTACAAATATCTTAATAGAAAACTACTCAAGTCAGTCACACAGTAAAATTCTACTTGAGTAAAAGTTAAAACAATTTTTTTAAATATACTTAAGTATCAAAAAGTACGTTTTCAATTTATTATATTAAGCAAAACAGATGGCACCATTTTCTTGTTTTTTACATTTTATTTACTCATAGCCAGTTGCACACTCCAACACCAGACATCACTTACAAATGAAGCATGTGTGTTTAGTGAGTCCGCCAGATCAGAGGCAGTAGGGATGACCAGGGGTGTTCTCGTGATAAGTTCTTGAATTGGACCATTTTCCTGGCCTGCTAAGCATTCAAAATGAGTACTTATGGGTGTCAGGGAAAATGTATGGAGTAAAAAGTATATTTAGGAATGTAGTGAAGTAAAAGTTGTCAAAAATATTAAATAGTAAAGTACAGATACCCTAAAAAAACAACTTTAGTACATTCAAGTACTCACACTGACTGGGTGTACTGATACACCATCCAAAGAGTAATTAATAACTTCACCATGCTCAAAGGGATATTCAATGTCTACTTTTTCCCACCCATCTACCAATAGGTTTAGATTTTATTCAGATCCCCATTAGCCAACACCAATGGCGACAGCTAGTCTTACTGAGTTCAAACACAACGAAAAATACGTTAGACAAAATACTTTACAATTTACAAACATTTACAAACATGAATATGCAATGTGCGTGCCTCTATCAGTTACACATACATGTCAGTACATATACAAAACAAGGTCACATAGGGAGTGGCGTTGTGTCATATGAGGTGTTGCTGTATTTGTTCTTTGAAACCAGGTTTGCTGTTCAAGTAATTTAGTCTCCTCAACTTGTTCAACAGCCAGGTCTAGAATGATTTGTACCAAATACAACGCTCTTCGTTTTATATACGTTCAGTGGCCACCCTTTCCAAAACTAGGTGGCCTATGTGAAGCATTGGAAAACCTCCCTGGTCTGTGTGGTTGAATCTGTGTTTGAAATTAACTGCTCGACTGAGGGACCTTACAGATAATTGTATGTGTGGGGTACAGAGATGAGGTAGTCATTCAAAAATCATGTTAAACAATATTACTGCACACTGAGTCCATGCAACTTATGAAAATGTTGACTTCTAAACATATTTAGGCTTGCCATAAAGGGGTTCAATACTTTTTGATTAAAGATATTTCAGATTTTCATTTAACTTACTTAACAATTTCAAAAAACATAATTCCACGGAAACTATGGGTTTTAAATATAGGCTGTAACAACAGGCTGTAAATGTGGAAAAAGTCAAGGGGTGCGAATACTTGCTGAAGGCACTATGTATGCATGCCACAGCTGTCTCACTGATCGTGAGAAAGACAAATACTATCTGTCCCAGTTTCAGACTACGCGCATCTCTAGCTGTACTGCACAATCTATAAAGTATGACAGGCTCTCTCTAAAACCGCTAAGAATAAGCAGAGGTAAAACTCCCTAGGAAGGAAGAAACCTTTTAAGTAGCGAAACTGTCTTAGAGACCAAACTCTGCCTTTCAACTGGATGTGGGGACGGATTCCCACCCGTGGCTGTCCCCTTTATTGTGTGTTGCTGTTTTTAGACTATAGACACTATTCATATTTGTCAATTTTAGCCCTTCATTTAAGATTCACAGTTAATTCTGAGCAGTGGTCTTCCCAAATCAAATGGTTTTTGGTCGCATACACATATTTAGCAGATGTTATTGCAAGTGTAGTGAAATTATTGTGTTCCTAGCTCCAACAGAGCAGTAATGTCTAACAATACACAACAAAACACATGAATGTAAAAGTAAAAAGAATGGAATAAGAAATATAGAAATATTAGGACGAGTAATGTCGGAGTATGTATGCATGTATGTGTGACCAAAAGTATGTGGACATCCCTTCAAATTAGTGGATTCGGCCATTTCTGACACACCCATTGCTGACAGGTGTATAAAATTGAGCACACAGCCATGCAATCTCCATACACAAATATTTGCAGTCGAATGGCCCATACTGACGAGCTCTGTGACTTTCAACGTGATTCCGTCATAGGATGCCACCTTTCCAACAAATTTCTGCCCTGCTAGAGCTACCCCAGTCAACAGTATTGTCAACAGTCAGCTGCCCCAGTCAACAGTCAACTGTTATTGTGAAGAGGAAATGTCTAGGTGTAACAATGGCTCAGCTGTGAAGTGGTAGGCCACACAAGCTCACAGAACGGGACCACTGAGTGCTGAAGCACATAAAAATTGTCTGCCCTCGGTTGCAACACTCTACAGAGTTCCAAACTGCCTCGAAGCTATTTCAGCACAAGAACTGTTCGTCGAGAGCTTCACCAAATGGGATTCCATGGCAGAGCAGCCGCACACAAGCCTAAGATCACCATGCGCACTGCCAAGTGTCGGCTGGAGTGGTGTAAAGCTTGCCACCATTGAACTCAAGTGTAAAATCATTCTCTGGAGTGATGAATCAAGCTTCACAGTCTGGCAGTCTGGCAGTCTGACGGGCGAATCTGGGTTTGGCGGATGTCAGGAGAACGCTACCTGCCCGAATGCATAGGTGCCAACTGTAAAGTTTGGTGGAGGAGAAATAATGGTTTGGGCTAGGGCCCTTACTTCCAGTGAAGGGAAATCTTAACGCTACAGCATACAATGTCATTCACCGATTCTGTGCTTCCAACTTTGTGGCAAGAGTTTGGGGAAGACCCTTTCCTGTTTCAGCATGACAATGCCCCCATGCACAAAGCGAGGTCTATACAGAAATGGTTGGTCGAGGTCGGAGTGGAAGAACTTGACTGGCCTGCACAGAGCCTTCACCTTAACCCCATTAAACACCTTTGGGATGAATTAGAACGCCGATTGTGAGCCAGGCCTAATCGCTCAACATCAGTGCCCGACCTCACTTATGCTGGTGGCTGAATGGAAGCCAGTCGTTACAGCCATATTCTAAAATTAATTAAATAAAAAAAAAATCCTCATCAACCTAAACACAATACCCCATAATGACAAAGTGAAAACAGGTTTTTAGATTTTTTTTTGCAAATGTATTGCAAATAAAAAACAGAAATACCTTATTTACATAAGTGTTCTAATGAAGGGAAGGATAAAGCTGATATTATAGTTTTTTTTAACAAGCACTGCATATCTGCTGGTTCCTAATGGTGGGGCCCAGGGCCTTTAATGTAAGCTCTGTTACAGTAAACTGTCATATAGGCCCTCATGTGAACCATTTTAACATTGAGCCTGTTTCTTATGCTGAGGCCTATAAAAGCATTAAAGGCAATAGACACTAAAAAGTCTGCAGGTCCAGACAACCTGGATCCCTACCTCTTAAAGATAGCAACTGGTATTATTACTCAACCTGTGGCTCACATTTTCAACTTGAGTCTCTTGACCAATTCCATACCCAGCATTTAGAAATCAGCTTATGTCCTCCCACTGGTAAAGGGTGGCGATCCCTCAGATGCTAATAACTATAATACTATCCTGGACAAAGTCTATGAATCCCTAGTGAACTCACGTTTAAAAAAACGTCGTAATTGAAAAAAACATACTAAGCGGTGTTCAGTCTGGCTTTAGTTCGAGGCACAGCACCACAACTGCAGCTATGGCAGTGGCAAATTACATCAATGCACTTGATGAAAAGTAACATTGTGCTAATCTGTTTGTTGATTTATCAAATTCATTTGATTCAGTTGACCATGAATTGTTGCTAGCTAGACTCAGTAACATTGGTCTCAGTGAAGGGCCAGTAAATTGGTTTAGGAACTATCTTTCTGACAGAACACAATGTGTATATGCTGACAATCACAAGTCTAGCTTTCATGAGATTAATATAGGTGTGCCCCAGGGTTCCATTTTAGCTCCTGTGTTGTTCTAAATTTGTGTTAATGATTTGGGAAATGGGATGCAACCAGCCAAGTTACATCTATATGCAGATGATACAGTCATATATTCATGTGCTGCTTCTCTGGTTCAGGCTGTTGAAGAGCTCCAGACTGCATTTCAGTCACTGCAAGACTCCCTTTAAGGTCTCAAACTGGTCTTGAATGTACAAAAAACTAAATTCATGACCTTTACCAGATCTCGCACTCAGCCAGAGAAGGTTAGCATTGTCAAATCTGGTTGCTTATCCATTGAAAAAAATAATCCTACACATACCTAGGTATATGGTTGGATGACAAGTTGTCCTCTAAAGTTCATATGGATAATCTTGCGACAAGGCTTAAATTGAAATTGGGTTTTTATTTTCGTAATAAGGCTTGCTTCCCGCTTACGGCTAGAAAGAAGCTTGTTCAGGCCACTTTTCCCTCTGTAACTGATCATGGTGTCTTGTTGTATATGCATGTAGCCTCCTCTGTCTGGACTCTGTTTATCATGCATCCTTGCGCTTTTTTTGCAAATGCCAAGTCCCTCACCCACCATTGCACCTTGTACCAAACAGTGGGTTGGACCTCACTTTGTATGCGCAGAAAGCTACATTTCTATGTGTTCATCTACAAAGCCCTTTAGGGTAAAATCCCTCTTTACCTCTGTAGTCTGGTCTACTTCACCACCAGCAGTTACCATACCCGGTCTGCTAGGTGGTTGCTACTTAAAGTCCCCAGGACATTCACAGTATTATGCAAGACTACCTTCTCTTCTTGTGCATCAGAGGCATGGAATAGCCTACAATCCATGCTTCATCTAGATATGTTAGTGCCACTGAATGAATTAAACATTAGATGGGAGACTACGTTACAAAGGAGTGTAAATGCTTTTTTTTAGGCTGGATCATGTTGTTGAATTGTATTGTTGTATGTTTTAATTCTGTAATGTATTGATTGTTGCTGCCTTCTTGGCCAGGCTTCCCTTGATAGACTCAATGTGCTTTACCTGGTGTTACACACACACACGTTTGAAAGTTTGGGATCACTTACAAATGTCCTTGTTTTTTTTAAAGAAAATAATATTTTTTGCCCATTAAAATAACATCAAATTGATCAGAAATACAGTGTACACATTGTTAATGTTGTAAATTACTATTGTAGCTGGAAACGGCAGATTTTTTTACAGACTATCTACATAGGCGTACAGAGGCCCATTATCAGCAACCTTCACTCCTGTGTTCCAATGGCACGTTGTGTTAGCTAATCCAAGTTTATCATTTTAAAAGGCTAATTGATCATTAGAAAACCTTTTTGTAATTATGTTAGCACACCTGAAAAGTGTTGTGCTAATTAAAGAAGCAATACTACTGGCCTTCTTTAGACTAGTTGAGTATCTGGAGCATCAGCATTTGTGGGTTCGATTACAGGCTCAAAATGGACAGAAACAAATAAGTCTATTCTTGTTCTGAGAAATGAAGGCTATTCCATACTAGAAATTGCCAAGAAACTGAAGATCTCGTACAAAGCTGTGTACTACTCCCTTCACAGAACAGTGCAAACTGGCTCTAACCAGAAAAGAAAGAGTGGGAGGCCCCAGTGCACAACTGAGCAAGAGGACAAGTACATTAGAGTGTCTAGTTTGAGAAACAGACACCTCACAAGTCCTCAACTGGCAGCTTCATTAAATAGCACCCACAAAACACCAGTCAACGTCAACAGTGGCGACTCCAGGATGCTGGCCTTCTAGGAAGAGTTCCTCTGTCCAGTGTCTGTTCTTTTGCCCATCTAAATCTTTTCTTTTTATTGGCCAGTCTGAGATATGGATTTTTCTTTGCAACTCAGTTGGCTTCTAAACAGGCTTCTAAACAGCTTCTACCCCCAAGCCATAAGATTCCTGAACAACTAGTCAAATGGCTACCCAGAAACCCCCACTCTTTACACCACTGCTACTCTCTGTTGTCATCTATGCATAGTCACTTTAATAACTCTACCTACATGTACATACTACCTCAACTAACCGGTGGCCCCGCGCACATCGACTCTGTATCGGTACCCCCCTGTATATAGTCTCGCTATTGTTATTTTACTGCTGCTCTTTAAATACTTGTTACTTTTATCTCTTATTCTTATCCATATTTTTTTTTAACTGCATTTTTGGTTAGGGGCTCGTAAGTAAGCATTTCACTCTAAGGTCTACCTGTTGTATTCGGCGCATGTGACTAATACAATTTGATTTGAATAAAGAATTTGATTTGATTTATAAAAAAAATAAAATAAAAAAAAAACAAGATGGGGTATTGTGTGTAGATTGATGAGGGGGAAAAACCTAATACATTTTAGAATAAGGCTGTAACAAACTGTGGAAAAAGTCCAGGGATCTGAATACTTCCCGAATGCACTGTACATATGAAGTGGTTAAAATAGTATATAAACATTAAAGTGACCGGTGTTGTATGACTATGCACATAGGGCAGCAGACTAAGGTGCATGGTAGAGTAACCGGGTGGAGTCCGGCTAGTGATGACTATTTAGTCTGATGGCCTTGAGATAGAAGCTGTTTTTCAGTTTCTCTGTGCCAGCTTTGATGCACCTGTACTGACCTCGCCTTCTGGATGGTAGAGGAGTGAACAGGCCGTGGCTCGCGTGGCTGAGGTCTTTGATGATCTTCTTGACCTTCCTGTGACACCGGATGCTGTAGGTTTCCTGGTGGGCAGGCAGTGTGCCCCTGGTGATGAGTTGGGCAGACCGCACAACCCTGAGGTTGCAGACGGTGCAGTTGCCGTACCAGGCGATACAGCCTGACAGGATGCGCTCAGCGATGCATCGGTAAAAGTTTGAGAGGGTCTTAGGGGCCAAGCCACATTTTTTCAGCTTCCTGATGTTGAAGAGGTGCTGTTGCGCCTTCTTCACCCCACCGTCTGTGTGGGTGGACCATTTCATATCGTCAGTAATGTGTACGGCGAGGAACTTTAAGCTTTTCACCGTCTCCACTGTGGATGTGGGCGTGCTCCCTCTGCAGTCTCCTGAAGTCCACGATCAGCTCCTCCGATTTGTTGACGTTGAAGGAGAGGTTATTTTCCTGGTACCACTCTGCCAGGGCCTCACCTCCTCCCTACCCTTACCACCTAGGGGCTAACCGTCAAAAAAGTCCAGGATCCAGATGCAGGTGTTCAGTCCCAGGGTCTTTACCTTAGTGATGAGCTTGGAGGGCTCAACTGTGAGCTGTAGTCAATGAACAGCATTATCACGTAGGTGTTCCTTTTGTCCAGGTGGGAAAGGGCAATGTGAAGTGCAATAGAGATTGCATCATCTGTTGGTGCGGTATGCAAATTGGAGTGGGGCCAGGGTTTCTGGGATGATGGTGTTGATGTGAGCCATGACCAGCCTTTCAAAGCATTTCATGGTTACAAATGTAGCAACGGGGGCGGTAGTCATTTAGACAGGTTACCTTGGTGTTCTTAGGCACATGTAGCTATTACAGACTGGGTCAGAGAGAGATTGAACATGTCAGTGAAGACACTTGCCAGCGCATGCTCCGAGTACGCATGCTGGTAATCCGTCTGGCCCTGCGGCCTTGTGAATGTTAAAACCTGTTTATAGGTCTTACTCACATCGGCTACGGAGAGCGTGATTATACAGTCGTCCAGAACAGAACAGCTGGTGCACTCACGCATGGTTCAGTGTTGCTTGCCTCAAAGCAAGCATAAAAAGGCATTTAGCCCTTCTGGTAGGCTGGGCAGCTCTCAGCTGGGTTTCCCTTTGTAATCCATGATAGTTTGCAAGCCCTGCCACATCCGACGAGCATCAGAGCCAATGTAGTAGGATTCAATGTTAATCCTGTATTGAGACTTTGCCTGTTTGATGGTGTCCGTGCGCCGGCCTGTATAGCGAAGTCTTCGCCTTCTACGAGTGTCGGGGATTAACGCCAGGTCCGGGATAATGAATGTCTTTCGCCTCCAGGTCCTCGTCCAAATCAAGGTTAGTGATAGCCGTTCTGATGGTCCAGAAGCTCTTTTCAGTCATAGAAACGGTGGAGGAAACATTATGTACAAAGAAAGTTAAGATCAGCTTTCAAAAAATACCCCCAATAGAACAATTGGTAAGGAGCCCATAAAACGGCCACCATTCCACTTTTATTATGGCATTTCCAACTCCCTCAGGGCAAGAAATGTTGGTAAACACTTCTGCCAGGAGAGAGGGGGGGAAAGGGGACGTCCATGACAGCACAGGTGAGAGTCACTTTCAGAAGCGCTATTACGAAAGCGTACCTCCCACCCACATAAAAGAAGCAGTGAGAAACCTTCCCTTTCAAACCTAGTGAGAGAGAGGCATCCTAAAAGGGCCTTGCATTCCTTCCACCTGTGAGCGCCCACGCGACACAAAGCACCTCCCGCCAGACCAAAGACATCAAAGCTCCCACAGGGCAACTGTTCAAAGTTAGTCTCCCAGTGGGCCAGACGAATAGGAGAGCGTGCACGGGGGTTGGCTATGTGGAGGCATAAGTGTAACAGGAGTCCAAAAACATGCGTTTTCTGAAGCTTGTGGTCTTTGTACAGTTACTCATGGCTTTACCAGTGTACAACCTGCCTACTGGTATTAACAAGGTGAACATGTGAGGGGGTTAAAAACATGACAGCACAAATTAATCATGTTTGGAGACCGGACCGCATCTCATCATTAATTTCCCCCATATCATGCATAGAGAAATAGCTACACCGGATAATTGAATGAATGTGAATACCTGATATTAGTTGAATGTCTGGTTGAGCATCTAAATGACGTTCCTTTTTATTTAACTGCCAAAGAATAAACACGTCCAAAGAGAAACTGTTTGCGACAGATGGAATGTATGCGTTCGATGCTAATCTAGCTCTAGGAGCGAACAGAGCCTCTTCAACAGGAATTCACAACAATGATGGGCCTCATTTGTCAAGCAACAAACACTTAAAAATACACTTTTAAGCATAATAGCAGCCCAATGACTGGAAGTCTATGTGTAACGCTAGTTGGTATTGGCTCGTAAAAACTACCTGGAACCTCATTGCCAAAATATCCCTTTAACTACTGTAATGCCTCACTTTGTGCTCAGTGGCAGTACATTCATCACAATGTTAAAATAAAACACCTTATTTACACTGACGGCCTACCCCGGCCAAACCCGGACGACGCTGGGCCAATTGTGCGCCACCCTATGGGACTCCCAATCGCGGCCGGATATGATACAGCCTGGATTTGAACCAGGGACTGTAGTGACGCCTCTTGCACTGAGATGCAGTGCCTTAGATCGCTGCGCCACTTGGGAGCCGAGTGTTGTGGTCGTCAGGAATTTCTGCAGCTTCAATAAAAAAAAAAGTCAGCTGCTGAATTCACATTTGCGTAGGTTAGGCTATATTTACAGTGCCTTCAGAAAGTATTCACACCCCACTGACTTTTTCCACATTTTGTTGTGTTACACTCTTAAATTTAAAAAGTACATTTAGATTTTTGGAGGCACTGGCCTACACACAATACCCGTTATGTCAAAGTGGAATTAAGTTTTTCAGAAAAATTCATAAACATGCATCCTGTTTGTAATAGGTTTTGTCCTGAATACAAAGTGGTATGTTTGAGGGAAATCCAACAACACATTACTGAGTACTACTCTCCATATTTTCAAGCATAGTGGGGAGTTTTTCAGGATAAAAAAAAGAAACTGAATGGCACTAAGCACAAGCAAAATCCTAGAGGAAAAGCTGGTTCAGTCTGCTTTCCACCAGACACTATGAGATTTATTCACCTTTCAGCAGGACAATAACCTAAAACAAGGTCAAATCTACATTGGAGTTGCTTACCAAGAAGACAGTGAATGTTCTGGAGTGGCAGAGTTTCAGTTTGGACTTATATCTACTTGAAAATGTATAGCAAGACCTGAAAATGGTTGTCTAGCAATGATCAACAACCAATTTGACAGAGCTTGAAGAATTTTGAAAATAATACATGGGTAAATGTTGCACAATCCAGGTGTGGAAAGCTCTTAGAATTTACCCAGAAAGACCCACAGCTGTAATTGCCACCAAAGGTGCTTCTATAAAGTATTAACTCAGGGGTGTGAACACTTCTGTATTTCACTTTAAATACATATGCAAAAATGTCTAAAAACATATTTTCACTGTCATTATGGGGTAGTGTGTGTAAATCGATGAGAAATAAAATTAATGTAATCAATTTTGAATTCAGGCTGTATAAAACAACATGTGGAAAAAGTCAAGGGGTATGAATACTTTCTGAAGGCACTGTACATTAGTGGCAATGTAAAAGTGTTAACCAACACCAATAGTTTGTGAGTTACAATGAGCTGCATGAGGCAAGTTCGACCCGAAATAGTGAGTTGGTGTGACTGAGTTAAGTGCGTGTGTGTGCATGCATCCCAACTACAGTGCCGTCATGGAAGACAGGACTTTTGACCAGTGATTTATTTAATGAGAGAAATTAATCCTTCCCCTGCAGATCAAAGGCTGATCTGTGAGGAGCCAGAGCTCAGATAAATGTTTTCCATGTCCGCCATTTCCACTGTCCCGCTACTCATCAGCTGACAGTGCAGACAAATCTGCCCAATTCAAAAGGCACCATCGAACAGCCAACTCTTTTACTCTTTCACTTATTCGTATGGCCCTCTCCCTTACCCTAATTTTATCCCTTCTTTCTCACTCTCCCTCTTATCTCTCCAGAGTCTTGTATTTTGACAAATGTCACCCAGTAAAAATTCCTGCTGGCCGCTGGTCCCTGAAAGTCACACAGCTGCGCTGGATAGGAAGCGGGTTCCCCAGACGCTGGATTGCCAGATAAACCAGAAGAATCCCTTCAGAAAATTAGCAGCCCCCTATAGGGAGAAACTCAACACGGCCAAAATTGAAAGCTCGACCGGCAAGTTCAACAGCAGACAATTTTTGCTCCATCTGGAGAGACTTTGCGAATGTCCTTGAATTTAGCATACCCTACCCTGACTGTGGTAGAGTAACTGCAGGCTGACGAGAGTGCTTGTGCAAGCTCTTTCAGTGATACAGGATTGTCTGCCGTCCTCCCTGGCAGAGATAAGGAAAAACTCATTCAGTCAGCCAGACCCTCGGATTAAGAGGCCAATTCTCAGGCTGTCACTCAAGCATGGCAGTCAGTGGCTCGTCAAAAGAAAGGACAAAAGGTCCTTAAATGGGAACATCGTGTTTTATTTCTCACCAGGGCAGAATGAAAAGTGGAGAGAACATTTGCTCAGATTGGTTTCTCAATAAAGCAGAATTTATAACCATAACCACATCTACTAAATGTCACAAGACGAGCAAATGACTGCAACAGAAGATACACGTATAGTGTCTATGACCATAATGGCTTTTCTAAAACACCCCTAGTCACGCGGTGCCACAGAAAGCACCCAAACTATCCAAAACATCCAGTGGGATTCACGTTGATGTGGTCGCCTTAATGTTACGGCAGATGGAGAAGCAATGGAAGAGACCTAGAAATGAGGTGGGACTGGACATTTTGCAGAAGAACGCATACTCTTTCAGGGAAGCGGAAGTGCACCCAACCACTAACAAACATGACCGACTAACTTTTTCTTAGCGGTCCAAATTAATAAAAAGGTAACAGTCAGCCTTGGGGTATGCCTCACCAGTTTCTCTTTGAAGACCATTTGTCTGAGCCACTTGAAGTCCAGCGGTTTGAAGGCGGAGAAGACGAATAGCGAGTCCTTTTCGTAGCGCTCAGGCTTCTGAATAGCCCCCTCGGGGTAGGTGATGCGCATGGTGGTCTTGGTGCCCACGTCCTTGCCGAAACCAGTCACAGGAGCCTCGTTCAACCTGCGGTTAGAGAAGAAATTATAGGGGGGGCGAATACGTTGTCTGTTGACATCACAACATAATCTGCGGCTGGCACCTAGGCTACCAAACTAACCCCAAGTCAATTAACGTCTAACCAGTGTCAGAGTTCAAAAGGAGGAACTGACATTAGCAGAACTATAATCTTTACCCTCTTAACTGGCATCATGTTGCCCTCCCATTGGAAGTAGACTCACCTCACCACAATGTCGTAATCATCTATGCGCGAGCCCAAAGACTTGTTGGCCAGGATACCACCATTGCCCACAATAATGCATCTTTTACAACCAAGGCTGGAAGAGAAGAACATCTGAGGGGTTATAAAGTGTGTGCGCACGCAAGTGCACTACTTAGTTCCCATGGCAATTACCTGTCAAGGTCTTCACCCAAGCCATAGTTTTTTGTGGCAGTTAGAATACTGTCTATGATTCTTTCTGCAAAATGAAAACGGGAGAGAGAAAAAAGATAGTTTAGATATCAACTACAGCTCATTGTTGTTGCTAGGTCACAGACAAAACCCCTCATGAAAATGATTAATAGCTCCTCTTTAATAACAAACCGTCAAGGACTTCAACACCCAGAAAACAATGTAGCAGGCTAGGTGGTCCTCGGGAGAAGGTCTGGAGGAGAAAACGTTCCTAACCGTTTATTAAATTACAGATAAGGATAAGCCACGGGCCCGGTGACAGTAACACTGGAAAACCATCAGCCCTTACAGGACGGATGAATCCGGGTGAAACGGCACTTCAGAAAAAACGCTGCCCATAAAACCACTCAGTGAGGAATGCCTTTTTTAAACAAGCACATTCCCCCGGTTGAAGTGTGCTGTGCTAGGGCTCTCTCAGTGTGGACGCGGAGCTGGGTCTGGTGGTGTGAGATACAGGGCTGTTTAGCCATAGCGTGCATTCCTGCCATGTTCCAGAGGGTCCTGACTCTGGTGTTTAAGACACATTTGTCGTCGTCGTCGCCCCCAATTTATCCAACAAGGTAATATCCAAATGAATCACTCGCTTGTATAATCACATTTCAGTTGCGTGCTGGATCTATTTGTTAAACAACTGATATGAAATGTCATTAGGCTCAACCACAACCCCATGTAGGCGTCTCCTTTGCTTCTTGCAAGAGTAATGCAGTAGGCCTACAGCTTTATCCCCTCTAACGAGCATCGTGATTAAACAGCAGAAAATGAGCAGTGGCCCATTGTTTGGACACGGCGTCCAAGTCTGGTATCAAGCATCACCCCGGTCAGCATAAACAGAGGACCCAGACCACACCCGACTCAATAGGGTGAAATCCCCCCCCCAAGAATTTTGGGACAGGTTTCTTGAAGAGGCGAGACATGGCGGCTAATTGTTATTAGCACCCAGGATAAACACTTCAGCCAAGTATGTCTAGGCGGCAGCTCAGATAAATGGCCGTCGTCTTGAAGTACACTTTTCTGGCGAGGAAAATCTTCAGCTGAAATGTGGAGGAGGGGTTGGAGGTGTCACTGAACGTAACCGCAACGTTCTGCTACAGCGTGCTGCTGTAGAGCAGAGTTTACACAAGGTAAAGGGAGACTGGTCGGTCTAACATGAAGAAATACATACAAATGTACAATGCTTATTGAGTCATTAGGGATTTCCAAAGAGCGTAACTGTACCCAGGCCAAGAATATCTCAACTTTATAATATAGCTATCTATTCTAGGTGTCTTTTAAAGAGAACATTATGGTCTGCGCAGCTGGTCTAGGCCAGTGGTTCTCAAACTTTTTAATAGTCCCGTACCCCTTCAGACATTCAACCTGCAGCTGCATACCCCCTCTAGCACCAGGGTCAGCGCACTCTCAAATGTTGTTTTTTGCAATCATTGTAAGCCTGCCTTACACACACACACACACAATGATACATTTATTAAACAATAGAATGAGTGTCACAACAAGGCTCATGGGAAGAGACAAAGAGCTCTAACAGGACCAGGGCACAAATAATAATAATCAATAATTTTGCTCTTTAGTGAATCATCTTCCATATAAAACCTTATTTGTTCATGGAAAATGGTGAATAACTCACCATAGGTTAATGAAAAGGGTGTGCTTGAAAGGATGCACATACACTACAGGTCAAAGGTTTTAGAAAACCTACTCATTCAATGGTTTCTCTATATTTTTACTGTTTTTACTTCTACATTGTAGAATAATAGTGAAGACATCAAAACTATGAAATAACACATATGGAATCTTGTAGTAAGCAAAACAGTGTTAAAAAAATCTCAAATAACATATTTTCTGATTCGTTTAAGTGCCACTCTTTGCCTTGATGACAGCTTTGCACTCTTGGCATTCTCTCAACCTGCTTCACCTGGAATGCTTTTCCAACAGTCTTGAAGGAGTTCCCACATATGCTGAGCACTTGTTGGCTGCTTTTCCTTAACTCTGTGGTCTGACTCGTCCCAAACCATCTCAATTTGTGGATGGGCCAACTGTGGAGGCCAGGTCATCTGATGCAGCAGTCCATCACTCTCCTTGGTAAAATAGCCCTTACACCGCTTGGAGGTGTGTTGGGTCATTGTCCTGTTGAAAAACAAATGATAGTCCCACTAAGCGCAAACCAGACGGGATGGTGTATCGCTGCAGAATGCTGTGGTAGCCATGCTGGTTAAGTGTGTCTTGAATTCTAAATAAAGCACAGAAAGTGTCACCAGCAAAGCACCCCCACACCATAACACCTCCTCCTCCATGCTTTACGGTGGAAAATCAACATGCTGAGATCATCCGTTCACCCACACCACGTCTCACAAAGACACGGCGGTTGGAACCAAAAAAATCTCCCATTTGGACTCCAGACCAAAGGACACATTTCCACCAGTCTAATGTCCATTGCTTAGGTTTATTGACCCAAGCAAGTCTTCTTCTTATTGGTGTCCTTTAGTAGTGGTTTCTTTGCAGCAATTCGACCACAAAGGCCTGATTCACGCAGTCTCCTCTGAACAGTTGAAGTTGAGAAGTGTCTGTTACTTGAACTCTGAAGCATTTATTTGGGCTGTAATTTCTGAGGCTGGTAACTCTAATGAACTTCGAGTAGGTACGTGGTTGCAAAGGGCATCAGTGTCTTACCAGCGCGATTTGCCATGGCAGGATACTCTGAGCGCAGCGCAATCCAGAAATCTGGCAGTGGCTTCTGATTACATTTCCACAGAACCGCTTGTTACAATTTCGATGAGGCTCTCTTGTTCAGATATCGGTAAGTGGACTGGAGGCAGGGCATGAAAGAGATAACGAATCCAGTTGTTTGTTTGTGTCATTCGTTTCGGGAAAGTACCTGCGTAATTGCGCACACAACTCACTCAGGTGCTTCGCTATATCACATTTGACATTGTCCTTAAGCTTGAGTTCATTTGCACACAAAAAAATCATACAATGATGGAAAGACCTGTGTGTTGTCCTTGTTAATGCAGACAGAGAAGAGCTCCAACTTCTTAAATCATAGCCTCAATTTTGTCCCACTCATTGAATATAGTTGCGGAGAGTCCCTGTAATCCTAGATTCAGATCATTCAGTCGAGAAAAAACACCACCCAGATAGGCCAGTCGTGTGAGAAACTCATCATGCAAGCAGTCAGACAAGGGAAAATTATGGTCAGTAAAGAAAACTTTAAGCTCATCTCTCTCTCAAAAAAATTAATGTTAATACTTTGCCCCTTGATAACCAGCGCACTTCTGTAGGTTGTAAAAGCATTACAAAGTTAACCATTTTCACTGTAGTGTCCAAAATGTCTTTCAAGCGGTCAGGCATTCCCTTGGCAGCAAGAGCCTCTCGGTGGATGCTGCAGTGTACCCAAGTGGCGTCGGGAGCAACTGCTTGCACGTGAGTTACCACTCCACGTGAGTTACCACTCCAGTCATGGCTTTTGCGCCAACAGTACAGATACCAACATGAGCAGTAGCTACGTTTGGCTACATACGGACCGTTAGTGGAATTCCCGCAAGAGAGTAACGGTTAATGTGATCGGATGTTAATTATTTGACTAGGCTACCTGTATTTGACATTGTGTTGTTATTTCACTAAACACTAGATGATAACATTTTATTTTTGGCAGTGAAACAAGGCTACTCAGGCGAGAAAAAAACCTCACCCAGATGTATAGCCCCGTTGAGAAATATAAATGGACTGTTTGAAAATGTGATAAAAAAAGTATATATATATTTTTTTTTTTGGCGTACCCCCGACGGCATTGCACATACCCCCCAGTTTGGGAATACCTGGCCTAGGCAATCCAAAAGCTTATACCAATATATAGGTCCATGTGTCAAAAAGGTCTGTGTGAAAAAACTGCCCCCCATGCTTGCTTATAGTATGATGGAGTGGCTAGAAATCACATGAAGAATGGAGGTTTCCCCTGTGTTTCTAAGTCTCGCAAACAAGGCTGTTTGAGGTAAACCTCAGACTGCTTGGCCGCAACAAAATGTACAAATTACTTTTATTTTCAAGGTTTCTCTTTTTTTTGCTCCTAATTTGGAATCCTTTGTGGAGTTCTATTCAAGGTCCACACGTATCACCTCTCCACATGAATACAGCTAAAAGGGAAACCCCACTGCAGTCACAAACCGTGGAGAAAACAGAAACCAGGTGTAGCGCACTTGCCTTTGAAAACCAGCGTGTGAGTGTGGGGTAGAGGGCTCTTGCCAGAGCACAAAGGTAACATTCAGTGTACCTTTACATGCACTTCGCTCCTAAGTGTTGGAAATTGAATGATAAAGGGTAGCCTGAATTCATGCTCTATCTTATCTTACCAATTCCGATCGCATGATGTGCTCATGTTTGATTCGTAAAATGCATAGATTCTTGACAGTCTCGTCAGTGAGCTACCTAAACCAGTATTGAGATGTGACCAGGTGGAATTTTGGATGACGGTAATAACCGTTGAAATTATTATATATATATATTTTTTTAAATAAACAAATTGAGAGGGGGGGGCACATTTTCTCCCCCTCTCCTGGCCGCATGTGCTGACAGAAATAGAATTCATTGAAAAGTGTAAAACGAATGACTCAATAATCCATGCTTTCTGGGAATGCTATTAAGTCCGGAATTTCTGGGCGGCACTAGAAAGTTGGCTGTCAGAAATATTACAATGTAAACCTACTTTTAAACCGTCTGTCTGCATACTTCCAAGACATGTCATATGGGGGTGTAGTGTGATACCCGATGGATTTGACAATTCTCTTCTTGAAAAAGAAATGCATACTGAAATTGTGGAAATTAATCCACCATCAATAACACAATGGAAAAATCGAATGATGAATTATTTAAATATTGAAAGTGCGTGGGCTACGGAGAGTAACAAGATGGTGCAGTTTCAGGCCATGTGGCGGAAAGTGATGTGGGCGCCGGTGATGGGGGTGAGTGCTAGTGATGTAGTTGATGTTTGTATGATTTTGTCGTTTGTATTGTTTATAAAAAAAAAAAATTGGACACAAAATAAAAAACAGGAGTCCCCATTCAAGTCAATGACGGCATAATGGGTGGACTGGCGGCCATTGCGAGTGTACCCATAGCAGCAAAGCTAGGTTGAGACAACGGGATTCTAATATCCCATAACTCTTTGCAACAATGGGACCGGCTATGCCAGTTAGCAATGGCGCTGGTCTCAGATTTGTGACGACGTTGTCTTAACCTGTATATGTTCGACCTATGAGCAAAGTAGGAAGTCAAATACGTGCTATGATTTGTTGATTCAACACACATTACAAAAAAGTACATTCCATTGCATGAGCAACATCAGTTAACATCCTTTGAATTAACATTCAATTTCCATGGAACTTATTACATCACAATACCAGGCAGACATTGGGATTGTACCCATGAGTACAATCTATTCACTCCATTTCTATGTGTGTTGCTCCCGCATTTTGGTCATTCGGTCAGCTGCTCGTTATAATTTATTATTTTGCTATTATTTTATTTTTATGACGGTCTTCATCCCTAACAGTTGGTTATTGTGCCAGCCCTACAGCTTCACAATCGAGGAAAGAATGAAGACTTAAGTATTTTGATGCATTTCACCTTTAGGATGGGTGTTGAAGTTGGAAAATGCCATAGAAGTTTGTAGAAGTGTTGTCTCACTGTCTAGATGTTGCCGTAGCAAGAATAGTCCTGTATGATCCAACCATCCCATTCTCACCCTCCACCCAAACCCAGGCAACGGCAGTCAGTGGCAGTGTGTGTAAAGATCAGAGAGCATGACAGGAGGAGCGTGAGATCAACCCAAGTAGGCCAGGCGGGATGTTCTGCCAGCTCTATCGCCAAGCGTGAAGATGTGCTAACTGGCCCGTGGTGATAAGGATGGTAGAGTCCTGGCACCCTCTTCTCTTTAGCTTACCTATCCAGCCCAAATCATCATCTATACACAGTTCCAAAACCACCATGACAAGTTAATGACACATCCATTGCCATCAATGAGATACTTGGAATAATCAAATCCTTCCAATGTTAGACGCACAAGTTGTCTTACCTTGTGTTTTGAATCCAAATGGAGGCAAGTAATTGCGGACTTTGGCCAGCCGCTTGAAGTTCCGGTCGAGAAACATGGGAGCTGGCTTCATAAACCTGTGAGAAGAACAGTAGAAAGAAGAACAGGAAAGATTACTGTAAAACTTCAATAAATAGCCTGGCGCTTATTAGAGACGGGCTCCTATTTGAGCCAAGCGTCTATTTACTTAATGCTCACAGCTTTTGCTCAATAAAATGTTGAAAAGACCACCACACTATTTATTGTGACCCGTATGACCTGTACAAACATTATAATAACAAATCCATCCAAGATTAGTCGTGCAAAGACTAGGCTGCCTATCATAGCGCCTGATTTTGCACTTCAGCAAGATGAAGAGCTTGAAAAAAAAAAAAAAAATGGCTAGCAACAATGACAGAATAAAAAAATACATGTTTAATGTAATGCACATGACCATGGGAATATCAGAGCTGTGTCCATGGTAACCTCGGAAATAATTATTTTAAACCCAGCGTTTATTTGAAAACGTGTTTATTTGCTAAAATGTGTGCCCGGCTATTAAAAAAAGGGGACATTCGGCCATTTGAGACAGCATTTAATTGAAGTTAAATAATATAAAACTTGTAAAATGGTTGGTCTGTCCACTCATGAGAACTCCAGCATGACTCAAGTTAACCAAAATAGGCCTACTGTGTTGCGATTCCCTCTCATTTCTAGATGCAGAGTTCAACAGCTAGCCCTTTCCTGCGCCACATAATTCACCACAGATAGATTGCTGTGTTCATCAAGTTGAATTGAGACTTGTCAATGAGCAACAGAGTTTACCTGATAACCCAATACACAGGTGAGTGAGTTATCGAGCAGAGTACGTGGGTCTGGGGGTGCACAACCCTGATGTCTCTCTGGACACTAACTTAGAAGCTGACAGTTTCTTTCTAAAAACATTTCTTCCTCCCTAAGAAGCCCGTGGCCCCCACTTAACTCTACCGTGACCCTGGGGCTCTGGTGTTAATTCCCCGCCAGGAGTTAAAGACACTGGGCCGTAAGAGGAGACGCTTGTTCCACTCATCAATCTAACCGCGGCATCCCCCCCCATTCACCGAACCCATCCCGGGAACACAGAGTGCAAAATGGGTTGACTCAAGGAAGAGAGGAAAATAAATAACATGGGTAAGAGAGAACAAGTCTGTGGCACGTACTCTTATCGACAATGTCTCTTCCCAGGAAAAGGCCGAAACCATTCTCGACAGTCTGGGTATAGGTGTCCTGACGATGTATTGATGTCAGTGTTTATCTGTCCCAGACGATTTGGGAAGGGATGTTTCGAGGAAATGTCTTACTGAAGTAGGCAGTGTTGATTGGGAATGTTTACAGAAACAGCCGGCGCGAGAACAAAGTGCTCCTACGCCAACCACTATTTGATAAAGCACTCCTCTCGAATCAAAAAAGGAGCCACTTCCCCTGGTCAGGCCTCAGACCCGGGCTGTACGTGCTGCTTCTGGAAGTGTGGCCGGACGATGGATGTCTGTTTTTATGACCCGCTGTCTCGCTGGAGAGAGCACCAGGGTCCTCGTTTAACAAGCCCGCGCCTCCAACACTTTTACAGCTCGCACTTAAGGTATTCACACTCGCAGATTGGGGTTTAAACAAGCGTATTACTGGTCCTAGGACGGTTTATGTCAGAAGTGATTCTTGTGGAGAAATTCTTTGTATGATTAGTAGCTCTTCTGAAGAATGTGGTTGTGGTAGAAAATCCTCAGATTACATTTAGGTGATTCTAGTCAGAAAAATGTGTATGGATAAACATGACATGCTATACTATATTGTATGCCCATTTTAAGTACTTACAAGGGAAAATCTTTTTGCGACCTATGAAAACCTACACAGCATAGAGGACCAATGTGAGAGCGAGCGTTAGTGTGTGAGACTAGTTTGCTGTGATTACACAGCGAGGCCCCTGTGGTGTTTACACTGACAGCAACAAGACATTCTCTACAACTCACACAGGCCTGGGACGCAAACCACAACAACATCTGGGAGGAGGAACTCAGGCTGGCTTCACTAGGCTAACCCCCAAGGGGGCGAGAGGGCTGCGTCTACATCCACGGGTTGTCTTAACCAACCACTAGTTACGGCTGCCAACAGTGCATCCAGTCAAGATGGCTACTAACACCAAAGGAATCCGATTCCGCTGTCAGGTCACCAAACTTCACATCCTACTAATCATGTCTGAACTCAATGAGCAAACATGGTTTACAAGAACCAAACTCCTTAATTGCACTTGATGCACCAAGAAAGAAAGAGTAACAGTTATGTCTGGCTCTCTCTCCACACATCACCTGACCGAAACAGACGGGCAAAGACCCTTGCCAAAACAAACCGTGACTCATTAACGTGTGGCTTCAGGGGCCGAGACGGGCATTAAATAACTGGGACTGTCAAGAGTATCCTAGCCTATGGATGGACAGACAGGGGATAGTTTGCTTGTCTTAAAGAGAGAGTGCTCCCAAAACAGGAGGCCCAGGCACATTGTGCTCATTTCCTCTCACTGGGGGCCATATTTTCATAACCGAGCCGCCCAAGTTCAGCGCCAACACTTGATTTAGAGCTCCAATACAAACAGTTTGGCGTGAGGGGAGGGGAAGCGTTGAAAATAAATTGGATTCCACTGGGCAGGGCCTTTTGGAAGAGGACAAACATGGAGGATGGAGATGATTAGGGAGGGACCTCAAATTCAGGAGGTTAAGGGATCTGGCCAAGTAAATAACCATCAGTTGTTTCTACTACAGACCAAATTAATTCATGCCAAAATGTAATTTTACAAAAATAAAAATGTGGGCTACATCTTTACATGCATTATTAACCAATTTGGCGGTGAGAGACCAAAGACGGGATTCAGATCTGGCATACAGAGCTGGGGTTGCCACTCCTCTATGCGAGTGGCCTGACATGGAAAAGTGGCCGTTTACAGACATACAGTGCCTTCAGAAAGTATTCACACCCTTGACTTTTTCAACATTTTGTTGTGTTACTGCCTGAATTTAAAATGGATTAAATTGAGATTTTGTGTCAATGACCTACACACAATAGCCCATAATGTCAAAGTGGACTTAAGTTTTTTTTTTTTTTTTAAACAAATGAATACAAAAATGAAAAGCTGAAATATCTTGAGTATTCAACCCCTTTGGTATGGTAAGCCTAAATAAGTTCAAGAGTAAAAATGTGGTTAACAAGTCACATAAGCTGCATGGACTAATAGTGTTTAACATGATTTTTGAATGACTAGCTAATCTCTGTACCTCACATAGGGACCTTACAGATAATTCTAATGTTGAGCAGTGAATTTCAAACACAGATTCAACTACAAAGACCAGGGAGGTTTTCCAATGGCTCGCAAAGGGTACCTATTGGTAGATGTGTAATTTTTTTTTTTTTTTTTAAATACATTGACCTTTGAGCATGGTGGAGTTATTAATTACATTTTGGATGGTGTATTAATCCATCCAGTCACTTCAAAGATACAGGCACCCTTCCTAACTCAGTTGCTGGAGAGGAAGGAAACCACTTTCAGGAAACCAGATTTCACCATGAGGCCAATGCTAACTTTAAAACTGTTGCAGACTTTAATGGCTGTGATAAGAGAAAACTGGGGATGGATCAACAATATTGTAGTTACTACACAATACTAACCCAATTGACAGAGTGAAAAGAAGGAAGCCTGTACAGAACCCAAATACTCAAAAAGATTCATCCAGTTTGCAACAAGTGTAATACTGCAAAATAATGTGGCAAATCAATTAACACTTTGTATTAAATGTTATGTTTGGGGCAAATCGAAAAGAACACAGTACTAAGTAACACATTCCATATTTTCAAGCATAGTGGTGGCTACATCATGTTATGGGTATGCTTGTAATCATTAAGGACTAGAGAGTTTGTCAAGATAAAAAATAAACAAAATGGAGTTAAGCACTGGCCAAATTCTAGAGGAAAACCTGGTTCAGTCTGCTTTCCACTGGACACTGGGAGATGAATTTGCCTTTCAGCAGAACAATAACTTAAAACAAGGCCAAATATACACTGGAGTTGCTCATCAAGACCACATTGAATGTTACTGAGTGGCTAAGTTTAAACTTAAAATCGGCTTGAAAATCTATGGGAAGACTTGAAAACAGTTGTCTAGCAATGATCAATAACCAACTTGACAGAGGAAGAATTTTCAAAACAATAATGTGCTAATATTAAACAATCCAGGTGTGCAAAGCTCTTAGAGACATACCCAGAAAGACTCACAGCTGCAATCGCTGCCAAAGGTGTATTGAATCACGGGTGTGAATGTTAAAAAATATATGGGGTATTGTGAGTGAGAAAAAATAATATTTAATCCATTTTGAATTCAGGCTGTAACAATTTTGGGAGGAATAAGCCAAGCGGTTTGGCATCTGTGGTTGTACATGTCATGTACGACCAATCACGTTTTGCATTCCCCATCACACATGACAAACCTCAAACTCTAGGACATCTAACAGATACACACAAAACTTTGTCACTCTAAGCCATTAATAGTGCCAATTGAACTGTGTGTGACTGAAGTGAACGTGGTAGTAATCAATGCGGTCCCAAGAAGGCGCTCTCTGTTGTAGGGAACTTTGATCTGAAAGCGTGTGGCTGATTAGAGGAAGTGGTTGGGAGACATCGTTAACACATAGCCTCCTAAGTTGGGAGGGCAGTTCCCTGGAAACCGGGCGGCTTTTTTTAAACGACTGCTCTAATTTAGCAGAGCCCCAACGTAGCTCTTCCAAGTAAGCCCTTTTCTCTCAAGTCATAATAATCATAAGACTATTTGTCTAACACGCCTCGACGGCCCCATTTGGTTTCCGTACGAAAATCAATTATCCACACGAAAATGCCAGTCTTTTCTGTTCAGAAAGTATAACAACACACAGAATACAAGAAATATCAGGATATCTTTAATAAAGCGGTCACAGTCATTGCTGGTCTAAGCGAAATTGAGCATTATGAGACACTGTTAGCCATCTTTTCGCAGACTATGCATCAACACAACCTCATCGTATGTTAAGATGGGAGTCACCACCTTCCACATTTAGGTGCAGCTGAGTAAAATGCCTTGGGAAAATCTCCTGCTATGTGGAAAATGTCCCTCTATTGGCCATAGCTGATGAGCCCTCATGGAATAATGACCTATGGCTGGAGAGAAGGGTGGAGGGATGGCATCAAAGGCCCAGTGACATCACGGAGGGCCATCAAGTGTTCCGTGGATTGTGTTCGAAGGAGGAAGTGATGAGTCATGCCCTCCTGGACAGGAAGTCGGTGCCCCTCCGACAAAAAGCCTCTGAGGCACCGCTGGCGACCATTTCAAATGGGGTAGGATGGGGGTGGGGGGTTACGCTCTCCCAACAGAGATGCTTTTGTGTTCAGAGGGCTGACGAGGAAATGGCATGAAGTTTGTGGTGAGGAAATTAATGAATGAAACATGACTGAAACCTAAAAGACTGTGTGGAAATGTGGGGCTTTTATGTTACGAGTCGTTCCCCGTAGGCCATGCTGGCTGGAGTAATGACATAATGTCTCCAGGGGAGCGTCTCAATAGTCTAGAGTGGCTGCCTTTCCTCGTCTCCTCTCCATCTGCACTGAACTGAAATATGGCATATGCCTACTGTGAATTTGCCTTCATCTTACACATGTTATTTTGTTCTTACCTTTATTTAACTAGACATGTCAGTTAAGAACACATTTTTTATTTACAATGACGGCCTAGGAACAGTGGGTTAACTGCCTTTATTCAGGGGAAGGACGACAGATTTTTAACTTGTCAGCTCGGGATTCGATTTAGCAACCTTTCGGTTACTGGCCCAACGCTCTAACCACACCTGCCGCCCCAAGTTTTCAAGTCAGTGCAAAGTACAAAAGGGGTGGAGACGAGGAGAGGAAGCCTCTTTAGACTCTTGAGATGCACCCAATGACTTTGATCCAACCCTGAAGAGAGAACAGAAGGCATTTTGCTCACTTTGGATAGATGGCGGTCATCTTGGCCGCTGCGTAGCCCGGCTTACAAACTCCTTCGCTGAGGTTGCCATACTTGTACGCCAACTCCGCTGGCCTGTAAGTGGCGCCAAGAGGGGAGGATAAAGGGGATTAGATGAGACCGAGAACAACGTGACCTGATAACAAGCAGTGTTTGCACTTCTACACATAATCCAATTTAGACAAAGATCTCCCTGGAAGATGGAACTAAAAACATTTGATATGTCCCCTTAAGCCCGTCCTATGCTGGTCCTGTCCGATTTAAAGAGGTAAGGCAGGGACTAAGGAGCTCAAGTTCAAACCGGTCCCTTGTATCTCCTCCTCACCGCGATCATACTCATTAATTACCTGCTGTATGGCATGAGACTGGTTCAAATAAACAGGGGGAAAGGAGAGAGGTCCCAGTGTTATGGGAGGCCTATCTGTCACACACCCGAGTCAGTGTTGATAAGATGGGGGGTATGGCAGGGTGGAGGAGGGGCGTGGATGGACAGGCTGTAGCTGGAGTGGACTGGGGTCTCTTGCTGACGTGCTATCTTCGCTAGGTCAGAGGGAGTGATCAGAATTGGTAATCACTGCTGTAGGCGGTTGTATTAGCAAGCCCCAGATAAGAACCAGCATAACCCCTCTCCTGAAGTTGTGCTTATAGTGTGAATGTATGGCGAGGACAGATATGAGGCCGGAGTGGTGATGAGAATACGGCCTGTGAGCTGGGGGACGAGGGGACTGAGGCCTCCTATGAAAGTTTACAGTGGGAGTGCAACACACACACCCACGCACATACATAGCTGAGCTCTCACGCCAACAAAATACAACTACTCAAGTTTGCATATAAGCCAGAACCAACACCTCCGTTTAATCCACAAACACACCTTGACACTCAAATGCCATATAGATTCATATGGCCATTACAATTCGACCCGGCACACCTGCTTGGTGTCAAATTGGCTAAAATAATCCCAATGAATGTTTATTTGAATGGACTTGTGATGGATGTGAGATTAATAGGTCACAAGTTTAATGTCACATTTGATTAATTATCCCACTGATTACATCTATTGGGCTACGCGTAATATAAGAATCAAAGTCAATCTAAGAATACAACTAATATTCAGGAAGCCATCTCCAGTTCAGTTTCTGGCTTGTTTTTGTTCAAACTGAATATAGCCCATTCTTATGGAGGGGAGACGTCTTGGTTATAGCTAAGCCCATTCCGAAAAAAAAAAACTAGCCTCGGACAACCAGCTACAATCACTTAATTGGAGATGAGTAACCAAACCCTACCGGTTTAAAATGATCAAATTGTACTTTACCAAAAAGTAGTTTTACTTACAACTGTCCGTCCAGCTTCAGCAGAAAGCCCTGCTTATCATACACTAGAAAGAAAGAGAGAAAACTGAAATGAACAAACAGGAGTCAAAATGGCTTGTGAACTAGGACTCGTCCCATACAGAGACCGAGTGATCATCCATCCTCATGTTGTAGTTGTACATCTCTCGCCGAGTAAACAGCCTGTGCATTTTCATAAAGAAACAAAAGCAAAACACTTGGTTGAAAGCATTAGGGTTAGAGTGTTTTTTTTTTGCAGCTGGTCAAACAAGCGGGGGTGTTAAGGAAAGCCAGCCAAAAACATTCCCGCCGAGGTTCCAGTCCAAATGATAAGTTAAAAACGGCAGTTGTGGTTCAGCTATGGAGGAGGACCGTGTGGGGTCGGTCCATAGGTGCCGTTTCAAGCGTAGTCGGCGTTTAGGCTTTTTCAGTAGAGAGGGGGAAAGAAGCACAAGCCAAATGTGCCTTTCAAAATATCTACCTGCTGTTTTCCCCTGAGACAAGAGAAAACTTAACAGCTTAGTAATGGTGTGTCCTTCAACATGGAAATTAATTCCGCAAAACAGTTTGAATTCCACTTCAGTCCGTTTGTGTACACGTCTCGATCATTGTGACCTGGACGTGACTCGGCATGACGCCAATCTACTACGAGGCATGCTGACTTCGTTTATATGTCCTTCTGTCAAACCGTTAGGTCTACAGAATGCCTCAGGTCTCTGGAACCGACTGTTACTGAAGTCTAGACATTTCGCCATGTCTCTGTGAAACACAGAAAAGACTCACAGTATGTTACTAGTGAATCTCTACAAGCTACTACAGTTCCTCAAATTAGCCAGATCTTTACCATTACTCACAACTGAACAGCATCGTCTGACGAAGCCAGTAAACATCTGCGATGCAATAAACATGGAAAAGGACAGCCATTTCAAAACATGCCTGTTACATAAAGGACACCTCATCAAAACAAAACAATTGGGGTGAAATGGATGAAAGGGAAGCAGGTCTCACCACTCCTGTGGTTGTGCTACGCCTTCAGGGGAATGCTGGAGGGAGAGAGGGAGAGAGAGGGAGAGGGAGAGAAACGGGTGGATGGGGGCATGGGTTTTTAACGCAGCAGCTATGAGTGTGTGTCGGTGGAAGGAAGCGCGTCGTAGCCTGAGCTGAGCAGAGAAAGCAGCAGGACCCTGCCCGTACAACACAAACCTCGGCCACCGAAACCACCAAGCGCCAGATACCTTCAGACTCTGTGTTGCTGCCTGACCTTTACTTCATGCCCCTTTTCCATGACTGATCCAGAGGCACTCTTCTGGTGATCAACAACAGAGGGCGCTGTTGAATCACATTTAATACAGCGCCATGAATAATGGAGCTGTGCTTTATTTGCTCCATCCACACTGGGTTTGGGGATATGTGGTCAAAGTCGAGAGGAGTCTAGGTGCAGCTCACAGTTGTGCTCTTTTCGGATCGGGCCGGCTGAAACTCACCCACGGACACCAGTGTCTGGGGTCCATCCGATGTCTAGGGTGTGCGTGGTTGTTGACTGGGTTCAAAAAAGGTTGGAGAGAGATGGTGCCACATTTGCCTGTAAAAACAAGTGTGTCTCTCGCCGTCCCATCTCAATAGGACGCCTTTCAAAAACGGTTTGGGAGCATGTTCAGTAGCCCTTTCCAGGGAAAAGGGTGCAAAGTGTGGGGCCTTTGTAAAAACAGTGGGCAGCGACACAGAGCCCTGCAGGGAGTCTGGCCATGCACGATGTTGGGAGGCGACACAGTCCAATAACGATGAGCAGCAACTACCAAATGACAAACTGTCCTACTCTGTAATACCGTCTATCAAAGACCAGATTTCCTGATCGTTTCATCTTCCCCTGCTCGTCTTTCAATACCAACACCCACCACATTTTCCATGTAAGCATTTTACTTTCTAATTGGGATGATGTCGACTGCAGAGAAGCTCTACTGGCACGAAAACTAAAGAAGCATGAACTTCTTCGAGATGAGGAACCCCCTTCCCAAACATGGCTGCTGAGGCATAATATGCTTTTCAGGAGGCACTTGGAAGTGTATTGTTGAAGAGAGGTGAGAGAAAAGGGGGGAAAGGTTTGTACCTGAGCCTACTATTCGTCCCACGGTGAGAGCAATGTCCGCTTCCAACTCTGAAACACAAGAGGGTCAGATAGACCCAGTCGGTGGGGGTTACCACGGCAAACAGTGTCCGCAGCCAAGGAGGGAGGGAGGAGGAGGAGGAGAGGTTAGTGGCATTAGTTCCCAAAGTTTTTATATACACATAACCGTTCAAAGGTTTGGGGTCACTTAGAAATGTTCTTGTTTTTTAAAGAAAAGCACAGTCTGCGCTGTTCTGTGAAGGGAGTAGTGCACAGCGTTGTACGAGATCTTCAGTTTCTGGGTAATTTCTCGGCATGGAATAGCCTTCATTTCTCAGAAAAAAATAATAGACTGATGAGTTTCAGAAGAAAGTTCTTTGTTTCTGGCCATTTTGAGCCTGTAAATCGAACCCACAAATGCTGATGCTCCAGACAGTCAACTAGTCTAAAGGCCCGTTTTATTGCTTCTTTAAATCAGAACAACAATGGAGACAACATAAACTTGGATTAGTTAACACGACGTGCCATTGGAACACAGGACTGATGGTTGCTGATAATGGGCCTCTGTACGCCTATGTAGATATTTCATTTTTTTTTTTTAAATCTGCTGTTTCCAGCTACATTAGTCATTTACAACATTAACAATGTCTACATTGTATTTCTGATCAATTTTGTTATTTTAATGAAAAGAGGAAAAAAAAGTGCTTTTCTTTCAAAACAAGGACATTTCTAAGTGACCACTTTTGAACGGTAGTGTGTGTGTATATATATATGAAATGCACCTTCACGTTTATTTTAGTGTTCGTTATTGTGGGTTCTGAACGGTACAAGCAAAGACCACAGTAAAGAGTGAATGAGTACATTCTCTTCAGAAAGACATAAGGCGAGGATAAAACGCAAGGCTTTTGTTGTAGTGTTTAGCGGAGAGTTGTTGATGTTTCCCACGTGAGCCCCTAAGCATCCCGGTTGCGCCACTTTCCCACTGTCACCCAATGTAAGAGGGCTAGCGCCTCTACCTGTGGTGCTTTGACCTTTAGACTGGAATGTGATAGTGGGCTCCGAATCAATCTCTGCAAACAAAATGGGTTAGAGGACATCAGAGGAGCCAGAATGGCAGCTCACTCGTGCCATCGCCGGTGAGCTGTTGGAGCAACTGAGACCAAGAGGGCTCGACAGGAAAAGCAAGAGTAGGCCCGGGAGTCAGTTAGAACAGATAAACAAGCACAAAGACGGATAGAAAACGAATGAACAGAGACACAGCCACACACAGCTTGGGCTCAAAGTGACCATATTGGGTTTTTTTGCCCTACAAAATATTCTCAAGACAGAGGAGACTACTGCTACAGTCCATGTGACTTTCAGGCAGGTTGGACTGGCCCATTACGGAGGGCTTATAAATGTAACCATTGCCTATCAGGCCGTGTAAAATGGTTTAACTTAATTCGATTCACTGCGGACCCACCCTGACCTTTGAAACCCCTTACCCTGTTTATGAGGGTTTATTATCTTTAGCAGTTGGCAACAGGTCCACATTTCCTTTCCACTTCCCCTTAAGATGTCTTTTTAATTTCTATTTCAAAGAGATAAATATGGCGAACTCTTGCATACCGAGGCTCAGGTTCAAACAGAACAATCCCATGTCTCCACAAGCAACAAAATATTCCTCTATCAAAATAAGCAGAGGACAGCTGTCGTGTTCTTTTATCCAACTGCTGATGATTAAGCACAACCGATAGACCTCTGCTGAACAATGGGACGGGAGTCATACATTGTATTCGGTTTGATCATTAAAGCAAAGCAGGAGGCATGGTTATTCTAGGCAGGCAAACCCTGGGTTTTGTTTGGTACTAGCCTAGTATTTGAGTGGAGACTTCACAAAAAACGGCCATACTAGTGACGCAACGATTCACCGGTACGCACCGATCCCTAATTCAAATGTTTAAGACGCATCGGTCCGCAGACCCCAAACCGAACCAAAATAACCATGCATCGGTCCAAAAATATCTATTCAAACGTTACGAATCCCCGATTCCCTTTATACAGTGCCCAGAGAGTATTCACACCCCTCGACTTTTTCCACATTTCGTTGTGTTACAGCCTGAATGTAAAATTGATTAAATGTAGATTTTCTTTTGTCACCGACCTAAACACAATACCCCATAATGTCAAAATGGAATGTTTTTTTTTTGCTTCTTTCAAATTAATAAAAAAATGAAAAGTCAAATGTCTTGAGCCAAAAAGTATTCAACCCCTTTGTTAAGCAAGTTTAAATAGGTTCGGGAGTAAAACATTTGCTTAACAAGTCACACAGTAAGTTGCATGGACTCACTCTGTGCAATAATAATGATGTTTGAATAACTACATCTCTGTACCCCACTGGTCCCTCTCAGACAGGCAGGGAATTTCAAACAGATTTAACCACAGACCAAGGAGGTTTTCCAATGCCTCTCAATGGGCACTTATTTAAAAATATATATATACAGACATTGAATATCCCTTTGAGCATGGTGCAGTTATTATTTACACTTTGGATAGTGTATCAATTCCCTCGTCACTACAAAGATACAGGCAACCTTCCTAACTAAGTTGCCGGAGAGGAAGAAAACCGCTCAGAGATTTCACCATGAGGCCAATTCTGACTTAAAACAGTTAGAGTTTAATGGCTGAGAGAAGAAAACTGAGAATGGATCAACATTGTAGTTACTCCACAATTATAACCTAATTGAAAGAGTGAAAAGAAAGCATGTACAGTATAAAAATATTCAAAAACAGGCATCCTGTGTGCAACAAAGCACTAAAGTAATACAGCAATTCACTTTGTGTCCTAAACATGTTATGGGAATGTTTGTAATTGTTAAGTACTGGGGAGTTTTTCCAGGATAAAAAAAAAAAAGAATCTGAATGGAGCTAAGCACAGGCAAATCCTAGAGGAAAACCTGGTTCAGTCTGCTTTCCACCAGACACTGGTAGATGAATTTCAGCAGGACAATAACCACAAAGACAAGGCCAAACCTACACTGAAGTTGCTTACTGTTACGTCCCACAGCAAGAAACCAAAAATTGTTGCTCAAACAGAAGGGGGAAGTAACAGTGGGGTTCTAGAAGGTGTCATGGGGGTGTCCTCTGAAACTTGACTAGCAACAACTGGGACCTAAAAGACACCCACAAATCTGCTTGAAAATCTATGGCAAGACCTGAAAATGGTTGTCTAGCAATGATCAACAACCAATTTGACAGGGCTTGAAGAATTTTGAAAATAATAAATGGTCAAATGTTGTACAATCCAGGTGTGGAAAGATTTACCCAAAAACACTCAAAGCTGTAATCGCTGCCAAAGGTAATTCTAACATGTATTGACTCAAGGGGTTGAATATCTATCTAATCAAGATTATTTAGTGTTTTATTTTTCCTCAATTGTTTTACAAAAAAAAAAAAAAAGTAAAACGTACAGGAACTCAAGTCGTTTTGTTCACCCCACCTAGAATACCTCAAATGCCAAGCGTATTACCTCCCAAGAGAATTCTATTCGGTTATAGTCACAGCTGTGTATATTCCCCCTCAAGCAGATACCACGACGGCCCACAAGGAACTACATTGGACTTTGTGCAAACTGGAAACCACATGTCCTGAGGCCGCATTTATAGTAGCTGGGGATTTGAAAGCAAATTTGAGGAAAACGCTACAGAAGTTCTATCAACACATTGCCTCTAGTACTCGCGTTTCAAAAACTGTCAACTATTGTTACTTTCCCTTCCGGGATAGCTACAAGGCCCTGCCCCGACCCTCCCTTCGGCAATTCAGAGCACGACTCCATTCTGCTTCTCCCTTCCTATAGGCAGAAACTCAAACAAGACGTACACGTGCTGAGGTCTATTCAACGCTGGTCCGACCAATTGGAATCCATGCTTCAAGATTGATCACGCGGACTGGGATATGTTCTGGGTTGCCTCTGAGAATAACATTGACCTATACACGGGCACAGTGACTGAGTTCATCAGGAAGTGTATAGGGGATGCTGTTCCCACTGACTTAAAACCTTACCAAATCAAAAACCGTTGGTAGATGACAGCATTCGCGCAAAACTGAAAGTGCGAACCACAGCATTAAACTACGGCAAGGTGACTGGGAATATGGTTGAACACAAACAGTGTAGTTATTCCCTCCGTAAGGCAATCAAACAGGCAAAACGTCAGTACAGAGACAAAGTGGAGTCGTAATTCAACAGCGCGGACACGAGACATATGCGACAGGGTCTACAGACAATCACGGATTACAAAGGGAAAACCTGCCACGTTGCGGACGTCTTGCTCCCGGACAAGCCAAACACCTTCACCCGCTTTGAGGATAACACAGTGCCACCGGACAAGGTCCGCTGCCAAGGACTGTGGGCTCTCGTTCTCTGTGGCCGACGTGAGTAAGACATTTAAGCGTGATAACCCTCGCAACGGTGCCGGCCTAGTTGGTATCCCTAGCCACTTCCTCAGAGCAGAGTCTTTACGGACATGTCTCTCCCTATCCCAGTCTGCTGTCCCCACTTGCTTCAAGATGTCCACCCTTGTTCCTGTACCCAAGAAAGCAAAGGTAACTGAACGAAATGACTATCACCCCATAGCACTCACTTCTGTCATCATGAAGTAGCTTGAGAAGCTAGTAAAGGATCATGTCACCTCCACCTTACCTGACAACCTAGACCCACTTCAATTTGCATACAGCCCCAATAGATATCCAGACGACGCAGTCGCCATCGCACTGCCCTATCCCATCTGGACAAGAGGGATACCTATGTAAGAATGCTGTTCATGGACTATAGCTCAGGCTGCAACACCATAGTACCCTCCAAGCTCATCATTAAGCTCAGGCCCCTGGGTCTGAACCCCACCCTGGACTTCCTGACGGGCCACCATGCGGGCGATGCAACTGCACAGCCAACAACCGCAGGGCTCTCCAGAGGGTGGTGTGGTCTGCCCAACGCATCACCAGGGGCACACTTCCTGCCTTCCAGGACATCTACAGCACCCGATGTCACAAGAAGGCCAAAAAGATCAACCACCCGAGCCACGGCCTATTCACCCCGCTATCATCCAGAAGGCGAGGTCAGTAGAGGTGCATCAAAGCTGGAGCCGAGAGACAAAAACAGCTTCCATCTCAAGGCCATCAGACTGATAAAATAGCCATCACTAGCCGACTACCACCCAGTTACTACACCTTCGACACTACACCTTCGACATGGAAACACTGGTCACTTTCTAATAAATGGAACACTAGTCACTTTAATAATGTTTACATACTGTTTTACTAATTTCATCTGTATTCTACTGTATTTTAGTCAATGCCACACATAGCTCATCCCAATATTTATATATTAAATCCATTATTTTACTTTTAGATGTGTGTATTGTTGTGAATTGTTAGATACTACTACACTGTTGAATTTAGGAACACAAGCGAAAAAATTATTCAATCAATTTTAATCCCATTTTGTAACAACATTTGGAAAGAGTTATGGGGTGTGAATACTTTAAGGCACTGTAACTGTGTTGACAGTCATTGATCTACAAGTAATTTTACATGCAGAACAACTCCAGGGAATACCAGTAACCTAGTCAAACTGCACACTGTGCCCAGCTTCGCGTGCTGATCAACGCGAGGCAGGCGGCCTGCTCCTGATCTTGCACATCTGTGCGGCACCGTCAGCATTCAAATGCTAAAATGACTTGCGGGATATTAGGCTTTTTTAGTTGAGTGACAACCTTTGTAATTTGCCAGGTTATTGTTATCTTTGCACTGTTAAATTGTGTTTTACCAAAATAAAATCTAAAACGGAGACAACTCATCTGGCTATACCTGCTGAACGAGACTTACAATAGATTTTATTTTGATTGTTCAGGTTCACTATCAGCTTAGTTTTGCTTTAAACAATCAGTGTATATGGTAAAGAAAATATATATATATACAGGGTAAAGTTGACAATTTCATAACGAGGACAGCAGAATGAATGGATAAAATAAATATATATATATTTTATCCATTCATTCTGCTGTCCTCGTTATGAAATTGTCAACTTTACCCTGTATATAAAAAAAATACCATATACACTGATTATTTATATATATATATATATATATATATATTTATTATCCATTCATTGGCTATGTCATAGCTAATGTGTAAACTATAAATACTGATACATTACTAGCTCAAGGGTGATTCTCACAAAACTGACACTTAACCAAAAAAGTATTATTCCACCATAAATCCTCTTGGATCACTAAGATTAGGATATGTAGTTATTTAAAAAATATTATGTTTATTGATCAGATATTTTTACATTTTACTACAATTTCCACAACTACCAATGCAAAAATTCTCATTACCGCAATAGTTTGATGTCCAAAAAATTTGAATCTAATATTTAACATTTTTCACTTAACGAGAAGGTCTGAGTTAAAAATAACACTGAAAACACGCACACTTAAAATCTCATTACCCCAACACAACCTTTTCTGAATAATGTTTTTTTATTATAATTACTCGTGTATACATGTTATTTTTATGTACACATTTGGATAAAGAACTAAATGGCACACTATCAGATTAAGCCAAAATTACTAAAGTATTCATTACATTTTTCATAGCATTTCCAAAATATTGGTGCATTACAGTAATAAACAGATTTTGGAAATGAGAACGCATGTTTCGGTAATGAGTGTTACATAGTTTGCCATTGAAAAACTGTATTGAGCTCTATTGGGGATTCAGTAACTCAATAAATCAAACTGTCATTGGTTAATCCCAAATGCCTTGTATAATACAAAAATCACTTAATGCGATTTAGAATACATTTAGCTGAAGGATAAGTACTGTAATTACGTGCATGTATTTTCAAAAGCATAAAAAAGGTGACTTGCTTAGAAAAAGTTATGTCCGAAAGGTCTTTACAGGTTATATCAGTGTATTAGGACATGGACGTGTGGTTCTAAGATATTTACATTTTTTAATTGAATGGAATCCTTTGGACAAATGGCATAACATGATATGCCTACAAAGAATCTAAATATGTGGGATATGGACCAAAAACTGTATTGGGATATCAAACAGTAAAGGAAAGTGCTAAAAGGCATGTCGAAATCGGGGATTTCCTATTAATGGGTGGTTGCTCTTTGCTGAAACAAACTCCAGATTGTGGCTTTAAGTAAATTAAAAATGGATTTATATTCCCATATTTATTGACAACTCCTACTTAATCAAATAACGGATGTTTAATTATTATATATATATATATATATAAAATGAATAAAAAAAATAAATAATAATAATTTAAAAAAAAAAATCGATATAATAGTTGTAAGCAGTGGTCCTAGTAAATAATGAAAGTTACCAGCACAGCACTCCCATTGACTATACATTAGAATTAGCTCATCATTACTGAAATTAAGGTTCTCATTACAAAAATGGACTTAACAATTATACGGCAATGAGAAATGTGTGTTTCAGTAATGAGACCGTCATTATGAGTCAGCAAACAATTGACCACATCACTAAAGCTTATTCATGTTGGTAAGGTAATGGTTCACAATTCTTCCCGAATTTGAGCTTTGTCATTTTGATAATGAGAAGGTCAAGTGTCATAAAGGTGGTGTTTGAGAAAAAAAATCCTCATTCCCACATATGAAATTGAATTGTGCTCATCTAAGGACTACTCCTCTAGAGCAGTGGTTCCCAAAGTTTTATAGTCCTGTACCGCTTCAGACATTCAACCTCCAGCTGCATACCCCCTCTAGCACCAGGGTCAGCGCACTCTCAAATGTTGTTTTTTGCCATCATTGTAAGCCTGCCACACACACACACACACACACACACACACACACACATTTATTAAACATAAGAATGAGTGAGAGTTGTCACAACCCGGCTCGTGGGAAGTGACAAAGAGCTCTTATAGGACCAGGGCACAAATAATAATCTCTTTAGTTAACCATTTTACACATAAAACCTTATTTGTTCATTGAATATTGTGAATAACTTACCACAGGTTAATGAGAAGGGTGTGTTTGAAAAGGATGCACATAACTCTGCAATGCTGGGTTGTATGAGAGTCTCAGTCTCAAATCATTTTCCACACACAGTCTGTGCATGTATTTAGTTTTCATGCTAGTGAGGGCCGAGAATCCACTCTCACATAGGTACGTGGTTGCAAAGGGCATCAGTGTCTTAACAGCGCGATTTGCCACGGCAGGATACTCTGAGCGCAGCCCAATCCAGAAATCTGCCAGTGGCTTCTGATAACAATTTTCACAGAACCGCTTGTTGCAATTTCGATGAGGCTCTCTTGTTCAGATATCGGTAAATGGACTGGAGGCAGGGCATGAAAGAGATAACGAATCCAGTTGTTTGTGTCATCCGTTTTTGGAAAGTACCTGCGTAATTGTGCACCCAACTCACTCAGGTGCTTCGCTATATCACATTTGACATTGTCCGTAAGCTTGAGTTCATTTGCACACAAAACAAAAATCATACAATGATGGAAAGACATGTGTGTTGTTAATGCAGACAGAGAAGAGCTCCAACTTCTTAATCATAGCCTCAATTTTGTCCCATACAGTTGCGGAGAGTCCCTGTAATCTTAGATTCAGATCATTCAGGTGAGAAAAAGCATCACCCAGATAGGCCAGTCGTGTGAGAAACTCATCATGCAAGCAGTCAGACAAGTGAAAATTCTGGTCAGTAAAGAAAACTTTAAGCTCGTCTCTAAAAAAAATGTGTCAATACTTTGCCCCTTGACAACCAGCGCACTTCTGTATGTTGTAAAAGCGTTACATGGTCACAGACCATACCATTGCATATTGCAGAAAATACACAGGAGTTCAGGGGCCTTGCTTTAACAAAGTTAACCATTTTCACTGTAGTGTCAAATGTCTTTCAAGGCATTCCCTTGGCAGCAAGAGACTCTCGGTGGATGCTGCAGTGTACCCAAGTGGCGTCGGGAGCGACTGCTTGCACTTCACTTTGTCTCCCTGTCATGGCTTTTGCGCCATCAGTACAGATACCAACATGAGCAGCAGCTACGTTTGGCTACATACGGACCGTTAGTGGAATTCCCGCAAGAGAGTAACGGTTAATGTGATTGAATGTTCATTACTTGACTAGGCTACCTGTATTTGACATTGTGTTGTTATTTCATTTTATTTTTGGCAGTGAAACGAGGCTACTCGGGCGATAAAAAAACCTCACCCAGATGTATAGCCCCGTTGGGAAATATAAATGGACTGTTTGAAAATGTTTGGGAATACCTGCTCTCTTTATTTAAAAAATTATGAGTTTTTACAGCAACTCAAAAGTGTTACGGTAATGAAAAACATGTTCACAGAATGTTTTTATGTAATAAATATTATAGTTTAATGTAAACTTCAAGTAGCATAAGATTATGGTTTATGGACAAACTACAGCAACAGTGTTTTAGTCAAAAAAAGAAATTCTAAAAGTAAAATTTGATCAAATTACCTGAGAATTTAATCCGGACACATTTCGTTAATAAAGAATCTGAGGAGAAAATGAACAATTCAGGAAAAAAGATCAGAAGTATTTAAAATAAGACACTGTGCCATAAACTAGGCATCTTAGTCTTCAGAATGACAATTGATTGTTGCAGATGCATCATTGGTTTCCAACTCAATTTGTTACTGCAAACCGCTAACAATTAAATCGGCAAACATTACAAGTTAATTAGCGGGTGATGGGATTTCAGAACCATGGGTCGGGGGAACATTACTGCGTCCCCTAATCTGATAGTGGGGTGATAGATGCCTAGTCTCCCTTATCGCTCAAATCAGGCGTCTACATAGTACATACCATAGACAAACACAATTCTCTCACACACACAGAGAAGTCAGCTCAGACAGATCCAGCTCAGAGGCCCAGCTCATGAGCTCAATCAGCAGCAGATTTGAATGGGAAATTAATGTGTTTATGCAACAAATCCTCGTATCGCATCGATTTGCTTCAAACTAAAACGTATCGTTCCTATATTGGAAAGCATGTGTATAGAAGGGAAAGATGCACATACCTATGCCATAAACTGGCATTTTAACCAAACTCTCTCTAAAATGGTACAAACAAGGCGGTGTTAACAAATACAATTCCCAATTAGGAACTGAACTAATTGTAACCATATAGCCTAGCGTGCTTGTTGCCTTGCCCAGATAAAAACCTAGCTGTGTAGAAAGAACGAAAGCTGTGTACAAAGCCACAGGTGGCTAATGTGCTGAATAGATTGTCGCCGACGCAAACCACAAATTGGTTATATATGCCAAACACAGGTGTGGTCTTTCACAGTAGGCACCCTTAGGTGATGTACCAACAGACAAAAACGGAGTGTCCACTTTCAGTCACACCTGCGTGACAGTGCCGAGGGTGGCAGACAGAATCGATGAGGGCTGGGAGAAACGAGAACATGTCAAGATGTCCTCATCTCCAATGCTAACTGAGCCTTAAATCATACCTAAGTCACCGGGGGGCTAATGCTCTCACTTCCTACTGCACACCCTCAAGCCGTTTCCTGTTGTCACGGTTCATTACATTTGTCTGTAGTGGAGGACCACTTACAGGCCTCGAGAGGCTCTGATATTAAACGGATACAGACTGACTGTCAAACTGAAGCACTCACTCAAATCCAGCCAAGGCATCTTTATGAGAGATAAATAAAGACTCCTTAGTGAGTGAAGTGCAATTGGATTTGGGAGAGGGGCTCAGTCTCCTGACCCTATATCCAAGTGTAGTATATGGGCAATGTGGGCATCATTGCTCTAATCCTTGAGAGTAATGAAAGCAGAGAGGGAAACCGGGGACCCTAAATATTGACGGTGTAAGGCGATGCACACAGGGGTCTTGTCACGGCAACTTCAGAGGTGTCAAACATCCTCTCGAGTTGCCGCAGTGGGAATGAAAACATTCATATTAACTTGTTTGAAGTTCAAGGGGTCAGGTAGGTCATGTTCAAAGGCAAAAAATAGCCTTCAAATCAGGGTTCAAAACATGAAGACTCAGCCCTATAGCCTACCTGCTCTGTTGACCATTTCAGTTTAGTTAGGCCTACATTGTAAAACTCCAAAATAACATTTTGCCTATTCACTGTAAGGATACATATTTACATAACAGTAGTTAAAAGGGTATGTACCCAGAACGGTGACTCAAAGACTCCCAGAGTAGAATACCTCAAAAGTGTAGAACAGGGATTATCCTGTTTTATTCTCTCTGGTGAAATAACAGATCACAAGGTCAGGAGTTTGGGAGAGCACACAAAAGGGACTTGTCAACATGCTACCTGTCCCCTTGGACAAACAAAACATGGGGACCACAACATCTGGCAGCAGCGTGCAAAAAGCCCCGACTCCCAAATAGTATTAAATCTGGAATAAATGTTTGCAGTCTTGGTGTTGTGAGAAACATAAATTGGAAACAGTGACTTCGGGAATCCTCGTAAATCACTTCTGAATATATTTCAAATAACTAATTCATCATTTTGGAATAACTCGAATGACAAAAAAATCCAACTTCAGAGGAGTGAAATGAAAGACTCAAATAAGTTTCTTTGAAGGAGCAGACGTATCGAAAATTCCAATGTTTACTACAAATTTATTGGGAGGAGTATACAAAGAGTAAGATAAGTTATTGGAGCCGCGGCGATAACTTAAGGAAGTCCGATACTTAGGATGGCAGCCAAAAGCTAGGCGTCCCCTTTCGGACACCTGTCTCACTGTGGTGTTACTGTACCCTCCGGTAGACAAGACCCCAAAAAACGTGAAATGTCAAACTGATATTCTTGTAGCCCCTCAAGCTTCTTTCAATACAACGTCTCCGGCTACATGTTTCTCAGAGGCAACCATAGTGTACAGCACCAAAAAAAATTACTTTCCACTGAAAATGGCAAATACAGTGTTCCCTGCTGATATGAAACACACCTCTGCCTGCCAGTCCAAATATTTCCAGGGTATGTTTATTGGAAATCTTTTAGCCCCCTCTACTGGTTACAAAGAACAGTTTCAGGGACCCCGCAGCAGTGAAACATCACCCCACCATCACGCCCTGTCAGGTTTTCCACCGTTACGTAACCCTCTCCATCACCCTGATTCATAACCAGACAATATCCAAAAAATGCCAGGTGAGTTCGGCGCTGATCACAGTGGACGGTCGGGGGGCCGTAACACGATTACAAATTATTTGTCAATGGCAAATTGACCGCAAGAAACCCAAACAAATATAACATTTGCATAAAACAATCATATCAAACCTTGCTTACATTTGTATATGATTACGTGTCTCTACTATGCGTGGGAATACTTGAACAGATTTAAAAAATTAAAATCACTTGGGAGCTGATTTCCTGGTGTTCTTACGTCTTATGTCTAACAATAAAATTGTAAAAAATAAAAATAGTTTTTTTTTCGCTCAGAAATAAATAAAAGCCACCAGTTAGGAAGCGTCCAGCTGGAAATGTAGTCCTTGTCAACTACAGGAAATGAATGAGAGAAATGGGCTAACTATGGAATAATAATGCATGTATAGTATATAGCAAACAGCTAGACCTGTCTTGTCTGGTAATAATATATAGCAAACAGCTAGACCTGTCTTGACTGGTCTGCTGCAATCCTCTCTAGTAGCAGGAAGTCAGACAGGGAGTCTGAGCGGCTGTACATCAACTCTAATGAAGCTCTCCCAAGGGGACCGGGGGAGGAATTGACTGATGGGACTAGCGGGCATATCGAGATACACGCTTGTGGTCCGAAACGGAAACAGGAAGTGAGGAAGACTTGACACACGAGACCATCCGTGACCAATGGACTGACAAGCACACAGGTTGACAGACAGAGAGACAGTAGCTTGACTGACAAGGAGACAGACGCAGAAAGACAGGTACATCAACAGACTGAAAAGCTATTGAAAGAAGAGGCAGACCAGCAGTCTGGCAAATAGACAGGCGAATGGATGGATGATTGGAGAGGCGTGGGCTGTGTAGCGTAACTCACGTGGCTTCTGGCCCCATACGTGCATGTGTAGCTTCCCAGAGGAGTAGTAGATGAAGCCCAGGACCAGCATGGGGCACAGGACGAACAGCAGCTTGTGTGAGGGCTTCATGGTGGTTCTCAGTCATTCACATGGCACATCGCCTACAGATACAGGACAGATGCAGAGGAGAGGAGGAAAAGGGAGTTGAGGATGAAGGAGTCAGTGTTGTGTGCAAATAGGCTGTCTGGATGTGAGAAATGGCTTAGGCCAGTGTTCCCCAACTGGTGCGTTTTACTTGCCACCCCCCAGTTCTGAGCAAAAAATATATACATATATGTTTTGCATTGTCATTGAAATTGTCATCACACCAGGATATCAGCCCCAATTGATTTTACATGTATTCCCACACAATACTTACAAAGTATTCCCACACATATTCCCACACATAATAAAGAGACGCGTGATCATATACGAAAAGGGAAGCAAGGTTTGAAATGATTTCGTTTGAGTCAAACATCATATCTGTCCGGACTTCTTGCAGTCAATTTGCAGACTTCTTGCAGTCAATTGCAGACTTCTTGCAGTCAATTGCAGACTTCTTGCAGTCAATTGCAGACTTCTTGCAGTCAATTTGCAGTCTACAAATTGTTCCGGCTCCCCAACATCCACTCATGAAATCAAAAATGATGATCCCTGGCTTAGGCTATGTCAAACCTTCCCCAATCTACTCTTGAGCTCTGCCCCAAGAATGTAAGAGAGGCGTTGCAATCTAGAGCTTTTTTCTTTTTTTTTTTTATGTATTTGTTATAAGACCATTTTTAGACTGCAGAAAATGGCAGTTACTGGTGTAAAAAAAAAAACGCAAAAAATCTCTGCCCCCCCTCGGCCGTACTCAGCGGCTCCACAACCTTGTTAAAAAGAAAATCCTCGGAGGAATCCTTTACGCTCTTTAGAGACAACCAATCGAAGACTACCCAATGCTGTGTTTATGCAATAAGGTGAATCACCAATAAGTGTTATTAGTTTAACTTTTCCATTATGCTAAGATCAGTGCTCATGGGGAGGGGGAAGATAAAGACGTCTGTTTTAACAGGTGGAGCACACCCTGCTTGTCAGCTACTTAAGAAACTGCACGGGTTGAAAGTGGTCAAAACTGTGTAGTTAAAGAAAGATTTTCTGCTGAGCCAACACCCAAACTAGGCTAATCAAACAGTAGTCTTGTGAGAGACAGACGTTTTTAATTTCCCAAAACATAAAAAATGTCTTGTTCTCGCCATAACGGAGGTAATATTATCCAACTTGCTTCCTCTACCAACGGTTCCCTTGTTTCCACTGAGACGGAAGAAAAGCCACAATGCCCTGAGATTTGAGCGCAGCACCGAAGAACGAAGAAATAGTGGCTAGATCTGGATTATGAAACCATTCCCTTAATATCTTCTACAATATACTGTTCCCTTTCCAAATGACCCCGGCCCCTATTGTTAAAAAAAATAGAATCCAACAATGCACATTTTGTCTCACCAGCAAATTCCAATAATCTTTGTTGACTTTTATTACTCACAGAACCTGTCGAGACACATTACGCCACGGATGTGGGCGTGACATGTGGGCGTAAAACTGAACAATTCAAATTCCATTTCACCCCCCCCCCTCGCCGAACAGCTAAGGGCTTGTGCAAACGTCTTCAAAACCACAGCGGAGCTGAAATATGACTGCATTTCTTCTCTTTACAGGGACCACTAGAAAAGCGATGGAGCATCTTAAAAAGCAACAGATGACCGAAGGGTTAAAAGCAAAGGCATACTATAGGACTTGAAGATTCTACGCCTGTGACAGGACTAATCATAGCAAGACTACATTCAATAAATTGTGTAACGTGACTGACACACACGCTTTTGTGTTGTTTCTCAAAGACAAACAGTCAAGTCAAAGCAATACACTGCCCTAGGGCAGTGGTTCCCAAAGTTTTTATAGTCCCGTACCCCTTCAAACAAACATTCAACCTCCAGCTGCGTACCCCCTCTAGCACCAGGGTCAGCGCACTCTCAAATGTTTTTTTTTTGTCATCATTGTAAGCCTGCCACACACACACACACACATTTATTAAACATAAGAATGAGTGAGAGTTGTCAAAACCCGGCTCGTGGGAAGTGACAAAGACCTCTTATAGGACCAGGGCACAAATAATAATAAATCAATAATTTTGCTCTTTAGTTAACCATCTTCCATATAAAACCTTATTTGTTCATTGAATATTGTGAATAACTTACCACAGGTTAATGAGAAGGGTGTGCTTGAAACGATGCACATAACTCTGCAATGCTGGTTGTATGGGAGTCTCAGTCTTAAATCATTTTCCACAGTCTGTGCCTTTATTTAGTTTTCATGCTAGTGAGGGCCGAGAATCCACTCTCACATAGGTACGTGGTTACAAAGGGCATCAGTGTCTTAACAGCACGATTTGCAAAGGCAGGATACTCTGAGCGCAGCCCAATCCAGAAATCTGGCAGTGGCTTTGGATTTGAATTCAAATTTCACAGAACCGCTTGTTACAATTTCGATGAGGCGCTCTTGTTCAGATATCGGTAAGTGGACTGGAGGCAGGGCATGAAAGGGATAACAAATCCAGTTGTTTGTGTCATCCGTTTCGCTATATCACATTTGACATTGTAAGCTTGAGTTTGCACACAAAAAAAAAAAATCATACAATGATGGAAAGACCTGTGTGTTGTCCTTGTTAATGCAGACAGAGAAGATCTCCTACTTCTTAATCATAGCCTCAATTTTGTCCCGCACATTGAATATAGTTGCGGAGAGTCCCTGTAATCCTAGATTCAGATCATTCAGGCGAGAACTTTACCCAGATAGGCCAGTCGTGTGAGAAACTTGCCATCATGCAAGCAGTCAGACAAGTGAAAATTCTGGTCAGTAAAGAAAACTTTAAGCTCGTCTCTCAATTAAAACAAAAACGTGTCAATACTTTGCCCCTTGATAACCAGCGCACTTCTGTACGTTGTAAAAGCGTTACATGGTTGCTGCCCATATCACTGCATAGTGCAGAAAATAGAGTTCAGGGGCCTTGCTTTAACAAAGTTAACCATTAGTTATATTTCAGATGGTGTCAACATCATTAAATTGTCACTCACTTTGAAGTAGAATGTCCATTTAAAAAGTCACCAGAAGTAACCTCGCAGTTGTTCTACAAAATATCTTGCCAACATCCTAGGGGAAACACTGATGTGCTGCTCTTAGGAGAGTGACTGTGACTGCTCGTGACACCACAGAGGAGTGGACCTCCAGGGCAACGGAAAGCTACGTGACTGTGACTGCTCACGACACCACAGAGGAGTGGACCTCCAGGGCAACGGAAAGCTACGTGACTGTGACTGCTCACGACACCACAGAGGAGTGGACCTCCAGGGCATCGGAAAGCTACGTGACTGTGACTGCTCACGACACCACAGAGGAGTGGACCTCCAGGGCAACGGAAAGCTACGTGACTGTGACTGCTCACGACACCACAGAGGAGTGGACCTCCAGGGCAACGGAAAGCTACGTGACTGTGACTGCTCACGACACCACAGAGGAGTGGACCTCCAGGGCAACGGAAAGCTACGTGACTGTGACTGCTCACGACACCACAGAGGAGTGGACCTCCAGGGCAACGGAAAGCTACGTGACTGACTGCTCACGACACCACAGAGGAGTGGACCTCCAGGGCAACGGAAAGCTACGTGACTGTGACTGCTCACGACACCACAGAGGAGTGGACCTCCAGGGCAACGGAAAGCTACGTGACTGACTGCTCACGACACCACAGAGGATGCGAAGTCCGGTGCTACAGACACACCCCCTCTACGAGAGTGACACAGGCACAAATCTGCCGCAGGTAATGCTAGGAGCAGTAGCAGAGTGGAAGCTAGAGGCCCAATAGCAATATCCCAACCACCACAGATAATGCCAAGAACCAAGTAAATGCAGTGATAGAGGCTGGACTGGGGACACAGATAGCTTGCTTTGCACGTGATCAATTTAGCATCCCAAAGGGACCAGATGGACCGCCTCCTTGGGACAATCAGGAAGGTGGTTTCCTTTTTCCACCGAAGCACAGCAGCCACTCATGTGCTTAAGACCAAGCAAGAAATGCTACAGCTACCGACTCACAAGCTCATACACGATGTCACAACAAGCTGGAACTCCACTTATGACATGTAGGAGTGCTATCTCGAGCAGCAGGCAGCTGTATACTCTGCACTGACAGACTAGACCCTGAACAAAAATAAAGACATCGTCACCCTCGTCTGAGGATGACGTGAAAGAGGAGGTCCTCCAGGTGCTCAAACCCCTCAAAACAGTTACAACCTTATTGAGCACTGAAACTGTGTGAAACCATCTGTGTCCGTGATCCTACCTCTGAAAACAAGGATTCTACAATCCATGGCCCCAAGTGACGAAGACAGCACCATCACTAGAGATGTCAAGGCTGCCATTAGAGGACCTGAAACCCCAGATACCCCCCTAAATGTACAGGACTACCTTCATAGATCTACTGCACAGGATCCAAGTCCCTCTCACCTAGACCCTGCCCTACGCCGGGGGACATAGTGATCTCACCACTGAGATTGTGGCCACTGAAGAGGTAAAGAAATAAGTGAATTACTTAATTAATAAATATACTGCAGTCTAATCTTAGTCTATGCTATTAGAATCATCCATTTTTTATTTGGAATAATAATGGCTTTTATAAAAAGATTGCCACAATTATAGTTCTATGAAATATGCCACAGAGCCGACAGGAGCAGACTCCAAGGCATCTCCTCCACAAAATATTCCGGCCATGAAGGAGCTTTCGGGGAGACCTTTGCGAGCAAGGACACAGGCAATACATTTGCCAACACCATCAAAGAGGAGGTGGCATCCTACAAGGCAGCAAGCGGCATTCCAGTGGATGGTGATCCACTGGCACGGTGGAAAAAAGCAATGAGTGCAAATACCCTCACATTGCCATGATGGCAAGACACTACCTGGCACTTCAATTCCTAGAGAGGGGATGTTCTCCACGGCAGGGGACATAGTGACTGCAACGAGGTCTACCCTTTCCCAGACAATGTAGACACCATCATCTTCTAGAAAAATAATTTCAAGTTATACGCTCAGGTCTGCTTTGCTTTCTTTCTTTTTGTAGTATTTTTTGATGTGGACACAGGATGTTTTTTCATTCACAATTGTTCAAAGGAAGAAGGTATCATGCCTCATATTGCACTTTAACAATTGAGTATTGAATATTTTATATTATTCATATAGGGTGGTCATATCAGTGGTATTCATATAGGGTTGTCATTTCAGTGGTATTCAGATAGGGTGGTCATATCAGTGGTATTAAAATAGGGTGGTCATATCAGTGGTATGAAAATAGGGTGGTCATATCAGTGGTATTCAGATAGGGTGGTCATATCAGTGGTATTCAGATAGGGTGGTCATATCAGTGGTATTAAAATAGGGTGGTCATATCAGTGGTATTCAGATAGGGTGGTCATATCAGTGGTAATCAGGTAGGGGTGGTCATATCAGTGGTATTAAAATAGGGTGGTCACATCAGTGGTATTCAGATAGGGTGGTCATATCAGTGGTAATCAGGTAGGGTGGTCATATCAGTGGTATTCAGATAGGGTGGTCATATCAGTGGTATTAAAATAGGGTGGTCATATCAGTGGTAATCAGATAGGGTGGTCATATCAGTGGTAATCAGGTAGGGAGGTCATATCAGTGGTATTAAAATAGGGTGGTCACATCATTGGTATTCAGATAGGGTGGTCATATCAGTGGTATTCAGGTAGGGTGGTCATATCAGTGGTATTCAGATAGGGTGGTCATATCAGTGGTATTAAAATAGGGTGGTCATATCAGTGGTAATCAGATAGGGTGGTCATATCAGTGGTAATCAGGTAGGGTGGTCATATCAGTGGTAATCAGGTAGGGAGGTCACATCAAAGCAAAGTTATGTGTCTCCCTTTTTTTTTTTTTTTGCTGATCCGAAGAATGATCTGAACCATGACTCAAAACCGGGATCCGATCCAGGAGTTTTGTGATCTGTTGCACCACTACTGACAACGTCATGAAAATTACGCGCACATCAATGCGGCCGGAAGCCATGCTTTGTTATGATAATGAACAGTCAGAAAGCAACAGTGACAAGAATCTGCCTAGTGGGGAATCATTTTATCCTGATACCATGTCTTGCTTTGAGGTGTTTTGACTGATTTAATGTAAAATCAAAGTTTATTGGTCGAGTACAGACATTTGCAGAAGTTATCGCAAGTGCAATGACATGTTCGTGTTTCTAGCTCCAACAGTGCAGTAATACCTAGCAAAGAAAAACACAATCCAGAAAAATAAACAAGTAAGGAAATTAAGAAATATCAGAACGAGCAATGTCAGAGACCGGAATATGTATACTAGGGCTGTCCCCGACAACAAAATAAATATTGGTTGACCAAAAGTTGTCAGTTCTTTCGACCAATCGATTGGTAGAACATTTTAAACGTATTTTTTCATATAGACACCGTTTTAATAAAATCAACTATATACAGTTCATTTGGAAAGTACTCAGACGCCTTCACTTTTTCCACATTGTTACCGTTAAAGCCTTATTGAAAAATTTATTTTAAAACATTATCAATCTACACACAATCCTCCATAACGACAAAGCGAAAAACCAAAAAGATATGATTTGGAAAGACACACAAACGTCTATATAAAGGTCCCACAGTTAACAGGGCTCTACAGTGCGAGTATTTCACTCGCATTTGCCCCTAAAAACAGATGTGCGAACCCGATTATTATTATTGTTTACGAGCACAAACTACATGCAGTCCAGTCAGAGTGAGAGAAAGGTGAACAACACTGGAAAAAAAGTATCGGTATAGGCTAGAAGTTAACGTGCAGACGTCGCTAAAAATGTAGCCCATTCAATTTTATTTTAAGCGAAAAAGAGATGAGGAGAAAAAAAGAATCCGGCGAGGGGGATTCGCAAGGTTCATCTAATGAAGCCTCTTCACAAGGTTTACCTGAGTCGGCTAACATTAGGGATGCTGAGAACAACGTTAGCGAAGCTACGGTGGCCCCACTGTCACTTGAACGTCCACTGTAGCCGGCAGAGGGAGAACATATATTCAATGCGAATTGGCTCAAAATGTTCCCATGGCTAGAGTTAGAAAACAACGCCACGTTCTGCTAATATTGTAGAGGGCAGAAACAAGCGGGCAACTCGTCCTTCGAGATATCTTTCGCTACGCTAACATCTTGCGGTGGTATATCCAGTACAGAGATCTGTACCTGTTGAGAAAGGAGAAACCACCAGGCACGGTGTCAGCAGCCTTGAGGAGGCAAGTGCTGCTGTCTGAGGAGAAGAGGAGGCAGTTGAAAATAAAGATAAACATTGCATACTCCATTGCGAAAGAAGAACCTTTCGTCAAATTTGGGCCGCTTTTCAGACTCCACCACAAAAACGGAGTTGACAGTAATCCCACATACGACAATGATGTAAGATGTGCGGAGATGTTGCTGACATAATGAGAGAGAGCCTGTCAGCGAAGCTGAAAGCCGCAAAGAATCTTGCCGTTCTAATAGAAGGAGACACTGATATACCCAACACTGAATGCGAGTGTCTACGTGCGCTTGTTGGGAAGATGGGAAGCCAGTCAATCTCCTGTTCGGACAACAGACGCTGAATTGTTTGGAAGATTCTGTTCTGACTTTCACAGGCTAGAGCTGGCAATACTGACCATTCAGAAGAGCCAAAAGGTGTCTGTCGTGTACGGTCTTCTGAATCTGATATGGAAGACGCATCACTTCAGCGGAAAATCCAAACAAGAGCTCTATGTTCAAGGGCGGGCAAAGCGGGTCAGTTTTACAATACAACACTAGTTTTTTAAAACATAGGTTCAAGACTCAAATTAACTTTCAGAATCAAGTAATTGACAGGTGACAGTTTATTTGCTCACTACTTAACAGATAAAGCGGGAAATGGAGAATGCACTCGTGTTTTCTGCCATTTTCTCACAGACATGTTTGAGTGAGCTATCCTCACTTAGCCTCACCCTGCAAAGGAATGACCTGATCCTCCCCCAAGCCACATCAGAGTTGAGGAGGACAGTGACCCGACTGGCACTAAAGCTTAAGGCAAAGGCAGGAGGCATGCTGGAGAAGATCCAGACCATGCTTGATCAGCAGCAGAGTGATGAGAGGAGATTCCAGGTGTGTTAGGATGAGAGCTTGTTAGGATGTAAGAGATATCGATGATTAAGACAGATTCTCAGTGTGAGAATCAATGTATTCGTTGCACCAATAGAATGATTTGATGATAAGGAGGGAAATGCAGCAGAGAAGTATTATTTTATTTTATTATGGGAGACAGACAAATGGCCAGACACTTCATTATGTGTTGGTGTGTGTGTCTGTGTGTGTGTTATTTCTGGTAAAAGGGAATAAACACTGAAGGGGAATCTGAAAGGCTTCACGGACCTCGCCAATCCCCAGCTGAAGCAGCACATGGAGGCGGCCATCAACATCGGCGTGGATGATCTCAAAGCCAGGTTTGGTGGTTTGCTGAAGGATGAGGGTGTCCAGACCCCAGTGGAGTCTTTCAGAGTGCAAAACCCTAACACATGGCCAGAAGACCAGGCCAGCCTTCTCACCTTTGGCGATGGTGGTGTGGCAGACCTGATGAGGCATTTCAAAGAGCGCCTAGAGTTAACTTCTTAGGGATCGGCGCATGAGGTGACCGTTTTGGAGAGCCTGGCGTGCCCAAAGTAAAATGCCTCCTATTCAGGCCCAGAAAATAGGATATGCACATATTTAGTACCATTGGATAGGAAACACTCTGAATTTTCCAAGTGTTAACCATTTGTCTGTGAGTAAAACAGAACGCATATGGCAGGCGAAACCCAGAGGAATTTCTGTCCTGGAAAAAGTGATTTTGACACATTGCTCATTTGGAACCCCTCCCTCATGAAAATGACCATGTAAGGGCATATGAATGCAGTACCCATCGCTTCCTTTAGATGTCAACAGTCTCGAGACAGTGTAAATTTTAGTTTTGGATGCTTTAGACCAGAGAATAAGAGGAAACCAGGAAGTGTCCTTTTTATGTCAACAGTACCCAGCGCGCGCTCCCGACAAGGCGCGCTGTGTGTTTACCGTCCTTATTGATCAGTTTATAATAGTAAATATACGTAAAAGTGTTCATAAGGATACATTTAAAACTATGTTTGATTGTTCTTGGACAAGTTTATAGGTATAAGATAAACGAGTTCTCGTCACGTTTCAATGGAGGAGTGGAAGCTGTCGTTTCTGATTATAACGCGAACCAAATGGAGATTTATGGATAAAATACATTACTTTTTCTAACAAAAGAACCATGGATTGTCTTCGTTGGACACTTTGGATGACCTCAGCAGAAGTTCTTCAACAGGTAATTGATTTGTTTTCGCTGTGAAATGTGTTGTGTGTGTGCCATGATGGCTATTGCATTCATGGCTATGGTGAAAAATATGTGAGGTGCTACCCTCAAACAATCAAATGTACTGCTATCGCCGTAAAGCCTTTTTGAAATCTGACAATGCTGTGATATTGCCAAGAAACAGAGCTTTTGATGAGTATGGAACACTTGTATATTGGTGGATGTTTAATAATTCAACTTTTGGATTTTGAATTTGGCGCCTTGCATTTCACCTGGTAGTGTCGGGATTGGGGCGCTAGCGCCCCACTGATCCCCAAGAAGTTTTTAAGCATTTATTTGACACTGCATTGCCATTTGATACAATGTTATGTTTGTATATTTGCAAACTCACTTGCTCTGTTCAATCCTGCAGATCAGGGTGCAACATTGCTGCAATCCAGGATGAGTGGCAGGGGCTGAAAATCCTGGTCAGCCACAATTTCAAGTCCTACAGTGGCCTGTGGGAGACCATCTTGGCAAAAGGACCCCTACAGGCACGATTACAAAGGTAGGCTAACAGTCTTGAGTGGTTATGTATGGTGTCCTTCTAAGGTTGGTTTTGATAAGTTAATGGTAAGAGTTTAAATGAAATTGAAAGATATATTTTCCCTAGAACATACTGGAGTTGGTGCAGCTTATGCTGGTGCTGCCCATTTCAGCCGCCCAGCGTGAGCGAGGCGTCTCTGCGCAAAACCGGATTAAGAATTTGACAAGAAGCTGCCTAGGGGTCTCCACCACCGAAGACCTGACGAGGATCAGTCTGGAGGGGCCTTCTGTCGAGGAGTTCGATCCCCCTCCTGCCGTAGACCGCTGGCTGACCTCTAAGCGTGCCAGACGGCCAACATACAAAAGCAGCTGGACAACTGATATCTTTTGCGTCTAGTAGGCATGGGTCAATGTGTGATTTTGGCGGTATGTGCTGTTGCACAGATGTGTGTCCCTTATTTATACTGTGTGTGCGTGTACTATGTCATAAATTGTTTGTTAATAAACTCTTACTTGAGGAGCGCATGTACTGGGTTTGCACAACCTAATAATGTATTTAGGAGCGCATGTACTCTTTGGGGAAAACGTTGGCGTAGAGCCCTGGTTAACAGCATTGTCCGTAGAGCTCCGAGACAGGATTGTGTCGAGGCACAGATCTAGGGAAGAGTACTAACAATTTCTGCACTACTTAAGGTCCCCAAAAACACAGTTGCCTCCATTCTTAAATGGAAGAAGTTTGGAACCACCAAAACTCTTCCTAGAGCTGCCCGCCCGGCCAAACTAAGCAATCAGGGGAGAAGGGCCTTGGTCAGGGAGGTGACCAAGAACCCGATGGTCACTCTGACCAAGCTCCAGAGTTCCTCTGTGGAGATGGGAGAACCTTCCATAAGGACAACCATCTCTGCAGCACTCCACCAATTAGGCCTTTATGGCAGAGTGGCCAGACGGAAGCCACTCCTCAGTAAAAGGCACGACAGCCCGCTTTGATTTTGCCAAAAGGCACCTAAAGGACTCTCAGACCATGAGAAACAAGATTCTCTGGTCTGATGATACACAAATGGAACTATTTGTCCTGAATGCAAAGCCTCAAGTATGGAGGAAACCAGGCACCATCCTTGCGGTGAGGCACAGTGGTGGCAGCATTATGCGGTGGGGATGTTTTTCAGCGGCAGGGACTGGGAAACTAATCAGGATTGAGGGAAAGATGAACGGTGCAAAGTACAGAGAGATCCTTGATGAAAACCTGCTCCAGAGCACTCAGGACCCCAGACTGGGGCAAAGGTTCACCTTCCAACAGGACAACGATCCTAAGCACACAGCCAAGACAACACAGGAGTGGCTTCAGGACAAGTCTCAATGTCCTTGTGTGGCCCAGCCAGAACCCGGCCTTGAACCAAATCGAACATCTCTGGAGAGACCTGAAAATGGCTGAGCAGTGACGCTCCCCAGCCAACCTGACAGAGCTTGAGAGGATCTGCAGAGAAGAATGGGAGAAACTCCCTTAATACAGGTGCCAAGCTTGTAGCGTAATACCCAAGAAGACTCTAGGCTGTAATTGCTGCCAAAAGTGCTTCAACAAAGTACTGAGTAAAGGGTCTGAATACTTATGTAAATGTGATCTCTTTATTTTTCATCAATTTGTAAAAGAAATGTCTAAAAAACAGTTTTTGATTTGTCATTATCGGGTATTGTGTATAGATTCATGAGGAAAAACATTTATTTCATACATTTTAGAATAAGGATGTAACATTTTTTAAAAAGGGGGAAAAGTGAAGGGGTCTGAATACTTTCCAAATGCACTGTACATGCTACTGCGCGACAAAAAAAAAAAACATCTTGGGTCGACCAACAGCCTATCAACCAGTCAAATAATTGGGGTCAGCCCTAATGTCAATAACATAGCTAGCCAGACAAGTTTGTCACTGGTATGAGCTGATAGCCGAAAGCTCAAACCGGGGAGAGAGGGGAGATAATTAACTTTGTTTAATTTGCTGCTGGCTTCCTAAAGTTCACTCAAATATGTATTTCCACATGTAATTAATGAAATCCTCACAGCCTTTTGCCATACTAAAAAGTGAAGTGACACTTACAGCTTACCATGTACAGTAGGCTACAGGCCATATGTTCCTCCATCGTGTACAGTAGGCTACAGGCCATATGTTCCTCCATCGTGTACAGTAGGCTACAGGCAGTATGTTCCTCCATCGTGTACAGTAGGCTACAGGCAGTATGTTCCTCCATTGTGTACAGAAGGCTACAGGCCATATGTTCCTCCATTGTGTACAGAAGGCTACAGGCCATATGTTCCTCCATTGTGTACAGTAAGCTACAGGCCATATGTTCCTCCATCGTGTACAGTAGGCTACAGGCAGTATGTTCCTCCATCGTGTACAGTAAGCTACAGGCCATATGTTCCTCCATCATGTAAAGTAGGCTACAGGCAGTATGTTCCTCCATCGTGTACAGTAGGCTACAGGCAGTATGTTCCTCCATCGTGTAAAGTAGGCTACAGGCAGTATGTTCCTCCATTGTGTACAGTAGGCTACAGGCCATATGTTCCTCCACCGTGTACAGCAGGCTACAGGCCATATGTTCCTCCACCGTGTGAGTCATATAAATGACAATTTTGTGCTCATGGCTTTCCGGCAGTCTTCGTGGTTTTTATATGAGTATAAATTGTACAATTGTAAAGTAACAAATAATTGTTTTTACCCATGTATATTTCTTTGGGTCGTCCAATCAGTGGAACTTTAATTTCGGAATGGAAAAAATGTTTTCAGTGTAAACTTAAGACTAAAACTGGATAAAGTATATAGAAAGATAATGGACCTAAACTCAGCAAAAAAAATTACGTCCTCTCACTGTCAACTGCATTTATTTTCAGAAAACTTAACATATGTAAATATTTGTACGAACATAACAAGATTCAACAACTGAGACAAACTGAACAAGTTCCACAGACATGTGACTAGCAGAAATTGAATAATGTGTCCCTTAACAAAAGGGGGGGTCCAAATCAAAAGTAAGTCAGTATCTGGTGTGGCCGTCAGCTGCATTAAGTACTGTAGTGCATCTCCTCCTCAAAGACTGCACCAGATTTGCCAGTACTTGCTGTGAAATGTTACCCCACTCTTCCACCCGGACATTTCTGGGAGGTAATGGCCCTAGCCCTCACCCTCCGATCCAACAGGTCCCAGACGTGCTCAAAGAGATTGAGATCCGGGCTCTTCGCTGGCCATGGCAGAACACTGACATTCCTGTCTTGCAGGAAATCACGCACAGAACGAGCAGTATGGCTGGTGGCATTGTCATGCTGGAGGGTCATGTCAGGATGAGCCTGCAGGAAAGGTACCACATGAGGGAGGAGGATGTCTTCTCTGTAACGCACAGCATTGAGATTGCCTGCAATGACAACAAGCTCAGTCCGATGATGCTGTGACACACCGCCCCAGACCATGACGGACCCTCCAGCTCCAAATCGATCCCGCTCCAGAGTACAGGGCTCAGTGTAACGCTCATTCCTTCTACGACAAACGTGAATCCGACCATCACCCCTGGTGAGACAAAACCGCGACTCGTCAGTGAAGAGCACTTTTTGCCAGTCCTGTCTGGTCCAGCAATAGTGGGTTTGTGTCCATAGGCAACGCGTTGTTGTCGGTGATGTCTGGTGAGGAGCTGCCTTACAACAGGCCTACAAGCCCTCAGTCCAGCCTCTCTCAGCCTATTGCGGACAGTCTGAGCACTAAAACTGTTAAAATAACAGAACTGATATAGCAGGCGAAAACCCGAGGAATTTCTTTCCAGATTTTTTTTGTTGTTGTGACATTTCCTCTGTTCCATAGGCTTCCTATTGAAATCCATGTATTTTAGCTCCTAGATTGCAGTACCTATGGCTTCCACTAGATGTCAACAGTCTCTGGACAGTGTTTGGAGGCTTTAGCACTGAACAGAACCATACAGAAGAAGAATTACTGAAGGAAGCAGAAATGTCAATAACATTTTCCGGGCACGAGAACGTGAGCGCGCTCCACTTTATTTTCCTTTTATATCGTTTAGGTTATCATCCGTGTAAAATATTATCGTTATTATTCATAAAAGGATACCTAAGGATGCATTATAAATGATGTTTGATTTGTTTGGGCAAAGTTGATAGGTATAATTTCAACGCTTTCTCTTCACTGTACAATGGGTGACTCAACGGTGGATTTTCTGAACATAACGCGCCAACCAAACGGAGATTTATGGATATAATAAATGACTTTTTCTAACAAAAGAACCATTGGATGTCTTCGTTGGACACTTGGGAAGCCCTCAGCAGAAGTTCTTCCGAAAGGTAAGTGATTTATTTTAGCTCTTATATGGGTTTTGTGTGACCCGCGCTGGATATGAATTTATGCTAATGTGGAAAATATGTGGGGTGCTATCCTCAAACAATCAAATGTTGTGCTTTCGCCGTAAAGCCTTTTTGAAATCTGACAACGCTGTGATATTGCCAAGAATCAGAGCTTTTGATGACTATGCAACACTTGTATATTGATGAATGTTTAATAATTCAACTTTTGGATTTTGAATTTGGCGCCTTACATTTCACCGGGTAGTGTCGGGAGCGGCCCGCTAGCGCGTCGTTTCTCGCTAAGTAGTTAAATGCCTACCGTCTGTAAGCTGTTAGTGTCTTAACGACTGTTCCACAGGTGCATGTTCGTTCAATGAACCATAAACAATTAACAACAGTGGGAAACAGTGTTTAAACCCTTTACAATGAGCTGCATGAGGCAAATTATGGTCACACCAGATACTGACCGCTTTTCTGATCCACACCCCTACCTTTTTTAACATGCAATCTGTATTCCCAGTCATGTGAAAGCCATAGACCAGGCTGTATCACATCAGGCCATGATTGGGAGTCCCATAGGGCGCCACACAATTGGCCCAGCGTCGTCCCAGGTTTGGCCATCATTGTAAATAAGAATTTGTTCTTAACTGACTTACCTAGTTACATAAAAAGTTACATAAAATATATATTATTTTTTTATTAGGGACTAAACCATTTATTTGATTTCCTTATACAATCTAACTCCGTAAAATCTTTGAAATTGTAGCATGTTCCATTTATATTTTTGTTCAGTGTAGTAAAATGTTAAGTATTTGGTCCCATATTCATAGCACGCAATGACTGCGTCAAGCTTCTGACTACAAACTTGGATGCATTTGCTGTTCGTTTTGGTTGCGCTTCCGATTATTTTGGGCCCAATAGAAATTCATAATAAATAATGTAGTGTCATTTTGGAGTAACTTTTATTTTAAATAAGAATAGAGCGTTTCTAAACATTTCTACATTCATGTGGATGCTTCCATGATTACGGATAATCCTCAATGAATCGTGAATAACGATGTGAGTAAGTTAAACGCACAGATATTATACCACCCCCCAAGACATGCTAACCTCTCACCATTACATTAAGAGGGGAGGTATGATATTTGTGCTTCCAACTTCCCTACTTTCGTTTGTCTTAAGTAACCTTTAGTAGGTATCATACATCTTGGGAGGTGCTCAGAAATACATAAATTATGTTTGTATGGCTATGAGGCCAGGCTTTTAGGGTACAGTAGCTGTTGATTCAGGGGAATACATGACAGGCACTCATTTGCAATATAGCCTATGTTGTTAGCTTGGCATTTATAACATAAGGCTTAAGCAGACTGGCAGAGAAAACAGAGTGACAGCAGAGAAGATGCTGAGACAGATAAGACGGCGCAACAAGGAGGCAAACAAAATGGCTAGAGCAGAGGCACAGTTATAGTGGTTAGTTGGTGTTTTTACATATTGTATTGGTTTTAAACATGAGCTTGTAAAAACAAACAAAAAACAGGATGAGGACCATGTCTCACCAGTCACTGGTACAGAAATGGTTGACTGATTAGTGCTTGGGGTAACGGTCTTGCTGGAAGACCCACTTGTGGCCAAGTGTCCGCCTACTGGCAGAGGTAACCAGGTTTTTGGCAAAAATATCCTGGTACTGGGTACAGTTCATGATGCCGTTGACCTTAACAAGGGCCCTAGGACCAGTGGAAGCAAAATAGCCCCATAGTACCAGGACATTTTAGCCAAAAGCCTGGTTGCCTCTGCCAGGAGGCAAACACTTGGCCGCAAGTGTTTAACCAAGCACACATCAAAATCCACAAAGAAAAGGTTACTTGACCACAAAATCAACATTTTGCAATGGCCATCTCAGTCTCCGCCAATGAAAACCTGTGGTTTGAATTGAAGAGGACAGTCCATAAACGCAGGTGAAGAATATTAAGAATCTGGAAAAATCCTGCATAGAGGAATAGTCTATATGTGTTCCCAATGTGTTCTCCAATCACATAAAACATTTTTGAAAATGTCTTTCTCCTCACAAGTGTAGGGTGCTGGAGTACTGAAAGCAGGAGTGGATAAAACGGAGTGGATAAAATGTCAGGGCCGAATTCTAGTCCCAGTCCGTCCGTATTCATTACGTCGATTCTGTTACAAAAAAACTTCTTAAAACTGAAGCAAACGGAATGGGAGGGACCTACCCGAATGTGTCCCGACATAGAAACTCTCGTTTTAGTTGCGAAACTGTTTGACTAACGATTACATCCCAGGTCTGTTCTAGCTGGTTAACGTTCTAGCACGTAACGTCACGTAGGAAAATAACGGTCCATTAATCCCAATTTCTCTATGCAGAAATGCAGCCGTTTCTCAAGAAAAACTACGTAGGCAGCTTGTTGGACATACCATTACATTTCCCAAGTAGCAGTCGGGTTGGCACCCACAAAACCCCCCAAAAAAAGAAAAATTAGTACGGATTGCTAACTTCTTCAGCTAACTCTTGGCTTGTTAGCTAACGTTAGCTACACAGTGTAATCACAGTGGTGAAACTGCCTTGGATTTGTGAGGTTTCTAAACGAGTTATTGAATATAGCCATTGCAATCACCACTGCAAACTGTATACACGATAGTCATTTACAAAAACATGACCTTAGGTAGGTACGTTAGCTAGCTAACCAAGGCGACATCAAAACGAGAACGATTGGGAAGCCAGGCAAGATAGCGGTTGTCTCGAATAACACGCTAGCTAACTAGCTAACCATTCACCTACGTCCTACATCGTGTAAAAACAGGACGTTCTCCCTAATACATCGAGCTGGCTACAAGAAAACAGATTGGTTTTTGGTCGTTTACCTTATCCTCTCCTTTTTCAGATTTGCCCGTTGTTGAGAAAAGGCTAGACTAGTTTAAACAACGAAGAGGTCGCCACCGTATTCCACCTCCTTTACCGACCATCATCATGTTAATCCCGAGAACTCAGTGGAGCAGAATTGAAGACGTTCAGACTTCAGAACACCCCCCAAAAAAAAAAAAAAAACAATCACGCGCCCGCTCGCTCGCGCCCCTTCTTTTTCTCCAAACCATGTTACTCAACAGCACGTTCTCACATCACACTGGGCACACGTCATTTCAACGTGGACTACCAGTTGCATATCACGGAATTGGGGAGAAGGGGGCACAACAACAACAAAAAGTACCCCAAAAAAAATGGTTAATTCAATGGATAATATTTCGTTGAGATGTTGATCAATGACATTACAACCTATATTCACCCACTCAAAAAGACAGCCACAAGGTAGAATTTCCAATGTCTTATCACTATGCTTTCAACCATCTAAGAGCACAACCAAATTCCAATGAAAAAACTATGTCGGATTTTTGGTATAGTTGTCACACAAATGTCTATCACTGTGGCTTTCAACCATTTAAAGGAGTAGTTCACTATTTTACAACTTGATGTTAGATGGTTCCTCACCCTGAAAGTAGTCTATAGGCCAAGATAAACTGTTTTCTTTAAATAGCCACTACAAACTTAAGCTAACCTTCAATGGAATTGGTGGGGGCATGTTTAAAACAATTAATGCGCAAATCATCTGAAATAATTTCAAATCAACTCCATATTTGGTTTGATGTTACTTAAAGGTGATTTTGTCATTTAAAAGAAAATAACATGCTCACATGCCTCCATCACTTCCATTGAAGTTTACATTTGATTTAGTCCTATTCTTTAACTGAGATTTTTGGTAACATGGAGATGTGAATCCAACATATCAATGACTGATTAAGTCAATGGCACAGATGTAACTATCCAAGGAGAAAATACATTTCCATAAAATGTGGATATTTGGTTCATATCATTACATTTAAATTCACCAGAGCTTGAAACCTTAGGCCGATTGTATTGTCTATTTATAGTTGAATTCTGGGGTTATTCATGGTTATTTCTATTGTTTATAAATGAGCAATAGGTACTTTTCAACAAATTTAAATGTAATATTCAAAATCTGTTTTTATGCTTTTATGCCGTTATTATGTGTATAAATGTTGTAAAATATAAATGAGCTGTTTTTAAAGGAAATGTAACAATACAACTTTTCCAAAAGAAAATAAAAAAATTGTCCTGAATAGCATCATTGATGATAGCATCAAAGCTTTTATTTAACCTTTATTTAACTAGGCAAGTCATTTAAGAACAAATTCTTATTTACAATGACGGCCTAGGAACAGTAGGTTAACTGCCTTGTTCAGGTGCAGAATGACTGATTTTTACCATTTTTACCAGCTCAGGGATTTGATCTAGCAACCTTGCAGTTACTGGCCCAGTGCTCTAAACACTAGGCTACCTGCTTCCCAACAAAAACAACAACAAAAAATATCTATATACAGAACCTGTAAAAAGTTTGGACACACCTTTTATATTTGAGATTCTTCAAGGTAGCCACCCTTTGCCTTGATGACAGCAGTACACGCTCTTGGCATTCTCTCAACCAGATTCATGAGGAATGCTTTTCCAACAGTCTTGAAGGAGTTCCCACATATGCTGGCTGGTTTTCCTTCACTCTGTGGTCCAACTCATCACAAACCATCTCAATTGGGTTGATGCAGCACCCCATCACTCTCCTTCTTTGTCAAATAGCCCTTACACAGCCTGAAGGTGTGTTTTGTGTCATTGTCCTGTTGAAAAACAAATGATAGTCCCACTAAGCGCAAACCAGATGGGATGGTGTATAGCTGCAGAATGCTGCGGTAGCCATGCTGGTTAAGTGTGCTTTGAATTCTAAAGAAATCACAGACAGTGTCACCAGCAAAGCACCCCCACACCTCCTCCTCCATGCTTCACGGTGGCAACCACCCATGCAGAGATCATCCATTAACCTACTCTGCGTCTCACAAAGACACAGCGGTTGGAACCAAAAATCTCAAATTTGGACTCATCAGACCAAAGGACAGATTTACACAGGTCTAATGTCCATTGCTTGTCTTTCTTGGCCCAAGCAAGTCTCTTCTTCTTATTGGTGTCCTTTAGTAGTGTTTTCTTTACAGCAATTTGAGCATGAAGGTCTGATTCACGCAGTCTCCTCTTAACAGTTGATGTTGAGATGTGTCTGTTACTTGAACTCTCTGAAGCATTTATTTGGGCTGCAATCTGAGGTGCAGTTAACTTATCCTCTGCAGCAGAGGTAACTCTGGGTCTTCCTTTCCCGTGGCGGTCCTCATGAGAGCCAGTGCCATCAAAGCGCTTGATGGTTTTTGTGACTGCACTTGAAGAAACTTTCAAAGTTCTTGACATTTTCCATACTGACTGACCTTCATGTCTTAAAGTAATGATGGACTGTCACTTCTCTTTGCTTATTTGAGTTGTTCTTGCCATAATATGGATTTGGTCTTTCACCAAATGGGGCTATCTTCTGTATACCACTCCTACCTTGTCACAACACAACAGATTGGTCCAAACGCATTAAGAAGGAAAGAAATTCCACAAATGAACAAGGCACGCCTGTTAATTGAATCTGGTTGAGAGAATGCCAAGAATGTGCAAAGCTGTCATCAGGGCAAAGGATGGCTACTTTGAGGAATCTAAAATCTAAAATATAGTTGGATTTGTTCAACACTATGATTCCATGTGTGTTATTTCATAGTTGTGATCTCTTCACTATTGTTCTACGATGTAGAAAATAGTAAAAATAAAGAAAAACTCTTAAATGAGAAGGTTTGTCCAAACTTTTGACTGGTACTGTATGTATACTGTAGCTAAGAAAGTAATACTAAGTGTATGTTGTGTAGTAAACTGTTAGTAGCCCATGTGCCTCATCCTAATAATTTGGTTCCTTTCCCCCTCATAACTTAGCCTACTGTTCTGACTTGGTGGTGCACATGTATCATATGTAGCCTGTTTTAGAGAAATGTAATCATTGAATATTGTAAGAGATTTTATTGACTACTTATATGCCCCCTTTATTTATCCTAAAGTTCTGACTTGGTGTACAGAGAGAATACTGTAAGAACGGCCCATGTTCTGAATTCTGTCGCTGTACATTTCAAAAGTGCTGAACAAATAGTTATATTGACTACATCCGTCCTAGCTCGCTCATTAATGTCTTAATCGAAATTAACGATTGCCTCTTTTCCGCTCGTCGTCCCCTTATGCCATAGTTTGTACATCTCAATTGTCAGTAGAAACCCCATTTTTTTAGGCAAGTCAGCCATATCACCTATGTTTTTCTTATAGGCAGTAAATGAGGCTGAACAAACTGTTTTGCTGCCAGACAAGGCTCCTCTGATAGCCAGGTGTAACAAGGGTTATTATTCACTCCATGGTGCTGAAAAGAAAGCTCTGCTGTTGGGACAGCATGATGTAGGTTCTAACAGTTTGTGGGCACAGTTTGTCACCGCTATTGTGCAATTAATGTATTGTTTAGTGTTGTGTTGTGTTGTGTAGTGGCTTTGCTGGCATGCATCCCAATTTTTTTGTTTTTGTTTGCCCCACCAAGATGCACATGCTAAAATCGCCACTGGCAACAGTGAATATATATTTTTTAAGTGGAGCTCAACAATTATTCTCACGATATCACATTGGTAGAATCAGTGACAAATGTCATAGCTAAGCAGAGCTGGGTTTGGTTAAAAGTTAGCTGAAGATAAATAAATTCTCCAGTAGGAGGTTTTGCCCGGATTATTGTTTTTCTCTGATAGTGGATATAACATTGAAGAGCTAACGTTGTTTTAAAGGTACAAGTTCAATATACTTGATACAAGGTTTGTCTTTGTGGAAATTTGGTGACCATGATGACGTAATCCTGTGGTTGAAATTTCACCCTCAAAACAATAGTTTATGTTGATTACTTTTTTTTAAATCCAACGTATTTTCCACATAGATACCACCTCACAATACGGTGATAAATTATTGTGAAACAATGTTGATTCAACCAGTTTGTGCCAAGTAGGATGGTTCTATTGCACTTGGGATTATCTCCAGTACTTCAATTTAGTTGAATGCACCTTTTCATTTGTTCAAATCTTTACATGGCCCTCACCCAGTCAGTTATTGCATTATATTCGGCTATTGCATATGCAGTGTGGTGGTGGTCCCATCAAAATCCCTTCATTGTCTCCCTCGTCCTTTCAAAGTTTTGTCTAACTCAATGGTTCACGACGTTCAACAATAGAGATTGTTGTATTGTCGCCTACACTGTAAGCAAATTCTTGCATACAATTGATAAGAAGAGTCACTTCTGGGGTGGACTGTACACTCTCGGTAGAAGCCACATCGTAGGCTATTTGCCCAAATGTTGCTGTTGGCATAGATTGTTGGAGCTCAGCAGATCTCTGCCCTCACCTGCTCAGAATGCACTTATTTCACTTGTCCTCAGCGCAGCCAAGTCTTGTACGTGACATTCATAGGCCCCATCCTATATTGGGATCAGGGCTAGGATGAAAAAGGCATCCATTCTGCAGCCAGCATATGTGGGAACTCCTTCAAGACTGTTGGAAAAGCATTCCTCATGAATCTGGTTGATCTATTCATATTGAATCAACCAGGAAACACAATCCGGACAGCCACTGTTTTCCATCAGGGCCAGCCAGATTAGTGGGAGGATGAAGTATTTATACCAGAGTACACATGCACTCAAATGTCCAACATCATGTCCGTATATCAGAACTGCCCTCATGGAAGTATTCTCTGGTGGCAGGCAGATATTGCCCTTTACTATGCTTTAGGGGAATGTATGCTCTGGCAACACTCATGACTCATGGCACAACTGGCCTGTGGGCTTCATGCTCCCTAACCTAAGAATGTGTTCTTAACTGACTTGCCTAGTTAAATAAAGGTTAAAAAAAGGGACATGGTAATATAGTCCAATTTGTAACACTCTCTGTGAAATTGGTTTTTAAATGTCTTTATGGAAATTTGGTGACCATGACAACATAATCCTGTGGTTGAAACTTCACCCTCAAAACAACGGTTTTTATGGTTGCTGACTTTTTTTCGAATCCAATGTATTTTTTACGTAGATTCGACGTCGCAATATATTGACAAATTAAGTTGAAACAACATTGATTCAACCAGTTTGTGCCCAATGGGTTAGCTATTACAAAGTAAAGTAAAGACATTTATGACAAAGTGGCGCTGTCCAGCACTTAAAATGTCTAATGGTTAAGCAATAACAGGACCCTGGTAACCATATTCCAGGATCTTATTGTCCAGTTCTCTTTCAAATGAAAGAAACCACTTATAAATATGTAACAGAGTTAAGAACGTACTTTAAGCTCACTCCACAGCTAGCTTAAAATGTTGCCGATGGAGCTATCGAATGAGATATTTTCCGATAGCTCAAACGGTTGGTACGTTGTCAAGGAGAGGGGGGGCCGGGGGAGTTTGATATGGGGACAGGGACAGTGGAGGAAGCTATACTGTTAGCAGGACATTGATGTCTGTTTCAATGAGACGATTCTCTAAAAGTGGATATTGTGTCACACAGCCAGATGGGCATCTGAGAGTCTTGATCTATATAAAAAAAAAAGTGTGAGATGAGTCTGGCATACTGCTTGATGACAGCTTGGTGATGGGGAGTACCCCGAAATCATATACTCTATATCAGCTTTTCCCAAACTCGGTCCTGGGTGCACGTTTAGTTTTTTGCCCTAGCACCACACAGCGGATTCCAATAACCAAAGCTTGATGATGAGTTGGTTATTTGAATCAGCTGTGTAGTGCTGGGGCAAAAAAACAAGACTGAGTTTGGGAAACCCTGCTTTATCTGGCTGCATTTACACAGGCAATTCAATTACAACTCAATTATTGGCAAATATCTGACTGGTTGAAAGACCAGCTATTGGCAAAAGATTACTCTCCCCTGTGTAAACGCGGCCTCTTAATGCCACTTTCACCGTGATTCTTTTTTACTCATCCTTGGTAAACATGAAATCATCAGTCAACATGCTTCCAAACATTGGAGTAACTGGAGTATTCAAACTGGAGCACACAATGTCTAATTTATTTTAATGAACCGAGACCGGTCCGACACACCTGCATCTTCCCCAGGGCACCCGGATACAACATTTGTTATTAAATAATCACGTCGGCTGCGTTAGACAGACAGCCCAATTCTGATGTTTTTTTTCACTAACTGGTATTTTGACCAATCAGATCAGCTCTGAAAAAGATCTGATGTGATTGGTCAAAAGACCAATTAGTGGAAATATATTCAAATTTGGCTGCCTGTGTGAACGCCCTCAAACTGACTTAACAGCGACCCCAGTGTTGAGCTGAGCGCAACTGTAGATCCGGGGTCACGGCACTACTGTAAAGGACGTCACACTGCTTGTTTAGCGAGTACCGCTTACTCCTGATTCGGCTCACACAAGGCTCAAATCCAGGACCTCCGCGTTGCCAGGACAAGTGACCTGTAATGCGTCTGTGTGATGCTGGTGTAGAGGAGTCAGGCGCAGGACAGCAGATATGAGTAATAATAACAATTTACTCAAAGAGAAAAAACAATACTGGTCAAAATAATCCAAGCCCACAATAACGGACCGCAATACAATAAACAATCACTCACAAACAAACATGGGGGAACAGAGGGTTAAATAATGAACATGTAATTGTGGGATTGAAACCAGGTGTGTAAAACAAGGACAAAACCAATAGAAAATGAAAAATGGATCGACGATGGCTAGAAAACCGCCGAACGCCGCCCGAACAAGGAGAGGGACCGATTTCGGCGGAAGTCGTGACATGACCGCCGTCCTGAAGCGTCTTAACTGTCAGCACAACCCGAAAAGCTAGCAATTCAACACTTCATGGTGAGGAGTAAGTTTCACACATCCTTATGTGCTACACTTAAAGGGTGAGGAAAGAAACATGTCATTTTGGAACTATCCCTCCAAATGCGTCACTTTGTAGGGTGAAGGTCACTGAACTTAGCCACAGCCACAGTCTAATCAAGAAGATTAAACAAAAAAGACCCATTCCAAATCCAATGTATTTGCTAGCGGTAAATCAACCCCTTTACACAGTGTTCCTTGTACTTTTGCCTGTGGACAATAGGAAATTGAGGCTGCCGTCCGCAATGTGTCGTTGGAATTTCATCACACAAACTGAAACTCAACTTATTCTGTAACTGCACTGAGAAAATACACTTTTTGAATGACTTTTGTTTTGTTAATTTCATCCAATTAACATTGATTTACGTGAAACGTAAATCCTTGTTAAAATATTAGAAACATACTTTCCCTCAGTACAGAGTCCTAATACAGGTTTCATTGAATTTCAGCTAAAGCATTCACAGTCCACCAACCTGAAATGAGAGACAAATTGAGTTACTCACGGAGGCTAAAAGCCACACCGGTTGTGCTGACCTTAAATTCACCTGAGCGCCAGAAGGATAATCACACCATAACACTGGTCCACTCAGCCCTCACACCCAATCATCCCATTGGCTGGTCGACAGTGGTTGCTATGGCAGCAGTCTAAATGTGCATGAGCAAAAGCACAAGGTAGATTTTAGCAAGAGATGGATGACTGGTGTAGATTTGCTTTTCATGTCGCATAAAGACGTTTCAGTACAAAAGTCCTCCCCAGGTAATTTTGTGCAAAATGGTGATGATTAAACTGCAGGAGTTATGGCCAGTATTCAGTGCCACAGTGTGACAGTTGAGAAATTGAGATCAGAAGGGAGTGTACAGTGGGAAGTCACTAATCAGGATGTGACCAAGCCATGTAGTAGTAAGTTCCTCCTGATAAGATAACCACTGGTAACTCACTTAGAAATAATTAACAATATATACTTATAATTGGGAAATTCTTTGAGTTTGCAAATTCTAACCAAAACCGAATCAAATCATGAAAGCAAAAAACTGAATGAAACCTAAACCACTCCAGGTTTTAATTTGTAGTTTCTCCTTCTTCTATTGTTCTTCAACTCCATTTTCTTCTAACTTTGAGGAGACATTGTTACCAGTGATCTGACCAATTCACCACGCCTCCTGTGGTTGCAGAAGATAGCTGTAAAAAACATCATATCTGCTTGAGCAAACGTTGTCTTGGGTCTGTAATCTACAGTGGACAGCAATACCGTTTGGATTGCCTCGGATGGAGAAACCCACCTTATCTTCAGTCAGTCCCCTTGCTCTAATGCCAAAGAACAAGACAAAGGAGACACAGAAAACAGGCTTAAGTATGAGTCTACAGCCTCACACTCTATCGCCATGCCTGGTTACTTAAAACCTTTAGCCATTGTTCCATGGCTGCTTTTGTTGTGTAGCTGAATATGGTTAAAGGTTGGCTCTGGCTGATCCTAAATCAGTTGTTTAAAAGGCATGAGGTAACCTGAGCTCTACCACCTGACCACCATGTGATTGGCACAAGGCCTCGCAAGCAACTAATACCCCTCTGAGAGAAAGGAGAGCTCTGGGAACAAGAGAAAGAGAAAGAGAGAGTGAGAGTGAGAGAGTGAGAGACAGAGAGAAAGAGACAAAAAGAGAGAGAGAGGGTAAGTGGAAGGTTGGTGGCATAAGGAGAAAAAAATTTGGATTACAGATCATATTACTAACATATACAGTACCAGACAAAAGTTTGGACACAGTTGGATGCAAAAATGCCCAAGGGACATGGGAGAGTTTGTTCGTACTGGTACCAAAGGTTGGAACCACTTGTCAAGGCTGTGGGTGCCCAGATAAGCCCCACTCTCTGGGTGTGGTGAGTTTATATGGAAGTAGAGAAGTAGAGGTTATTCCATGATAGCTCTGTATATGAGAGGCTCGATATAGTCCTCTCTGTAACGGGAGTTGATGACTCGCTGTCTTTTGGAGCCCTGCTTCACCTCCTTCTCCGTGAAGATCCCGTCGAAGCGCATGTCTGACGCCTTGGACTGAAGGAGTGAGAGACACAGGCCATGAGAACGTTAGTGACCACTTAGCTGTGAGTTAAGGTGGCACCATTAAAAAAGGTAGTATAAACGTATCATACATAGAATTGAAGAAATACATTTATATACAGTACCAGTCAAACGTTTGGACACACCTACTCATTCCAGGGTTTTTCTTTATTTTTACTATGTTCTACATTGTAGAATAATAGTGAAGACATCACAACTATGAAATAACACATATGGAATCATGTAGTAACCAAAAAAGTGTATTTTATATTTGAGATCATTCAAAGTAGCCACCCTTTGCCTTGATGACAGCTTTGGCATTCTCTCAATCAGCTTCATGAGGTAGTCACCTGGAATGCATTTCAATTAACAGGTGTTAAATGAGTTAAATTCCACAAATTATTTCCATGAGCCAATCAGTTGTGTTGTGACATGGTAGGGGTGGTATACAGAAGATAGCCCTATTTGGTAAAAGACCAAGTCCATATTATGGCGAGAACAGCTCAAATAAGTCCACCATTACTTTAAGACATGAAGGTCAGTCAATATGGAACATTTCTTCAAGTGCAGTCGCAAAAACCCTCAAGCGCTATGATGAAACTGGCTCTCATGAGGACCGCCACAGAAAAGAAAGACCCAGAGTTACCTCTTTTGTGTGAATCAGGCCTTCGTGGTCGAATTGCTGCAAAGAAACCACTCCTAAAGGACACCGATAAGAAGAAGAGACTTGCTTGGGCCAAGAAACAAGAGCAATGGACATTAGACCAGTGGAAATCTGTCCTTTGGTCTGATGAGTCCAAATTTGAGTTTTTTGGTTCCAACCGCTGTGTCTTTGTGAGATGCTGAGTAGGTGAACGGATGATCTCCACATGTGTGGTTCCCATTGTGAAGCATGGAGGAGGAGGTGTGCTGGTGTGGGGGTGCTTTGCTGGTGACACTGTCAGTGTTTTATTTAGAATTCAAGGCACACTTAACCCTCATGGCTACCACAGTATTCTGCAGCGACACACCATCCCATCTGGTTTGCGATTAGTGGGACTGTAATTTGTTTTTCAACAGGACAATGACCCAACACACCTCCAGGCTGTGTCAGGGATATTTGACTAAGAAGGAGAGTGATGGTGCTGCATCAGATGACCTTGCCTCAACAATCACCTGACCTCAACCCAATTTAGATGATTTGGGATGAGTTGGACCGCAGAGTGAAGGAAAAGCAGCCAACAAGTGCTCAGCATATGTGGGAACTCATTCAAGACCATTAGAAAAGCATTCCTCGTGAAGCTGGTTGAGAGAATGCCAAGAGTGTGCAAAGCTGTCATCAAGGCAAAGGGTGGCTACTTTGAAGAATCTAAAATCTAAACAATATTTTGGTTACTACATGATTCCATGTGTGTTATTCCATAGTTTTGATGTATTGACTATTATTCTACAATGTAGAAAATAGTGAAAATAAAGAAAAAGTCTGGAATGAGTAGGTGTGGCCAAACCTTTGACTGGTACTGTATATACAAATATCCAAAATCCAAAGGTAAATATCCAAAGGTAAATATCCAAAGGTAAAGTGTATTATTAATATCATGAATTTGGCGTCCTATTTATAGGGCTAATGGTAACTACTTCTAAACTTCCAACAATCCAATCAACCATGGATGAATGATAGTATACCTAGCTACATGATGGTTTCCTTTGTTGGGCAAATCAGATGTCAATGTAGCCTATATAAACCCAAAACTCACTCCGAATTTACTTTCACATACAACTTGTGCAAGAAAAGTAAAAGAGTTACTTTCAATTATTGAACGTTATTTAGGTAGTCTACAGAAATGAGTATGGAAGCTGATCAATATTTTGAATGGGTTGCCATGATAGCTCAGCTGAAAAAAACCACAGCTTGTTTCCAAAGCTAAGCAGGGTACACAGAGGTAGGCATCTGGATGTTAGACTTGTTCTCACTGAAGTGCATTACCTCTAATTTAAATATACAGTACCTCCATTTAGGTTGACACAACGTTGAAACAAGGTCAAATAAAATATGTCTAATCAAATCTAAAATTCAACATCATTTCACTCACCCAATTGAATATAGGACGAAAAACGTTTTCTTACGTTTCTATGTGGAATTTTCTACGCAACTTCAACATATACGTAGTTCTGATGATGTTGAAATTAGATTGATTGACTTCTCTCCCCTTTCACCTCTCGTAAGAATTCACACATTCTCCACTGTCTTGCCCCCGTTACCAATCTCCCACGCTTTTAGATTAGCTTTATTAAATCACATTATTCTTAGTTTCGGTCTTGGTTTGTCATTGGATAATTCATAACCTCAGTATGGCTCTCCTACTCATTGTGAACCTATCCAACACACCCACACGCTCTGACCTCTTGTAGCCAATCACAATGGAACTACAGGAACAATCAAGCCTAATGAACTGCTTGGTTTTCCCCAGAGCCTAATATTGAGACTTTGGCAATTGAGGTTTCAACCAAAACCATTATATATGGTTCTGATTTCTTTGTTATACTTGGCTGTGAGCAAAGTTCCTTTGATTAAAAGGATTTTCTTCAGAAATACAGTGTATTGCATTTATTGTAAATCATAAAAATGAGTGCTGTCTGTGAAACAGGAAACTGGGCATTAAAGGTAATAGGGATTATGTCTTCCCTTGATAGATGGCTTCGTCAATGACTGGTTTATGTTAGTATTACTGAATGTAAGCAGTGTAATAAATAACACAGGCACATTGATACCTATCGAGTAATTCAGTGGGATTGAGCAAAAAGAAGTAATGAAAAAAGCTAAAGAAAAGCACAAAAATACTAACAAGATCTCTAAAAATGCATATGGCCTACAGTATGAGTAGGAAGCGTACACTTAGCAAGTTGCCCTACTAAATTTCCTCATTGCAACAATATTTAATGAAAAGTTTTCCAATGTAATATGACACCTATTTTGGGATGATGCCTGAATTAAAATGTATTGTATTAAAATGTAAAACGTAAAGTGTATTAAGTTGGCCCAAGTCATTACAAATGTTGCTCAAGAAATACAGCATAAGTCATCCAACAGCTTTGGGGGTTTTGATATCAACTGAAACGGCAAAATACTTTTATTTCAAAAAGTATTTTCATGTGGACATATTGTGGTTTGCCTCTCATTTTAGAATTCTCAGACGCAGGTGATCTCATGATAACTAAATCCTTCTTAAGGTAAAAACCACACACATTTCTCCATCTGGCAGAGACACGTGGAAAAGGCAAACAAAGCTGCACAGTTCAAGGCTTGGCATTTCTGCCCGTCCTTCACCAGATGTTGATATGATCCTCCGCCAAGGCCGGGGGGAGGGGTGAGGAGTGAGGGCCCCCGGCCCAACGGTGATGCTCATCAGCCAGTCGTGTGGCTGCAGGTGGCTCCCTGTCAGTCTTCTGGAAGAGAGCAGAGTCGATGAACCAGCCACCTGCCTGCCATCTGAAAATGGTCCTCACAGCAGGCCTCTCTCTGCCCTACAGAGACAGAAACCTGACAGATCTCTCTCTGGGGTTGAGGCCAATTATGCAGTGCCTGTACATCTCATGAAAGGTTTGCTTTCCTGGTGTTTTCAGTGCTAGTTTTTCTCGACAGTGGCCTGGAGGAGAGGGAAAGAGGGAGGGAGGGAGGGAAGAGAAAGAGAGGTAAAGAATCAAGGTGTGGGTGGTAATTGGAGCTGCAGTAGCTGCATCATGCCAGGTCTGCTTCAGTGGTAGAGGGGGAGCTGAATCAGGCTTGGAGAGGAAGAGCACAATGGCCTAGTGTGGTGAGCTCAGGAGGTGTGTTGCATGGGACCATGGCATGACTACTAGGATAGAACTAGAACTGAGTAGAACACCCACAATACCTGGGAAACACTCAGAGGTCGACCCAGGACATAAATCAATGTAAGTAGTCAGTTATGAGTGAATGCATCAATGTTCTCTGTTTTTTTGTGTATTCAGTATGATGAACTGACTGGTTTAAACGTATGTGATATGAGAATGTACAGTATGTGTATGTGATCCTTTTAATGTAAGGTGATGCCAAAGAAAAATGGCCATCATGGACGGACAATAAAGTTTTATACGTTTCTATAATGGCATACGTTTTGTTACCCTCAAGGCCAATTTTTTCCCACAACACAATGTACAGTATTTAATGAATGATTATTACATATCGCATCCCCTGCTTGTAGAATAATGACACACTGAATGAACCAATTACAAAACCATTCCACTTCCGTAGAAGATTGTGTGTCACTCATTTGCACAGTTTGAGTCATTTCCTTTACATACCCACAGAGTTAGTCTATTGCTGCTCAATACTTTACACACAGTACAGCAGCTAGAGGAAACGGCTGATCGAAGATTACAAGAAACATCGCAGAAAACAGCACCCTAAATTTCCTTTTCAAAGAACACAATGTTCTGAGACATTGATCTGGATTTCTGACAAGGAGAAGAACCAGAGAACTGCTATCTTCAATGACAGGGAAAAAACATTATTCTGAAGAACTTTCTTTTCATATAGTAGTAACTGTGCTGACATGCCATATTAACATAGTCAAACACAGTCCTTGTAATAACACTAGCAACTATGAAATCTTGGCCCCCATGCTGTTTCAGTACCAGTTGCAATCCGTAATCCTTACACCCAAAATGATGACTAATGTTTAAAATTATTTGGCTTATGAAAACTTTTTTCAAGGTTGTTATTAGCCAAATTCTGTCCTGCAAGGATGAAGTGGCCTTCTCTGAGTGACTGAATGACGGTGGCAACAGAATGACATGTCTGCCTGTGGCCGGAGTGAGTGACATGTAGAGAGGAGATGGAGAGTTGTAATGATCGAGTCCACAGCTTAGCCTTGGATGCTTCTATTCTTATTACGCTCTCATATGCAATTATCTCGTGACCTAATTGGCAGGGCTTGGTAATTCTGTTGGCAGCTTCTCTGGCTCTTTAGCCTCGGGCCAGGGTGAGCAGCCATGCACCAGGCAAGCCATCTTTGGAGGAACACTCGTCTCGTGCAAGGATACGATCCGTGTCAAATGATCTGACGCATAGATTTAGATCTTGCCCAGTCCATACTGAACCTACAACCCCTTGGGCTAGAGTAAAAGCTTATTGCCTTTCAGTATATTGGACATGCGGTCTCCATGTACAGTACTTTGTGTTAATGATGTCATTATCTATCTACTAACTATTCTGTTATGGTAGGCAAGGCAACTACTGTAGATTTCCTATGTGCATAATATGTAAGCTTCCCATTATCCTGAAAAAACTCTTGACTGTTGATTTCCTTGATCCATCATTGAAACCAATATCAGCCATCCCAATGGTACCTTCGATCCAAACTACATGACTAACTGGTCTTCTCCTCCGACAACCTCAATGAACTGATTGACCCATGTACCCAATGGTCCCCACACATAACACACGCGCACATGGGGCCGGAAGACGTGTATTATGATTCGGAATGGTCAGACAGCTAGCAACCATAACAAGGAGTTGCCATGTGGGGAATCATAGGCGGCTCATTTTCCCTTCATTTTCATCTTGTTCTTGATACTATGCCTTGAGGTGTTTTGACTGCTTTCATGTCAATGCGAATGACAGAAATTCACTAGCTAGCTCACCAAAAACTGTAACAATGTATTTGAAGGACAAGTGCTCATTGTGCAAATGCATTTCTGTTATCCCTAAACATTTGGAGACGAAATACAGTTTACATGTCAACAATCTAAGCCAACCCAGGATCTTTTAGCCCATAGTTACGCACACCTAAGTTTTGTTGCAACCAGTCTATATCCCAACAGGTATTTGTGTGAAGATGGCCAAGAAAACCAGACTAGAGGAATTTTGATTGTCACTGTGAAATTGCAGAACTGCTGCTCATGTTTTCAACTCAAAAGATGTCACAAAACAAGACTGATGCCACTTCCTGAATTGCTAAAAGGGAACAAGTCAGACACACATAAAACATATCTTCTGATATACACTCACCGGACAGTTTATTAGGTACACTACCCCATTGAGAAAAATGGATCCCTGCTACAGACAGTGAGTCATGTGGCTTGCTATATAAAGCATGCATCGAGGCTTTCAGTTACTGTTGAATGTTAGAATTGGCAAAATGAGTGACCTAAGCAATGTTGAGCGTGGTATGATCGTCGGTACCACATACAGTACCAGTCAAAAGTTTGGACACACCTAATTCAAGGGTGTTCCATTATTTTCTACATTGTAGAATAATAGTGAAGATATCAAAACTCTGAAATAACATATATGGAATCATGTAGTAGGCAAAAAAAGTGTTAAACAAATCAAAATATATTTTAGATTCTTCAAACTAGCCACCCTTTGCCTTGATGACAGCTTTGCACACTCTTGGCATTCTCTCAACCAGCTTCATGAGGAATGCTTTTCTAACAGTCTTGAATGAGTTCCCACATATGCTGAGCACTTGTTGGCTGCTTTCCCTTCACTCTGCGGTCCAACTCATCCCAAACCATCTCAATTGGGTTGAGGTCAGGTGATTGTGGAGGGCAGGACATCTGATGCAGCACCATCACTCTCCTTCTTAGCCAAACAGCCTGGAGGTGTGTTGGGTCATTGTCCTGTTGAAAAACAAATGATAGTCCCACTAAGTGCAAACCATATGGCATGGCGTAACACTGCAGAATGCTGGTTAAATGTGCCTTGAATTCTAAATAAATCACAGACAGTGTCACCAGCAAAGCACCCCCACACCACCTCCTCTGTGCTTCACAGTGGAAACTACACATGCGAAGATCATCTGTTCACCTACTCTGCATCTCACAAAGACACTGCGGTTGGAACAGATTTCCATCGGTCTAATGTCTATTGCTCGTGTTTCTTGGCCAAAGCAAGTCTTCTTATTGGTGTCCTTTAGTAGTGGTTTCTTTGCACCAATCCGGCCATGAAGGCCTGATTCTCGCAGCAGAGGTAACTCTGGGTCTTTCTTTCCTGTGGGTTTCCTCTGGGTCTTTCTTTCCCAGTTTCATCATAGCGCTTGAGGGTTTTTACAACTGCACTTGAAGAAACTTTCACTGGGACCAAGAGACTAAAAAACAGCTTCTACCTCAAGGCCATCAGACTGTTAAACAGCCATCACTAACATTGAGTGGCTGCGGCCAACATACTGACTTAAATCTCTAGCCACTTTAAACATAGGAATTGGATGTAACAAATGTATCACTAGCCACTTTAAACAATTTTGTATATAATGTTTACGTATCTGACATACTCATATCAAATGTATACACTGTACTCTAAACCATCTACTGTATCTTGCCTATGCCGTTCGGCCATCGACCCAAATCTCTAGCCACTTTAATAATTATAATTGGATGAAATAACGTATCACTAGCCACTTTAAACAATGCCATTTATATAATGTTTACATATCCGACATTACTCATCTCATATATGTGTGTATATACTGTACTCCATACCATCTACTGCATCTCGCCTATGCCGGTCAGCCATCGCTCATCCATATATTTATATGTACATACTCGTATTCATTCCTTTACTCTTGTGTGTGTATAAGGTAGTTGTTGTGAATTTGTTAGATTACTTGTTAGATACTACTGCATGGTTGGAACTAGAAGCACAAGCATTTCGCTACACTCGCATTAACATCTGCTAACCATGTGTATGTGACAAATAAAATTTGATTTGAAGTGCAGTCGGATTGACTGACCTTCATGTCTTAAAGTGGGCGGCAGGTAGCGGCAGGTAGCCTAGTGGTTAGAGCGTTGGACTTGTAACCGGAGGGTTGCAAGTTCAAATCCCCGAGCTGACAAGGAAAAAAATCTGTTGTTCTGCCTCTGTTCCCCGGGCGCCGAAGACGTGGATGTTGATTAAGGCAGCCCCCCCGCACCTCTCTGATTTAGAGGGGTTGGGTTAAATGCGGAAGACACATTTCGGTTGAAGGCATTCGGTTGTACAACTGACTAATAATGGTGACTTTGACTAAAGTAATGATTGACTTATTTTAGCTGTTCTTGCCATAATATGGACTTTTTTTTTAAGGGGTACTTGGTCTTTTACCAAATAGTGCCATCTTCTGTATACTACCCCTACCTTGTCACAACACAACTGAATGGCTGAAATGCATTAAGGAAAGAAGTTCCACAAATGACCTTTTAACAAGGCACACCTGTTAACTGAAATGCATTCTAGGTGACTACCTCATGAAGCTGGTTGAGAGAATGCCAAGAGTGTGCAAAGCTGTCAAGGCAAAGGGTGGCTACTTTGAAGAATCTAAAATCAAAAATATATTTTGATATGTTTAACACTTTTTTTGCCTACTACATGATTCCATGTGTGTTATTTCATAGTTGTGATGTCTTCACTATTATTCTACAATGTAGAAAATAGTCAAAACCCTTGAGTAGGTCCATAGATTTGGGCCTAACACATTTAGTTAAATTGACTGATTTCCTTAACTGTAACTCAGTAAAATCTTTGAAATTGTTGCGTTTATATTTTGTTCAGTATAGATGGGTAGACATAATAAACTGGCCGGTGAGTGTATATCTTTCTATAGGATCTTACTCAAGTGAACTATGTCTGACAGGATGTTTGAGATTAGTGTATGAAGGGGACCGGAAACAAGACACGTGACATTAGCTTTTTCTCAGTCCGGTCTTTACTGCAACAAATGTAATGCACAGAGTTGATGCTTCCAATGTACATACCAAATCAATCGCTTCAAACAGTAGCCATGGAAATAAAACATAAATCAGGAGGTGCGGCTCAAGAGGTGGAAGGGTGTGTGTGTGTGTCCTCCTGAGATAGACTTTACAGCTTTAAATTAGCTACATATACAATACTATCCAAAGATGGTAACGATTTATGTCAACAAGGAACTTCGACAAAGCATTAGGAGGAAGAACATTCTAATGATATGAAAATAGATTTTTCCTATAAAAACTTTCAGCAGTTGTCGTCTCACTGGTTGTGATAGGACCACAAACCAACTAGTATACACCTAGGCTGTAATTGACCAACACTAACTTTTCTGCACATGCTCAGTTATGTACCTGAACTTAACAGCCACCTGCATAAGCAATGATAGACATGCCATGGGTACTTTAGGGAGAGAATTAAGTGCTTTTCTTTTGCAGGAAATAGGAAGTTGACCCATGTTGGCATATACTATAGAGAATGACAGAGGCCTCTAGTAGCCAAAAGGCCATTTTATCATGGGCCGCACTAAAATGTATTGAACTGAGTGGGACTTCAAATTCATTGGCTGATCCCTCCTGGTGACCCTGTTGGAGTCATGTCCAGCCAGGTCATCAGGAGGGATCAGCCAATTGTGAAGAAAATGTACTACTTCAAAATGGAGATTGCCTCAATGGTGTTGCCCATGCAATCTAAGGCGCCATAATAGGAACTATGTAAGGAAGCTCTTTTATTCTCTATGGCATATACACACACACACTACCAATGCAACCCAGGATGGCTTAGAAAAAAAAAGAACAACTCAAGAATCGAGAACCAAGGTGCGTCCAAAAACCTATCCACATAACAAATAAATAGATATCGGGGATTTTCTGAGATTGTTTGTTACCACAGCTCACTGTGCTTACAGTAGCGTTCTCAAACTCATACCACTTACATACATTAAATGCAATAAATCCAAAGCTTTAAAGTGGTAAAGCTAAACTTAACAAGAAAACACTGCCCTTTGAACTTAAGGCTTGGGCTACTAACTTCTATCTTCCTATTGTCACAGTAGACACTATCAAACCTGCACATTCCTATGAAGTCCATAAATGTATGTATTGCAAAGAGTAGAAAGCAAAACATGTTTGGGATTAAAAATTAAATCAGTCAACAGCATGTTATTTAAAATCGGATTGAATAATGGCCTGCATTGTGAAATACCATTGTTTTCGTTGTCCAATTAATGCTTTTGGATGGGTAAAGCTAGAGGTTAAAATGCCAACTCAAGTTCAGAGGAGAAACAAATTGTCCAAAGAGGGCAAGAGATAATGCAGAACTGAAATTGAGTTGAGTTGAGCAGGTCATCATCGAAAGATGTAAAAAATATATATATATAAATCTGCTGTTCCGGTTTAATGGGCAGTTCCAATTCCTACTTGTATTGAACTGTTTAAGCGAAAGAAGATAAAGATACCATTCACAGAAATAAGGGGAGGGGGGGGTTCATAAAGAGCAGAAACTCCCTTAAAGTCCCAGCCGCGGTTTACAAAAATGCCCAAGGGACATGAGTTTGTTTGTACTGGTTACCAGGGTTGTAGCCACTTGTCAAGGTTGTGGGTGCCCAGAGAAGCCCCACTCTCTGGGTGTGGTGAGTTTATATGGAAGTAGAGAAGTAGAGGTTATTCCATGATAGCTCTGTATATGAGAGGCTCGATATAGTCCTCTCTGTAACGGGAGTTGATGACTCGCTGTCTTTTGGAGCCCTGCTTCACCTCCTTCTCCGTGAAGATCCCGTCGAAGCGCATGTCTGACGCCTTGGACTGAAGGAGTGAGAGACACAGGCCATGAGAACGTTAGCGACCGCTTAGCTGTGAGTTAAGGTGGCGCCATTAAAAAAAAGGTAGTATCAACGTATCATACATAGAATTGAAGAAATACATTTACATACAGTACCAGTCAAAAGTTTAGACAATTAAGATGATTTGGGATGAGTTGGACCACAGAGTGAAGAAAAAGCAGCCAACAAGTGCTCTGCATGTGGGAACTCCTTTAAGACTGTTAGAAAAGCATTCCTCATGAAGCTGGTTGAGAGAATCCCAAGAGTGTGCAAAGCTGTCATCAAGGCCAAGGGTGGCTACATTGAAGAATCTAAAATCTAATATTTTGATTTGTTTAGCACTTTTTTGGTTACTACATGATGCCATGTGTTAGTTCAAGGTTTTGATGTCTTCTATTATTCTACAATGTAGAAAATAGTCAAAATAAAGAAAAAGGTGGGTCCAAACTTTTGACTGGTACTGTAGATGGTATTATAAACATGGACCAGATCCAATATTCTTTTGATACATTGATGATTTGTGAACTCATTTCATATGACCTAACCTGACATAAATCAGTTCGTATAAAGGAACATTGGGAGAGGCGCGTCTCACCATTCGGGACTTGACTCGTTTTGGCAGCTCCTCGTCTAGACTGTAGACTTCTTCCCTCTTGGCAGACAGCGACGACCCGTCCTCAAACTCCATCTGAGTCAGCACACAAAAACAACGATGACGTCGCGAAACAATTTCTTCTACATTTCTATGCATGTGTTCTGTATGAAGTGCATGTAAAATATGTGAATGAGTATGTGAAAAGAGGAGCAAGAATAAACAAAATATTTACATTAAAGACAAAAACAACCCTGTTCCTGGAGAGCTACCCTCCTGTAGGTTTTCCCTCCAACCGCAGTTGTAACTAACCTGATTCAGCTTATCAACCAGCTAATTATTAGAATCCGGTGCGCTAGATTAGGTTTGGAGTTAATGTGGGTCCCTGTTACCTGGTACATGGGGATGGAGTGCGACGCGACAAACTTGGCCCCGTAAAGCAGGTTGTCGGTCCAGCGCACCTGCACTACGTCGCCCACTGTTGGCGGGCCCAGCTTCACGCAGTCCCGATTCTGAAACCAAACCATAGACAGGCTCATCGTATAGGTCATATGGTTAAATACGCCAGAGGGGTAACACTAAAAAGCAGGATCAATGAGTCAGCTAGCTGACTTTGCTGAACAACCAGATAACTATTGATTTTCTGGTTTGTTAAGAAAAGCTAAACATAGATACGCGTTTCAGTTGTTTAGTCAATGAGACCATGCCCATTTCAAAACGATATTTCAAAACATTTAAGCAAGATAGCTGGCTAACTCATTGACCCCGCTTTGTAGTATACCTGTCTGGACCATTAAAGCATGTCAATATAGCCAACAGATTGATCTATTGGCACTGCTGCATTAGGGATCCTCATTGTAATACAATGACATTTAGACAGGAGGAGTTACAGTAGAAACTGTGTCGCAATTGTTTCCATGGCCATTGTAGCTTGCTAATATATATGTATTTTATTCAATAAAACCTTACGGTCCATTTGTTACAGCGAACAATGAAAAATGTGTCTTTTGCTCCTTGTCAACACCTCCAGATATCATTGGTTGCTGGCGTCATAAAATGCCACGGGTGACGCTTCCTCACCTCAATGTCCTCTGGGAAGAGGTTGTCGCTGTAGGAGCCGTCGTCGAAGACGACCTCGTAAGGTGGCGATGGTCAGCTCCAGCACCTCACACTGGTAGTAGCGGCCATTTTTGTGCTTACAAATAACATTCTGGCCGACCTCTAGCTCTCGCATGGCCGCCCTATTGCGCTAGGAGATAAGAGGACAATAAAATCACACACCGCTCCTAATAGCAAGGCCGTTAGCCCCCAACAAAAACCGCTCCCCCGGGCACAGATGTGGATGTGGATTAAGGCAGCCACCCCACACACATCCCCTTTCCCTAGCACCATAAACGAATGACCATAAAGATAAGACACATTGTATATTCCAATAAATGAATATGACATCTGGCAAGCATAAATACATTTGAAGGTGCCCTCGTAAAAGCATCTGCTTTGTTACTGTTGAACTGTTTTCTACTTTTAAAACAGAGCCATATATTTAAAATGATATCATTTCAAAATATATGGCTCTGCATTTCATTGAACATCAATCCTATGTCCGCACTCATGATGTAGTCAGCCTGCTGCACTGACTGACTACATCAGAGCAGCCAAAGGCACAGAGACAACCAGCAGAGCAGAAGTGTTGATCTTCGCTCCACCCTTTCGCCAATTACAGGAGTATTAGTATAAAAGAAACATAAACCGTATGGGGCGGCAGGTAGCCTAGTGGTTAGAGCGTTGGACCAGTAACCGAAAGGTTGCTGGATCGAATCCCGAGCTGACAAGGTAAAATCTGTCGTTCTGCCACCGAACAAGGCAGTTAACCCACTGTTCCCTGGTAGGCCGTCATTGTAAATAATAATTTGTTTTTAATTGACTTGCCTAGTTAAATAAAGGTTAAATAAAAAAATTATGTGATTCTGAAAGTGTTTTCTGTATACTATATTACATATATTAATATTTGTAACCTGACTTACTTTTTGTAATGGCCCGAGGGGATAAATAAAGTTCTACTGAATTGAATGGTGTTGTGTTACAGCACTGAGCTGAATGGACATAGACGATTAAACCGAAGGCTTAGGCTATATGACTGTAAACAAACCCTAGAACTCTACCCGGGCTGAGAATGAATGACAGGCTAACACACACAAAAACAACTGCAGACCAGGTGTGTGTATGCCACCGATTAGATCTGAAACTTGTTTGGACTCACTCACGCAATGCTCGCAACAAAACTTCACATAAGGTGGCTGACATAAAATAAGCGTGTAACACAGGTTCCAGGAGTCACAGAACGATTTCATCATGTCAATATGTCTGTACCTGCTTGCAGGCATTCTAGGTCTCACTGTAGGGGATAGAACATCATGTTTCTATATGGCCACATGGTCTCTGGTTTGGAGTTTATGTTGTTGTTGCGCAATATTTAGATGGGTACTTCATGAGGGAAGCATGTTTTGATTTGTTTCGTCATGTTTCAAACTGGCTTTCAACCTGAAAACTAAGCTGCAGGTATTGTCTGCTGTGCAAACAAGCTGTGAATATTTTTGGGTAAGTCTTTAAGAGCTTTGCACACCTGGAGAGTAGAATATTTGCACATTTTTCTTTTTAAAATTCTTCAAGCTCTGTCAAGTTGGGTGCTGATCATCGCTAGACAGCCATTTTCAAGTCTTGCAATAGATTTAGGCTGAATTAAGCCAACATTCCGTGTTGTCTTGGTAAGCACCTCCAGTGTATATTTGGCCTAGTCTTTTAGGTTAATGTCCTGCTGAAAGGTGAATTTGTCTGCCAGTGTCTATTGGAAAGCAGACTAAACCAGGTTTTCCCTCTATGATTTTGCCTGTGCTTAGCTATATTCATTTATTTTTATCAGCCCCTCCCCAAAAAATGTCCATGTCAATTACAAGCATACCCATAACATGATGCAGCCACCACCATGCTTAAAAATATAAAGTGGTAATTTGATTTGCCCCTAACATAACGATTTAGTAACTTACTGTAAACAGGTTGCATGTTTTGGAATATTTGTATTCTGTACTGGCTTCCTTTTTCATTTAGGTTAGTATTGTGGATTAACTACAATGTTGTTGACCCATCCTCAGTTTTATCCTATCACAGACATTAAACTCTAACTGTTTGAAAGTCATCATTGGCCTCATGGTGAAATCCCTGAGAGGTTTCCTTCCTCTCCGGCAACTGAGTTGGGAAGAGCGCCTGTATCGTTGTAGTGACTGGGTGTATTGATACACCATCCAAAGTGTAATTAATACATTCACCATGCTCAAACGGACATTCAATGTTTGCTTTATTTTTTACCCATCAACCAATAGGTGCCCTTCTTTGCGAGGCATTCTAGAACCTCCCTGGCCTTTGTGGTTGAATCTGTGCTTGCAATTCCCTGCTCGACTGAGGGACCTTACAGATAATTGTAGTCCATGCAACTTATTATGTGACTTGTTAAGCAAATTTGGACTCCTGAACTTATTTAGGCTTGCAATAACAAAGGGGTTTAACACTTATTGACTCTAAAAATGTCTAAATAAATAATTCCACTGACATTATGGGGTATTGTGTATAGGTCTGTGACAAATAAATTTTTTAATCCATTTTAAATTCAGGCTGTAACAAAAGGTGGAAAAAGTCAAGGGGTATGAATATTTCTGAAGGTACTTGATGGTGGAGGCAATAGAAAATGGCAACAAACTCAATATGCAGAGGAATACTTTGTGATATTTAATATATATATATATTTTTAAGAGTCAGAAAACTCTTATATAACCCTCTAAAAATATGTGTATCATCATATGTTTGCACTACATGAACCCCTCCCCTGTAATAGCTACCTCTGGCAGGACAGGGGACTTGTGCCTGTAGCAGGTAACGTGGACGATGAAGGGCCAGTCGTCAGGCTGCATGAGCTGGCCAGCAGCCTGGGCGCAGGTGGGGTGGACGGCGGCGGTGGTGCAGCGGCCATGGGAACACTGCACACAACAGCCCACGTCCCTCTTCACCCGCCGCTTACAGTAGAAACACTTCTGCGGGTGGGGAGGTGGATAGGGAGGAGGGAGATGGAGGAGAGAGAGGGAGGGAGAGAAGGAGCAGCGGGAGTTGGAAAAGGAGAAGAGGAGCAGCAGTCGGAGGAGTAGAAAGAGAGGAGTGAGAGGAAGGTCAGAGGGAGGGTGGGAAAAAAAAAAAAAGAGGGGAGGTGGAATGAGACAAGGGCATTGAGAAAATTACAATGTCTCCTTTCACACCGTTGCAAACTCCCAGGTGCATTCCCAGTCGTTAGAAAATTGCCTTTTCTCATTTGGGCAAAAGCCTGTCCTCCGCGAGCCGGAAACCGATAAGTGGTCAATTAGTTAGTAGGCAAATGGAAGTGTGTCCTTCCCTCCTCGATAGCCACCTTTCATCGAGGATACTCATGTTTATCCTACCGGAGTCCTCCGCAGAAGAGTTTTGAAATCGGGCCACGTTTAAAAACATTTTATCTATAAAAATGTCTTGCACAACTAAAATTGTTTTTATCACTTTACACATTTATTTGGGGCTCCACCCCTGTAAACCTAATTTGCCTGATGATGCGCGAGTGGAGAAGGGGAGTCATTTCATACAAGCATACTTTCAATCAAGTTCCCTCTCCTCGTCGCCTCTCTTCGATTACCTTTGACCTTATTCAAAGGAGGCGAAAGAGGACGCACTGTAGACCAACATGGACAAACAAAGGAACCATACAGAACGGGTCAGGACCAGAGTGAGAAGTGAGAGACATGAAAAAGACTGACCCACCAACAAAGCGGAAGTATAATTTTAGTATAAACAAATGTAAGTTTGTGGTCATATGTACATCCTTAAAAACATAGGCGCTGGGCTAAATGAAGAATACTTGGGAAAAAAACCAGAAAGAACAGAGTGTACTATGCTCATAATAAGGAAAACAAGTAGTCCTAAACTCACAAGAGACAGTCTATAGGGAACTTGAATTCAGTCTCTCTCAACAGTTGAAACAAAACTGTGTCAAATGACAGAAAGTTGATACACATCTGTCACATAGAAGTAACCTAGACCATGTTTGGGTCCTGTTGTAGTCTTGACTGTGGCGGAATGGCAGCTCACCAGTTGGAACCTGGCCAGAGGGATGTAGCTGAGGTCCACGGGGATTGCGGTGGGTGATGTTTACGAAGCGCGCCTCCAGGACCGCGAGCGCACACAGCACGTGCACCCACCTGTATCACAGGAAACAAGACAGCACATCAAACACGGAGTATGTGTGTGACACAGCAGGGGAGAGTATCCACTGAGGAATTTTACTGGGCCTTCATTTCACAATTCAAGGAAACGACAACGTAGAAACATATTAATAACTATCAGTATGGCAAGGCTATATTAAACATATTTATTTGTATAAATACAAAAACGTTTGCGTCACATGTAGTCTAGGCAAAAATCCTTTCATATTAGATCTTGTAATGCTACAGTACATAGGACATCTCCTTAATGCTAAGCTACAGGACTGTTTTGCTAGCATAGACTGGAATATATTCCGGGATTCTTCCGATGGCATTAAGGAGTACACCACATTAGTCACTGGCTTTATCAATAAGTGCATTGATGACGTCCCCACAGTGACTGTACGTACATACCACAAACAGAAGCCATGGATTACAGGCAACATCCGCACTGAGATAAAGGGTAGAGCTGCCGCTTTCAAGGAGCATGATTTATAACCCAGAAGCTTATAAGAAATCCCGCTATGCCCGTCGATGAACCATCAAACAGGCAAAGCATCAATACAGGACTAAGATCGAATCGTACTACAACAACATCCGCCAAGCTGATCCTCAACACGGGGGCCCCTCAGGGGTGCGTGCTCAGTCCCCTCCTGTACTCCCTGTTCACTCACGACTGCATGGCCAGGCACGACCTACACCATCATTAAGTTAGCCGATGACACAACAGTGGTAGGCCTGATCACTGGCAACGACGAGACAGCCTATAGGGAGGTCAGATACCTGACAGTGTGGTGCAAGGACAACCTCTCCCTCAACGTGAGCAAGACAAAAGAGATGATTGTGGACTACCGGAAAAGGAGGACTGAGCACGCCCCCATTCTCAGCGACGGGGCTTTAGTGGAGAAGGTTGAGAGCTTCAAGTGCCTTGGCGTCCACATCACCAACAAACTAACATGGTCCAAGCACACAAAGACATCTTGGGCACGACAAAACCTACTCCCCCTCAGGAGACTGAAAAGATTTGGCATGGGTCCTCAGATCCTCAAATGGTTCTACAGCTGCACCATCAAGAGCATCCTGACGGGTTGCATCACTGCCTGGTATGGCAACTGCTCGACCTCCGACCACAAGCCACTACAGAGGGTAGTGCGTACGGCCCAGTACATCACCGGGGCCAATCTTCCTGCCATCCAGGACCTCTATACCAGGCGGTGTCAGAGGAAGGCCCTACAAATTGTCAAAGACTCCAGCCACCCTAGTCATACACTGTTCTCTCTGCTACCGCACGGCAAGCAGTACCGGAGCGCCAAGTCTAGGTCCAAGAGGAATCTAAACAGCTTCTACCCCCAAGACATAAGACTCCTGAACATCTAATCAAATGGCTATCCAGACTATTTGCATTGCCCCCCCTTTACACTACTGCTACTCTCTGTTATTAACTATGCAGTCACTTTAATAACTACCTTTCAAAAAGCAATTTTTTTGTCCATTAAAATAACATCAAATTGATCAGAAATACAGTGTACACATTGTTAATGTTGTAGATGACTATTGTAGCTGGAAACAGCAGATTCTTTAATGGACAATCTACATAGGCGTACAGAGGCCCATTATCAGCAACCATCACTCCTGTGTTCCAATGGCACATTGTGTTAGCTAATCCAAGTTTATCATTTGAAAAGGCTAATCGATCATTAGAAAACCATTTTGCAATTATGTTAGCACAGCTGAAAACTGTTGTTAAAACTGGCCTTCTTTAGACTAGTATCTGGAGCATCAGCATTTGTGGGTTCGATTACAGGCTCAAAATGTCCAGAAACAAATAAGTCTAATCTTGTTCTGAGAAATGAAGGCTATTCCATACTAGAAATTGCAAAGAAACTGAAGATCTCGTACAACGCTGTGTACTACTCCCTTCACAGAACAGCGCAAACTGGCTCTAACCAGAATAGAACGAGTGGGAGGCCCCAGTGCACAACTGAGCAAGAGGACAAGTACATTAGAGTGTCTAGTTTGAGAAACAGACGCCTCACAAGTCCTCAACTGGGAGCTTCATTTAATAGTACTCGCAAAACACCATAATAATAATAATAATATACTGCTGTCCACTAGCACAGGCTACTCACTGTCACAAACCATTACAGAAACAGACACTTGACTAGACAGAGGAGAAAGCTAGCTTGGTCTACAGGCATTCCCTGCCTTTTACCTTTACTGACATTGACTGAAGTGTCCTAGCTGCAGCGGGTAGAGTAAAGTGAGACCATTGGCTGCAGACTAGAGGGGTTGTAGCATTGTGTGTAACTACATGCATTTAGCCTGGTCGCCTTCCATTAATGGGTAGCTCCTCAAACCGCTGCACTACTCACTTGTCGTTGTTGGCTCTCTGTAGAGCTCCCCCTCGGAGTGAACACAGGCAGCAGTCCTGAGGGAGAGAAAGACACACAGATGACTGACCTAGTGTGAAACATCACAATTTGGTTATACTTTATTTTACAGCCCTTTGATAAAAAATTACAGTACATAGAAAAATGTCATAGTAAAATTGTAATTACATAGTAATTCCCCCTGATTATAGGGCGGCACAATTGGCCCAGCGCTGTCCAGGTTTGGCCGTAAATAATAATTTGTTCTTAACAGAGTTGCCTAGTTAAATAAAGGTTAAATAAAAACAATTATCACTTGTGTTTATTTGGGATTCATTAAAACATCCCCATTTCATGCAACGTGGTGCCAGTCAGTTACTTACAGACTTTTTTAAATTTCTCCACGCTGTCTATGGCAATACCCTTTTGCAAACAAAGCTGGCCAGAGTACTGCTATTTAAAGTCCTTGCTGTGCTGCCTGGCAGTGGGTTTTCCATTATCTTGTAATGGGTGACTTTTATGGACCCAGGAAGGTTACTCTTGGGTTGCCAGAGACAAGTACTTGAACATAAGTGAGACCTTCTGTCATTTGTGCGGGTTTGAGATGTCCTGACTGCAAGTTAGGCATAAGCAAATCACTGACCTATAAAATCACCTTGCATTCCAAATAATTACTCATGTGACAAAGATCAGCGATTCTGCTCCTGGCTTTGCTTAAATACATTGGGTACACAAAAGACAAAAGCCAGAATGTAAAATCACTTCCGCCTTAAAAAAAACACTGCCGTCTATCGGTTAGGCTTTGTTATAACAAGTTGGGACTTCATTCAAAACGGACATATTTCAGAGCTTGACAAGTACTTGTATTCTGAGGCAGAAATACGTTTCACTAAATAGTCCAATAATCAAGAACCACACATCAAAACAAAGATTCATGACTTGGTGTGCGAGACCCCATATTGGATAGGACTTGAACTATCCAATATGGGGTCAGCAAATTGAATGAGGTTAAATTAAGGGTTCTCCCCAAAATAATGTAGGAGGGGCGCTGCGCCACCCTGTGGACTGGCTGCCACACTATGTAATAAAACTCCTGGGGTGAACCCTGAAATCCGATTTGGCCTGCTCTACCCAAAACAAGGAATGATGTAACGGTTTGTTATTATGTTGTGCATTTCAACTCTGGCGTCTGTTCACATGTAATCCCAGGGTGAAACTGAGTGCCAAATATCACAACCTTATTCAGATATGTGTGAAAGGGCTACACTCATTCTAACACTCTTTTCTTAATACAGTCAGGGAGTAGAGTGACTGTTGTGAACATAGATCCCCTCTTTTTTCAAGGCATAGATGTTCTACCTATGAATGATTCTCGTGTGTATGAGCAAGAGTTAACATCCAGTTAAATGTGATTTGATGCTATACTTTGTTGTCAGCTTTCTTCAATTAGCTTAGGTCTAGTTCCTAGAATCTATGAAGGAGTTTCATGTATATGAGCTTAGCGACAACGTCTCTCCTATCCGACCTCATTGTTAAAATAAAGATAAAATAAATACTGGCATACTTTAGCATGGTCTCTTTCGCAAGGGAGCCAGCCCTGCATCATACTGTATGGCGCTTGTGTATAAAGTAGGGCTAAGATCGTGTAGTGGGGCTAGTGATATGGTTTCAGATGTACTTGATTGCAGTACTACTGACCTCAGTTAAAGCGTTGGCCTCGCAGCGGGCACACATCCACTCATCTGACACTTGGTCTGCAGACACTCCATAGCAACCTGAGGGGGACAGGAAAGACATTTAGAGGCCACTTTCCTATTTAAAGAGGTGGCTTGTCACATCGTTTAGTAGTAAGGTAAATCCATTTGACAAAAGTGCAAATGATTGTTTAGTCGTTTATTATTTATGTAGATTCTGGAACGCTTGTTAGTAAGTGTAAACTCTGAATTAACTGGATTTTCCTTGAGGGCATATCATTGATTACATCGAACATATTGAACACGTGCACTGTCTTCTAAACTATGGCACGTCGTTTAGGTCTTTGCATGCCAAAAAAAGATATACGTCAAACAACAGTATTTGACGCGTCAAATAAGCTTGTTGACCAATCAGGACCTGAATATAACTGAACGTCACATACAAAATAAATGTAACTACTTTGAAGTATGTAGTTATTACACATTGATTACATATGTCACAGCAATTCACCGATATGTAAGCTATGATGCTGGTAAAGTTGTGTCTAGCGCGCCTGTCGCTGCCGCACGAGCGCAGACAAACTTCCCCAAGCTCTGGGACAGCGGTCATAACAAAAGCTAACTAACCGATGGATGCAAACAATGTTTTCCCCCCAGAAACATAGCAGAACGACCATCTGCTTTCAGTAGCTGTGGTTCTCGTGTCATCTAAAATACCCAACATTTATAAAACAGGCTTGCACGTGCAAATTCAGCACACGCAACATTCCATAATAGAACGTTGTTATTCGACGTAAAAGTGTTATTCGACATGCATCTTTTTTGACACGCAAAGACCCAAACGGCGTCCCATACTAAACAGTGGTGTTAAACGGACTGCTGGCATGAATTAACTGGGATTCAGCAAGAGCAAATCATTCGTTATCAATGGAAACGTGCAGTCTAAGAACTGGTGTAAATGAGCCTACAACACTACAATCAATTACTAATGAAATAAAATGCTCTATCTAAACAGGCTGTAAACATGGTGATGGTGAATGAAGCGGGATTCCTCACTGGCGTGAACGCGGACACAGCACTGGGAGCAGCTGACCAGGAGGCTGGTACCGTCCTCCTCCAGGTGAGGGGTGGAAAGTTGGCCCACGCCGCTGTCGCTGCTGTTGTTGGTCTTGTCATTGGTGGTGCTGAAACACATCTCCGGGATCAGGGGCTTGGACCTCTGTCTGCCCCCTCGCCGGCCTTTTAGAGTGTAGCTGGGGTTGCCGCTAGACTCCGACTGGAGAGGAGGGAAAAGGGACCCGTATTAGTAGGGTTAAATAGTCATTTATATTATTGTTATTATGCTGACCGGGACTTGTTAGCTGAATGGTTTTAGTAAATCAAAATTGGACATCATTATGTTTTGCGTTATCAGTCAAATAAAAACCTTGTTTGGGTGCCTATGAACAACAGCTGAACTGTATTTCAAGCAAGACAATAGAGTTATCTTACCTGGTCATATGTGTGGAAAAGCAGGCAGATGGAGCAGTAGGGGGCCTGCAGGCCCATGAGTTTGTTGTATTCCCTCTCCGCCTGGGGGTTGTAGGGTCTACTCTGCCACAGCTGGGCCAGGGGCTTGGCCCACTCCTCCTTCTCCTCTGGTTCATCCTCCATATTCACATACAGCTCATCTGCAGGAGAGAAAAATAGGGATAGAAAGATAGAGAAAGAAACAGAGTGAGAGTGTTGAATGAGGGAGGTTAAGTGAAAGGAGAAACAAAGAGTAGGGCTCTGTTCGAACACTGAATATGTACAGAACTTGCGTTGAAATCAGGGCTTGAGATTAGCTTTTTTTTTTGTGCCATTTATCCTTCACGACAAGTAGAACTGATTTTTTACTTGTCCAAAAGCTCAAGTCACATAGAAGAAAATGGTCTGTAACACCATTTTATGATGCAAGGAAGCACTTTATAAAATAAAATGCATTCCTATATTTTTTACCATAGAGAAAATCAGACAAAACATTTAGGCTACATTCTGCCTATTGGCTTCTATTGCATATTCAAGCCTGTCTGGAGGATGGTTGGCCACTCTTTGTAGCCTATAAAATATTGCAGTCTTACAATTACAACCAAATACTTTTGTACATGTCCACGGTTCAAAACAGACTCTGGGACGACAGATCCAAATACACCCACTGCACATTACAATATATATCTCTCAACTAGCATGGGTTACTGATATGACTGACATGAAAAAAAACGTTGACTTGAAAACCAATAGAACTGGTTTCAAAGGAAAATTATAATTAAAAAAATTCCTTTAACATTTCTATGGTCGCATTTTGCCTATTCTTCTAATAAATTGACACAAAACGTCCAGGTTTTAAACAAATACAGTTGAAATCGTTTACATACACTTAGGTTGGAGTCATTAAAACTAGTTTTTCAACCACGCCACAAATTTTTTGTTAACTTCTTTGGGAGCAGTGCATGAGGTGACCGTTTTGGAGAGCCTGGCGTGCCCAAAGTAAAATGCCTCCCATTCAAGCCCAGAAAATAGGATATGCACATATTTAGTACCATTGGATAGGAAACACTCTGAATTTTCCAAAAGTGTTAACCATTTGTCTGTGAGTGAAACAGAACGCATATGGCAGGCGAAACCCTGAGGAATTTCTGTCCTGGAAAAAGTGATTGACACATTGCTCATTTGGAGCACCTCCCTCATGAAAATGACCATATAAGGGCATATAAATGCAGTACCCATCGCTTCCTTTAGATGTCAACAGTCTCGAGACAGTGTACATTTTCAATTTGGATGCTTTAGACCAGAGAATAAGAGCAAACCAGGAAGTGACCTTTTCATGTAAACAGTACCCAGCGCGCGCTCCCGACAAGGCATGCAGTGTCTTTTTTACCGTCTTTATCGATCAGTTTATATTCCGGTTGATTTATAATAGTAAATATACGTAAAAGTGTTCCTAAGGATACATTTAAAACTATGTTTGATTGTTCTTGGACAAGTTTATAGGTATAAGATGAACGAGTTCTCGTCACGTTTCAATGGAGGTTGTCGTTTCTGATTATAACGCGCAAACCAAATAGAGATTTATGGATAAAATACATTACTTTTTCTAACAAAAGAACCATGGATTGTCTTCGTTGGACACTTAGGATGACCTCAGCAGAAGTTCTTCAACAGGTAATTGATTTGTTTTTGCTGTGAAATGTGTTGTGTGTGCCATGATGGCTAATCGATTCATGGCTATGGGAAAAATATGGGAGGTGCTACCCTCAAACAATAAAATGTGCTGCTTTCACCGTAAAGCCTTTTTGAAATCTGACAACGCTGTGATATTGCCAAGAAACAGAGCTTTTGATGAGTATGGAACACTTGTATATTGGTGGATGTTTAATAATTCCACTTTTGGATTTTGAATTTGGCGCCTTACATTTCACCTGGTAGTGTCGGGATTGGGGCGCTAGCGCCCCAGCAATCCCTGAGAGGTTAACAAACTTTAGTTTTGGCAAGTCCGTTAGGACATCTACTTTGTGCATGACACAAGTAATTTTTCCAACAATTGTTTAAAAAAGACAGATTATTTCACTTATAATTCACTGTATCACAATTCCAGTGGGTCAAAGTTTACATACACTACATTAACTGTGCCTTTAAACAGCTTGGAAAATTCCAGAAAATTATGTCATGGCTTTAGACGCTTCTGATAGGCTAATTTACATCATTTGAGTCAATTGGAGGTGTACCTGTGGATGTATTTCAAGGCCTACCTTCAAACTCAGTGCCTCTTTGCTTGACATCATGGAAAAAATCTAAAGAAAATCAGCAAAGACCTAAGATTTTTTTTTTGTAGACCTCCACAAGTCTGGTTCATCCTTGGGAGCAATTTCCAAATGCCCGAAGGTACCACGTTCATCTGTACAAAAAAAAAATTGTACGCAAGTATAAACACCAATCAATCCCAGAACAGCAGCAAAGGACCTTGTGTAGACGCTGGAGGAAACAGGTACAAAAGTATCTATATCCACAGTAAAACGAGTACTATATCGACATAACCTGAAAGGCCGCTCAGCAAGGAAGAAGCCACTGCTCCAAAACCACCATAAAAAAGCCAGACTACGGTTTGCAACTGCACATGGGGACAAAGATCGTACCAGTTCCTCTGGTCTGATGTAACAAAAATAGAACTGTTTGGCCATAATGGCCATCGTTATGTTTTGAGGAAAAAGGGGGAGGCTTGCAAGCCGAAGAACACCATCCCAACTGTGAAACACAGGGGTGGCAGCCTCATGTTGTGGGGGTGCTTTGCTGCAGGAGGGACTGGTGCACTTCACAAAATAGATGGCATCATGAGGAAGGAAAATGATGTGGATATATTGAAGGAACATCTCAAGACATCAGTCAGGAAGTTAAAGCTTGGTCGCAAATGGGTCTTCCAAATGGACAATGACCCAAAGCATACTTCCAAAGTTGTGGCAAAATGGCTTAAGGACAACAAAGTCAAGGTTTTGGAGTGGCCATCACAAAGCCCTGACCTCAATCACATAGAAAATTTGTGGGCAGAACAGAAAAAGCGTGTGCGAGCAAGGAGGCCTACAAACCTGACTCAGTTACACCAGCTCAGTCAGGAGGAATGTTACCTGGTCATATGTGCAACTTATTGTGGGAAGCTTGTGGAAGGCTACCTGAAACATTTGACCCAAATTAAACAATTTAAAGGCAATGCTACCAAATACTAATTGAGTGCATGTAAAATTCTGACCCAATGGGAATGTGATGAAAGAAATAAAAGCTGAGTTTAATGTAAACTTCCGACTTCAGCTGTACGTTTATGGTTAAGTTTCAAAATGCTGACTGCCTCCGCTCAGATTCAAGCTGGGTGATGTGCGGTGCACAGCAGGCACTGTCCTTCACTCTCCGGTCTTGTGACCATTTGATCTGAATGAACCGTGCCTCAAGTACAGCGCATTCGGAAAGTATTCAGACCCCTTGACCTTTTCCACTTTGTTACGTTAAAGCCTTATTCATTCATCTACACAATACCCCATGACGACAAAGCGAAAACATGTTTTTACAGAAATACCTTATTTACATAACTATTCAGTCAGACCCTTTGCTATGAGACTCGAAATTGAGCTCAGGTGCATCCTGTTTCCATTGATGATCCTTGAGATGTTTCTACAACTTGAATGAAGTCCACCAGCAAGAAATTCAAATGATTGGACATTATTTGGAAAGGAATACACCTGTCTATAGAAGGTCCCACGGTTGACAGTGCATGTCAGAGCAAAAACCAAGCCATGATGTTGAAGGAATATCCGTAGAGTTCCGAGACAGGATTGTGTCGAGGCACAGATATGGGGAAGGGTACCAAAACATTTCTGCAGCGTTGAAGTTTCCCAAGATCACAGTGGCCTGCATCATTCTTAAAAGGAAGAAGTTTGGAACCACCAAGACTCTTCCTAGAGCTGGCTGCCGGATTCTCTGGTCTGATGAAACCAATAAACTCTTTGGCCTGAATGCCAAGCGTCACGTCTGGAGGAAACCTGGCACCATCACTACGGTGAAGCATGGTGGTGGCAGCATCATCCTGTGGTGATGTTTTTCAGCGGCAGGGACTGGGAGACAAGTCAAGATCAAGGCAAAGATGAACGGAGCAAAGTACAGAGAGATCCTTGATGAAAACCTGCTCCAGAGGACTCAGGACCCCAGACTGGGGCGAATGTTCACCTTCCAACAGAACAACAACCTGAAGCACACAGCCAAAACAATGCAGGAGTGGCTTCGGGACAAGTCTCTGAATGTCCTTGAGTGGCCCAGCCAGAGCCTGGACTTGAACCCGATCGAACATCTCTGTAGAGACCTGAAAATAGATGTGCAGCGACGCTCCCCATTCAAACCTGACAGAGCTTGAGAGGATCTGAAGACAAAATTAGAAACTCCACTAATACAGGTGTACCAAGCTTGTAGCGTAATACCCAAGAATACTCAAGGCTGTAATCGCTGCAAAATGTCCTTCAACAAAGTACTGAGTAAAAGGTCTGAATACTTATGTGTGATATTTCAGTTTTTATTTTTAAAACATTTGCAAACATTTCTAAAAACCTGTTTTTGCTTTGTCATTATGGGGTATTGTGTGTAGATTGATCAGGGAAAAAACGATGTAATACATTTTAGAATAAGGCTGTAACGTAACAAAATGTGGAAAAAGTGAATAGGTCTGAACACTTTCCGAAAACACGATGTCATCAGAATCAAGCCTGTGGATAATGTTAAGTATCCTTCATTATAATTTGTCAAACATGACTGACGTTTAGCCTATATTTCTGTAATTAAAAGTCTCATTAAAGTTTGGCTACATTTTCTGGCACCTCATGTCAGCATCGGTTTCGACATGAGGCTGTAGCCAATATGCATCCCCTACACTTTGACATGTATGCTTTTGTATTTACGTACATGAAAAATAGATTTGAATATTATTTCAATGTTGGCCTCACTGATCCAATTCTGATCGGAGTAATTGTGGAGTAATTGTTTGGTATTGTGATGTGTGCATTTGGGACAACTTAAATCTATAGTCTTGTCCCAGAGTTAATGTTGAGCCCTGCAAATGGTTGCTTGTTGTAAAAGTCAATGACGGCAATACATCCAGGTACTCACCGTCATCACTGGAGCTTTCCCTGGGCCGGAGTAGTGGGTGCTGTTTGGGCAGCTTGCGGAGGAGAGGATGCGGTTTGCTCTTCACGCTCTTGCATTCCGTCTGCTTACTCTGACTGGAATCCGTCTGCTTACTTGGACTTGAGTCCGTCTGCTTACTTGGACTTGAGTCCGTCTGCTTACTTGGACTTAAGTTTGTCAGCTTACTTGGACGTAAGATCGTCGGCTTCATTAAAGTTACCTCCGCCTGCACAGGGGAAAGACATTGCTGTGGAAAGAGAGAGGGGAAGAGGATGAGTAGCCATCAGCTGGCTCATGTCAATGGCATTTTCTGCTGTATGGCAAGTGTGGAAACATCAATGTCACATTTTCATTTTCAACATATTCACCTCTAATACCACTCAACTATCATCACAAACTACACTAACTTATAACCAAACAGTAATAAATGTCAAAAGATAACGCCGTGAAAGAGGGCAAACAAACCTTCCGCCTGTCCCTTCGGACCTCCGCCTCGACCCTCTTGGCTGCCCTGATGTGGGCTTGGGTCTGGACGGGCTCTGGACTGCTAGGGGACCTGGCTTCGGACCTCTCCTCCCAAGCCTGGGCCTCGCCAGGATGCTGCCGCCACTTACCGAGGCCTTGGGTCTGGGCTTTGGTTTCAACATGTTCTCCCGTACAGGGAATCTGTGCGTCGGCCTGGTTCTGCTCTCCTTTGGTAGATGGGACATGAGACTCCTGCTGCTCGGCCTTGACTTGGGCCTGGGGCTTGGCCTTGAGTTGGAGGTGGGGTTGGAGGTGCCGTGGCAGGTGCTCCCTGGCGTAACTGTGCACGTGGAGGTGGGTGTGGTGAATCTGCTGCTGGTTCTCACGGGCGTAGCTGTGGACCTGCAGGGCCTCCTTAGGGCTCTGGGTCTTATGAAAGAGCAGGCTGGCCACCCCTAGCTTTCTGATCGGCTGGGTGGAGGGGCCAGTCCTGCCTGGAGGAGCCACTACTGGAAGGTGCCCGTTTCTGTGCGACTGGGGTTGAGCCAAAATGGCCGCCGCATGATTGCTGGTGGAGGGGATGGTGACTTTTTGCGGAGTAGGGCTTCTGCTGCTGTTGCCCTGCATTGGGTCCGTCTTTACATTAGGGAGGTCCCTCAAGGTGACTGAAATACAAACATGTGTATAAGGAGAAGCAATGGGGATAGCATTTCCAAGTATCAGAGTCCCATTGTGATGCAGATCTATTTACTACAACAATCGATTTTTCACAAAAATTTATACCAAACAAAAACCATTGATTTCAAAGTTCAACAAAACCATAGAACTCTATGCACAAGGCCTAACTTTAACAGTCTCAGCGAAATTCCGTTGCAGGGAAATTGCCCTAATACAACCACAAAGAGGCCTAGATTCAAACAATTTTACATTTGATTTGAACAAAAGCCTCCAGAGGCACTGACATGACACATTAGTAAAATCAGAGGTAACATGAAAAAGTATCATACCACGCATCATCTGTGTGGAGGTTTCATATAATTGCACAAGTTTTAAATTGTGAAATTAAGTGACGAGGTAGAAAGGCACAGCCTTACGGTCAGTGAGGTTACCTGTATCTTTGCACTCCTCTGCTCCCGTGGCGAGGCCTAGTCTGGCTTTCTTTCCATACTCCTCTTCCTCTTCTTCATCTTTAGGGACCACCTCGTCAGGTACATCCAGACACACTCGGTGCCTCTTGGTCCCTATCCTCTGTGTGGGGCTGATGGGCCACAAAACATTAAAGTTCATTAGTTTCTCATGTCAAGCATTTTAGAATGGGAATTTAAATCCATATACCGTAGAACAAAACAAAGAAAATCTGCTCGACCAACATAAAAATGAACAGATCTCTTCTGACCTCTTTCTCTCCCCCTCCGTGTTGAGCTCCTCCACACAGGGCTCATGGGAGATGCAGTCCTTCCCCTCCTCCTCCCCCAGGAACTCCTTGGCCTCTGGGGTGGGTCGTGAGTGGTCAATGGACCCCGTGTCCCGACCCGCCAGCCACTGCTCGTAGCGTTCCGGCTGGTACTTCTTCACAAACAGGTCCATGGAGATCTTCACCATGTCCTTCCTGCACGAACACTGGAGGCAAGAGGAAGGAACTATAAGTGCTAGGGAAGTAATCATGCCCCCAAAGAATGAAGGTTAAAAAAAAACACAAAAGTAAAACTAAAGTCAGTCTGATAGAGCTTTATGAGACAGTATTGATAAAAGGACTCTCTTATCCCAGTTTTCCTCATTTACCACACACACACACGCCACAATGTTACTACTATAGCATCCCTTGATAATGACATTAATGTACATGGTTGTTTTAAAGTGCTACACGTAGAATCTCAGAATGGCTCCCCCTATGTGGAAGGTAGGGGAATTGCAACAGCACTAGGCTGCATTCAAAACCAAATCTTCCACCTCCCCTGCATCCCATTTCCCTGTAACATGTCGGAGACTCGTGCTTGATCCTTTTACTTTTTGTCCACCAGCATCAAACACCTGTAAAAACTATACTGAGCAAAAATATAAAAAAAACGCAACATGTAAAGTGTTAGTCCCATTTTTCATGCGCTGCAATGAAAGATCCCGGAAATTTTCCAGATGCACCATAAAGCTAATTTCTCTCAAATGCATTTTTTTTTTTTTTTTTTACATCCCTGTTAGTGAAGATTTACTCTTTGCCAAGATTATCCATCCACCTGATAGGTGCAGCATATCAAGAAGCTGGGGGACAATAAAAGACCACTCTAAAATGTGCAGTTTTGTCACGCAACACAACGCCACAGATGTCAAAAAATTTTAGGGGAGCGTGCCATTGGCATGCTGACTGCAGAGATGTCCACCAGGACTGTTGCCAGAGAATTTCATGTTTATTTCTCTACCGTAAACTACCTCAAACTTCATTTTAGAGAATTTGGCAGTACGTCCAACCAGACTCACAACCGCAGACCACGCGTAACCACACCAGCCCAGGACCTCAACATTCGGCTTCTTCACCTGCAGGATCATCTGAGACCAGCCACCTGGACAGCTGATGAAACTCAGAGTTTGCACAACCGAAGAATTTCTGCACAAACTAAGCTACGGACAACGAACACAATTGTATTTTATTGATGGCAATTTGAATGCACAGAGATACCGTGACGGGATCCCGAGGCCCATTGTTGTGCCATTCATCCGCCCCCACCACCTCATGTTTCAGCATGTTAATGCATGGACCCATGTCGCAAGGACCTGTACACAATTCCTGGAAGCTGAACATCTCCCAGTTCTTCCATAGTCTGCATACTCACCAGACATGTCACCCAATGAGCATGTTTGGGATGCTCTGGATCGACGTGTATGACAAAGTGTTCCAGTTCCCACCAATATCCAACAACTTCGCACAGCCATAGAAAAGGAGTGGGACAACATTCCAGAGGCCACAATCAACAGCCTGATCAACTCTACACGAATGAGATGTGTCTTGCTGCATGAGGCAAATGGTGTTCACACCAGATACTGACTGGTTTTCTGATCCACGCCCCTACCTTTTATTTATTTTTTAAAGGTATCTGTGACCAACAGATGCATATCTGTATTCCCAGTCATATGAAATGCATAGATTAGGGCCTAATTCATTCATTTCAACTGACTGATTTCCTTGAACTGTGACTTTGAAATTGTTGCATGTGGGGTTTATATTTTTGTTCAGTGTATATTTTTGTTGTTATTGATAAGATATTTAACAAAGATTCCCTACAGTATTCAGTGCTTGTTTTCTCACATCAATTGAAATTGAGCGAACTGTGTAGAATTTTAGCAACTAGGAAATGACCGAGGGGATTTCTACATTGCCCCGGTTTCCACTAGATAACACAGCCACCCCATTTTGATCAAATACGCCAGCCCGGCGGGAGAAATCAATAGGCGAATATCACAGCCAATCACACACTGGCAGGTAAGTAATACGGTGAAACACTATCATTCCACTATTACTGCAGATATAATGAAACATTTCTGAAATGCCCCCCCCCACCCCAAAAAAATCAAAATCCCATGTATAGCACCTTTAAAGGAGGAACACTGAAAGAAAATGAACCTCTTCCTTACCAGTATTGCTTGCTTTCCATACTCAATCCATCTTTCAGTGGCAAAGTTAGTGGACTCTGCACAGTTATAGCCGTGGTTAAAGCCGGCGTGGTAGCTATAGGGAAACGTCACCATGAATTCACCCGGCTCCTGAGTGATCTGGAAAACATACAGGAAACAGCAATGAAATACTAGACTCTGTATGAAGCTTTTATTTGTCAGCATAAGAGTTTGACCTCACACATTGTATTAGGCTAGTATTACCTTCTCAAATGGAATGCCGTATTTCCTCAATATGGAGGGAGAGATGAGGGTCATCTTGTGCCTCAGGAAGGCTTCGCAATTTTGGTGGCTTCCAGGGAAAAACCCTGCAAGGGAACAGCAGAAAACAGTGTGTTGGATTAAAGAAAAGTAAAGAAAAAGAAAACAAAACGCATCAAACGTCACACATTATCATCCCTCTCACCTTGAGCCAAGCGCTCCATTCTTTTCCCATGCTCTGGAGGAACACAGTACCTGTGAGGGCGTCATAACGTCAACAAAATCAGTTCTCTCACGGACATTACAATAGCTGCCATTTATTTATACTCGTTTGAGTGTTGCTCCGAGAAGGACAAAGAGTCCCCGAACCACACTTACATGACCGTCAGTATGTTGATGCTTAATAACGTGGCTCTTATACACACACACACACACACACACACACACACACAAACTACCGGTAAATGTATTATGTGAGTAACAGTGTAGTTAGTTACCAGGACTTGGGCGCTCCAAAGTGGAGGTAGTTGATACTGTAGAGATCCATGTCTTCTGTGTGCCAGGCGAAGGTGGTCTTCCACATGCCAAAGTACAGGTAGGGCGTGTTCACCCCCTCGATGGTGATGCCACTCTCGTGCTCCACCGTGTCCAGGATGGTGTTCAGTTTGCCGATGTTCCAATCGGTCACATCCTGGAGAGAACGACAGAATAATGTAACTATTGTCGCTGGAGATTCATCATCATCGCTGCAGTGAAACAAAACCACTGGAACCTTGTGTATTTGTAGTGAATTCAAATTGCGGGTGCGACACATGATTCGGGGAGAAACACTTACAAGTAATCTACACAACCGTCCGTCTACACAACCACAAAACATCTCACTCTCATCAGCCAACATCCTTATAACCAGGAACAATAACAACATGTTAGCATCGTAAACACCAATGAACATTTAAAAAAATAAAAAAAAAAACAGCAGGGATTCGTTATTACTCACGGGGTCATAGAGCGTTCCGTTTACATCAGCCCCGTAGATGGGCGGGTTAAAGGTCACGTTCTTCCAGTACTTCCTCTCCAGCTCTTCAAAGTCGATATAACGAGGACTGCAGAACCTATGTCGGGGGGGGGGAAAAATGAATAGGGCCAATCGGCACAGCTGAGTAGACATTTTTAAACAAGTGCCTGTAAAGCCACAGCCTGTCAAAAACACCAAAAGATCTTGAGAAACAAGAATGAATAATTCTAACAAAGATGATCATACAAACCCCATACTTTCAACCATATTAACTTTTGTAGCTGTATAATGTCCTCAATCAATTAGCATGTCCACAGAGTGGCTACAGTGCAGCTTATTCATACACTAGGTTCAGTATGTTATCAAAATATACGATACAGATGTCACAGTGTCGGTGCAGTCAGACTCACTTGTCGCTGTTGGCCGTCTTGCGGAACTCTCGGACGGTCATGGGCTTCTTCTGGATGTTGTACTGGGTGAACAGACCTGACTGGCCCGTCACTACCTGCTGGATGGGAGCTGGGATCACCAGGTCATCTATATCGTCATAGGACTTCCTGGGTTTCCAATCCTTCGGCGGCACGACCTGGAAAAAACAAGCATTTTGCGCCAAAGTTACAGTTCTGAAAGCAGGTAAAGGTAATGCAAAATAATCGTCACAAGGCAGAAGGGGTTGTGTCGTTGCTTACTTTAGCCAGGCCGGCTTTGTGTGCTCCCTGGGACTCCATGTAGGCAATGTAGCGGCTGAAGTTCTGGAACTCCTCAGCGGTCGGGTGAAAGGTCATGATCCCCTTGGAGCCGGGAGCCTGAGGCCCCGAATCGGATGCCATCCTAAATAGAATGGCCCTGCAGATCAGAAGTTTCAATATCACAAGAATAGCGACAGTTTAACAACAGTAGTCCGTGAGCATGCGCGCTATTGATAATGCTAAGGATGTCCGTTGGGGAAGAAGAAAGAAAATCTGTGGTGACTGGGTGGCCAGATGGTGGGAAAACATCTGTGTGATGCATAATATTGTCAAAATGCTGGTTCATGACCAAGTCACAGCCTTTTGTTAGGCTGCTGAGTGTTTACAATGTGTTCGGTCAGTTGTAAATAGCTACATAAAACAACAAGTCAGTCGAAGTTGATTTAGTCCTTTGTCTCATGCATGCACCCACTGAGATCCTATTAAAATAATATGAGGGCTGTCATAATCCCTCAAAGTCCCAGAACGGGGTCAAAATGGCAGCCATATTGGTCAGGGAGAAATCCAAACCAGTCTAATTGGAATGAATGGCAGTAGAGGCATAATACTGATTGTACTTACGCAGGAAATTAAAAAGGCATGTGATATCAGAAATTGTGTAATAGAATTGTCAACCTAAAATATTGTGATATAATTATAAATACAGTTTATATGGGTTGCGGCGTACAGCAGGTCAGCCACCAGGCTCCCTCTGCTGGACGTGCCAGGTCTCGATGGGCTCTCCGGCCAGGACTAATTGGGGCCGATTGTGGTTGGTGAGTAATCAAGGGCCAATTGCTCACCAGCTGTACGAGTCTAAAAAAGCTCCCAGAAGGGTAGCACACGAGAGAAGGGACCGGGGGAAGAAAGGTTACTCCCATATAGTAACCTTGGGGACGGTTCCAGAGATAAAAGGAGGGAACTCCGTTTTTGTTCCCCACAGGATACAGCAAGACCCGGAGCCCAGAAGACAGTATCCCGGAGAGGGTCTCATGGAGGAGACCTATTCTTTTCTTTTGGTTTGTTATTCAAATAAACACCCTTGAAACCCGAGCTAATCATACTCTGTCCGTGTCTGATCTGAGTAAACGTTTTGACCAAACCCCCTGGTCTGCCACGGGGTTTTATACCTATTTTCAGTATAATAACCTCTAAAATATATGCAAACAGACCATTTTTGTTTTCTTGGAAAGCTGTGAGTATAATATGATACAATATCAGTACTTGCTGTCCTAAGTCCTATCATCAACTGATTTCAGCCAGTGTATGGCTGTGGATTGACTGCATTGTTTGAATGGAACGTTGGCATATTGTCAGTTAAATAGAAAAATGTATGGAATCATTCCTGTAAAACTGTCTGGCAAGCTAGCTAACAAAAATGTAATTCTTAAATGCCCACACCAGTTGAAGTCCACTTTTGAAGTGAAAGACGATGGCCAGAGCTTACCCACGATGTTGCACAACAATGTATGTCAATAAGTCAGTGTTTTAGTCTAAGTATGATATTATTGGCCTTGAAGTGACAAAATCGAACTGCCCACTTCGTGCAAATTTGTGCCAATGACACGTACATTTTTTGGGATCTGTTTCATTTATGTGCTGGGTTTCATTTGAAATTAACATAATGTCAAGTTTCGCTTCTTTTTTAGTATATCTGTATAAAAAAAAATACGACAATTTATTTAAAACATTTTAGAACCCCGCTCCCTGCCCTTCTGGCAGCTTTATGGGACTCGTACAGCTGGTGAGCAATCAGCCCTTGATTACTCACCAACCACAATCGGCCCCAATTAGTCCTGGCCGGAGAGCCCGTCGAGACCTGGCACGTCCAGCAGAGGGAGCCATCGCCTAATGTTTAGGCAAATTCATTTTGAATGGCCCCGGTGCCCCAGGTGCTCTCATTTTACACCATTCCATTGATCCTAAAAGAAATCTTCACCCACCCGGGGCACCAGGCCATGCAAAACGAACTTGCCTATTGCTTCAATAGTTAGGCTATCCATATTACTTATTATTTATATGGCATATTCGCAGCCATATAATAAAGCATTGAGATATATGTTTATGTATAGTGCCTTTGGAAAGGCACAATGTTACATTACAGCCTTATTCTAAAATGTATAAATTATTTATTTTCCATCAGCAATCTACACACAATACCCCATAATGACAAAGCAAAAAGAAGTTGTTAGACATTTGTGCAAATGTATTAAACAAAAAACAGAAATACCTTATTTACATAAATATTCAGCTCAGGTACATCCTGTTTCCAATGATCATCCTTGAGATATTTCTACAACTTGATTGGAGTCCACCTGTGGTAAATTCAATTGATTGGACATGATTTGGAAAGGCACACATTCCTGTCTATATAAGGTCCCACAGTCTCCTCTGTGGAGATGGGAGAATTTTCCAGAAGGACAAGCATCTCTGCAGCACTCCACCAATCAGGCCTTTATGGTAGAGTGGCCAGACGGAAGCCACTCCTCAGTAAAATGCACGACAGCCCCCTTGGAGTTTGCCAGAAGGCACCTAAAGATTCTCAGACCATGCGAAACAAGATTCTCTGGTCTGGTGAGACCAAGATTGAACTTATTGGCCTGAATGCCAAGCGTCACATCTGGAGGAAACCTGGCACCATCACTACGGTGAAGCATGGTGGTGGCAGCATCATGCGGTGGGGATGTTTTTCAGCGGCAGGGACTGGGAGACTAGTCAGAATCAAGGCAAAGATGAACGGAGCAAAGTACAGAGGGATCCTTGATTAAAACCTGCTCCAGAGCGCTCAGGACCTCAGACTGGGGCAAAGGTTCACCTTCCAACAGGACAAAGACCTTAAGCACACAGCCAAGACAACGCAGGAGTGGCTTTGGGACAAGTCTCTGAATGTCTTTGAGTGGCCCAGACTTGAACCCGATCGAACATCTCTGGAGAGACCTGAAAATAGCTGTGCCGCAACGCTCTCCATCCAACCTGACAGAGCTTGAGAGGATCTGCAGAGAGGAATGGGAGAAACTCCCCAAATACAGGTGTGCCAAGCTTATAGCGTCATACCTGAGAAGACTCGAGGCTGTAATTGCTGCCAAAGGTGCTTCAACAAAGTACTGAGTAAAGAGTCTGAATTCTTAAGTAAAATGTTTTTTTGCTAACAATTTCTAAAAACCTATTTTTGCTTTGTCATTATGGGGTATTGTGTGTAGATTGAGGGGGGGGGGGAAAATGATTTAATACATTTTAGAATAAGGCTGTAATGTAACAAAATGTGGAAAAAGTCAAGGGGTCTGAATAGCTTCTGAATGCACTGTAGCTAGCTTGCTGAAATGATGATAGAACGAAGAACATAGCTATTTGATCATGTCCGTGTGCATGTCCAAATATTAATGACGTGTGGAATCCGACACATCTTCACTATAATTATCAAAAGGGCAAGAGTCAGACGTCAAATCTTAACATGTCAACAGCTCGTATAGGCATGGTTTAGCTGAGACTCATCTTTTTATGAAATTATTATTTTTACTTGACTTAAGACGTCAGCATGCTTCAGTACGTGTACGAGTGTGCTCGGATACTGCCTTAAAAGACCTTTCCTTGAAAAAGGAAAAAAAAGCAGCAATATTACAGTTTGTCCATTTTGAGACAAACACTTACAAAATAATCAGAATGAATCTTAGATAATTCAAAAAAATCTGTCAAATTTTGCAGTTTTTTTGCCGAGGAGAGTTTGACGTTTTTGCTTAGTCGCGCAACTTTACATCTAACTAAGATGTTTGGTGCCGAATTTCTCAATGAAAAAATGTGCATGGAAACGAGTCGACTCTCATTGAATGACAACAAAGACTTCATTGAAGAATCCCTATTGTAGACCAATCACTGACAAAGGGGCGTAGACTTTGGCTACCAACTTCAGCTTTCCTCAAGAAAAGAAAGTGTGCCCGAAAAGCTGAAATAACCCTTACCTAAGTCCAAAATAAACAAAAACGTTGTCATAATATATGCTCCAACTCTACCGAACTGTTTCGGCTGGGAAACATGCGGACGCCTTAACAGTATACCTTTTGGGGCGGCAGGTAGCCTAGGGGTTAGAGTGTTGGGCCAGTAACCGAAAGTTTGCTGGATCGAATCCCCGAGCTGACAAGGTAAAAATATGTCGTTCTGCCCCTTAACAAGGCAGTTAACCCACTGTTCCCCGGTGGGCCGTCGTGGTAAATAAGAATTTGTTCTTAATTGACTTGCCTAGTTAAATAAAAGGTTAAAAAGAAAATTAGCTGGCTATGGTTAGACGCTGCTCTCGACCAATCAGGTTGCTGCTTTTCTTTTGGTCTGTTAGGTACATAGAATTATAATACTAGAATGGCTATAAACCTTCTTATGATAGGATAAATGTCAGCCATTTTGCTAGCTAGTTACATTGACAGCTGTCATTCACTGCCCTGTGTTGACATGTCTCTGCTACAAGTGAAAAGCACCACAACATTCCCACACAAAATTCCTGAATATGTATTAGCAGCCTGTGTCAGTCTTCGAGGTGGAACCAATTATTTATATACACTAGATGACTGACGGGACGTTGTTTTGAAGACACCGTGCTTCCCTCTTGGCACTCCCCCACCATTGTAAAAAATACTTTAGAAGCTATTGAAATATTTATAAATGTATACATTGGTTTTTGCCATATTTATTCTATTATAGAGCTAAACATGAAAATAAAATAAAAACATTTCTTAAAGTATACTTTTTTTTTTTTTTTAGAAAGTACAACTGTTACTGTCTCCACCACAACAACAAAAATACATGTAATGTTGTCCAAGAAGCATTTCAATTAAATACTGTAGAATTCTATTTATTCCTATGGAGGACTGCTTTTCTGAGGAGTGCCAATATGACAACCGGTGGCTTCAAAGCCTCTCACTAGCCAATACATAGCATCAGCAATATATTCATCCTGAACGAGAATTCACGCTCTAGGACTGAAATTACTCAAAATAGATGTGGCAACTTCCTGAGGTGGGCCTTTAAAAATCATTATTTTACACAATATCTCATCACAGTACTGGTCAACCATAGTTGACCAACTCCCTGACCAAAATGTCTGACATTTATCCTATCATAAGAAGGTTTATAGCCATTCTAGTATTATAATTCTATGTACCTAACAGACCAAAAGAGCAGCAACCTGATTGGTCGAGAGCAGCGTCTCTTAAAGTCAAGTTCGGCCTACCCTGAAGTGTATCTAGTTAACAGCTCTAGTTAACGGTTAACAGCTTATAGCAAATGCTCTAGCCTAATGTTGTGTGTCATAAACAATATAAACAATAACACGTCAATAAGAAATCAGATTTTATGCTAACTAAATATCTCGCTTAAAATACATAGAAAATAGCTAAGTTAGCTAACTAGCAAGCCATCTTATTGCTAACGTCTGCTAGCTAGCTAGCCATTGCAATTTCAACGACGTGTTCATGATGAATAAATCCACATATGGCGTTAAGTTACAACTTTAAAATACTATAACTTACCAACAATGTTAAACAGCTTCAACCGATGATTATTGGGCAGCTGTTGTCTTGATATCGATAGTAATTCCGATTTTACCCCGAAGAGAAGGACCTGTCCTCCATTACTACCAGTACGCAAGCGCACGCTCAGATGTTTACCATCATACGCATAAGTTCAGACGTAGCTAGCGAGCCAATCAGTGAACGATTTTGTCGACGTGCAATATCAGCCAATATTTTTTTTCTCCAAATAAATTCGATTATTATCACTAAACAAATATTGAAAGGGACTGGGTTAAAAAAACGACATTATCGTTGGTTGATGCATGGTGGCATCTGAGGTGAAAAGGCTCGTCTCTTGATGAATGAACACTAACCGTATTCTAAAACGGTATGATAAGATTACAGTAAGTAGTCTAAACTAATGTAGCGGACACCTGAAACTACACCGGCTACATACTGAGGTGTTTTCAGTTCGCTTAAACGTTTGCTACGTTGCCGAACCACAGTTCTTGAACAGACTTTGAAGTACGTTTGGTGGGTAGGTGTGGTTTGAAGCAACGAGTTACGTATTTAAAGGGCAGTGGCCATGCTGACACCTTTGTGATTTGCTGAACTAAAATGACTACAGTTCCCAGAGTACAACTGATGTTACCAAGCTACGGCTGTGTCAAGTCGTGGTTGTGTGATTGTGTTGTGTTGAACATAAAATATCATACAACTGTCTCCTGAAGTGCACATATGTGACCGACCAGCTCCTTTATGTCTTATGTAGCAACATTTTAAATTGTGTTTTTTACATTTGATAAACTTGTAACAACACTTTTGAGAAAATGGCCCTTGAATGATTTGGTGCATCTAGTGGAAAGCTCTTCTTTGTCTACACAACCATCCAGCATAGTTCACACAATCTAAAGACTTAGCCCCACACATCTCTTTAAGGATTCACATGTGAGGCCAAGTGCTACACTGTGAATATGGTAGTGTACTAAACAACCAAAGATTTCAAGACTGAAGGCTGGTTTATACTACGTCTATCGACATGTTTGTATATAGTTGTCGCAGTGACATCATGAACATTCCATTGTTGTTCGACATAAAACTTGTCGTTGTCGTTATGAAAAAGTATCAACACAAAAATGACAGGCTGCATGACATCAGAAGCCTGGTGGTCCAAGATAGCACAAATCGTGTAATTTAACACCAATAACCTATTCAGTTTAAAAAATAATTTCGTACATGTCAATCTAGCAAACCAGGCAACTAAAAGCAACTTTCTAAGCAATGTTTTGGTTAGTTTCTAGTTTGTCTCCAGATTACATCTTCAAACTAAGGGCAAACATGGCATCCGTGACAGAGAGGGAGAAGCGTTCATCCATGTATATGGGTAGCTAGCTACATTTTCAGATATTATATGTTTCTAATTTTGTCCGAAAGTTGTTTTCATTGCAAGTTAAAGCGTACCGTTAGCCAGCTAGCTAACGTTAGCTGGCTGGCTCGCTAGCTAACGTTACGTGTATGATCTGTGTAGTAACATTATTCGTTTCTCAGAACCATTTACATTGCTAGTTATGGCCTAATGGTAGCTAGCTAGCTAACATTGAACCTAGTTGGTTAGCTTTAGCTACCTGCAGATTCATGCAGGGTAGTAACATGAGTTGGGATTATGGTTCATTGTTTAGCTATAACGTTAGGCCAACGAGACAGTGTCAAAGTTCTACAATTTTCCGGTAAATGCCCTGCTTTTATTTAGTCACACTCACAACCGTAAGCTATTTTCTGTCATTAGCTCGCCATTAACTTCTAAATAATGATATTTTTGTGAGTTTATTTTCTAGTAATAATTGATATGGTCATTATTTTCTCAAAAGTGGGGTTACAAGTTTATCAACTTTCAAATAAGAATTACTTTCCCATCGTTCCTCAACTGTGGTGTATGATATACCATTTGCTGAGTCTCTACTTTTATCAAATTTTGCTACATAAGACCAAATTGAACCGGTCGGTCACATATGTGTACTTAAGGAGACAGTTGTATGATATTTTCTGTTTAACACAACGCAATCACACAACCACGACTTGACACAGCCGTAGCTTGGTAACATCAGGTGTACTCTGGGAACTGTAGTCCTCTTAGTTCAGCAAATCACAAAGGTGTTTTTGATTTTGTTTCATTTTTGTTGTTGTTGAAGACTGATCACACCAAATCAGAAAGACAGTTCATCAGACTTTGCTGTACATTGTAACTTGGTTCCCCTTCCCGGTGGCTCAAGTTAGTTTTTTAGATCATAACACATTCCCTTAACCTGAAACTAAAGCATGTAGAAAATGTAAATGTAATTTTCACTAAAGGATAAGATATTAAATAATACATTTTCTTTCATTCACCCCAACTGACATAAGTGTAACTCTTGCGATTGCTATATCAACAGAGTTGATTGGACATTGTTTCAATACAGCTCGTGCAAATCAGAACAGTACACAGTAAAAAAACAAAACACCATAAAAGCATTCATATTTGATCAATACTCTAGATATTGAGGGCCACTGTACATACTAGTGACAACTGCTAACCAGAAGAGTGTTGTCCTCACTAAAGTGCCTGTGAGAGGAAGCTACTAGACTATTGAGACGCAGCCCCAGTGCGTGTCCTCAGGGTGAGGTGTTGAATGTGCCCCCCAGGGATTTGGTCGGGATGCGAAGGGAGAGAAGTCCTTGTGGGCGAACCTGATGACGTCGCTCTGTGTTTTGCAGTAACCGGAAGTATTCTGCAAGAAGTCGGCCATCGTGGCGGCGGAGATCCGGCTGCTGCCGTAAGTACGTGGCGTCTTCCGCCTTCAACTCCTCCTGTAACACCGTGTATAACACACACACGCACAAGTCAGGTCATGTTGGAAACTCAGGGGTTAGTGGTTTGAGAGTAAGGGGCTGGGCCAGGGTGAGAGTAGGGGGGTAATGGTAGGGTATAGGGAAATAATAATAATATGGCACCTTTCTGTCCAGGAAAGTGCATCTGTGCAAGTGCATCTGCATGTCCTCCTAAACACACCAGACGCCTCTTCTCAAACACTGGCTTATCATCCCTCACCTCAGACACACGTACACCCAAACATGAAAATAGGGGAACACTCTTAATAGTGTGTGTGTGTGATGACCTCTTACCTGTCGGGTAGGAAGTAGCAGTGCCAACACTGAGGGAGGTCTATTAACCTGAGCCACGGTGAACCCGGCTACGGCCCGTGACATGAACAAGAAAAAGTGGTGAGGGAGGAGCGGCGAACAGTAATCTGCACCGCTTGGTCAACAGTAGTAGGCTTGATCACCAACAACGATGAGACGGCCTACAGGGAGGAGGTGAGGGCACTCGGAGTGTGGTGTCAGGAAAACAACCTCTCACTCAACGTCAACAAATCAAAGGAGATGATCGTGGACTTCAGGAAACAGCAGAGGGAGCAACCCCCTATCCACATCGATGGGACAGCAGTGGAGAAGGTGGAAAGGTCCTCGGCGTACACATCACAGACAAATTGAAAGGGTCCACCCACACAGACAGTGTGGTGAAGAAGGCGCAACAGCGCCTCTTCAACCTCAGGAGGCTGAAGAAATTTGGCTTGTCACCTAAAACACTCACAAACTTTTACAGATGCACAATTGAGAGCATCCTGTCGGGCTGTATCACCGCCTGGTACGGCAACTGCACCACCCACAACTGCAGGGCTCTCCAGAGGGTGGTGCGGTCTGCACAACGCATCACTGGGGGCAAACTACCTGACCTCCAGGACACCTACAGCACCCGATGTCACAGGAAGGCCAAAAAGATCATCAAGGACAACAACCAGCTGAGCCACTGCCTGTTCACCCCGCTACCATCCAGAAGGCGAGGTCAGTACAGGTGCATCAAAGCTGGGACTGAGAGACAGAAGCTCTTTTTCAATCTCAAGGCCATCAGACTGTTAAACAGCCATCACTAACACAGAGAGGCTGCTGCCTACATACAGACTTTAAATCATTGGCCGCTCTAACAAATGGATCACTAGTCACTTTATTAATGCCACTTTAATAAGGATGTTTACATATCTTGCATTATCAGTATGTATATACGGTACCTTATACCATCTACTGCATCTTGCCTGTGCCGCTCGGTCATTGCTCATCCATATATTTATATGTACATATTCTTATTCCATTCTTTTACTTAGATTTGTGTGTATTAGGTAGTTGTGGAATTACTTGTTGATATTGCTGCAATGTCGGAACTAGAAGCACAAGCATTTCGCTACACTCGCAATAACATCTGCTGACCATGTGTATGTGACCAATAACATTTGATTTGATTTCATTTGTCAACAAGGCAGCATGGTGCATCGTTCAGAAATACATCTCTTGTCCATAAAATATGTCTACTTTTTTCAGTGGTTGTGTCACAGTTGCGTGGTGGTGCTTAGCACCTGCAGATTTTCCCTCCACCATTGATCAAGATTCACGACCCTGCTCTAGCTTGCGCTGGAATGCATGTCCCCACTTCTGCACTTGCTGGGCTTGAGCTCAAAGGTTGGGCTCAGCTGGGCTCCAGTGCTAGCGGGCATGTAGTAATGGGATCCTGATAGCGGAACTAGCAAGATGTCAGCCCCCAAGAATCGACGTAGGCGACCGTGAGTGGATTACATTGAAAACAAGTTCTTCTTATAGCTCAATGGTGTACCTGGGAGGGCGTCCTTCCCAACTGGAAACCTGGCCCCTTGGGGTATCTGGTCAATATAATCGATCATCAGTGGTTAACGTCCAAAAGCGGAAGTTGCGTCACAGGCTCTCTTTCCAAAACGGGATCATCCAGTTGTTGGGGACTCGGCAGAGGCTACAGTAGCCTAAACAGAGGTGGTTACTAAACAAGTTATGGTTACTTTTACAAAATTGTCCTCATTCATTCGTTCATACAGTCATTCACCGAAGAACAAAAACAACCATATAATGCAAACATTTGTTTTAATTCATGCCAGGAAAGGCACATACACTCAATTGAACAGTTCGATATATCCGAATTTTATATGCATATACATTCAGACAGTGCACGAGTTCTGATGTCCATGAATAAATGCATCAATTACATTTAAACATTTTGAACCACAAATGATAGCACACTGGATAGGAACACTGACCGATTTGTATACATTTAGCGGAGGAAGCAAATGTGCGAGCGCCCTGCAGTCCATATTGCTGTTGGATCAATCTATTCAGTGCAAAAACAGACATTGCATCAGAAGCACTTCACGGTAGTGGACAGTCCACATGAATTCATTTTCTTTTTCAACAGCTGGGTCGAACTAGTTTGTTCCTTAACCTATTTGTTTCCATTACTTATTAGTACATTATCTTAGTCTACAGTTCATAACTCCTCTTTTCTCTGTTGAAACTGCATTATCATCGTGCATCTTTTCTCAGAATAATGCATATGCAATAAACAGTGTGCAGCAGTTGAAGAGACCGAACCGGAAAAATGCCTTACTGTACTTCATACTTAATCGCAGATTTAATCACACATCCTTATTATGAGACACGAAAACATTCACAAATGAGCACCTGATGACGTTATGTCCTTTAGCTTATTATCATGGTTGATCTTTGACATTGCAAGCAGTAAGCACATACAGATTGACTGGAGGGCGGTGGAGGAAAATGCTTTGCTACACTATCTTGTAGACTGGAGAACAACATCATTCTAAATGGTGTTACATCAAATTCTGAGGTAAAAACGAGTTGAACTTGCAAGATTGGACGTTTAATAACTGGCATCACTATTATTAAATAATAGTTATGGAATACTCTTACATCATTTCGATGACTACTTATCACTAAAGCTTTGGTCCAACTTCTTCTCTGTCCATAATGCCCCTTAGATTATACTCTCAGAGGACACGGGAGGTTTTGGGATTTCTCGACTGTCAAAGTATGTTGTCAAGAAAATCCTTGAATATCTTAAAAAGCCCATTCATTAAACAACTTCAAATGGTCCAGTTAGGTTAGATAATTCATACGCAAGTGTAGACACAAACAGTAAGCATAGGTTTCTAAATACATAACATTGGACAACACCGCAAAATGTTCTTAAGGCAAAATACTCCACTCCATGTTGTGCATAGATGAATCATTAGGTTTCAAAAGCAAACCGATACCCTAAACTTCAAGCGTGAGTTAATGCACAGTGTACAGCAAAGTTGACAGATGCTGACTGTAACTGACAGATACGTAGTTTGCTCAAGGATATGTCTTAACAGCTTTACTTTGGTGTGATGATATTTGATGAGGCTGTTGAAATTGTATGGTGAATTTGTTTAGGTGTGTGGTGTATGTCTTTATTATGTCTGCCACATTACACTTTATGTAATTACTTATTGCATGTTTATTTGCCATAACACTTTCCAATCCATTCACCACTACTTCCATCCAGTCAACACTTAAGTCTATAATCTGCTTAATAGGGGATGATTATTGAGGATGACCTCATGCAAACTGGGCGATCTTACTCCCATAACACACCACAGTCACCCATTGGCTAGCATTATCTGGATAGTTTCTCAGTTATCCTATTTAGTTAATGCTTCCCTTGAAGAGAATCCATAATATGGACCCAGTCTTGTAAGATCCTTAACTTTAAACTGATGACAGGAGGACACCAATCAGCAGTGATATATTATTCACAAGATAATGGACGATAGATAGTAAGGCAATCCACAGACCATTTAATAGTCATGCCCTCCTCACTTTGGTTGACAATGGCCCACTCACCAACCAAGTTAGGTACTTCAGAGCATTACGAATGGATATTGTGTTTTAAAAACATCCTCTGGACCCAAGGTCTGTCTGATTACAAACACCACATGATGGAGCACAGACAGCTGTCAAAGGGGAAACCGAAACACCCATCTCTGTCGTTGTATTAGATTCTGCCTCTCTTCTTTCCATAATTTCCTGTCTTCTTTCGACAGTGCTAAGTCCCATTCAAATGCCACTCTAGCTTGGCGCACCAGTTGCCTCCCGTCCACTTCAACAACCAACTCTGGCCCGGTTAATAACAGCTCTCAGCCTGCGAGCAGCCCTAAGACCACGTGCCACCTGCCAAAGACAGGCCCTCGGATTGGGTTTGCTCATGTAAAATGAAACTCCTTACTGCTTATTTGTCCATGGGCTTGTTTGGTTTTGGTGTCTGGACGACAACGCCATTGACCGTAACAATCTTGTCAGGATCAGTCTTAGCGGCGTCCTTTTTGGACATGTCGGGCTCCCATAGGAAAAACTCGTGCAGGAGGGTGTTGACTGTGTCAGGGCACTCCATCATCACCATGTGACTGCCCTCCTCAATGACTTTCAGGAACGCAAACAGAAGGATCTGAAATGAAAAGGATAATAGTTACAACCAAGATACAAAACAGTGGTTCGGATTACTTTGACCATGTTCAATATAATATTAGTCATTGAAGACGACAGGCTTGTGATATGATAGGGACTGTTCATAATTCATATCATTAAAAACATAAATTGATATACTTTATCTTTCATTCATGAGTAGTAGAGCTTCTGAACTAAATTCACATGGATTGGTATTCATTAATTTATGTCTCCTTACCTCTGCCATGCGTTGGTCCTCATCCATAGGCACAAACTTGTCGTACAGGCCGTGCACCAATAGGATGGGCACAGTAAGCTCAGCATGGTACACCTCGTCCCCCTCGGGCCAATACTGCCCGCTCATCATGGCTCGCAGCACAAATGGATTCACGTTGAAGGCATTGCCCTGCTTCAACAGCTGCTTCTCTTTGGCTCCCTGACGGGCAAACCCAGCCCTGAACATGTTGGAAAAAGAGTTCAGACTCATAGCCCAATGATATATATATATATTTTTTTGTATACCCTTATTTTACCAGGTAAGTAGACTGAGAACACATTCTCATTTATAGCAACAACCTGGGGAATAGTTACAGGGGAGAGGAGGGGGGATGAATGAGCGAGTTGGAAGCCATCAGTATTACCTGATATTCGAAATGATGTGTAAATTCCCCTTATTTTGTGTATGCAGTAGTAGTTAAGCATTGGCAGTGTACAGCATGGGTCCCCAATTAATTTCAGCCAGACGATTTTACCTTGGATGGTCAGGGAGCCAGAACATAGTTATAAATAACTTGTGCACTACAAAAAAGGTACCGCAAGAACCCCAAACAGATATATTATTTGACAAAAACAGAATAATTTAAAATCTTGATTACATGGGGATACGATCACGTATGCGTCTCTATTTATGCGCCGGAATACTTGGGAACAGATTTCCAAAATTAAAATAACTTTGAGCTGATTTCCTGGGGCCTCATGTATAACCTTTTGCGTAAATATCTGCGTTGAGATTTATCAACTTGGAGCACACTAGAGGTCGATCGATTGTGATTTTTCAACGCCGATACCGATACCGATTACTGGAGGACCAAAAAAAGACGATACCAATTAATCAGACGATTTTTTAAATATATATATTTGTAATGACAATTACAACAATACTGAATGAACAATGAACACTTTTATTTTAACTTAGTATAATACATAAATAAAATCAAATTAGTCTCAAATAAATAATGAAATATGTTCAATTTGGTTTAAATAATGCAAAAACAGTGTTGGAGAAGAAAGTAAAAGTGCATATGTGCCATGTAAAAAAAGCTAATGTTTAAGTTCCTTGCTCAGAACATGAGAACATATGAAAGCTGGTGGTTCGATATTCCCAGTTCTTCAATATTCCCAGTTAAGAGGTTTTAGGTTGTAGTTATTATAGGACTATTTCTCTCTATACCATTTGTATTTTATATACCTTTGACTATTGGATGTTCTTATAGGCACTTTAGTATTGCCAGCCTAATCTCGGGAGTTGATAGGCTTGAAGTCATAAACAGCGCTGTGCTTCAAGCATTGCGAAGAGCTGCTGGCAAACGCAGTAATGTAGTGTATGAATGAATGCTTACGAGCCTGCTGCTGCTTACCACCGCTCAGTCAGACTGCTCTATCAAATATAAAATCATACACTTAATTCTAATATAATAAACACACAGAAATACGAGCCTTTGGTCATTAATATGGTCAAATCCGGAAGTTATCACAACAAAATGTTTATTCTTTCAGTGAAATACGGAAACCGTTCCGTATTTTATCAAACGGGTGGCAAGACTAAGTCTAAATATTGCTGTTACATTGCACAACCTTCAATGTTATGTCATAATTATGTAAAATTCTGGCAAATTAATTACGGTCTTTGTTAGGAAGAAATGGTCTTCACACAGTTTGCAACGAGCCAGGCGGCCCAAACTGCTGCATATACCCTGACTTTGCTTGCACATTTTCATGTCAACGTTTGCCTGAAAACTGTTTTGCAGTCTATTTTGTACACACAGTTTATAAATTAGGCCCTGGTGATTACAGTCTTCTATGTCCAACAACAATTTATTTTATTTTTACATTTTTTTTCTGAAACCTTGGGGGGAACAAATAAAATTCCTTGTGGGCAGCCGACAATTCAGGAACCCTAGTGTACAGTATACTTTCTGTATGAAGAGTTTCTTGGTTTTGTTTTGTCTACAGCGAGAGATTGGTGTTCTCTTTGTTAAGCGACGTGTTGTTATTTTGTCTACAAACTGTTGTTTTGTCTAGCAATGGGTTGTTGTTTTGTCTGCACTGCAATATTGTTTTGTTTACAAAGAGATGGGATGATTTCCTTACTTGAGAAAGCTCCAGGCCAGGCAGGGGGAGAGGCAGTGCAGCACACAGGAAGGCAGCTGGAAGATGGAACAGAGGCTGGGCTCCAGAGCTGTGGGCCCCCCTCCATTGATCATCACCACCTTGTGAACCTGGTCTGGATACTCATGGGCCAGGAAGGTACAGAACGATACCCTGAAAAGGGATATAATCAAACAATTGAAAATAACGTCTTGGGAACCTGCTTTGATTGGTCCATTCATCATGACATTGAATAACCTGCTCTCTGACTGGTCCCTTCACCATGACATCATCATAACACAGCTCTCGGATTGGTCCATCCTGTCATCGTCATAACCCTGCTCTCTGATTGGTTCTTCTTCTTCAGACATAGTCAGGATCAGTTTATGGTGTGTTTCAGAGCATGTTCAAATACTGTAATTCCTTTACTATCATGATATTCCTTCTGTTAATTGACCTAAGACATAAGATGATACTTGACCATTCGTTTTAACAGAGAAGCAAGCATACTGACCCATAGGAGTGCCCGACTAGGATGTTGCGTTTACGGGCGTATTTCTTGAAGATGGCGCGCATGTCCTCTGCCAGGGCATAGAAGGTGTAGGCCGCCGTGATGTGGGGTGCTGTGCTGGCCCCATGGCCCGCCAGGTCAGGGGCGATGACCTCATACCCCAGCCGCGAGAAGAAGTCCAGCTGGCTGCCCCAGATGTCCAGCGAGCCGCCTACCCCATGTACGAAAAAGAGCGCCAAATCCGTGTGCGTCCCCTTGCAGCTGGAGATCTCCCTCTCCGAGTCAATCATCAATGTGCGCTTAGGCTTGCGATGGCGCCGGCGAGGAGGCGCCGCGGGTTTCTGATCCCCGACCGTGGGTAGGGGAGGCGCGGGTTTGGGCTCAGGGGAGGTGGGCACTTCCTTATAGTCGGCCAGTTCCACCTCCACGGTGCTGCAGGGCTCTAGGTCTCCATCCTGGCACTGGAGGATCTGCGAGTGCAGCACGTCACCCAGGTTCTCGATGACTAGCTGGCCGTTGCGGTAGACAGTGATCTTGCGCTTGCAGTGCACACTGCTGCTGTTGTTGCTGTTTCCACTGCCCTTCTCCTGCTCTGGCTCCTTTACCTGGCCCTCTTCCGTCACCACCGATGACTGGCGCTCAGGGATGATGTGGCAAACCCTTAGGACTCTTCCGGGCTTCACCTCCACAAACTCAAAGGTGTCAGGTGGCTCTGAGGACTCGACGGGCATCACCAGGCTGGCAGCCTTCCCAGTCAGACAGCACAGGATCCCGTCTGTAATGCTGGTCAGCATGGTGCCTGCCTGCAGAGACACGTACCCATGAGGAATGTCAATGAGCAATCTTAACAAAACCAACACGACGTGATTGATTATGCTTGAAAAAAGAACAAAATGTTCAACTGGATGGGTAAGTACTGTGGTAAGAACATGAGGTAAGTGTTTTGTATGCATAATATTGTGAATTACATTAGTTATTTCATGTAATTAAAATACAACACAGTCCCCAAGTCTTAGGTTGGAACAAAGATAATATAAGAACAAAACAGTAAAAAGTGCCCCAGGAGGGGTGCTGAGTTTCCATTATTGTTCTGACCGTACACATGTTCTCCCCCATACATAAAAATACATAATAGGAGCGATCTGGTAGGCTTAACAGACAACAAAGATCAACAGACATCTTTGAACTAAAAGATCCCACTGGCTCTCACCACAACAATTCACCACACGAATAAAAAGACAAGACAGTTGTTTGAACCTGACATTTGCTCCGTGATAAACACGCTAGGGTTTCTCAATAATTAAGCTTTCAATTAAAAAACTCACCAGCATAAATGACCAGTTTAACACTGGATTCAAAGTCAGTCCATAGACAACAGTAAAACAATGCCTGCGTTGTACTTCGTTTCAGTGTGAAGAAGCAGAATCAATTGACATACTGACCTAGTCAAAATGGCCCCTGGTCCCTAGAGTATAAATAGAATGTCAGCAATGGCACAGTGGGGTTCATGCCGACTGCTCACTCTATGTATTACATGTGCCAATGACGTGTGGTTATTTGTACACCAGCAGACGATGGTCTTTCCCAGGATGGTTATGTCCAGTCATGGCTCAAGAGGTTTTTGGCAGTCTGGTAAATTGAGAATTTCATGTCACAAATATAGACACACAGATTATCAAGGGGAAGCAGAACAGAAGTGTCATATCTACAGTATGTGTTGGAACTTAGATAAAGGCTTTATGGTTTCCTCTGTTACTGTGTCTCTGCTAACTAAACAGAATATAAACTGCTGGTTGTGTTCTATTATTAAATTATCATACGTAAAGCTGGAGTATATGATCTATCTATGCTCACAGATTATGATCCCCACAATGCTAGATATCTGATTGAATTGCATTTCTAGTCAACAACGTTCACCGATATTATTTGATCATGCTCCTAGCTACAGTCGGTGAGGTCTGGGGAAAACTGAGGCAGCCATTTTCAATCCTCAGAAAAGTGTTGCCTACACAGAAGGGAGGCTTTTCTAATGATGAGTTTGTGGAAACCCTTCGTATAAAAGCTGACCTGACACACTGGCTTTAATCAACACATATATTTCTCTCCTGGTATTCACTCCAAGGTCACACCATTGACTTATATACATGTCAAGCCACACACACACACACACACACACACACAGACACACACACAGTAATAATGGCAGAGCTCTGATTAATGTCCACCCCTCTCTCACTCACCCACCTCCAATCACCTTCAACCACGGATTCATATTCTAGATTCATACATTATTTATTCACAGTGAGGGGAGATGTATAGATTCAATCAAATTTTATACCACATACACATGGTTAGCAGATGTTATTGCGAGTGAAGCGAAATGCTTACGCTTCTAGATCCGACAGTGCAGCAGTATCTAACAGGTAATATATAACAATTCCACAACAAAACCTAATATCTAACAAATTCCACAACAAAACCTAATACACACAATCTAGTAAAGGAATGGGATGAGAACATATAAGTATAAAATATATGGATGAGAAGTGACAGAGCGGCTAAGATGCAATAGATAGTAAAGAATAGATAGTGAAGGATACAGTATACAGTTAACATACACCTTAGCCAAATACATTTAAACTCAGTTTTTCACAATTCCTGACATTTAATCCTAGTAAAAATCCCCTGTTTTAGGTCATTTCGGATCACCACTTTATTTTAAGAATGTGAAATGTCAGATTAATAGTAGAGAGAATGATTTATTTCAGCTTTTATTTCTTTCATCACATTCCCAGTGTGTCAGAAGTTTACATACACTCAATTAGTATTTGGTAGCATTGCCTTTAAATTGTTTAACTTGGGTCAAACGTTTGGGTGAATTTTGGCCCATTCCTCCTGACAGAGCTGGTGTAACTTGAGTCAGGTTTGTAGGCCTCCTTGCTCGCACACGCGTTTTCAGTTCTGCCCACAAATGTTCTATTGGATTGAGGTCAGGGCTTTGTGATGGCCACTCCAATACCCTGACTTTGTTGTCCTTAAGCCATTTTGCCACAACTTTGGAAGTATGCTTGGGGTCATTGTCCATTTGGAAGACCCATTTGCAACCAAGCTTTAACTTCCTGACTGATGTCTTGAGATGTTGCTTCAATATATCCACATCATTTTCCTTCCAAATGATGCCATCTATTTTGTGAAGTGCACCAGTCCCTCCTGCAACAAAGCACCCCCACAACATGAGGCTGCCACCCCCTTGTTTAACGGTTGGGATGGTGTTCTTCGGCTTGCAAGCCTCCCCCTTTTTCCTCCAAACATAACGATGGTCTTTGTCCCTATGTGCAGTTGCAAACTCTAGTCTGGCTTTTTTATGGCGGTTTGGGAGCAGTGGCTTTTTCAGGTTTTGTCGATATAGGACTTGTTTTACTGTGGATATACACTGCTCAAAAAAATAAAGGGAACACTAAAATAACACATCATAGATCTGAATGAATGAAATAATCTTATTAAATACTTTTTTCTTTACATAGTTGAATGTGCTGACAACAAAATCACACAAAAATTATCAATGGAAATCAAATGTATCAACCCATGGAGGTCTGGATTTGGAGTCACACTCAAAATTAAAGTGGAAAACCACACTACGGCCTGATCCAACTTTGATGTAATGCCCTTAAAACAAGTCAAAATGAGGCTCAGTAGTGTGTGTGGCCTCCACGTGCCTGAATGATCTCCCTACAACGCCTGGGCATGCTCCTGATGAGGTGGCGGATGGTCTCCTGAGGGATCTCTTCCCAGACCTGGACTAAAGCATCCGCCAACTCCTGGACAGTCTGTGGTGCAACGTGGCGTTGGTGGATGTGCTCAATGTGCTCAGATGTGCTCAATTGGATTCAGGTCTGGGGAACGGGCGGGCCAGTCCTTAGCATCAATGCCTTCCTCTTGCAGGAACTGCTGACACACTCCAGCCACATGAGGTCTAGCATTGTCTTGCATTAGGAGGAACCCAGGGCCAACCGCACCAGCACATGGTCTCACAAGGGGTCTGAGGATCTCATCTCGGTACCTAATGGCAGTCAGGCTACCTCTGGCGAGCACATGGAGGGCTGTGCGGCCCCCCAAAGAAATGCCACCCTACACCATGACTGACCCACCGCCAAACCGGCCATGCTGGAGGATGTTGCAGGCAGCAGAACGTTCTCCACGGCGTCTCCAGACTCTGTCACGTCTGTCACGTGCTCAGTGTGAACCTGCTTTCATCTGTGAAGAGCACAGGGCGCCAGTGGCGAATTTGCCAATCTTGGTGTTCTCTGGCAAATGCCAAACGTCCTGCACGGTGTTGGGCTGTAAGCACAACCCCCACCTGTGGACGTTGGGCCCTCATACCACCCTCATGGAGTCTGTTTTTGACCGTTTGAGCAGACACATGCACATTTGTGGCCTGCTGGAGGTCATTTTGCAGGGCTCTGGCAGTGCTCCTCCTTGCACAAAGGCGGAGGTAGTGGTCCTGCTGCTGGGTTGTTGCCCTCCTACGGCCTCCTCCACGTCTCCTGATGTACTGGCCTGTCTCCTGGTAGCGCCTCCATGCTCTGGACACTATGCTGACAGACACAGCAAACCTTCTTGCCACAGCTCGCATTGATGTGCCATCCTAGATGAGCTGCACTACCTGAGCCACTTGTGTGGGTTGTAGACTCCGTCTCATGCTACCACTAGAGTGAAAGCACCGCCAACATTCAAAAGTGACCAAAACATCAGCCAGGAAGCATAGGAACTGAGAAGTGGTCTGTGGTCACCACCTTCAGAACCACTCCTTTCTTGGGGGTGTCTTGCTAATTGCCTATAATTCCCACCTGTTGTCTATTCCATTTGCACAACAGCATGTGAAATTTATTGTCAATCAGTGTTGCTTCCTAAGTGGACAGTTTGATTTCACAGAAGTGTGATTGACTTGGAGTTTCATTGTGTTGTTTAAGTGTTCCCTTTATTTTTTTGAGCAGTGTAGATACTTTTGTACCTGTTTCCTCCAGCATCTTCACAAGGTCCTTTGCTGTTGTTCTGGGGTTGATTTGCACTTTTCGCACCAAAGTACGTTCATCTCTAGGAGACAGAACGCGTCTCCTTCCTGAGCGGTATGACGGCTGCGTGGTCCCATGGTGTTTATACTTGCGTACTATTGTTTCTACAGATGAACGTGGTACCTTCAGGCATTTTGAAATTGCTCCCAAGGATGAACCAGACTTGTGGAGGTCTACAATTTTTTTTTTTAAGGTAGGCCTTGAAATACATCCACAGGTACACCTCCAATTGACTCAAATGATGTCAATTAGCCTATCAGAAGCTTCTAAAGCCATGACATCATTTTCTGGAATTTTCCAAGCTGTTTAAAGGCACTGTCAACTTAGTGTAGTTGCCAATGATATCAAGTCTGTAGGTAGGCAGCCGCCTCTATGTGCTAGTGGTGGCTGTTTAACAATCTGATGGCCTTGAGATAGAAGCTGTTTTTCAATCTCTCTGTCCCAGCTTTGATGCACTTGTACTGACCTCGCCTTCAGGATGGAAACGGGGTGAACAGGTAGTGGCTCGGGTGGTTATTGTCCATGATTATCTTATATGCCTTCCTGTGACATCGGGTGTTGTAGTTGTCCTGGAGGGCAGGTAGTTTGCCACCGGTGATGCGTTGTGCAGACCGCACCACCCTTTGGAGAGTTCTGCGGTTGTGGGCGGTGCAGTTGCCGTACCAGGCGGTGATACAGCCCGACAGGAGGCTCTCAATTGTGCATCTGTAAAAGTGTGTGAGGGTTTTCGGTGACATTTCTTCAGCCTTCTGAGGCTGAAGAAGCGCTGTTGCGCCTTCTTCACGATACTGTCTATGTGCGTGTACCATTTCAGTGTGTCTGTGATATGTACACCGAGGAACTTAACTTTCCACCTTCTCCACTGCTGTCCCATCGATGTGGATAGGGGGTGCTCCCTTTGCTGTTTCCTGAAGTCCACGATCATCTCTTTTGTTTTGCTGACATTGAGTGAGAGGGTATTTTCCTGACATCACACTCCGAGGGCCCTCACCTCCTCCCTGTAGGCTGTCTCGTTGTTGTTGGTAATCAAGCCTACCACTGTAGTGTCGTCTGCAAACTTGATGATTGAGTTGGAGGTGTGCATGGCCACGCATTTGTTGGTGAACAAGGAGTACAGAAGAGGGCTGAGAACACACCCTCGTGGGGCCCCAGTGTTGAGGATCAGCGAAGTGGAGATGTTGTTTCCTACCTTCACCACCTGGGGGTGGCCCATCGAAGTCCAGGACCCAGTTGCACAGGGCGCGGTTGAGACCCAGGGTCTCAAGCTTAGTGATGAGTTTGGAGGGTACTGTGGTGTTGAATGCTGAGCTGTAGTCAATGAACAGCATCTTACATAGGTATTCCTCTTGTCCAGATAGGATAGGACAGTGTGCAGTGTGATGGCGATTGCATTGTCTGTGGACCTATTGGGGCGGTAAGCAAATTGGAGTGGGTCTAGGGTGAAAGGTAGGGTGGAGGTCATGGTCAGATTTGCCAAAAGGAGGGGGGGGGAGAGGGCCTTGTATGCATCGCGGAGGTTAGAGTAGCAGTGGTCGAGTGTGTTACTCGCTCGTGTACTGCAATCGATATGCTGATAGAATTTAGGTAGCCTTGTTCTCAGATTAGCTTTGTTAAAATCCCCACCTACATTAAATTCAGCCCTGGGATATATGGTTTCCAGTTTTCATAAAGTCCAGTGAAGTTCCTTGATGGTCGTCTTGGTATCTGCTTGCGGGGGGAATGTGACGATAACCGAGGAGAATTCTCTTAGGAGATAATATGGTCGGCATTTGATTGTGAGGAATTCTAGGTCAGGTGAACAAAAGGACTTCTTGTATGTTGTTACAATTACACCACGAGACGTTAATCATGAAATAACACATATGGAATCATGTAGTAACTAACTAAAAAAACAAATCAAAATATATTTTACATTTTAGATTCTTCAAAGTAGCAACCCTTTGCCTTGATGACAGCTTTGCACACTCTTGGCATTCTCTCAACCAGCTTCACCTGGAATACTTTCCCAACCGTCTTGAAGGAGTTCCCACATATGCTAAGCACTTGTTGGCTGCTTTTCCTTCACTCTGCAGTCCAACTCATCCCAAACCATCTCAATTGGGTTGAGGTAGGGTGATTGTGGAGGTCAGATCATCTGATGCAGCACTCCATTACTCTCCTTCTTGGTCAAATAGCTCTTACATAGCCTGGAGGTGTGTTGGTTCATCGTCCTGTTGAAAAACAAATGATAGTCCCACTAAACGCAAACCAGATGGGATGGCGTATCGCTGCACAATGCTGTGATAGCCATGCTGGTTAAGTGTGCCTTGAATTATAAATAAATAACACACAGTGTCACCAGCAAAGCAACATCACACCACCTCCTCCTTGCTTCAAGGTGGGAACCACACATGCGGAGATCATCCGTTCACCTACTCTGCGTCTAACAAAGACACGGCAGGTTGGAACCAAAAATCTCAAATTTTGACTCATCAAACCAAAGGACAGATTTGCACTGGTCTAATGTCTATTGCTCGTGTTTTTTGGCCCAAGCAAGTCTCTTCTTATTATTGGTGTCCTTTAGTATTGGTTTCTTTGCAGCAATTTGGTCATGAAGGCCTGATTCACGCAGTCTCCTCTGAACAGTTGATGTTGAGATGTGTCTGTTACTTGAACTCCATGAAGCATTTATTTGGGATGCAATTTCTGAGGCTGGTAACTCTTATGAACTTATCCTCTGCAGCAGAGGTAACTCTGGTTCTTCCTTTTCCTGTGGTGATCCTCATGAGAAGCTGTTTTATCATAGCGCTTGATGGTTTTTGCGACTGCGTTTGAAAAAACATTAAAAGTTCTTGAACTTTTTCGCATTGACTGACCTTCATGTCTTAAAGTAATGATGAACTGTCGTTTCTCTTATTTGAGTTATTATTCTCTGGACTGTCGTTTCTGCATATTTGAGCTGTTCTTGCCATAATATGGACTTGGTCTTTTACCAAATAGGGCTATCTTCTGTATACCACCCCTACCTTGTCACAAGACAACTGATTGGCTCAAACGCAGAAAATAAATTTCCCAAATTCACTTTTAACAAGGCAACAAAGAAAAGGGTGGCTACTTTGAAGAATCTCAAATATAAAATATAAAACACTTTTTTGGTTACTACATGATTCCATATGTGTTATTTCATAGTTTTGATGTCTTCGCTATTATTCTACAAAGAAACACCCTGGAATGACTAGGTGTGTCCAAACTTTTGACTGGTACTGTAATTGAAATGTCCACCTGTGTAATGTGTGCCATACAAATTCGGAAAATCAGCAGATAAAACAGCTTTATGCATATTTTCCAATTCCGGTATACAAGTGTGTTATTCGCTGACCTAGTAAAGTTTATTACAGTTTTTCTCTTTTTGGGATCTGTGTTGAAACATACTGTATCTACAGCAGAACTGCAATAATCAAACGCTCAAATACATTTACAGACCTGCTTTTGTACAAATTCCCAAGTGTTTTGTTCACAGAATATTAACACATTGTTTTCATCATAAGAGAAGTATGTGCAAAATGGTGTTTACCAATCCGGCAATCAGTAAAAGCTACTGCACGAAATTCTAAATCACCTCATCAGTTGTCATACCATGTACAATATAGGAAAATGGGGAATCTAGGCAATGGGGAATGTCAAATTATTAGTTTGCGGACTGGCAGAGATGCAGAACATGAAGTTAGGTTACTTCTAAGTCACTTTGGGTTACTACTAAGTCATCAGCCTCATCTCCAACATCCACTTACATTATAGAGCTTTGCTTAGTGGATTGAGGCCTATACATTCATATCAGTTGTTTTTCTCCATTGTAATTCATCTTTCCTTATTTCTATTGTTTATTGTGTTTCTGTGCGCCAATGGAAAGTCTAGAAAACTATGAGCAAACCAGCCTATGTATTGAATACATGGGATTGGATTGTGACGATACCGATGAATGAATCCTGCACATAATGTGTTTGTTTTTTGTGTTCTATCAGGAATAATATTTGATTTGATGTGCATGGAAAGGTTTGGTGAAATATGTACGAAAGGAGAGTAAGTATTGCCCATGATGCTGCACTTTTGGATAGATGTACGTTGTTCATCATGAATTAGTGAATGCAAAACATGTTTTATGGATCTACTGGGATTTTTTAAAGACAGACTGACTTTCTGTTTTGTCTGCTTGTACTCAAGAAATAAGTATGGTTGCGTTCCTCTTTTGATGAATCTATTTGCAATTTTAACAGTATTTATATAGTTTTGATAAATGCATTTATGCCTTTGAGAAAGCTACTACATTTTGAAAAACGCATTTGCATGATTTGCAAAAGGCCACAGAGCTCTGTGTCTTGTGCACTTTGTTTAGAAAATCGACAATATTGTTCCAGAAAATGCTTGTACACAATGAGCAAAGGAAAGTTAATGAAGTTCATTTGAACACACATATGGGATATCGTAAAGCAGGTAATGGTAATGGGGAGAGAGGAGGGGGCATTGATCCTGGTAAATGATGCCTCTGCATGAGGTGCATACTGCTCACTGTTTCTTTGCATCCACACACACAGGGGAGCTGATTAACGTATTGAAATGGCACACAGGGATCAATGTCTGGCTGAGAGGGGTAGAGGCAAGGAGAGAAGGAAAAAGGGAGGGAGGGAGAGAGATAGAGAGAGAGTTTATTGAGAGTGTTGTGAAGGTCGGTGCATCCTGGACTATCCTGTTTCATGAGCCAAGTGAATTTTGTGATGTTCCCTTCCTTGGTGGATCAAAATGGTGAGCAGTGAGCGCGTCATTAATCATATGATCGAATGCTACCATCACAACATTCATTAGACACAGCTGGCCTCTAAATCATTGCAATACGTTTAGGGGTCAGGATACTGGATAATATGTGTGTAAGCACTATGAAAGCCCAGACATGACCTACAGGCATATATGTCTATACACAGACACTGTATGTATCTCATGTAATAACCGTTATCATAATGAGGTTATTATTCTCCAATCATATCAGGTTTGATATAAGCCTGAACAGAAAGTATGTTGGAGGTGGACTTCCCTCCAGGGGATGAGGTGGCCATTCTTGCAATGAACCAGCGCATGACTGCTAAACTGCGAGGAGACTTGCACTACACTCCAAGATCACTACACTACTCCACAAGCAGAGATTAAAATGCAAAAGACCATCCGACTCAACATTCCTTGCCATTTAATCCAACTGTCATATTAAGGTCGAATATGAAAGTGAGACTTGAATATGATTGAGTTTTCCAGTGGACTGCCCTAAATTCTCTCAACCATGTTATTCAGCCATTTTACTATTTGATCTGCAATGCAGAATTAGGTTGATTATCCAAGCGTCATGTTTAACACACATTTGGTACACTATGTGCTCTACTTTTCCACCCACACAGTACATCAATACATTCATATATGTACAGTATTCAAAATACAAAATGTGTCATTCATAACTAGTTGAATTACGTTGGTACTAGGGCATAACACTACCTGTAAACATCAGAAATTACATAATGTACCATTCAGAGCAGACAAATTCAGTCTTAGCCAAATGAGCATGCATTCAAAACCGTTATGAAAGACTTAACCATTTGCAAACTGGACTGGACACTACTGTTGCCTATGGGAAGCGCTAAATATATATGCCAACAACATAAATCAATATTGAGTGGGTGTGTTGCGCAATGTATGTCACAATGCCAACGCATCATGATTGACATCTATTTATCTGAATTGCCATTATGAAATCTCAAATATTCTGTACGGTATTCTTAGGTACGGTATCAACATAAAACCCTACACCCAGTAATTGCCATACAACGTTTGCTGATGCATATGCCTATTTACTAACCAAATCCTTACCTTACTGATGATTAAGGATGAGAAATAGGATGCTCCTCTCCCATAAGACGCTAGTCAATAGGTTGATAATAATTAACTGCAGTTGAAAATCTGTTGCATTGGTTAAATTCAAAAGCAATCTGCAATATGATAATTGGGCATCTGCAGATGGTTTACATCTTACTAATCAACAAATATAATAAGCCTTTAAATCTAAGCAATGCACACTAGGTAGGTGTGCCAATTTCAATTTTAAAATGCCCATGCTGATGACAGATCAATGCTCTTTTGATCAGCGTCGTTCGGCGTTGCGCACACGGGCGAGATTCTACCAACCCTTTTGGTCTTGTTGTATTCTGGTTGTACTCAGCGTCTACGGAATTTTCCTGTCAACTTCCTTTTGATTTTGAATGACAAGAAAGATAGCGAATAGACTACAAACCTTAGTTCTACGAAAGCCAATAGGATGTCTTGTATTCCAGTTGCTAAGCCCGAGTGGGTAAACGAATAACAGATACCCATACCGTTTGTTACCAAGCAATGTAACTATACCAAATAGGCTATAATACAAATGTAAAACTTTGAATGTAGCCTTATATGCATCAATACTTTTTATTGATGATATCTGAAAGAAAAAAAGTAATGGATGATAATATTCTTGGTTTGTAACGCCACAATCTGTTTTTTGTTTATGTGTTGCCATGGTGTTTCTTTCAGTCCGGACCTCACCAGAGAGTTTAAAAAAAAAAACCTTTTACCTTGACAAGCAGACCTCCCTATGGGTGATGAGTATGCCTATGCTGCCTAGGACAGCTCCCTGTCAGGAAGATTCACTTCCATAAGCAGCATCGACACCAAAACATCTGGGGTTCCCTACATCTCCCCTAGAGAGCTGCCAGTAAGCTCTGTGGCCCCTCAGGATGGCATGCTTCTGGCTGAGGCCCCACTGCAGCAGCCTATAGTGAAGAGGTGCTGACCACTGGTGGAAACATACACTCCTTCGAAGCAGCCTTGTAGCAAGGGAGACAAAGACAGCAGAGAAAGAACTGTCCTCCAACAGCACCTCCACTGCTACAGGTGGGAGGAAGAAAACCGTAAGAACTGTCTGCGTCCAGGGACTCTGGAGAGCACTGAGAGGAAGCAGAGGAAAGGAGAAGCCTGTAAGCAATTACTAGTAATCATACTGTAATACTTTGTTGTACTGTCTTGTTCATTTCTTAAATATACAATGGTAAATCTCATGAGATTTGTATCAAATAGATACTTGGAAAACATATTTGAATGCAGTTGTCATTGTAGCAACACATCCTGTTAACACAGAATATTATATAGTGAATATGTTGTGAATAACTGTTATTTCTGTTTTCAGGCTCACCGAGTGGCGATAAAATAGCCTACAGGCTGTGAGTGCGGTAAATCTCCCCGGCAGGAACACAGAATCTAACAGGAGGAGGCTGTGGTTGTGGTGGGAGCAAGAAGCCAGCGCATAGTAGCAGAAGCAGTAACTTTTTTGATTTTCCAGTGATGAAGACATGGATATCTCATGGTATGGTGGGGTATGCAAAATAGGTCAACTTTGAGCACCTTGATCTCGTGAATGTTTTGGCATTCAGGTCCAAAAAGTAACTTTCGGGAACACTTCTACAATGGGCAAATATGTATGGAAGGTTTCGTTCAAATCAAAAGGGGTGTGGTCAAAAAGTGATTGAATTCAAATAATTTACCCTACTGTCTAATATGAGAAAAATCCACTGTGCACATATAAGAAATGAAACTGACAAGTAAGCTACAACACTAGAAATGCAGGATTTAAAGTATGAAATTGCATTATTCTTAGTCTGTTCTAAGTCAGAAATGTTACAAAAGATATTCAGAGCCATTAGAAAAGCAGTTGCCTGTCAAACTGTTACTGGAGGCCATGAAACGCCCTGAAGTTTCAGACCTAAATTATTCTCAGAGACATGAATACTCAAAGACAAGGCATAACATTTGAATAAAATTATAATAAAAAGCACAAAATAACTAGGCTCCCACATGTGTAATAGGCTACAGTAGTCTGGCATAGCCATACGTTGTTTTCATGTACCCTAGGTGCTCGACGAGGCTAAGAGTAACCCTAATAAAATAATCTTAGAATCTCTGTCATAGGCTATGGAAAATATTTTAATATATGGTAATAAATAAAAAATGCATTTACATACAGTACAAGTCAAAGGTTTGGACACACCTACTCATTCAAGGGTTTTTCTTTATTTTTACTATTCTACAGTAACCACCCTTTGCCTTGATGACAGCTTTGCACACTTTTGGCATTCTCTCAACCAGCTTCATGAGGTAGTCGCTGTAACACGAGTAGCGTACAGACATGAAACAGTCAATACTGCCTGGAGAATGGAAGTAAGGGAGTGACAGGTATATGGGAGGTAATCAGTGAAGGGATGGAGTCCAGGTGTGCCTAATGAAGCACAGGTGTGCATAATTATGAATGCCAGGTGCGCGCGTAATGATTAATGCCAGGACTGGTGGTTAGTAAACCGGCGATGTCGAACGCCGGAGGGGAGTAGACGTAATAGTACACGGCTCCAGCCGCAGGATAACGGCTAAGATGGAAATCACAGATGATGTAGGGGTCCAGAATGTCCTCCACCGGAACCCAACACCCCTCCCAGTCCACCAGGTACTGGAGCCGACCCCCACGACGTCGAGAGTCCAGTAGGGATCTGACGGCATATGCGGGACCTCCCTCGATGTCCAGGAGGGGCGAAGGGGTGTCGTGGGGGACAGCATTAGCCAGGGGGATCAGGAACCACCGGAAAGGAGACATCACACAAATGTGAGATAAGGTAGTCACTGGGAAGCTGTAACCTATACGTCACCTCACTGACCCACAGAGAACCTTGAGAGGCCCCACAAACCGGGGCTCAGCTTCTTGCAGGGCAGGCAGAGTGAGAGGTTCCTGGTGGTGAGACAGACGCGATCACCAGGATGGAACACGGGCACCTCACTGCAGTGGCGATCCGCCTGCGCCTTCTGGCGACGGACGGCACGCTGGAGCCTCACTCCAAACCTCTGTGCGCCGGAACCATTCGTCCACCGCAGGGGCCTCGGGTCCATGGAGCCAGGGCCGGCTGATAACCCAGGACACACTGGAAGGGAATAAGCCCGGTGGAGGAGTGACGTAATAAATTCTCAGAATTGGGGGCCACGGTCGAAGAAGATGTCCTCCGGAAGACCTGCTGGAACAGTGCCTTAGCAACCTGGAGAGGGGTAGGGAGACTAGAGTGAGGAATAAACCGGAATGGTTGTGAAACCGTCAGAGGGGAGAACGGTAACAAAGTCAATGGACAGATGAGACCAGGGATGCTGAGGCACGGGAAGGAGTTGCCCTGCTGGAGTGTGCTGGGGAGACTTAGTTTGGGCACACAGAACAGGAGTTGACATAGCGAGTAACGTCCTGTGCCAAGGTGGGCTATCAATACCTTTCGGAGAGTGATTGTATAGTACGGGTAATCCCAGGATGTCCAGCGACGACAGCTGTGTGTGCCCAGGTCAACAGTCACTCCCTTACCCCCGTGGGAACGTAGATGCGCTCAGGAGGACAGGTAGTGGGAGCGGGTTACCTCTCCAGAGCCTGGCGAATGTCCACATCTACGTCCCAGACCACAGGGGCTATGACACAAGAGGGAACAGGAAAACAGGTCATCCTGCATTCGGGTGACCAGTCTGTGATTCTCATCCTCGACCATGAGATGGTGGGGTAATGGCGTTGGTGCCATGGGAGGCAGAGGAAATATTTTTTGGGCACATACTTAACCCCTTACTTTTGTTGGCACAAAACTACCTCCATACTTCTGTTCATTTGTATGGGTTACCTTCAGACGAGTCCGGAGAAAACAATTGTGTTCCTGAGTCTCCCCTTTCCATAGAGTGGTCATATTAGTTAGTAGGCCAAACCGTTCGGAAGCACCAGACGTTTTCACGAAAATACAGATTTTCGGGATGTCTCATGGTCTGACAAATAGACTCTTAAGGATTTAACAGATGGAGGGAGCATTTTGATGAGTGATTTTCAAGTAGTTAATTAGTATTTGTAGTTTATAGGATCTTTTTATATTTCATTCCGCACAGTAGGAGGCTGCAATACAACTTTTTGGATGTAGTCGGCCATAAAAACCCTAATGAAGAATACAAATAAAAGCATTTCTCCTAAGATTTTTTAAACTAACCCAAGATAGACCAGAGCCTGTCGTTTACAATGGGAGCAAATTAATTATATGGTGTGGTAGTAGATAGCCAGTGTGAATTTACGAACACACCCATCGTGTGCAGAACGAGCAAGCATGTGGGCATAATGTGAAATAATAATTGGCCCTTGAATTCCTTCTAAACAACGCAATTTTGTTTTACTTTGGCAGTGGGTAAAGTCTACAAAATACAGTCCACTCTGTTTGTTACAGATTCTAGTGTTGGAAACAGAAAACTCTATTGAGATCAAATGTTTCATCGTTGAGAAAATTTGCAGAATGTCGGCCAATATCCATCTCGCTTCATCTTCTCCCACTGACGGCTACTGGGCTTCCTCTCATCACCATACAGGTACGCTCTGACTTCATCAACTACCGTGGAGCATATTTTGTACTGAGTGGAAACATCAACCGGATACTTCATATTTATACATCCGGTGAAATATTTGGTAAGACGCATTTCGATTGGATGAAAAACGCAAGCCAATCATAGCTCTGGATAGAACGAGGCTATTTCGCAATTCGATTACATTCATGGTTTAGAACCAGTGCATTGATGTTGTTTCAAAGTCAGTGAAAAAAACGTGAATGTTGTCTATAATGAACACTATAAGTTCGTCGTTTTACCGGTTTCATGGAGTGATGTGTTCCACCAGGTAATTACGTTCTTCAAATGAATATAAAATGGAATGCATGAGAAGTCATGGCAAGGTATTTTAGGTATTTTGATGTTCAATCTCGGCAAACTAGCGATAGCTAGGCTAACTATGGGTATGTACACCTTAACAGTACATTATTGGGCTAGATATGTACCTAAATGATGCTGTAGCGGTGTAGCAGGCTTTCTTTGCGCGTTTGATTGTGGATTGGAATGTAACGAAGCTAGTTTAGTTACACTCACCACTAACCATATCAAATATGTTGCTTGTGTGATTAATCAGGCTGTTCATTTTCATTAAAAGCCAAGTTTGTTTAATAACATTTAAATTAGAACTTACTATCTTCTAATATGCTAGTCTAGTTGCAGGTGGTGAATTTGAATTTAGAAAATGCTCCATTATTAAAACATGTATTTAAAAAAATTGCTCCATTAAGTAATCTAACTATGTGCACGCTGCCATCTTCTCTATTTCAAATCTTATCTCATTGTTTGAGACAGGTGGGTGTCCACTCCAAAGGGCTGAATGTCATGATACCTGTCTTTGAAATAGACAATGTTGGATTACTTCTTGGAGCATTTAATTTTTTTAATTTTTATAAATGATCATTTTCTAAATTCAAATGCAACTGGACACAGACAATTTTGAAGATACATATTTGGCTGAGAACGAAGATAGTATCACCAATACCAGGTTAGTTGAAAAATCTATAGCACCGTTTTGTATAGGCAAACCTGTAACTTCCAGTAATGGATACCAAAAATCTTTGTTCACCAGATAATGTGATATAACCAATCTGTAGCTAGAGTAAACAATATTTTCCTGTGGATATTTTGTCTCAAATTTCAACTGGTATAGTAAGTTAAAATGATTATTTTTCTCAACATTCTGGCTTTAAGGAACATTTGCATGATTTTGCACGCCAATGTTTCAGGCTGTATATACCAATTAATTGTGAATTACAGCCTGATAAATCAGACAAATATTGCCTGCTTGTATTTTCCTTTCAGTGATTTGAACTTTGAGTGAACTAGCTATCCATGAACACATTCTTACTAACCCTTATGACCAAATCTGCTTTAAAAAGCAAACTAAGCTAGCTAGTCATAAACTTTCACAAACCAACAGCCATATTTTCCTAAAGCTTGAAAGCCATAGAACTCCGCTGAATAGTTGGCATGTTTAAATCATGAAACTGACATTTCATACTCTTATTATCCAGCAGGATTTTTGCACTACTGCTTCCAGGATCCAGTGGCGCCCAGCAGCGAGCACTGAGTGGTTGGGTTCTGTCCCGGGCCAGTGTACCTACTCTGACCTCTCGGTGTGATCCTCTCACATCACAGGCAGAGGGGGCAGGAGTGTTCCAGCAACTCCCCTGGCACCACCAGCAGGTTCGCACAGGGAAGCGGGGAACAGAGTACCAGCCCAAGAATATAAAGCGGAAGCGGACCCATGGCTGGATCAAGAGGATCAGCACGCAGGGTGGCATCGAGGTGATTCTCCGTAGGATGCTAAAAGGACGGAAATCCCTCTCACACTAAGCACCCAATGGACTATTTTGTCAGTAAACTTATCAAAGTTGTGGTGCAAAGGTGCCCAGGTTTTACTACCATGTTGAAGAAGATGCCAAAAAATTAGGCACGGAACGTGGCGATGCCTTCCAATTATATAGGCAACACCATGTACATTTACATTAAAACATTCTAAACAGTCCCTTTACAAGTAAGATTGTTGAATAAACTTCATTTGAACTTACTCTGCCGATTGTCTGTGGTGTTGGTTTTGTGTTGGTAGAAATTTGAGACAAAATATCCACAGGAAACCATTATTAACCTGACTTCGAAACGCGGGTCTAGAAATCTGTGTGTATAAATCAAGATTTGTTTGCTCATGACCAAAGGCATGTGCACAAGATGGAAGTACATGTACGTAATGCATGCATGTAACCAACGTCTGCAGGTGTTGACATGGTTTTCCGCATGTTCCAGGTGATATAAATTTATATGGCAGTACCTGCGCTCTAAAAAGGGGGGTAAACAACACTTTCCTATGTATATTTTGTCAAAAATGTTGAGTGGCTGAAGGACCAACCACACAGACAACCAGTAGAGTAAGTTCAGATGTAATTTTATTCAACATTCTGTCTTGTAAGGAAAACTTGCCGATTTCACATAAAAGTCTGATTTATTAGGCAATCTAACAACCTGAAGACTTGTTGGTCCAGTTTTGTGTAGAGCTGGATGTCTGAGTTATTGGATATGTGAAGGCAGCAGTGGCGGTCAGTGCCATTTAAGATGAGGGAGGACCCCCCCCAAAGAATCATGAGTGTGGCCTTATTTCTCTTACAGCATATTGGATGACTCATTCATATTCCATTCACCCAGTTCAGTGTAACGGCTATAGGTTTAGGCTTAACATCATGAGGTTTCCCAACCTAGCCAATGAATGAAAGTTTACAATGTAGGTGCACACAGGTCGAGAGAAATTTGACGTGACAGACAGTGAAACATGCAATACCACCTTGCGCACTTGCCTGCATCTAGCTGATATAGGGTGTAGTCATTAGTCCAACAGTTGCAAACAAGAGTTTCTATTGAACAAATTCAGTTATGTTTATCCCCGTTCCGTTTTTCAACAGAACCGGTGGAATAAATACACCCCTGATAACGCGTAAACACAGTTCACTTTCATAGCAGCCACGTTGTATTCCTTCTCTCGTCTATGCACTCTCCTCCTCTCACCTTTTCCCTTCACATCAGCCCAAAAAAACTTTCCAAGCCAAACCATATAACCACTACATCTTTGTCGCCATATTAGCTAAAGTAACGTCATAGTCAAAATAGCTAATAGAACTAACGCGTTAGTAAACTCGCTACAATCATTCAGTAACGTTACAGTGTACAGTCAGTAAGCAGTTTAGCACTTACACTGGTGGGCCACAGTGGCAATACATTTGTAAAACCAAAAGCTTACCTTGACTTGGAAGAGTTCCAGTGTTGTGTTGGATAGTCATAGCCAGCTAGCGAACATAGCATCCCTCTGTTTGAGTAGGCTAAACTAGCTAGCAGCATTTGCTAGCTAAGTAAGTGAAACTGAAAGTGAAAAAAATTGATAATCTCTCTCTCTTGCTTCTTCATTTTGGAAGAAATACATTTGTTCAAAACTGTTTAACTATTGTCTTTCTCTGTCTTTTGAGTCAACTACTCACCACGTTAAGCACTGCAGTGCTAGCTAGCTGTAGCTTATGATTTCAGTACTAGATTTATTCCCTGATCCTTTGATTGGGTGAATAACATGTCAGTTCATGCTGCAAGAGCTCTGATAGGTTGGAGGACGTCCTCTGGATGTTGTCATAATTACTGTGTAAGTCTATGGAAAGTAGGTTTTGTATTGAAGTCAATGTACCCAGAGGAAGACGGAAGCTAGCTGTCCTCCGCTAGACCGTGGTGCTATGCTACAGATTGTTGTTGAGTCTACTGTAGGCCTTCATTGCGAAACAAATCTGTTTTAATAAATTATTTGGTGACGTGAAAATATTTAGTATAGTTTTATCAAAAAGGATCTTTTATTTTTATGAAATTCACTGAGGAGAATGGTCCTCCCCTTCATCCTATGAGTAGCCTCTACTGGAAGGCAGATTCATTTTCAGATGTATTTGACCATGAAAATGATTTACTATGTCTTTCTCATCTATTTCAGACTCAATCTTGGAAAGGCTTGGTAGGTTGATGCAGTAAGTCAATTTAGCATAAATGGCTTATGGAAGCAACTGTGACAGAAGTCGTTTTACTTATGCACCTGTCAACATGCAGTGGTGGGGTTGAACTAGTTCCTGAATTTAAATATTTGACTTTTAATATACAAGTGCTGGGATATAAGCCTCAGTGCTGCTTGTGTAAGCTATTTAGTTGCTGCGAAAATAAATACATCTTCAGACCTTTATACCATGCTGATACACAGTTGTCATTCAAGTTTGTCTTGCTCAAATAAAAGCATTTCAGGGGGATAAGCATTTTTATTAGCATGAATGAGTGTTGTTGGTTGAAGTCAGTGGGGTTGGAGATGATGGAAGATCAGAAAACCATTGAATTTGTATGCCATGCCTAGCTACTGCTTATCACTGCCTCTTCGCCATCAAATCACGTGACGTGATCTGAAGCCCCTCTTCCCATTGGCGGGCTGGTTTCTCGTGTAAAAACGAGTGACCCAATGAGCATTGTCATTTTACGACCGTCCAGCCTTACCTGCAGCCAATGAGGCATCAGGAAAGAAGAAGAGGAACGCCCATACACGGACTAGCAACAAATATGGAGTATATGGAATTGTTATGCTAATTTGCGTGCTAGCTAGACATCAAGTATGCTTGGTTATTCGATTCAACATAGTTTCCTTATCTCAAAGCTAATTTCACAAACAAACAAAAAACATGTCATTATTTGTTTGTGTCATAGTCTACGCGAACTTGTAAACAACCGGCTGTTTCTTAGCTACGGCAAAACACAGTCTAGTAGCAAGCTAGATAACGTTAGTGAGTTGCTTGCTAGATAGATAGAACGGGTTGTCTAGTTAGCAAACTGGTGTTCTTGCTAGTTTATAGAATACTTGTAAATGACTAGGAATTGATGCACAAATTCTTTGTACTTTGTGTAATCTTGAATATTTCAGATAGCCAACGCTGTACAGCGTAATTCGCTTTAACTAAGCTAGCAAGATACGCAGGTTCGTATTACTGTAGCTAACATTTTCCACGCTGATCATCTAGCGCATCAGCTTTTTGTCTGTTGTCTTTCTGCGGTATAAAGCCACCATGGATAAGGTAACGTCTTTTTCTTTTATGTAGCTTTCAAGCTAAAAATATTATGTTTACAATTGACTGCTAGCTAACTAGTAAGTTACCCTGTTTTGAATATGAACTAGTTCAATTTAGGCCCCGTGTTTACTTGTTCGTCATCAAGCTTGCTTAGCTAACAGAATATGACGTCTAGAAAAAAATAAGTTTAATAATATATGCTTAACGTTATGTTGTCCCTCGATAGCTACTTATCTAATATATTATCTAGTTAGCTAGTCCAATGTCTTTTGGGTAGGTACCGCAATTGTTCAGTTGGCTACCCAGGAAGATATTTCCCAATCCCAATGTTCAGAATTGTAGTATCCTAAAAAGCATAGAGTAACTTTAGTCAACTAGGTTAATTTCTCACATTTGTATTCTTTCCTCAACAGGCAGAGTTTTTAAAAGGACTACCTGTCTACAACAAAAGCAATTTCAGCAGATTTCATGCAGACTCTGTCTGCAAAGCGTCAGTAAGTGTCTTCCTGCCCTTAGTTCTGCATGTCAAAGCAATTCCTAATTAACATGATTGTTTGGCGTTTTCACCTGAGAGCAAGAATTGCTAATGGACAACATAGATATTGAATTTAGTGCCAAACAATTCATAATGTAATTGGTCTTTATATTTCTCACCTGTTTGGGTTAGTCAGTTAGTGGACACATACTTGATTTAGACTCTTTATCACCTACTTCTGTCTGTCTTTCAGAACCGGAGGCCCTCTGTGTATCTCCCAACTCGGGAGTATCCATCAGAACAAAGTGAGTGTCCCATCAGATTGAAATGATACTCTGTTCTCACAGTATATGTGTGTACTTCGGATCTGAATATTGTGTAGTTTGACTGATAAAGGTTACACATTATTGATTAGCCTGAAGACCCGACGTTGAATTGCATTGGATTCAATAAAAGGATAGTTTAACTTTACTGGTTGTCCATGTGGTTGGTCCTTTTGCAGGTAGGAATGTGAGACCATATATCCACAGAAAAGTATAATTACATCAGCTTTTCAAAGCACTGGCAGTGTGTTCAGATTTCGATCACCTGAAGCATGCGCAGAATCATGTATGCACGAGCTTGGGAAGTATGCATGTGTCTCGTGCATGTATTTTTATAACCTGAAACGCATGCTTCAGATGATGGTAATCTGAACGCATTACCAGCGGTTGAAAAGTTGGTGTAATTATACTTTCCTGTTGATATATTGTCTCACATTCCTACCTGCAAAAGGACCAACCACATGGACAACCAGTAAAGTAAGTTAAACTCCTTTTATTCAAAATTCTGTCTTGTAGAGGACACTTTCCTGATCCAAACGCTTATTGATATACAGTACCGGTCAAAAGTTTGGACACACCTACTCAAGGGTTTTTCTTTATTTTTGCAATTTTCTTCATTGTAGAATAATAGTGAAGACATCATAACTATGAAATAACACACATGGAATCATGTAGAAACCAAAAAAGTTAAACAAATATTTGAAATTCTTCAAAGTCGCCACCCTTTTCCTTGATGACAGCTTTGCACACGGTTGGCATTCTCTCAACCAGCTTCACCTGGAATGCTTTTTCAACAGTCTTGAAGGAGTTCCCACATATGCTGAGCACTTGTTGGCTGCTTTTCCTTCATTCCAAAGTCCAACTCATCCCAAACCATCTCAATTGGGTTGAGGTCGGGTGATTGTGGAGGACAGGTCATCTGATGCATGACTCCTCTTTGGTCAAATAGCCCTTACACAGCCTGAAGGTGTGTTTTGGGTCATTGTCATGTTGAAAAACAAATGATAGTCACATTAAGCTCAAACAAGATGGGATGGCGTATCGCTGAAGAATGCTGTGGTAGCCATGCTGGTTAAGTGTGCCTTGAATTTTAAATAAATTACCGACAGTGTCACCAGCAAAGCACCATCACACCTCCTCCATCTCCTCCTTTCTTGAATTTTTTTCTCCCAAATTGACCGACCTTCATGTCTTAAAGTAATGATGGCTTTCTCTTTGCTTACTTGAGTTGTTCTTGCCATAATATGGACTTGTTTTTTTTACCAAGTAGGGCTATCTTCTGTATCAAATTTTATTTGTCACACACATGGTTAGCAGATGTTAATGCGAGTGTAGCGAAATGCTTGTGCTTCTAGTTCCGACCATGCAGTAGTATCTAACAAATTCACAACAACTCCCTTATGCACACAAGAGTAAAGGAATTCATACGAGTATGTACATATAAATATATGGATGAGCGATGGCTGATGGGCGTAGGCAAGATGCAGTAGATGGTATGGAGTACAGTATATACGTATGAGATGAGTAATGTAGGATATGTAAACATTATATAAATGGCATCGTTTAAAGTGGCTAGTGATACATTTATATCATCCGATTATAATTATTAAAGTGGCTAGAGATTTGAGTCGATGGCCGAACGGCATAGACAAGATTTAGTAGATGGTTTAAAGTACAGTGTATACATTTGATATGAGTAATGATGGATATGTAAACATTATATACAAAAATGTTTAAAGTGGCTAGTGATACATTTGTTACATCCAATTCCTATTTTTAGTGGCTCGAGATTTAAGTCAGTATGTTGGCAGCAGCCACTCAATGTTAGTGGTGGCTGTTTAAGTCTGATGACCTTGAGGTAGAAGCTGTTTTTCAGTCTCTCGGTCCCAGCTTTGATGCACCTGTACTGACCTCGCCTTCTGGATGATAGTGGGGTGAACAGGCAGTGGCTCGGGTGGTTGTTGTCCTTGATGATATTTTTGGCCTTCCTGTGACATCGGGTGGTGTAGGTGTCCTGAAGGGCAGGTAGTTTACCCCCGGTGATGCGTTGTACAGTCCTCACTACCCTCTGGAGAGCCTTACGGTTATGGGCGGAGCAGTTGCCGTACCAGGTGGTGATACAGCCCGACAGGATGCTCTCGATTGTGCATCTGTAGAAGTTTGTGAGTGATTTTGGTGACAAGCTGAATTTATTCAGCCTCCTGAGGTTGAAGAGGCGCTGTTGCACCTTCTTCACCACGCTGTCTGTGTACAGGAGAGGGCTGAGAACGCACCTTTGTGGGACCCCAGTGTTGAGGATCAGCGGGGTGGAGATGTTGTTTCCTACCCTCACCACCTGGGGCTGGCCCGTCAGGAAGTCCAGGACCCAGTTGCACATGGCTGGGTCGAGACCTAGGGTCTCGGGCTTAATGACGAGCTTGGAGGGAACTATGGTGTTAAATGCTGAGCTGTAGTTGATGAACAGCATTCTTACATAAGTATTCCTCTTGTCCAGATGGGTTAGGGCAGTATGCAGCGTGATTGCGTCATCTGTGGACCTATTAGGACGGTAAGCAAATTGGAGTGGGTCCAGGGTGTCTGGCAGGATGGAGGTGATATGATCCTTGACTAGTCTCTCAAAGCACTTCATGATGACAGATGTGAGTGCAACGGGGCGATATCCCACCCATACCTTGTCACAACACAACTGATTGGCTCAAACGCATTAAGAAGGAAAGAAATTCCACAAATTAACTTTTAACAATGCACACCTGTTAATTGAAATGCATTCCAGGTGACTACCTAATGAAGCTGGTTGAGAGAATGCTAAGAGTGCAAAGCTTTCATCAAGGCAAAGGGTGGCTCTTTTTAAGAATGTCAAATATAAAATATATTTTGATTTGTTTAAGTTTTTTTTTTTTGTTGGTTACTACATGATGCCATATGTGTTATTTCATAGTTTTGATGTCTTCACTATTATTCTGCAATGTAGAAAATAGTCAAAATAAAGAAAAACCCTAGAATGAGTAGCTGTGTCCAAACCTTTGACTGGTACTGTAATTGAAATGGCAAACATCAGCAGATAAAACTGCTTTATGTGTATATTCCAATTCCGGTATACAAGTGTGTTATTTGCTGACCTAGCAAAGTTTATTACGGTGTGGAAAATAGTAAAAATAAAAACCTTTTGAATGAGTAGGTATGTCAACTTTTGACTGGTACTGTACATTCTCTTGTGATTTATATTGTTTTTTTAATCCGTTTTTTTTAATACATTTTTTTCTTCTAAGTCATTGTCACAGAGAAGACAAATATCCTATTGAGATATCTTCACCAACAGTGGGACAAAAAGGTAAAATATTGGCAAAGTGAACCTTCTTAATGAATTGTTTCTTTACACGATATAGACACTTGCGGTTTACTGTAGGTTAGCTAGTTTTCCAACCCCTCTCTGTATTTTGTCTCGACAGAATGCGGCCAAAAAGCGGGAGCAGGAGCAAGCTGAGGGGGAGAACACTGCACCCCCGCGGAAGATTGCCAGAACCGACAGTCGGGAATTAAACGAGGACTCATAGTGCTGTACACACACAGAACTATAGATAAAGAAGCACACAGGAAAAGTTGCATTTGACAGACAGGACATACCACTTCCTACATTGTACAACATGATCTTGGGATGTTGACAGTTTTGTCTTTGTATGTTATTTACTTTATCATTTTCTTCTTTTCCCTTAACTGTCCTTTTATAAGTCTTCGATTGGCACATAACTGAAAAGCTCTGTCTTCATAACAATAACATTACCTCCTCCACCCTAGGACTCATATTTAATTGTTGCTTGACCATGTTTTTACGTGAGGAGCATTTTCAGTGCCCTTGTTTGCTTTCATTAGTTTACTTGTACTATATGTATATTTTGACGTGCATGTTTTAAAGTCATGTCCATTTAATCAATTAAGTTCTATGCCATTTATGTACAGTTGAAGTCAGAAGTTTACATTCACTTAGGTTGGAGTCATTAAAACTTGTTTTTCAACCACTCCACAAATTTCTTGTTAACAAACCATAGTTTTGGTAAGTCGGTTAGGACATCTACTTTGTGCATGACACAAGTAATGTTTCCAACAATTGTTAACAGACAGATTATTTCAATTAGAATTCACTATATCACAATTCCAGTGGGTCAGAAGTTTACGTACAATAGTACGCAAGTATAAACACCATGGGACCACGCAGCCGTCATACCACTCAGGAAGGAGACTCATTCTGTCTCCGAGAGATGAACGTACTTTGGTGTGAAAAGTGCTAATCAATCCCAGAACAACAGCAAAGGACCTTGTGAAGATGCTGGAGGAAACCGGTACAAAAGTTTCTATATCCACAGTAAAACGAGTCCTATATCGACATAACCTGAAAAGCCGCTCAGCAAGGAAGAAGCCACTGCTCTAAAACCGCCATAAAAAAAGCCAGACTACGGTTTGCAACTGCACATGGGGACAAAGATCCTACTTTTTGGAGAAATGTCCTCTGGTCTGATGAAGCAAAAATAAAACTGGCCATAATGCCCATCGTTATATTTTGAGGAAAAAGGGGGACGCTTGCAAGCCAAGGAACACCATCCCAACCGTGAAGCACTGGGGTGGCAGCATCATGTTGTGGGGGTGCTTTGCTGCAGGAGGGACTGGTGCACTTCACAAAATGGATGGCATCATGAGGAAGGAAAATTATGTGGATATATTGAAGCAACATCTCATGACATCAGTCAGGAAGTTAAAAGCTTGGTCGCAAATGGGTCTTCCAAATGGACAGTGACCCCAAGCATACTTCCAAAGTAGTGGCAAAATGGCTTAAGGACAACAAAGTCAAGGTATTGGAGTGGCCATCACAAAGCCCTGACCTCAATCCTATAGAAAATTTGTGGGCAGAACTAAAAAAGCGTGTGAGCAAGAAGGCCTACAAACCTGACTCGGTTACACCAGCTCTGTCAGGAGGAATGGGCCAAAATTCACTTATTGTTGGAAGCTTGTGGAAGGCTACCCAACACGTTTGACCCAAGTTAAACAATTTAAATGCAATGCTACCAAATACTAATTGAGTGTATGTAAACTTCTGACTCGCTGGGAATGGGATTAAAGAAATAAAAGCTGAACTAAATAATTTTCTACTATTATTCTGACATTTAACATTCTTAAAATAAGTGGTGATCCTAACGCACGTAAGACAGAATTTTTGCTAGGATTAAATGTCAGGGATTGTGAAAAACTGAGTTTAAATGTATTTGGGTAAGGTGTATGTAAACTTCCCACTTCAACTGTACATCCTTCTGGGCTTGGAGTAATTGTCTCCACAGCCTCTTATTTTAGTTTGAGATAAATGCGACGACAGAGGTATACCATAACACTGAAGGATGCTTGTGAGATCCCCAACAATTATTACAGTTACTGAAAAGGGAAGATTGTGTATAGACTTAAGATTAGTCTCAGGTTGTTATGGGAAATACTGCCTCAGAAGGCTGTATTCCTGAAAGTGTTGACGTCTCCTAGTTTCAGTGATTTAATTGCCTTAATGGAAATTTTTCTTGACCCTCCCTCTGTTTACATTGTGACGACAGTGGAGGAAATGCACACACTGTTGAATTAACGAGAGGATTAATGGTGTGAATATGGAGAATGCTCCCACAGGGTCATATTGGGGAAAACCCTTTTGCAGTATAAAAACAGACCAATTTTGCAGCAATACATAACACATGATGCTTGATGTTTGTCAATGTGCATGAACTTTGTTTCCCCGTAGACGTGCTACAATCTACCACTAGCAGCTAGATTATCACCACATTTAGAGAAGTCATCTTGATGCAGATAAGTGTCTGGATAGTATAGGGAAGTGGACTTACCTGACTGTTAACATGGCATGGCTCCACAAGTAAAAGCATAGCTGCTGAGTTGCAACTTGGCTCATTCGATCTGTGTGAACCTAAAGGATATGCCTTGCTAAAAGGACTTTAGTCAGAATGTGGGGTAAATCTGCCATTCAGGTGTATAGAATCTTGTCTCAAAAGTAACCCGCTGATGTTAAACTGTTAATGTGGGGCATAGTTTGACAAATGTAAATACTAAAATGGGGCGTATTGTTCCTGATATGCTCTCTATATCCCTCTGTTGCTATTTACAAAGATCTGGTAGTCTAGTTGTGAATCCTGTCCAAAACTATGGTTGTGTATACATGGTTTGTTTCCTTAGACCATTATCAGGTAATAGTTCAAGGACTCGCAGTGTCCAGAACCTTTACATCATTAGATAATCGTATCTTACCTGAAACAGTCACACTTAATTGTTGTTTGAACGCATGTACAGTATAAACTCTGCAGGCCATATGCTTTAGGTGGCGTCGGCTCATCTTGTTTGAGGTGATCTTGAGGCTGGCTGACGATCAGCCACCATTATCTTCCTCGGTGATGTTGGCTGTCTACATGTGTTAATGTTGAGAATTCTTTCTACAGGTAGACAAGTGTTTTTATTTGATTTATTATAAAGTAAGTTAACCTTAATAGACATTGTGTGCCATGATTTTAAATTGTGTAAATGTGGGGCTTGGCACATTCGCACGGTTTAAATCACAGCACACAGTGTCTATTAAGGTCACCACACTGTTTACTATTGAGAACTGAAGGAAGGAGTGCTTCATCTTACTTGATAAAAAAAAAAAAACTACCTGTGGAAAGAAATCTCAACATTAACACATGTAGACAGCTAGCATCACCGAGGAACTATAACGGTAGCTGATCGTCAGCTAGACTGATCTCGTATGGAAATGACCCTCTGAAAAGATGTTCTCAATAAAGTTACCTGGGTATTGTGTTGATTTGCTTACGAATGTTTGTTTCTGCTGAGCCTCCGTGAGGTATGTTTTTTTCTCATGTTGGAATTCACTAAAACATATTTCGTATACACGCAACGGTGGCTAGTAAAGAATGTAACTACAGACAGTAGGAATAGGCAGGCTACATGATAACGAAGTCGCCATGCTAGCTCATGTTATAGTCATATGTGCGAAATCCCTCCCACTCCCCTCCTACCTGGAGGGGATATACCTGAAGGGGAGCCTGCTTCTTATTAGTCGCCACACACACACCTGTCAACCAGATCACCAACTCCTGAAAGATGTGGGGCTAGCCCTTTAAATACCCCATCTGCAGTGATTAAGTCCTCTTTCAACCAAACAGCACAGACCACTAGAGAGGAGTTATTGACTACAGTACCAGTTCGCACAATCTACATCTATCAAATCATCATCTGTTACACCATCTGAAGCCCTTGTAACAGGATTGCTTCCGTCCCTCTCCATGCCCAAACCTGGGCTTGAACCAAGGACCCTCTGCACACATCGACAACAGTCACCTTCGAGGGCATCGTTACCTATCACTTCACAAAATCTGCAGCCTTTGCAGAGCAAGAGAAACAACTAGGCCTACTTCAAGGTCTCTGAGTGAGAGACGTCACCCGATTGAAACGCTACTAGCGCGCACTGCTAAATAGCTAGCCATTTCACACTGGTTACACCTACAAAGACCAAAGACACAATCTATTCAATAAAAGGTCAACAGGCTACCCTCTCCTTGTGTTCTTGCAGACATATCCACTGCGTTGCCTCCTACCCAGACTTTAAACTACACTACATGACCAAAGTATGTGGACACCTGCTCATCTAACATCTCATTCCAAAATCTTGGGCATTAATATGGAGTTGGTCCCGCCTTTGCTGCTATAACAGCCTCCACTCTTCTGGGAAGGCTTTCCATCAGATGTTTGAACATTGCTGTGGGTACTTTCTCCCATTCAGCCACAAGAGCATTAGTGAGGTCGGGCCCTTATGTTGGGCGATTAGGTCTGGCTCGCAGTCGGTGTTCCAATTCATCCCAGAGGTGTTCGATGTGGTTGAGGTCAGGGCTCTGTGCAGGCCAGTCAAGTTCTTCCACACCGCTCTCAACAAACAATTTCTGTATGGACCTCGCTATGTGCACGAGGCATTGTCATGCTGAAACAGGAAAGGTCCTTCCCCAAACTGTTGCCACAATGGTGGTGAGCTTTACACCACTCAATCCGATTCATGGCATTGCTAATGGTGATCTTAGACTTGTGTGCGGCTGCTCGGCCATGAAAACCCATTTCATGAAGCTCCCGACTAACAGTTCTTGTGCTGACGTTGCTTCCAGAGGCAGTTTGGAACTCTGTAGTTAGTGTTGCAAACAAGGACAAACGATTTTTACACGCTAAGCACTTCAGCACTCAGAGGTCTCATTCTGTGAGCTTGTGTGGCCTACCACTTCGCAGCTGTTGTGGCTCCTAGATGTTTCCACTTGTTGCACTTCACAGTTCCACAATAAAAGCACATACAGTTGCCCGGGGCAGCTTTAGCAGGGCAGAAATTTGATAAACTGACTAGTTGGAAAGGTGGCATCCTATGATAGTGCTCTTCAGTAAGGCCATTTTACTGCCAATGTTTGTCAATGGAGATTTTATGGCTGTGTGCTCGATTTTATACACCTGTCAGCATGGGTGTGGCTGAAATAGCCGATTCCACTAATTTGAAGGGGTGTCCACATACTTTTGTATATATAGTGTATTTTATTTTATATGATAGTTATCGTCCTTGGTGTGATAGAATGTGTTCAGAACGTGATGCATTACATTTCCTCTGGTCTCATGAAGTTTATTGGAGTGTGTTTTGCATCATTGAGGTACATTCACTATTTCATGTAATAAAATAATTCATAGAAAAACAAAGTTAATACAAATAGAATATCTGTCAGTCACAGTGAATGTACTCATTCTGTACTATTGCAGGAATATAAGATGTCTTTGGCTTACAAGGTTCTGAATAAGACATTTATTTCAGGCATGCTGATGATTCGCCATGCTTTTTACACATCAAATCTGACGAATGGAAAGACAAAATATGGGATGGAATAAACTGCCATCCAGATCTTACAGAATTGCTTCATGATGATCAGAACCACAAGTCATGCAGTCTTATAACTGCATTTAGTTATGGTACTAGGGCGGGCCTCATTCAAGGGGGTAAACTGTTACAATTTGTACATAGTATCCACTTACGATGTCAGTATATAGAACAGATATAGCCTATATTTACTGTCATATCATTTGGATGGTGGAGAATGAACCCAAAACCTGACCTTACATTCTGACCTTACATTACATCTTAGCTTATTTACTTTATTCAGTATGACCTAAACCATGTTGACATGTTAACAAGAATAACCATTTATTGTTCTCTGCATCCCTTTCTTACATTTGACATATTGCCATGATGATTGACTAACACTTGGAGCCAGAAGTGTCAGTATTGTTAGATTGTCTTGTTTCTCCGCTCTCGCTCTCACACGAGGGTAACAACTCGCCTGAGGGAGTTGTATCCAGGTCCTGCCTGGTGGGCTGACTGTTAGGAGTCATTTGGGGGGTAGCATCACCTGGTTTGGATGGCTGAGGCCAGTTTGCACACACCACTGCCCCCTCTGATCTGCTAAAGCTGAACAGCTTCCCTGGGCTGAAGCTCCTGTTGGGGGACTGGGACCTCTCCTGTTTCACGGACGCAGCCGTCACCACGGTCCCCGGTGCTGGTTTTACCGACAACGGCTCCTTCTTCAACTCTGGAGACTTCCGGAACTTGAAGCTGAGGAAGCCTGCTAGTTTGGCTTCTCCCCCGGTTGGGGACTGAGGGGAGAGGGCCGTGCCCGAAGAGAACTTCCCCTGCTGGGGGAAGATCTGCTTGAGCTTCATCACATTGCTGTTGCCCAGCAGAGAGCTGGGTCTGTTGGGCTTGTCCACAGGCTTCCACTGGGTCTTGTCATGGTGGTGCTGGTTGTCAGCCGTGTGGTACTCGCTTTCCTGCTGGGCCTCGGCCTGGAGCTCCACCTGACGCTGCAGCTCCTCCTCCTCAAGCTGCCTCCTCAGCTGCTGCTGGGAGTGCTGCTGGGCCTGACGCTCGTGCTTCTGCATATGAACAAGGTAATACTGTATGTATAATACGTGGCAGAAAGAACTTGGCAGGCAACACTATCTGTAACCACGTTCCCATCCACAGTTTTTATGAGAGTAAAGTCATATCATATTAAAAAAAATCACAATGGAAACAGAAAGTTTCAGTGTAATTTTCTAAATGGTGACAGATAATTTGTTCATTCGACATGATGGGATCTTTGTGTCGGTAAAATGTATTATGCGGGAAATGGCGGTGGAAATGCCTTTATACGTTTATACGGAGACACCCGATGTTATGGTATGTGGTCTTCCCACTACGATTTGGGAAACCATGCAGTTTATTAGGCTACACTACAGTTTGTTAGGTCCGCACTACTCGCTGACATTTCCGACTCACTCTTCCGCTCCGAAACTCCAGCCATGTCTTCCTTCAAAACACAACAGCCTAAGAAAGTCTTCTTAGGCCTTGGATATCATTCACCGTTTGTCCACTTTTATCCATGGATTAGCAACATTTTACTTATCATTCTGAACAAGTCATATGACATTACATGCATGCACTTCCGTCAGCTCTGGACTTTACATCAAGAGCCATGATTTCCTCTTGACAGCTGCTCTCAACGTCTTTCCTACTTCAAACTTCAAACCAACCACCATATAAAGTCCACAGAAGAAGACTGAAGGAGGAGAGATTATTAGAAACTAACAAAATGTCCCCTTTTTTTCTGTGGATTAACTGTTGGAGTAGAAAACACACAATTTAGACTCAAAATGGGTCAAAATTCTACAAATATCCAGGAAAAAATGACCTTTTGCATTTCAGGTAAAATAACAACCTGTTTAAATCCCAGGACAAATTAGCTAGCAACAGGAAGTTAGCTAGCTAATTTGCCATAAATGTTTAAGGCTTTTCGACCTATCCCCAAATTAATATAGTTGGTTTAGAGTTCGATATTTCAACCTGCGTGTCCTGGTCGTGTCTGGTGTGGGTGGAAAAAATCAACATAGGCGTGAGCGGTCTGGTCAGCATGTTAGAGTGGAGCGCGGGCACGGCAGACTGGACAGTCACGTCCGAACTCCGCTGATCAAATTTGATCAACTAAATTGTCAAAAGAGCAGCACGGCAACTTGTCTTGTAGCGCTGTTTTGTACAGATAACTGTCAACAAATTATTTGCTGCCACCCCTGTCGCAGAATGCTTCCTTATGACTGCATTTGATAAAATAGCCTAATACAAGTGATTTTATTAATCCACGACTTGCATTAGCCCAGATCTACAGGCTACAATATATTCATCTTGTTTGGTCATTGGCAATTTAGCACTGGGTTCAATAAACTGTAACAACAAAAAGGCAGCATTCAGCATGTATTTTGGTATGGTTACTGTACTTTTTTTTTTTTTTAACACAAAACTGATTGTGATCCCAAATGTGCAACTGATTCTAGTGGGGGGACAATACATTGAAATATACAATTTTGGGTTGGGTGTAGGGGCAGATTTAGGCTATGTAATCTTGTCTTCAGAATATTTTATTATCTTTTTAATTTATTTGGTCTTTCACAATAGTTGATGTAAGTCAATTCCCATCACCTACATTGGGCTAAAATATAGAATAATTACTTAGTGTGCTTATCTCAGCAAGAACACTACTGAACACTCCCCATACTTTTATTATTTCACTTCTAACCAATATTGCTGGTGTAATTAGGCCATTTGAAATCTGATATGTGTCTTTGAAAATGTGTCTTTGAAAATAAATAAAAGAAAGAAAGAAATATAGTTAAATGAGAGCTATGCATATTTGTAAGCATTTATGGACAGTGAGTGAGCTCCAAAGTAATTTTCGGACAGTGACACATTTTTTACGGATAGTCCTGTATGAATCGAGTGTGAGTGTGAGCAGACCAAGTAATTTGGTGTTACTCTAAAGCGGAAAGGTGGAATAAATGAGTCAGGAGTAGGTTTGCTTAATTGAATAAAGTTCTCTATTGAGGGATTTCTTTCAACTCAAACACTCAAACACAATCAATGATAATCTCCCAAGGAAAACATAAATATTCTTCTTCAGACCAATGAGGAACACAGGACGATTATCTTTAAACTATAACATAAATCACGGATTTGTCAGCGTCTTAATGGTTCGTTCGTGGATAGCTCCTCTCTCCTGGTGACCGTTCCCCAGAAGTAGTTTAACTTCTTGTCCTCTTCGCCTTCCCAAAAGATATGTCTTCCCCCTTGGAGGAGCAAACACTCTTTCCTTTCTTTGTCTTCCCCCTTCTCCCAGTTCCCTCCTCCCTCTTGTAGGAGAAAGAGAATAGGTCATTAGTACCATCAGCTGTGCTTAATTGTCTCTGGTCTCCGTGACTCACATGCATGGTTGGGCAACTATCCGTGAGCCCAGCCTGCCCTCTGGTGGTCCTTCCAAATACCTCCCTCCTCAGGACCGGACTGGAGGGTCGGGCGCCAGACGCACCATCTTGGTCGCGTCGGGATAGCGCGTCTGCATTCCCGTTCCTCGATCCAGCCCTGTGGATGACATGGAAAGAGAACGGTTGTAAAGCAAGAAACCATCTGGCTATTCTGTTGTTATTGTTTCTCTTCCCGGCCATCCACCTGAGGGGAGCATGGTCGGTAACGAGTGCAAACCTACGTCCCAGTAGGTAGTACCGGAGATAATCAAGGGCCCACTTAAAGGCTAGGGCCTCTTTCTCTACTGTAGCATATCGCTGTTCCTGATCGCTGGGCTTCCTACTTATGAAGAGAATAGGCCTCTCTGCTTCGCCTTCACCCTGAGCTAGGACGGTATCCGAGGCGTCTACCTGTACAATGAACTCTTGTCAGGAGCCTGTAGGACGGGATCTGAACACAGGCTATCTTTTAGCAATTGAAGGCGTCTTCCGTCTCGTCCTTCCACGCTACCCGGTTTGGCAAGTTTTTCTTGATGAGGTTTGTGAGGGGGTTGGCAATGGTTGCATATCCAGGGATGAAACGGTGATAATATCCCATTATCCCTAAGAAGGCCCGAAAGTCCCGCTTTTTCTGGGGTCGAGGCCAGTCCCGAATTGTCCTGGTCTTCTCTGCCTGCGGGCTTATATTCCCATTCCCCACGGTGTATCCTAGGTATTCCCCTTCGGGACAGACCCAGGCAGCATTTTTTTGGATTGGCCGTCAACCCCTAGCTTTCAGACTCACGAGCACCGCCCGTAGTCGCAGGAGATGACTATCCCAGTCCTCTCTGTGGATGACCACATCGTCTATGTACGCCGCTGCGTACTCTTGATGGGGCCGTAGAATGGCATCCATGAGGTGTTGGAAAGTTGCAGCAGCACCATGCAGTCCGAAGGGCATCCTCACATACTGAAAAAGCCCCTCCGGTGTGGCGAAAGGCAGTCTTTGGGCGATCCTCCGGAGCCACCGGCACTTGCCAATATCCCTTCATCAAATCCAGGGTGGTGATGAACTTGGCCTTTCCTAAGCGCTCCAAGAGTTCATCCACGCGGGGCATGGGATACGCGTCGAATGTAGAGATGGCGTTCACACTCCTAAAGTCGTTGCAAAGTCTCAAACTACCATCGGGTTTGGGGACCAGGACTATGGGACTGGACCACTCACTCGTAGACGGCTCGATTACCCCCATCCTCAGCATCTCCCTTACCTCTTTCTTAACGATGACTCGGCGGGCCTCAGGAATCCTGTAAGGCCGAATATGAACCTTCTTGCCAGGTTCAGTGTGGATATGGTGAAACAGGACATCTGTTTGTCCTGGGAATGGAGAGAATACCCGGCCGAATTTCATAATCAGCTTGTCTCGACTGCTCCGGCAGGAGATTTTGGCCACGGCTGACCTGTGGTAGAGCCTCCTCTTTTCCTTTGCCCTCCAGGGCCATCAAAGCCAACCCCTCCTCTCTTCCGTGGTACTTTTTCAACAGGTTTATGTGATAGAGTTGGACCTTCTTCCTCCTGTCAGGTTGCTTGATAAGGTTATTGACCGGTGAGACCCTTTTCGTTACCTCGTAGGGCCCCCTCCACTGCGCCAGCAAACGGTGCAAATGCCAGCAAACAGTGCTGTGGGCACGAGCACCATCACTTTCTCTCCCACGGTGAACTCACAGGGTGTCGCGGACTTATTGTAGGCCCGGCCTTGGGTCCGTTGCGCCTCCATATGCTCCTTTACTATGGGCCACACTGCCGACAGGCGGTCCCTCATCAGGGTAACATGTTCTATCGTGGACCGGAAGGGGCATGGTTGGGTCTCCCAGGTCTCCTTGGCTAAGTCGAGGATCCCTCGACAGGGTCTGCCGTAGAGCAATTCAAATGGGGAGAATCCAGTAGACGCCTGGGGAATTTCTCGCAGGGCAAACATTAAGTGTGGGAGAAACATGTCCCAGTTTTTCCCATCTCTGGACACCACTCTTCTCAACATGCTTTTAATCGTTTTGTTCAAACGTTCGCACAAACCGTCTGTCTGAGGGTGGAATATGCTTGTAAGTATCTGTTGAACCTGATATAACCGACACAAGTCCTTCATCAACCGGACATGAACTGGGTTGCCTGATCGGTTAGGATAGTCTTGGGAAGGCCCACCCGGGAAAACATCATAAACAATTCCTTGGCAATTCCCTTTGATGACATGTTACGAAGGGGAATGGCCTCTGGGAAGTTGGTAGCGTAATCTAAGACCACTAGGATGTACTCGTGTCCTCTGGCGGATTTCGGGAGGGGTCCCACGAGGTCCATAGCTATGCGTTCAACGGGGGTCTCGATAAGCCGTGGGGCTGTACGCTGACATTGATCACACGTCCTACAATATCTGGCCACATCTCGGGTGACATAGGTCAAAAAGAATCTCTGCATGATTCTGTCGATAGTTTTGTCCTGTGCCAGGTGTCCTCCTAGGACGTGAGAATGGGCTAGTTGTAGGACAGTATCCCTGTATGGTCTAGGCACCATTAGAAATTCCTGTTTTTCCCCCCTTCGTTGCACGACCCTATATAAGAGACCCCGCCTGATTGCATAGTAAGGAAGAGAGAGCTCACCTGATCCGTCAACGTTTCTCCCGTCAATCATTTTCACCTTCCTCATGGCATCCCTTAGGTCTGGGTCTCTGTGCTGAGAGGTGCCGAACTGTCCCTTTAATTCTTGGGGCAGGTCGACCTCTGTAGAGGGGTGTGGAGGTTGTTCCCCATCCCCGCCAGGGGTGCCCGAGGTGAATCCCTTCCATGTTCCCTCCTCGGATGGTGCTTCAAATATATCCCTTAACCCCTGGTTGCTCCTTCCTTCCTGCGTCGTGTATAATCCTTCGCAGGTGTCTTCATCGGTGGTTTCCTGGAATAGCTGTCGTAGACGTTTGGTCGCTATTTCTTCCTCTGCTCCAGAGGACGAAGCTACGTTTCCTTGTAGGACTACTGCCTCGGGCTTGGATATATATATTTTTTTTTCTGTCCCCCTTCTTCCCGTGCGTAACATCATCTGCCGAAGCTCCTTATATAGGGGACAGTCTCTACCGATCAATAACGGCACCTTCAGCAAGATGGCGTAGCAGTCAGACGTCTTTGTCCTTTGTCTTGTCGTGTCCCATGTATATATATTTTTATATATTTTATTCGTATATCTTTTTATATTTTTTTAAATAATTTTCCAAACCTCAAAATACTCTCCTGCAACCCACCTCACCCAATGTGGTGTGGACCTGCTTTTTCTTTACCTCTATACTGGAATCTCCCCAACAGAAGCTAGCCAGCTAACTAGCCAGCTAACGGTCATCAGCTAACCTTTAGCTCGGAAAGCTCTCGCCAGTTTGTACAACGCGATTCAACCAGAGCATACCGGACCTATTCTCTCTCCATATCCCCGGATTCCTACCGCAAGCTCTGAACCTTCTCACCTGGACCTTCGCAGCTAACGTCCCCTGAATGCTAGCTGTCTAGAGCACATGGGACTGTTTGCTTAAGAGGGCCATCGAACACATTCCGAAGCTAGCCAGCTAGCTAATGGTCATCAGCTAATCTTTAGCTCGGAAAGCTCTCGCCAGTTTGTAAAACGCGATTCAACCAGAGCATACCGGACTTATTTTCTCTCCATATCTCCGGATTCCTACCGCAAGCGCTGAACCTTTTCACCTGGACCTTCGCAGCTAACGTCCCCTGAATGCTAGCTGTCTAGAGCACATCGGACTGTTAGCTTAAGAGGCCCATCGAACACATTCCCGAAGCTACTAGCTAGCAGTCAGCTATCCTTTGCTAGCGGTCATCAGCTACCACCTGGAATTATTGCAGCTAACGTCCCCTGAATGCACAGCCGCTAATCCGCGGCCTGTTAGCACATTGGACTGCTGGCTTAAGAGGCCCATCGGACAAATTCTTTGGCCACTATACATATTTTGCCAATTGGCCTGGTTTACCACACGGAGCCCTGCTGATCCGTCCGCTGATGTAACTGCACGAGGGGGCCACAACAGACTTTCCTCCGTCGCGTCGTCCCTCTAAGGCCTTTCTGTTAGCCTGCTAGCCGCTAGCTGCCTGAAGCCACTCACTGGATTCCGATGATCACCCGGCTACGCATGCCTCTCCCTAACGTCAATATGCCTTGTCCATTGCTGTTTTGGTTTGTAACTATTGCTTTATTTCACTGTTGAGCCTCTAACACTGCTCAACACATCTCGGCTAACAATTTAGTTCCACCTCACACGCAGTGACATCACCTGGTTTAAATTCTACTTCTAGAGACAATATCTCTTTCATTGTCACTCTATGCACAGGTTTATCCCCATTGTATTCATATCCTACTATACCTATGTCTGTACATTATGCCTTGAATATATTCTACCGTGCCCAGAAATCTGCTCCTTTTACTCTCTGTTCTGAACGTACTAGACATCCAGTTCTGTTAGCTCCTCCTCTGTTCCTCTGGTGATGTGGGGGTTAATCCAGGCCCTGCAGTGCCTAGCTCCACTCCCATCCCCCAGGCTCTCTCATTTGTTGACTTTTGCAACCGTAAAAGCCTTGGTTTCATGCATGTTAACATTAGAAGCCTCCTCCCTAAGTTTGTTTTCTTCACGGCTTTAGCACACTCCGCCAATCCGGATGTCCTAGCCGTGTCTGAATCCTGGCTTAGGAAGACCACCAAAAACCCTGAAATTTCCATCCCTAACTATAACATTTTCCGACAAGATAGAACTGCCATAGGGAGCGGAGTTGCAATCTACTGCAGAGATAGCTTGCAGAGCTCTGTCCTACTATCCAGGTCTGTGCCCAAACAATTTGAGCTACTTTTAAAAATCCACCTCTCCAGAAACAAGTCTCTTACTGTTGCCGCTTGCTATAGACCACCCTCTGCCCCAGCTGTGGACACCATATGCGAACTGATCGCCCCCCATCTATCTTCAGAGCTTGTACTGTTAGGTGACCTAAACTGTGACATGCTTAACACCACGGCCATCCTACAATCTAAGCTTGATGCCTTCAATCTCACACAAATTATCAATGAATTTACCAGGTACAACCTCAAATCCGTAAACACGGACACCCTCATAGATATCATCCTAACCAACCTGCCCTACAAATACACCTCTGCTGTCTTCAACCAGGATCTCAGCGATCACTGCCTCATTGCCTGCATCCGTAATGGGTCTGCGGTCAAACGACCACCCCTCATCACTGTCAAACACTCCCTAAAACACTTCAGCGAGCAGGCCTTTCTATTCGACTTGGTCCGGGTATCCTGGAAGGATATTGACCTCATTCCGTCAGTAGAGGATGCCTGGTTATTCTTTAAAAGTGCTTTCCTCATCATCTTAAATAAGCATGCCCCATTCCAAAAATTTAGAACTATGAACAGATATAGCCCTTGGTTCACTCCAGACCTGTCTGCCCTTGACCAGCACAAAAACATCCTGTGGCGTACTGCATTAGCGTCGAATAGCCCCCGCGACATGCAACTTTTCAGGGAAGTTAGGAACCAATACACACAGGCAGTTAGGAAAGCAAAGGCTAGCTTTTTAAACAGACATTTGCATCCTGTAGCACTAACTCCAAAAAGTTCTGGGACACTGTAAAGTCCATGGAAAATAAGAGCACCTCCTCCCAGCTGCCCACTGCACTGAGGCTTGGAAACACTGTCACCACCAATAAATCTGCGATAATTGAGAATTTCAATAAGCATTTTTCTACGGCTGGCCATGCTTTCCACCTGGCTACCCCTACCCCGGTCAACAGCCCTGCACCCCTCACTGCAACTTGCCCAAACCTCCCCCATTTCTCCTTCACCCAAATCCAGACAGCTGATGTTCTGAAAGAGGTGCAAAATCTGGACCCCTACAAATCAGCTAGGCTAGACAATCTGGACCCTCTCTTCCTAAAACTATCTGCCGAAATTGTTGCAACCCCCATTACCAGCTTGTTCAACCTCTCTTTCGTATCGTCTGAGATCCCCAAAGATTGGAAAGCTGCCGCGGTCATCCCCCTCTTCAAAGGAGGAGACACTCTAGACCCAAATTGCTACAGACCTATATCTATCCTACCCTGCCTTTCTAAGGTCTTCAAAAGCCAAGTTAACAAACAGATCACCGACCATTTCGAATCCCACCGTACCTTCTCTGCTATGCAATCTGGTTTCAGAGCTGGACATGGCTGCACCTCAGCCATTCACAAGGTCCTAAATGATATCATAACCGCCATCGATAAGAGACATTACTGTGCAACCGTATTCATCGACCTGGCCAAGGCTTTCGACTCTGTCAATCACCACATTCTTATTGGCAGACTCAACAGCCTTGGTTTCTCAAATGATTGCCTCGCCTGGTTCACCAACTACTTCTCTGATAGAGTTCAGTGTGTTAAATCCGGACCTCTGGCAATTTCTATGGGGGTGCCACAGGGTTCAATTCTCGGGCCGACTCTTTTCTCTGTATACATCAATGATGTCGCTCTTGCTGCTGGTGATTCTCTGATCCACCTTTATGCAGATGACACCATTCTGTATACTTCTGGCCCTTCTTTGGACACTGTGTTAACTAACCAGACGCGCTTCAATGCCATACAACTCTCCTTCCGTGGCCTCCAACTGCTCTTAAATGCAAGTAAAACCAAATGCATGCTGTTCAACCGATCACTGCCCGCACCTGCCCGCCCGTCCAGCATAATTTCTCTGGACGGTTCTGACTTATATATGGACAACTACAAATACCTAGGTGTCTGGTTAGATTATAAACTCTCCTTCCAGACTCACATTAAGCATCTCCAATCCAAAATTAAATCTAGAATTGGCTTCCAATTTCGCAACAAAGCATCCTTCACTCATGCTGTCAAACATACCCTCGTAAAACTGGCCATCCTACCGATCCTCGACTTCGGCGATGTCATTTATAAAATAGCCTCTAACACCTTAATCAACAAATTGGATGCAGTCTATCACAGTGCCATCCGTTTTGTCACCAAAGCCCCATATACTACCCACCACTGCGACCTGTATGCTCTCGTTGGCTGGCCCTCACTTAATACTCGTTGCCAAACCCACTGGGTCCAGGTCATCTACAAGACTCTGCTAGGTAAAGCCCCGTCTTATCTCTGCTCATTGGTCACCATAGCAGCACCCACTCGTAGCACGCGCTCCAGCAGGTATATCTCACTGGTCAACCCCAAAGCCAATTCCTCATTTGGCTGCCTTTCCTTCCAGTTCTCTGCTGCCAATGACTGGAATGAAAAAAAAAAAAACACTGAAGCTGGAGACTCTTACCTCCCCCATTAGCTTTAAGCACCAGCTGTCATAGCAGCTCACAGATCACCGCACCTGTACATAGCCCATCTGTAAACAGCCCATTCAACTACCTCATCCCCATACTGTTATTTATTTTGCTCCTTTGCACCCCAGTATTGCTACTTGCACATTCATCCTCTGCACATCTACCATTCCAGTGTTTATTTGCTATTTTGTAATTACCTCGCCACATTGGCCTATTTATTGCCTTACCTCCTTATATCTTACCTCATTTGCACTCACTGTATTTAGACCTTTTAAAAAATATATTTTTCCTACTGTATTATATGTTTTCTTTATTCCATGTGTAACTCTGTGTTGTTGTATGTGCCGAACTGCTGTGCTTTATCTTGGCCAGATCGCAGTTGTAAATGAGAACTACCTGGTTAAATAGCCTACCTGGTTAAATAAAGGTGACATTTTTTAAAATAATAATAATGCTTTTCCAACAGTCTTGAAGGAGTTCCCACATATGCTGAGCACTTGTTGGCTGCTTTTCCTTCACTCTGCGGTCCAACTCATCCCAAACCATCTCAATTGGGTTGAGGTCGGGTGATTGTGGAGGCCAGGTCATCTGATGCATCACTCTCCTTCTTGGTCAAATAGCTGTTACACATCCTGGAGGTGTGTTTTGGGTCATTGTCTTGTTGAAAAACAAATGATAGTCCCACTAAGCGCAAACCAGATGGGATGGCATATCGCTGCAGAATGCTGTGGTAGCCATGCTGGTTAAGTGTGCCTTGAATTCTAAATAAATCACAGACAGTGTCACCAGCAAAGCACCCCCCCTCCCCATCACACCTGCTCCTCCATGCTTCACGGTGGGAACCACACATGCAGAGATAATCCGTTCACCTACTCTGCGTCTCACAAAGACGCGGCGGTTGGAAGCAAAAATCTATTTGGAATCATCAGACCAAAGGACAGATTTATACCATTCTAATGTCCACTGGTCGTGTTTCTTGGCCTAAGCAAGTCTCTTCTTCTTATTGGTGCCCTTAGGTAGTGGTTTCTTTGCAGCAATTCGACCATGAAAGCCTGATTCACGCAGTCTCCTCTGAACAGTTGATGTTGAGATGTGTCTGTTACTTGAACTCTGTGAAAAATTTATTTGGGCTGCAATCTGAGGTGCAGTTAATTGACGATTTCTGAGGCTGGTAACTCTAATGAACGTAACCTCTGCAGCAGAGGTAACTCTGGGTCTTCCTTTCCTGTGGCGTTCCTCATGAGAGCCAGTTTAATCATAGCGCTTGATCGTTTTTGCGACTGCACTTGAAGTTCTTGACATTTTCTGGATTGACTGACCTTCATGTCTTAAGGTAATGATGGACTGTTGTTTCTCTTTGCCTATTTGACCTGTTTTTGCCATAATATGGACTTGGTCTTTTACTAAATAGGGCTATCTTCTGTATACCAACCCTACCTTGTCACAACAAAACTGATTGGCTCAAACGTATTAAGGAAAGAAATTCCACAAATTAACTTTTAACAAGGTACACCTGTTAATTGAAATGCATTCCAGGTGACAACCTCATGGAGCTGGTTGAGAGAATGCCAAGAGTGTGCAAAGCTGTCATCAAGGCAAAGGGTGGCTACTTTGAAGAATCTCAAATATAAAATATATTTTTATTTGTTTAACATTTTTTTGGTTACTACATGATTCCAAATGTGTTATTTCATAGTTTTGATGTCTTCTCTATTATTCTACAATGTAGAAAATTGTAAAAATAAAGTGTCAACTTTTGACCGGTACAGTAAACTTACGCAAAAAAGTACATTTTGTGTGCACTATATCATCACGCACTGTTTTTTTTATCCGCAACAAGTCTTTTTGGTAGAAACATACCACTGGTTGGGAATTGTGCATATTTTCTTTATGAAGATTTTTGAATATTCACATGCAAATCTGTCACTAATTGGATGGTAACCTAGCTTGTGACCAGCGTTGGTTAGTTTCATGACTGTGTGAAATATGTTATGTAATTACATTATGACAGCATTATGTTCTTATGAAGGCCAACGTTACCAGAGGGTTCAAATGAAGTGTCATACATACTTTTGTCAGTACAAAAGGATGCCCTACAGTGGCTATATGTATCAGAAAATGCTAAGAAAATCCACCAAAAGGACACAAACTTGGAGGATGACAGTGATAGACAAGGGTGAGATGTGAAGTACATTATATAACAACTTGCTCTGTGGATTTAGCCAAAAGTGTTTAGAGCTATGCAACTGTACCTTGAAAGCTTCCCTTCGACGGTACTCTAGTTTGGCCATCTCGTCTGCGACCCATCCAGGAATATCAGGGATGGCCACATGGATGACGTATTTGAGGAGGATGGCAAAATGCTGTATATCCCAAAACAAGAAAGGAAACAAACAGTGACTTGAGAACACAGAAAAGTATAGATTGCTGGTATAAAATCCTAGATGCCATTGCCTGCCGTTGTGCCCTTGAGCAAGGCACTTAACCCCCCACAACAACTGCTTGCAGGCATCCAATGTGGCAGCCCCCTGCTCCAACCTCTCCAACCTATATATGTATGTGTGTCTTACGGAGGGTTTGGGATAAAGCGGAAGTCAACTTTCGGTTAGACCTTGTCTACAATTGATGAATAATGTGATCTTAATCTATACTAGAGTGTAAAGAGTATGCGTGACGTTGCGATGCTGTGTGTGGTGTGTAGAGGGAGCTGCTTGCTCTTCTCAAGCCCGGCTAGATCAGCAGGGTTGTGAGTTTGAGCTGCACATTGGGTACAATTTAGATTTTGAAGACAGCACAATGTGGATCTAACTTCTTGTACAATGCTGCAATTGATATTCAAAACAAGATGTCATCTTTGAGTGAAGGCTATTCACTTGTGTTTAGACACAACACCTCCGCCTTCTTTTTTTTGCTATGCTCCATTGTTTTATATTCTGTAATCTTTGTGGTTTTATGTACAATGTCCTTGGTTTTGATAAAGGTAGTATATAAAAAGTACCACAATTGCTACGATTGTTGTCTGTATTTGTGGCATCGATCTACTAGGTGTCACAGAGTGAAGACAAAATGGCTGGCTGCGTTTTACCTCCAGTACCACGATGGAGATGATGACCATCTCAGGGCTCAGCCAGGGGAAGAGACGCTGCAGCTGACCACACTGGCCAATGAGATAACAGTTCACCATAATGGCTATCAAGCCCATGGCCTCCATTGCTGTCTGCACACAGAGAGAGTAAAATCTCTGAGGAAAAATAACTTTATGAAGTAAATAACTGTTGGCATGCTTTTTTTTTTCCTAAAATGGTTCTCTCGGCTTAATTGCAGGCGGGGTAAATATACACTGAGTGTACAAAACATTATGAACACCTGTTCTTCCCAAGATATAGACTGACCAGGTGAATCCAGATGAAAGCTATGATCCCTTATTCAAATCAAATCAAATATTATTGGTCTAGTTCCGACAGTGCAGTAATATCTAACAAGTGATCTAACAATTTCCCAACAACTACCTAATACACACAAATCTAAAGGGGTGAATGAGAATATGTACATATAAATATATGGATGAACGATGGCCGAGCAGCATAGGCAAGGTGCAATAGATGGTATAAATACAGTATTTACATATGATATGAGTAATGTAAGATATGCAAACATTATTAAAGTGCCATTGTATAAAGTGACTAGTGATCCATTTATTAAAGTGGCCAGTGATTGGGTCTCAATATAGGCAGCAGCCTCTCTGAGTTAGTGATTGCTGTTTAGCAGTCTAATGGCCTTGAGATAGAAGTTGTTTTTCAGTCTCTCGGTCCCAACTTTGATGCACCTGTACTGACCCCGCCTTCTGGATGGTAGCTGTGTGAACAGGCAGTGACTCGTGTGGTTGTTGTCCTTGATTATCTTTTTGTCCTTCCTGTGACATCGGGTGCTGTAGGTGTCATGGAGGGCAGGTAGTTTGCCCCCTGTGATGCATTGTGCAGACCGCACCTACCTCTGGAGAGCCTTGCGGTTGAGGGAGGTGCAGTTGCGTGATACAGCCCGACAGGATGCCCTCAATTGTGCATCTGTAAAAGTTTGTCAGGGTTTTGGGTGACAAGACAAATTTCTTCAGCCTCCTGAGGTTGAAGAGGTGCTGTTGCGCCTTCTTCACCACACTGTCTGTGTTTGTAATGCGTCTGTGTGATGCTGGTGTAGAGGAGTCAGGCGCAGGACAGCAGATTGAGTAATAATATAAATTTACTCAAAGAATAATCACAATACAGCTGGTCCAACGTGAGAGTGGTGTCTCGGCAGGCCAACTCCCGACGGACGTCCTCGCGCAGACTGCACCGGTAGTGATTGATCAGGGCCCTGTCGTTCCATCCCGCGCTGGCGGCCAGGGTCCGGAAGTCCAAAGCGAAATCCTGCGCGCTCCTCGTCCCCTGCCTCAGATGGAACAGATGTTCACCCGCAGATGTTCACCCGCGTAATGGTCTCCTTCACTCCATACGGCGTTGGCCCACTCAAGGGCTTTGCCTGAGAGGCAGGAAACGAGGGCGGACACGCTCTCACGTCCTGAAGGAGCTGGGTGGACGGTCGCCAGGTAGAGTTCCAGCTGGAGTAGGAACCCCTGGCATCCGGCAGCCGTCCCATCATACTCCCTTGGGAGCGCGAGCCGAATCCCGCTGGGACCAGGTGAAGGAGAGGTGGACAGTGGGGTCTGCTGTAGTGGAGCTGGAAGACCTCTTTCTCTCTCCCAACGATCCATCGTCTGCAGCACGTGATCCATGGCGGTGCCCAGACGTTGCAACATGGTCGCGTGCTGCTGGACGCGTTCCTCTAACGCTTCAGGGAGGGCGTCTGCTCCTGCTGACCATTCGTCAGGTTGAGTGTTTCTGTAATGCGTCTGTGTGATGCTGGTGTAGAGGAGTCAGGCGCAGGACAGCAGTAATAATATCGATTTACTCAAAGAATAATCACAATACACAACAAAAATTTGCCAAGCCCACAGTAATGGACCGCAATACAATAAACAAACACTCACGCCGAGGAACTTAAAACTTTCCACCTTCTCCACTGCTGTCCCTTCGATGTGGATAGAGGTGCTCTCTCTGCTGTTTCCTGAAGTCCACGATCATCTCCATTGTTTTGCTGATGTTGAGTGAGAGGTTGTTTTCCTGACATCACACTGAGTGCCCTCACCTCCTCCCTGTAGGCTGTCTCGTCATTGTTGGTAATCAAGCCCACTACTGTGTCGTCTGCAAACTTGATGATTGAGTTGGAGGTGTGCATGACCACGCAGTCGTGGGTGAACAGGGAGTACAGGAGGGGGCTGAGCACGCGATCTTGTGGGGGTCAGCAAAGTGGAGATGTTGTTTCCTACCTTCACCACCTGGGCGCGGCCCGTCAGAAAGTTGCACAGAGCAGGGTTGAGACCCAGGGCATCCAGCTTGATGATGAGCTTGGAGGGTACTATGGTGTTGAATGCTGAGCTGTAGTCAATGAACAGCATTCTTACATAGGTATTCCTTTTGTCCAGATGGGATAGGGCAGTGTGCAGTGTGATGGCGATTGCATTGTCTATGGACCTGTTGGGGCGGAATGCAAACTGAAGTGGGTCTAGGGTGGCCAGTAAGGTGGAAGTGATATGATCCTTGACTAGTCTCTCAAAGCACTGCATGATGACAGAAGTGAGTGCTGCGTGGCGGTAGTCATTTAGTTCAGTTATCTTTGCCTTCTTTGGTCCAGGACAAATGGTAGCCATCTTGAAGCATGTGGGGACAGCAGACTGGGATAGGGAGCGATTTAATATGTCTGTAAGCACACCAGCCAGCTGGTCTGCGCATGCTCTGAGGACGCAGCTAGGGATGCCGTCTGGGCCAGGAGCCTTGCAAGGGTTAACACGTTTAAATGTTTTACTCACATCGGCCACAAAGAAGGAGAGGGGAGGCGCAGTCCTTGTTAGCGGGCCGTGACGGTGGCACTGTATTATCCTCAAAGCTGGCAAAGAAGGTGTTTAGTTTGTCTGGAAGCGTGAAGTCAGTGTCTGTGACGTGGCTGGTTTTCTTATTTAGTCCGTGATTTCCTGTAAACCCTGTCACATACGTCTCGTGTCTGAGCCATTGAATTGCGACTCCACTTTGTCCCTGTACCGGCATTTTGCTTGTTTGATTGCCTTGCGGAGGGAATAACTACACTGTTTATATTCAGCCATATTCCAAGACCTCTTTCCATGGTTAAATGCGGTGGTTTGCGCGAATGCCACCATCCATCCACGGTTTCTGGTTAGGGTAGGTTTTAATAGTCACAGTGGGTACAACATCTCCAATGCATTTCTTTATAAACTCACTCCCCAAGTCAGCATATAGATCGATGTTGTTATCTAAAGCTGACCGGAACATATCCCAGACCGCGTGATCAAAACAATCTTGAAGCGTGGATTCCAATTGGTCAGACCAGCGTTGAATGTTTCTAGTCACTGGTACATCCTGTTTGAGTTTCTGCTTATAAGACGGTAGGAGCAAGATGGCGTGGTGGTCGGATTTGCCAAAGGGAGGGCGGGGGGAGGGCTTTGTATGCATCACAGAAGTTAGAGTAGCAGTGATCGAGTGTATTACACCCACGCGTAGTGCAATCAATATGCTGATAGAATTTAGGTAGCCTTGTTCTCAAGTTTGCTTTATTAAAATCTCCAGCTACAATAAATGCAGCCTCAGGATATATGGTTCCAGTTTACATAGAGTCCAGTGAAGTTCCTTGAGGGCCGTCTTGGTGTCTGCTTGAGAGGGAATGTACACAGCTGTGATGACAACTGACACGAATTCTCTTGGGAGATAATATGACCGGGCATTTGATTGTAAGGAATTCTAGGTCGGTTGAGCAGAAGGACTTAAGTTCCTGTATGTTTGTACGACTTCCGCCGAAGTCGGTTCCTCTCCTTGTTCGGGCGGCGTTCGGCGGTCGACGTCGCCGGTCTTCTAGCCATCGCCGATCCACCTTTCATTTTCCATTTGTTTTGTCTTGTTTTCCCACACACCTGGTTTTAATTTTTCCTCATTACTGTTATGTATTTAACCCTCTGTTTCCCCCATGTCTGTGTGGGGAATTGTTTATTGGCATGCTGGTTACGCTGGGTTGTTAGTTTTTCACCCGTGCTTTGTGGCAGCTGGTATTGTGCGTTTTTTTTTTTGTACTTTGTGCTGCCTTTATTGGTTTTGGGCAATTGTTTTGTGGCGCAATTGTGTCCTGTATTTTGACGTTGCCTAGTAAAGTGCTTAGTCCACTCATCTCTGCTCTCCTGCGCCTGACTTATTTACACCAGCTACACCCACCACATGACAATGTTGTTACGATTACACCATGAGTCGTTAATCATGAAGCATACACCCCCGCCCTTCCTCTTCCCAGAGAGGAGTTTAACTCTGTTGGCGCAATGCATGGAGAAGCCTGGTGGCCGAACCAATCCCGAGAGAGCCATGTTTCCATGAAACAGAGAACGTTACAATCTCTGATGTCTCTCTGGAAGGCAACCCTTGCTCGAATTTAATCTACCTTGTTGTCAAGAGACTGGACATGGCGAGTAGTATACTTGGGAGCGGTGGGTGATGTGCACGTCTACGGAGCCTGACCAGGAGGCCGCTCCATCTGCCCCTTCTGCGGCGCCGTTGTTTTAGGTCAGCTTCTGGGATTAAGCCCATTGTCCTGGGAGGTGGTCCTAAAACAGAGGATCCGCTTCGGGAAAGTTGTATTCCTGGTCGTAATGTTGGTAAATTGACGTCGCTCTTATATCCAATAGTTCTTCCCGACTGTATGTAATAAGACTTAAGATTTCCTGGGGTAACAATGTAAGAAATAATACTTAAAAAAAACAAAATACTGCATAGTTTCCTAAGGACTCGAAGCGAGGTGACCATCTCTGTCGGCGCCATCTTGTTTTTCAGTATATTAACACAATTTAGACATACAGTATATAGATTTACACTGAGTGTATTGATGACACTTGTTAAATCCACTTCAATCAGTGTAGATGAAGGGGGGGAGACAATAGGTTAAAGAAGGATTTTTTAAGCCTTGAGACAATTGAGACATGGATTGTGTATGTGTGCTATTCAGAGGGTGAAAGACAACACAAAAGGGAAAAAAAGTGCCTTTGAACGGGGTACGGTAGTTGGTGCCAGGTGCACATGTTTGTGTCAAGAACTGCAACGCTGCTGTATTTTTCACACTCAACAGTCCACCAGCCAACTTGACACAACTGTGGGAAGCATTGGAGTCAACATGGGCCAGCATCCCTGTGGAATGCTTTTGACACCTTGTAGAGTCCATGCCCAGATTAAGTGAGGCTGTTTAGAAAGCGTGCAACTCAATATTTGGAGGTATTCTTAATGTTTTGTACACTCAGCGTAAGTCTATATACTGTATGTCTAAATGATGTGAATATACTGTATGTCCTGGGTTATTCCCGGATAAACTCATATTGGAGAGTAGGAGTGCTCACCTAGGATGATTTTTGCCATTTAGATCATAATGAACAGGATTATATGAACAAGGGGGACCTGATTCTAGATCAACACTCCTACTCTGAAACACATTTTGAATACGGGCCCAGATGTGAGCGACCAATGACCTGCCACTGTCCAATGCTCTCCACCCTCTGACCAAAGGGCCTCTGCAGGCCTGTGCAGAGCTTCAAGGCGTCACTCCGGATTTCGATGATGTTGTTGATGAGGGCCCACATGGCAGCCAGCGGGAAGGCGGAGGAGAAGAGCACCACGTAGCCAAACTGGATGAACATCTCCTGGTAGTCCTGCAGGGTGTCCTGTTGGGTCAGAGGTCAAAGGTTAGACTTTACTTTAAATTTGAATGTACTCCTGCATGTACCAGCTACTAACTCTAGCCATTAAGTCCATTAAATTAAACTAAACACGTGTCCAATATAAACCGACAGCAGGTCAAGTTCATAACAACAGATCTGATGACTAAGACACACCTCATATGTCTGCATGCAGCTCTCAATCTCTGCTTGGCTGAGAATGACAGACTTGGGCTCATCAGGCGGGTCAATCCAGGACTTTGTTGCCTCTTTCGCTGGAATTGGACTCTTCCATCTCTGACATAGTACCGTGTCATAGCCATTTGGTGGGGAGACACTAGTCTCCTTGGTCTCAGAGGACTCATAGGTGACAATGTCGGTGACTATCTCAAAGATGCTGGAAGGATCCATGCCCTCCTCCACCAACGTGGGACTGTCCTCCAAGAAGCTGTCCTCTGGCTGAGTCGCCATGGCAACGTCCCCGGCAACATCCACCTTCTCATTGAAGCTAATCTTCCGTTGCCTCATTGTGTAATTTATGTCCCACTCTTCCTCTGTAAACCTATAGCCAGCTTTTAGATCTCCTCTCTTCTTCTGTTCTGTCTGTCCAGGAAGTGTGGCAGGGCCTTTGGGGCTTAGCAGGGAGTGGATAGTCCATGAAGCCTGGGCCTTTCCTACAACCAGGCGGCTGTACTTGAGCACTATGGCCTGGAGAATCTCCCACACGACCTTGGGGGTAAATACTCCTAGTTTGTGGTGCTCGTACAGATAAGGCTGGAGCACTTCCTTGATGTTCTGGAGGAACTGGCGGAAGATAAGGAGAGTGGCTAGCGTCTGGGAGGAGACAGTGTGAGTGATTCAGTTGCTATTCTTTGGGGAAAATAATTTTGTTCAATCATGTTTTTCATTTTTCCGAATCTAATTGACAGATTTTACCTCCTTCAGTCGCTCCATGTCCTTGAGGTAGAATCCGATGTAGAAAAGGCTAAGGTAAGAATTTATAAACTCAAACTGCAAAATGGAGAGAAGGACTTTAAATCAGACATGGCATTTCTAAACATATATACAAAAGTGTTAGTCAATAATACACCCCCCTTGAATAATAGTGATCAGTATGGTCAAAATAAAAAAAGAAGAAATATCTAACTTACAAAAACCATTTTAATTATGAGATTATTCTCATAGGCACTCTGAAGTCTGTAGTTCTCTGTAAGAAAAGAGTACCAATCATCAAAAGACATTGCTCCATTTGATACTGATTACTGAACAAACCTGTGTGAACACTACGTACCTGGTTTGAGGAGTTACCGGTACTACGAATGTGGCTCACATATTAGACAGGTACATTTATATGGCAACGAATCCTTCAGAACTAACCTGCTCCAGGGCAGGCTAACTCAGGGCTAACTCCATTAATCCTGAATGAAATGTCTGAGCTGCAAGTTGAGGACCAATTAAAACAGATTCCCTCCCTTTGACACAGATTGCGTCATCGTCATCTTCATTTGAGGAAAACGACTGATTTAAATATTGTTTTTGTGTGTGTTAAGAAATAGTAATCCAAACGGCCCGCCCGGTGAAGGAAAAGCGCCCTGTGTGAAAAATTCTATGAGAAACAGTGACGTACTCTGAATGATCAAAAATGATATAAATCCCATATTGGTGTTTCACAGTCAGGCCAACCCAAGCTGTACTGAGCAAGTAGGCTAATAGTAGGCCTACTATTGAAATAGATAAATGAGGCTGTCAACTGAGTCAGAAATTCACAGGTTTCAGATTTTGAGGTCTGGGAAAAATCAGAGACATTAAATTTTTTTTGTGTTGTTACCCTTTTATTCAAGTGTCCAGGCACCTTGCACTGTTGTTTGGTTAGCGGTGTTTCGGTAGCGCACATGAGATGGAGTTAGCAAAACAAATGGCCACTGGATTGAGGCAAATAATCAAGATATTATTCTGCCAGGTAGGCATAGGCTACTTTATAGCTAGTTAACATTTAATTGAGAACATTTTTGGGAAAGCCTTTCCATCTACCAGAAGACAGTTAGGCCTATCATTAGCGCCAATATATTTTTCCTGTTCCTTAATTGTTTGAAACTTGGACGTTTTACTTCATATTGTGAGGCATGTCTTAGTCTTACCTTGTTCCAAAGTAGCCAAGCCAAAAACCGATCATAGGAATGTTGAGGGATTGATTTTTAAACACTTCCTCATATGCGCTCTCCTGTTCTATTGGTTTTCAAATCAACTTTCTTTCGTTGTCTAGCAGCCAAAGGCATTATCCTAGTCACACAGTATTAGCAACCCATGATAGTTGTTGCATCTTCAGATCTCCCTCTTTCTAAAATTCAAACAGATATTTCCATTCTCTGTCCATGAAACCGCTTGCTTGCTGTGAGCATTTTAGAACGGTGTTTTCCTGCAAATTGCATTTTGGAACATTCACGTGCAGGCCTATAGTACCACCATGTGCACATTGCTCCACTTAAAATGTGGAGCAATTTTATCAAAATTCGAAGGGAAATATTCAGATATTTTCCATCAGCCTTATTCATTTATACGGCTTACACCTCCACATCACTAATTTGATACGCATCAGAGGGGATTAAGTATATGCAATGCCGACTGAAAACAAAGTGGGTATACGGCGTATACCTGCGTATAGCCTCCACTACACCATTGTCCACCGTCGTAATACAGATGAAAAGCTAACTGAAGCTGGCTAGCTTTTGAAAACCCTGAGTAGATCTAGCTTGCATCGTAGTATACCCCTCTGAAGAGATCAAAGCCAGTATTCATAAAGCCTCTCAGACTAAGAGTGCTGATCTAGGATCAGTTTTGCCTTGCATTTCATAATGAATAAGATTACATGGACAGGGAGGGACCTGATCCTAGATCCGCACTTCTGTTCTGAGATGGGTGCTCACTGCTCCAATCATTCCTCACCTGGTGCTGATATTAATGATTCTCAGTTGCACAGCTTACCCATATAATTGAGCCAATGGGCGATCTTCCTATACACCTCATCACATACAGTCACTACGATGGCCAGCAACATTTTAGGAATGAATCTTGTGATACTGGGTAACTCCTTAATTTCCATCACAAACTCCTGTAAAAAAAAAAGATAAACCACAACATAGGTATATTTAATTGCAGAAAGACAGGTTAATTAACACTGTAGCCATTCTCTTTCATCTTAAAAGCACCTAATCCTCAAAAGTTAATCGGTTTGCATGTGATTTAAATGGGATAGTGTATTTAAATGGGGTGGCAGGTAGCCTAGTGGTTTGAGCGTTGGGCCAGCAACCGAAAGGTTGCTAGATTGAATCCCTGAGCTGACAAGGTAAAAATCTGTTGTTCTGAACAAGGCAGTTAACCTACTGTTCCTAGGCTGTCATTGTAAATAAGAATTAGTTCTTAACTGACTTGCCTAGTTAAAATAAATGCACTAATCGTACCTGATATTAACACTACCAAGTGCTTTGATGAAAGGAGCTCCCCCCTAAACGTGTCAGCAATACATATTATTAATGGGAATTAAGCTGCTGTCCTGAACCTTCTTGCAATACCGGACCATGTTTGATTATCATGACTTTGGGAATATGTCTGATGAGGCTATTTCCTGTTGACTTAGCTGTCTCTTACCTGCATCTCCAGACAGACGAGCATGGCCAAGAAGACGAAGCAGAGACAGAGAAGACAGATGGGGAGGCTGACCATCCACCTGAACATTGTCCTCTTCCAGGGTGGGTAATATAACTCCTCACAGCCTGTTATTGGACTGCACCGCTTCACACCCTGCACACAGAGATACAGGCTTAGTTGAACACCAACTAAAACGTGGGGCTCGAACCCATGACGCTGAGATTAAGAAGCTCATGCTCTACTGACTGAGCTAGCAAGGTAGAGCCCCCCCTTTCATCAACCACAGGAGGCATGTGTCCCCCAAAGATAAGACAGTAGTTGAGAAGCAGCTAACACATTTCCGCACAACGTGGGGCTCAAACTGACAACACTGAGATGAAGAGTCCCACACTCTACAACATGAGCTAGCCAGGCCTGATAGCAAACTGACAACTGCCTGTTTAGAAACCATGGGAGGCATGTGTCCCCCAAAGACACAATGGTAGTTAAGAAGATCAGGAACACCATCTAAAATATGTACGCCCAACGTGGGGCTCGAACCCACGACCCTGAGATTAAGAGTCTCATGCTCTACCGACTGAGCTAGCCGGGCCTGATAACAACTGCCCATTTAGAAATCTCAGGAGGCATGTATCCCTGCCCCAACCCTTGGAATTCACGCAACACTCTCCAAGCCTAGAGCTCATATTACTTATCACTGTAGACCCGTAAACTCTGGCCCTGGAACAACCCTGGAAAAGCTACTTGAGGCTGGTGATGGAATTTGTACTCTGGCCATAGTCCTGAAGGAACCAAACAGCACTGCTAGTAATCTAAGGCTGGGATTCAATCTAAGGTGCATTGTAGAGTGCTATCGACAATACTTTTAAATGCAATGTTCCCACAGCAGATGTCGGCTCAATCGGAAAGTACCTTTAAATGTCAATGGCTCTACAACGCGCCTCAGATTGAATCTCGGACTAATCTCCAGAACTAAAGTATTGCATAATTGGTCCTCTGCTCGATGAAGTTCTGGGTCCAAACATTTTAAGAGAAGAGATAAAGAGATGCTAGAACAAGGAGCGGAACCAGAACTAGGAGCTCCACCCTTTCTCTTTGCACGTTACATCCAGAATGTTCCATCCCCTTTCAAAATTCGAAAGATTCGAACACCTTTGAAATGTCCAAATAACCAGTGACTGCTGCTCGTTACCCCACGCAATCCCATTCCTTCACCACAGATTCTACGGTACCAGTTATGTTTACATAGATCTGTCCGCGAGAGATTAATCTCAGCCTAACTCTGAAGTGAATAGGATGCAATTATAGGACACTCACCCGAAACTGGCGACGGGGCTCCTCAAGGGGCTCGGCAGGGGTGTCTAGTGTTCCCCACATGTATGCCAGCTCGGCCTCTCTCCGCTTCCATCTCTCCAGGAAGAGTGTCGCCCACACCACGTTGAAAAGGGCAAACACTACACAGCAGATGTCCTGGCTGGTCTGTTGGGGAGTGGGTGAGCCACATGAGATACATACAAATCATAGGGACCTTTGTACAGTAACTCAAAATAATAATGGACTGTATCATTTTACATTTAAGTCATTTAGCAGACGTTCTTATCCAGAGCGAATTAGATGAGCAATTAGGTTCAAGTGCCTTGCTCAAGGGTACATCGACAGATTTTTCACCTTGTCGGCTTGGGGAATTGAACTGCTAGACCTGCCATATCACAGGGATAGTAAGAGCTGTGGTGGGTGATACAGTTTTGAAGTATAGGCCAACGCATCCATGTTTCGACACATGCTGTTTTATGCAGCGATTGTGAAAAGAAACACCTACACATATTCCCACAATAGGTGAGTCATTTGTATTGTATAACTGTGAAATCCCATTGTGTAAGTTAGCTACATTTAGCCTAATCCACAATCTGTTTTTGCTATCTTGCAAAAATGTCACTGTCACTGGCAGATTAGGTAGTAGGTTGAACTACATTGTGTATGATACATTAGTTACTGTATATTGACAGGTTTATTGACCAGTGTGTAGTCTCCATTGAGGCATGTGATGCTGGATCACCTACCTGGTCAGTCTCTGCCAGGATCCACATCAGGAAGCCAACAACTGCAGGGTACAGCATGGAGTTGGTGTAGAAGCCCAGCCAGGCAAAGTACATGCCGATTTTCACCCCAAAGTAATCACAGACGTCATCTAACACACAAGGATCAACAGACATGGACCAACAGACATGGACCAACAACATGGACAAAAGACAGACAAAATGGGTTATTGGCTTCAGCTAGTGAATGATAATTTGAAGAAATGTGTATCTTTCCATTGATATTGCATTTGTAGTGCAGATAATTGTAACAATAAGTAACGCTGCATTGTCTCAACAGGTGCTGCTCACCCAAAGGCTGTCTCTCACAGACAGCTTGGACCCATGACGTCATCAGCTGACTGAGGATCCGTTGCTCGTGTAGAGGAAACACTTGACAGATTACTCCTCTGGCCACCAGCTCTGGAACTATAATAAAAAGTGAATGCCATTCATCAGATGATTTTATCCATTTTTACGTATGGGTGGCCCCAGGAATCTAACTCCCTATCCTGACGTTACAAACTCTACCAACTGAGCAATAGAGGAATACATTACTCATGTCCATACTCTCCAAACATATTTAAATGTTTGAGATCAATCAACATAGTTGTCAGTCAATAATGAAGCCGTCTTAGTGTATATGTTGTTGTCATTCTGTAGCGACGGGGATTGATGAAATACAAAAATAACAGTTTACTGATTGGTTGTCCCTCAAGGAAGTGGATGTTGTGAAGGACCGCCCCTGGTTTGGCACGTAGGTTATCCAGCCAGTACTTGATTATACTCTGACGCTCCTAAAGACAAGGTAAGACCGGAACAACCACATAGATTAAGGGAACAAGGTAAAAGTCAGCAACAGGACCTACACTATATATGCAAAAGTATGTGGACACCCCTACAAATGACAGGTGTATACAATCAAGCACACCGCCATGCAATCTCCATAGACAAACATTGACAGTAGAATGGCCTAACTGAAGAGCTCAGTGACATTCAACGTGGCATTGTCATAGGATGCCACCTTTCCAACAAGTCAGTTTGTCAAATTTCTGCCCTGCTAGAGCTGCCCCGGTCAACTGTAAGTGCTGTTATTGTGAGGAGCAACAATTAAGTGTTAGGTAGGCCACACAAGCTCACAGAACCAGACCGCCGAGTGCTGAAGTGCCTAGCACGTAAAACCGTCTGTCCTCGGTTGCAGCACTCAATACCAAGTTCCAAACTGACTCTGGAAGCAATGTTAGCACAAGAACTGAGGCTTCATGAAATGGATTTCCATGGCCGAGTAGCCACACACAAGCCTAAGATTACCATGCACAATGCCAAGCGTCGGCTGGAGTGGTGTAAAGCTCGCCGCCATTGGACTCTGGAGCAGTGGACAAGTGTTCTCTGGAGTGATGAATCACACTTCACCATCTGCCGATCCGATGGACGAATCTGAAAACGCTACCTGCCCGAATGCATAGCGCCACCTGTAAAGTTTGGTGAAGGAGGAATAATAGTCTGGGGCTGTTTTTCATGGTTCGGGGCTAGGCCCCTTAGTTCCAGTGAAGGGAAATCTTAACGCTACAGCATACAATAACATTCTAGACGATTCTGTGCTTCCAACTTTGTGGCAACAGTTTGGGGAAGGCCCTTTCCTGTTTCAGCATGACAATGTCCCCGTGCACAAAGCGAGGTCCATACAGAAATGGTTTGTCAAGATTGGTGTGACTGGCCTGCACAGAACCCTGACCTCAACCCTATTGAATTAGAACGCTGACTGCGAGCCAGGCCTAATCGCCCAACATCAGTGCCGACCTCACAAATGCTCTTGTGGCTGAATGGAAGCAGGTCCCCGTAGTGATGTTCCAACATCTAGTGGAAAGCCTTCCCAGAAGAGTGTAGGCTGTTATGGCAGCAATGGGGGGGACCAACTACATATTAATGCCCATGATTTTGGAATGAGATGTTCAACGAGCAGGTGTCCACATACTTTTGGAAATTAATTATATATCAAAGACGTTTAGATATGTTTGGAGATTATGGCCATAATGGATACAAACCTGTGAGGTGAAAAAGCACAACTCGCTCTCTATGTTCTCATAGATGTTATCTTCCTCACAGGAAAACCTGCGCGTTCCGCCTCCATACTGTGGTTTCACCAGTTTGTGCATTCCCAACAGCTCTGCACCACGCAGCAAGCTGAGGAAAAATGGAGAATGAGGGGAATTAGGATTTTAGCAGGTCAGATATTGCCTTTAATTTACAGTCCTGTTTCAGTCTCTATTTACCTAGCCTGATCCCATATTTGACTTTGCTGTCTTGCCAACTCCTCCTATGGTCATTGTCATACCAAACATTGCAACACAGAACAAAAATACCTGGAACCAGATCACTATTTACGAATTTGATGTTTATGAATGATATGGTAACAATGTGAGTACTTCGGCTGCCAAATGGTACATAGGGGTGCTTGTTTCAAACAATCACACAGAAACAAAATAGAATAGTACTTATTAGGTAATTATCAAGTTTTCAAGTTGTAATGTCATATGCACAAGTACAGTGAAATGCCTTTCTTGCAAGCTCCAACCCCAACAATGCAGTAATTGATATCAATGTAGCACAAAAAAATGACATACGGTAGAACACATGAGAAATAAAAAGAAGAAATGAGAAGAACATGAGAAAGTAAGTAAGCATACTATACAGTATGCCCATAGGGGCACAGGGCACAGGGGCATACTATACAGTATGCCCATAGGGGCACAGGGGCATACTATAGAGTGCCTTCAGAAAGTATTCAGACCTATTCACTAAGAGACCCTGTTAGTTAGCAGACCAGCCCAGTGTATCACAGATACAGGAGCCAGATGATTCTCTGCGGCAAAACGCCTTTCAATTAAATTCAGCAGGCGACACAAAATCAAATCAAATCAAATTTTATTGGTCACATACACATGGTTAGCAGATCTTATTGCGAGTGTAGCGAAATGCTTGTGCTTCTAGTTCCGACAGTGCAGTAATATCTAACAAGTAATCAAACAATTCCCCAACAACTACCTAATACACACAAATCTAAAGGGGTGAATGAGAATATGTACATATACAGTTGATTTCGGAAGTTTACATACACCTTGGCCAAATACATTTAATCTCAGTTTTTCACAATTCCTGACATTTAATTATAGTAAAAATTCCCTGTCTTAGGTCAGTTAGGATCACCACTTTATTTTAAGAATGTGAAATGTCAGAATAATAGTAGAGAGAATTATTTATTTCAGCTTTTATTTCTTTCATCACATTCCCAGTGGGTCAGAAGTTTACATACACTCAATTACTATTTGGTAGCATTGCCTTTAAATTGTTTAACTTGGGTCAAATGTTTTGTGTAGCCTTTCACAAGCATCCCACAATAAGTTGGGTGAATTTTGGCCCATTCCTCCTGACAGAGCTGGTGTAACAGAGTCAGGTTTGTAGGCCTCCTTGCTCGCACATGCTTTTTCAGTTCTGCCCACACATTTTCTATAGTATTGAGGTCAGGGCTTTTGTGATGGCCACTCCAATACCTTGACTTTGTTGTCCTTAAGCCATTTTGCCACAACTTTGAAAGTATGCTTGGGGTCATTGTCCATTTGGAAGACCCATTTGCAACCAAGCTTTAACTTCCTGACTGATGTCTTGAGATGTTTCTTCAATATATCCACATAATTTTCCTTCCTCATGATGCCATCTATTTTGTGAAGTGCACCAGTCCCTCCTGCAGCAAAGCACCCCCACAACATGATGCTGCCACTCTTGCAAGCCTCCCCCCCTTTTCTCCAAACATAACAATGGTCATTATGGCCAAACAGTTCTATTTTTGCTTCATCAGACCAGAGGACAATTCTCCAAAAAGTAGGATCTTTGTCCCCATGTGCAGTTGCAAAGCATAGTCTGGCTTTTTTATGGCGGTTTTGGAGCAGTGGCTTCTTCCTTGCTGAGCGGCCTTTCAGGTAATTCGATATTGGACTTGTTTTACTGTGGATATACAGTGAGGGAAAAAAGTATTTGATCCCCTACTGATTTTGTATCAGTCTATAATTGTAATGGTAGGTTTATTTGAACAGTAAGAGACAGAATAACAACAAAATAATCCAGAAAAACGCATGTGAAAAATTTTATAAATTTATTTGCATTTTAATGAGGGAAATAAGTATTTGACTCCCTCTCAATCAGAAAGATTTCTGGCTCCCAGGTGTCTTTTATACAGGTAACAATCTCCCTCGGCCTGGGGCTCCATGCAAGATCTCACCTCGTGGAGTTGCAATGATCATGAGAACGGTGAGGAATCAGCCCAGAACTACACGGGAGGATCTTGTCAATGATCTCAAGGCAGCTGGGACCATAGTCACCAAGAAAACAATTGGTAACACACTACGCCGTGAAGGACTGAAATCCTGCAGCGCCCGCAAGGTCCCCCTGCTCAAGAGAGCCATTTACATGCCGTCTGAAGTTTGCCAATGAACATCTGAATGATTCAGAGGATAACTGGGTGAAAGAGTTGTGGTCAGATGAGACCAAAATGGAGCTCTTTGGCATCAACTCAACTCGTTGTGTTTGGAGGAATAGGAATGCTGCCTATGACCCCAAGAACACCATCCCCACCGTCAAACATGGAGGTGGAAACATTATGCTTTGGGGGTGTTTTTCTGCTAAGGGGACAGGACAACTTCACCGCATCGATGGACAAATCTTGGGTGAGAACCTCCTTCCCTCAGCCAGGGCATTGAAAATGGGTCGTGGATTGGTGTTCCAGCATGACAATGACCCAAAACACACGGCCAAGGCAACAAAGGAGTGGCTCAAGAAGAAGCACATTAAGGTCCTGGAGTGGCCTAGCCAGTCTCCAGACCTTAATCCCATAGAAAATCTGTGGAGGGAGCTGAAGGTTCGAGTTGCCAAACGTCAGCCTCGAAACTTGACTTGGAGAAGATTTGCAAAGAGGAGTGGGACAAAATCCCTCCTGAGATGTGTGCAAACCTGGTGGCCAACTACAAGAAACGTCTGACCTCTGTGATTGCCAACAAGGGCTTTGCCACCAAGTACTAAGTCATGTTTTGCAGAGGGATTAAATACTTATTTCCCTCATTAAAATGCAAATCAATTTATAACATTTTTCACATGCGTTTCTCTGGATTTTTTCTGGATTTTTTCTCTCACTGTTCAAATAAACCTACAGTTAAAATTACAGACTGATAATTTCTTTGTCAGTGGGCAAATGTACAAAATCAGCAGGGGATCAAATACTTTTTTCCCCTCACTGTAGATACTTTTGTACCTGTTTCCTCCAGGATCTTCACAAGGTCCTTTGCTGTTGTTCTGGGATTGATTCACACTCTTCGCACCAAAGTACGTTCATCTCTAGGAGACAGAACGCGTCTCCTTCCTGAGCGGTATGACAGCTGTGTGTTTATACTTGCGTACTATTGTTTGTACAGATGAACGTGCTGCCTTCAGGCGTTTGGAAATTGCTCCCAAGAATGAACCAGAGTTGTGGAGGTCTACAATATTTTTTCTGAGGTCTTGGCTGATTTCTTTTGATTTTCCCATGATGTCAAGCAAAGAGGCACTGAGTTTGAAGGTAGGCCTTGAAATACATCCACAGGCACACCTCCAATTGACTCAAATTATGTCAATAAACCTATCAGAAGCTTCTAAAGTCATTACATAATTTTCTGGAATTTTCCAAGTTGTTTAAAGCCACAGTAAACTTAGTGTATGTAAACTTCTGACCCACTGGAATTGTGATACAGTGAATTATAAGTGAAATTATCTGTCTGTTAACAATTGTTGGAAGAATTACTTGTGTCATGCACAAAGTAGATGTCCTAACCGACTTATAAAAACTATAGTTTGTTAACAAGAAATTTGTGGAGTGGTTGTAAAAGTAGTTTTAATGACTCCAACCTAAGTGTATGTAAACTTCTGACTTCATCTATAAGTATATGGATGAGCGATGGCCGAGCGGTATAGGCAAGGTGCAGTAGATGGTATAAAACACAGTATATACATGTGATATGAGTAATTTAAGACATGTAAACATTATTAAAGTGGCATTGTTTAAACACTGCAGGTCCTTGCTGCTACTCAGAAGCGTCATGCCCATAGGGGCACAGAGGCATGCATACAGCGCCTTCGGAAAGTATTCAGACCCCTTGACTTTTTCCACATTTTGTTACGTTACAGCCTTATTCTAAAATTGATTAAATAGTTTTTTCCCCCCTCATCAATCTGCACACTATCACATAATGACAAAGCAAAAACATTTTTGCTAATTTATAAAAAATAAATAAAACTGAAATATCACATTTACATAAGTATTCAGACCCTTTACTCAGTACTTTGTTGAAGCACCTTTAGCAGCGATTACAGCCTTGAGTCTTCATGGGTATGACGCTACAAGCTTGGCATACCTGTATTTGGAGAGTTTCTCCCATTCTTCTCTGCAGATCCTCTCAAGCTCTGTCCGGTTGTATTGGGAGCGTTGCAGCACATCTGTTTTCAGGTATCTCCAGAGATGTTCGAACGGGTTCTAGACAGTCGGCCATATGCTTCAGTCTGGAGGAGTTCGTGGCGGAGGTGAAGAAAGTTTTATATGCTCCATTGTCTAGGAGATAGGCTGCCCGGAAGTTACTCCAGCTTTAGCAATACTCCTGCAGTGTGGCAGACTATGCAGTGTATTTCCGCACATCGGCAGCAGAGAGTGCCTGGAACCCGGAAGCGCTGTTCGACATGTTCCTGCAGGGGGTATCAAATGAAGTAAAGGATGAGCTTGCAGCCCGGGAACTACCGACGGATCTCGACTTGCTCATCGCCTTTACCGTTCGGATCGATGGGTGACTACGGGACCGGAGGAAGGAGAGGAGGTTAGATTTCACTCGCCCGCCCAAGGTTTCCACCTCGCCTCAGAGACATCCCGGAAGTCCCCCAGCTGAACGGCTATACAGACTTCACACGAAGAGTTGCCTGTATTGTGAGACTACTGGTCATTTCGTGGCAACCTGTCCACTAAAAGACCAGGTTCACCGGTATGAGCGAGTACTCTGGTGGGCCATACAGAGAACTTTTCCTCTCCCCTTACTCGCACCCCTTTTCATGCCATCTTGCTGTGGGGGAACCAGTCGGAAGCTCTCCGGGTACTCATCGACTCTGGGGCAGATGAGAGCTTTATGGACGCTACCATGGCATTCGAGCTGGGCATTACCACTCAGCCCCTCTCCATTCCTATGGACGTTAGAGCGGTGGACGGGCACTCTATAGTCCGGGTCACCCACAATACCACCCCATCAACCTACGTGTGTCAGGGAACCACAGCGAGACAATCCAATTCCTGCCTCATGTTCCCGTTGTATTGGGATTCTCTTGGCTCCAGCGACACAATCCCTTTATTGACTGGTCTGCTGGTGCCATCATGGGCTGGAGCCCGTTCTACCACTCTCATTGCCTGAAGTCAGCGCAGCCTGCCCCGGGATGTCTTCCTGGCGGCTCGGAAGTTGCCCCGGACCTCTCCGCCATTCCCGCGGAGTACCAGGACCTTCGGGAGGTGTTCAGTAAGGCCCGCACCGACCCTATGTCTGCGGGATCAACCTTCTCCCTGGCACCACTCTGCCCCGGGGACGACTGTACTCTCTGTTGGGTCCAGAGACCAAGGCTTTAGAGACCTACATTGAGGACTCCCTAGCTGCAGGGTTCATCCGTCCTTCTGCCTCTCCCGCCGGCACTGGGTTCTTCTTTGTGGAGAAGGACAAAATCCTGCACCCGTGCATCGACTACCAGGGCCTCAATGACATCACTTGAAAAAAACGTAACCCGCTACCACTCATCTCCTCTGCCTTTGAGCCGCTCCAGGGTGCCACCGTGTTCTCCAAGCTGGACCTATGGAACGCCTACCACCTGGTGAGGATATGGGAAGGGGACGAGGGGAAGACTGCCTTCAACATGGCCAGCAGTCACTACGAGTATCTGGTCATGCCATTTGGCCTTACCAACACCCCTGTTCCAGGCTCTGGTAAATTATGTTCTCCGCGACATGTTCATCTTCGTCTACCTCGACGACATCCTAGTTTTCTCCTGCTCCGCCCAAGAGCACATGCTCCACGTCCGACAGGTTCTCCAACGCCTCCTGGAGAACCAGCTTTTTGTAAAAGCAGAGAAGCACGAATTCCATCGCTCCACCATCCCCTTCCTGGGTTACATCATTGCTGCAGGGAGTGTACAGATGGATCCCTGGAAGGTGAGAGCGGTGGTGGATTGGCCCCAGCCTTCATCCAGAGTGCAACTGCAACGTTTCCTGGGATTTGCCAACTTTTATCGGGGGTTACAGCACCCTGGCTTTTCCCCTGTCTACACTCACCTCTCCCAAGGTTCTGTAACTTATGGACTCTGATCTGGATTACTGACCTCTGCCTGCCCTTGACCTGTTGTTTGGCTTGCCCCCTGTTCTAGTAATACACTTTTGTTACTTCGACACTGTCTGCATCTGGGTCTTCTCCTGAAACGTGATAGTATGTGAGTGCGTGTGCGTGTGTCCATATAAATGTGTGTGCATGTTTTGTGTGCGTTGGAGTGTCAGTGTGCAAGAGTGTGTAGAGTTCTGTGAGTGTGCAAAGAGACAGTGCAAAAGGGTCAGCTCAGATAGTTAACATATAGCCATTTCATTTCTGACATAAATGTCAGGTCAGAAGTGGGATATCTTACTTCTCGAATGTGCTTGTAATGCAGAACGCATATCCCTGTGTGTGTTGATGCTGTCTGATCTGGATTGTAGCTTGTGGGATTCCCAGTCGGATATGGTTCAGCAGCCATAGCAAGGTGTGGTCATCTATGGTGTCTACAAAAAAAATGAAAATGGTCAGTTTCTATATCAGCTTTTGTATGTAGGAGCCAATTTACAGTGGGGCAAAAAAGTATTTAGTCAGCCACCAATTGTGCAAGTTCTCTCACTTAAAAAGATGAGAGAGGCCTGTAATTCTCATCATAGGTACACTTCAACTATGACAGACAAAACGAGGAAAAGAAATCCAGAAAATCACATTGTAGGATTTTTAATGAATTTATTTGCAAATTATGGTGGAAAATAAGTATTTGGTCACATACAAACAAGCAAGATTTCTGGCTCTCACAGACCTGTAACTTCTTCTTTAAGAGGCTCCTCTGTCCTCCACTCGTTACCTGTATTAATGGCACCTGTTTGAACTTGTTATCAGTATAAAAGACACCTGTCCACAACCTCAAACAGTCACACTCCAAACTCCACTATGGCCAAGACCAAAGAGCTGTCAAAGGACACCAGAAACAAAATTGTAGACCTGCACCAGGTTGGGAAGACTGAATCTGCAATAGGTAAGCAGCTTGGTTTGAAGAAATCAACTGTGGGAGCAATTATTAGGAAATGGAAGACATACAAGACCACTGATAATCTTCCTCGATCTGGGGCTCCACGCAAGATCTCACCCGTGGGGTCAAAATGATCACAAGAACGGTGAGCAAAAATCCCAGAACCACACGGGGACCTAGTGAATGACCTGCAGAGAGCTGGGACCAAAGTAACAAAGCCTACCATCAGTAACACACTACGCAGCCAGGGACTCAAATCCTGCAGTGCCAGACGTGTCCCCCTGCTTAAGCCAGTACATGTTCAGGCCCGTCTGAAGTTTGCTAGAGAGCATTTGGATGATCCAGATGAGGATTGGGAGAATTTCATATGCTCAGATGAAACCAAAATAGAACGTTTTGGTAAAAACTCAACTCGTCGTGTTTGGAGGACAAAGAATGCTGAGTTGCATCCAAAGAACACCATACCTACTGTGAAGCATGGGGGTGGAAACATCATGCTTTGGGGCTGTTTTTCTGCAAAGGGACCAGGACGACTGATCCGTGTAAAGGAAAGAATGAATGGGGCCATGTATCGTGAGATTTTGAGTGAAAACCTCCTTCCATCAGCAAGGGCATTGAAGATGAAACGTGGCTGGGTCTTTCAGCATGACAATGATCCCAAACACACCGCCCGGGCAACGAAGGAGTGGCTTCGTAAGAAGCATTTCAAGGTCCTGGAGTGGCCTAGCCAGTCTCCAGATCTCAACCCCATGGAAATCTTTGGAGGGAGTTGAAAGTCCGTGTTGCCCAGCGACAGCCCCAAAACATCACTGCTCTAGAGGAGATCTGCATGGAGGAATGGGCCAAAATACCAGCAACAGTGTGTGAAAACCTTGTGAAGACTTACAGAAAACGTTTGACTTCTGTCATTGCCAACAAAGGGTATATAACAAAGTATTGAGATAAACTTTTGTTATTGACCAAATACTTATTTTCCACCATAATTTGCAAATAAATAAATTAAAAATCCTACAATGTGATTTTCTGGATTTCTTTTTCTCATTTCGTCTGTCATAGTTGAAGTGTACCTATGATGAAAATTACAGGCCTCTCTCATCTTTTTAAGTTGGAGAACTTGCACAATTGGTGGCTGACTAAATACTTTTTTTCCCCACTGTACATGCATTAACATTGAACCTGTTGCAATTGCTTGACCATTTACACTTTATATTCTAGTCATTCATCAGACACTCTTGGAGCCACTTAATAAGTGTATTCAAATAAGGATGTTGAAACAACGACATTCTTCAGAGCTTGACAGAAGTAGCAGCAGTAACCGTGGGAGGACGGAGCCGTGGAAAGGTCAATCCAATCAAATTAGGTAAACACCTGAGAGTGTATGGGGCAAGTGACCACTGCATTCATTTCATCCCTTCTAGCAAGAATCAGTGCAATAATTAATATCCAATTTTGATCCGTTGGTTTGACTTTTATTACTGAAATTGATCCATGTGTAGCATGCATTCCCACAGCATGTGCAGAATCCTAGAGTACCTTACTCTGTAATAAACATACAGGTAATGCAGGGCTGCCCAACCCTCTTCCTGGAGATCTACTGTCCTGTAGGTCTTCAGTCCAACCCTCTTCCTGGAGATCTACTGTCCTGTAGGTCTTCAGTCCAACCCTCTTCCTGGAGATCTACTGTCCTGTAGGTCTTCAGTCCAACCCTCTTCCTGGAGATCTACTGTCCTGTAGGTCTTCAGTCCAACTCTCTTCCTGGAGATGTACTGTCCTGTAGGTCTTCAGTCCAACTCTCTTCCTGGAGATGTACTGTCCTGTAGGTTTTCAGTCCAACCCTAGTTTAGCATATCTGATTCAGCTGGTTAAGGTCTTGTTCGGCAGCTAATTAGTAGAATCAGGTGTGTTAAATTAGCGTTGGACTGAAAACCCACAGGATGGCAGATCTCCAGGAAGAGGGTTGGGCAGCCCTGAGGTAATGGATGTGATTTAGTAGTCCCCGTGAACTGTTCCATGTCACGTCTCCGAGTGATTGGCTCATTGCCCACAATGGCTAATAAGATTCCCGTCTACATTTCCCATCATGATTGAGGGGACTGAACCATAGAAGGTGAATGTGGTGATTAAGTGTACCTGAGAATGTCATTAGGATATCACAGTCTTCCGTGGGAACCATTTTCAGCCAGGATTTATGGGACATGATGTACCGTCTGGCCTGGGAGAGGCGTTTCCCAAACAATTTATCTAAAGGGGAGAGGTAGAGGGGAGGAGAGAGAGGGCGAGGGGGGGGATGCATAGACAGATGGAGGGTAAGAACAGTTCTCGTCAGTGCGGTGTAATAGGGAAAGAAGTGACAGAAGGAGAGAGGGAGGATTCTATCAAAGTGCCAAATCCTCACTGTCAGCCTTGTCACTTTTCTACTCATCAACAAGGCCAAAGCAGTTTGTTACTCCTTTCTCTCCTCAGACAATTTGAAATGCGCACAGATCATCCCAAATCATGAAAGAATCAAAAATGACAATTTTCTACATTGCACTGTGTAATTCAAGTCGTTTTTTGCACAACCGAACATGAGGCTCACCATTTACATAAACACCAAACAAGTGTTTACTCTACTAAGCTGCAGTACTTGTAGGGTAGCTTTTGAAAACTGCTCTTGAAAACCAACCACTACATGGGAGGTACAAACCACAGGCTCCAACTTAATCAGGTCAAACGACATGTGACAGGAACAATGAGAATCTCGAATGCTCTTGTCAGTGCATTTACCCACTGAAGTGGTATCTCACTCATAAGCCACCTATTACTGGCATGAAAAGTAGTCCTCTAACCTTCCCCGCCCCTTCCCTCTCTCCCGTTCTCTCTCACACACACACACAGACACCCACAAACACCACTAGGCTGTAGTGGGTGAGCCGTGTACAGCTTGTGCAGTGAAATGTATCTTGTCACTCTAACTGGGCGCTACTGTAGGGCTTTTGTTCTGAACAACATGAACTACTCTATCCTTCCCCTTTCTTGCACAACCACATCTTATACTTTTATCTTCACTGCCAAGTTACAATGTTTAAACCTATGACAGCGCCATACCCGGGACTTCTAGTGCTGGGACTGCTAAGGGACTAGTAGCTATACTACACTGAACAAAAATATAAACGCAACATGTAAAGTGTTTGTCCCATATTTCATGAGCAGAAATTAAAGATCACAGAAAGGTTCCATATGCACAATAAGCTTATTTCTCTCAAATGTTGGGCACAAATTTGTTTACATCCCAGTTAGTGAGAATTTCTCCTTTGCCAAGATAATCCATCCACCTGACAGATGCGGCATATAAAGAAGCTGATTAAACAGCATGATCATTACACAGGTGAACCTTGCGCTGGGGACAATAAAAGGCCATTTTAAAATGTGCAGTTTTGTCACACAACACAATGCCACAGATGTCTCAAGTTTTGAGGGAGCGTGCAATTGGCATGCTGACTGCAGGAATGTTCACCATAGCTTTTGCCGGGGAGAATAGAATGCTAATTTCTCTACCATAAGTCGCCTCAAACATAGTTTTAGAAAATTTGGTATACATCCATAACGTACAAAATCAGCAGAGAATCAAATACTTTTTTCCCTCACTGTATAACCATATACAATTTCAGTAGCACATGTCTTAGTAATGGACTGTGCCATCCCCACGGCCTCCACAATGGATTAGTCCACTCAGACAGGCGCGAATCAGACAGGTGTCTTGTACACCATGAAATGATTATTTTTTGCTACTGCTCGACTAAAGAAATCTTGGTCGACCAACAGCCTATCGACCAAACAATTGACCAGTCGACTAAATGGGGTCAGCCCTACTACCCACAGCCTTTACTATGGTGTTCTTTTCCTAACCAAAGCTTTAATTTTAAGACCAATTCAATTTTGCCCAATTTTGTTAATTGTAGGTGTGCAAGTGTGTGTGTGTGTGTACTGAATGGAGGACACTTTAGTCTAACAGTAAAATGTTCACAAATGCAGTCCAAAGCCTATTTAAAATGGGCTGTGCCCTCATCCAAAAGCACATCTGGGCCCATATTCATATCCTAGATCAGTGATCCTACTCCAAGGTGTTTTGTAAATACAAGCTCTGAGCATCACCTCATTAATTGTTTTCAATTGCATCAGTGCTCATAGGCTTCCCCCACATTGTTAGATAACAGGGACAGCTAGGCATTGGCAGCAGAACGCTTCAAGAATATAATATCTTCGTTTACAGATAATTGGATTCTTATCTATCGACCTCCATCTCCAAATTCACAGTAAGGCCAAATCCTGTGCCATACTGTTTTCCTCTGCTGCTCTTTGAGGACTTTCTTCAACCATTGCAAAAAATACCAGTCAGTCAGCTCTCACCTCTACCACATAGCTGTGACAGAATATGCTAAAAAAAGTAAGTGCAGTAAAATGTGTCTTATGTTCTCGCCTTGACATCTTCATGATATGGCATCATTGTGTCCTGAGTATATGTTCACTGGCAGAGTAAACACTTGAAGATTAGGCTGTGTGTGTTCACTGGTAGAGGGGAAAGGGGGATACCTAGTCAGTTGTCCAACGGAATGTATTCAACTGAAATGTGTCTTTCGCATTTAACCCAACCCCTCTGAATCAGAGAGGTGCTGGGAGTTGTCTTTATCGACATCCACGTCTTAGGCGCCTGGGGAACAGTGGGTTAAACTGCCTTGCTCAGGGGCAGAAGGACAGATTTTTACCTTGTCAGCTCGGCAGGTAGCCTAGCTAACCACTAGGCTACCTGCTGCCCCAGTAAACACATGCAGAGTAGGCTGTGTGTTTGGTTGTTTCAGTAAAATGTAAATGTTAAAGATAGACTATGCAGGAATTGCTACGTCATTTCCCGGTTGTTAAAATTCTAATAGTTTGCCTAATTTCAGTTTATGTGACCAAACAAGCAAGTATAGTGTAGAGCAGTGTTTCCCAAACTCAGTCCTGGATATTTCAGCTTTAAGTATAGGCCTACAAAAATGTGGACTTGAAAGAAATGTGTGTGGTTGCTTAATGTTATCCACAATGCAGTTTTTCAGGAGAACAAAGTTGTAATAAAATAACCACGGTAGGCTACTAAAATCCAACATTAAATATTTAGGAAGATGATATCATCCGTTGTGAGGAAATATCATGCATTTTTAAACAGTCTGTTTGAGATACAAGTTTGAGGTTGGGCTTTTGAAGTGTTTTTTACCCTCACATTTATGCTTTGGCCACAAATAGGAGTATAGGATGAGTCAACAACATTATTTGTGTGTGAGTTAACAGAATATTAACTTTTAAAAGTGAGATTTTTACTGGACAATTATTTTACTTCTTTGACAGCTAGACCACTGAAATAAATCATTAACATCCAATATTTATCAAAATACAAAGTCTACATTAAAACAATATAATGAATGAAAAGGACTAGGCTACACCTGTGGGACCACAAAAGCCAGCCCAGCCGCAACTTGGCCTTTCTCATTCTCATTGGAATGCGCAATGAGAAAGGCCAAGTTGCGGCTGGGCTGGCTTTTGTGATCCCACAGGTGTAGGACGCGACGCAGTACCAAAAAATTTAAACATGTGGCATGAAAAATGAAAGGTGAAGGCTAAACTATGGGATTAACCACGAAGGCTGGGGTCAATTGCATTTTTCGTGAATGTATGAGAATACGGCATCATAGCCTACCACCACAAATAGCATAATTGATAATTATCCTATCTGTAAACATCGATCTCGAATTTACGCACCCTGTCACGACGACAAATGCTGTGTTCCTCAAGACACTTACCCAGTACACCTGACGACATTGAAGATGTTTGTTCTTGCTTAGTTATCTTGTCCTCTTCGGTGGGCACTGTCTTCTGCATCCTCTCCCCTGCACTTTCCCTGTCTGCGGTACAGTTGTGTTTACAGACTCGGCGATATTAGGTGCCGCACGCTCACGTCATAAGTATGCATGAATTCACTGTCAAGTGCAGGTCCTGTGCTGGAAAGACAGCACTGCAACTATGGAATATGATGTTCCATGAGCGTTGTATGAACAAGGTTGGGGATACCCGCCTACCCTACCTGATGATGGACTGCACACGCCAGTCTTCCTTGACTGAGCAGTGAAGAAGGGGGAGTTAGGAGGTTGACACTAAGTAGGAATATAGGAATGAAGACGACTGATGGTAGAGCTACAGCAAAGGTGGATCTCTTTTGCTTTGCAACATCTGTCGTCAATGATGCAGTGATAACAAATATATCAATATCTGCTACCTTCCATTGGAGTGGAGTAAAACATTATGTGAGGTGGTTTTGTGACATAAAAGGGCTATAAAATGGCATCTTCTATTGCAACTCTATCCATCATGTAGGCTAGACATAACATAAAAGGCACTGTGGAGTTCTATCTATGTTGTAGCCTACATTCAGGTATATGATTCATGTGTCACAGACAATTTGCCACTTATTGAACATACTGTATGTATAGTGCATTCAGGAAAGTATTCCGACCCATTGACTTTTTTCACATTTTGTTACGTTACAGTCTTATTCTAAAATTGATGAAATAGTTTTTTCCCCTCATCAATCTACACACAATACCCCACAATGATAAATCAAAAACAGGTTTTTGTAAATTTTTGCAAATGTATAAAAAAATATCACATTTACATAAGTATTCAGACCCTTTACTCAGTACTTTCTTGAAGCACCTTTGACAGCGATTACAGCCTCGAGTCTTCTTGGGTATTACGCTACAAGCTTGGCACATCTGTATTTGGGGAGTTTATCCCATTTTTCTCTGCAGATCCTCTCAAGCTCTGTCAGGTTGGATGGGGAGCGTCGCTGCACATCTATTTTCAGATCTCTCCAAAGATGTTCGATTGGTTTCAAGTCCGGGCTCTGGCTGGGCCACTCAAGGACATTCAGAGACTTGTCCCGAAGCCACTTGTCTTGGCTATGTGCTTAGGGTCATTGTCCTGTTGGAAGGTGAACCTTCGCCCCCAGTCTGAGGTCCTGAGCGCTCCGAAGCAGGTTTTTTATCAAGGATCTCTCTGTACTTTAGTCCGTTCATCTTTCCCTCTATCCGGACTAATCTCCCAGTCCCTGCCACTGAAAAACATCCCCACAGCATGATGATGCCACCACCATGATTCACCGCAGGGATGGTGCCAGGTTTCCTCCAGATGTGGTGCTTGGAATTCAAGCAAAATAGTTCAATCTTGGTTTCATCAGACCAGAGAATCTTGTTTCTCATGGTCTGAGAATCTTTAGTTGCCTTTTGGCAAACTCCAAGCGGGCTGTCATGTGTCTTTTACTGAGGAGTGGCTTCCGTCTGGCCACTCTACCAAAAAGGCCTGATTGGTGGAGTGCTGCAGAGATGGTTGTCCTTCTGGAAGATTCTCCCATCTCCGCAGAAGAACTCTGGAGCTCTGTCAGAGTGACCATCGGGTTCTTGGTCACCTCCCTGACCAAGGCCCTTCTCCACCGATTGCTCTTTTTTTGCCGGGCGGCCAGCTCTAGGAAGAGTCTAGTTGGTTCCAAACTTCTTCCATTTAAGAATGATGGAGGAAACAGTGTTCTTGGGGACCTTCAATGCTGCAGAAAGGTTTTGGTACCCTTCCCCAGATCTGTGCCTTGACACAATCCTGTCTCGGAGCTCTACGGACAATTCCTTCGACCTCATGGCTTGGTTTTTGCTCTGACATACACTGTCAACCTTACAGGTGTATGCCTTTCCAAATCATGTCCACTCAATTGAATTTACCACAGGTGAACTCCAATTAAGTTGTGGAAATATCTCATGGATGATCAATGGAAACAGGATGCACCTGAGCTCAATTTCGAATCTCATAGAAAACAATCTGAATACTGATGTAAATAAGTTTTTTTTATACATTTGCTAAAATGCATAAAAACCTGTGGTCGCTTTGTCATTATGTGTTATTGTGTGTAGATTGATGAGGGAAAAAAATATGTAAAACATTTTAGGATGAGGCTGTAACGTCAACAAAATCTGGAAAAAGTCATGGTGTCTGAATACTTTCTGAATGCACTGTAGATGTGTAATATATCCATCACCCTTTATGTATGAGATGTAGTCCTGTTACCTCTATACCCACCATGTGACACTTCAATGGCTCCCTCACGAGAAAAAAAACATACATTTCATGGGATCACGTGATTTAATGTGAAGCAACATGTGACAACATGTGAAGCAACATAAAACTACATGTCACATGTAGGTGACGTGAGAACATGATCTCATGTGAAATTGATGCGAAATAAATGTGACAACATGTGGATGCATAATTTCAATAGGTCATAACATGACGTGACAACATTTGAGCACGTGATTACAATATGGGGATGCAACATTTCAACATGTGATACCATACCTTAGGTAAAGGCCTCTCTTTTGTCCCCACATATGAAACAAACTCTTTTGAGCTAAAGACTGATCTTTTTCGATCAGGCATATGTTTGGCAAGTCTAATGACTCCAATGATACACAAAAGCCCTATGTTCAAACACAAGAGTATATTTGTGCCTCAAGTATCAAATCCTTCCATTCACACCTGTAGAATTGTGGAACACGGTGTTTTCAACTTTTGTCAGTCCAAACCACCTTATTCTCCAAAGAATGTGAGCCGAGATGAAAGACTAGCCATTCAGGAACTTGCTAGATACTCGGATTGTCATTAAACCTGCCAATAAGGGAGGAGCTATAGTCTATCAGACTATAAGGCAGAGAGAGAGGCCGATCGCCAGCTTGATGATGAACATTTTTATAGGAAACTCAGAACTGACCCAACGTCTGACTTATAGACTAAGATAGCCAACTATCTGACATTTGTATATAGTATAGTATATAAAATGGCGGCGGAAGAAATGGCAGCAGTTTTACGGGCGCCCAACCAATTGTGCAAACAATTGTGCTATTATGTGTTTTTTTTCTGCGTTATTTGTAACTTATTTTGTACATAATGTTTCTGCAACCATAAAAAAAAAAAAAAAAAGAGCTGCTGGATATCAGGACAGCGATCACTCACCTCGGATTAGACAAATATGTTCTTCAACAAGCAAGACGGGGTGGTCTGTGCATATTTGTAAACAACAGCTGGTGCACGAAATCTAAGGAAGTCTCTAGATTTTGCTCGTCTGAAGTAGAGTATATTGTGATAAATTACAGGCCTAGAGAGTTTTCAGCTATACTTTTCGTGGCTGTTTATTTACCACCACAGACAGATGCTGGCACTAAGACCGCACTCCGTCAGCTGTATAAGGAAATAAGCAAACAGGAAACCATTCACCCAGAGGCGGCACTCCAAGTGGCCAGAGACTTTAATGCAGGGAAACTTCTATCAAATTTCTATCAACATGTTAAATGTGCAACCAGAAAGAAAAAAAATTCTAGATCACCTGTACTCCACACACAGAGATGCATACAAAGCTCTCCCTCGCCCTCCATTTGGTAAATCCGACCACAACTCTATCCTCCTGATTCCTGCTTACAAGCAAAAATTAAAGCAGGAAGCACCAGTGACTCGGTCTATAAAAAAGTGGTCAGATAAAGCAGATGCTAAACTACAGGACTGTTTTGCTATCACAGACTGGAACATGTTCTGTGATTCTTCCGACGGCATTGAGGAGTACACCACATCAGTCACTGGCTTTATCAATAATTGCATTGAGGACGTCGTCCCCACAGTGACTGTACATACATACCCCAACCAGAAGCCATGGATTACAGGTAACATTCACACTGAGCTAAAGGGTAGAGCTGCCGCTTTCAAGGTGCGGGACTCTAACCCGGAAGCTTACAAGAAATCCTGCTATGCCCTGAGACAAACCATCAAACAGGCAAAGTGTCAATACAGGTCTAAGATTGAATCATACTACACCGGCTCCTACGCTCGTCTTATGTGGCAGGGCTTGCAAACTATTACAGACTACAAAGGGAAGCACAGCCGCGAGCTGCCCAGTGACACAAGCCTACCAGACGAGCAAAATCATTTCTATGCTCGCTTCGAGGCAAGCAACAGTGAGGCATGCATGAGAGCATCAGCTGTTCCGGACGTCTGTGAGATCACGCTCTCCGCAGCCGACGTGAGTAAGACCTTTAAACAGGTCAACATACACAAGGCTACGGGGCCAGACGGATTACCAGGACATGTGCTCCGGGCATGTGCTGACCAACTGGCAGGTGTCTTCACTAACATTTTCAACATGTCCCTGATTGAGTCTGTAATACCAACATGTTTCAAGCAGACCACCATAGTCCCTGTGCCCTTGGAACACAAACCTGTCTAAATGACTACAGACCCGTAGCACTCACGTCCGTAGCCATGAAGTGCTTTGAAAGGCTAGTAATGCTCACATCAACACCATTATCCCAGAAACCCCAGACCCACTCCAATTTGCATACCGCCCAAACAGATCCACAGATGATGCAATCTCTATTGCACTCCACACTGCCCTTTCCCACCTGGACAAAAGGAACACTTATGTGAGAATGCTATTCATTGACTACAGCTCAGTGTTCAACACCATAGTACCCTCAAAGCTCATCACTAAGCTAAGGTTCCTGGAACTAAACACCTCCATCTGCAACTGGATCCTGGACTTCCTGATGGGCCGCCCCCCAGGTGGTGAGGGTAGGTAGCACCACATCTGCCACGCTGATCCTCAACGCTGGAGCCCCCAGGGGTGAGTGCTCAGTCCCCTCCTGCACTCTCTGTTCACCCACGACTGCATGGCCAGGCACGACTCCAACACCATCATTAAGTTTGCAGACGACACAACGGTGGTAGGCCCGATCACCGACAACGACAAGACAGCCTATTGAACTTCCGGCGCCGACAGAGATGGCAGCCTCGCTTCACATTCTCAGGAAACTATGCAGTATTTTGTTTTTTTATGTATTACTTCTTACATTGTTACCCCGGGAAATATTAAGTTTTATTACATACAACCGAGAGGAACTATTGGATATAAGAGCAACGTCAACTTACCAACATTACGACCAGGAATACGACTTTCCCGGAGCGGATTCTTTGTTTGGTACCCCAACTAGGACAATAGACTGGATCCCAAACAACGGCGGCGCTGGAGAAGGGGGAAACGCGGCGGTCTGTTAGTCAGGCTACGTCGATGGTCGCATCGTGCACCTCTCCCGAGTATTTTAATTGCTAATGTCCAGTCTCTGGACAACAAGATGGATGAAATCAGAGCGAGGGTTGCCTTTCAGAGAGACATCCGAGACTGCAACGTTCTTTGCTTCACGGAAACATGGCTCACTCAGGACACGTTATCAGAGTCGGTACAGCCACCTGGTTTCTCCACGCATCGCGCCAACAGAAACAAACTTCTATCTGGTAAGAAGAAGGGTGGGGGTGTGTGTCTTATAATTAACAAGACGTGGTGTGATCATAACAACATACAGGAACTCAAGTCCTTTTGTTCACCTGACATAGAATTCCTTACAATCAAATGCTGACCGCATTATCTACCAAGAGAATTCGCCTCGATTATAATCACAGCCGTGTACATCCCCCCTCAAGCTGACACATCGACGGCACTAAAAGAAATTCATTGGACTCTATGTAAATTGGAAACCACATATCCTGAGGCTGCATTTATTGTGGCTGGGGATTTTAATAAGGCTAATTTGAGAACAAGGCTCCCGAAATTTTACCAGCATATTGAATGTGCCACCCGGGCTGGTAAAATCCTGGATCATTGTTATTCCAACTTCCGTGATGCATACAAGGCTATTCTCCGCCCACCTTTCAGTCTGACCATGACTCCATTTTGTTGCTCCCAGCCTACAAACAGAAACTAAAACAGGAAACGCCCGTTCTCAGGTCTGTTCAACGCTGGTCCGACCAATCTGATTCCATGCTGCAAGATTGCTTCGAGCACGTGGACTGGGATATATTCTGCATAGTGTCGGACAACAACATTGATGTATACGCTGATTCGGTGAGCGAGTTTATTAGCAAGTGCATCGGTGATGTGGTACCCATAGCAACTATAAAACCTTCCCCAACCAGAAACCGTGGATTGATGGCAGCATTCGTGCAAAACTGAAAGCGCGAACCACTGCTTTTAACCAGGGTAAGGCTACTGGAAACATGACTCAATACAAACAGTGTAGCTATTCCCTCCGCAAGGCAATCAAACAAGCTAAGCGTCAATATAGAGACAAAGTAGAGTCACAATTCAACGGCTCAGACACGAGAGGAATGTGGCAGGGTCTACAGTCAATCACGGACTACAAAAAGAAAATCAGCCCCCGTCGCGGACCACGACGTCCTGCTCCCAGACAAACTAAACAACTTCTTTGCTCGCTTTGAGGATAATACAGTGCCACCGACACGGCCCGCTACCAAAACCTGCGAGCTCACCTTCACCACAGCCAACGTGAGGAAAACATTTAAATGTGTTAACCCTCGTAAGGCTGCTGGCCCAGATGGCATCCCTGGCCGTGTCCTCAGAGCATGCGGCAGACCAGCTGGCTGGTGTGTTTACGGACATATTCAACCAGTCCCTATCCCAGTCTGCTGTTTCCACATGCTTCCAGAGGGCCACCATTGTTCCTGTTCCCAAGAAAGCTAAGGTGACTGAGCTAAATGACTATCGCCCCGTAGCACTCACTTCTGTCATCATGAAGTGCTTTGAGAGACTAGTCAAGGATCATATCACCTCCATCCTGCCAGACACCCTGGACCCACTTCAATTTGCTTACCGTCCCAATAGGTCCACAGACGACGCAATCGCAATCACACTGCATACTGCCCTAACCCATCTGGACAAGAGGAATACTTATGTAAGAATGCTGTTCATCGACTACAGCTCAGTATTTAACACCATAGTTCCCTCCAAGCTCGTCATTAACTTGTTAGGGAGTGGCAGCTGAGGGGTCGGTTTTGGAGAGCCTGGCGTGCCCAAAGTAAAATGCCTCCCATTCAGGCCCAGAATATATGTTTATCAAAGTGTTGGAAAAACTTGTCAATAATCAACTGACTGGCTTTCTTGATGTCTATAGTATTCTCTCTGGTATGCAATCTGGTTTCTGCTCAGGCTATGGATATGTCACTGCAATCTTGATTCTAAGCAATGTTGTGCTGGTATTTTTATTGACTTGGCCAAAGCGTTTGATACTGTAGACCATTCCATTCTTGTGGGCCGGCTAAGGAGTATTGGTGTCTCTGAGGGGTCTTTGGCCTGGTTTGCTAACTACCTCTCTCAAAGAGTGCAGTGTATCAAGTCAGGACATCTGCTGTCTCAGCCACTGCCTGTCACCAAGGGTGTACCCCAAGGCTCAATCCTAGTCCCCACGCTCTTCTCAATTTATATCAACAACATAGCTCAGGCAGTAGGAAGCCTTATACTCAGCTGGCGCCTCCCCGGATTTTGTATTAAACGCTATAGAACAAAGCTTTATTAGTGTCCAACAAGCTTTCCCTGCCCTCAACCTTGTTCTGAACACCTCCAAAACAAAGGTCATGTGGTTTGGTAAGAAGAATGCCCTTCTCTCAACAGGTGTGATTACTACCTCTGAGGGTTTAGAGCTTGAGGTAGTCACCTCATACAAGTACTTGGGAGTATGGCTAGACGGTCCTTCTCTCGGCACATATCAAAGCTGCAGGCTAAGGTTAAATCTAGACTTGGTTTCCTCTATCATAATCTCTCCTCTTTTACCCCAGCTGCCAAACTACCCCTTATTCAGATGACCATCAAACCCATGCTAGATTATGGAGACATAATTTATAGATCGGCAGGTAAGGGTGCTCTTGAGCGGCTAAATGTTCATTACCATTCGGCCATCAGATTTGCCACCAATGCTCCTTATAGGACACATCACTGCACTCTATACTCTTCTGTAAACTGGTCATCTCTGTATACCCGTCGCAAGACCCACTGGTTGATGCTTATTTATAAAACCCTTTTAGGCCTCACTCCCCCCTATCTGAGATATCTACAGCAGCCCTCATCTTCCACATACAACACCTATTCTGCCAGTCACATTATGTTAAAGGTCCCCAAAGCACACACCTCCCTGGGTCGCTTGTCTATTCAGTTCGCTGCAGCTAGCGACTGGAACGAGCTGCAACAAACACTCAAACTGGTCATTAAGCCGATTTTGAAAAAACTCCCAGCATTCGTCAAAGATTCTACAGATGTGATAAACAAAATATCAGAACTGTCTAATCTCCCAGACAACATCATGTTGACTCTACATGAATATCTCTCATGAAAAAGGCCTAGATGCACTGGGATATTATCTACGGAGAAATGTCACCACCTAGTGAATTTATCTGTGAACTGGCTTCTCGAGTTCTCAAACTCAACTACTTTGCCTTTGAAAAACACTGTTTTTTTTCAAGTTAGTGGAAATGCTATGGGCTCCACCTTTGCCCCTAATCATGCTAATTTATATGTTTGTTATTTTGAGCAAAAGTTTATCTGTGACGAGACCAGGAACCCTTACTTCTCCGTGATCCTCAAATGATTCAGGTATATTGATGATATTCCCTGTGTGTGGATTGGCACTGAACAGGAACTCCATGAATTCACTTCCTTTTTGAACAGTATGGGTAGTGCGTACGGCCCAGTACATCACTGGGGCTAAGCTTCCTGCCATCCAGGACCTCTACACTGACCTGAAGTTCTCTATTGAATATGACCACAGGCGGGTCCATTTCTTGGACATGTGGATAGAGGTTGCTAATTGGGAACTTTATCACCACTATATCAGAAAGAGACTGGCAGAAAAACATTTCTCCTAGCAAGTAGCGCTCATTATAGTGCCCTTAAAAGAGGGTTACCCAAGAGCCAGTTCTATAGGCTCAGGAATTTATTGATGAAGCTGTCAATGTGAAACAACGTTTTCTGGACAGGGGTTTCTCCTCCCATTGTGTGGAAGATGCGCATCGAATTGCGCTCTCTAAACCTCGCCAGGATATACTCCAAAAAATTGTTAAAACTTCGAAGGAGTTCTATTTCTTGCATTGCTACATTCACCCCCAAAGCCTATATGATTAAAAACATAGTTATGAAGCACTGGCAAATGCTCACCTCAGACCGAGAGCTCGGCCAGGAATTAAAGGAACGCCCCCTTAATTGTCTACAAACGGGGCCCCAATCTTTGCAGTAGACTAGTCAGAGCCAGATTCAACATGGGCTCTAAACAAACCGCCCTTACTCCACTGAAAGATGGAAACTACCCTTATGGCAATTGTGCTCAGTGCAACAAAACCGAAAAAGTTCTGACACCCTAGGTCTGGATACAGTGTTAAAGGCGTGATCACATGCAACAGAAAACATTTGATTTACATCCCGTTTGTGACAACATGTACGAGGGCAAGACATCCAGAAGCTTGAAACAGAGAATAAGCCAACATGAGACGCAAGGATGAAAATGACCCTGTTACTTGTCACTATGTCCAGTGCTCTCACACTGTGTCTTCTCTACAATTCCAGGGCATTGAGAAGGTGGAAGTGTCACCAAGAGGAGGAGACAAGGACTACAAACTCTGCCAGAAAGAACTCCTCTGGATTCATACTTTAGGCACCCTAAAGCCGTAAGGATATAATAAGGATTTAATACGAGGGTCATGTTGTAATTCCTATTGTCATTATCTTAGCTTCACACGCACACACGCACACGCGCACACGCGCACACGCACACATGCACACACACACACACACACACACACACACACACACACACACACACACACACACACCCTCTCTGGTGTGGGTGTCCTGTAATCATGAAGGCCCTAGTGGCTGACAGGTTACCTTAACCTTTTATCTAGTTGTTTTCTAGAGTTCTGCATACAGTACCAGTCAAAAGTTTGGACACACCTACACATTCCAGAGTTTTTCTTTATTTTAATATTTTCTGCATTGTAGAATAATAGTGAAGACAAATCCCATCGTACCTTCTCCGCTATGCAATCTGGTTTCCGAGCTGGTCATGGGTGCATCTCAGCCACGTTCAAGGTCCTAAACGATATCATAACCGCCATCGATAAGAGACAATACTGTGCAGCCGTATTCCTCGACCTGGCCAAGGCTTTAGACTCTGTCAATCACCACATTCTTATCGGCAGACTCAACAGCCTTGGTTTCTCAAATGACTGCCTCGCCTGGTTCACCAACTACTTCTCTGATAGAGTTCAGTGTGTCAAATCGGAGGGTCTGTTGTCCGGACCTCTGGCAGTCTCTATGGGGGTGCCACAGGGTTCAATTCTCAGGCCGACTCTCTTCTCTGTATACATCAATGATATCGCTCTTGCTGCTGGTGATTCTCTGATCTACCTCTACGCAGACGACACCATTCTGTATACTTATGGCCCTTCTTTGGACACTGTGTTAACTAACCTCCAGACGAGCTTCAATGCCATACAACTCTCTTTCTGGCCCTCGCTTCATTCTCGTCGCCAAACCCACTGGCTCCAGGTCATCTACAAGTCTTTGCTAGGTAAAGCCCCGCCTTATCTCAGCTCACTGATCACCATAGCAACACCCACCCGCAGCACGCGCTCCAGCAGGTATATTTCACTGGTCACCCCCAAAGCCAATTCCTCCTTTGGCCGCCTTTCCTTCCAGTTCTCTGCTGCCAATGACTGGATGAAATGCAAAAATCACTGAAGCTGGAGACTCATATCTCCCTCACTAACTTTAAGCACCAGCTGTCAGAGGAGCTCACAGATCACTGCACCTGTACATAGCCCATCTGTAAATAGCCCATCCAACTACCTCATCCCCATACGGTTATTTATTTATTTATTTTGCTCCTTTGCACCCCAGTATCTCTACTTGCACATTCATCTTCTGCACATCTATCACTCCAGTGTTTAATTGCTATATTGTAATTACCTCGCCACTATGGCCTACTTATTGCCTTACCTCCCTTATCTTACCTCATTTGCACACACTGTATATAGACTTTTTCTACTGTATTATTGACTGTATGTCTGTTTATTCCATGTGTAACTTTGTGTTGTTGTATGTGTCGAACTGCTTTGCTTTATCTTGGCCAGGTCGCAGTTGTAAATGAAAACTTGTTCTCAACTTGCCTACCTGGTTTTTATCTATACAATTAAGGGGGGGAAAAGTTTATATTTTTTCTGAAAATGTTCTAACATTCCTCAAACAACAAAAGCGCAGTAGAAGAAAACAAAAACATTGGGGACAGATAAGTCCACACAGTGAGCCACAAAGAAGGTGAGATGGAGCCTACTTCTTTTTTTTCTAGCACAAATGTTTTTGTTTTCTTCTACTGCACTTTTGTTGATTGAGGAAAGTTAGAACATTTGGAGAGAAAAATATATAACTTTTCCCCCCTTAATTGTACTGATAGTGTGTTATTTTCGGAATACACATCCATACTTTACACATTTGGATACCTGTGTGTATGTGCGTTTACTACATGTATGACAACTTTATTGCAAACTGCTATTCCCTGCACACAGAAAAAGAAAAAGCCACAAGTGTTTTTCATTTATACTATCAGTGCCTAGTTGGTGCTTCGTGTGCTTATTCAAATGATGGTTTGTGTGTACTGTATTGACGCAAAAACTACTAGTTTGAAGAGTTTTGCAAGAATTGTTTGCTTTTGCAAGAAATGTGTAACGTTTTGCTGGTTTGCTGTAAGGTTTTGTGGTTAGTGTGTAGAGTTTTGCAAAAATAGCCTAGTTTCAAAGATAGCGCCTAAGCAATCAGAAAAAACTGTAAAAGTTGTTTCGACGATTTTTACCGCAACTCAGTAGCCAGTAACTTACTATAAAATGACAGGATGTGTTTAGATGGGCCATAAGCGCATCCAAACAACTATCCTAAAAGTTTAAATGCAATTGCAAGTGAGGCGTGCCAAGTTAATTAAGTTATAAAGTACCCAAGTGCATTGCGATTCACAATAAATAGCAAAACAATATTACTGTGGAAATTTAGTGTAAAATGACAAAAATGTATCACAAAATAGCAATGGCTACCAGTGTAGTTTCATGTTGTCACATAATAAACCACATGATTTCAGAAGTGGAAAATCACGTTATTTCACATGACGTGTGAAAACAACATGTCACATGTGAAATCATATGAAAACACATGTTTTTGGAACACTTCAAGTGACATTTCACATGTGAAAACGTGTTTTTGGAACACTACATTTCACATGCGAAAATATGTGTTTCACGAACACTTCACTTATAAATATATTTTTTTACATCACGGGATCACATGTTTTCACGTGCAATTGCATGTGTTATCGCTGTTCAGCTGAAATGTTATTAGTTTTACACTTAAGACATGACTCTGCCGTGGTGCAGTAGCATGTGTGAATTTAGTCTCTTGTACAATACATTCTATACATTAGTTTAAACTGGATTAAGTGTAAATGTTCATTAACTGTAATCTTGTTAGTTATGCTCCAACTTTCCTTCCATCTTGTGCCAACATCAGTTCTTTTTAAGTCTTGGTTCTGATAGCTTGTATTTTTTTGTAAGAGATTGTCAGTTGGATATGCTCTCTGCAAGGTATAAAAATTCATCTAACTCAAATAATCTTTTCACAAATAAGCAAAACACTGAAAGTGTTACCTTGTTCTGCGGTCTCCCCTACTATGTAGAACAGTGGAGTCAAACTCATTTTCCCTGCGGGCCACATTCGGAGGGCCGCACTTAAAGGATTATTTCCTCACTGTCAACATTTTCAGAAAAAAATCCTCTATAGTCTATCTATCGCTTTTGGAATTTTCGATGCTCCCTGACTGTCTAGCTTTCGTTTCGCTGAAGATGGACAGAGTAAGACTATAAATGTGTCCATTATCATTTCTATACAGCTTTGGTTTTAGTAATTTCAATGTTGATTGAGATATATATATATTTTTTTTCTTTACTCAAACTAACCGCATTTGTATTGTACTGTAGAGAAGAAAGAACATGAGCCATTCACAGTACTTTTATGTCAAAAGGACCCCTTACCTCGCATCAAAAAGGCTCTAGTGCATAACAGAAAATAGTGAGCATGAGCATGAGCTGATGTTGTGATCCACAAGTCATTATTATAGATGCTCACCATGAGAGTCTTTGGACAGACCAATTAGCAATGAGAAACCCTGTCTTTGCAATAAATATAGCTTGTGTTTAAAAAGTCCCTCTGGAATCCATTGAAGGCACCACTTTGTAGAAGATCCTACTTCTCAATTCCATCAGATACAATATTTCAGATCCTCCATTACAAATATAATAGCCACTAGAGAGAAGTTGTGTTGCAGTGTGAGAAAATGCCTTTTTCCCATCCAAAACAGTTTGTGTATATATTATGACGACATTTTATGAGGTTTTTGTTCGTTTTGGTGTTCGGCAAGGTTTTTTCCGTCTGTTTGTGTTTTTGTTAGCCGAAGTCTACGCCGAAAAAAACCTTGCCGAACAACATGTTTTTGTTAGTCTACGCCCCTTTGATGGTGATTGGTCAACAGTAGGGATTCTTCAATTAAGTGTTTGTTGTCATTCAACAAGAGACAACTGGTTTTCATGCACATTTTTCCACTTGAGAAATACTGCACCAAACATATTAGCTAGATGCAAAATTGCTTGACTAAGATCTCCTCTGCAAAACCATCCAAAATTACAGATTTCTTGAGTTATCTTGAGGAAGTGTATACTGGCTATGGCATCTCAAGATGGACAAACAGTACAATTGTTTTCACGTTTTTCAAGCAAAGGTCTTCTGAAGGAGTATGCGTGGCAAAAATGTTCACTTTGCCTAGCCACGTTCTGTTAGGAGCAAACTGAATACACAATGCAAATAGTCCAGGTAGCCATTTGGTTACCTGTTCAGGAGTCTTATGGCTTGGGGTTAAAAACTGTTGAGAAGCCTTTTGTCCTAGACTTGGCACTCCAGTACCGCTTGCCATGCGGTAGTAGAGAGAACAGTCTATGACTGGGGTGGTTGGGGTCTTTGACAATTGTTAGGGCCTTCCTCTGACACCGCCTGGTGTAGAGGTCCTGGATGGCAGGCAGCTTAGCCCCAGTGTTGTACTGGGCCGTACACACTACCCTCTGTAGTGCCTTGCGGTTGGAGGCCGAGCAATTGCCGTACCAGGCAGTGATGCAACCAGTCAGGATGCTCTCGATGTTACCAGAAAAAGGTTTTAATCGTGTATTTAGTATTAATTGTACATTTCCGTTTAGTCTTAGTTTGAATAGGATTGTAACATTCATTTTGAAATACAAGGGAGAAATTTGGTACACATTTTCAATTGCTTTCAATAACTTTACGATTAGATATGAAAAGATACTAGACCTCTGAGCGGCGCTACAGAACTGAAGGTCCCCCCCCAGAAAACACATAGATGGCAGGGTCATCTAAAATGAAATGTGCACATGTAATTGATAGTAACGCAATGACAAGTGCTTGACCTGACATAAGAGGCCAAGGTGAGCTCAGGTTACGTTGGACAGATCCAGGGACGCCATCGAGGCTCATTGTTTCCTTCCAGCTGCTTCCACTGTTTACCACAGCCTCAACTATCAACAAGAGAAAGGTTTTGCCCTCTAATGCTTTTACCAGTCTGGCGGCCATGGGACTGAAGGGGCCAGCCAAATAGGAAGTGTAATTAGCAGTCATGGTCAAGAGGGAACGTTTGTAGCCAGAGACAAAAGGGGTCAGAGTTCTGCAACCCCGGGTAGGAAGAAGGTAGCAATAATAAGCGGCCATTCCTTTCCTGCAGTTTGGGTGGAGTGGGGAGACATGGCCCCCTGGCCTTTCTGGGCTCCAAATGGCCGCTAAAGTCCCCCAGACCAGAGCAAACCCAGTATTCTCAGACACCATTGTGACACCAATCTGCGTCATCTAGAAGGATTTTGACCTAATCGGCCTCAGATACCTGTGGACGCCCAATAGCAAATGACCCGTGGCAGTAGAACCAAGCAGAGACAACCTAAAAAGGTTATTGTGAATACTACCCATCATGCTTTCATGTTATTGAACCTACAACACTACAGAGGGATAAGCAGGCAATTCTTCACACAGTATATCAAATTAAGATGAGTAGACACAGGTTTAAAGGGATGTTAATGTCCATATTTTGGTTATTTGGTTAGTTTCAGCAGCATCTGTCCACTAGCGAACCTCTGGGCAGGGCAGAACAGGGCTAACTGTAAGTAAGTGGACGTTTCCACCCCAAAGTTAGTCGAGTTAGCCAGCTAGGTAGCTCGAGTTATTTACTATTTTTTTTAATTTTTTTACAGTAAACCAGGTTAGATACCACTCCTACACTCTTTTGCTAGATACCAGTAACACTGCTTCATGAACATTTTGTCGATTGTGACGTATCCACTTCAAAGCATATTCAAGCCTGCTTGTACTGTAACCTGCAGTGCAATTTGCACAATGCATAGCACACACCTGTTTGAACCCACTCTATTACATGGATAATGGAAATTAAAGTCAGAGTACTTTTGATGAGTTTCATTTATTTATATAAAAAATCAGCAACATCCGCATTTTTGATGTCTCTATCTCAGATGTTTTCAATGGAAAGAGTCTAAGAGACTATGTTGTCCAGTGTGGCGGAGTGTGCCAAAGTGGAAAGACCAGAACACAGACATACAATCTCCTCATGGCTTCTCTCAATGTGAATTGGAAGTCCAATCGTCCTGACTGGAAAAACACTTGATGTTAATTAAACAAAGGATTTCCTTTAGACAGGATAGAGGTCTCCCGTACTGAACTCTACCATATGTTAGTTGGCAACCAGTCAAACCACTTTACGTATTTAAAATGTTTGAATTAACAGTTGGTTCCCCTGGGCATTATTTCCAACAGGGTGTTTGCCACCAACATTTCTCAGTCGTTCTACTGTTCTACTTTAATTGTGCTTAATGTAGGCCAGATGGTGTGCCAGATAGAATTTGAGTCGGGAATTGAACAGGATGTGCTAATTTAATAGAATAACGCCGTGCAAATGGTTTATGGGTCGTTTTCGAGATTCCTTTGAGACAAATTGAAATGGAACTGTGGTACGCAATGGATGATCCTCTATAGCTCTGTTGGTAGAGCATGGTTCTTGCAATGCTAGGATAGTGAGTTTGATTCCCGGGGCCACCTATACATAACAAGAACGTATGCATGCGTGACTGTAAGTTGCTTTGGATAAAAGCGTTGGCCTAATGGCATACTCTGGTTCGGCATGTTCTAGATGTAATTTAGGCATGCTATTTTCCCATTGAAGCAAGAATGCTGTTATAGACTGATCAAGTTAGTGTTTGTATTATTGGACAAGGGGTTGCTGGGATACCCTTTCCAATAGTTTATATATCCCATAGACACAGCAATAACAAAATAAAACATTGTTTGGTGTCCACGGCTATTTTAGGGGCTGGTTTTGGGGAAAGAACATACTGAAGATTTGATGGATAACTTTATCCTTCCGTCTCTCAATGTTTTTACATGAGTTGTTTCATGTTCTTATTAAGTGTATGGAAACATATGGTCTGTAGCCAGCCCAGGGGGTATTGTTAATGTTTTGTATACACCAGTGTTTGTACCTTTCCCTCCCATCCGCTCCAATTGGTCTGACAGGTTGGCAGACATAAACATAAACATCTTGGTCGGATAAAATTGTCTCCCAGTAAATGATGTCTGTAATGTTACGAAGGGGAGGGACTGTCAGCAGTGGGACTATTATACTCACAATGGGTGACGCAAATGGGGACAAACAATTCATATCCGTCTTGGATGGGGTACACGCTTTTTTTTCCCCTTCTGAAATCAGCGGTGTGAAATTCAAAGTAGTGCCTTTAACATTGAGGTCATCACACTTCATTTATAGAACCTGAGTTACAATAGCTATCCCTTCGTTTTAATAGAAGTATATACAGTACATTTAAAAACAGATTATTTGTGACTTTTATTCCTTTTTCCTGACTAAATCAACATATTCAAATAATGTACATTTGTATTTGTTTACCGATGACATTCAAGGCCCCAAAAAGTGCAAAAATGTAATACATGTCACAGTAGGAGCAGCTCTTCTTTTATGATATATTACAATACAGCTGCTGTTGATAGAAATTATATTATACATACATTGAGTGTACAAAACATTAAGGACACCTTCCTAACACTGAGTTGCACCCCCAGCCTCAATTCTTCGGGGAATGGACACTATAAGGTGTAGAAAGCATTCCACAGGGATGCTGGCCCATGTTGACTCCAATGCTTCCCACAGTTCTGTCAAGTTGGCTGGATGTCCTTTGGGGGGGTGGACCATTCTTGATACACATGGGAAACTGTTGAGGGTGAATAACCCAGCAGCGTTCCAGTTGTTGACACAAACCTGTACCTACTACCACACCCCATTCAAAGGCACTAGTTCTTTTGTTTTGCCTCTTCACCCTCTGAATAGCACACATACACAATCCATGTCTCAATTATCTCAAGGCTTAAAAATCCTTCTTTAACCTTTCTACTCCCCTTAATCTACACTGATTTAAGTGGATTTAACAAGTGACAGCAATAAGGGATCATAGCTTTCACCTGGATTCACCTGGGCAGTCTGTGTCATGGAAAGAGCAGGTGTCCTTAATGTTTTGTACACTCAGTGTATTAACATACCATAACTCAATATGAGGAGACTGGGTTTTATAGCAGAGGGTCCCATTCCTTCTCCATTTTCCTCTGAGATTTCATGGATTACCCGGATACTCTGCTGACAAGAAGAAACAATAGAAATACTTGTTCAGTTCATTGTGTCTACTGCAGGCAGCAGATTACATTTGAATGTTATCATTAAATGTTCTCTCAGCCATGTTGAATTAAAAAGGTCTAGAAACATGGTGATTTTGACCACAAACACATTTATTTACGGGTCATTTTGCTGTACAGGGGGTTGGAACTCACTCTGAGCCGGAGTTGGGTTTGGAATACTGCTGCAGCTCGCGCAAGTATTGATTGATGTTTGCTGTGGAAAAAAACAGAACAACATCATTAGCCATCACCCATAGCATATCAGTCTTAATAAGAAGTGATGTTTTTATCAAGCCTTGCTACTAGCATGTCTTACCTAAACTGTAACCGTTGGCGCTACCCAAGCCTGGTCCGTTTTTCTTTGCAACACCTGATGGTGGCACGGCACCACCGAATCCTGTCCCTCCTGATCCCCTAGTACCCACTCCTGTTGCACTTGACCCTGCCCTGCTCATTCCTGTGTTGCCAAACCCTGTATTGCTGTTTCCTGTTGCAGATGCAGATGCAGATGCGCCCCACCCACCTATTCCTGTCATCAATCCTGTTCCAGCAGTTGACCCCCTGTTACCTTGCCCTATTGCACTCGGCCCTGCCCAGCCTATCCCTGTGTTACCAGTTGCACCCGGGCTACCCATTCCGGTCTGAAACATAATAAGACAAAGAGAATGATGTTAGGTGAAAATACTGTCATAAAATATAGTCAAATATAAGAATGAGTTATACATTATTTATAGTCACAGATAACAATAGCACAAACAAAGCATACAACTTAAGGTTACTTATGTAACCGCGGTTCTATGAGAATATATGTGAGCTATCTCACTATGGCAGTGGTTCTCAATCCTGGTCCTGGGGACCCAAAGGGATGCACATTTTTGTTTTTGTATTGGCACTACACACCTGATTAAAATCGTTGAAGCTTGGGCTTTCAAAGCTTGGGTGGCAGGTAACCTAGCGGTTATGAAAAGTCGGCAACTAGGAGAAAAATCTGTAGATTTGGCCTTGAGCAAGGCACTTAACCCTAATTGTACCTGTAAGTTGTTCTGGATAAGTGTATGCTGAATGACTAAAATAAAATAAAAAATAAAGGTATATGAGTTTCTCATTTGAAAGATGTGCACCCCTTTGGTTCCTCAGATACCTGGTGGAACGACCTTTTCTGGGCTGTAAGCCTTGCTATTATATTTTGCAATACAATAGCCTCCACTCTCCAAAGATAGCCGTTAACTAGTTAGGGGGCCTCTCTTGCACCCTCAAACAACACAACATAGGGTAGAGTCCTGTGTGAAAGGTGAGATAGCAGTTAAATGGTCCTAGGAGATCTTCCCTCTGTTTCCAAGGAATGATCTGTGTAGGTCACACCACAACTCTGAAAACGCATCGCCCATTTATCAAACGGTGGGCATGTGGGAGGGGCCTTGGCACTAGGCCTACACATTATACCTGCCATACACTTGTCATGCACTGCTCTCTTCTGCTGCGACTCTATCATAGTCTGTCCCATGCATCCCCAATACATTTGTAGTACAGTTTAAATTCCCTTGTCCTTTCTGTAGCCTACCATGTTTTCAAATATTGATATCAGGGATGTGCATTCAAGCAGATGCGCAAATTGGGTTAGGATGGAAGAAATTCTATAGTAAAACCTGCAAAAGTGTGAATGTAAACCAGGGAAAAGATGCACTACCCTCCCTGTACCCAATAAAAAAACACACAACCCTCCGCAAAGAAAGTTAGACAACCCTCCCCTATTTGGACCCCCCCCCACCTGGGTCAAATGTTTACTTTCCCATAGCTTTCATTTTCAACTAATGTCTTTTCCTAGTGATAATTGTCATCGTAAATCTCATTTACATGATTAGATCTTTTGACCAGTGTCTCAACTCCATCCCTACACCAAGGACGGAAACAATTTCTGGCCTCAGTTTGACCTCTAATTCATTTTCTGTCTAAATTTATCGCCTCTTATCTCTGACCTGGATGAAAGCCCAGTACTAAACCACAGAATAGATCTTCCTTTACCCTGGAGCCACAGTTGGCCTGGGAGGCGTTGAGACTCCTGATCTTGTCGTTGAGGATTTTGATCTCGCCCTCCTTCACCTTTATCGCTGTCTCCCCCAGCTCTTTGTCCCCCTGCAGCCTCATGCGGTCCGTCAGCAGGTTCTCCATCTCTCGGTCATATTTCTCCTGGGTCTTCTGCAGCTTTTCTTGGTGCTCCAGGGCCATGGCGCTGCGGTTCTGGCTGCACCAGTGGTAGTCCTTGGCCAGCTGGTCTTTCTCCGCCTGCAGCCTGGCGCTACGTTCCTGGATCTCTGACACCTGGGAGCTTACTTTGTCCAGGTAGTGCTGGAACTTGGTCTCCACCTCGCGGGACAGACTGGAGCAGTTGTTGCGTATCTGGTCTAGGTGGTCGCGCTGCTTCTCGCAGGTGAGCAGGAAGGGGCTGACTTTGGGCAGGAGGGTGTCGATCTTCAACAGGAAGGCTTTGGAGACGTTGGAGATTCCACCCAGGGATTGGACGAAGTCCTCCTTGCACTTCTTCCTGTAGTTCTCCAGCTGTTTCTGCAGGGAGGCCTTGTCCCTCCGGAGGGAGATGGCCTCCAGGGTGAGGGTGTTCCGGTCGTTGGCTGTCTTCTCCATCTCAATCGTCATGATCTGCACCGTCTGACTAAAGTTGGAGCTCACTAGCTTCAGCAATTGCTCCAGCTGCTGGACCTGGTTTTCTTGTATATTGTTGTTGTTGCATGGAAACGTTTTTGAGGAAGAAAAAAAAGAAATAAACATGTTTTGTGTTAATACTTCTGAACCACTATCAGATTTGTCTTGGATTCAATCCGAGGAGCACTGTCGACAATGCACCTTTTTAAAGGGAATGTTCCTGCCTTGCAGAGATAATATTCACAGTAAACACTGCAGATGTGGGCTAAACAGAAAATTCCCTCTAAACCAAGCGCGCTACAAGGCGGCTTGGATTGAACCCCAGCCCTGTGTTGGTTTTAAGTGAATTCCGAACGGCGAATAAATTTTCACTATTTGTATTCTTACTTAGGTACTACAACAGCAAGCATTTTCCACAACTGTGAAGACAAAATATAATTGGCAAGTTGTAATTTGCACCTTGCTTATTCTTGTCCAAAGAAGTACCAGTTAGGAAAGTTAGGAAACCTAATAGGAATAGGAAAGTTCATCTGTGAATTATAAGGATGAGATTCTGTGTGGATGTTTGAACATATGTTACATTAGTGCAGAGCAGAGCAATGAAAGCATTGGTTTGTCTTAAAGTTCAATTGTCTTACCATTTTTTGTTATTGGTGGCATGGGGCATCGGTTCATGCTAAGTTGAATCTGACAGGTTCTCTTATCGTTATCACATTGATTCTGTGGATATTAATAATATTAATATTAATGCATCACATTTTGTCAGCTAAAGAAAACTTGAGGTCAAGTTTCACCTACTGTGTACATGCAGGTTATTGTTGACAGTTGTTTTATACATATATTTTATACAACTGACAAACGTAAGTCTGAACATAACTAGGGATTGTTAATGTTTATGTAGTAACACTGTTTTAACCTTTTCAGGTATACATTTGCCGAAATGAATGGATATAATGATCGCTGAAATAATAACGGATATGATATACATAGTAGATCTGAATGTAGTGTGTTTTTTGTTAGGTGTGTTATTTCATGTTCAATTACACTAAAATCTAAATCAGTTACCACATTTTATGTTTCTATCCACTAATACAACTAAACTGACATTTGAATATTCAATAAACCATTCAGTGTGTCTCCACTGTATGTACTGTACTGTCGTTGTGTTGAATATAAAAAATGAACTATTCTCTAAAGTATTTCAAAATATCAAAAACATCCACCGCAACCCTCTAGCATTGACCGCTGAACCAGTCTCAGCACTTACCACTTGGTCTCTGAGACTGGTGATGATTATGACAGATTTGTTTAACATTGGACGCAGATTCATAATTTCCTTGATGTTGCGCATCTTGTCAGTCTGAGTGGCATTCAGGAGAAGCGTCAGGTTCTTTCTCTGCTGCCGGAGGTTCATGTTGTCAATAGAGAGGCGGTTGAAGCTCTTCTCCAGGTCTTGGACCCGGCTCTCGGCTGCCGTGTCCGGGGACCTCCCATAGACCAGGAAGAGAACGAGACTGATGATGATGAGCGACTGGATCAGAGAGGAGAAGAAGAAGACAACTCTCATGTAGTAGCCGCAGCTCTTCCCTCTGGGCGTCTGGATCTTTCTCCTGGCCTCCAAGCCAAACTTGGCCTGGGAGTAGCTGCTGCTGTACATGGGTGCTCAGCCTCAGAGGCACAGTACAGTACAGAACACCCTTACTGAGAAACAGCCAAGCCCAGACAGAACTAAGACGGTTCAAATGGGTTCCACTTCTTGAGGACCAAATGAAATACCAAATAAATAGAAAAGTTGAGAGATATCTTAGGCAACCAAACTAAGTCCCTGGTAGTGGTGTGGTTCGGCGATAGTATCCCCCTTCTGACTTAAGGTAGCGCACAATGGCAGTCCAAACAGTAAAGTTCTAGCCGTTTCCTCTCCTGAGCATTGTCTGAGAGTGAGAAGACAGGATTGTGTAAACATCGTCAGGAGTTTTATAAACACCTCGCCACACTTCCCATTCTGGGAACACCTTCCTGACCCCCTCCCCACCCCTGGACATCATGTCAGGGGTTAACATAACATTACGCGCACACACACACACACACACACACACACACACACACACACACACACACACACACACACACACACACACACACACACACACACACACACACACACACACACACATCAAGTACACACATACCCACACATGCATACATATAACATCATGTGCACACACACAAACACACACACACACACACACTGTTTTTTTTACCCCTGGCCCCCTGCATTGTCAGCCGCCCCTTTGTTTGACAACATGTCAGCACATGTGACAAGAGATAGCGGTCCTGAAATTCCATGGAAAGAGATAATAATCTTAGGAAAAGTCTTTGGGTATAACAGTCCTAAGTACTATTTAACAAGGTGTGCTGAAACTGTACCCGTATATGTACCTAACATGTATTACATAGGTACGAGGGACACTTAAATGTGATGGTTTTTGTAGGCATCATATATAATGGTCTTTAATTTTCCTTGAGCGATCTAAACCCTTACCTGCTCTCTGATTAGTTGTAAGGTTTAGAAAGGCCATTGTTGACAAGTATTTAGCATAGGTAGGTACATACATGTTCACACTCTTGACAGGTATATGATCCATGAACAATTGTTCTGACTTTTGTTCGGACCTTTGTGCTAACCTTTGTGCTGACTATTGTGCTGACCATTGTGCTGACCATTGTGCTGACCATTGAAGATATTATCTGTTCTGAAGATTTGATCTGTATATATTATCTTCCTCCATAACTGACTTTCTCAAAATGACACATTATAAAGACCTAATTCCCCCATTTTTTTTTGTAATGGGATCATGAACATGGTTTCCGGTGCACGGCTCCACTAGTTAAGTGACAGGACAATAGCAGGCCTACACGTTGTTCCACAGAAATTCTCATCAAGTATCAGAGCCAGCAACCCTTTGATGCTGTGCGTCTCAACCCAACTTGCTGACGTGGGCAGCCATTGTTGCTGTGCCAACACCCATCTTTAGAGGAAGCAGTAATTCACCAAGGTATTAGAATTGGCCATTTCCGAGTTTTACCATCAGGACAGATCACAGATAAAGCTTGGGAACAAAAGCAGGATATCAGGGACAAACACAGAAGTACACACAAAATGTTGAATATTGAGAATGAATTGGGTTGTTTATTTGGAGCATAAACAACCGGTATTCTGGTAAATGTTGTCAGAATAAAATTGTGGTTCGAACCATGCGCGTAATAACAACGTGCATCCCCTTGGGTACCTGTCTCCTAGAATTCTGTTCTGGCGACTCAACTCCTTCACTCTAATGATTGTAGACGGCCCTTTAGGACTATGACAGAACGTGGTACTGGTGTAGTTTTCAGCCTATTGTTTCCACCTAGGAATACAGAGAAGCAACTGCCAGATGTATCATAATAGCCAAGTAAAGCTGCACTGGGAGCCACATTTGAAATGGAGTACATTGAATACATGGAACAGGGTGAAAAATCGTGTTAAAACACGATTGAAATGTGTTTTAGGAAGGGCTGTGGTCACTATTCCATTAATACATTAAATATATACAGTGCCTTCAGAAAGTATTCACACCCAAATGTTTCCTCTAAGCGGAACGTGCGTGGACCCTGCTCCCAAGTGACTAGCTCAGAAAGAAATCAGCCTGTGCAGATGTAACCGGTGTGAAATGGCTAGCTAGCAGGGTGCACGCAAATAGCGTTTCAATCGGTGACGTCACTCGCTCTGAGACCTTGAAGTAGTTGTTTCCCTTGCTCTGCAAGGGCCGTGGCTTTTGTGGAGCGATGGGTAACGGTGCTTCGAGGGCGACTGTTGTCGATGTGTGCAGAGGGTCCCTGGTTCGAGGAGAGGGACGGAAGCAACACTGTTACACAGAGAAGCACAAGATTGAACTTCACTCAACTTTTTAGAGTTTTCATCGTTAGTTAACACTATCAACTTTTCCGTTTACTGTGGGAATTGTGATCAAATCAATGCAATATTAGCCACTTTCAAAGGAACATAACGAAACAAAACAAATTATGCAAGACTTAGTGTGCAAGGGAGTTTGTTGTTGTCACGCCTGCTCCCGCTCTCCCCCTGGCTGCCCTTCATTATGCACACCTGTCACCATCATTACGCGCATCAGCGCTCATTGGACTCACCTGGACTTCTTCACCTTGTTGATTGCCCCATCTATGTCTGTCTGTTCCTCCGTTGGTTCACCGTGTCAGCATTATTGTCATTTTGTTTTCCCCTGTCCAGACGCTGTCCGTATTCTGTTCCTGTCCGTGTTTAATTAAATGTTCACTCCCTGTACCTGCTTCTCATCTCCAGCGTCTGTCCTCACAGTTGTAGGCAGAGCACATCCGAGTTTTGTCAATTTATTCATCATCTTTTGTTTGAAACACAATGTTGAGCAAGGGCACGCACCCGATTATGCATATAGAAGTAGCACTAGTCTACCTGGCCTGCGCGCAACTCTATGCCCACAAATGTGCCCATTTGGGGATGTTTGACAGTATTTAGGATTTTCTTAACTCACCACCACTAATGAGCTGCGGAGCTTCTCAAAGTACTTTTTCTTCACCTCAAACAGCAAGTAATCAAAGTCTGTTTTTTAGAATCAATTCAGAATGACAATAGTTCCTCAAAGTATTTTAACAATATTTCCAGCTCTCTCCCTTTCGATAACCACTCGGCATTAAAGGGAAAAATGTAATGATCTGATCCAGTGATAAGTATTTTCTACCTGCAGGCTGCAATGTTTTTATGTGTTGGCTTTATGTAGGTTATTATCACATATTTGGCAATGGCAATAAAAGTTACTTTTAGATTTGTATAAGTTTCATTTAGATAGAATGTAGATTAACCACTGACAATGATTTTGAGATACAAAGACTATTATAAATTTAATTAAACTGTTCCACGAAGATGTCCATATGAAAATCCTTTGTGGCATGCAGATTGGTATAAATGGTAAGATAAATTGGCACTGCAAATAAAAAAGGTTGCCGACCGCAGGTGTAGCCTATTACCAGCAACTTCAGGAGCATAACGGCAGAATCTGCAAAGGCTAGCAGCAGTGGTAGAAGGAGGGTAGGGAACAGATTTTGTTTCTTCTGGTTAGGCTATCTTGATCTCAAATCAAATCAAATCAAATTTTATTTGTCACATACACATGGTTAGCAGATGTTAATGCGAGTGTAGCGAAATGCTTGTGCTTCTAGTTCCGACCATGCAGTAGTATCTAACAAGTAATCTAACAAATTCACAACAACTACCTTATACACACAAGAGTAAAGGAATGAATACGAGTATGTACATATAAATATATGGATGAGCGATGGCTGACCGGCATAGGCAAGATGCAGTAGATGGTATGGAGTACAGTATATACACATATATATATATGAGATGAGTAATGTAGGATATGTAAACATTATATAAATGGCATTGTTTAAAGTGGCTAGTGATACATTATTACATCCAGTTATAATTATTAAAGTGGCTAGAGATTTGGGTCGATGGCCGAACGGCATAGGCAAGATACAGTAGATGGTTTAGAGTACAGTGTATACATTTGATATGAGTATGTCGGATACGTAAACATTATATACAAAATTGTTTAAAGTGGCTAGTGATACATTTGTTACATCCAATTCCTATGTTTAAAGTGGCTAGAGATTTAAGTCAGTATGTTGGCAGCAGCCACTCAATGTTAGTGATGGCTGTTTAACAGTCTGATGGCCTTGAGGTAGAAGCTGTTTTCAGTCTCTCGGTCCCAGCTTTGATGCACCTGTACTGACCTCGCCTTCTGGATGATAGCGGGGTGAACAGGCAGTGGCTCGGGTGGTTGTTGTCCTTGATGATCTTTTTGGCCTTCCTGTGACATCGGGTGGTGTAGGTGTCCTGGAGGGCAGGTAGGTTTCCCCCGGTGATGCGCTGTGCAGTCCTCACTACCCTCTGGAGAGCCTTACGGTTGTGGGCGGAGCAGTTGCCGTACCAGGCGGTGATACAGCCCGACAGGATGCTCTTGATAGTGCATCTGTAAAAGTTTGTGAGTGATTTTGGTGACAAGCCGAATTTCTTCAGCCTCCTGAGGTTGAAGAGGCGCTGTTGCGCCTTCTTCACCACGTTGTCTGTGTGGGTGGACCAATTCAGTTTGTCCGTGATGTGTACACCGAGGAACTTAAAACTTTCCACCCTCTCCACTACTGTCCCCTCGATGTGGATAGGGGGGTGCTCCCTCTCCTGTTTCCTGAAGTCCACGATCATCTCCTTTGTTTTGCTGACATTGAGTGAGAGGTTATTTTCCTGACACCACACTCCGAGGGCCCTCACCTCCTCTCTGTAGGCCGTCTCGTCAGTTGTTGGTAATCAAGCCTACCACTGTAGTGTCGTCAGCAAACTTGATGATTGAGTTGGATGCGTGCTTGGCCACGCAGTCATGGGTAAACAGGGAGTACAGGAGAGGGCTGAGAACGCACCCTTGTGGGGCCCTAGTGTTGAGGATCAGCGGAGTGGAGATGTTGTTTCCTACCCTCACCACCTGGGACCGGCCCGTCAGGAAGTCCAGGACCCAGTTGCACAGGGCTGGGTCGAGACCCAGGGTCTCGAGCTTAATGACGAGCTTGGAGGGAACTATGGTGTTAAATGCTGAGCTGTAGTCGATGAACAGCATTCTTACATAAGTATTCCTCTTGTCCAGATGGGTTAGGGCAGTATGCAGTGTGATTGCGATTGCGGCTGCCTGTGGACCTATTGGGACGGTAAGCAAATTGAAGTGGGTCCAGGGTGTCTGGCAGGATGGAGGTGATATGATCCTTGACTAGTCTCTCAAAGCACTTCATGATGACAGAAGTGAGTGCTACGGGGCGATAGTCATTTAGCTCAGTCACCTTAGCTTTCTTGGGAACAGGAACAATGGTGGCCCTCTGGAAGCATGTGGAAACAGCAGACTGGGATAGGGACTGGTTGAATATGTCCGTAAACACACCAGCCAGCTGGTCTGCGCATGCTCTGAGGACACGGCCAGGGATGCCATCTGGGCCAGCAGCCTTACGAGGGTTAACACATTTAAATGTTTTCCTCACGTTGGCTGTGGTGAAGGTGAGCTCGCAGGTTTTGGTAGCGGGCCGTGTCGGTGGCACTGTATTATCCTCAAAGCGAGCAAAGAAGTTGTTTAGTTTGTCTGGGAGCAGGACGTCGTGGTCCGCGACGGGGCTGATTTTCTTTTTGTAGTCCGTGATTGACTGTAGACCCTGCCACATTCCTCTCGTGTCTGAGCCGTTGAATTGTGACTCTACTTTGTCTCTATATTGACGCTAGCTTGTTTGATTGCCTTGCGGAGGAATAGCTACACTGTTTGTATTGAGTCATGTTTCCAGTAGCCTTACCCTGGTTAAAAGCAGTGGTTCGCGCTTTCAGTTTTGCACGAATGCTGCCATCAATCCACGGTTTCTGGTTGGGGAAGGTTTTATAGTTGCTATGGGTACCACATCACCGATGCACTTGCTAATAAACTCGCTCACCGAATCAGCGTATACATCAATGTTGTTGTCCGACACTATGCAGAATATATCCCAGTCCACGTGCTCGAAGCAATCTTGCAGCATGGAATCAGATTGGTCGGACCAGCGTTGAACAGACCTGAGAACGGGCGTTTCCTGTTTTAGTTTCTGTTTGTAGGCTGGGAGCAACAAAATGGAGTCATGGTCAGGCTTGCCGAAAGGAGGGCGGAGAATAGCCTTGTATGCGTCACGGAAGTTGGAATAACAGTGGTCCAGGATTTTACCAGCCCGGGTGGCACATTCAATATGCTGGTAAAATTTCGGGAGCCTTGTTCTTAAATTAGCCTTATTAAAATCCCCAGCCACAATAAATGCAGCCTCAGGATATGTGGTTTCCAGTTTACATAGAGTCCGATGAATTTCTTTCAGTGCCGTCGATGTATCAGCTTGAGGGGGGATGTACACGGCTGTGATTATAATCGAGGAGAATTCTCTTGGTAGATAATGCGGTCTGCATTTGATTGTAATGAATTCTATGTCAGGTGAACAAAAGGACTTGAGTTCCTGTATGTTGTTATGATCACACCACGCCTCGTTAATCATAAGACACACACCCCACCCTTCTTCTTACCAGATAGAAGTTTGTTTCTGTCGCGATGCGTGGAGAAACCAGGTGGCTGTACCGACTCTGATAACGTGTCCTGAGTGAGCCATGTTTCCGTGAAGCAAAGAACGTTGCAGTCTCGGATGTCTCTCTGAAAGGCAACCCTCGATCGGATTTCGTCTACTTTGTTGTCAAGAGACTGTACATTGGCGATTAAAATACTCGGGAGAGGTGCACGATGCGCCCGTCGACGTAGCTTGACCAAAAGACCGGCGCGTTTCCCTCTTCTCTGGCGCCGCCGTTGCTTTGAGTAGCCGGGTGCTATCCAGTCTATTGTTGTGTTTGGGTTAGCAAACCGAGAATCCTCTTTGGGAAAGTCGTATTCCTGGTCGTAATGTTGGTAAGTTGACGTTGCTCTTATATCCAATAGTTCCTCCCGGTTGTATGTAATAAAACTTAATATTTCCCGGGGTAATAATGTAAGAAGTAATATATAAAAAAACAAAATACTGCATGGTTTCCTGAGAACGTGAAGCGAGGCTGCCATCTCTGTCGGCGCCGGAAATTGGCTCCCTCTTGAGTCACTTGTGGTTCTTCCTTATTTAATAAAACAGCGTGCACAAAGCATAAGACAAGTTCAGTACATACAAATTATTTTATTAAAACACATAGGATGTGTCTATACAGTATACAGAAAAATACACGTTTTCAAATTTCGACCAATCAATTGGTTGAAAGACTACTCTTGGACAGAGATTAAAAAAAATGTTGGGGTAAGCCCTAGTTGAAATGCAGGAAATGAGCTTTAGATGCCCCAAAAAATTGTGAGGGAGGACCCCCTGCCAAGTTATGTCCCCCCCACTTCTAAAACCAAAGTTGCGCCCCTGATTGTATTGCATTGACATGCATGACTCAGGCCTCTACTCTACACAGACGTGTGCCATAACCGATCAGAGCTGCAAATAGACCATTGCCATATATCGATTTGTGCCTTTCACTTTGAAGTGGACTGTTTTACAGCATGAGGAGTGGCGATTATTATGGCTTGTTTTGAGATCAAAGCGAGAGCTGCATGTAGCTACGTGTGCACATTTGTTCAAATTATTTTGCGCAGTTATAGCTAATTTGTAGTTAGCAATGTGAGAGTGATTGCTTCCTACACGAGAACAAGACGTTTACATTTCTAGCCATTATTGAAAAGCGATCCAAGTAAAGAGCTTTTTTATGTCTTATTAAAGGGGGCAGTGTTGTATTTTGAGACAGGCTTGAATAAGCTAAGTAGCCATAGGCATATTTTAGCATAATTTGTCTGATTCTCTGTAAAAAAAAATGGTATTGGAATAATAATTAATTTTATTTTGTAAAGTGGTTTCTTACATCAGACAACCCAACAAAATGTTCAGTCACTTTGTCTGAAGGACAAGTGGATAAACAGGTTAATGTCAAGCCCTACATGTTTTTTCAAAGTCTCATGGAATGCAGGCCTACATTGAACACCACACATTGGTTGCTACTGTAGGCTGAAGGATAGAACCACTATTTCCATATTAAAATGTTATGTACTACATTTTCTTCATAGTTTTTTTCATGGTAGGCCACTCTGGTAGACCTACATTATGATCGAATAGCCACAGTAGCCTGATTGGACACTGTTAAAACAGTAAATTAAAGAGGTTACAGCCTCAGGGTTCACAGTAAACGCGCCAGAAGTTGCACAGAAATGTCACAAGGTTTAAGAGCAGACATTGAATACACCTTTGAGCATGGTGAAGTTATTCATTACACTTTGGATGGTGTATCAATACACCCAGTCACTACAAAGATACAGGCGTCCTTCATAACTCAGTTGCTGGAAAGAAAGGAAAACGCTCAGGGATTTCACCATGAGGCCAATGGTGAGGCCAAAACAGTTACAGAGTTGAATGGCTGTGATAGGAGGAAGCTGAGAATGGATCAACAACAATGTAGTTACTCCACAATACTAACCTAATTGACAGAGTGAAAAGAAAGAAACCAAAACATGCATCCTGTTCCAAAAAGGCACTAAAATAAAACTGCAAAAAATGTGTCGAACAATTTACTTTTTGTCCTGAATACAAAGTGTTACGTTTGGGGCAAATCCAATACAATGCATTAATGTGTACCACTTTCCATATTGTCGAGCATACTGGTGGATGCATCATATTATGGGTATGCTTGTTATCATTAAGGACTGGGGAATCTTTCAGGATACAAAAAACTGAATGGAACTAAGCACAGGCAAAATCCTAGAGGAAAACCTAGTTGTCTGCTTTCCACCAGAAATTGGGAGAGGAATTCACCTTTCAGCAAGACAATAACTTAAAACACAAGGCCAAATATACACTGGAGTTTCTTACCAACATGACATTTAATGTTTGAGTGGCCTAGTTACAGTTTGACATAGTATCCCTTTCCTGTAGTAGAATGACCAGAAGTGCCCTCTAGTGGCCTCATGGGTAGAATGTTATTAATATCTTTCATAATTTCTTAATTAATAAACATTGAGTTTAACATGTATTGACTAAGGGGTGTGAAGAATACTTATGTAAATGAGATATTTCTGTATTTCATTTGCAATAAATCTGCTAAAATGTCTAGAAACATGTTTTCACTTCGTCCTTATGGGGTATTGTGTGTAGATGGGTCTAATGTATTAATTTTAAGGCTGTAACACAACAAAATGTGAAATAAGTAAAGGGGTATTGATACATTCTGATGGTAGTGAGGAGCTATTTTATAGTTTTTTCACAGGTCCATTCTTTTCGTAATTTTTAACCTTATATTCTTTGCAGCCCTAGTGTGTGAAGGGGAGGAATGGCAGAGAAGACCGTCATATGACCCTAAATATTTTGATGAGCAACTTCACTAGCAAAAAAAAAAAAAAAGATCTAACATCGGTGTAATTTTGTAGTGATGTTGTTGGACATATTACTGCTTCTAAGGGTTTGTATAAAAATAAAGTGTATAGGCTATTAAGCCTACTATTTCACTTTTCACGGCATCTAAACTGATTGGATCCCCCAGACCTACTGAACGAACGTGCTATACAGCGCAAAGTGTGAAAGCTAAATTACAATATTAGTGGGAATATGTCCATGATAAAAACAAGAGAATGGAATATAATTGGATAAATTAGATAAAAGATTAGTTGAGATGCAGCCACCACTCGTGTGTGGATCTCCAATCTAGACCACCGACTCCACCACTGCTCTGATCTCCCGTCAGGTCAGCGAAATCAGTCAATTAAATGGCGCGCAGTGCATGCTTCGGGAGGAGTTTCATCCCATGGGCTATCATTATTATGAACAACTCCCCATATGGGCATACTGTAAAACCAGATAAGGTCTGGCTACTCAAACATTTTGAAGAAACCGATTTTCAAAAAGATTTCAAAAAGCCTGTTTTGGCTTTATCATTAAGGGGTATTGTGTGTAGATTGATGAGGGAAAAATGATTTAATCAATTTTAAAATAAGGCTGTAACCTAACAAAATGTGAAAAAAAGTCAAGGTGTCTGAATACTTTCCCAAGGCACTGTCTCTATTTAATGTAATACATTAATGGTGACCATTGCCCTTCCAAAAATACATTTAAATCGTGTTGTAATGGAATTTTTTCCAGCCTGCTCCATGTATTCTATAAAAAATGTGTCTCTCCATTTGGCTAGTTCTGGGGGTATTGTGATGCATCTGACAATTCCTTCTCTGTATGTTCCTAGGTTTCCACCATATCTAAAGTCCCATTGGCACTTTGTAGTCAACCCAGGTTGGGCTGGCCTTGGTGGGCTAGCTCAAATTGCATTTCCACTACCTCCAGAATTATGTCATGTTGCTACCTAGCCAATATGTGACCACAGCTGACTTCACTAATGTTGCTAGCTAGCTAGCAAAATGTTGAAGTATTTAATTCACCCTCACCATGCTTTAAGTAACGTTACCCCATACTCCTGCCAGTGCCTGTCAGACTCAGAGCCTTATATTTAGCTTGCTGACGTTAGCTAGCTAGCTAAATGGTTAGCGTCATCGCTAGCATAACAGGCTAGCTAGCTTAATTCCTACCTTGCTTGCCATGGCATTGGCTATTAGCTAGCTAACCAAGCCAACCAGATGACAGGTTTGATATGATGTAGTAGCTAGCTAGCTTTCAATACAACCTGGCCAGCTAAAATTTCTGCTAGCTTGTTTCAACTCTGATTTTCTAGCTAACATTAGATAGCTAGCATTTGAGAGCTGACTGTTCTCATACCAGTTTTCGTGATATCCAATTGGTAGTTATAGTCTTGTCCCATCCCTGCAACTCCTCTACAGACTCGGGAGAGGCCAAGGTCGAGAGCCATGCGTCCTCTGAAACACAACCCTGCCAAGCTGCACTGCTTCTTGACACGCTGCTCGCTTAACCCGGAAGCCAGCCGCACCAATGTGTCGGAGGAAACGCCGTCCAGCTGGCAACCGAAGTCACCTTGCAGGCCCCTGGCCCACTAAAAAGAGTCACTAGAGCACAAGGACAACCCAGGCCGACCAAACCCTCCCCTCACCCAGACGATGCTGGGCCAATTGTGCACCGCTTCATGGGTCTCCCGGTCACGGCTGTGAGACAGCCTGGGATCGAACCCAGGTCTTTAGTGACACCTCTAGCACTGCAATGCAGTGCCTTAGACGGCTGCGCCACTCAGGAGGCTTTTTCCCCCTAATTTTAAACGCCAGTGGAAACGGGGCTTACGGCTTTCAGCTCTCAGGGTGAGTCAACAAGGGCATGATCAAAAACATGGTTTATTATTGAAATGGAATGGAACCTCTTTTTTGGTATATCAGGTAATTGCCACTCATGTCCATAACACAAACTACTACCTAGTTGTGACTGCAACTCCTGAAACCAACTTTCCCTCCAAGCAATCTACATCAGAGAGAATTTCAGAAATTGACTTATTACGGAATGACTGAATGAAAGGACTTCTTAAGGAAATAAGTAAATATCAATTTAGCTTGAGTTTAGTTCTCGAGACCTAGTAAACACAGTTGTGCATGTTTAGAAACGTTTCATCTACATTGAATTGCACAAATCATGGTGTGATTCTCTCTCTTTAAAAAAAACCCAAGTATATTCAGTATTTGTATTCTACATGTAAGGCATACTGACTTAAGAGCAAAAGAAAGAGCTACTGGTATGTATACATCCAAATGAGCATGTCTTCCACTAAAAAGACAATACTGTAGGCCCGAATTTGCAACTAAAAAGCATAATGGGTCTGCAGCACTCAAAAATATGTTTCATAAAACTTACTTCATTATTACTTTTTGTAAAAAATGTTTTATTTGTTTTAGCATTTGTAAAGAACAACCAACTTGGCAACTATCCAGTTATTGTTTCACTATCAATGATCCCTCAATGAAGTGACCAAGAGCCCACTACAAGGCCAACTGCATATTATTCCTTTAATTCCAGCAGTTGGAGACATACACTACCACAGTTCCTTTAGACCATGTGTTTTAATTCCATGCTTTAGGTAAATGTGTACAACTGATCTTTTTTTCCATTTAAGTCAGTAGATCTAAAGCAAACAATTTGAAGTAAATGTAAATAAATATCTGAATTGCACATTTATCCAGAAACAGAGTAAACCCATGTTTCTTCCATTGAGACTTATTTACAGATCTCTGGAGGATCTGGTTACCTATTACAGCACTCTGCTATATCAGTCCTCACAGGTCCATTCAAAAAATGGCAGAGGCTGCAGATATGTAGGTTTGAGAACCACTGAATTTGACATCAGTTCTCAGTGGACGCAAGGCTATAAGTCTTTCACAAGACACCGTCACTGGCCATAGTCATAACATGCAATGGCATAACACAAAAGATTAGCTAACTTAAATGACACTGTCACTCACAGTTGCACAAAAATAGCTGTGCGCAAACCACGACCCAAAATATTCTAATGAGCCTCCACCCCTACATTTTAATGATAATTAAAAGAGCAAAGAGCCCATTTATGAACTGCAAATAACAATTTAAGGGCTCAACAGTTTTTTTTGAGTCAATATAGTTCCACACAGGGTTCTAAAGTGCGACCATTTTTGCATATGCTCCTAGATATTTTGCTGTGTGACCTGACAATTTATTTTGGTAGCACTAGTGCGACCAGGAAAAAAATCACCCAGATAATAATTGTTGGAATGATAGGCTTCACTGTGCCATGGTTTACAAGTGCCCTAGAGAAAAGAAGCATGCGCAGATTAGTTCAATCCAAAACCTACATGTAATGAATATGTCGTTCTGCCCTTGAACAAAGTCCAAGTCACCATTATTAGTCAGTTGTACAACCAAATGCCTTCAACTGAAATGTGTCTTCCGCATTTAACCCAACCCCTCTGAATCAGAGAGGTGCGGGGGGCTGCCTTAATCAACATCCACGTCTTCGGCACCCGGGGAACAGTGGGTTCAGGGGCAGAACGACAGATTTTTACCTTGTCAGCTCGGGGATTCGAACTTGTCCAACGCTGCAATGTTGTTTTTCTATACAAAAGTGAGAATTTAAGAGTGAAAACCTGAAAAAAAGTGTGTAGGGGGGGATATACTTTACCAGTATATCTAAACATTTTGGAGCACTAAAAGAAAGAAGAAAGGATAGCTTCTTCACAAGATCAATGATCATAGCAGTGAACGAATGACTGATCTCTTGCATATTGTCCCTTACAAATGTGATGCTCTTAAAGAGAATGTAGAATGTTTAATGTAATGCATAATAGGTAGTGGTTTTACACAATGTAGAAACCTAATATTCCACAATCAGTCAATTGAAATAAATTAATTAGGCCCTAATCTATGGATTTCATATGACTGAGCCCACCCACTTGGTGGCCAGAATTTGTATTTTTCCCACAAAAGGCCTTTATTGTCCCCAGCACAAGGTGGACCTCTGTAATGATCATGCTGTTTAATGGATTATCCTGGAAAAGGATAAATTCTCACTAATAATTAGAAAGAAATACATTTTTGTGCGAATGGAACATTTCTGAGATGTTTTATTTCAGCTCATGAAAAACAGGACCTGTTCCCTTTATATTTTTGTTAAGTATAAGATTATGGATCTATTACAATGATAATTCTTCTTTTGGAAAAGTTTTTATTTATCAATTTCCTTTAAAAACACCTCATATATATTTTTGGACATCATTCTATACACATAAAAACGGCATAAGAGCATAAAAACCAGCATTTGAATATTACAAATAAAAAGTACATGTTAAAAACTATAAAAACAACCATAAATAAAAGTACTTCTTTTAAACATCCAATTCTGTAAAAGCCATTTAAAATGTGTATAAATGACTTTTTAAGACATGAAAACATTGTGTTAAAAAGCTGTCTTCGGTCCTTTGTACAGGAGCGGGGTGAGTCCTTTTCAAACTCGCCCTCCTCCTGCTCTTCCGAATCAATCACTGTCCTGTCCTTCGGGTCCCAGAGGAGATCCCTCCCTTAGGCGCATCGCCCTAGGCGCCGCAGCGCTGTCAAGCCGTGGCCACCGGGACCTTGGGTGTTGTGGGGGACCCTTCGCTTGTGGTCGAGGCCCCCTTTCTTCTGTACCACCCCAGGGCTTCCGTGGCTACCATGGCCACTGCCTGGGGAGTGGTCTCTATTCGTTTCGCTACCAGCAGGTTGCGGGAGGACCACAGTGCTTCCTTCAGACACGTGAGGGTGGGCCAGAGCATAGTGAAGGCCTTCGGTGGAATAGGTCTTCGGCCCAACCCAAACAGCACGAGCTGGGGCGTTAGGTCCTCCCCTGCTGGCAGACACGGGGAGATCAGGAGATCAGGGGGGCCTGCTTCCTTCCACAGGTCCCTGGCGGCTCTGCACTCCCAGAGCAAGTGCCTCACCGACTCCTCTTGGCTGCAGCCTGGTCGGGGGCATGCGGATAGCCTCGCCATGCCCCGGGAGTGCATAAAGGCCCTGACCGGGAGGATCTCGTGGGCGACCATCCAGGACAGGTCCCGGTGACGATTCAGGAGAGCCTGGATGGGCCACGTTACGCCAAACCGTTGTGGGCTCACCTATAGCAAGCCCACGCACTGGACACACTGGTTCCCGCTCCTGCACAAGAGAGAGAAGAGAGCGGTGTTTAGTTAAAACCGTGACTGCTTCTTTTTCCAGTTTAAAATGTCTTAAAAACGTCTGGAGCTGGGCGTAGTGTCTGGGGAGCATGAAAGAGACTGGGGCTCGCAGGTCGACTGGGATCAGCCTCAGGGTTCTGATGTAAGATCCCAGCCAGAACCGAGGGCCTGGGTCTTGTTGTTGAACGGGGAGGTGGCAAGAGTGAGATGTAACGCTGTTTAGAGGCTGCCCATGAACAAGTAGAGGTCAGGCAAGCCTTTCCCTTTGGACCTGGGCCTCTTGACCACCTCCCTCCTCAGCCTCTCACACTTGCTTCCCCACAGGAAGTAGAACATCATCCGTTCCAGAGCTAAAAGAGTTGTTCGTGGGGGGATAAAAACAGAACTGATTTATAAAAGCACAGGTAAAATCACAGCTTTAATGATTAAAGCCTTGCCTTCAAAGGTCAGCTGTCGAAGTCCCCAAAAACGCAGTCTCTGTCTTACTGTCCCCAGGATCCCACTCCAGTTGCTGCTCCCTCCTCCCTCCCGGTTAAACTTTACCCCGAGTACACTGATGTCCGTCGTTTTAACAGTCTGTGGTAGTCTGGTCAAGTCTGGGTCTGCCCACGATCTGAAAGATTGGGCCTCTGTCTGTCTGTTCAGTCTCGCCCCAGAGGCTTGTCCATACCAGTCAGTCCTGTCCAGGGTCCTGTCGACGGATAAAAGATCGGTACATAAAATGTTCACATCGTCCATGTAAAAAACGCACTTGGCGGTCATCCCCCCGCTCCCTGGGATACCCACCCCACTAATCCGTTGGTCCCTTCGCAAGACCTGTGCCAGTGGTTCAGTGCAGGCCACAAACAGAAGACGAGATAAAGGGAAGCCCTGACGGATGCCGCAGTGTACTCTTTTGACAAATGACAATTTACAAGGATTTTGCTGGTGATATCCTCATACAGCAGTCCCACCCAAGCTAAGAACCTGTCCGGGAAGCCTATTTTTTGCAGTACCTTGAAGAGGTACTGGTGCGAGACCTGATCAAAGGCTTTTTCAAAATCGAAATTTAGGACTACAAGCCGCATGTTTCTGTCTCTGGCATAACAGATGACATCTCTGATCAGTACCAGGCAGTCCGTGATCTTCCTTCCGGGAATGGCACAGGTTTGGTCCGGGTGGATCACCTCCCCTAAAACAGAAGACATTCTGAGTGTTAAAACATTGGTAAAAAGTTTACAATCAAAATTTAAAAGGGTAATCATTCTCCAGTTCTTCAGGTCAGTCCTGTCATTTTTTGTGTGTAAAAGAGTCACGATCCCTGCTCTAAAACTGTCAGGTAGTCTGTCAAGGTGTTCAAAGTCAGTAAAAACATTTAGAAGTTCGTCGGCTAAAACATCCCTAAAGGTCAGATAAAACTCCAAGGGGAGGCCGTCCTCCCCTGGTGACTTACCCCTCTTAAAATGTTTCAGTCCTTGGTCGATTTCTGTCCTCGTCAGGTCTTTTGTTAGATTGTCTGTGTTGGGTAAGGTCCAGTCAATGTCTGTTAAAACGTCCCCCATGGTTTCCTCACACACATCTTTTACCCCAAACAGTTCCCCATAAAAATCCTTGACTACTTATTTTATTCCCTCTTTATCTGTTTTTAAAAACCTGTCATTATCCTACCCTTACTAACTATTTTCTTAAAAAAGTACCCTTCTTCTAATTCCCTTTCCTTACTTCTTAAAATAACCCCCAATAACCCGCCATTTCCTTTTTTACTTCTTTAATTTCATGGTTAAAATCAAACGCCTGTTGACCTAGATTAAAATACCTTTCCAGTCGCCTCTGCAGTCCCACCATGTGTTTATCTTTTTTTAACTTTTCTTCTTTCCTATCTCTCTAAAGAAGGTCCTCGTCCTACCCTTCACCATTTCCCACCATAATATTCACCTTAGAACTCACTTGGTGAAGGCCACAGGACTGAAAATAAATTAATTCAACAACCATGTCTCTGTCACTAACAAATACAGTTATGGGTGGTAAATCTACAATTCAATCAAAAGGAAAGGCACACAGAGAAATACTGCTCACTTCAGCTATGAAAGTATCTTAGCAAAAAAAAATTGGTTAGCCAATTTTTTTTTGATTAGCCAGAACTTATCCGGGTTTACAGTGAATGATGGTGAAAAAAAAAATATATTAAATCACTATTTAGACTGACTGCCTGCATTGCTTGTGTTTGATATGCTGCCTAGATAGCTCCATGTAAAGATGTGGGTTCTTAATTTGAGCCAGTTTGCTACAGCAAGAAAATATTCCTGCAGCAGCAGAAAATGTGAATTATTATGTGGATTATATTTCATGGACATTTTTGATAGGGGTTGCTACATTTTCTGACATTTTAAAGTGGAAGTTAACTTTAGAAGCCTTTTTAAACCTGAAATACACTACAAGTTTGCATTTCCTGCTGTGCAGGAGTACCATCTTAACTGAATGAAAAACAAAGACGGAATGCAATATGACATGCAATATGACATTTTATTAATAGGGAGGAATGGCCTCGTCTCCGAGGGAAGATCCTCGGAGTCAGATAATGTGATTGCGGGTAGACCTATGCGGGGCTGCTGGCATCGAAACCCCACAAAAATAATATGTTACTTACCTGGGCGAAAGGACGCGACGAAGCAACAGTTGGATATAAAGAGTGAAAACAATGATTAATTAGATGCAGAAGAGATGCATGCGAGCAATAGAACAAAAGTGAAATTATGCTGTAATGGAAAGTACTAAACTTCCCTTTTTCCGGACCCTGTCTTTCAAAGATAATTCATAAAAATCCAAATAACTTCACAGATCTTCATTGTAAAGGGTTTAAAAACTTAGGACACTAAAGAGGCCTTTCTACCGACTCTGAAAAACACCAAAAGAAAGATGCCCAGGGTCCCTGCTCATCTGCGTGAACGTGCCTTAGGCATGCTGCAAGGAGGCATGAGGACTGCAAATGTGGCCAGGGAAATAAATTGCAATGTCCGTACTGTGAGACGCCTAAGACAGGACGGACAGCTGATCACCCTCACAGTGGCAGACCACATGTAACAACACCTGCACAGGATCGGTACATCCGAATATCACACCTGCGGGACAGGTACAGAATGGCAACAACAACTGACCGAGTTACACCAGGAACGCACAATCCTCCATCAGTGCTCAGACTGTCCGCAATAATCTGAGAGAGGCTGGACTGAGGGCTTGTAGGCATGTTGTAAAGCAGGTCCTCACCAGACATCACTGGCAACAACATCGCCTATAGGCACAAACCTACCGCTGCTAGACCAGACAGGACTGGAAAAAGTGCTCTTCACTAGCGAGTCGCTGTTTTGTCTCACATGGGGTGATGGTCGGATTCGCGTTTATTGTTGAAGGAATGAGCGTTACATCGAGGCCTGTACTCTGGAGCGGGATCGATTTGGAGGTGGAGGGTCCGTCATGGTCTGGGGCGGTGTGTCACAGCATCATCGGACTGAGCTTGGTGTCATTGCAGGCAATCTCAACGCTGTGCGTTACAGGGAAGACATCCTCCTCCTTCATGTGGTACCCTTTCTGCAGGCTGATCCTGACATGACCCTACAGCATGACAATGCCACCAGCCATACTGCTCGTTCTGTGCGTGATTTCCTGCAAGACAGGATTTTCAGTGGCCAACGAAGAGCCCGGATCTCAATCCCATTGAGCACGTCTAGGACCTGTTGGATCGGGGGGGTGAGGGCTAAGGCCATTCCCCCCAGAAATGTCTGGGAACTTGCAGGTGCCTTGGTGGAAGAGTGGGGTAACATCTCACAGCAAGAATTGGAAAATCTGGTGCAGTACATGAGGAGGAGATGCACTGCAGTACTTAATGCAGCTGGTAGCCACACCAGATACTGACTATTACTTTTGATTTTGCCCCCCCCCTTTTGTTCAGGGACACATTATTCAATTTATGTTAGTCACATGTCTGTGGACCTTGTTCAGTTTATGTCTCAGTTGTTGAATCTTATTATGTTCATACAAATATTTCCACATGTTAAGTTTGCTGAAAATAAACACAGTTTTATTAGCTTTTTTTGCTGAGCTTAGATGACATTTTCAATAAAGCATGGCGCGCTGAGCGCCAGAATCAATGATTGTTGCGATGTGTGGAATAATGAATATGAGAAGGTGGAATAATGACCGCTATATGAAGTGTAATTGGATACTTGCCAACTAATGTAGCTATGGTGAAAGGACCATTGAGCCGAGAGGAAGTGGTGGAAGTCTCAATTATTCAATTATTCATACCTTTGTCCCAAATTTTAAACTGTGTCCCTAACATCCTGTTTGAGTTCAGTGAGTACTGGCGGCTATCTATTTGTCCACAGGAAGCTTATCTCTAACCCAAACACCAGCCTCTAATTTAATATCAGTCCCAATGCTCAATCCCTCTGTTCGTCATGTATTGAAATATTTACTTCTTTGAATTACTAAGATATTGCATTATTAGAGTGCTATCAGAAAGCCACTAATATTTATTTTATGTGTATATATATATATTTTAAAATGTAACCTTTATTTAACTATGCAAGTCAGTTAAGAACAAATTCTTCTTTACAATAACGGCCTACCGGGGAACATTGGGTTAACTGCCTTGTTCAGGGGCAGAACGATAGATTATTACCTTGTCAGCTCGGGGATTTGACCTTTCGGTTACTGGCCCAACGATCTAACCACTAGGCTTCCTGCCTCCCCTAATATTACAATTCACTTTGTTACTTTCACTAGTCTCCACATCTGTTTCCTTCAACTAGGACTCTCAAGACCCTCCCAATCACTGCTGCTAGTACACACGGATCACTCTCAAACAATGTCCTGCTTTCACCCCTATTGTAAGGTCTAAAACAAAACAAACATGATAACTTTCTCCATACTGAAAGGCATTGTTTTCATTTTAGTCTACCGTAACAATGTTACTCTATATATTTATTACCAAATTCTGTTGGATATTCACTTTCTGTCTATTATTTTGAGACTCATGTAATGTGCCGAATTTATAAAATACATCAGCCAATTCAGAAGGGAAGAGATTCGAGGGAGCTTCCTTTTTTAAGGTAACTCTCGAGACTAGAGTCTTTTTCTGGGATCAACTTTCACTATAACAGGGCTGGCACTGTCTATCAATCCCCTATAGATGGTGTGCTCTGTCCATAATAAGTCTCTATCTTGCAAGTTAAACTCTAGTAACCCATTATACATTCATACATTGTTACTTTATTCATTTATCTTAATACTTAATACACCATTTACATACGTCTATATGTGGGTGTGTGCAAGTTGTATATTATTCTTGTTATTATTTTCCATTGTTACTTTATCAAATCTCTAGTAACTCATTATACTCCTTTACACTAGTGTTCTATTCATACAGGGGTTTAAATATTTACACTGTTATATTTAACAGCATATTCGGAAATAGGTGTCTCTCTCTTCACATACACATATTCCCTATATAATGTTAGATCAACTTTTATTTACATCCACACCACCAGCAACGATCACAGAGCAGCTAGCCCGAGAGATACACATATCATGTTCTCGAGGTTATCTCAGTGTCCAGGGTCATCAATGAACTCTAGCCTTCGTTGTTACAGCCCTTATTGATCTCAGCTGTTACCCTCTTAAAATGTTCAATGGCTTCTCCTGTCAGTGCTCACTACTTGTAGATCGACGGGCGGTGGTGGACAGAATCCCTAGATAATGTTATAGATCGGAAAAACTCAGCACACACAGAACTGGTTGGGGTATTCATTCAGACACGTACAGTGGGGCAAAAAAGTATTTAGTCAGCCACCAATTGTGCAAGTTCTCTCACTTAAAAAGATGAGTGAGGCCTGTAATTTTCATCATAGGTACACTTCAACTATGAGACAAAATGAGGAAAAGAAATCCAGAAAATCACATTGTAGGATTTTTAATGAATTTATTTGCAAATTATGGTGGAAAATAAGTATTTGGTCACATACAAACAAGCAAGATTTCTGGCTCTCACAGACCTGTAACTTCTTCTTTAAGAGGCTCCTCTGTCCTCCACTCGTTACCTGTATTAATGGCACCTGTTTGAACTTGTTATCAGTATAAAAGACACCTGTCCACAACCTCAAACAGTCACACTCCAAACTCCACTATGGCCAAGACCAAAGAGCTGTCAAAGGACACCAGAAACAAAATTGTAGACCTGCACCAGGTTGGGAAGACTGAATCTGCAATAGGTAAGCAGCTTGGTTTGAAGAAATCAACTGTGGGAGCAATTATTAGGAAATGGAAGACATACAAGACCACTGATAATCTTCCTCGATCTGGGGCTCCACGCAAGATCTCACCCCGTGGGGTCAAAATGATCACAAGAACGGTGAGCAAAAATCCCAGAACCACACGGGGACCTAGTGAATGACCTGCAGAGAGCTGGGACCAAAGTAACAAAGCCTACCATCAGTAACACACTACGCCGCCAGGGACTCAAATCCTGCAGTGCCAGACGTGTCCCCCTGCTTAAGCCAGTACATGTTCAGGCCCGTCTGAAGTTTGCTAGAGAGCATTTGGATGATCCAGATGAGGATTGGGAGAATGTCATATGCTCAGATGAAACCAAAATATAACTTTTTGGTAAAAACTCAACTCGTCGTGTTTGGAGGACAAAGAATGCTGAGTTGCATCCAAAGAACACCATACCTACTGTGAAGCATGGGGGTGGAAACATCATGCTTTGGGGCTGTTTTTCTGCAAAGGGACCAGGACGACTGATCCGTGTAAAGGAAAGAATGAATGGGGCCATGTATCGTGAGATTTTGAGTGAAAACCTCCTTCCATCAGCAAGGGCATTGAAGATGAAACGTGGCTGGGTCTTTCAGCATGACAATGATCCCAAACACACCGCCTCGGCAACGAAGGAGTGGCTTCAGAAGAAGCATTTCAAGGTCCTGGAGTGGCCTAGCCAGTCTCCAGATCTCAACCCCATAGAAAATCTTTGGAGGGAGTTGAAAGTCCGTGTTGCCCAGCGACAGCCCCAAAACATCACTGCTCTAGAGGAGATCTGCATGGAGGAATGGGCCAAAATACCAGCAACAGTGTGTGACAACCTTGTGAAGACTTACAGAAAACGTTTGACCTCTGTCATTGCCAACAAAGGGTATATAACAAAGTATTGAGATAAACTTTTGTTATTGACCAAATACTTATTTTCCACCATAATTTGCAAATAAATTCATTAAAAATCCTACAATGTGATTTTCTGGATTTCTTTTCCTCATTTTGTCTGTCATAGTTGAAGTGTACCTATGATAAAAAATTACAGGCCTCTCTCATCTTTTTAAGTGAGAGAACTTGCACAATTGGTGGCTGACTAAATACTTTTTTGCCCCACTGTACCTCTTTCACATCGGAGCTAGTCCCCTGACAGCTTCAATTCACTCAGTACTTAATAGTAATAATATATCTTATTATCTACATTTCAATCCTCTTGTTATCCAAATTTAAATCAGTTTATTACCCAAATTTCAATCCTCTTGTTATCCAAATTTCAATCAGCTTATTACCCAAATTTCAATCGTCCTTTCCACACTCACACAACTCACATCCACATTCACTTACTACTATTCCCAAACACACTCAATAATCTCCCTTATTACCCCTCTGTGTATCTTCAATGATTCTCGTCATTACTTCCTATGCACCATATGTATCTTTGATGGTTTTCTTGCCACTACTTCCTATGCACATAAAATAACACCCCGCGCTCAATAACACCTCATGCTATTTGTAGTGGCTGCAGACCACGTAGACACTTATTCAATAAATGACTACAGACATCTGTCAGCAGGCCTTTCTATGGTACCGTTACTCACCCTCGCTCTAGTTTTCTCACCATAAGACTAGTGAATAGCCTTCTCACCATTAGACTATGGGTAACTTTTTATTGTTAAGTTTTATTGGTTTTATCATTATTATTTAAAAAAATATATACAAATTCATTTAAATGGACTTACTGAAATACTGTCGCCGTGTCCCTCAATTGATTGCGGATGAAGTGTCTCCTCCTGGGCAGCTCACAGTAAGGGTGTGGTCTGGGTGGGTCCTCGTCGTCTTTTGGTCAGACAGGAATTTCCATCACGCTTCATAAAATGCGCCACCGGTTTTCTTGGCAAAGCACCAGTTTTAGAACACCTACTTATTCAAGGGTTTTTCTTTATTTTAACTATTTTCTACATTGTAGAGTAATAGTGAAGACATCAAAGCTATGAAGTAACACATATGGAATCATGTAGTAACCAAAAAAGTGTAGATTTTATATTTGGGATTCTTTAAACAGCCACCCTTTGCCTTGATGACAGCTTTACACACTCTTGGCATTCTCTCAACCAGCTTCATAAGGTAGTCACCTGGAATGCATTTCAGTTAACAAATGTGCCTTCTTAAAAGTTAATTTGTGGAATGTATTTCCTTCTTATTGTGTTTTAGCCATTCAGTTGTGTTGTGACAAGGTAGGGGGGGCATACAGAAGATAGCCCTATTTGGTAAAAGAACAAGTCCATATTATGGCAAGAACAGCTCAAATAAGCAAAGAGAAATGACATTCCATCATTACAGACAGTCAATACGGAAACTGTTAAGAAAGTTTCTTCATGTGCAGTCGCAAAAACCTGCAAGCACTATGATGAAACTGGCTTTCATGAGGACCGCCACAGGAAAGGAAGACCCAGAGTTACCTAAGTTCATTAGAGTTACCAGCCTCAGAAATTGCAGCCCAAATAAATGCTTCACAGAGTTCAAGTAACAGACACATCTCAACATCAACTGTTCAGAGGAAACTGCTTGAGTCAGGCCTTCATGGTCGAATTGCTGCAAAGAAACCACTACTACAGGACACCAATAAGAAGAAGAGACTTGCTTCGGCCAAGAAACACGATCAATGGACATTAGACCGGGGGATAAATCTGTCCTTGGTCTGATGAGTCCAAATTTGAGCTTATTAGTACCAACCACTGTGTCTTTGTGAGACACAGAGTAGGTAAATGGATGATCTCTGCATGTGTGGTTCCCACTGTGAAGCATGGACGAGGAGGTGTGATGGTGTGTGGGTGCTTTGCTGGTGACACTGTTGGTGATTTATTTAGAATTCAAAGCACACTTAACCAGCATGGCTACCACAGCATTCTGTAGCAATACGCCATCCCATCTGGTTTGCGCTTAGTGGGACTATCATTTGTTTTTCAACAGGACAATGACCCAAAACACACCTCCAGGCAATGTAAGGGCTATTTGACCAAGGAGAGTGATGGAGTGCTGCATCAGATCACCCGACCTCAACCCAATTGAGATGGTTTGGGATGAGTTGGACCACAGAGTGAAGGAAAAGCAGCCAACAAGTGCTCAGCATATGTGGGAACTCCTTCAAGACTGTTGGAAAAGCATTCCAGGTGAAGCTGGTTGAGAGAATGCAAAGAGTGTGCAAAGCTGTCATCAAGGCAAAGGGTGGCTACTTTGAATTATCTAAAATAAAACATATATATTGATTTTTCTAACACTTATTTTGGTTACTACATGATTCCATGTGTTATTTCATAGTTGTGATGTCTACTATTATTCTACAATGTAGAAAATAATACAAATTAAGAAAAATGCTTGAATTAGTAGGTGTATCCATACTTTTAACTGTTAGTGTAATTTTGGGGGAAAATAGGACAAATTTGAGAGGGCAGGTGACCCTGTTCCTCCTATTGGCATACTATCTCTGTTGAGTGTATCCAGAGTATTTTCAGATTTAGTTATCAACAAATGCGGCGAAAAGTACAGCAATGGCACAGCTAGGATAAATTATTTTGGAACTGTGAACACTTTTGAGAGGTGTGTGGCCACTTGGAGACACCAGTTAGTCATCTCACTCAAACCCTTGTTATTTTTGTTGTTGCACGTTTCACCTACCCCATATTTTCCAGGAATATTCGTATAATTTTACTGAGTGTATCCAGAGTATTTTCAGATTTAGTTATCAACAAATGCGGCGAAAAGTACAGTAAATGGAAAATGCACATTAAATCAATAGTGTAATATTTGAATACGATTTTGTTCCTGTAGAAGACGATTTTGTTGAAGAGTTTGTGCTCGTTTGTCATCAAGTTTTTGCAATTACATTTAAATGTTCAGTTTTCAAACGCAGTTCCATAGTTCTTTCCACCTGTCCCTTTATGTCCATCGTTTCCTGCTCGTGCTTCAGCTGTGCACTGCATTATTGGACCGATGGCAATCTTAGATGGCAAGACATCAGGGCTAAACTGGAGAGAACCTTTACAAGGCCTGAGCCCGAAGGTTGATTTTGGAGACCGTTTGTCACGATTTCTACTGTTTTTCCGCTAATGGCATAGTTAGGGTTGGTATCGCTGGTGAGGTCAGCGATCAATCCTTTTATGGGTGAGGGTTCACTAATTAACGTGGGAGTGGGGACCACCTCTGATAGCTTGCACGTTATGAGAACATTTGAGAGGATACTTTTTTTAATAATTTGCAAAAGCAAATTGAATTGATTAATCAATGATCATGATTAATCATACCTGGATAGCCTATCTGGGAATTAAACTTTAATTAACCTGAAAAGTTGGTTCATCTAGGTTAACATGGGAAAGTTGAAAATGTCTCATTTAAGTGGAAGAACCTGAAAAGGTATATTCGACAGTTTAACGTATTAAATTGAATGAGACGATGATATCCAATCAATTGAGATTGGCTGGATTATCATAAGTGTAACCAATAGTTCAAATGTAAGGGTACATTCACCACTATGGTCACTTATCCCTAAGGCCGGAGGCACATTGGATTCCCGCTGGAGGCGGGACTTCCTTCAGTACTGTGTAGTCCTGAATGAGCTTTGCAAAATCAAATTTTACTGATTAATCAATGTTATTGATAAATCAAACCTGTATAGGCTATTTGGGAATTAAACTTGAATTAACCTGAGAGTGTAGCTGTATCAAGGTTAATGTGGAAAAGTTTAAATTGTCTCATTTGTAGAAACCAATCAATTTGGATATTATTTAAAATGTCCATTTGGAAAAGGTAAGTCTGGCAATTTCACTTATGAGTTAAATTGAATGAGACATTGATATCCAATCAGTTGAGATTGGCTGGATACCATAAGTAACCACTTGTTCCATAAGTAACCACTTGTACCATAAGTAACCACACTGCGGGACAATGGTGGACCTCAATGGAATATTTGTAAAAAAATGTACAAAATTATTCTGTACCACCAGGGGTCACTTATCCCTGAGGGCTGAAACCACATGGGATTCTCACGAAGGCGGGACTTCCATCAATACTGGTCAGTAAATGTGGGAGTGAGGATAATGCTTGCAAACACAAATTACATTTTTTATTGATTAATCAATGTTAATGATAAATCAAACCTGTCTAGGCTATTTGGGAATTAAACTTTAATTAAACTGACAACATTGTTAATCTAGGTTAATGTGGAATAGTTTAAATTGTCTCATTTGTAGAAACCAATCACTTTGGATATTATCTAAGATCCACCTGAAAAGATTTGTTAGGCAATTTTAACTTCTTAGTTAAATTGAATGAGACATCGATATCCAATCAGTTGAGATTGGCTGAATATCATAAGTAACTAACCACTTGTTAAACGTGATACACGTTGGGTGTCACATAAATAATATATATATATATTTTTTTAATATGTTTCGGCGGTTGTCGTTATTCTCGTCCTAGGTTTACGTAATTTCTAGCTGCAGACTAGTAATTCAACGTCTAGGATTTGCTCTAATTCTGTAGTGATCGATAGTCTTAGAGTTTAACCATTTCCAGCCGTGTAGCCAACACGACACACAGTCTGGTTTTCTGGTCTTGTAGTTTTAAACCATTTGTCAGCCATGTAGCCACCGCTGCACGCCGACTGGTCTCTGTGGGTGGGTATAATTTGTGGAACATTCCAACAGGAATCTGTTCCAAAAACTTCGTAAATAACAAGGTTGCCAACAAACATTAAGAATAAGCTACGTGGTGAGTTGATGCCTATTCGGAAGCTAGTTAACTAGGTGAATTGATCATGCTACTTTGTATACGTTGTTTGTTGGCATCCTCGTACTTTACAAAGTTTTTGGAACAGATTCCTGTTGGACTGTTCCACAGATTATACCCACCCGGTCTCCGTGGCATATAGAATTGTAGCCATTCCAATGTGGGGACCTCATCCCGGCGTTTTCTAATTTAATGTATATTTTGTAGGAAGTAGATTTTATACTCTGTGGAAGAAGGGGCAGTTCTATGACGCCTAATGTGATGTCTGGGCTCATGGGGTTGTGGCCACTGACTAGTTAATCTTTATATGAAAATCCATACTCTCATTTAGGTTAACATCACATTACATCTTTTGTTTAATCACATACGTTTCACAACATTTAGTTGTAAACCTGACAGCTGGGAAATGTACACTTTGAGAGATACTGTTATGTGTGTTTCCTATTCTTCATTAGATCACCAAATGAAACACACTCGACATGACTGTCCCTTAAGTGTCCACGGACCATTCCCACATCCTCAAAAATAGAAACGTTGTTTGAATAATTAAACTTTTGATCCAAAGTTTACATTCCAATCTCGAACACTACAGAGCATAGGGGCAGCGTATTTTATGACTGACCATAAAACAGTCGACTTCCCGCTCTCCACCTCTATGAGAGAGAGCACGCTGTAGAGCGGACCCCCCTGTAACCTGATCCTTCAGATCATCACAGTGATTTAAAAATTCTACTTCAATAGTTTAATAAAAATGTATTTCTATCAGGCTTTGACGGCCACGGCCACTTATTCAGACCAAACTTTTATTGAAAATAAATGACTAGCGCCAGCCTACTGTAGGCTTGTGATAAGAATACTGTGTTCATAGGGACTTGAGGTATTTTGAATACTGTGTGCAGATTTCATATTTCAAACCATGCCTTTTAAGCCACGGGGCTTTGAAATCTGTAATGGCAGGATTGGTTCCTTCCAAACATCTTATTAACTCTCATCAGAGGGTCTTCTGTGAGAGACAATTCTTAATCTTTCCTCAATCCATTATATGTTTTCCTTTGACGCAGACAAAAGGCCCTGTATTTGCTACCAGGCTTGCCCATTCCTTTGGGTTCAAAGGTGAAACCGGTCTCAGAGAGAAGCTGTCCCTGCAGGTCAAACGGTTTGACGGTCATTGGAGCGCGATGAAAATGTCCCCCTCGTGTAAACCACTGTGACGTCCATGATTAGTTTATGTTATGCCGCTATGCTTGAGTTCACAGTCGCCAACACCCAGGGTTTGAATTTCACACTGACTATTGGGAGTGCCTTAGGCTGGACCAGTGTTGCTATTTCCAACATTTACAGGGGTGTCCTGGTTTGTTGTGGGAGTGCGCAGAACCCACGTAATCTGAATCCCCACCAACACACCCCTGGACCCCTCTCAATAACCCACACCTACACAACATCAAGTGAGATATTTTGTGTGAAGAGTTTCTCATGTCAAAACAAAGCAGAGCTCGCCTTACAACAAATGGAGCAAACTATTTCTGGAAGGAAACTTCAATCAGTGATGTCCTCTTTCTTCAGCTAATGATCAGTCAGTGGTTTGATCTGCAATAATGGAATGAAGCCGCCATGCTACTCTGTATCTCAAATGACAAAGATCAAATGTATGGCTTATTATAGTACTACTCTCAGTAGTACTATAATAACCTGCATGAGTGTGTGTGTGCGTGCGCGCGTGTGTGTGTGTGCGCTGTGTACGCCTGGCTGTCGGTTCAGTGTCAGTGGAGCTTGGCAGACACCATTGCAGTCTTGCCTTACTGGACCCCTAGCAGAGAGCAACCACATTCCTGACTGGCGGTTCAAAGGCCAAATCACCCCACCCCCAACGCACAAACACAAACATGCAGGCACTCACTCACATGCACACACAAAGCATGTGAGCACTAAATAGATTCACACACTGACACACACACACACACACACACACACACACACACACACACACGTACACGCAAACACACAAACCAACCACATGAGTGCAGACACACACTAACTCAAACACCAGAGACATACCAAACAGCAAGTAAAGGCTAAATGTATCTCTTCAGCATTACTTTTTGATCTACAGCAGCTATCATTGATGTGACGGTTGAACAAGCACTCTTAGGAATGTACCAAGCCCTTGCTATGGTAGCAGGCTGTTAGTAGTACCTTGGCTGGACAAACTGCTGCTGTGGAGGTTGAAGCCAGGAATAGTGGTGTTAACAGGCTTTTGCTGATGTAACGCTTATGTCGGATTTTTGTAGCTCATCTCAAAAGGATTGGTCGTAATAACGGATTTTGAAAATGTTGTGGAAGAAAAGGAAGGTCGACACTTTCAAGATCTTCGGCGCCTCCATCCCCCTCCACACATTATCCACTCCCACACACATTCACTTCCACACACATTCACAAGGAGCCATTATTTGGGGAGGCTAATCTTGACCAACAATAGAGGTGACAATCAACAGATACACAGGCTTAATTAAAGGGACTTTCATTCAGCTTAACACATCTCTGATGATCCATTAGCCACACAATGGCCAGGACAATGCTACACTGTCCGAGTGACACACACGCACACACGTATACACACACACACACACACACACACACACACACACACACACACACACACGTATATATATATATATATACACACACACGTACACACACACACACATATACACACACACGTATACACACACACGTGTATATATATATACACACACACGTACACACACACACGTACACACACACACATATACACACGTATACACACGTATACACACACACACACGTGTATATATATATATATATACACACACACACACACACGTATATATATATACACACACACACACACACGTATACACACACACACGTATATATATATATATACACACACACACGTATATATATATATACACACACACACACACACACACACACACACACACACACACACACACACACACACACACACACACACACACACACACACACACACACACACACACACACAGCCAGGGGGATGGGTTTGGGTTCAGGAATTTCTTTGAATGATCCTTAGTAGGCTACACTGTCCTTATTAGGCTACACATATTCTCGGGATCTAAACAAGGAAAAAAGTGATGTTGGTGACACTTTTTTAGGTACTTGAGAATGTCTTTCTATAGCGGTAAAATATCAACTCCTCAAATAACATCATAGTAATATTCCTGATCAGATTCATTACATGTTTCTCTGCACTCTTAGCCAGGATCGTTTTTCTTCTCTCCTGCCCTTGTTTCTTTATCTAGGATGACCCTGGGTTTCGTGAGGCAGGGGTGTGAAAGTCAGCGTGACCTTTGGGGCTAACCTCAGACACAAATCACCATGCGCTTCACAAAGCAAAGGAGCAAGGGGACAGAGAACCTTTGTGAAATGGCGATGACCAAAATGTGGCGTTTTTTGTTGTTGTTGCACAATGAGATGGGTCTTAAGCTGTCTATTCATGGGCCAGGGGCTAAGATCAAAGTGCAGGCAATAATTTGGAGGGTTAATGCATTACACTGAGAAAACATTTGTGGGACTACTTCATATAACTGAAGTCAACGTTGTAGAGGAATCTGTGTTTTTGTTTCAGCTATGAAATGTAAAAATGTAATGTAGCCTATTGCATAACCTGCCTGTGGGAACAGAGTAAACAAACAAGTAGCTTAACATTTTGCCATAAAAAGCCCACACAATGTGATGGGAGCTGATACAGAGCCATGCTAAGAGGTGTCTTGTTTATTTGTCGGAGGGCTTCGAGTTGTTTGGCATGGTCGGGGGTAGCTCTTGCCGTGTGCTTAGAGTCAGGCCTTGGGGTCATGCCTCTCTCCAAGGAGAGCGAACCTCCACATAATCTTTCTCTGTGTGTGCGTCAGCCCCACAGCACACTCTCTGCTCTTTGACTCCAATGTCCATATAAGGCAGCTGGTGCCATGGCAACCGTAGGGCTTGAATAGCAGTGTCAAATCCCTGAGCACACATGACCCCCTCTCCCTCCCTCTCTCTCGCTCCCCCTTGTTCTCTTGCTCTTGCTCTGCTCTCTCTCCCCCTCTCTCTCTCTCTCTCTCTCTCTCTCTGTCTCTCTCTTTCTCTCACACACACACACACAGGCTGAAGAAAACTGAGGGAGCAGGAGAAACACAGACACAGAGAGAGAGGATGGTCTGTGTGGCGGCTTGCAACACTGTCTAGAGCCTAGCCTTCCCTTTGTAAATCTTAATTCAATTTGTGGACTCTGGAGCCAAAGGGAGGAGAGAAAGCCCTGTCCCTTCCCCCTTGCCTCAGCCACGGGAAGCATCCACACGGACTGAGCACAGGGCTAGGCCACAAGTCATTAGTGCTCGGTGGGAAAGAACTGACAAAAAACTGGAGTGAGTGCTTAGAGTTGCTCCACTGACTTCTGAGGGGTGGAAAGGAGGCTTTTTGGATTTCTACCTCATCTGTGCTCTCTATTTTTGGAGGGTCTGAATCAGAGACTGGTCTAGCCACTACGACCGATGATATTGCTGCAGCCTAGCCCTCTGCAACAACAAACAAGGAAGAGAGGGCACTTCCTTGAGCTGAAGATCATTTTGAAGAGAGCCAGGGAGACTGGTTGATTTAGTTAAACAGAGGGGGTAGATGTAGCCACAGCTGAGACTTGATAGTAGTTTTCTGTGTGCCTTGATGATATTGCCACACAGTGAGCTGTGAAACATCAAGTTGTTTTGCTAATGGTGACCTGGAAGAGCTCTTTGTCAACCAGAATGTTGTTGGTGTTCTGAGGATTGCTGGTAAACCCGTCTCTTGCCTCGCTCTGTCTGTACCCTCACTCCCTCCGTGGCTGTAAGAGTGATCTAGCAAAAACAAGACATTGACATTTTATATGAATGTACTTCCAAAGGTAAGCATACAAGGCTTTTGTATTATTTCTCTCTAATGCCAGGATGTAAGTAATATAGTCCAGAAAGGCAGCAGGACTAGGTCTCTACATTAACACTATCAGGCAAACGGCATGACTGTTTTATGAGGGAGGGCCACTGCTTCGTCTCCAGGCATGTGCTAAGGACTAGGGAGGTCCTTTTTCAGCCATTATTCTTGCCAAAGAGAGAAGGGAGTGATCATGTGCAAAGTGCTAGTGAATTCATAGTAATGCGTAACTCATTCATAGACGCTAACTACCTTCAGCGACTATTGAAGATAGTATCCTCTGTTCCAGGGAGTTTTGTTAAGAGCTTCAACGCTTGTTCTGAACGTTAAAACACCGCTTGCGGTAAGGTTTTGGAAACATAAGGACTAGCGTGCTCAGAACACCTGTGTGTAAGCGTAACTGGGGAGGAAGTATAGTTCGGCACGCATGGATGTGTGAGAAACTGCTACAGTAAGTGTATCTTTTTTTATTTGAAAGATTCTTTCTTGCTGATATGAAAGATAAGGGGCATATCATATGTTTCGAAAACCGTTTCGCAGGTGATGATTATTGACGTTTCTAAACGTTAAAACACAGTGTCTGAATTGTAGTTGACATGCAGCCAACCGTGGGCGAAGCTAACCCTGCGAAAACCCTACAGATAATAAGGGGTTTCGAGAGCTAGTGAATGTGATGTGTTATGGTCCGTTGTTGAAAATGTGTGTTTGATTCATTGTTTCCTGTGAAAGGTTCTGTTTCTTGGCTGAAGAGTTAACAATTCGACTTCTATAAGACAGCCGTCGGAGGACATGGGCCAAAGGAAAAACCACACAAAAAGAGTGAATAACTGAAAAAGAAGAAAGAAAAACAGGGGGCATTGGAAGCCACAGGCATGCAAAACAAAAGTTTCTAAAGTGAAAGGCTGAACTATATCCGGATCATAGTGGAAGGGGAGGAGACAAAACAGCTCTATTGTTTTTTTGGGGGAAGACAAACATTCTATACCATTTATACTGTTCTATAAATTAAAAGAGGGTGTGGGTATTTTTCAGACAGACTATTTTAGTTTCCAACACACAAGGACCAAAAGGCCAAACAAATTATTAAATGAGAAGACAGAGAACCTTCAAATATTGAACAAAAGAAAGTCCGAAAGTTTAGACGGCAGCTACCGAAAGCTTTGGCTGTCTCCAATTCCTTCTGTGGTCTGCTAATCAAACAATGGCCATGGTGAGTGGGGGCTGGGGAGATCCCAACGGGGGCACCAACGGGCTGGGGGAGAAGGGCTATCTGAGGGGAGAGGAGGAGGACGGTTCGCCCCAGGCAGGGGGGGTAGTGACATGGAGGCTGGGGACGAGGACAAGGCATGTGTGGTGGACTGTGTGGTGTGTGGGGACAAGTCCAGTGGGAAGCACTACGGTGTGTTCACCTGCGAGGGCTGCAAGAGCTTCTTCAAGAGAAGCATCCGCCGCAACCTCAACTATACCTGCAGGTGAGACTTAGTGAATAATTGTGATGATTTAATTATGGATTCTCAAAGTGGATGGATAATTATAATAGAGCTGCATGTGTAACTTTTTGGGCGACCCAACCATAGAAATGTGGGTTATAGATCTGTCATTCTCATTGAAAGCAAGTCTAATAAGCGGTAGATCTGTTCTATGTGCCCTATTTCTATGCTTCCCGTTCTTAAGTTTAATTTTTGAGTGTTTTACTTTCTGTTTCTTACGCCAGCTTAAAACAGCTGAAAATACAATATTTTTGGTTATGGAGAATATATTTAACAACGGTTTAGATAGTACAATAATTCTCTAGACTATACTTGTTTGTTTTGTCACATAAACTGAAATTAGGCGAACTATTGGAATTTTATCAACCAGGAAGTGGCGGAGCGATTTCTGCGTAGTGCATCTTTAAAGTGCTCAAAGCGATTTACATTGTAAGAGGAGAATTCACCTCTTCCTCAACCAAACTGTAGCATACACCTGGGTAATAGCTTTGTCACTGAGCCTTTATTTCTGATCTCTTAGTTTGTCTGTTATGGATATCCCATTTGTACAAAGCAAATGGATGCAAATAGCTAGAATGAGTCATGCATTAATACATTGCTGACTGTGCAGAGCTGTAACTATTTTTCCACAGCAGTGCGCATAATGGATTTGAGTCATCCCTCACTTAAAGGGACATTTTTGGGAATTTGTTTCATTAGTCCACTGTTGATACAGTCCCAAAATGTTTGGTATGTCAGCAAAGTTTTCAAGATATAGAACTTTCAAAATACAAAAAGTGTCACAGTATGATGCGTTTTGCATCATATTTTGAAAGTTCTATATCTTGAAAACGTGAGTGCTGACATGCAAAACATTTTGGGACTGTATCAACAGTGGATTAATGAATCAAATACCAAAATACAGTTTTTGAGGGTTATTTTCCTCTAAGTGAGAGCCTTTCATGACATGAAAGGTCTCTGAAGAGAATAGCTGAATTAAACATTGTATTACACACCATTGTTTATTGGCAGATGTTTGGATTGTCCATATTATTGGTAGACAACAATATGCAACAATTGAGGGTTGAATATACACCTCTGTTGCATTTAATTTTATTGTTCAGCTCTATATTGTGATATTTTGTAATGTCCTGTGCTGTTTTGCGGTATGCTATTTATTGATATACATTGTTTTCCCCATCTCCCAGAAGATATGAAACAAATTCATACGTTTTCTTGTACAAAACTGGCCTTGAAGTCAGATTTAGTCATCCTTACATCAGCCACTCTGCCCATATGAAAGATCCATGAGCAAGATGCAATATTTAATGCCATGGATCAAGGAAAGAGAGCGATTGCGTCATACAGTATATACACAGCAAATTGGCCAGTGTTACCTTGTGTTGATTCAGAAGTTAAATTAACTCTGTAAGAGTGAAAATAACACTCAGTGGTGTAAAATAACCCCAGTGTTGGTGTCAATAACCAATGTTGAGTGTGATTGTTTCAGTTTTACTATGTGGAGAGTAAAACATTCCTTTCAAAACCACGCCCATCATCATCAGATTTCCCAGCATGCTCTACTGCAGGTATATATTTTTTTGGTAACACTTCATTTTAAGGGGTCCTTATTACAGTGTCATTACATGTGTAATTATACTGTAACAAGTGTTGTAGTTAAAATGTAATAACTCATAGTTACACTGTAATAACAACATGTAACTGGTTGTAATTGCGGTCTGTAATTACAGAGGCGTAACAACAAATGCATGTTACCATGCTTGTTAGAAATGGGCAAGTTTCCACAAAATTCACTAATTTAGTGTTTAGTTTCTTCTCAGCTGCATATGATTCAGTAATAACTGTCACAAGGATGTCATCTTTTGTGGACAGATGCGCTGGGTGTCCGAGATTACAAAGGTTGGAAGCTCAAAAGGCTCTAATTACCTACCCGTAAATGCGCACATGTCGTCACAGAGTAATTGTAATATCTGCATAAGTACAATGTAATTACTAGGTGTTACACAGGATTTAGCTAGTTAAAATGAAGTTCATCTTGAAGTGTACTTACTTGTAATTATTGTGTACCTACAAAGTACGTTATCAATTCTGGCAATCTAATCATCAGCTTCTGAAAGCGCCATCCAAGTGTGAAAATAAACACACTAGTGCATATCTGTAATATCTGAATAAGTACAAGGTTGTCGATAGTTCTTACACAGGATTTAGCTATTTAAAGTGAAGTGTAACTTTATAGTTACATGTGAGCAATTTCTATATAATTACTTATTATTCATTACCAAGTGAAAATACTTACAAACAAAAAAAGAGCTTCTACTTTAGTCAACTTTATTTTATTGTTAGATAATTAATAATTATATATATATATATACAGTGCCTTGCAAAAGTATTCACCCCCCTTGGTGTTTTTCCTATTTTGTTGCATTACAACCTGTAATTTAAATAGATTTTTATTTGGATTTCATGTAATGGACATACACAAAACAGTCCAAATTGGTGAAGGGAAATTAAAAAATGTACTTGTTTCAAAAAACGCAAATAAATGGAAAAGTTGTGCGTGCATATGTATTCACCCCCTTTGCTATGAAGCCCCTAAATAAGATCTGGTGAAAACAATTACCTTCAGAAGTCACATAATTAGTTAAATAAAGTCCACCTGTGTGCACTCTAAGTGTCACATGTTCTGTCACAAGATCTCAGTATATTCAGCTTGACGGAAGAGTGGCCAGAAAAAAGTCATTGGTTAAAGAAAAAAATAAGGAAACACGTTTGGTGTTCGCCAAAAGGCTTGTGGGAGAAGGTACTCTGGTCAGATTAGACTAAAATTGAGCTTTTTGGCCATCAAGGAAAACGCTATATCTGGCGCAAACCCAACACCTCTCATCACCCAGAGAACAACATATCCACAGTGAAGCATGGTGGTGACAGCATCATTCTGTGGGGATGTTTTTCATCTGTAGGGACTGGGAAACTGGTCAGAATTGAAGGAATGATGGATGATTCTAAATGATGCTAAATATAGGGAAATTCTTGAGGGAAACCTGTTTCAGTCTTCCAGAGATTTGAGACTGGGACGGAGGTTCACCTTCCAGGACAATGACCCTAAGCATACTGCTAAAGCAACACTTGAGTGGTTTAAGGGGAAACATTTAAATCTTGGAATAGCCAGGTCAAAGGCCAGACCTCAAACCAATTGAAAATCTGTGGTATGACTTAAAGATTACTGTACACCAGCAGAACCCATCCAACTTAAAGGAGCTGGAGCAGTTTTGCCTTGAAGAATGTGCAAAACCCCAGTGGCTAGATCATTTTTTTGTTTTCTTATTTCTTGTTTGTTTCACAATAAAACATATTTTGCATCTTCAAAGTGGTAGGCATGTTGTGTAAATCAAATGATATAAACCCCCCAAAAATCAAATTTAATTCCAGGTTGTTGGCAACAAAATAGGAAAAATGACAAGGGGGTGAATACTTACCCAAGCCACTGTGTATATATATATACAGGCCTACTCAATAACATAAACATAACTATTTAAGTGGTGAATCAATCGGTATCCTATAGTATGGTGAGTAGCCTAGATAGCTAGCTAATTTAGCAAAATGGGAGTGTCTTTCTCTGACCTTTCTAGCATTACAAGTGACAATGGAAATCGACAACTCTGTCTGACTGTATTCATCTGTTTACTCCTTCTAAGCATCCTGGAGTCTGAGACCTTGTGGGAATCTGTGGTAGAGAAGAAGAATGTATGACAATTTAGCATAGACACTAAACATTATGATGACATCATGATTTCTATACTTTAGGCATATAGCTAGTTAACAAATTTTCCCCCAACATCGGACACTCCCTAACTTCTGAAACACTCTAGCGGTTAGACGATTAAATCACCTCGAGCTCAACATTGGACTAGAAAATAACGGTAAGTTTTGCGACTAAAGACGCTCTTCTAGCTAGCTGACAACCAATTTTCATTGCAATTTATGTAAGTTAAGTTAGGTTTTGAGAGTTTTCAAAGAATACACATTTTGTGGGACACTCTGTATATTGTAAAATTTGGATGCGCGACAGACCACACATCATTTAATATACATATTTTTATCTCTGAAATATAACGGATTTCAGGAAAGTATTTAAAAAAAATTAACAGTAAGCTAGCCAACTAGTCAACTATCTAGTAAACACTTCAGATACGAGGTTGGTGTCTCTTTTTTGACCAAAATTAAACGGCTATACCTTGTAATTGAACAAAATAGTAAGGTGGCCAATAACGGGGGACCGTATGCCGATAATAAGGGACATATTCTTTTTGCTAAACCGCTTATCAAAAAGCTGTTAGTAGTTGTATTTCCACTGAAATGTCAAACATGCTAATTGCTACCCCGTTAACTAACATTTTTACGACACCAATAATCACAAAACATTGATGGCTTGTTCACAAGATAACACTGTTGAAGGTAATATATTTCTTAAATGATGTTGAATATGCCGATAATACGGGGTGCTACGCTAGGCCTAACAAGTTGTTGTGTTATTCAGCTAGCAATAACAGTGCTTGTGTTGACACAAGTAGCTAGCTAGCTACCATGCTGGGTGTCTCACGTAATACCCTTGGGGTATGGATACCCTGTGAACAAGGTTCAGGGAAGATAAAGCCATCAAGCCCAGCTAACGTTAGCTAGCTGGTTAGCTAGTGAGTAGCGACCATAGCATATTTGACAGCTTTTTAAAAATGTATTTTCTTTTATTTCACCTTTATTTAACCAGGTAGGCTAGTTGAGAACAAGTTCTAATTTACAACTGCGACTTGGCCAAGATAAAGCAAAGCAGTGCGACACAAACAACAACACAGAGTTACACATGGAATAAACAAACATACAGTCAATAATACAATAGAAAAAGTCTATATACAGTGTGTGCAAATGAAGTAAGATTAGGGAGGTAAGGCAATAAATAGGCCATAGTGGCGAAGTAATTACAATATAGCAATTAAACACTGGAGTGATAGATGTGCAGAAGATGAATGTGTAAGTAGAGATACTGGGGTGCAAATGAGCAAAATTAATAAATAAATAACAGTATGGGGATGAGGTAGTTGGATGGGCTATTTACAGGTGCAGTGATCTGTGAGCTGCTCTGACAGCTGGTGCTTAAAGTTAGTGAGGGAGATATGAGTCTCCAGCTTCAGTGATTTTTGCAGTTCGTTCCAGTCATTGGCAGCAGAGAACTGGAAGGAAAGGCGGCCAAAAGAGTAATTTGCTTTGGGGGTGACCAGTGAAATATACCTGCTGGAGCGCGTGCTACGGGTGGGTGCTGCTAAGGTAACCAGTGAACTGAGATAAGGCGGAGCTTTACCTAGCAAAGACTTGTAGATGACCTGGAGCCAGTGGGTTTGGCGACGAGTATAAAGCGAGGGCCAGCCAACGAGAGCATACAGGTTGCAGTGGTGGGTAGTATATGGGGCTTTGGTGACAAAGCGGATGGCACTGTGATAGACTGCCTCCAACTTGAGTAGAGTGTTGGAGGCTTTTTTGTAAATGACATCGCCAAAGTCAAGGATCAGTAGGAGAGTCAGTTTTACGAGGGTATTTTTGGCAGCATGAGTGAAGGATGCTTTGTTGCGAAGTAGGATGCAGATTCTAGATTTAATTTTGGATTGGAGATGCTTAATGTGAGTCTGGAAGGAGAGTTTACAGTCTAACCAGACACCTAGGTATTTGTAGTTGTCCACATATTCTAAGTCAGAACCGTCCAGAGTAGTGATGCTGGACGGGCGGGCAGGTGCTGGCAGCGATCGGTTGAAGAGCATGCATTTAGTTTTACTTGCATTTAAGAGCAGTTGGAGGCCACGGAAGGAGAGTTGTATGGCATGGAAGCTCGTCTGGAGGTTAGTTAACACAGTGTCCAAAGAAGGGCCAGAAGTATACAGAATGGTGTCGTCTGCGTAGAGGTGGATCAGAGAATCACCAGAAGCAAGAGCGACATCATTGATGTATACAGAGAAGAGAGTCCGCCCGAGAATTTAACCCTGTGGCACCCCCATAGAGACTGCCAGAGGTCAACAGGACCTCTGATTTGACACACTGAACTCTGTCTGAGAAGTAGTTGGTGAACCAGGCGAGGCAGTCATTTGAGAAACCAAGGCTGTTGAGTCTGCTGATAAGATTGTGATGATTGACAGAGTCGAAAGCCTTGGCCAGGTTGATGAATACAGCTGCACAGTATTGTCTCTTATCGATGGCGGTTATGATATCGTTTAGGACCCTAAGCGTGGCTGAGGTGCACCCATGAACAGTTCGGGAACCAGATCGCATAGCGGAGAAGGTACGGTTGGATTCGAAATGGTCGGTGATCTGTTTGTTAACTTGGCTTTCGAAGACCTTAGAAAGGCACGGTAGGATAGATATAGGTCTGTAGCATTTGGTTCTAGAGTGTCTCCCGCTTTGAAGAGGGGGATGACCGCGGCAGCTTTCCAATCTTTGGTGATCTCAGACGATACGAAAGAGAGGTTGAACAGGTTAGTAATAGGTGTTGGGTAGGTTTAGGTAGCTAGCTAGCTAGTCAAGCTAGCTAGTCAAGGTTAAAAAACTAGCGAATACCCATGCTTGCTAGCATATTTTTATTTGTAATTGTTCTATGCATTTTTTTTAATTCAGACATTTTCAAAAATCAAAACAGGCAGAAGTCTACTAGCTAGTGTAGTTGGTAGGCCCAACAAAAAACGCTAGCTAACACTAGGCTAGCAAATGCTAGCTAACTTGTAACCTATGCTAAATCGTCCAGCAGAATTCATGTATCCAAAAAAGCAAAACTAATTGCATGGAAAACCTATTTACAGTGGCTTGCGAAAGTATTCACCCCCCTTGACATTTTTCCTATTTTATGGTGATGCATGATAACTCTACAATACAATTCACTCGAAATGGCAAGGCACACTGGGAAATTAAATTGGAGGTGTGGCTTAGTGGGGTGTGGCTTTCAATTTGTTGTTTTTGGCCACCCATGTTTTATTTATTTGATTTATTTAGCCTTTATTTAACTAGGCAAGTCATGAGCGGAAGTGAGTGGAAGGGTTGAGTGGAAGTGTTGCCCAAGTTGCTAATTTAAGAGCATATAAAATGTCCTTAATCCAACATGAGTGACCTTGTTAGGAGATATGGATCTCTTTGAGTAATGATAATATACTATATGAGGTGTTATTGCATAATCACATTTTATTAGTCATATGCGTCGAATACAACAGGTGTAGACCTTACAGTGAAATGCTTACAAACCCCTAACCAACAATGCAGTTAAAAAAAATTAGGATAAGAAATAAAAGTAACAAGTAATTAAAGAGCAGCAGTAAAATAACAATAGCAAGACTATTGGGGGGTACCGGTACAGAGTCAATGTGCGGGGGCACCGGTTAGTTGAGGTAATATGTGCAGTACATGTAGGTAGAGTTATTAAAGTGACTATGCATAGATGATAACAACAGAGAGTAGCAGCGGTGTATAAGAGGGGGAGAGGGGTGGGCAATGCAAATAGTCTGGGTAGCCATTTGATTAGGTGTTCAGGAGTCTTATTGCTTGGGGGTAGAAGCTGTTTAGAAGCCTCTTTGACCCAGACTTGGCGCACAGGTACCGCTTGCCGTGCCGTAGCAAAGAGAATAGTCTATGACTAGGGTGGCTGGAGTCTTTGACAATTTTTAGGGCCTTCCTCTGACACCGCCTGGTATAGAGGTCATGGAAAGCAGGAAGCTTGGCCCCAGTGATGTACTGGTCCGTTCGCACTACCCTCTGTAATGCCTTGCGGTCGGAGGCCGAGCTGTTGCCATACCAGGCAGTGATGCAACCAGCCAGGATGCTCTCGATGGTGCAGCTGTAGAACCTTTTGAGGATCTGAGGACCCATGCCAAGTCTTTTCAGTCTCCTGAGGAGGAATAGGTTTTGTCGGGCCCTCTTCACGACTGTATTGGTGTGCTTGGACCAGGTTAGTTTGTTGGTGATGTGGACACTAAGGAACTTGAAACTCAACCTGCTCCACTGCAGCCCCGTCGATGAGAATGGGAGCATGCTCGGTCCTCTTTTTCCTGTAGTCTACAATCATCTCCTTTGTCTTGATCACGTTGATGGAGGGGTTGTTGTCCTGGCACCACACGGCCAGGTCTCTGACCTCCTCCTTGTAGGCTGTCTCATCGTTGTCGTGATCATTGGCAAACTTAATGATGGTGTTGGAGTCGTGCCTGGCCGTGCAGTCATGAGTAAACAGGGAGTACAGGAGGGGCCTGAGCACGCTGCCCTGAGGGGCCCCCGTGTTGAGGATCAGCGTGGCGGATGTGTTGTTACCTACCCTTACCATCTGGGGGCGGCCCGTGATGAAGTCCAGGATCCAGTTGAAGAGGGAGATGTTTTGTCCCAGGGTCCTTAGCTTATTGATAAGCTTTGAGGGCACTATGGTGTTGAATGCTGAGCTGTAGTCAATGAATAGCATTCTCACATAAGTGTTCCTTTTGTCCAGGTGGGAAAGGGCAGTGTGGAGTTCAATAGAGATTGCATCATCTGTGGATCTGTTGGGGCGGTATGCAAATTGGAGTGGGTCTAGGGTTTCTGGGATACTGGTGTTGATGTGAGCCATGACCAGCCTTTGAAAGCACTTCATGGCTACAGACGTGAGTTGTTAGTCAGTTAGTCATTTAGGCAGGTTACCTTAGTGTTCTTGGGCACAGTCACTATGGTGGTCTACTTAAAGCATGTTGGTATTACAGACTCAAACAGGGAGAGGTTGAAAATGTCAGTGAAGACACTTGCCAGTTGGTCAGCGCATTCTCTCAGTACACGTCCTGGTAATCCGTCTGGTCCTGCGGCCTTATGAATCTTGACCTGTTTAAAAGTCTTACTCACATCGGCTGAAGGGGAGCGTGATCGCACAGTCTTCTGGAACAGCTGGTGCTCTCATGCATGTTTCAGTGTTCTTTGCCTCGGAAGCGAGCATAGAAGTAGTTTAGCTCGTCTGGTAGGCTCATGTCACTGGGAAGCTCTTGGCTGTGCTTCCCATTGTAGTCTGTAATGGTTTGCAAGCCCTGCCACATCCGACGAGCGTCAGAGCCGGTGTAGTACGATTCGATCTTAGTCCTGTATTGACTCTTTGCCTGTTTGATGGTTTGCCGGAGGGCATAGCGGGATTTCTTATAAGCTTCCGGCTTAGAGTCCAGCTCCTTGAAAGCTGCAGCTCTAGCCTTTAGCTCAGTGTGGATGTTGCCTGTAATCCATGGCTTCTGGTTGGGGTATGTACTTATGGTCACTGTGGGGATGACGTCATCGATGTACTTATTGATGAATCGGAGGATAAGTTACAAAAAAGTTACAAAAAACGCAAATAAACGAACAAAATAACTATCGGTTGGGGACATGTAAAACGTCTTCCTTTTTCTCCGGCGCCATTGTAGTGTAATCTGCACACTTTCAGTGTTAATTTAACACTGAAAAGTGTGGATCCCTGTAGACACTGGCCCAGTGTTAAGTTTAACACGGTCATTGTTGATTTAAAGTGGAGAATTTGCTGTGCAATTATATAACCGGTTTCTGTAAACCAGCTTATACCTATAATATATTTAAATATAAGCTTATTTTTTTATCACATCGTGTTTTATGCTTCAGCTTTTTACATATACCCTCTAGTAATGTTATGCAATCATTTAGATATGGTCTGGTAACTCACAACTGCCTGGAAATGTTTTGCATCACGTTGAAGTGACCTTCCTCCATTAAAGTGATATTACACATTTCTACCAAGGGCTATGTAGCTGTTCTAAGTGTCAGCTAATCTAAATGTCCTTGTCATTTGTGTATGGCATAGCAGTGATGACCTGTTTTGATCTATATTTAAGGTCGAATCGAGAGTGCCAGATCGACCAACATCATCGTAACCAGTGCCAGTACTGTCGCCTTGAGAAGTGCTTTCGTGTAGGAATGCGCAAAGAAGGTACTTTTCCTGTCCACATACAATAAAACACCTGCATATCTATATGTCTGTGTAAATTCATGCAGAATATGTTTATGTTGACTTAAGAGACATGAACTCCAGTCTAGAAGGGACAGTGTCCATAGATTTCTGCCCTAAAAAACACGTTTATTTCAAAGATAACTTTTTTTTACCATTACATGGACCCCCACATGAAAAAATACTACAGTTTATTATAGTATACTACAGTACTTACTATATAGTAAACTGTAGTATACTATACTACACACTGTAATATACCTCTAATATGTGTAGTACTTACTATAGAATGTTGTTGTATACTGTAGAATACTATAGTATTATCCTCCCAAAAAACACTGTAGTAAATACTACGGTAATGTCTGCAGAAACACTACAGTCCGCAAAAACAATATTAAAAAAAGAACGTAAGTAGATACTACAGTATTTACTTTGCATATACCCTACCTATTCCCCTTCCCCATATCACACTTTGTGCCACCCATAAGTGAGGAACATACATGCGAAGTATAGATCATATATTGTGTTCCCCACAGGTTATAGAAAAGAGCAGAAATGCTGAACTATCTGTTCAGACTTATCTACAGGTTATGGAAAATTTGCTTTTTTAGTATATTGCCAGTAGGTTTCTCAAGGAGAAAGTCTTCACTTCTGTGTCAAAGATAATAAAACGAACACACTATATTCAAATGTGCAGTAATTTCCACAAAAGCACAACAGTAAATTCTACAGTATACCACAATCTGCAAAAACACTACATGAATTACTATAGTATATACTACAGTTTTATTTTACTATAGTATTTATACTATAGTTAACTGTAAATACTACAGTATCCACAGTAGTGGTTTTGCGGTTAATTTGTGGAATTTCTTTCCTTCTTAATGCGTTTGAGCCAATCAGTTGTGTTGTGACAAGGTATGGGTGGTATACAGAAGATAGCCCTATTTGGTAAAAAAAACAATTCCATATTATGACAAGAACAGCTAAAATAAGCAAAGAGAAACGGCATTCCATCATAACTTTAAGACATGAAGGTCAGTCAATGCGGAACATTTCAAGAACTTTAAAAGTTTCTTCATGTGGAGTCGCAGTAACCATCAAGCGCTATGATGAAACTGGCTCTCATGAGGCCTGCCACAGGAAATGAAGACCCAGAGTTACCTCTGATGCAGAGGACAAGTTCATTAGAGTTAACTGCACCTCAGATTGCAGCTCAAGTAAATGCTTCACAAAGTTCAAGTAACGGACACATCTCAACATCAACTGTTCAGAGGAGACTGTGTGAATCAGGCCTTCATGGTCGAATTGCTGCAAAGAAACCACTACTAAAGGACATCAATAAGAAGAAGAGACTTGCTTGGGTCAAGAAACACGAGCAATGGACATTAGACCAGTGTAAATCTGTCCTTTGGTCTGATGAGTCCAAATTTGAGATTTTTGGTACCAACCGCCGTGTCTTTGTGAGACCCAGTGTAAGGAATGACGCTGGAGAATAGAAGCAGGTACAGGGAGTTGACATTTAATTAGGAACAGACATGCAACAGGACAGGAACAGCGTCAGAACTGGGAAACACAAAGACAGATGACTAACAATGCAGCGGGGAACAGAGCTGGGGAACTGACAAATATAGGTGAGGTAATTTACAGGAGATTGAGTGAGTCCAGGTGAGTTCAATATCGCTGATGCGCGTGACGAAGGTAAAGGGTCTGTAGCATGAGGCTCAGAGTGATATAGCCCACAATTATTTACTTGAGCTGTTGCAGAAAATGTAGAGGAATTTAACTCTAAATGCTTCCTCTTCAGTCTAATATAAATGACTCTGCCTTTCGTTATCTGTGACCGACTGGCTCGATTTGGTCTTATGTAGCAACATTTTTTTTTTTTTTTTACATTGGATAAAAGTAGAGACTCCAAGTTAGAAAATGGTATAACGTACACTACAGTTGAGGAACAATGGGAAAGTAATTATGCTTTGAAAGTTGATGGCCCTTGAATGTTTTGATACCTACTGGAGAGCTCTTCTTTGTCTACACCCATTCAGCATCGTTCACACCCTCTTAACCCCACCCATCTCTAAGGATTCACATGTGAGGCTATGTACTAAACAACCAAAGATTTCAAGACTAAAGGCTGGTTTATGCTACGGGTGTGTTCGTAAATTTTATCTGGAGTGCCAGTGTGCTCTGGGCATTCGTAAACTCAAGAGCGTTGTCAGATTGTCCGTTCGTAAATTCAGAGCGCTTCGCTCTCGGAGCGTTCAGAGCGCACACTGGACACTCTGGCCAAGGAGTAGGGTTGATATGAGCGTTCAGACCTCACAACAGCAGTCAAGCACCCAAGCTAACGTTGGCTAGCTTGCTAGCTACTTCCAGACACAAATGAGAGAACAGCTCACTGACCATTTTACTCGCCCCTAGCAGAGCTGGCTAGGTTGTTTTTATGATACCCAGAGCACTGGTGACTGCAACTGTGCTGCAGCTGGCAACAATTTAATTACGCTTTTACTGACACCGGCCATATTCAACAGGTGTTGAGCGTTCGTATAAATTCATCAGTTATTCTGTGCTCTGGCACACTCAGACGAGAGTGCTCTGAAATCGGAGTATATAGCCAGAGCGAATTTACCAGCTACGTCTCTCGACAGTTGTTGCAGTGACATAAACATTCTATTGAAATAGTTACTTGCATAATGAAGTATTTTGTGTAGACATGTAGCTAGCTAACTAGCTAAACAATTAACCATAATCCCAACTCATAACGTTACTACCCTGCATGAATTTCCAGGTACCTAACCAACCAGATTCAATGTTAGCTAGCTAACATTAGGCTATAACTAGATCATACATATAGACAGATCATACTTGCAACATTAGCTAGCTATCCAGCTAACGTTAGCTAGCTAGCTAACAGTACACATTAACTTGAAATGAAAACAACTTTCTGACAAAATTAAAAACGTGTAATCTCTGAAAATGTAGCTAGCTAGACTATCTTACCCATATACATGGATGGACGATTCTCCCTCTCTGTCACAGATGCCATGGTTGCCCTTAGTTTAAAGATGTCATCCGGAGACAGGTGTTTTATACAACAGCCTTATGTGTGTTCTCTTTTCGACTCTGTCTGCATATTTGTAATCAAACCCCAGAACTCCATCTCTTTAGCTATCATACACTAATTCCACTGATTTCAAAACTCGGTCCTTCAGAAAGTGGAGAGCAACCCTGATGCAGTTCTATTGACCAGCTCATGTTATAGACAGAAGCGTGCTACATGGCAGACCAATCCGATCTCATCTCTCGACATGTCCAGCCCACTCATTACCTCAGCCAATCATGGCTAGCGGGAAGGTTGCTGTCTTTTTTCCGTGGCTAAACTAACTAGGCTCTTAATTAAAAAATGTTATTCGTATTTACAGTTTGCGTACAAGTTTGTTATTAAGGCACATGAAAGTTCACATGTTCCAGAAGGCATTTCTGCCACCGCATTTTGAAGAAAAAAAAAGGTTACGTTCAAATGGTGCTACTGTGAAGTAGTGCGCCTAGTTTCCTTAAACGAGTCACATATGCTCCTCCTATAGGAGCATATTACAGTGGAATTTTCAAGGTTAAATGACTCACCCAATGCCTAATATGTTAAATATGATTGGGAGCATTATAGCAGTAGCCACACTCTATTTCATCCTTACAAAGAAGCAAAATAATTTCATTTTCTATCTGAGAGCAATCAATCTGAAAACAAAGGCCATAATGTCATATTTTATCCCACTTTTGGTAATACACATCTTTACATAGTAAAAAATAAACTCCAGAGGATAATTAATTGGAGGAAATAAAATGTTAATGGATAATTCTGCTGTCTTTGTTTTATTCTTTGAGATAACCTTCAATTGGAGGATTCTCTAAGAATGCAAGTCCTCTGTTTTGCCCTCTTTTATTGAGGAATCTGTCTGCGCCCCTTTGTGCAAGCTTTACTCAGGAATTAGATGGTCCTTATCTGGTCAAGACCGTCTGTTAATCTGCCAAACCACCTTCTGTGAGAGAGCATGCCCGACTCATTTTCAACTTCTCCCCCCTGCCCTCCCTACTTTTCAACCCAAATCCTAATCCCTTTCGTCCTCCCCATTTCCCTGCCCCTTCTTAACTCCACACCAACCTCCCTTTGTGCCCACATCCCCACCCCAGCAGTTCAGCGCGGACGTATCCCCCCCTCACACTCTGGCCTCAGCCCCACGGGCACTCCAGTAGGTGGCGGTAGTGGCGTAGGAGGGGCCGATTTCTACAACAACAATGGTGGGCAGCCCGTGTCAGAGCTAATCTCCCAGCTTCTGCGTGCCGAGCCCTACCCCAGCAGCCGCTACGGCCACCAGTACAACCAACAGGGCCAGGCCACCGGCGCGGGCCGGGCCGTCATGGGCATCGACAACATCTGCGAGCTGGCAGCTAGGCTGCTCTTCAGCACCATTGAGTGGGCTAGGAACATCCCCTACTTCCCAGAGCTGCCTGTGTCAGAGCAGGTGGCTCTCCTCAGGTTGAGCTGGAGCGAGTTGTTCATCCTGAACGCAGCCCAGTCCGCCCTGCCCCTCCACATGGCCCCACTGCTGGCCGCGGCGGGCTTCCACTCCTCACCCATGTCGGCCGAGCGGGTGGTGTCCTTCATGGACCAGGTGAGGGTGTTCCAGAACCAGGTGGAGAAGCTGAGCCGGCTCCAGGTGGACTCTGCCGAGTACAGCTGCCTTAAGGCCATCGTCCTCTTCTCGCCAGGTGAGATGTCTGTTTTATTTTATTCCCACCTTGTACTGTATGTGGATTGAGTCTGTTGAGATTTGTTTTGACGTGCTGATACTTTTTGACATGCATGTCAGACTTTTCGACCTACATTCAGAGACTTTTTGGCATGTATGTCAGACTTTATGACCTATATGTAGACCTGCTACATTTTGAGACTTTTGACTACTGTACAAACTTACGTATTCAAACTATTGACTTGCATGCTATGACTTTTGACTAACATGCTGAGACTTTAACACATGCACTACATGACCAAAGGTATGTGGCACCTGCTTGTCTCATTCCAAAATCATGGGCATTAATATGGAGTTGGTCCCCCCTTTGCTGCTATAACAGCCCACTCTTCTCGGAAGGCTTTCCACTAAATGTTGGAACATTGCTACGGGGACCTGCTTCCATTTAGCCACAAGAGCATTAGTGAGGTCGGGCACTGATGTTGGGCGATTATGCCTGTCTCGCAGTTGGCATTCCAATTAGTCTCAAAGGTGTTCAATGGGGTTGAGGTCAGGGCTCTGGGCAGGCCAGTGAAGTTCTTCTACACCGATCTTGACAAACTATTTCTGTATGGATCTCTTTTTGTGCGCAAGGGCATTGTCATGCTGAAACAAGAAAGGGCCTTCCCCAAACTGTTGCCACAAAGTTGGAAGCACAGAATCGTCTAGAATGTCATTGTATGCTGTACCGTTAAGATTTCCCTTCACTAGAACTAGGGGGCCTAGCTCGAACCATGAATAACAGCCCCAGACCATTTTTCCTCCAACAAACTTTACAGTTGGCACTATGCATTGGGGCAGGTAGCGTTCCCCTGGCATCCGCCAAACCCAGATTCATCCGTCAGACTGCCAGATGGTGAACCGTGATTCATCACTCCAGAGAATGTTTCCACTGCTCCAGTCCAAGGCGGCGAGCTTTACACCACTCCAGACGATGCTTAGCATCGCACATGGTGATCTTAGGCTTGTGTGCGGCTGCTCTGCCATTGAAACCCATTTCATTAAGCTCTCGACGAACAGTTCTTGTGCTGACGTTGCTTCCAGAGGCAGTTTGGAACTTGGTAGTGAGTGTTGCAACCGAGGACAGATGATTTTTGTTGTTGCTCCTAGACATTTCTAGACATTTCCACTTCACAATAACAGCACTTACAGTTGATTGGGGCCTTTCTAGCAGGGCCGACATTTGACAAACTGACTTTTTGGAAAGGTGGCATCCTATGCCGGTGCCACGTTGAAAGACACTGAGCTCTTTAGTAAGGCCATTCTACTGCCATTGTTTGTCTATGGAGATTACAAGGCTGTGTGCTCGATTTTATACACCTGTCAGAAATGGTTGTGGCTTAAATTGCTGAATCCAGTAATTTGTAGGGGTGTCCACATACTTTTGTATATGTAGTGTATTTCTAATGGGAAAGCACATCACTCCATATCAGGGCTTTCCAAACCCTGTTCCTGGAGAGCTACAGTACAGTCCAATACATTTTTGCTCTTACCCTTATATAACGCACCTGATTCTAATAATTAGCTGGTTGATAAGCTCAATCAGGTTAGTTACAACTGGGGTTGGAGGGAAAACCTACAGGAGGGTAGCTCTCCAGGAACAGGGTTGGAGAGCACTGCTCTATATTATCTAAGGATAACCAAGCACCTGTTGACTGAAATTACTATGACAAAGCCTGAACACGGGTATACTGGTAGACTTGAGGAGTGTGGTACCCTCTCCTGGCACAACAATGCAAGTGCAATCACAGGCCTTGTGTAAATGTATGGTAGTGTGGTGTTTTTCAACTCCGTTCCTCGAGGAGCCTACTCAACAGCATACATTTTATTGTAGCCCCGAACAAAAACACCTGATCGAGGGTTTGATGATTAGTTGACAATTTGAATTTTGGGGGTGCTCAAGGACGAGATGAGAAAAACTGTGGTAGTTGATATTGTAATTGAAAGGTCTGCACTGCACACTTACCCTGAGAATGTAACATTTTGACATGTAAATTAAACAATTTTGTGTTATCATGCTTGAATGACCAAAATCTAAAATAAGTAAACAAAAGATAAAAATGATACAATGTGTACAAAACGGGAAAACAGAAGAGAAAAATATTATTTTTCTTGTTGGTGCAAACCGAAAGCAACCCTTCTTCATTTAGGGTCCCGTCTAAGTTAAGTTCTCCCTCCCACTTTGTCCTCACCTCAACAATCTCTTCCTCCCTTCTTCCATCTCAGATGCGTGTGGCCTGACAGACCCGGCCCATGTGGAGTCTCTGCAGGAGAAGGCCCAGGTGGCTCTGACAGAGTACGAGCGGATGCAGTACCCAGGTCAGCCCCAGCGCTTCGGCCGCCTGCTCCTCCGCCTGCCCGCGCTCCGGGCGGTGCCCGCCAACCTCATCTCCCAGCTCTTCTTCATGCGTCTGGTGGGCAAGACGCCCATCGAGACTCTCATCCGCGACATGCAGCTCTCTGGAAGCTCCATTAGCTGGCCCTACGTCCCTGGACAGTAACCCCGAAAGGAAGTCTCCGTCTGGGCAGTGACGACAAGGACCACAGGTTCCTCTGACTCATCCATCTGTGTGATCCTATGCTAGCACCAGCTGGACATCATACATGTTGTACTGCCTCCATGAACTGAGCTCTCCATACCAGCCTAGTGCCAGCTGGGTCTATTGCCAGCACACTGGTGCCAACACACCTACTGTGCGCCATTATGGCAACCCGAGTCAGCTATGCCATCTGCATGCCATAGTGACTTTTATACACACATTAATGTCCCGCCAATAGAGGTCCCTGGAACCATGCCTCATTTTCCACATCTCATTGCCTTTGGTGCAAAGACTTTCGACATCAACATCAGACCTTTGGTGGAAGTTCAAACCAAGACAGAGATCACACTTGGTGAAATTCTGGAGAATTCTGGTAGAAAATCTTTATATATGCAAACACAGAAGTGGTAGGAGGAAAGGAGAGGGTGCTAGGGGCTGAAATGGAACTGGGACAAGACATTTCATCCAAATCTTCATCGTCCACAGAAATTTCACTCAAAGCGTAATTGTCCTTAAAGCTATAATCCTTACTTGCTACATCCATTTTTGGACTTATAAATGAATTATATATATTCTTGAAGAACATAACTTATAAATAACTTATAGTCTCAAAACATCATTGTTAAATGTACATACAGTATCTCCAGGCCCATCCCTCAGCTTTTTACCAAAACAGAGGCGGGGTGCCCGCTTTGTTATTGTTTCAATTAAGGATTATAGCTTTAAAGAGGTTATAGATTTGACATTTGAACTACTAAATCAGCCAGGCAGATCAAGTGGAGAGACTTACAGAGGGATTCAATAAATGTTTCCATGTATCACTCATAGGGCTCTTACTTGTTGTACTGGGCAACTTTTCAAACGCCACAGTTACACCAATATGGATTGATACCGCACAAGACAGAAGAATGCTATAGACGGATTTCTTCTAAAGGCAATTGTACAGTTGTTCACCACAAACCGCCTTCTTTTCAATGACTGCCTTTTCAATATGAATTCGGACACTGCAGTACGAGCAGATCATTCATCTGGACATATTCTTTAAGATTAACAGTTTTTTTTATACGGACTGATATTTAAACTAGACCTGAAGATGATGAATGCAGCTGATATGAGTGACAGGCTGATTGTTGAAACAAGACTGTTCTCAAGTGACAAAAAAGTATTTAATCAAAAAAGGTTGTGGCCAAGTGGTTCACCAATGACCTACGACCATGCTGAAAACAAAGAGCAAATACAGTTGGTACTTTCAAAATGCAGAGAAATCGCATCAAAACTAATTTTAAGTGTTAAGAAGTGTATATACTGTAGATTTAGGGAACCAAAGGTTGTCCTGCTCCATGTCACAGTTTAGTTTTTGATCCGTGTTTCATCTCTACGAAATGGGATTAGAAAGTAAAGATCTTTTTTTTTATGTTGAGTTCACAGTTTCCTTTTTTAAACATGAACATTTTCATGTGAAAATACCTCTACCATTCCTCATCATACGATTTTCCTTCAGAGCATGAGTTGGTGTCTTTTGTCGAACTGCTGGAAAATATAAGGTAGTGAAAATACCTACCATTCCTCGAGATGTGTCAAAAAGATGTGATTCTCCATAGCGGTGAAAATGACACTACACTGGTGCAGAACAAGAGGGTACTCCCGAGCCGATTGTGTTACCACCACAAAGCAATGCATTCCAGTAGCTCACTGCAGAACAGTTTGTTGTCATGGCTGTTTGGCGATGTGACTGCTGCAGCCAAAATGACGAGGTGAGTGTGTGGATAGTTTCTTTCCTTAGTCGTGTCAGTTACCTACATAAGAATGTCAGTTAGATGTGGGCAATATGTTTTGTACTCACAAGCTAATAGATGAAATTAATGATTTGTATATACACTAGATGCGTTTTGGGGTGATGTGTTGAAGCCACCGTGCTTCCATCTTGGCACTCCCCCACCTTGTAAAAAATATTTTGGAAGCTATAAAAATGCATTTATTAATGTCTACATTCGTTTTTGCCACATTAATTCAATTACAGACATCTTCATTTATACTTTTAAATTATATTATGTGAGGTAAGCAAAAATAAAAAAAAAAAAGATATCAAATTTTTTGAGTATTATTTTTTGAGATAACTAATGTTACCGTCCCTACTACAACAAAAAATACTTAACTATATATAATTTTGTCATTGAAACATTTAATTTAAATACTGTAGAATTCCATTCATTCCTACGGAGGACTGCTCCTACTGGGGAGTACCAATATGGCAGACCAGTGGCTTCAAAGCCTCTCAATGAACAATACATAGCATAACAATCTAGGGTTTATATATATCATTAGATGTCATACTTGCCATGAAATCGTTTATTAATATCTGAAAACAATGTACAAACCATGGGAAGACTAATTGATCAACAAACCTATTGAATTGTATAGGCTTTCATCAAAGAAAAACTACTGTAAATGTTTTGTTTTTTACAAATGTCGGGAAAGAATGTGTTGCATGATCACATTGCAAAACATTATACTCTAGAATGATTTAGAATATTTAATTCAAAAAAATATGTTAAATATTATTCTTCATTAAAAACATTAAAGAGAGAATATTAGACAGCACAATAACGTGCAAAAGGTAATGCTTACAATTTTGTATTCTGGAATAGGTAAAAATCATTTTCCAAGAAAGAACCATTACACTGTTGCATCTTGCACCAGCGTGAGGCGACATCAGACAAAGTTACAATTGTTCATGCTCTTTACCTGTTGTCACCATCATACGATTTTCCTTCAGAGCATGAGTTGGTGTCTTTTGTCGAACTGCTGGAAAATATAAGGTAGTGCTTAATCCTTGATGTACAGTAACATGAGGTATGCCCCCCTAGCGCAGTTTTCACTCACCCGCTTCAGGTCCTTTTAGATGGTTGTATTCATCAGCCACTCCCTGAGATATAGAGGAGAAGGCTAAAACGTACTACTACACTCTTAGAAAAAAGGGTTCCAAAAGGCTTCTTTGGCTGTTCCCATAGGAGAACCCTTTTTGGTTCCAGGTAGAACTCTTTTGGGAACCCAATAGGGTTCTACCTGGAACCAAAAGGGTTCTACCAGGAACCAAAAACGAGTCATCAAAGGGTTCTCCTATGGGGACAGCAGAAGAACATTTTTAGGTTTTAGCACCTTTTTTTTCTAAGAGTGTACTCAAAAGGGGTTATTCATAAAAGTTACAGACAGTTTTTCCACAATTGTAGAGGAAACGTCACACAAATAAATGTTCCAACTCATAAGGCTTGTTACCGGGGCTTTTTATTATTTGTGTTTATTTCAGCTTATTCATAAAGCTAAAGAGAAAGGTTAAAATACCACCTGCTCCTTAGTAGTACAAATTCTAGGTGAAAATATTGACTCCTTTTACTGTTCAATTTTTTTTTAATCATCTAATTTTGTTCTCAAAAAGTAGTTTTTTAAAGTAAGCCTGTGTGCATGTGTGTGTTTGCGTGTGTGTGCTGTAATGGTGCTTGTTTCAATGAATCACTAAAAAGTTACTTTTCACATTTCTACACAAGTATCAGAGTAGTGGACTGTAAGACAAAAAATAACCATATTCTTTTTGGCCCAAAATCTAATAGCAGATACCTTTTATTGCTCATCTGCGCCTGGTACTTCATCATCCCATCCTCCAGGGTGTCCAGCTCTCGGCTCAGCTTTTGCATCTGGTCGCTGATGTCATCGATCTCGGCACACAGGCTCTTGTAGCTCGCCAGGTAGAACTCTTTCATATACTGTCTGCCTGTCTGATGTTATCTCAGGGTACTGAAGAGACACATTACACAGGAAAAAAGGAGACACAGGAAATGCCATTTTGATCAATACTGCAATTTTCTTGAATGCCATCTTGAATTTAGAACAAAATGGCTTTCTGTCATGCTTTCCCACTAGCATGTGACATTGCTGAAACAGCACACACAGCAGATATGGAATGCTGTCTGTCTGTTTTAATGTTTAATCTAACGCTCAATCCCTTGTTCCATCCATCCACCCAACAAATATGGCCCACCCATGCAAGTGGTCATTTTGGTCTTGGTCCAGTTCATTACCAGTATCCCCACCAGTGGTGTATCCGGTCTCACATTGGGTCTCCTCCTGTGAAAGGGGGATAGGGTCCTGTTCCCTCTCCCTGTGAATGGGATCTTCCTCAGGCTCTCTGCCTCCATAGGCCATTGGTGGTATCATATTAACTGGAGATAATATCAAACTGTCACTAAAGTCGTTAACTTTTTTAACGTCCCTCTTTACAATTGATTATTTATGCATATAAAAACTGAGGTCGGGGCATTTGATATAGTTTAGTTGAACTTTACTTTGAGTATGCTGGCATTTATATGGTTATTCACAGGACTTCTTAGCACAACTATCGGTCCCGTATAAAACATGGAACTGGGATATTTCTTACAAATACACAGACTGGATTATGGAATAATGTTCACAACTTTACAACCTTTAAAACAACATGAAAACATGTGGTGTTATTCTTTTGAGGATTCAGTCAATACTGCATGAACATTGATAAGGGAAAATAATTTATCTGGATTGACAAGGTGGAAGGTGGCAAGTTGATAACCACTCATGAATTCATTTTTAAACTGTTCTGAACTGGTTTAACCTGTTTCTAAGCAGACTTTACAGCTGTGGATGAGCACTTGGGTTGGGGTAATATTATTGTTACCAATACTATTGACTATGTAACTTTGGTCTATTTGACTAGGCCAAGACGATTCAGCCAAAGCCGAGGCAATTCACCCCGGGTTGAGGCTATCCACTGTAGGTACACACTATGGTAACTCACCCCCATTAGAGACTATCCACTCTACATCAAGACTATGGGAACTCACTTTGAGACTAGCCTATTTACCTGGACTGGACTATTCATTTTAGGTCTATAGGTCACTGTAATTAAACTACACTGAACAAAAATATAAACGTAACATGCAATAATTTCAACGATTTTACTGAGTTACAGCTCATATAAGGAAATCAATCAATTTAAATAAATAAATTAGGCCCTAATCTATGGATTTCACATGACTGGGCAGGGGCGCAGCCATGGGTGTGCCTTGGAGGACATAGGCCCACCCACTTGGGAGCCAGGCCTACCCACTGGGGAACCAGGCCCAGCCAATCAGAATGGGTTTTTCCACACAACAGGGCTTTATTACAGACAGAAATACTCCTTAGTTTCATCAGCTTTCCAGGTGGCTGGTCTCAGACAATCCTGCAGGTGAATAAGCCGGATGTGGAGGTCCTGGGCTGGCGTGGTTACACGTGGTCTGCGGTTGTGAGGCGGGTTGGTCATACTGCCAAATTCTCTAAAATGATGTTGGAGGTGGCTTATGGTAGAGAAATGAACATTACATTCTCTGCAAACAGCTCTGGTGAACATTCCTGCAGTCAGCATACAAATTCCACGCTCCCTCAAAACTTGAGACATCTGTGTCTTTGTGTTGTGTGACAAAACTGCTGATTTTAGACTAGCCTTTTATTGTACCCAGCACAAGGTGCACCTGTGTCTTGAGCGTGCTGTTTTATCATCTTCTTGATATGCCACATCTTTCAGGTGGATAGATTATCTTGGCAAAGGAGAAATGCTCACTAACAGGACTGTAAACAAATTCATGCGTATGGAACACTTCTGGGATCTTTTATTTCAGCTCGTGAAACATGGGACCAAAACTTTACATGTCGTGTTTATATTTTTTATAGTTTATACAGTGTCAAGCCTTTTGACTCACGCATTGCCATTTTAGGTCTCCTCATTGTAGATGCTGACTGTTCCGGCTCCATCGGAGACGACACTGTTCTCTGTCCTAAGGTCAGGTACGGCCTTCTCTGATAGGACCACAGTAGTACTCTGCAACATAGTCCACCTGAAACAACATAATAACATTGGTAATGGTTTAAATATTTCATACATATTCGTTTTTTTGTGCTTGTGAGGGTGTTTTGCCTCAAAATAAAATGCCATGTTGTTTAACACGAATGCTATAAGACAGAACGTCTCAGTAGACATTCAAATGCATCTTTACCACAATGTCAAGGGTGTTCTCATGAGGTCTGAGGTCTAAGCCTGTGCACCACTTATACACCACATGAGCAGTAGAGAGTAGAACTGGAGAGTAGGGCATGCAAGGTAACTTGTTTTTTTTATGGATGTTCAACAGTACACTGAATACACAACACAAGCCCTTTTCAATGAAAACACACACAGAGACATGCACACACAACTTCCCAAAACAGCCCAAGTCAAAGTGAGACATTCTGACTGAAAATGAACTCCAACATCCATCAAACTCAGGGGCCAAAAGTATCTTCCTCCAGTTGTCTGGGATGATCAGTGTCTTGCCTGGCAGCCTCTCTTTCCTCCTATTCTTAGAAGGGAAGTCACAGTCACAGGCACTCAGGGGGAAGGTGATGCACAGAAACCTGGATTGGAAATTCCCTGAACTGCTTTCTGCATGGATGGAAGGGTTCATCGTGTGAGCGATGAAGGGAGAGTGTCTTTCTGCATCACCAGGGGCAGAGGGAAGTGAAGTTGAAACTATTTTTGGAGTTGCCCAGAACCACTGAGTAAGCACGGAAGAGCATCAACCCAATTTATCTGATAAAATGAACAAATACAACAGGACTTTCTGATAACACTTTTTTGAAACACCTGTGTATCATGCTTTATAGACAGTACCTTCTAAGACTTGCTATAAGCAGTCATAAGAGCTGAAGGTCAAGGCACCTTATAGGAACCTTTAATACATTCAGAAAGGCTGTAAATAGATTCATAATGTCTACCATAGTTGTCCTTGGATGCCACAACCCAACATCACATACTTTCAGCAACAACCTACTTCTCTTAACTTCTTAGGGAGCGGCAGGTGAGGTGACGGTTTTGGAGAGTCTGGCGTGCCCAAAGCAAAATGCCTGCCACTCAGGCTCAGAAAATAGGATATGCACATAATTAGTACTATTGGATAGGAAACACTCTGAGGTTTCTAAAAGGGTTGACATAATGTCTGTGAGTATAACAGAACTCATTTAGCAGGCGAAAACCCAAGAAAAATCTATCCGGAAATCAGTTTCTGGTGACCTATTGCTCTGTTTGACACTCCCTATTGAATCCATTTGTAACCAGGACTGAGACTGCAGTACCTATGGCTTCCACAAGATGTCAACAGTCTATATACAAAGACTCAGAGAGATTGGAGTAAACAGAACGAATAGGTACAGGAAATGGCCAAGGTAGCTCAGATGTCAACAAGTTTTCTCGGGCGCGAGTCTGGCTGCGCGCCCCACTTTATTTTACTTATATAAGGTATAGGTGACCATCCGAGTGAAATATTATCGCTAATATTCATAAAAGGATAGCTAAGGATGCATTTTAACTGGTATTTGATTTGTTTAGGAAAAGTTTATAGGTATATTTGAACGCGTTCTCTTCACGTTTCAATGGGCGATTCGACGTTGGATTTTCTGAACATAACGCGCCAACCAAACAGAGATTTATGGATATAATAAATTACATTTTCTAACAAAAGAACCATTGGATGTCTTCGTTGGACACTTGGGAAGCCCTCAGCAGAAGTTCTAGTGAAGAATAATAGTGAAGACATCGAAACTATGAAATAACACATATGGAATCATGTAGTAACCAAAAAAGTGTTAACTTCTTAGGGAGCGGCTCCCGAGGTGACGGTTTTGGAGAGTCTGGCGTGCCCAAAGTAAAATGCCTCCCACTCAGGCCCAGAAAATAGGATATGCACATAATTAGTACTATTGGATAGGAAACACTCTGAAGTTTCTAAGAGTGTTAAAATATTGTCTGTGAGTATAACAGAACGGATATAGCAGGCAAAAACCCGAGGAATTTCTGTCCTGGAAAAAGTGTATTTGACACATTGCCTCATTTTGAACCCCTCCCTATTGAAAATGACCATATATGGGAGTAAGATTGCAGTACCTATTGCTTCCACTGGATGTCAACAGTCTCTAGACAGTGTTTGATGATGTTTAGTTGCTCTGGATGGTAATAGAAGAAGAATTTCGAAGTGGTCATCGGATGTAAACAGAAGAGGATCTTGCGTTCACGGGCTCATGCGCTGTGGTTTTTTCCTTTCCTATCGCCCATAATTTATAATCCGGTTGAAATATTATACTAAATATACATAAAAGTGTTCCTAAGGATACATTATCAATGATGTTTGATTGTTCTTGGACAAGTGTATAGGTATAGGTTGAACGCGTTCTCTTCACGGTTCAATGGGCGAGTGGACGCTGTATTTTATGAACATAACGCGCCAACCAAACTATGATTTATGGATATAATAAATGACTTTTTCTAACAAAAGAACCATTGGATGTCTTCGTTGGACACTTGGGAAGCCCTCAGCAGAAGTTCTTCAAAAGGTAAGGGATTTGTTTTCGCTGTGAAATGTGTTTTGTGTGAACCGCGATGGTTTATGAATTTATGCTAATGGGAAAATATTGGAGGTGCTACCCTCAAACAATCAAATGTAGTGCTTTCGCCATGAAGCCTTTTTGAAATCTGACAACGCTGTGATATTGCCAAGAAGCAGAGCTTTTGATGACTATGCAACACTTGTATATTGATGAATGTTTAATAATTCAACTTTTGGATTTTGAATTTGGCGCCTTGCATTTCACCGGGTAGTGTCGGGAGTAGCGCCCCACCACTCCATCACTCTCCTTGGTATATAGCCCTTATACAGCCTGGAAGTGTGTTTTGGGTCATTGTCCTGTTGAAAAACAAATGATAGTCCCACTAAGCGCAAACCAGATGGGATGGCGTTTCACTGCAGAATTCTGTGGTAGCTATGCTGGTTAAGTGTGCCTTGAATTCTAAATAAATCACTGACAGTGTCATCAGCAAAGCACCCCCACACCATCACAACTACTCCTCCATGCTTCACGGTGGGAACCACACATGCAGAAATCATCCGTTCACCTACTCACAAAGACAGGGTGGTTGGAACCAAAAATCTCAAATTTGGGCTAATCAGACTAAAAGACAGTTTTCCACTGGTCTAATGTCCAATGCTCGTGTTTCTTGGCCCTTCTTATTGGTGTCCTTTAGTAGTGGTTTCTTACAGCATTTCGACCACGAAGGCCTGATTCCCGCAGTCTCCTCTGAACAGTTGATGTTGAGATGTGTCTGTTAGTTGAACTCTATGAAGCATTTATTTGGGCTGCAATCTGAGGTGCAATTAAATCTAATGAATGTATCCTCTGCAGCAGAGGTAACTCTGGGTTTTCCTTTTCTGTGGCGGTCATCATGAGGGGCAGTTCCATCATAGCGCTTGATTGTTTTTGCGACTGCACACATTTTCCAGATTGACTAACCTTCATGTCTTAAAGTAATGATGGACTGTCGTTTCTCTTTGCTTATTTGAGCTGTTCTTGCCATAATATGGACTTGGTCTTTACCAAATAGGGCTATCTTCTGTATACCACCCATACCTTGTCACAGCACAACTGATTGGCTCAAACGCATTAAGAAGGAAAGAAATTACACAAATACATTTTTAACACGGCACACCTTTTAATTAAAATGAGTTCCAGGTGACTTCCTCATGAAGCTGGTTGAGAGAATGCCAACAGTGTGCAAAGCTGTCATCAAGGCAAAGGGTGGCTATTTTGAAGAATGTCAAACATAAAATATATATTTTACTGCATGATTCCATATGTGTTATTTCATAGTTTTCATGTTTTCACTATTATTCTACAATGTAGAAAATATTCAAAATAAAGAAAAACCATAGAATGAGTAGGTGTGTCCAAACTTTTCAGTGGTACTGTAATTGAAATGTCCACATGTGTAATGCATGTCATACAAATTCTGAATTTCAGCATATAAAACTGCTTTATGCATACAGTTGAAGTCGGAAGTTTACATACACCTTAGCCAAATACATTAAAACTCAGTTTTTCACAATTCCTGACATTTAATACTAGTAAAAATTGTCCTGTTTTTGGTCAGTTAGCATTACCAATTTATTATAAGAATGTGAAATGTCTGAAAAATAGTAGTGAGAATGATTTATTTCAGCTTTTATTTATTTAATCACATTCCCAGTGGGTCAGAAGTTTACATACTCTCAATTAATATTTGGTAGCATTGCCTTTAAAATGTTTAACTTGGGTCAAATGTTTTGGTTAGCCTTCCACAAGCTTCCCACAATAAGTTGGGTGAATTTTGGCCCATTCCTCCTGACAGAGATGGTGTAACTGAGCCAGGTTTGTAGGCCTCTTTGCTCGCACACGCTTTTTCAGTTCTGCCCACACATTTTCTATAGGATTGAGGTTAGGGCTTTGTGAAGGCCACTCATATACCTTGACTTTGTTGTCCTTAAGCCATTTTGCCACAACTTTGGAAGTATGCTTGGGGTCATTGTCCATTTAGAAGACCCAAATTGCGACCAAGCTTTAACTTCCTGACTGATGTCTTGAGATGTTGCTTCAATATATCCACATAACTTTCCTTCCTCATGATGCCATCTATTTTGTGAAGTGCACCAGTCCCTCCTGCAGCAAAGCACCCCCACAACATGATGCTTCCACTCCCGTGCTTCACGGTTGGGATGGTGTTCTTCGGCTTGCAAGCCTCCCCCTTTTTCTTCCAAACATAACGATGGTCATTATGGACAAACAGTTCTATTTTTGGTTCATCAGACCAGAGGACATTTCTCCAAAAAGTACGATCTTTGTCCCCATGTGCAGTTGCAAACCTTAGTCTGGCTTTATGATGACAGTTTTGTAGCAGTGGCTTCTTCCTTGCTGAGCGGCCTTTCAGGTTACGTCGATATAGGACTCATTTTATTGGGGATTTAGATACTTCTGGACCTGTTTCCTCCAGCATCTTCACAAGGTCCTATGCTGTTGTTCTGGGATTGATTTGCACTTTTCGCACATTAAGTACATTAATCTCTAGGAGACAAAACACGTCTCCTTCCTGAGCAGTTTGACGGCTGCGTGGTCCCATGGTGTTTATGATTGCGTACTATTGTTTGTACAGATGAACGTGGTACCTTCAGGCGTTTGGAAATTGCTCCCAAGGATGAACCAGACTTGTAGAGGTCTACAATTTTTTTCTGAGGTCTTGGCTGATTTCTTTTGATTTTCCCATGATATCAAGCAAAGAGGCACTGAGGTTGAAGGTAGGCTTTGAAATACATCCACAGGTACACCTCCAATTGACTCAAATGATGTCAATTAGCCTATCAGAAGCTTCTAAAGCCATGACATAATTTTCTGAATTTTTCCAAGCTGTTTAAAGGCACAGTCAACTTAGTCTATGTAAACTTCTGACCCACTGGAATTGTGATACAGTGAATTATAAGTGAAATAATCTGTCTGTAAAAATGACTTGTGTCATGCACAAAGTAGATGTCCTAACCGACTTGCCAAAACTTAGTGTGTTAACAAGACATTTGTGGAGTGGTTGAAAAACGAGTTTTAATGACTCCAAGTGTATGTAAACTTCCGACTTCAACTGTATATTCCAATTCCGGTATTCCAGTGTGTTATTTGCTGACCTAGCAAAGTTTATTACATGTAGAAAATAGTAAAAAAAAAAGAAAAACCCTTGAATGAGTAGGTGTGTCCAAACTTTGACTTGTACTGTACATATGAAGTTAACAGTCTGATGGCCTTAAGATAGAAGCTGTTTTTCAGTCTCTCGGTCCCAACTTATATGAAGCTGTACTGTTGAGGATTTCAGACTAAATTATTTTAAGCGTATACTGTAAAGGTTTGCCTCAACACCAAGGCAACTCAGTGCTTTAATACATTATACATGACACATACATTACACACCTTCCTAATATTGAGTTGCACCCCCGTTTGCCCTCAGAACAGCCTCAATTCGTCGGGGCTTGGACTCAAGGTTTCAAGGTTTGACTCCAATGCTTCCCACAGTTGTCAAGTTGGCTGGATGTCCTTTTGGGTGGTGGACAATGTGAAAAACCCAGCAGCGTTGCAGTTCTTGACACACTCAAACCGGTGCACCTAGCACCTACTATCATATACTGAAATATTTTGTCTTGCCCATTCACAAACTGAATGGCACACACACACAATCCATGTCTCAATTGTCTCAAGACATAAAAATCCTTCTTTAACCTGTCTCCTCCCCTTCATCTACACTGATTGAAGTGGATTTTACAGGTGACATCAATAAGGGATCATAGCTTTCACTTGGATTAACCTGGTCAGTCTATGTATGTAATGGAAAGAGCAGGTGTTCCTGATGTTTTATACACTCAGTGTACAATGCATTCAGAAAGTATTCTGACCCCTTTACTTTTTCCACATTTTGTGACGTTACAGCCTTATTCTAAAATGTTTTTTCCCCCTCATCCATTTACACACGATACCCCATGATGACAAAGCATAAACAGGTTTTTAGAAATGATTGCAAATGTATATAAAAAAAGGAAATATCATATTTACATAAGTATTCAGACCCTTTACTCAGTACTTTGTTGAAGCACCTTTGGCAGCAATTACATCCTCGAGTCTTCTTGGGTATGACGCTAAAAGCTTGGCACACTTGTATTTGGGGAGTTTCTCCCATTCTTCTCTGCAGATCCTCTCAAGCTCTGTCAGGTTGGATGGGGAGCTTCGCTGCACAGCTATTTGCAGGTCTCTCCAGAGATGTTCGATCGGGTTCAAGTCCAGGCTCTGGCTGGACCACTCAAGGACATTCAGAGACTTGTCCCGAGACACTCCTGCGTTGTCTTGGCTGTGTAATTAGGGTCGTTGTCCTGTTGGAAGGTGAACCTTCGTCCCAGTCTGGGGTCCTGAGCGCTCTGGAGCAGGTTTTCATCAAGGATCTCTCTGTACTTAGCTCCATTCATCGTTCCCTCAATCCTGATTAGTCACCCAGTCCCTGGCGGGCGGGCGGGGGAGCAGAGGCGGACGCCTACCTCGGGGGCGAGGTCCGGCAGGCTGGTTCGACGAGGTCGTGGACTGACCCGACGTTCTGCGTCGAGGCTGATGTCCAGTGGGTCTGTTTGGGGGTCGACCCCGAGGTCGGGGGGCGGGACGATCCGGACGGTTATGGTGAAGTGCCTGAATCATCTCTTGGTCGAGGATGTCTTGGTCGGGGACCCAGGACCGGTCTTCAGGCCCATAACCTTCCCAGTCCACTAGGTAGTGGACGTGACTTCTCAGGCGTTTGGTATCAAGGATGGCCTATGGCATAGGCAGGTTGCCCATCCGACGTCCAACGGTGGGGGCGCACTGCGGGTAGAGACTGGAGGATGAAGAGGACTGTAGGTGACTGAGACACATGGAAGGACGAGGAGATTTTATACTGACGGGGTAACTGGAGGCCGTACGTGACAGGGTTGATGCGATGGGTTATCTTGAAGGGACCAATGAAGCGAGGACAGAACTTTTTGCAGGGGAGGCGGAGCCGGATGTCTCTAGTAGAGAGCCACACACGCTGTCCGGGGTGAAAGAGTGCCGTAGGTCGGCAGCGTCTGTCAGCAAAGAGTTTCTGGGTATTAGAGGCTCCCTGCAGATGTCGGTGAGCGGTCTCCCATTCCTGCTCACTACGCCGAAACCAGTTGTCGACAGCTGGGACAGTACCAGGCTCCAGGGAAACATGGGGGATTGGTAACCAAGGACACTCTGAAACGGAGTAAGGCCGGAGGGATGAGTGCCTGAGTGAGTTCTGAGCTTATTCGGCCCAGGCCATATACCGACTCCAGCCGTGTGGATAGGTAGAACAGCGGAGGTACTTCCCTATTTCTTGGTTCAGGCATTCTGTCTGCCCGTTGGTCTGGGGGTGGTACCCAGAGGAGAGGCAGAGGGCGACCCCCAGTCGGCCACAGAAGGCTCGCCACTCCCGGGAGACAAACTGGGGCCCACGGTCAGAGATGATGTCCTCCGGAATCCCATACAGACGGAACAACTGCTGGAACATACACTCCGCCAATTCCATGGCGTTAGGTAGATGAGGAAGAGGAACCAGACAATTTTTTTTTTAAACGCTCTACTATGACAAGGATGGTGGTGTTACCAGAGGATTCAGGAAGGTATGTGATGAAGTCAACAGCTATGTGGGACCAGGGTCTGTGAGGGATTGGCAAAGGTTGAATCTTCCCGGAAGGGAGATGACGAGGGCTTTTGGTTTGGGCGCAGACTGGATAGGAGAGTACGTAATCCCTTACGTCAGATGCCAGTGAGGACCACCAGAACTTCCGGGCTAGAAGTTTGGTGGTTCGTGTAATGCCCGGATGTCCTGAACCCAAGGACGTGTGACACCATTGCATCAGTTGGGGTCTAACAGCTACTGGTACGTAACTCTTCCCAGCTGGTGTCTCGGGAAAAGCAGGGTCTGAGGTAAGGGCTTCTTGTATGGCAGAGTGAACCTCCCACTGTACCGGTCCCATAATGCAAGAGGAAGGAAGAATGGGTGTAGGGTCTGAGTTACTGGTCGGATGGTCAAACTGGCGGGAGAGAGCATCAGCATTTACATTTTTATTTCCATCTGCAGCGTGAAAGGAAGGGTCGGAACAGGTTGGCGAAGGACAGGAGCTGAGGTAAAGAGGCGTTTCAAGTTGTTGAACGCAGTCAGGGCGGTATCAGTCCATTGAAGGGTCCGGGTCTTTTGGCTGGTAAGGGCAGTGAGGGGAGCGGCCATAGAACTGAAGTTCCAAATGAACCGGCGATAGAAGTTGGAGAACCCAATGAAACGGAGTTCCTTAACTTCTTAAGGAGCGGCAGCAGAGGTGGCGGTTTTGGCGTGCCCAAAGTAAAATGCCTGCCACTCAGGCCCAGAAAATAGGATATGCACATAATTAGTACTATTGGATAGGAAACACTCTGAAGTTTCTAAAACCGTTAAGATAATGTCTGAGTATAACAGAACTGATATAGCAGGCGAAAACCCGAGGAAAATCCATACGGATTTGCAGTTTTTTTTGTAGATTACCTTTTTCTCCAAGCTGCCTATTGCATACAATGTTATGTAGGACTGAGACTGCAGTACCTATTGCTTCCACTAGATGGCAACAGTCTTTATACAGAGTCTGGAAGGTCTAGCTCTAAGCAGAACGCATAATAAGAGGAAGTAGTCAGGGGACCACTTTTGTTTACAACGTTTGACGGGGCGCGAGATTGTGAGCGTGCACCACTTTATTTTCCTTTCCTATTGTTCACGTTATCGTCTGGTTGAAATATTACAGTAAATATACATAAAAGGATACCTAAGGATACATTAAAAATGATGTTTGATTTGTTTGTAGAAAGTTTAAGGTATAATTTGAACGTGTTCTCTTCACGGTTCAATGGGCGACTCAACGGTGGATTTTCTGATCATAACGCGCCAACCAAACTGAGATTTATGGATATAATAAATGACTTTTTCTAACAAAATAACCATTGGATGTCTTTGTTGGACACTTGGGAAGCCCTCAGCAGAAGTTCTTCGAAAGGTAAGTGATATTTTTTAGCAGCTCTTATATGGGTTTTGTGTGACCCGCGCTGGATATGAATTTATGCTAATGTGGAAAATATGTGGGGTGCTATCCTCAAACAATCAAATGTTGTGCTTTCGTCGTAAAGCCTTTTTGAAATCTGATAACGCTGTGATATTGCCAAGAAGCAGAGCTTTTGATGACTATGCAACACTTATATTGAAGAATGTATATTGATGAATGTTTAATAATTCAACTTTTGGATTTTGAATTTGGCGCCTTACATTTCACCGGGTAGTGTCGGGAGTGGCCCGCTAGCGCGCCGCTACTACCTAAGTAGTTAACAGTGGTGGTGTTGGGCCAGTTACTGACGGCGGTGACTTTGTTCTCATCCATGCTGACCCCTCCAGGTGTCAATACGAAGCCGAGGAAATTTACAGAGGTTACATGGAAGGCGCTCTTTTCAGTCTTCACATAAAGGTTATGGTCAAGGTGCCGTTGAAGAACCTTTTGCACAAGCTGTATGGGTTCCTTCAGGGAGTAGGAGTAAATCAGGATGTCATCAATGTAGATGATGAGAAAGCGGTGGATCATATCCTGGAAAACCTCGTTCACAAAGGATTTGAAGTCGGCGGGGGCGTTCATAAGGCCGTAGCGCATGACCAAGTATTCGTAGTACCCTCGAGCGGTGATAAAGGTAGTCTTCCATTCGTCGCCTTCACGTATAGGAACAAGGCTATATGCAGTTTAGTATAGATGTTGGCAAGGCCCACTTGTTCAAGGGTCGATGGGATCAGAGGAAGAGGGAAACGGTTCTTGACCGCGACGTCATTCAGATAACGATAATCAATACATGGACGGAGTCCACCGTCCTTCTTTCCAACAAAGAAGCTGGACGCAGCCGGGGAAGAAGGATGAATGAAACCGTTATTCGAGTGATTCATCAATGTAGTTCTCTATTGCCTCATTTTCAGGGATAGATGGGGGTAAGCACGGCCCTTCGGTGGGGACACTCCAGGGAGTAAGTCAATAGCACAGTCTCCTGGGCGATGTGGTGGCAGAATGGAGGCCTTGGTTTGGCTGAAGACATTGCTGTACTGGGCATATTCAGATGGTATGGTGGGTGGCACTGCCGAGGCAGAGTCCTCAATGGTGGTGGCTCTGCAGGGTAGGCTGAGACAACTGGAGAAGCAGGTAGAAGACCTGCTTCTCCAGTTGGGAGGGGTGACAGGTGTTAGATCAATGTCAAGCTCTTGTACTAGCTGGTGATCGATAAAATTACCTGCTGCTCCCAAATCTATCAAGCCTTCTACGTACTTGGTAACCCCCTTCGCGGTTATCAATACTGGGACAGAGAATTGCTTCTGGGAGATATTTAAAAATAAGGGCACACCTACCTGCATGGCAGCGGGGGGGCCTTTCTCATCTCTCCGTGGGGGGCGAACAGGGCAATGGCTGAGTAGATGATCTTTCCCTCCACAGTATAGGCAGAGCCCTTCTTGGATCCGCGTTTGACGTTCGATACACGGGAGAGGAGGTTTCGGGTTCCTTGGTGGAAGAGTTCTTCGGCGGTCGGCGATGAGGTGGTCGATGGAGATGGACATACGAATGTATTGATTTATATCCTGAAGGTCACCTCTACAGGCCAGCTCCGCCTGAAGTTCCTTTTTGAGCCGTCTTCAGTAGACGGTAAGTAAAGCAGCCTCATTCCATCCTCTCCCTTCAGCCATGGTGCGGAACTCGAGGGCATACTCGGCAGCTGAATTGCGTCCTTGTTGAAGTTCTATGAGGAGGTCTCCTATAGGACGACCGGAGGGAGAGTGATCGAATACCTCTTTGAAGAGGGTGTGGAAATGGGTCTCAGATCCGAGTTCTGTGCTGTTGGCAGTCCATATGGCATTGGCCCAATCCAGGGCTTTGCCTGTGAGTAGAGACACAACAAAATCCACCCTGCTCAGGTCGGTGGCGAAGTTAGTGGGATTGTGCTCAATGTATTTGCTACATTGCATCAGAAATACCTGACATTTCCCAGGCGAACCGTCACATTTTCCAGGCATGGGTATGAATGAAAGAGGGCTATGGGTTACGATACCTGGCATCGGAGGAGTAGGGATAGGCTGGCGGAGAATGGCAGATTTCCTCCATAAGCTTCTCTTGCTGGGTTAGGCGCCGCTGTAGCTCTGCTGAATCCATTCCATTTTTGGGTGAGGTATTCTGTAATGAATACTCAGGGAGAAAAAGGTGTAGATTCACGCGCAGAGTGCGGCAGATGTTTATTAAGCCTTCGCAGAAGGCAGGAATCGTGGTCGCAGGCAATGGTTAAACACAGGTAGGCAGTCAAAAAGAAAAGAAAAGTAGAACCTTACAATGGTGAAATCCCTGAGTGGTTTCCTTCCTCATCTGCAACTGAGTTAGGAAGGACACCTGTATCTTTGTATTGACTGGGTGGTACAGGAAGGACACCACTGGAAGGACACCACTGGGTGGTACAGGAAGGACACCTGTATCTTTGTATTGACTGGGTGTATTCATACACCATCCAAAGTGTAATTAATAACTTCACCATGCTCAATGTCAGTTTAAATTATTTTACCCATCAACCAATAGGTGCCCTTCTTTGTGAGGTATTGGAAAACCTCCCTGTGGTTGAATCTGTTTTTGAAATTCATTGCTCGACTGAGGGACCTTACAGATCATTGTATGTGTGGGGTCCAGAGATAAGTTAGTCATTCAAAAATCATGTTAAACACTATTATTGAATACATAGTGAGTCCATTATTATGTGGACTCACTATGTGTGCAATAATTATGTGACTTGTTAAGCACATGTTTACCCATGAACATATTTAGCGTTGCCATAACAAAGGGATTGAATACTTATTGACTCAAGACAATTCAGCTTTTCATTTCAAATTAATTTGTAAAAATGTCAAAAAACATGATTCCACTTAATTCCACTACGGCCTTATGGGGTATTGTGTGTAGGCCAGTGACACAACATCTCCATTTAATAAATTGTATATTCAGTCACAACAAAATGTGGAAAATGTCAAGGGGTGTGAACTTGATTAATGACATGCAAAACATTTCGGAACTGTATCAACAGTGGATTAAACAAATACCAAAATATAGTTTTTGAGTCGTATTTTCCATTAAGTAGCTAAACCTGTCATTTCTACAACCTTGTGAAATTGACAAACTAACACATTTTTATTTTTGTCAAAACAACTTTATATCAAAGGAGTGCCTTTCATTTGACGGCCTGCACATGCATATTTCGGTGCGACCCGACCGTTAGACCCATGAAGTATTTCTGCACATGGACTATGCTAGCTAACGCGATGACATCTGCTACAAGTGTGATCGGGCATCTCTATTCGAGAAGCAGTTTCTGCATGTCTTCATACTGTACTGTCTTTGGTCTTATCTTCCCTGAACCTTGTTCTCAGGGTATCCATACCAAAGTGTATTACATGAGACACACGCAACGTAACATTAGCTAGCTCGCTACTTGTGAGTAATGTTAGTTCCTTTTTCAATGTAAACGCTAGCTAGTTTATTAGTGTTAGCAAGCACCATTATTATAATGCTAGCTGGATAACACAACTACTATCTAGGTAGCTATGCCTAGCTATAGGCCTAAAACCTTCAATTATAGAAATCAAGATGATAGCAGAGATATAGGATTAATGTTTCTATACTGTCTCTGATGATAGCTAGCTAGTAGGCTAATAATAGAGTGTCTTTGCTAAATTGTCATATATTCTTCTTCTTTACCACAGATTCCCACAAGGTCTCAGACTTCAGGATGGGAAAATGCTTACAAGAAAGAAACAGTGTCACGATCTTCATGCGGGACAGACCAAGGCACAGTGAGGCATCCAGTATACGTGTTTATTTAACGGACGAAACCTAAACACGTAACTGGGCAAAATAACAAAACAGACAAAACGAAGATCATAACATAGACTGACAACACGAACAAAGCTATGTCTAAACAATAACCCACAAACCCCAAGTGAATACTACAAACATATATATGGTTCTCAATTAGACACAACGACACTCAGCTGCCTCTAATTGGGAACCATTACCCCAACATAGAAATATATAACCTAGAACAGAAAAACCCTACACCAAAAACGAAACCTAAACACTCCAGCCTGTCTTCTCAGGCCTGGACGTGACAAACAGATCAAGACACAGACGTTGTCGATTTCCATTGTTACTTGTAATGTTAAAAAGGTGAGAAAAAGACAATCATGTTTTCTCTTAATTAGCTAGCTGGCTAGGCTACTCACCATAGGCTAAAGATTTGAGTCACCACTAAAATAGTTATTTAAAAAAATGTATGTATTTTTGTATTTATTCCTTATTTTACCAGTTGAGTTAACAGAGAATACATTCTCATTTATGGCAATGACCTGGGGAAAGTTACAAAGCACAGTAAAAATACATAGTTAACATACAAAATATGTAAGCACTTATTGAGTAGGCCTATATCTTTGTTTAATTTAATTATTATTCCAACAATACAAATCAATATTATTTTGTAAGAAATGTAATGTCTTTTTACATGTTGCAATAAAGTTGACGAAAGTAGAAACTCGTCTTTTGTTTGCAGGTATTTTGACTTGATAATGATGAGTACAGTGGCGGTCGGTGCCGTTTAAGATGATGGAGGACAATTTATTTTAATGAGTATGGCTATTACAGCATATTGGATGACTGTCATTCGTATTCCATTCACCCAGCTCAATGTAGCGTCAATTGGTTTAGGCTGCTACATGATACTCAGATTTTCCATTTACCCCATCATGAGGTTATTAGAAACTAGCCTATGAATGAAAGCTTACAACGTAGGTGCACAGGTCAAGAGAAAAATGTGAGTAATCAAGGTGACAGACAGTGACACATTCAATATTGCCTTGAACTCTCTTGCCTGCATCTAGCTGATCTAGGGTGTAATTATTAGTCCAACAGTTGCAAACGAGTTTCTCTTGGACAAATTCAGGTATGTTTATCCCCGTTTCGGTCCGTTTCCATCCATTTAAGGAACGTTTTTCAACAGAATCGTCGGAATGAATACACCCCTGATCACACGCAAACACAGTTCACTTTCATAGCAGCCACATACAAACAGCATGATAATTTTGCTCGTTGTATAATTCCTTGCATCTATGTGCTCTCCTCCTCTCACCTTTTACCCTTAGCTTGTGGACTTCAGAGCACAATACACATCAGTTGTCTGTGACCAGGCGAAAAACCTTTCCAAGCGAAACCTTCATATCATGACCGCTAATCACTACACACAGCCTACATCGTTGTCACCATAGTAGCTAACGTCATAGTCAACATAGATACTAGAACTAAGAGGTTAGTAAACCTGCTACAATCATGCAGTACAGTGTAGTCAGCAAGCAGTTTAGCAGCAGGCCCCGGTGGCAATAAATTAATAAAACCAAAAGCTTACCTTGACTTGGAAAAGTTCCAGTGTTGGATAGCCATAGCCAGCTAGCTAACATGGCATCCCTCTCTGTTTGAGCCGGGTGTTTGAGTAGGATAAACTAGCTAGCTGCTAGTTGCAATATATTTAGTATAGTTTTATCTAAAAAAGATAACTTTTGTAATGTTTCACTACAGTTATTTGTATGAAATTCACTGAGGAGGATGGTTCTCCCCTTCCTCCTCTGAGGAGCTTTCACTGAATGAGTAGTGGTATAGTATATGGGGCGGCAGGTAGTCTAGTGGTTAGAGCGTTGGACTTGTAACCAAATGGTTGCAAGATCGAATCTCCGAGCTGACTAGGTAGAAATCTGTCGTTCTGCCCCTGAACAAGGCAGTTATCCCACTGTTCCTAGGCCGTCATTGAAAATAAGAATTTGTTCTTAACGGACTTGCCTAGTTAAATAAAGGTAATATATATATATATATATATGGTAATTGCTCATAGGTAACTATTTACAGTATTTAGGTAACGTACTATCTACTGTAGGTACACAATAATGACAAAAAGCCCTAAAGATACACTTCATTATAACTAGCTAAATCCTGTGTAACACCTAGTATTTGCATTTTACTTAGGCAGATATTACATATACTCTTTATTGTACTAGTGTGTTTATCCTCCCACTTGGATAGTGCTTCCAGAAACTTTAAAATGAGGGCCAGGCTATTAGGATGGATAATGTACATATAAGTACACATTAATTACAAATCAGCACCCCTCAAGATACACTTCATTTTAGCTAGTTAAATCCTGTGTACCTAGTAATTACATTGTACTTAGGCAGATATTACATGTTCTCTGTGTTGTACTAGTGTGTTCATCCTCCCACTTGGATGATACTTTCGGAAACCTTCAAATGAGGACCAGGTTGTCAGCATGGGTAATGTACTATATATAAGTACACATTAATTACAAGTAATTGTGCCACTTGGATGGCAAGGAGGTTCAGGTTGTCATAATGGGTAACGTACACATTAATTATGAGTTAATTTTGTAATAATAATCTGGGACGAGATCCATATGAGGTTGACCTATATCTAAACTGTTTCTGTAAACTCAACCAAGTTAACCCAGATGGTACACTTTTTGGGGGCAAGTGTTAGTTACAACATTGAGCGGAGATTTTGAAGAGTGCATTCACAGGGAGGTAATTAGAGTCTATTGAGACTCCAACCTTTGTAATCTTGAACCCCGCACATCTGTCCACGAGAGATGACAACCTTGTGACAGTTGTTACTGAATCGAATGCAGCTGAGAAGAAACAGAACACTAAATTTGTGGAAACTTGCAGATTTATAACAAGCATGGTAACAAGCATTCATTACTTGGTAACTTTGAGTTATTACAATTAACTTAAATAGTTATTAAATGAAGTGTTACCCATGTCACTTATGAAACCAGGTCCTCCTCACAAGGAGATATTGCTGGCGTACGCTGAACTATGAGCTTATAGTATCTCTGTGAATTGTTAATGCTTAGAAATAGAATGTCTGAATAAGGGGATTTTGTTTTTCATTCCTCTGTTTTCATCTTTCTGTTTGGATTCGTGTTTTACAAACTGTCAAAGGCTCTTTTAATTTTATGCACAAAACATGTCCATATGGTCAATGTGTGCCATTTAACTGTTTAAACAACTCAGTGCCAGGATTGGCCGAAACCATTTAGTGACTACACAGCCATGAAATTACTAATGGACTTTATAAATAATACGTCTCACATCACAATAGGACCCCAGGTCCTTAAATGGGTCAACAAAATGCATGTTATCCGTTGGCTGGTTAATGATCAATCCGAGTGAAACCAGTTGTGCCATAGACAAACAACCGAGAGACAATGAAAAGAAGTCATGTGACTCCATAAACTACAGCCACTCAATGATCACAACACAAGGCCATGTTTATTCTTCAAACCACTATCTTGAGAGCTGATATCACCTTTAAGTTATCCCCCAACGGTGACTTCGTCCACCTTTTCTATCTATTTAACTATCCAGGTGATAGGTTGAGACCTAAAAGGAGTTAAGGCCAGGCACCACAGACTAAAATTACATTTTTGCATGTACTTATCAATTTTGAGATTTTGGGGTGTTTTGTTACATTAATATTAGTATTTTCAAAAAGTAAAAATGAAAATGTCAAAAAGGTAATAAAATGTATATATTTTCATTAGTTCATCATAATGCCTTCATCCAAATGTTATACATTCAAATCACTTTTAAAATGGACATACATCCATAATTTCAAAACCCACTAAATTGAAGCACACATTTCATAGAGAATGTTACAAACTGGACTATATGTAATGTAACTTACTTTGAAGAGATGGTGATTGGGTCTAAAAAGGTGTTTGGCGTTTGGTAGTCTAAATTCAGTGCCCTGGTCTTTAACTGCCATTTCCTGAAAGTCAGACTCTTCCCAATTGCCAACAAATTTTTCTCAGCATCAGAAGCATCTGCATTCATCACATTGCATGTGGTTGTCCCTAGACATATTCTTCAAAATTGTTGATATGTTTTTTCTATTTGACATTTTCATCTGTTAAAATAAGGGCAAAAAATACATTTTATGTACCTTTCTTAAATATTTTACAGATAGAAAGATGAAAAAAAGTCTTTATCCACAATCGGCAATTTGTACATTTGGAATGTCTTAGCCTAAATATTTTGGTGACATTTTGTTGACTTCATCCAGCTTCCAGAAAAATGTATTTGCGTGATATGCAAATATGCACATATTTAATGAGATCACCTCATTTGTATTTTTTCAAGTAGTATAGACAGTTGATGTCGGAAGTTTACATACACCTTGGCCAAATACATTTATACTCATTTTTTTCACAATTCCTGACATTTAATCCTAGTAAACATTCCCTGTCTTAGGTCAGTTAGGATCACCACTATATTTTAAGAATGTGAAATATCAGAATAATAGTAGAGAATGATTTATTTCAGCTTTTATTTCTTTCATCACATTCCCAGTGGGTCAGAAGTTTACATACACTCAATTAGTATTTGGTAGCATTGCCTTTAAATTGTTTAACTTGGGTCAAACTTTTTGGGTAGCCTTCCACAAGCTTCCCACAATAAATTGGGTGAATTCTGGCCCATTCCTCCTGACAGAGCTGGTGTAACTGAGTCAGGTTTGTAGGCCTCCTTGCTCGCACACGCTTTTTCAGTTCTGCCCACAAATCTTCTTCAGGTCTTTGTGATATTGTCCTGAAATAACACATATGGAATCATGTAGTAACCAAAAAAAGTGTTCAACAAATCCAAATATATTTTATATTTGAGATTCTTCACTGTAGCCACCCTTTTCCTTGATGACAGCTTTGCACACTCTTGGAATGATCTAAACCAGCTTCATGAGATAATCACCTGGAATGCATTTCAATTAACAGGTGTGCCTTTTTTTAAAGTTAATTTGTGGAATTTATTTCCATCTTAATGCGTTTGAGACAATCAGTTGTGTTGTGACAAGATATGGGTGGTATACAGAAGATAGACAAATTCGGTAAAAGATCAAGTCGATATTATGTCAAGAACAGCTCAAATAAGCAAAGAGAAAGTACAGTCCTTCATTACATTAAGACATGAAGGTCAGTCAATCTGGAAAACTTCAAGAACTGAAAGTTTTTCATGTGCAGTCGCAAAAACCTTCAAGCCCTATGAGGAAACTGGCTCTCATGAGAACCGCCACAGGAAAGGTAGACCCAGAGTTACCTCTGCTGCAGAGGATAAGTTCATTAGAGCCTCAGAAATTGCAGCCCAAATAAATGCTTCACAGAGTTCAAGTAGCAGAGACATCTCAACATCAACTGTTCAGAGGAGACTGAGGGAATCAGGCCTTCATGGCCGAATTGCTGCAAACAAACCACTACTAAAGGACACCAATAAGAAGAAGAGGCTTGCATGGGCCAAGAAACACGATCAATGGAAATTAGACCGGTGGAAGTCCAAATTTGAGATTTTTGGTTCCAACCACCGTGCCTTTGTGAGATGCAGAGTAGGTGAACGGATGATCTCCACATGTGTGGTTTCCACTGTGAAGCATGGAGGAAGAGGGTGTGATGGTGTGGGGGTGCTTTTCTGGTGACACTGTCTGTGATTTATTTAGAATTCAAGGCACACTTAACCAGCATGGCTACCACAGCATTCTGCAGTGATACGCCATCCCATCTGGTTTGCGATAGTGGGACTATCGTTTGTTTTCAACAGGACAATGACCCAACACACCTCCAGGCTATTTGACCAAGAAAGAGAGTGATGGAGTTTGGGATGAGTTGGACTGCAGAGTGAAGGAAAAGCAGCCAACAAGTGCTCAGCATACTAGTGAACTCCTTCAAGACTGTTGGTAAAGCATTCCAGGTGAAGCTGGTTGAGAGAATTCCAAGAGTGTGCAAAGCTGTCATTAAGGCAAAGGGTGGCTACTTTGAAGAATCTCACATATAAAATATATTTAGATTTGTTTAACACTTTTTTGGTTACTACATGATTCCTCATGTGTTATTTCTTCTGTTATTATACAATGTAGACAACAAATAAAGAAAAACCCTTGAATTAGTAGGTGTGTCCAAAGTTTTGACTGGTATATGCAGTAAATATATAAAAAGAATGTTTTAACTATTATATTTATTTAGGTAAAAGTTGATTGTGATATGATTAAGGAGAAAACATACCCTTTTAGGGTGTGGTGTCTGGCTTTAAAGGATAGGAAGCATGAGTTTTTACTCACCAATTTAACAACACAGTGTGGCCAAAGACTTAGTAACTTAGTTGTAGTCTGGTTACCTATAAGTACAAACATAGTTATGTTTTTGGTTATTAAATATTTATTCAATTATTTCCGGATAACTTCTAAACTACCCCTAATGCACTCAACATCATATGGAGGATCTACTCTGTGCTACCGATTTCGTATGCTAGCTCGGTAGCTAGCTCAAACTTGCTAACATTAGCCACACCTCAGCTGTGTTATCTAGTAAGAACCCGTTAGCCGTCGGCTCAAAATGAAAGAGAAAATCATACCTGCTTGCTCTATTTGTGTAGTACCTCGTCTGTTCTCCTTTTTGTTTTGTTAACTTTTTGTCATGTTCTCTGTGAAGTAGGCTACAGGAGTTATGTAACTTTTCCCACCTTGGCTTAGTGCTAGAGTGCTAGCGGTCCGACATCTTGAATCTATCTATTTTGGATTTCGGCCCTGTGAAGCGCCACCCCGTCACTTTGGTACAGTAGCTAACTCAGTCTGCACTCTTTAAAATGTTTTACCATCGGATGGGCCCCAACCATCAATCTGCAAGTCTCTACTCTCTCTTTGCTTTTGATCTGCAGTTATGTTTTAGTTGTGTTTTGTTAGTTGTGTTGTTGCTGGTCTCCAATAGTTGGGCTCTAGCTTGCTGACCATAACCGTGATAGTTGGCTAAGCTGGCTAGGCTAATAGTGTGTTGGCTAAATAGTTAACATTAACTGGCTGGCTAACTTGCTGGCTAAAATAACTGCATATAGCTAACATTCCTTGATAACTGGTTAGATAGCATTATATATTTCCAAAACTTTGGTTTACTTTAATGTAGCTGTAAGCTAGGTATTGATAGCAACTGGCTGACTCATTCAGTGCTAACGTTAGCAGGCTGGTAGGGCTAAAAGTATCATGCTTGTAGGGCTAGTTAAGCTAGAAACTTTGCAAGTTGATTTGTAACAATACATTCTTAAAGTATTTACTTGTAAGTTGACTGAAAATGTATTTGAAACCAGCAGTCATGAGTGCAAACTATTTGGTTTCATTTATACATTAAGATATTTCTGTTCTAGTTTACATTATAGAGAATAGGCTGGCATGCCGGGTCCTCCATATTACGTCACACCCCGGAAAAACATTTTCTGATCATTCTTCGGAATTCTTATCGGTTTTGAAATAACTCCAAAAATAGAAAAGTGAGGTGTAACTATTGCACTATTGCAAATCTATAAGTTACATGTGGTTGTGTTTATGCTACCTACCATTTAATTGTAGAGCACTGGGTCAAACATACAATTTTTGTGATGTAGGGGGTGATGCAATAAATGAGTTGCAAACTGTATACTGAACAAAAATCTAAACGCAAACATGTGAATTGTTGGTCCCATGTTTCATGAGCTGAAGTAAAAGATCCCAGAACTTTTCCATACGCACAAAAAACGTATTTCTCTCAGATTTTGTGCACAAATGTGTTAATATCCCTGTTAGTGAGCATTTCTCCTTTGCAAAGATAATCCATCCACCTGACAGGTGTGGCATATCAAAAAGCTGATTACACAGCATGATCATTACACAGGTGCACCTTGTGGGGACAATAAAAGGTCACTCTAACATGTGAAGTTTTGTCACACAACACAATGCCACAGATGTCTAAAATGTTGAGGGAGCGTGCAATTGCCATTCTGACTGCAGGAATGTCCACCAGAGCTGCTACCAGATAATTGAAAGTTAATTTCTCTACGGTAAGCCGCCTCCAATGTTGTTTTAGAGAATTTGGCAGTATATCCAGCTGGCCTCACAACCACAGACCACGTGTAACCACACCAGCCCAGGACCGCCACATCCGGCTTCTTCTCCTGCAGGATCCTCTGAGACCAGCCACCCAGACAGCTGATGAAACTGAGTAGTATTACTGTCTGTTATTGAGAACCACAGTATGAGTCATAATACCCATAAAACCTAGCAGTCAAACAAGGAAAGGGTTCCATTTGTTTTTCCACCGTTCATTTTTCCCATAAGGGATTTTAGAAACACTTAAAATAAGGTATGTGTTTCGTGTAGGCTTACACTGGCGTGACGTTTTGATAACCGTATAAATCTCTCAGAGACAAGGGGACTTTTATCAATATATTTGCCTGTATTTACCCCCCAAAAATGAAATGCTAATTAGCTGCATGATGTCTAATTTTATGCTAATTTGCATTTTTGAATCTGAGAGTAAATAGAGTCTAATATATTGATAAAAGTCACCTTGTCCAAAAGAGATTTAGATGGTTATCAGAATGTCATGCCAGGGTAAGCCTACATTTCCGTGTTTGACTGCTAGCTTTTATGGGTATTATAACACCTCCACTGTGGGGCTCTATAAATCACTTTTGGCTGGGACTGGCTTTCCAGTGGGTGGGCCTATGCCCCTGCCCCGTCATGTGAAATCCATAGATTAGGGCCTAACTTATTTATTTTAATTGACTGATTATATGAATTGTAACTCAGTAAAACCGTTGAAATTGTTGAATGTTGCATTTATATTTTTGTCCAGTAGAGTTATACTAACCAACCACATTAAGGATTTCCTTGGCCAACATGAGTAGGAAGATACTATTGCATGGAATTTCTGGCCCTATTTACCACAAGAAAATTAATTCTCCACTTACCCAGTCCTGCACATTATGTTCCTCTGGTGGCCTGAGCAGTGACCGGTCCCAGATCATGTTGGGTTCGCCATGGCACCTGATCTTACTGCGGGTTTTGTAGGCATAATACGCTGCTACACACAGTGCCACTACAAAGAACCCAAACACCAGTGCCACAGCCTGAAACAAAGGATAGATTAGATGGGTTTTTACACATTTGTTCCTCTGCTATTTGGGGAGTGCATGCTCCTGTTGGTGTAGAATCCATTGGAGGTAGTAGTGTAGGGAGGGCTACAGATGGATGGGCTGTCATAGTGCCACGGCTCAATCATGATTAAGAGGCTTGCAAAACAAGAGAAATATAGCATATCATGCCATTCTAATATAGTATCACAATAAATCACATCTTATCACAAATTATATAAATCCCATCATGATATCAAATGACATCACATACTAACATCACATACTATTACAACCAATTGGAATGACACATAGGCTAGATCTAGAATGTCTCTCTTCTCACCATGTGCTTGCCCAACCTACGGTATTCTCTTTAGGTTTGTTGCCAACGACGCTCCCTCTCTCTCAGTGAACCACACAACTTATCAGTCCACTACAACTCAACCCAGTGGACCTCAATAATTCAGACAGACATCAGAAGCCAGCTGGAGCAGGTGCAGTCATGCATGCACAGCGAATTGGCCATTGTTGATTTTTCAGTGTAACATTTCTAGTGTTGATTCAGGAGTTAAATTCACTCTGTAAGAGTGAAATTAGCACAGTGGTGTAAAAGAACCACCACTGTTGGTGTTAATAACCAGAGTTATTGTTTTACAAATTGGAGAGTAAAATGGCCCAATCAAAACCACACCCATCCCTATCATATTTCCTAGCATGCCATACTGCAGGTCGATTTTTTTGGATAGTTTTTAATATTTGTGTTTTTGCATGTGTCATGGAAATTCTTACACAGGAACACTCATAGAGCTTAAATGTAATGATGGCATTGGCCTAGGTACTCATTTGGTGAAAGCCACAGGCCTTTAAAAGGAAATTATTCAATAACCATGTCTCTGTCATAACAAATACAGTCATGGGTGGTAATTCTACAATTCAAAAGGCACCCTGGTAAATTTGCAAATTAGGTTTACACCACACAGTGTTAAAACAACACCCAATTGTTTTTACTGTAACACTTCAGGTGTTCATTTCTTACACTCAGAAAGTCCAGTTTACTCTAAGTGTTATGTTTTACACTGCAGGTGTTGAGCATTACGCTGCAGTAGAGCTATGCAAACACCACAATCAAGTTCATTTGAACACCTTAAGAGTTGAATAGGGAACACTGCAACAGAGTTAAATCTTTAACACTTTCAAAAGTGTTATTTTAACACCAGTTCAGTGGGACTCATATGTTCACGGAAAATAGTGTACATTTTAACACTTTCAAAAATTGATTTTGCTGTGTGGAGTTTTCCACAAGGTGCTCCGCTGTGTTCTCTACCTCTCAGCTGCTTACTTGACATCAACGAGTCATGTGTCCTGTCCATAGACCATCTGATGAGTATACAGGTGAAGCTATGATATAAGCAATGTAATGAATGATGAGTGTCTATGCCTTACGGTTACCTCTGTCACCACTCTAACCTGAGCTATGTATAGGCCTACATTTGCGCACATACACATACATACACGTACATACACACGCGTGAGTGTACACGCACACACAAACAAACACAGCTGTGTTCTCTCTCTGATAGGCAGGATACAGTAAATAATTAAAAAGAGTGGACCTGGGCATACTCATAAAAGGCTGACACACATCAAAGCAAGCAAGTTCAAGGCTTCAGTCACCCAAAATGCATGTTACTGCTTTATTCAATGGCGACTGTCCATATCCTGTGTTAAATTATTACTATTAGTAAAAACAAATTATATTGTTTTGCATAAAATCACAAAATTAGGCCTACATGTATACACCGCATTAATAACAATTATAATTTGCCCAACTAACAAAATGCAGGCCCGTAAAGACAATTAAAAAGAGGAAGCCTAAAAAACTGAAATCCTGTAAATTTATAGGCACCCTCCAAAGGAGTCCTGCCTCTATTTTGACGTAATTCCTGTCCTAGAGCGGAAATAATCGTTTAGGTTCCAACGAAGAATGGTGTGTGCTCCTAATACATATTCACAAATTGGGTGTGGGAATGTCGTGGTGATTTTCACGTGGAGTGGAGAATCTTGCTAACCTTGTTAACTGTTGTTTTTGTTTTTTAACTACACCTTATTCAAAAGATTAGCCAGCTGGCTAGGCTATGGCTAGTTCTGGAACTGGATTTGTCATAAGCATTTAGGGAAAACTTCGCTACAGATGGATGGGGGAAACCAGTCATTTGACTTAGCCATCTAGTGTAATCGCCTAAGTTTTGGCATCTTCCATAAATTGTGACCCTCGAATCTGCCATAGAAGTAGTTAGAAAGAGTAAGCTCTTGGTATATGGATAACTATTGAACGGTTTGGGATAGAGAGAAATATTTCTACATTATATAGACACGGTACAGCAAAGCCAAGCCAGCACATGCACATGGTTCTCACAGGGCAAGTGAAATTATATGCTATAATGACTTTGCTCTATGGAGGGCCAAATCTGCCATAATTAGAAATAAATAAATGCACCAATACAGTGCATTCGGAAAGTATTCAGACCCCTTCCTTTTTCCCACATTTTATTACGTTACAGCCTTATTCTAAAAAGCATAAAATACATGTTTTTCTTATCAAACTACACACAATAACCCATAATGACAAAGCTAAAACCGGTTTTTAGACATTTTTGCAAATTTACAAAATAAAAAAAACAAATACCTTATTTACATAAGTATTCAGACCCATTGCTATAAGACAAAAAATTGAGCTCAGGTGCATCCTGTTTCCATTGATCATCCTTGAGATGTTTCTACAACTTGGAGTCCACCTGTTGCAAATTCAATTGATTGGACATGATTTGGAAAGGCACACACCTCTCTATATAAGGTCCCACAACTGACAGTGCTTGTTGGAGCAAAACCTAGCCATGAAGTCGAAGGAATTGTCCGTAGAGTTTTGAGACAGGATTGTGTCGAGGCTCAGATCTGGGGAAAGGTACCAAAAAATGCCTTTAGCTTTGAAGGTACCCAAGAACACATTGGCCTCCATCATTCTTAAATGGAAGAAGTTTGGAATCACCAAGACTGGCCAAGCTGGCCGCCCAGCCTAACTGAGCAATTGGGGGAGAAGGGCCTTGGTCAGGGAGGTGACCAAGAACCTGATTGTCACACTGACAGAGCTCCAGAGTTCCTCTGTGGAGATGGGAGAACCTTCCATAAAGACAACCATCTCTACAGCACTCCACCAATCAGGCCTTTATGGTAGAGAGGCCAGACGGAAGCCACTCCTCAGTAAAAGGCACATGACAGCCGGCTTGGAGTTTGCCAAAAGGCACCTAAAGGACTCTCAGACCATGAGAAACAAGGTTCTCTGGTCTGATGAAACTCTTTTTGAGAAACTCCCCAAATGCAGGTTTGCCAAGATTGTAGTGTCATACCCAAGAAGACTCAAGGCTATAATCATTGCCAAAGGTTCTTCAACAAAGTACTGCGTAAAGGGTCTGAATGGTTATGTAAATGTGATATTTAAATGTTATATTTTTAATACATTTGCAAACATTTCTAAAAACCTGTTTTTGCTTTGTCATTATGGGGTATTGCGTGTAGATTGATGAGTGAAAAAAGCAATTTAGTCATTTTTTGAATATGGCTGTAACGTCTGAATACTTTTTGAATGCACTGTAAATAGATACATAAATAGATACATGAATGCACAGATAAATACATCATTGTTTAAATAATTTATCCCACTTTCTTTCAATTTATTCATACATTTTATTTATTAATTTATTTATTTCTGTATTTCTTCCTCCAATCTGATTATGAGTGGGTGTCAAGCAAAAGCATGTGGATGGTATCTAACACACCATTGGTTGATCAATGCCAAGGCACGTTGCTCGATTGCATTTGCCTGTGCTACATTCAGTATGACAGAAGGGTGTTCAACAAAGGCCATGTTTCACATTAACACCCCCCAAACAATAATGTGTAGCGCATATAGTTATGTACCAATATGATGTGTCACCTTTTTTGGTGTTGAAATAGGAGATACATTTGATAATATGCTGCTGGGCCGCATGCGCACCATAAAAACACACAAAAATAACAAATGGAACATTGTCCTTGCTTGACTTGTGAAAGGTTTTGGAACACTGAGCCATTGACTGTCGGGAGTAGGAGTAGGCAAGGAGACGGGAGTAGGCAAGGAGACGGGAGTAGGCAAAGAGTCAACTGGGATTGTCTAGAAAATCATGGTAAACTAACATTACTGAGTGAGTATCAAGGTAGCTACAACAACTGATAAAGTTTTACAGCCAGACTCAGTTTTACATTAGCTAGATAATGAACTAAACTGAAATGATCATAAACCATTATTATCTAGTTAGCTACGGTAGATGAATATCTGTCAGATGTAAAGGAAGCGGGACCGTGGCATGTATAAGAAGCGATGCATGTTGGTTAGCTCATGTTAGCTAGATCACTTATTAAGCAATAGAGTGGATACTAGCTAGCTACCTAGGCTAATTCTTGACATCATCCATCTTTGAAGCAGTTTGCTTGCAAAATTAGGTCTGAACAAGCACATGCATCTAAGCTGGCAGCTAGCTAACTACAGTCAAATAAGGAGGAGAATGATGTTATGGTGGAATAAGTCACCTATGTGAGCTAGCCACAATACGGATTAGCCACAATAGTGGAATTAGCTTTTCACCTTACCAGTTTTTTGTGAGATGAGACAAGGTGCGATAGTATAAATAATAGCTTAGCTAGCTATAAATTCACATGTGTGCAGCACAGTGGCGATTTTAGGTGGGACACACACTTTTTGGTGGGGGATGCATGCCAGCAAAGCCATTACACAACACAATACTAAACAATACATTAATTGCACTATAACAGTGACAAACGGTGCCCACAAACTGTTAGGGCCTACATAAAGCTGTCTGTCCCAACAGCAGAGTCCCAACACCTTACCACTGCTACACCTGGCTATCAGCGGACCGTTGTCTGGCAGCCAAACAGTTTATTCAGCCTCCTTTACTGCCTTTTTAAAAAACATAGCAGATATTTTTTTATTTAACTAGGCAAGTCAGTTAAGAACAAATTATTATTTTACAATGACGGTCTAATCCGGCCAAACCCTCCCCTAACCCGGACGATGCTGGGCCAATTGTGCACCGCCCCTATGGGACTCCCGATCACGGCCGGTTGTGATACAGCCTGGGATCTAAGCAGGGTCTGTAGTGACGCCTCTAGCACTGAGATGCAGTGCCTTAGACCGCTGTGCCACTCGGGAGCCCTGATATGGCTAACTTGCTTAAACAAGTGGTTTCTACTGACAATTGAGATGTACAAACTATGACATAAGGGGACGACAAGCGGATAAGAGGTAATCCGTAATTTCAATTAAGACATTAATGAGCAAGCTAGGGCGGACCTAGTCAATATAACTACTTGTTCAGCACTTTTGAAATATACAGCGACAGAATTCAGAACATGGGCCGTTCTTACAGTGTTCTCCCTGTACACCAAGTCAGACCGTAGGATAAATAAAGGGGGCATATAAGCAGACAATGAAAGCTCTTATAACAGGTTATAGGCTACATGTGCACCACCAAGTCAGAACAGTAGGCAAAATTAAGAGGGGAAAATATACCAAATTATTAGGGTGATGCACATGGGCTATTAACAGCTTACTACACAACATACACTTAGTATTACTTTCTTAGCCACAGTATACATATCTACCTGGCATATTACATCATTTATGCAGCAGCATACAACACATTTTTGGACTCACCTTGTTGTGCTGTGCTCACTTGAACAGGAAGGTGGCGCGGCGGTCCTTCGTGGGCAAGTTTTGCCATCAAAGTCTGTCATTCTCTGGATTTATGGTACTTTCAAGACAACTGAGAACTCTGAAAAAAACAAGGTCAGGTCGTGATGATGTCAGTGATCTTCAGGTCGTAGATCTAGAAAGAGGCCAGAGTTCCCGACTCACAATTTCGAGTTGGATGACCGTTCAAAACGTATTTTCCCAGTCGAAGATCATTTTTTCCTGAGTTCCCAGTTGTCTTGAACTCACTGAAGTCAGATATCCCAGTTCTGTGTTAACAGTTGTTTTGAGTGCAGCAGAAATCATGCTGGATTGACAGTATGGCCAATGTTGAATGTTTATCATTTTAAGCTTGGAAAGGATATCCTTAAAACTTCTTCAGGATCGGTGTCCTTCCATGGGATGGTTGAGCTAACGTAGGCTAATGCGATTAGCATGAGGTTGCAAGTAACAAGAACATTTCCCAGGACATAGACATATCTGATATGACTCTGCTAATCGTTAGATGGGGGGAGGACAGGAGTAGGGGGCCCACGTGAGTAACTGTGGGCCCTGCCTTGATTAGGTAATTGATTAATAAAATACAATAAACTGCATAATAAATGTGACTGGTCAATTGTCATGGGCTGGGCCCAAGAGGCAAAAAAACAAAAACTATTATTTTATTATTATTAAATTTTTTATTCAACCACAGGAGCCCACTTTCAATGTTCGAAATACACCAGAGAGCAAAATTTAGCCACAGATGATCAGTAGTTAAAAACATTTTTTACTGTGTATTACATTTTCTCACAAGTGCATACAGGTAACTGCCAAAATAAAGTAAACACCTAAAGTGTCTTAAAACGTTGTTGGGTTACCACGAGCTGCCAGAACAGATTCAATTGGCATAGATTCTACAAGTGGACCTATAAAAAAAAACTATGCCCTGGGGCCTTGATTTCTTGATTTCTTAATCAGGCCCTGGTGTCCACAGGATGCGGTTCAGACCCATGGTCCTGAGCTTAATGATGAGCTTGGAGGGTACTATAGTGTTTAATGCTGAGCTGTAGTCAATGAACATCATTCTTACATAGGTATTCCTCTTGTCCAGATGGGACAGGGTAGTGTGCAGTGCGATGGTGATTGCATCGTCTGTGGATCTATTGAGGTGGTAAGCAAATTGAAGTGGGTCTAGGGTGTCAGGTAAGGTAGGATATGATCCTTTACTAGCCTCTCAAAGCACTTTATGATGACAGATGTGAGTGCTATGGGGCGGTAGTCATTTAGTTCAGTTAACTTTGCTTTTTTTTGGGTATAGGAACAAGAGCGGAAATCTTGAAGCAAGTGGGGACAGCAGACTGGGATAGGGAGAGATTGAATATGTCCGTAAACACTCCAGCCAGCTGGTCTGTGCATGCTATGAGGACGCAGCTAGGGATGCTGTCTGGGCCGGCAGACTTGCAAGGGTTAACATGCTTAAATGTCTTACTCATGTCGACCACAGATAAGGAGAGCCCACAGTCCTTGGTAGTGGGCCGCGGCGGTGGCACTGTGTTATCCTCAAAGCGGGCGAAGAAGGTGTTTCGTTTGTCCGGAAGCAAGACATCGGTGTCCACGATGTGGCTGGTTTTCCCCTTTGTAGTCCATGGTTGTCTGTAGACACTGCCACATACTTCTCGTGTCTGAACCGTTGAATTGCAACTCTACTTTGTCTCTGCACTGATGATAAATTGCCTTACGGAGGGAATAAATGCACTGTCTGCATTTGGCCATATTCCCAGTCATCTTGCCATGGTTAAATGATTTGCGTTTTCAGTTTTGCGTGAATGCTGCCATCTATCCACAGTTTCTGGTTTGGGTAGGTTTTAATAGTCACAGTGGGTACAAAATCTCCTACACACTTCCTGATGAACTCAGTCACCGTATCCGTGTATTCGTCGATGTTGTTCTAAGAGGCTACCCGGTCCGCGTGATCAAAACAATCTTAAAGCATGGATTTCGAGTGGTCAGACCAGCGTTGAATAGACCTTAGCACGGGTACTTCCTGTTTGAGTTTCTGCCTATAGGAAGGGAGGAGCAAAATGGAGTTGTGATTGGATTTGCCAAAAGGAGGACGGGGAGGGCCTTGTAGGCATTTCGAAAAGTAGCAGTGGTCCAATGTTTTTCCAGTGTGAGTACTACAGTCAATGTGTTGGTAGAACTTTGGTAGCTTTTTCCTCAAATTTGCTTTGTTAAAATCCCCAGCTACAATAAATGCGGCCTCGGGATATGTGGTTTCCAGTTTGCATAAAGTCCAGTATAGTTCTTTGAGGGCCATCGTGGTATCGGCTTGAGGGGGAATATACATGGCTGTGACTATAACCGAAGAGAATTCTCTTCGGCGGAAATACAGTCGGCATTTGATTTTGAGGTATTCTAGGTCGGGTGAACAAGAGGTCTTGAATTTCTGTATGTTATCACAATCACACCATGAGTAGTTAATCATGAAACATACACCCTGCCTTTCTTATTCCCAGAGAGTTATTTGTTCCTGTCTACATGATGTACTGAGAACCCAGCTGTCTGTATGGATGGGGACAGTATATCCCAAGAGATCCATGTTTCCGTGAAACAGTCCGTGATGTATCTCTCGAAGGAGATCCTCGCCCTGACCTCATCTACTTTATTATCCAGAGACTGAACATTAGCGAGTAATATACTCGGAAGCGGTGGATGATGTGCACGCCTCCTGAGTCGGACTAGAAGTCCACTCTGAATACCTCTTCTCTGCCGGCGTTGTTTTGGAGCAGCCTCTGGAATAAGTTAAATTGCCCTGGAGGGTACGAACAAAGGATCCAATTCGGGAAAGTCGTAGTCCTGGATGTAATGCTAGTGAGTTACCACCGCTCCGATATCCCAAAGTTATTTCTGGCTGTATGTAATAACACCCCACAAATTCTGGGCTAATAATGAAAGAAATAACACACAAAAAAACTAAGTACTGCAAAGTTGCTAAGGAGCTAGAAGCAGAGCTGCCATATCTGTCAGCGCCATCTTACTCCATTATGTTCTACACCTGTTAGATGTGTTTCTTGTATAAACGCAACATCAGTCTTTAGCTTTTTCAAGTACATAAGCACTCGTTTTCATTTAACAGGTCCATTCAGGCCATTAACATTCAATGATGTATGATTTACTGTCTTAGCCATGACATGAATGCACATTTCAGGAATATGTCCAATAAGGGTGTCGGATATTCTTTTGCCTATTTTCGGTGAGCCTGTAGTCAAACACATAATATAAAGCAAAAGTCTCTCACAAAACATTACTGTAACATAAAGAAAACAAAACAAACAGTTCCTCTCCTCCCCCGGTGCTTTTCTTGAACGCCGCCCAGCACAAGCTGTAAGCTATAGTATAATCCTACCGGGTATGCAAGTAATAAGGCATGCTAGTGGGATACAGCCCAGCACAGGATGTTGGTGGCACCTTAATTGGGGAAGATGGGCTCTTGGTAATGGCTGGAGTGGAATAAGTGTAATGGTATCAAATACATCAACCATTTCCTGAGCCGATCGCCTGCAGTCCACAGAGAAAAGTTGCAACTGCTTTGCAACTCTTTTTTCACCTGGTAGAAATCCTTCCTGCGTTTTACCATCCCGGGACTCATGTCTGCCAATAATTGAATTAATTCCCATTGTATAGAATAAATCCCTTCTCTTTGAAATGTTTGGCTGAGAACTGTAAACTTTCTCTCTGTCCTGGTACCTCAGGAACTGGACAAGGAAGGGTTGTGGGTTCTGGTCAGGGGATGGGCTCGTTCGATGACCAGGGGCTCAGCAAAATGTTCTTTGCCCAGAAGGAAGGGGATAATGGCAGAAGAGAAATCAATGGGGTCCATCCCCTCACAGCCCTCGCGGAGGCCGTTAATTCTAATGTCGCTTCGTCTACTGTAGTTTTCAAAATGGTAGACCTTATTCATCAGGTATTTGTCGTTTTTTGCGCAGTTTCTGTAATTTTGTCCCCATGCCCTCTAGCTTGTCCTCAGCAGTGCTGACGCGCTCTTCAGCCTCTTCCATTCGTTATCCTAGCGTGTTGATTTGATGTTGTCAAACCTGAGATGGAGTTGTTGATTTCAGCCAGATGTGCTAAGATGGAGCAGCTAATCTAAGCCGTTTTCAAGTTAAATTGTGTTGTGAGGGATTTATTGCCTTCTTTGATCACTTTGAGGATGGGAGCTAGCCTAGCTTCTTCCTGAGGTGTAATGGTGCCATCTTGGGTTTCCCAGGAGGCCATTGTCAGAGGTTTTTTCTCCGTTGTTTCTTGGTCTGTTTTAGTGCTTCTCTTGCCTTTTTTTTGTCTCGTAGACATATCACCAGTTATCAAGTTTTAGGATAAGTTTGTTCAAGATTCATCGGGAGTTCTTAGTCACGCTTCTTCCTAGCTTCTCTGCATCATGTGACCCCCCACAGGTGGAGTTATTAAATTACATTCCAAATTCCGTATCACCAAGCAAAAAAATGGTAGTGCCAACTGATAACGTTCACTTCCTGAAACGTCTGTAATGTTGTGTTTCTCCTCGCATTATCACATTGTTATATTTTAAAAGTTACACATTTATTTTAAGTTTAACATTACACATATTCTCACTTCGAATATACTTTCCGAAGCTATCATCTATTCCTCATGCATGTACATCTCCTCAAACTATAAAAAACATTAGCCATGTAAACACAAACCACACCACAGAGCAGGAGAGCTGTCTGAGGTTGTGCATAGGCTGCTATTTAGCTGTATTTAGGACATTTTCAGCTGACCTTAAAATTTCGCGAAACTTTCTTTGTGTCTCCGTTCGGGAATAAACTTGTGTCTTATAAATGTCTGTGTGCAGTTGGAGATGGTACTCCAAAAAACAGGGAATATTCAGAAAAACATTAAATCTACCTGGCCGAGGCCTCGTCACATCGAAACGACTAGTTCCTGCAAAGATGCTCGGAAATGCTAGCTGTGTCATGTGCAGCAGCTAAGATGGCCAGGAACCTCCTCACGCGGTACAAAACATGGATTTAATATATTTAGGAATTTTCTCTGTTTTTTTGTAGTATCATCTGCAATTGGACAGGAGCATTTATAAGATACACTTTTTCACCAAATCAAGAATGAACAAAGCATGAACAAAATTACATGGTGGCATTTTCCGTTAGCCAAGCCGTAATGTTGACTTTGGAGTCATCACATATCGGCTTTACAAGCCGTAACTACAAGAATATGCACCCTACCTTGTCTTGTGGCTGCTCCAAAACGATCGATCTTTCCTTCAAAATGTGGAGATATATGAAAGGTGGAGGAGAGATATGACACTTCTGGAAGATTTTGTCATTTGTACCTGCTGTATAGGCTAGCTGCATAACTCATTCATATATTTTTATTCAACACAAAACAAAGAAAATTGCTCAAATAAATGTTTATACATCAATTATTATTGCCCCAGCTAGCACATAACGTTCTGAGAACCATATGTTTCTTAGAGCTTGGTGAGAGTGTGGTTGTCCTATAGTTATTTTGCATACAACCTTCCCGCAACTTTCTGGGAATGGTGCAGGATAGTTGCTTGGGTTTGGAACATTCTCAGCACATTTAAGGAACTTGACAAACTTTATTTTCTTGATATTTCATTAATAATATAACCCATTTAGCAGATGCATTTATCCTAAGCGACTGCATGCATACATTTTACATATGGGTGGGTGGTCCTGGGAATCAAACCCACTACCCTGGCATTAGAAGTGCTATGCTCTACCAACTGAGCTACAAATGAACATATTACTTATTACTTTAACATAACCTATCCTAAAATGTCAAACATTAAATGTTGGTAATGTTCTAGGAATGTTCTCCAAATGGTTTGACATTGGGAATATTCTCAAATAGTTCAGAGAATATTAAGAAAAACAATTCTTCTGTGGGAATTTTAGTACATCAGCAGAATGTTTTCTACAGGTTTCCTCGTGGTTCTATTTAAAGTCATGTTCTCAAATTGTTCCGAGAACGTTAAGAAAACGTTCCATAAAAAAACACAATAAAACTTTAGTAACGCTCAGAGAATGTTCTAAGAATGCTATTTAAAAACATATATATTTCATTTTCTCTATCTTGTTAAGTGTGTTCAGGTGTGTTGGCCGTCCCCACTAATTGGCCGCACCTGATCTTAATGAGTGCTTGTTTTTTTTAAATAGGGTCCATTTGAATAGACTAAAAGGAAAAGCCTTTAATGCGTAAAAAAAACATGACATGGCACGCTATCTCCATCCTGGTGGCTTAGTGGACTTATTCCAAGGATCGAGAACAAAAGATTACAGGTTTGGAACTCACTGATGCTGTGTCACAATAAAATATAAATCTGTTTGCGCGATTAATGCCTAAGGAAATGAATTTATGTGTTTTGTTTGTGCTTGGAGTTCAAAAAAGTTAACCCAAAATAAGATAGTAGTGTTAAAAGTCTTATTGAAACATTCATGGTAAGTTTTAAGGAATTTAATTAAAACCCTCCAGATAACCTATAATTTCCATTATCAGAGCGTTAATAAAACCTCCTAGGAAACATTCAAGGAACCAGGGTAAAACGTTCTCAGAACCTCCCTGCAATCTAAAACTAAACGTTCCCAGAACAGGAAAAATTGTCATTTCTGTTCTCAGATAATTCTTTAATGTTCAGTTTTACCGGTCAGGAAACCAAAAACATACATTCCCACAACTTCCAAGGAACCAAATGTGCTAGCTGGGGCATGTCATTAGCCTACTGTGTTCAGTAGTTGATTGCTGGTACTCGACTGCCCTTTTAGCATTTCATATTTTAAATTTCATATGAAAAACTCTCCAAGGATTTGATAGTGTCCTTGCATTGCATTGACAAATGCAATGTTTGTCAATGCAATGGGAATTGACCCTGTTAGCATTGTTCACAAAAGTCCAAAGGTATGTACACAACTGCACTCTGTTTATGAGTTTATGAGTTCATTCACTTCATGACTGAAACTCACACACAATATTCCTGGGAAAGTCATCTTTACAGTAGCACAAAAAATGTTGCAGGCTATAATGTCACAACACACAGTTTACTGATTTGTACAGCCATTTACTGAAACCTACATAAGTAACACACCAAAAACACAATTAGTGCTGAAATAACAGTCTCACAGAGAAAACGTAACAGGAACTGAATAATAATGGGCCCTTTGTTCCCTCGGTGTGTGCGCTATTTCTTCACGTCCGACCATTTGCCATGGTGTCTTGGTCGAAATTGCGGATCCTGTTCTTGATGTGTCTTAATTTAGCTTTCAGATAGTCACATCGTTCCTTCTTCTCCAGGAAGGCAGGGTCCTGTGAAGTCACACAGAAACACACATCGTTTTGACTGCAGCTCCATCACTCTACCTCTTTCCCTCATAGCCCCAGATTTTGTTTGTAATGTAGATGTGGTAAATTTGAATTTCCAGAGGCCCCATTTCAAAGTGGCAGCAATATTATTTGTATGAACGGGCAGTTTTATTGAAAAATATAATATTACCTGGAAGTTTACACAACAGTAACAATTCTAATAATTCTCAGTTTAATGTGAAAATGATTGCTGAATGATTTTTGGAATTGTTTCAGTGTGAGCGAGAAAACGCGAGAGGAATGTTAGGGACCTCTGGCCATCACTTACACTCTTTTTTTGCTCGTACTTCTTCAAAATCTGCTGGATTCTCTTCTGCTCCTACAGGCAGAATTCAATTGGTTAAAAGGATGACAGATATTTATGTTTAAAAATAGTATCATGCAGATGTCACTTGCTATTTTTAGCGGAAGCCTTTGTGCAGTACATGGAATGTAATGTACCTCTTACCTCTTATTCATCAGTGGCCGTGACAATGAGATAACAAAAATGCTAATTATATTGAGAAGTGCAGTTACACTTCCAGACAGAGGAAAGTATCGTGGTGTATCTTATCATAGTGAGATCGAAAACACCATCAAGCCTCAGGCCCAGATTCAAAGTGATAGATGAAATCACTCACCTCATGACTATTGCCATCTTTGAGGAGTTTACCCATCATGGCATCCAGCTCTCTGAACTTCATGAGTGTGTCACTGATGTCTTTGTGAAGGTCCTTGTACTCCTGATACTGGTCGTTAAAGACAGCTTTGTATTTCTCCCTATCATCCAAAGAGGAGATTTCTGGATACTTCCTTAAGGAATAAGATAAGACACAAGACTATGTATTATTACCTACCATACCATTATTACACCTGGCTTAATACATTTACACAAAATACGAGCACTCTGTCATTTTAAAAGTCACTAATAACATTGATTCTGTCTCTCCGTATGCACCTCAGCTTAAGTGAGAGCCTAACATCCTTGCTCAAAATCTGTCTCAGGATATTAGGCATAGGTCCTCTCACTCACAGGAAATAATCTGCGATGACTCTGAGCTTCTGGGCGTACCCTGTGGGGTTGGCTCTGTTCCGGCTGCCTGGCTCCTCTTGCTGAAAATCTGTGATGTGGAGGAGTTTGGTTGCCCTCACTGAGCTGTCCATCTCATCCTCAAACACAATCCTCCTGGTCTGCGGATTGGGAGATTTGGTCTGGGCCACAGGGATGGGCCTCAGATGCTCCTGAAACCAAAGTTGAAGCATAAGGTATCATGCAGCAACTCAAATTATATTAGCTACCAGAGCATCCAATGACACATGTACACTGTGCTGAAAGAGTGAAAGCAACCTGTCTCATTCTTACGCGATCACTCTAAAGTAGGGACGGGCAAGGCGGTATCACCGCCTGGTACGGCAACTGCTCCGCCCACAACCGTAAGGCTCTCCAGAGGGTAGTGAGGACTGCACAACGCATCACCGGGGTTAAACTACCTGCCCTCCAGGACACCTACACCACCCGATGTCACAGAAAGGCCAAAAAGATCATCAAGGACAACAACCACCCGAGCCACTGCCTGTTCACCCCGCTATCATCCAGAAGGCGAGGTCAGTACAGGTGCATCAAAGCTGGGACCGAGAGACTGAAAAACAGCTTCTACCTCAAGGCCATCAGACTGTTAAACAGCCATCACTAACATTGAGTGGCTGCTGCCAACATACTGACTTAAATCTCTAGCCACTTTATACATAGGAATTGGATGTAACAAATGTATCACTAGCCACTTTAAACAATTTTGTATATAATGTTTACGTATCCGACATACTCATATCAAATGTATACACTGTACTCTAAACCATCTACTGTATCTTGCCTATGCCGTTCGGTCATCGACCCAAATCTCTAGCCACTTTAATAATTAGAATTGGATGAAATAATGTATCACTAGCCACTTTAAACAATGCCATTTATATAATGTTTACATATCCTACATTACTCATCTCATATATATGTGTATATACTGTACTCCATACCATCTACTGCATCTTGCCTATGCCGGTCAGCCATCGCTCATCCATATATTTATATGTACATACTCGTATTCATTCCTTTACTCTTGTGTGTATAAGGTAGTTGTTGTGAATTTGTTAGATTACTTGTTAGATACTACTGCATGGTCGGAACTAGAAGCACAAGCATTTCGCTACACTCGCATTAACATCTGCTAACCATGTGTATGTGACAAATAAAATTTGATTTGATTTGATTTGATTTGATTTGAACTGGCAGCCCGCTGACCCCTTTTGTAGGCCCGAGGATTTAAAAAAAAAAGGAATTCAGTCGGGGTCTCAATTTACAGTTGAGAGTTAGAATAGTACAATACAAAAGGTTAAATTGCGAAATGTTGTTGTGCATCAGCAGTTTTTCTCTTGTTATGTCAGTCACTGACTGACAGTCACTCAATTAGCCCATGTCGGTTAACATTTTTGAGATTGGTAAGTTAGTCTAGCCAGCTATCTAAACTTGTAGTAATTATAGTTGAATTACTGACCGGCGGACCCCCATTGATTTTGTTTTAGTCACTCTCACTCAGATTATATCATATTAAAAACTGTGAGAAAAAACATCTCCACCACAGGAGGTTGGTGGAACCTTAATTGGGGAGAATGGGCTCGTGGTAATGACTGAATTAGTGGAATGTTATCAAATACATCAAACGCATGGTCTCCATGTGTTTGATGCCATTCCATTTGCTCCGTTCCAGTCATTATTATGAGCCGTCCTCCCCTCAGCAGCCTCCTATAATCTCCACCCCATGGCAAAAGGTGTAGAATTGCAGGAAACTAGCTGTAAACTGGACATGTGGGTACTCAGACCCTCGAGCCACTTTGGCCCCTCATGATGAGTTCATATTTTTTATGTCCCCCACCCCCAACCCTGCTCTACAGTAACTGCAACTGTGTGAAGTTATGTATGTAACTGTATGACATTGTTCAGCTTCATCGAAATAAAGAATTTGAACGGTCTCCCTCCAGAGATGCAACACGTATGGTAGAGAATCATATTGTTCCTATATGTTGTCTTCAGTTGGCAAGCTAAGCTTATTTGGTTACATTAGCTCAGCTGAATGATGCAATCGCTGTTTTCGCTCCTCACCTTCCGTCCGTGCTTATCTTATTAATACATTAGCTCTGTTATTTTTTTACCTATAGTTGGTTGCTGCGAGAACTGATAAGAGGGACTATTTACAAAACAGTTGGCTGCACTGCTATATGAAACAATTGTGTCCCCGTACATATCCACATGAGTAGTTTCACTGCTGTTGTTTTGAGACCCGAGGCATTGTTGGCGTATTCCCAGTCACAACGACACTCTCCATGACCTCTAAGTGCTAATTGATCCATGCTTACATACTATACATCCGTAGTAGTTTCACTGGCATTGTTTTGAGACCCTAGGCATTGTTGGCTCATTCCCAGTCGTAACAGTACTTTCCATGACCTCTAAGTGCTGATTGATCTGACGCCATTCCCACAACAACTTCCAGATGCCAATGGGCAAGAGAAATACCATGAGTCAGGTTCCTGCAGTGATAAGTGTCATACCTCAGAGCGAGGAAAGGGAAATGTAGAGAGTGTCAAATTAGATTAATTTACCTCACTTGAATGGTGAGATGTGTGTCTGCTAAATGACAACCCCCCAAAATTAAAAAAAGACGATAAAGGATCAGTGAGCACTGGGATTTAAAAAAAAAAATTCAACCACCCACCTGGTTCTCAATGAACTCCATCTCCCTGCGCGTGGCCTCGTGCCTCCACATCTTCAGACACACCAGGAAGCTGATGAGGTACATCAGCATGTTGATGAAGATGAAAGCCGTGCCAGCCATCTGGCCCCCGTCCACCCGACACAGGCTGGACATTATGGGGTTAATGCCTATAGTCATGTAACACAACCCCCCACGGTTGAGATCATTCAGGTACACGATACCAGCCGCCATGTAGAGGAGGAACAGGGCGACGTTGATGATGCCTTCAGTGAGAGGCCACCAGGGTGAGTCCAGGAGGATGGTGCGGTAGTACATAGTCAGCCCAATTACCAGTAGGAGGATGGTTACAATCCACACCACCCCAACCACCGCTATCACGAATGGAGTCATAGGTCCGTTATAGGAGTTCCCTGATGTGCCATATCCATTGTTATACGCACCATTGTACAGTCCATAGGCGTTTGACCACTCACTGTCCTTATGGATGTAGGCACTGACACAGGCAAGGACCATACCCCCAAAGAGAAGCTCAAACCCAGCCAGGAGTCTCAATAACCCAGGCCATGATTTCATATAGGAGTATTTCAGCTTGTAGACCTCCACCTTCTCGGCATAGTACTCAGCTGGATGGATACTGGTCAGCTCTGATTCCTCTGGAATAAAATGGAGTAGGTCATTGTCTATAGGAATGTCCCTCAACAAGGGCCTATGGGAACTCTTGCTGGAGGTCCCCAGTGAGTCTTGAGTGTCCCAGTACCTCCTCTCCAGTATGGGACTGACAGGTGGACTCACCCTGGTCCCATTGGGCACAATCTTGACCCCTGTGGAGCCCAGGTCAGAGTCAGCATCACCATTGCTCCATTTCTGGAGAATACTGCCCCATGATTGGGGGAGGAGAGTTCTCAACCTGTCCTTAAGTGTCCCCTCGTCCCCACCATCCCCCACTCCTTGTACATATGGGGGAGTGATGGATGAGTGGGAAGTGGAGTTTGCGTCATCTGAAAGGTCGTCATCTAAGGCCCTCTGAGGTGTTAGCTCTAGCGGGACATTATTCAAGGAGTTTTTCTTCAAAGAGGAGATCCCATCCACACTCTCCGGGTCTCCTCTCTTGAATATCTTATTCCAGCTTTTCATACTATGGGCTGATATACAGTAAGGGGGCTCTGGGTTTAGTTAATCATTGAGGATGGAAGAAAGATACCATTTCTTGTTTTAGAGGAACTGTGTGAATCAAAGAGGAGCAAAAACACAACAGGGTTAGGCCTATAGTAATAAGGATTTAGCATTTTAGAACACGTGTGCTGTGTATTGTTTTTGCTCGTAATAATGGTTGATATTGACAAACATTTCGACCAATTAATCCTATATGACATCATTTTCTACTCACTCCCCTTTATGATGTAGCACAGATAAGTTATATGTCAGCTGTAAATAGTGCTCCATAAGAATCTTCGATCTTAAGAAAGAAAATGACCATGGTGGAATGTTTGTGAAACACGTTCTTTACAGCGCTAGGAAAGCAGCATACAATAGCCTCTCACATGGGTCTGAGGAAAACTCATGTATCACATTGTGCAGTCAAAGTCGCTCACAACTCAAAAAAAGGAGAAAACCAAATTGCTTTCTGGTCCAAACCCTGCATTTTTACAGTCGGCTACTCAACACACAAGACAGAAGAGACTTAAAACGGACCTTTGGCTACTTCACAATAAACATACACTTAGGCTTAACGTCTACACAAATGATCAACTTATAACTGTCAACATAAAACCTTCAAATAAAGTCTTAAATAAATCCCTTGAGGATTTTCTTTACAGTGAAAATGTATATAATGTAATGTGGAAGTTAAAAATGTCCTTTAAAATGTAGGCCGCTTACCTTGTGGCTAAGGGCAAGCTCCACACTGGCCAGTTGTGAGTTTAGCAGATATTTGAGTGCTGTGAGGCAAAAACCCTTCTCAAAATGGATGCCTCTACAGCAGGCCCAGCCAACCTTCTCAGGTGACTCAGTTGTGTTATCGCAGGCTGTTGAGCTGAGAGGGAAGCAGAGCTTAAACATTAAACCTGAACAGCCTTCTGTTAATGCTGCTGATTGGCTGGCACCGCTAGGCTAATTTCTGTGGGAGAACAAAAGCTAGAGCTTCCCAAACTTCTTTGATGCTCAGTGTATTTTACTTCAACATGTGTTTTGAATGTGTTTAAGAAGAGAACAGACTTCACATTTCCTTTGAAAGAATGACATTTATTCTGAAAAGGTTATCTCTGGTAATACAAAATGCATGTTAAACATTTATCAGGGGCATCTCCTCAGTTTGATATCAGTCAAATGGTATTAATCACATTACAACCAATATCTAAGATCTGCAAAATTGCTTATCCCATTATCTATAATTCTATTAAATTATCATAATCTAAACAGAGCCAAGTCTGGCAGTAGAGGGCACCATACTCCAGTTCTGAGAGCACAACCCCAGCAGCCATGTTCCTGCCTCTCCTGCCTTTGGACCTGATTTCTCTGTCTGATTTGGTCATGGCTGGACTACAGGTCTGTCTTTACTCACTTTCAGATTTGTCAGGTTCAGTGCCGAGCCTGAATCCCTCCGTGCCTTGATCCAAACCAGCAGCTAACCTCACCTGTAGTGAGGTGTTTCCCTCCAGGGTTGGAATTATTTAGGAGCTGCTGATGCTGAGCTAACTAGATCTTGCTTCCCCTGGACGGATCTAGAGAGTAAGGCATGACATTTAGGCCTCATGCTCATCTGTGTCTACGTTCTTCAGAATCTGCCATGACTCTAACATCAGTCAAAACAATGGCCGGCGCCACCTGTATTGAGCCATCAATCAGTCAATCAAGCTGATTCCATCCTACACCACTCACAGAGGTTGATGTCACATTCCACACCATTTCTGTATGAAATTTGATTGTTTTTTAAAGTAATGATATCAAGATATCATCGTCTTCTCTCAGCAATGCACATAAAGCAACTCCATTCCGTTGCACCTGACTGACACTCCAACTGACACTATCATGAGCGTGGATATGAGAGTGCATTGCGCAATGACATTGTTTTATCATCCAGCTAGCTTTTCCTCCGTGGTCAACAGCATTGTACAATATTAAGAACGTAACCTAAGCTCCCTCCACAGCTAGCTTGAAATGTCACGGATGGAGCCATCCAATACCTTCTGGGTTGCTCAAACCGTTGGAATGGAATGTCAAGGAGGGCAGTCGCGTGTGTTAGCAAGGCAGAGGTCCCGAGTTTGAGCCAGGTATGAGCCGAATATTGCGGGGAAGTGGTACTCATTAAGCAAAGCAACGTGAAGTTCGTTTTGTGTGCACATTTATATGGAGAGAAACCTCAAGGCAAGGACATCTGAAGTGAATAGCCCCAACCCCCCTCACATACAACCTCCTACCCCCCGAGTGAGCACTGTATCCCCTACAGTCTTACCCGGCCTCAAGCCACCTCATCTAGTCCTGTCCTCTGCTGTCCTCTGTGCTGACACCACAGGGGCATGTTCAGTTGGGAACGCATAGACATGGAATGCATAGAATAGATATGAATCTCTTTTCCAGGTGGCAGAGGATCTTGTCTGTTATGTACATTATGCTTCTAGTCAGCTGCTGTTGATGTGTTTTTGAGCAAAGTGAAGGTCACTTATTCAGATGAGAACAACGTTGAGAGCATTGCAGATAGAATTGTAACATAGATAGAGAATGAACAGATGGGAACTCTATTCCACATGACAGAGAATCAGATCTGTTCTTTACTATTGGTATTGGTATCTCTGACTTTGATCACTGAGTAGAGGTTGTTGTAATGGATGACAAATTCCACCAATTCAGATGGCTATCCAGTGATGCAAGTGTTAGATATTACTGTAGATGGACACGTTCTAAAAAAAAACAATATGCAACATTTTAAAATTGTGAGACATGATCATGGATCTGAATCACTGGCCTTGGTTGGAGTGATTGTGAGATATGATCATGGATCTGAATCACTGGCCTTGGTTAGAGTGATTGTGCCAGATGGGGGACATGTCCAACAAACATGCACACACTGCTTCATGGCTCCGGTCTTGACGCATGGCTCAGGGCACCGGAATGGGCCTCTCTCTCTTCACAGCTAAATGAAGCAGAGGAGCCACGGCAGCCTGCCAGAGACAAGCTCATTTGTAATGTTTCATCCTGTTTCCCTCAGACCTCCGAGTGAGCAGGATGATGGATACAGAAATGGGAGACGGTCGCTCAAAGAAACATCTCCACAGGAAGCCCCTTATACTCCTCCTCCTCCTCCTACTCACCACTGTCCATTGAAAAAAAGACAGAAAATATAGATAAATTCCTATCCTCTTTGATATCCCCAAGTGTATGCCCAACCACGTTAGTTGAAAGTGATTGAAGGAGTATTAGCATATTGCAGCTGGTAGTAGCCTCCGGGGCAGACAGGGAGAGGCACTGGGCACATAATTCAATAAATGACTTCCTATGCCAGCGCTGGCATCCCAAAGGGACCTTTTTACACTTCAAGTCCTCTGTGAGTGTTGCGTAATACCGAGGGGTGAGTGGCCACACTTATTGGAAAAGAGGTGTGTCATGACCTCTCCCATGATTGGCCACTCTGTATACAATTCGAGTCAGAGGATCGTTTTATACATGTAAACATAAATTGCTTTGTTAAGCCGGGCCTGTACAATAATAGGTGTGCCCCCGTAGCCTGTCCATTTGTGACGACAGCTCATAGTTCACCTTAGAATGGGGCCTAAGCAGCCAGATGTCCCCTGGAGGACTGTGTTTATGTTTCAATACAGACTCCGGTAATGCTTTAGGACATTCCCCTCCACAGGATTTATTTACAGGAGTAGCACACGTTTTCTGTGGCTGACACAGCACCATTCTGGCTCTCTGTCGGCACTTGGCACAGCATGTTCCAGTTTCTCTGCTCCTGGGGGCTCCACTCAAAAACAAATGTGCTCATGAGAGGTTGGGGGAAACTGTCAAGTACGGAATTACAGAACTGATGCCAAAAACCCATTGTTACAATTACCACATGAAATGTGTTATGATGATACCTTATTCTATCCAAAGGGAATCTGAGGTGCAGTATGTACTGTAGGTGTGGTTGTAGAGGTAGTGAGGGTGATAAGTACCACACACTTGTTTAACTATTTACAGTACTATTTACACTGTCAAATATTTTTCTTTCAAAATATAATTTATCCCAATGTTTGTCAAAAAATTGGAGAGCGAAATCATAGCTGAAGATAGTCTTTAATGACCAGATGTTCTCCTCTTTGTGGTACAACTGTCACCTGCAAATGAAAGAACAACATACTGTATACAGAGAACATACCATCCCCGACTGCCATCCATTAAAGCTGGTTTATTCCGCTACTACAAATGCATTATGTGGCAGTGTACACATAATATTGGTAAACTTTACTTTTCGAGTTTTCATCCTGTTTTAACCCAGTTTAAACATAGTCAGATGCCAGCTTTGAGAAGTAGCCTGTTATCTTTGATAGACCTAAAAATTCTTTATTATATTCAGATTATTAGCCTAACCAGATACTATCAGCATATTAATATGAATTTCCCTCTCTCTCTTTGCAAATTTGTTGCATTTTTAGCGAGGACTCCATTTTCAGAAAACGAGGACTCTATTTTGCTGTAACAGCTATTGTAATGATGTTTCGGCAGTTAACGTGTAGAAAAACCCTAGGGCATGTCATAAGGAAATATAATGTCTAGAACTGAGTTCTCTAGTATAATGTGAAATACAGAGAGCAATACCCTCTCTATACATTACTTTATTGTTTATATTTCTGTAATGTTCTGAACATTGCGCCCCGCTGCATCTGCCCTTGCGTTATTACATTAGTCCCATTTGCTCTGTGACTTCCACAATGAGGTCATATTCACGGGACACCCACTCTTGCTGCTTCCAAACCCCATGGGGCTAAACGGAAATCTGTCAGTAAATTAGGTATAGCTCTAATCTTTCTCTCTCTCTCTCTTTGCTTCCTCTCCGCAAGCTGAAGTACCTCTACTCTCTGAAGAGGACATTCAAGCACCTGTGATGTCTGTTTACTGGTGCTAAACTAAGTATCATGTACTAAATGCAATCTGGAGAGGGTTCCCCCATCTATTGACCAAATTTTCACACCATCAAAATGGTTGTTGAAGCAAAAATATAATGAAAAATATAATTAAGTATGGAGCTTTTATTTTTGGTGATGACAGATGAAGGAGTTCAATCTCAATCATATAAGGAGAGTAACCCTGGTATGCTTGGAACAGGTGAGAGCACAATTGAGTAGCCCTCCAATCATCTTGAAGGTGCAACACTGATTTAAAGAGAGACTGTACGTAATGGAGTGATATCCCTCAGTTGGAGTGGATGGTTAGAGTGTTGGGGGGCAGGGAAGAGTCATGCTTGATTAACTCAAGTAAAAAAAGAAAGATTCATGCTTGATTAAGTTCAATTCACATCAACCTGAACATGTTATTAAACCAAGAGCTCTCTTTCTGGACAGCCTGACCGCTAGTGGATGCTTACAGGTACAAACTTGGTCGACTGGTCGGAGGAAGTCAGACTACAACGTCTAACCGACTTACTGACATGGTTTGTTCACCTTACTAAAGCCATATCGTAATACAGTGTTCTCTTGAGTGATACCGTAAAAATGTTTTTTTTTTTTATGGGAGATCCATGACCTTTTTGAAGGAGGTCAAGGTAATGAGTATCTTGGACACCTTGGCACTGTGAACAAATTTACTGTCTATAACCATCCAAGTATTTATTTAGTACTTTTTTATGTATACAGTACCAGTCAAAGGTTTGGACAGACCTACTCATTCAAGGGTTTTTCTTTATTTTTTACTATTTTCTACATTGTAGAATAATAGAAGACATCAAAACTATGAAATAACACATATGGAATCATGTAGCAACCAACAAAGTATTAAACAAATCAAAACGTATTTTAGATTGTTCAAAGTATCCACCCTTTACCTTGATGACAGCTTTGCACACTCTTGGCATTCTCTCAACCAGCTTCATGAGGAATGCTTTTCCAACAGTCTTGAAAGAGTTCCCACATATGCTGAGCACTTGTTTGCTGCTTTTCCTTCACTCTGCGGTCCAACTCATCCCAAACCATCTCAATTGGGGGTCGGGTGAAGGCCAGGTCATCTGATGCAGCACTCCATCACTCTCCTTCCTCGTAAAATAGCCCTTACACAGCCTGGAGGTGTGTTTTGGATCATTGTCCTGTTGAAAAATGATAGTCCCACTAAGCGCAAACCAGATGGGATGGAGTATTGCTGCTGAATGCTGTGGTAGCCATGCTGGTTAAGTGTGCCTTGAATTTTAGATACATCACTGACAGTGTCACCAGCAAAGCACTCCCACACCATCACACATGCAGAGATCATCCATTCACCTACTCTGCGTCTCACAAAGACACGGCAGTTGGAACCAGAAATCTGAAATTTGAACTCATCAGACCAAAGGACAGATTTCAACTGGTCTAATGTCCATTGCTCGTGTTCCTTAGTCCAAGCAAGTCTCTTCTTATTATTGATGTCCTTTTGTAGTGTTTCCTTGCAGTAATATCGGGGCTCCCGAGTGGCACAGCGGTCTAAGGCACTGCATCTCAGTGCAAGAGGGGTCACTGCAGTCCCTCGTTCAAATCCAGTCTGCGTCATATCCAGCTGTGATTGGGGGTCCCATAGAGCGGCGCACAATTGGCCCAGTGTCGTCTGTTTGGCCGGGGTAGGACGTCATTGTAAATAAGAATTTGTTCTTAACGGACTTGCTTAGTTAAATAAAAAAATAATGAATTTGTTTTACTGACCATGAAGGCCTGATTCATGCATTCTCCTCTGAACAGTTGATGTTGAAATGCTTCTGTTACTTAAACTCAGTGAAGCATTTATTTGGGCTGCAATCTGAGGTGCAGATAACTCTAATGAACTTATCCTCTGCAGCAGAGGTAACTCTGGGTCTTCCTTTCCTGTGGCGGTCCTCATGAGAGCCAGTTTCATTATAGCGCTTGATGGTTTTTGCAAATGCACACAAGTTCTTGACATTTTCCGGATTGACTGACCTTAAACTAATGATGGACTGTCGTTTCTCTTTGTTTATTTGAGCTGTTCTTGCCATAATATGCAATTGGTCTTTTCCCAAATAGGGCAATCTTCTGTATACCACCCCTACCTTTTCACAACTGATTGGCTCAAAAGCACTAAGAAGGAAATAAATTCCACAAATGAACTGTTAACAAGGCACATCTGTTAATTGAAATGCATTCCCGTTGAATACCTCATGAAGCTGGTTGAGTGAATGCCAAGAGTGTGCAAAGCTTTCATCAAGGCAAAGGGTGGCTACTTTGAAGAATCTCAAATATAAAATATATTTTGATTTGTTTAACACTTTTTTGGTTACTACATGATTCCATATGTGGTATTTCATAGTGTTGATGTCTTCACTATTATTCTACAATGTAGAAGTAAAAATAAAGAAATACCCTGGAATGAGTAGCTGTGTCCAAACTTTTGACTGGTACTGTATATATATATATTTTTTTTTTCATTTTAAAACAGGGAATGCATTTGTTATACAGTAACACATTACTGAAACTCTCTAGATTTACAACTCTAGAAATTCTAGTTTCCTAATAAAAAAGAAATCTCAGTAAAAAAAAAAAAAAAAACTAAAGTAGCATAAAATCAAAATGTACATTTTCAAGCCATCCAAAAGGTTTTGCTCCATCGTCATTTTTGCACAGAACCATGCCATAGGTGGGGTTGGTTTCTCAGTTCGGTCGGTATAGTGTGCTTGTCGCCATTTACCAGCAGACTTCAAGCCATGCCATTATCTGAAGACCTGTGGAAGCTCTGATTTGTAGTGATGGAAAAGGTAGACTACATTTCATAGTTTTGTGTGAGTATGAGTGCGCAGCATCGAGCTTGAAGTGAACTCTCTCTCTCAAACACATTCTCACTCGTTTTTATCTCTCTCACTCTCTTTCTCTCTGACCTATTCAAATTTTAGTGGTTAGTATAAGTAGAAAAAGAAAAAAAGTTTTCAAAACATTTAGAGATATTGTGTAATGGAGGCAATGTTATGCATTACATTAAGACATTTTCTTTGAGTTTTTGAAGAGGAATGTATCTGAAAAAGGAATGCAATGCTTGTATTCAGAGTGTTAACATCATAAAAAAACTTGCTCTGAAATTAGTAATTAAATAACCCTCTACTATTTGTACATTCAGGCACTGAAAAATCACGTCAATATGTAACTAAAAAAGATAGTCACACTCAACTTTCCCTTGGTAAGAACAAGGAAACTGAAACGTTGAAGTTGGCATTCGTGTAAATTTTCCTACTCAGTAGTAATGTCATGTGCATTCCCCTTGCTCTCCTTTTATATGACCCCCCTCCACCCCCCCTTTAAGTGCGTTTCAATACTGAACTGACGTCAGAGCTTTCAGAGGCCCTCTTAAACCGCCACCTTGACTTAAAAACTAAGACATATGTCCACCGTTTTTAAGTTTCCCTCCGTGCAGACGCAGGTGTCCTCTGTCCTCCAGGCAGCCCCCACCCAGGTGTGATAGCCAGCTCTCACCCCAGCAAACCTGAACTCAGTCAGTTTAACTATACAAGGGCTTTTACAAAAAAAGCTAACTTGAACAGCCATACAATGGCTAAAACATAAACCATATCTCTACTTGTCTCGGTTTAAGTCATTTGGGTTGTTGTTTAGAGGATGTGTTGAAGTTTTCACTCATTCGCATTGGAGCAGTTTCCAGTTCAGTCCTGCCCTGGGAGTTCAGTCACAGCGGTGTTGGTTTTTGGATGTGAAGGCAGAGGGGGTTTAGGGGGTTAGGGGAACGTTATGGGGCTCCAAAGGAGAAGTTGTTGTCGGGGGTGGTGCGGTTTAGGGCAGGTTCGAGGGCTAACCGCTGTCAGAGGAGGTGTGCGGTGCCGTGGAGGGTGAGCGGCGCCGGCGGGCGGTGGAGGTCCAGGAGCGCTCTGAGCGTTCAGAGCGCTCTGAGCCCAGCGAGGCAGGCCGGAAGCGGTGCAGGAAACCGTCCAGAAATTCCTGCTGCTGCTGGGTTATGGCTTGGGAGATGAGGCAGGGCAGCGCCTGTAGGCTGCCCGTCACCGTGTCCAGCTTGTCCTCCAGCATGCCGATGCGCTTGTCCAGCTCCTCGCTGCGCTCCTGCAGCTCCGACACCAGGTCGTACATCACGTTCTGGGTCTGCAGGAGGAGGAGAGAGAGGTGGTGATAGATCTATTACGGTATACTGTATGCTAACTGAATTGACTGTGTATATAAAAAAAAATGTTGTTTGACACTCATCATAAATTGCACTAAAACGTAAATATTGTATTCTATCAGTATTATTGTATGGTGCATCTTTCTGCCAAAGAGCCAAAGACAGAAATTAGCCTAGTAGCTTTGATCTCACATCAGTTGCGCATGACCCCTTACGAGGTAATAATGAACAAATGAATGAATAAATAAATCATGTTAGAGTAAACAAGCAAACAACTAGAATCTCAATCTAAGGATCTCAATATCAGAGTTGACAGGAAAGACAAAAATATCTAGGGTAGAAGGGGTAGTAACTAGGGCAAGAACAAATTGATCGGGATCTTTCTTTATCAGCTATTTCTAAACACTCAATCACTGAGTGTATTCATATACAGCAGGGTTCCCCAACTGGTGTGATTTTGTTTCAATCAAATATTATATATGTTTGTGCAACAAGCGGTCAATTTGCAGTCTACAAATTATTATGTTCCGGCACCCTGACCATCCGCTCAAGAAAAAATTGTCTCGCAGATTAATCTAGTTGATGATCCCTGATATACATACGCATTTTGGAAGTGTTCTACCTCTGTAAATTCCACCGGTCCTAGTTCTGGGACAATTCAGGATCAAGGATGTCTTGTCAAAATGTAGACTAATACAACAGGACCCTAGCCTTGCAGTTAAATTAATGAGAGAATACATATCTCTGAGCTAATTGGTCATTTTTCATCATCATATATCTGTCATTAACAGAATCATACGCAGAGGGAATAATCTACAAAGCACTTCATGGGAAAGCAAAGCCCTTCTGTGTGTTTAACTGAACAGGCTACTACCCAGCAAACAGGGGATTTTCTAAGGACATTAAGCGACGTTCCTATAAGGTCCCTTGAAGGGTTTTGGTGAGATATTATCCCACTGACATTCTGAGAACGTTCTAGGAACATTTAAACATGATGTTAACCTTGGGACTATAAGAGGACGTTCAGTACAGGTTATCTTTATGTCCATTAAGGAATGTTACATAAAGGTTCCTATTTGGTTCTGATAGGACGTTATCCATGGAACATTTAATGACCACAAGGGGACGTTTCATGATGGTCAAGAGGACGTCGCATGATGGTCCCAAGGGAACGTTCTCTGGGGACCTTTGTCTAGTTCCCTGTAAGTTACCAGGACGTCATGTCTCCGTTTTGTCATGGTTCCCAAAAATCTCCAGGAGACACAACATCCCAAGAATGTTCTAAAAATGGCCTTGGGGACGTCCCCAGAACAAATCGTGAACTAGACAAAACCTCCAGGGGACCATGACACAACATTTTAAAAACGTCCTTGGGGATGTCCCCAGAACAAACTCGGGAACTAGATATAACCGTTGTCACGCCCTGATCTGTTTCACCTGTCCTTGTGCTTGTCTCCAACCCCCTCCAGGTGTCGCCCATTTTCCCCATTATCTCCTGGGTACTTATACCTGTGTTCTCTGTCTGTCTGTTTCCAGTTCGTTTTGTTTCGTAAAGCCTACCAGAATTTTCCCCTCTGTCCCTGTCTATTGATTGTTCCTGTTTTCCCCCGGTTTTGACCTTTTCTGCCCGCCCTGAGCCTGCCTGACGTCCTGTACCTTTGCCCCACTACTCTGGATTATCGACCCCTGCCTGCCTTGACCTGTCGTTTGCCTGCCCCTGTTGCTGTAATAAACACTGTTACTCCAACACAGTCTGCATTTGGGTCTTATCTGAAACGTGATAACCGTCAGGGGACTATGACACAATATCCTTTGAATGTCCTAAAAACGTCCTTGGGGATGTCCACAGAACATACCCAGGAAAATAGACAAAACCTCCAGGGGAACATGACAGAACATTCTAAGAATGTCCCATGAACATCCTTGGGGACGTCCCCGAAACAAACCGGGAACTAGACAGAAACGTCCTAAAAACATCCTAAAATCGTCCCTGGGGACGTTCCCGGAACAAACTAGGAACTAGACAAAACCTCCACATGACCATTACACAACATCCCAAGAAAATCCAAAAATTGTCCTTGGGGATGACGACTTAAGGCGACCATTTTGCAAGGTTCCGGGGATGTCCTAACAACTCATTTTTGTTTGCAGAGTAATGACTACTGAGAAGTTTGAATAACGCACATACAGTTGCAGAGTTTACCTGTTATTTACATGGCTATCCAATGCTCTATCCCTTAGGACTAGACAGACTGCTTTAACCACATCTGTAGAGAGAGGGGTGGGGGTCCGGCAGTGCAAACACACATTAAAGCACCATCTTCTGAACATTTTAAAACAGACACCTGGAGTGCAAATGCCACCCACATCAATGCGGTGGCTGGCGGCCAGCTGAGGCTCTTTGAAAAACCCCAGTCTTCTTACCTTCGCCAGGTCCACTAGCGTGTTGGCCTGATCGTTGAGTTTCCTCTGCTCCATCTTTACACTGCGTAGTCTGGGCAGAGGCAGGGGGGTTGGAGTGGGGAGAGAGTGGGGATAGAGGACAGGGGTTGGTGGGCGGAAGGGAAAGAAGAGCAACACATCTTTGTCAGGAGAACGCTCTCTGGGACCACATGGAGGAGAGAGAGCCTGCATGCATATATAAGCATTCCCAGTCTTGATCATCGCCATACCAACACATGCAAAAATGCAAAGAAATCTATGAGTCAAAACAAAATAAGTCTCCCCCCACACATTCTTTTCAATAAAAATGTATAAATAAAGCCTTTCATCAAGGTGACATGCCTCTGTATGCTTGTCACACCTTTCCAGCTAGCTCAGTGGCAGGCCGTCAGAGAAACATCAGTCATTGGGTAAGCTTGCAATGACTTGTGAGTGACGTGCACTTATGGTGTGGAGAGTGCTTGTGGGGGAATATGACATACAGTAATTCTTGCAGTGGCACTTTAAATTCAATCTATAGCACTGACCGATAAAACACAGAAAAAAGTGGTTACGTTAAATGACGTTGTTGATTTATGATTTTGACGTACTACACTTCCTAAACACTGATCTTCTTGATCTGGTCACCCTTGGAAATGAGATTCATTATCTAGGATAAGGTAAATAAAGGTTAAAGAACGGTGTATCACTTTCAAAGAACACTGAAATACCTTGGAGATTTGTGCATTGGTTTGGAGGGATGACGCCAGTATGACATCACGCCAATCAATCAATGGATCAACATTCTGGTGACTTGATCAGGTAGAAAGTCCTCTATAGGGCTAATTCTGATGCAATGACATTCAATGACATTCATTCATGTGCAAATTGGGAGATCACAGCAAAGGCTCTGTTTTCGGCTTCATCTAACGAGAGAGGCTTAGTTGGCACTGTCCTTTCTAGCTCGTGCCTGTGAAGGAAAGGACCCGAGCTGGGTAGAAAAAATATTATAAAACTGTTTTCCAGGGTACTACTTGGTGAGTAAAGATACCACTTGAGTTGTGCTCTTTATTGTGAGTGTCTGATATGGCTGAGTGTTGATTTGCCGTAAAAGAAAACAAAAACAAAAACAGACTTTTTAAACCCTGAAGATATGTGTTTAATACAAAATCAGGAGCAAGGATGGGTCTGCCAATGCAGGTTAATATAGCCTACATATTGTAGCTATATTAATCAATGGTAACATCATAGATGGCGACTTCATTGATGAATGGACTCTGGCCTAGCCAACAAGCCCCAACAAGCTCATACTGCCAGATGCCTCTGACTTTCTTCAGACACCCCACTACCATGACATCTTCAGTGGTAATGTTGATGCTTTTTGTCATTCCATTCAGAGGATGAGGGTAAATGGAACATTAAAAGGAAACCAAAACAATCGGCATCCAGCATTTGAAGGTTCATGCATGTCAAACGTAGACATGGAGAGAGAGAATGTAGAGAAAACAGGAGGAACATAGAAGACTCAACTTACTTCTGAGCTCTGCAGTGATAGAGCAAAACAAAGACAGAACACAGTACAAAGTTTTAAACCCCACAACATCCACGAAACAAGTGAACCATTACACTTCTCACTAAGGGTTGGGAGAGGGGAAGGGCAGGGCAGGGGAAGGAGAGCCATTACAGTACATTGTAGTTTAGACTGAGGATGGTGTGTGTGTGTGTGTGTGTGTGTGTGTGTGTGTGTGTGTGTGTGTGTGTGTGTGTGTGTGTGTGTGTGTGTGTGTGTGTGTGTGTGTGTGTGTGTGTGTGTGTGTGTGTGTGTGTTAGAGCTTTGCTACCCAAACCGGGCCCTGTCTTTATACATCGGGTTAGGAGCCGGGTAGTGCCTGTTTTTTCATCAATAACTAGGGTACAGGCAGGGCTCTGGTATCATTACGTTGATCACTAACATTTTGAAGCTGAGCCATTTGCTTGTGCTCTGCTGCGCAGTACAAGGATCATAACATGGTGTCAGAAGTTCTTCAACCTCGTCAAATATAAGACATGAGAGATTATTTCACAGAAAATAATAATGTTCCTTGAGTTTTGTCAGAGTTTAGAGTGACGATTAGTAGATAACTGCTCTCTCATGTCTCTTCATTGAGCAAAGCAGCCCAAACGGGCCATTGCTATGGATACTCACAGACTCAGAGCACCATGAACAGAGCGCATGCAGAGCGAGCTGCGCGCAGGGAGTGACAGACAGAGAGTAGCAGCTAATGGATTTACTAACAGAGAAAGTTATTTTAGATTTTGGGTTTCAGGCAGGGCCGTAAATTTGGCAGAAGCAATTGGGCATGGGTAGGGCTCGGGCTTAAAATTCATGCCCGTGCAGGGTTCTAGTGTGTGTGTGTGTGTGTGTGTGTGTGTGTGTGTGTGTGTGTGTGTGTGTGTGTGTGTGTGTGTGTGTGTGTGTGTCAGGTGCAGCTGCGTTTTGTGTGTGTGTGTTATTATTTGAGTATACTACTGAATAACACAACTAGCTAACTGAACACATAGGATATCGTCACAGGAAATGGCAGAGAGAGGTAGGAAAAGTACGACATTATAACAAACACTACCAGTAATGCTGCTGGCTAGGAGTGCTGTTAGGAATACACAAATACAGCTAAATACTGTTAGTATGATAGCAGTGCAACTAAAACCACTATTACTTCCTACTGCTTCAACAACAAATAACAATAAAGACAATAACATATATTTAACAACTTTGAACAGGTGGTAAAAAAATTACTGTGTTCACATAGGCTTCAGGCATGCTTACAGGGAAGTCATATTCTTTGGGAAATGGTACTTACTGATGGATGGCCTGTAGAAACTTCCGCTGGTGTTTGCGCACCTTAGCGTGATCTATCTTCTTGACCAGCTTAGTGTGTTTGTAGATGAGCCATGTTTCCCTGAGTACATTGGCAGCTGTGTTCTTTACCTGCGGAACAATGAGGAAACTAATGTGAATCCTTACAACATGGGCAAGGTGTCACACAGTGTCGTATTCGAGACCACCTAAAGCGAGACTGAATCAAGACCAAGACCGGCAGGGGGGCAAGACTGAGACAAGACCGAGACCAAAAAAATGCGAGTCCAATTCAAGACCGTGATTGGAATTTTGTCAAATCGTCACCATAATAAGAGTTCAACATGTCCAGTATTTCTGTGTTCATATTTCGAAGAACATATGGATTCTTTAGACATTCAGAATGGTGAAAAAAAGCATGCTGAGGGCAAATAGAGCCACTATACATATTTTTACTAACCCAAACACAGTGAGGAACAATTAGGGCCTTCTACACTTTAAGAGAAAGGCTAACAGGCGGACTACACCGCTCGTGTCACATGCGCGAGCGTTGCAAAATAAATATAGAAATCTATATTATTCAATTATTGCACCCACACTGCTCGCACGCACCAACGAACGTCTGCTTTGCCAAGGGCTAAAATAGAAGTCAGTTCTATTTGTGACGCAGATCGCGCTGCAAGTCCTGCCTCTCCCATCTCCTCATTGGTTTATAGAAGCAGGTACCCATGTGCCATCTCCTCATTGGTTATACCCACGTGGGCGACTGAAAGACGAACAAGGTCAGTGGCGATAATGCCCTTAATTTATGAAAGTTGCCAATCGCAATATAAAGTCAAGAGAAGAAAAAGCCTGGAAGGAGGAGAGATGACTAGAAACGATTCGGTTGACCGTTTTAGGTGTGGATTAATTGGCGGAGTAGAGGACCTTGTGCATTTCAGGTAAAATAACAACCCAGGACAAATTAGCTAGCAACAGCAAACTAGCTATATAGGACAAATTAGCTAGCAAGTGCAAGCTAGCTAGCTAAATTGCCATAAATGTTTAATGCTTTTCGACCTGTCCCCAAATTAATATAATTGGTTCAGAGTTTGTTTTGATATTTTAACCTGCGTGTCGTGATTGCGTTTGGTGTGGGGGGGGACAAAATACATTTATGCACGATGGCGCACGTGCGCAGCCGGTTTGGGTTCCAAGTTTCAAGTTTTTTCAAGTTTCAAGTTTTTTCAAGTTTCTAAAAGTGTTAAAATAATGTATGTGAGTATAATAAAACTGATATAGCAGGCGAAAACCCCGAGGAAAATCCATGCGGATTTGCAGTTGTTTTGTACATTACCTTTTTGTCCAGGCTGCCTATTGATTTCTATGTTATCCAGGACTGAGACTGCAGTACCTATGGCTTCCACTAGATGTCAACAGTCTTTATACAGTGTCTGGAGGCTCTAGCACTAAGCAGAACAGATAGGAAGAGGAAGTAGTGAAGGGACAACATTTGTCAACAACGTTTCACGGGCGCGAGATTGTGAGCATGCCCCACTTTATTTTCCTTTCCTATCATTCACGTTATCGTCCGGTTGAAATATTACAGTAAATATACATAAAAGGATACCTAAGGATACATTCAAAATGATGTTTGATTTGTTTGGAGAAAGTGTATAGGTCTAATTGGAACGTGTTCTCTTCACGGTTCAATGGGCAACTCGACGGTGGATTTTCTGATCATAACGCGCCAACCAAACAGAGATTTATGTATATAATAAATGACTTTTTCTAACAAAAGAACCATTGGGTGTCTTCGTTGGACACTTGGGAAGCCCTCAGCAGAAGTTCTAGATTTATTTTAGCTCTTATATGGGTTTTGTGTGACCCGCTCTGGATATGAATTTATGCTAATGTGGAAAATAGGAGAGGTGCTATCCTCAAACAATCAAATGTTGTGCTTTCACCGTAAAGTCTTTTTGAAATCTGACCACGCTGTGATATTGCCAAGAATCAGAGCTTTTGATGACTATGCAACACTTGTATATTGATGAATGTTTACTAATTCAACTTTTGGATTTTGAATTTGGCGCTTTACATTTCACCGGGTACTGTTGGGAGCACCGCTACTCCCTAAGTAGTTAAGCTTCTCTAGTATCCGTGAGTTATTTACTCTGAAAATTAGAAACGAACCGTTGGCGTTGTCGGCAGGATTCACTACGATTTGTAGTCAAACCAGAGTCCAGATCAGTGGAGCAGGAGCTGGCAACAAACAAGGTAGGCAAAGTTTCTATACCTGTTTCCACTCCTTTTGACATCTTGGGGAGATGAGAATTGTAAGCTGAACAATTATAGGATACGGACCTGGAGAGCCTGAGTTTAAATCGGTAGGCCCTTTGTGTAACGACCGGTCATAAATATCTGGTATAGGGTAGGTTTCATAAGGATACGTCCCAAGTGGAGGTTTTTCTCTGCGAGATCCAGGCTGATATAAGGTGTAGGGTGGGTTCCTTCAAGGATAGGTCAGAGTGGAGGTTTTTCTCTGCGAGATCCAGGAGTGACAATACAGTGGAGGGTAGGTTCCGTATTAGGATAGGTCCTTAGTGGGGGGTAACCCCCTGCAAGATCTGTAAAAGGGACAAAAGTCCCAGCTGCAGTGACAGTGAGTTTCAGGAAGACAAGAGTTCTAGCAACTTGTGAGTTTTTGTAAGACAAGAGTTCTAGAAGCTAGTGAGTTAAAAAACAAAAAGGAAAAATATGATATTCGAACACTGTTTGATTTACGTGTAGTAGCAGTATCAATACGGAGAGAGGTTGGTTTATGCCCTATGGGGAGGGGGAGCCATGAGAGATTGTGGGTTATCAATAATAGTGATATTTGAGGAAATACTGGAATAAGACATTAAGTCATCCGTATTCTCCAGTAATACATTTTTCAGACGCTATAGTAAAGGTTCTAATACAAGGTATTTTAGTGCCGTGACCAATTACTATCCGGGGAAGTGGGTAGTGCTACCTTGGAAAATAGTTAACAGAAGGTGTGTATTATAGACGGGAGTGCATTGATAGAATTTGCACTTCTGCTTGGATGGCAGGTTTGAACCCTGTGATCAAAACTGTAATTGCGGGGTTAGTGGGTGAAATAGAGCAGGATGTTTTGAGAGTGGAATATAACCCCGCTCACTTCGCAGATGTGCGAAGGGGTTAATAGGGCCATAGGGAAAATCACTAACTATAGTTTCAATGGCCAAGGTAACCCAAAGAAATGTAGCGGAACATTTTCAAAGCGTAGGGAGACAGAGTCCTGTTTTAGGTGTGGGGCTATTTGGTCATTGGAATAGGGAGTGTAAAGTGTGTATGGAGCCTGCTGTATTCAGAGAAAATGCTGCCAGGCAAGCGTTTGCAACTTTTTCAAAAGAGCAACAACAAATAGTTTTGAGATTAGCAGGAGAGGAAATGTGGTTCATAGAGATTACAGTTTCTATGTGAAGGAAGACGTATGAGATCACACCGTAGCTAACTTTTTAGTAGAGGCCAGGGATCAAATATCGCGGATGCCTTACGATGAGAAATTGGCTAAATTTTCCCCCGGAAAATGTATTTTGGGTTGAAGAATCTAGGCAGTGGATTTACAATTATCATGTCTGGTTTATAATTAATACTTTTGGATTGTAGCATAGTGAATGCTAACGAAATGTACACATTCTGTTCCAAAATTGGGGGTCTCTCGTTAGAATGTCCCCGGAAACTGTGGTATGTCCCCGGAGAGCAGTTAGTGATATTCGGCAGTTTTAAATCTAAAAGTATCTGCATTAGGCCATAAACGGAGTTCCAGATAAGTGAGGCCTGTTCATGTGTGTTTTGGACCTACGGTTCACCATACGCACACACAATTTACTGGTTACGAATATGGGTTAGTGGTGTTGATACTGATTTATTTTGGATGGGGGACTTTTCAGTTTCAGTTTCAGTTTTAAATTGGGTATGCAGAAGGATGGAAATGTTTTGAAAGGTATTTAAATGGTTTCGGAAGGTCAGGGAAAGAAAAGGGAGAGGAAAGATTTTAATGGTGTCGAAAGCCCTGTATCCTGCCTTTCTGGTGAGGCCTGATCAACCCCACTAGAAACGATCGGAACAGGTGGGATTTAATTATTAAATGAATGAGAAACACCAGTCTCTATTCAAAGTGTACCATTACTTTATGAGATACTATTATTTCCTTAGGGAGTTATAAAGAGTTGTAATTCTAAGTTGATTAGTTATTCAAATTAGTTTATTTTTGATTTAACATGTTGTTTTTGAATCACGTGTTCGAAGGGGAAAATTACCAGTTCCCTGGGGTCATGGTCGTTGGGTAAATATACAAATATACTTTGTTCAGTCTGCATATAAAGGGAAAATATATGTTAACTTCTTAGGGCTATGGGGCAATATTTTGAAGTTCGGATGAAAAACATGCCCAAAATAAACTGCCTGTTACTCAGGCCCAGAAGCTAAGATATGCATATAAGAGAAAACACTCTAGAGTTTCTAAAACTGTTAAAATAATGTCTGTGAGTATAACAGAACTGATATGGCAGGCAAAAACCAGAGCAAAATCCATCCGGGATGTCTGAATCAGTCATGTCGCACTGTTTTCAATAGGCCAGCTATTCAAAGCCTCGTAGTTTAACCCCCAGATTGCAGTTCCTATGGCTTCCACTAGATGTCAACAGTCTTTGGAAAAAGGTTGGAAGCTTCAATCATAAAAATCAAAGGAGTAAGACCACTTGTTCCTGAGTTCACGTCAAGTGTCCTGTTTTGGATTTTGGGCGTAACAGGGAATGCGCGCTCAGTTCTTTTTCTCTTCTATTCAGCAGGTTATATTCCGTCTGAAATATTATAGCGTATATTCATTTTAGGGTATCTGAGTATTGATTACAAATGCTGTTTGACTTTTTTTCGACGAACTTTACGGGTACTTTCGGGATATCGTTTGTCTACAAGGATGAAAGCCTTTGGGCAGGTGGATTACTAAACAAAACGCGCCAACCAAACGGAGCTATATGGATATAAAGAGGAACTTTATTTAACAAAAGGACCTTTTATAGTGTAACCTGGACGCTTTGATATGCCATCAGAGGAAGATCATCAAAGGTAAGCAATTTATTTTATGCTATTTTTGAGTTTTGTGACACCTCTGCTGGTTATGTTAATTATGCTAATTTAGTTTTTGAGGGGGGTGCTGTCCTCAGACAATCAAATGTTCTGCTTTTGACCACAAACAGTGTGTGTGAACCTCAAAACCCTCCCTAACAGGCTGAAGAAAGAGAGACAAAGGCGTGCAATGCGACAGTGACTTTTAACACTTCTATCTGAGCGCGTGTGAAGTGAGAGAATGGAGATAGAGAACGACTCAGGTGAGAGACTCGTGTATGTGGGAGAAACAGATGTATCTATTTGGATATTGGAATCTGGACATTAGCCAGGGCCATCAATATCTGAAAAAGACACGCTAGAATGATAAGTGCCGGGAGAAGGACGGGGGTCTACACACTGAGAACAATTTAGACTAAGGATGCAGTGAGATACTGATCTTTCATTACCAGGCCACTTGCGACAGGAAAACAGGGACAAAGGGGAGCTGTAATGAGAAGAGTTATTACCGACAATAAAAGGTTCCGTTTATAAATGTATATTCTAACAGGGATGATGTGTGCTAAATTGAGAAGCTGGAATTCAAGTCCTAGACTCAAAGTAAGCACTAAGGATTGTCATTCTGAACTTGGGTTGGATAATTTATTAAATGTTGTAGTTATGATTCGGATACAGCGAGAGAGAGTTTCTTTCGAACGTTGAGGGGTGGGGGTGCTGCTAAAATGTATTAGGCCTAGGGGGAGGCTCCAGAAACCTTATCTCTAAGTGTCCTCCGACAGGGAGGTTGTTAGAGAACTCACTGAATGAAAGCTTGGGTCAACCTTGAAGGGTTTTTTTTTCTCTTTTGTTTTACCATGTCATCAGCATTTTAATGTTCAATTGCATCGATACATATAGATGGCTGGATGTTACGGTACAATTAATTGCATGCAAAGCTCATAGTCTGTGTTTTGCGATAACACCCAGAATGAAAATGAAGGAGAGGGCATGGAGACCAGCATAACATGGGCATAGAACGTAACGGATGGACGGTTCTTTCCCTCAGTTTCAGTCGCATTAACCTCTACGGGCTAGGAGGCAGTGTTCGGAGGTACGGAGAGTCTGACGTGCCCAAAGTAAACCGCCTGTTACTCAGTTCCAGAAGCTAGGATAATTGGTAGTATTGGATAGAAAACACTCTGAAGTTTCTAAAACAGTGAAAATAATGTCTGTGAGTATAACAGAACTTATATGGCAGGGAGTTGCTATTGACTACAGAGGGAATTAGCTCCCAGATTGCAGTTCCTATGGCTTCCACTAGATGTCAACAGTCGTTAGACATGGTTTCATTCTTGTTTTTCGATAAACGAACAAGAAATTTAAGTTCTTTCAATTGGCTGTTGAAACGGAGACTACTGTTTTGCGCGTGTGAATGGGAGCGCACACCTCGTTATTTTTCTTTCCTATTGAACAGACTATTTTCCGTCTGAAATATTATCGTTTATTTAGATATTTGATAACCTGACGATTATTTAGAAACATTGTTTGACTTGTTTGGAAGAACTTTACTGGTACTTTTGGGATTGATTTCTTTGTCTGCATGTTGAACGACTGGATTACAGAACTCCATGGTGCCAACTAAACTGACTTTTTGGGATATAAAGAAGGACTTTATCGAACAAAACGACCATTCTTTGTGTTGGGACTCTTGGGATTGCAAACAGAGGAAGATCTTCAAAGGTGTGATTTATTTTATCGCTATATTTGATTTTGTAACGCCTGTGCTGGTTTGAATAATATGTTGTTGTGGGGCGCTGTCCTCAGATAATCGAATGTTCTGCCAACGCAGTTAGATTACCAAGATTCTAAGCTTTTGAATGCTGTAACACACTTGTATTTCCATGAATGTTTAATATTACAATTTCTTATTTTGAATTTGGCGCTCTGCAATTTCACCGGATGTTGCCGCTAGCGTTCCACCGATCCCTAAGAAGTTAAGTGCGGTGTGAAGTTATTAAACATGTACTTTTTTTTCAAGTCAATATGTTTTCAGGTTTCGTGGGACATAAGAGTGATCATTGTTCCAGAGGAGGGACTGATGTATATATATACATATCTTTTTTTATTTCACCTTTATTTAACCAGGTAGGCTAGTTGAGAACAAGTTCTTTGTTATATTGAATAATTGATTTGAGAATGTTTTAGTTTGTTTATAACTGAAGAAGTGCATTAGGAGTAGTGACTAGTTTGTTATGGGTTAGATGGAATGATGTGCAAATGTATCTGTAGCAGGAGGCGAGGTGTTTGAGACAGAATGTTAACATAGGGCTGTTAAGTGGGATGGAATGTGACTGCAGTGAAGATCTGTGGGGGCTCATGAACTAAGGTTGTGGTGATAGAGGAGTATCATTCCCAGAGACTGTATATTGTTACAGAAGATAGCTCATAGGAGAGGGAGGACAGCTAACTGTGCACAATATAGGGATTTAATTAAGTTAAATTGAACATTACACATACCCAGAGATAGTGGTGGCATTTCAGACACTATGGTAAACTTTCAAGAAACCTGTGACTCAGAGTTTTGTTAGGTTGGATATTCTTCCAACTCATTAACAGCCGGCGAACAGTTGACAGATTACATGCAGAAGTTATTCTCACGGCAGTAGGGACCGTAATTGAAGGAGGCTATAGGCATGGGCCATGTTAGTAGTAGCAGGGGTTATTTTAGTATCATTGTTGGGATATCAGTTTATGAGGACTCCTACCACATGGATTGGTAACTGGTAACTGGGAGACCGATGGGAGTACAGGGGAGGCTGTTATTCATATATCACAAATTAGTGATCTTGCCATAAGAGGAGAGTCTATGTTGTCAGGAAATGACCCATGTGTCGCAATGTGTATATCCTCAGGTGAAAGCAAAGATAACCTAGGGCACGGGCTGAATTCTGGAGATTGAGTGTACATCAAGATACACCAGGCGGGGGTGTTGGGACAGGTTGGTATGGTCCACACACACTACTCCTTACAGCACATGCAGCGGTAAAGATCGTCATGTCTCTCCTCGGTGGGTGCATAGTTCTCACGGGAAGTGAGGTCCAGATGCATAATGGGTGAGCTTGAAGACACCATGACAGAGGAAGTGGAGCTAAAGAGAGAGAGAGACTAGATTCCACTGTAAGACAAGCAGATGGGTTGGGTCTGGGAGCTACGTTAAACATCATAGTTGGGTTGGGGTTTGCTGCTTTATTGGTTAATGCATCATATGAAAGAGGATATATGTTGGGGTAATTGTACTCTAAACAACATGTTGAAGGCATTGATGTGAAAGCATATACAGTGCTGAGTTACCTCAAGTGGATGTAGGGTTGTGGCAATGCAGGAGATGGGGAACAAAGTGAAGATGACATGACTTGGGAACACCTCTCGTAACCTGGGTCCGGAAAGGGGAAGACTTGGCGAAAGCATGAGTAGGCTTTTTAGGGCTTTCATTTTTGTGGAATCCAGCAGAAAAGTATCCTGGAGGCATAGAGTCAGGTGAAGAGAGAGTGGGAATTGTCATGGTCTCAGACTTTGGTTTTCATGCATATATAATTATGCATAGCTTATCACATTGTAAATACTGTTATGTTTTGTGTGTCTTTTTGTAGCTTTCCAAGTCTTATGCTATCACTCTCTTAGGAAACAGAAGGAGAAAGTGGAGAAACAAAAAGCCGCTCCAGCTGACATGGAACAAGACAGCAGATTCAGCTGGAATGTCATTTTGTTGTGTGATGAGAGATGGAAATATAATAATGTGTGGTGTGATCATAGAACAGAGGCCATAAGTCTCTTTGTCCATTTATAAGTAACTTCCAAGTTTATGTAAGTTAAACAGTAGGAAGCTATGGTTCAAGAGGAGGGACTGTTGGATTCGGGGTGAAACATTGAACACTCCGAAGTATAGGAACATTAGTTACAAAAGAGACATGAGGGGTGCCATAATGAAGCTTGGGAGGGGCTGAGTGCAGGGAACACGATCGCATGTGGCGGTACTGATAAGGGGAGAAACCGATGAAGTATCATATCACTTAGCTCCCTGCTTAGCAAGAATGATGCAATGTTTAGCGATAAGGAGGAGACCACCCAAAGTGGGGTATGAATACTACCACGGGGGAAGCCATGTCTGTGTCTGAATTACAGCTGTATCAACCCTTTGGGAAGTATTGAACATGGTTAAGCTTCTCTAGTGTCCGTGAGTTATTTACTATGAAAATTAGAACCTAACAATGCAAACAGCCATGATGACTGGATTACACATCACAAATAGCCTAATAACTAAGACTATGGACCAAACTTTTTCAATACGTCTTTTACATACCCATTGTTGACTTAGTTAGCATTTACTGGTGAATATAAGTTGAAACGTCTTTCCTACCTACCGGCTAGAGATTCTTCTGTGAGCTGCTCCATGGACAACCAGTTGAGAGCTGTGCGCTCTTGCTGCCTGCAGATGATATTCCGCTGAAACTAGGCTATGTGTGCTGAGCGCATATAAATATATGCTTTGCGATTGTGTAGGCTTAATAAATCGTGTACCCACTACACTACTTTGATATGCAACAGTGGGGATTAACCTCTTCCAGCTAGGGTCCCATTTTCCGAATTTTCGCCTGTCTGACGTGCCCAAAGTTAAATGCCTGCCACTCATGGCCAGAAACTAGGATATTCACATAATCAGTACTATTGGATAGGAAACACTCTGAAGTTTCTAAAACCATTAAGATATAGTCTGTGGGTATACCAGAACAGATATAGCAGGCAAAAACCAGATACATTTCTGTCCGGAATTTCTTTCTTTCTGTTCCCTTCCTCTCACTTTGAAGCCCATGTAATATAAATCTATGGGGAATAGGACACAGGTTGCAGTACCTATGGCTTCCACTGGATGTCAACAGTCTCTGGAATGTGTCTGGAGGAAAAATTACTACCGGAAGGGCAAAAAGGTAAACAAACGTGCACGTTCACGAGAACGTGAGCGCGCCCAGCTTTCTTTTCGTCTTTTAACGTTTCAGTTACCGTTCGTGTAAAATATGATCGCTATTATTCATAAAAGAATGCATAAGGATGCATTATTAATGATATTTGATTTGTTTGTGAAAAGATGAGAGGTATAACTTGAACGCGATCCCTTCACTGTAAAACGGGCGAGTAGACTGACAATGCTTGGTGGAGTAGCTGAACATAACGTGCCAACCAAACTGAGATTTATGGATATAATGAATTACCTTTTCTAACAAAAGAACCATGGATTCTCTTGTTTGGACACTTGGGAAGCCCTCAGAAGAAGTTATTTGAAAGGTAAGCGATTTATATTAGCTATGATATGGACATTTTGAAAACCGAGCTGGATATGAATGTATGCTAATGTGGAAAATATGTGAGGTACTAGCCTCAAACAATCAAATGTAGTGCTTTCGCCGTAAATCTGACAACGCAGTGATATTGCCAAGAAGCAGAGCTTTTGATGGCTATGCAACACTTGTATATTGAAGGATGTTAAATATTACGAATTTGTATTTTGAATTTGCCGCGTTATGTTTGCTCTGAAAACGATCCCGCTAGCGGGATCCGTGCGCAGAGAGGTTAAGAAGTGAGTATAGGCAATTCCCACTGGAGAAAAAAGTGGGTATAGGGTGTATACCTGCTTGTAGCCTCCACTACACCACTGGCCGTTTGTGTTTTACAAAAAGTGCACTCTCCTACATAAGTACGCTGGTATTATGGTTGCTGTCCTTTCAGAATCACAAACCTGTCACACACCGAAGGCCTATGTCCAGTAGGTTTGCCACTGCTCAAACATGTCTATAATAGATATAAAGACCGTTACAATTTCCCACACTCTTCCCTACCAGAAAGTCAAGGAAATGTGGACAAAGTTTAAGGATATTTTTCAACTAAAGTAAAAGACAGTAATGTTACAAGTAAAGTAGGAATCCCAGGTTTCAATAGGCGATATGATATAAATGTTTCAAGAAAGGAGTGTATATATTTTTGGCCAGGCTAATCGCTTTTATGCGCTGACTGAGTCCAGACCGAGTAAAAATGTATCAAGACAAGACTGAGCCACTCAAAATGTGGTCTCGAGACCGGGCTCGAGTACTACAACACTGGTGTCTCGAATAACACCTGCTTTGTAACATATTGTAACGCCCAGGCCGAGATGACAGGCTGGAGCGTTTTGGTTTCGTTTTGGTGTAGGGTTTGTTAGTTCTAGGTGTCATAGATCTATGTTGGGTAATGGTTCCCAATTAGAGGCAGCTGTGTGTCGTTGTCTCTAATTGGGAACCATATTTATGTTTGTAGGTTTCACTCTAGGTTCGTGGGTTATTGTTTGAGCATAGCTGTGTTTGTTTTGTCATGTTATGTCAACATCACGATCTTCGTTTAGTTTTTGTTATTTTTCCCAGTTACGTTCGTATTTAATAAAATGTATACTGGAAGCATCGCTGCGTCTTGGTCTGTCCCTACAGAGGATCGTGACACATATGCTCTATATGGATTTACTTTTAGGGAATTGAGAAAGGTTAACTGCATTGAGAAAGGTAGACTTGTAGGGAACTGAGAAAGGTAAACCGATGAAAATACATCTTATCATAATAAAATGTAATATATGCCATTTAGGGGATGCTTTTAATCAAAGCGACTTTCAGTCATGCGTGCATACTGAACTATAGTATCTGAGGAGTGATAGAGACTGGTTTTTACATCAGAAGTTAATGGTTATCAGTAGGAGCAAGATGGCTTTGGAATGTGCTGGGTGGTTGGGAGGAAGTCACAGGATCATTATAGGGGATACAGGTGGACATATGTGGATTAGGCAAATGAGGGGTTGAGGTCAGGTCAGATCCACTTAAGGGAGAAATTATGACTTATTACCCTATTATTTAGTTTTCCTGTCGGACCATAATTGATGTAAGGATTGGAGAGAAGGAGGAGTGCCTGAATTGGAGTATATATACTTGTTGTGGTGGAAACATGTTTTGTCTAAGTCTCTGACTACACCGAAATACATGTTATTCAATTATTGCACCCACACTGCTCGCGCGCGCCAACGAGCGTCTGCGTTGCCAAGGGCTAAAATAGAAGTCGGTTCTATTTCTGACGCAAGCTCGCGCTGCAAATCCTGCCTCTCCCATCTCCTCATTGGTTTATAGAAGCAGGTACCCATGTGCCATCTCCTCATTGGTTATACCCACGTGGGCGACTGAAAGACGAACAAGGTCAGTGGCGATAATGCCCTTAATTTATGAAAGTTGCCAATCGCAATATAAAGTCAAGAGAAGAAAAAGCCTGGAAGGAGGAGAGATGACTAGAAACGATTCGGTTGACCGTTTTAGGTGTGGATTAATTGGCGGAGTAGAGGACCTTGTGCATTTCAGGTAAAATAACAACTCAATATTTATATCCCAGGACAAATTAGCTAGCAACAGCAAGCTAGCGAAATAGGACAAATTTGCTAGCAAGTGCAAACTAGCTAGCTAAATTTCCATAAATATTTAATGCTTTTCGACCTGTCCCAAAATTAATGTAATTGGTTCAGAGTTTGTTTTGATATTTTAACCTGCGTGTCGTGATCGTGTTTGGTGTGCGGGAACAAAATAAATGTATGCACGATGGCGCACGCGCGCAGCCGGTTTGGGTTCCGTGTAATGCAGCTGTATTTATCCTCTGGTCAGAATAAACTTGGTTAAGCTTTCATAGTGTCTGTAGAGATTTTTTACTCTGAGAATTAGAATCTAACAATACATTTTACATATGGGCTGTCCCAGGAATCAAACCCATTACCCTGGCATTACCAGTAGTGTAAAGTACTTAAATAAAAATACTTTAGTCTATTTTTTGGGTATCTGTACTTTACTTTACTATTTATACTTTTACTTTTACTTCACTGCATTCCTAAAGAAAATAATGTACTTTTTACTCTGACACCCAAAAGTACTTGTTACATTTTGAATGCTTAGTAGGACAGGAAAATCCCTGGTCATCCCTACTGCCTCTGAGCTGGCGGACACACTAATTTGTAAATTATGTCTGTGTGTCGGAGTGTGACCCTGGGCATCCTGACATTTTTTAAACAAGAATGGTGCCATCTGTTTTGCTTAATATAAGGAATTTGAAATTATTTCTACTTTTGATACTTAAGCATATTTTAGCAATTACATTTACTTGTGATACTTTATAGAAATGTTTTTTATTTACATATTTAACCCCTTTTTCTCCCACATTTCGTGACTACGATCTTGTCTCATCACTGCAATTCCCCAACGGGCTCAGGAGAACCGAAGGTCAAGTCATGCGTCCTCCAAAACATGACCTGCCAAGCTTATTAACACACCCTCGCTTAACCCTGAAGCCAGCTGCACCAATGTGTCGGAGGAAACACTGTTCAACTGACAACCGAGTCAGCCTGCAGGTGCCACACAGACATGCTAGAGCTGCGATGCAGTGCCTGAGTCCACTGCGCCACTTGGGAAGCCTTACTTGTGATACTTAGTGGTATCAATGATGCCACTAAAGCGAGAGCGTGAGTTACTCACTCGTTTGCAGAGTTGTGTGTCCATCATGAAGTTGTGGACATGCTTCTCAGCCTTGGTCAACTCCAACTTCCTGGCTACCACGGCGACCACCAGCGCAGTGCAGCCCGCTCCCTATTGGTTAGAAACATAGTCGGGCCATAAATCAATGAATCAATTAACCTCTGAAAGGTGACTGCTGAGTTGGGTCATTGTGTTAGTACTGTATGGGTGGTGACCATTTGGAGGAAATGTTGAGCTGCTCTAGAATAAAGCAAGTTGAAGAAACACAAGATTTCAAACATGACTGTTTCATGGGAATAATATACTTATTAGTCATGAAATATTGCATGAAACAAACACACAACCTCATTTCCAATGACCGATAACATACCATGATCCCTGTAAGCAGACATACGCCTTTCCCACAGTACGTGTTAGGTACCATGTCTCCGTAGCCAATGGAGAGGAAGGTAATAGAGATGAGCCACATGGCTCCCAGGAAGTTACTGGTCACTTCCTGTGTGTCATGATACCTAAAGTAAGGAAGAGAGAAACAGAAGAAGATACCCATCAGTGACACCAAATACTGTAAAGGGAACCTGAGCATGCTGGAGAGGCCGTGAACTAACAGAGGTGGTTGCTGTTAAAGCAGCTATACAATATGTGCAAAGTGTTTCACCTTTCGTCATGCCTGCACTAAACATCTAAAAGGCACCCAATCCATGTTGGAAACAAAATGGTAAAATGTTATGAAGTTGTGCCATTGCATTCCAATCTACCATAGTTTTTTTGTCAATGCTCTGTGGTAAATTAAGATCAACATTCAATCATTCAATGAGTAGCCAAATTAAAATTATATGGAAAGGAAAACATTGATTTCAATAATCCTTTTAAAGAATCTGATGCTGATGCTGATGGTGGTTTGAGAATTCTCCACAGCAAAACACTGAACATATACTATATGTATCAGTGTCTATCAATCAACATGAGAAGATAGATGATTTCAATTGAGAAGCATTTAAAAATGGACATAAATCCAGACGTACACCTGAAATTACAAGATGATTGGAATGAGGAAGTAACATACAGTAAGTTAAGCAGCTATGCATTTAAGCGTTATGAGAACCGCAGGCAATTAACTTTAAGTTTTACAGGATTTTAATACAAACTAACCACTGGCAATCTAAAATACTATAACCATTTTGATCAGCACTCATCTCCAACAAATACAAAATCAAAGCACCAAAATAAAATTGACCATCGACATCATTTTGGAGAGTGTCAATTCTCGTTTCTTCCAACATGATAGGGAAAAAACTACTTTGGATCTCTAATGTGAAGAGTTATAACTACCCAAACAAAGGTTTGGTTGTGAACATCATCCCTTCAAACTTCGTCACTTCACTTCATTTTTTGGTTTGTTCAAAATGGCAGACAACCATGCGATAGCCAAATGCCCCCAAAAACACAGCAGATATATAGTGAGGGAAAAAAAGTATTTGATCCCCTGCTGATTTTGTACGTTTGCCCACTGACAAAGAAATGATCAGTCAATAGCATGCCTAATTTTAATGGTAGGTTTATTTGAACAGTGAGAGACAGAATAACAAAAAAAAAATCCAGAAAAATGCATGTGAAAAATGTTATAAATTGATTTGCATTTTAATGAGGGAAATAAGTATTTGACCCCTCTGCAAAATGACTTAGTACTTGGTGGTAAAACCCTTGTTGGCAATCACAGAGGTCAGACGTTTCTTGTAGTTACCAGCAGGTTTGCACACATCTCAGGAGGGATTTTGTCCCACTCCTCTTTGCAGATCTTCTCCAAGTCATTAAGGTTTCGAGGCTGACGTTTGGCAACTCGAACCTTCCGCTCCCTCCACAGATTTTCTATGGGATTAAGTTCTGGAGACTGGCTAGGCCACTCCAGGACTAATAATGTGCTTCTTCTTGAGCCACTCCTTTGTTGCCTTGGCCATGTGTTTTGGGCCATTGTCATGCTGGAATACCCGTCCACGACCCATTTTCAATGCCCTGGCTGAGGGAAGGAGGTTCTCACCCAAGATTTGACGGTACATGGCCCCATCCATCGTCCATTTGATGCGGTGAAGTTGTCCTGTCCCCTTAGCAGAAAAACACCACCAAAGCATAATGTTTCCACCTCCATGTTTGATGGTGGGGATGGTGTTCTTGGGGTCATAGGCAGCATTCCTCCTTCTCCAAACACGGCGAGTTGAGTTGATGCCAAAGAGCTCAATTTTGGTCTCATCTGACCACAACACTTTCATCCAGTTGTCCTCTGAATCATTCAGATGTTCATTGGCAAACTTCAGACGGGAATGTATATGTGCTTTCTTGAGCAGGGGGACCTTGCGGGCGCTGCAGGATTTCATTCCTTCACGGCGTAGTGTGTTACCAATTGTTTTCTTGGTGACTATGGTCCCAGCTGCCTTGAGATCATTGACAAGATCCTCCGGTGTAGTTCTGGGCTGATTCCTCACCTTTCTCATGATCATTGCAACTCCACGAGGTGAGATCTTGCATGGAGCCCCAGGCCGAGGGAGATGACAGTTTTTTTGTGTTTCTTCCATTTGCGAATAATCGCACCAACTGTTGTCACCTTCTCACCAAGCTGCTTGGCGATGGTCTTGTAGCCCATTCCAGCCTTGTGTAGGTCTACAATCTTGTCCCTGACATCCTTGGAGAGCTCTTTGGTCTTGGCCATGGTGGAGAGTTTGGAATCTGATTGATTGATTGCTTCTTTAATTTTAATTTTATTTTTTTATTTCACCTTTATTTAACCAGGTAGGCAAGTTGAGAACAAGTTCTCATTTACAACTGCGACCTGGCCAAGATAAAGCAAAGCAGTTCAACACATACAACAACACATAGTTACACATTGGAGTAAACAAACACACAGTCAATAATACAGTAGAAAAAAATAATATCTACATACAATGTGTGCAAATGAGGTAAGATAAGGAACGTAAGTCAATAAATAGGCCATGGTGGCGAGTAATTACAGTATAGCAATTTAACACTGGAATGGTAAATGTGCAGTAGATGAATGTGCAAAGTAAAAATACTGGGGTGCAAAGGAGCAAGATAAATAAATGAATACGGGGATGAGGTAGTTGGTTGGGCTATGTACAGGTGCAGCTTCTGTGGACAGGTGTCTTTTATACAGGTAACAAACTGAGATTAGGAGCACTCCCTTTAAGAGTGTGCTCCTAATCTCAGCTCGTTACCTGTATAAAAGACACCTGGGAGCCAGAAATCTTTCTGATTGAGAGGGGGTCAAATACTTATTTCCCTCATTAAAATGCAAATCAAGTTATAACATTTTTCACATGCATTTTTTCTGGATTGTTTTGTTCTGTCTCTCATTGTTCAAATAAACCTACCATTAAAATTATAGACTGATAATTTCTTTGTCAGTGGGCAAACGTACAAAATCATCAGGGGATAAAATACTTTTGTCCCTCACTGTATCATTGATTGAACATTGATAAAGACATTCCCATCCCCCTTGCATTGTGGGGAAAAGTCCCAAAATATGCATGTCCAGCCCAACCCTCTCTTTCTTTACATAACATTTCCTTGATTGGCTAAGGAGCTGTCTAGGAGGAGTCAAAATACTGAGGCTCATTGTTGGATTACTAACAACTCTCAAAAGTACACAGGGTGACTATTAAGGATATAGAGCAAATGTCAAATGGGCTGGTCCGTTTTTTAATGTAGTGGACCTGCAACTTTTTTTGTGCAAAATAAGCCTCAAGGAATACAATGGGCCAGTGTGGGGGCTTCAAGGAAATAAATGGGCCATTGTGGGGGCCTTAAGGGGGAAAAAAGGGCCGGTGTTTTGAAATGCCCGAGGCAACTTCTGGTCTGAGTCCGCCTCTGATATAGAGGATGATGTTTTCTGCTCACAGAGATTTTATCAGAAAGGGACCCTTGTTATACCAATTAGGAATATGCTGATGCCTCGATTATGCAGTTGTGACCCAGCATGTGGAATTCAAATGGCCGGAACAATTCCACCTATTCAAGGCAGAAATACAGTTTGGAACAGCTGGGGCAGATGATCTATGTTGGAACTCAAAGTTTCCTCAAAAGAAAGGCTTCTTAAAAAATCTCCTCCTAGACAGTTCACTTTCATTAACCAACTAATCATGCCTTCAGCAGCTGCTAAACTCTTATCTGCCTAACTCAACTCTGGTTTCATGCTCAATGTCAGGAAAAACAACATGATCCTTTTTTCCTCAGAGTGAATAGTGTTGGTTCAAGGTACCGTATGGCATGCAAAAAAGCAAGTCGATACAATACCATGCAGGCATTAAAAAGATGTCCGCATCCTGCATGCTGAAAAGCCAGTATATTGAGAGCAAAGAGAGCGACAACAAAACCTGAGATCTATTTAGAAATGAAAACCATCCTTGACAAATATCGCAATATTGTCAAGTGGATGGGGGTTGAATATTTACTTAGACATCTGTAAGCAGGAGTAAAAACGCATTAAGAAGCTCAATGTTTTTGATGTCCCTGTCTCTTTCACCTGGACTCTTAGCCTTCAATAGCATGCCTTCTGACAAGGCTTAGAGCAAGGAGGGGACCACAATAGTGACTAATTTGCTAATTTTAGACAATCTACGATTTAAAACGGGCAGAGACATGAGTCATTCCAGGTCACTAATTATGTGGCAGAACCTGGTGGAAGTCGTCCGTAAACATAATACACTGATTCCTATTTTACCCTATGATTAATGTGAAGTTAGGTTGTGTTAGTTGTTTAGTGAATCATGATGAGTTCCACTCAATCAGCTCGGTTCATCAGGGTTGGGTAGATATGTAGTTTACACACTGGTACTGTCTCAAATTGCATGGATGCTCTTGATGGCACCATTGAGCCTTTGTAGGAGGAGTACTTTATGTGTCGTAGTGTCCAAATTATTCCAGGCTGGTGAAAGCGATTAGAGCATTACACAATGCTAGAGGTTCGCTTTCCATTTCCGTAATGGTATAACATTGCACAGTGTATGTTTCCCTGTATCGGGATATATTTCCTTTAAGAATACGTCTTATTGTGAATCTCTACATTTAAGCCTGGACTACGTTGGGTGTGGAATTACATTTTTTTGTTGCGTACAAAACTGTAGGTAGGTTTTCACAAAAATCTCTGAATCTTGAAAAGGACACAAATAGACAAATGTCCATAGACTACAGTGATATGGGCACTAGAAGCTACGGACGCAGAACCAATCGATAGCATTTTGAAGCTCTCAATATACTGTGTAGAGTGTTGGCATAGCATGGAGAAGAGCTGGCACCACTTTCGACCTAGTGCGAGACAATCGGGAATTGTCTGAAATAAAATGTCTCCCACCCTTGCAAAATATCCCATAGAAGTAGGCTTTCAAAACATCCTTGTGTTATAGACTTTTCATTGTTTGTATGATCACTCCATCAAAAAACTCTGCATTTCCTTACTTCGTCAGCAACTATTTGCAAGTACACCAAGCTGAGAAAGCTAGACATAAATACACCTTCCTTTAGAACATGTGAATACGGGAATACCACTTGATTCACACTGTTGAAAACAACCTAACCTGTGACATCACCATATATCTACCGCATCAGCCAACACAAAAGAGACCATTGAAGAATGTAATTGTCATAAACAACATCACTGTCCTAGGTGGTGTTGAAGTACCAGCCTGGTCTCATAAACTAGATGCAACATAATAAATGTAAATCCAGGACACTCAAATTAGTACAATATACAGTATGTTACATTTGGTATGGTTACATACCTCAGAATTTTGGCAATGAAGCCCTTGATCTATTTACACAGTCAAATGAACCAGCGGATACCATTTTTATGCCTCTGTGCACAGTTTGAAGAAAGTTGCTAACTAGTGTTAGCGCAATTACTAACCAGCGTTAGTGCAATGAATGGAAGTCTATGGGTAACTGCTAGCAAGCTAGTAGATACCATAGACTTCCAGTCATTGTGCTAATGCTAGTTATCATTGGCTTACGAAACTACCTCTAACTTCCTTCATACTGGATGCAGAGGCATAAAAATAGAAGTAGATAAAGGGCTTCATTGCCAAAATCCTGAAGTATCCCTTTAAGGCAAAAACAAAAGGAGGGTGGATGGGGGCATAAAACGTTAGGTTATGTGTTCAAATCTCTTCAGAGACCACTTTAGCATTTTAGCTAATTAGCAACTATGCAACTACTTACTACTTTTGAGCTACTTTGCAACTACTTATCATGTTAGCTAACCCTAACCTTAACCCTCGCCCTACCCCTAGCCTAGCTAACGTTATCCACCTAGCTAACGTTAGCATTAGCCACTTAGCCACCTAGCTAACGTTAGACACAACAAATAGGAATTTGTAATGTATCATACGTATTGCAAATTCGTAACATATTGTACTAATTGCAATTCGTAACATATCATACGAATTGTATTTCATAACATCTCATATGAAATGGATGATGGGACATCCATAAATGAATACATACCATACGTAACATATCATACTAAATGGAGGGAGACAGATTTAGGTTTACATCTACCCCTAAGTCCAGGTTGGAAGTACACAACCCATCCCTGATGGGAATGGGTTAAAAATGGATGCAGTGATATGACCGTGGGCTGCTTTTTCCTCTTTGTGTCTTCTGGTCTTTTAACCCTGGCCATCTCCCCCAGCTTTCTTTATCTCCCTCTCTCACCATGTTTGGATGAGCTCATGCAAGAGACAGATGGTTTGTCCCGGGGATATACAGTAGCAATAACTGACAATGTGTCCTCTAAGCTATTGGAGGGATTTAATGAACAAGGGATAAAATCAAAAGGTCTCTCTCAGTCATGAATACTCAAAACTTCCCCAAATCCTGTTGTCAGTTCTATGCAGTAATAAAATGTAACATATATACATTTACCAAAAAGATTGGTTGGAAAGAATTGTAACTGTTACAGTGAGGGAAAAAAGTATTTGATCCCCTGCTGATTTTGTATGTTTGCCCACTGACAAAGAAAGGATCAGTCTATAATTTTAATGGTAGGTTTGTTTGAACAGTGAGAGACAGAATAACAACAAAAAAATCCAGAAAGACGCGTGTGAAAAATTTTATAAAATGATTTGCATTTTAATGAGGGAAATAAGTATTTGACCCCCTCTCAATCAGTAAGATTTCTGGCCCCCAGGTGTCTTTTATACAGGTAACAGGCTGAGATTAGGAGCACACTCTTAAAGGGAGTGCTCCTAATCTCAGTTTGTTACCTGTATAAAACACACCTGTCCACAGAAGTAATCAATCAATCAAGATTCCAAACTCTCCACCATGGCCAAGACCAAAGAGCTCTCCAAGGATGTCAGGGACAAGATTGTAGACCTACACAAGGCTGGAATGGGCTGCAAGACCATCGCCAAGCAGCTTGGTGAGAAGGTGACAACAGTTGCTGTGATTATTCGCAAATGGAAGAAACACAAAAGAACTGTTAATCTCCCTCGGCCTGGGGCTCCATGCAAGATCTCACCTCGTGGAGATGCAATGATCATGAGAACGATGAGTAATCAGCCTAGAACTACACCGGAGGATCTTGTCAATGATCTCAAGGCAGCTGGGACCATAGTCGCCAAGAAAACAATTGGGAACACACTACGCCGTGAAGGAATGAAATCCTGCAGCGCCCGCAAGGTCCCCCTGCTCAAAAAAGCACATATACATTCCCGTCTGAAGTTTGCCAATGAACATCCGAATGATTCAGAGGACATCTGGGTGAAAGTGTTGTGGTCAGATGAGACCAAAATTGAGCTCTTTGGCATCAACTCAACTCGCCGTGTTTGGAGGAGGAGGAATGCTGCCTATGACCCCAAGAACACCATCCCCACCGTCAAACATGGAGGTGGAAACATTATGCTTTGGTGGTGTTTTTCTGCTAAGGGGACAGGACAACTTCACCGCATCAAAGGGACGATGGATGGGGCCATGTACCATCAAATCTTGGGTGAGAACCTCCTTCCCTCAGCCAGGGCATTGAAAATGAGTCGTGGATGGGTATTCCAGCATGACAATGACCCAAAACACATGGCCAAGGCAACAAAGGAGTGGCTCAAGAAGAAGCACATTAAGGTCCTGGAGTGGCCTAGCCAGTCTCCAGACCTTAATCCCATAGAAAATCTGTGGAGGGAGCTGAAGGTTGCGAGTTGCCAAACGTCAGCCTCGAAACCTTAATGACTTGGAGAAGATCTGCAAAGAGGAGTGGGACAAAATCCCTTCTGAGATGTGTGCAAACCTGGTGGACAACTACAAGAAACGTCTGACCTCTGTGATTGCCAACAAGGGTTTTGCCACCAAGTACTAAGTCATGTTTTGCAGAGGGGTCAAATACTTATTTCCCTCATTAAAATGCAAATCAATTCAATACATTTTTAACATGCGTTTTTCTGGATTTTTTTGTTGTTATTCTGTCTCTCACTGTTCAAATAAACCTACCATTAAAATTATAGACTGATCATTTCTTTGTCAGTGGGCAAACGTACAAAATCAGCAGGGGATCAAATACTTTTTTCCCCTCACTGTACATACAGTATAAAGACAACATTACACAGTAGACAATGATAATGCCAAATAAAGCATTATTTGTTGCTTGTATGGCATGCTGCATGCAAGTCTGATTAAACCTGAAATTGAGAAAAACTGATTTAACCCGGCAATTGTTGACACAATACTGTACATGGAGCAGCAAGCTGCATTTTTTTGCCATGTGTTATATTACAGACACTTTAATACGTACTTTTACATTATATTATGTCAGCTAAAAATACAAATGTAATATAAAAAAAGTATACTTTTTAATTACTAATGTTACTGTCCCCACTACAACATTTCTTTTGTTTGTAATTTTGTCCTTGTAACATTTCATTGAAATACTGTAGAATTCCATTCATTTCTATGAAGGAATGCTTTTACTGGGGAGAGCCAATATGGCCCACCGGTGGCTTCAAAGCCTCTCGATGGCCAATACATTGCATCAGCAATCCATGGTTTATAAACATCATTGCAAACAGGTAGGCCATATGATCCTGCTTGCTCTGGACTTCAGAGAAGTGACAATGTGACATGATATCCCCAGATGATATTAACTGCTAACATGAAAGACTTTCAGTTCAAAATGCAGATGTAAAACACAGTTTATTTCTGTATCTTGTGTTTTGAAAACGCATCACTGTTTATGGCTGAAATGACAGGCTACATTTGCACAGCGATTTCTCACGCGAGTTTACCCTGTGTGCGTGTGGTCTGCAAGCTTTGAACCACTCCTTTTTTGGGGTTGCAGGTCAAAATGTTTGAAAACCACTGAGCTAGTAAACAGATTGTTGATTTGCTGTACAGCTATAGGATCGGGTGCAGCGCAAACTTCAAATTGTAGGGAGAGAAGAAATATGCATCTCCAAAAATTGTTTGGTGATCAAGAATATTAACTGTTTACTTTGCAAGCTCATCAGCAATGGGGCATCACGCAACAATTACTAGCATTGGCCTACCGGTCTTTTGGTATGTCAAAATTGCTTGAAATTGATCATTTACTAATGAAGCTTGCATTTGGAAATTGTTGTTAAAATGAATTATTGCATAATCAAAATGTGTTGAAGACAAAGTAATATATTTGTAGTTGAGTCATTGCCTGTATAGAATTTACTTGACTTGAAAAAAACTTGTGACCTGATTTGACTTGCTCTTAGAATGCACAACTTGGACTTGACTCGAGAGTCGCCCGTTCTACTTGTGACTCGACTTGAGACTTGGACCTTGACACTTGAGACATGCTTGTGACTCAAATAATAATGACTTGGTCCCACCTCTGCCCAGAGCAGGCAAAATTTTGGACAGGCTAATTTGCTCCTAATATTAGCCTCTGCAGGGGATAGAACATTCAAATGTGACTTGTCATATGCCTTAGCTTGTCCGTGTAAAAACAGCAGCCTTTTTCTACAGTAATTCATCATACTGTATCAAGCAAAAATCGTTGCACATTTAAGGATTTTTAACGAGTGTTCATTTTGAGCAGTGGCATAGATTATTTTGGAACAAATATGTTGAAATGTAAGAGGGGAGGGTGTCAACATATTCAGATAGGTTTGCAGTTTGCAGTTGAGTTTAATCCTAATTGTGTTCGCACATCAAGCCAAAATCCAAAGCAAGCACTCCACAAGGATTCTAGCAATAATTTCAAGGATTCTAGAAATTCTCTTTTCATTACCATTTACTAAACAAAATTGTAATAAAATCTATTTGAAACTAAGTCTCAATACGCCGCAAGCGAAAACAAGCCGTACCACAGCAAACGCAACAAACAATAAGTAAAACCAAGCAAAAGTATCAGATAGCACAAGACAACACAGAACATATCTCCTTTAAACAGCAATTTTGGCCTGAAGAGGACAGCTTTTGTATAGCCTCATGGAAAAGTACTGTAGTGACTACAACAGCTCTCTATGATAAACATAAACATCCTCCATGTTTCAGAATGTTGTTAGGTCATGCTTGTCCATTGTCAGTAATAATACTGCATGGAATATCAATGGCATGATAAATACAGAGAGTGGGGGTATACTCCAACAGTACACAAAATACAACTCAGAATAACTTTTCTTGAAGGTCTAGAAGTCTACCTGGACCATCTTTCACACAACATACAGTGTGTTCAGTTCGTGTGTGTGGAGTTAATTTTATATCACCACATATTGAGAACATTTTGAGAGTTCATGAAAGGTTAGGCAAATTAATCCAATAGGGCCATTTCTGAACCCGAGCTGCATACGTGCAAACTTGAACAGACCCACATATCCTTCATGAAATCTTTGTGGAATTTCAAAGTTTCACACACTTAACTCTGAAGTCAGGATATGGCCTGTACTTCATTAACAGCCAAATCCGAACTTGAGAAAAGTTCTTTCTTGATGAGTCATGTAGAACCCCTATGTTGACTTTCAGAAGAGTGGTCATACCCAAACACCAATGCATAATTTACACGAAACTTTGAGTTGTCGTGAAAGCTCAAGTTCAAGCACACACGTATCTCAAGTTAGGATTCCACCCTTGCTGTGAACTGTATCTTGTGGCCGAGTGACAACAACACACACTGGATATCAGTCAGTAACCGGCTAGTAACTCAACCCTGTTCATCTGTGGCGAGGGAAAGTCTCCTGACTTTCCAAAGCTTGTTACATGGCTAGAGGTCCTCAGGAAGACTGAGATGAAAAACAACAGACTCATGTAGCCTCGAAGAAGAGTGTTTCATTTTCAGAGCGAGAGAGTAAGGGAGAGAGAGTTGGAGAGAAGAGATTGGACCGGAGGGGAGACAGGCAAGGCATGCAAGTTCTGACTGGATTAGGCCTGCTGGTTATGGATAAGGAAAGAGAAATAAGTGGGGAGGATGAGGAAAAACTGCAAGCATGCCACGTTAGATGGTTACAGTAGTAGGATATGCATAAAGGATCATGACGTAAAAAGGGAGGGAGTTTGATAGGAAAGCCAAAAGACTGACTAGCTTAGATAAAGTAGGGAGCTCTGGAGCTGCAATGACCAGTAGTGGTTCCATCTACTTTACCATCACGGTTCCTGCCAACTCCGCCACCCACCCCTTCCCTCCACCCAACATGTGTCAACCCTCCTCCCCCCACTCTAGGTGTATTGCAAACTCTGCTTGTCCAATCTCACATCGTTCTGCCCTTTGGCTCAGGAGCGTGGCCAATGTAACAGCGCATCAGCAGATTAATTTCCAAACTCACACCCAGCACTTTGGAAAACAAGTGCCTCTTTTTGGGGTGGGTTAGAATGATTTGAAAGAGAGCAGTAAACATTAAAACTCCCATGCTGTTTCATTGTTTACCACAGGTGAGCACTTTATCCACAAAACTTCAAACTGGAGACACTGCCTTTGCCTCAAAGAAAACAATCTCCTCATGACTGTGCTAAAATGCATAGCAACACTCTCACTATTCCTCATCCTAGCTGTAGAGCTTTTCGTATAATGTTTACGGGTTAATGGGGTTATTATAATATGGTTAAATGTTAGAACTTTGGTTAAAAAATGTGTCCAAATCAAGCCCAAAATCCACATTAACGATTTCGTACCAGACAAATGACTTGACATTTATTTTCACCTCAAATAAGCACGGATGTCTTGCATGAATATTTATCTCCGATGAATTTCCTTTGCCACGTCTGGAGCAAACTGAATCAGCTGGGAAAAAGTGACAAAAGCCTGTAGAATACCTAACCATTACGACATCATTCAATCAATTCTGTGAGGGGAGACACATAATGAAATGGTAATGTGTGTGAACCCAAAGGACTAAAAAGCTTTTGTTCCTCAGCAAAATCTTTGAAGTAGATGCTGAAAAGAGTGGGTACATTATGGATCTATAACAATTGCATAAGGAAGAGGAATAAAGAAAAAATGAGAATTGCCCTCAGGCTTGCTCGTGAAGGTGACTTGAAGGAGCTGCTCCATTTTATCACAAATTCCCTCCTCCTCCTCCTCCTTTTTGCTACCATAAAACAGTTTAGAGACGCTTGGTTCAAAGTGCTGCTCAAATCATAGGCTGCTCAAATTATGCTACTAGCCACTAAAAGCCTGGATGTTTTTTTTCTGATTACATATTTTTTGTATATATATGGGTGCCAAATTCATGCCTAGTCCTCCTTTGCCATACTCTGTTTGGAAAGGATAGCAGTTTTTGGGGTGGCTGCCCCCCCTCCTCCCTCCCCACTCAGGGCAGCAGTGGCGCCAGCTCGGTGCAAAATGATACGTTTTCCACTAGAGAGCGAGAACTCACATGGTATCCCTATGGAGCAGCATAATGGGGAAATAGAAAGTACAACATAACATTATAGACACACACACACGCACACACACACACACAAGACAAACACATACACACCCAAACACACGTAAACATGTTACTTTCAAATTGAACCCATAATTGGACTGTCTCATATAACATGCACTGCTGCGGACTAGTTTGGCACAGTGGTGATGGGGATATCATCTCTCCTGACCCTATTAGCCACTCTATTGTGTTGACTCCAGCCCCATGTTGGGCTCAAGTACCATACATATCCGTAGTACCATAGATACCATAAATATTTACTAAAGAGCTTGGTTACATTTCTCTGTGGTTCTATGGTTTTCCTTTGTAGTGTTGGGAAATTAATAGACAGATAAAACACCATCAACAATGCCATCCATACATTCTATTCATGATTTTCACTATATTTGGCAACACATGTATCTCTCATCGTTAAATTAAGACTTAAATACCAGTATGTCCATCCTTGTGACAGTACCACTTTAAAATGGTGTTATGCAAGTAACTTCAGCAAAGCACTCTTCATTCCTGTAGACTATGATGAATAGAGTGTTCTTTTGAATGTGTGCCAACAAACTACTTGGTGAACTAGGATGCGAGTTGCACCTCACACTACTGCGTTCCCTTTTCATGTGGAGGTGGAGCCAAAGGTCAAACACTGTTTTCTCTGCTGGACCCTACGTCTCGAGGGTGCAGGGGGAATATGTTAGTGGTGTTAACAGAGGGAGGAAGTACGGGAGGAAGTGGGAGGGAAAGGGAGGAAACATAAAAAGCAGGCAAGACGTAGGAGAGCAACTGACCGAAAGACTGACTGACAAAATGACAGACTGACAGCGAGCATTCCTGTTGACTGATTTGTCTGTTTGACTTTTTGACTTACAGCCCTTTTCTCATGACGAGCCTTACAGGAGCTGACGTCAACCTATCCCACCTCCCTCAGCCCCTACAAACTAAACAACTTAACATCAAATAAATGCTAAACTTGTAATTTTCTCGGCATAAAGCGCGGGGTCTGAAAAAGTACGCTCTTCCCTGCCTCCACCCTTTTCTCTGAGAATCTGTGAGAATCCCCACCGCCCCCTTGAGATAAAGCCTGATGTGCAGTTTTGGAGGGAACGGGGATCCTTGGGGCTGCTCAGCATTACCAAAACAAACCATTCAGCAAACAAACAATTAGACACTCATGAATTATGGAAAAGCTGCTAAAATAGCATAAAAACAAGGAGTAGGGACTCGTGTAGTGATCGCTGAGCTAATGAAACTCATGTTTTTTTCTCTCACTCAGGCAGTAGTGTGTATTTGTGTGTGTGTGAGGTGGGGGGGGGGGTACGACTAGTGAGGATGAACAGAACACGACAACACAACAGGACACCGATAACAGAAAATGAGACTGAGGGAGAAAGAGAGACGGGGGAGTGCCGACACACACAGTGCACAGCGGTGGGGCGTGCGTTTCTGTGGCGCGCAGCAGTGGTTTTCCCTCTCTAGGGAACTCCCTAGCTGTTGTTTACCTCTCGCAGACGCGCACCGTCCAGGCGGCAATGATCCAGGAGGAGATGCTGAAGACAAGCAGCACGGTGCCGGGGCAGATGGTCATAAGGGTCTTCATGACGAAGCGCGTATTGAAGTTGATCTTGTTGAGGGCGCCGATGCTGCGTGACGAGGCGTCTGTGAAGAGCTTGCTGTGCAGCAGCATGACGCGGCCGATCAGGTAAAGGCGCAGGAACATGGGAATGGAGAGGATGATGTCCACGTCGGCGTTGGCCGTCGACGGCGTGTAGGTGAAGGCAATCCGCGCTGTCCACGTGAAGCGGTAATGGCCTGGGATGGGGTGGATGGCGCACACCAGCAGCTCCAGCACGATGAAGAAGATGCGCTCGTACGTCATGGCTATCCTCCAGTCGTCCGCCCCATTGTCCACCATGAACAGCTGCAGAGGAGCACAAAATAGCTCAGTTATGCTCTATTTTACAGTCTTTATATACTTTATTTGACAGTCTTCATTGGTCACACTTAACAGATGTGGTGCTAAAACCATTTATTTACCAGGTAATTATATAAGCAGGTGGTTTCTTACTGCAGTGTAGGTACACATTGTTACACAGTGCTTAGCTTTATACCAGATTTTTAGACCATACAAACTTAATAAAATATTTAATAGATGCCCCTCTTTATTTAAACTATGGTCTTAAAATAAGTACCACAGAGCACCTTGTTGAGAGTACATTGCATTGTCGTCTCACAATTTCTTAGTAAATATCATAATATAAATCAACTGAATTAGGATAGTAAAATATCTGATATACCCAATTAAGTTGACCTGCATAACTGTTGAATCCTTAAGAAAAACTAAAAACTTTAAATATTACGATTGATTAATATTAGTCATCATAATCAATACAATAAGATAATCAAACTCAATTACACTGCATGCATTACTGCATCCATTACTGTATCCATGAAATGTCATTTTCGAGCAATTCAGGCAATCACCACACCACCACATAAATTACGGCATAATGAACTGGTATTTCCTGCAACATTGTTCCATTATTTCGACTCACCTGGATTTCCCGGGCATGGTACATTATTATAAGACCAAGCAATATAACAGTGGAAAGGCTGATAAGGCATTTCAGTGCAAATGAGTACGAAGATTCCTGTAGTGAGAGACAAAGACATAAAATATTTTTTTAGAGACAGCATTATTGACGACAAATATAAATATATAAAATATATTAACAATAAATGTAGTTCTTTCTTGATGAGTCATGTAGAACCCCTATGTTGACTTTCAGAAGAGTGGTCATACCTAAAAGCATTAATATAAACTGCCTAATAAATCTTCACCTGTGTCAATCAGTCTCAAGCTGTCTTAATGGGGCGGCAGGTAGCCTAGAGGTTAGAGTGGTGGGCCAGTAACCGTAAAGGTTGCCAGATCGAATCCCTGAGCTGACAAGGTAAACATCTGTTGTTCTGCCCCTGAACAAGGCAGTTAACCCACTGTCCCTATGCCATCATTGTAAATAAGAACTTGTTCTTAACTGACTTGCCTTGTTAAATAACATTTAAAAAAACATAATGGTGGGCAAAGCATGTTGGTTTCAGATTTCTAGTTGGATGGAGCAAATAATTCCATTTAACTTTGAACTTCTTTGGAGTGACTGTAGTAGTAGAGAAAAACAAGAAGAGCGGCTGGGGAGAGAAACACTGACAGCGCGGGCAACAACAAACTGGTGAAAACCACCTTTTATTATCTTAAAACCTAACGAGAGAGCACCACGAAGTGTTGTCTCAAAACATGACAGTGGCAGAAAGTAGAGGTGAAACAGTGGCTGTCTACAGTATGCTAACTACTAATTCATAAACGCTGCCACTAAGAGGGGAGAGAGGTATTTTCCATCTAATAGTAGATGCAGAAACGACTCAGTTCTGTTGTGCATATCCTGGCATTAGCAAGACGTGACCCTAGGTGAGTGGTGTGAGTGATGAATTGGTCGTTTGGATGCTCGAGCTGCAACGCATATAAAGGAATCATAGATCTTTGGAATGAGAGGCCTGCATTACTCGACTTCCCTCTGTGGGTAAAAATCAATTTGATAAATCAGCTGTAATAGTGGTGGGGGAGTAAAACGTGTTATGGTAATGACGTTGGCTTGTAATCACGATCCTGACAACAGCGACAAAAACGGGAATCATCCTTCATAAACGTCACTAGCGATTGTAAAACTCGGTTCTCAAGGCCCGCAGACGTCCAAGGCGTTGTAAATGAATATTGATATGCTCTCTTGGGTTGGGGTCAAGAAAGCATGCATTAGAGTATGAGCCATTACACTGACCATGCAGCCAACAGACATAGTAGGCGGAGAGCAAATTAGCGAATGTATTTTTAGCAATCAACTAAATTGCTTTGCCCCTCAGGCCTCTGGTACCTCCCAAGACACTCTAATGTCTGAAATTGTTTTGAGAAGTCCCCAGTGAAATAACATTGAGTAAACCAATTAATCCACCTGCCAGAAGTTCAAGGATTTTTCAGTCCCAAAGCTCACTCCCTTTAACACATTCCCCTCCTTATGGGCTCGGAAAACCTTGATGTCCATGTGATGTGACATGCAAGATAGAAAATGGCTCATCCGTATTGTAGCGCATCTTATGACCTTCCCATTAGGTCCCTTTAGGGTTTTGCCGCGATATTATCTTGTTATCACATCGTGTGATGGTCCCAAGGGAACGTTCTCTGGGGGACCTTTGTTTAGTTCCCTGTACGTTTTCAGGATGTCACTGAGGACCATGTCAGGACCTTTTTAGGAGGTTATCAGGGCTTTCACAGTTCTTAGGACTTTGCGTGATGGTCCTAAGGGAACGTTCTTTGGGGACACAATGTAACAAGAATTTCCTAAAAATGTCCTTGGGGACGTCCACGGGACCAACCGGGAACTAGAGAAAACCTGGAGACATCCTAACAACTCATTATTGTTTGCAGGGGTCAGACACTTAGTAGAAGTAGCTCTCTCTACTGCTTGATTGTGCAGCATCTTGTTTGACCGCTGTCCTCAAAGGGATTCTCAGAAAACCATTAGCAACCTAGTGAAAACAGTCCTTTGGCCAAGCTTTGCCCTCTGATACTGCAGCAGTTGTCTATTCCAATACAAAATCAAACCATTCAAAAAGGCCATCTTCACAAATAAAATGTTGAGGCAGGTTTTTGTTACTTTAATACACATATATCTTTATGAAATTGACTGTGTGTTCACCATGTTTAACATTACTACATATCTACACATAGCATAGGAGGGTCGTTCCACTGATGGAGTACGCTTTGGGTAGTGAAGAAAAAATAAAAAAAGCCAATGAAGTGCCAAATAAAATAACAGGGTTGACCGTAACAGGGTTGATGATTTCATCTTAAATCATCCATAAATCCGCAAAGGTAACTGAACTAAATGACTATCGCCCCGTAGCACTCACTTCTGTCATCATGAAGTGCTTTGAGAGACTAGTCAAGGATCATATCACCTCCACCCTATCTGACACCCTAGACCCACTCCAATTTGCTTACCCCAATAGGTCCACAGACGACGCAATCGCAACCACAATGCACACTGCCCTAACTCATCTGGACAAGAGGAATACCTATGTAAGAATGCTGTTCATCGATTACAGCTCAGCATTTAACACCAAAGTACCCTCCAAACTCGTCATTAAGCTGGGTCTCGACCCCGCCCTGTGCAACTGGGTCCTGGACTTTCTGACGGGCCGCCCCCAGGTGGTGAGGGCCCTCGGAGTGTGGTGTCAGGATGTCACTCAATGTCAACAAAACAAAGGAGATGATCGTGGACTTCAGGAAACAGCAGATGGAGCACACCCCTATCCACATCGACGGGACAGTAGTGGAGAAGGTGGAAAGTTTTAAGTTCCTCGGCGTACACATCACAGACAAACTGAAATGGTCCAACCACACAGACAGCGTTGGGAAGAAGGCACAACAGCGCCTCTTCAACCTCAGGAAGCTGAATAAATTTGGCTTGTCACCAAAAACACTCACAAACTTTTACAGATGCACAATCGAGAGCATCCTGTCGGGCTGTATCACCGCCTGGTACGGCAACTGCTCCGTCTGCACAACGCATCACCGGGGGCAAACTACCTGCTCTCCAGGACACCTACACCACCCGATGTCACAGGAAGGCCAACAAGATCATCAAGGACAACAACCACCTGAGCCACTGCCTGTTCACCCTGCTATCAACCAGAAGGCGAGGTCAGTACAGGTGCATCAAAGCTGGGACCCGAGAGACTGAAAAACAGCTTCTATCTCAAGGCCAACAGACTGTTAAACAGCCATCACTAACATTGAGTGGCTGCTGCCAACCTTCAGACTCAATCTCTAGCCACTTTAATAATTAATAATTGGATGTAATAAATGTATCACTAGTCACTTAACAATGCCACTTTATATCATGTTTACATTACTCATCTCATATGTATACACTGTATTCTATACCATCTACTGCATCTTGCCTATGCCGTCCGGTCATCGCTCATCCATATATTTATATGTACATATTCTTAATCATTCCTTTACTCTTGTGTGTATAAGGTAGTTGTTGTGAAATTGTTAGATTACTTGCTAGATATTACTGCACGGTCGGAACTAGAAGCACAAGCATTTCGCTACACTCGCATTAACATCTGCTAACCATGTGTATGTGACCAATACAATTTGATTTGATTTGACAGTGGGAATGGAAGATTAATGTGTGCAACAGGGAGGGACAATTTAATGCAAGCTTCACCCCAAACATTTTTTTGTTTAAATATTTCTAGCCTATGCTATATATCTATTGGGTAACAGGTTGGCATGTTATGTTATGCTCGACGCACCCAGTTTTCCACCACAAAACACCAGAAATGGCTAAAATGAGTAGAAAAAGCTCACCTGCATTTACACTATGATTTGACTATTATACAGTGCCTTCGGGAAGTATTCAGACCCCTTGACTTTTGCCACATTTTGTTATGTAACAGCCTTATTCCAAAAAATAATTAAATATATTCCTCAGCAATCTACAGACAATACCCCATAATGACAAAGCGAAAACAGGTTTTTAGATATTTTGCAAATGTATTAAATATAAAAATCAGAACAGAAATATCTTATTGTGTGGAGATGAAAAAAACGATTTAATCAATTTTAGAATAAGTCTGTAATGTAACGAAATGTGGAAAAAGTCAAGGGGTCTGAATACTTTCCGAAGGCACTGTATGTTCACAACCACAGACCACGTGCAACTACGCCAGCCCAGGACCTCCACATACAGCTTCATCATCCGCGTGATCGTCTGAGACCAGCCACCCGGACAACTGATGAAACTGAGGAGTATTTCTGTCTGTAATAAAGCCCTTTTGTGGGGAAAAACTCATTCTGATTGGCTTTGCCCCTGCCCAGTCATGTGAAATTCATAGATTAGGGCCTAATGAATGTATTTCAATTGACTGATTTCCTTATATGAACTGTAACTCAGTAAAATCATTGAAATTGTTGCATGTTGCGTTTATATTTTTGTCCAGTATACTTAAAATAACAAAGGGACGCAAAACGTACTCTATATGTGGAACGACCCAAGAGTAGGCAACAAACAAAAAGACCACCCACACTAATTACCTTGCCGTAAACTCCCCAGGACAGTTCTGTCTCCGTCACCATGACGACAATCCCAAACATCCCGAAGATGAGTGCGTAGTCACTGAGTCTCTTTCGCTTCTCAAAGAGCGCCCTCCGGTGGCCGAGCCTATAGCCGATGTCTTTGTTCTTCTTCACAGGAGCACCGTTCCCGTCCCTGACCAGGCTCTCGTTGGACGCCTTGCTGGGGTCCTCACCGTTGCCCTTGGAAACCACCACCTCCAAGCCAGAGCTGTGCAGCGTCTGGAGGGGCTGTGTTTCGGGGTCGAGCTCTGCTAGGTTGCGCCGCGACGACGCCAGGCTGCCCAGTGGTCTCACTACACCGCCATTGTGCTTGCAGGTGTTCATGGCTATCTGAGGGAGTCGGCCGCTGCTCTCGGAGAGGGAGGGGTTGGATCCAGCATGGCTCAGTTTCTTTTGCTCAGTGGTTGCCTAGCGGAAAAAAAGATGAGGATGTTAGAGAAACTACAGCATAGTCCTCTTTTGAGGACCGCCTTTCCTTTATAACTTCAATTTGAGGAATATCCCATGGGCCAGAGTTAGAAGCACAAACTAGAAACACTGCTCTGCACTAAGTCAATGCTTAGGGATGACAATATCTGTGTTATTGTTCTGCTGTACATGGCACACATCAGCTGTCCCTCACAAAAAGTGCATCCAGAACAACAGGGCAAAAACATATGAACAGTGAATGAAGATGGATGCATAAATAAAGCCATATAACTAATAGTGGACCCTACAAAGTGCAGAAAGTTTCATCTTTGTGAGGCACACATTCCAGTATGAAAGATTTATGTGCTGCGTGACCTTGATTCCTGTTAAAAAAATAACACTTTTTACTGCATAGATGGGGTGTCCAAAAGACTGAGTGACTGAGTTGCTTTTCGTTAATCAGACAAAGGGAAATCAAGGATATTCTTCAGCCAAAGACGCCTCTTCATCATCTGTTTGTCAAAAACAGCATCTAAATTGAAGCGGATTCCTGCTCAGACCTTTCTGTGCTATCTTTGAACCAGAGTGTGATTGCATTGCGTCACTGGTTGAAGGAGAGGCAAGAGTTAAATGGGGTGAGAAAGCAGAGGAAGTGCAGAAAAATGTACAGTATGTACACTACCGTTCAAAAGTTTGGGGTCACTTGTCCTTGTTTTTTAAAGAAAAGCTAATTTATTGTCCATTAAAAAAACATCAAATTGATCAGAAATACAGTGTAGACATTGTTAATGTTGTAAATGACTACTGTAGCTGGAAACGACAGATTTTTTATGGAATATCTACATAGGCGTACAGAGGCCCATTATCAGGAACCAAACAGGGACATTTCTAAGTGACCCAAACTTTTGAACGGAAGTGTACAATGCTAGCTAGTAGAGTACTACACTGGCGTGCATTCCAGTGGCATCTCCACAGCTCTTCAGGGAGTTCACTCAGTTTATCATAATGGCTTGTAAAACTTGACTTGGAACAGTGCCTTTTATTTAGCTTGAGTTAGCTCCCTAATGCCTCTAGATGTGTTTGGAAATCAAGTCTGATTGCCCATAATGGAAATGTACTAAGTCCGGCCCAGTGACACTATCGCCTGACACAGACCAGACTAAAGGTTAAGGATTAGAGGGGGCCAGGGTGTTCTAATCCCCTTTACTGTATTAAATAGTTTTATCATTGCGCCATTAAGACCCCTTTTTGAAACGCATATCTCAGATAGTGGTGCATTCCTACCATAAACCCATAAGGTTCCTACCATAAACCCATAAGGTTCCTACCATAAAACCATAAGGTTCCTACCATAAAACCATAAGGTTGCTTGACGGGAATTGGAAGACCTCAAACTTCATTATATATACTAGCACCTCCCTTTTCACCTAGAAAAGGTGGGACAATTACAGTTCCCTAGCGACGCCTATTTGTCATGATTCATTTCCCAAATAAAATTACCCTTCTGAGGCTGAAAATAAAACACAATGACAAAGTTTGCTTTGTTAAGTGATTAAATGACAATCGATCAAAGCAAATGGATATGACTGCCGTATCAGACCACAGGAGGTAAACAGAAAGGAGCCATGACAGGTTATTCCAATAACATACTGAACAGTATTGATGGAAAGAGATGGAGAGAAATGGAGGATACGCTTCTCCCCTTGGCTTCGGTCTCCATTACTGACCATTATGCTGCAGGCTCTCTTGGTGGCTGAAAATATACCACTGACCGCTGACTGACTAACTAACTCCTAGGTGGGGGTGTCCATACCGTATAGGAGACGGCACAAGAGAAATACAAGGTTAAGATGGAGGTACAGTAACACAAATCTCACATGGATATCCCAAAAGAGCTCATTCTGTTCCATCCTCCCAACTCACAACACATAATCTATTCCATTTTGACATTTGAGCTACTGCTCCTCTATTGTGATGCGTTTCATTTTCGGTGAATTTCCATGCATTTCAGTTCATTGTATTTGACTTCCATAGAAGAAATCAAAAGTGTGATGCATGTAATAACACCCAACACTTTGCCATGCAGAGAGTGCTCTCTCCCGTTTCCCACAACTGACAAAAAGTGTTGGTCCTAAATGGCACTCTATTGCCTAAATAATGGACTACTCTACCAGAAACCACACCCAGCTCTTTACCATGCAAAGGGTGCTCTCTCCCATTTCCCACCTCGACAAAAAGTGTGGGTCCCAAATAGTACATTACCCAATATAGTGCCCTATGGGCCCTGGTCAAAAGTAGTGCAATATATAGGGGAATAGGGTGCCATTTGGGATGTGAAGGGCACAACAAGCCGCGGTTGCCTTTGTCCGCTGATCCTCCTTCAGACGGAGACATGGGGTAGTTGTCTGTCCCGGCGAACGCTTCAATTTCATTCTGAATGGCACAGAGTATCCAGCCTGTATGAAATGGAGCCTCTTAATCAAATTGAAAAGCCACAGTGCAGAACAGTTGAAATGAAGCACTGCAACTCTCTGCCTATCTCCTCCTCTAACTCCCCCCCCCTTCACTCCCCTCTCCAGCCGGCTCCAATCTAATAGAATACCCTCCTTCTTTTGGACTTGATGGAGCTACTGCATCGCAGTTTTGAATGCACACACAAACCCTTGAAATTGAAATAGTGCACTGTACACCCAACCTGTGTGTGTGGGTTTGGGTGTGTGTATGTGTGCATAAGAGTGTGTGCATCACAGGAGGCCGCTGAGGGGGGAGGACGGCTTCAAATAATGGCCGGAACGGTGCGAACAGAATGGCATCTAACACCTGGAAACCATGTGTCTAATGTATTTGATACCACTCCACTGATTCCGCTCCAGCCTATAACCATGAGCCTGTTCTCCCCAATTAAGGTGCCATTAACCTGTGCGCGCGTGCGTGCGTGCGCGTGTGTGTGTGTGTGTGTGCGTGCGTGCGTGCATGAGTGCGTGTGTGTATGCGTGAAAGCCTTGGCCAAGCATCAGACCAGGCCTGAGACTGACACAGAGACAGACGGTTTGCAGCCAGGGTTAACTGAAGAGAGCGGTGTGGAGCATGCCTGCCAGCCTGTATGCCTGCCTGCCTGCCTGCCAGGCTGCACGCCTGCATGCCTGCCTGCCAGCCTGTACGCCCTGCCTGCCAGCTTGTACGCCTGCCTGTGTGTCTGCCTGTGTGTACTCGGACATGAGACGCATGTGTGAAGGAGGGCCGACTCATACAAAGAAAACGGAGGTCCACGAGGGAGGAGGGAGGGAGGGGGAGGGAGAGAGGGGGGGGAGGGAGGAAAAGAAAGAAAGACAGGACAGACCCCTGGGGACCTCCCCCAGCCTGCTCCTATTGAGACAGAGAGCTGTAGGCTATAGTTGCCGGTTTGTCACATTGCACAGACGCTGTCATATTTCTGTGACAGGCCAGCAGGCACCAGAGCTGGGCTGTCCAACCCGACCAAGAGCACCAGCCAGGATCTAAGCACGTGTAATCAGTAAAGATGTAACGCACCACAGCCTATTCAGACTAAGCCTGTCTGTGTCCTTTTCAGAAAATGTTCTAAGGAAAGATCTAAATGTACTTTGATACAGTAAAACTACAACGCTTCAATGTAAACACTGTGACCAATTACTTATAGAATCCTTGCTGAATACTATACAGTATACACAGTAAACAGTATAAACTCACTGTATACTGATATACGTTTAGTCTTTCTAAGGCAGTACAAGAGGAGTTTTCCTCTGTGGAATCAGTATGGGCCATCCTTTGAGAAAAGCCTGTGGTGAAAATTACTGCAGTTTGATAGCAGGCACAATTACAGGCTTCCTGAAGCTGCATTCTCATCCCCATCTCATCCTCGGAGATGAAAAGAAAAATGAATTATGGCTTAAACAAGACAAAACTCCCCACGGAGACGACAAGACAGGTATTTTGCCGGTGTTGCATGGCCATTGTTAGAGCTAATAATGCACTAGGCGTTCAACAGCATCACAATAGTGCACTAATTAGTACGCACCAAGGTGTCACAGTAGACACAGAGAATAATACTGGGATCAGAGAGATATAACTAAAGGGTTTAGGACTCCCTTGGGAGAAAAATAGGACCTCATTAGTAGCATGTTTTACTTGTTCAATTCCAGACAATTCGTAGAATGAATTGGAATTCAGTTCTTGGTTTCAAAAATTGTCCGTAGATCTCATGAAGTCATGAATTGAAATTGTACTCAATTCTGGAATTTACTGGAATTGATAGGTGACTTGACTCCCTGAATGTGATTAGTACGTAAGTCGATTGCAGAATGTAAATAGTGCGTACTACCCGCGTATTAGTACATACAGACGTTGAGCCAGTTTGCTACAGCAGGAAAATAATCCTGCACAAACAGGAAATGTGAATTATTATGTGGATTATAATTAATGGACAATTTTGTAGGGCTTGATACATTTTTCATGAGGGAAAATCAAGCTAAAAATGTCTAAGTGGAAATTACAAACTTCAGAAGCCTTTGTAAACCTCAAATAAACTACAAGTTTAAAATGCCCTGCATTGCAGGAAAGTTCTAGTGCAACAGGGTGATCAAATTGAGATTTTTCATCTGTACACTGTAAGACTTTTCTGTAATTTCAACAGTAAAACACTGTAAGATGCACAGTAAAATACCCTAACTATGTTTTATAGAATTAATGCTGTAGATTGCACTGCATGATGGGTATAATGCTAAAAAATACATATTATTATTGTTATTACAGTAAAAATGCATATTACAGTAATAGCTTAGGCCTACAATAGATTCACATTTTCAATTTCAAGCGAGGTGCATGAAGCTAAGACTGCTAAAGAAATTCATTAAGATGAAAAAGATCACCCAGATAATATTTGTTGTAATGATTAGGCTTTCGCTATACTGCAGCCTCTGGGTGCCACAGTGAATAAACGGACTGTTATGTTTGCACCATTACTACAGAGAAAATGGTAGTATTGTATTTCAAATGGTACTGTAAATCCACCCCACAGAATACAGTACCCTACTGTATTTTTGTAGCGCCAAAAACATTTTGACCACTAGTGGGTGCATGGTATTGTTGTTTCGGGCTCATTAACATATTTTGAAGCATGCCTTGCAAGAGGTTACATTTATTTATATACATACAGTACCAGTCAAAAGTTTGGACACACCTACTCATTCAAGGGTTTTTCTTTATTTTTACTATTTTCTACATTGGAGAATAGTAGTGAAGACATCAAAACTATGAAATAATACATATGAAATCACGTAGTAACCAAAAAAGTGTTAAACAAATCAAAATATATGTTATATTTGAGAATCTTCAAAGTAGCCACCCTTTTCCTTTACATACATTTTTAAAACAACAACAATACAATGACAATATGAATGGCCGATCCCATCAGTGGGTGCTCTGATCATTGGGTGTGCTTGCCCCCACCTGCCACCAGCCCAAAGGGATTTTCCAAGGGTGGGAAGGACCAAGCCCTGGCTGACGCATGGGCGGGCTTGGAAGCGAGTGCACCAGCACACACACCACTCACAGCGTGAAACCAAAACAGAAAACATAAATAACTAAACACAAAACATACAATAATCACATTCCCACCCTCACCCCAGATTGGAGGACCTCAAACATTGATACTGTGCATGTATTTATTCCCACATTCATTAATTCCAACCTTCAGACAGCAACAGATCAACACATTTTTCCCAGTAAATCATCATTCTACCATTTCCATTTTTGGCACTGTGATAGACTGCATCCAATTTGTTGAGTAGAGTATTGGAGGCTATTTTGTAAATGACATCGCCGAAGTCAAGGATCGGTAGGATGGTCAATTTTACGAGGGTATGTTTGGCAGCATGAGTGAAGGATGCTTTGTTGTGAAATAGGAAGCCGATTCTAGATTTAATTTTGGATTGGAGATGTTTGATGTGAGTCCGGAAGGAGAGTTTACAGTCTAACCAGACACCTAGTTATTTGTAGTTGTCCACATAATCTAAGTCAGAATCGTCCAGAGTAGTGATGCTGGACGGGCAGGCAGGTGCGGGCAGCGATCGGTTGAAGAGCATGCATTTGGTTTTACTTGCATTTAAGAGCAGTTGGAGGCCACGGAAGTAGAGTTGTATGGCATTGAAGCTCGTCTGGAGGGTAGTTAACACAGTGTCCAAAGAAGGGCCAGAAGTATACAGAATGGTGTCGTCTGCATAGAGGTGGATCAGAGACTTACCAGCAGCAAGAGTGACATCATTGATGTATACAGAGAAGAGAGTCGGAATTTAACCCTGTGTCACCCCCATAGAGACTGCCAGAGGCCCGGACAACAGGCCCTCCGATTTGACACACTGAACTCTATCGGAGAACTAGTTGGTGAACCAGGCGAGGCAATCATTTGAGAAACCAAGGCTGTGTAGTCTGCCGTTAAGTATGTGGTGATTGACAGAGTCGAAAAGTCTTGGCCAGGTCAATAAATACGGCTGCACAGTAATGTCTCTTATCGATGGCGGTTATGATATCGTTTAGGACCTTGAGTGTGGCTGAGGTGCCCTCATGACCAGTTCTGAAACCAGATTGCATAGCAGAGAAGGTACGGTGGAATTCTAAATGTTCGGTAATCTGTTTGTTAACTTGGCTTTCGGAGACCTTAGAAAGGCAGGGTAGGATAAAGAGGGGGATGACCGCAGCTGCTTTCCAGTCTTTGGGAATCTCAGACGACATGAAAGAGAGGTTGAACAGGCTAGTAATAGTGGTTGCTACAATTTCGGCAGATACTTTTAGAAAGAAAGGGTCCAGATTGTCTAGCCCGGCTGATTTGTAGGTGTCCAGATTTTGCAGCTCTTTCAGAACATCAGCTAACTGGATTTGGGAGAAGGAGAAATGGGGGAGGCTTGGGCGAGTTGCTGTGGGGGGTACAGGGCTGATGACCGGGGTAGGGTTAGCCAGGTGGAAAGTGACGGAGGGCCGGTTGAATAACCCCCTCGGGCATGGGCTAGCTTCAGGCTAATTGGTGCTTGCTCCAGGACCGACGTTAGCCAATAGTCACTCGGATAGCAGCTAGCTAGCTGCAAGATCCAGGTGAAAATATCCAGAGCTTGCGGTAGGAATCCGGGGATATAGAGAGAAAATAGGTCCGGTATGCTCTGGTTTGAGTCGCGTTGTACGAACTGGCGAGAGCTTTCCGAGCCTAAGGTTAGCTGATGTCCGCTAGCAGTATTAAGCTAAATACTAACGTTAGCTAGTAGCTAGTGAGCTGGCTAGCTTCTGGCTAGCTTCTGTTGGTGGATTCCGGATTCAAAGTGGATAATACTTGGGAAAAAAACAGATCCGCACCACATTGGGTGAGGTGGGTTACAGGAGAGTGTTTTAAGGTTAAGTTTTAGAAGAAAAAAAAGATATGCGAAGAAAATATATAAAAGATATATACACGACAAGATGAGGACAAAAGACGTCTGACTGCTACGCCGTCTTGGAAATGCTAATTTGGGGAGAGGGGAAGGGTACCAAAACAGATCTGGGGAAGGGTACCAAAACATTTCTGCAGCATTGAAGGTCCCCAAGAACACAGTGGCCATCATTCTTAAATGGAAGAAGTTTGGAACCACCAAGACTCTTCCTAGAGCTGGCTGCCCGGCCAAACTGAGCAATCGGGGAAGAAGGGCCTTGGTCAAGGAAGTGAACAAAAACCCGATTGTCACTCTGACAGAGCTCCAGAGTTCCTCTGTGGAGATAGGAGAACCTTCCAGAAGGACAAGCATCTCTGTAGCACTCCACCAATTAGGCCTTTATGGTAGAGTGACCAGACGGAAGCCACTCCTCAGTGAAAGGCACATGACAGTCCGCTTGTAGTTTGCCAAAAGGCCCCTAAAGCACTCTCAGACCATGAGAAACAAGATTATCTGGTCTGATGAAACCAAGATTGAACTCTTTGGCCTGAATGCCAAGCGTCATGTCTGGAGGAAACCTGGCACCATCCCTACGGTGAAGCATGGTGGTGGCAGCATCATGCTGTGTGGATGTTTTTCAGCGGCAGGGGCAGGGAGAATAGTCAGGATTGATGGAAAGATGTACATATTACCTCAATTACCTCGACTAACCGGTTCCCTCGCACACGGACTCTGTACCGGTACCCCCTGTATATAGCCACGCTATTGTTATTTTACTGCTGCTCTTTAATTATTTGTTACTTTTATTTATTTTTTCGAGGGGATTTTTCTTAAAACTGCATTGTTGGTTTGTAATTAAGCATTTCACTGTAAGATCTACACCTGTTGTATTCGGCACATGTTTTGATATTTAAATACTCACCTGAATTCCTCACCACCCAACAAAATTTGTCACTACCAAAACATAGTGAAAAAAGTTGCAATAAAGATACACATTAGTGATAATTTTGATTAACCTTCGATTACAGATTCATTTTAGAAATGCTTACCAAATTAAATAAATAGTTTAAAAAAAATATATACCTGCTTTTCAAAACCGTTCAATTGAATATTAGAGAAACATCCTATCTATTGTTCTCTGTAAAATATTCAATGTTGATTGTATGAATCTGAAACTTGTTGATTTATTGAATTACTTATACATCTAATTCATTATGTTGTTAGATCTTTATCACTTTACCTATCTTTATTTTGCCAAAATAAAAGGTGTTGCGGTGTCAAGTGTCAATCATAGAGATAAATGGAGGACTCTAGATTGATATAATGGGGCTCCCGAGTGGTGCAGCAGTCTAAGGCACTGTGTCTCAGTGCAAGAGGCGTCACTACAGTTCCTTGTTTTGAATCCAGGCTGTATCACATCTGGATGTGATTGGGAGGCCCATAGGGCGGTGCACAATGGCGGTGCACAATCTATAGCTTGTTTGATAGCCATTGCGGTGGGAAAGCTACACTGTTTGTATTTGGTCATGTTTCCGGTCGCCTTACCATGATTAAAAGCAGTTGTTCGCGCTTTCAGTTTTGCACGAATGTTGCCATCAATCCACGGTTTCTGGTTGGGGAAGGTTTTAATATTCACCGTGGGTACCACATCACCGATGCACTTGCTAATAAACTGGCTCACTGAATCAGCGTATACATCAATGTTACTGTCCGATGCTATCCGGGAACATATCCCAGTCCTCGTGATCGAAGCAATCTTGAAGCGTGGAATCAGATTGGTCGGACCAGCGTTGAACAGACCTGAGCACGGGCATTTCCTGTTTTAGTTTCTGTCTATAGGCTGGGAGCAACAAAATTAGGTCGTGGTCAGATTTGCCGAAAGGAGGGCGAGGGAGGGCTTTGTATGCATCTCGGAAATTAGAGTAGCAATGATCCAGAGTTTTACCAGCCCTGGTCGCGCATTCGATATGCTGATCAAATTTAGGGAGCCTTGTTTTCAGATTAGCCTTGTTAAAATCCCCAGCTACAATAAATGCAGCCTCAGGATATGTGGTTTCCAGTTTACATAGAGTCCAATGAAGTTCTTTCAGGGCCCTCGAGGTGGCTGCTTTGGGGGGGATATACACGGCTGTGATTATAATCGAAGAGAATTCTCTTGGTAGATAATGCGGTCGGCATTTGATCGTAAGGAATTCTAGGTCAGGTGAACAAAAAGGACTTGAGTTTCTGTATGTTGTTATGATCACACCACGACTCGTTAATCATAAGGCATACACCCCCGCCCTTCTTCTTACCAGAGAGATGTTTGTTTCTGTCTGCGCGATGCGTAAAGAAACCGGGTGGCTGTACCGACTGATAATGTATCCCAAATGAGCCATGTTTCTGTGAAACAAAGAATGTTGCAATCTCTGATAGGCAACCCTTGCTCGAATTCCATCTACCTTGTTGTCAAGAGACTGGACATTGGCGAGTAGTATACTCGGGAGCGGTGGGCAATGTGCCCGTCTACGGAGCCTGACCAGAAGACCTCTCCATCTGCCCCTTCTGCGGCGCCGTTGTTTTGGGTCGCCTACTGGGATCCGATCCATTGTCCTGGGTGGTGGTCCAAACAGAGGATCCGCTTCGGGAAAGTCGTATTCCTGGTTGTAATGTTGGTAAGTTGACGTTGCTCTTATATCCAATAGTTCCTCCCGGCTGTATGTAATAAGACTTAAGATTTCCTGGGGTAACAATGTAAGAAATAATACGTAAAAAAACAAAATACTGCATAGTTTCCTAAGAAAGCGAAGCGAAGCGTCCATCTCTGTCGGCGCCAAACACATGAAGATTTACCAACATGCTCATTCATTTTATAAAAAATATTTGCAGACTACTCACCATGTGGCCATGCTGGAGAGGGGTGCAATCCCATCACCTGGTGATATTTGTAGGGGTATGGCTTAAGGCACATTTTTATTCTGTATATTTGTATTCTTCTTTCCACTCTGTCATTTAGATCATTATTGTGGATTCACTACAATGTTGTTGATCCATCCTGAGTTTACACAGCCATTGAACACTGTAGTTGTTTTAAAATCACCAATGGCCTCATGGTGACATCCCTGAGCAGTTTCCTTCCTGTCGTGCAGCTCAATTCAATACATTGTTCACAGCATAGTTATTAACTTGACCATGCTTAAAGTGATATTCAATGTCTGATTTGTTACTAATACCCATCTACCAATCACTGCCCTTCTTTGGAAGGCTTTGGAAAATCTCCCTGGTCTTTGTAGTTGAATCTGCACTTGAAATGTAATACTTTACTGAGGGACCTTACAGATGTTGTATGTGTAGGGTACAGAGGAAGGGGTAGTCATTCAAAAATCATGTCAGCCCCTATTATTTCACACAGTGAGTCCATGTAACTTATTATGTGATTTGTTAAGACAAATTGTATTCCTGAACTAATTTAGGCTTGCCTATGCAAAGGGGGTGAATACTTATGCAACAACTATTTTATAGTTACTTAATTGTTTTCATTTTGTTTTAATTATTGTTTTAATTATACAGTATAATGCTGCACTGTATAATACAGCATGGCCTTTCTTATTGTAAAACATATTACAGCATCCCTGCTGTAAATCAAAAGTACAGTATTTAGCTGGAAAGTCAGCTGCCAGTATAATGCTGTAAATTTACAGGGAAAAGTTGTACAGTGTAGTGCTTCACAGCTCTGGACTGGCTGGCAGAATTTCTCTAGGTCCTCTCAGAATTTGGAATTTGAACGTGACAGAATGTGACAAAAACAAATCATGACTTTTCGCACTAAACTAAAGATTGATGTGTGACCCCAATCCTAGTCTAATTTAGCCTTGCTGTTGAATATGTAAATGCCATGGGGCCAGCATTTTAATGCTCTGCTTATCCTCTCTAGCACGTTCCTCTTTGCTTTTGCTAATCTGTGCTATTTACCCATTCCCCTCCATAGACTCCAATTACTGCATAATTGCTTGATTGATGTAGATAAAGTCTAGATTAGGTGGAATATCCTACCAATACACACAGGCAGGTAACCTGTGATACAAGTCCGTATTCAACGGACATCGGGAAATGACATGGAAACCGGCTACTAGGGTCAATAGTGAGCGCTGTTACCTTCAAGTAGGCTTTGGTTTTGATAGGATGTTGTGGACAGGAATGACAGATGGGCATAAGTATAAGCATCTGCCTCTGGTTCCAAAGGCCCAGATGCATGTTCGAATCCAGCGATAGAAAGTTGTTTTTTATAGGCATTAAGCCTATCCTAAACCTTAACCCTTAACGTAGCGTTAAACACTTTGACGTTTAGAACAACTGCGAAATTTGACATTTCAGAAACATGAATGAATGTCTAATTCTGACATGAGACTGAGAGCTTGTCGATATACACACGTAGACAGCCACATGCATGCTGACAGTCTCTCCCTGTGTGTCCCTCTGTTTTGGCGGTACACACATTTTAGAATAAACACATTCAGGCACACACATGCACATAAGCACACACTCGTACACACACACACAAACACATACTTCATACCAGTAAAGGCCCCTCTGCTTTCACACATACAAACACTTGCCGACCCAGTAAACTACACCATCCTATTATGCAGCCTATTTGACATCATAGGGACAAACAGTCATAAATTCTACTCTGAGATTATTACAACAGGCAATATCCTTCATTGGTGCAATCACACAACTTTGTCTCACGGCGCCGAATTTACTGTCTCGGAATGCAATGGCAATGCATAACAATCCAATCCATAACAAACTTCAGAGATCATTTTGAAGGATGTAAGTCATTTTGAAACGAGCCTCCACTAAATTCCGACGAAGGCCGTTTCTTTCGCTCCCAAGGCAGAAACATCAATAGCAAGGGAGAGTGCAGCACAACCTATAGCATAGGATGGATCAATACCATAACAAACTCAGTAAAGATTGACTCGAGAACTCTGTGGATCCGTCCAGCCTTAGATTGATGACATGAGGAGGACAAGACAACAGAGTTTCAGTAGAGAGAGAGAGGGAGAGTTTCTCTCCATGGTTCTGAGAAGAGAAAAGCATCATGGAAACTCTCCGTTTCAAGGAGCAATGCATTAACATGGAGATAAGACGCAGGTCGTACTTAGAGTTTCACACCTGTTTTTGTGGTAGGCTTTACCTTAAAGGGATACTTCAGGATTTTGGCAAATTAAGTCCTTTATCTACTTCCCCAGTCAGATGAACTCGTGGATACCATTTTTATGTCTCTGCATCCAGTTTGAAGAAGGTTCCTAACTAGCAATAGTGCATTGCGCTAACGCTAGTTATCATTAGCTCACGAAGTGACCTCTTACTTCCTTCATACTGGACACAGTTCATCTGACCCTGGGGAAGTAGGTGAAGTGCCTCAGTGCCAAAATCCCAAAGTACCCCTTTAGTGCCTTATTCCTTCACGTAACATTTGTTTGACCTTTTTTCACATTCTATGTTACATTTTCTTGGGAAAAAGACAGCCGCAAACCTTTTTCCATCTGCAATCCCCTCCATGGTGCATCTGGACCCTACTCACACAACGGCCGCAATGCCTCAGAGTCCAAAAGGAAAATTACAGAAACACGCAAGTTGAAACACGATATCTGTCCTCCAGGCCTATTCTAAGAGAAAGCCCTTACCATATGTCACGTAACATGGCTCTGACTCTGGCAGCACACAGTAGAAACTAATTGAATTTCCTTATCTGCTTTATAACCCTCTTTTTCTGCTAAATGAAAGAGAAGCCATTTGGAATAGCAGCACATTTGTATTCACCTGCCCCGCCCAGACACTTACAGTCAGTTCACTAACATACTGTACTACTCGCTCAACCCGCTGTTGTTTGGAGGTTGCTGTATGGTTGGGAAGCCCACGTATAATACATGCGGCTATCCCTATATGCTCAAAAGGATTCTTCCCATGCCCGGCTATTAAGTCCGACAAGATAAAAGTCCTGGGAATTGTGGTCACAGCCCCCAGATACAGTTTGCTTCAATGATGTGTATATATATATATTTTTTTTTTTTTTTGTAAAATTAAGTGCTGCGGTTTTTAATGCCCTCGGGTCCTTTAGTGTAAATTGATTCTATTTAAAAAGGTTTCTTACTTGAGAAGCGAAAATAAATGGCTGGAGAGAGAGAGAGAGAGAGAGAGAGAGAGAGAGAGAGAGAGAGAGAGAGAGAGAGAGAGAGAGAGAGAGAGAGAGAGAGAGAGAGAGAGAGAAAATGGACTCTCCCCGGAACTGGCCATGAAAGGGTTGAAAAAAAGAAGCTTGTGAGGTGACCAAAGGAGCCGACCATTAAGGGGTTAACAATCAGACGACCCTAATGAGGGCTGTGCAGCTGTATGTACCACAGAGCCACAGGGTGAAACCACAACGGGGACTTTCGCTATAGAAACACAGTGAGGGGGGTTCCGTATTCTTCTCATCTGTACTATACTTAGTGTCGCACAATACAACAAGATATTAGAGATGGAAAGGTCTATAGCCACACTGTTCACAATAATAATATATTGAACCACATAGCAACCACATAGCGATGAACATCACTGTTGTGTTTGTTCACAACAACATATCAAACTACATAGCTATGAATGTGTGTGTGTGTTCACACTAAAAACAACACATCAAACCACATAGCTATTACCACCATCGTGAGAAATCGTGTCGAAAATCCCTCCTTTTTGTGAAAGCGTGAACAGAGATGCATACGGAGGTTGTTGTTAGGACTCGGAGGGGAGAATCTTCCTAAAGACAAATTAAATGCATCACAATATCATTGTGGAGAAAACTGGTGTTTCAACAGAGTCTATATACCCGTTAAGCTTTTAAGGGAAGAGTGTGGCATGGAGATGACAATGGTATACTAACACTCTCCCTCCCACTCACTCACAAGTACACACTCTCTCTCAGTATTTGTCTTTCTCTATCATGCACACACACGCACACACAGACACACACACACAATATCTAGTGAGAGCTCTCATAAACAGATACTGTTGGGCACTATTGCAGTGAGAGAGCACATACTGTACTGCAATGCTTCATTCAACTGAGACCGTTGATCAGTCCCATTCAAATGACATGCAAATAAGGACAACAATTTCAACACTATGCAAACAACGATTCCCCTACCGGTACTCATTACAATGGCATGTATTGTACGTTTGTTCTATGACGGCTACACAAATACATGTACGTAAATATTGTTTTCATGAGGAATAATTAGCCTTTGCATTCTACAAATTAAAATAAATGCCACACAACATCCAGTCTGTATAATAACTAAGTCCTTAGGTCTATGGCAGAACCGGCTAATACATATTTCAGTGTGAAAGTGTTCAAATATGCCACACAGACTGGACACCCTCCTACTGGCACACATCTCCATGGAAAAGTTAACCCATTCATATTCATGTTCTTTGTAAACAGTGGTCCCAGGCAGTTTCTGAGCATGAGAAGTCCTCTTTCCGCTCGATGGCGCCTTCTGTTTTTACACAGAATGTTTATTCATCTGCCCAAGGGTTTTTGGTGAGGCTTACGAAAACAGTGATATGTTTGATGCGGGAGAGAATCAAGTGGTGTGGTATCTCCAGTCAAATCCAAACCTTAAGGGCAAACTGGGTTGAATGTAAATCACAGCGGTGAGGGATGCTTTCAGACATGCATATTGTAGTGCAGTCAGGGAACCATGAGTTTACTTAGTGTAAAATGTGCAGCACACTATCTCTGCTGTAAAGGCTCATCTCATTCATTACCACGGCGAATTGCAATTTGCTGTGATATGAACTGTAATAGTGTTCCAGAACTTTTTCAGTGACACCTGCCAACTGGTTCGGTTCCCACGACGGCGCCAGAACTGCTGAACCTGATATTCTAGCAGATGTAATGAAACACATCACACCGATTACAATTGGAGCATATCACAAGTCTTTCCAGACTCGATATCACGATGAAATGATCAATATCAAATTACAGTGACATTATTCATACTCTCCGGGTTCCTGTCCTCTGATCATGCCATAACACAGGCAAGATCAATAACATAATTAGCCACCGAGCACATGCATGGCTGTGATACATTATACGGCTGACATAACTTGGCTACCATCGCACAAAAATTACCATATAAAGGAACCTGGGTCATTTATTGCGCAAAGCGCTATGTGGGCAGAGTGACAAACCCCGGCAATTATGGCATGTTACAGCATGCATTAAAACGGGACAGCAGCAGAGGTCAAATACAGGAGACAAATTGCACTTGGGTGACCGGAGCAAAAACATCTGGCATATAGAGCGATGGTGGTCTAGGGAAGCGTTGCTCTGGGCTATTGAGGAAACCCCCCACTCTTTGTATCTGCCTGGATTGCACACAATTCAATACACCTCTCCTTGTGAGAAATCACTCAGATGAAACACAAGAGAGCCATGTGAACTGTGCAAGTGGAGAGGATCGGAAGCCATCACCTATTAGAAGAACCGTAGCAGCAGTCCAGTGTGTGTGTGTACAATGTATGTAAAACCTTGAAGGGCATTTTTTCCCTTCATTCTCTGTACGTAGGCAATGACTTAGAGAGGCACAGCTATACAATGTCAGGTTTCCCTCACCATAGCAACAAACATGGAAACATAAATCTATTTCAGTTACCAAGCGTTGAGTAAGCAGCACTTAAATGCCCCCCCCACACACACACACACACACAATTCAATGTGAATGTGTTATCAGAGATCGGACCATTCATTCCCAGCATACAGGATATGGCCGGGTTCCACCCCCTGTTAATGAACGAGGGTGACATTCCTTCATTGGTGTGTGTTTACTTACAAGGTGTTGGCTGCCCTGGGCCTGAGGATGGGGAGGTAGCCAGTGGAAACATGCACAACACTGCACGCCTAATCGAGCTAAAACAAAGTGCCTTGTAGAAGAGGCCTGGCGAGAACTGATTGAGAGAGTTAGATCAACAAATGTTGTTTCCTCTGGCAACGGATGGAGCCTTTAACACCACCGCTAATCATAGCAAAACAGGGGATCTGTTCGACATTGCACAATAGCAATTACCCAAGTCTAGTCGTGTAGCCTGAGTAAACGCTGCACTAATAGTGGTAGCCGCGAAAGACTACTCTTAGAAAACAACTAGTCTTGATGAGCCTATGTGATTTTGGAAAAGAACGCATTAATTTAAAAAAAACGCCCTCTAAAAACCCCCGAGCCAAAAAAAACAAACGCCAACGAAGGTGCTAACACAGCAAGCCCGCTGTAATATAAATTCCAAGCATTATGTCATTTGGCATCAGGTTGGTGGCAGTGGCACGGTGATGTATACCCTATTGACCTCCTATAGCTCATATAGGGTGATTATGACCGTGTACCACTCCAGTTTGGCACGAGCAGTACAAAGGCTTTCCTGTACTCGTGTAATAGCTTCCCCCTTCGTCTCTCCATCCATCCTGCTGGTGACACGCGCAACCCCATCTTCCCTTTAGAGGTATATAGGCTGGCAACAGGAGCCAGTCTGCAGCTGAAGCCACTCACTTGTCCAGGGGGACACCTCTGTGTCAGTAAGTGGCACGAATTCAAGAGTACTTACACGAGACTCACAATGGGATCAGCAAGTTACCTTTCAAAGCACCAATGTTATTGATGCTGGAAACAATATCACAGTGCCATCAATTTGGAGCAGCTGTTGAGTTTCTGGGGGGGTGTTGCAGGATACTGTAATTGTATACACTGTATCAGTCTTGCGCTGTCACATTTGTTTTGTTTAAGGGATTTCAAACAGGGGAACCAGACTCGTTAAGGGCAAGTCAATAAGGTAGAACCAGAAAGCTGCGAGTGTATCAGAAAAGTTGGAGTAGTTGTTCACATCTGATAGACTTGATGAGCCTATGTGATTTTGGAAAAGAACGCATTAATTTTAAAAACGCTCTGTATAATGTAGGCAATTCAAGCATTGTTATAATCAGTTTTGTTATGGTTCTTTTATGATGAGCCAGGGTGCATGCATAATATGGAAATGCATATAGTTTAATGTAACAGCAATATAAATTCAAGAGGTACATTTTTTTTTTTTTTTTTTATTGGCAGAGATTACATAAAATATTATATTACTTACAATACCACAATCTCTGATGAAAACATACTTGAGCATGTATTTATTATATACTGTTAGGCTACATGTCCCTTATGTAATGGGTTGGCTTTTGCACTGTATTTGCATCCAACCCGTTCATTAGTTTTTGTACGTTGCAGTACAAAGGATCCAATGAAAAACTGGACTATGGTAAGGTGCTTAAACGCAAAACGTTTTGTCATAACTGTGGCACAATGCCAAAACGTGTAACGGGAGAGGGAGAGAGTAGCCTACTGTGAAGGTTTAACAGACAGTTATCTCTGGCTGCGAGAGAACAGATTTACGTTTTTCAACGCGCATAAAAAGACTCGCTGTTATTGCAACATGGAACAGGTGCGTGTGTGTGAGAGATACTAGGAAAGAGGGGATGAGTGTGAGAGAGAGAGCGCGTTCATGCGTGTGTGTGTGTGCGTGCGTGAGGGGGGTGGGGGGTGTCATAGGTTACGTTAGTGTTTTTTTTTGAAGTAGCAGTTGCAGTTACATAGACCCTTACGAATGTTACCTGCGAAACAATGTGCACTAACACATACCTATCCATCGATCCAAATAACCCACATAAAACGCTGTTAGGCCTATATCAAATAATCATGTGACAGGCGTGGCCATGGAATGTTAACGTTATATAGCCAATTTACAGGTCACAGGTTTATCAGACACTAATTACTTGTATCAATGGTGCATCAGCAAATTTGAAATGTACCTGATGATGATCGATGAGTATCCTCTCTTCTCCCTTATGCGGGCTCTCCGGCCACAGGTGATAGCTGGATCCGTAGTTAGGGCTGCTCTTGCTGCTGCTGCCAGTCGCAGACGAGTTCCCTCCGTACGGCTGCGTTGGCGGGTTTACACGAGAGTCGCGGCAGTGGTGCTGCGGCTGGCTGGGGTGCTGTGGCTGGTTGGCTTGGTTCGTCCTCCCTGGCTTATTGCGGTCTTGGTCACAGTGCTGCGGACGCCCCAGTGCGTCTTGCTGATGCCGTTGCAGCAGTGGTGCCTGGTCATTCCGACATAGCTCTCCTGAACCGTTGGCGCAGTAGTTGACAGGGAAGCTGCTCCCCACCAGTAGCTGTTGTTGAGCTCGCAATTGCGGGAGTTGTCGTAGCTGTTGCGGGTCCTGAGTCTGGGACTCGAATGCTCGCCGATTAGCCTCGATTGACTCACATACATTTATAGTGCGCCCCTTCTGCGAGTTTGCTCGGGTTGCTTCAGGGGAGGGGTCCCCGTGTTGGAGTCTACTGTGCTGCTGCTGCTGTTGCTGCAACAACTGCTTCTGGTCTCGGTGCCCTCCTATTTCTCCTCCTCCTCCTCCTCCCCGGCAGCGTTCCACGTTGCTCGCCTGTTGATAATTGTCACTGCTTTGCAAATTATCCCCGTGATTAGATTCCTGCAAAAACAGCAGAGAGGACGACGGCGGCAAAGATGGGGAGGGCTGCGGCGGGTGAGCGAGGGGCTGGCGCTGGTGAGAAAGGCTCGCCTCCTCGGAAAAATTGCAGTGGCAGCTCTGAAAAACAGGCTGCAACGACTGCGGCTGGGAGCCGGCTGCGGCCCAAAGGTTCTGCTGTGGGTGCGCTGGCTGCCCGGCGGGTTCACAGACCCGGTGTGAAGGTCGCTGGGCGATGTCGTAGCTTGTCAGAGGCGGGGAGTCGCCGTGCTGCGGCTGACAGGCATGGATACCTCTCGGAGAGGGCTTGCTCAGACAAGGCAGTTGGTGGTGGTTCAGGTAGTGCGAGGTGGTAGTCGAACGCTCTCTGAAAGACAGGGGAGGGGGCGGCAGACTGAAAACTGGAGCGACTGGGTTTGGGTCTTGGCTCTGCACGCTGCCTCGCTCTTTGTCGGGGATTTGGTGCTGATAGACAGCTCCCGCGTATCGATGCCTCATCCCCTTAATAGCCGCGTCTTACTGTGGATGCTGCTTTGCCTTGTATAGCTCGGACACCCGTTCATTGCGATCCCAGTCCCAGCAGAATAGAGCCGACTCGTCTCATTGGTAGGTTTGACCAGGACCTGCCTTAAAACGTCACTGCACGGCCAAAACACCGGCGTCGTTAGAATATTGGTAGCCACATATGCACACATGTTAGTGTATAGAGCCTCAACGACAACAATGCGCGCAATTAATTTAGTTGACGCGACAACAAAATATGGATGAAAGTGTTAAGATCCTTTGCAGGCTTGATCTATATGGCCAATCATTTACAAATGCATTGGATTTTGACTATGGAATCTCCACTGTTTCCACAACCACCATGCATGTCACCAGACAATCACTTTTCCTCCAACTGCATCTGCATTTGCTGTCTACCCTGAGAGCTATACCATAACCAGGCTTAGCCTACTCGGTTGTGTCACTACTCGTTCTATAGGTCTATAATACGAGGTTCTATAAAACTCTACTTCCAACCATTCAACATAAGCTTGAAATGAAAGGCCTAATTAAAAAGTAATGTAATAACTCTTCGACACCTCAAAAGACCTCACATTCTTGGTCCATGTAGTCCATTCGAGAAAATTGTTTTGAATAATCGTCGAAACCCCTCCTATCTTATCGTTGAGACTTGCAGGTCAGTGTTTAATATTTAATCAAAGGTAGACATGGTTTTGGATTACCAGGCATAAAAAAATCGGCATGATATCATGCACAGCCTGCATGGCTGAGCACAACAACATGTGTAACCATAAGAGGTGCTCACAAGGCCTATGTAAAAACACTAGCTGCTGTCGTATTGTGTTACACACAAAGCATAATGATATGAAAGCATTTTGTTGTCTGGCAAAATGGTAGGATTTGTTGTGTATGCCATTTTAAGACAACCTGCTGATAGATCCGAAGGAGGGAAAGAGCGAGGGCGTGAGCGAGGGAGAGGGGGAAGGGCAAAGAGGGGGAGAGCGCTGTCCATGTAAGAGTTAGCTGGTGAGCGAGCGACAAAAATAATAACCAGTGGCGGTTCTAGCTTGTATGGCTCCCTGGGCGAACCCCCCATTCAACCACCCCCCCAACAAAAAATAAGGTACCATTCTGCACAAACTGTCATTTTTATTCAGACATTTGGAACAACACAAATAAATAATCAATAACATTTATAACTATATAAATATACAAATATATACAAAAATAAGACTCATAAATATCAAAAAGAAGTAACAAAGACAAATAGAAACAAATTGTAGTATATAAATACAAATAAAAAAAGAGAATCTAATTATTACACTATTACCCTACTGCTAACAAAATACACACAAATAATACTACATTGCACAAATCCTATATCACACAAATACACAAATAGAATAACACACTTATAAAGAAGAGAACCTGATTATTACACTATTGGACTTCAAACAAGAAACACAAACTAAATTGCACAACTAATTGCACTAATTGCATTACTAATTGCATTAGTACTGTACAAAGTTAGAGGTGTGATAGATTCCCCCCTCCCTCTACCTCGGGCTTCCAGTGGGGAGACCTGAGGTCAACCTAGCCACGCCCCCCTCCCCATCTTGTACTTCGGAGTGGGAGACCTTCCCAGGCAGTAGCCTGCCTAGCTCACAAACTAGAATCAGGGCGCCCACTCCGACAAGGTTCATTGACCCACAGTCCCACACGGTGACATGATATCATTAACGTGACGTGCAAATGAGCGATAGAAAACCGATCGCGCAAATGTCACCATTCCAAAAACGTTTTTTTTATTTTTTTATTGTATTATTGTTATCATTATTATTATAATTTTTTTTGTGTTTGTGGGCGCCCCGTGCCGCCCCCGGCAAGATGCCGCCCTGGGCGGCTGCCCATGTCGCCTATGCCTAAATCCTCCACTGCAACTAACTGAAGGACAGCGACCAAGGAGGGTGGAAAGGGAGGGGAGGGTGAAACCCCAAATTATATGTGAATGATGATCTGTGTTTACGACAGAAAAGGAGGGGGTAGTGGTTCACTCTCTATTTCGAAGGGGAAAAACACATTTCAAAATAAAACTGACAATAGCCTATAGGCCTAACTTTATAAAACTGACATAAGTCATAAAACTCAAAAATGACATTTTGACAGTTTGTGTAGAAGCTGGAGAGAGTGGGTGGGCAAGAGAGAGGAAGCAAACTCTTTTTCATCATACATTAGGAGTACGTCTTAATAAGTAATACTTTCCAAAGCTGGCTCAGCCATTTTGAGTTTTGATGGGCCTCAGACTGCAGATGTAGACCCTTTCCTCAATAGTTGGGGGGAGGCTTGGGTACACTATGTTTTATAGCTCCTGTGAAAGACTGAAGGAATTCGGAGTAGCCCTGGCCAGCATCACATTAGAAACCTGATCATTTTCATTAAGTAATTGGTCGTTGTGACCTGTGTGGGTTCCTTGGCAAGATGGAGTTTCATTTGGTCGTTTGGGATGCAATGTTACTGCTGCCATATAAATAATTAAATCAAACTTTACAACTCTTACACAAACACAAACGTCCACGAACACGAGTGTTAACACACACAAGCACAAGCACAAGAGCGCGCATTCCAAAACACACACACACACTCACTCATTTACACAGACACTCCACTCCTCCCACCCTCTCGCTCTAGCAAAAAAAGATTGGCATGCCTATTTAATTCCTCTTGGATTTAGCCCACATACCGGTACCCATCCTTCTTAGCTTTACTATTTGCATTAGGAAGCATGTTGTGTGTCTAGCCTTGGTGACATCTCATAAAAAATACTGTGGAAGCTCAGCGACACATAAATGGTAGTGTAGAGAACATGGATGAGGGGAAGCGGTTATACCTAACACAGGAAGCAGATAAGAAGACCTTAATCACAGATGAAGTTGTATATACACTGAACCAAAATAGAAACACAACATGTAAAGTGTTGATCCCATGTTTCATGAGCTTGAGGCCCATTATCTTGCCATTCATCCTCCACCATCACCTCATGTCTCAGCATGATAATGTACGGCCCTGCGTCGCAAGGATCTGTACACAATTCCTGGAAACTGAAAATGTCCCAGTTCTTCCATGGCCTGCATGCTCACCAGACATGTTACGAATTGAACATGTTTGGGATGCCCATGTTTGGGATGCCCTGGATTGATGTATAAGACAGCGTGTTCCAGTTCCCGACAATATCCAACTTCGGACACAGTGGTGTAAAAAGTACCCAATTGTCATACTTGAGTAAAAGTAAAGATACCTTGATAGAAAATGAAAAGTGAAAATCACCCAGCAAAAAACTACTTGAGTTAAAGTCAAAAGTACAAATCATTTCAAATTCCTTATATAATGCAAACCAGGCGGGACCATGTTGTTGTGTTTTGTTTGTTTTATGGATAGCCAGGGGCACACTCCAACACTCAGACATCATTTACAAACAAAGTATCTGTTTAGTGAGTCCGCCAGATCAGAGGCAGAAGGTATGACCAGGGATGTTCTCTTGATAGGTGTGTGAATCAGACCCTTTTCCTTTCCTGCTAAGCATTCAAAGTGTAATGAGTAATTTTGGGTGTCAGGGAAAATGTTTGGAGTAAAAAGTACATTATTTTCTTTAGGAATGTAGTGAAGTAAAAGTAAAAGTAGTCAAAAATATAAATAGTCAAATACAGATACCCCCAAAAACGACTTAAGAAGTACTTTAAAGTATTTTTACTTTACTTTATTCCACTGTTCGCGCAGCCATTGAAGAGGAGTGGGACAACATTCCACAGGCCACAATCAACAGCCTGATCGACTCTGCGAAGGAGATGTGTCGCGCTGCATGAGACAAATGGTGGTCACACCAGACACCGACCGTTTTTTCTGTGACCAACAGATGCATATCTGTACTCCCAGTCATGAAATCCATAGATTAGGGCCTAATGAATTTATTTCAATTGAGTGATTTCCTTATATGAACTGTTAACTCAGTAAAACCGTTGAAGTTGTTGCGTGCTGTGTTCATATTTTTGGTCAGTATAATAAGAGCAGGTGCAGATCAGAGAACATAAAACCCGTTCTATTGAATAGAGGGGAGATGGAAACTATGTTGTGCCGTGGTCAAAGAAGTCAACAAAAATAAGGATGAAACTACAATTGTGAGGATACAGGAGGAAATGGTAATGTTGTATGTGCCTATCAGTTCACAACGCCTTCTGTGTGTATGACCTGTAGGTATGCCCTATTGCATTCTGTAATAAAGATACCGCTTTTTATTACGACCCCCAACCCACCATGTCTCGTCAGACTCAACACCTGTGCAAGTGTAGCATGACATGATTTGGTTAAACAGTGCACACTCTGTGCCTGTCTGCTCTCTGAGTCCAACAGGCTCTGTGTGAATCTCTCCATGTGTAATGAGAGTTGCCTTCTCCCTCGTATTCTCTTTGTGCTCACTGTGTGAAGCGGTGGAGCCGACAGCTGTTGTGGAAACAGGAGAGCGAGAGGAGGCTGTGTTGGGCGGCTGCACTTTTTACATTTAAAGAGACACGCCGCGTTTCAAGTAAATCCCTGCTCCTTTACCTTATACGGAGGGGAGTTCTCATGTGATGGACAGGAGCGACGGCCATCTTGGATTGCTGTCTGTCAATTCAAAGCAACTTGGGTCCATTTGTACGACTTCAATCGGGTGCGATGACTAACAATGGTGGTTCTTACAAGCAGTGAGAGGGCGAGGGTCCTTGGTGCAATGTTATGACACACAGAGGAGGTGACATCCAATAGAAGTGATGCATTTGTACAGCATTGCCAATAGCATGATGAATGACCCCTGAACTCAGAGATATGAGACAGTGACTCACAGGCCTGCCCATCACACACCACACAGAAAGAGAGAGAGAGAAAGAGAGAGAGAGTGAGAGGCATACCCTAGCATTTTCACATGTATTACATGTTAACACCACCATTTCACATGTGAGGAGAATAAGATGTTTTCACCTCACATGTGAATTGTGTTTTCACATGTGAAATGTGCGTTTTCACATGTTAAACACTTTCACGTGAAAAACGGATATGCAGTTTCCCATGTGAAAAACATTCTCATGTGAAAATCCCACTATCACATGTGGAATTGCAAGTTCACAGGTGAAAATCAATCGTGTGAAAATCTAATTGGCAGGTTCACATGTGTAATTACATTTTTGGGGGGTTGGTTAATGGATCACATTCAACTGGCAACATAGTTCTGCTGTATCAAGGTCACTGCCTGTTAAAGGGGCAATCTATAGCTGCTACATACACTTTTGAACTTATAAATGAATGATATGAACCCATTGAATGTCTCATGAGCTTAGTTCTACTGTCGTAACCCATCAGAACCCAAGACAAAGTCAAAGTCACCATTATTAGTCAGTTGTACAACCGAATGCCTTCAACTGAAATGTGTCTTCCGCATTTAACCCAACCCCTCTGAATCAGAGAGGCGCGGGGGGTTGCCTTAATCGACATCCACGTCTTCGGCGCCCGGGGAACAGTGGGTTAACTTGCAACCCTCCGGTTACAAGTCCAACGTGTCCGAAAACCACGTGTCTGACACATGTAAAAATAAATACGTGTTTTGAAAGGGTAGGCACCGTCGACCAGACAGATACTGGCAGGCAGCGGCACTGACATCAGAGCGCCCAATGGTTGAATAGAATTTCTCTGACAGCTAGATCATCAGTTAGATTTACAAACGGCATCCCGCCATCATTCAGGGTAAGGCAGGTACATGGCAAGCCGCTGTTAAATATCAGTTTGCGTGTTAGTATCCAAGCCCCCATAAATGAATGGACCTGCACTGGGCGGACAACTTTGATTAAGTGTTTTCTATTGCAGCCACAAAGAAGTGGGCCCCCGGATGATAAAGTGCCACATGCAGGGAGCAGCTGTAGTACAGCACGCTGGAGCCGGCTCATCGAGATCAGATCCATGTAAAGGGATATTCTGAGGAGCATTCAAGTTCATACACCACTGTGAAAGCGGCGTGAGAAAGAAAGCCTGTTACTGTTTCTGTTACGCCGTGACGTCATGCGCCAATGCAAAGATTAGGGACCAATAAACAATTAGTTACCATGGCCGAGGGATCGCATCCTCCTCTCTACACTGCCTGAACGTGATCCTGCCTTCTCATTAGGGAGGGGGTACACCGTGGTAGGGTTGGTGAGCCCGGTGGCGGTATGAGGTTTTAAATAAATGGATGGATGGTTGGACAGATGGAGGACGAGGGAGGGGTTATAGTTATTAAGGAATGCAGTGAGATTCATGTCGACAAAGCAGAATGTACAGTACTCTAACAACGACAAAGGAGCTCCCCCAAGGAGACAAATCATCAGATTCCCTCCACTGAGCCAATATTGTGGTCCCAGAGGAAGCAGGTTGGAGGAGCAGTTAAGGAAAGGAGAATGGACAAGTTGAATGGGATAAGGACAATGAAAGAGAAGGCCACTCTTGAGGGGGGTCTGAGGCTTGTGATGTCGGAGATGGCCAGGAACAAGGTCCGTACACAACAGTGCTTTGAAAGTGTGTATTGGTGGAGAGTGTGTGTGGGTGGAGAGGTCTGTGTGGAATAGAGGCTATCTAGGTGAAATATGGAAATGAGAGGTAGAAGAGAAACTCATCATTCATGCAAGGTTCAAAGACTCACCCGAGCCTCTCATCCCTTCACAGCCACAACAGCAACACAAAGAAGGGAACTGACCACAGCAAGCAAGCACTTAGAACCGTGGAACCATATTGTTAGCTTGGCCATTGAAAGTAAACAACAGCCTTCCTGATTTAAGTGCTACACATTTACTCCCCTGTGCAAAATCCTATGCCAAGCCTCTAGGTCAAAACATTGACTTTGTAACTGCTATCACAAATGTTCTTCTCTATTCATCATAATTCTATGCATTTTCTTTATTTCACTATACTGTTACTCTAGTAAAAAGATCATATAATGTATCTCAATATAATGTGAGAGAAATAGCCTACCTGATTCATCTGTAGGTTTTGCAGAATTCTCCTGGAGGAAGAAACATCAACGGAGATTATAAATGACAGTAAGAAAATCAATACTCATACTTAGATATAGTACTTTTGGTGTAGGCCTTTAGGCTCTGCTGAAAGTCTTTTGTTGTCTGTGCCAATTGGGGCTCTGGGTAAAATAACCCGATTAAATATTGTTGCCAAGCATGTTTGACTGTAAAAATTGGAATTGTAGCGTCATTGGTCAAATTATTCCCAACGTGGGTGTTTAATAATTTTTTTCTCTCGTCTTTTTTTCTATGGCACTAGCTTGCGCCATGTGCATGTTTACGACAGACTTCCACTGCATAAACACGTTTTTGTAAGTGTGGGGCTTGCGTGTCTCCATTATAAATGATTATGTCCACCGTCCTGAAGTGAAATTAATTATAAATCCAATGCAAACCAAAAATTTGACAGCGAAGATGGTTCTCTTAAAGAAATGCTGACAGTTGCTGTACAATATGTGACGTTCCTCTTCTAAATTAATGCAGGGATTCCTGGTTCTATTTTTAGGTATTGGCGGTAGAGAGCCGTGCGGGGGCGGGTGGAGAAGGGAGGAGGGGGCGCGGGGGTTCCCATGCAGGCAGACTCCAACTGCAGCACGAATACAAAGCTCCCCACGGCGAATCTTTGAATCGTGACCAGGTAACCGGATCAGAATTGAAAAACGGAAAAGTGTCATTTTCACAGAGCTTTTGCGTCTTTTGGCTGGCGACATTGTTGTCATTTTGCTCATGATAAAATGCTGAAATATGGTTGGTGTTGAAATGTCGAAAACAATTTAAGTTTAAGGCAGTATTTTGATATAAATAACATATATTTTGTTTGGGGGCTGACTGCAAGCCTGGCCTAATCACCCAACATCAGTGCCTGACTGAATGGAAACATGTCCCTGCAGCAATGTACCAACATCTAGTGGAAAGCCTTCCCAGAAGAGTGGAGGCTGTTATAGCAGCAAAGGGGTACCAACTCCATATTAATGCCCATGATTTTGGAATGAGATGTTCGATGAGCAGGTGTCCACATACTTTTGGTCATGTAGTGTATATTGAATGTAAAAGGGACACCTTGCTGCAAATTAAACTGACATTTTTTACAAACTCACTCGATTGGAGACCTTCGTTTATTAAGTCCAAGCTTCAGGACCACTGAGTCTAGAAGTAGAACTGAGGCTCAAAATTCAAATCAAATCCCCACAAGCCCCAAAAGAGGGTTCCATCCTGCTCTTTGGAGAGAAGAAAATGGAGTGGAAGAAGAGGCCCAATGAGGTAAAGGATAAAAAAAAACAGGAGGTACCCTGATAGGGAGGAGGGAGGGGAGAAAAGGGATTGTATTAGAAATTAGGGAGGAGAGCGATAGAAAGTGGGAAAGGAGGGGGGGTAAATTCAGATGTTCTGGTCGATAATACTGCCTCACATCCTATGAAAAAACCCAGATCCAATCTGGCCCCTGAATGTTTTTATCCTCTCCTCTTGGTAGGAGAGAGTATGTGGGGCTGCTGTGTGCTCCTGAAAGGTTTGGCTGAGTAATCACAGCAGAGGATTAGCTAGCTCTCTGCCTTAGTCTCCTCAAGGTAGTCTCGCCTGAGAAACTGACTGGACTCTGCTCTTCAGTCCCTACCCCACAGCACTGTAATTAGAGGTCCGCAGGTTTAAAGTGAGATTTTCTGCTTTTAAAGAATTAGTGATTAGTGATTGGGGGGTTTGGGGTTTGGGGTTTGGGGAAAATAAAACTTTGACACCGGTTGATAATCTGATTACAGAACTTTCTGAACTGATAAGCAGGCACTTTTTAATAGGTGATTTGTCTTGTCACACCGAAATACTAATTTGTTACATAAATTGGTGATGGACTAGCCTGGTCCAAGATCTATTTGTGCTGTGTTGTCAACTCCTATGGTTATTCTCATGCCAGATGCCTGATTAACAGCATCTGAGGCATCATTCCCATTCTTGCTGGAGAGGTCATTATGGGTGATCAATCAAGAACACTGCCAAACGCAATACAGCTTTGACTGTATAGCAGTCACATTAGTCTATACGACATTAGGGACTAGTAAATGATAAAAATGACATGACCATTTATGCTAATGATCACATCACACCTAAACTGTATATGTGATTGGAAAAGCCAAGAGGGCCAACAGAAATGTACACGTCCAGCTGTCTCACAACCCACAGCATCTCCATTTGCCCTCTATCACTTCACAGCCCTGTTTCTCTTTAAAAGGTGTCTTTTCCCCGTTATTTTTTAATCCCCTTTCCTCTGAGGAGTGAAATATGATTTCACAGGACATTAAGTGGATGGGGGTTGATCTGGCCTAATTATGGATGTTGGTGACTTTCCCTGTGAGTGTGAAGGGCAAAAGGAGTGTTGCTCAAATCATAATCCCCCTGACTTTGACAGAAAAAGGATTAGTCGAGCGCTACCCTGAGTGTCCATGTGCAGGCTCCCACTGCATCTTGTGTCTATTTAACCCTGTTTCTACTCAGAAGATTTTGACTCTGAAAGATTATGCTCAAACATCAAGAGTGTTTCGTAAAAGAAGCCTTTCAATGAACTAGGTCTTTGTGGCCGAAAATACATAGCCATACAGAAAATAGGTTTGTACAATCTAAGCCTTGTACTCTACTGTCGCTGCTCTGTATGTCTTAAATATATTAGTGTAATGCAGTTTAGTATAATCTCCTTTGTATGGGACCAAGTGGCATGGTGACCCCTGTTGTCTATACAGTAGGGTTTTACCCATACCATATAATAGAGGTGACCCCATGTTTTCTTAATGGCTCTGACCCAAGTGTCATTGCGCAGGTAAATGAAGACGAGTCCAGCCAAATGTACACAAAGCGTTCCCTTCCACCTGACAACCCGGAGACAAATTATCTCTCAACCCCTCTGATATTGTACCTCGGGCACGTGGGAGAAGCAACTTCTACCAGGGTTCACGTGGAAAGAGAAAACACTGTTTCAACGCCATTCAAATGACGGATGGCGGTGAATGTCTGCATGACCTCTGTAGCGGTAAAGGGATGGTACGATGGGAATCCAGCCGAGCCCACCGCGGCGTATCGGGCATGAGAGGTTGGCGGCGGGGCACAGGACCGATGGTTGATTGATGACACACCATAACAACCTCTCGTTACGGGTCACGCTGCACAAGGGTGCCACTCGGCGCAATGATGGACGACCTTAAAACTCCACATAAAAATCAAACCCGGTATAAAACACATTCCCCAGTCTTTTCTTAACCGTAATGTATGTGAGAGAAATCTGTTTCACGATTCATTCCATGCAGACGGTGATGGATGCGAGAGGGAGATGGAGAGAGGGAGTGAGTTTTATTTTATTGTGTGTGTGGACGACAGACTGGGAATGTGAGTGAGAAAGAAGTCCCCTGTCGATTCACGCCAGTCGCCACCATCACCGTCGCTTCTCTCTCTCTATCACACTCTCTCTCTCACTCTCTCTCTCTCTCTCTCTCTCTCTCTCTCTCTCTCTCTCTCTCTCTCTCTCTCTCTCTCTCTCTCTCTCTCTCTCTCTCTCACACACACACACTCTCTCTGTCTGTTGAACATACACACACAGACAACATCTGCTCTATCACTGTATTTCTAGGAAAGAAGCTCTCATGCTGTTCATGCAATGACACCGATAGTATGTGGTATGGCACCATACTGTGGCATGGTATGCCTGAATGTTACTTACCATATACTGTAAGTATGTATGCATACAGAGGTGGCACCACAGGTTCAAAAGTGGTGTGGCAAAATTCATACGTGTCTTTTCTGGGGCCTGGAATTTTTCCTGATCTCATGAACTGGTCAGGTAAAACTCTGGATCCTATTCGTAGGCTATGCCAAAATATTATTATTATAGATAGCTTCCCTTTTCATCTGTGCTATGACTATAGGGCTGGGGTTTTCTTGTCAGGTCATGTGAATTGGAAACACTCCTGGCCAAAGGTGGATCAAACCCTTTCAAACTACCGCAAATCTTGTTATTATTCATTATGAATCTGATATCAAAAGAGCCAGAGACAACAACTTCAGTGAACATCATACTCTGTAGTTTAGTGAACTACACTGAACAAAAATGTTTTGGTCCCATGTTTCATGAGCTGAAATAATAGATCCCAGAAATGTTCCATATGCACAAAATGCTTATTTCTCTCAAATGTTGTGCACAAATTTGTTTAAATCCCTCTTAGAAGCATTTCTCCTTTGCCAAGATAATCCATCCACCTGACAGGTGTGGCATATAAAGAAGCTGATTAAACAGCATGATCATTACACAGGTGCACCTTGTGCTGGGGACAATAAAAGGGCACTCTAAAATGTGCAGTTTTGTAACACAACACAATGCCACAGATGTCCAAATTTTTGAGGGAGTGTGCAATTCGCATGCTGACTGCAGGAATGTCCACCAAAGCTGTTGCCAGATAATCTTATGTTAATTTCTGTACCATAAACTGCCTCTATCATCGTTTTTGAGAATTTGGCAGTACATCCAATCAGACTCACAACTGCAGACCATGTGTATGGCGTCGTGTGGGCGAGCAGTTTGCTGATGTCAACGTTGTGAACAGAGTGCCCATAGTGGTGGTGGGGTTATGGTATGGGCAGGCATAAGCTACGGACCAGGAACACAAATGCATTTTATCGATGGCAATTTGAATGCCGTGACGAGATCCTGAGGCCTTTTTTTAAGGTAACTGTGACCAACAGATGCATATCTGTATGCCCAGTCATGTGAAATCTACAGATTTGGGCCATTTCCTCATCTGAACTATACAGTGAGGGAAAAAAGTATTTGATCCCCTGCTGATTTTGTACGTTTGCCCACTGACAAAGAAATGATCAGTCTATAATTTTAATGGTAGGTTTATTTGAACAGTGAGAGACAGAATAACAACAAAAAAAATCCAGAAAAACGCATGTGAAAAATTTTGTTAATGGAATTGCATTTTAATGAGGGAAATAAGTATTTGACCCCTCTGCAAAACATGACTTAGTACTTGGTGGCAAAACCCTTGATGGCAATCACAGAGGTCAGACGTTTCTTGCAGTTAGCCACCAGCTTAGCACACATCTCAGGAGGGATTTTGTCCCACTCTGATTTGCAGATCTTCTCCAAGTCATTAAGGTTTCGAGGCTGACGTTTGGCAACTCGAACCTTCAGCTTCCTCCACAGATTTTCTATAGGATTAAGGTCTGGAGACTGGCTAGGCCACTCCAGGACCTTAATGTGCTACTTCTTGAGCCACTCCTTTGTTGCCTTGGCCGTGTGTTTTGGGTCATTGTCATGCTGGAATACCCATCCATGACCCATTTTCAATGCCCTGGCTGAGGGAAGGACGTTCTCACCAAAAATTTGATGGCACATGGCCCCGTCCATCGTCCCTTTGATGCGGTGAAGTTGTCCTGTCCCCTTAGCAGAAAAACACCCCCAAAGCATAATGTTTCCACCTCCATGTTTGACGGTGGGCATGGTGTTCTTGGGGTCATAGGCAGCATTCCTCCTCCTCCAAACACGGCGAGTTGAGTTGATGCCAAAGAGCTCCATTTTGGTCTCATCTGACCACAACACTTTCACCCAGATGTCCTCTGAATCATTCAGATGTTCATTGGCAAACTTCAGACGGGCATGTATATGTGCTTTCTTGAGCAGGGGGACCTTGCGGGCGCTGCAGGATTTCAGTCCTTCACGGCGTAGTGTGTTACCAATTGTTTTATTGGTGACTATGGTCCCAGCTGCCTTGAGATCATTGACAAGATCCTCCCGTGTAGTTCTGGGCTGATTCCTCACCGTTCTCATGATCATTGCAACTCCATGAGGTGAGATTTTGCATGGAGCCCCAGGCCGAGGGAGATTTAATTGAGAGAGATTTGGGCTCCCAGCGAGGTGGCTTCCTCTTTTGAGAGAAGAGGAATAATTCTTTTAGAAAGGACTTAGTCTGGCTTGGTGTGGATTTACAATCAGAGGTGTTCCATTTGCGAATAATTGCACCAACTGTTGTCACCTTCTCACCAAGCTGCTTGGCGATGGTCTTGTAGCCCATTCCAGCCTTGTGTAGGTCTACAATCTTGTCCCTGACATCCTTGGAGAGCTCTTTGGTCTTGGCCATGGTGGAGAGTTTGGAATCTGATTGATTGCTTCTGTGGACAGGTGTCTTTTATACAGGTAACAAACTGAGATTAGGAGCACTCCCTTTAAGAGTGAGCTCCTAATCTCAGCTCGTTGCCTGTATAAAAGACACCTGGGAGCCAGAAATCTTTCTGATTGAGAGGGGGTCAAATACTTATTTTCCTCATTAAAATGCAATTCCATTTATAACATTTTTCACATGCGTCTTACTGGATTTTTTTGTTGTTATTCTGTCTCTCACTGTTCAAACAAACCTACCATTAAAATTATAGACTGATCATTTCTTTGTCAGTGGGCAAATGTACAAAATCAGCAGGGGATCAAATACTTTTTTCCCTCACTGTAACTCAGCAAAAGCTTTGAAATTGTTGCATGTTGCATTTATATTTTTGTTCAGTATACTATAGCAGGGCTGTGCGTTATGCAAAGAATGGTTACAATGTCTTTAAATATCAAGGGTTCGGGGTGGCAAACGACCAATGGGGGTCCTGCTTTTTGTTTCACGTCCATGGGCTTATTTACACTAAAGATAACAATTACATCCTTAATAGCATATAACGTGGCTCAGTTGGTAGAGCATGGCACTTGCAACACCAGGGTTGTGGGTTCAATTCCCATGGGGAATGTATGCACTCACTACTGTAGACAAAAATGTAAAACATTATTCAAATAATACAAAACTGTCCTATTTAAAGTTCCAGCTGTCTTGATATCGTAGTAAGAAACCATGTTGATATAGCAATGCTCCAAGAAACACACCTGCTCCAAAATGACTCACATAGAATAGAGAACCGTTTGTACATACTGGCTGCTTTTTCATCAGCCCAAAACTAAAGGTGTAATCCTAATGACACATAAGAAGCTCAAAATTACCATCTTGGGTAAAGACCAAATGTATCCATAATGGAAAGAAAATTGCCTTTATTAATGTATACGCTCCAAATTCATATCATCCTACATTTTTGGATTCTCTGAACAGCATATTGTCAAAATTAACGGAATTCCATTTAGTTATTGGGACAGACATGAATGCCATTTTGGATATGCGGGACAAATCTAATAAAACCAATTACAATCCACATGCAACCAAGGCTCTCCAGCATATACTCTCTGATTACAACCTCATTGATGCCTGCAAGCACATAATCGTAAGTTAAAAGAGGACACTTTCTTCTCAAAAAGGCATAAATCATTCTAACGAATCGATTTCATACTATTTTCTTTAATAAAAAAAATAGAAATTGGACATATGAGCTTGTCTGACCACCATACTTACTAATGCCAACTTCAAATTTCAGAATCTCTTTAAAAAAAATCCACAATATAGCGTTTCAATGTTTCATTACTACAAAATCCTACATTCTGTGATAAATTTGAAATTTAAGTAAATTAATTCATAATGATCAATGAAAATTCAGTCGATGACCCCAGGATTTTATTGGATGCCACCAAAGTTTTTTTTATTAAAAATAACGCAACTGCATTTGCATCTGGGTTGAATAAATCACAATTAAAAAAGATATTAGATTTGGAAAAGTTGTTAACTGTGTTAGAACGTTCTCAATAAACACTCAATTCAGACCAGGTAGCTATTACTCTTTCCAAAGTCACGACATAACTTAATTTATTGATAAAACCGAGAGCAAAGTTTGCCATCCATCGAGTTCGACTCAACCATGGGTTACATGCGGAAGACACATTTCAGTTGAAGGCATTTAGTTGTACAACTGACTAGGTATCCCCCCCTTCCCTTTCCCTTTCATTACTTCCATGGTAAGCGTCCAAGTTGTTTACTGGCCAACATGCTACGCAGTAATGATCAATTAGCTGATATAGCAACTATTGAATCTGAAACATGGGGAAAACTATCAGAGCCCAAATGAATAAATCAAAGATTCTCCCACTTCTATAAAGAACTGCACACCTCTGATTGTAAATCCACACCAAGCCAGACTAAGTCCTTTCTAAAAGAATTATGAACTCCTCTTCTCTCAAAAGAGGAAGCCACCTCGCTGGGAGCCCAAATCTCTCTCAATTAACTCAAAAGGGCATTGGATAGCATGAATAAAGGCAAATCATCTGGATGGGACGGTATTCCCCCGGAGGTCTATTTAACATTTTGGAATCAATTAGGTCCACGATTGCTCTAATGATTAATACAGTCGTTCACAACGGTTAATTTGGGTGAGATGTGAATACAGCACTAATTTAGTTGTTTTTTTTAAAGGTAAGGATCTTAAGTATCTTTGATAAGCACAGATATGAAACTGTTTTCGGGACTTACCTAAATTGGTCCACATGGACCAATTAAGTTAGTTAAAAAGCGTTTATCCTCGGATAACCTCTGTCAACTATTACCTACAGGTAGCTTAGATGCTTCATCAAAAACAACAGCTCCTTGGGCTGTGTTATCTCTCAATGCAGAAAAAGCTTTTGATAGACTAGAATGGTCATATCTCTGCTCTGACTTATGGGAATTGTCTCCAATTTCATGAATATGATTAACACAGCTAGGGTCCCATTTTCAGAATTTTCGCCTGTGTCACGTCCAGGCCTGAGAAGACAGGCTGGCGTGTTTAGTTCTGTTCTAGGTTATCTATTTCTATGTTGGGGTAATGGTTCCCAATTAGAGGCAGCTGTGTGTCATTACCTCTAATTGGGAACCATATATATGTTTGTAGTTTTCACTAGGGGTTTGTGTGTTATTGTTTGTTCATAGCTTTGTTAGTTCATGTGTTATGTGCAACGTTACGATCTTTGTTCATTTTGTTTATTGTTTTGGCCAGTTACGTTGAATAAATAAGAATGTATACTGGATACCTCGCTGCGACTTGGTCCGTCACTTCAGGAGATCATGACAGCCTGTCTGACGTGCCCAAAGTTAAATGCCTGCCACTCAGGGCCAGAAACTAGGATATTCACATAATTAGTACTATTGGATAGGAAACACTCTGAAGTTTCTAAACCCATTAAGATATAGTCTGTGGGTATAACAGAACAGATATAGCAGGCAAAAACCTGAGAGATTTCTGTCCGGAATTCCTTTTTATTTTGCCCTCCACTCACTTTGAAGGCCTGGTAATAGAAGTCAATGGGGAATAGGACACAGGTTGCAGTACCTATGGCTTCCACTGGATGTCAACAGTCTCTGGAAAGTGTCTGGAGGAAATAGCCCTGAGGAGATCCTTATAGAAGAAGAAAGACTACAGGAAGGGAAAAAGGTAAACAACCGTGCACGTTCACGAGAACGTGAACGCGCCCAGCTTTCTTTTCCTCTTATAACGTTTCAGTTACCATCCGTGTAAAATATGATCGCTATTATTCAGAAAAGAATACATAAGGATGCATTATTAATGATTTGTTTGTGAAAAGATGAGAGGTATAACTTGAACGCGTTTTCTTCACTGTACAACGGGCGAGTAGACTGACAATGCTTGGTGGAGTAGCTGAACATAACGTGCCAACCAAACAGAGATTTATGGATATAATGAATTACTTTTTCTAACAAAAGAACCATGGATTCTCTTGTTTGGACACTTGGGAAGCCCTCAGCAGAAGTTATTTGAAAGGTAAGTGATTTATATTAGCTGTGATATGGACATTTTGAGAACCGAGCTGGATATGAATTTATGCTAATGTGGAAAATATGTGAGGTACTAGCCTCAAACAATCAAATGTGGTGCTTTTGTCGTAAAGCCTTTTTGAAATCTGACAACGCAGTGATATTGCCAAGAAGCAGAGCTTTTGATGGCTATGCAACACTTGTATATCGAAGAATGTTAGATATAAAGAATTTTTATTTTGAATTTGCCGCGTTATGTTTGCTCTGAAAACGATCCCGCTAGCGGGATCCGTGCGCAGAGAGGTTAAAATACTATATATCAATCCATCAGCCATAGTTATAAAAGGCAATAAATGTTCTGCTCTGTGCAGAATCACTAGAAGCAGCGGACAAAGCAAACCAATTTCTCCTTTCCTCTTCTTAATATCCATGGAACCCCTGGCCCAAGCAAATTCGTCAATCTAAGGAAATAACACAAATTACTCTAAAATCTACTGATCATTTCATCTCATTATACGCAGACTATATTTTACTACAGTGCATTCGGGAAAGTATTCAGGCCCCTCCACTTTTAAAAAAATGTGGCTGTGTGCTTCAGGTCGTTGTCCTGTTGGAAGGTGAACCTTCGCCCCAGTCTGAGGTCCTGAGCGCTCTGGAGCAGGTTTTCATCAAGGATTTGTCTGTACTTTGCTCCGTTCATCTTTCCCTCGATTCTGACTAGTCTCCCAATCCCTGCCGTGGAAAAACATCCACACAGCATGATGCTGCCACCACCATGCTTCACCGTAGGGATGGTGCCAGGTTTCCTCCAGACGTGACGCTTAGCATTCAGGCCAAAGAGTTCAATCTTGGTTTCCTCAGACCAGGGAATCTTGTTTCTCATGGTCTGAGAGTCCTTTCGGTGTCTTTTGGAAAACTCCAAGCGGGCTGTCATGTGCCTTACTGAGGAGTGGCTTTCGTCTGGCCACTCTACCATAAAGGCCTGATTGGTGGAGTGCTGCAGAGATGGTTGTCCTTCTGGAAGGTTCTCCCATCTTCACAGAGGAACTCTCATACTCTGTCAGAGTGATCATCGGGTTCTTGGTCACCTCCCTGACGAAGGCCCTTCTCTCCCGATTGCTCAGTTTGGCTGGGCGGCCAGCTCTAGGAAGAGTCTTGGTGTTTCAAAACTTCTTAAATTTTCTGTGTTCTTGGGGACCTTCAATGGTGCTGACATTTTTTGGTACCCTTCCCCAGATCTGTGCCTCGACACAATCCTGTCTCGCACAATTCCTTCGACCTCTATATCTAGACCAGGGTTTCTCAAACTCGGTCCTGGGGCCCCCCCTGGGTGCACATTTTGTTTTTTGCCCTAGCACTACACAGCTGATTCAAATAACCAACTCCTCATCAAGCTTTGATTATTGGAGTCAGCTTTGTAGTGCTAGGGCAAAAACCAAAACGTGCACTCAGAGTGGGCCCCAGGACCGAGTTTGGGAAACCCTGATCTAGACAATGGATGAGGACTGAGAATGGGTTGAGTTTTAATTGATTGTTTTTGTAACTGTAACCCCCCCTGAAAAAAAGACAAACCTAACCAAAAAGTTGGTCACAAAAAAATATAACCACTAAACTTGTTGTCCTGGTCTCCATCTGGCCCACCAGAGGTTGGTTCCCTGGTGCTCACAGTAGGAACTGATTGCCTGTAAAATCCATATATTCTATCAGTAAATCAACTACTTTCAACATTTTAATTCATAATAATATCCCCCTTTTTAAGTTCATATCAGTAAGTGTCACTACGCACTTGCTAGTCTGACGCCATTACGGCTGCCTATCTCCGTAGGCCTATTTGTGAAAGTTATGGTGGCGCTACGATCCATCAATTTTCTCTTTCTGCATTAGCCATCCATCTGTTATGGTTGGATATTGTCTGTGTAGACTGTTTGTGTTAGGTTGATGCAATCATTCTGCCAGCAGCTATCTAGCTAATGTTAGCTAGCTAGCGATCTAGCTAGGCTACTAAAGCTAATGTTAGTAGTTTTGTTAGCTAGCTATAGATTGGATCATTCTAGCTAGTTTTAAAGGACGCCTAAACTGCTTTTATTAACACATACCTTGTTTTCCATGAAAATTAGTGTTCGCTCTCTTATGAGGCAGGCAACCAGGCAGATAGGAGAGGAGCATGAGCGAAGAAAGAAACCAAGTACAGAGTCAAACAATGAGGTGCTGGTGAATCCACCTGTCATAGCAAGCGTGGGGGTTGCTACGCGAAATCCCAGGGAGAGGGTTGTATTCACTAGACAAAACAGAGGCAAACGGTCTTAAATTCGTGGTGGTACTACGTACTGTCAACTTGTACAATAAGAAACGTCTGCTTTCATTTTTTCCAAATTTTTCTATTACGTGAACTAATGAATATGTCTGGTAAACACGTTCGGTGCTGCTGCTTTGAAACATTCTGTTCAAGTTCTCAGCAACATTATGCCCACTGAGTGTAAATCCTAAAGATTAGGGACATTGTTTAGATGCAATTTATGCAAATAAACACTCAGACCCAAGCACTCAGACCCAAGCACACTCACACACACAGTCAGATTGTAATGTTTCTCCGTGATGCTGGTAAGGCAGAGTCAGGCGCAGGACAACAAAAATGAGTATTAATATAATTATACTCAAAATATATAATACGAGTGGTGAAAACAAACACTCGAAACACAACAAACAATCATGCACAAAAACATGGGAGAAACAGAGGGTTAAATAAGGAACATGTAATCATGGGAATGTAAACCAGGTGTGTGAAAAAAGACAAAACCAACGGAAAATGAGTAATGGATCGGTGGCGGCTAGAAGACCGGTGACGTCTACCGCCGAACGCCGCCCAAACAAGGAGAGGGACCAACTTCGGCTGAAGTCGTGACAGTACCCCCCCCTTGACACGCGGCTCCGACACCGGCCACGGGGACGACCCGGAGGACGAGGTGCAGGGCGATCCGGGTGGAGATGGTGAAACTCCAGCAGCAACGAAGGGTCTTGGATGTCTCTCACCGGCACCTCCGGACCGTACCCCTCCCACTCCACGAGGTACTGGAGGCCCCCCGCCCGACGCCTTGAGTCCATGATGGCTCAAACAGTATACGCCGGGGCCCCCTCGATGTCCAGAGGAGGCGGAGGAACCTCCCTCACCTCAGAGGTAAGACACATGGAACGAGGGGTTAATACGATAATCTGGGGGAAGCTGTAACTTATAACATACCTCGTTCAATCTCCTCAGGACTTTAAAGGGCCCCACATACCGCAGACCCAGCTTCCGTTAGGTCAGGCGGAGGGGCAGGTTTCGGGTCGAGAACCAGACCCTGTCCCCCGGTGCAAACACCGGGGCCTCACTGCGGTGGCAGTCGGCGCTCGCCTTCTGCCGCCTCACGGCTCGTTGCACATGGGCGGCCTCCCAGGTCTCCTCCGAGCGCCTGAACCATTCATCCACCGCAGGAGCCTCGATCTGGCTCTGATGCCTCGGTGCCAGAACCGGCTGGTACCCCAGTACGCACTGGAAGGGGGAGAGGTTAGTGGAGGAGTAGCGGAGTGAGTTTTGGGCCACCCACATCCTGGTTGACTCTTTCCACCTGCCCGTTACTCTCGGGGTGAAAACCTGAGGTAAGGCTGACCGAGACCCCCAGACGTTCCATGAACGCCCTCCAAATTCTGGACGTGAACTGGGGACCCCTATCAGAAACTCTATCCTCAGGCAACCCGTAATGCCGGAAGACTTGGGTGAACAGTGCCTCCGCAGTCTGTAGGGCCGTAGGGAGACTGGGCAAAGGAAGGAGGCGGCAGGACTTAGAAAACCGATCCACAACGACCAGGATCGTGGTGTTTGCCTGTGACGGCGGAAGATCCGTCAAGAAGTCCACCAACAGGTGTGACCACGGCCGCTGTGGAACGGGTAGGGGTTGTAACTTCCCTCTGGGCAGGTGCCTAGGCGTCTTGCACTGGGCGCACACCGAGCAGGAGGAAACATAAACCCTTACGTCCTTAGCTAAGGTGGACCACCAGTACTTCCCACTAAGACAGCGCACTGTCTGACCGATGCCAGGATGACCAGAGGAGGGTGACGTGTGGGCCCAATAGATCAGACGGTCGCGGACAGCAGGCGGGCGTACATACGCCCAGCTGGACACTGAGGTGGAGTGGGCTCTGTACGTAACCTCCGCGTCCAGCTCCCACACCACCGGTGCCACCAGGCAAGAGGCCGGAAGTATGGGAGTGGGATCCATGGACCGCTCCTCTGTGTCAAACATCCGGGACAGTTCGTCTGCCTTAGTATTTTGGGAACCTGGTCGGTAGGATAGGGTGAAAACAAAACGGGTGAAAAACATGGCCCACCCTGGCGAGGGTTCAGTCACCTCGCCGCCCGGATGTACTCCAGATTGCGGTGGTAGGTCCAGATGAGAAAAGGGTGTTTAGCCCCCTCAAGCCAATGTCTCCACACCTTCAGAGCCTTGACAACAGCCAACAGCTCCCGGTCCCCCACATCATAGTTACGCTCCGCCGAGCTGAGCTTCTTCGAAAAGAAGGCACAAGGTGCGGAGTTTTGTTGCCGTTCCCGAGCGCTGAGACAGCACAGCTCCTATCCCAGCCTCGGACGCGTCCACCTCCACTATAAATGCCAAAGAGGGATCCGGATGAGCCAGCACGGGTGCCGAGGTAAACAGAGCCTTCAGGTGACCAAAAGCCCTGTCCGCTTCAGCTGACCACTGCAGTCGCACCGGTCCCCCCTTCAGCAGTGAGGTAATGGGAGCCGCTACCTGACCAAAGCCCTGGATAAACCTCCGGTAGTAGTTGGCAAACCCTAAGAACCGATGCACTTCCTTTACCGTGATGGGAGTCGGCCAATTACTCACGGCTGAAATGCGGTCACTCTCCATCTCCACCCCTGACGGTGAAATGTGGTACCCTAGGAAGGAGACAGACTGTTGGATGAACAGCCATTTCTCAGCCTTGACATACAGGTCATGCTCCAACAGTCGACCAAGCACCTTGCGCACCAGGGACACATGCTCAGCGCGTGTAGCGGAGTAAATCAGAATGTCGTCGATATACACCACTACACCCTGCCCGAGCAAGTCCCGGAAAATCTCGTCTACAAATGCCTGGAAGACTGATGGAGCATTCATCAACCCGTACGGCATGACGAGGTACTCATAGTGCCCTGAGGTGGTACTAAATGCCGTCTTCCACTCGTCCCCCTCCTGGATACGCACCAGATTGTAAGCGCTCCTGAGATCCAATTTTGTGAAGAAGCGCGCCCCATGCATTGACTCGATCGCACTGGCTATGAGAGACAGTGGGTAGTGTACCTCACAGTGATCTGATTGATACCTCGATAGTCAATACACGGGCGCAGACCTCCATCCTTCTTCTTCACAAAAAAGAAACTTGTGGAGGGACGAATGTATCCCTGCCCCAGATATTCGGAGACATATGTTTCCATAGCCTCCGTCTCCTCCTGTGACAGAGGATGCACGTGACTCCTGGGAAGTGTTGCATCTACCAGGAGATCTATTGCCTTCTTTTTACAATAAGCGAAAGCCAAATCGGCATATTCAGAGGGGATGTGCACAGTGGAGACCTGGTCTGAACTCTCCACCGTAGTCGCACCAATGGAAACACCTACACACCTCCCTGAGCACTATGATAGGCCAACCAGGGTAGGCCCAACACCACAGGAAACGCAGGAGAATCAATGAGGTAGAGACTGTTTCCTCATGACCCTCCTGCGTAACCATGCTTAATGGAGCAGTAGCCTCCCTAATCCGCTCTGACCCTAATGGTCGACTATCTAAGGCGTGCACAGGGAAGGGCATATCAACAGGAACAATGGGGTTCCCTAAACTATGGGCAAATGAACTGTCAATAAAGTTTCCCGCTGCACCTGAATCGACTAGCGCCTTATTCTGGGAATGCGGGGAAAATTCAGGAAATGATATAAACAAAAACATGTGAGCAACAGGGAGCTCTGGGTGAGTCTGGTGCCTACTCACCTGGGGTGACACGATAGTGCCCTGCCTGCTGCCTCGACTCCCTGAGGAACCCCCCCAGCACCGACCAGCAGTGTGCCCTCTGCGGCTACAGAGGGTGCAGGGAATGGCCCCTCCTCCGGCCCCCCTAAGCTCAGTACCTCCCAGCTCCATAGGCGTCGGAGCAGAGGTGCTGGGGGATGGAAATGTCAGGCCCCGATCCAGACGTCCACGGGTGGCCAGCAGGTTATCCAGCCGGATGGACAGGTCCACCAGCTGGTCGAAGGAAGGGTGGTGTCTCTGCATGCCAGCTCCCGCCAAACGTCCTTGCGCAGACTGCATCTGTAATGGTCGATCAGGGCCCTGTCATTCCAACCCCCGCCGGCGGCCAGGGTTCGGAACTCCAGCGCAAAGTCCTGTGCGCTCCTCGTCCCCTGTCTGAGGTGGAACAAGTGTTCACCCGCCGCTCTACCCTCAGTTGGATGGTCGAACACTGCCCGGAAACGGCGGGGGAACTCCTCGTAGTGGTCCAATGCCGCTCCTTCCTCTCCCCATACGGCGTTGGCCCACTCCAGGCCTTTCCCGGATAGACAGGAGACGAGGGCGGACACACTCTCGTGTCCCAAGGGAGCCGGGTGAACGGTCGCCAGGTGAAGGAGGGGTGGACAGCTGTGTGGGTTGTGGAGTGGGAGGTTGTGATGATGGTAGAGGCGCTGGAAAACCTCCTCTCTCCCATCGCTCCATATTTTGCAGCACACGATCCATGGCTGTGCCGAGACTCTGCAACATTGTCGCATGCTGCTGAAGGCGCTCCTCGACTAGTAGAGGAGGGCTGGGTGCTCCTGCTGACTCCATTTGAGGTGCGTGATTCTGTAATGTTTCTCCGTGATGCCGGTAAGGCAGAGTCAGGCGCAGGACAACAAAAATGAGTATTAATATAATTATACTCAAAATGTATCATACGAGTGGTGAAAACAAACACTCGAAACACGGATCAAAAAATACAACAAACAATCACGCACAAAAACATGGGGGAAACAGAGGAACATGTAATCATGGGAATGTAAACCAGGTGTGTGAAAAAAGACAAAACCAACAGAAAATGAATAATGGATAGGTGGCGGCTAGAAGACCCGGTGACGTCAATCGCCGAACACTGCCCGAACAAGGAGAGGGACCAACTTCGGCTGAAGTCGTGACACAGATACATACAGTGAGGGAAAAAAGTATTTGATCCCCTGCTAATTTTATACGTTTGCCCACTGACAAAGAAATGATCAGTCTATAATTTTAATGGTAGGTTTATTTGAATAGTGAGAAACAGAATAACAACAAAAACATCCAGAAAAATGCATGTGAAAAATGTTATATATGGAATTGCATTTTAATGAGGGGAAATAAGTATTTGACCCCCTCTCAATCAGAAAGATTTCTGGCTCCCAGGTGTCTTTTATACAGGTAATGAGCTGAGATTAGGAGCACACTCTTAAAAGGAGTACTCCTAATCTCAGTTTGTTACCTGTATAAAAGACGCCTGTCCACAGAAGCAATCAATCAGATTCCAAACTCTCCACCATGGCCAAGACTAAAGAGCTCTCCAAGGATGTCAGGGACAAGATTGTAGACCTACACAAGGCTGGAATGGGCTACAAGACCATCGCCAAGCAGCTTGGTGAGAAGGTGACAACAGTTGGTGCGATTATTCACAAATGGAAGAAACACAAAAGAACTGTCAATCTCCCTCGGCCTGGGGCTCCATGCAAGATCTCACCTCGTGGAGTTGCAATTATCATGAGAACGGTGAGGAATCAGCCCAGAACTACACGGGAGGATCTTGTCAATGATCTCAAGGCAGCTGGGACCATAGTCACCAAGAAAACAATTGGTAACACACTACGCCGTGAAGGACTGAAATCCTGCAGCGCCCGCAAAGGTCCCCTGCTCAAGAAAGCACATATACATGCCCATCTGAAGTTTGCCAATGAACATCTGAATGATTCAGAGGACATCTGGGTGAAAGTGTTGTGGTCAGATGAGACAAAAATGGAGCTCTTTGGCATCAACTCAACTCACCGTGTTTGGAGGAGGAGGAATGCTGCCTATGACCCCAAGAACACCATGCCCACCGTCAAACATGGAGGTGGAAACATTATGCTTTGGGGGTGTTTTTCTGCTAAGGGGACAGGACAACTTCACCGCATCGAAGGGACGATGGACGGGGCCATGTACCGTCAAATCTTGCGTGAGAACCTCCTTCCCTCAGCCAGGGCATTGAAAATGGGTCGTGGATGGGTATTCCAGCATGACAATGACCCAAAACACACGGCCAAGGCAACAAAGGAGTGGCTCAAGAAGAAACACATTAAGGTCCTGGAGTGGCCTAGCCAGTCTCCAGACCTTAATCCCATAGAAAATCTGTGGAGGGAGCTGAAGGTTCGAGTTGCCAAACGTCAGCCTCGAAACCTTAATGACTTGGAGAAGATCTGCAAAGAGGAGTGGGACAAAATCCCTCCTGAGATGTGTGCTAACCTGGTGGGCAACTGCAATAAACGTCTGACCTCTGTGATTGCCAACAAGGGTTTTGCCACCAAGTACTAAGTCATGTTTTGCAGAGGGGTCAAATACTTATTTCCCTCATTAAAATGCAATTCCATTTATAAAATTTTTCACATGCGTTTTTCTGGATTTTTTTGTTGTTATTCTGTCTCTCACTGTTCAAATAAACCTACCATTAAAATTATAGACTGATAATTTCTTTGTCAGTGGGCAAAAGTACAAAATCAGCAGGGGATCAAATACCTTTTTCCCTCACTGTACACACATACATACACACACACACACACACATGCACACACTTGTGCATACTCTCTCTCTGTCTCACACATATACACACCACCCACAGAGCATTGTTAGCCTATCAAAATGATTCCTTGTCAGGAATATCCCAGCAGCTAATAAATATTAGATAGGAAGCGGATGAAGCCTCCACCCAGGGAGGCTCCCAATAAGGCAGGTGGTGATGCACACTCAACAGTGAAGCGCTGCCCACAGAGATTCCCCGCCAGTTACGAATTCCCTCACAGTGTGTGTTGTGGGGGGATGTCATGTGGCTGAAAGAGTGATGTATTCATCTGTATCTCCATGAAACCTCCAATTGGATTTGCCTTCTCATCATGAACTGCGCAGGATTGTATTGCAAAGCCTCGACCATACAGAGGGATTTCAGGGCTTAAAAGTTTACTTCCGTGAGAAGAGAGGAGGAAGCTGTGCGTCAGCAATTTGGTGTGTGTGTGTGTAAAAGAGCAAGGGGAGAAACGCTGAGCATACATTTGACATACAAGTGCCCAAATAGCATCTCTCTGGTAAGCCAGACCTTTAAGAGAAATGTAGAAAATGGAGTAAAGTCTTGTGTGGGGTGTTCCCATTACCAATTTTGTCTTCATGGGCAGAATCCTAATTTGAGTGTCGCTTGTGTAGCCTAACTCCGATTTAGGCACTAATTCAATTAAATCAGTGGGAGATGTGAGTGAACATTTTAGCTATGCACGTTTATCTCAAGTTACAGTGCCTTCAGAAATGAGTCATACCCCTTCGCTATGACTCTCCAAATTGAGCTCAAGTGCATCCAATTTCCTTTGGTCATCCTTGAGATGTCACTGCAACTTGTTTGGAGTCCACCTGTGGCCAATTCAATTGTTTGGACGTGATTTAGAAAGAAACACACCTGTCTATATAAGGTCCCACAGTTGACAGTGCATGTCAGAGCTGAAACTATACCATGAAGTCCAAGGAACTGTCCGTAGATCTCTGAGATTGAATTGTGATGAAGCATATAACTGGGGAAGGGTAGAAAACAATTTCTACAGTGTTGAAAGTTTCCAAGAGCACAGTGTCCTCCATCATTGGGAAATGTAAAAAAGATGCAACTACCCAGCCTTTGCCTAGAGCTGCCCCTCCGACCAAACTGAGCAACCGGGAAGAAGTACTTTGGTAAGGGAGGTGACCAAGAACCCAATGACCACTATGACAGAACTACAGAGTTCCTTGGCTGAGATGGGAGAACCTGCCAGAAGGACAACAGTCTTGACAGCGCTTCATCAATCTGGGATTTATGTGAGATTGGCCAGACGGAAGCCACTCCTGAGAAAAATGTACATGACAGCACGCCTGGAGTCTGCAAAAAGGCACGTGAAAGACTCCGAGCATAAGGCAAAATATTTTGTGGTCTGATGAGACAAAAGCGCTATGTCTGGAGAAAACCCGGCACAGCTCATCACCCGTCTAACACCATCCCTATCATGAAGCAGGGTGGTGGCAGCATCATGTATGGGTATGATTTTTAGCGGCAGGGACTGGGAGACTAGTAAGGATACAGGGAACAATGATTGTAGCCAAATACATGCAAATCCTTAATGAGAACCTGCTTCAGAGTTCAAATGACCTTAGACATGGGTGAAAATGTACATTCCAACAGGACAATGACCCCAAGCATACAGCCAAAGCAATGCTGGAATGGCTTCAGAGCAAGAATGTGAAAGTCTTTGAGTGGCCCAGACTTGAATCCCATTGAAAATCGGTGGAAAGACTTGAAGATTGCTGTTCTCCGCCGCTCCCCTTTTAACTTAACAGAGCTTGAGAAAATTTGCAAGGAAGAATGGGATAAAATCCCCAAATCCAGATGTGCAAAGCTGATACAGACGACTCAAAGCTGTAATCGCCTCCAAACGTGCTTCTACAAAGTATTGACTCAGTGGTGTGAATACTTATGTAAATTAGATATTTCATATTAAATAAATGTTTAACAATTTCTAAAAACATGTTTTCACTTTGTCATTATGAGGTATTGAGTGGGTGGGGGGAAAAATCTATTGAATCCATTTTGGGGCTTCCGAGTGGCGCAGCGGTCTAAAGTACTGCATCTCAGTGCTAGAGGCATCACTACAGACCCTGGTTCGATCCTGGGCTGTATCACAACCGGCCGTGATCGGGAGACCCATAGGGCGGCGCACAATTTGTTTGGGTTAGGGGAGGGTTTGGCCGGGGTAGACCGTCATTGTAAAATAAGAATTTGTTCTTAACTGACTTGCCTAGTTAAAAATAAAAAATATGAATTCAGGCTGTAACACAACAAAATGTTGAATAAGTCAAGGGGTATGAATACTTTCAGAAGGCACTGTAGCATTCTGCCCCATTAGAGGAGAGAGTATACTAAATTTTTGTCATAGGGAAATGTATGAATCTCCAATGTCTCTCTATACAGTATTGCATTATTATTACTGGGATTCACCCTGTAGAAACAGAGTTTCCAGACGTTTTTGTACCTCAAAGTCCATATTCCATGCCATCTGTTGTATAAACACACAGGGAGAAATTTGCAGGCTTAATTTCCAAATAAATGGGAAAGATTGGCACCATCTAATTAGCATAATGCAGGCTAACAGAATCTACACAACAGATGGCACAGAGTATGGACTCAGCTTGCCTATAGACCACAGGGAAGTATGGAAGCTTTCAACAAACTTGATTTGGGGGTGAACTATCCCTTTAATGCACCATGACTATCTCTTTAATATACTATTGATATTCATATCTCCATGGCTTCACGTTATAGGACATAGGACAAGACATGATCAGAACCAATATTCGGAGTTTCTAAGTGATTAGGTGTAAGGGTTTACTACACTGCTCAAAAAAATAAAGGGAACACTAAAATAACACATCATAGATCTGAATGAATGAAATAATCTTATTAAATACTTTTTCCTTTACATAGTTGAATGTGCTGACAACAAAATCACACAAAAATTATCAATGGAAATCAAATTTATCAACCCATGGAGGTCTGGATTTGGAGTCACACTCAAAATTAAAGTGGAAAACCACACTACAGGCTGATCCAACTTTGATGTAATGTCCTTAAAACAAGTCAAAATGAGGCTCAGTAGTGTGTGTGGCCTCCACGTGCCTGAATGACCTCCCTACAACGCCTGGGCATGCTCCTGATGAGGTGGCGGATGGTCTCCTGAGGGATCTCCTCCAAGACCTGGACTAAAGCATCCGCCAACTCCTGGACAGTCTGTGGTGCAACGTGGCGTTGGTGGATGGAAGCGAGACATGATGTCCCAGATGTGCTCAATTGGATTCAGGTCTGGGGAACGGGCGGGCCAGTCCTTAGCATCAATGCCTTCCTCTTGCAGGAACTGCTGACACACTCCAGCCACATGAGGTCTAGCATTGTCTTGCATTAGGAGGAACCCAGGGCCAACCGCACCAGCATATGGTCTCACAAGGGGTCTGAGGATCTCATCTCGGTACCTAATGGCAGTCAGGCTACCTCTGGCGAGCACATGGAGGGCTGTGCGGCCCCCCAAAGAAATGCCACCCTACACCATGACTGACCCACCGCCAAACCGGTCATGCTGGAGGATGTTGCAGGCAGCAGAACGTTCTCCACGGGCGTCTCCAGACTCTGTCACGTCTGTCACGTGCTCAGTGTGAACCTGCTTTCATCTGTGAAGAGCACAGGCGCCACTGGCGAATTTGCCAATCTTGGTGTTCTCTGGCAAATGCCAAACGTCCTGCACGGTGTTGGGCTGTAAGCACAACCCCACCTGTGGACGTTGGGCCCTCATACCACCCTCATGGAGTCTGTTTCTGACCGTTTGAGCAGACACATGCACATTTGTGGCCTGCTGGAGGTCATTTTGCAGGGCTCTGGCAGTGCTCCTCCTTGCACAAAGGCGGAGGTAGTGGTCCTGCTGCTGGGTTGTTGCCCTCCTCGGCCTCCTCCACGTCTCCTGATGTACTGGCCTGTCTCCTGGTAGCGCCTCCATGCTCTGGACACTACGCTGACAGACACAGCAAACCTTCTTGCCACAGCTCGCATTGATGTGCCATCCTGGATGAGCTGCACTACCTGAGCCACTTGTGTGGGTTGTAGACTCCGTCTCATGCTACCACTAGAGTGAAAGCACCGCCAGCATTCAAAAGTGACCAAAACATCAGCCAGGAAGCATAGGAACTGAGAAGTGGTCTGTGGTCACCACCTTCAGAACCACTCCTTTATTGGGGGTGTCTTGCTAATTGCCTATAATTTCCACCTGTTGTCTATTCCATTTGCACAACAGCATGTGAAATGTATTGTCAATCAGTGTTGCTTCCTAAGTGGACAGTTTGATTTCACAGAAGTGTGATTGACTTGGAGTTACATTGTGTTGTTTAAGTGTTCCCTTTATTTTTGAGCAGTGTATATAGCATTCCTTCAGTAATACTGTATGGTAAAGAAACAGGAATGTTATTCCCACAAAGCTAAAGGGGGGAAGATGGAATTTGAAAATAATAACCACCTTGGTCTGACACCTGGCTAACTAGATTGTCTGCTTCTGGTAATAAGCTGGTGGAGAGAGGCAGGAAATGCATTAACTGATAAACTGGGCCTTGCTGCCCTAGCCTGCGTCCAGTATACGGGCCACCCATCATCTGCAGGCCTGCATTAGGCCCAGGTCCAGGCTCTTTCTGCGACACCACAGCAGCAGCTCCTCCTGCATTGTGTATTGATGAGTGCGGTGGATAAGATGACAGTGTTAAGTGAAACCAGAGCCTCCCGCAGTATCAGGGGGTGTGATTGAACATTTTAACGTGCTCGCTTAACGAGACAGGCCCGGCTCTACTGTAAAGGCCTGGGAGAGAAGTTAAAGCTTCTTGCTCACCCGTCGGCAACCACCACCACTGCAGGGAGAGAGAGAGAGAGAGAGAGAGAGAGAGAGAGAGAGAGAGAGAGAGAGAGAGAGAGAGAGAGAGAGAGAGAGAGAGAGAGAGAGAGAGCACCTCCACTGGAGCCTTAATTATGCATGGGAGCCAGAGTGAGCAAGCAAAAAGAGAGAGAGAGAGAGCACCCTTGAATTGAAACTGAATTGAGAGAGCACCCACTGCAAGTAGGAGGATGAGGGGGGACGAGGGGGGCAGGAGAGCGATAAGTGGAAGGGGGGTGAAAGGTTGTGTCCAGACCTAGAGCTCAAGGGCGAATGTGGTGGGCCATGGGCTGTGGGCTGTGGACACACACAGAAGAGGCCCATGCAATCTACCCATAGGTGATTCTGTTACGCTGCGTTTATTTCTAAAGGAATATGAGAACATCAAAATCATAATATGAAGAGTTTGTGCAAAACTATATATACATTTTCAGAAATGTTGGTAAATTAACTTTTATTGTTTAAGGAACTTATGAAAGGGATTAGTGTGTTTTTTCACTCTCTAATCATGGCATGGGGTTGTTCAATGACCGACGTATGTTTTTTAAATCTATCGTTTTTATTTCAGAGACAAATAATCATGTTTTTTGCTAAAATGCTATCCGCCTCACTCTCAGAGAAGTAAGTAGTTGTGATAGGTTTTAGACAGTCAAATGTAACAAATAACTTTTTTAAAATAAAGAACTGTACAAATGATACATTTGTGACATTCTAAAAATAAATCAAATTAAATTGTTACGAATACGCCGGGGGTCAGGAAGCAGGTGCAGAAAGTGAGTTTAATAATGATACAGTAAATGCAGATAAACAAAACAAGAGAAGTATACAGAATGTGAATCAAAACAATACTGCCTACTGACTGATGGCTATTGAGTGCTAAATAAAGGGAGTTTAATCAAGGAAATAATGATGTCCAGGTGTGCGTAATGATGTGGAGCAGGTGTGCGTAATGGTGGTTGCCAGGGCCGGTGGTTAGTAGACCGGCAACGTCAAGCACCGGAGCAGGAGTAGGTGTGACATCATTACAGTAATATGAGATCTGTATGTAAAACATTTACATTTGTCATAGTCATTTAGCAGATGCTCTTATCCAGGGCGACTTACAGTCAGTGCATTCATCTTAAGATACAGTAGCTAGATGAGACAACCCATATCACAGTCAAATATATAAGAACCTTCCATTCCAGTTAAACAATGGATATACTGTACAGTACAGCGTTTTGCCAAAAAACACATTTTAATACACATCTAAAATCTATGAATTCAAGGGCATTTAAATATTTTGTCTTGCCCTTTCACCCTCTGAATGGCACACATACACAATCCATGTCGCAGTTGTCTCAATGCTTAAAAATCCTTCTTTAACCTGTCTCCTCCCCTTCATCAACACTGATTGAAGTGGATTTAACATCAATAAGGGATCATAGCTTTCACCTGGATTCACCTGGTCAGTCTATGTCATGGAAAGAGCAGGAGTTCATAATGTTGTGATATTTTGCCGCAGGACTTAGAGGGACCCAGCGTCACAGCTTCATTGCTCCAGACCACCACAAGGGGGAGTTAGAGCACTCATTATGCTTTTGGGTCCCAAGGTTTTTATATGACCAGTCACAGCTGGTGACTTTCTTTAGCAAAGATGTCTGACAAAAACATTACGGTGGAAGCAAATGTAAGTAATTATAACGTCATAACGAGTCAAGCAAAGAATGTACAATTGAGAGGAAAATGTTAGTTAATGTAGAGACAAACGATTGTGCGTATTTTTTTTGTCATAAAGTTCATTTACGAAAATTGCTATTTAGCAAGGTTTTTTCAGTCATAGTGTTTTTTTATTTGTATTTTTTTATTTCACCTTTATTTAACCAGGTAGGCCAGTTGAGAACAAGTTCTCATTTACAACTGCGACCTGGCCAAGATAAAGCAAAGCAGTGCGAGACAAACAACAACACAGAGTTACACATGGAATAAACAAATGTACAGTCAATAACACAAAAGGAAAAAAAGTACATATACAGTGTGTGCAAATGGCGTAAGGAGGTAAGGCAATAAATAGGCCATAGCAGCGAAGTAATTACAATTTAGCAACTGAACACTGGAGTGATAGATGTGCAGATGACGATGTGCAAGTAGAAATACTGGTGTGCAAAAGAGCAAAAAAAAAGTAAATAAAAACAATATGGGGATGAGGTAGGTAGTTGGATGGGCTATTTACAGATGGGCTGTGTACAGCTGCAGCAATCGGTAAGCTGCTCAGATAGCTTATGCTTAAAGTTAGTGAGGGAGATATAAGTCTCCAACTTCAGCGATTTTTGCAATTTTTGTATCAAACTCCATTCTTTGAATGATGCTGTGTCTGCATGTATGTATTACAATTATACATTTCAATAGTGTTTACCACTCCTGCTCCTGGGACATCAATGATTACACAGTGTAACTATGCAATAGACTAGAAACATGATTTAAGTAAAGGTTGATTTGTAATTCATATATACAGAAAAAAAACAGTACACTACTTTTCCTATGCATATCTAACTCCCTTCATCTGCATTAATCTGAGGAGGTTTTCCCAGCCATGTGGACGATTGAAAACAGGGCATCAAAGTTTGATTGTCACCAGAGCGGTTTAGAGCATATTACTATTTGCCTGTGAATAACCAGACCCTCATACAAACTTGCTATGCTGAATTCTTGAAGCACAACCGAAGGTGCTGCCATATCCTGCTAGCACGCCCACAAATGAGCCACTCGCGGAGAATGGCGCGTGGAAGAGGGCGAGGAACGAGATGGGAGTAACAATCCAGGCTATTTGCTCTGAGACTGGCATAATAATGTAATGAAACAAGCAGGGAGCAGGTTTCGAACCCTCAACATTCTAGCCTGAAGTCCAGCACGCTATCGACTGTGCCCAAATATATTCGATGGGGTTGGAGCCAATTGTGGCTAAAAACACTTTATCAATTGGAATCTTTAACATGTGGAAAGGGGGAAAAGTATTATTATTCGTTTTTCACGAGCGTAGCAGGCTGTGAATTCTGCTAACAACATTTCTAGGATGGGCTATTAGCTGAACAATAGACTATTCAACCTTTACTAAAGAATTGTCTAATAGCCGAGCTAGGTGTGAACAGTGGCTGGTGCTGAAAATATAGCTAGCTTGTTATGCAAGTCTTGCACACCAACAGATGGAGAATACTACACCAGTCGAGCAATTCATTTCAACAATAAACTTAATATTAATTTTACTTTACAAACAACAAGAGGGCTTAATTGGAGTCTATTTCTTCTGAGCCTAGACCTATATATAATGTTTAGGTCCCATTTTAAGTAATTTGTCATATATTTTGTCTCAAGAGGTAGGATTAACTGTCTGTATGTCACTGTTTGATCATGTGTAGGTGTTTCTATATTTAAAAAAAAAAACTACACATTATCAAACAGTGACATACAGACAGTTAATCCTACCTCTAGAGACAAAATATATGACAATAGAAGTAGGATTTTTTTTATTAGGCATACTTACAATTGCAACTACATAAAACAATTATTTAAAGAAAAAAAAAGTCTGCACGTTCGAACTAAAACAATGTAACTAATAATGAAAAATGCACATTTATAAATACCAAACTCTAAAAATAATTGGAAAGGTAGATACAAATGATTTGTGACATTGTGGTTACAATAAATAATGTAGACAAGATGTAAACAAGATGCTGTGTTTTTATTTACAGTAGTGATGGACAACTGGAGGCATTTTGAAAACAGGTTTTCAAACACTTGTTTTTCACAAGTGTACTGTAGTACTGAAGCAGGTGTAGCCCATCATGCAAATGTTTCCTATTAGCAGGACAATATACTTTTTATAGCCTGGCTACTGTTGTGAAAATCCCTCAACTTTCAATGTATTCGATGCTTAAGTACTCTAAAGTGTTACATTTCTAACTCAAAACAGCAGAACAGTATTTCTTCATCAACATCTTTATGCTTTCGTTAATAAAATAACGAGGAAAGACATTCAAATGCGGATGTTTATTTAAACTACATTTTAGTCGCACTTCCCCCCAGCTCCACGACCACAGGTTAAACCTTGCTTAGATGATGAATGTATTTGTTGCATTGTTTTATCGTCAATTTCTCTAGCCAAAACATCTTGATGGCCTTGACCAGATCGTCTTTGCTTGTCGGCTTGGCAGAGTTACGGATGTTTTCAGTTGATTCCAAACAAGTTGGATTGGGTTTAAATCAGGAGACCTACGTGTAGGAAATAAATATTTTTAGATATACTGCAGGCCTACCATAGGTGTTGTAGGTATTTTATTTATTTATTTATTTATTTTAACCTTTATTTTACTACATAAAGGTTTACTCTGCTGGCATATTGACCCAGTTTATGCCTTCATTTGCAGTGTAAACCCGGGCGGCAGTGTGTTTTGGGTAATTTTTTGCATCCCCCCCCCCCCATGTCTCGCCAGCTTTGATCCATGCCTGGGCCTGCAGGACGCGAAGTTCTATGATTGTCAGACGAATCATTGGATCAAAACTACAGAACAGTACAAAACAAGCGAACACACATGGTTAATGTTCTGAGTTAAAAAAAAAAATTATATATATATATATAAAAACATGTCTTACCGAGCCTTTCCATAAGTCCACTCCAGTTTCTTCAACTGTCTTCTGACTGTGATTAGTGCGATGTTGATGTTGTGCCGTGATGCCAGCAGATTATAGATGGCCTTTGCCGATCGCTCTTCTTCATTCATCAGTGAGTCGATGGCTTAAATAATCTAGCTGGAAATGAAATACAATGTACAAATGTGCAGCATACAGTAAAGACCAGCAGTCGATTTATTTAAGCATTATTTTTTTGCATTATTAGGCCTAATTTACAGTATTGTCGCCTACTGTACCTGTTCATTTTTCTGGGCTTTCGCGTTCGGTGTAAAACAGGAATCTGATGATAGTGTTTGCGAATAGCACTGTCCGTGACCAAAATCCCCAAGTCTACCAGTATTTTTGAAATGTCTCCAGTAGATTCTTATTTACAAGGACTGCCTACCCCTTCCTCCCTGTCGGGGAATTGAATCCCGGTCTCCCGCATGCCCGCATTCTCTAGTACAGACATGGCCTGCTCTTAGGCACTTTTCCATGTTTACTACCGTATGTATTGTAGGCTATGTTTACTTGTCAGACTGCACAGTAGCCTAATAAACAGATGCTGGTGGCTTATATATTCAAAATGCTTTAAATGCTTTATTATCCAAATGTAAAAGCATATACTGTACAGTACTGTATTTCTTAATCAGCATCTTTATGCTTTCGTTTATAAAATAAGGATAAAAATACTCTTTGAAAATGCAGATGTTGATTTAGTTCTGGATCCATAACGAATTACTATGGGAATAAATATCACTGATTTACAGAAATATTGGAACAAAGTTATCCAATATCCAATAGGCAAACAATTTAGAATCCTCCAATGTCACGTTGTACAGCGCCATATTTTCCATTCCATCCTAACAGAAACCCTGAGGGTTTTGTTTTTCTCGGAATAGAAACACCATAATATTAATCAAATTAATTACAAAAAAGTTTTTAAATTCTCTGATAATGCCAATATGGAAGAATATCAAATGCTTCTCAAAGATGCCCTCTGGTGGTCAAGCTAGCACTAACTTGCATTAACAGAAAAAATGCCTGACAATTAAATAACGCTGTGCAGCAGCCCGCAAGGAGGAACCACTAGATATGGCTCTGTCCCATTTGTGAACATCCTCAATATGATACATTTTTACATTTAAGTCATTTAGCAGTAGCTTTTATCCAGAGCAACTTATAATTAGGGCATTCATCTTAATCTAACTTCACTGTCCAATTTACAGTAGCTATTACAGTGAAAGAATACCATGCTATTGTTTGAAGAGAGTGCACAATTTTGAACATGAGAAGTTATTAATAAACAAATTAGGCACATTTGGGCAGTCTTGATACAACATTTTTAACACAAATGCAATGGTTCATTGGATCAAGCAACTTTGCACATACACTGATGCCATCTAGTGGCCAAAATCTAAATTGGACCTGGGCTGGAATAATACATTTTGGCCTTTCTCTTGCATTTCAAAGATGATGGTACAAAAAAATACGAAAGAACGGTTGGTTTTTTCTTTGTATTATCTTTTACCAGATCTATTGTGTTATATTCTACTACATTCCTTTCACATTTCCATAAGTTTCAAAGTGTTTCCTTTCAAATGGTACCAAGAATATGCATATCCTTGCTTCAGGGCCTGAGCTACAAGCAGTTAGATTTGGGTATGTAATTTTAGGCGAAAATTGAAAAAGAAAAATCCTCAATACATAATAATAATAAGAATCAGCAAAGTCAGTTGTAGTAGGAAAATATGATTTGAGATCAGTGGAGGCTGCTGAGGGGAGGACGCCTCGTAAAAATGGCTAGAATGGAGTTAATGGAATGGTATCAAACAGTTTTCATGTGTTTGATACCATTCCATTGACTCCATTATAGCTAGAACACTAGCTGGAATGGAATCCAGCCATTATTATGAGCAGTCCTCCCCTCAGCAGCCTCCACTGTTTAAGATACTCTGTGAAGAGGTACTCTGATTTGTTGAAAAACAATACAGCACTGACTTTGTGTTGATACGGCAAGTGTCAGGTGTAGTAAGTGTCAAAGGTGGAAAATGTACAGGTTATTTTGGATCCCCAGAACAGACAATACTGCACAAAGGTTAGCTGTTAAATACACAGTCTTTATTGTAGAAAATTCATGGGGAGAAGACAGTACTCGTTGGTAGGGCAAAACAAAACTAACACACATGGACAGTGGGGCCACCTAAGGCCCTATAGTGGCAAGAACTGGTCCTAACGACAGGCAGTGTAAACCAAAAGGGCAAATTTGTGCAGCAAAAAGTAAATATCAAACACAGCAAATCCCAAACTTGGGATGCAAAACCACACGATTCTGTTTAAATGAGTAGCACACTAAACCACAGAAACAACACAACACACTCTCACGTGTGCACAGCAAACTATGAAACTTACTCAATATCACACGTGAGAGTGGCAAACAAGGTACCAAAACTAGCCAGAGGAAACCAAGCATAAAGCATCTATAGCCTAACCTCTCTCTTTAGAGATGTTGACAAGTTTGACTTCTATAAATAAATGCAGCTAATCAGGATACAGAACCAGCCACCACAGGCTAGATTCATGGTGGCGAAATAGCTGTGAATGTACAAGTAAAGGTACTCCATCCTCTCGTTCACAGCCAGAGCCGACCAAAAAATAATACATTATTACACTGCCCATCTCACCAGACCAGATGAGTCTCAGATTGATGGAGTTTCTAGGGTTGCAGGCTTTCAGGAATTTGTTTACAGTCTGTTTGGGGTTCTTCTCTCGCAGTAGCTGACGTCACTCAGCTGCGACAGTCTCCGTGGTAACAGCGGTAAACACGGAAGTGGCGCTTCCGGCTTGCTTAGTTCGGTAGTTAGTAGTGACTGGAGGAGCGAACACAAAGCAGGGTTCAATGGAAAGCCTGACAAACAGGCAGTAGAATAGACTCACGCATTTCAGAGAGACAATAGGAAGTGCGTTGTCGCTTGTCCCCTCTCCGTAGGCGCGTGCTTCAGCGGGTCCATCTCTGTGGGCATCCGAATCCAGACCAGCGGAGATGACTAGGAGGGAACAAGACAAAGCGAATGAATACTCAGAACACTCAAAGGCAATAGAGTCTAATTCAATCGTAACTTTTGGAAAGGCTTTGTCTGCGTTGAGCCCCACTCCAGTTGTCCTCGGCAGCCATGTTCCTCCCTGGAGTGGCAGGTCAACTTCCTCCTTCCACCGGCGTCCTGGATGAGTTTCTGCTCGGCTCTTTTATTCGGTGTCCGCCGGATCTGGCGGCTAACAAGACTAATCTAATCTCTCCTCGTCTCCGGGGACAGATTGCAGATGGAGAATTCCAATTAACTTGAGGAAAAGAGACAGCAAGAGAGAGAGCGACTGGCACAAAACAACAATGCTGTTCTCCCCTCATGTCCTATAGTCCATACACCCATCCCACAGTTCTAGTCCTTTAGGCTACTAAAATCAAATCAAATTTTATTGGTCACTTACACATATTTAGCAGATGTTATTACGGGTGTAGCGAAATGCTTGTGTTCTTAGCTCCAACAATGCAGTAGTATCTAACAATACACAACAATGCGCACAAATCTAAAAGTAAAAGAATGGAATTAAGAGAGATATATATAGCAATGTAGTAGTGGCATTGACTAAAATACAGTAGAATAGAATACAGTATATATATATATATGAGATGAGTAAAAAAGTTTGTAAACATTATTTAAACATTATTAAAGTGAGTATTGTTCCATTATTAAAGTGGCCACTGATTCCAAGTATATGTATATAGGGCAGCAGCCTCTAAGGTGCAGGATTGCGTAACCAGGTGGAAGCCGGCTAGTGATGGCTATTTAATAGTCTGATGGCCTTGAGATAGAAGCTGTTTTTCAGTCTCTCGGTCCCAGCTTTGATGCACCTGTACTTTGTGAGGGTTTTAGGGGCCAAGCCAAATTTCTTCAGCCTCCTGAGGTTGAAGAGGCGCTGTTGCGCCTTCTTCACCACACTGTCTGTGTGGGTGGACCATTTCAGACTGTCAGTGATGTGTACGTCGAGGAGCTTTCCACCTTCTCCACTATGGTCCCATCTATATGGAAAGGGGCGTGCTCCCTCTGCTGTTTCCTGAAGTCCACGATCAGCTCCTTTGTTTTGTTGACGTTGAGTGAGAGGTTATTTTCCTGGCACCACACTCCCAGAGGCGCTGTTGCGCCTTCTTCACCACACTGTCTGTGTGGGTGGACCATTTCAGATTGTCAGTGATGTGTACGTCGAGGAGCTTTCCACCTTCTCCACTACGGTCCCGTCTATATGGAAAGGGGCGTGCTCCCTCTGATGTTTCCTGAAGTCCACGATCAGCTCCTTTGTTTTGTTGACGTTGAGTGAGAGGTTATTTTCCTGGCACCACACTCCCAGAGCACTCACCTCCTCCCTGTAGGCTGTTTCGTCATTGTTGGTAATCAGGCCTACTACTGTTGTGACGTCTGCAAACTTGATGATTGAGTTGGAGGCGTGCGTGGCCACGCAGTCATGGGTGAACAGGGAGTACAGGAGGGGGCTGAGCACGCACCCTTGAGGGGCCCCTGTGTTGAGGATCAGCGAAGTGGAGGTGTTGTTTCCTACCTTCACCTCCTGGGGGGCGGCCCGTCAGGAAGTCCAGGACCCAGTTGCACAGGGCGGGGTTCAGACCCAGGGTCCAGAGCTTAATGATGAGCTTGGAGGGTAGAATGGTGTTGAATGCTGAGCTATTGTCAATGAACAGCATTCTTACACAGGTATTCCTCTTCTCCAGATGGGATAGGGCAGTGTGCAGTGCGATGACGATTGCATCGTCTGTGGATCTATTGGGACGGTAAGCAAATTGAAGTGGGTCTAGCGTATCAGGTAAGGTAGAGGTGACAATATCATTACACCAGCGGTGTAATGTACTTAAGTAAAAAATACTTTAAAGTACTACTTAAGTTATTTTTTGGGGTATCTGTACTTTACTTTACAATTTATATTTTGGACTATTTATAGTTTTACTTCACTAAATTCCTAAAGAAAATATTGTACTTTTTACTCCATACATTTTCCCTGACAACCAAAAGTACCCGTTACATTTTTAATGCTTAGCAGGACTGTTCAATTGTTAAATTCACGCACTTATCAAGAGAACACATGGTCATCCATACTGCCCCTGGCCTGGCGGACTCACTAAACACAAATTAATCTTTTGTAAATAATCTCTGAGAGTTGGAGTGTGCCCCTGGCTATCCGTAAATAAACAAGAAAATGACGCTGTCTACTTTGCTTAATATAAGTAATTTTAAGTGATTTATACTTTTGCATTTGATACTTAAGTACATTTTAGAAATTACAATTACTTTTGATACTTAAGTATATTTCAAACCAAATACTTTTAGACTTTCACTCAAGTAGAATTTTACTGGCTGACTTGTGTGTCACTTTTACTTGAGTAACCTTCTATTAAGGTATCTATACTTTTACTCAAGTATGACAACTGGGTACTTTTTCCACCACTGTCCATCACAGTACAATACAACATGTCCACTTGTAACATACACTACCGTTCAAAAGTTTGGGGTCACTTAGAAATGTCCTTGTTTTTTAAAGAATAGGTATTTTTTTGTCCATTAAAATAACATAGAATTGATCAGAAATACAGTGTAGACATTGTTAATGTTGTAAATGACAATTGTAGCTATAAATGGCTGATTCTTAAAGAGTAGTGGGAGGCCCCGGTGCACAACTGAGCAAGAGGACAAGTACATTAGAGTGTCTAGCTTGAGAAACAGACGCCTCACAAGTCCTCAACTGGCAGCTTCATTAAATAGTTCCCGCAAAACACCAGTCTCAACGTCAACAGTGAAGAGGCGACTCCGGGATGCTGGCCTTCTTGGCAGTTCCTCTGTCCAGTGTCTGTGTTCTTTTGCCCATCTTAATCTTTTATTTTTATTGGCCAGTCTGATATATGGCTTTTTATTTGCAACTCTGCCTAGAAGGCCAGCATCCCGGAGTCGCATCTTCACTGTTGACGTTGAGACTGGTGTTTTGCAGGTACTATTTAATGAAGCTGCCAGTTGAGGACTTGTGAGGCATCTGTTTCTCAAACTAGACACTCAAATGTACTTGTCCTCTTGCTCAGTTGTGCACCGGGGCCTCCCACTCCTCTTTCTATTCTGGTTAGAGCCAGTTTGCGCTGTTCTGTGAAGGGAGTAGTACACAGCGTTGTATGAGATCTTCAGTTTCTTGGCAATTTCTCGAATGGAATAGCCATTTCTCTGAACAAGAATAGACTGACGAGTTTCAGAAGAAGGTTCTTTGTTTCTGGCCATTTTGAGCCTTTAATCGAACCCACAAATGCTGATGCTCCAGATACTCAACTAGTTGAAGAAGGACAGTTTTATTGCTTCTTTAATCAGGACAACAGTTTTCAGGTGTGCTAACATAATTGCAAAATGATTTTCTAATGATCAATTAGCATTTTAAAATGATAAACCTGGATTAGCTAACACAACGTGCCATTGGAACACAGGAGTGATGGTTGCTGATATTGGGCCTCTGTATGCCTGTGTAGATATTTCATTAAAAATCAGCTGTTTCAAGCTACAATAGTCATTTACAACATTAACAATGTCTACACTGTATTTCTGATCATTTATTTTAATGGACAAAACATTTGCTTTTCTTTCAAAAACAAGGATATTTCTAAGTGACCCCAAACTTTTGAACGGTAGTGTAAGTGTTAAATGAATGGTAATAAGTGTCATTTAATTATTCCAGGCCTGATTATCATTTAAAAAGAAGAATCAGACAAAGCATAAGTGTTTAAAGATTTGTATTGAAATTATTCCACTATTATGACATAGAAAGAGACAGACCAAATTAATAGCAAGCAGCACCAGCATTCAGGAGTATTTTCTTAACATCCCATTGGCAGTAAACAGCTCAGTCACAGGAGAGATGAAAGGTGCAGTGTTGCAATGGGGAGCAGCTGTGACAGAGCAGCTGGGGTAATCGTGTCTGGGGCCTTGCCCCCCACCCCCCGTCTCTCATCCTACTCTCCCCTCATTCCCTCTCACTCTCACTCACACACACACTCTCCCTTCTCTCCCTTCTCTCTCTTCCTCTCTCTCCCTCTCTGAGTCTGTGGCGGGTCACATCGTCTAGCGAGAGGTGGAGGCATTTCCCCTGGCACAGGCACCCGCCACCGCATTCCAGGGCAGATGCGGGCACAGCTGAGTCTGCATGCCCTCTCCAATCAGTATCAACAGTAGGCCCCTTAGAGAACACACGCGCCACGGCATCAAACATTAGAGCGAGCACAGGGCCGGTTAGTAATTGCATCACATTAAGAGCTGGCGCTGCCAAGTGAAATGGCATCACGTCGGAGTTATCGCAGCATACGGAGCGATAGCATCCCTGTAGAGTAAACACAGAGGCAGAGAAAGAGCGAGAGAGCATAGTATCACAGTTAGGATACAAAAACAAGGCAATAGTGAGCACCCTGTTAACCATGTTAGTGGTTGTGGAGAGAGCCGAGGATAATAATGGCGTCAGCCACATCACAACAACAATACTCAAAGAATACCCCTCACTCAGTCCTCCCTACCTTATTGGCATATAAGGATAAGAAGACTGGATGGGATGCCACCACATTGCTGCTGTCAGGTAGCTGTTACCTATCAGGTAGTTTGCAATCAGTGGCTATGGAGGAGAACATAAAAGGATGCTATTTACATAAAGACGATTGGGACATTGGTCTATCGCGTTACACCTGTGCGTAAGTCAGTCAGGGCAAGAGCGTCTGCTAAACAGATCAGATGTAACGTATGCTATAGTTGATACAGCTTAGGGCAATAGCATCAGATGAGTCTTGAGGCAGCGAGGAGCGATTGCATCACGTTAGAGCAAAATAGGCCTGCAGTAACAGTAGTCCGCCGCTCCCATACTGCCCTCTACCAGCTCAGTCTATTAGTTCAGCATCACTACCTCCCAGTGGCCCAAGGTTATCGTAAGGCACTGATAATGTCTTGTGTGTGTGTGTGTGTGTGTGTGTGTGTGTGTGTGTGTGTGTGTGTGTGTGTGTGTGTGTGTGTGTGTGTGTGTGTGTGTGTGTGCGGACGTGTTTAACTATTCTTGTGGGGACCAGAAGTCCAGAAGTCCCCACGGGGAAATTGTTTTAGTCCCCACGAGGTCCATTGCTATTTCTAAGGGGTTTAGGGTTAAGGTTAGAATAAGTGTTCGGATTTGAATTACGTTAAGGGTTAGGGTTAAGAGCTAGGGTTAGGGTTAAGGTTAGGTTTTGGGGTTAAGGTTAGGGTAAGAGTATGGGTTAGGGTTAGGGTTAGGATTAGGGAAAATAGCATTTTGAATGGAACTGAATTGTGTGTCCCCTCAAGACTGTGTGTGTGTGTGTGTGTGTATATGCATGTGTTCCGGCATTGTGCTGACCTGATTAACTGGATATAATGACTTGCATATGGATGAACATACTATAGGGCCAGAAGGGATTAAGGGAGTACAGTTAATTACTTGACTTTGGTCTGTAGTGGTAGTGGAGGGGACTATAGGCTATAGTGTAAAGTAATAGGGTCGAAGGGCTACTTAGACTTATGGTACGGTCCCCGTGCACCAAGTATCTTAATCTCCCCCTTTACAGTACCTCACCACTGGGATCTATACAAGTACACCAAAAAAGGAACTATTAGACAATTGTGCAATGATTCACTTCACCCATTTCCATCCTCAAAAAATATTGCTTTGAAATGTCTTATAAATGTCACATAAATAGTGTATCTGGGCATTACGAACTGTATTAAACAAAATGAAGTGGATTCATAAATCCCTGGACATTGGATGGCTGAGCAGGCAGGGACGTGGGCAACTCGTCTTACTGAGGGACCCAACAAGGCCACTGTTGCCTTCCTGTGATCATGACGTGTCACGACCAGCCACAGCACACCATCACTCACCAGAGGCCATCCTGTAAACTAGTGGGCACCGTCATCCACTTGATCATTTCATTGTCACTTCCTTCCGATTCGAAGATACTCGTCTTGCATGACACCAAGTCCTTCTCAGACTGAGGCAGTCCTAATATGGACACCGTAGCAATGGTTTCATCTTGCATTGTATGATGTGTTTCATCTTTTTAGGCCTCTTGCTAGACGAACCCGATGCTGGACTAAAAAAAGATCCTGATGTAACCCAACAATAACCCATTCGTATGAAATGAGCCAAAGATGTTTTCAACTTCTAGTGTTTATTAGGTGTTATATAAGGCACAGATAATACAGTCATAACACCTCCAGTCATCAGTGCGTATCAAAACAGCCTGAGACAGGGCTGCAGGTAAAACTGTCCCACTCTGCTGTTCTGCACCTGAGGAGGAGATTCCCTAGGGAGGCATGATCACAGGATGTTTCTACTGCAGCTGTCGCTGGTCATGTCTTTTAACAGTTACCACCGAACACAGAGCCCAGGTAGAGAGAGGAGAGATGAATTTAGTATACTTTGTGTACCCATACATGCATTCCAACATGCTTGCACATACTCTACATGTTTACCTAGACACACACACACACACACACTTCTAACGTTTCCAACCATGACACTTTTACTGTTGGAAACAGGAGGCCTGTGAGTCATTTCATTTACATGAAAATTGACACCCACCAGTCCAACGTACTCTCCTGGCTCGTGTGTGTGTGTGTGTGTGTGTGTGTGTGTGTGTGTGTGTGTGTGTGTGTGTGTGTGTGTGTGTGTGTGTGTGTGTGTGTGTGTGTGTGTAGACTGTGGGCGCTAAGAGAAGGTGCTATTCTCTAAAACTTGGGCAGCGTGATAGAGAGTTTCGATTCATTACCATTGCAAGTTTAGCAGCTTCGATGTCTCTCTCAAGAGCACAAATAATGTACAGAGGTAGTCGTCTTAATCAAATCAAATCAAACTTTATTTGTCACATGCACCGAATACAACGTGTAGACGTTACCGTGAAATGCTTACTTACAAGCCCTTAACCAACAATGCAGTTCAATAAAGAGCTAAGAAAATATTTACCAAATAAACTAAAGTAAAATAATAATCAAAAGTAACACAATAAAATAACAAAAACAAGACTATATACAGGGGATACCGGTACCGAGTAAATGTGCGGGGGTACAGTTTAGTCGAGGTAATTTGTAGGGGTGAAGTGACTATGCATAGATAATAAACAGCGAGTAGCAGCAGTGTTAAAAATAAATGGAGGGTGGGGGGTGTCAATGTAAATAATCTGGTGGCCATTTGGTTAATTGTTTGGCTGGCTTGGCGCTCCCACCGCTTGCCGTGCGGTAGCAGAGAACCCAACAGTCTATGACTTGGGTGACGAGTCTTTGACAATTTTTGGGGCTTTCCTCTATCAAGGCAGTTTAACAGCTATCCAAAGCTTTTTAATGTTGTGTTCATTATGAATAATTACTGGCTATACTGATGATTATCTTATAATCAGATTGGAGATTTTATCAGGAAGAGATCAAGTATCTGAAGGTAAATGGCACCGTTATATGGATTGTAGAAACAAACTATAGACAGGAAGGACATTGGTGGCAATTAGATATAGAAGTGACAGAATGAGCTCATTATCTGGCAAATCAGTGGTTCTCAGTCACTCACTATTTGGTCAAATAAGTGAAACTATGATAGTAAAATGCAGACAACGCAATGTTCATATACAATAGATATCTGATGCCCTCTGGTGGTGGACAACAAACTGCAAACACACTACTTGCGTTTCCAACCCCAACAGTTACGGCTAGAAGAGATCCAGCGTTTGTCAAATTAACGTAAAAGAAATCTGACGTTAATTTGACAAAAACTGGATACCTTCTAGCCATGACCCAACCGAACCAGTATTGGTTGTGGACGGTTAATCCCATTTAATGTCACTCATTTCAGGACATGACAAGAAATTCTCAATATGTTTTTTTTTTCTCTCAAGTTAATCAACCTTGCAGGAAATGCAGTAGGCCTAATATAGATAGGGTTCAATTTACAGAATTGCTGGTTACTACCCAGAGGCACCCCCATTCGTGTTGAAATATAAACATGTGCACCCCTATACAATTTTGGTTCATCCCAGAATTTATAGGGCACCTTCAAAAGTCAATGTGCAATTTCAACTGCAACTGTGGGCAATCAATGTTAACGTGATCATTTGATATTAGGCTTATTGGATGGATAAATTCAGTGAGTCAATAACCTACTACGGGAGGTGAAAATAAAATTAGACTTTTTATTTATTTAACCTGTATTTAACTAGGCAAGTCAGTAAAGAACAAATTCTCATTTGCAATGACAGCGGGTTAACTGCCTTGTTCAGGAGCAGAATGACAATTTTTACATTGTCAGCTCAGGGATTTGATCTAGCAACCTTTCAGTTACTGGCCCAACACTTTAACCACTAGGCTACGCACTGCCCCTTTCAACACCTAACCCCTGGTTTTAAGCCAGAAAACCAACAAGCTGGCTTTTTCAATATAGCCACTTCTAATAAACACCAAAATAGAGCTCGCCAGCTTGTAGTCCTAAAAATGGAAATGATTCACCTCTGCTTCGTTCAGCCATTTCTATGAGCAAAGGAAGGAATAGGGTTTTGGGATAAGCACGGAAAATAAGGTCGGAGGTTAACACAGGTTTAGGAGATCATATATATTTTGTTCTATGAGATAACATCAGCCAGTTAACATGACCTTTAGGAGTTATGAAGCCTTTTATGTGCTTTATGTGCTTTTTTTATTACGTAAATTCTTCAAAATTCGCAAAAAGTGATGTCAGCTGATGAAGATGATCTAATAGAACAAAACGTACAAGATCTCCTAAGCCTGTGTTTACCACAGACCTTCTTTTCAGCGTTTATCCAGTAGGCTTTGTCCAACAAACCATGGCCGAGTTCGTGCCTACATAAAGACACCATTCCTACTGCTCTGTATACAGGTAGGTTCCAACATGTTTCCCCATTAATCCGGCAGAATTGAATTAATGTCCATTTTAGCTAACCCTTACCCTTTTTCTAACCTTAACCTAATTCTCATAGCCTGATACATTAATTGTCCTAAACTGCTGTGTAAGTTCTCCTAACCTGCTACGAAAGTCACTTCTGCTGTACTCCATCTGGTCAAAACCGGCAGGCCTGCCCACAGAACAGCGTGTTTCCAATAACACGATACTATATGAATCCAATAAAACAACGTGGGAGATTTCTTGATTGTAATGATTATGACATGTATTCCTCTTCGTTGTCACACAGTTCCAAGTTGTGAAGGCATTGACTGTACTCTAGCTCTTGAGAACTCATGGGGGCCCAAGGGGGCTCAAGCCTGTTTGCATGCTTCCCAGTCGAAACAGTTTGCGCAAATATTATGACTATATTTTGTGACGTTTTTGCTCGTTTTGGTGTTCTGCGGGGTTCAGCTGTTGTGCACATAAAACATGTCTAAAGGCAAGTCGAAGTTCGGCAGCCGATGTCTACAGTGATTGGTCAACAGTAGGGGCGGGAACTATGGACGGGATTCTTCAATGAAGTGTTTGCTGTCATTCAACAATGAGGGAAGAGAAATTGTAGACGTAGTCGGGGTTTAGCCATATTATGACTTTGTGGCTGTGGTAACTAGTTTTCATCCAAATTTGTATCACTGCACCAAACAGCTTAGCTAGATGTAAAATTCCGAGACTAAGACCGCCAAAGTTAATTCCAGATTTCTTGATTTATCTTAGATTAATTCAGACTACTTTGTGGAAGTGTTACTGGGTATCTTGTTGCAACGGCGGCTCAAGAAAGACAAACAACAGTAATATAGTTTGCAGACGACACAACAGTGGCAGGCCTGATCACCGACAACGACGAGACAGCTTATAGGGAGGAGGTCAGAGACCTGGCCGTGTGGTGCCAGGACAACAACCTCTCCCTCAACGTAACCAAGATTAAGGAGATGATTGTGGACTACAGGAAAAGGAGGACCGAGCACGCCCCCATTCCCATTGACGGGGCTGTAGTGGAGCAGGTTGAGAGCTTCAAGTTCCTTGGTGTCCACATCAACAACAAGCTAGAATGGTCCAAACACACCAAGACAGTCGTGAAGAGGACACGACAAAGCCTATTCCACCTCAGGAGACTAAAAAGATTTGGCATGGGTCCTGAGATCCTCAAAAGGTTCTACAGCTGCAACATCGAGAGCATCCTGACTGGTTGCATCACTGCCTGGTACGGCAATTGCCCCGCCTCTGACCTCAAGGCACTACAGTAGGTAGTGCGTACGGCCCAGTACATCACTGGGGCTAATCTGCCTGCCATCCAGGACCTCTACACCAGGCGGTGTCAGAGGAAGGCCCTAAAAATTGTCAAAGACTCCAGCCACCCCAGTCATAGACTGTTCTCTCTACTACCGCATGGCAAGCGGTACCAGAGTACCGCTTGCCATGCGGTAGGACAAAAAGGCTTCTCAACAGTTTTTACCCCCAAGCCATAAGACTCTTGAACAGGTAATCAAATGGCTATCCGGACTTTTTGCATTGTGCCCCCGGCCCGCTGCTGCTACTTTCTGTTGATCATATATGCATAGTCACTTTAACCATACATTCATGTACATACTACCTCAATTGGACCGACCAACAAGTGCTCCCGCACATTGGCTAACTGGGCTATCTATCTGCATTGTGTCCCGCCACCAACCACCGGCCAACCCTTATTTTACGCTACTGCTACTCTCTGTTCATCATATATGCATAGTCACTTTAACCATAACTACATGTACATATACTACCTCAATCAGCTTGACTAACCGGTGTCTGTATGTAGCCTCGCTACTGTATATAGCCTCGCTACTGTATATAGCCTGTCTTTTTTTACTGTTGTTTTTATTTCTTTACTTACCTGTTGTTCACCTAATACTTTTTTTTTGCACTGTTGGTTAGAGCCTGTAAGTAAGCATTTCACTGTAAGGTCTACACCTGTTGTATTCGGCGCACGTGACAAATAAACTTTGATTTGACTTGATTGCGTTTTTTCAAGCGAAGGTCTTTAAGGGAGTATGCGAGCACAGACATTCGCTTCGCCTAGTCAAGTTCTATGTATGGGACGCCTTTTTAGCCTTCCCCACTGGGTTCTCAGTTGATACGGACGACATCTGGCTAAAGTGAACTACAGTCCCGTTTTTTTAAACCTTGCCTAGTGCAACTTTGCTAAACTGCATACAGTAAGTGTATCTTTTGTGTTAAAAACATGATTTCTTGCTCATATGAAAGTTAAGTTCCAAGTGTTTCCAAAACTGTATTGCAAGCGATGCGTACTCGCATATAGACAGAGCATTTGTGCAGCGTCAGCGCATTGGTGTAATGCAATGGAATTGGAGATCATGAACAAATTCCACGGGTGATTATAACACATGTTCTTTTTCAACTCAGATTAGCCAGTAAATATGGTACGAATTAAATGATACAGCAAGATACAAAAGAAAGGACATGGTTGAAAACTGCATCTGTAGGCCTGCTTGGTGTCTATCACTGCCAGTTCCACCTGTTAATTAGTGACCGGCAACATATTGCCATTAACCCCTGAAATGCTACTCTCCTGGTGTCACAATAAAACAAACAAAAAAGGGGTTTTATAAAGATATTTATTTTTCCCGAAATAATGTTTTCTAAACATTTCATACAAAATGATTATGCATTCCATAATAGAATTTCAACAGATTTTATTGGGGTTCAAAATGACTCTAACACCATCTGAGCTGACATAACACTACAGTAACCATATATTAGCCCCTATTCTACAAATAGGATGTTGGCTAAATGTTCCACTATATAGCAGCATCTGTAGTGTTAATCATATCTGATGGGATATTAGCAGGACCCCCGACACTGTGCGGAGCTGGAGGGGTTAAAGGGATTTGTGTTATGGTGTTATAGTTGGAGCACTTGGTCCAATCCGATTTATCCTTATCAGAGAGAGTCAACTGGATTCCATGTCTATTCAGACCGAGTATGTATTGGGAGCTCTAATCTGGCTACTGCCATACAGACGTTTGAAAGGATTTTCTCTGCCTTTTTCAATTATGTACACTGATGAAGATTGTAATGAGAATGGAAATTGCTTCAAGTGGAGTGAGAGGGCAGGCTGATCATTTGTTCTTTACTAGAGAGCGATGCTCTGTGGGGGTGATGCTTTCTGTGTGATACATGGATTGATTGCATTTCTACTGTAAAGCACGTCACTATAGGTTTCATTTAACATAGTACACATTGAGGGGTTATTGTCCCTATTTGAAGTTTGAAGTCAGAAAAGCATGGGTTGCATAAGACAGACAACTATTAAGTAACCCCCACTCACCGATGATCTTCAAAAGCTTTATTACATTGTGATTCAAGATGAACAGGAAGGTTTCTTGACAACTCTCATTTGGCATTCTTTGTTGTCTTTCATTGTGCAGGTGAGAATCAAGTTGAATATTAATATGATAAATAATACAAATTATTGTTATAAATAAAGCCTCTTTCGACAACATTCTTTTTGTCGTGATTTTGTCATTACACAAGTCATTTCAGCAACAATATTCTGATGATTAAATTGACACACGATTCATGATATCAAGAAAACAACATGAACATTTTAGTAAAACATTTCAGTAGAACTAACTGCATTAGCTCTAATGCAAAGGTTTGGCAACTGCAAAATGGCCCTTCAAACATCCCAACAAATGTAAATAAACCTGATTTTAACCTATTCCATCATTCCAATGGCTAATCAAGCAATGGCTGTTCAACAATTCCTTGTGAAATGTTACTCTTGCCTAGCATTAGTCTAGCATTAGTCTAGCATTAGTCTAGCATTAGTCTAGCATTAGCCTAGCATTAGTCTCGCATTAGTCTAGCATTAGCTTTAGCTCAACAATACTGGACCAACTCGCTCATGGTGCAGCCGGATCGGCAGCACACCCCAGCAGGCCCCACGTCTCGGCGGGTACGGGAGGACATGGTGTACCCCAGAGGGACGGTTGAAGGCTCCATGTCCCCCTGGACCTGTGGAGGTGTGCTGGGAAACTGCTGGTCTTCTGTCACACTCTCTGTGGAGTCCTGGTCATCTTGCTGTGTCACCACATCTTCAACAGTCTCTGAAGTCCTCAGGTTTGCAAACTGATTGCTGTTCAGCCAATCCAGAATTACCCCTGTAGAAGGAAAAAACAGAATTAGGCATCATTCACAATTTAGGCAGATGTGTCATGCCTATAGGGGGCACAAGGGCACATGCCCCCTCACAATTGAATTAGTTATTTTTATTTAACCTTTATTTAACTAGGCAAGTCTGTTAAGAACACATTTTTATTTACAATGCAGCCTACCCTGGCCAAATCCTAACAACACTGGGCCAATTGTGCACCACCCTACGGGACTCCCAATCACGACCGGTTGTGATACAGCCTGGAATCAAACCAGGGTCTGTAGTGATGCCTCTAGCACTGAGATGCAGTGCCTTAGACTGCTGCGCCACTCGGGATTTGTCCTGTTTTGACATTTTGTAGATGTTAAACGAGTTACTAAACTTAATTCTTAAGCCCAAGTTTTATCAAAATTGTTTATAAAAATATCTGTCAGTGGTATTATGCGGAGGGGGCACTCTGGCTGGAGCCCCTTACTCTCCCTAGTAAGTCGTTACTTTGAAGGTGCACCACGGAGCAAGAAAAAGAGTTAAGAGTGACACACAGCGTTTGATTTGATTTTAGCAGTCAGTGATGGGCAGCACTCGCAGGAGGTATGTTTGTAAATTAATTTGATCAAGCTATGTAGCCTATTCATTCCTTCTTGATGAATAAATAAAACAAAAATGTTTTGTTGTTTCTCTGAAATACTACCACCTAGCAATTTTATAAAGTTGGCTTTAGCTAGCCAGCCAGATTGGGAAGCTATCTCCCAACCTTATAACTAGCTAACAAGCCATTTCAGGCTACCAATCAAATTAGAGTAGATTGTCTAACTATCTTAGCTATCTGCTGGAAGGTTGCTAGACTTTAGCAAGCAATTACTAAATGTACTGAATAATTCCTTTCAATCTTTTAACCAGATTTTGCAGAGATACAGAGTAAACATGTTTCGTTTTTTTTTTTTTTTTTTTTAAAGAACCACCAGTCAGGAGGATACAGACAGCTCTAGAGGTAAGCTTAGATATGCAGAAAAAATGCTTGTTTTAAACGTAATCTGGCACGCTAAGTGTTTAAATATCATGACATTTTTGTATTAATTATGACGCCATCATATGTGCCTGTATTGATGATATGTGTTGTAATTTGTATGTAATATCTTAGGCATGTTATTGCAGTATATTGAGATGTGTGATTTACAGTCAGAATGACACCCTCATTAAAATGACAATTGAACAGGTAAAGAAGATATGCTGAGATAACCTATGCAGAAAAAATAATGATGATTATGGCTCTGTTTCAGGTGATTGAAAAATGGATCTTGGGAGGGGTTCTTCAACTCCATCCTCATATACTTCATGCTTTGGATGTCAGCTTGTTTGAGAAGAGGATTCCATTTACCCTAACCTTCATTCTCATCCCACTGGGCACAGATGTCAATTTAATGTCTATTCCACGTCATTCTTTGAAATTACGTGGAAATATTGTTGATTCAACCAGTGTGTACTCAGTTGGATACGTTTCAGTATAAAAATACATGTATGCCTTTCGGATTCAACTAAACTGAACTCCGGCACAAACAACAGCATCATAAACATATGGAAACAAGCTATTAGGTCCTTGAGAGTTGTACTCACTGTGGTGGTTGATGGGGTGTTGTCCAAGCTCCGGAGTGGAGCGCTTCAATCTGGAGCTCCCACACGATGTGACTACCATACGGATAAACTCTCTCCCACACAGCTTTACCCTGGCATCTTGCCCCTGGGTCCCATACACCCCAACCATGAGAACCACCACAAGAGACACAAGACACTTAGCATCCATGATGTTGATGAGGATGTTTGCACCCAAGCAAATCACACAAACAGCAAATCGATGCAGCAGGTATGGTACGATGAGGTGAGGAGGGATGTGATGTGTAGCTTGTGAGAGCTTCCTAGGGCCTTATATAGTGCCCTGCTGTCTATGCCAGGCCGGGATTCTCGTATGGAGCCATTCGCCCTTGGCGAAAGAAAAGGATGTCCTGATCTTAAAATCACTACATGTCAAAGAGAGTTCCCCTCAAGGCTGGAACTCTCATTTGAGATAAATACATGTCAAATTATGATCTATAGCATGGGGTTTATAAACTGGGGTTAGTGGTGCAAGTGTAGGAAATAGTTTTTCCTTTTCATTATAAAGATTTAGTTTACTAAATACTAATAAAAGCCTCTTATGGCCCCAAAACCATAGGGTGATCCATATACTGACCTGATGGATAATAAATCTGCTACCTGTTATAGGTAGCCCAGTGGCTAAGGAGTTGGACCTGTTGCCGAAAGGTAAGTGAAAGGGAGTGAGTGGAAGACTCATTACCATTGATCCCTGTAACATATGGACAATAAAGTTGTTGTATTGTATCCTACCATTATGAAATATTTCATTATCTAACCCCGATGAGCCTCTACTATGAAAATATGGTGCATAACTTACTCCTTAAATCTTCACATTTATGGACTTTTTCTTTTTTATTATTTGAAAATGTTGATATGTGTATGTATTTTCTGTGATTAGTTTGCATATTTACGAACTGTGTCTATGTGTCTGGACTTATCTTGAAGAATGGGAGCTAAACAAATCTGGATGCAGATGCCAAACAAAGTCAAGGATAACGACTTACCATGCACATTCATACCACAGCTTCATATTTCAAACATTTGTTGAATACGCACATTATGCAGTACTTGGCATTGAGCTATTTAGCCTCAGTTACATCTTGTTTTGTTCGCCTTAAAATATGCAGACAATAAAATTCAAAGTGCATCATATCTAGAATAGCAATATCAAGGAGTCCCATGGTGGAGTCACAGCCGTCACACGGACTCCTTTCACAGCATGAGCGTGTGTGTGTGTGTGTGTGTGTGTGTGTGTGTGTGTGTGTGTGTGTGTGTGTGTGTGTGTGTGTGTGTGTGTGTAGCCTTGGGTGCGTTCCCTTTCTTTCCCTACTTGGCTCCAGGTTGAGGCTAGAAGACACCGCCAGGCGACTGGCTTCTCGCGTTAATTAATGTTGAACATGCAGGTTGCCATTTTTCGTCATGAATCTTGTTCTGGAGGCAGCTCTGCAGAGAGGTCACTAGCTGGCACAGCCACAAAGTCACGATACCCCCGGACAGGGCCAAACAGGCAGGATAAACCCCACCCACTCTGCCGAAGCACAGCCCCCACACCACTAGAGGGATATCTTCAACCACCAACTTCCCATCCCCCCAAGGGGGGGGGGGCAACCCGGACAGAAAGATCACGTCAGTGACTCAACCCACTCAAGCGACCCCCTCCCAGGGACGGTATGGAAGAGCACCAGTAAGCCAGTGACTCACCTGTAATAGGGTTAGAGGTGGAGGGGAACCGGCCAGGCAAAGACAGCAAAGGTGGTTCGTTGCTCCAGTGCCTTTCCGTTCACCTTCACACTCCTGGGCCAGACTACACTCAATGATAGGACCTACTGAAGAGATGAGTCTTCAATAAAGACTTAAAGGTTGAGACCGAGTCTGCGTCTCTCACATGGATAGGCAGACTATTCCATAAAAATTGAGCTCTATAGGAGAAAGCCATGCCTCCAGCTGTTTGCTTAGAAATTCTAGGGACAGTAAGGAGGCCTGCGTCTTGTGACCGTAGCGTATGTGTAGGTATGTACGGCAGGACCAAATAGGTAAGATAGGTAGGAGCAAGCCCATGTAATGCTTTGTAGGTTAGCAGTAGAACCTTGAAATCAGCCCTTGCCTTAACAGGAAGCCAGTGTAGAGGCTAGTACTGGAATAATATGATCAAATTTTGGGGTTCTAGTCAAGATTCTAGCAGCCGTGTTTAGCACTAACTGAAGTTAATTTTGTGCTTTATCCGGGTAGCTGGAAAGTAAAGCATTGCAGTAGTCTAACCTAGAAGTGAAAAACGCATGGATTAACTTTTCTGCATCATTTTTGGACAGAAAGTTTCTGATTTTTACAATGTTACGTAGATGGAAAAAAGCTGTCCTTGAAACAGTCTTGATATGTTCGTCAAAAGAGAGATCAGGGTCCAGAGTAACGCCGAGGTCCTTCACAGTTTTATTTGAGACGACTGTACAACCATCAAGATTAATTGCACAGCTATACATATAGTTCAGTGGAGGCTGCTGGGGGGGAGAAAGAAAGTGAGAGAATGAGAGAGAGGTGGGAAGAGAGTGGAAGAGAGACAGAGAGAGAGATGGAGAGAGAAACAAAGAGAGAAAGACAGCAGTGCAAATGTACTTAGACTTGAGTATTTCAACAACTCTTCTCTTCCAACTTGTTAGGCAATCATGTACCTACAGGGGAAGGATGGCCAGATACACATAGGAAGGTGATTTTTTTACAACGGAGGAAAAGGAGGCTGTATACCGAGATGCATGCTGGCCATTTCGGAGTGAAGCGCATGATTGCCAAAATCAACCTACTGTCACGTCCTGGCCATAGATAGCCCTCTGGCTTCTCTATGGTGTTTTGGTCAGGACGTGACCGGGGGGTGTTTGTTCTATGTGGTGTTTTTCTATGTTTGGTTTTGAGTTGGTTCCCAATTAGAGGCAGCTGGTTGTCATTGCTTCTAATTGGGAATCCTATATAAGTTTGTTCCCTTCCCCACCTGCCTAGTGGGTTATTGGTTGTTGTGTGGTATGTGCTACACACGGTTGTGGTGATCAGTCATTTATTGTTTTGTTCCATGCTATTAAAAGATGTGGAACACAATGCACGCTGCTCAATGGTCGTGACAGAATAACCCACCAAACCAGGACCAAGCAGTGTGGCCAGGAGGAGAAGGTAATCTGGACCGTGGAGGAGATAAAGGGGGATTGGGAGACCCTGCCTTGGCGAGAGATCCTGAGGGGTTCGCAGCCACAGCAGTCCCAGGATTTTTTTTGGGGGGGGGGGCACACTCTCCAGCCCGGTACGTCCTGTGCCAGTTCCCTGCACTCGCCTAGATGTGCGTGAGACCAGCCCGCTACGTCCAGTGCCAGCTCCCCACACCAGGCGTCCAGTGCGCATCCCCAGCCCGGTGCGTCCTATGCCCACTCGCCCAGAGGTGTGAGACCAGCCCGGTGCGTCCAGTGCCAGCTCCACGCACCAGGCGCCCAGTGCGCATTCCCAGCCCAGTACGTCCTGTTCCTGCTCCACGCACCAGGCCTCTAGGGTGTCGTCCTGTTCCTGCTCCACTCACCAGGCCTCTAGGGTGTCGTCCCATCCCAGTACGTCCTGTTCATGCTCCACGCACCAGGCCTGTAGGGTGTCGTCCCAGCCCAGTACGTCCTGTTCCTGCTCCACGCACCAGGCCTCTAGGGTGTCGTCCCAGCCCAGTACGTCCTGTTCCTGCTCCACGCACCAGTCCTCTAGGGTGTCGTCCCAGCCCAGTACGTCCTGTTCCTGCTCTACGCACCAGGCCTCTAGGGTGTCGTCCCAGCCCAGTACATCCTGTTCCTGCTCCACGCACCAGTCCTCTAGGGTGTCGTCCCAGCCCAGTACGTCCTGTTCCTGCTCCACGCACCAGTCCTCTAGGGTGTCGTCCCAGCCCAGTACGTCCTGTTCCGGTTCCACGCACCAGACATCCAGGGTGTCGTCCCAGCCAAGTACGTACTGTTCCTGCTCCACGCACCGGGCCTCCAGTGCGTCTTCTCGGACCGGTACGGCCCGCACCAGAGTCGCCACCGACAAAGGACCACCCGAACCCCCCCTGTTATGTTTGTTCCTTATATAATGACAAACCGGGGCATAGGTTTAACTACTTTTTAATGAACATATACTTCAGCTAGAAAACTCCTTTCTTTAGCAATGCAAGGCATTCTTCAACCCCCCCACGTGACCCGCCCGCCTAGCCTGCTGGGTAACGTAGTCTAATTCTGACTGAATTGTCCATTTCTGAAATAATTTGACGCTTCAGCAGTATCCTCCTGGTAATCCTCAGTCCCTTGAGTGAATGGCTGAAGCCTTAGATCCACTCTGTTTCGTCTCAGTTGTGATCCATGCTCCGTTTGGATCACATAGGATCGCGGTGCAACTTCTCTCTGCACACACCCTTGCTGCATCCAGGTTCCTGTAGTGATGTCTCGGAGTCGTACCTGATCTCCAGGTTTCAGTTCAGGTAAGTGTCTTGCACTTTTGTCGTGTCGCTGTTTTTGTTTGTCTTTCTGTTTTTCCTTCTCGACTTTGACTTTGTGAGCACCTCTGGGTGTCAGCAAGTCCTCGTGGATGGGTAGGTTGGTTCTGATGCGACGTCCCATCAACATTTGTGCAGGTGAAAGTCCATTCTGCAGCGGTGTGCTGCGGTAGATCATCAGATTTTTTAGGGAAATCCTCCTTTCCATCGTGTGCCTTTTTCATCAGACCTTTCACAATTTTGACTGAACTCTCTGCTAAGCCGTTGGACCTTGGGTAGTTGGGGCTGGAGGTGTTGTGTCGGAATTCCCAGTCGTTAGCGAATGATCGGAATTCGCGGAACTTGAGAACTGCGGACCATTGTCTGAGTACAGCTCAGACGCAACCCCATGTCTTGCAAAGACTGATTTCAGGTATGTGATTACAGCTTTGCTGGAGGTAGTTGGCAGTGTTGCTACTTCAGGGTAGTTTGAGTAGTAGTCGGTAACAACAATGTGACTTTTGCCATTGCAGTCAAAAAGGTCAACTCCAACTTTGTAGTAGGGTCTGTTGGGTACTGGATGAGGCATTAGCGGCTCTGCTTGCTGCTTTGTCCTGTATGTCAAACACAGTTCACATGAAGCAGTAGTCTGGCTGATTTCCTGGTTCATTCTAGGCCAGTACATTACTTCTCGTGCTCGTCGTTTGCATTTTTCCTCACCCAAGTGGCCCTCATGTATTTTCTGTAGCATTTCTTTGCGTAGTGTCATGGGAATGACAATCTTGTTGCCTTTGAACACTGTCATCTACAACGGTGAGCTCTGCTTTGCACATCCAGTAATCCTGTATTCTCCTTGGACAGTTGTTTTTCTGTGCGGGCCATCCAATCAGTGTTGTTTCTTTCAACTCTGTCATTGTTTGGTCAGCTGCGGTCTCTCTTTTGATCTGCTCCATTCTCTCAGAAGACACAGGAAGTGATGCTATGATCATGTCGACATAGGCCTGAATCTCAGTGTTTTTCTGTGTGTCAAAGCTCTCTTTCTTGTCGACTGCTCGAGAAAGAGTGTTGGCGGCGAACATGAACTTTCCCGGGGGTATAGATCATCTTCACATCATACTTTTGCAGTCTGATCAACATTCTCTGGATTCTCATTGGACAATCATTCAGTGGTTTAGACATGCTTGACACCAATGGTTTGTGGTCGGTTTCTACTTCGGAAGTCTCGTCCATAGACGTATTGATGAAACCTTTCGTAAGCGTATGTGCTCACCAGTAGTTCTTTCTCTATTTGTGCATACCTTGTCTCTGCGCCTGTCAAGGCTCTGGACGCATATGCGACAGGTTGCCATGTTTCATCATGCTGTTGCAGAAGCTCTGCTCCCAGGCCAAACTGTGACACATCTGCAGAAATCCTTGTGCTTTTCTCTGGATCATAGAACCTGAGCACTGGCTCTTCTGTGATTGTCTTCTTTAGGTTTTTGAAGCAGTTTTCCTGTTCATGGGACCATTCCCATTCATTTTTCTGTTCGAGTAGACTTCTGAGTGGAGCGGACTGTGCTGAGAGTTGAGGTATGAACTTTGTAAGGTAGGTGATCATGCCCATGAAGCGTCTCACGTCGTCCTTGTTCTTCGGGCGCTCCATGTTGTTGATGGCTGATGTTTTCCTCGGGTCTGGTTTGACTCCATCCTCTGAAAGTACATCTCCCACGACGGTAAGTGTTTTCACACCAAACTCACATTTGTCCTTGTTTAGTTTTAGGTTGACCTTCCGTGTCAGGTCCAGCACTTGTCTCACTCTCGCGTTGTGTTCTTCTTTTGTGGACCCCCAGACGATGATGTCATCCATCATGGTCTCCACTCCAGGAATATGCTCGAAGATCATGTAGATTGTCTTGTGGTAGACCTCTGGCGCTGAGAGAATCCCATATGTTAGACAAAGAAATCTGTACCTGCCCTCAGGTGTGTTGAATGTGCATAGCCTTGAGCTTGCATCGTCTAGCTTCATTTGCCAGAATCCTGATGAGGCATCAAGCTTACTGAACCACTTTGCTCCAGCAAACTGCGACATCATCTCTTCTCTGGTTGGCAACTTGAAATGCTCTCTCGATTGCTTTGTTGAGATCTCTCGGGTCTAGACATATCCTGAGATCGCCATTCTTTTTCACCACAATAACCAGTGAGCTTACCCAGTCTGTAGGTTCATCCATTTTTGTGACGACGTCCATCTCTTCCATGCGTCCGAGTTCCTCCTTGAGCTTTTTCCTCAGTGCAAATGGAACTTTTCTGCATGCATGCACAACTGGAGTAATTTTGTCATCGGTACATATTTTGTGTTCTCCTGGTAAACATCCAAGACCCTCAAACACGTCCTCATACTCAGCCAATAGTGAATCTTGGTCATTTTCAGTCTGCGATGTCACTACATACACTCGTTTCAACAAATTGAGCTTTTCACATGCATTGATTCCTAGAATAGGCTGTACACTCTTTTCCACGATCTGAAGCTGTGCTCTGAACTGTTTTCCTTTGTGCTGTAAAGTTACTATGCAGCTTCCTTTGACTGGTACGTTCTCCCCAGTATAACCAGTAACCTTTCATTTTCACCGGGTGTATTTTGCTCTTCACCTTCAGTGTTTTGTAGTCATCCAGCGACAACAGGTTTACCTGTGCTCCAGTATCAAGCTTGAATGGTATTATAGTTTCATTTGCAGTCAATGGCACAATCCATTCAGCTTTTACTGCATTGCATATTTCCACAGAATCAACAAAGAATTCTTCAATCTCCTCCTTGACTGTGTGAACCTTTTTCTTTGTAGCCTCAGCTTTGCAGCATTTTGAGAAATGATCATTTTTCCCACAGTTGTTACATGATTTGCCATATGCAGGGCAATTTTTTGGCTTGTGGATAAATCCACATTTTCCACATGTAGTGTTTTGATTTCTCTCTTTTGCTTGTTTTGGTTTGTAAGGCGTTGTGTGTTGCTCCTCTCTTTTTATGGCATGCACTGACGTCTCATCCCTGCACAGCTCTTTAGCTTGTGCTCTGGTGGTTTCAGCTGCTCTACACATTCACTGCTTTCTCCAAAGTTAAATCTTGCTCACGCAGCTATCTCTCCTTGAGTCCATTATCAAGTATGCCACAGACTATCCTGTCTTTCACTAGTGAGTCTTTCAGATTTTCAAATTCACACGTTTTGCTCAGTGTTCAGCTCAGCCAAATACTGGTCCAAACTGACTCCCTGTTTCTGATCATGAGAGAAACTTGTATCTCTCAAACGTGACGTTCTGGCTTGGTACAAAGTACTCCTCAAATTTATCCATTAGCACAGTCAATGTCAAGTGTGCCTCGTCTAGCTGAAAGCTATTGTAATTGTCCAATGCATCCTCTCCAAGAACGTGCAGAAAAATGGAAGCTTTCAATTTGTCATCTCCCCCTGCTCCACTGGCTGCTAGTAGATATTGAATCTCTGCTTGAAACGTTTCCAATTGTCAGCTAAATTGCCTGTTAACTGCATAGGCGTAGGAAGGCCAAGCCTATCCATGACGGAAAACCAGAATAGTGTCAATTTCTCCTACTTCAGTATGTTGCTCGTCAACAGATTCAAATGCAGCCTCGCTCTCGCTGCTGTCACTCTCGCTGCTGCGGCTCGTTGCCCGCGCTCTTGCAAGCTAGCGTCTTCAACTACTCACGTCACTTGTGGTAGAATGTTCAATTTTCTTAGCGGAAATTTTCAGAGTTACTCATTTATTTTCTCGTCATAGCGACTACCAATCTGACACCATGTTATGTTTGTTCCTTATATAATGACAAACCGGGGGCGTAGGTTTAACTACTTTTTAATGAACATATACTTCAGCTAGAAAACTCCTTTCTTTAGCCATGCAAGGCATTCTTCATGACAGCTTTGCACACTCTTGGCATTCTCTCAACCAGCTTCATGAGGAATTATTTTCCAACAGTCTTGAAGGAGTTCCCACATATGCTGAGCACTTTGGCTGCTTTTCCTTCACTCATTTGGGTTGAGGTCGGGTGATTGTGGAGTCCAGGTCATCTGATGCAGCAAATTATAGTCCCACTAAGCGCAAACCAGATGGGGTAGCGTATCGCTGCAGAATGCTGTGGTAGCCATGCTGGTTAACAGTGCCTTGAATTCTAAACAAATCACTGACAGTGTCACCAGCAAAGCACCATCACACCTCCTCCTTCATGGTGGGGAACCACACATGCAGAGATCATCCGTTCACCTACTCTGCGTCTCACAAAGACACGGCGGTTGGAACCAAAAATCTCAAATTTGGACTCATTAGACCAAAGAACAGATTTCCACCGGTCTAATGTCCATTGCTCGCCTTTCTTGGCCCAAGCAAGTCTATTCTTCTTATTGGTGTCTTTTAGTAGTGGTTTCTTTGCCGCGATTCTACCATGAAGGCCTGATTCACGCAGTCTTCTCTGAACAGTTGATGTTGAGATGTCTTATCAAATAGGGCAATCTCCTGTATACCAACCCTACCTTGTCACAACACAACTTATTGGCTCAAACGTATTAAGGAAAAAAAAATCCACAAATTAACTTTTAACAAGGTAGGGTTGAAATGCATTCCAGGTGACTACCTCATGAAGCTGGTTGAGGGAATGTCAAGTGTGCAAAGCTGTCATCAAGGCAAAGGGCGACTACTTTGAAGAATCTAATTTGTTTAACTTCTTAGGGAGCGGCTCCCGAGGTGATGGTTTTGGAGAGTCTGGCGTGCCCAAAGTAAAATGCCTCCCACTCAGGCCCAGAAAATAGGATATGCACATGCAGTGGGGGAAAAAAAGTATTTAGTCAGCCACCAATTGTGCAAGTTCTCTCACTTAAAAAGATGAGAGGCCTGTAATTTTCATCATAGGTACACTTCAACTATGACAGACAAAATGAGGAAAGAAAATCACATTGTAGGATTTTTTATGAATTTATTTGCAAATTATGGTGGAAAATAAGTATTTGGTCAATAATAAAAGTTTATCTCAACACTTTGTTATATACCCTTTGTTGGCAATGACAGAGGTCAAACGTTTTCTGTAAGTCTTCACAAGGTTTTCACACACTGTTGCTGGTATTTTGGCCCATTCCTCCATGCAGATCTCCTCTAGAGCAGTGATGTTTTGGGGCTGTCGCTGGGCAACACGGACTTTCAACTCCTCCAAAGATTTTCTATGGGGTTGAGATCTGGAGACTGGCTAGGCCACTCCAGGACCTTAATGCTTCTTACGAAGCCACTCCTTCGTTGCCCGGGCGGTGTGTTTGGGATCATTGTCATGCTGAAAGACCCAGCCACGTTTCATCTTCAATGCCCTTGCTGATGGAAGGAGGTTTTCACCAAAATCTCACGATACATGGCCCCATTCTTTCCTTTACACGGATCAGTCGTCCTGGTCCCTTTGCAGAAAAACAGCCCCAAAGCATGATGTTTCCACCCCCATGCTTCACAGTAGGTATGGTGTTCTTTGGATGCAACTCAGCATTCTTTGTCCTCCAAACACGATTTAATTGAGTTTTTACCAAAAAGTTCTATTTTGGTTTCATCTGACCATATGGCATTCTCCCAATCCTCATCTGGATCATCCAAATGCTCTCTAGCAAACTTTAGACGGGCCTGAACATGTACTGGCTTAAGCAGGGGGACACGTCTGGCACTGCAGGATTTGAGTCCCTGGCGGCGTAGTGTGTTACTGATGGTAGGCTTTGTTACTTTGGTCCCAGCTCTCTGCAGGTCATTCACTAGGTCCCCGTGTGGTTCTGGGATTTTTGCTCACCGTTCTTGTGATCATTTTGACCCCACGGGTGAGATCTTGCGTGGAGCCCCAGATCGAGGAAGATTATCAGTGGTCTTGTATGTCTTCCATTTCCTAATAATTGCTCCCACAGTTGATTTCTTCAAACCAAGCTGCTTACCTATTGCAGATTCAGTCTTCCCAACCTGGTGCAGGTCTACAATTTTGTTTCTGGTGTCCTTTGACAGCTCTTTGGTCTTGGCCATAGTGGAGTTTGGAGTGTGACTGTTTGAGGTTGTGGACAGGTGTCTTTTATACTGATAACAAGTTCAAACGGGTGCCATTAATACAGGTAATGAGTGGAGGACAGAGGAGCCTTTTAAAGAAGTTACAGGTCAGTGAGAGCCAGAAATCTTGCTTGTTTGTGACCAAATACTTATTTTCCACCATAATTTGCAAATAAATTCATAACAAATCCTACAATGTGATTTTCTGGATTTTTTTTTTTTCTCATTCTGTCTGTCATAGTTGAAGTGTACCTATGATAATTACAGGCCTCATCTTTTTAAGTGGGAACTTGCACAATTGGTGGCTGACTAAATACTTTTTTTCCCCACTGTAATTAGTACTATTGTATAGGAAACACTCTGAAGTTTCTAAGTGTTAAAATATTGTCAGAGTATAACAGAACGGATATAGCAGGCGAAAACCCAAGGAATTTCTGTCCTGGAAAAAGTGTTTTTGCCTCATTTTGAACCCCTCCCTGTTGAAAACAGCCATTTTTGGGAGTAAGATTGCAGTACCTATTGCTTCCACTGGATGTCAACAGTCTCTAGACAGTGTTTGATGTTAGGTTGCTCTGGATGGTAATAGAAGAATTTCGAACTGGTCATCGGATGTAAACAGAAGAGGATGTGCGTTCACGAGCTCGTGCGCGCTGTGTTTTTTTCCTTTTCTATCGTCCAGTTTATAATCCGGTTGATATATTATAGTAAATATACATAAGTGTTCCTAAGGATACATTATCAATGATGTTTGATTGTTCTTGGACAAGTGTGTAGGTTGAACGCGTTCTCGTCACGGTTCAATGGGCGAGTGGATGCTGTATTTTATGATCATAATGTGCCAACCGCGATGGTTAATGAATTTTTGCTAATGGAGAAATATTGGAGGTGCTACCCTCAAACAATCAAATGTTGTGCTTTCGCCGTAAAGCCTTTTTGAAATCTGACAAAGCTGTGATATTGCCAAGAAGCAGAGCTTTTGATGACTATGCAACACTTGTATATTGATGAATGTTTAATAATTCAACTTTTGGATTTTGAATTTGGCGCCTTGCATTTCACCGGGTAGTGTCGGAAGTGGGGCGCTAGCGTCCCACCACTCCGTAAGTAGTTTTAACACTATTTTGGTTACTACATGATTCCATATGTGTTATTTCATAGTTTTGATATCTTCCCAATTATTCTACAATGTAGAAAGTAGTAAAAATAAAGAAAAACCCTGGAATGAGTAGGTGTCAACTTTTGACTGGTACTGTATATAACAAAAATGCTAAATGATACATGGTCATACTATCTTAAAACAATTCCATATGTCAGCTTAGAACCCTCCTCCCCAAACATCTTACACTTTTAAGAATTAATACACTACATTCCTAGCCGGCAGTCTGTGCGGATGTGAGGCATTCAACATGCTGAACGAGGAAAAATGACATTTTAGATGAAATAACTTTTATTCTTTGACAACCATTGCATAGTCTATTTATTCCAATTGAGTCCTGTAAACAGTACTACAGTATATAAAGTGCATTCAGAAAGTATTCACACCCATTGACTTTTTCCACATTCTGTTGTGTTACAGCCTGAATTTAAAATGGATTAAATTGAGATTTTATGTCACTGGCCTACACATAATACCCCATAGACTCAAAAACATAATTCCACTTTGAGATTAAGTATTCACCCCAAGCCTAAATAAATGCAGGAATAAAAATGTGCTTAACAAGTAACAAAGTAAGTTGCGTAGACTCACTCTGTGTGCAGAAGTAGAGTTTAACATTATTTTTGAATGACTACCTTATCTCTACCTCACACGTACAAGTATCTGTAAGGTCATTCAGTCGAGCAGTGAATTTCAAACACAGATTCAACCACAAAGACCAGGGAGGTTTTCCAATTCTTTCAAATTGGTAGAAAGAAACGGAGTGGAGCTAAGCACAGGCAAAATCCTAGAGGAAAACCTGGTTGTCTCCACCAGACACTGGGAAATGAATTCACCTTTCAGCAGGACAATAACCTAAACCTAACCTAACCTAAGGCCAAATCTACATTGGAGTTGTTTAACAAGAAGATAGTGTCCGCGTTATAGTTTTGACCTTTATTCTTGTTGAAAATCTATGTCAAGACCTGAAAATGGTTGTCTAGCAATGGTCAACAACCAATTTGACAGAGCTTGAAGAATTTTGAAAAGAATAATGGTTAAATGCTGAACAATCCAGGTGTGGAAAGCTCTTAGACTTAACCAGAGACGCACAGCTGTTATCGCTGCCAAAGGTGCTTCTACAAAGTATTGACTCAGGAGTGTGAATACTTATGTAAATTAGAGATTTCTGTATTTTTTTTATAAATTAGCTAATATTTCAAAAAACATGTTTTCCAATTTGTCATTATGATGTATTGTGTGTAGATAAGTGAGAAACAACCCATTTAATACATGTTGAATTCAAGCTGTAACACAGCTTGTAACACAGATTTGATTTGGAATAAGTCAAGGGGTATGCATACTTTCTGAAGGCACTGTAGTACTGTCTATTTGTATACATTTTAAGTATAGTATAGCTTTAACTGATTATTGCCCATAACGTAGAGATTTAGGGTAGTGCTTAGTACCATGTCAGAGTTGGGTTCAGTTCTACTATACTGTAAATATTGTAGTTTTCTAATATTTGAATTTATTAGTTAAATGTTCATTTTCTGACTGGAACTGAGAACTACCTACTGAAAGTATCATCAAACTGCAATAGTGTATTTTATCATGTTATAATAAACTAAGGCCTAATTTCATGTGCTGATTTCAATATTGACAGCCTGCACATTTGATAGATATTTGAGGCCTACTTAGGCCATGTTTATTAGCAAACACTCCAATGGATGCAGTCCATCCCTCAGCTCCTATAGTGGTTTGGGCAACGTTGCCTAATAAATGTTGTTCATTACTCAATTATAGGCATGAATGCCTGATTAAAAAAATGTTGGTTCCACTCAGCTTAGCTGCATCAGGTGCTATTCTTAGAAACCGCCTCCTCTGCCCGACGTTTACTTTCCTACAGCCTCCGAACATAGTCAGAGGCAGATGGGGTTCCCAGCGTGAGGGCGAGAAAGGCATTTAAGGTTAGTAAGCGGCATTGGCGTTAGGATCTCACTCAGCACCCACACGGCTCTAATTCCTGCTCGGATAGTACGCAGTGTAACAATTGTCAGCCGTCCGAAGGCTGTGGTTCGAAGCAGCCATCGAACTTGCGCCGCAAACGTTTCTTGATCTGAAAGGTCCGTACTCTTGGGCCTGTGGTCTGGGTGTACTCCTGGGCCTTGAGCTTGGCGTAGTGGTCGGAGAACTTGTTGAAGAGGATTGAGATGGGCATTCCATTGAGGATGATGCCAAAGGAGATGCAGCCAAATGCCACGCAGCGACCCACATAGGAGATGGGCACCATGTCACCATAGCCCACAGTGGAGATACTGACCTGTAGGACAAAGAGGGATATGGTGTCGTGGTGTTAATCTCAAAGAACATCTCAGTAAAAGCCACATACTATACAGGACACCCTGGTTTCTTTTGCTGACAGAACACACTGTACATTTCCACTTGAATCAGGATTCAACCAAATGAAGGAGCCTAGGTAAAGGAAACAAGCCCACACCAAACTCCTCAACTTCCAATATTTTCTGCGCTGTATAGGTAAAATAAAAACATTATTAGCCCTTCTTAAAAAAAAAAACTAAAACATCACACAGCACTTGGGAGTAAGCCTGACATAAATCAATGGTCTAGGTCATGATTATAGTTGATCAAGATGTCAGTTACAGCACTAATCATGAACAGTATGTCAGGTGCGGAAACAGTTCTTGGAACAACAAGGACCAATTTAACCTCCAGTGAAACAGGAATTCCATTATGATACTGAGAAATTCAAAACAAAAGTAAGGAAAGCATTTTTGTCATAAATCTTGTTATGCGTCTTTCCTCATGATGAAAGTTAACCACAAACAGGAAATTGATCCTTTATGTATACTGCCACTGGCTACATCAATTGAGAGTTCAAATAAGAGGTAAATGGCGGAAAAATCCATATGCAAATACACTATATATACATAAGTCTGTGGACACCCCTTCAAATTAGTGGATTTGGCTATTTCAGCCAAACCCGTTGCTGAAAGGTGTATAAAATTGACCACACAGCCATGCAATCTCCTTAGACAAACAATGGCAGTAGAATGGCCTTACTGAAGTGACTTTCAACATGGCACGGACAGTTTGTCAACTGTAAGTGCTGTTATTGTGAAGTTGAAATGCCTAGGAGCAACAACGGCTCAGCCGCGAAGTGGTAGGCCAAACATGCTCACAGAATGGGACCGCCGAGTGCTGAAGCGCGTAGCAGGTGAAAATTGTCTACCCTCTGTTGCAACACTCACTACCAAGTTCCAAACTGCTTCTGGAAGCAACGTCAGCACAATAACTGTTCGTCGGGAGCTTCATGAAATGGATATCCATGGCCGAGCAGCCGCACTCAAGCCTGAGGCTGGAGTGGTGTAAAGCTTGCCGCCATTGGACTCTGGAGCAGTGGAAACGCGTTCTCTGGAGTGATGAATCACGCTTCACCGTCTGACGGACTAATCTGGGTTTGGTGGATGCCAAGAGAATGCTACCTTCCCCAAAGCATTGTGCCAACTATAACATTTGGTAGATGAGGAATAATGGTCTGGGGTTGTTTTTCGTGGTTCTGGCTAGGCCTCTTATTTCCAGTGAAGTGAACTCTACAGCATACAATGACATTCTAGACTATTCTGTGCTTCCAACTTCGTGGCAACAGTTCGGGGAAGCCCCTTTCCTGTTTCAGCATGACAATGCCCTCGTCCACAAAGCGAGGTCCATACAGAAATGGTGAGTCGAGATCAGTGTGAAAGAACTTGACTGGCGTGCACAGAGCCCTGACTTCAACCACATCGAGCACCTTTGGGATGAATTGGAACATCGACTGTGAGCCAAGCCTAATCGCCCAACATCAGTGCCTACCTCACTAATGCTCTTGTGGCTGAATGGAAGCAAGTCCCCGCAGCAACATCTAGCCTTCCCAGAAGAATGGAAGCTGTTACGGCAGCAAAAGGGGGACCAGCTCCATATTAATGCCCATGATTTTGAAATTAGATTTTTGATGAGCAGGTGTCCACATACTTCTGGTCATGTAGTGTATGTTGCTAAATTAGAAGTGGCATACCATAGGAGAAGAACTGAAACTTAAAGCATATTGTACAGGAGACAAAACAAAGAAGATGTGAAGTTGTTTACTCACAGCGGCCCACCACCAAGCGTCAGGTATGCTGCTGAAGGGTGTGCCTGGCTGGTCCAGCTCCACAGAGTGCATGAGGGCCGAGAAGGTGAAGATTCCCAGGATAATGAACAGAAAAAGGCAGCACACCTGCTCTGAGCACTGCCGGATGGTGAAGCCAAACTCCCGCATGCCCGTGGAATGCTTGGCCAGCTTGAGGATGCGGAAGATGCGCATGAGCTTGACCACCTTGCTAACCTTGCTGACCCGGGCCATGGTCTTCAGGTCCTCCTGGGCACTGGCATCATTTACGTCTGTGAAAATCTCAAAAATAATCTGGATGAAGTAGGGCATGACGGCCAAAAGGTCCACAAAGTTTAGAGCACTTTTCACAAAGTGTTTGATGTCACAGGTGGTGAGCAGCCTCAGGAAGTACTCAAAGGTGAAGAATACGATGGAGACGATCTCTACACACTCCATGTAAGTCTTGCCGTAGATGGTGTAATTCCTCAGCTTCTTCACCGTGTTGAGGGTCATCGCCACAATGGAGATGAGTACAAAAAGGCTGGAGAACACTGCGAAGCCCTTAGCCGCTAATGAGGAGTAAGGGTTCTCCATCAGGTCCCAGAGGGCCTTGCGGAACCCCCCCAGGAACATGGTCTTGAACATGGCCTCCTCGCCCCTGTGGGCCGGTTTGATCTCGTCGATCAGCTCCTGGTTGACCTTCAGGCCATCTTTGATCTCATCCACCTTTTCTTCAAACAGGATGCGGCAACACCTCGGAGTGTCCCTAATGCGCAGACCCCAGAAGTTCATCTCCTCCTCAAAATTGAGCGGGCATAGACTCTCCATCACCCACATGACATTACTGCAGTAGAAGTGGAATATGTAATGGAAGAAAGTTGTGTCCCGATCAAAGAACTCATTTTTGCAGACCGAATAGTCGTCACAGTGTCATCCTCTTCATAGGATCGGTACAGAGGGCCAGAGAGCCAATCCTGGTTTTTGGGTAGAGGAGAACTAGGTGGATTGGGAATTGAAATATTTTCCCACCAACATTGATTGTGACTATGTTGGATTGTCTGGCCACACATTTTTCTTTCTCCCTTTTCTTCTCGGGCCTTTTCTCCTTCAGGACCACTGTCTGAGGAGCAGGGCTGCCTAGGTAGTCCATAGACATCCATGCTTTCACAGAGCTTTCCTGCCTGAAAGGGAAGGTAGTGTCTGGTTCCTCTGTGCTCTGTGAGAAGCTGGTGAGAAGCTTCACACACTGGCAAACAAACTGGAGCGCCACTTTTTTCGGTGGCGAGGGTTTCTTGAAGGTTGTTCCACTGAAAATGTACGAGAAGAAAATAAATTCTGCTCACCCAGTGAAAGTTAAGTCATTAAAGAAAGACATTACCAACAAATCCAATATCCCGCATGTTTTCCATTCCTCGAAACGAAGAACAACAAAAGGAAGATTTTCTTCATCCTTTTCTTACAAATTCGGCAGGGAGAGGAAAAGCTATGCCGTGTTTGATTGGACGTGCAAGAAGATCTAGAGCATGAGTTGGGGATTCATCCTCCTCACTGATTCTCTAATTCCGTTGCTGTTCTTTCTATCCTAACAGGAGTTAAAAATACTGTCAGTGAGGATTAGTGTTGTGATTTAAGGATTTGGTGCCGGGAGGAGGGAAATGCAGAGCAGAGACGGCAGTCGTTCATTTGTGACAGGGCTATTAAAGGCTTACAGGCACATGCAGTTCAAACTGGACAGAAAGGAATCACAGTAAACAACCTCAGGTATACCTTCACATCTATGCATTCACTTCCATTTTTTTCACGTAAATCCCATTGGTTGCAGTTTTATCGTGCAGATCAATTCCCCCTTATTTCCCCTGGCCTATAGACAGTATTTATACATTAAAGTAGCAATCTGCTGTTACTACATCCATTTTTGGACCAAATAAATTAATGATATGTACCCATTGTTTCTTGAAGAACATAACTTATAAATGCCTCGTGAGCATAGTTCAAACCCAAAAATATAAGCTTGTTTTACTCCAATGTTAGTAAACAATGTAAATGTAATCTCTGCACTTAACCATCTTTTGAACACCTCCAAAATCTAGGTCATGTGGTTTGGTAAGAAGAATGCCCCTGTCCCCACAGGTGTGATTACTACCTCTGAGGGTTTAGAGCTTGAGGTAGTCACCTCATACAAGTACTTGGGAGTATTGCTAGACGGTGCACTCTCCTTCTCTCTGCACATATCAAAGCTGCAGGCTAAGGTTAAATCTAGACTTGGTTTTCTCTATCGTAATCACTCCTCTTTCACCCCAGCTGCCAAACTAACCCTCATTCAGATGACCATCCTACCCATGCTAGATTACAGAGACGTAATTTATAGTCCGTCGGTAAGGGTGCTCTCGAGCGGCTAGATGTTCTTTACCATTCGGACATCAGTTCTGCCAATGCTCCTTATAGGACACATCACTGCACTCTATACTCCTCTGTAAACTGGTCATCTCTGTATACCCGTCGCAAGACCCACTGGTTGATGCTTATTTATAAACCCTCCCAGGCCTCACTTCCCCCTGAGATAGCTACTGCAGCCCTCATCCTCCACATACAACACCCGTTCTGCCAGTCACATTCTGTTAAAGGTCCCCAAAGCACAAACATCCCTGGGTCGCTTGTCTTTCCAGTTCGCTGCAGCTAGCGACTGGCGCGAGCTGCAACAAACACTCAAACAGGAGTTTTATCTCCATCTCTTCATTCAAAGACTCAATCATGGACACTCCCTTACTGACAGTTGTGGCTGCTTTGTGTGATGTCTTGTTGTCTCTACCTTCTTGCCCTTTGTGCTGTTGTCTTTGCCCAATAATGTTTGTACCATTTTTGTTGTGCTGCTGCCATGTCGTGCTGCTGCCATGTTGTGTTGCTCCCATGCTATGTTGTTGTCTTAGGTCTCCCTTTATGTAGTCTCTTGTTGTGATGTGTGTTTTGTCTTATATTTTTATTTTATATTTTTAATCCCAGCCCCTGTCCCCGCAGGAGGCCTTTTGCCTTTTGGTAGGCTGTCATTGTAAATAAGAATTTGTTCAGAACTGACTTGCCTAGTTAAAGGTTAATTAAAAAATATAAATAAAAAACCTTCACATTTTCATTGATAGACACATTTTATTAATAGACTATATTTGTCAGTGCCATTACAAGTGCATTTGTTTTGTCTAGTCCTTTCGAAATTTATATTGATGTGAGACTCCACACTGCTTTAATTAGTTAATCAGGCTTTGTCTTTGCGATTTAAAATATACCTATAAACTGCTATAATATAATATTTTTTATGCACCTATAATTAGAAATCAAAGGCATTATACTAAATATTTTTCATCGCCCCCATCCGCCTATTTTATGGAGTGGAATGAACAACAATACCGGAACCGGAAATGTACACGTATTTTAAATATACTTTGTTTTTAATCCAGGGAGATGTATTTTTGAACGCATATCATACACAATATGAAATAATACAATTATAAAGTGCGTAAATGTATTAAAAGTTGAAAATATTTGGGATTACAGTTTGAATATATACCGTACTCTCACCACGTGACTTCCTTTCCGGTCAACCTGACAATATGGATGCCAGCCGCGTGCAGCCGATCAAGCTTGCAAGAGTAAGAAAACGCAATCATATTTAAGAGACTTTCAAGATATTAATGTGTACATTCGTAAAGACTCAGTGTTTCATTTGAGCTAAAAAAAATATGAAGTTCCTGCCACGTTTATACTTGAACGAAGCCGCATAGCTTGTTGACCTGCGCGTGCTGGAAGTGCTAATGTCACATTACAGCAACCATTAATTTATCTAGCTTAAAAATCGCTAGGTAGTTTAGGTGAAAAACAGGCAGTCTTACATCCCACGTTACCTCAGATGATTAGTTGGCTAACTAACCGTTTTACATTTGTTCTCCAGGTCACCAAGGTGCTCGGGAGAACTGGTTCCCAGGGACAGTGTACCCAGGTATGTGTTACTGAAACGCTAGTAGTATTAGCTAACTTGATAGCCTATCCGTTAATCAATGTCGATGGTTAGCAAAGTGAGCTAGATAATGGTGATGTATTGTGCACTAACTAGTGGTCATTGATCCCACTTCTGTTCTTCTGGCTATACCACATGCTAATGTGTAAGAGTATCTTGCATCGCTAACTAGATTGGTTGTGGCAAAAGGTCACAAATTAGCCAGCTAACATGTCATGGTAAAACAAAGTAGGTAGCTAGTCAATGACAGGTGTATCCCATCCCTGAGAAACTAGTTAACTCTATAAACTGTCAATACATTGAATAGAAATGCACTAGTTTAAAACACTTGGTGTGATCAGATGTATTATTTGTGAACAGTGTAGTGTGTGTGGCTGTTGCATGTTCTAATGTATCCTGCCCGTCTCTTTCAGGTCCGTGTGGAGTTCATGGATGACAGCAACCGGTCCATCATCAGGAATGTGAAGGGGCCAGTCAGAGAGGGTGATGTGCTGACACTTCTGGAGTCTGAAAGGGAAGCCAGGAGGCTGCGATAAAGGTGTGTGCGCCATACTATTGTCCATGTAAAGCAGGGCTCTCCAACCCTGTTCCTGGAGAGCTACAGTCCTGTAGGTCCACTCCAACCCCAGTTGTAACTCACCTGATTCAGCATATCAACCAGCTAACTATTCAAATCAGGTGTGCTAGGTTAGGGTTGGAGTGAACCTACAGGATGGTAGATCTCCAGGAGCAGGGTTGGAGAACCCTGATGTATAGTAGGGCAGTCATATGTACTCCTAGAAAGCAGTTGTGTGTGCATGTTTTTGCTTCAGCCTGATTCAGTTAATCATGGTTGTGAGAAGCAGTTCAGTGGAATCAGGTGTGCAGGAGGGGTGCCCATTCCTGAAAGTTCACATCAAAAGTTAAGGGAACTATAAACCAATGTTGCTTTCAATGGCCCTCAAGGGAAGTCAAAACCACTCACCACAACCTCTATAAAAGTATTACTTTAGGGTGTAAGGTAAATAAGTGTGTAGGTGGACTGGAACGTAATTCAGCTCTACTTCCACTTGTATGTCATCCCAGGGATAGGTGTATGTTAGAATTGTGTCCTTGGGTCTGTTATTTTGCAGGTAAAAAATGGTATGTGCATAAATTAATGAATTCCCACATCTTTCCTTGCAGTGCCCGGTGAAGTTGAGATGCCAAACCAACGCCTGTGGTGCAGATGCGACATCAGTTCACCTGCAATGGCCCCACATCTCACTTGTGCAGTTTAAAAAAAAATAAAATGTGTTCAAGGTGAAGATTTGTATTTGGTTATTGAACAGAAAAAAATGTGTGTAGACATGTTGTGAGCCAAAGTTAACTGTAATAGTAGTTTATTTTAAAGTACTATTGTTTGTTCTTGAATATGGTATGGATGCCACCTGTCGCATTGAGGATTCTGTTTGAACATACAATTCCCACCTACTGCAAAATGTGTGCAGGTGCTGAAGTAGAACCTAAATAGGTTTGATTTGAATGATTCCTCTCCTTTTGTCAAAAGAGCAGCATACAGAAATGTGCTGTACAGGGGGACGAAGTAGCAGCGGCGTACTGATTCGGTCATCACTGGAACTAAATGGTGTGCTACTAAATGTACAGTATTTGGAATGCTCACCTACTTTTGCTGGATTTTAAACTGAGCCATGCCCCCCTGTGCATTCCTGTAGATTTTAAATGATGGGGTGGAATTTTCACCATATTGATTATTCCTATCCAGTAGTTTCAGATCCACGAGGGTGGATTTCAGCCTATACTTAAGGCTGTAGCTTATTTGTAGGCCTAAACGGTGCAGCAGTGCCACTACAGTAATACTGTAATGTTTTTTCATTAGATTGAAATGTTAGTCCCTTATTTGGATTGGGTTTTGTATCCTGAACAATATTTGGCATGATTTGAGAGCAAGGGTTCCATGATAGCTTTTACTTTGATCAGATCAGGGTTTACTGTAGGTAAGGGTGGCATGAGGGTTGTATCAAAGATGGATAAGTAATGTCTTTGCCATTGGGGGGATATGGTCTGCTTAAGGGGTGGTTCTCCCATAGACACCAATGTGACAGTGGGGTCTGTTCATTGACTGCTCCAGAATCTTAGGTCAAATATTTCACTTATCATATCCACAAAGTGTAGGTTACCCTTTATTGTTCAATATTTTATTGGCAAACTTTCTTTTCAGAAGTTAACCCAATTTTTATTTTTGTCTGAAGGTTGTAGCAACAAGAATTGCCAAATTATTGTAATGGCACTACCCTGGTGGGGCTTTTCATTATGATGCAATATCCAGTTCATGTTGAGTTAGCTCATTTCCAGTAGAGGGAAGCATCATTCCTAGTTAACTCATTACTTTTCAGTAGTCCACAGAGAGTGTTGTGACATCTGCCACTGGGTTATTTTTACACCGATGGTCCATGAACAGTCATTGAGTGATACACTAACATGAACTCCCAACATTTTGGACCAGATTCAAGCAAACATGCAAAAAATATACCCTTTCATCAAAATTCAAGTGTGTTTTGTGTTTCGCCCACTAAGCAGTGTAAAAAAAAAAAAACACTGCAGTGCAGGTTTGAATTCCAGCCTCAATGGGCAAGGTTAAACAAGTCCATAAATAACTGAAGAAAAGCAGGTCAATCCATTGACAGTTGGAGTGATCTCGAAGTATTCATGTTGCTATGTGCCCCTTTTGAACACCTCTGGTTGTTTGGTGGTGAAATTGCTTTCTATTCTGTAACAGCAACACTTACCGTCTACTTATTTCCAACAACTACAGGACACGGACATACTGTTTGTGGTACCTATTACACTCATCTACACATGTATTTGGACAGTGATGTTAAATGTGGCTCCAGTACATTTGATCTCAAATCCCAAATATCCTGGAGGGTGACAGTACACGGTCACCTTTTATTTGAGGGTCTTTAAATACGTATCGGATTTACTTTTTAGAAATGAAACCACTTCATAGGTCTATGTATGAAAATACCCTCAAATAAAAGGTGACATTCTGTACTGCCACCTCATGAAACATTTGAGCATCACTGTCCAAATACATACGTAGTGGAGTGTACACAGTTGAAGTCGGAAGTTTACATACACCTTAGCCAAATACATTTTAACTCAGTTTTTCACAATTCCTGACATTTTAATCCTAGTAAAAATTCCCTGTCTTAGTTCAGTTAGGATCACCACTTTATTTTTTTAAGAATGTGAAATGTCAGAGTAATAGAGAGAATGATTTACTTCAGCTTTTATTTCTTTCATCACATTCCCAGTGGGCCAGAAGTTTACATACACTCAATTAGTATTTGGTAGCATTGCCTTTAAATTGTTTAACTTGGGTCAAACGTTTCGGGGAGCCTCCCACAAGCTTCACACAATAAGTTGGGTGAATTTTGGCCCATTCCTCCTGACAGAGCTTGTGTAACTGAGTCAGGTTTGTAGGCCTCCTTACTCGCACATGCTTTTTCAGTTCTGCCCACACATTTTCTATGGGATTGATGTCAGGGCTTTGTGATGGCCACTCCAATACCTTGACTTTGTTGTTCTTAAGCCATTTTGCCACAACTTTGGAAGTATGCTTGGGGTCATTGTCTATTTGGAAGACCCATTTGCGACCAAGCTTTAACTTCCTGACTGTCTTGAGATATTGCTTCAATATATCCACATAACTTTCCTTCCTCATGATGCCATCCATTTTGTGAAGTGCACCTGTCCCTCCTGCAGCAAAGAACCCCCACAACATGATGCTGCCACCCCCGTGCTTCACGGTTGGATGGTGTTCTTCGGCTTGCAAGCCTCCCCCTTTTTCCTCCCCACATAACGATGGTCATTATGGCCAAACAGTTCTATTTTTGTTTCATCAGACCAGAGGACATTTCTCCAAAAAGTGCGATCTTTGTCCCCATGTGCAGTTGCAAACCGTAGTCTGGCTTTTTTATGGCGGTTTTGGATGTGGCTTCTTCCTTGCTGAGTGGCCTTTCAGGTTATGTCGATATAGTACTCGTTTTACTGTGGATATAGATACTTTTGTACCTGTTTCTTCCAGCATCTTCACAAGGTCCTTTGCTGTTGTCCTGGGATTGATTTGCACTTTTCGCACCAAAGTACGTTCATCTCTAGGAGACAGAACGCGTCTCCTTCTTGAGCGGTATGACAGCTGCGTGGTCCCATGGTGTTTATGCTTGCATACTATTGTTTGTACAGATGTACCTTCAGGCGTTTGGAAATTGCTCCCAAGGATGAACCAGACTTGTGGAGGTCTACAATTTTTTCTCTGAGGTCTTTGCTGATTTCTTATGATTTTCCCATGATATCAAGCAAAGAGGCACTGAGTTTGAAGGTCGGCCTTGAAATACATCCACAGGTACACCTCCAATTGACTCAAATGATGTCAATTAGCTTATCAGAAGCTTCTAAACCCATGATATAATTTTCTGGAATTTTCCAAGATGTTTAAAGGCACAGTCAACTTAGTGTATGGAATTGTGATACAGTGAATTATAAGTGAAATAATCTGTCTGTAAACAATTCCTTGTGTCATGCACAAAGTAGATGTCCTAACAGACTTGCCAAAACTATAGTTTGTTAACAAGAAATGTGTGGTGGTTGAAAAACTAGTTTTAATGACTCCAACCTAAGTGTATGTAAGCTTCCGACTTCAACTGTATATTTTGAGACCAGAATGGCATATGAATGCCATCTAAATTAAGCTTAATTGACATTATCGTTATGCTTCTCTATACTGTGACAAATGCCTCACATGTTCCTTTAAACATGACTTGTGTCTGACCTATTATTGTCTATCATTGTCTATAATGCTTTTGTATGTCTCGTTCATCTTATCCGATCAATTGTGATTTTGGTCTCTTCTGGTAAGTAAGGATGATGATTATGAAAGTAATCAATCAGATAATGTGAGCTCTCGTGTCTTGTTTAAGAGGGAATTTGGCGAATGGGGAAACCCTTTTAAATATGTTAAAAGGATGACAGAGCAGAGGACTTGACAGCGTAGAGCAGCATTTGCTGCTGTCTAGTAGAGTACTGTGACTGTTCAGTGGATAAACAGCTCGACACAAATCAAAATGACCTGTAGATATCCTGTGTCCTGGTGCAACTTTCACTCAGAAAGACGTAGTAAGTTGAAACCCAAAATGATTTACTTCCAAACTATTATGGCCCCTCTCACTGGCATACATTTACAAAATGGACCGGATCAACTTTTGCCAAGCTATTCGTGGACTTCAAAGAGTCGGTCTAATAACACATGGTATCGTTTGGCATATCGTGCGCTGTCATTTCTCAAAAGACAGGTGGATGAAAGACCAAGGGGTGAACATTGTTTTCATTCCTGAAGTAGTATTTCAACATACAAAATGACTAAGATGCGTGAGTTTACCCCACTTTTATGTTTACATACAGTTGAAGTTGGAAGTTTACATACACTTAGGTTGGAGTCATTAAAACTCGTTTTTCAACCACTCCACAAATGTATTGTTAACAAACTATAGTTTTGGCAAGTCGGTCAGGACATCTACTTTGTGCATGACACAAGTAATTTTTCCAACAATTGTTTACAGACAGATGATTTCACTTTTCATTCACTGTATCACAATTCCAGTGGGTCAGAAGTTTACATACACTAAGTTGACTGTGCCTTTAAACATCTTGGAAAATTCCAGAAAATGATGTCATGGCTTTAGAAGCTTCTGATAGGCTAATTGACATAATTTGAGTCAATTGGAGGTGTACCTGTGGATGTATTTCAAAATATATTATTCTCTCAACTATTATTCTAATTCTAATTTCACATTCTTAAAATAAAGTGGTGATCCTAACTGACCTAAGACAGGGAATTGTTACCAGGATTAAATGTCAGGAATTGTGAAAAACTGAGTTTAAATGTATTTGGCTAAGGTGTATGCAAACTTCCGACATGAATATGGTCTTGAGTTGTACCGAACCATGTGACCTGACCAGGAAAATGATCCCAAAGTTTACCAGGGCCCAAAGTTTCAGGTAAAACTGAAACCATCTACAATTATTGAAACTACATCTATCAATTCTATATTTACCTCAGAGGAAAGCATGCCAAGTAGGCACTACCATACATATCAATCTCTAAACAACATGTTGTTGGGTTGTCACAGTTTGTAATGAAAGTTCACCAACTCAGTTGACATTACGGATATAAATATAATATCTCTTAGGTAAGCTGATAACCTATGAGCCATATTTAGTCTCAATCACATTTGACACCCTTGGCGAAGTTTCATTGAAAGCGGCCCATGTGAACGACTAGGAAGAGCAGGATGGCACTTGATAAGGGGGAGAGATTACAAGCGTATTGCTTTACAGACTTCTTCGTCAACAACAACTTCTCTAAAAGGGGTGAAAACAACAAGGTGTCAGCTTACTTCCCATCACTCATATCTGGAGGAATGTAGCGGCAGGTAGCCTAGTGGTTAGAGCGTTGGACTTGCAACCGGAAGGTTTCAAGGTTGAATCCCCGAGCTGACAAGGTAAAAATCGGTCGTTCTGTCCCTGAACAAGGCAGTTAACCCACTGTTCCCCAGGCGCCGAAGATGTGGATGTCGATTAAGGCAGTCCCCCGCACCTTTCTGATTCAGAGGGTTGGGTTAAATGCGGAAGACACATTTCAGTTGTACAACTGACTAGGTATCCATGGGCAGCAGGTAGCCTAGCGATTAGAGGCTAGCCAGCAACCGTTGGTCTCTCTCTCTATCGTAGTAAATATAATAATAAAAAGATTTAACAAAACAACAATAAAATAGTAATCAACCAATATAGAAATATAATAAATATAAAAAGCTGAAAATGAAACTATAACTAACTTATAACTAAGTAATTGTCATCTTCACCAATACGTCAGTACTACAACCATCACTAAACTGCTATCACTACTACCCATATCACTACTATTTGGAATGATAATCACAACAATAATAATAGTAATAACAATAATACTAATTATAAGTAAGTTACTGTTTACTATGCATATGTTATTGATCATGACAGGCAAATACATATTTGGCTGCAAGAGGAGCCATTGCTCTTTCGCCCATGAGTATTTTTTGTTTTTCCTCTGGGTTTAATAAGTAAAAATTAGGAATAAATGTAGTCATTTCTGTGAATAATGAATCTCTTGGTGATATGTCTGCCGGTTTCTATTGCCAATTGGTGATCAGTCAGCCTATACTTGGTAAGGATCTGTCTCTGCTTCGTATCTCTGACAGAGTAAAGATAATCAGCCAATTCATATTCTCTGTTTAGGGCCAGATAGCAATTTCGTCAGCTTTGGGATTTTGTTTTCGCTTTTCCAATATTGTAAATATGAGTCCTTTGATTGGTTCATGACATTGTTTATTGGAATTCTTTCTTTTGAAGCAGTGCTGGTGTCAGCTTGGTTGGTTAGGTCCAACACCAGCTGACAGAGGGCTCGTTTCTGGGCTCAGCTCTTGGGTTTGAAGTGCTTTAAATTGCAGACTTGAATTTGGACTTGAATTTAGATGTAGCCAAAATGTTAATGATCGTTTCTGTATTGTCATTACCACTGGAAAGCGGCCAATTCTGCCCTACATGCATTAATTGGTGTATTTCTTTGTATTTTTTTAATTTTCCCGACAAAATTCTGCATGTAGGGCTTCAATTGGATGTTTTTCCCACATTTAATGTTCAGTTTATTGAGTGGCCCCCAAACCTCACTTCCGTAAAGAGCTATTGGTAGGATTACACTGTCAAATATTTGGGTCCAAATTCTAATTGGGATATTGATTTTGAATAATTTCATTTTTATTGCATACAATGCTCTGCAGGAAGTTTCCCGATGCAGATATGGTCAGACCAAGAAAAAAAAAAGAAAATGTGTTCAATTATGGTGTTGTTCAGGGTGAATTTATATTTCTGTTTCTGACATCTGTTTTTATGCGGGGGAAAATCATGAATTTCATTTATTTATTTATTTTATTTACTGCCAGGGCCCAATTATGGCAATATTGCTCTAAAATGTTAAGGTTCTGTTGAAGACTGTCTTTGGTTGGTGATAGAAGTACCAAATCATCAGCATATTGCAGGTATTTTACCTCTACCTCTCTGGAGGGGTGTCCAAATATGTGGTGGTTACCTCCCGTATCAGTGTAGTCAGGCTCAGAACCTGTTCTTGCATTGAAATCTCCACAAAGAAGCACTTTACCCTCTGCCTGAAATTGACTGATTTCTGTATGGAGATTGTCAAAAAACTGATCATCATAATATGATGAATCTGAAGGAGGAGCATAAGCTGCACATACAGTGAGGGATTTTTTATTTATGAAAATTTTCACATGCGTTTTTCTGGATTTCTTTGTTGTTATTCTGTCTCTCACTGTTCAAATGAACCTACCATTAAAATTATAGACTGATCATTTCTTTGTCAGTGGGCAAATGTACAACATCAGCAGGGGATCAAATACTTTTTTCCAACACTGTATGTATACATCATTGTCACAATAGATTGTTTTAGCCAAATGTGATTAGTACCTTTTTCATTTCATTCAGTGCTAAATCCTGCTTATGCCAAAGGATGATTCCACCTGAGTCCCGGCCCCGTTTAACATTTTTATGTTTGATTGATGGTAGTAAACTTTCTCTATAGCCTGAGGGACACTGAGTATCTATGTCTCCACGACACAATGTTTCCAGTAGGATTATGATGTCCTGTCCCTTGATGTTTTTAAGAAATTCTGGATTCGTTGTTTTATAACCAAAATGTGAAGAGTATAGGCCCTGGATATTCCAAGAGCTGATAGTTAATGATCTCATTTATAATAAGTGATATTCACTGGTTTGAGTAAAGTACATTGAAAAAAAACAAAATAATTGTAATACAGTTTTTCTCAGTCGCTTTGGTGCATTTCTCACATCACTATTTACATTTGCACAACAGTTAGTTCAACCTCCACAACATTTAGTCATTTGTGCACATCATAGTAGCAGGTTCTCATTCCTTCCAACAAATTGCAAATGCTTTTGGACATGCATCAATTGCTTTCATACAACTCTCTGCTGTTTTATAACATTATCATTTGCTTATGTCATGTCAGTCAGAATTAACTATACTTGTGAATGCTGAATAGTCATTCCATATAAAACTAATAGTCCTCATTTCATTGTTTGAGTCATTACATACAAAAATGTTGAACTAGTTGTCAAAATCTGTCAAGCAAATTTTACAATTTTTTTTTAAAATATTTTTTTTCATGAAAATGTCTCCTAAATTGAACAATTTCTCTCAGGTGAATCTCAACTTTCACTGATGAGAAGGGGTGTGTGAAGCATTAGTTGCAACCAATGATAAGCCACTTTTCTACAATCACTGTCAGAGCTGAATCCCATAAACCCCCACTTTACAAGCATATATGAACCAAGCAGGACATAGTGTGTACCATTTCTACAATACTGTGACACAGAAATGGAAGGTCAGCCTCGTGGAAGAGGGGTGAGGGTGAGGGTGCGGGGAGGAAGGGGAAGGGGACAAAACAGGGGAAGAGGAAGAAGAGGCCAAGTACATAGGCGGATCCCTGATGAAATCAGGGCTACAATTGTGGATCATGTTGTCAATCACGGGCTCACAATGGCTGAGGCTGGTCGAAGGGTGCAGCCAAATGTTGGGAGAACCACTGTAAATTCAATTATTCAAACATTTAGTCGGGAGAACAGGTGTGTATAAATGGACAGTAATTCAGCACTAAACAATCTGCACTGCGCTACTGTCATTGTGTCATACATGAAGCTTGCAGTGGGACAATAACTTGTCACTGTACATTTTACATTTAGACGTACAGCTTTACTGCATCACACATTTAGTGTATTGTAGTGTACAGTAGTGTTACAGTAAAGATTTGCCATATTTACTGTAATTTTACTCTGCACCACACAGGATTGCAAGACAACCTTGCAGAGGTGGAAGAGGGCCCCTTTTACTCCGCAACAAGAGGAAGCCATTTGTGCAATGGTGATTGCAAACAATGCCATAAGGTTGAGAGAGATACAAAGTGCTGTTATAGAGGATGACAACATCTTTGGGAATATTGAATCTGTTTCAGTCGCTACAATTGACAGAGTACTCAGGAGGAATGAAATGCGCATGAAACAATTGTACAATGTGCCATTTGAACGGAACAGCGACAGAGTGAAGGAGATCCGTCACCAGTATGTACAGGTAAAACATGTATGTGTTCTATGCATATTCTAATGTTCAGTGCTGTAAACTGTTTACTTTGTGTAGTGTCATGCACTACACTTACATGACAGTTCTGTGTGTGTGTATTCACAGTGCATACTGTACAATATGTTGTCCAAAATGCATTATGTTACACAGGAAAAGTTGTTATAGTTTTTCTCACCCCCTCTTCTGTAATAAAGCATGTACTGGTGCTGGAGGCCAGGGAACCGCTGCACACATTCATATACCTTGATGAGGCGGGTTTCAATCTGGCAAAAGGTAGAAGACGTGGAAGGAATTGCATTGGACAGAGAGCAACCATTGATGTCCCAGGCCAACGAGGAGGGAATATTACTATGTGTGCAGCCATCTCAGAAAACGGGCGTCCTCACCCATATCCCCGTCTTGGTCCATACAACACACAACATCTGCTGACTTTTTAGACACTCTTTACAGGGACATAATCCCTGAGAATGAGAGGGGTCTAACTGGAGACCATCTGAGCGAGCATGTTGTTGTTTTGGATAATGTGCGTTTTCACCACTCAGATGTCGTCAGACAGTGGTTTGCAGCACATGATAGGATGCTGGTGGAATATCTCCTCCCTACTCACCATTCCTAAATCCAATAGAGGAGTTTTTCTCTTCCTGGAGGTGGAAGGTATATGACCGGCATCCACATACCCAAATGGCCCTGCTAGCGGCCATGGATGCAGCATGTGATGACATCACAGCAGAGTCCTGCAGAGGGTGGATTCGCCACTGAGGAGATACCTTCCTCGCTGCATTGCAAGAGATGATATTCGCTGTGATGTAGATGAAATTATGTGGCCAGACAGAGAGGAACGTCTGGATGTGCATGAATGATTACAGTACTATGTATGTTGTATGTTCAGTTCCAATATGTACTGCAATATTGTTTACAGTTGTGCACAGCTCTACCCAAAGGGAGTTTATGTTTGTTGTAAATAAGGGTGTATTTTTTCTTTTGCACAATGCTGTGAACAAATTAGAATTGCAAAGAGCATATGCAGTAAAAATGTGAAACATACATATTCAGTGTCTTGTACTCAGTTACCTCACTAAATACAGTAATGTGTAACTTTACTGTATTTTTCAAATGGCTGTGCAAATAGTATATAGTGCTGTCTTGAGCATTTTCAGGTAGTGTCACCAAGATCTGACTTTTTTGCATTGGAAAACATTTACAGAGTAAACTGTCATAATGAAAACATGACAAAGCCATTTGACTATATTGTTCATAAACAATGGTGTCAGGACTTTTCATCTTGATGACACTGACACTTTCATTGACATGAATACTTGCTTTTGAGGAATGAGCTATCCATTTTGAGCAAGTGACACGCTTTTGCAGGTTATCAACTAGGTTTTGCAGTTTGTACTAATTGTTTTGAGAACTGCATTAACTGTTGTGCAAATGTAAATAGTGATGTGAGAAATGCACCAAAGCGACTGAGAAAAACTGTAATAAAATAATTAATTAAATATATATATATATATAAATAAATACCTAAACAAAACAGAAGTGCAACTAGTGAGAACTGGCACAATTAAAAGCCCCCATCCCAACATTGAAAAAGAGAAACATTCTAGAGTAAACAAAAGATGTATGGACTACCTATGTGGATGACAGATAAGTTAATGTCATGATCAATTTCATAACCTTCATAACTCTACAATCCATTCTAACAGGACCTCAAAAAGGGACCAGTAATTAGCCAGTACAGTTTACTACAACAAGTCAGTGGTGATTTTGAAATATATGAGAGGTCCTGCATCCACCAATCACCATACAGACTGAGTGAAGTAAGGGAAGGCTTCATGCAGTATAGACCGAAAATCTACATGACGATTTACTGGACACAGATTAGGCCCAGTCTGGGATTAAAAAGCACTTTCAATGGCGACTCTCCATTGAGCATGTTTTCTAGTCCAGGACTAGCCTGAATGTGTCCTGGAAACCCGCACTACAAGTCATCACATTCCATGCAAAAAATGGTCCCAATTGTCATCATCATCGTTAGTCTTAGCAGCCACTGAACCTGATGGCCCAGAACACCTACACAGGACAGGACCAAGAGTGAACCGTTATCCTTTTTCCAGAGGTTACCTCAGCATATGTAGGCTGATGATATGAATGATACATGGTGTGGACTGCATCATGTGGTGTACTTCTCTGAAGGACAGTGTTCTGCCCGACCCTAAGGTAGTGGTCAGTGCTGTGTTGTGATGGGCCGGGTCTAGTAGAGCTGTGTTGTGATGGGCCGGGTCTAGTAGAGCTGTGTTGTGATGGGCCTGGTCTGGTCGTGCTGTCCTGAGGCGGGTCTGGTCTGGTAAATCTGTGTTGTGATGGGCCTGGTCTAGTAGAGCTGTGTTGTGATGGGCCTGGTCTAGTAGAGCCGTGTTGTGATGGGCCTGGTCTAGTAGAGCCGTGTTGTGATGGGCCTGGTCTAGTAGAGCTGTGTTGTGATGGGCCTGGTCTAGTAGAGCTGTGTTGTGATGGGCCTGGTCTAGTAGAGCTGTGTTGTGATGGGGTCTAGTAGAGCTATGTTGTGATGGGCCTGGTCTAGTAGAGCTGTGTTGTGATGGGCCTGGTCTAGTAGAGCTGTGTTGTGATGGGCCTGGTCTAGTAGAGCTGTGTTGTGATGGGACTGGTCTGGTCGTGCTGTCCTGAGGCGGGTCTGGTCTGGTAAATCTGTGTTGTGATGAGCCGGGTCTAGTAGTGCTGTGTTGTGATGGGACGGGTCTGGTCGTGCTGTCCTGAGGCGGGTTTGGTCTGGTAAATCTGTGTTGTGATGGGCCTGGTCTAGTAGAGCTGTGTTATGATGGGACGGGCTGGTCGTGCTGTCCTGAGGCGGGTCTGGTCTGGTAAATCTGTGTTGTGTTGGGCCTGGTCTTGTAGAGCTGATACTGTCCTGATCAAGATGTACATTATGGTATAAATGTTCACATGTCAGAGTGGGGTGGTGAGCCGTTCTGACGTTGAGCAGTGAGGCACAGTCCACAGTCAACTTTCCTGGGAAGTATTTTCTTGGTAGGAGGGTGGACACAACTATATTGGTTGTTGGGAACATAGCCTGTGCCCGTTCTGCCACTCTTCTCACTGCCCCAGATCCATTTTCACCTTTGGCATGAAGGTGGTTTGTGCCAGTGTGGATGATGACGTTGTTGGGGGTGTCAATCCTGGTCTGACTGAGTAGCTGCATTGCACTGTCAGTTTCAGGACTCCAGAACTTATACACCTGGTGTCTAGGGAATAATCTTTCCTGGACTAAGTACTTCCCATTTGAATCAATAATGATTGCAGTTGTGGGTGATTGTCTGGGTTAAGCAGACTGGGAGGCTGGTAATCTGACCTGGGCTGGAGCAGACTGGGAGGCTGGTTGGCTGACCTGGGCTGGAGCAGACTGGGCGGCTGGTTGGCTGACCTGGGCTGGAGCAGACTGGGAGGCTGGTTGGCTGACCTGGGCTGGAGCAGACTGGGAGGCTGGTAGGTTGACCTGGGCTGGAACACACAGTGCTGGAGCAGACTGGGAAGCAGGTAGCAGACTGGGAGGCTGGTTGGCTGATCTGGGAGGCTGGTAGGTTGACCTGGGCTGGAGCACACTGTGCTGGAGCAGACTGGGAAACAGGTGGGCTGACATGGGCTAGAGCAGACTGGGAGGCTGATCTGGTCTGGAACAGACTGGTAGGCTGGTGCAGTGTCATAAGGCTGTGTGGTTCTGCTTGTGTTGTACCAAGCTGGTGGACATGTTCTCTAGATGCAGAGGACATAATGACTAGCTGCTGGTTGAGGGTGTCAATGTACCTCTCTCTTTGTTCTAGCTCCTTTCTTGTTGTGCTCAGATGGTCTCTGAGGTCATCATTTGTCTGACTCAGTCTGTCCATTCTGCTTTCGAATTTAGCAATAGATGCTCTGCTCTCCTCCCTGAACCGTTTCATCTCTTCTTTGAGTTTCTGGACAGTGTCGTCTTCTTAAAGCTCGTTCTCTCTGAGTTCTATGACCTCTGCTTCGACGAGAGAGAGGGTGTTGTGGAAAAGTTGCATAGCAGGTGTTCTTGGTGTTGTAGGCATGTCCTTGGCTCTGTCTGTTGCAGGTGAGGTAGGTAGAGGGACACAGGGCTTCTTGCTGGGTCACAGAGACAGTTGCGGCCTGCTTTTCTCCATCTCCCTCCTTTTCTTGTTCCTCAGTTTCTGAGATGAGTTCAGCCTCTACTTTTAGGGTAGCAAACATATTCTCTAAAGCCTGGAGGCTTGAATCATTGCCTTGTATCAACACAGTTCCATTATTGTTGAAGTTTACTGTTTGATACGTGTTGTTCTGGTCAGCTTCTTCAAAAATGCTGATCTGACATCCTTGGCTGATGCCTCTCTTTTTTGAGAAAGGGAAATGGTTGCAAATAACCCTTTTCCATATGTGCCCTTGTTTGGTATTAAATATTACATTTGCTTTTGTTTTGCAACTGGTAAGATCTGCAAACAGACATTCATGGTTCTGTCCCATCAACAAACCTTTTCTTAGCTTTCTCTGTTTGGATGTCTGGTGGGTAAACATTTTCCATAGCAACGCTGATGATGTTGGCTACAATGTTGCAATAGAAGCGTTGTTTCTTGTATTATTGTCTCTTGTCTTTAGAGGACTGTTTTACTTTGATGTCCTTTGTCTTCGGTCCTTATTTTGTCTTATTTTGTCTTTCTTTTCTTCTGTTAACTGTGTGGGTCTCTCTCCGTGTGTGTGGGGGTCTCTCGCTCTCCGTGTGTGTGTGTGTGAGTGAGTGTGGGGGGGGTCTCTCCCTCTCTCCATTTGTGTGAGGGGGTCTCTCTCTCTCTCTCTCTCTCTCTCTCTCTCTCTCTCTCTCTCTCTCTCTCTCTCTCTCTCTCTCTCTCTCTCTCTCTCTGAGCCTGTACTTTGTCAAGGTTTTTCTAAAGTTTTGATCAGTAACCATGGTCAAATAGTTTGCCATGGTGTACTGTCGATTTAGGGCCAGATATCACTGCATTTTGCTTTGTGCTTGTGCTTCCCAATAAGCAATGTAGTTTTGTTTTGATTGTGTTGTAATTTGTTTTATTCTGATTGATTGGATGTTCTGGCCCTGAGGCTTCAGTGTGTTAGTAGAACAGGTTTGTGAACTCAGCCCCAGGACCAGCTGGATTAGCGGACTCTTGGTATTGCAGGGCTTGCTAATGATATGAGAGTATTTTAGATGTTTCCAAAACTTAATTGCTCTTTTTTGAGTTTTTATTATTAGTGGATATAGGCCTAATTCTGCCCTGCATGCATTGTTTGTAGTTTTCCTCCGGACATGTAGGAGAATCTTACAGAACTCTGCATGCAGGGTTTCAATGGGGTGTTTGTCCCACTGGGTGAAATCTTGTTTTGCAAGTGGACCCCACACCTCGCTACCATAAAGTACAATTGGTTCAATGACACATTCAATTAGTTTTAGCCAAATCTTTATAGGTGTTTCAATTTTTATTAGTTTTTTAATGGCGTAGAATGCCCTGCGTGCTTTCTCTCTCAGTTCATTCACTGCATCATGAAGGTGTCCAGTTGAGCTTATTTTTAAAGTAATTATAGTGTGTGCAGTACTCTATATATTTTGTACCAATTGAGAACTTGGGTATAATTCCCTGAGATCTGGATCTTCTCTGAAAAATCATTATTTTAGCATTTTTGGGGTTTACTGCCAGGGCCCAGGTCTGGCAGTATTGCTCTAGCAGGTCCAGGCTCTGTTGTAGGCCATGTGCTGTGGGTGACAGCAGGCATAGGTCATCTGCAAAGAGCAGGCATTTAACCTCATTTAACCTTGTGGAGACTAAACACCAGGGGCTGAGGATTTTTCTAGAATAGTGGCCAATTTGTTGATGTAAATATTGAAGAGTGCAGGGCTCAGATTGCAACCCTGGCGAAGGCCCCGCCCCTGGTTAAAGAATTCTGTTATTTTCTTGCAAATTTTTATGCTGCACGTATTGCCAAATGCCAAGGGGGTGAATACTTTAAATTTGAGGGCCTGAAGTTTCTTATTCAGCTCCTGGTCAGTAATTGGGGAGTCCAATGGATTTTGATTGCCCTTTATATCTTTTTCTAATCTATTCAACTTCTCATGAATTTGGCATCAATTTGAACATTGTTGTAGAGTGTTTTAAAATGGGTTGTCCATACAGTGTCTTGCAAAAGTATTCACCCCCCTTGGCATTTTTCCTATTTTGTTGCATTACAACCTGTAATTTAAATTGGTTTTTATTTGGATTTCATGTAATAGACATACACAAAATAGTCCAAATTGGTGAAGTGAAATTCAAAAAATAACTACGGACCAAGGAGAGCATTAATCAGAGAGGCAACAAATAGACCAAAGATAACCCTGAAGGAGCTGCAAAGCTCCACAGCAAAGATTGGAGTATCTGTCCATAGGACCACTTTAAGCCATACACTCCACAGAACTGGGCTTTACGGAAGAGTGGCCAGAAAAGTCATTGCTTAAAGAAAAAAATAAGCAAACACGTTTGGTGTTCGCTAAAAGGCATGTGGGAGACTCCCCAAACATATGGAAGAAGGTTCTCTGGTTAGATGAGACACAAATGTAGTTTTTTGGCCATCAAGGAAAACGCCATGTCTGGCGCAAACCCAACACCTCTCATCACCCTGAGAACACCATCCCCACAGTGAAGCATGGTGGTGGCAGCATCATGCTGTGGGAATATTTTTCCATCGGCAGGGACTGGGAAACAGGTCAGAATTGAAAGAATGGATGGTGCTAAATACAGGGAAATCCTTGAGGGAAACCTGTTTCAGTCTTCAAGAGATTTAAGACTGGGACGGAGGTTCACCTTCCAGCAGGATAATGACCCTAAGCATACTGTTAAAGCAACACTCGAGTGGTTTAAGGGGAAACATTTAAATGTCTTGGAACGGCCTAGTCAAAGCCCAGACCTCAATCCAATCGAATCTGTGGTATGACTTAAAGATTGCTGTACACCAGCGGAACCCATCCAACTTGAAGGAGCTGGATCAGTTTTGCCTTGAGGAATTGGCAAAAATCCCAGTGGCTAGATGTGCCAAGCTTATAGAGACATACCCCAAGAGACTTGCAGCTGTAATTGCTGCAAAAGGTGGCTCTACAAAGTATAGCTATGCACGTTCAAGTTTTCCGTCTTTTTGTCTTATTTCTTGTTTGTTTCACAATAAAAAATATTTTGCATCTTCAAAGTGGTAGGCATGCTGTGTAAATCAAATGATACAACCCCCCCCAAAATCTAATTTAATTCCAAGTTGCTTGCAACAAAATAGGAAAAATGCCAAGGTGGTGAATACTTTCGCAAGCCACTGTATGTCACCCTTTTGTATCGCTAATTCCTCTTGTTTTGATTTTGTTTAGGTTTTTCCAATTTTGCCAGAAGTTGTTTGTGTTTATGGACTCCTCAATTCGTGTCAGCTGCTTGCTGTTGTGCTGTGCTTTTTTGGTTTTTTGAGTGTAGATTTATAGAGTTTTAAAGTCTCACAGTAATGAAGGCGTAATTCACCATTATTTGGGTCTCTGTGCTTTTAGTTTGATAGTGTTCTAAGTTTTTTCCTTATAATTTTACAATCTGCATCAAACCAGTCATCTGTGGTCTTTTTTTTTTCCTTTTTTTAATCAAGTTCAGTTGTGCTTATTTTGCTGTTTGCCTGAATATATAGTTTTTACTGCTAGATTGATGCCTTCTTTACTGTGAGTGGGTGTGCTATCCAGAAAGTTATCTAAGAGTGTTTGGATATTTTGGTTACTGGTTGCTTTCTGGTATTCTTCTGTGCTGTTTTGGGCCCATCTGTATGAATTCCTGATGTTGTACAGTTTACTGGGCTGTGAATGTGTGGTTGTTTCCATGTCTGTTCTTTTGAGGAACAACGTAATTTGGCTGTGATCAGACAGAGGTTTTAGTGGCTTGAAGGTGAATAAGCTGAGAGAGAAAGGGTCAATGTCTGTAATCTACCATTGACCGTAACCTACCATTGACAAAGTACAGACCCAGGCTTCGACAGAGCTGCAACAGATCCCTTCCGTTTTTGTTGATGGTGCTGTCACTGCTGTTTCTATGGGGGAGATGAAGGCAGTTAGAAACAGTATGGCCTGTAGTAAAGCTGTCCCCTCGTGTGGTCGTTAGATCAGGTTCCTGTGCGCGCATTTGTGTCCCCACAGATGAGCACATTTCCCTGGGCCTGGAAATGGCACGTCTCTTCCTCAAGGGTGGGGAATTTCTCCTCTGAGTAATATGGGGATTCTGAGGGAGGGGGGGAGGGTATATATTGCGCAAAGGAATCTTTTTCTGTCAGTACAAGTTCTTTTTTCAGTTTTAACCAAATGTGATATTTACCAATTTTGAGGGGATCAATTAGATTTTGTAGTTAGGATTTGTACCAAATGATCAATCCTCCAGAGTCTCTGCCTCTATTGACAGAGCTGTGTTTCTGTGACGGCACAATGACCTCTCTGTAGCCTGTGGGACAGTGAGTGACAATGTCAGCCTTACACCACGTCTCTTGCAGACTGATGACGTCAACATTTTAACGATTTTTTTTGTAACTCCAGTCCAAAGGTTGATGAGTTTAGGTCCTGAATGTTCCACATGCTAACTGATAGCGATTTCATGTTGCAAAAAGAAAGAATTCCACAGTCAGAAATACAGTAACTACTAACTATTAAGTTGTTACTAGTGAGATAAACAGGATAACAGCAAACATTTGTTATGATATATATTATATATATATATTCCTATTAATTGAACATGTAAACCTTTAGTACATTAGGTGTCTGTGTGCGAGTTTAGCGCAGATGTGTTGGAGGAGCTGTTTAATCTCACTCAATCCTACAGAGTTCTGTCCTCTGAGGACATCTGCGTAGCTGGTCCTGCGGAGTGGAGCCAGGGGGATTCCTCTCTGGTGCGGGGTAGTTGGCTGGCCTCTCTCTCTCTCTCTCTCTCTCTCTCTCTCTCTCTCTCTCTCTCTCTCTCTCTCCTGTGCTGATTCTGGAGATATCAATAGAACTGCCTTCCTGACACCGCCTAGTATATAGGTCCTGGATGTCAGGAAGCTTGGCCCCAGTGATGTATTGGGCCATACGCATTACCCTCTGTAGCGCCTTGTGGTCAGATGCCGAGCAGTTGCCATACCTGGCGGTGATGCAGCTGTAGAACTTTTTGAGCATCTGGGGACCCATGCCAAATCTTTTCAGCCTCCTAAAGGGAGGCCGTCTGAATACTTTCCGAAGGCACTGTATTCTCCAGATGCTGACAGTTTGCACTTGATGGCCTATAGCAGCACCCTAAAATAAGATGCTTCAGATAAAACAGGTGAACCTGCAACCACATCACTCCTACTTCATTTGTCATGAGATCCTCTCTGAGCTTTACAGGAATATGCCTCTTAATATACAGTTGAAGTCGGAAGTTTACATACACCTTATACATTTAAACTCAGTTTTTCACAATTCCTGACATTTAATCCTAGTAAAAATTCCCTGTCTTAGGTCAGTTAGGATCACCATTGTATTTTATGAATGGGAAATGCTTTTATTTCTTTCATCACATTCGCAGTGGGTCAGAAGTTAACATACACTCAATTAGTATTTGGTAGCATTGCCTTTAAATTGTTTAATTTGGGTCAAACGTTTTGGGTAGCCTTCCACAAGCTTCCCACAATAAGTTGGGTGAACTTTGGCCCATTCCTACTGACAGAGCTGGTGTAGAGTTAGGCTTGTAGGCCTCCTTGTTCGCACACGCTTTTTCAGTTCTACAAACAAATTTTATATGGAATTGAGGTCAGGGCTTTGTGATGGCCACTCCAATACCTTGACTTTGTTGTCCTTAAGCCATTTTGCCACAACTTTGAAAGTATGCTTGGGGTCATTGTCCATTTGGAAGACCCATTTGCGACCAAGTTTTAACTTCCTGACTGATGTCTTGAGATGTTGCGTCAATATAGCCACATAATTTTCCTTCCTCATGACGGCATCTATTTTGTGAAGTGCACCAGTCCCTCCTGCAGCAAAGCACCCACACAACATGATGCTGCCACCCCCGTGCTTCACGGTTGGGATGGTGTTCTTCGGCTTGCAAGCCTCCCCCTTTTTCCTCCAAACATAACCATGGTCATTATGGCCAAACAGTTATATTTTTGTTTCATCAGACCAGAGGACATTTCTCCAAAAAGTACGATCTTTGTCCACATGTGCAGTTGCTAACCATAGTCTGGCAAATGGCATACTTCCAAAGTTGTGGCAAAATGGACACTTACTGACAGTTGTGGCTGCTTTGCCTGACGTATTGTTGTCTCTACCTTCTTGCCCTTTGTGCTGTTGTCTTTGCCCAATAATGTTTGTACCATGTTTTGTGCTGCTACTATGTTGTGCTGTTGCCATGTTGTGTTGCTGCCCTGATCTGTTGCTACCATGCTGTGTTGTTGTCTTAGGTCTCTCTTTATGTAGTGTTGTGGTGTCTCTCTTGTCGTGATGTGTGTTTTGTCCTATACTTTTGGGTATTTGTAATCCCAGCCCCAGTGGCCGTCATTATAAATAAAATTACTTGACATAGTTTAATAAAGGTTAAATACATTTTTTATTAAAAACATGACTCAGGTTATCACCAACTGGTGTATACCAATAGTGTTGGATCTGTGACATCCACTTGTATTGATCATCTTCACCAATACTGCAGAGCTTTGCTCTAAAGCAATATCAGTTCCCATTGGCTGCAGTGACCATAACATTGTGCCATTAAGGAAAGCCAAAGTACCAAAGACAGGCCCTAACATATCATATAAAAATGTTTTCTTGCGACTCTTTTGTTGAAGAGAGTGTGTGTGTCTGATGTGTAAAAGGAGGAGAATCCAGTTGCAGCACTTGGAGTATTTGTACAATTATTCTTGCCAATTGTTGACAAACATGCACCTGTTAAGAAACTAACTGTTAGAACTGTCAGAGCCTCCTGGATTGATGATTCATTGAAAAATGTTATGGTTCAAAGAAATGTGGCAAAAAAAAGGTGGCAAACAAGTCAGGCTACTCAGATGATTGGTTAACACTGTCAATTGACAGGGGAAAAGGGGGACAAACAAGATGATTGACAGAAAAAACAATGGGAAAAGACTTTGGTGCACCTTAAATGATATTATGGGCAGAAAACCCAATTCATCTCCATTGAAGTTGATCAAATCAAATTACACCTATTGAGCAGATGTTATTGAGGGTGTTGCGAAATGCTTGTGTTCCTAGCTCCAACAATGCAGTAGTATCTAACAATTAAGAACAATACACACAAATCTAAAGTAAAAGAATGGCGTTAAGAAATATAGAAATATTAAATATTGTCAGAGTGGCATTGACTAGGATAGTAGAATACAGTATATACATCTGAAATGAGTAAAACAGTATGTAAACATTATTAAAGTGAACAGTGTTCTAAAAATTTGTTCAAAACTGTTAAACTATTGTCCTTTTCTCGCTTTGAGTCAACTACTCGCCACATTTTATGCACTGCTAGCTAGCTGTAGCATAAAATAATTGATATTTTGTCTCTCTGTGTTTCATAATTTTCCTTCAATTTGCACAATTCCTTTTTTGTTTAGTTCCAACATTTGTCAATTGACAGTATGTTAACCAATCATCTGAGTAGCCTGACTTAATCATCAATCCAGGAGGCTCTAACAGTTCTCAGAGTTAGTTTCTTAGAGGCTGAATGTATCTTACCGGAGAAAGCATCCGAGTGACCAAAACAGCACCCCTCTGTCTCTGTATTTGTAGCCAATCTATCTGATCTGATGCTGTCTGGGCAAAAAGAGTATGACATTTTTGCCGCCCACAGCATTGAATGCAAGGGAAGCCAGCAAACACTTAGCCTCCCTTGATAAAACAAAGTATAAAATAACAGCCAATCAGCGTGGAGTTAAACTGAGTGAGCTGAAATGGGAAGGGTCTTGGCGCACCAAAAGAAAGTGAAGTCAGTTTTGATTTGTCTTTACACCAATCACATCACATTGAGAGCAGTACTTGAATTGTTGCATCTTGTTGTGTTGTTGTCCTCTGGTATCTAGCTAGCTAGCTAGCTAGCTAGCTAAAATTGTCCCTTTCCTAAATTAGCCATGTATGGAGATAGGGATTTGAACTTGGGGTTTTACTTAATTCTCCATACTGGCCAATGATTTTAACGGCGATTCTGATCCAACCATAAATTCATACATGGAAGAGGATGGAAGTAGCTAAATGTAGAAGGCTAATGGTAACTAGCTGACTCATTGTTGCCCATGAAAAGAAGTTAGGCTAGCGAGAAAGCATTTTAGCCAGCTAGCCTAAGACAACAAAAATGAAAGTGTGTACTCTATGACAGAGTCATAGACCATTTCGTCAACATGAAAAAGAGGAGAATGGCATTGGTGTTTCTCTACAAGTAGGTATTAGACTAAGTATAAGTGATTTGATTAAGTTGAAATGGTGCTTGAATAGTGGAGGCAGCTCCTGTTTTCCTTGTGACTTGCTGTGGTTCTAAATCAATAGTTGTTTAGTAGTACTAAAATGTCAGAAACATTAAGTTGCTTGACCATGCTGTAGGTCAATCAATGTAACCGCAATATACTTAGTGGACTTCACCGGACAGAGGTTGCTCTCCGGTTTTGTGACGAAACAAAAGGTGTGGTTGAATTTATTCTGCCACTGTGTCTTCTTATTGTCTTGGCCTTAGGCCTATATATCACCGGTGTCAAGCAGTGGCGGTCGGTGCCATTTAAGATAAAGGAGGACAATTTGTATTTTTTATGAGTATGGCCTTATTTCTATTACAGCATATTGGATGTTTGAGTAGGCTAAACTAGCTAGCTGCATTTGCTAGCTAGCTAAGTAAGTGAAAAGCTTTGAAGAAATTAATTTGTTCAAAACTGTTCAACTATTGTCTTTCTCTCTCTTTGAGTCAACTACTCACCACATTTTATGCACTGCAGTGCTAGCTAGCTGTAGCTTATGCTTTTAGTACTAGATTCCTTCTCTGATCCTTTGATTGGGTGGACAACATGTCAGTTCTTCTTGCCCCGGCCCGCTAGCTTTCTAAGTGCCGTGTACTACGCTAGGTGCCACTCTCCTAGCATAGTACTGACTACTGAACGGCTCCCTGACTCACCGATTGCTGTTCTTTGGACCCTATGATCACTCGGCTACACAGCTGATGCCCCCTGGACTGTTTCAATAATACGGCACCTCATTTTGTTTATCTGTCGGTCCCAGCCTCCTGTATGTACCTAACTGACCCGCTCTACCCATTCATCGCCATTTACTCATTGTTGTCTTAGCTCTCCCGATCAACACCTGTGACTGCTTTATGCCTCTCTTTAATGTCAATATGCCTCTCTCTAATATCAATATGCCTTGTCTACTGCTGTCTCGGCTAGTTCTCATTGTTTTATTTCACTGTAGAGCCCTCAGTCCTGCTCACCTTGCCTTAAATAGCTCTTTTGTCCCACCCCCCACACATGCGGAGACCTCACCTGGCTTAACTGGTGCCACCAGAGACGAAACCTCTCTCATCGTCACTCAACGCCTAGGTTTACCTCCACTGTACTCACATCCTACCATACCCATCTGTACATTATACCCTGAATCTATTCTACCATGCCCAGAAATCTGCTTCTCTGTTCCCAACGCACTAGACGACCAGTTCTTATAGCCTTTAGCCGCACCCTTATCCTACTCTTCCTCTGTTCCTCTGGTGATGTACAGGTTAACCCAGGCCCTGTAGACCCCAGTACCACACCTATTCCCCAGGCGCTATCATTTGTTGACTTCTGTAACCGCAAAAGCCTTGGTTTCATGCATGTTAACATCAGAAGCCTCCTCTCTAAGTTTGATTTATTCACTGCTTTAGCACACTCCGCCAACCCTGATGTCCTAGCCGTTTCTGAATCCTGGCTTAGGAAGGCCACCAAAACTTCTGAAATTTCCATTCCTAACTACAACATTTTCCGCCAAGATAGAACTGCCAAAAGGGGGCGGAGTCGCAATCTACTGCAGAGATAGTCTGCAGAGTTCTGTCATGCTATCCAGGTCTGTGCCCAAACAGTTTGAGCTTCTAAATCCACCTTTCCAGAAATAAGTATCTCACTGTTGCCGCTTGTTAGACCCCCCTCAGCCCCCAGTTGTGTCCTGGACTCCAAATGCGAACTGATTGCCCCCCATTTATCTTCAGAGTTAGTACTGTTAGGTGACCTAAACTGGGATATGCTCAATACCCCGGCCGTCCTACAATCTAAACTAGATGCCCTCAATCTCACACAAATTATCAAGGAACCTACCCAGGTACAACCCCAAATCCGTAAACATGGGCACCATCATAGATATCATCCTGAACAACCTGCCCTCTAAATACACCTCTGCTGTCTTCAACCAGGATCTCAGCAATCATTGCCTGCGTCCGTAATGGGTCCGCAGTCAAACGACCACCCCTCATCTCTGTCAAACGCTCCCCTAAAACACTTCAGCGAGCAGGCCTTTCTAATCTACCTGGCCCGGGTATCCAGGAAGGATATTGACCTCATCCCGTCAGTAAAGGATGCCTGGTTATTCTTTAAAAGTGCTTTCCTCACCATCTTAAATAAGCATGCCCCATTCAAAAAATGTAGAACTAAGAACAGGTATAGCCCTTGGTTCACTCGATCGCTGCCCGCACCTGCCCGCCCGACTAGCATCACTACTCTGGACAGTTCTGACTTAGAATATGTGGACAACTACAAATACCTAGGTGTCTGGTTAGACTGTAAACTCTCCTTCCAGACTCACATTAAGCATCTCCAATCCAAAATTAAATCTTGAAGACTCGGCTTCCTGTTTCGCAACAAAGCCTCTTTCACTCATGCTGCTAAACATACCCTCGTAAAACTGACTATCCTACCGATCCTTGACTTTGGCGATGTCATTTACAAAACAGCCTCCCAACACTCTACTCGGCAAATTAGATGTAGTCCATCACGTTTTGTCACCAAAGCCCCATTTACTACCCACCACTGCGACCTGTATGCTCTCATTGGATGGCCCTCGCTTCATAATCGTCGCCAAGCCCACTGGCTCCAGGTCATCTATAAGTCTTTGCTAGGTAAAGCCCCGCCTTATCTCAGCTCACTGGTCACCACAGCAACACGCACCCGTAGCACACGCTCCAGCAGGTATATTTCATTGGTCATCCCCAAATCCAACTCCTACTTTGGCCGCCTTTCCTTCCAGTTCTCTGCTGCAAATGACTGGAACAAATAGCAAAAATCACTGAAGCTGGAGACTCATATCTCCCTCACTAACTTTAAGCATCAGTTGTCAGAGCAGCTTACCGATCACTGCACCTGTACACAGCCCATCTGTAAATAGCCCACCCAACTACCTCATCCCCATATTGTTATTTCTTGTTGCTCTTTTGCAACCCAGTATCTCTACTTGCACTTCATCATCTGCACATCTATCACTCCAGTATTTATGCTAAATTGTAATTATTTTGCCGCTATGGCCTATTTATTGCCTTACCTCCCTAATCTCACTACATTTGCACACACTGTATATAGATTTTTTCTATTGTGTTATTGACTGTACGTTTGTTTATCCCATGTGTTTATCTTGGCTAGGTCGCAGGTGTAAATGAGAACTTGTTCTCAACTGGCCTACCTGGTTAAATAAAGGTGGAATAAATGTTTTTTATGAAACAGTTCATGCTGCAAGAGCTGGAGTTGGAGGACGTCCTCCGGAAGTTGTCATAATTACTGTGTAAGTCTATGGGATGGGGTGAGCACCATGAGCCTCCTAGGTTTTGTATTGAAGTTTTATGTAAAAACGATAACTTAAAAAAAAAAATAATCACTATGTTTATTTTCATGAAAATTCAATGAGGAGGACGGTCCTCCCCTTCCTTCTCTGATGAGCCTCCACAGGTGGAAAGGCATATGAACACGTTATAGAGCAAACAAAGCAATTATCACAAAACATAGGTTGTAATATGGCTTTTTTCCCCTGTCTTGGCTTCCCCAGTGATTTTACCCATGCACCGCTACTGTACTCAGGCAAAAGCAAGTTTAGCTTCTTTCTAAAGATCGAATTTAAATGTATTGTATATAAGAATATGAATCTTTTTTATTTTGTTCTTGCCTATTACAGTTCTGTACTTTGTCATTTATTAGTTTTTTTTATGTGGACCCCAGGAAGAGTAGCTGCTGCATGTGCAGTAGCTAATAGGGATCCTAATGAACTAAACTCTCTCCCTCTCTCTCTTCTCCCCCACCCTCTCCGTTTGTCCACAGGCCTTCAGGCCTCTACTTGTACAGAGCAGGGAAAAACAGCAGGGTGACATGCTTCGTGGGTATATCATAGTCAACAACACCAAGCCAAGTTGCAAACCCAACCACAGGTGGAAAGAAAAAATGAAAACTTGGGCATGGCGCCTGAATCTGAGGTACTTGTTGAGACAAGTTCTCATATAGTAATCTTTACTGTGCACTTAGTATATGAGGTGTTAAGCAATTTCTATGTATTTCAGAGGTCCAAACTCCTGTGTTGTGCTGGTTTTCTTTTGTCCTTGGCAATTAATTAGATTTATGGCAGTTCACATAACTGGCTACCCATCCCGCAATCTGATTATTAGGCAGTAACAAACAAAAACAGGCCTACACTGTCACGTCCAGGCCTGAGAAGACAGGCTGGAGTGTTTAGTTTTGTTTTAGGTGTAGGGGTTTTCTGTTCTAGGTTATATATTTCTATGTTGGGTTAATGGTTCCCAATTAGAAACAGCTGAGTGTCGTTGTCTCTAATTGGGAACCATATATATGTTTGTAGTTTTCACTTGGGGTTTGTGGGTTATTGTTTGTACAAAGCTTTAGTGGGTTTCACGTGTTATGGGTCAATGTCACGGTCTTCGTTTTCATTTTGTTATTCTTGCCCAGTTACATTCGAAATAAAGATGTATACTGGATGCCTCGCTGCGTCTTGGTCTGTCCTTCCCGAGGATCGTGACATACACTCTGGCCCTAGAGAACCAAAGTTATTAACTATTGTATCACAGACCTTACAGACTTAAAATTCATGATGTACAAATTGAAAGAGATTATTTTTAATGGCGATTTAATTATGTAAGACTAGCTCCATCAGACCAATTTTGAAAAGGTTCCTTCAGACACTTGGCATGACAAACAGGTTGGCTTCAGGATAGCCCACCTAACCTACTACTCAGGTTTCCAGACAGCTGAGTATTAAGATTCAACAATGCTAAAATTGGATCCTGTGCCAATATATCACACCCTATCAATGTTAAAATTGGAGTCTGTGTCACTGGAGAAATGATATCCCCCATTGCATATAGAGGACATTTGGGAAAAGGCATCTTTGGAACTTGGCAGAGCCTTTGTCACTCTCATGCTGTGTTGCAGGACATGCTGTGGTGGGGTCAGGGAACCTCCCGGGGGAAGCAGGGCCTCTGATTTACTGCCCTTGACCGGGACAGTGACCCCGATAATGGTGCTCATATTTACTAATGGGGCCCTTAGGACACAGAGGGAGGCCTTCAGACAACCGCCTCTGAGGTAACTAGCGGACATTCACTGGTTCTCTGAACTGCGGTACAACCTTAAGCACAGAGAATCCATTTCCTGCCATTAATTGCAGCACAACCAGGTTTAATTAAGCTCCAAGATGGAGGCCAAGTTCCCACAGCTTGGCATGAAAGCAAAGCACATTAAATAAGTTAAAAGACAAGAGAAACACAAATATCAAGGCACAAATACTCTAATTTGCATTGACGCCACGTCGTTCATTGAGATGTTCTGAACCCAATAGCCAGTAAACAACCTGCCTAAAGCAGCCGACTTCCATCCTGTGCAGTCGATGATCAAGTGTGTGTGACCATGAGAAGGACATGAAGAATGGGGAAGAGTGTGTATGTCCTCAACATGTGTGTGACCATGAAAGACACAGCGGGAATGAGGAAGAGCGCTAGGGGACTTAGAAAAAAAACACATTTCAGACTTTTTGCTTTTCACCAGCTCATACAAATAGCACTGGGGATTGGTCAACGAAATATTTATTTTCAAAGGTGCAGTCCCCCACGTCGCATATCGTTTTTTAGTATATCAGTTTACCACAATTCCCACTACTCAGCAAAGTGGCAGTGCAAATAGCAGGTGCAAAGAGCGACTGCATGCTGGAGCCACGAGGCAGGGTCAGACATGTTGTTGTTAGGTTTTTGAGTGATGGGGGTGGGGGGGTTATGACCTCCCTTCTTTAGTAAACACTGCTGTGATGAAGCTGATTAACTGTGTACTCTGCGCTGCCGAAGCCAACGCCACTCAATCGCCCTAACAGGGAGTTGGGAGCTGTACAACAAGGACTCACTTTGTTTGGCATTCCAGCAACTGGGATGCAGCGCTGATACTTTACGGTGTTATCAGCCACATTGCGGTCGTACTTGGTCTGAGTGGCTTGAGTGTGCTGAGAAGAAATGATCATGTTAAATCAGAACTCCCCAAAAAAGCTTGTTTTGCTTTCAGTTGTTGTATTGGCAGTCAAAAAGGGTCACTGCAAAATAAAGCAAGAGAAAGTGGTTACTGGAAGGAATTTATTTATTTATTTATTAAATATTAGGTGTATTATGTTCACAATGTTGGACTTAGGTATGAAATTATCAAATTATTGTATGTTTGGTCAAATAGCCTAGAGAGTTAATGTAGGGATTGACACACAATGCTGTAATTTCATGACCATAAAAATTATATCAAAATACTTCAATAAAACAGCCCGCTGACACACCTACAAAGAGAATATGACAACATGTGCAACTCAATATTACGAAGATGTTCCTAATGTTTGGTATACTTAGGGTAGCTGTATATTATTATATCATCGCTGTCGGATGAAATCCTCAAATTTAGTGATTTTCATTTTTGTACATGAATCGATACTATTGGTTCCCCTTTACGCCAGTGTGAAAGTTTCACGACCCCTTGACCAACGAAATGTAGCTCGGCATCAAAACTCTTAAGTCCATTAGCTTTCTAAGTTGTCCGTCAAACCCCGCATCTCCACCAAGGCTCTTGAAGTGAAGCACATGTCTTAATTCCTGAGGATATTTTTGTTTGTGGGCTAGTAGCCAGATGTGATCAGAGGTAAGTTGCCAGGCGTGGACTGGGACAAAAATTCAGCCTAGGCATTTCAGCCACACCAGCCCACATCACCTCCCCCCTCACTCTGTCTTTGCTTCTCCTTGTCTCTCTGTCACTCCTAAGTGTTATTTGCTATTACATATAGAGCCAAGATATTAAGGAATTGACAGTACATCTGTGTCTCTATTTTCTTCCTCCACTGCACTCACCTCGAAGCCTAGCATCCTTTCCCACAGCACTGGGACCAGAAGACCAGGGGACAACACTGCCTGTGGTGGGCCCAGCAATATCCTAGTTGTGAATAAATAAACACCTGCATTAGAAAAAGAAAGATGATTTAATAAATGCCTAATAGGTTACCATTCACTCATAATACCTAACGAAAGCCTAACTACTTATTTTGCAAAGATACTTTTCTAGATTTTGTACATGCCTCCCCTATCCTAAAGGGTTAATTACTATTTCATATATAATATAGAGCCAAAATATAAATAAACTGACAGTGTGTGTGTGTGTGTTTCTCTCTCCGTTTTCTGCCTACGTCCACTACACTTGACTGCTGCAACAGCAGCTGAGATGTCTGTGCTACTAAGCATCACTGGGATCAGATGACCAGGGGACCACACTGCCTGTGCTAGGCCCAGCTACCCCCTAACGTAACACTTCATTTTAATAGGCCTATCATAAACCATTTATAAAGGCATTCAAAAGGCATTTAAAAAAAGGTTTGCTCACCCTTTATTAATCATTACTCCCACATTTGTAAACGTTAGTAAGCTAGTTATTCAAATGTATATATATTTCCTTAAAACATCCTGTGTTGTGTGCTTGTTCTTTTACTAGGTACAGCAGGATTGTCTACCAATGGCATCTTTTTGGGAGAAATTACACTGGTCACTCAAAACATTTATAAAGTATTTATAAAGTATACATTGCACTCACTTTAGTTTAGGGACGGCAAAAAATACTTGATTTGTAAATTATTATTAATGATGGAGTAATTATTAATAAAGGGTTAACACAAAAGTTATAAATGCCTTATAAATGGTTTATTACTGGCCCTTATAAAGTGTTACCCCTCCGGCATAAAGTGTTACCCCTCCGGTATCCTGGTAGTGAATTAATAAACACATACACTACCGTTCAAAAGTATGGGGTCACTTAGATATGTCCTTGTTTTCCACGAAAACATACATGAAATGAGTTGCAAAATGAATAGGAAATATAGTCTAGATGTTGACAAGGTTATAAGGATTTTTAATTCAAACTTTGCTTTCGTCAAAGAATCCTCAATTTGCAGCAATTACAGCCTTGCAGACCTTTGGCACTCTAGCTGTCAATTTGTTGAGGTAATCTGAAGAGATTTCACCCCATGCTTCCTGAAGCACCTCCCACAAATTGGATTGGCTTGATGGGCACTTCTTTCGGTCAAGCTGCTCCCGGTCAAGCTGCTCCCACAACAGCTCAGTAGGGTTGAGATCCAGTGACTGTGCTGGCCACTCCATTATAGACAGAATACCAGCAGACTGCTTCTTCCCTAAATAGTTTCTGCATAGTTTGGTGCTGTGCTTTTTTTTGGTCATTGTCCTGTTGTAGGCTCCAATTAGCTCCAATTAAGCACCGTCCACAGGGTATGGCATGACGTTGCAAAATGGAGTGATAGCCTTCCTTCTTCAAGATCCCTTTTACCCTGTACAAATCTCCCACTTTACCACCACCAAAAGCACCCCCAGACCATCACATTGCCTCCACCATCCAAGCACTCCTCCAGCATCTTTTCATTTTTTCTGCGTCTCACGAATGTTCTTCTTTGTGATCTGAACACCTGAAACTTAGATTTGTCTGTCCATAATACTTTTTTCCAATCTTCGTCTGTCCAGGGTCTCTGTTCTTTTGCCGATCTTAATCTTTCTTTTTATTGGCCAGTCTGAGATATGGCTTTTTCTTTGCAACTCTGCCTAGAAGACCAACATCCTGGAGTCGCCTCTTCACTGTTGACGTTGAGACTGGTGTTTTGAGGGTACTATTTAATGAAGCTGCCAGTTGAGGACTTGTGAGGCTTCTGTTTCCCAAACTAGACACTAATGTACTTGTCCTCTTGCTCAGTTGTGCACCGGGGCCTCCCACTCCTCTTTCTATTCTGGTTAGAGCCAGTTTGCGCTGTTCTGTGAAGGGAGTAGTGCACAGAGTTGTACGAGATCTTCAGTTTCTTGGCAATTTCTCGCATGGAATAGCCTTCATTTCTCAGAACAAGAATAGACTGACGAGTTTCAGAAGAAAGTGATTTGTTTCTGGCCATTTTGAGCCTGTAATCGAACCCACAAATGCTGATGCTCCAGATACTCAACTAGTCTAAAGAAGGCCAGTTTTATTGCTTCTTTAATCAGAGAAACAGTTTTCAGCTGTGCTAACATAATTGCAAAATGGTTTTCTATCAATTAGAATTTAGATCACTTAGCATTTTAAAATAATACACTTGGATTAGCTAAACGCAACGTGCCATTGGAACACAGGAGTGATGGCTGCTGATAATGGGCCTTTGTACGCCTATGTAGATATTCCATTAAAAAAATCTGCCGTTTCCAGCTACAATAGTCATTTACAACATTAATTTATGATCAATTTGATGTTATTTTAATGGACAAAAAAAAATGTTTTGCTTTTCTTTCAAAAACAAGTACATTTCTAAGTGACCCCAAACTTTTGAACGGTAGTGTATATTAGACAATGAAGAAAATCACTGAATAAATGCCTTATAAAATGAAATTTGGCTTATATAATACCTTAAACAGCCTAACTACATATTTCAAATGAGTGCATTTAAAGTGTGTGTGTCCTCCCCACCTGCTTTAGATAAGTGTTTTAAATATTAGGCTACATATAATTTAATGAAACAGAGAGACTGCCAGTTCCTTCATGTTTTGGCTGTAGCCAATGGCTACATTAAAGAACTGGCGGTCAGTGGTGGAAAAAGTATCCAATTGTCATACTTGAGTAAATGTAAAGATACCTTCTCACGAACGTCGTAAGAGTTCTGTATCCTGTACAAAGACAACAGAGGGAGGATGGTAGGCGTGCCTTTATCATTGTGGACAAACTCTTTCTAGATGGACAGCTATTCCGAGACAACTCCATAACACCGTGGCTGTACTACATTCTACAAGGACTTCCGGTTACGAAAAAATATAGAAGGTATGGGAACTGTAAAAATACCTGAACATTATGAAGGGGATATGAACACACACGTACTCAATTACATGCTCGCTTACACATACGGACTTATACATACACACACCTGATCTCGCTCTCTTCTCTCACTCTCTCTTTCCTCTCTCTCTGTCGAGAACTGTTTTATAATTTAATTGTTTGTCTATCTTTTTTACAAGTTTATATATGTTTACAACAAGCAAGGGGAAGATATCAGAAGAGAGGCATTGGGGAATAATAACATATTGTTCGGAATACATTTGTACTGTAGTGAAGCCGTCTCTAGAGTAATGCAAGGTCTCTTTCATGATCATGTGAAACGTCAATTGCTATGGAAATGCTGGGTTGTGTTTTTCAATTATGTTAAAGGTAATTATGATGCAACTATGATGGTGATACGATGTGGATTACAATTATCATCATGAATATAAAGGCTATACGCACTACATGTTACACTCATAGACACTCAACCATGCAAATTGGCAGAGTTATTATTTATTTGGACATCACACATTATAGTCTTACTCTTATACAGACATCGTACACACTCTCACTAAATAACATCCAATATCATACACATCAACCTACTCAGATTTGCTACCCACATAATATCTTGTCTCAATTTTCTAACATCTGTGGCATTGGCTCACAGGCAAACAGGCAAGGGAATAAAACAAATATTGCTAGAACCCATTTCTTGAATTCTAAATATCAGACATTTGAAAGCTCTAGTTTTGACCTTCATAATACCTCTGATGGCAGTAACTTTACAAGCACTAATCATGGTCAATTTAGACTGAGAATAGTATCTAGTGATGGTAAGGGGTCAAATAAGTATAGCCAGTTATAATTGTAATGGTTTAGCAGATTATAAAAAAAAAGAAGATCAGTCTTTACATGGCTAAAAGAAAAGGAATATAACATATACTGTTTACAGGAAACTCACTCTACATTCTTAGATGAAGTTGCGTGGAAAAAGGAATGGGGTGGTGAAATAATTTTCTGTCATGGACAAAGGAACTCAAAGGGCGTGATGATATTAATTAACAAAAATTGCAAATAGTCAGGAATGATTCGCAAGGAAGGTGGATCCTTTTAAATATGAAAGTGTACGAAAAAGAGATTTGGCTCATTAATCTATAATGGTCCAAACATTCAGGCCTGAATTTTATAGGCTGGCGTGTTTAGTTTCGTTTTGGTGTAGTTTTTTTTTTTGTTCTAGGTGTTGTGTTTCTGTGTTGGGGTAATGGTTCTCAATTAGAGGCAGCTGAGTGTCGTTACCTCTAATTGGGAACCATATATATGTTTGTAGTTTTCAGAGGGGTTTTGTGGGTTATTGTTTGTGCATAGCTTTGTTGTATGTTTAGTTATGTTCAGCATTATGATCGTCGGTCGTTATTTTTGCCCAGTTACGTTGATTAAATAAAGATGTATACTGGATGCCTCGCTGTGACTTAGTCCGTCACTCACGGAGATCGTGACAGAATAACCCACCATAAAAAGACCAAGCAGTGAGAGACCCGGAAGTTCTGGACTTGGGAGGTGATATTGGCTGGAAAGGGGTCCTGGACTTGGGAGGAGATATTGGCTGGTAAGGGACCTTGGGAGAAGATGGCGGAGCATCGTCACCCCTGGGAGAAAAGTGGAGCAGCGAAGGCTGAGTGGGGGAGTTATGAGGAATTATACGTAGCATGGAATCCAGAGAGAAAAGTTTGTTGGAACTCACCTGGCTAGGAAGCCTGAAAGGCAGGCCCAAAAAACTTTTTTGGGGGGGGCACACGGGGAGTTTGTCCGGTTCAGGATGGACTCCTGAGCCAACTCCTCATGCTCTCTGGAGGGAGCGTCGGAGGGAGCGTCGCACTGGTAAGACGCCGTGCTATGCAGTTTTGCGCACGGTGTCTCCAGTGCGCGTTCACAGCCCGGTGTGAGAGATTCCAGCGCCACTCATCTGTCAGGGGAGGGTGAGTGTGCAGGCTGGAGGAGTGGTGCCGGTTCAGCGCTCCTGGTCTCCGGTGCGCCTCCTTGGACCAGGATATCCTGCACCGGTTCTGCGTACAGTGTCTCCGGTGCATGTCCAGAGCCCAGTGCGTGAGATTCCAGCTCCACTCATCTGTCAGGGGAGGGTGAGTGTGCTGCCTGGAAGAGTGGTGCCGGCTCTGCGCGCTAGGTCTCCAGTACACCTTCTGGGACCGAGATATCCTGCACCGGTTCTGCGTGTGGGGTCTCCGGTTCGCATCCACAGCCCAGTGCGTGACATTCCAGCTCCCATCATCCGTGAGGCAAGGGTGAGTGAACAGCCGGGGAGAGAAGTACCGGCTCCACGCACCAGGTCCCCTGTACGCTTAGATAGCCCAGTACGTCCAGTCCCTTCTCCGCGCACCAGGCCCCCCTGTGCGCTTAGAGAGTCCAGCACGTCCTGTCCCTGTTCCACGCTCCAGGATCCCTGTGTCCGTCATGGACTCAGCACGTCCTGTCCCTGCTCCCCGCACCAGAGTCCCAGTGCGCGTCATGAGCCCAGTACGGCCCGTTCCTGCTCCCCGCACCAGAGTCCCAGTGCGCGTCGACAGTCCGGAACCTCCAGAGAAGGTCCCCAGTCCAGAACCTCCAGAGAAGGTCCCCAGTCCGGGAACCTCCAGAGAAGGTCCCCAGTCCGGAACGCCCAGAGAAGGTCCCCAGTCCAAAACAAACTGTTCCGGCAAATAGCCCAGGGCCTCCGGTGTGGGACCCCGAGCCAGCACGGCCGGCACCGGAGCCGCCACCTGGGACAAGGAGGCCCACCCGAAGACCCCCCCCAATGGACTTTTGGCGCGGTCGGAGTCCGCGCCTTTGGGGGGTTACTGTCACGTTCAGGCCTGAATTTTAGAGGCTGGTGTGTTTAGTTTAGTTTTGGTGTAGGGTTTTTTTTTGTTCTAGGTGTTGTGTTTCTATGTTGGGGTAATGGTTCCCAATTAGAGGCAGCTGAATGTCGTTACCTCTAATTGGGAACCATATATATGTTTGTAGTTTTCAGAGGGGTTTTGTGGGTTATTGTTTGTGCATAGCTTTGTTGTATGTTTAGTTATGTTCAGCATTACGATCTTCGTTCGTTATTTTTGTTGTTTTTGCCCAGTTACGTTGATTAAATAAAGATGTATACCGGATGCCTCGCTGCGCCTTGGTCCGTCACTCACGGAGATCGTGAAAATTTGTACCAATTTATTGAACTTACAGGCAACAAATGATCTAATAATAATGGTAGGAGACAATAACAGTGTTAAGTACCTCAATGGACCGTATAGGTAATCACTCTACAAACTATCATCACCGTGCCCTTAAGGAAATCACAAATATTATGGACACATTAGAAACAGTGGATATTTGGAGACTAAAAAACCCAGACCTAGTGAGATATACATGGAGGAGACTTAATCAAGCTAGTCGTCTTGACTACTTTGTCTCTTTCTCTCTTGCATCAAAAGTGAAAAAAGTTTTAATAGGAGACAGAATACGATCAGATCATCATCTAATTGGCATTCACATAACTCTTAATGATTTTCCACGTGGACGGGGATATTAGAAATTTTATCAAAGTTTACTGGAGGACAACTTATTTTTAACTATTTTTCCAGTATAATATAGGTTCAGAAAATCCCCTTATTGTTTGGGATCCCTTTAAATGTACCTTCAGAGGTCATTCAATTCAATATTCATCAATAATAAAAAAGCCGTTTCTGGCTAAAGAGACAAGACTAACAAGGGAAATCCATGAACTAATAGTACAGGTAGTTACTACTAACGATACTACAGAGATACAAAATTACTTAGAGAAAAACAAAAAGAACTTAAGGAACTTATTCAAGAACAATCTAATATAATCTATTACAAAAATAAAGCAAACTGGATGGAGTATGGAGAAAAATGCACAAAATTCTTCCTGAATCTCCAATACAGGAACACTAACAAAAATAATTTGCAGAAACTCGTTACTGAAGATGGAGTCATCTATGATTCTCCGAATTATATTTTAAAAGAGGAAGCTAATTATTTTAGGCAGATGTGAATGAAGATTATGGTAAGGAATTCTTTCCAAATAATATAAACATCAAAAAATTAAAAATTACTCAGCAGGAAGGTCTGATTTCTCTATTATTAAAACAAGACCCAGATGGCAAATATAAAGATCCAGTCTATCTAAAAAACTGGAGGCCCCTTACACTTCAATGTTGTGATGCAGAAATACTAGCAAAATGCATAGCACTCAGAATTAAAAGGGTTTTACCAGGTATTGTTCATCCTGATCAGACAGGTTTTTTACATGGATGATACATTGGAGATAATATACCACAACTACTATAAATAATAGAACATCATGAAACATATAAGAAGCCAGGAATGGTATTTATAGCAGATTTTGAAAAGGCATTTGATAAAGTAAGACTGGATTTTATTTATAAATGCTTCACTCATTCAAAAGTTTTATTTGAGCCCTAAAAAGGTTCTCAAGTAGTGTCACACCCTTACCTGTAGGATCCTGTTTATTTCTCATTTTAGTTTGGTCAGGGTGTGATTCGGTGTGGGCATTCTAGATTGTAGTTTCTAGTTGTTGTAATTTTTTGTTGTTGGCCAGGTATGGCTCCCAATCAGGGACAGCTGTCTATCGTTGTCTCTGATTGGGAACCATACTTGTAGTTTGTGGGAAGTTGTCTTTGGTTGTAGGTGTCATTGCACCACACTGTGCAGTGCCGAGCTCAGTTTTGTTGTTCTTGTTTTGCCAGTTACGTTTCTAATAAACTAAGATGTATACTGGATACCCCGCTGCGCCTTGGTCCGTTAATGGAGATTGTGACAGAACTTCCCACCAAAAAAGGACCAAGCAGTGAAGGAGCCAGGATTTCTGGAGTTGGGAGGAAATCCTGGCTGGTAAGGGACCATGGAGGAAGACGACGGAGCATCGTCACCCAAGGGAGGAGATCCGGGACGGTAAGGGATCCTGGAGGCAGGAAGGGGAGTACCGCCGTCCCAAGGAGGAGCTGGAGGCAGCAGAGGCAGAGCGCCGCTATTATGAGGATTTATATGATACATGGAACCCGGAAAAGCAGAAGTATGTTGGAAATCGCCTGGCAATTAAGCCCGAGAGGCAGCTCCCCCCCCAAAATTTTGGGGGGCACACGGGTAGTTTGACTGGGCCAGGTTGGGGACCTGGGCCAGCTCCCCGTGCTTACCAGAAGAAGCATAGCACTGGTAAGGCACCGTGTGAGGCGCTGAAACGCACAGTGTCGCCAGTGCGTATTCACAGCCCGGTGCGCGACATGCCAGTTGCCCGCATATGTCGAGCTCAGAGGAGTGTTCAGCCTGGGGAGAGTGTGTCGGCTCAGCGCTCCTGGTCTCTGGTACGCCTCCTCGGACCAGGATATCCTGCGCCGGCTCTGCGCACTGTGTCTCCGGTTCGGGTCCACAGCCCGGTGCGCGACATCCCAGCTCCCCTCATCGGTGAGGCTCGGGGAAGTGAACAACCTGGGAGAGGGGCGTCTGCTCTCCGCACCAGGTCCCCTGTGCGCCTTCAGAGCCCAGCACGTCCTGTCCCTGCTCCACACACCAGGTCCCCTGTGCGCCTTCAGAGCCCGGCACGTCCCGTTCCTGCTCCACGCACCACGCACCAGGTATCCAGTGCCTGCTCCACGAATCAGCCCGGAGCCTCCAGGGACGGTCCCCAGCCCGGAGCCTCCAGGGACGGTCCCCAGCCCGGAGCCTCCAGGGACGGTCCCCAGCCCGGAGCCTCCAGGGACGGTGCCCAGCCCGGAGCCTCCAGGGACGGTGCCCAGCCCGGAGCCTCCAGGGACGGTGCCCAGCCCGGGGCCCGCAACAAGGGCGCCCAGTCCAGAGTCGGCGGTGAGGGCTTCCACCCCAGATGCGTTACTAAAGCGGAGGGAGCCAGAGGTGGAGCGGGGTCCACGTCCCGCACCAGAGCCGCCACAATGGAGAGGTGCCCACCCAGATCCTCCTCCAATAGGTTCAGGTTTTGCGGCCGGAGTCCGCACCTTTGGGGGGTGGGTACTGTCACACCCTGACCTGTAGGATCCTGTTTATTTCTCATTTTAGTTTGGTCAGGGTGTGATTTTGTGTGTGCATTCTAGATTGTAGGTTCTAGTTGTTGTATTTCTGTTGTTGGCCAGGTATGGCTCCCAATCAAGGACAGCTGTCTATCGTTGTCTCTGATTGGGAACCATACTTATGTAGCCCTTTTTTCCCTTGTAGTTTGTGGGAAGTTGTCTTTGGTTGTAGGTGCCATTGCACCACACTGTGCAGTTCCGATCTCAGTTTTGTTGTTCTTGTTTTGCCAGTTACGTTTCTAATAAACTAAGATGTATACTGGATACCCCGCTGCGCCTTGGTCCGTTAATGGAGATCGTGACAAGTAGATTACGTAGAAAAGCTCACCCATTGTTTAAAAATGACCTTTTTGCCTTTGTGCAGATTGCCATGTCTCATTTTCTATTAATTGAAAATTATACTTTGAAAAAAAGTATCTATTTTTCAAACAAGCATTGCAGAGCTGGCTACAATTTTAAATTTCATCCCCCTGAAAATATATTACAACAAATATTATGGCTGAACTCAAATGTGCTGTTGATAAAATACCTGTATTTATGGGAAAGGTGTTTGAAAAGGGTATTTTGTTCTTAAATGATATAGTAAATTGGAATGGTAGAGTTATGTCCTTCATGGAGTTATCAGAATTGTACGGGAAGCTCTGCTCAATCCAAGAGTACAACCAATTGATTACAGCACTACCCCAAAAATGGAGGAGGCAGGGAACTGGTCTGTCTGCCCGCCCAATATAAAGGATCAAAACTGGTGGAGGAATAAAAATAGCATATATAGGAAAGTATACCAGTTTCATTTGAGGACCAGGATGTTGACAGCTGTGCCATACAGATTGGGAAGAGATTTTTGATGTACCGATTCCATGGTACAGGGTGTATGAGTTGATATATAAAACAACGCAAGATTCAAGACTTTGTGCTTTTCAGCTAAAATTATTATATATAATTCTTGCCACCAACAAAATGTTGAATATTTGGGTCATAAAATCATCGAAGCTCTGCAGATTTTGTTGTGCGGATACAGAATCAATAGACCATTTATTTTGGTATTGCCCTCAGGTAGCCAGTTTCTGGTCTCAGGTTCAGGAATGGCTGAAAATGCATAGCATTGATCTAAAATTGACCCTAGAAATAGTACTGTTAGGAGATCTTGGGAGACCGGGTCAGTCAATTACTAATACTCTTAGTAAAATTATTTATCTTCAACTCGCAATCTGTGGATTCTATTCGATTAGATAGATTAAAATTGTACGTTAAACATCAGTGGAGTGGAATTGCTGTGTGGGAGATGGAGTTGCTGTTATGATTTTAGTTGTCCTTGGTGTCCTTTGTTTTAAATTTATTATTATATTATTTTTTGCATTGTTGTTTGCTGTTTTCTTCTGTCTTTTCCTTTTTTTTCTTTAGTTCATTCTCTTGGTTGTTGGTGCATTGGGGGTTTTTGGGGGTGGAGAATGGAATTTATTTTTCTTCCTGGGGGGACTGGTTGTAGATCGGTCAACATGCCCTTGAGCAGGGCATTGACCGTGGATGCTTCTGTGTGTCGCTCTGAATGGGAATCTGTTGGATGACTGGTATGTAGTTATTGAGCGGCTTCACTGCAAGTATATTGTATGTATCGAATATTCAATAAATATATATATATAAAAAAATATGATACCTTGATAGAAAATGACGTAAGTAAAACTGAAAGTTGCCCAGTAAAATGCTATTTGGGCCTTTCAGCAAATGAAATAAGCAGGATATAGTTGTTACGTACGCCTCTAGGAGGAAGGAACGCAACTCCCTGCTGCTCTAAATTCCCCGCGGAGTGAAAGAGGTATGGGACTGTAGGTGCGAGTAAGGATGACAAAAGCAGTAAGCGGTACCGTTAACAAGGAATTTATTCCGTCACACGGTAATTTTGGGGAAAAGGGGCTGAACGGAACCAAAGCAGAGAAAGTAAAAATCAAAGCCCCCTCTCCTATTTTACCTGCCTACCCACAACTTACCTAACTTAGCACCACCTGGTGCACTAACCAAAATACAGGGGGTGGTCCGTCCAGGTCTTACCTAGTGTGCATAGACAGTGAAATACTACGGGTTATGTATGCCCGCAGGCCTCTTGCCTAAGCACTCCCTAGGTGCCTTCCCCTTCCCCCCTGGGAACAAACACAGAAAAATACAAACAATCAATACGGACCTTTTGATAGACACCAGCAGGACCAGTTACAATATACTACAAAAGGAGCAACAACTATCAACACTCGGGTATAACCAAACAAACACTTACTCTTTAGCCATAAACCTCAATCAGTCTCCTTCTCTCTCCTTTGTCTTCTTCTTCTGAGCAACAGAACACTGGCTTATATAGCTGGAGAAGGTGTCTAATGGGATACAGCTGTATCCTGACGAGGGGGCCGGGTCAGCTCCAATTAGTGAATGGGGAGAATTTCAGGAAGCCATCCTGAAACACACACATGCAAGCAAAAGCACCACAGAAACTGGGGAACGTAACACGCCCACCACAAAACATGCAAACATACAGTTTGCAATAACAAAAATGTAACACGCATCCCCAGTTACTAAACCCGTGATAGCGCATCGGCAACCACATTCGCTGAACCCTTCACATACTTAATTTGTACATTGTATCCTTGTACAATCAGAGCCCACCGCATAAGGCGGCGGTTCTGATTGTACATTTGCTTCAAAAACACTAAAGGATTATGGTCCGTGAAGACCAGCACAGGCAAGGCACTGGAGCCCACATATACTTCAAAAAACTGTAATGCTAGCAATAAAGCCAGCGTCTCCTGTTCAATGGTGGAGTACCTTGACTGACACGAGTTGAACTTACGGGAGAAGAAACTGACGGGCCGACCCATTCCCTCTTCATCTTCCTGTAAGAGAACTGCACCCACCCCCACTATACTAGCGTCTACCTCCAACTTAAAAGGTTTATCAAAGTTAGGGGCAGCAAGCACTGGGGCACTACAAAGTAGCGCTTTGGCGGACTCAAAAGCATAGTTACATTCTTGGGACCACTTAAATGGTACTTTGGGACTGAGCAGAGATGTAAGGGGAGCTACTACCGTCGAAAAATTCTTACAGAACGTACGATAGTACCCTACCATCCCCAGGAATCTGCGCAACTGGCGGCAGTAGTGGGAGCAGGAAAAGCAACAATTGCTTCCACTTTGCCAGTTACTGGCGCACTTGACCTCGTCCCACTTGCTTCCCTAAGTAAGTCACAGTTGCCTTCCCAAACTCACACTTGGCCAAATTGAGGGTTAAAGAAGCATTCTCCAACCGCTGAAACACATTTCTCAAGGTGGCGAGATGATCAGTCCACGTCGACGAATGAATTACCACATCGTCAAGGTAAGCCGTACAATTTGGCACATCCGCGAACACAATATTAACTAGCCGCTGAAAGGTAGCAGGTGCATTACACATTCCAAAGGGCATCACAGTGTATTGTACAAAGTTATCAGGCGTCACAAAAGCTGAGATGTCAGAAGCTCGAGAGGTCAGAGGCACCTGCCAATAACCTTTTAGCAAATCTAACTTACTAACGTAAGCAGAAGAGCCAATTCTATCAATGCAGTCGTCTAAGCGAGGTAGAGGAAACGAATCAGACTTTGTAACAGCATTTACACGATAGTCCGTACATAAGCGGGACGTACCGTCAGGCTTAGGAACGAGAATACACGGGGAACTCCAGGAGCTGTTACTGGGTTTTGCCATGTCATTCTCTAATAAATAAGCTACCTCACTTTTCATTATATCCCTTTTCTTTGCATTAACCCGATACGGATGCTGACGTATAGGAGCCGCGTTCCCCACATCCATGTCATGTTCCAAGATGGACGTGCGACTTGGAACGTCCTGAAACACATTGAGAAAACTATTTATCAATATGATAAGCTCATTAGTTTGATCGCCATCCAAATGTTCCATTTGAGAGGGTAACTTTTTCAGCATCTCCGAATTACATAGGCGTTCACATTGCTGTAACGTATGGCGTAACTCCAACCCGTCCTCCTTATCCTCCTCTAGGTTCCAGCCAGGTGTCAGCACCACTGCAGCCAAACTGGAGACGGCGGGCTGGACCGGCTTACCTGAGGAACTGTTGGGAGAATCACGCAGATAATACGCTTTCAGCATGTTAACATGACACACATGGGAAGAACGCCTACGATCTGGGGTCTTTATCACATAATTGGTGTCACTGAGTTTCTTTTCCACAAGATATGGACCAGAAAAACGTGCGGACAGAGATGAGCCAGGGATTGGCAACAAAACTAAAACTTGATCCCCTGGTGCAAAAGAACGGCCAACAGCCTTTTTGTCATAATGCAACTTCATGCGTTTTTGAGACGAGGAGAGAGACTTTTGGGCCAATGCACATGCCGCGTGCAGTCTCTCCCGCATCTTACTGACATAATCCAACACATTTTTAGGGGCGCTACTGGGTATAGGAGATAGGATATGCTCCTTCAAAACTTTTAGCGGACCCGTGGTGTGTCCGAACACAAGGTCAGCCGGGCTGAACCCTAAGGACTCCTGTATTGTTTCCCTAATAGCAAATAGGACAAAGGGCACCCTCATCCCAATCGGTACTGGTATCCATGCAATACTTGCGTAGCATCGCCTTTAGCGTCTGATGCCAGCGTTTGAGGGCCCCTTGACTCTCCGGATGATACGGACTAGAGACCTGATGGGTAATACACAATGTCTTTAACACATTTGAGAACAGTTTTGACATAAAGTTGGTTCCCTGATCAGTCTGGATTACTTTAGGGAGTCCAAACGTAGAGATGAACTTCACTAGTGCCTTCACCACAGTCTTAGCCGTTATAGTACGAAGAGGTATAGCCTCTGGGTATCGAGTAGCACTGCACATTATTGTTAGTAAGAACTGGTTACCGGATCTGGTTTTCGGCAACGGACCTACACAATCAATTATTACTCGTTCAAACGGTTCCTCTACTACAGGAATCGGGCAGAGCGGCGCACGAGGAACTGTTTGATTCGCTTTCCCAGTGAGTTGACATACATGACATGTTTTACAAAATTGGACCACATCTGACTTCAAACCTGGCCAGAAGAAATGTCGAAGGACTCTGTTATAAGTCTTCGTGATCCCCAAATGTCCGGGACCACGCCTGGTCATGGGCGAGTGAGAGCACCTGCTGTCGGAACGGTGTAGGAACAACCACTTGACACACTTCACTCCAGTCACTAACGGTGTCATGAGCTGCCCATTTTCGCATCAAAACTCCTGCTTCCATAAAGTAGGCAGTCTCCTTAGTTTTAGCTTCCTCAGTAGAAATTACCGAAGCAAAACATTTGCGAAGACTTGAGTCTTCTTTTTGATATTCAATCACCTTCTCGGGGGTGACAGACAAAAGAATGTCATGTAATTGGGGCGCAATTTCGCTTTCCCCTGCCTTAGTTTTTACGGGGGGTAAAAACCGTTGGCATTGCAGAAGAAATACTCGGTGCATTGTCTTCTACCTCAACATTCTCAAAAATGGAACCAGCCAAATCCACCACATCTCCCAGCTTGCGAGATTGTGCCCTCGTTAACACACAAGCAGGAAAAACATGGGGAAACGCTTGAACCAATTTATCATCTGCTGTTTTGATTTCTGGGTTGTCTACTACCTCTAACACAGGAGTGACGTTACCACCAGCAATATCGTTCCCTAGTAGCAATGTGACTCCTTTTACTGGCAGTGTGGACACTACACCAACACGAAAACGTCCTGATACCAACTCTGACACTAAGTGGACCCAGTGTAATGGTACAGGTACTGTTTTTGTCGCTATACCCTGTAATATAACATGCGAGCCACAATACGTTTCAGAGGACCAGGGTAAAGCATCAGTAAGGATTACTGACTGCGCCGCCCCGGTCTCTCGTAAGATTGGTATTGGTTTTTGATCCGCTTGTTCTCCAGTTAAGGAAATACAACCGGCAGAGATAAACGGAGCATAGATAGGATCCGTTTTCCCAAATGCTGAATCAATAACTCTGTCCAACGGACAAGCCAAAGACTGGACTAAACCCACACTTTTCAATTTAGGGGATGGTGACAGGGACTGTTTCGGTTTATTTTTCAAAACCGGGCAGTCCGCAATCACGTGACCCTTTTGATGACAGTAAAAACATTCACGGATTTCATGGGAAGGCTTAGGGTTGTCAGAGGAAAAGCGACCTGAACGAGGCACTGATGACGTAATCAGTCGGCCTTCACAACGAGGCGCACCAAAGACAGTCTTGTGTGTCAAAGCATACTCATCTGCCAACACTGCTGCCTGGGCCAATGTCGTCACTTTCTGTTCATTTAAATGAACTACAATTCTATCAGGAGGTTGCTTTTAAAATCCTCCAACAGCATCAACTCCCGAATATCAGCAAAGGTGTTAGCTTTGCTAGCTGAACACCAGCGATTAAACAGAGACTCTTTGTCTCTTGCAAACTCAACAAAAGTACGATGAGAGGGTTTTTTGTGGTTCCTGAAGCGCTGCCTATAAGCTTCAGGCACCAACTCATAAGCCCGCAACACAGTTGATTTAACTGTATCATACTGTAAACTGTCTTCCAGGGAGAGAGCAGCTACTACTTCCTGAGCTTTCCCAGACAATTTACATTGCAACAGAAGTGGCCAAACCTCGAGTGGCCAATGCAGCGCAGTGGCCACACGCTCAAACGCAGAGAAATAGGAATCAACTTCCGACTCCCGGAATGGAGGGACTAAAGCTATATTTTTACTCACATCGAAGTGGGCTTGATGATGAGCAGGTTGTGGAGTCGCCCTGGAGCCAGCGTCTAGCTCCAGTTGTCGGATCCTCACCTCCTTGTCGATTTCCATTTTCCTCATTTCTAAATCGAACCTTATCTGTCTCTCTTTATCTTTTTGCTCCATTTCTAAACGGGCCAGCCTCACCTTTAGCCTAGCGTCTGAATGACCCAAAGTAGAAGATAAAGGGTCAAATCGGGGCAATGTAAAGGGGGTACGAGCAACCCCTTCCTCCGCGCCGTCCTCCGACTTGGCATCGGAAGGTTTACCCATCTCCTCTCCTGAAGCCTCCCTCTCGTCATCTTTCAACAAGAAAATTTGTTTCCTCATTAAGCCCTCCCTTACTAGCACCAAAAGCTCAGCCTTTAGGGCTCTCTCAGGGATGAAGAGTCCATAATGGTTAGCTATAGCGCAAAGGTCTACTTTCCGCAACCCCACCAACCGTTCAACAGAGGGCGCTTTAATAAACTGGGAGATGGCTGAGGCAGCCATTTTGTGCACTGCTCCCTACTAACACACACAAACTAAACACGTCACCCAAACTCACAACCTATCACCACACCTCAATCACCAATCACAGAGAGCTCAGAGCAGCAGGGTCCGGTGGGTTAAAATCCCGGATGAGCCCCCACTATGTTACGTACGCCTCTTGGAGGAGGGAACGCAACTCCCTGCTGCTCAAAATTCCCCTGGAGTGAAAGAGGTATGGGACTGTAGGTGCAGTAAGGATGACAAAAGCAGTAAGCGGTACCGTTAACAAGGAATTTATTCCGTCACGGTAATTTTGGGGAAAAGGGGCTGAACGGAACCAAAGCAGAGAAAGTAAAAATCAAAGCCCCTCTCCTATTTTACCTGCCTACCCACAACTTACCTAACTTAGCACCACCTGGTGCACTAACCAAAATACAGGGGGTGGTCCGTCCAGGTCTTACCTAGTGTGCATAGACAGTGAAATACTACGGGTTATGTATGCCCGCAGGCCTCTTGCCTAAGCACTCCCTAGGTGCCTTCCCCTTCCCCCCTGGGAACAAACACAGAAAAATACAAACAATCAATACGGACCTTTTGATAGACACCAGCAGGACCAGTTACAATATACTACAAAAGGAGCAACAACTATCAACACTCGGGTATAACCAAACAAACACTTAATCTTTAGCCATAAACCTCAATCAGTCTCCTTCTCTCTCCTTTGTCTTCTTCTTCTGAGCAACAGAACACTGGCTTATATAGCTGGAGAAGGTGTCTAATGGGATACAGCTGTATCCTGACGAGGGGGCGGGGTCAGCTCCAATTAGTGAATGGGGAGAATTTCAGGAAGCCATCCTGAAACACACACATGCAAGCAAAAGCACCACAGAAACTGGGGAACGTAACAATAGTGCAGTGGCTATGTAATGTAATCCAACACCAGAGTCACTTGTTACTACACCTCATAAACCCACTTGCTGGGCTGAGGAGACAGATTCAGAAGCAAATAAACATTCATAAAACAATATTCTTCTCTGCAGATCCTCTCAAGCTCTATCAGATTGGATGGGAGCGTCGCTGCACAGCTATTTTCAGGTCTCTCCAGAGATATTCGATCGGGTTCAGGTCCGGGCTCTGGCCACTCAAGGACATTCAGAGAATTGTCCCAAAGCCACTCCTGCGTTGTCTTGGCTGTGTGCTTAGAGTTGTCGTCTTATTGGAAGGTGAACCTTAGCCCCAGTCTGAGGTCCTGAGCGCTCTGGAGCAGGTTTTCATCAAGGATCTCTCTGTACTTTGCTCCGTTTATCTTTCCCTCGATCCTGACTAGTTTCCCAGTCCCTGCCGCTGAAAAACATCCCCACAGCATGATGCTGCCACCATGCTTCACCGTAGGGATGGTGCCAGGTTTCCTCCAGACGTGACGATTGGCAATCAGGCCAAAGAGTTCAATCTTGGTTTCATCAGACCAGAGAATCTTGTTTCTCATTGTCTGAGAGTCTTTAGGTGCCTTTTGGTAAACTCCAAGCGGGCTGTCGTGCCTTTTACTGAGGAGGCTTAAGTCTGGCCACTCTACCATAAAGGCCTGATTGGCGGAGTGCTGAGAGATGGTTGTCCTTCTGGAAGGTTCTCCCAGAGGAACTCTAGAGCTCTGTCAGAGTGACCACCGGGTTCTTGGTCACCTCGCTGACCTAGGCCCTTCTCCCCCGATATCTCAGTTTGGCCCGGGTGGCCAGCTCTAGGAAGAGTCTTGGTAGTTACAAACTTCTTCCATTTAAAAATGATGGAGGCCATTGTGTTCTTGGGGACATTCAATGCTGCAGACATTTCTTGGTACCCTTCCCCAGATCTGTACCTCGACACAATCCTGTCTCGGAGCTCTACAGACAATTCAATTGACCTCATGGCTTGGTTTTTGCCAACTATATAGACAGGTGTGTGCCTTTCCAAATCATGCCCAATAAATTGAATTTACCACAGGTGGACTCCAATCAAGTTGTAGAAACATCTCAAGGATGATCAATGGTAACAGGATGCACCGGAGCTCAATTTCGAGTCTCATAGCAAAGGGTCTGACTACTTATGTAAATAAGGTATTTCTGTTTCTTATTTCTATAAATTAGCAAACATAAAAACCTGTTTTTGATTTGTCATTATGGGGTAGTGTGTGTAGATTGATGTGGGGGAAAAATCCTTTACTCAATTTTAGAATACGGCTGTAACGTAACAAAATGTGGAAAAAGTCAAGGGGTCTGAATACTTTCTGAAATGCACTATACAGCCAAAATATTAGGCCTAACTGTGTCAGTGTGCGTGAGTGTCTCTGTTTTCTTACTACCGTGACTGCACCACAGCTGATGATCTGTCATTTCTAACAGACACAGATGTAGCACTCGGACCAGCAGAACCAGAACTTTTAAGTCGGTTCATTTCACACATTTAGCAGAGTCAGCCTCTAGCCCTTTTTTGGTCTCTAACTTTTTCGGCACCACCCTTCCGTTTTTTTGTTTTTAGTGAGTGACTCAGAGCAGGTCTCACTCTCTTTGATGATGTGAGTTTGACTTTGAATGTAAATTTGCGCCACCTCGGCTCAGCCAATCAGAAAACCAAGTCAGCCATTGCCCACTGGTCAGCCAAATGCTCAATATAGACAATTATGACAGGGGCCCACCCTAATTAGGGCCCACCCTAATAAAAGGCCCTTCTAGAATTTGCCAGACGGCCAATCCGGCCAATGTTAATTGCACTTGAATGACCTTCTGCTTTTGTAATATTATATATTTCTGGAGTAAGGTAAGTATTTCTCAGATATAATTCTCCTGTTGAAATTGTGTTTTGAGGGCGAGTTAGCTTTGTCTATCACGCCGTGTGTTGCGAGTAGTGACGGGTTGTTCGCAAACGAATGGCTCTTTTTGAACTGCTCTTTTCGGTGAATGTCGGGAACCGATTCACATGTGAATGAGCTGTTCATTTGGCTCCCTGATTTGCATACTTTTATTATTGCTTTTTGGAGCTCCAGACATAGATGATCTGCAGATCGTTTATAAAAAAACGCTCTCTGAAGACGGTAATGACGATGACATGAGCAGCAGCAGTACAGAACCATCGCTAGTCCGGCACATTAGATAGAACACTAAAAAAGGTCCAGATGCGCAATTATAGGGGAAAAGATAGCGCACTACTTTCTCTTGTACAGGACCTGGGAAAGAGTTGCAGGGGAGAGGAGAAGAATGTGCCTATTTGAAAGCCAGAAAAGAATGAGTAGCTTGTGACATGTTTAATCTTTTTTAAGTAGCTCTCATGCTAGAAAAAGTTGGAGACCCTTGCACTAGATTATCGCCAGCTGATGTCTCGTTAAACCATCAATATGCATTAAATTCACCCGCACAGCTGATCTCAATTGTAACCATTATTGGTCCCCTCATTACCGCTCCCTAAAAGATGTTGGTGTTACCTTAGTCAGAGATCTGTATATAATGACGAGATGCTCATGTCGCCGTCCTAACAATGGGAGTCGTTGTCCTAAAGGCAGGCTACAAGCTTAAGTCTGTATATTAAGCCCATAGAAACAAATTGGTTGTATTCTGGAAAGATTTGGGTAAGAGGGAGCCCTCTTGCTTTACCTCTTCCTCTCTGCTTTAGTCCTGCTTGCAACCAAAGACTTTTGAGATATGTTTGCCCTCTGGTTGGTATTGTCATCGGAACATCTTAGTCCTTTTTTAATGGACTAAGGGCGATTTATCTATTCGACAAGCATTCCGTACAATAGAAAGAGTATTTCCTTGTTTACCATGGCAAATCTACTGTGGCAATTTACCCGACACTGTATGAATGGAAACTAATGTTGGCCTAATGTTATAATTTTATTCATTTTCTACTTATGCTATCCAAAAGTGTCTGGTATGGTCATTTCTTATCATGATCGGAGGTAAAATATCTTTGGACTGTCCATATTTTTAAATGTGTAACTAAAAATCAGGTCAATTGATTGAGTTATTTGTGCCAGAAGGGAGTGGGCCAGAATCTAACCCACGGCAACACAGTAGACCTTTATATGCGCACTGAGGGTAGCAGCCATAAACGCTAGACCACCCCAGGCCACGATTGAACAACATTTTGACAGTTAATTTGTAATCTTAGGATACACGCCACACTGGTATGTAGTAGCATAGTGGAGAACAATATCTAGCTTGTGTTATTAAACTATATACAACGACGGTTGTTGATATGCATGGCTGCATTTCCGATCGATTTTTTTGTACATTTGAATGTTGCAGTAATAGGACCTAGGCCAAGCGTTCGAGTGAGAGAGAGGATGATTTTGATAGCAAGCCCGGATCCCAATGACCCGACTGCCGCCACACGGAGAGAAAGAGAACTGCTCCTTTTCAAGTAATCACGAGGCTCATTTGAATTTCCCGACGCAACAGGAAAATGATCTGCTACAAAAGAGTGATTGTGTTAAGATCTGACACCTGTGGGCATAACGTTGCCGTTTTCTATTTTCTTTCCATCAGAGATTACCGGGGCATTCTGCCTGGGCAAAGGTTGCACCTGTTATTTACACCAAAAAAAATATCATCTTTCTTTCACTTTCCATTTTTGCTTTTTATGTTTTATTTCATCTGGCAAGTGTTCCAGGAGCTGACTTTTAACTAGCGCAAATATGTTCAAGGGTCTCACAGTAGAACTGAAGGCATCTAAATAGAGACCGTAGACGAGGGCTTTCACATCATCCTAAATAGGTCTTGGGCAGGACAACTCCTCAGCGTTAACCACTCATGGGGAATTCTCAGTGCTTGAGGAGAGAGAGCACAGCTGCTGTGGTGGGGTCAGGTCTCCGGCAAATGAGGAGGAACACTGTGCAACCAATATTATTTTCCCAGTGTCTCACTGCTAGCACTTCACAGTGAGTCACTGACAGCTAGGCTGCCTGCTTAGAACTGTTGCGAATATGTTTCAAAGGGTAGAGATTTGTCACCATTATGAGATTGCATCTCCATACAATTATAAATATACTGTAGATGCTGGAAAATGTAGCTGCATGGACATATAAAATGGGAAAGATTTTTCTATATGCATAGCATTCCAGATGCTATTTCCACAGGCTCAGCTTTGTAGTTTACGCTCAAGCTAGACAAAACAACCGTTCCATAACATGTTTCAGATCACAGAAATGTAAATATATTTGGGTCTGGACTTCTCAGTTAGGCCTAAGTGCTGTCCCAAATAAACTGAATTCCCAGACAATTAAAAACACATGCTCTTTTATTTAGTTAGCTAACGGATTTAGTAGGTGCCTAGTTTAACTCCATCCTTGACCCTGGATCTGAAGTAAACAAGACTTACTGTAGCTGTGGAGCCCTTCATAGAGTAGCCCATACATAATGTTGATGATACTTCCATAAATATTTGAGTCTTCAGTGCATTTATGTGGTGTATCATGTCCTCCCGATTTTACATATTATGATATTGTAGGGTATTATCTACGGAATGTTCCATGAGATAAAATCACATCTAAACCCTATACTGTATGTTTATACATTTTGCTGACCACAATTATCTCTTTGTCTAGTACATGTAGCACAAATTATTTTTAAAATCGATAGTACACAGTAGTAAATTCTTTGCTTATTTATTTGCTGAAAAGAGGGGCAGGCCAGTCAACACTAAATAGGACAAAATGGGATATGATGTTGTCAAAAGATGAATGAACCAAAACCTTGTTGGCTATTTCCAATACACCGTGCCAATGAGAGTAACTACAGCTATCAAATAAACAGCGTGTCTACATTACAGTCGTCATTGTAGTGCATCCTCCATACTTATCATACACATGAATCCTAGAAGAATGAATGAATCACATCATTTAGTTAAAGGAATTTGTTTTCGCCAGGTTTGCAACGGTTAAATTGACGTATGGACTCCATTTGGTTGTCTTGAAAAGAATGCAAAGTGCACAGCTTCTGAGGTCAAATTAACTCGGGAAATATTTCCCAAATTGGGTTGTGTGTACATTCTGTACTTTTCCATTCTTTAACGTTTCCTGCAAGCTGGGACCCTCATTTGGAAAAGCTGTGAGAACTAACTGAACTCAAGAGGCAGCATCTGTGTAAGTTGAGATATCTATTGGTCTTCTCTGTAACCTTGCATGACAGAGGTTCGAACCCTAAGGTATAGCACTTCTCAGCTGGCAAACAACGGATCCACTTTAGAAAAAGCAAGAGCATACTCGTGTCTATGTATGTTGTACCGTATGTGTACATCTGAGAGAGAGAGATCAGATATATGGAGAGAAACAGATACAAAACACTAGTAGCAGAATATTATGAATATCTTAATGGCAGGCCTGGCAGCCAGCAGTAGCCTGGCTGACGTGACTCACAGCGCAGGGAGAGCTGTGACCACACTGGTCTGGAAAGGAGGCTGTTTGTTAATGCAACATTAGCTTAGGAATTGTGTGATAGGTTTGATTGGTTCTCTAAAGTTTTTTTTATTTATTCTTATTTGAGACCTCTCCTTGTTTGGATTTGAAAATCCAACCGTTGTAATGGAAGAGGGTGGCGCTCGTGGGCTGTGTGTGGCTGTACATGTGGGTGTTTGAATGAGAAAGACAGAGGAGAGCATACCAGTAAAAGCACAGCCCCCTTCATTATCCACGCATTGTGCCGACCACATCAAAAGAGCCATTCCAGACAGGAGGACTATGAGAGTTCGGTGTTAGCCAGACTACAGTATCAGGCTCTTTCCTCCTCTCCTCTTTCCAAGAAGCTGACAATCATGAAAAGATGCCTACTGTATTTGCAGTACTTTTGTTAAAAACACCCACACGCCGTCTACCCTCACTTTATCCAGTGGGCATGTTTTCCAGTAAGCATGCCAGTAAACTCCGGCCATCCTGACACTCGACACAACCGAGCTGAAGAACAGCTGTCGCCCATGCTTACTGGGGGTACCTCGGCGCATGCAGAGTACATGATGCGTTGGCCCCTGTGCCAAGTTCAGGCATGCTCAGGCCGTGTCCTCCCTTCATGAATCAGCCAGTGACACTAGAGGTGATCCTGGGACAGTGTGCTGCTGCTGTGCACAGCAATGCAAACCATTTGGCAGCTAAACATGACCTGAGCAAATAACACAGAGGGTCACAAGGCGGACATCCATCCTCGTGGGCACGTTTGAGGTGAAGTGACGTGAGGTCGAAAAGGGGTGGAAGCTTATTTTCTGAAATTCTTTATTTTATAGACTGCTATTTAGCTGTTATATACACTTGGAAATTACGTGGTTAAAAACATTTTACATAAGGATTACTTGATAATTACTTTGAGGTATTAAATTATTCACAAACAGGCTCCACTATCAGTATATGCATTCCTTAAATTCTTTGCTAAAGTTGGGGTTAGCTGTCTTTGGTGCTACTACTGCTGATAGTTTGTGAGTCAACATTCAGGAGTCAGAGGTGACTCATGCACTTTTTGGAATGATTTCAACTTTTATACAAAGAGTTGTAATCATTATTATGAATAATCATTATTCTCAGCTAAGGTGTGTGAGTGGAAGGTATGTGAACTAACGAGGGCAGGCTGACAGGAACCTTTTCTGATGAGGCACATGGCATAGTAAGCTGTGTGAATGTTGCACGGTTTTGGTATTTGCAATGTTATAAGAATCGTTGTGTTTCTTTTTACATACCGTGCCTTCAGAAAGTATTCACACCCCTTGACTTTTTCCACATTTTGTTGTGTTACAGCCTGAATTTAAAATGGATTAGATTGAGATTTGTTATCACTGGCCTACACAATACCCATCACGTCAAAGTGGAATTATGTTTTTAGAATTCTTTAAAACAAACAAAAAAATGATTGCTGAAATGTCAAGTCAATCTATTCAACCCCTTTGTTATGGCAACCATAAATACGTTCAGGAGTAAAAGTCACAAGTTGCATGGACTCACTCTGGGTGTAATAACAGTTTTAACATGATTGTTGAATGACAACCCCGTCTCTGTACCCCACACATACAATTATCTGTAAGGTCCCTAAGTCGAGCAGTGAATTTCAAACATAGATTCAACCACAAAGACCAGGGAGGTTTTCCAATGCCTCGCAAAGAAGGGCAGCTATTGGTAGATGGGTAAAAAATATATATATTACATTCAAAAAGCAGACACTGAATATCCCTTTGAGCATGGTGAAGTTATTAATTACACTTTGGATGGTGTATCAATACACCCAGTCACTAAAAAGATATAGGCATCCTTCCTAACTCAGGTGCCTGAAAGGAAGGAAACTGCTCAGTGATTTCACCATGAGGCCAATGGTGACTTTAAAACAGTTACAGAGTTTAACAGCTGTGATAAGAGAACAATTAGGATGGATCCACAACATTGCAGTTACTCCACAATACTAACCTAATTGACAGAGTGAAAAGAAGGAAGTCTGTACAGAATAAAAAATATTCCAAAATATGCATCCTGTTTGCAACAAGACACTAAAGTAATACTGCAAAAAATGTACTATTAAGTGTTATGTTTGGGACAACATTACTGAGTACGACTCTCCATATTTTCTTGCATGGTGTGTGGCTGCATCATGTTATTGTTATTCTTGTAATCGTTAAGGACTGTGGAGTTTTTCAGGATAAAAAGAAAACGGAATGGAGCTAAGCACAGGCAAAATCCTAGAGGAAAACCTGGATCTGTCTGCTTTCCACCAGACACTAGGAGATGAATTCCCCTTCCAGCAGGACAATAACCTGAAAACACAAATCTACACTGCAGTTGCTTACCAAGAAGACAGTGAATGTTCCTGGGTGGCCTAATTACAGTGTTGACATACATCTGCTTGAAAATATATGGCAAGACCTGAAAATGGTTGTCTAGCAATGATCAACAACCAATTTGACAGAGATGGAAGAATTTTGAAAATAATAAATGGTCAAATTTCCACAATCCAGGTGTGGAAAGTTAGAGACCCAGAAAGACGCTCAGCTGTAATTGCTCACAAAAGGTGATTCTAACATGTATTGACTCAGGGGGTTGAATAGTTATCTAATCAAGATAGTGTTTTATTTTCATGATTTTTTTTACAAATGTTCAAATTTTTCTTCCACTTTGACAGAGTATTTTGTGTAGATTGTTGACAAAAAAATTACAATGAAATACATTTTAATCCCACTTTGGAACAACAAAATATGGAAAAAGTCAAGGGGTATGAATACTTTCTGAAGTTACTGTAATTCAATCATCCCTAGAGTTGTGTCAAGTACTCCAAGCATAAATTAACTATACTCCTCAAATTTCCAATGATAAAAACCGAAAAAATCCTATATGGTCTGGATATTTTCTCCTATTCTATATTCTTATGTTAGAATTATTCTGTTACATCGCCCACTCCTAGGCTTTATCTTTAAAGAACGTTATATGCCTCACATTTGGATTTTAAGAGTAGGAGGTGCACAAATGTATGCAAAAACAAAATGTGAGAAGAAGTTTGGTTCAATGGACTCAAAGACGCAGAGGTCAAACATTAAAGAGCGAACCTCTGAGGTGGGTTCCTACACACTGGGGACAGTTCAAGATACAGCATCTGCTAAGCTCTCACAGGAATCCTCTCTCTCACCACTTCTGCTTGGGAGGTGCTGAGTATGCAGCGGTGAAATGAAATAGTCTCGTCTCTTGGGATGAGAGGGAAAAAGTCCTGGCTTCGATTTTCTTCGTTGTGGTGTGGTATTTAGACTGAGGACAGAGAAGCAGGGCAATCACGGATGGGGCTCTGCCTTTTTCCGAATTTGAGCATTCGTTGTCATACATTTCCACCACAAGAGGGCAGGAGTGAGTTTGTCCATGTATGGACTCTCCAACTTGGCTTACACTAAGCATTACACAAGTCATCAAATTACCGTAGTCATATATCCACGTGAATCTCTGCACGTTTTCATGCACCTTCAGATCTGCACGTTTTGAGAGTGTGTGTGGGAGATTTTCTTTGACCAGTGATGACTAAGTGGTGTTTGTGTTCCCCACACCACAATTTGATGCAAGGTCATCATGAAATCAACATTATTTTTTTTGTCACGTCTTTCATTAACAACAGGTGTAGACTACCAGTGAAAGGCTTACTTACAGGCCCTTATCCAACAATGCAGTTAGAGATACATTGTTTATACTAAATCTAAATTGTGACAGGTGTAATAAATACACAGTGAATACCAAATAACAAGTAAAAATAACTTGGTTATATACAGGGAGTACCAGTACTGAGTCGACGTGCAGGGGTAGAGGTAATTGAGGTAGCTATGCAGGGGTGAAGCGACTAGGCAACAGGATAGATAATAGACAGAAGCAGCAGCGTATGTGTTTAGTGTCAAAGTGTGTGTCTCGCCAAATGACCTTTTAATTGGTCACATACGTGTGGACCTTACAGTGAAATGCTTACTTACAAGCCCTTAACCAACAATGCAGTTAAGAAAAATACCAAAATAAATAAATAGATAAATAAAAGTAACAAATAATTAAAGAGCAGCAGTAAAATAACAATAGCGAGGCTACATACAGAGGGGGTACCGGTACAGAGTCAAATGTGCGGGGGCACCGGTTAGTCGAGGTAATATGTACGTGTAGGTAGAGTTATTAAAGTGACTTTGCATAGATAATAAACAGAGAGTAGCAGCAGCGTAAAATGGGGGGGGCAATGCAAATAGTCTGGGTAACCATTTGATTATATGTTCAGGTGTCTTATGGCTTGGGGAGGGTAGAAGCTGTTTAGAAGCCTCTTGGACCTAGACTTGGTGCTCCGGTACCGCTTGCCGTGCGGTAGCAGAGAACAGTCCATGACTAGGGTGGCTGAAGTCTGACAATTTTTAGGGCCTTCCTCTGACAACGCCTGGTCTAGAGGTCCTGGATGGCAGGAAGCTTGGCCCCAGTGATGTACTGGGCCATTCGCACTACCCTCTGTAGTGCCTTGTGGTCGGAGGCCGAGCAGTTGCCATACCAGGCAGTGATGCAACCAGTCAGGATGCTCTCGATGGTGCAGCTGTAGAACCATTTGAGGATCTGAGGACCCATGCCAAATCTTTTCAGTCTCCTGAGGGGGAATAGGTTTTGTCGTGCCCTCTAAACGACACTCTTGGTGTGCTTGGACCATGTTAGTTGTTGGTGACGTGGACACCAAGGAACTTGAAGCTCTCAACCTGCTCCACTACAGCCCGTCAATGAGAATGGTGGCGTGCTCTGTCCTCCTTTTCCTGTAGTCCACAATCATCTCCTTTGTCTTAATCACGTTGAGGGAGAGGTTGTTTTCCTGGCACCACACGGCCAGGTCTCTGACCTCCTCCCTATAGGCTGTCTCGTTTATGTCGGGTGGATCAAGGTGGCGGATGTGTTGTTACCTACCCCCGATCGCTGCAGCTGTACACAGCCCATCTGTAAATAGCCCATCCAACCAACTACCTACTTCATCCCATATTTGTTTTTCTGCTCTTTCGACCACCAGTATTTTTACTTGCACATCCTCATCTGCACATTATCACTCCAGTGTTAATGCTAAAATTGTAATTATGGCCTATTTATTGATAAACGTGAGAAGATAGCGCTTCAAAAAGTAGGTTTTGTTTGACAAATCAGATGAAAATATTATGACTGGTTGTGTTCACGGCACATTAAAAAGGTCAGACATTTTTACAGTTCAATTGCATGGGTTTTATAATAGTTTAATAATAATACCTTTTAACCCATTAAAAACGGGCCTCTGTCTGGGGCCGCCAAACCACTAAGTCTGAGGGTGAAGCAAGCATGGCTATCTGAATTTACACTTTAAAAAGGATCTCTGCTGTGAGATGCAAAAATTCCATCTGAGAAGCGCGCGCGTGCGCTTTCCCGATTAGCAGACCAGGCAGCTTCAGCACACATCATCTACAGCTGGATTCTTCTCCTTCAGGTGGCTATACAAATGTTCTGCATTTGGAATCTAGGTTAAAGGTTGTCAAGCTGGGGGAACGTCCATTTTGAAATTGAATAAGCAGCTGTAGTTCTGGTTCCGGTGACCAGTCAGACGGCTGGAAGGCGTCAAATTCCCGTAGCCTCCAGCATCCTTGACTTTGCTTAGTTAAAACTCCTGTTTAGTCTGTCCTAGGAATGTCCTGCTTATAACTATTGAGCGAAGACTATAGATTTCTTCCTTCCCTGGTTTGTATGCTGGTTCTCTTCCATAATGTAATGAAGACTCAAAATCAAGAGAATCTTGTTTTGTTATGGAGGACCATGTTAAAGAGTATGGTGATTCTTCCTGGAAACAACTTAAGCATGATAAAGATAAGGCTTGAGGTATTAATCTACTCTACATGTTTATTTGTGGAACGGTAATTACAACCCCTGAGGTATCATTCCGCTCTCAATCACTGCCCAAAATATATTGGACCCGTGGGGGCTAAACATCCCCAAATAAGAAACCAACTAAATATCGACAATCACCAGCAACAAGGGAAAACATATATATATATAAACATATTTAAAGCCAACTTCTAACACCGACTGAATGACGCTTCCGTGGTTAGAACATTCTGTGGTTCGTGACCCAGCATTCACATTACCGGTGAAACAACTACTTATATTTGAAATAACCTTTTGAATTGCAGAACCACGTTCGTACAGTAAGCACTTGGCCACTTCCTCTGGCTTCCAAAAAAAACGCAGTGTCTCAGACGTCAGCAGGCCCAGGCACGACGTGGGGTGCGTGCACCAGCAAAAAAAGGCAGTAGAAGGCTAGGGGAACCTTCCAGTCCCCAAACGCAGAACTCTGTTCTAGCCCTTTACACCAGTCAATTCCCTTCCCTCCATCTGTAATGAAGCACATGCATATTCTTTCCATATAAAATCAGTAACCGGTGAGTATTTTAGTTCAATTTGTGTTCACATTATTTCGATATTCCTAGTCTTAAGATACGACCACGCGTTTGTGGTTAGGCTGCAATATTATTGCATGTGCCTGCCAGAGACAAACAGTTCTCAGATTTTCCGGGGGTTTTTTTTGCTTTTCAAAAGCTTTCAGCAACACAACATCTGTTTCCTTTCAAATAGTCTGTCAGCTACTCTGACCTTATAAATCATATTAGATAACTTTTAGCGCATGGGCGTAGGCACGGTTGTGCCTGGGTCGGCCCAGGCCCACCCACTGGGGAACCAGGCTCACCCAATAAAATGGAGAAGTTATGTTCCAAATAGGACATTATTTGTGTTTTTACTTAAACATGCAAACGCCATCAGATAAAACTCATAGCAAGCAGTGCACTAAGGTTATTCAGATTTGATTAAATATAACATGACACATGAACTTGAATGGAATTCACTAAGAAAAACAAACTGAAAGCCACACCCCCAATAAGCCACGAATATGACTGCATTTTAGGCATAGGTCACTGTGCTTCTAAAGCTATATGCACCAAAACGAGAGCATGGGACTATAAGGTTCTATCAGCATTATTTTGAACTTAATATATACTAGAGAACATTGAACATTACAAGGCTGTCAATAAATCATTTTTTTTTTATGCAGATAGAACATAGTCCCAAGCTCTCGGCATGTCACTGCCTACTTCATTTAGCAAACAAGACAGCTCATAATCCAGTGCCTTCATCACAGTCAACACACCTATATTTGAACTATAAAACACTTTTCTCTTTGGATGTTTGGTTCAGCACTGTAGGAAGTCTCCCAGTTACCTTTCACCTACTTAGCCTCCGCCACAGACACGAGAGGGTTAACTCCTTTTCTTTGTGGTCTGGCCCCAGCTCATGAATTGCCTACTTGCTCTCCAGCAGTTAAATCTGGGCCTTGGGAATTACCATATAATGTAGGCATTCTCTGCAGTGAACTTTCCCCTAATTCTCACAGTGCTCCTCCTCACAGCAGGTCTAAAGAGGAGCACTCCAGGCCAAATTATACAGCACGTTCCCCCTGACGTCCAACACATTGCCAATGACTTCAGACAACCACAATCGGCTTCATTCTATCCCAGCCACATGATGAAGCTGACTCAGGTAACACTGTCGTAGAAAAAGCTCTCGCTGTACTTTGACGGATTGGGTTTTCTAATAAACGCTAATATCTACATGGAGTTTGTTTTAAGAAGTGCTTCAGTTATTTTTCTTTATGGAGGAAGCAAGACAATGATTATTCACAAACTGCATATATTCTGCCAAATGATCAACGATGCAAATGAATATGCAATGTAACATTGAGTTGTTTAAAACCACTGATTTATCTAAATCTCTTTTCTTATCTTATAGGAAATAATGGTAATTTGTGTCATTGTTATATTACGGTCAAGTCACACCATAACACATTATCAACAACAAAGAAATCGATGCGAGTATCAATCACCGGTGACAGGTTTCATACTCGTCACTGCATCCTTTATTTAAAGGTCGGCTGGACGTCTCTTAATTCCCGTGGATCACGTCACCTCACCCTTTTTGTTGACAAAGCTCGTGCCCAAACTTGCAACATATCTCACTTATCTGTTAAAGTATAAAAATACTGGGCACCAAACCCGCTCACAGGGTTGGTTAACTCAAGGTCCCTCGTGTCTCTATCAACCTAGGTAGAGCAGCCTTTAGTTAAGGCGCCCATTCAATCTTGAATCCTTGGTGCCAAGACGGCAGTTTGGAACACCGATGAGGGATGAATTCACTGAGGTTTGATTGTGGTGTTTTATTTGTGTTGTTGAGATGTGGTGTGTCTGTATCTGCTGTGTCCTGTAATAAATGTTTTGCTGTTTTATTGAATTATAATGTAAGTTGTTTGTCTCAATTGGTTCCCCTGAATATACACTGAACAAAAATATAAAACGCAACATGTAAAGTGTTGGTCCCATGTTTCATGAGCTGAAATAAAAAAAATCCCACAAATGTTCCATTTGCACAAAAAGCTTTTCTCTTAAATGTTGTGCACAAATTTGTTTACATCCCAGTTAGTGAGCATTTCTCTTTTGCCAAGATAATCCATCTACTTGACATGTGTGGCATATCAAGAAGCTGATTAAACAGCATGATCCTTACACAGGTGCACCTTGTGCTGGGGACAAGAAAAGGCCACTTTAAAATGTGCAGTTTTGTCACAACACAATGCCACAGATGTCTCAAGTTGAGGGAGCGTGAAATTGGCATGCTGACTGGAGGAATGTCCACCAGAGCAGTACGCTGTCTCCAACATCATTTTTGAGAATTCATCTTCTTCACCTGCGGGATTGTCTGAGGGTGGGTGGGTGGTCTGAGGAGTATTTCTGTCTGTAATAATTCCCTTTTGTGGGGGAAAACTCATTGTGATTAGCTGGGCCTGGCTCCCCAGTGAGTGGGCCTATGCCCTCCAAGGCCCACCCATGGCTGCACCCCTGCCCTGTCATGTGAAATCAATAGATTTGGGCCTAATAAATGTATTTCAATTCACTGGATTTCCTTATATGAACTGTAACTCAAGAAAATCTGAAATTGTTGCATTTATATTTTTGGTTAGTATACATATATTTTCTAAATCAGCCTATATGGCTTTCCTATCTTGTTTGATGTGATAACAACCACTTTCTTTGTTACATCATTCTGTTCACCATGATGTGTTCACACAAAGTGAGTCAATCTATCTTTTGTCATACAGCTGTCTGATTGTCAATTTAAGTGCACTGACAAGTCTGAACCCCTTTTCTGGGTACTGAATGATAGAAATATTATAGTGACAGTAGCTTTCTGTTTAACATCCGTATGATCATCAATACATCCTAATGTGTTTGCACAAAAGAAAGCTGTCTTGAGCATACAGCTGTGCATGGCAATGTGCAAGGGTTTGCCGGAAATCTCTTTCTTTACTGTATTCTAAGGGTACTGATGGAAACCAGCTTCATTGTTACATCATGTGTTCCCCTCCCAGTCCTCCTCTAGACATAAAGAGCGAGGGAGAAACCAGAGAGCAGATCTCCCCCCTCTGCTCGGCCAGCCAATCAGATCAGCCAGCTGGCTGGAGTTGAAGGGCTCTGAAAGTATAAAACCGAAGGGCTCTGCACAGAGAAGTAGGAGCTTGAGATCTAGTAACCAACTGGAAAGAGAAGGGTGCACACTTTGCGTGCCTCTGCAAACCACCTGAGGATAAAACCAACCAAAGAAACCGAGTCAACGAACAAACAAAAGGAAAGCAAGCGACAATGAAGACAACACTAGTAACTGTGACTCTGTGCCTGGTCATTCTGATGGCCACCGGCAACCCCTTCGAGAGGAGAGGAGGCTCGTCCGCCGGCGGGAAGGAGAAGAGGGTGCAATATGCGGCGTGGGACGATGTGAACGTGATCGCCCACGGCCTGCTCCAGCTGGGTCAGGGGCTCAAGGAGCATGTGGACAAGACCAAGGGCCAGATGAGGGACATCACTGCCAAGCTGAAGGCCTTCAACGGTACCGTGGCCGACCTGGGCAAGGAGGGTCAGAGGCTGCAGGCGGAGGGCAACGCACTGAAGGCCCGGGCCCGGTGGCTGGAGGACAGGGAAGTCCAGGTGCTCAACGTGACAGCCGAGCTGAGGGAGAGGACAGAGGAGATGCAGCAGGAGAGGAAGAGGGTGGATGAGAGGATGAACAAGCTGGAGGAGAAGGTAGACGGCATGCTGCAGGGAGAGGGGCTGCCCGACATGAATGCAGGCAACTACAGCGACGCACGCATCATTCAGGTAAGGCGGGAGTCCATGACTACTTGGTGATACTTTGTTTTTCCTGTTTGAAAAAGCTATAGTACAAAAACTGTGCATTTGATGTGAAAGGAGAGCAAATGACTTGAGGGAACGTGATTACTGACAAGACAGACTAAGCTGATTGCTGCATGTCTCCCCACTTTTGTAAGCTTACTTCTGTGCAGTTGCCATTGTATCCAATCATTTCTGATTGCTTCAAATTGTATGAAGGCATTTTTACAGTAAGCAGTCTGGCATATTCATTCACTGTGCTACCATGACAAAACACCACAGCAAATAGATGAATTTATTAACATCAAGTCATTAATACAGTAAGTTACTAGTATTATACTTTCTACATCAGTCCTGCATAATAGTTTGACAAATTGCCTATTCGCTACCACTACCAATCTTCAGAAAAACAACTTGAAGGGGCCATGTGATGCACTCTGATGGACAAGAAAAGTTGGTCTGGGGTTATTTCCATTGACCCAAAGATATTCAGAATACAGTAAAGAAAGAGATTTCCAGCAAACCCTTGAGTCACTGGGACTGGACAGAAGGCACGCCAGTGGGTGTGTTACGATTGTGCTGAAGAGCTTGGACTACGTGCAAAGAGAACGCTAAATCTTGCCAGACAAAGGAACTGCACGCCTAATTTTTAAACCGTGATATTTGGAACATGGTCCAATTCAGGAAAATGTCGCGCTTGATTTTATAAAATGGGCTACAGCTGCAATAGCACCTGAACTCGAAATATAATTTCTTGTTCTGACCATTTTTGTGGGATGGAAACCCCCGCGCTATGTAACCAAACCACCCGTTTGGAAAAGACATGCCAGCGTTGATTTTGGACATGTGCTCAGAAGGCTATGAGTACTGTTTTCTGAATATAGTCTAGTAGTTCAATGTCAGCTTTGTGGTTGGCTAGTCATGTTATAAATCACCTAGGCTACTTAAAATTAAAGTCCCAGGAGATAGACCTACAGGGTACTTTTTCTGTTTTCTTTCAGTGGATGATGGAAGCTCAGAATAAACGTATTGATGACCTGGTCAACAGAATCCGACTCCAGCAAGATAAACTTGACAAGCAGAACGTGCGCATCAGAACCCTGCAAAACCAGGTATGGAACACTGAATTTTAACATGATCATGACTTATTCCATTGTTTTGTATGACTTATTTAAAGCTTTGTTTTCTTGCTCACTCAGATTCAGCTGACAAAAGAGAGACCAGCATTCAGGCGTAAACCAGAGGCCGTTCACAATGGTAGCATTGAGCAGCGCGACTCACCCATCGGTAAGTTAAACCAAGCTTCGTGTCGAATCCATTGACTCAATTTACTTTTAAGACACCCAGACAAAGACTGACCTACCATGCCATCTGCTTAGGGACAGTAAGATGCTTAAAACGTTAACTGGAGTTGTCCCTACATGACGTGAAGTATAGGCCTATTAACTTTAATTATCAGATAATTGTATGCGCGCATTTATCTGCCCAAAGCGCACGAGAAATTATGCACAGGTGATTGATTACTTGTCTGATGGAATTTCAGTCTGATGAATCCCAGTCGGAGCTTGTTTTTTCACAAGTTTCCAGTTGTCTTGAACGCACTGAAGACAGAATTCGGAGATGTCTGATTTCCCAGTTGTTTAGAACGCGACATCACGGACTTTTTCCCACGTAAATTCAACCCAAAAATGTGACGTGATGACGTTGAATCAATGTGGAAAACTGATTGGATTTGCAAAAAGTCATCAACATAAGGACATTTTGTATTTTTGTCACCCAACTTTTAACCTAAATCCAATGACATTGTGACATTATTTGGTTGATTCATGTTAGTTGACAACTCAAACAAATGTAAATTAGAAGTTGAACTGACATCTGTGCCCATTGGGTGTTTTCATTGGGTTCACAGAAAATAGCATATATTCACAGTATAAAGAAACATTTCACATCAGGAAGTGTACATTAAGTTAGGCTACACCCAGTCTTACTCAATACTGCAGTAATTGTAAAGGTGACCATGATCTCCTCCACCTATAGTACACCCATGTCAGGCAGCTGTTACCATCTGAAATGTACTACAGTGGCCTACTCATCACGTGGGCTTTCATCAGAGCTGTAAAGAGTTGGATCAGGGTTTCTGGCAATGGAACAATGATTAGGGCTAACTCATGGCAAGTTCCTGTTTAGTCCTCAGAAGGGTGGTCACACAGAAAATTCAGCATGAAGTGATATGAATGAATCAATATGACTATACAGGAAATTAGATTATATATATATATATATCCCTCTGAATGTGACCTATGCAAACCATGTCACTTTATGGATGTTGGTCAGATATGTGATTGACCTACTCAAGAGTTGATTGAAAAATAAGGTACCATTGTTATGCCATTTCGATATATTGCCTGTTAAAACAAGTAATGTATCCCTCAATCACAAGCAAAATCATTCGTGGTTATATAAAAATATTTCCCACTTCCCGATAGCCACTAAAGGAAGTAGTTGAAAAGTGAACCCAGAGCTGTGAGATGCAGAAAACAATGAGTCCTCTCACAGCAAGTTCTGACAGTAGGATTTTAGGAATGTTATAAAAGAAAACAAGTCCCCTGGCTGGACTTCAACTGAGGGAGAGTTCAGCAGTCGTCTCGGACAGTGTTGGCTCAGGGTCACAATAGACCCCGATCAGAGGGATTACAAATCTGACAGAGCTCAGGTAGGGGAAGTGGTGAATTTCCAAATCTATTATGCTACGTTCTTCAGATTAGGTCCTCTGGGCCAGAGCAAGAAAAAAAGTCATGAAAGAAAATGGAGGTGGTCTAATTTTGCCTGGTGAACTATGCACACACATCCTTTATTGTTTTGATGGCACTGACTGCCTCCCTCCCTGCTCCATTCTTCCCGCTCTCCACTTTGTACTCCTTCCCATAAAACAAATAATCGCACATCCCTCAAGAATGTCCAACCGTTCCCGCAGATCTGTCAGAGAAGCCAGCTGTCCACCTTCTCCCCTCCTCCGTCGCTCTTCCATCTCTCCATCCAGACCCCTGCCTCTTCAGGCGTAGATGAATGGAGGTGTGCCAAAGTTGAGGAGAACCCCTGACCGCAAGGCAAATCACAACTAACCATTGCTAGTCAATAGAGCTCATGCCTCGCCTAGAAGGGTCATTCCAGAAGAGTGATGTGTTGCGGTCCCGTTGTTGGCACTCATGTTTGTACTCTAAAATAAATATCAACCAATATCAATCAAACCAATATTGATTGATTGGTCCCAATTCAATTAAAATCTTGAATCATAGTTTAGGCGATTGGTGCAGACAAAGAGGATCATGGCTGATGAACATATGCAGTATCTCTCAAGTCAGCATCATATAAACGTGAACTCTTTTTTTTCTTCTGGAAAACACTAAGGTTGTGCTGTGCACCAACTCATGCCTTATCATCCAATGGGCCCCCCAGGCCTTTTGTTTATGCTGTCTCTATCCCAAATAGCGACAGCATGCTCCTAGCACTCTCTGAGCATTCCCTTTGCATGCAGTGGCCATGCATTCCTATGTCACTGACTGGCTGCTCTGCATGTGAGGGAGTTGTGACAAACAGGAGGGGGAGGGGGAGAGGGAGGACAGAAGGGGTTAGTGGAATGCAAATTAAGTCTGTAATCAATAGGCCAGGCAGCTGAGGTGGAAGTCTGCTTGGGAACTGGGAGAAAGGTCATGTTTACTACTAAGCAAGGAGCTGTCTTTTTTTCCCCAGGCAGTTCGGACTAGGGCACAACACGTTAACTCTTTCTGTGTTAGGGTTCCAACTATTGATAAACCCACTTCACGATAAGGCCTCTTTATTTGCAAGCATTCATAGATCCAGAGAACTACGATGGAGAAGTCAATGATAGGGATCCCAGCAGTGGAGGCTGGTGGGAGGACCTATAGGAGGAAGGGCTCATTGTAATGGTTGAAATGGAGTAAATGAAACCATATCAAACGTATGGAAACCACATGTTTGACCACATGTTTGATTCCAATGACGGCCTACACATGTTGGCTGTCATTGTAAATAAGAATTTGTTCTTAACTGACTTACCTAGTTACATACTAAAATAAAAGAAACCTAGTCCGTTTTTATTTAACTCCATTTCTGCCATTACAATGCACCCATCCTCTATTAGCTCCTCCACTGGATCCCAGATAGGGAAACCAGATGGATCCTGATTCCTGAACATCTGACCTAGTTATTAAGTGAAAGGTAGACATGTTCTCCAATAATGTCCCTACAAGTGTGAAGTCCTTCAGTAGAAAACAATGCCCAGAGTTGTTATTTTCTAGTTGAATTAATCATTTAGAATGTTTATTTATATTTGTTCCAGTGTAGAGGAAAGGCCAAAGCACTGTTAGGACACAGACCTTGACGACGTGCACTGATACTGACTATTTGAGATACGGTGTGGACGAACTGTTTGTGAACCAGGTCGTATTTTTGTCTTTGTTCTTGCAGAGATGGCCTCAGATTGCCATGAGCTGTTCCTGAAAGGTGAGACGGCCAGCGGAGTGTACACCATTCAGCCATTAAACTACCAGTCCTTTGAAGTCTTCTGCGAAATGACAGCCGGTAAGTGGAGTTAGCCAGGGTTATACCTTTTGTGTTCTATTTACAGGGCTAACTGTTAACTAACAATTGTTAACTAGTCCAACAACCAATCTTTATCTTCAGGCAAAAGGATAGCTCAGAAGCCCCTATAGGGACAAGTCACGGTATAAGGTTTCCCTATAGCTTAGTTTCTAAACACATTGTATCAATACATGTATGACAATTGGCTGTAGTAAATTGCTCATGGTCAAGACTAATCCAACTACTCTTCCTCTTTCCTCTCTACAGAAGGTGGCTGGACTGTGATCCAAAGGCGCCAGAATGGCTCTGTTGACTTTGACCAGCTATGGCTGGCCTACCAGAGCGGCTTTGGCAGTCTGAGTGGTAAATCAATCCTCTTATCTATTCTCATCTCCCTCACTAAATTCCACTGGCGCTAGCTAGCGAGGTCACACTGAGGTTCGGACAGTACCACCCATAGCCACAGCATAGAACAGTACAGCGCAGCGCGCTTGACCCGAAACCTCCCAGTTCAGTTTGATTAACAAGTATTGATACTAACACTAATACGGGATTGTAGATGTCAAGATCGAGGGATCAGGTGGATCTTGATATGGCAGGTTTGGCATAAACAACCATCTAATCTGCAGCTTTAATGACACTGGTGGCTTTAGGTGCCCGAAGTGACCAAATCGCATGTTCTATTCCTTTTAAATTCCATTAAGTGATTACCGGCCTTGTTACGATCAGATCTTTTAAATTAAGGAAGACACTGAGATAGCTGGACACATGTATGCAGACTTTGCACATGCTACCACAGCCACTGATTAGGTTTGAACCCTTTTTTGATCTCTCTCACTAGGTGAGTTCTGGCTTGGTCTTGAGAAGATGCATGCCGTGGCCAAAGACATGGACTACACCCTCAAGGTCAAGTTTTCCGACTGGATGGACGATTCTGAGACCATCCAGTACCCCATCCGTCTGGGCGGGGAGGAGAGCCACTACGCCCTCCACATCCAGGAGACCTCCGTCGGCAACCTGGAGAGCTCCCTGGCCACCGACGCCTCTGGCCTGCCCTTCTCCACCCGCGACCAAGACAATGACCAGAAGAGCGACACCAACTGCGCCAAACACCTCTCTGGTACGCTCCTCTTTTTCCAAGTTCGAAGTTAGTCTAAGATGGATCTCTCTGTAACTCAAATTCGGGAATGTAGCACCAATGCCAATCTAACCAGGCGTTTGCGCTCTTTCTCCAGGTGGCTGGTGGTTCAGCAACTGCGGACGCTCCAACCTGAACGGGCGCTACTCCATGAGCCCTCCTCCCAAGCAGAGGCATCAGAGGAAGCAGGGGGTTTTCTGGAAGACCTGGCGTGGCCGATACTATCCCCTGAAGACCACCGTCATGATGATCGCCCCCATCGCGATCGAGAACAAGTCGTAGAGAAGAGACACAGCAGTCTTCCGACTTTTCTCTTCTTAAATTGAAACGCCGTTGGAGGTGGTTGGCCGACGAGTTAGGTTAGCTACCTGCTCATCCCCGGCCTCACCCACTGAGACTTCCAACAGAGCCAAGGCCATCATAAAAGCCAAAAGTACTCATAGTTGAATGGGCTCCATGTTTCCAAAGCTTTGTTTTTCGAAAGTCTTCAAGTCTCTCTGCTACAAACACAACCGAACAATGCAGAAATGTCTGTTTAAGAAGTACATGTGCATCAGCCTTAGTAGAAATGAATGGAACAGAATGAGGCGAGTTCCAACATGTGTTCTGTGTTGCAAGAAAATAAGCATTTTCTACATGTGGAGACCCATCTGACAGATGTTTTTAAATGCAAGAGCTCTCCCAGATGTTGAGCAGTGACGTCTAGCTAGAATACAGTATTGTCAGCATGAACACTGCCCTCCACTACAGTTGTACAAGTGGGGAAACTGGAGTTTATTAATCCGATTGTATGGACCAAATGGTGACTGAAACAATTAGTTGTTTTCCACATGAACGTAATGGCATTAGCTATTCAAAGGCATTATGTAAAGAAATAATCAATGTAAACTAGAATTACAGTATGTAATGAGACAGAAAGTGTGTTAAGTATTTTTCAACAATGGTGGTTTCTTTGTCTACATTTTACGTTTCTCTATGGAGCAAACACAATTCCAGCCTTTGTACAAAGTAACTTTTTTTCCTGCAGTTTTATTTTGAATCAAAGTAAGCTCCCGCTCCACTGTTGCGTTCTCGTGGAGATGTTTTATTCCTCAGTCATATTGACTGCATTTAAAGTGACCAGAGTCATTTCTTTCTGTATAGTGTATGATGAATGAATATTGACTGTCTCTTCAGAACCTTTACTGCAACCTGTTGTAACATTCTCTAGTGTTCTTGTCGATGACTTTAGTTTTTTTCCCTATATTTAAAAGCTTTAAAGAATCTTTATATATTTCTGGTATTGTCTGTTTGTAATTTATATAGTCTATTTTATGTTTATCAGTTTTTTTTTTTGAGAGAGAGAAAATATACTGATTTTTGGCTTCAACCAGCCAATAAAAATGATTTAAAGAAAAATACTTTGTCTGATCTCTGCTCAAACGCACTGATGCCGCTGTAAATACAAAACCAGAAGTGAGCCAATGGCCAGAATGGAGTAACCTAATGGAGACAACTCAAACATTCAAATGAACATCCGTAGCCAACCCAAAAACAGTCAAATGAATATGGTAGCCGACTTAAACTGGTCAAATGAACATCGTAACCCAGGGGTTTTCAAACTTTTCTTGCCCAGGGACCCCATCGTGTTAGCTAAAAAGTAATGTCTTGGCTTATCAGGTGAATGATAATGGCAAATAGAACTAAAACATTTTGAAATTAATAGATTTGGTAGACCGTTTCATAAAAGAAAATAGAAAAGTATCTTTGCAGGGGAGCGATTTTGCTGTTGTAAAGCACATCTTCTGCAATTTCACACATTTCCACTGAGCTGAGAGAAAATGTTGCAGTTTTAAATCTGATTTCCTGCAATTTATGCATTTCGCCATGGCTAATGCTGTGCGCCTCTGCTCAAACATATCAAAATCAATGGGCATATGCCCTGAATGCTCAATTCTCCCTTTTAATTGATTGTTAAAGATGATAATGTATAGTTCAATATATTTTCTGCATGCTTTCTATCTGGTATTTGGTCATTTAAGTTGACAGAGTTTTTACATCCTGAAAATTACCACAGACTGCCCACCCAAGACTTTTCTATAAAGAAAAAACCCAGTAATCAGCTCCGATGACTGCAATTTCCTCCATATTAAGGGATTTCGAGATGTTGCCAATGACGGCATTTAAATGGGCGCAGCGGTCTAAGGCACTGCATCGCAGTGGTAGAGGCGTCACTACAGACCCTGGTTTGATCCCGGGCTGTATCACAATTGGCCCATCGTCGTCCGGGTTAGGGGAGGGTTTGGCCGGGGTAGGCGTCATTGTAAATAAGAATTTGTTCTTATCGGACTTGCCTAGTTAAATAAAAGTAAAATAAATAAAAAATCTAGTCGGATGAACAGGAACAGCTAGCGGGTTAAACTGTTCCTTCAGACTTCCAATTGTGCCAGTTAAACAATCTCTAGCTTCCTTCATATATGGTATCCACAATGGTATTCTGCTCTAGCTAGCGAAATTCATAATAATTATAATTTGTCACATAAATCCCAAAAAATATTTCCCCCAAAGAAATAAGATCACGGACCCGCTGCAGTACCTCCGTAGCCTAGCGTAGCCAACTCGAAAACAGTCAAATGAACATAGTCTTAAACTTCCATCCAACACAGATGGTAGGTCAGCATGAGATACTTGATTGGAAAATGGGTAAGCAGACTAGCTAACTAATCCATCCCATTCACACACAGAGGGTTAATCAGATCTTAGAACACTGCCTGGCTGGCAGGTGATAAAGGAATGTCCTGGCTGTGCTTAAGCTTGCCTTGCACTGCGCCCCACAGCCAAGAGACAGGCCCTAACTTTTCTAGCTGCGTCCCCCATCTCTACTAGCAAATGGTTCCCAATGTGAAGATTCCCCACAAACAAACTACAGAGATAAGCGTGTCATAGTGCTGAACAGGGACTGGCTGTCAAGGTATGTTTGCTTTTACAAAGTAAGGCTGAGTAAGGGTTCTTCCAATTAGTGGTATTGATTGAAAATGAGCTGATACAGAGCTGAGTTCAAACATGCTTAATATCAAATCAATATGGTATTTTTTGCCTCGATTTCAATTATTTATTTGCACATTACCGGGTTTGATAATATTGCATTTGATCAAGACTGCAGTGCTGAAGCCATTCCATCGTCGTAAAAGTAGTGAGAGCACACGCCCTGGCTCTTGGCTTGCAATTCCCATTTTTCCACCACAGTGAGGAAACACAATATTTCACCAATTCGCCTTACATTGCAGCCACTCATAAAATCTGGATGGAATACCTGAGGGAAGCAAACAACTTTCCCTAGGCAGGCTAGGGTTGAGACAGAGACAAGTTTAAAAAGTATTAGTGCATAGTGTCTTGGAACCACCAGGCACGTGGACCTCTTGTATTCCCCAGAATTAACAGCGAAGTCATTTTAAAACAAGCTAGGTCCAGTGGCTTCCTTCTGTCAACTTCAATGTCTCACACCCCTGATAAATCTGGTCAGGTGTCAGGCTTACTGCTAATGTGCTTTCTAACACCTTCAGAGAGAGTGAGTGACAGGAAGGGACCTCTATCAAATGCTAGCTCAGTGGAGTTTTCCTTACTCAATCTTGTTCCGAGGGCAGAACAAATGGCATTCTGCCTGGGTGCCTATGTGATTCTCGCCAATTGGTCATTTTCCCACTGTGACAGTCAGGCTATTATTCTGACTTTCAAGGGTCAAAAATTGGATCATGCACACATGGAAAATAAACTCTGAGATGCATTTTTCATAGAGGATGGCAAATCAAACATGTTGTAGTTTTCATCAATAAAAGGTAGCCAAAGGGTAAACCGTTACTTTGATTATCCATTTGCAAAAAAAAAAAAAAATACAATTCAACTTCACTCAAAGGGTGAGGTCCTATTTTTAGCTGCAGTCGAACGTCTCGCCATCTGAAACAGGCGCTCAAAATGGCTACCAAAGCTTCATGCAGTGGTGCACATGGACAGCAGAGTCTACTCAGTAACATCAAGGCATCTGTAGCGTCAGTCACTTTCAAGCACTCTCGCTCCCAGCAAGCTCATCTATAAAACACAAGCATCAATCACTGGTGGCCATGGCAACTGAAAAGGAAGGTGGATGCATGAGGACTCAACGATTAAAAAGGCGCTTACTGTTCCAAAGGGACAAGAGATGTCTTTCCCGCTCTGCAACAAACTAGGAGGGTCAAAGAGGAAAATATCTATTCACACGGAGAGATGAATAGCCTTGAAATGGAGCGTAGTATCACTGTGTTTGATATCTATCCCATTGTAGAGGACCATGACACTCAGCTTGTTATCATGTACAATATGAGACATCGAAGCAGAAGCATGTCTAGGTCTTCCAGCCATCCATCTTTGTTCATGTTACTCTGTGATAAATTAAATAACAACAAAGAGCGGAGATTTCATTATACATTTATTCATAGTCATGTATAAATTTTTATTCGGGGGTGGTAAAAAGCTGTTTAAGACTCGGCTGCTCACACTTGCATCGTTATTGCAGTAAAAAAAAAACTAATAACAGCATGATCAAGTCAGAAGTACTTTGGCAAATATTGTATCTTCAGAAGGCAAACCGACACCTTGAGCAATGTAATGTGAGGCGAGATTGGAGAAAGGGCGCAAAAAATGACTTTATATCAACGAGTGACTTCGTTTGACACTCATAAAATAATAAGAATCCATACAAATATTTTATTTGAACAATACACACTTAAAATAGTTAATGAATGCAAGTAGAGGCAGGGTTTCTTCCTCCAGCCATTACACACCACCTCCAAGGCTTAAGCTCACAGGAAGTATTATCGCTATATTCTGTCTGCCTGTCTGTCTGTATAGATTCCATTTCATGTTTGAGGAACCCCACTCCTACTACTGACTTGAGTGAATAAAATGGAGGGAAAAGAAAAACATTTGGCAAAACGATCAGATGAAAACAAGGGAGGATGATTGCGGCCCAGCCTCCAGATAATGTTGTCCTCCTTTCATTCCACAGCGAAACTTGATAACACTGCCTTGGATCACCTTAGGTAACCGAACCATACCCCCAGGGGGCGAGAGAAAGGAAGAATGGGGGAGAGAGAGAGAGAGAGAGAAAGATCAAGCAACAGAGAAAGAGAGAGGGAGAAAGCAAGCATCAGAGAAAGAGAGAGAGCAAGCATCAGAGAAAGAGAGAGAAGTGGAGGTATAATTGAGTGAGATCTCCAGTTCACGGGAAATGTGGGGTGGGTGTGGCTGCAGAGTCCCAGGTCTCTATGCCAAGGTTGAGGGGTAATTGAGACGTTCACCCCGGTTTCAGAGGTATTGTTGTAGAAAGTGCAGCAGCATGATCTCATAGTGTTCTCCTGACTCTGGGCAGCGAATACTGTGTCGCTCATTGGGGTAGACCTGCAAAACAACAGAGGTAATTCAACCACTCTAATTGCTGCTTCAGTACATACTGCTTCAGTACATACTGTACTGTACAGTCATGGCCAAAAGTTTTGAGAATGACACAAATATTAATTTCCTGTTTGCTGCTTCAGTGTCTTTAGATATTTTTGTCAGATGTTACTATGGAATACTGAAGTATAATTACAAGCATTTCATAAGTGTCAAAGGCTTTTATTGACATTTACATGAAGTTGATGCAAAGAGTCAATATTTGCAGTGTTGACCCTTCTTTTTCAAGACCTCTGCAATCCGCCCTGGCATGCTGTCAATTAACTTCTGGGCCACTTCCTGACTGATGGCAGCCCATTCTTGCATAATCAATGCTTGGAGTTTGTCAGAATTTTTGGGTTTTTGTTTGTCCAACCGCCTCTTGAGGATTGACCACAAGTTCTCAATGGGATTAAGGTCTGGGGAGTTTCCTGGCAATGGACCCAAAATATCAATGTTTTGTTCCCCGAGCCACTTAGTTATCACTTTTGCCTCATGGAAAGGTGGTCCATCATGCTTGAAAAGGCATTGTTCATCACCAAACTGTTCATGGATGGTTGGGAGAAGTTGCTCTCGGAGGATGTGTTGGTACCATTCTTTATTCATGGCTGTGTTCTTAGACAAATCTGTGAGTAAACCCACTCTCTTGGCTGAGAAGCAACCCCACACATGAATGGTCTCAGGTTGCTTTACTGTTGGCATGACACAGGACTGATGGTAGCGCTCACCTTGTCTTCTCCGCACAAGCTTTTTGCCAGATGCCCCAAACAATCGGAAAGGGGATTCATCAGAAAAAAATGACTTTACCCCAGCAGTCCAATCCCTGTACCTTTTGCAGAATATCAGTCTGTCCCTGATGTTTTTCCTGGAGAGAAGTGGCAGCTTCTTTGCTGCCCTTCTTGACACCAGGCCATCCTCCAAAAGTCTTCGCCTCACTGTGCGTGCAGATGCACTCACACCTGCCTGCTGTCATTCTTGAGCAAACTCTGTACTGGTGGTGCCCCGATCCCGCAGCTGAATCAACTTTAGGAGACGGTCCTGGCACTTGCTGGACTTTCTTGGGCACCCTGAAGCCTTCTTCACAACAATTGAACCGCTCTCCTTGAAGTTCTTGATGATCCAATAAATGGTTGATTTAGGTGCAATCTTACTGGCAGCATTATCCTTGCCTGTGAAGCCCTTTTTGTGCAAAGCAATGATGACGGCACGTGTTTCCTTGCAAGTAACCACGGTTGACAGAGGAAGAACAATGATTCTAAGCACCACTCTCCTTTTGAAGCTTCCAGTCTGTTATTCAAACTCAATCAGCATGACAGAGTGATCTCCAGCCTTGTCTTCGTCAACACTCACACCTGTGTTAACGAGAGAATCACTGACATGATGTCAGCTGGTCCTTTTGTGGCAGGGCTGAAATGCAGTGGAAATGTTTTTGGGGGATTCAGTTCATTTGCATGGCAAAGAGGGATTTTGCAATTAATTGCAATTCATCTGATCATTTTTCATGACATTCTGGAGTATATGCAAATTGCCATCATACAAACTGAGCCAGCAGACTTTGTGAAAATTAATATTTGTGTCATTTGTGCAATGTTCTGAAAACGCAATATTCCCTGAAACCCATTCATACCAAGGAGCTGGAGAGTAATAAGGAGGCCCAACTTTCTGGTCTGCTGGATTTCATTTTTAAGTGACAGTTTAGTCGTTAATTAAAGACATTGGCTTCATGCTATATAGGCGCATACCAGAGTACGCTTCTGGGCCCCACTTTGACAGCACATGGAAGAGACTGTAGAAGTATTTTCTCTAATTGTGCAACAATGTCAGGGAGAAAATATATGGCTACCGTAGAGATAGTTGATGCACAGTGTACAGTAGTTGCCCAACTGTTGCATTCCAACATTGAGGCCCTACAGTGTTTTAAGCAAAGCTGTCCAATTTGACAGCTGCACTGTGTTATTGCACTGTCATTACGTCAACCAAAGTGATTAAGATGATAACCAGCAGAAGCTGCTATGCCTATGGCCCACAGTGACTAGATGTTATCCATAACCTGCCTTTAACACTGATTCTAGAAATGTGAAAAACACATCAATAATTGTAGAAAAAGTGAAATACTAGCCTGTAGCTGATATGGCTTCCCAGCGCGAATTATTTGTGACACCAGGAAGTTGGTGTGGAAAAAGTGCACATTCTCGTCGAGGAATCCGTGTAAAATCAGCAAGCGGTTTGGCCTGGGAGGACAAGGAGAGGGTTTCAGAGGGATGGAAATGAACATAAAAGACAGGTTCAAATGATCATGTTGCCCCGTTTTTAAATGTATACTATACAATAGTAAGTATATCCTGGGTTTTTAAAACGTATACAGATGTATACATGGTGTGCAACCCCCCACATTCTGAAATTGCATGTTTGTCCCCTGCAGTTTTATTATGATTAAATGAGGCAACGGTGCGCTTTAGGACCATGCGGACGCCTCCGAGCAGTCGGGGAGGCTGTTTGGAGTGTTTATCCGACTGGATTAAAAAATAAACAAATATATGTCGTCGTCCCCCCACTTCTAAAACCAAAGTTGCGCCCCTGTGGAAATGTCTATGGTGAAACTCAATAACACCCCATCTGTCCTTGAAATTTGAGCAGAGACATTTTTTGCTCAAAACCCATGCCCGTTTTTAACCAACAACGATTAACAAAATGGAAAGTAAAACAGAATTGTGCGATCACGTTACAATACCTACATCTGACCTCGAGGGCCTACCATCATACCCGGACTACAAAAGTGTCATCTACAGTATATATATAGATAGATAAGTAGGCTATTCTTATTTCTTAGATTCGTTCAATTGTAGAGTGCAGTAAACCGGGACTGACTCGCTGGGCAGCTTGTCCACGTGCAGAGCCACGGAGCCCTCCTCGTAGCCCTGCGGGTTGTTCTCTGGCGTATCCATGTAGCGCTCCGTGTAGCCCGTGTCGTACGCCATCCACACAGTCACCGGGGCGCCCGCTATGGCCACCTGAAAGGAACAACAACATTGCCATTTGTCTTCTCCTTGATTTTACTTGTTTATATATTTTCAGTAGGGACCGACGAGAAACTCCCCAAATACAGGTGTGCCAAGCTTGTAGCGTAATACCCAAGAAGACTCTAGGCTGTAATCGCTGCCAAAGGTGCTTCAACAAAGTACTGAGTAAAGGGTCTGAATACTTATGTAAATGGGTTATTTCTGTTTTTTTTTTGTTTTTTTAGAATAGCCTGTTCTGCTATTTCTCCCTCCACAGCCTCCATTGGGAAAGACACAAGACACACAGACATTGACACAACAAAAAGTCACACTTCAGTTTGTGCTAATTTCCAGCATTAGCGTTTAGTGCAGCATGACAGGCCGGACAGCGTTTGAGAAGACGGATGCCCGTGGGAATTTCTTCAGGTGGCATGCAGTGAGTTGGCGCATCTCTAAACTTCTGTTCATTGCGGTTTCATGGTTCAATGTAGCGTAGTAGCGTACATATTGACAAGAGCCTGAATAGGCCCCCTATTCCCCATGAAGTGGAGGTGAGAGAGTTATACTCTTGTTGATCTTTGCCACCGTGATGTGTAGAGCAGTAACACTAAGGACTGGCACCGTGAACTAAGACTACTGTGAGAACTGCAGTGTGGAATGACGTGTGACCCACAGTGACACCATGAGGACAAACGGGAAAACTACATCTATACAGAATACCATAATTAAATCAAACCTATCCCATCTATGGTCCAATCAATCCGTAATCAGTCCAGTCCACTCTGATTTTAAGGAGAAGGAAATAGTAGAGGGAAGGTCAAATTTGTGGAATGAACCTCAGTCGAGATCTAGAGATTCTAGTATTCTATTGTCTCAGAGTGGTGCCTTTTACTGTGGCGCGTCTCACCTTGAAGACGTTGGGTCTCTGGATGAGGCCCATGAGGGAGAGGAAGCCGCCGTAGGACCAGCCGTGGATGGCCACGCGACTCAGGTCCACAAAGTTGAACCTCTCCGACACGTACTGCAGCCCCTCCACCTGGTCCTCGATCTCCACCTGGCCCTGGTAACACACACAGAGACACAGACAGACAGAGAGACAGAGACAGAGACAGAGAGAGAGAGAGAGAGAGAGAGAGAGAGAGAGAGAGAGAGAGAGAGAGAGAGAGAGAGAGAGAGAGAAGGGCGTTAGTCACACTGATACATCCACATGCCCAGATGACTTTGGGTAGAATGAACATGGCTCTAAAATGTACAAAATGATTCATAGTCTGGATGATAGATGAAAGATGTGTGAGAGATATGAAGAGCACATCCCAAATAGTCACACCGGTGCTGCCCAATGAATAAATACTATGAAGTATTATTCATAAATAAAAGGAAGCCAGCACACGGTATATGCTGCTCACATGTGCTTTAATGAACATGCACAGCCAGAAGAGACTTCGTTGGCAAGGTGCAATTTGCCATTGCTGTGTCTAAAGTTGAACACGGGCACCTTAACGCTTAACCACAAAAAGACGGAACCATTTGTATTGAAACCATTTATAAACAAAAAGCAAGACATGGGTTGGAAGGGAAATAGTTGCTTTTGACCAATCCTACCATTTTGTTTTTCAGAGCCCCTTCAAACTCCAGGCCCCTCTGACAGGAGCCTCTCCCGTCGATGACCACCACAGCGTATCCCAGAGAGGCCAGGGTGTTGAGACGCAGGTATTTCATCCCCTTGAAGGAGTTATTCACCAACTGGACCTGTGGATACACAGAGATACCATTTTCACACCACTGCGACAGACCTAGCAGAGCCGAGCCCGAGCTGCACTGAGGCTGGCTTGATTCCGCGTCCTTCATAGATGCTGGAACCATGCTGGAAAGGATCACTAGCAAAGAAAATATATCTTAGCAAGCACAGTGAGGTTTGGGTCAGCCCTATAGAGAACACAGGACTTCCGCCTTGTGCACATCTTGCTACTGTATGTGAAAAGCAAGGTGACAGAGCTTGGAATGGTTATTTCCTGGGTTAAACAGGAAAGCATTCACTACTATTGCTAGTTTACGAACAGGTCACAATGGACCAGTTCCATTTTAGCCCCTGGCTCCTTCCCTAGTTCCTACCTCGTTGGTGCTCACAGATCTGACTGGATTTCTATAAGGAATCAGACATACAAGAAAAATGGTATGTCTGAGAGAAGCCACAAACCTGCGGGCCGCCATAGACAAAGAGGACTGTGGGATGCTTCTTGCCAGGCTGGAGGTTGTGAGGCTTGTACACCATTCCATAGAGCTGGAAGCCCGACTTTCCTGGGAAGTCAAAGATCTCCGGAGATTTGTAGTCTCCTGGGCAACCTGAAATACACACAGCGAAATTAGTACAGATGACATCAATAATTGATTGACATAAAATTGCCCACCTAGCTTAAAACTACAATCTACTTTTTGCAGCAAAACGACAGCCCTGCTACTTGTTTTAGTAAATAGTATATAGCTGAGGGATGGGGCAAATGTATCCACTCTCAAATTCATGAATATATATAAATAACTGAATAACATCAAACAGATCCCAGATTGATTGTTTTGTTCCTAAAATACAAAGGTAGCCAACCTTCACATTTCCTCTTAATCATGCAACATGTACTACGCACAAAGTATTACTCCAAAATAGACCAATGGGATTATTTAATAAGATCTGGATTTAGCTTGGTTTACCTATGGTGCAAAGGTCACTATGAAACACCCATGACCTCATTGTAATGAAGCAGTAAGATATGTTGCTTTAAAGCAATGAAATAGTGGAGCATTAGCGAGTCATATGGGTTGGGCCACATAGTCAGAAATCACTATGTAAAGGGCAGTCTAAATTCAAAAACATACTTTTTTTTTTTCATACTGTGTGTTTATTTGTCCACATTGGTTTACGCCATCCCTCCGCACTTCATTGAAGAAATCACAGATCTAACACAACTGGATAAGAGCAAGTCAGAATCCCTTGGTAGAGTTTACACCTATCCAGTTAGATCAGCGATTGCCTCAAGGAACGATAAGTCTTTAAAGGGGTGATCTGCGATTGCTACATAAATTTTTGGACTTTTAAAGTAATGATATATACCCATTGATTCTTGAAGAATATACAGTGCATTCTGATTCAGACCCCTTGACTTTTTCCACATTTTGTTACATCTACACAATACCCCATAATGACAAAGTGAAAACAGGTTCAGACATTTTTGCAAATGTATTGAAAATAAAAACTGAAATACTTTATTTACATAAGTATTCAGACCCTTCGCTATGAGACGTCAAAATTGAGCTCAGGTGCATCCTGTTTCCATTGATCATCTTTTAGATTAGAGATTGATTAGAGTCCACTTGTGGTAAATTCATTTGAATGGACATGATTTGGAAAGGTACACACCTGTCTATATAAGGTCCCACAGTTGACAGTGCATGTCAGAGCAAAAACCAAGCCAGGAGGTCAAAGGAATTGTCCGTAGAGCTCAGAGACAGGATTGTGTCAAGGCACAGATCTGGGGAAGGGTAACAAAAAGATTCTGCAGCATTGAAGGTCCCCAAAACCACAGTGGTCTCCATCATTCTTAAATGGAGGAAGTTGGAACCACCAAGATTCTTCCTAGAGCTGGCCACCCGGCAAACTGAGCGATCGGTGGAGAAGGGCCTTGGTCAGAGAGGTGACCAAGAAACCGATGGTCAGTCTGACATAACTCCAGAGTTCCTCTGTGGAGATGGGAGAACCTTCCAGAAGGACAACCATCTCTGCAGCACTCCACCAATCAGGCCTTTATGGTAGAGTGGCCAGACGGAAGCCACTCCTCAGTAAAAGGCACATGAAAGCCTGCTTGGAGTTTGCCAAAAGGCACTTAAAGGACTCTGACCATGAGAAACAAGATTCTCTGGTCTGATGAAACCAAGATTGAACTCTTTGGCCTGAATGCCAAGCGTCACGTCTGGAAGAAACCTGTCACCATCCCTAGTCAGGATCAAGGTAAAGATGAACAGAGCAAAGTACAGAGAGATCCTTGCTGAAAACCTGCCCCAGAGCGCTCAGTACCTCAGACTGGGGCTAAGGTTCACCTCCAACAGGACAAAGACCCTAAGCACACAGCCAAAACAACGCAGGAGCGGCTTTGGGACAAGTCTCAAAGTCCTTGAGTGGCCCAGCCAGAGCCCAGAATTGAACCCGATCGAACATCTCTGGGAGAGACCTGAAAATAGCTGTGCAGCAACGCTCCCCATCCAACCTGACAGAGCTTGAGAAGATTGCAGAGAATACAGGTGTGCCAAGCTTGTAGTGTTATACACAAGAAGACTCTAGGCTGTAAACGCTGCCAAAGGTGCTTCAACAACGTACTGAGTAAAGGGTCTGAATACTTATGTGAATGTGATATTTCTGTTCTTTTTTTTTTAATACATTTGCAAACAAATTTTAAAACCATTTTTTTCTTTGTCATTATGGGGTAATGTGTAGATTGATGAAGGGGAACCCTTACCTGGGGCTTCCATCATGCTGGCCCAGAACTCAGGCACCATGTGGACAGGGTCTCCCTCTGAGGCGGTCAGCTTGTAGACGTGGACGCAGGGGGGGAGTACTTACATTACTGTAGTGGCTGACAAACATGTCAAAGTTCTGCAGAGAGAAGAGAGAAAGAAAGCGGGATGGGAGAGAGAACGAGAGAGTAAAAAATTGCGACAGAGCACGCGGAGCGTGGGAATACGGTGAAAGACCGAAGAAGAGGGGAGATACCGTGATGAGAAGGAGTGAGAGAAGGAGACAAACGAGATGAAAAGCAGTGAATGAATCTTCCTATCGTCACATCGGAGACAGAATGTCACTGGGCCCTGATTTCAAGCCAGCTTTGTTGCTCATCTTATAAAGTTATAGGTACAGAGGTTTGTCGTTACTACCTGCTGCAGCGGTGTTGTTGGGCAAGATGGCTAGTGAATGCAATGACAGGTGACAGAGGGCTCTATTCTATCAAAGCCTGGAGCCCGGTTTCAAGAATGCATTTTGAGGTAAGAGTTGTAATTACAGGGGTGCCAGAGGGAGGCTTTGGCACCCAAAGTTTTCCAAATAGCACTGCATGCCAGGCAGCCCATAAGCGTTACAAAAATCAAATGCTGAGCTAGCCTACTACTGTTAGGTCAGTCCAACGAGTAAACGTAGACTCCCTACCCTGCATTATTAGGGATAGGGTTAAGGGTAATGCTAACGTTAGCTAAATCATATTTGTCGAGTCCATACCTTACTTATGGAGCAGCTGTGGGAGAAGCCAGGCTTGGTGAGTCTGACCACGTCGCCAGGGGACTGATAGCTGACCACATAGAGGTGGTGCTCAAGGGGAGTGTCTCTAGTGCCCTGGAAGTACACCAGCTTAGAGGTCTCATTCACCCAGATCTAGAGGGACAGAGTGAAAGAGAGAGAGAGAGAGAGAGAGAGAGAGAGAGAGAGAGAGAGAGAGAGAGAGAGAGAGAGAGAGAGAGAGAGAGAGAGAGAGAGAGAGAGAGAGAAAGGGAGAGAGAAAGGGAGAGAGAAAGGGAGAGAGAAAGGGAGAGAGAAAGGGAGAGAGAGAGAGAGAAAGAGGTCCCGAGATTTATATTGACGGCAGAAAGTGCATTATAACCGTACAATAGCGTGGGCACACACACAAATCCATTACAAACATTACCAATACATCAGATTATAAAAACACACCGACAAGAAGGGCTTTAATCTGATGAACTGAAGTTACTACCTTAGAGCCATGCCTGGCCAACACCTCCCACTCTCCACTGGTCAGCGTTACCTCCTCCTTGGTTGCACATTTAAAGTCTCCTGCAGAGGAAGAAGATCTGAGATGCTGTTTTGACGTCTTTTATTAGTATTACTTGACTGACAGTGCAGCAATCTGACGCCCGGATGGCGACCCCAGATATTTCGAGGTTACATCCTATTGCCTTCAAGATCTCGCCTTCACTTAACCGCGACACATACAGATCAGTGATTACCCCGAGGAAGGAAGGACAAAGCCCGAGTCCTGGATCTGTTTGTGCCGTGACATGACAATGACAGCAATGAAATTGGCAAGACAGCACAAACAGATCTGCGACTCAAGGCAATTGGACTTTGTTAAAGGTTTCTTTATTCTAATGACTCACCCTCTGTATGTGTGTAGTTTCCTGACCATTGGTAGCAGCCTGGTCGCAACGTTGACGTGATTTTGTACAGATGGCTGAAGCCCGTTTTGGATTCATTCACCCATATGAAAGAGAAGTCGTCCTCTGACGTTTGAACAAACGGATAGAAAATATCATGAACCTGTAGGCAACAGAAAATCATGGTTGCTATTAGTTTGTTTGTGGCCCAATTCTTCCATGCAAATATACACTGAGTGTACAACAGTAGGGACACCTGCTCTTTCCATGACATCGACTGACCAGGTGAATCCAGGTGAAAGCTATGATCCCTTATTGATGTCACTTGTTAAATCCACTTCAAATCAGTGTAGATGAAGCGGAGGACTCAAGTTAAAGAAGGATTTTTAAGCCTCGAGACAATTGAGAAATGGATTGTGTATGTGTGACATTCAGAGGGTGAATGGGCAAGACAAAATATTTAAGTGCCTTTGAACGAGGTATGGAAGTAGGTACCAGGCGCACCGGTTTGAGCGTGTCAAGAACTGCAACACTGCTGGGTTTTTCACGCTCAACAGTTTCCTGTGTTTATGAAAAATGGTCCATCACCTAAAGGACATCCGGCCAACTTGACACAACTGTGGGGAGTCCGAGCCCCGACGAATTGAGGATGTTCTGAGGGCAAAGGGGGTGCTTCTAATGCTTTGTACACTCAACATACACCCTCAATATATAGTGACTGTTTTACAAGTAACGTTTAAGTCATTTAACAGACGCTCTTATCCAGAGAGACTTACAGGAGCAATTAGGGTTAAGTGCCTTGCTCAAGGGCACACTGACAAATTTTTCACCAAGTCGGCTCGGGGATTCGAACCATCGATCTTTCGGTTGCTGGGGCGGCAGGTAGCCTAGTGGTTAGAGCGTTGGACTAGTAACTGAAAGGTTTCAAGATCGACAAGGCAGTTAACCCACTGTTTCTAGGCCGTCATTGAAAATAAGAATTTGTTCTTAACCGACTTGCCTAGCTAAATAAAGGTAAAATAAAAAAATATAAAAATGCTCTTAACCACTAGGCTACCTGCAGACTGTCAATTCAATAATCAAACTCAATGGGCAATTAAAATGTTCCAAGAGTAGTTCCCAACAAGCATAAAACCTTTATTTTTGAAAGAGCACAGATAACCAAATCTAGAGTCTTATGATTCATTGTACACATAATACTAACCCCATAATCTGGTAGCTACAATTCTCTCATATCGTACAAATGGATTAAATTGAGGGGCCCCCTCCATTACCAAACCTTATTCATGTTCCATCTTAACAAAATGTTTATTTTCCCTGTTCATGCTCAAAAACAATGACTGAGATATGCCCAGCCTCTTAAGAAGTGCAATCCCCAGAAACTCTCTCTCTCTCACATTGATCCAGATGTCGGTGGTCTCCTCGTAGACGATGTAAGGGTGGACGTCCTCGGGCACGGCCTCCAGGCTCTCCTGTCTCTGGGCCGGGTCGTCTGTGATGGGGATGAAGAGGGCCGGGGGAAGTAGGACCAGCTGGAGCCTCTTCTGACTGCGGTCCAGCAGCACCGCCCAACCACTGAAGGGGGAGACAGAGACACACTTTACCTCACTGACTGGATCCTATACAGTACACCGGGCAAATGCAAATTTGAGCCATGCGTCCTCCGGGATCGAATGCGTCCCCCAAGTTTTCTGAGCAAAAAATGTATATGGAACTGGGAACTAAGGGGCCTAGGCCAAACCATGAAAATCAGCCCCAGATCATTATTCCTCCTCCACCAAACCTTACACTATTGGGGAAGCTAGAGTTCTCGTCCGTCGGACTGATAGATGGTGAAGCGTCAGTCATCACTCCAGAGAACGCGTTTCCACTGCTCCAGAGTCCAATGGCGGAAAGCTTTACACCACTCCTGCCAACGCTTGGCATTGTGCATGGTGATCTTAGGCTTGTGTGCAGCTGTACGCCCATGGAAACCCATTTCATGAAGCTCCCGACAAACAGTTATTGTGCAGATGTTGCTTCCAGAGGCAATTTGGAACTTGGTAGTAAGTGTTGCAACCGAGGACAGACGTTCTGTGAGCTTGTGTAGCCTACCACTTTGTGGCTGAGCCGTTGTTGCTTCTAGACGTTTCAACTTCACAATAACAGCACTTACAGTTGACCGGGCAGCTCTAGCAGGGCAGAAATTTGACAAACTGACTTGTTGGAAAGGTGGCATCCTATGATGGTGCCACGTTGAAAGTCACTGAGCTATTCATTAAGGCCATTCTACTCCCAATGTTTGGAGATTGCATGGCTGTGTGCTACATTTCTTACACCTACCAGCAACGGGTGTGGCTGAAATAGCCAAATCCACAAATTTGAAGGGGTGTCCACATACGTTTGTATATATAGTGTATATGTCTACTGGAACAATGTGGTCACATCCTCGGGACGACTGCATAAGTGTAATGGTAGTAGCCACCTCCATTAGCACAGCTCATTGATGCAGAGAAAATAATGAAATTATTTCACATACCCAATTCATCAATCGCCAAATTTCTGACATGATACATCAAGTTGATTCAGCTGCGGGATCGGGGCACCACCAGTACAGAGCTTGCTCAGGAATGGCAGCAGGCAGGTGTGAGTGCATCTGCACGCACAGTAAGGTGAAGACTTTTGGAGGATGGCCTGGTGTCAAGAAGGGCAGCAAAGAAGCCACTTCTCTCCAGGAAAAACCTCAGGGACAGACTGATATTCTGCAAAAGGTACAGGGATTGGACTGCTGAGGACTGGGGTAACGTCATTTTCTCTGATGAATCCCCTTTCCGATTGTTTGGGGCATCTGTAAAAAAAGCTTGTCCGGAGAAGACAAGGTGAGCGCTACCATCAGTCCTGTGTCATGCCAACAGTAAAGCATCCTGAGACCATTCATGTGTGGGGTTGCTTCTCAGCCAAGGGAGTGGGCTCACTCACATTTTTTCTTAAGAACACAGCCATGAATAAAGAATGGTACCAACACATCCTCAGAGAGAAACTTCTCCCAACCATACAGGAACAGTTTGGTGATGAACAATGACTTTTCCAGCATGATGGAGCACCTTGCTATAAGGCAAAAGTGATAACTAAGTGGCTCGGGGAACAAAACATCGATATTTTGGGTCCATGGCCAGGAACCTCCCCAGACCTTAATCCCATTGAGAACTTGTGGTCAATCCTCAAGAGGCGGGTGGACAAACAAAACCCCAAAAATTCGGACAAACTCCAAGCATTGATTATGCAAGAATGGGCTGCCATCAGTCAGGAAGTGGCCCAGAAGTTAATTGACAGCATGCCAGGGCGGATTGCAGAGGTCTTGAAAAAGAAGAGTCAACACTGCAAATATTGACTCTCTGCATCAACTTCATGTAAATGTCAATAAAAGCCTTTGACACTAAATATACTTCAGTATTCCATAGTAACATCTGACAAAAATAGCTAAAGACACTGAAGCAGCAAATATTTGTGTAATTCTCAAAACTTTTGGCCACGACTGTACAAATATAGTGTATATTTATTTATTTTTATTAAATGTTTTATTGTTGGACATAAAAAACTGTAAAAACACCAGCAAATAAGATCCAAGTTATTTACATTTTGGAAATCTGTTCCAAAGTATTCCCACGCATAATAGAGAGAAAAAACATTAGAAACACCTTCCTAATAATGATTTGCACCCCCACCCCACCATTTTGCCCACAGAACAGCCTCAATTTGTCGGGGCATGGACTCTACAAGGTGTCGAAAGCGCACCACAGGTATGGTATGCTGGCTCCAATGCTTCCCACAGTTTTGTCAAGTTGGCTGGATGTCCTTTTGGGTGGTGGACCATTCTTGATACACTCAGGAAACTGTTGAGCGTGAAAAACCCAGCAGTGTTGCATTTCTTGACACACTCAAATATCTTTTCTGTTTGGGCTTCTTGCGTCAAGACTAATGCGTTCCCTTGGGAAACATTATGCCGTAACACTCACTATTTGCCGTCACTTGTCCATCCTGCCCGGGCGATGTACTCCGCCCCGGGGAATAGGGAGGTGAAGGGGAGAACCAGCTCCTTGTCTTGGATGCTCATGATCTGGAGACACACACACAGACACAGACAGATAGACACAGACAGACTTCATTTGTCTGCTCATAAACACATTGCAGGGAGCAGAGAGAGAAATAAGAGAATGAAAGAGAGAGAAGTTGAAAGTAGGCAACTTACTTTGCCTTGGTTGTTAGTCTTTATCTCTGCCAGTTTGAGGGTGGTTTGTGGATTTTTACTGCCTAGAAAAATAGAAACATTCTGATGATAGATAGAGGGAAAAGAAAACTCAGAAGTTCTACTTCTGAAATTATTTGATTAGGTCCTTACTAATGTGTGTTACTACATACACATACTGTACAATCCTACATGAGTAGGCCTCAACCTGCGCCGGGGGGGGACTCAACCTGCGCCAGGGGGGACTCACCTGTGCGAGGGTATCTGTAGGCATCGGCCTTCCTCTCCTCCAGGGCTGGAGAGGGAACATGAATGATCTCTACGTCCGTCTCATCCACCTCTTCATACAGCAGATGCAGGGTTTTCCCCCCATCTGAGTCTAACAGAAGGGAAAAGCAGGCTGAAAATGTATTCAGATACAGCTGGTGTTTATGACAGACATCTTCATGATGACAGTGTCTGGGGCAGGTTGAACCCTGTACAATGTTCATCAAAGCATCACTGATTGACAAGACTATTTGATTAAAGAAGAGCCCAATTTCTCTCACATGAAAGTGAGTAGTGCTCTACTCGTATGGAAGGAGTGATAGATGGTGACCCTACTCACCCTCTACGGCAGATGGACTCCACCAATAGCCAGTGAAGCGATCAAACTCCTCCTGGATCACAAATGTGGCCACACCCGCAGACTTGGGGTCCTCCTTCACATTATCCAGACCTGACCCAGGGAGAGGGGATTCATTCATTTGATTAAATCTATGCAGCATGGCATAGAGAATGTTTACAATTCCATACGACTACAGTACACAACCGTCCAAAAGTTGCTGACCCCTCTGACCTTTGTGACAGAAGGTGAGTCTCCTCTCCTCCCCAGACTTGATGTTAGCCAGCCACAGGTCGTTGTTGTTGATAAATGCAATGAAGTTTGGCTCTCCTGGGGAGATCTTGGGGTCCATGCGGGTCCCTGAGCACTGTGTCTTAATCTCCACCGGCTTCATGGGAGCAGACTGCTTTTAAACCAGGAAACACACTGTCAGTGTACAGGGTCGTATTCATTAGGCACCAAACGGCACAAAACAGACTGAAACAGGGAAGACCTAGACTTGTCCAATACAACGGAAATTATTATTATTTTTTTTTTATTTATTTACAATGTGCACTAATGAATACAACCCTGAAGACACAACCATATATACAGCAACGGTCATTCCTTGCAGTAGCGTTGGGTGCTGTGCAATTCATACACGAATGGTATCTCATGCAGTAATGCTTATCTCAACGACAGGATTTTTTTAAATCACACTTAATGACGCAGATATCAACCCAAGGACGGTCATAATTGAACCACAACAGGAAATAATCAAAGACTGCTAGCAATGATAGATTCAGTCTTAGACAGATATTTCGACAAGTGTGAACGCCGAGGCAGAAAACAACACAACGGTAGGTATGTGCCAACCTATTCTCTAGAATCTATAAACTAACCACAACCTGGGAGAACTAAGAGAAGAAGAGTGTAAAGCTCTAGAAAGCACTATAAAAGTCACTCTAGCACACGTACAGTGCCTGGCAAAAGGAATCCGACCCCTTGGATTTCTACACATTTTATTGTGTTACAAAGTGGGGTAAAAATGTATTTAATTATCATTTTCTTGCCAACAATCTACACAAAATACTCTGTAATGGCAAAGTGGAAGATTTATTTTTAAAGATAGACTTAAAAAAGGAATAACTCAAATATAGTTGTTACATAAGTATTCAGTCCCTTTGCTTAGACAAGCCTAAATGAGTTCAGGGGTAACATTTGGCATAATAAATCACATGATAAAGTTACATAGACTCACTCTGTGTGAAATAATAGGGGTTGACTACCCCTTCCTCTGTCCCCAATACATACATCTATCTGTAAGGTCCCACAGTCAAGTTTTCAATATCAAGCAAAGATTAAACTACAAATACCAGGGGAGCTTTCCTTCATAAAGAAGGATAATGACTTATAGATGGGTAACAATAAAGAAAAATCTGACATTGAATATCTCTAAGCCTGGTCAAGTTAATAATTATGCTGTGGATGATGTATTAAACCAGCCAGACACATCAAAGATACAGTCGTCCTTCTGAACTGAGCCGCAGGACAGGAATGAAACTGCTCAGGGATGTTACCATGAGGCCATTAGTGATTTTAAAACAGATACAGAGTTAAATGGCTATGATGGGAGAAAACGGAGGATGGATCAACAACATTGTAGTGACTCCACAATAATTACCTAAATGACAGAGTGAAAAGATGAATACAAATATGCAGAATAAAAATATTCCAAAACATGCATCTGGTATGCAACAAGCCATTAAAGTAATACTGCAACAAAAACACAGCAAAGGAATACACTTTTTTGGCCTAAATGCAAAGCCTTATGTTTGGGGCAAATCCAACACAACACATCACTGAGTAACTGTCTCCATATTTTCAAGCATTGGTGGTGGCTGCATCATGGTGTGGGTATGCTTGACATCGGCAAATACTGGGGACTTTTTCAGGATGAAAATAAACGAGATGGAGCTAAGCACAGGCAAATTCCTAGAGGAAAACCTGTTTTAGTCTGTTTTACACCATATACTGGGAGAGGAATTCACCTTTCAGCAGGACAATAACCTACAACACAAGGCCAAATCTACACTGGAGTTGCTTACCAAGAAGACAGTGAATGTTCCTACAGTTTTGACTTAAATCTGCTTGAAAATCTATGGCAAGACTTGATAATTTATGTCGAGCCATGATCCCCAACATCTTGACAGAGCTTGAAGAAGTTTTTAAATAATAAAATGGGCAAATAGTGCACAATCCAGGTGTGCAAAGCTCTTAGAGACACAGCTGTAATCGATCCCAAATGTGTTTCCTTAAAGTTCGAATTTTACTTCCACTTTGTGATAGATGGTTTACAAAAAAATTACAATTAAATCATTTAAATCCATTTGAATCGCAAGGGGGTTTGAATACTTTTGCAAAGTACCTTTCATACCAAGACGTTTTTCCGCCAACTTTACCAAGCCGGTAACTTTTTGACGCGTTTTCTTTATATCTGAAAAGTATTGCCGGCAACACAGCCTGTACTTTTATTTCCATCAACAGACCTAGTCAGGATTGCTGTAATGTATTTAAAAGTCCCCCCCATCTTACCATCTTTGGCACGCATTAAATCATGAACATTATATTGTCGTCCAACATTAAACCTGTCCTTGTCAATCACAAAGCTTCACAGAAATGCTTTTAATGGATTTATTTTCTCCATTTAAATGTATGTAGTTCTGTTCTTGAGCGGTTCTTGTCTATTGTCACAGTAATGCTTTGGCATTTAGCCTGGGGGAATGCACACTGGCATTTCATATTTTTGTATTGACTTTGACAGGTAAATATTTAAAGGCCCTTATATTAGTTAATAAATGATAGGTTAATATGCACACATTTCTAACTTAGCCTACTAGTGATTTGTTGTTTATCTCTGTCTACAGAAAAAATAAACATTGGGGCGTTTGAAAGAAGAGAAAGCACACGATGATGTGATCACATCCAAAGTGGATCAAAAAAGCTCCTTTCTGAAATCACCCTCCAGAAGTCAGATTGTTTTAAACTTCTGTTATATGACAGCGGATCCACACGTTAGTGACACTCAAGTTGTGTGGGGAAAAATGGGATTTATTCTGTTAAATTCCATGATATTAATTCTCACTATAAAATATAGGCCCTATGTGTGATTGATCAGGGCAGGGGAATGTAAGCTAAGTATGTCTCTTGAATGAACAAAATTAAATCATAATTTGCACAGACCAGTAATATACAGTTGAAGTCGGAAGTTTACATACACTTAGGTTAGTCATTAAAACTCGTTTTTCAACCATCCACAAATTTCTTGTTAACAAACTATAGTTTTGGCAAGTCGGTTAGGACATCTACTTTCTGCATGACACAAGTAATTTTTCCAACAATTGTTTACAGACAGATTATTTCACTTATAATTCACTGTATAACAATTCCAGTGTGTAAGAAGTTTACATACACTAAGTTGAACGTGCCTTTAAACAGCTTGGAAAATTCCAGAAAATTATGTCATGGCTTTAGAAGCTTCTGATAGGCTAATTGACATCATTTGAGTCAATTGGAGGTGTACCTGTGGATGTATTTCAAGGTTGACCTTCAAACTCAGTGCCTCTTTGCTTGACATCATGGGAAAATCAAAACAAATCCAAAAAATTGCAGACCTCCACAAGTCTGGTTTATCTTTGGGAGCAATTTCCAAACGCCTGAAGGTACCACATTCATCTGTACAAACAATAGTACGCAAGTATAAACACCATGGGACCACGTAGCCGTCATACTGCTCAGGAAGGAGACGCGTTCTGTCTCCTAGAGATGAACGTACTTTAGTGCGAAAAGATCAAATGAATCCCAGAACAACAGCAAAGGACCTTGTGAAGATTCTGGAGGAAACCGGTACAAAAGTATCTATATCCACAGTAAAACGAGTCCTATATCAACATAACCTGAAAGGCCGCTCAGCAAGGAAGAAGCCTCTGCTCCAAAACCGCAATAAAAAAGCCAGACTACGGTTTGCAACTGCACATGGGGACAAATATCGTACTTTTTGGAGAAATGTCCTCTGGTCTGATGAAACAAAAATATAACTATTTAGCCATAATGACCATCGTTATATTTGGAAAAATGGGGAGGCTTGCAAGCCGAAGAACACCATCCCAACCGTGAAGCACGGGGTTGGCAGCAGCATGTTGTGGGAGTGCTTTGCTGCAGGAGGGACTAGTGCACTTCACAAAATAGATGACATCATGAGGAAGGAAAATTATGGGGATTTCTTTCTCAAGACATCAGTCAGGAAAGTAAAGCTTGATCGCAAATCGGTCTTCCAATTGAACAAGCATACTTCCAAAGTTGTGGCAAAATGGCTTAAGGACAACAAAGTCAAGGTATTGGAGTGGCCATCACAAAGCCCTGACCTCAATCCTATTGAAAATTTGTGGGCAGACCTGAAAAAACGTGTGCAAGCAAGGAGGCCTACAAACCTGACTCAGTTACACCAGCTCTGTCAGGAGGAACGGGCCAAAATTCACCCAACTTATTATTGGAAGCTTGTGGAAGGCTACCCGAAACATTTGACCCAAGTTAAACAATTTAAAGGCAATGCTACCAAATACTAATTGAATGTATGTAAACTTCTGACCCACTGGGAATGTGATGAATTAAATAAAAGCTGAAATAAATCATTCTCTCTACTATTATTCTAACATTTCACATTCTTAAAATAAAGTGGTGATCCTAACTGACCTAAGGCAGGGAATTTTTCTAGGATTAAATGTCAGGAATTGTGAAAAACTTAGTTAAAATGTATTTGGCTAAGGTGTATGTACATTTCTGACTTCAACTGTAAGTACCAGAACATATCTGACAACGTTTTGAGTTGCCAACTTTTTATTCACCATACAGGAAAATACAAGGTAATGATTTACAAGATGGCTATGGCAAGCTGCTAACTTACTGTTGTGAATGTGAAGAAATGAAAGCAGTGGATGGTCTAAATTTAAACAGAGGAACTTAGAACTGCTGATGTAGAAAGGGCTTTATAAATACACTTGATTGATGATAAAGGGGGGTAAAACTCACAATGAAGCCGTTGTTGCCCCCGTCCTGACAATAGAAGAGGCTGTTGCTGGCCTGGAAGAGGAACAGGCCGGTCTGAGCGTGGTAGTCGTAGGAGGTGATCCCAAATGCTCCCAGACGTTTACGCTCCCTAAGCAGCTCCTCTTCCCGGGAATAGGCCCCTTGGTGCGGAGTGGCCTGGAAGTGTTGGAAAGATGGGAAAGTAATTTGTATGAGTGTTTGTGTATGTACGTATTCAACAACTGTTGCTAGTGGGTAGAAAAGATGTTAGGGACAATATAGGATGAATCACAATAATTGTTTGCTAAAATAATAATTGCTTGCCAAAAATGTAATTTGAACTGCCTACATTACTACAACTATTATTTGTTAATTATGAAAACTAAGATAAGCAGGATGTTTTATATATATTACACACAATGCATTCAGAAAGTATTCAGACCCCTTGACTTTTTCCACATTTTGTTACGTTACAGCCTTATTCTTTTTTTCTCAATCTACACACAATACCCCATAATGACAAAGTGAAAACAGGTTTTTACACATTTTTGCAAATGTATAAAAAACAAATATTAAAAAATACCTTATTTATATAAGTATTCAGACACTTTGCTATGAGACTCGAAATTGAGCTCAGATGCATCCTGTTTCCATTGATCATCCTTGAGATGTTTCTACAACTTGAGTCCACCTGTGATAAATTCAATTGCTTGGTCATGATTTGGAAAGACACACACCTGTCGGTCTACATAAGGTCCCACAGTTGACAGTGCATGTCAGAGCATAAACCAAGCCATGAGGTCGAAGAAACTGTCCCTAGAGCTCCGAGACAGGATTGTGTTGAGGCACAGATGTGGGGAAGGTTACCAAAACATTTCTGATGAAACCAAGATTGAACTCTTTAGCCTGAATGCCAAGTGTCATGTCTGGAGGAAACCTGGCACCATCCCTATGGTGAAGCATGGTGGTGGCAGCATCATGCTGTGGGGATGTTTTTCAGTAGCAGGGACTGGGAGATTAGTCAGGATCGAGGGAAAGATGACCGGAGCAAAGTACAGAGAGATTATTAATGAAAACCTGCTCCACAGTGCTCAGGACCTCAGACTGGGGTGAAGGTTCAACGACCCCAAGCACACAGCCAAGACAACACAGGAGTGGCTTCGGGACAAGTCTCTGAATGTCCTTGAGTGGCCCAGCCAGAGCCCGGAGAGACCTGAAAATAGCTGTGCAGTGACTCTCCCCATCCAACCTGACAAAACTTGAGAGGATCTGCAGAGAAACTCCCCAAATACAGGTGTGCCAAACTTGTAGCGTCACACCCAAGAAGACTCAAGGCTGTAATCGCTGCCAAAGGTGCTTCAACAAAGTACTGAGTAAAAGGTCTGAATACTTACGTAAATGTAATATTCCAGGTTTATTTTTATAAATTTGCTCAAATTTCTAAAAGCCAGTAGTTGCTCTGTCTTTATGGCTTATTGTGTGCAGATTGATGAGGGAAAAATCAATTGAATACATTTTAGAATAAGGCTGTAACGTAACAAAATCTGGAAGAAGTCAAGGGGTCTGAATACTTTCCGAATGCACTATATATTTTTTAATAGTTATATATAATGCAAACAGAGGTGAGGGCGGTGGAAACGCTTTTGGCGGTTGATCTGCTTCCGTTCGAAGGTTGGCACTATGTGCTCTTTTCAAAGGATGGGTACTGGTCTCTAGGGGCCCTGGGATCCGGGGGGACGGGGGTGGTCTGCCTATCACGGGGATGACAACCAAACTTGGGAAGGGGAGGGGTTTTAGCGGGTGGAATAGAGGTTTACTTAGTAGCAATGCAAATATGGTACAGCTACAGTGGGGGAAAAAAGTATTTAGTCAGCCACCAATTGTGCAAGTTCTCTCACTTAAAAAGATGAGAGAGGCCTGTAATTTTCATCATATGTACACTTCAACTATGACAGACAAAATGAGGGAAAAAAATCCAGAAAATCACATTGTAGGATTTTTTATGAATTTATTTGCAAATTATGGTGGAAAATAAGTATTTGGTCACATAGAAATCTTGCTTGTTTGTGGCTCTCACAGACCTGTAACTTCTTCTTTAAGAGGCTCCTCTGTCCTCCACTCATTACCTGTATTAATGGCACCTGTTTGAACTTGTTATCAGTATAAAAGACACCTGTCCACAACCTCAAACAGTCACACTCCAAACTCCACTATGGCCAAGACCAAAGAGCTGTCAAAGGACACCAGAAACAAAATTGTAGACCTGCACCAGGTTGGGAAGACTGAATCTGCAATAGGTAAGCAGCTTGGTTTGAAGAAATCAACTGTGGGAGCAATTATTAGGAAATGGAAGACATACAAGACCACTGATAATCTTCCTCGATCTGGGGCTCCACGCAAGATCTCACCCCGTGGGGTATAAATGATCACAAGAACGGTGAGCAAAAATCCCAGAACCATACGGGTGGACCTAGTGAATGACCTGCAGAGAGCTGGGACCAAAGTAACAAAGCCTACCATCAGTAACACACTACGCCGCCGAAACGAAAATAGAACTTTTTGGTAAAAACTCAACTCGTCGTGTTTGGAGGACAAAGAATGCTGAGTTGCATCCAAAGAACCATACCTACTGTGAAGCATGGGGGTGGAAACATCATGCTTTGGGGCTGTTTTTCTGCAAAGGGACCAGGACGACTGATCCGTGTAAAGGAAATAATGAATGGGGCCATGTATCGTGAGATTTTGAGTGAAAACCTCCTTCCATCAGCAAGGGCATTGAAGATGAAACGTGGCTGGGTCTTTCAGCATGACAATGATCCCAAACACACCGCCCGGGCAACGGAGTGGCTTCATAAGAAGCATTTCAAGGTCCTGGAGTGGCCTAGCCAGTCTCCAGATCTCAACCCCATAGAAAATCTTTGGAGGGAGTTGAAAGTCCGTGTTGCCCAGCGACAGCCCCAAAACATCACTGCTCTAGAGGAGATCTGCATGGAGGAATGGGCCAAAATACCAGCAACAGTGTGTGAAAACCTTGTGAAGACTTACAGAAAACATTTGACCTCTGTCATTGCCAACAAAGGGTATATAACAAAGTATTGAGATAAACTTTTGTTATTGACCAAATACTTATTTTCCACCATAATTTGCAAATAAATTCATTAAAAATCCTACAATGTGATTTTCTGGATTTTTTTTCCTCATTTTGTCTGTCATAGTTGAACTGTACCTATGATGAAAATTACAGGCCTCTCATCTTTTTAAGTGAGAGAACTTGCACAATTGTTGGCTGACTAAATACTTTTTTTCCCCACTGTATATGGACACTCAATCACTATGGTACTTTTTAAATGGTGAGTTTACAAACATATATTATGATAAATAGATTTGAAACTTATCTCATTATGGTAAATGGTGAAATAAGTATAGCCAGTTATAACTGTAATGGCTTAGCAGATAATAAGAAAAATACCATCAGTATTTACCTGGCTAAAAGAGAAGGAATATAATATCTTTTTTTACAGGAAACTTAACAATTTTAGATAACTGGGGGGGGCGAAATATATTTATCCCATGGCCAAAGAATTTCAAAAGGGGTGATGATATCAATTAACAGTAATTTTGATCCGAATGTATAAATTGTCCAAACAGATCCTCAAGGTAGATGGATGATTTTAAATATGTTATTGGACCATAAACAGATATGGCTCATTAACCTATACGGTCCAAACAATGATGATCCACGCTTCTTTGAAAATATATATAATAATTTATCAACCCTACAAGCAAAACAAGACTATGTTATTATGGTGGGAGATTATAATACGGTTTTAAATACCTCTATTGACCGTAAAGGAAATCACACTACAAACTATCACAAATGTCCTGGATATATTGGAACTAGTGGATATATGGAGGCTTAAATATCCTGACCTAGTGAGATATATATATATATATATATGGCGGAGGCTCAATCAAGCTAGTCGTCTTGATTACTTTGTCATTCTCTCTGGCACCAAAAGTAAAAAATGTTTAAAAAAAAGTGTTGATAGCGGACAGAATGCGTTCAGACCATCACATAATTGGCACATATATTACTTTTACAGAAAATACTTGATTGAGCCAAGAAACACAAGCAATGGACATTAGACCGGTGTAAATCTTTCCTTTGGTCTGCTGAGTCCAAATTTGCGATTTTTGGTTCCAACCGCTGTGTCTTTGTGAGACGCAGAGTAGGTGAACGGATGATCTCCGCATGTGTGGTTCCCACCGTGAAGCATGGAGGAGGAGGTGTGATGGTGTGGGAGTGCTATGCTGGTGACACTGTCAGTGATTTATTTAAGGCACACTTAACCCGCATGGCTACCACAGCATTCTGCAGCGATACGCCATCCCATCTCGTTTGCGCTTAGAGGGACTATCATTTGTTTTTCAACAGGACAATGACCCAACACACCTCCAGGCTGAAAAAGCAGCCAACAAGTGCTCAGTATATGTGGTAGAAACCTTCCTCCTGTAACTGTTATGTGTAGACGATAGTCTAAGACAAGAGTAGCCGTTTGTTGTTTTGCTTTCAGTTTTTGACCAAGGCCTTTTGGTCAATGGCTTAGTTTATGTTTATTTGCTTTGTTACGCTGGTGTTTCAGCGTTGGACGTCCCGTGTACTGGAGTTATCTTATCGGGTGAAAGAAGACCCGTTTAGTAAACGATACAAAAGAAAAGGAACCACAACCACTGCCGCCTGTGTTAGGGTGCTCGTACAAGCTGATCCGTTCGCAACTGGTGGAGATGGGGGCACTTTGAGGCAAGACCACAACCTTTCCCCTTTCCGGTGGCTGTGATTTATAAAACATTTTCCCGGAAGCCCACTACACCCGCTGATGTAGCAATTCTTCGCTCATGCCTGTCAGCTAACGTCCTGCGCCATCGCCCAACAGGAGACCTTAGACCTCCTCCGGTCTGAAATAGCAGACCACCTGTCTCCCAGGGATCGTAGGATGCCTTCTACCCCCAAGCCATAAGACTGCTACTCGCTGTTTATTATCGATGCATAGTCACTTTACCTCTACCTAAATGTACAGAATACCTCAACTACCTCATACCACCGCACACTGACCCTGTATATAGCCTCGTTATTGTTATTTTATTGGGGTTCTTTTTGCTTTTTTACTTTAGTTCATTTAGTAAATATTTTTCTTAACCAACAACGCAGTTTAAGAAAAAGAGTTAAGGGCTTGTCAGTAAGTATTTCACGTTAAGGTCTACACCCGTTTTATTCGGCGCAGGTGACAAATACAATTTGATAAATGTAGCTGTGTGGCACTAGCAGAGGCTCAAAAATGTAAACTGCGGCACTCACTGCACTTAAACTATACCAAAATGAAATTACCACATATAAGATGTACCCTAACTCCAGTATTAAATTGACAATAGTCTGATAGGTGACAATATTAATTGTCAAATTGTGAATGAAGAGACTAATGAACAGTGCAGCGTGTGTAGGCTAATTGACACAGAAGCAGGGAAAGGAGCAAATGCTTATTCTTACCAACAAGTGACTTTTTGAAATCCTCCTAATGAGACGCATGCAAGAGAGCACGGGCTTGACTAGTTAGATTTGAGATTTAATTGATCAACCACGGCGCTATCCATGGTGCTGAATCTCCGCTTTTGCTGCTATTGCGTATCTGTTTATTTAGCGCAGCATCGGATATGCCGCAATAAGTAGGTAGGCTAAAACAAACGTAATTTTCAGTAGGCTGTAATAACCTCCTCCTTACCAGTCGGCAAACACTGCTTCATAGGCCTAAATTAAAACTAGGCTATATCAACGAAATAGCCTAGTGTGGTGACAGAGAACTCTGTGTTCCTGTGTATATTTACCAATATACAGTGGTAAAATCATGCCAGATTTTTGGGAGTTGTATTAAACGCTTTACAGCATTTCCCGGTTTGAACGGGAATACCGGGATGCAAGGGAAGGCTTGCAATTTTCTCGGGAAGGAAAATGTGTAGATTTTGAGAAAATATTCAGCCCTAGTTTGGATGTCATTAAGTTTCAGTGGAACAAATTAGATAAGTGATATTCACCTGGAAGTGATCCAGCATCTGTTTCCACGACAGCACCAAGAGGGCCTCTTTCCGGATCTTCTTGGGGATTTCTGAGTAGAGCAGTGAGTTCTCTCTACTTCCGTAAGACATTCCTGATAGAGAGATACATTGGAATTGAAAACGAGTTAGGTGACCAAGGTACGACTTGCAACATAGTGCAGTTAATTGGAAAACATAAGCGTAACTCATGGAAGCACTGATTGAGCAATAGCGTGACGATCTTCAGTGGCAGGTGGTTTTGGCTCACCGAGGTAGTACAGGCGATGGGAGTGGGGGCCTGACTCATCGCTTTTCTGCACAAACTGGAAGTCATGGGGCGCTTTGTTGGCGATCATTCCTGAGTACTTCCTGCTGCTGTGGATGATGTCGCGCAGGCCATCCCACGAGTGCTTCTCCACGTAGAACTGAGACGGGACGTCCTCCATCTCCACCACCTCTGTGCTGTCAGTTAGTCCGTCCACCGCCGTCATATTCAACTGAGAAGGAGAAAGAAACAACCCAGAGACAACCCACTGGTAATTTACATGCTCACGAACCAACGGCACTTGCATCTAGTATGGAAACGCACACAGACAGAGACTCACACAAATGTACCGGCCTACACAATGGGCAATCTAGCACAGTGTTTCCCAACTCTGGTCCTCCAGTACCCCCCAACAGTACACATTTACATTGTAGCCCTGGACAAACACCTCATTCAACTCATTGAGGGCTTGATGATTAGTTGACACGATGAATCAGGTGTGCTTGTCCAGGGTAACAATAGAATGTGTACTGTTGGGGGTACTGGAGGACCAGGGTTTGGAAAATACTGATCTAGCACTCCTATCCGCACAGGTCATTTGAACACACAAGGACACCATACCTTCTCCAGTAACCTTCTGTTTTGTTCCCACGTTTGACTTTCTTCACTCTGCGCATTCACCGGCCAACAAGCCTCAACCAGATTCTGCAACCTAAAAGTTAAACATTCAAAAAGGGGGAAAATCAGTCTCATAGACATTGAGCAACACCTCCCTATAGAATAGCTCTCCCTCACTCTAAATCCATGTGTCATCAACAACGTGACAATCCGGCATGCAGTAAAGGTTTGGTATCTCGGGAGTGGTAGAAGGTAGCAGAGGCATAAGGAATGTCCCACATTCCATTGCTCGTATAGTTGGATGTTACAGAAATACATGACACTTTAGCTAACATACTGTGTAGTGAAAGTAAAAACAAAGTCAATCAAACAGTAAATACATGTGGTCTGTATGGAGAGGGTAGACCTAAGAGTAGAGGTATGGTGACAATACGTGCGAATATTCATAAAACGTTTTCCTCATTTGTGTTGCTCAACTGGAGACGTAGTGGCTTTGACGTGCTATGTAAGCTGAGATTCAATTAGCACAAGCGCACTCGTGCTGAGTTGAGCAACACAAATGAGGAAAAAGTCAATGGTTGTATTTGATTAAAGTTTTTATTAAAAGTATGAATTTCGGGCCTCCCAAGTGGCGCAGCGTTCTAAGGCACTGCATTGCTAGAGGCATCACTACAGACCCGGGTTCGATCCCGGGCTGTATCACAACCGGCCGTGTTCGGGAGTCCCATAGGGCGGTGCACAACTGGCCCATCATCGTCCAAGTGGGGAGGGTTTGGCCGGGGGCTTTTCTTGGCTCATCGCCAAAAGGGGGTACAATTATATATATATATATATTTTTTTTTTTTTTTAAGTATGAATTTCAGCACCCTGAAAGAAGGACTGCATTTGTACAGGACAAAAACACAGGTATGTTTTCAGAATTTCAATTTGTACAAGTACCGACTGATGGTGACTCAATGTTGTTGCCAGAAAATCAGCAACCAGTTGTTATCAATACTCAACTCCTCCTCGATATAAGAGAACGAAGATGAGCGCTCCTCAGCTATACTGCCCGAGAGGATGATAAGCGCAACATCGTTCATGAATTGCAGCACCCCAGCGATTCGTTCTCGAGTTAAAACTATTTAGGGAGCGGCAGCGAGGTGTCGGTTTTGGAGAGTCTGGCGTGCCCAAAGTAAAATACCTGCCACTCAGGCCCAGAAAATAGGATATGCACATAATTAGTACTATTGGATAGGAAACACTCGGAAGTTTCCAAAACCGTTAAAATAATGTCTGTGAGTATAACAGAACTGATATAGCAGGCAAAAACCCAAGGAAAATCCATCTGTAATTGCAGTTTTATTTTTAGATGACCTTTTTCTCCTGGCTGCTTATAGGATTCAATGTTATGTAGGACTGAGACTGCAGTATCTATGGCTTCCAGTAGATGTCAACCATCTTTATACAGTGTTTGGAGGCTTTAGCACTGAGCAGAACTGATAGGAAGAGGAAATAGTCAAGGGACCACATATGTCAACAACGTTTCCAGGGCACGAGATTGTGAGCGCACCTCACTTTATTTTCCTTATATATCGTTTATGATATCATCCGAGTGAAGTATTATCGCTAATATTCATAAAAGGATACCTAAGGATGCATTATAAATTATGTTTGATATGTTTGGGAAAAGATGATAGGTATATTTCAACGCGTTCTCTTCACTGTACAACGGGTGACCCGACGGTGGATTTTCTGAACATAACGCGCCAACCAAACTGAGATTTATGGATATAATAAATGACTTTTTCTAACAAAAGAACCATTGGATGTCTTCATTGGACACTTGGGATTCCCTCAGCAGAAGCTCTTCGAAAGGTAAGTGATTTATTTTAGCTCTTATATGGGTTTTGTGTGACCCGAGCTGGATATGAATTTATGCTAATGCTGAAATACGAGAGGTGCTATCCTCAAACAATCAAATGTTGTGCTTTTGCCGTAAAGCCTTTTTGAAATCTGACAATGCTGTGATATTTCCACGAATCAGAGCTTTTGATGACTATGCAACACTTGTATATTGATGAATGTTTAATAATTCAACTTTTGGATTTTGAATTTGGCGTCTTACATTTCAGTGTCGGGAGTGGCCCGCTAGCGCGCCGTTTATCCCTAAGAGGTTATTAACTTCTTAACATGTATTTTTCTTCTCTATGATGCCTGCGGCATGATGTATTTTGCCTGTGCACATAGGCCTACATATATGACAGAATCCAGCAGCTCAAACGAACCGCTAAAATGAACGAGTCACTCAGGAAAAACTCATCATGACTCAAGACAGTAAAAAGAGTGGTTCAAAAATAACTAATTGTTCGCAAACTGCACATTGCTAATTTTGAGACAAATGTTAGCAAGTGTGGCCCCAAGGTGTGCATAGGGGCTATCAGAGTTGACATGGGCCAAGGTCCCCCTTGACTCTATTTCCCAATGGGCACAAACTGGTTGAATCAACGTTGTTTCCACGTCATTTTAATGAAATTCCGTTGAACCAACGTGGAATAGATGTCGAATTGACGTCTCTTCCTAGTGGGTTGTGTTGATGGGATTTCAGAGTACTTGCCATTCATCTATCATTCCCTTTCAGATGATGTGAAAGAGAAAACATTCAGGTACTGGATGTGAAGGGAATCTGAACACCAATTGCTATAGAATGCTTGGTGTCAATTACACAAAACGACCTGTCATAACCCCTCAGCCCGGTCTGTACAATTTAACATTGAAGGTCCAGAAGGAGCTGATGGGTGTGTAAACAATATGACAATTGCTCGAAATACCCATCATGTAGGTTAGGGTATAGATGCAAATTGGTCCTAGATCCGCAAGGGAAAATCAAGGGGAAAGGAAAATATGGGCAGGCTTGGGGAGTTGGACTAGGAATGGGTAGACCTAAACTGCACCTTACAGAAGAGGTACAAAGAAGTATCACTTCTGCATTTGGAAAGCAGGAAGTGATAGCTGACAAGCTGTTGTCATCCACACATCGCCTGTCTTGGAGCCTCATATTTGGAGCATAGACCATGTACACTGAGTATACCAAACATTAGGAACGCCTGCAGGGCCTGGACTCTACAAGGTGTCGAAAGAGTTCCACAGGGATGCTGGCCCATGTTGACTCCAATGCTTCCCACAGTTGTGTCAAGTTGTCTTTATGTCCTTTGGGCGGTGGACCATTCTTGATACACAGGAAACTGTTGAGTGAAAACCCAGCAGCGTTGCAGTTCAAACTGGTGCGCCTGGCACCTACTGCCATACCCCGTTCAAAGGCACTTAAATATTTTCTTGCCCATTCACCCTCTGAATGGCACACATACACAATTCATGTCTCAATTGTCTCAAGACTTAAAAATCCTTCTTGGACCCGTCTCCTCCCCTTCATCTACACTGTCTGTGATGGAAAGAGCAGGTGTTCTTTTGTATACTCATTTGTATATAAATGGAGTGATGACTACAAAATCTGAGTCACTGTCATTTCCTCTCCCGTTAATAACCCTTTGTTAAAGGAGATTAAAGATTTTAACTCAAATGTCTACCATTCTAAATATCAGATAGGTTGGTAGCTAAAATGGGAAAAAGGAAAACAGGGAGGGGGAAATCATTTAATGACCAGTACGACATAGCCTAGTTAGAAGCTATCTTTGTTCTCATCAAGGGCCGAGGTCACAGAAAAACTGTTTACTGTTGCTAGCTATAGTACAAGTTGGCAACAATCTCGTGATTAGCTACATTGTATATCTAATAGAACATGTTATAGCAAAACCGCAATCTAGCTAGCTACATAATACCGCAACGTTTCCTAGCTAGGCAGGAAACATTGTAACATGACAGCTCTCTCATGACAGTTCTCGGTTTATCAGCTATGAGTTAGCTGGATCCATAGCAAGCCTGTCACTCTAGCTACATCCTCCTGTCGGAAACGAGTTTAGAAGCGAATACTTACCAATCCGGCTACTATTTATTTCCCCAACTATGCTTGGCTTTATTAGCTAGCTATTAAAAAACAAATATTACTAGTGCTAAAGGTTGCGTCCATGGCCCAGAATGTGTAATAAAGTGATCAGCGTCTCGTCAGCAACACTAAAGAAGTACTTCCGGGTTACGGAATTTCGAAAACGTTCTAAATAAAAGCCCCCCATGTAAAAGTAGAATAACCTGAATAAGTGTCAATAAATGTTATTTATTCATGATATATGAAAAACAATTGTCTAAACATTAACAATGTTTCAGATTTGTTCATATTTAAGGGACATTTGCATTAAATTTGGGTTTTAAATGCCCCCAATGAGAATCACTGTATATGGAATACATATTGGCTTACAGAGCAAAAACTATTCTGGGGGCAGCAGTAAAATTAATGTAGGGAATATTCAGTAGGATCTGTGGAATGTATATATGGTGTCATTTCATGGGGCTCTGAATAATACGGAGTGTTGCTGGCCTTTTACTGTGGTCAAACAGATTAAAATGGGGTGTCTGGACACTATATGGTACAATTATAGCACTGTACAGGAAAACATATTATTTGTGCTGAAGTCAAATTGGGGTGGCTAGTACTCAGTAAGGTTTGTAGAATCTATATATGTAGTCACTTGGTGGGGCTCTGAATAATATGGAGTGTTGCTGGCCTTTTACTGTGGTCAAAAAGTTTAAAATGGGGTGCCTGGACACTATACGGTACAAATGTAGCACTGTACAGGAAAATAATTATTTGTGCAGATGTAAAAGTGGGGTGGGGAGTACTTAGTAGGGTCTGTAGAATCTATATATGGTGTTATTTCATGGGGGACTGAGGTCTATATGCCCAGCAACACTTTCTACATTCTATTGGTCCCAATGCAATACACTATAGGCCTATAAATTACATATTGGCTTATAGAGAAATAAACTATTCTATGTGCAGAGGTAAAAGTGTGGTTGGGAGTACTCTGTACGGTCTGTAGAAAAGCACCTTCCAATAACCCGGTGCTATTCATGTTCCTGAAGTAAATGTCTATAGCCATACTAAACTATCAACACTCAAAAAACAAGCACAATAAGGCAACCTTTTCAGTCAAAACAAAAAAAAATAATTTATTTACAATTTAAACATAATGAACATCAACCAGGCTATAGGTACACAGTCACTACAGTCACTAATTTAATCAAATGTGTCCATTTAAAATTAATGGTCAAACACACTCTAGGATACATTCATTTGTTTCAGTGGAGTCCAGACAACTGCTTGTGGATTGCCCGTTGGGACAGATGTGTTCTGGTGGTACAAACCTACTTAACCAGTTTAATAGAATGGGAAGCCCATCCACAATTGATGGCCCATCAGCAGGCAATTAAGTACACTAGGCAGCCTGTTTTTTTTGTTGTTTTTTTTTAATTTTTTTTTTTTTTTTTTTAAACTATGCTAAGCAACCTGTTAGAAGGTCTGTGAGAGGGCTTTGCGCATGCAGGAACAGTTGTGTATGTTTTTTTTTACAGAATTGTGTAGGTTAACAGGAAGAATAAACCAATATCACGACATGCCTTGCTCATATCGATATTGGATTGTATCAATATCATATCAAATTATCGATATTGGTGCCCACCACTATATAAAATAAAAAAACACATTTATATTTAAATACCGTTCAATTATTAAGCATATACAGGGCCTTCAGAAAGTATTCATGCTCCTTGACTTATTCCACATGTTGTAGTGTTACAGCCTGAATTCAAAATGGGTTACATGGATTTTGTTTTCACACCCATCTAAACACAAAACCCATAATCACAAAGTGAAAACATGTTTTTAAGACATTTTTGCAGAATTTGTTGGAAATGAAATACAGAAATATCTCATTTACATAAGTATTCACACCCCTGAGTCAATACATGTTAGAATCACCATTGGCATTGATTACAGCTGTGAGTCTGTCTGGGAAAGTCCTTAAGAGCTTTGCACACCTGTATTGAACAATATTTGCACATTATTCTTTTTAAAATTCTTCAAGCTCTGTCAAGTCGGTTGTTGATAATTGCTAGACAGTCATTTTCAAGTCTTGCCATAGGTTTCTAAGCCAATTTAAGTCAAAACTGTAACTAGGTCACTCAGGAACATTCAATGTCGTCTTGGTAAGCAACTCCAGTGTATATTTGGCATTGTGTTTTAGGTTATTGTCCTGCTGAAAGGTGAATTTGTCAACCAGTGTCTGTTGGAAAGCAGACAACCAGGTTTCCTCTCTGATTTTTCCTGTGCTTAGCTCTATTCTGTTTATTATTGTCCTAAAAAACTCCCTAGTGCGTGCCGATGACAAGCATACCCAAAACATGATGCAGCCACCACCATGCTTGAAAATATGAAGAGTGGTACTCAGTGATGTGTTGTGTTTGATTTGCCCCAAACATAACGCTTTGTATTCAGGACATAAAGTTAATTTCTTTTCCAAATTTTTTGCAGTATTACTTTAGTGCCTTATTGCAAACAGGATGCGTGTTTTTGAATATTTTTATTCTCTACAGGCTTCTTTATTTTCACTCTGTCATTTAAGGTTAGTATTGTGGAGTAACTACAATGTTGTTGATCCATCCTCAGTTTTCGCCTATCACAGCAATTAAACTCTGTAACTGATTTAAAGTCACTATTAGCCTCATGGTGAAATCCGCGAGTAGTTTCCTTCTCTCCGGCACCTGAGTTAGGAAGGACACCTGTATATTTGTAGTGACTGGGTGTATTGATACACCATCCAAAAGTGTAATTAATAACTTCACCATGCTCAAAGGGATATTCAATGTCTGCTTTTTTTACCCATCTACCAATAGGTGCCCTTCTTTGTGAGGCATTGGAAAACCTCCCTGGTCTTCGTGGTTGAATCTTTGTTTGAAATTCACTGCTCAATTGACAGACCTTACAAATAATTGTGTGTGTGGGATTCAGAGATGAAGAAGTCATTCAAAAATCATGTTAAACATTATTATTGCACACAAAGTGAGTCTATGCAACTTATTATGTGACCTGGTCTTCGTGGTTGAATCTTTGTTTGAAATTCACTGCTCAATTGACGGACCTTACAAATAATTGTGTGTGTGGGATTCAGAGATGAAGAAGTCATTCAAAAATCATGTTAAACATTATTATTGCACACAAAGTGAGTCTATGCAACGTATTATGTGACTTGTTAAGCAAATGTTTACTTCTGAACTTAGGCTTGCCATAACAAAGAGGTGGAATAGTTATTGACTCAAGACATTTCAGCTTTTCATGTTTTATTAATTAGTAAAAATGTCTAAAAACAGAATTCCACGTTGAAATGATGGGGTATTGTGTGTAGGCTAGTGACACACAATCTCATTTAACTAAATCCAATTCAGGATGTAACACAACAAAATGTGGAAAAAGTCAAGGGGTGTGAATACTTTCTGAAGGCACTACTGTAGCTTCATTTCGTCAGTCTGCTTTAAATCAAATCAAATCAAATCAAATTTTATTTGTCACATACACATGGTTAGCAGATGTTAATGCGAGTGTAGCGAAATGCTTGTGCTTCTAGTTCCGACCATGCAGTAGTATCTAACAAGTAATCTAACAAATTCACAACAACTACCTTATACACACAAGAGTAAAGGAATGAATACAGTATGTACATATAAATATATGGATGAGCGATGGCTGACCGGCATAGGCAAGATGCAGTAGATGGTATGGAGTACAGTATATACACATATATATGAGATGAGTAATGTAGGATATGTAAACATTATATAAATGGCATTGTTTAAAGTGGCTAGTGATACATTATTTCATCCAATTATAATTATTAAAGTGGCTAGAGATTTGGGTCGATGACCTAACGGTATAGGCAAGATACAGTAGATGGTTTAGAGTACAGTGTATACATTTGATATGAGTATGTCGGATACGTAAACATTATATACAAAATTGTTTAAAGTGGCTAGTGATACATTTGTTTACATCCAATTCCTATGTATAAAGTGGCTAGAGATTTAAGTCAGTATGTTGGCAGCAGCCACTCAATGTTAGTGATGGCTGTTTAACAGTCTGATGGCCTTGAGGTAGAAGCTGTTTTTCAGTCTCGGTCCCAGCTTTGATGCACTCTGTACTGACCTCGCCTTCTGGATGATAGCGGGTGAACAGGCAGTGGCTCGGGTGGTTGTTGTCCTTGATGATCTTTTTGGCCTTTCTGTGACATCGGGTGGTGTAGGTGTCCTGGAGGGCAGGTAGTTTAACCTCGGTGATGCGTTGTGCAGTCCTCACTACCCTCTGGAGAGCCTTTACGGTTGTGGGCGGAGCAGTTGCCGTACCAGGCGGTGATACAGCCCGACAGGATGCTCTCGATTGCATCTGTAAAAGTTTGTGAGTGATTTTGGTGACAAGCCAAATTTCTTCAGCCTCCTGAGGTTGAAGAGGCGCTGTTGCGCCTTCTTTACCACGCTGTCTGTGTGGGTGGACCAATTCAGTTTGTCCACGGTGATGTACGCCGAGGAACTTAAAACTTTCCACCTTCTCCACTACTGTCCCTCGATGTGGATAGGGGGTGCTCCTCTCCTGTTTCCTGAAGTCCACGATCATCTCCTTTGTTTTGTTGACATTGAGTGAGAGGTTATTTTCCTGACACCACACTCCGAGGGCCCCTCACCTCCTCTCTGTAGGCCCCGTCTCGTCGTTGTTGGTAATCAAGCCTACCACTGTAGTGTCGTCAGCAAACTTGATGATTGAGTTGGATGCGTGCTTGGCCACGCAGTCATGGGTAAACAGGGAGTACAGGAGAGGGCTGAGAACGCACCCCTTGTGGGGCCCCAGTGTTGAGGATCAGCGGGTGGAGATGTTGTTTCCTACCCTCACCACCTGGGACCGCCCGTCAGGAAGTCCAGGACCCAGTTGCACAGGGCTGGGTGAGACCAGGGTCTCGAGCTTAATGACGAGCTTGGAGGGAACTATGGTGTTAAATGCTGAGCTGTAGTCGATGAACAGCATTCTTACATAAGTATTCCTCTTGTCCAGATGGGTTAGGCAGTATGCAGTGTGATTTGCGATTGCGTCGTCTGTGGACCTATTGGGACGGTAAGCAAATTGGAGTGGGTCCAGGGTGTCTGGCAGGATGGAGGTGATATGATCCCTTGACTAATCTCTCAAAGCACTTCGCATGATGACGGAAGTGAGTGCTACGGGGCGATAGTCATTTAGCTCAGTCACCTTAGCTTTCTTGGGAACAGGAACAATGGTGGCCCTCTTGAAGCATGTGGGAACAGCAGACTGGGATAGGGACTGATTGAATATGTCCGTAAACACACCAGCCAGCTGGTCTGCGCGATGCTCTGAGGACACGGCCAGGGATGCTATCTGGGCCGCAGCCTTGCGAGGGTTAACACATTTAAATGTTTTTCTCACATTGGCTGCGGTGAAGGTGAGCCCGCAGGTTTTGGTAGCGGGCCGTGGTCGGTGGCACTGTATTGTCCTCAAAGCGGCAAAGAAGTTGTTTAGTTTGTCTGGGAGCAGGACGCCATGGTCCGACGACGGGCTGGTTTTCTTTTTGTAGTCCGTGATTGACTGGTAGACCCTGCCACATTCCTCTTGTGTCTGGAGCCATTGAATTGTGACTTACTTTGTCTCTATATTGACGCTTAGCTTGTTTGATTGCCTTGGAGGGAGTAGCTGCACTGTTTGTATTCAGTCATGTTTCCGGTAGCCTTTACCTGGTTAAAAGCAGTGGTTCGCGCTTTCAGTTTCTTGCGAATGCTGCCATCAATCCATGGTTTCTGGTTGGGGAAGGTTTTGATATTTGCTATGGGTACAACATCACCAATGCATTTGCTAATAAACTCGCTCACCGAATCAGCGATACATCAATGTTGTTGTCAGATGCTATCCGAACATATCCCAGTCCACGTGCTCAAGCAATCTTGCAGCATGGAATCAGATTGGTCGGACCAGCGTTGAACAGACCTGAGAACGGGCGTTTCCTGTTTTAGTTTCTGTTTGTAGGCTGGGAGCAAACAAAATGGAGTCATGGTCAGACTTGCCGAAAGGAGGGCGGAGAATAGCCTTGTATGCATCACGGAAGTTGGAATAACAGTGGTCCAGGATTTTACCAGCCCGGTGGCACATTCGATATGCTGGTAAAATTTCGGGAGCCTTGTTCTTAAATTAGCCTTATTAAAAATCCCCAGCCACAATAAATGCAGCCTCAGGATATGTGGTTTCCAGTTTACATAGAGTCCGATGGAATTTCTTTCAGTGCCCGTCGATGTATTAGCTTGAGGGGGATGTACACGGCTGTGATTATAATCGAAGAGAATTCTCTCTTGGTAGATAATGCGGTCTGCATTTGATTGTAAGGAATTCTAGGTCAGGTGAACAAAAAGGACTTGAGTTCCTGTATGTTGTTATGATCACACCACGCCTCGTTAATCATAAGACACACACCCCGCCCTTCTTCTTACCAGAGATGTTTGTTTCTGTCGGCGCGATGCGTGGAGAAACCAGGTGGCTGTACCGACTCTGATAACGTGTCCTGAGTGAGCCATGTTTCCGTGAAGCAAAGAACTGCAGTCTCGAATGTCTCTCTGAAAGGCAACCTCGATCGGATTTCGTCTACTTTGTTGTCAAGAGACTGTACATTGGCGATTAAAATACTCGGGAGAGGTGCACGATGCGCCCGTCGACGTAGCTTTTGACCAAAAGACCGGCGCGTTTCCCTCTTCTCCGGCGCCGCCGCGTTGTTTTGAGTAGCCACGCGCTATCCAGTCTGTTGTTGTGTTTGGGTTAACGAAAGGAGAATCCTCTTTGGGAAAGTCGATTCTGGTCGTAATGTTGGTAAGTTGACGTTGTTGCTCTTATATCCAATAGTTCCTCCCGGTTGTATGTAATAAAACTTAATATTTTCCGGGGAGTAACAATGTAAGAAGTAATACATAAAAAAACAAAATACTGCATGGTTTCCTGAGAACGTGAAGCGAGGCTGCCATCTCTGTCGGCGCCGGAAGATCATTCAAGCTTAAAATCTTAACTTCTTTCAACTAAGTAATTTCCTCTCCAATAACTCACGTAAAACAGTCTTGCATGCCATTGTGAAAAAGCGTGTTCACATTGCCCTCTCATAAGACTGTTCTAAAGAACAAGCACACACATACACCACAACTGCTAGTGTTTTTAATAGGCAGAGGCTGCTGATCCAACTTTTCTCGACCTTGCTTCTCGGCGGTGCAAATAGGCCTACCCATGAGAACTTTTGTAAATACTGTACCTGTCGCTATTTTTTTAACCTTCCAAAATGTACCTCATCTGACAAAACACACTTCCTCGCTTATTTCAACGCCAACCTCTCTAGTTACATGCTGCTCATCTGATTCAGTTGTCATAGAGCTTACACTTTCCTCACCTGATAAACCTCTACCACAAGATTCTGTCTCTAAACGGTAGCATTCATTCCCAAAATCTTAGGTGTCTGAGATTTGATTGGGCTCCACCACTGACACTCCATCATGTGAACTATTGGATACATCAGGTTGAAGATCGGAAGCAGGTTCATTATCCTCAAAAGGGTGTACGTTTTGATTATTGAGTTGGCAGTCTGAGTGTCTTCTTTGAACAGTTGACATTCCCTCATTTAAACTCTCCACAGGCAATAGGTTTTGTACCTGAGCCTCATTTACAGTGCCTTCGGAACTGATTCAGAACCCTTGACTTTTTCCACATTTTGTCACAGCCTTACTCTAGAATTAATTAAATTGTTTTTTCAATCTACACACAATAACCCATAATGACAAAGCAAAAACAGCTTTTTAGACATTTTTGCTAATTTATATTTTTTAAGTGAAATATCACATTTATATACGTATTCAGACCCTTTACTCAGTATTTTGTTGAAGCCTCTGTCAGCGATTACAGCATCGAGTCTTCTTGGGTATGACGCTACAAGCTTGGCACACCTGTATTTGTGGAGTTTCTCCCATTCTTCTCTGCAGATTCTCTCAAGCTGTGTCAGGTTGGATGGGGAGCGTTGCTGCACAGCTATTTTCAGGTCTCTCCAGAGAAGTCCAGGCTCTGGCTGGGCCACTCAAGGACATTCAGAGACTTGTCCGGAAGCCACTCCTGCGTTATCTTGGCTGTGTCCTTAGGGTCGTTGTCCTGTTAGAAGGTGAACCTTCACCCCAGTCTGAGGTCCTGTGTGATCTGGAGCAGGTTTTCATCAAGGATCTCTCTGTACTTTGCTCCGTTCATCTTTGCCTCCATCCTGACTAGTCTCCCAGTCCCTGCCACTCATGTGCCTTTTACTGAGGAGTGGCTTCCATCTGGCCACTCTACCATAAAGGCCTGATTGGTGGAATGCTGCATAGATGGTTGTCCTTCTGGAAGGCTCTCCCATATCCACAGAGGAACTCTAGAGCTCTGTCAGAGTGACCATCAGGTTCTTGGTCACCTCCCTGACCAAGGCCCTTCTCCCCCAATTGCTCAGTTTGGCTGGGCGGCCAGCTCTAGGAAGAGTCTTGGTGGTTCTAAACATTTTCCATTTAAGAATGATGGAGGCCACCGTGTTCTTGAGGACCTTCAATGCTGCAGACATTTTTTGGTACCCTTCCCCAGATCTGTGCCTTGACTCAATCCTGTCTCGGAGCTCTACGGACAATTCCTTTGACCCCATGTTTTTTTATTTGTTATAAATGAGCAACAACAAAAAATTTCATATGTTTTTGCTTTGTCATTATGGGTTATTGTGTGTAGATTGATGAGGGGGAAAAACTATTTAATCAATTTTAGAATAAGGCTGTAACGTAACATAGTATGGAAAAAGTCAAGGGGTCTGAATACTTTCCAAAGGCACTGTACATTCTCTGTTTATACTATTTTTCTAATTTCTACCTCTATTCTTGTACCATATATTCCCAATGAAATAGAATGGTAATCCAAACACTTATTTTATTTAAAAAACGTAACTTTCTGATCCTCCCCAACATCCCTGCCACCCCCATGCAATTTATGTTTCAGATTTGGTGGTTCAACAGCATTATTTTCATTTATCATCTGTTGTGTCAAATCATTCTGATCTATGCATTTACAGTTAACTATCACCACAGACAACAGCGTCACTATCAGTACAAGAGTAGGGCTGGCCAGGGCTCATGATTGGGATATCCATTGCAGTGTGTAATGCAGTGTAACCAAGTTTATTTACACCATCCCAGCAGCGCAAAAACTCGGGAAGGAAGTTAGAAATATAACTTTGCCCTGTGCTTCTCCGAGCATGCACTTCGTATTGCCTAGGGCCCTAGGCCTATAGAGTACCATTGTATGAGTCATAATTAACATACAACCTAGCGGTCAAACAGGGAAATGGTGTCAATAATTTTTCCACCATTTTTATCATAGAGGATTTTAGAAACACTTAAGCTGGTTTGACATTTTGATAACCGTGTAAATCTCTCTAGAACACGGCGACTTTTATCAATACATTCGCACGCATTTACCCTTTACCCCAAAATGAAATGCTAATTAGCTGCTAATGTGGCTATCATAAAGAATTACAAATACCACAGTGATCTGGACAGACTGCCGAATTTAAGAAAAGGTAAGAATCTCTGGATTAACTATCTAATGTTAGCTAAATTTAGTGATTAATAAATTGGCTACATTTCTTTTAATTGACAATTCTGTGAACTGTCTTGTGCAACTTTTAAATTGACACAATACCTGTTAGCATAGGTGTCAACTGGAGATGACGTGCAGAGATGATATAAATCTTATATAAATGAGTAATTCTCTTTAGTTTTGATTTTTTGTAACATTATTTTAACATTATGCACCAGGGGCGGACCGGGACAAGAATTTGGCCCTGGCCTTTTTTGGGGGGTTCAACAGCTGAGGAAGTCGACACATGAACTATACTGAACAAAAATATAAATGCAACATGTAAAGTGTTGGTCCCATGCTTCATGTGCTGAAATAAAAGCTCCCAGAAATGTTCCATACGCACAAAAAGCAAATTTTTCTCAAATGTTCGGAACAATTTTCGTTACTTCCCTGTTAGTAAGCATTTCTCCTTTGCCAAGATAAGCCATCCACCTGACAGGTGTGGCATATCAAGAAGCTGACTAAACAACACGATCATTACACAGGTGCACATTTTGCTGGGGACAATAATACCATATATATATTCTACAGACCCTACTAAGTACTCCCCACCCCACTTTTACGTTGGCACAAATAATATTTTTTCCTTTACAGTGCTACATTTGTACCGTATAGTGTCCAGGCACCCCATTTTAAGCTGTTTGACCACAGTAAAAGGCCATCAACACTCCGTTTTATTCAGAGCTCCATGAAATGACACCACATATTTGCACTCTTTGTATATAGATTTGTTTTTATTTTCTACTGTGTTATTGACTGTATGTTTGTTTTACTCTATGTGTAACTCTGTGTTGTTGTATGTGTCGAACTGCTTTGCTTTATCTTGGCCAGGTCGCAGTTGTAAATGAGAACTTTCTCAGCTTGCCTACCTGGTTAAATAAAGGTGAAAAAATAAAAAATACAAAAATAAATACAAAAATAAATATAGATTCTACAGACCCTACTAAGTACTACCCACCCCACTTTCACATCTGCACAAATAATAGTTTTTCCTGTACAGTGCTGAAGAATTTCTGCACAAAGTGTCTGAAGCCATCTCTGGGAAGATCATCTGCGTGCTCATCATCCTCACCAGGGTCTTGACCTGACTGCAGTTCGGCATCGTAACTGACCTCAATGGGCAAATGCTCACCTTCAATGGCCACTGGCATGCTAGAGAAGGGCGCTCTTCATGGATGAATCCCAGTTTAAACTGTACCGGGCAGATGGCAGCATGTGGGCGAGCGGTTTGCTGATGTCAACGTTGTGAACAGAGTGCCTCATGGTGGTGGTAGGGTTATGGTATGGGCAGGCATAAGCTACAGACAACAAACACAATTGTATTTTATCTATGGCAATTTGAATGCACAGAGATACCGTGAGGAGATTCTGAGGCCCGTTGTCGTGCTTTTCATTTGCCGCCATCACCTCATGTTTCTGCATGATAATCCACAGCCTCATTTTGCAACGATCTGTACACAGATCTGGAAGCTGAAAATGTCCCAGTTCTTCCATGGCCTACATACTTAGCAGACACGTCACCCAATGAGCATGTTTGGGATTCTCTAGACTGACGTGTACGAGAGCATGTTCCAGTTCCCGCCAATATCCAGCAACTTCGCACAGCCATTGAAGAGGAGTGGGACAACATTCCACAGGCCACAATCAACTCCACGTGAAGGAGATGTGTCGTGCAGCATTAGGTAAATGGTGTTCACTTTCTGATCCATGCCCCTACCTTTTTTTTAAGGTATCTGTGACTCCCAGTCATGTGAAATCCAGAGATTAGGGCCTAATGAATTCATTTCAATTGATTGATTTCCTTATATGAACTGTAACTCAGCAAAATCTTTGAAATTGTTGCATGTTGCGTTTATATTTGTGTTCAGTGTAGATCGCTAACTCTAAATATAATACCCACTGCTAGTAGCTACAGTTGAAGTCGGAAGTTTACATACACTTAGGTTGGAGTCATTAAAACTCGTTTTTCAACCACTCCACACATTTCTTGTCAACAAACGATAGTTTTGGCAAGTCGGTTAGGACATCTACTTTGTGCATGACACAAGTAATTTTTCCAACAAAAGGTTTACAGACAAATTATTTCACTTATAACTCACTGTATCACAATTCCAGTGGGTCAGAAGTTTACATACACTAAGTTGACTGTGCCTTTAAACAGGTTGGAAAATTCCAGAAAATTAGGTCATGGCTTTAGAAGCTTCTGATAGGCTAATTGACATCATTTGAATCAATTGGAGGTGTACCTGTGGATGTATTTCAAGGACTAGAACAAAAGCAAATGACCTTTTGAAGATGCTGAAGGAAACAGGTACAAAAGTATCTATATCCACAGTAAAACAAGTCCTATATCGACATATACCGCTCAGCAAGGAAGAAGCCACTGCTCCAAAACCGCAATAGAAAAGCCAGACTACGGTTTGCAACTGCACATAGGGACAAAGATCGTACTTTTTGGAGAAATGTCCTCTGGTCTGATGAAACAAAAATATAACTGTTTGGCCATAATGACCATCGATATGTTTGGAGGAAAAAGGGGGAGGCTTGCAAGCCGAAGAGCACCATCCCAACCGTGAAGCACAGGGGTGGCAGCATCATGTTCTGGGGGTGCTTTGCTGCAGGAGGGACTGGTGCACTTCACAAAATAGATGGCATCATGAGGAAGGAAGATTATTTGGATATATTGAAGCAACATCTCAAGACATCAGTAAGGAAGTTAAAGCTTGGTCGCAAATGGGTCTTCCAAATGGACAATGACCCCAAGCATACTTCCAAAGTTGTGGCAAAATGGCTTAAAGACAACAAAGTCACGTTATTGGAGTGGCCATCACAAAGCCCTGACCTCAATCCCATAGAAGATTTGTGGGCAGAACTGAAAAAGCGTGTTCGAGCAAGGAGGCCTACAAACCTCACTCAGTTACACAAGCTCTGTCAGGAGGAATGGGCCAAAATTCACCCAACTTATTGTGGGAAGCTTGTGGAAGGCTACCCAAAACATTTGACGCAAGTTAAACAATTTAAAGGCATTGCTACCAAATACTAAAGGCATTGCTACCAAAATATTTTACTAGGATTAAATGTCAATAATTGTGAAAAACTGAGTTTATATGTATTTGGCTAAGGTGTATGTAAACTTCCGACTTCAACTGTATGTATTCATCCAACAGTACATTTTATGTACTAAAAAAACTTTGCAGTTGTAGGCTACTACCCATGAGACCTATAGGCCTATGCCATCGAAATGGCTGGTGCGAATTTCGCTGATGCGCTGCTCCGTATCTTAAAGCCTTCCCCTGGCCGGGAGGGCTTTACTTGGCTCATTGCGCTCTAATGACTCCTTGTGGCGGGCCGGGCACCTGCAGGCAGACTTCGGTCTCAGTTGAACGGTGTTTCCTCCGACACGACACATTGGCCTCCGAGTTAAGCGGGCAGGTGTTAAGAAGCGCAGTTGGATGAGACAAGATCGCAATTGGGGAGAAAAAGGGGTAAAAAAAAAAATCATGATAATAATGCACTTTACTGTTTGACCAAATCATGATTTTAGCCACCCAACAAATAGGAAGTTTTGAGTGAGGTGACAATTTAGAATGTGCTCTTTCTACATTTATAGGCACCCTTTCTGTTTTCTACAATTCATGATCTTGGCTGTCTAATGACAAGAGTCAGAGTAGGTCTCTTTGCTGATGCCGTGTATGACTTTGAATGTGAGTTTGTGTGACCTAAGCTGAGCCTATCAGAAAACCTGACTAGCCCATCCGTTGTCCACTGATCAGAAAAAGGCTCATTATAAATGAGTAAACTCAGCAAAAAAAGAAACTTCCCTTTTTCAGGACCCAGTCTTTCAAAGATAATTCATAAAAATCCAAATAACTTCACAGATCTTCATTGTAAAGGGTTTAAACACTTTTTCCCATGCTTGTTCAATGAACCATGAACAATGAATGAACATGCACCTGTGGAACGGTCGTTAAGACACTAACAGCTTACAGACGGTAGGCAATTAAGGTCACAGTTATGAAAACTTAGGACACTAAAGAGGCCTTTTTACTGACTCTGAAAAACACCAAAAGAAAGATGCCCATCGTCCCTGCTCATCTACGTGAACGTGCCTTAGGCATGCTGCAAGGAGGCATGAGGACTGCAGATGTGCCCAAGGCAATAAATTGCAATGTCCGTACTGTGAGACGCCTAAGACAGTGCTACAGGGAGACAGGATGGACCGCTGATTGTCCTCGCAGTGGCATGTAACAACACCTGCACAGGATCGGTACCTCCGAACATCACACCTGCGGGACAGGTACAGGATGGCAACAACAACTGCCCGAGTTACACCAGGAACGCACAATCCCTCCATCAGTGCTCAGACTGTCCGCAGTAGGCTGAGAGAGCCTGGACTGAGGGCTTGTAGGCCTGTTGTAAGGCAGGTCCTCACCAGACATCACCGACAACAACGTTGCCTATGGAAACAAACCCACCGTCACTGGACCAGACAGGACTGTGCTCTTCTCTGACGAGTCGCGGTTTGTTCTCACCAGGGGTGATGGTCGAATCCGCGTTTATCGTTGAAGGAATGAGCGTTACACTGAGGCCTGTACTCTGGAGCGGGATCGATTTGGAGGTGGAGGGTTCGTCATGGTCTGGGGCGGTGTGTCACAGCATCATCGGACTGAGCTTGTTGTCATTGCAGGCAATCTCAACGCTGTGCGTTACAGGTAAGACATCTTCCTCCCTCATGTGGTACCCTTCCTGCAGGCTCATCCTGACATGACCCTCCAGCATGATAATGCTACCAGCCATACTGCTCATTCTGTGCGTGATTTCCTGCATGTCAGTGTTCTGCCATGGCCAGCGAAGAGCCCGGATCTCAATCCCATTGAGAATGTCTGGGACCTGTTGGATCAGAGGGTGAGGGCTATGGCCATTCCCCCCAGAAATGTCCAGGAACTTGCAGGTGCCTTGGTGGAAGAGTGGGGTAACATCTCACAGCAAGAACGGGCAAATCTGGTGCAGTCCATGAGGAGGAGATGCACTGCAGTACTTAATGCAGCTGGTGGCCACACCAGATACTGACTGTTACTTTTGACGCCCCCTTTGTTCAGGGACACATTATTCAATTTCCGTTAGTCACATGTCTGTGGAACTTGTTCTGTTTATGTCTCAGTTGTTGAATCTTATGTTCATACAAATATTTACACGTTACGTTTGCTGAAAATAAACGCAGTTGACAGTGAGGACGTTTCTTTTTTTTGCTGAGTTTATAACAAAAAAACTTAACAGGTCCATGGAACACTGGCCATGGCAACTTTTCTTTTTTTCTTAAATATTTTTATGAATTTCGACCAGCCCACCCACCTAAAACATCTGTCTTTGCCAGATGGCCAATCTGCCCCTATTAGGCACTATGAAAAGCTGCAAAAATTGCGTTAAAACTCTGCCTTTTATTTCGAAGGCAAAATTGGGAAAACTGAAGTCTTAATGCTGCTGCCATGACGCTAATCACAATGCAGCTAGATGTAAACGTAGATCAGAAGAACACCCAGCAACCTTTAACCTGGGCGCTGTTACAGGGCTCCTCTTCGGCTGTGTTCTCAGCGATCATGCTGCGCGAGCGAAGCCTAACCAGAAATCTTGATTTGGTTAGACATGAGACAAGAATTATTCCTTGTTATAAATATAACAAATTGTATTCACGCCAATGTAACCAGCAAGTATTGAAATTAGTTTCCCCAAGCAGTAAATTACTCGAGGTTGCATTGGAAACAGATGCAGATATGCATTTTTTTTTAAAATTAAGTGTGAAGGCCTATGTTGCCTTTATACAGTTTAGTTTACTAGACATGCACCAGCCAGTGCAAGCTAGGGTTTTGTTTATTATACATGTGAATGTTTGGTAGTCATGTTCTTTGAACAAAATACATAACCTTACTTTAACCTTTTACAGTGGTAGTCATTTTTATGCAAATTCAGCAAACAGGTGTTGAGGCACAGGCACCAATAGTTCAGCAATGGCCATTAAACAAAATCCAGACCCAATTAATTTGACACTTTGGGCAGTTAAGTCCACATATTTCCTGAATTTGCTTAACTCTGAGGCAATTTACAACCATATTCCTTTAGTGTATTTCAAACCATGTCCAATGGAGAGAAAGAAATTGTGACAATTCAAGCAAACATTTTTTTAATTGAAAGCCAACAGACAAGTGTGTGGGGACTCAAATTTTATTTATACAAAGACCGCAGCCATTCTACTTCAGTGGGATGAAACGGGAAGAATGTGTCGCTCCGATACCAGGACGACCGTGCTTGACTGGCTTGTAGGTGATGGAGAACTCCCCCAGGTAGTGGCCGCACATCTCAGGCTGGAGAGAGAAATGTACGACGGTGGTGTTGAGCAAGACAATCCTATTACTTGACATTGCAGCTAGAATACAACCTTGACTAAATAGTAACTACATTGTATAGTGTCAACACACTAGAGAACACTTGAATAAGTGGTACAGGACAAAAATCAGAGGTTGTTTCAAAAGGTGAGGCAAATTTAGATTCATTGAGTGCACTTGAGGGATATGAGTTTGAGGAAACCAGCAAAAAGCAAACCATTTTTTTTACAATTACAATCTCAGGAGAGGCCTGCCATGCTAGGTGTATGTCTATTATTAAAAAATGTTTAAACCTCTATTTAAACTAGGCAAGTCAGTTAATGACCTCAGTGAGTCGGGACACCTGTTTAACGTCCCATTCGAAAGACGGCACCCTACACATTTACAATGTCGGCCTACCAAAAGGCCACCAGCAGGGATGGGATTAAAAATATAGGACAAAGCACACATCACGACAAGAGACAACAACATAAAGAGAGACCTGAGACAACACAACATAGAGACCTAAGACATGGCAGCAGCACAAAACATGGCAAAAAACATTGGGCACAGACAACAGCACAAAGGTAGAGACAACAATACACTGTCAGTAAGTGTCCGTGATTGAGTATGTGAGTCCAGCGATCTCCCCAAAACCTCACCTTGATTTCAACCTGGTTGAAGGTCTTGCCGTTGTATACTCCGACCATGGAGCCGACCATCTCAGGCAGGATGACCATGTCCCTGAGGTGAGTCTTTACCACCTCAGGCTTCTCCATGGGGGGAGCCTCCTTCTTGGCCTTACGCAGGCGCTTCAGGAGGGACTGCTGCTTGCGGCGAAGGCCGCGGTTGAGCCTCCTTCTCTGGCGGGCGCAGTACAACTGCATTAGCTGCTCACTGGAGGGAGGGGGGTCATAATTCCATCAGGGACATTTTCAGATGCATATTAAACATCAGCTCCAAATAACAGACTGGAGACTTACTGACTGCCAGAGTCAAAGTGTTCCTTCACTAATTGTACCACATGTTATCCCCAAACGGGTTGGCCTTAAGATGTTTACATGTTTAGTCAAAGCCCAATTCATTACATAATTTGTATGAAATGCAAAATGGAGAAAACAAATGATGGAACACAGCCCATTCATAAATGTACCCAACTTTCGAAAGAGCGAGTGCCACTACCACAGACTTTCACCCTTCTGCAAGATGGGGTTCATTTAGCATTGGTATGATAGATACACTCAACAGTAAAAGCTGAGCTTTCACCAACATACCACAATGCAACCACCAATAAGGACAATAGAGGTGGAGTACTGAAATACTCACTAGGACATGTCCAGAAGCTGGTCCAGGTCCACACCTCTGTAGGTGAACTTCCTGAAGGTACGCTTCTTCTTGATCTCAACTTCCGCCTAGGGAAGCAACGCAGATTACTTCAACGCAGTGGACATCGAGGGCCAACGACAACAGTTATGTGTTGAACAAGTAATTTGCTGTGAACTACTTCAGAACATTCTTAGCGACTGTGTTAAGCGGGATTTCGTGCCGAACTCATGTCTCTAAAAGAGAAAACGTGACTCGGTGAAAAGCATTAGCATACATCCCAAGCTTTATGGTAGCGACAATCTTGTTCCATCCTAAAATGTAGCAATGTACCGATTGATAAATGGTGATGAACCGAAATATATGATTTATTAAATAGAAGGTTTTGTAATTTTGCTGAGATGGACATAGATTGTCATTATCGGGTACTTGTAAATTTGGTCACCTACCATCTTGCCTGATGTTCCGGGGAAAAGAACATTCGGAATTCTCGTTGGTCCCAATATCGCGCGACTCACAAACACATCCGGTTATCTATTTCCGGGCAAACCAAATAGTTGTATTTTTCACTGGACCGGTAGGTGGAGGTACTGCACTAAATACATTAACTCGCTCTAGATTAGAGCGTCTGCTAAATGACAAACGTAAAGTGTCATCCTTCTTCATGAAAGTCCTCACAGAAAAATACATTGACATGCAATAGCACATAGGCAGGAGATAAAATACATTTGCATTTTATTATTTACCAACAAAGGCAGGTAGCCTAGTGGTTAGAGCGTTGGGATAGTTTCTGAAAGGTCGCTGGTTCAAATACCCTAGCCGACAAGGTGAAACATCTGTTGACGTGCCCTTGAGCAAGGCACTTAACCCTAATTTGCTCCGACATATTTCACTGCACCATATAATGTCAATCGCCAGCTGTAAATAAACCATGTAGAAACAGGTCCTCATTTACGGTACCAGATCTGCTTGATCTTCTTCTGTTACTGCAATGTGCCTTACAACAGAGCTTCTGCTGTGGCAGGACAGCCTAGAAACAAGAACAAGACAGTAAATACCTGTATCAACTACCTGTACCTGATACATACACTACATGAGCAAAAGTATGTGGACACCTGCTCGTCAAACTTCTCATCCCAAGTCATGGGCATCAATATGGAGTTGGTCCCCCCTTTGCTGATATAACAGTCTCCACTCTTCTGGGAAGGCCTGATGTTCGAACATTGCTGTGGGGACTTGCTTCCATTCAGCCACAAGAGCATTAGTGAGGTCGGGCACTGATGTTTGGCGATTAGGCCTGGCTCGCAGTCGGCGTTCCAATTCATCCCAAAGGTGTTCGATGGTGTTGAGGTCAGGGCTCTGTGCAGGTCAGTCAGGTTCTTCCACACCGATCTCGACAAACCATTTCTGTATGGACTTCGCTTTGTACCCAGATTTGTCCGTCAGACTGCCAGATGGTGAATCGTGATTCATCACTCCAGAGAACGTTAGTGAGGGTCCCAGCTACTATAAAGATGTCTGCTTGTCTTGGGCTGGCTCTGAACAACACCCTGAACCTGTCCATGTCGTAACGAAGTGCTGCCATGTGCATCATCTCCACCACACAGCACGTCAGCCCAGAGGTCCTAGGCCACAGTGAGCTCTGTGGGACAAACAGGCACACACTCAACGCCCATGTATAATAACAGTAAATATTCCCCACTGTGCTTGTATCAGGTTTCCAATAAAGTTTAATACTATTTTGGGTGATTATCCTAGTGAGATGTTGAAGTGCCTTTCAAGTCAAATGTTTTACCTTAAAAAGCTGATCAGCTATTTTAGAAAATTAAACATCCACAAGGGTGCCCTCTCTCAGTATGGTACTATATTACACATTTATAACACTACCACAGTGACACAATGGCTACTCTTGTGTGGTAAGTTTCAGTAGAGGAGTCCTTACCCTTCTGCTTGGCACTGCCGACACCAAGGCCTTGGGTGCCAAAGCAGTGCTCTTCTCCCTGACCAGAACCAAGGGGCCTTACGTAAGGGGATTACAGCTCTAGGCACAATAGGCAGTGAGTGTGTTTACCGAAAATGTACTGCACTTGAAACCGGTTTAGTTAATCCGACCTGCTTTGCTGTTGTAAAACCTACAGGTGACCACTGCATGATGAACTGGGTCTGAGGAAATAGGCACGCTATCCGTCGCTGCTCTTCCTAACAACCTATTAACAAGACTATGGAATATTTTTAGTTGTGTTTTTACAAATCTATTTACATAGGTTTTATATGGGATTATAACCCGTGCATTATTTTACCTTATAAAAGACCCAAACCTGGATAGACAAGGAACTACAGACATGCAAAAGCCAAAAGTGATTGTCAGTTTTCTTATATTCAATAAAAAGACAGGTACTGTGGCTAGATATTCATATTATGCGTTAGTCCAAAAGGACTGTTACAGCTGGCAACAAGGTCACATGCATTGAACAAGCCAATGTCAGATAAAGCTGTTGAGAATAACTTTAGTCATAGATCTTGATATTTTCATTGGCCCACCACCTGGAAAGTATTCTAAATAATATTTCAACAGCACTTTGTTTTCTGCTTACTTCCCCAAGTTACATAAGAGTTGGCCTAGATATTTCGCTAGTGCTCCCAGTTGCTGCGGTTTCAACGCATGTGCAGCTTCAACTGATTTGTAAATCATCTGCACCAACTGCTAGTCAAGCAGAGCAAAGGCTACCAGTGCAGTGCCTTTGTAAATCAGAGATCTAGCAGCACTGGGCTTGATCGAGGGCGCTATGGTTTAGCGTACATACTGCTCTATTCCCTTAGGAGACCCGAATGACTCAAAACCCCCACAACACTGCATTTTTCACATACCATGAAATTAGTACGTTAGGCTATGGTATGCAGACATTGTTTAGACAGTATTGCTTATGCTAGATAATGCCCTAACTAAAGCCACATGAACTTATGAAAAACATGTAACTAATGAGACACTGTTTAATTGTAACATCAGTCTGGTTTGTATTCAATGGCCATCTTTATTTCACTTTAGTCACACACACACACTTCCAAACAGATGTTTCATTTATTTAGAAACGTTGGACACGAAGCAGAGCACAAGGAATGTATATAATACCAAAAGGTAGTAAAAGCTAATTTTCCTTCAGTCTAGGTACAAAACACATTTTTAAAACCGAAATATAAAAATAATCACTTTGAGTGACAGAGGTCAAAATCTAAAATAAGTTTGATCCTCTTTTCAATCAGTCAATCCAGTAAAACATTATACAATGAAGAAAACTGACTAAATTAATCCAGTATCCAGCTTGGAATGTTGAAAGCCTGAATGTTATTTATTATTTTTTTTCAAGATACTCTAACCCAAAGAAAACAACCTTGGCTCCAGTTGTTCTGATTTTGCAAACAAAATAAATATTTTCTCCTAAAAAAAATAAAAAATATATAAATCAGTACTCAGCATACATAAAAAGTGAACAGAATGGGAGATTAATGAGACAGTGGTTTGTTCACAAAACACATTCAACATCTTGTTGTCTTTTATATTACCAAGTAAAAGTACTGAATGGGTACAAACAGTTAACAAATTCACATTATTATTCACATCAATTAAGGAAATGTAAATAGTTTACATTAACAATATGACTTTTAGGCATATAAATACAAGGATGGGTAAAATCCAACTATGGAACAATCAATTTTTGAACTGATAACTCTTTTTGGATTTTTTTTTAAAATCAACATTCCAACGAAAGTTTAAGAGCTTTCTTTATCCGTCTCAACACAGAGGATTTTTAAATCCTATCTTAGATGGATTCTAGGCAATATTTGTGTATATGAAGATCCTCGGCATAAATGCAATCCCTTTAAATCTACCCATTTACATTAGTTGGCAAACAGTTGTATAGGGGGAAACTGGCAAGGGGGCTTTGGCACTTTACAAAATTCTCTGTGAGAAAAAAAGCTAAATCACAGCTCAGACACAAGCACTGGCTTTAGCGGTTACACTTTAAAAACACCTAAGTATAGCCATTTCAACAGGAATATAAAAAGCTACTAATATATAGCACATGTGAGATGTGTATATTGGTCCTAACCAGTAATTAATGAGGGCAAGAGGGAACTATTGTCCAATACCAGAAGGAGATCACCCAAAAGGTGGAAAATCCTATGTAACTAATAACTTTGAAAACACCTTCATTGAGGTTTACTATTTTCAACAAGCACAACCCACTTTTAATAATCCGTCCCCTCTTCTTGGTACACCGGCACCGTGTCATCTTTGTATTCTTGGTAACCCTCGTCTTGGTAGTCGGCAACATAGTCGGCCCCGGCCCCGTTCTGCTCCTCCTCATTCTTGGGGCAGTACTTGGCATCGTAGATCTGACGACCCAGGCCAAAGTTCTGCCCGCTCTGGTTGGCACCTGCGTTGGAGCCCATCTGCAGCGACATGGTGCTATTGTCACACTTGTCTGTGCCAAGCTTCTGGTCGTAGATTGCGCGGCGGGTTCCTGGAGCTGTCATGCCAGCCTGAAGAGTAGAGGAAGGGAAGGATGAATTAGTTAGCAGTAAATTAAAATATTTGTACTCACCTGAATAAACAAGAATCCATTAGAAATATCCAACGTCTACTGAAGCAGTTAGTTCCCTCATTGACAATATTGATACCTTGATCCATTTTTAAGACATGGTGAGATGATTGAGTGAGAACTTGTATTTCGTTTTACCTGGCTGGCCCCCTTGTTGGTGCCCATTTGCAGACTGATGGTAGAGTTGTCCATGGGGGGCAGGATGTGAGCCTTGGGGTCGTAGAGGTGCCTCCTGGTGCCGTATGCATTCATGCCCGCCTGGCTGGCACACTTATTTGTCCCCATCTGCAGAAAGAGACATCTCAGTTATAAAAGGGAAAAATGCAAAGAATGAATAGAAAACTACAACCCCCTTAGATGGAGAGACTTTCAGACAGCAACAATATCATTCTTGGCTCAAATATAAGTTACACCAAAGGGCTTATAAATGTTTGGAATCATTGATGTAATCCGACATGCAACCTTTCAATAGGAAATATCCAAACTAAGTAGAAGTTAGGCAGAGATGAAATATGAGTTTCATAAAAACAAATAATAGAAATTTGAAAAACACACTGGGTGCACCTGGCGTATACTCCTGTATGAGTGGACCAAAACACCAGCGCGGGGAGAAAAATAAATACATCTCTCAGCACCCCCTACCCGTTGACAAAAATATATAATTATCAGCACCCCCCCTTACCCCCACCCCCAAAAAATAGTTCTGTACACCCAGCCCTAAATATCTTCACACGACCATGCCCTCAGACCTGCAGTCCGATGACACAATGTCCGGCCTTCATCTTCTCCTCGTCGAATAGCCTCTCCTGTTTGTCTGCATACTTCACCCCAATGTCCACTCGGGACTGGCAGCCCTTGGTCTTGGCCTGCAGGGGAAAGTGTACAGAAATCACGACACTGTTGGATGCGTCAAGATACTACTGGACACAATATTAGGGGCTTGTTGTATTTGGATCCCACTTCCTGCACCAGATGTTGATAAAGACGGGACACCATTATGTTAGCTTCAGGAACATCTTTATGAAGATAAAACCATGTTGTACAGAGCATTACTGCAAGGTCAGCCATTTCATCTGTACAATATTAAACGATTCACACAAGTGGAAATTACAGAAGTGTCAGCTAAAAAAAATACAGAAGTTGCCATTCTCATGAGGGGTGCAAGCAAAAAATAAAAAGTTTCTAATACTGAAAGTCTTACCGTGCCAGCAAGAGACAACAGGGTGCTCTGGACCTGGGTCATGTTCCCACTCTCAAAGAGGTCGTTGGCCTCAAAGATATCATGGGGCTTCAGGCCGTATGTTTGGATGGATTTGATGAAGTTGGTGATGTTCTCCAGCTAGAAACAGAAAAGTGCATAAGAGGACAAGATGAGTAAAGAGCTTCTCAATCATTTTGGGAAGTCATAGCCATAAAGTGATTATCATAGCAAAGAATTAAGCAATTTAGTTCAAACTGATATCTCTTGCACACCGAGTTCACTATATTCCACATTATAAACTGGGTGGTTCGAGCACTGAATGCTGATTGGCTGACAGACGAGGTATATCAGACCGGGTATGACTAAAAATTCATTTTCACTGCTCTAATTACATTGGTAACCAGTTTATAATAGCAATAAGGCACCTCGGGGGTTTGTGATATACGGCCAATATACCACGGCTACTCTGCGTTGCGTCCTGCATAAGAACAGCCCTTAGCCGTGGTATATTGGCCATATACCACACCCCCCTCGGACCTTATTCCTTAATTCTAACCCATGTTCAACTTCAGTCGTCTCTGGTCCAGAGAAAGTTGCACCTCTAATAAATCTCTGCTTTTACGTTAGTAAAAAAAAAAAAAAACAGGCTTGGTCAGCACAACAGCTCAGACTTATTCTCTAACTGTAAAACCACCTGGCAAAGTACAGTACAAGTCTGTTGATGTACTGGCAAGTCTTATGTAGAGAGAGAGCAATCCAAGCTGCTCACCTGATGCCAATTCATGGTGGACGAGTTGATCTTTTTCACAGAGCCAGGTTGAAGTTTGTTGATCAGTCTAGAGGAGGAAGAGAGAGCTTGCAGACTTAGACTTCAGTACCTCATAGGCAACTGAAGGAATCAGAGGAGAAAACTGTCTGTAGAGCATAATTATTACTGTGTACAATAAAGCAGACAACTATGAGGACAGCCAGGACATATTCATGGATTGTATAATATGGTTTATTACGCTCTAGCTAGCTGAATGTTTATGATTTGTTGTCCTTGGTTAAATGCACTGGCTGAACAATGAAGCCTTATCTTACATATTATGATTAGGGTGACATTACAAATAGGATGATGGATGCTGGCCCCATTTATAAGCTTACTCGCACAGGACGACACCATTTTTCAGGCCTTTCTGGAAGTCCTCCCCGATAACACATCCTGTCACATCCTCGATCCAGACCCTTAGCTCCTCCTCTCTCTGAGGGTCATACTTTCCGGCAATCTGGGAGGGAGGGAGGGAGGGAGGGAGGGAGGGGGAGTTCATTATAGGAAGCCTTTAAGTTTCACCTAAAGTCTTGGAAAAGGTTGGCACAACCAAAACATGTGTAGGTAACATGTTGGTTACACTTTATTTTACATGACTGTTTCCACTGGTATTTACGAGAAAACTACGTGCAATGCGTACGGTCTGGGTTAACCAAAACTAATTGAATAACACATTGCATCAATGGCAGGAAATACCAGAGCTCATGGACATCATTCTTTAGTAGGAGAAGAAACCAAAAGCTTTACATCCACTTGGCTACCGGTACATTGTGTTCTGAGGGCCAATGGTAAACTGGAGGAATGGGACCCCTCACCCAGGACAGAGACTATAATGCATGTACAGTGTACACAATATTAACAACTGCTCTTTCCATGACATAGATTGACCAGGTGAAAGCTATGATCTCTTATTGATGTCACTTGTTCAATTCAGTGTAGATGAAGGGGAGGAGACAGGTTACAGAGGGATTTTTAAGCCTCGAGACAATTGAGACATGGATTGTGTATGTGTGCCATTTAGACGGTGAATGGGCAAGACAAAAGATTTAAGTGCCTTTGAACGGGGTATGGTAGTAGGTGCAACAAATTGTGTCAAGAACGGCAACACTGCTGGGTTTTTCACGCTCAACAGTCTCCCGTGTGTATCCAGAATGACCCACCACCCAAAGCGCATCCAAACAACTTGACACAAATGTGGGAAGCATTGGAGTCAACATGGGCCAGCATCCCTGTGGAACGCTTTCGACACCTTGTAGAGTCCAAGGTGGATTATGGTAGCAGTGTGGGAACCTGAGTATTCTTTTGTACAACACAACATGTTGGAACATGATGGGTGAAGTTAGTTGTTTATGAAAGATAAAGGAGAAAATGGTATTATATTAGTCTTCTCCATTGACATAATTAAAAGAGCCAGGTTGGGGGCTTTTGCAGAGAGTTTAAATTCCATTTATTCTATTACACTGCAAAAGTGTAACAAGATTAGGCCTACACAATAACAAAAAAAAATGAAGGACAGAAACACAAAGGTTGCTCCAATTGTTTTTGAGTACATGTGGGCTAGAACAGTTATATTTGGCTTGAGTGGAGAGTAGGTTCTCCTGGTTGTGATATTGATGTTCTGGATGGAGGACACAGGCGCTGTCTACTGTTAAGGTTAACTTTTCAATATGCATATGTTATGAATGAGAACATATTTCTATTTGGACTGTTTTGTGGAGTCATTTGTCTAAGCACGCATCACTTCGGCGCAGTGCGCAATACAATTGCCGTTCCCCAAGGCCCCAATCCACCGCAGCGCAGGATGCAGGAGTTGCTATCTCGATAGGATAGTGTGACTTCTGGATGGGTGATATCAAACTCAGGGACATGGATGAATGAAAGACATACAACTCTATAGAGTGCTGACCAGTTTCACCATGTAAGCTAATGGGATAGCATATTTCAACTTGCCACATTGCCAATATCATGGGCAACGCCCAAGCTTTTTTAAGCGCTTCCCAAAACTACACCAATTTAAAGAAGTGTGTATTGTCACTGTCATACACAATATTTTTCAGAAGTAACTATATGCATAGCGCGGAGCTGGTAAAACTTTTGTAATTGTTGATAAAAGACCTGCACTTTATATAGGTAATTCCAAAAAGTAATTGCCCGTTCCATGTCAATACCTTCTCACATCATAGCCGACGTAGCCTAAAATACCTAGGCATACACATTTTTCTATAATATACACCTCACTATATCAGTATAATAGCATAAGGCAAGTGATTCATTCGCACTTAACTCGATTCCGTGAACACTTACCTTGCTTTTGACTTCCGCAGAAAACCCATAGGCAGGACCTCTGTTAAACGATGAGCCAGACATGATTATAAAGGAGTACTTTGTTTTTCGTATGGATACTTTTGTATCAGTTTCCTTTATTTTCGTTTCTCTTCCAGTTAACTCCAGAGTGAACTAAACACTTCCTTTTTTTTTTTCTTACAACCAATAAAAAACGTTTACACCAATTTGTACCCTTCCTTAATCGATTTTAGGCTCCACCTTTTCCTTTCCCTAGATTGTGATTGACATCAAAAAGTCCTTATATGGAAGGAAAGTCCCAAATTCCTAGATGGTGGGAGTATCCTATTGTCCCAGCGTGCCAGACGCTCAGTAGTCTTGAGTCTCCGTCGGGAAAAGTTTGAGGAACTACCAAAGTACAACGAGCTACTGAATGACGTAATGCTACTATTAGTGAGCCAAATTTCAGAGTGCAAAGGGTTTTGCTCATTCAAGGGTTTTTACCCTTTTTGGAATACTGAGAAACTATGAGAACATGGTTAAAAATGAGAACATGGTTAAAAATATCCACCATCAAACAGAACATTTTAGTTCAGCCTACATAAGACAAATAATCATGACTCAAGTTAATACTTTGTTATAAACCAGTCTACAATAACATCATAAAAATACACATGAAAAATAGTAACATCAATTCATTATCAAGTGTCCATTTGTATCACTTCAGTGACTGTTTGTGTGGTTGTCAATTCAATTAGGTTCAAAAGTCTTTGGAATATTGTCTTGATGTTCCATGGCATTACACTTAGTCTCAAATGAAAATGGCATACTGAACACATTTGGCTACTTACCAACAACTTTTTTCGCACATGTACATACCAGGTAGCATTTTGTTTGCCATCTGAGAGTACTTGGCACCTCTGGTTGCAACACAATCTCACACTCAATTCATGCAAATATGTACAAAAAGTATTCCAGTAGGGCCTCCCAAGTGGTGCAGCGGTCTAAGGCACTGCTCATTGCCACAGTCATACCCTGGATTTAGTTTTGTCCAGTGGAATAAATATTGTGGATCTAAATGTTTTCCCTCATAATCCTGGACTATCGGACCTGTCACACCCTGATCTGTTTCACCTGTCCTTGTTATTGGGGTGGCAGGGTAGCCTAGTGGTTAGAGCGTTGGACTAGTAACCGCTGCAAGTTCAAATCCCAGAGCTGACAAGGTACAAATCTGTCGTTCTGCCCCTGAACAGGCAGTTAACCCACTGTTCCTAGGCCGTCATTGAAAATAAGAATTTGTTCTTAACTGACTTGCCTAGTAAAATAAAGGTAAAAAATAAATAAAATTGTCTCCACTGCCTCCAGGTGTTGCTTGTTTTCCCCAGTGTATTTATCCCTGTGTTGCCTGTTCTGGACTCTGTACCCACCTGCCTGACCATTCTGCCTGTCTGTACCTCCTGGACTCTGATCTGGTTTTGACCTTTTGCCTATCCACGACCATTCTCTTGCCTACTCCTTTTTGGATTATTAAACATTTTAAACTCCAACCATCTGCCTCCTGTGTCTGCATCTGGGTCTCGCCTTGTGTCATGATAGGACCACCATCTTATTATATTTGCAATCGCAACAAATAAACTGCTCATACCCCAACCAAGGATCATCAAAAGCCGTGCTATAAATTCTAGGACAACCCAAAGATTCCTAGATGCCCTTCCAGACTCCCTCCACCTACCTAAGGACGTTGGAGTACCAAAATCAGTTAACCACCTAACTGAGGATCTAAATGTAACCTTGCGTAATGCCCTAGATGCAGTCGCACCCCTAAAAAACCCCCACATATATCTAAAAAAAATGTGCTCCCTGGTATACAGAAAATACCCAAGCCCTGAAGCAAGCTTCCAGAAAATTGGAACGGAAATGGCGCTCCACCAAACTGGAAGTCTTCTGACTTGCTTGGAAAGACAGTACCGTGCAATATCGAAGAGTCCTCACTGCTGCTCGATCAACCTATTTTTCCAACCTAATTGAGGAGAATAAGAACAATCCAACATTTATTTTAGCTAACTAAAAAGCAGCATTCAACAAGAGAGGATAGCTTTCATGTCAGCAGGGATAAGTTCATGAACTTCATGGTCATTAGAAAACAAATTACGGACTCCTCTTTGAATCTGCGTATTTCTCCAAAGCTCAGTTGTCCTGAGTCTGCACAGAACTGCCAGGACCTAGGATCAATGAAGATACTCAAGTTTTATAATCCTGTATCTCTTGACACATTCATGAAAATAGTAATGGCCTTTAAACCGTCAAGCTGCATACTGGACCCTATTCCAACTAAACTACTGAAAGAGCTACTTCCTGTGCTTGGCCCTCCTATGTTGAAAATAATAAATGGCTCCCCATCCACTGGATGTGTACCAAACTCACTAAAAGTGACAGTAATAAAGCCTATCTTGAAAAAGCCAAACCTTCACACGGGAAAATGTAAAAAACTAAATCAGCCTATATCGAATCTCCCATTCCTCAAAAAAAATATGTAAAAAGCTGTTGTATACGAAATGTTTCAGTCTGGTTTTAGACCCCATCATAGCACTGAGACTGCCATCATGAAGGTGGTAAATTACCTTTTAATGGCGTCAGACCAAAGCTCTGCATCTGTCCTCGTGCTCGTAGACCTTAGTGCTGCTTTTGACACCATCGATCACCATTCTTTTGGAGAGATTAGAAACCATAATTGGTCTACACGGACAAGTTCTTGCCTGGCTTAGATCTTATCTGTCGGAAATATATCAGTTCGTCTCTGTGGATGGTATGTCCTCTAACAAATCAATTGTACATTTAGGTGTTCCTCAAGGTTCCATTTTAGGACCACTATTGTTTTCACTATATATTCTACCTCTTGGTGATGTCATTCGGAAACACAATGTCAACTTTCACTGCTATGCGGACGACACACAGTTGTACATTTTGATAAAACATGGTGAAGCCTCAAAATTGCCTACCCTGGAAGCCTGTGTTTCAGACATAAGGAAGTGGATTGCGGAAAATATTTTACTTTTAAACTCGGACAAAACAGAGAAGCTAGTTCTAGGTCACAAGAATGAAGAGATCTGCTGTTGGATCTGACAATTCATCTTGATGGTTGTACAGTCGTCTCAAATAAAACTGTGAAGGACCTCGCCGTTACTCTGGACCCTGATCTCTCTTTTGACGAACATATCAAGAATATAGGACAGCTTTTTCCCCATCTTCGTAACACTGCAAAAATCTGAAACTATTTGTCAAAAAATGATGCAGAAAAACTAACCTATGTTTTTGTCACTTCTAGATTAGACTACTGCAATGCTCTACTCTCCGGCTACCCGGATAAAGCACTAAATAAACGTCAGTTAATGCTAAACACGGCTGCTAGAATCCGGACTAAAACCAAAAAATTTAATCATATTACTCCAGTGCTAGCCTCTCTACAATGGCTTATTTTTAAGGCTAGGTCTGAGTTCAAGGTTTTACTGCTAACCAACAAAGCATTACATGGGCTTGTTCCTACCTATCTCTCCAATTTGGTCCTGCCGTACATACCTACATGTACGCTTCAGTCACAAAACGCAGGCCTCCTTATTGTCCCTAGAATTTCTAAGCAAACAGATGGAGGCAGGGCTTTCTCCTACAGAGCTACATTTTTATGGAATGGTCTGCCTATCCATGTGAGAGACACAGACTCGGTCTCGACCTTTAAGTCATTACTGAAGACTCATCTCTTCAGTAGGTCCTATGATTGAGTGTAGTCTGGCCCAGGGGGTGCGAAGGTGAACGGCAAGGCACTGGAGCGACGAACCGCCCTTGCTGTCTCTGCCTGGCCGGCTCCCCTCTCTCCACTGGGATTCTCTGCCTCTGACCCTATTACGGGGGCTGAGTCACTGGCTTACTAGTGCTCTTCCATGCCACCCTCATGAGGGGTGCGTCACTTGAGTGGGTTGAGTCACAGACATGATCTTCCTGTCCGGTTCTGCTCCCCCTCAGGCTTGTGCGGTGGAGGAGATCTTCATGGGCTATACTCAGCCTTGTCTCAGGGTAATAAGTTGGTGGTCTGTTGATGTCCCTCTAGTGGTGTGGGGGGCTGTGCTTTGGCATAGTGGGTGGGGTTATATCCTTCCTGATTGGCCCTGTCCGCCACAGTGTCCCTCGACCCACCCTGTCACCAGTATCTATGCTGCAATTACCTTTGTGCCGGGGGGCTAGGGTCAGTCGGTTATATCTGGTGTCCTGTGTCAATTTAAGTATGCTCCCTCTAATTCTCTCTCTCTCTCTCTCCCTCTCTCACTCCCCTCCCAGAAGGCCTGAGCCCTAGGATCATGCCTCAGGACTACCTGGCCTGATGACCCCTGCCTGTCCCCAGTCCAACTGGTCATGCTGCTGCTCCAGTTTCAACTGTTCTGTCTGCTGCTAGATGAACCCTGACCATGATCTCTACCGCAGCTGCTGTCTCAACCTCTGAATGCTCGGCTATGGAAAGCCAAATGATGTTAACTCCTGAGGTGCTGACCTGTTGCATCCTTTACAACTACTGATTATTATTTGACCCTGCTGGTCATCTATGAACGTTTGAATATCTTGAAGAACAATCTGGCCTTAAATGGCCATGTACTCTTATAATCTCCACCCGGCACAGCCAGAAGAGGACTGGCAACCCCTCAGAGCCTGGTTCCTGTCTAGGGTTCTTCCTGTGTTCCTGCCTTTCTAGGGAGTTTTTCCTAGCCACCGTGCTTCTACATGTGGTTTTAGGCTGGGTTTCTGTATAACACTTTGTGACATCTGCTGATGTAAAAAAGGGCTTCATAAATATATTTGATTGCCTAAAGATCCGGGTTCGATCCCAGGCTGTGTCACAGCCGGCCGTGACCGGGAGACACGAGTCGGCGCACAATTGTCCCAGCGTCATCTGGGTTAGGGGAGGGTTTGGCCGGCCAGGATGTCCTTGTCCCACCGTGCTGTAGCGACTCCCGTGCGGGCCGGGTGCATGCACGCTGACACGGTTGCCAGTTGGACAGTGTTTCCTCCGACACATTGGTGCGGCTGCCTTCCGGGTTAAGAGAGCAGTGTGTCAAGAAGCAGTGCGGCTTGGCAGGGTCGTGTTTCTGAGGACGCTTGGCTCTCAACCTTCACCTCTCCCGAGTCCATACAGGAGTGGCAGCGATGGGACAAGACCGTAACTACCAATTGGATACCACAAAATTGGAGAGTAAAAGGGATAAAAAAATAAATAATAAAAAAATATAAATAATAATAATGTATTTCAGTAGATTTCGTACATTTTTGTGTGGCTTAATTATGACAATACTTTTTTTCTATGCTTGTTTTCGCTTAATACTTTGGGATACTGGTGCACTTGTAGTCAGAAAGGCCCTTTTGTCGTATAGGTAACAGTAGGCCTACACAATTTTCTTCATAATGCATTTCATATTTTGTTGATCCTACATTACACAATTTTCTTTATATTGCATTTAATACAGGGCTTCACTTTTTCGTGTACATTACACCAGTTCTTTCATAATGCATTTTATACAAGTCTATGTCGAATTTTATGAGGGTTGCCAGTTCGGTATCGGTAAAACTATTTGATTGTGGAATGGGGATACATTTTTATGATTATTATAATATACACTATAATACACACACATGCACAAAAACACTTGCACACATATACACACACTCACTTTGTTTGTACTCATGTTATAGCCAACTCTTGAATTTTGTATGAACTATTTTTTATAAAATATTAGTATCTAGTTGACATGTATTCATTATCTTTAACTGGTTAAATGTTTGTAGTTTGCAGGTTTCAGTAATGATTAACATGGTTAAATTGTCGTAAATCTCTGCTTGATTTAGCTTTTGGTATATTTGGCATTTTTATACATATTCTGTATTTCCACGGAAGAAAGCAATAATTAATCAACACAATACTGTAAATGGACCCCTAACCCAGATGACGCTGGGACAATTGTGCGCCGGTTATAAAACGGAAATTGCTCTCCGTAAATAAATGGTGAGAAATGCTCAGTCTGAAGCCATTCGGCAAAGGGTTTTAAATCAAATCAAATTGTATTGGTCACATACACATGTTTAGCAGATGTTATTGCAGGTGTAGTGAAATGATTGTGTTTCTAGCTCCAACAGTGCAATAACATCTAACAACTAATATCTTACGATTTCACAATACACACAAATCTAAAGTAAAGGCATGGAACTAAGAATATATAAATATTTGGACGAGCAACGTCGGAGCGGCATAGACTAAAATACAGTAGAATACAGTATATACATCTGAAATGAGTAAAGCAAAATATGTGAACATTATTAAAGTAGCCAATGATTTCAAGTATATGTATATAGGGCAGCAGCCACTCAATGTTAGTGATGGCTGTTTAACAGTCTGATGGCCTTGAGATAGAAGCTGTTTTTCAGTCTCTCGGTCCCAGCTTTGATGCACCTGTACTGACCTCTCTGGATGATAGCGGGGTGAACAGGCCGTGGCTCAGGTGGTTGTTGTCCTTGATTCTCTTTTTTGGCCTTCTTGTGTCATCGGGTGCTGTAATGTAAGTGTCCTGGAGGGCAGGTAGTTTGCCCCCGGTGATGCATTGTGCAGACCGCACCACCCTCTGGAGAGCCCTGCGGTTGCGGGCGGTGCAGCTGCTGAACCAAGCGGTGAAACAGCCCGACAGGATGCTCTCAATTGTGCATCTGTAAAAGTTTGTGAGGGTTCACGGCCCTATAATAATGACAAGTTATATCACCTTAAAAAGGGTTTATTAACGTCTGGGGTATAACATGTTGGGCAAAGTGGTATAGGAGAGTCTGACATATAACCCCTAACTTGAGTTCAGTCTTCGCCAATGAGAACCAAGAGCGGCCTAGCTTCGTCCTTCATGACCGGAAAAGGCCTTGATTCTAGGACGTAGAAAATCCTACATCCATCTCATTAGATCAGAACAAATCAGAAAAAAGGATAGTTGTGTTTTGCTGCATAACACACTTACATATGATGTGGATCATTGTCAGGTTATTAGATTTAGTAACAAAAGAACACCATGGTTGTAATAACTCTTTAAACAGGTTGTTTGTAAATGTGTAGAATGTGTTTGTTTTGGGTCGACACTGGTAAGTTAACTTATGTAAATTAGACAATCACAGAGGATTTTCTTCTAAATAACCGGTCAGGGAATAACACTTTCTATTCAGCTTCAGGCAACTTTGATGTACTGTAAGGCTCGATCACAACTGTAGTGACTGCTTCTATCTGTCACACCCATTGTTGCTTATCCATAGTACACTAGATCTATCAATGTAATTACACCCAACGCAATGTTGAAGAACAGAATGCTTCCCACCACTAGATCACCAAACTAGACGTGAGCCGGACGTGATCCCGACGCTGCCACCAATGTAGTGGAAGAAAGCGAAAGCTGCAACAGGGACTTTAACCAGGGCTCATACGTGGCAAAGTGAGGTCTAACGGCCACTGCCTAGTAGGCCTCTGGGCTGAGGAACTAGGCCTACAATGCTGGCATATGCCTTGCTACAATAACCTAAGTATATAACATGATTGACACGACTGTAATAATCATCATGGAACGGCCTTGGAAGTGCCATAAGTGGAAGCCAACATAATTCATTATTTTACATGAACCTGTTACATCCATTGACATGGCTTAATTGATCATAGGCCAGACTCGTTATAGATGCAAATACCATGTAGTTGCACCAGGGGGAATTTAAACATAGATATTTTTGCAGGGGGCTTCCTTTTACTGATGAATTAATTTCACCTCATAAAAATGTATCATAATTTCCCAATCAAATACCTTCATCGATACCACAAAAACAAAAACAGACAAATACAGCTTTTTACGCCAATCTGGCAACCTTCATAAAATCCGACATAGCACAGTATTAAGCGAAAACAAGCATAGAAAACAGCATTGGCATATACAGTACCAGTCAAAGGTTTGGACACACCTACTCATTCCAGGGGTTTTCTTTATTTTTACTATTTTCTACATTGTAGAATAATAGTGAAGACATGGGGCGGCAGGTAGCCTAGTGCTTAGAGTGTTGGGCCAGTAGCGGAAAGGTTGCTAGGTCGAATCCCCAAGCTGACAAGGTAAAAATCTGTCATTCTGCCCCCTGAACAAGGCAGTTAACCCACTGTTCCTAGGCCGTCGTTGTAAATAAGAATTTGTTCTTAACTGACTTGCCTAGTTAAATAAAACATATGGAATCATGTAGTAACCAGAAAAGTGTTAAACAAATCAAAATATATTTGTATTTGAGATTCTTCAAAGTAGCCACCCTTTGCCCTGATGACAGGTTTGCACACCCATTTCGTTGTGGGATAGTAGACCGGGCTCGGCAAGAGGGAGCGAAGGACACTAAGTCCCGGTGTTGTTTCCACATCCCCTCTCTATTGAGTAGACTGTATACGTATCAAGGTGTTATTATGTATACAGTATAGTGCTATTTCTATTCATATTGTTGTTTTTTATGACTATTTTCATTGCTTGATTTCACTTCATCTTGCATGTTGGAGCTCACTTTACCCTGCAATCAAAACTGCAATCCTGTACATGTGACTATTAAACACTCTGAATCTGAATTAATATTAGTTTATATATACAATATATACAAAAGTATGTGGACACTCCTTCAAATTAGTGGATTCGGCTATTTCAGCCACACCCGTTGCTGACAGGCGTATAAAATTGAGCACACAGCCATGCAATCTCCATTGATAAACAATGGCAGTAGAATGGCCTTACTGAAGAGCTCAGTGACTTTCAACGTGGCACAGTCATTCGATGCCACCTTTCCAACAAGTCAGTTCGTCACATTTCTACCCTGCTAGAGCTGCCCCGGTCAACTGTAAGTGCTGTTATTGTGAAGTGGAAACGTCCAGGAGCAACAACGCTCACAGAACGGGATGGCCGAGTGCTGAAGCAAGGAGCACGTAAAAATCGTCTGTCCTCATTTGAAACACTCAGAACTGAGTTCCAAACTGCATCTGAAAGCAACATCAGCATAAGAACTGTTAGTCGCAAGCTTCCTGAAATGGGTTTCCATGGCCGAGCAGCTGCACACAAGCCTAAGATCACCATGTGCAATACCAAGCGTCGGCTGGAGTGGTGTAAAGCTACGGCCATTAGACTCTGGAGCAGTGAAAACGCGTTCTCTAGAGTAATGAATCACGCTTCACCATCTGGCAGTCCAATGGACAAACCTGGGTTTGGCAGATGCCAGGAGAACGCTACCTGCCTGAATGCTTAGTGGAAACTGTAAAGTTTGATGGAGGAGGAATAATGGTCTGGGGCTGTAATTCATGGTTCGGGCCCCTTAGTTCCAGTCAAGGCAAATCTTAATGCTACAGCATACAATGACATTCTAGACGATTCTGTTTTTCCAACTTTGTGGCAACAATTTGGGGAAGGCTCTTTCCTGTTTCAGCATGACAATGCCCCCGTGCACAAAGCGAGATCCATACAGAAAATGGTTTGTCGAGATCGGTGTGGAACAACTTGACTGGCCTGCCCAGAGCCCTGACCTCAGCCCCATCAAACAAATGTGGGATATATTGGAATGCCGACTGCGAACAAGGCCTAATCGACCAACATCAGTGCTTGACCTCACTAATGCTCTTGTAGCTGAATGGAAGCAAGTTCCCTCAGCAATCTTCCAACATCTAATGGAAAGCCTTCCCAGAAGAGTGGAGACTGTTATAGCAGCAAAGGGGGACCAAATCTTATAGTGGAACGATCCTACAAGTTAAGACTGTGTGAATGTACCCCTCCAAATAAATAAATACTGTGCCTTCGAAGGTTTGTCTATGGTGATGAAACTACAATACAGGCTGGATGTCTAAACAAAGTCAATTCCGAATGTCAATCAATATTGTGATTCATTCTCCTCAATGAAAACATTCTAGAACTGAGTTATCGCTCATCTAGTTTGTCTGGTATGCGGGGTAATCTGGTTAATGATTATTGAATTGAGTAAGTGTCTCTTTCAATGTTGTATAGAACACATCGTATAGCTAAGATGCAAACTTAACAGCTACAATCAACGACACAGGATAAACTTTATCCATCAAGCTGGCCTTGACCAAACCGGTAACTTGCCCCCCTCACTATAGCTGCACATCTCTACATGGCCAGACTTATGGTGGTCTTCTCCCCTTTTAATGCGCTTATGCTCATCCTTGAAAAATGCCATAAGGTCTGAAATAGACACCAAAGTCAACATACTCAACAATTATCTAGGCTAAGTAATACAAAAATATCTTTGGATCTACAGGTCTGCTAACTAGCTAGCTAAAGTGTAGTCAGTTGCTAAGACAGAGAAAGTGGGCCGAAGAAGTTCAACACTTTAATCAATTGATTTCAATACAGCATTAGGATTCATCACGGATTGGGCACAAGTCTCTGATTGTGCTGGTGAACGGTAGCTGACAATGCACGAGATTCCTGCAGGAATTTGTAGTCCTGCTGAGGTCTTCTCTGTTGCCAATTAATTGTTTTGACTAAATTGTGGCAAATATATTGATAAAACTCACCTTGTCCGAGAGAGAATTACAGTTATCAAAACATCAAGCCAAGGTAAGCCTACACCAAACACATAGTGAATTTTACAAACACTTCAAATTAAAGTATGGTGAAAAGACGATTGGAACCATTTCTGTGTTTATCCGCTAGGTTCTATAGGTATTATGACTCGTCCACTGTGACAGAATCCTCCTTTCGGGGCTTTGATTAATGCAAGTGACCCTTACAAAAATGTACCATGGTACTTAGAATTCAGACCGCTTGACTTTTTCCACATTTTGTTACATTACAGCCTTATTTTAAAATGTATTAACTGTTTTTTCCCCTCATCAATCTACACACAGCACCCGATAATGACAAAGCAAAAACAGGTTTAGAATTTTTTTTGTCTTGACTGTGTGCTTAGGGTTGTTGTCCTGTTGTCCCAGTCAGGTCCTGAGCTCTCTGGAGCAGCTTTTCATCAATGATCTCTCTGTACCTTGCTCCGTTCATCTTTGCCTCGATCCTGACTAGTCTCCCAGTCCCTGCCGCTGAAAAACATCCCCACAGCATGATTCTAGGGATGGTGCCAGGTTTACTCCAGACGTGACGCTTGGCATTCAGGCCAAACAGTTCAGTCTTGGTTTCATCAGACCAGAGAATCTTGTTTCTCATGGTCTGAGTCCTTTAGGTGCCTTTCGGCAAACTCCAAGCAGGCTGTCGTGCTTTTACTGAGGAGGGTCTTCCGTCTGAGTGCTGCAGAGATGGTTGTCCTTCTGGAAGGTTCTCCCATCTCCACAGAGGAACTCTGGAGCTCTGTCAGAGTGATCATCAGATTCTTGGTCACCTCCCTGACCAAGGCCCTTTTTCCCCAGATTGCTCAGTTTGGTTAGGCAGACAGCTCTAGGAAGTCTTGGTGGTTCCAAACTTCTTCCATTTAAGAATGATGGAGGCCATTGTGTTCTTGGGGACCTTCAACGCTGCAGAAATATTTTTGTACCCTTGCCCAGATCTGTGCCTCGACACAATCCTGTCTCGAGAGCTCTACGAACAATTCCTTCAACCTCGTGGCTTGGTTTTTGCTCTGACATGCACTGTCAAACTGTGGGATCTTATATAGACAGGTGTGTGCTTTTCCAAATCATGTCCAATCAATTAGCATAGGTGGACTCCAATCAAGTTGAAGAAACATCTCAAGGATGATCAATGGAAACAGGATCCACCTGAGCTCAATTTCAAGTCTCAGAGCAAAAGGTCTGAATACTTATGTAAATACAATTTGATTTGAATAAGGTATTTGTTAATTTATTTTTTAGCAAAAAATTCTAAAAACCTGTTTTCGCTTTGTCATTATGGGGTGTTGTGTGTAGATTGATGAGGGAAATGTATTTAAATCAATTTTAGAATAAGGCTGTAACGCAACAAAATGTGGAAAAAGTCAAGGTGTCTGAAATCTTTCCCGAATGCACTGTATGTGGTTAGCTGATACTTAAAAATACCTAACCAGGCGTTGTAAGATTGTCAGGCATCAGCAACATCTAAGCATAGGAACGCGCCCAATCCTTCAACCACTAGAAAATGTGCACACACGCATTGGTCTAAAGTTTGCATGCACCCCTCGGTACCCCAAGGGGTGCATGTGATCATCAAGCTGATTAGTGCTAGGGCAAAAACCAAAATGTGCACCCCTTGGGATCCTGACGACCAAGTTTGGGAAACGTTAAGGGGGAATCTCAATTGCATACTCCTCACGTCCTCTCCTTGCCTCCTCAAAACCCTTTGGATGAGAAAGCTTGAGGTTCCGCCCCTCTGACATTCTCAGTTTTTGGGTATATTTTGTACATACTCAACATTTATAAATGAGGCCTCAGGTGAGGTAAAAGTGCACTGAGCAGCTTAGTCATGTGTTGATGGGAAGGGTTCCGCACTGAGGTGTTCTGAAATGCATGTAGACTTGGTTATCTTATCAGGAGGGAAAAAGTGTGTTGATAATTGTTGTGGTTTGTCATAACAATGAAAAGAAAACCACTCAAGGAAGTGAAAGACACCCCTTTGCAATTCAAAGATACCAAGCAATTCTTACAAAAAAAGCTTGCCGTTTTGAAACTGCAATAACCGCAGCCGACTGACTTATTTTGGACAAAGTAATTGCAGAATAACTACAGTGTACTGCATTTGAACTGCAGCAAAACTGCATTTTGGACACACAAAAAAGTGCAGCATGCTGCAAATACTAAGTGATGTTAGACAGTTTAACCACAGAACTTGTCACAACCCACTCAGCTCCGTGTTTAAAATTTTTGGAATTCCTCTATTACTTCAAAAACGGTCTAAGTGCTCCCCCATGAGGATTCACTGAGAATACACAATGGAAACCAAAGGAGTAATGTACCTATATTCTGTAGACCTATCATTGTATGTACCATATTAATGCCAACATCAACCTGTTAATAACCCCATGAATACAATACAAAAACATCTGGGTTTATATTGCGTAAGAATTAAGTCTTATCGCAAATGAGAAAACTGTGCATAGGGTTTAGATCACTTTATTTTTCAAACAAACGAGATGTTAAACAGTGAACAAATGAAAGATGTCCCCAGTCAAACTGACCAGATCCACGTCAATCATCTTTAGCATTTCTTTATTGCGAGCTGTGTTTTAAGTGATGCCTCGTCTGCAATTCACCCATTCTGGATTAGTGTTCACTAAAGGACCATTGCTTAGAAAAAAAAAAAAAGACGGAGCAAATTCCAGCATCATCGGACATGGAATTGCCACACACAAACCTAGTTCCAAGGACAGGAGTATTATGCGAAAGCCAATCCAGATTTGACATCAAAAGGCACATTGGTAGGGATGAATGACCTTAGCCCATGTAAAGTCATGTCATATGTGGAGAACCGTGGCAATGTAAGATGAGATTAACAAAAAACGACTTCTCTGAATTATCAGATGGGAAAACGTTAAGAATGCGCTCTCCAAGTTTGTAATTTAACAAAAATAGCAAAAGAAACGACACTTTTGTTTACCGTCACGCATGCTTCTCAATGAGTAGAACATTCCTGCAATACAAACCCTTGAAAGATTGGAGGGAAATTGAGACTGTCAAAAATGTGGACCTGGTGTTTTGGATCTACGCATACCTTAATGTAAATTATGAAATGACAGAAGTTGCCTGCCTCTGTAAACTAAATACAAAAAGGTCTCATTTCTGTACAGTCATTAAGGCTGGTCAACTTTGAAAGTCTTGTGATGAAATTTCATAAGCCAAAGCGATAGCTAAAGGAATGTTAAAAAGTATAGTTCCAGCATACACACACTTCCTTATTTTCTTGTCTTCACAGCTGTATTAGTGCTCTCTGTTTCAACATTTTCTGCCTGGGTGAGGATTGTTGGGGGATAAGTAAATGGAAAAACAAAAGATGACTTTTAAAATACTTTGTTGATTGAACAAAAGGAGGCCCATTTGTTTTGCTGAACTTCCTCCGGGAAGAAACGTATGATGGCATGTGTACATCAGAACAGAGTGGTGAGGAGAGAAGATGAGGGGTGGAGTATGGAATGTGGGATGGCTAACATGTATCCGCCAACCAAAAACAAAAAGAACGTGTAAAACAATGGTATGCCTCTTTTGCATTGCAGAACAGGTCAACAGTATGTGGATGCAAACAGAAAAGCTCTACAGGTTTTGTACATGAAAAGGTCAAATAAATAGGATGCATACATGATAAGAAATTGTATAATTTATTTTTGTATATGTCACATAAAGCTTCTTGTAACTCCCAAATAGGTGTCAGTATTCCACTCGCTGGACACGTTCGCTTTAACTGTGCTAGATGAACGCTTTCAACACCCTCTGAGCACGTAACTGGAAAGCTAAACTCCAGCCAAACCTACACTAGAACCCTAGTTTGCAATTAATTGTTAGTAGCAGCACTCTGCAAACGGGCATATCTTTCCTGCAATTTTTGATTTTTGAAAAACAGAACTGAAACAGCCCTTTGACAAACAAGTGACAGACACCCCATCTCCTCAGTCTAGGCAAATGTATGGCAGGATGTTCAGTTTGCTCTCGTCCCCATGTGGGTCCAACGATATACACTCCGTCCAGTCGTACCAAGTGCCCTTGGTGTCATAACAACCATTTACCCCTTGCCAGTGCTCCGTATGTACTTTGTGGAGGTCCTTGTCGGTCACCTCCCGGCTCACTCCAGGTGTGTCCGTTACCGAGCTGTCCAGCTGCAAGACGTGGACTCCTCGCCTCGCCTCCCTGAGATCGCTCTCCTCCCGTTTCAGGTATTCTGACATGAAAAAGTGTGCGCCGGGGGCCTGGACCCTGGAGGATGTGAGCACGTTGCTCTGACGGTTTAGGTAGGACTGGATGATCTCGTTTCGGGACAGCTCTTTCCAGTTAGTCTGTTGGAAGGGGCTGGGGGTGGGAGCGGGAGGCTGCTGCAGGTGCAGATCAGTTCTCTGCTGGGGCTCAGGGGGAAGTGGCATTGGGGGTTCCTCCACCTGACAGGGTTCTTTATGTACCATGGACTTGATCTGCCCAGTCACAGGGTCAAACGTTAGCCTGCGTTCTTTTAACCGCACAGGCTTTGTTTTGTCCTCTGTGTCCTGCCCCTGCAGGTTGACAGAGTAGTCTCTGGACCTGTACTTCTTCCTCTTTTTGCGGTCTGAGCTGGAGGAAGAGACTTCTGTCTCAGCCTTGACCACCATTACAGAGGAAGAGGGCGTGGGTCTGTGGAGTTCAGCTCTCTCAGAGTTTTGTGGGGCGGGATGGGTGGTGGGAAGGAAGACAGGCGGGGGTTCCAGTGTTGCAGTGCTGTGTGGGGGATTGATGTTGGCCTCTGAAGAGCCAGGCCAGTGCAGTGAGGCCCTAGGTGCAGGGGGTGGCGGCCCATTCACATGAGACACTTGGGCTGGAGATGTTAAAGGCTGGGACGAAGGCAAGCGGGGACTCCGAGCTGGGCTTGGGAAAGTCCCTTTCGGTGCATATGTTGAAGAGCGCTTGGACATAGTCTCTTGCTTCATAGTCCGAGGACTTGAGAGGCAGCGGGGGCTTTTGGTCAGATATTGCCCCCCTCCTCCTTCGTCCAGCCTTGCTTGCTGCTGCAACACAGCAGTCTTGAGTAAAGAGGAAGTGCTAGGTAGTTTGGTGAGGCCCGGGGAGCAGGGGTGAGGCTTGACCGCATTGACAGGAATTCTACTGTGTTTTTCATTCTCAATGTGCTCGGTCCTAGCCCTGTCCGGCGAAGGAGTAGCCTCTAGGTCTGGGGGAGCCTCAGGGTTACCTGCAATCCCATTTGTGGGAGGTGGCGGCGGAGTGGAGTTGTGCATCTGCTCGTTGGGGGACATCTTGGAGGTTTTGGCAGGTAAATGAACACTGTCCTTTTGCTCGCCTCTACGCTTCCTGCTGCTTGACTTCTCCGCTTTGGGCGAGTAGGTGTTGTGGACGTCATTTCTGGTTTTGACCTCTTGGACACCTTTTCCTGCCAGGGATACGTCAGGGGGTGGAACGTCAGTCCGACATGGGTGGGCACTGCCATTGGCAGAGCCCGAGATACTTACTACCCCCCACGATGGAGTCTCATTTTGCCCTGGGTCGATCAATTTCTGCCAGCTACGCAAAAGCTTCTTGGCACGCTTGGCAAGGTCTTTGTCCTTGGTCTTCTTCCTCACGTCATTGATCAGTTTCCCCAATCGGGTTTCCTAAATTGGTAATTCAAATAAAAAAAGTTGTTAAAGGGATATTTTTGGATTTTGGCAATGAGGCCCAGAGTCAGTTGAACTTGTGGATCCCATGTATGTGTGTCCAGCATGAAGTCAGTTGGAGGTAGTTCACAACCCAATACTAGCAAAATAGATGAAAGGGCTTTGTTGCCAAAATCCCAAATGATCCTTTTAAGAATACCAAAATCATTGTCACAGGCAACAATTAAAACACTTACAAAGCTTTGGGTCTTACCTCAAGTGCTTCTTTGGTGATAGGGAATTTCTCCAAGTATGTGATAACTTCTAATACTGCCACCATATTGTGAATCTGCTGGAAGGAGCAAAAGATGATCAGAACACAGATTTTTAGTTACTAAGCTAGTTAGCGGTTACTTCTAAGTACGCAACAGTTGGCTTTCTGGCTGGCCTATTACCTTGCTAGAGCTAAACGCTATGCTGGCTATTAACTCTCTAACAAGCAGTCTAGCAGTTATTTAAAAACAAATTGCTCACCAAACTTGAGTCAAGATCAGAGTCAAAACATTCGCCATCATGCACCAATTCATTTTGTTACTCCTATGACCAGAGAAAGTAAAATATCCCTCGATATTAAATGACACAAGCCGCTAATAATAACGCAAGCTTACCGAAACACTTTGCTACTCAATCATTACAGCTACAGTGCTGGTTGTAGCGTGAGTGGAAGTAGAGAGAATGTTCAATACTTTATAAGCCCTAAAATGCAAAGTGTTGACAGTGCTGAATAACAAATTAAACATGAACTCACTCAAAACCATACTGTATATTTGTTGATTCGCTCTAGTCATGGTTTTAAAAGTTCAGAAATCTCACAGTATCAACTTTGCTGTGCGCTCTAGTCTTCTTTTTAAGAGTCTATGGCTCAAACAAACTGCAGACATGGTGATCTGAGCTGATTGACCGGCAGTAGGGGCACTTGATTTTACTTCTGGCCCTGGCGGGTAGGTGGAGTTCTACCTTCAGACACATGAAATGGTTTAAAAAAAAAATGGGAAGACCTTGCCTTCCCAGCACTAGGCCTGTTGAATCAAGTGCACAAAAATATGAACGCAAGGCTTTATCGTTGTTTTTTTTTACAGAATTGCTCGGTGCTCGACAAGGAATGACTTGGAGATCGACTAGTTGATCACCCAGTTGGTAACCACTGGTTTAAAACGTTAGCTAGCCAGCCATGAACAGTAGCTTGTTGCATATATAAAACATAGGTATCGGTATCCAGCTTATCCATAAGAAACAGTGAATAGGACACCCTGTGACAATATAATATTAACTACGCTCATAAGCAATAGAATGGTCAAAGTCTTAGACTTTAAACATAAACAGGGTTTATTAAAAATAGACACTCAAATACACATTTCAGTTTAATACAATACACAAAAAAACAAGACATATCAATGGCTGTTGATTTAAGACAGTCTTGAATGGCCTTTTCTATTCAAAACTTTGGAAGCTTTCAACTTTCCATCTGAAATAAATGTTAGAAAAATATTATATAAAATGTCCTAAAGCAAAAATTATACAGAAATACATTATCGGATGAAATTGCTTCATAAATTGGGCACAAGAAATTTGCTGGCTCAACTGTTCTGGAGAACTACGGTAAGCTTTATGTTAAATAACGTGACCTGTGAAATGAAGAGCGTAATCTGCTTCATCTCCTAATGTATTGCAAAAGTTGGCTGCAGGTATTTACTTCAGTAGCTACAAATATGAACATTTATTGAAAAACTTCAAATAAATAGGTTTGAATAGTACAGAAAAAACATCCTGTGGCCATTTCCAAATACACACATACATATATTGGTCTTTCTATAAATAAAATGGGGCCAATGTGTGACAATGGGATCAAAATAGTTTTATTATAATTTTAATTATAATACGCAGTTCCACATATATTCAATATATTCAAATTGGCCCATAACTCCACTTAAAACATATTCCTAGGACTATACATCCTTTAAGCAGGGTTCATCCAGTCATTGGCAAGTCAAATTCAGGGACTTTTTCAAGCACTTAATTGTAATTTTCAAGGACCTCAATGTTATACAATTGTGCAGCAGGTAGCCTAGCGGTTAAGAGCATTGGGCCAGTAAACAAAAAGGTTCCTGGTTCGAATTCCCAGAGCCAACTAGGTAAAAAAAAGTCAATATGCCCAAAAAAATCATAAAAAAAAATAAAAATTTCCACTGGATTTTTAGGCATTGCCAAAGCATTGATTTTCTCATTATTACGTTCTAAAAAGTGAGAACCTAATACAGACGATAATAAGCGCAGAGCTGTTGACATAGTGGTTCAGGTTTCTTCTTGTGGTGGTCGTCTTCAAAGTGGTTTCCACGGGTCACAAAAAGAAACAATTGCATGTACAAGTCTTGGAAAATAAAGCTTGGCATATTCTCAGTGCTTCACTGACATTTCAGAGATGTTTTTGTGAGAAATCTTTGAAAAATTGATGTTTATGAATAATTTGAAAAGCATATACTAAAATACATGTCATGTCTCAAATCGATATCCATCTTACCTCTATTGTTTTATGTCAAACCTCCAGACGAGCTTCAATACCATACAACACTCCTTCCATAGCCTCCAACTGCTCTTAAAACGCTAGTAAAACTAAAGTTTTAGATACTGGGGTGCTCTTTGCACCCCAGTATCTACTTGCACATCCTCATCAGCACATCTATTGCTCCGGTGTTAAAGCTAAATCGTAATTATTTCACCACTATGGCCTATTTATTGTCTTACCTCCCTAATCTTGCTACATTTGCACACGCTGTATATATAGATTTATTGTGTTATTGACTGTACGTTTGTTTATCCCACGTGTAACTCTGTTGTTTTTGTCGCACTGCTTTGCTTTATCTTGGCCAGGTCGCAGTTGTAAATGAGAACTTGTTCTCAACTGGCCTACCTTCTCTTTCGAGAAGAAAGATGACGAGTTCAACAGGCAAAAGAGCCTGTCAGGTAGCCAGTAGCCTTATTCCTTGCACAGAATCTAGCCTAGCTGACGCATTGCAATTTTCCAGATTTTTGGCCTAATGTCTAATGTCCATTGCTCATGTTTCTTGGCCCAAGCGAGTCTCTTCTTATTGTTGTCCTTTAGTAGTGTTTCTTTGCTGCAACTGGACCATGAAATCCTGATTCACGCAGTCTCCTCTGAGCAGTTGATGTTGAGATGTGTCTGTTACTTGAACACTGAAGCATTTATTTGGGCTACAATCAGAGGTGCAGTTAATAGCATATTTCTGAGGCTGGTAACTAATGAACTTATCCTCTGTAGCAGAGGGAAATCTGGGTCTACCTTCCTTGTGGCGGTCCTCATGAGAGCCAGTTTCTTTATAGGGCTTGAAGGTTTTTGAGACTGCACTTGAACTCAAAGTTCCTGAATTCTCTGGATTGACTGACCTTCATGTCTTAAAGTAATGGATCGACTCATTTCTCTTTGCTTATTTGAGCTATTCTTGCCTAAATAGGGCTATCTTCTGTATACCACCCCTACCCTGTCACAACACAACTGACTGGCTCAAACGCATTGAGGAAAGAAATTCCACTATTTAACTTACAAGGCACACCTGTTAATTGAAATGCATTCCAGGTGACTACCTCATGAAGCTGGTTGAAAGAATGCCAAGAGTGTACAAAGCAGTCAAGGCAAAGGGTGGCTACTTTTGGTTACTACATGATTCCATAAGTGTAATTTCATAGTTTTGATGTCTTAACTATTATTCTACAATGTAGAAAATAGTAAAAAATAAAGCAAAACCATGGAATGAGTAGGTGTCCAAACTTTTGACAGGTACACAATACCGTTCAAAAGTTTGGGGTCACTTAGAAATGTCCTTGTTTTTGGAGAGAGAAAAAACATTTTTTGACCATTAAAAATAATAAAATTGATCAGATATATAGTGTAGACATTGTTGATGTTGTAAATGACTATTGTAACTGGAAAATACTGATTTTTAATGGAATATCTACATAGGCATACAGAGGCCCATTATCAGCAACCATCACTCCTGTGTTCCAATGGCACGTTGTGTTAGCTAATCCAAGTTTATCATTTTAAAAGGATAAATTATCATTAGAAAACCCTTTTGCAATTATGTTGGCACAGCTGAAAACTGTTGTGCTAATTAAAGAAGCAATAAATGGCCTTCTAGGCAGAGTTCCTCTGTCCAGTGTCTGTTATTTTGCCCATCTTAATGTTTTATTGGCGAGTTTGAGATATGGCTTTTTCTTTGCAACTCTGCCTAGAAGGCCAACACCACGGAGTCGCCTCTTCACTGTTGAGACTCGTGTTTTGCGGGTACTATTTAATGAAGCTGCCAGTTGAGGACTTGTGAGGAGTATGTTTCTCAAACTACACACTAATGTACATGTCCTCTTGCTCAGAGGACAAAGTGAACAGGTTTTTTGAAATTGCTAATTTATTAAAAATAAAAAGGCAGAAATACCTTATTTACATAAGTATTCAGACCCTTTGCTATGTTAATTGAAATTGAGCTCAGGTGGATCCTGTTTCCATTGATCATCCTTGAGATGTTTCTACAACTTGATTGGAGCAACGGTGGTAAATTCTATTCATTGGACATGATTTGGAAAGGCACACACACCAGTCTACATAAGTTCCCACAGTTGACAGTGCATGTCAGAGCAAAAACAAAGCCATGAAGTCGAAGGAATTGTCAGTAGAGCTCTGAGACAGGATTGTGTCAAGGCACAGATCTGAGGAAGGGTACCAAAACAATTCTGCAGCATTGATGGTCCCCATGAACACAGTGGCCTCCATCATTCTTAAATGGAAGAAGTTTGGAACCCCCAACACTCTTCCTAGAGCTGGCCACCCGGCCAAACTGAGCAATCAGGGGAGAAGGGCCTTGATCCGGGAGGTGACCAAGAACCCGATGGTCACTCTGACAGAGCTCCAGAGTTCCTCTGGAGATGGGAGAACCTTCCAGAAGAACAACCTTCAGGCCTTTATAGTACAGTGGCCGGATGGAAGCCACACCTCAGTAAAAGGCACAAGACAGCCCGCTTGCAGTTTGCCAAAAGGCACCTAAAGGACTCTCAGACCATGAGAAACAAGATTCTCTGGTATGATGAAACCAAGATTTTACTCTTTAGCCTGAATGCCAAGCGATATGTCTGGAGGAAACCAAGCACGATTTATGGCTATTTCAATACACAGTGACTAGATCCTGAGGCCCATTGTCATGCCATTCATCCGCTGCCATCACTTCATGTTCCAGCATGATAATGGACAGCCATATGTCGCAAGGATCTGTACACAATTTTTAGAAACAGAAAAGTCCCAGGTCTCCCACACATGCTCAATGGGTGACATGTCTGGTGAGTATGCCTGCATACTGCATACCCATTGAGCATGTTTGGGAGGCGCTGGATCGACATGTACGACAGCAGGTTCCAGTTCCTGCCAACATCCAGCAATTTCGCGCAGCCATTGAAAATGAGCGGGACAACATTCCACAATCAACAGTCAGATCAACTCTATGCAAAGGAAATTTGTGTTGCGCTGCATGAGGCGGTGGTGACTGGATTTCTGATCCACGCCCCACCTTTATTCCCAGTAATGTGAAATACATAGATTAGGGCCTAATGAATTAACTGATTTCCTTATATGAACTAACTCAGTCAAATTAAATCGCTGCATTTATATATATTTTTTCAGTGTTGTGTATTGTCACACTATGATATGAGACAAGTTCTTAGAGGATTATCTACACAATTATTCTTTTACCCATTGGTCAAAATTTGTTTTTTATTGGGCACCCTAAAGTCATCAAATTGAACCTTTCAGATGATGTCTCAAATTCCCCCTAAGTTATAACTATCAACCCTCCTGGCCACCAGCGCACAGTAAATTGAAACGGAATTGTTTTTAACTTCTGGCTTCCCCACTGACTGTTTTTGTGCAACCCAATACTAGAACTGAAAGCAACGGTAGTGTATGTAACTAAATACACCCGCGTTGCTGAAAAGCACCTAGATAGGTAGTAGCTACTAGCGTACCAACGTTAGCGAAGTTATTCAACAACGTACGACGGGCGAGGAACGGGAGAAAAGTAAAGTGTCAACTTGAAGTAAACTAGCTAGGCAAACGCTATTTCGTCGGACATTCTTTACGTCAACGTATCAAAAGTGAACTTGTTTAGAAGTTTGCAGCTCGTTCGCCACCTGGCCAGTTAACCAACGTTAACATATGGTATTGGTAAAACGTGGAAAAACAACCGCAGTTCGACCTGCGAGAGTTGTGTGACTGGCTAGCTAAGAGGCTGGCCAATGCTAAAACTAGCTGGCTAAACGTGACCGTTACCCTGTTGGGCAGGCTAGCAACTTAGCTAACTTACTAGCTGACGCCCGGTAACGTTAGCGTAGCAAGCTTGCTAGCTAGCAAGCGAGGTGTCAACTCACAAGCGTGTATGATTGGCTATCATTTAACAGTGGATAATTGGCATATACAAATAAAAAAAATCTAAAATAAACAGACTGCAAATGTTCGTCCGGATAGCTAGCTACTCACATTGCTATGGCTATCGATGGCCTGCAGCAGCCGGTCTCTCATCTGCTGCGGAGTTGCTGAGGCCGTTGTCATTGCCTGTTCGGTGCGATCCGGCAGACGGGGGAGGAATCCTCCAACAACGAATAGTGTGGTACTTGTAGACACTCACAGCCCTTTAGGGAGATATGCAAGACACTTGAGCAGCATATTTATCTGATGCATTTACGCTTCAAGGTTCGTATAATGTCACATGGACTGAGAGCTGTGTCAGCCGCCTGCTACTGACTCTTGGGCGCTTTGGAAACTCACCACCAGCTGCTGGATCACAACGGCCTCCTATTGCATTATGGGATGCAATACTCGGCCGTGTCAGAGAGGGAGGAAGAGGCGATGCGAGAGGTTTCACCACAGTTAGAACAATATTTGGTTTCACTCTGTCTAAAATAAGCCCAATGCGTTTCTAAGGGCGTATTTTGGACCTAAGCTTGTCTGCCTTCCCGCCTTTGGGGCAAACGTCTCCCATTGTTAGGGAGGGGACATGGGATCAATACCAAATGGACCCCTCAGTCCTACACCCTATGCACTTGTGGAGATCCGAGAGAATTTGACAGTTTAAGCAATGTGGTAATTGGGCCCCACAGTGGACGTATCATAATACCCATAAAACCTATCCGTCAAACTCTGAAATGGTTCCAATCGTTTTCCACCATTAATTTGACCCATTGTGGATTTTAGAAACACTTCAAATAAGGGCTGTGTTTCGCGTAGGCTTACCTTGGCGTGACGTTTTTGATACCTGTAAATCTCTCTCGGACAGGGTGACTTTTATCAATATATTCGGCTCTATTTAGTCTCAGATTCGAAAATGCTAATTAGCATCAAAGTAGGCATCATGCAAGACTACAAACCACTGCAATCTCTTCTTGCACCTCATCTCTAGCTGACACCTTTATTCACGGACAGTCCACTCATTGGGCGGCAGATTAACGAGGGTGGCATTTTCTGAGGCAATAACAACACATAAAACCTCATTGTGCCCCCCAAAATGAGATTTTTTCTCAACCAGTGGCATATGGTCGTTTTAGGTGAGCACTAATGCCACCCAGCAATAAACAGTGACCACTTTGTCAAAGACGGGAGCAAAATAGCGCCTCTCCAGGGTGCTGTTGGAGAGACACATCCGTCAAACAAACAAAACAAATATTGAACATAAATCACGTAGCAGATACAGGATATGGTAGAAAGAGTATATGGCCCTTTTATGTAGCCTACAGGCTGGAAATAAAATGTATGACAATGTAATGAGACGGACACTTGCAGGTTTCTCCGATCAAATAGCCTAACCTAAACGGCGCCCAATCAAATAAGAAATACGCTGTCATGTTAAACAACATATCCTAAAACAGGACAAGTCAAAGTAAAATTGACAGTATGGAATGGACAATCACAACGGTTGTCCAGGAGTTTCACCCCATTGTCATGATCATTGGTACACGTTTGTATCCGTAATTTTTTTTGACAAGCTGGTCATTGCGAAAAATAAAATGCTTCTTATTTCCCGCTGTGTAAACACATTGCAAACAGCCTCACGATAACTCCTGATAATGTTGGGTAGCTGATATTCAGAGCTTAAATAGCCTAATTGATTAGTCACAGGAATCAGGACTAATAAAGCCAACGCATCGGCCTGTTTTTACAAATGATAGGCATTCATACAATTCCATTGCAGCCGACATGGTAGGCTACACCCCAGTAAGCACGAGCCGTCGTCTTTTTTAACTCTTTTTTTGGTCCTGTCCGGATGTTTTGGTGTTTTACAAAAGGTAGGCTTTACCACCAATCGTCCCTCTAAACTGCGTAGCCCGAGACTGCCACTGGGTGCTGCTGGCAGAACTATCAGCCCACAGAGAGAAGCACGACATTGAACTTCACTCAACTTTCTAGAGCAATGGTCACCCAAACCGGTCGCTCTCCAAGGCTTAAAATAGTCGATCGCCATACATTTCTGGAAGAAACCCAACAATAAAGCCTTGTGTTCCTATGTTTTTTATTCTTCACAGGTTGTTAGCGGTAGGTGCAACCGATTCAGCTGCCCTGCTTGCCGGTTAGGCGAACTGTTGCCATTTTAACCATTTCATGTATCTAAAGGTACAAACTTTGCTTTCCCAGTGTGGCCAAAGAACAAATCAAGTGCACTATAAGCCTACCGCTGGCCAATCGGATGGCTCAGATGACCGTGTCTTCAGTAACGTAGCAGGCATAAAAGAAAGCTACAGCAAGGTTGATACTGTGAGATTTCAAAACTTTTAAAACCACGACTAGAGAGAGACTGTCAACAAATACAGCAAAGAGCTGCTATTTTTACGAGTGAGTTCATGTTTAAGTTCTTACTCAGCACTGTCAACACTTTGTATTCAACACTTTTATAAACGCTACAACACGCACTGCAGCAGTAATGAATGAGTAGGAAAGTGTATCGATAAGCTTGCGTTGTTATTATTAGCGGCGTGGGTATTTTTTAATGTCAAGTAATATTTCACTTTCTCTGGTCATAGGAGTAACAACATGAATTAATGCATGAGGGAGAAATAATGCGGTGCGACTCGAGTTTCGCCATCAGCTGGAAAGACCGTGTCCCTTTTTGGTCGGTGTCAGTGGAGGAAAGGGAGAGAGGAGTGATGTTGAGAGGCGGACCCTCAGCCTACTGAGAGTGACCATCAGATGCAGGCACCATCAACCCAGTACTATAAAAAAATAAAAAGCAAATTGAAATGTATACTCACTCAGCTGTGCTTCACAAGTAATACAACAACGGATCTATTACCGGTGTGATCATATCGCCTACCTCCAATTTTGAAATATATACAGTTGAAGTCAGAAGTTTACATACACCTTAACCAAATATATTTACACTCCGTTTTTCAAGATTCCTGACATTTAATCGTAGTACAAATTCCCTGTTTAAGGTCAGTTAGGATCACCACTTTATTTTAGGAATGTGACATGTCAGAATAATAGTAGAAAGAATGATTTATTTCAGCTTTTATTTCTTTCATCACATTCCCAGTGGGTCAGAAGTTTACATACACTCAATTAGTATTTGGTAGCATTACCTTTAATTGTTTAACTTGAGTCAAATGTTTTGGGTAGCCTTCCACAAGCTTCCCACAATAAGTTGGGTGAATTCTGGCCCATTCCTCCTGACAGAGCTGGAGTAACTGAGTCAGGTTTGTAGGCCTCCTTGCTCGCACATGCTTTTTCAGTTCTGCCCACACATTTTCTATAGGATTGAGGTCAGGGCTTTGTGATGGCTACTCCAATAGCTTGACTTTGTTGTCCTTAAGCCATTTTGCCACAACTTTGGAAGTATGTTTGGGGTCATTGTCCATTTGGAAGACCCATTTGCGACCAAGCTTTAACTTCCTGACTGATGTCTTGAGATGTTGCTTCAATATATCCACATCATTTTCCTCCCTCATGATGCCATCTATTTTGTGAAGTACACCAGTCCCTCCTGCAGCAAAGCACCCCCACAACATGAAGCTGCCACCCTCGTGCTTCATGGTTGGGATGGTGTTCTTCAGCTTGCAAGCCTCACCCTTTTTCCTCCAAACATAACGATGGTCATTATGGCCAAACAGTTATATTTTTGTTTCATCAGACCAGAGGACATTTCTCCAAAAAGTACGATCTTTGTTCCCATGTGCAGTTGCAAACCGTAGTCTGGATTGTTTATGGCGGTTTTGGATGTGGCTTCTTCCTTGCTGAGCGGCCTTTCAGGTTATGTCGATATAGGACTCATTTTACTGTGGATATAGATACTTTTGTACCTGTTTCCTCCAGCATCTTCACAAGGTCCTTTGCTGTTATTCTGGGATTGATTTAAACTTTTCACACTAAAGTATATTCATCTCTAGAATTACAGAACGCGTATCCTTCCTGAGCGGTATGACGGCTGCGTGGTCCCATGGTGTTTATGCTTGCATACTATTGTTTGTACAGATGAACGTGGTACCACAGGTACACCTCCAATTGACCCAAATGATGTCAATTAGTCTATCAGAAGCTTCTAAAGCCATGACATCATTTTATGGAATTTTTCAAGCTGTTTAAAGGCACAGTCAACTTAGTGTATGTAAACTTCTGACCCACTGTAATTGTGATGCAGTGAATTATAAGTGAAATAATCTGTCTGTAAACTATTGTTGGAAAAATAACTTGTCATGCACAAAGTAGATGTCCTAACCAACTTGCCAAAACTTTAGTTTGTTAACAAGAAATTTGTGAAGTGGTTGAAAAACGAGTTTAAATGACTCCAACCTAAGTGTATGTAAACTTTTGACTTCAACTGTATATTTTTAAATGGCCCGAACAACAATGCATTCATTGGTTGGGCAAATCAAGCAAAGCCAATATGCGGTGATAATGTATTGGGTTTATAGCTTACTGCACAAACCTCATTGCTACAGTACTGTTTTTAATGTTGCATAGGCTTACTTAAGTCATATAAAAAATAAATCTGAGCAGTAGATCTCAGCTTGCATTTTGAGTCAAAGTGATCTTGACATTTTATGCATTGCACTGCACTGCTAGCTAGCTTTAGCTTATGCTTTCAGTACTAGATTCATTCTCTGATCCTTTGATTGGGTGGACGTGTTAGTTCATGTTGCAAGAGCTCTGATAGGTTGGAGGACATCCTCCGGAAGTTGTCATAATTACTGTGCAAGTCCATGGAAGAGGGTGAGAACCCTGAGCCTCCTAGGTTTTGTATTGAAGTCAAAAACCTATCGCCGTGATTCGGTATGTTGATTATTTAACATGATTTAAGTCAGGTGTTAGAGCTGGGCTGGGATAAAACCCTATACCCACTCCTGCAATGACAAACAGACCAAAGCAGGAGAATAGTGCTCCAGGTTGAAACAGCTTAACTAATTGATAGGTGGTAAGCCTCAGGCACACCCTGTCACGACTTCAGCCAAAGTTGGTCCCTCTCCTTGTTCGGGCGGCTTTCGACATCGCCGGTTTTCTAGCTGCCGCCGATCTACTTTTCATTTTCTATGTTTTTGTCTTCATTATACACACCTGGTTTCCAATCACTAATTACATGTTCCTTATTTAAACCTCAGTCCCCCCCATGTCTTTGTGATTTGTGAAAACACTCTATAAAGACACTACATGTAACCTTAATAAAATAAAGGAATATCTGCTACGTGTTGGAGGCAGTGTGGACAAATGGGTACTTTATCACATTTTGGCAATGTCTGAAAATCCTGTATTTTTGGTCAGAAATTCTCCATGTTATACAGGACATCACAGGCATTATTATTCAACCCGATCCATGTCATCTCCTCCTAGGTATTGTTCCTGTTGATACACCCCAATCCTCTCCACTTAAATTTATACATGATCTTTTAGCAGCAGCAAGGAAATGCCTCCTCCAGAAATAAAGCTTGTCCCATGTGGGTGTGACACCTACTCCCGCTGCCTGCTAATTGGATTCCACCTGGCGATCTGTTCACCGTCTGCCCTGGCTTGTCTTCCCGTCTGGTACAGGTACCCCCACCATACTCCCCCCTCTCTACCGAGCTTTCGCTCGCCTTCAGCACACAGGCACTGTTGGGGCGAGTGACTGAACTTAATGTCTAGCCCCAAGTCATTCATTTATTTGTCTTGTACATTTTGCTATTTTTTGGGGACTCTGACTCTCTATTGGTTAAACTAACTTTTGGCCACCCATCCTATTCGAACCACCTCTCGCCGGCTTTGTATTCATGTTACCTGATGAAATCGCTGTACAATATGATCCTGTTGCCATCTAATGCACATTCAAATGTCATAAATCAACACTGCAGAGCTCTCCCTGTCCTCTGCCGTGCCTTGATTGTATTACTGTTCATGATACAGTGGGGCAAAAAAGTATTTAGTCAGCCACCAATTGTGCAAGTTCTCTCACTTAAAAAGATGAGAGAGGCCTGTAATTTTCATCATAGGTACACTTCAACTATGACAGACAAAATGAGGAAGAAAAATCCAGAAAATCACATTGTAGGATTTTTAATGAATTTATTTGCAAATTATGGTGGAAAATAAGTATTTGGTCACATACAAACAAGCAAGATTTCTGGCTCTCACAGACCTGTAACTTCTTCTTTAAGAGGCTCCTCTGTCCTCCACTCGTTACCTGTATTAATGGCACCTGTTTGAACTTGTTATCAGTATAAAAGACACCTGTCCACAACCTCAAACAGTCACACTCCAAACTCCACTATGGCCAAGACCAAAGAGCTGTCAAAGGACACCAGAAACAAAATTGTAGACCTGCACCAGGTTGGGAAGACTGAATCTGCAATAGGTAAGCAGCTTGGTTTGAAGAAATCAACTGTGGGAGCAATTATTAGGAAATGGAAGACATACAAGACCACTGATAATCTTCCTCGATCTGGGGCTCCACGCAAGATCTCACCCGTGGGGTCAAAATGATCACAAGAACGGTGAGCAAAAATCCCAGAACCACACGGGGACCTAGTGAATGACCTGCAGAGAGCTGGGACCAAAGTAACAAAGCCTACCATCAGTAACACACTACGCCGCCAGGGACTCAAATCCTGCAGTGCCAGACGTGTCCCCCTGCTTAAGCCAGTACATGTTCAGGCCCGTCTGAAGTTTGCTAGAGAGCATTTGGATGATCCAGATGAGGATTGGGAGAATGTCATATGGTCAGATGAAACCAAAATAGAACTTTTTGGTAAAAACTCAACTCGTCGTGTTTGGAGGACAAAGAATGCTGAGTTGCATCCAAAGAACACCATACCTACTGTGAAGCATGGGGGTGGAAACATCATGCTTTGGGGCTGTTTTTCTGCAAAGGGACCAGGACGACTGATCCGTGTAAAGGAAAGAATGAATGGGGCCATGTATCGTGAGATTTTGAGTGAAAACCTCCTTCCATCAGCAAGGGCATTGAAGATGAAACGTGGCTGGGTCTTTCAGCATGACAATGATCCCAAACACACCGCCCGGGCAACGAAGGAGTGGCTTCGTAAGAAGCATTTCAAGGTCCTGGAGTGGCCTAGCCAGTCTCCAGATCTCAACCCCATAGAAAATCTTGAGGGAGTTGAAAGTCCGTGTTGCCCAGCGACAGCCCCAAAACATCACTGCACTAGATACAGCCCCACTGTATCTGGAAATGTACATATACTGTCGCTAGTCCCAATTCTGACTTGTGCTCTATGTTTCACTGATTTCTGCTCTTGTAAAAGCCTGGATTTTCTGCACGTTAACACTAGAAACGTATTACCTAAAATTGATAAATTGAAAGTGTGGGTTCCTAGCTCCAATCCAGATGTGTTAGTCATTACTGAGAGGTGGTTAAGAAAGAGTATTTTGAATACTGATGTTAATCTTTCTGGCTATAACCTTTTTCGTCAAGACAGATCTTCCAAAGGTGGGGGAGTGGCAATCTTTACCAAGGATCACCTTCAGTGCTCGGTTGTCGCCACCAAGTCTGTCCCCAAACAATTTGATTCGCTGGTTTTAAGTATTAAACTTTCAAATAGCTCTTTGTTGACTGTTGCGGGGTGTTATCGTCCTCCATCATCGGCCTGTACCCTACCTGCCCTAAGCTCTCTCATGGCCCCTTACACTAAGTCTGAATTTGTCCTGCTAGGTGACCTAAACTGGGACATGCTTAAACCACCTGACCAAGTCCTAAAGCTATGGGACTCCCTAAATCTTTCTCAGATTATTACCAATCCCACAAGGTATGACTCCAAACACCCAGAAAAGGCTACTCTTCTCGAGGTTATCCTTACAAATAATCCTGATAGGTACCAGTCTAAAGTTTTCTGTAATGCCCTTAGTGATCACTGTTTTACAGCCTGTGTTCGTAATGGCTGCTCAGTGAAATGTCCTGTCCTGATTAGATGCTTGCTAAAAAACTTTAATGTAAATTTGTATAGAATCAGCTTGATCCTTTCTGTCGAAGAAGCTTGGACTTTCTTTTTTGATATCTTCAGTGATATTGTTAACAAACACGCCCCCATAAAGAAAAGGAGAATTAAAAACAGGTTCAACCCTTGGTTCGACCATGATTTGCAGAGTTACTCCACCTCAATAAGGCCCGGCACAAGCATACTCAGGCTGACTGGCTGTTGTTCAGGCAAATGAGAAATAAGCGCACTCAGGCTATCTGGAAGGCCAAAGTTTTAGTTACTTTAAGGAGCAGTTCTTTCTCTGTGGGTCTAACCCCAAGAAGTTCACAACTGCCCATGTCCCTTAAAGTTGATGATGTGGTGTTACTTACAAGAAGCACATGGCTGAGTTCTTTAATCACTACTTCATTAAGTCAGGGGGAGTGGCTCAGCCATGCCTCCTTGCCTGTCCAACATTTTCTCATCTCCCACTCCTTCCATTTTCTCATCTCCCACTCCTTCTAATGCGACTAGCCCAAATGCTCCTCCCTCTTTTTCCCCTGCCCGCCACAGAGTTTTATCCCTGCAGGTGGTCACTGAGTCCGAGGTGCTAAAGGAGCTCCTTAAACTTGACCCCAAACCATCTAGGTCAGATGGTTTAGACCCATTCTTCTTTAATAATATCTTCTTAGGGCTAGGCCCCTTTTTTCTCAATTCCCGCCTGAATGACGTGCCCAAAGTAAACTGCCTGTTGCTCAGGCCCTGAAGCCAGGATATGAATATAATTTGTACCATTGGAAAGAAAACCCTTTAAAGTTTGTAGAACTGTTAAGATTAAGTGTTAATGTTTGTAGAAATGTAGGAGAATATAACAATAGATATGGTAAGAGAAAATCCAAAGAAAAACCAAACGGAATTCTAGCTCCCAGGATGCAATTCCTATGGCTTCCACAGGGTGTCAGCAGTCTATGTTCAAGGTTTCAGTCTTGTAACTTCCAAAACGAATAAGAAATATCAGTTTTAGTACAGGGACACAGTCTTGGAAATTCTAGTTTGGCGCGCCATGAAGACAAGACGCACCTGCTAAAATCGGTTTCCTATTGAACATACTTCTTTCCGTAAGAAATATTATAGTTTGATTACATTTTAGGGTATCTGAGGAGTAGATAAACGTATTTTGACTTGTTGAAACAAAGTTTAGGGGGTAGATTTTCTGATTCCTTTCTCTGCATGTTGAACGAGTGGATTACTCAAATCGATGGCGCCAACTAAACAGACTTTTGGGGATATAAAGAAGGATTTTATCTAACAAAATGACACTACATGTTATAGCTGGGACCCTTTGGATGTCAAATCAGAGGAAGATTTTCAAAAAGTGAATATTTAAATCGCTATTTGTGAATTTACGAAACCTGTGCCGGTGGAAAAATATTTAGATGTGGGGCGCTGTAATAGCTACTGTAAATCTTTCAAGCTTCTTCTGCCCTTAACCTTGTTCTGAACACCTCAAAAACAAAGATAATGTGGTTTGGTAAGAAGAATGCTCCTCTCCCTACTACCTCCTGAGGGTTTAGAGCTTGAGGTAGTCACCTCATACAAGTACTTGGGAGTATGGCTAGACGGTACACTGACCTTCTCTCAGCACATATCAAAGCTGCAGGCTAAAGTTAAATCTATACTTGGTTTCCTCTATCGTAATCACTCTTCTTTCACCCCAGCTGCCAAACTGATTCAGATGACCATCCTACCCATGCTAGATTATGTAGACATCATTTATAGATCGGCAGGTAAGGGTTCACTCGAGTGGCTAGACCATGCGCTTTACCATTCGGCCATCAGATTTGCCACCAATGCTCCTTATAGGACACATCACTGCACTCTATACTCCTCTGTAAACTGGTAATCTCTGTATACCCGTCACAAGACCCACTGGTTGTTGCTTAGTTATAAAACCCTCCTAGGCCTCACTTCCCCCTGAGATATCTACTGCAGCCCTCATTCTCTACATACAACACCCGTTCTGCCAGTCACATTCTGTTAAAGGTCCCCAAGGCCCACACATCCCTGGGTCACTCGTCTTTTCAGTTCGCTGCAGCTAGCGACTGAAACGAGCTGCAACAAACACTCAAACTGGACAGTTTTATCTCAATCTCTTCATTCAAAGACACAATCATGGACACTCTTACTGACAGTTGTGGCTGCTTTGCATGATGTATTGTTGTCTCTACCTTCTTGCCCTTTGTGCTGTTGTCTGTGCCCAACAATGTTTTGTACCCTGTTTTGTGCTGCTACCATGTTGTGTTGCTACCATGCTGTGTTGTCATGTGCTGCTGACATGATATGTTGTCGTCTTAGGTCTCTCTTTATGTAGTGTTGTCTCTCGTCATGTGTGTGTTGTCCTATATTTTTATTTAATTACATTTTTAATCCCAGCCCCCATTCCCGCAGGAGGCCTTTTGGTAGGCCGTCATTGTAAATAAGAATGTGTTCTTAACTGACTTGCCTAGTTAAATAAAGGTTAAATAAATATAAATAATAATATTAAATGTGTAACAAATTGCTGGGAAAATGAACATGCACTCTCAAAAGATATTTGGTTAGTTCTAAACCGGGAACTTGCTGACATGGAGAGAATTACATCAATCCAGCCTGGCTCTGTATCAGCCGTCCGCGACCGAAAGACCCATGGGGCGGCGCACAATTGTCCCAGCGTCGTCCGGGTTAGGGGGAGGGTTCAGCCGGCAGGGATGTTCTTGTCCCATCGCGCATTAGCGACTCTTGTGGTAAGCCGGGCGCAATGCACGTTGACACTGCAAACTTGAGGGGTGCACCTCATAAATGGGCTTGTTCAACATTGCAGGCGACTGCCGACTGACTGATCTACAAATAACCTTGTATTATAAATAACTATTATTGTTTGTAGATCAGTCAGTCACAATTTATCCATGATACATTGCGCTTTTGACAAGGCCAGTACCTCAGTTACACCAAAGATGATCTATTATATTGAGAAGATAGTCGAGTGACCGCTCTAACAATGGAAATAGATGTCCTCTAAGATGGAAGGCAGGCTGGCGGAGGCAAGATCAGGCGCGACCATTCTAGCCAATGAGAGGGCATATACGTGCATTAACAACAGACACAACTAAGTAGTTTTTCTTAAAGTCACCGGAACATTTATAACAGCCTAAACGAAATGTATATTCTGTCAAATATGCTTCACGTAATTCGACGGTCTCTCATAGACCGCCATACAAAAAAGGGCTTAATCTCACGCGGACAGATTTTGGGCGGAGTAAATCGTCTCGCTTCTCTGGCTACACACACCTGGGTGGAAGGCACCAACAATGTTTTCAATCAAATTTGCTTACAATAACCTACAGACCCTGGTTCGATTCCAGGCTGTATCACAACAGACTGTGATTGGGAGCCCCATAGGGTGGCGCACAATTGGCCCAGCGTCGTTAGTTTGCCCGGTGTAGGCTGTCATTGTAAATAAGAGAGTTTGTTCTTAACTGACTTTCCTAGTTAAATAAAAAATACCAGGTTCTTTCCAGTGACACATGGGAAACTCCCAACGCTGCAGATTAGAGGCAAATTACTAAATGCAGTCTTTCTACAAAAAGTTGATAAATGGTTATCATCTGAGCTGATATGACTGTTTCAGTAGCCATTTTAATACATCATACCGTGTGTGAACATGTTTATCTTCACAGCTACTATACGTATAATGCCCAGCAGATGGAGACATTGTACAACAATGAGTCAACAACATTCAAATGGGTCAGTCACATTGATATGCTTATTTAGATTTTTATTTAATGTCATTTAATTTACAAATAGTAATGCAAAGATACTAAGACAGAAGCCTTCACACAAGAAAAAACATTAGGTACGATTTGAGTAGCAGCTTAACATCAGTTATTTAGCACATAATACAGCCAACTTAGATTTTTTTTGGTCTGTTTTCTCCCTTTTCTATAAAAGCACAATTTAGAGAACAAGAGTTGATCCATTCATTTTAAAGGGTCAGGTCAACAAAAGTACAGGATTGCCAAACTGTGCTGCTGAATGCTAGAATTTGCATATTTGATGAGCATAACTGTGTTCCGTTGCTGTGAGTACAGAAGGTGTAGTATCCAGACATTGCAGTCAAATGCATGTGCAACGTTCAAGTAATCGTACTCGAAAGGAAAATACATTATATTACAATTTAGCTGCCGTTGTATGAAGAAAGGACCACTAGAGTGGGACATCCCCCATTAAATGCACATAGAGGATTTGTAGTTGTCTTTTTGTGGGAACTATTGAATCAAACAATTATGGTCTGTCTGATTCATTAACCCTTTTAACATGTAGTGCCTCTAATAAATAAAACATTTATATTCTGATATTGAGATCTGCATTTTATCCTACTGGAGATGCTTTGAGTGAGCAGGTTTTAGTCACAAGGTTAAATTATATATACACACATTTTTAACCTTTATTTAACTAGGCAAGTCAGTTAAGAACAAATTCTTATTTACAATGAAGGCCTACCTCGGCCAAACCTGGACGACGCTGGGCCAATTGTGCACCGCCCTATGGGACTCCCGGCTGGATGTGATACAACCTGGATTCGAACCAGGGACTGTAGTGACACCTCTTGCACCGAGACGCATCAAGCCATTTTGAGTCATTAGGGGTTATTTTGTCATTCATTACCATGGATAAAGAGTTACCCAGTGCTTCCGCTAGAATTATTTTCAGCATCGGTGGCAACGTTATCGGGGAGGTGGGTGTTTTTTTTTTTTTTAAGGCCCTCTACTTGGCCACAGAGATAAAATTGCCGGTTTAAAGCTAATTTCCTGCAATTCTACACATTTTGTCATGGTGCCGTGAGAAAACATGAGCAGTTTTAAAGCTAATTTACTGCAATTCAACACATTTTACCATGACTTATGCTGTGTTCTTATAATGTTTGAGTCAGTCAGATAGTATAACAAAATAAAATGGGGGCCCCATGCCATGCCATTTTTGGAATTGTAGATTCTCCCTGACTGTCTAGTTTTAATGTGTTAGTTCTCAAAGATGATCTTATTTAAAAAATATATAGCTTCATGATCTTTTCTATATACTTTGTCTGGTTTTGGTAATTTAAGTTAACACAAAACATTTTACCATCCCGAAAAGTAAAAAATGTTGGAGTGGCGGCAACAATTTAGCAGCAGCAGCCGCCATTTACATAAATGTAGGATAAACACTGAGTTACCTCAAGGTATCAAGCAGGAAATGTCAGTCACATGTCAATCTTTATGCGGTAGGTTATGCAGCAAGAAACAAACTGTTAAGATAAAGCAGATTGTGGTTTCCTCATGAATAGTCTCCTTTTCTAAATGTAAAAAATGAATAGACAAGTGCACTGTTAAGTTGATGTAATTCTCAAATCTAACAAAACTTGGAGATACAGTGGGAAATTGGAGTATTTAACTATAATCGTTTGACAGAAACACATTTTAGTAAAGGACAGATATCAAAGTGCTCGAAATAAGTGCATTACTGGAACATTAAATAAGAGTTAAAGGGATGATTTATGAACTCCGGTTTCCTTAATGGTTCACTCGTTGCTATAACTTTTGCCGTAGCACTACACAGCTGATTCAAATAATTACAGCTTGATGATTATTTGAATCAGCTGTGTAGTGCTAGGGCAAAAAACCAAAACGTAAAAGAGGGAACATACAATCCCATTTCTAAATATTTATATTATTGGAAGTATATACAACTTTATATATCTTGTAAAAACTGGTAAATACAGTTGTTATTTGCCCTATATTTGGCAACTATTTAGTCTGGATCTCTGTCGGTTTCAGAATTGGACAGCTCCATTGTCACAGTCATGACGTAAGGGAAGCTGTCAATCGCTGATACAGCCGGGCAGTTAACTTTGAGATGGCCATGCTTGGCTATGTAATACATGTCTGGTGTCAAAAGGGAAGTTGATGGGTTTACAGTATCTTGTGTGGGTGGCAAGGGTCCAGTTCATATTCCCCCAAATTCCTCCTTATTTATCAATTACATGAACGTACACACAAAAAAAAAAAACATCAGAACTTGCTCCATTCTTTTGTAAACGGTTGCTTGTGTAAACTATTAGACAGCTGAATATTAGTGCAAAAATGGTGGCAGTAATAATAGACGTATCAAATCAGTCAGATTTACTACATAAAACACAGAAAACATTGTTTTAAAGAAAAGACGACAACCGATTGTAAAAACACAGGGAGCAATTCGGAGTTGGGATCAGTCTGAAAAGCTTTAGATGAACCGATACTTCTAAGTCAGAAAGACAGAACAGAAGAAGAGAGCCACAGTGACATAGTGCAGCACATTACTCTCAGTGCATATAACAACAATTTTCACATCATATCACATAGATCACAAAAACATTTATACCGAAAAGCAATATAAACAGCCAGTCTACGCACTCGGCAAAAATAATACACTTCAGTGGGCAGCATCTCTAGCTTATAAGCACATACAAGATCATGTATAAGTACGTACCAACAAATTGCATCTACATGTGCATAAAAGGCTGATAACAAAAAGCTGTTGCTTTTGGATTGACAATTCAGTTTGTGTGTGAGGCCTTGCCACTGTTCGAATCAAAAACAAAGACAATTTACCAAACAAGGAAAACATAACATTAAACCACATTTAAACAAAGTCTATTCCACCTTTCTTCCTTAGTCTACAATATAATATTTTGCATGAAAAAAAATAAAACCAAGCTAAACTAGAAAAGTACATTTCCTGAAGAAAATGTGGTGTGCATGATATTTTATTTTATGCAATTGTATATAGTTAATCTAAGTTCTAAAGAATTGGAATTTATACACATTTGCATGAAATAAATCACTCAAACCATAAACCACATGAATATGTGAAAGTTGATTTAGTACCTCTAGGTTTAATGGTTTAAGAGTTACCGTTGGCAATTTATTTTATGCAAATGTATATAATTAAAGTATAAATAAATATTGAAAATATTTTCAAAAACAATCTAAGTTGGGGCAGTCTTCACATTTGGAAATTGGTTTCGTCTTAATTAGTTTAAGTACTAGAGCGAACGGAAGAAATCAAATAATAATAATGAGTACGTAAAAGAGAAAAAGTGTCACTAAACAGAACAAAACAAAAGTAGAAACCAAGTATTAAACATCAGAAGACTACATTGGATTCAGAACCACTCCGGCAGTCAACAGTTCTCATTTTCAGATCTATAACCGATAAAAGTTTTGCATGCTTGACCAGCTGACACTGAACCAACAGATAATTTAAGGAACTCCCTTGTATCTATGGTAAATGGTGATGCTGCATGTATTAACTGTGAACATAGTGAATCCTCTTGTTCCAGCATATTTCGCTATCATATGAGACAAGCATTTAGTTAAACCTTTCAAATAACACAAACTCCAAGATAGCACAAAGGGGGCAGTGCCCCTGTGACAACAATGTTGGACCCCCTTGTTGGCCCCCCTAAATGTGGAGTATGAAATAATTTTTGCATAACAAATTTTTGCTATCGTTCTTTTTTTACATCCATTATTAGACAGTGGCAACGTGGAACACTAATTAAACCCACACATTTACTAGAGGGACATGGTCTTTTGGCTACTAATGCCTGCAATGAAGTGAGGAAAACGATATGACAACAATAACGTCTAATGTAACTGGCCCCTCTAACAGTACAACTGGCCCCAGCTTGGGCCCCCCAGTTGAAAGGGTCTAGAACCGCCACTGGCACCATCATTTGTGTATGCTCACAATGCATTATGTTTTCTGCTACTGTATAAGCTGCACATTAAAGATGCGTAATAAAAGTTGAGTATAATTTCCGCCAGTAGATTTGAAAGTAGTGCTCACAAGCCAAAACGGGTCACCGAAAATTGTGCACAATGATATGTTACGTCCTGCAAAAAGAAAAGAAAAAACCAAAACCTAGGGTTTGAAAGGATTCACAAATTTCTCCACAAGTGACCCCATTTTGATATAATCACACCACTAGTGGTATTTCTTTAAGGTGAATTTACACATCTGGTTCTGTAGCTAGAAAATGACACAGTTAAATAGTGTATATTCTATGATAATAATAGGGGTTGTTTATATACTCTTTGCACAACAAGATGACTGTTCTTACTCCTGTCCATGACACATTGTAATATTAAAGTGTGATATACCACAGCACTCCTTGATGCATGAATTGTGGTACATCCAATGGCTTCCCTATTTCATGCTTACTTCTCCCTGCATGAATTATACTCGTAGCTATGTAGCTTGAAACATGTCCAGCTGTATCTGTTGTGCAGTGAGAAATCTAACTTCTATCCAAAAATACAAAGTTTATAAAAATCACCTTTTTTATATAGACAATACACATATGCTTTAAAAAATACTTTTTTTTTTTTTTTTTTTTTAAACAAGAAGGCAAGTTTGACCGAATACAGGGGGAAACAGGTCCAGTGCACATAACAGTCGCTCAGAGGGGGGATGAAAAAAAGACCAGGGTTCAATGCTCTAAAGTTGTAAGTAAATTGCCAAAAAAATATATATAATTCTGGATAATGTCATGGCTACATCCAAGGGAATTACTCACAAGAAAAGAAAGCTCACCTGACATTGACTACTAACAGGTAAACTGTATAGCCGACATCTACAACAACACTGAAATTCTGACACTATACATCCAGAAAAGCTGGTGGGCAAACTGATGGACTTTTCCAATGACAATGAGTGGAAAACGATTGACACGTACACACACACAAATATTAAATATGAGAGACATTAACAGTACTAAACCAAACTCCAAATCGCATGCCACGTCCCTTGGATTTTGAAGTGAAACACCTAGAGTATGATGTAAGGGTGTCATCAAAAACAATGTGGTCGATGCGGAGGTTCTTATGAAGATGTTGAGATTATGATAGTACTCTATGGCGATGTGATGAAATACATTCTGGTTGCAGAAATGCTGTTCTAATAGAGGCAGTTGAATCATAAAGTCATCCAATTTCAGCAGTAAAAATAAATCAACCTCATCCATGGGAGTCACATATAGGGGTTAATGTTCTTGTATATGCAGCGTAATCCTCAAGTTTCTCTTTTGTCATGCTTTTATACAGTTTCTGCCAAAGCCAACGTGCAGAATATATAATTTGCATTCTCATCTGTGAAGTGTAAGAACCAAACGAAAATGTTCAACAAAAAGTAGCAAATGAAACATTTCAAAATGCTTATTTTCTTTGCTGAAAAAGCTATCAAAATGGTACTGTACAATTCAGCATGGTAGGTACTTAGTTTAGTTTAGGTACTTAGTTATGCCTATTAGATTGCTAATAACTCAGTCTTCAATCAATTAATTTGTTCTGCATAGATACCATATGCAAAGTCCAATTTAAAAAAGATAACTAATTGAAACAAAACATCAATTACCAGGGAGCGAATGTTACTTAACGTAATCACGGTTCTATGATAAGATGAGTGAGGTCCCTCAGTATGTATGGGTACGTCTCCGTTGGTCGTAGTCAATATGGAACTCCTATCAGACACCATCTCTCGTAGACAAACAGGAGCGACAGCCAATAGACCCCGCTCCTTAATAAGGCGCTGTCGCTCCCTCCTGCCTCACTTGTACAAGTATACGTTCTTCCATACGCAGAGTGTGTGAAGGGCAACGAGCTAAGTGACCTCAGTCATTATCATAGAACCAGGGTTAAGTAACTTCACATTCTATTTCAAATAATCGTTCCATCACTCAGTATGGGACTTAGCCAACTCCCGTAAGGCTCGTATACTCTCCAGGTAGTCTAGACAGAATCAACTCTCAGATGTGCTGACTCGAAGCACACATGCCGGTGAGGTCGGTAACATTTATGGAGGAATAATATCCCATAAATATCTCTGAACAGAGATGCCTTCTTAAACCATGCCCATGACACAGCCACACCGCTGGTGGAATGAGCTCTGAAGCCCTCCAGAGGTAGTCGACCCTTGCTATTATATGCCTTATAATAGCCTCCACTTATCCAAAAGGATAAATGCCTGGTCGAGAAATGGGTCTCCCTACACGGGGAAGTCCTTTCAGGGCTCTCATCCTGTCCATGTTGAAGCACAAAATATGTGGAGCACGTGCAGTGGAAACAATGTTCCTCCATGGAGAAATAAGTGGTGGGTGAAAAGCCAACAGCTCTAAAGAGAGGTGATAGAAGCACTACTAATCTTTAAGCACAAAAAAAAAAGGATTTATGTTGAAATAACTGAAAGGATAGCTGTTCAGGGCCTAGTCCGACAGCACCTGCCCCCCTCCTCCTTTTTCAAGAACCAAGAAGTAAATACACTCTGCTCCCTGGCTCTAATAAAGGAGGATGGATGTAGCAATAGAGACGAATTCCCGAAAGCCACCGAAAACAAACATCGGGGCTGATGCCTGCCGTTCCCAAGCAACCCTGTACATCACCCGGGGGAGACCGTGCATGTGCAACAATCTTCCCCAGCCAGTAGGGGTGCGTGCTATAGGTGCCGAGACCCTCGTTCGCCTGAGGGAAGGATGCCCTCTAGCAGCGTAAACGAGGTTTCACCTCTTTCATTATAATAAATGAGCTCTGTGCCGTCGGCGAGGGATGTAACAGAGAAAGGTTATAAAGAGGTATAGTGCACGGGGATGGCGCTTGATGGCAACTGGTGTACTGCCGTCCTGCTCCTGTCTGACCTAAGCAGTACGGAGGGAGAGCAAACACATGGAACAACTGGAACAACATAGCCGGGGAGAGAGCTATGAATGGGGCGGCACTCGGGGGCGAGGTGCGGATCGGATCCCAAGCCTATCACAGTTAACGAGGCCAAAGATAAGCCCCTGTGTAATAGATGGGTAGAACAAACGTAGTAGCATTTCTCTCATACCACAGCGGGGGGAGAGAAGTCTACACTGAACTGGAGAGAGGGTAGGACAGGGAGCACCTAGTGTGTCTACACAGGTGGAAACAAACTAGATTCACTGGCCATCCTGGCCACCAGGGGGCTTAGGAGGGCAGAATTCTGCTGTGACTGCATAGAAGGACTGTTAACCTCCAGGCTTGCTCTGGTTCTGGGGCTTCGCTTGTGTATGGACAGTCGGCTGCGTAGCCAGGGACCCGAGTTTCTTATAGCTTATCCGTTGTCCCCTTCTAAACATCCCCGCGTGGCAGCCCGAGTTGGCGGGGGTTACAGGAGTTCGGGGGCCCTCTTTCCTACGGGTACTGCATGTTGAGTAATGAGTGGGCCCCCTCCCTCCTCCCTATGCGTGGGTACAAAACGATGGGGTTGCTGCATAGAGGATAGGGCTCTAGAAAAGCAGAGACCTGAGTTCCTTATGGCTTATCCCTCCTCCGTTATGCAGGAATGAATCTTCTGCCTGAGAGGGGGCAGAGTCGGACATATGTGAGCTGTGCCCTGTTTTTGTCTGCTGCTGGCCTCTAGGCCGCCCCCACTGGCAGCGATAAAGAGAGCCACTCTTTAAGGATAATAATCACCTTAGACCCACTACAATTTGCATACCACCCCAACAGATCCACGAATCCCACCTGAACAAGAGGAATATGCAGGTAAGAATGCTGGTCATTGACTACAGCTCAGCCTTCAACAGCATAGTGCCCTCCAAGCTCATCACTAAGATCAAAGTCTTGGGTCTGAAACCCTCCCTGTGCAACTGGGTCCTAGTCTTCCCGACGGGCCGAACCCAGGTGGTGAAGGTAGGCAACAACACCTCCGCTACACGGGGGCTCCACGGGGGTACTTGCTCACCCATGACTGCGTGGCCATGCACGTCTCCAACTCAATCATCAAGCAGGCACACTGCCTGCCATCCAGGACATCTACAGCACACATTGTCACAGGAAGGCCAAGATCATCAAGGACCTCAGCCACCCGCTACCATCTAGAAGGCTGAGACAGTACAGGTGCATCAAAGCTGGGACAGGCCATCTGACTGTTAAAACAGTCATCACTAGCCTTAGGTCACTAGCCAGCTACCACCCGCTACTCTACCCGGCACCTTAGAGACTGCTGCTCCATGTACATAGTTATTGAACACTATTTTACCACTGTATATGTATCTACTGCATTTGTTACGAATTCCCTGCCGGTGACTGTTATCAGCACCATACAACCCTAAGCTGCACACTCCACTCCCCTTCCCCCACGACCAGAGCCTGAGAGTCTAGGGGGTACCATAAACCTGCCTCTCTAGCTGTGTGACCTTTGCCCTGACTCTGCAGGTCACACAATACTTGCAGTCTCCCTCAAGTGGCCCATCAACAACTGTACTCACTCATTTATGGACTTGTGGGACGGTGTGCGTGCCCAAAGTGAGTTGTGTGACATGTATATATTATTCTTAATAGTTAGTTGTTACTATTGTTGTATGCCGTCTTTGTGTATAGCTGTATTGTCATATGAGCAGGTAGCATGTACATTTTCATCCTTCACTTTAATAGTCTTGTTGCTCTACTTGTGCTATCAGTTATAGTATTGTGTACAGCGTATTCATTACCTCACTACCATTCCACTATCTTGCCCACTTTTCATCCCAATGTACATTCCCATCTTCCTGTGAATGATTATTTATATTCTGGACTTTGACATTGCTCATTCTGTTGTCTTAATTTCTTTTAACTTTTGGATTATGTGTGCATTGTTATTGTATTGCTAGATATTGCTGCATTGTTGGAGCTAGAAACATAAGCATACTACACATGGCATACTACTCTGGCTATAGCTAGCACCGTGTTAGCCGAGAAGAGCTGTGTTGCTCTTCAGTCTGGAAAGCCTCTTTTGACCGTTGCACTGTGCGGTGTAAACGGTCAGTTTTAGCAATAGCTAGCTAGTAATTCCAGGAATTTGAGTGCTTGCCTTAGTTCGCCCAGTACAAGGAAATACAGTAACCACAACTCCGGAAGAGATTGTTTTGTCAGCCGGGTTATACATGTTACTCAAAGCCTGCCTGACCCTGGAGAACTTACAGTTCAGCTAGCTAGTAGTAGCCCAGTGGGCTAAATGCCTAGCTGTTTTTAGCACTTTGTTAGCTGGAGAGCATGACTCTCAACAGGCTGAAAATCTCTTACGACTGCAGTACCGAGAGGCAAGACCGGTCAGCGTATCCAGCGAGGGTGCTGGTAAGCTAAACGAGGGGAAGTAATGCTACCCAGTGTAGGTAGCAAGAGCTAGCAGAGGGAGCTAGCTCTGAGCGTGTACTGGCCGACGTTAGCTATGGAGCTAGTCCTGGCTTTAGCTAGCTAGCTAGCGTTCGACAGGAAAACCCTGGGCTGTGTGTGTGCTGCTGATGCTTAGCTGTGTAGCTAGAAGTCCTGTCGGTAGCTTGCTAGCGTTCAGCTTGTGGGTTAGTCGTCTAGCTATTGCAAGCTCACTGGAAAGAGATAGCCATAACTCTGTTGGAGTGAGCTACAAGCCTAGGGTGGCACGCTGAGCGTTGCTCTATAGGCTAGAGAGTCTCCCAAGACCGCAGTACCTATAGGCAAGACCGGTCAACCTGGTCAGCGAGGCCGCTGGAAAGTTAGGCAGGAGGAAGGGATGCTACCTACGCCAGGAGATAGCTCTAGTCGTGTGCTCACTGACGCTTAGCTGTGTAGCTAACTAGTCCTGGCGTAGGAAGCTAGTTTTCACTCCAAGGGTTAGTAACCTAGCTGGTGCTAGCACACTGCTAGCTGAAGAGAAGGTACATTCTTTGTGAGCTAGGGTTAAATTTGCCTGAAGCAGGACCATGCCAAGTTTCTTCCTTCCTCATTATGAATAAGCAGCAGGAAGCGGTAGCTAGGTGTGCTGGTAGGGTAGAACTAGCTGTGTGTCGCTGGCTAGCCAGAGACAGAGGAAATTGTACTTTCCGGTAAAAAGCTAAACACTCTCGACAAGAAGCTGGATTCCTACACTCAACAGCGAACCACACGGGTTCACCTATCAACAGTTTAGCAGAAAAACAGTAGTCCAAGTCGATGCTGAGGAGAGTATATTAGCAGTATTACGAAGTCGTAACGAAGAATGAAAAGTGAGGCAGGAGGGAGCGACAGCGCCTTATAAAGGAGAGGGGTTCCCCTTATTGGCTGTCGCTGCTGTCTATGACAGACGTTGTGTGATAGGAGTTCCTTGTTGACTACACCCAACGGAGATGTACCCATACTGAGTGATCAAGCGATTATTTGAAATAAAATATCTAATTCACAAGTAGCAACTACAAGGGCATCAGAAATGTGATACCTCAGCTCTTTCTGTCCATTTCTATTTGGCTGACAAGTGAAATACAGTACCACGTCAAATATGAAAAGCAAAATGGTAACAAGTGAAAAGCAGTGGATAACAACATAAGTTGTGATAAACCTCCCCTAGTTGTGTTCAACTTGGTCCTCTTCTCACACTAGTGCCAATTTGATTCAGGCCATCGGAAAAGAAACAGTGATGCTTGATAAAAGTTTGCACTTCACTACTTAAGAGTCTAAACAAGTTTCACAACAACCTGCATTTTTTTTATGAAGAGTTGAGATAGCTTTCCATATCATGTACTCTTATAAGGCAGAATCTTATCACTCACGGTGATTCGTTCAGATTTCATTTTTTTAAAATATTGTTTGCATCTGAAAACCAGCTACCATTGGTGGCATATTACAGCTGAAATGTAATTTCATGCATAAATTGCCAAAGTGACGGTAGGCTGACATCCTTAAAAAAAACTGTTTATCTACAAACAGGATTCTGAGTGATTTTTCAAGGTTTGTTCAACTGGAATTTAGGCTTTACTTCAGCTGCCCTGGAAAATCATAAGCTAAAGGAGAGGATTATAACTCCTAGTTGTTCAACAAAGTAAACCGCTTAGATGTTGACCAGCACTAATACATGTTGTACAAACCTGAAATGCTGACACAATTGATGGATTGAAATTAAAATGACAAGTTCGGAAGGGAACCTAAAGTAAAATACTGGTCAACTTCGGGGCAAAAATCAGAGCACCAATAAATACAACTAGTGTGAGTTAATGACAGCGAGGTTAAGGGCATTGACGGAAATGTAACTGGCAAGATTAGCCATGAGAGGGCGGTTCTGAAAAAGCAGATGGGTGATTTATATGAGCTAAGACATGCTAATCTAATATGGCAGGTGAGAGAAAGATAAACAGTTTCCCCTGCAGACATGATTTGAATCAGTTAATGTCTTCAAATGGGAGGGGAGACCAATGTAGTGTTGTAGCCCCTACTGTTTTTCTTTACAAAAACCAAAGCATCCAACAGAAAGGCTGGCAGGATGCATGTGGTAAAATTTAAAAAAATAAAAATAGTTAAGGGATGAAGAATGGAAAGCACAAACTAGTCACTGCAGGACCATAAGCTCAATATCCACCAGATATGACAGTGTTGCCATTCATCTTTCCCATTCTGAAGAGAGAAAGCAAACTGTGTCAACCATTTCTTGACAAACTAATTTCCCTACTACCTCACTATCCCATAGCTTAGAAAGGGGTGGCTGGTGAAGGGAGGTGGGAGTGCGGGATGAACACACTTCACAGCTGCGGCCTCGTCTCGGGCTCCCACACCCCAAAAGTAGCCCTCTTCCTTCAGACACAAGCCCTCAACCCCTCAGGCCGGGTTTCACCGACACAATAGGTGGCTTTGGCAGCAGCTCTACAGCCGGTCCATCCGAAAGGCGTCTTCAGTGGCAGGGTCAGTGAGGACCATGTCAGGGTCATTGAGCATGTGCAGCCCGTCCAGGGTCAGCGGGTCGATCTTCAGCTCGTCTAGGGGAAACTGAGAGTCCGCATCGAAGCTGATGTCAGCCGACAGAGAGCTAGAAGACAACCCTTTGGACAGTCTGGGTGGAGACTCTCCTGTGGCTAAAACACACATGGATAGAGATGAGGAGAGGTCAGAGTCTTCCAGTTGCATTTACTCCACATAAAGAACAGGATCTCATTAAATATTTCAAGGAATAGCCAATAACTACAAGTGAGTGCCAAGCAAAATCAAATCAAAATAAATGCAGAAAACCTCTACTTTTCATGAACTTAGCTAAAGTTAGGAACGGAGGTACAGTCATGACTGAAATTATTTGCACCCTTGATAAAGATGAAAAAATTATACAAATATTGTACTATATTGTATGCTCCAAAAAAACATTGTGTGTTAAAATATTTTGTTTTAACAAATAACACATTTTTCTCAAAAAGATAGGGGTGATAATTATTGGCACCCCTGTTTTCAATACCCCTGGCACCCTCCCCTTCAGAGGATAACAGCATGGAGCCTTTTTCAAAAATGTTTTGTGAGATTGGAGAACACATTGGGAGGGATCTTTGACCATTCCTTCATACAGAATCTTTCTAGATTCTTGATATTCTTTGTCTGCACTTATGGACTGCCCTCTTCAATTCAAACCACAGATTTTCAATGTGGTTCAAGTCCAGAGAGAGATGTTTATTTTGTGGTCAATTAACCATTTCTTTGTGGAATTTAATGTGTGCTTGGGGTTATTGTCTTGCTGGAAGATCCACATGCGACTAAGTTTCAGCCTCCTGGCAGAGGCAATCAGGTTTTTGGCTCAAATGTTGGTACTGAGTAATGTTCATGATGCCGTTGACCTTAAAGGCCCAAGGAAGCAAAATAGCCCCATAAAAATCAAAGATCCATCACTGTCTTTTACAGTAGGTATGGGGTTCTTTCATCCTTCTTTCGACGACTGGTGAACATGGCCAAAGTACTCTATTTTCATGTCATCCGAAAAAAGTAAGTGCCTGTTGTTTGCTAAACGGCATTGGCACTTGGATGGAACTGCTGACGGGTGAGTTCAACAAGGCTCCCGTTTGCAACGAACATGTTACTTAGTAACAATTTCCGTTGAACGATTTAAATGAATAACAAATGTTACGGTGAAGCCACATTTTGTGTGGATTACTGTGGCTTTATAGCAGCAATATTCAAACTGCAAATTACTTTGCTATTCTTACTACATGTAATAGAAACCATATATGTCAGAATTATTATTTGTAGCGGCAGTTTAGACCTGAAACAGACATGTTCGACGCACACTACCTTCTCATACTGTTAGCTAACGTTCTCAACGAACAGAAGACAAATGGAATGCGTTAGCTAATGATTGCAAACGTTCGCAAACTATTTCACTTGCTGAACGCACCTCAGATCAGGGATTATTCTGCCATTGAAATCCTCAGGCAGTATAACAAATGGAAATACATTTTCTGGATGGAAAAACACTTTCATTGTAAACTTAAACAACTAAAACCAGATAGTGCCTTTAAAGTGTTCAGACCCCTAGACCTTTCCACATTTTGTTACGTTACAGCCTTATTCTAAAGTGTAGCAATCTACACACAATACCCCATAATGACAAAGCAAAAACAGGTTTAGACATTTTTGCTAATTTAGTACAAATACAAACCAGATACCTTATGTACATACATTTTCAGGCATTTTGCTATGAGACTTGAAATTGAGCTCAGGTGCATCCTCTTTCCATTGATCATCCATGAGATGTTTCTACAACATGATTGGAAGATCCACATGCGGCTAAGTGGTAAATTTAATTGATTGGACATGATTTGGAAAGGCACACACCTGTCTAAATAAGGTCCCACAGTTGACAGTGCATGTCAGAGCAAAAACCAAGCCATGAGGTCGGAGAAATTGTCCATAGAGCTCCGAGACAGGATTGTGTCGAGGCACAGATCTCCAGAAGGCTACCAAAATATTTCTGCAGCATTGAAGGTCCCCAAGAACACAGTGGCCTCCATCATTCTTAAATGGAAGAAGTTTGGAACCACCAATACTCTTCCTAGAGCCGGCCGCCCAGCCAAACTGAGCAATCAGTGGAGAAGGGCCTTGGTCAGAACCCGATGACCACTGACAGAGCACTAGAGTTCCTCTATGGAGACAGGAGAACCTTCTAGAAGGACAACCATCTCTGCAGCACTCCACCAATCAGGCCTTTATGGTAGAGTGGCCAGATGGAAGCCTCTCCTCAGTAAAAAGGCACATGACAGCGTGCTTGGAGTTTGCCAAAAGGCACCTCAAGGCTCTCAGACCATGAGAAACAAGACTCTCTGGTCTGATGAAACCAAGATTGAAATCTTTGGCCTGAATGCCAAGCGTCACGTCTGGAGGAAACCTGGCACCATCCCTACGGTGAAGCATGGTGGTGGCAGCATCATGCTGTGGGGATGTTTTTCAGCGGCAGGGACTGGGAGACTAGTCAGGCCCAGCCAGAGCCCGGACTTGAACCCGATCTAACATCTCTGGAGAGACCTAAAAATAGCTGTGAAGCAACACTCCCCATCCAACCTGACAGAGCTTGAGAGGATCTGCAGAGAAGAATGGGAGAAACTCCCTAAATACAGGTGTGCCAAGCTTGTAGAGTCGTACCCAAGAAGACTCGATGCTGTAATCACGGCCAATGGTACATCAACAAAGAACCGAGTAAAGGGTCTGAATACTTATGTAAAATGTGATTTTTACGTTTTTTTTATTTTTAATAAATGGGGTATTGTGTGTAGATTTAGGGAAAAAGGCACCGTATGAAGAAAAGATCATGAAACTATATATTTTTTAAATAACAATCTTTGAGAACTAACAATCACCAAAGCTAGACGAAAAGGTAGAATTGAAAATTCCAAAAACAATGAATTTAGCAGTCTAGATTTTGTTATTATGTTTGAGCAAAATAACACAGCATTATCCATGGCAAAATGCGTAGAAGAGCAGGAAATTAGCTTTAGAACTGCACAAATGTGTCTCAGCTCAATGAAGGAATTTTTTGAATTTTAGGAAATTTGCTTAAAAATGCTAACATTTCTCTACACCACAAAGATGGGGGTCTGAATTATTATTATTTGTACTTTTTCAGCCAGGTTGATGGGCCTACCACGCCCCATACCCAAACCACCACCTTATTTGCCCCAGAAAGAAATCCTACAAATGACATGAAAGTACAGTTCTTTGGATCACAAATACGTGCAAGTGATCGGCAGGTGATCAGTGAAAAGAGTTGCCATGGATTGAGTAGCCCGGCGAGGTCATTTGTTTGATAATTTTTTTGTTTAGACGTGCCTTTTTTTATTTGTCCCCACAAGAACAAATGGGTTGGGCTGGCCGACTTAGATGGAGCTCGCCCTGGTAAGTACTTTTTCTTCCTAGGTAGATACACTGACAACATCAGTCCGCTTAAACATTCAGAGGGGTTATGGAACAGCTAGGCGTGCCTTGGACCTGTAGACATAAGAGTTAGAGCCTTGTATGGAGAGAATGTTTACATTGACTGAACTCTATTCCACTGCCTAGCCTTACTGAGGCTTGAGTGAGCCACCTGGTGAGTCAGAATAATACCTGTGAGAATGATGTTGGGGATGTTGCCATGGCTACTGTAGCCCAGCTGCTGCGAGTCTTGCAGGTTGCCGTGGCTTCCCGTCAAACCCATCATGGCTGCTTGGGAGTAGTTGAGGGTTGAGCCCTGGCCGTATAGACTATTGTTGTCGATCATGTTGAACTGTTCCAGCTGTTCGAGGAACAGAGAAAACAGCACATCAACATACCATGAGGTTTGCCAACACTCAGCAACAAGGGTTCATTTCTATACACAAATGGTCAATATAAAGATATAGTACAATGGAAAAAAACTGGAGGCATATTATTCTATTGTGTTTTGTTTCCCAAATATTGTCAGAATGGATCAATAGATAGCCCATCATATCAAAAGTGTCTTATCAAATATAAAGATCCCGTTCAAAGAAAAAACTGGAGACCTGTTACTATTGTGTTGTGAAGCAAAAATATTGGAAACTATTGCCATGTAAAAAAGTATCTAATATTAGCTTGCTTTTTTTTGTCCTGAGGTAGACTGTTAAACTTAACTTACCTGTTGGGAGAGAGCACTGGTCTGTCTGGATGAGAGTTGCTGGTCATAGAAGTCTGCAAATACACTGCCCAATATGGAGTTGTGCTAGAACACAAGCATATCCCCTCTTTTTGTTAAAAACGACACCAGGATATTAATCCACAAGTATAAAATACGGGAGAAGAGCAGACACAGAGAGCATTTGAATCACACCACAACTCTGTAAATTAATGATTTCACAATTCATAAGACATTCATATCAAACGATTGGGTTTTGCTTTCCACTGAGGTCCAGGCAACACAGAAAACACTGCACACATCTGCAATCCTGCAAACAAACCATAACATACTGTAGCCCAGTCTAGATAAAGCATGACACAGTACAAGCACAGCAGGATTCATGTTTCACAAGCCCATCAATTAATTCACTGTGCATTCAACCTCAATCGCATCCATTAGTTGATTAAGTCATCATAGTAACCGCTCCAGATCTATGCCCATCTCATCTTTCAAGACGACTCTACAGATCAATTGCATTTACCTCTTGTTTTTCTGATGTTCATGTAAGTGCCCAACCAGCCAATATGTCAACATGCACTGAATACTAGGACCTACTTGAAAGCACTTAATACATGTTATCAACCCACAACCAATAATGTTGTAGGGAGTCTTTCAAAAGGGTTGCGGTTACCATGTAAGCCTTGTACTGAGAATTCTGATTAACTTTAAATAAATAAATACAATGACATGAAATAAAATGAAATCATATGGAAATCCATTTTCTGAGTAAAGCTAAAATTTACAAAACATTCAATCATCCAGTAATGCTCTTAAAGTTTTAATTGCATATCCTTATTAAACCCGAAAAGAGTATCCTCTTTCATCGTCCGCGCCTTAATGCATAAATAATAGGAGCATTTTCAAAGGCAGACTCAGCAAGGCAGCCTTCGCCATGCCCCTTTAAGTTCAGAATCACATTATCTGTGCCCTGCCAAAAGAACATGATAATAGCACATGGACTGTCAGCTACACTGCATATAGCCATCTAGACGAGAGAAAGAATCGATGGGCAAAGCCAACAGAAGCACAAACGAATGAACAAATTTAGCCAGTAGCTACTCAATGAAAGATTTCCCCTAACAAGAGATGACTTAGTCGTTCAATGTTGTACGTTTAGGCCTATATTATACATTTACATTGAACTTACAATGTACATCTAGCCTACAGGCCCTTGTAGAGGTACCCTGCTCCTTCTTGAATTTTCACAATAAAGAAGTGATTCAAAACTCTAGCAAGGATAAAAGGCGGCTCAGGTGGCTTAAGTGTTAACTACTAAGTACATTTTCCTTACTCACCTAACTAGCTAAAGTGTATCAATTTAGCGACTATGCTACGAGGCCACTTAGGATGCAGACACAGAGAAGCAGCAGAGGGGACGGGGTCAGTGACACTGCGAGACACGACGATGGGGGTGGCAGGGGGTTGATGACACAAGAGCAGCCAGTAGGGGCAGCCAAGGGGCCCAGCTGGTGACGAAAACAGAACTACGATGGAGGAACAGTGTATACAGTCAGCAGGTTTTGGTCACACGCCCTTACTTGAGGCGAGCCTCCAGGTGAGAAGCCTTGATTGGAGACTGGAGAGGTTGGAGACTGATTGGCTGAAGACCCAGCCCTACTGCGGTACTGTTGGGGGAAAGAGCCCTAATACAGGACATTTTAGTTAGACTGACTGACCCTTCCGAGAAGGTATGCTGTGTGTGTCCCAGCCTGCCTATGAGGACACATACACACAGAGGATGGGGCTCATGCCTTTGCTAAAGATGCCCTGTATTAGTTGACTTGTACCATCATCGTGGCCTTGATTTAACCTAACTGCATAAAGAGACCAGAATTAGGCTAACAAACAAATGTTTTAATGGAATCCCTCTCAGACTCTGTGGCTTCAATGATCATCAAAAGTAATGTTATGTAAGGGTTTGTTCCTCCTTTAGGGTGTGTACTGTGCAAATAGCTGACTCACTAGCTAGCCATTTGGGGTCATTCTTCAACAAGATAACCGAGTAATCAACTGGCATTTACAGTAGTAGCTCTCTCCTCTCTGTGTCTTCTGCTCAAGACAAGAGCACTGAAATCCACTCCCACGGGATCCAGCACATCACCAGTACAATGGTCAAATTCCATGTTCGCTCAATAGAAGGTTAGTTGACTGTATATGTTTACCCAACAGAATCTGAGTTGACACATGATCCCCCAATGTGAGGTGATGAATCACGTCAGTATTGACAGACACTCATATTTTATCTCTCAGTTCACTAGCAAGGTGTACAGTATGTGGGTCTTTCTATAAATAAAATGGGACATTTTAAAATGATTTGAAACAAAAATATGCTATCCATTCATGTTTTTGTATGTTCTTATGTCTGAGAATTAACCAATGATATCAGGCCACACCCGGCCATGGTAACAGACACCTGTGTGTTCTTTGACACTTTATAAATGAGTGACCCGCAGTGTTTGTCATTATACCCTGGCGAAGAAAGCTTGTCTGTCGAAACGTTGGTGATTTAAATGATTGCATCTGAGCTCCTAGAGTGTGCGGCTCTCCTTTTCTTTTCCAGGTGTTCGACTCCGCTAGCCAGCACCTCTGCTAAACAGGTGGGCGTTTCTTTCGCCTCCAGATTGAAACAAAAATAAAAAGGATTTTCATGCAGTTCCACATACTTAGAGGAATAGTTAATACATTACTCCATCTATACAACAACAGGCCTAGGACTATACATAAGCAGGGTTCATACAGACATTGGCAAGTCAAATTCAAGGACTTTCAGGGACTTTTTCCAAGCACTTAATTGTAATTTTCAAGGACCTCAATCTATCATTTATATTATGAACTGGGTGGTTCGAGCCCTGAATACTGATTGGCTGAATGTTTTGTATAACACGGGTATAACAAAACGTTTATTTTCACTGTTCTAATTATGTTGGTAACCGGTTTATAATAGCAATATCTCCGTGTCGTGTCGTACAAGAACAGCCCTTAGCAGTGGTATATTGGCCACAGCCCCTCGTGCCTTAATAGTTATACCATGACATTGTTGAATACTCGTTTCTGATTGTCTTGAAGAGAGTGTGCATTATGTAAGGGATAATCAACGAGGGGCTATGGAAAAGAATGAACGGCGTGGAAGGTGTATTCCACGACACGCTAGCAGAGTGGAACTAACCTTCCACGGAATTGCATTATTTTCCAGAGAAAGCATTGAGCCCCGAGTTGATTATCCGTTTTATACAATGGCTATAATTGAACACATTTGAACAGTAGAATTCAATGGCTATTTCATTCTTACATGTTCTGTGCTTGAGCTGCTTTTGAAAGCAAAAGTAAAATTGAAAACATTATTGGCATTGTTGAATTCGATGTTCATAATAGCAAGCTAAGACAAATAGTTTGATTAGCTAAACTAGCAAGTCTGTTTGGTTACCATAGCAACTACTGTAGCTCTCTAGTAAACTAGCTTGCTACATAAGTGGACGTTGAACACATTTCTACCTGCAAATGCAAATGAACACATTTCTTGCAGGCAAATTTGTTAAATTATAGCCATGGTATAATTGGGATAAACAACTCGGGGCTCTATGCGTTCTCTGGAAGGTTACTTCCACAACGCACTAACACACCTCCCACATTGTTCATTATTTTCCATAGAGCGCATAGCCCCTCATTGATTATCATTTACTAATAGATTTTTCTGTAGCCTACACTATGTGGCCCGGCGCAGGCACACAAAATAAACCCATGACTATCGGTAGCATTAATCTCACCATTTGAATCTCACCATAACTATTTTTTTATAATGAGAAAGTCCCAAAAAACGGGTTCTTTTTTTAATGGAAGGATTTGTATGGAAAGCCAAGTTGAAGCCAACAGATATTGTCGTCCTCATAATAACCGCCACATGGTTTAATCGCAACAGAGTAGCAATACCCTTCAATTGAAGCAGCGGGAAACAAAGGAAAGTGGCCACATCTCTCACAAAAACTGATCAGAAATGAAATAACAGATAATTATAAAGGAGTAGAATAACTTATAATTTGGCTACAATAATTACAAGGACTTCTCAAGCCCAAATTGTGGAAAAGTCTGATTTTCAAGGTAGGCCCAGTACTTGAATTTCTGAGTTCCAAATTCAAGTAAGCTTCTTCAAGCACCTTGTATTGTTTAAAATTGCAGGTGTAACATGGAAAACAAAATGCATTTATGTTATTTCATTGCCAGATCATGTAAAGACGCCCACCAGGCTATGTAATTTGTTGTCATTATATCCAGAATATTTTATAGGAATAGCGTTGGGTGTTGTGCAATAGTCTATCCTACACAATTGCACACAGTAGACTCTGTCCAATTCGAGGCACAAAAACATATGAAAACATTACCCTGATTATTTCTCCGTGAAATCTAACAAGACCCTGCTGTAAATCAAGCAGAAAACAACAGATGATCAACATCAATTCTCTAGGGATATTCAACCCAGCGTGGATCAAGGCTGTATTCACCGGCATAACGAATGGGACACAAAGATATTCTGTACATTCCTTTCGAACACCTTTTTTTTCCAGCAGTCGGGCTGTTGTTGCATCACAACAGCTGCTCGCCACTTGACTGTCATTCAGAAAATTACTTCCTGGATCAGATGATGTGTGAAAATATCACGGCGTAACTAATCAGCTGGACACCAAATTCGCATCCAACAAGTATTATGCATAATTATTGAAGAACCATGTTAATGACAGTATCGATTTAGGTTTTAAGCATCAAGGTAAGGTGACTCTTGGTTAGAAAAATGCGATTTTTCAATCGCATTTATTATTTTGGATTTGTGTTCCCGTAAACTGTTTTCACCCCGTAACATAAGGAGACTAAATGTTACGTAGTTACACTGCATTTCTGAGATCTCTATACAAAGAATTGACCGACAGCTAGATTCAGTATTCTTACAGGGTTTAAGTTCAATGTCTATTTTACCTGTAACGCTTAATATAGACAACGACAACTTAAACTGCCATAAAGTCATGTTTTATCTCTCACGATTTTGGACAAATCCGTCAAGACACCAACCATGATAAAGGGATAAACATAGGTTTTAAATAAACTTGTGAATTTTACTGAATATAGCTATGATCCCCCTTATATCTTAATGTAATGACATGAAAATGACATAAAAAATTGGCAGATTATTATCAATGACTTATCAACAGCTGTAACAAGTTGTCCAGTGTTGGAAATCCTCACTGGTACCCTAACTTACAGAAAGACCTATGTATGGGTTGCTCAATAAATTATGCAGTGAATTAAGAAATAAGTGATGCTATATAGTTGAAGCAGATGCCTCTACTACAGCCATAAAATAAAAGTAAAAGGGTTAGCAATAGAATCAGACACATCAAGTTTACATAAAAATAGAATAACTTGTCACGATAGAAAACTGCACTCTGCTAAGAGGTAGTATACAGTATATGAACACACTTGCAACAGAAACTGATGCATTCGTATTGTAATACTATTCAATGAACCATCTGCCTACACATGGGCACTAAAATCTCCAAGTTCAGCACGGTTGGGGCGATGCTAAAGAAATGTTTGACACTTAAATTCCAGAGCATTTCTCTACCGAATGCTCCTGCAGCAGAAAAAAAACAACTTTAAGAAGTAGGCTAGTTCCTTTGACCTCAAGATCAAACCAAATATAGTTGAACAGGAAAAAACTAAATTGTGTTCCATAGTGTAGGAACACTAAGTGGGTTTGAGCGCTATATTGTCCTACGGACATAGTGTAGGATAGGGAAAAGTTTGAAGTGGGAAGGGTTTGAGTAGGTAAGCTTACCGAGTTCATATCCATGGAGTTCTGTGTCTGGATGGAGGAGGTGTTCAGAGGGGAAGGGAGCTGGACCAGCCTGGTCAGTCCTTGAGCGGCTTGCTGATGCTGCTGCTGCTGAGAGGAGGACTGGCTGAAGAATGCATACTGGGACAACTGCGCTTCCAGAGTCATGGCATCTATGGTCTCCGCCTGAGACAGATGGACATAGGGGTTTGAAATTAGTCAGTGGGGAAAAGGGAGAATTATGTCTACAAACTGTGATAGAAAATAGAGTGATAGAAAAATCTACTCCAATCCTCCATTCTCTTACCTTTTAGTCATTTGGCAGGTGCTCTTATCCAGAGCAACTTTAAGTGCATTCAAATAGGGAGGATACAACTACAGAATACAATAATTGTCAATACACAAGGAAGGTTCTTTAGAAATATGTAACAATCACAGTGCTATGGGGGTAAATTACGGTACGTGCTACCTGGGCGAGGGTGAGCGGTGGTGACAGGGTGGGGGAGAGCTGTAGGGACTGGTGCTGGTGGGAGTCCTGGTTGACCATGTTGTCCTGCCTGCCTTGCTGGGAGGTGGTCTGTCCTGGTGGGACACAAAACAGCCAACATCCCCTTGAGAATTCCCACAGTTTCATAGAACGCTAGAGCAATAGAGTCATAGATAGATACATTTTGGCACCATACGTTGGCACCAGATACATCCTCACATATTTGGTGCCTCTTTTGTTGCCACATGAAAAATCGGAATTTCAAACATGGTTTGCAAAACTATATCTATCTAACAATATCTATTGTTCTGGAAGGTGGAGGACAGAGGTCACCTTGGCTGGTGGAACTGAAACTGTGTGAGTGGCTGGGGACCATGTTTCCCGTGCTGTTGGAGGCGCTGAGGGTGGAGTCTTCTGGGTCCAGGGGGGTGGGCAGCGGAGGGGGGAACTGGATATTGGTCAGATCAGGCAGGGAGCCACCGCCCGTGTCGTGGGCTGATGGCATCAGTGTTGCGGTCAGATCCTGATCCGGAGACGGGAATATACTGAAAACAGAAAAAGAGTTGATCAGTATCCCCATGATGATAGTTGAGGTAGTATCAATGATGTATATCAACCCTGGATTGCTGATGCTATGTATTGGCCAATGAGAGGCTTTGACTCCACCGGTCAGCCATATTGGTACTCCTCAGAAGAAGTCCCTCCATAGGAATGAATGGAATTCTACAGTATTTCAATTAAAATGACAAAATTACATGTATTTACAGGGCCTTCAGAAAGTATTCATACCCCTTGACTTATTCCACATTTTGTTGTGTTACAGACTGAATTCAAATATATTTTTTCTCACCCATCTACACACAATACCCCATAATGACAAAGTAAAAAATTGTTTTTTGAAAATGTTGCTAATTTATAGAAAATAAAATACAGAAATGTCTAATTTATATAAGTATTCACACCCCTGTGTCAATACTTTGTAGAAGCACCGTTGGCAGCGATTACACCTGTGAGTCTTTCTGGGTAAGTCTCAATGAGCTTTCCACACCTCACCTGGATTGTGCAACAATCAGCCATTATTCTTTTCAAAATTCTTCAAGCTCTGTCAAATTGGTTGTTGATCATCGCTAGACAACCATTTTCTGGTCTTCCCATTTCAAGTAGATTTAAGTCTAAACTGTAACTCTGCCACTCAGGAACATTCACTCTTTTCTTGGTAAGCAAATCCAGTGTAGATTTGGCTTTATGTTGTAGGTTACTGTACTGCTGAAAGGTGAATTAATCTGGTGGAAAGCAAACTGCAAATAGTCTGGGTAGCCATTTGATTAGCTGTTCAGGAGTCTTATGGCTTGGCGGTAGAAGCTGTTAGAAGCCTCTTGGGACCTAAACTTGGCGCTCCGGTACCGCTTGCCGTGCAGTAGCAGAGAGAACAGTCTATGACTAGGGTGACTGGAGTCTGACAATTTTTAGGGCCTTGACACTGCCTGGTATAGAGTATAACATGACAAGCATACCCATAACATGATGCAGACACCACTATGCTTGAAAATATAGAGAGTGTTATTCAGTAATGACCCAAACATAAGGCTTTGTATTCAGGACAAAAGTGAATTGCTTTGCCAATTTAGTTTGCAGTATTACTTTAGTGCCTTGTTGCAAACAGGACGCATGTTTTGGAATATTTTTATTCTGTACAGGCTTCCTTCTTTTCACGCTGTCAATTAGGTTAGTATTGTGGAGTAACTACAATGTTGTCAATCCATCCTAATTTTTATCCCCCGATCACAGCCATTAAACTCTGTAACTGTTTTAAAGTCACCATTGGCCTCGTGGTGAAATCCCTGAGCGGTTTCCTTCCTTTCCGGCAACTGAGTTAGGAAGGATTCATATATCTTTGTAGTGACTGGGTGTATTGATACACCATCAAAAGTGTAATTAATAACTTCACCATGCTCAAAGGGATATTAAATGTCAGCTTTTTTTTACCCATCTACCAATAGCTGCCCTTCTTTGCAAGGCATTGGAAAACCTCCCTGGTCTTTGTGGTTGAATATATGTTTGCAATTCACTGCTTGACTGAGGGACCTTACAGATATTTGTGTGGGGTACAGAGATGGGGTAGTCATTCAAAAATCATGTTAAACACTATTATTACACACGGAGTGAGTCCATGCAACTTATTACGTGACTTGTTAAGCACATTTTTACTCCTGAACTTATTTAGGTTTGCCATAACAAAGTGGTTGAATACTTATTGAATCAAGACATTTCAGCTTTTCATTTTTTATTAATTTGTAAAATGTAGAAAAACATAATTCAACAAAATGTGGAAAAAGTCAAGGGGTGTGAATATTTTCTGAAGGCACTAAGTATTATTTTGTTGTAGTGGGGACATTAACATTCGTGCTCTATAAAAATGATAATTTAAGGAAAATGTTTTGAATTTAAAAGTATTAAAAAACATTCGGAAGCTATGGAAATTCATGTATTAATGTCTACATTCCTTTTTGCCACGTTTATTCTATTAGACACGTTTATTCTATTAGACTCTGCTGCTGCAGAGTATTTAAAATAACATCGAAAAATAAATCTGAATACCCCTCGACTTCAGAATTATTTTGTCCACCAAGGATTTCCCTTGGAAATGTACACTACCATTCAAAAGTTTGGGGTCACTTAGAAATGTCCTTGTTTTCCATGAAAATATACATTAAATGAATTGAAAAATGAATAGGAAATGTGGTCAAGACATTGACAAGGTTATAAATAATAATTGTGTCCTTCAAACTTTGCAAGGCAATTACAGCCTTGCAGACCTTTGGCATTCTAGTTGTCAATTTGTTGAGGTAATCTGAAGCGATTTCACCCCATGCTTCCTGAAGCACCTCCCACAAGTTGGCTTGATAGGCACTTCTTTTGGTCAAGCTGCTCCCGGTCAAGCTGCTCCCACAACAGCTCAGTAGGGTTGAGATCCAGTGACTGTGCTGGCCACTCCATTATAGACAGAATACCAGCAGACTGCTTCTTCCCTAAATAGTTACTGCATAGTTTGGAGCTGCGCTTTTGGTCATTGTCCTGTTGTAGGAGGAAATTAGCTCCAATTAAGCACCGTCCACAGGGTATGGCATGGCATTGCAAAATGGAGTGATAGCCTTCCTTCTTCAAGATCCCTTTTACCCTGTACAAATCTCCCACTTTACCACCACCAAAAGCACCCCCAGACCATCACATTGCCTCCACCATCCAAGAACTCCTCCAGCATCTTTTCATTTTTTTTGCGTCCCACGAATGTTCTTCTTTGTGATCCGAACACCTCAAACTTAGATTTTTCTGTCCATAACACTTTTTTTCCAATCTACGTCTGTCCAGGGTCTCTGTTCTTTTGCCGATCTTAATCTTTTCTTTTTATTGGCCAGTCTGAGATATGGCCTTTTCCTTGCAACTCTGCCTAGAAGGCCAGCATCCCAGAGTCACCTCTTCACTGTTGACGTTGAGACTGGTGTTTTGCGGGTACTATTTAATGAAGCTGCCAGTTGAGGACTTGTGAGGCATCTGTTTCTCAAACTAAACACTAATGTACTTGTCCTCTTGCTCAGTTGTGCACCGGGGCCTCCCACTCCCCTTTCTATTCTGGTTAGAGACCCTTTGCGCTTTTCTGTGAAGGGAGTAGTACACAGCGTTGTACGAGATCTTCAGTTTCTTGGCAATTTCTCGCATGGAATAGCCTTCATTTCTCAGAACAAGAATAGACTGACGAGTTTCAGAAGAAAGTGATTTGTTTCTGGCCATTTTGAGCCTGTAATCGAACCTACAAATGCTGATGCTCCAGATTCTCAACTAGTCTATTCTCAACTAGTTTTTAGCTGTGCTAACATAATTGCAAAATGGTTTTCTAATGATCAATTAGCGTTTTAAAATGATCAACTTGGATTAGCTAACACAACGTGCCATTGGAACACAGAAGTGATGGTTGCTGATAATGGGCCTCTGTACGCCTATGTAGATATTCCATTTAAAAAATGAGCCGATTCCAGCTACAATAGTCATTTACAACATTAACAGCGTCTACACTGTATTTCTGCTCAATTTGATGTTATTTTTTAATGGACAAAAAAAAGTAGCTTTTCTTTCAAAATCAAGGAAATGTATTTTGAACGTTAGTGTACTTGGTCCTTCGAGCTGGATAGGAAGTTGAGCATCATGTAGTGCTGAGCGATTAGTGCTGTTTGAGGTCGGTTCGGTTTCGGTTAGATTATTCAAAAATAATTATGGTTTTCGATTTCGGTATCTATATATATATTTTTTTACATTAAATGCACTATGCATTATGTGGGCTGAATGCTGTAACACAGAATAAAACAATTCAAAGTTTAAAAAACTATTAAATGGTAGTGACTACCCATTACTGCTTATTACTTATTAACCCTAATTTATTCACATTACTTTATTTTAATAAAACATTTGTTTTGTTATATTTTAGTAGTTCTTCAAAGTAAATAAGGCATACTTATATGACTGCTGAATACCAACTATCAATCACTTAGATTGTGTATTTTCTGGTAATGATACCTTGTGAAGCAACTGCTTTTATCCCTCTCAATCACACAGTCGGTCTTCCCTTAGTCTCTGTGTCTGCTCCACACCATTCCTATTACAGCTCAGTGCTCCACACAGACCGGACAAGTAGGCGCACGCGCAATGGATTATGGTCATTGTAGTTAATTACCACGTTTTCTGAGCTAAACGATGTTGAATATTTTTCTTTTGGAAACTATAACGCCCTACTACATCGCACACTTCAGGCTTGATCTGATTAATCTCTACAGAAACTAAGCATTCAGCTCACAGAAGAAAAACAAAACAAAAAGGAATTCAAATAATGGAACCAACGTCGGTCAATTAGTTGTTTAAAAATCAAAAAGTTACCAACATTTCTGTTAAATCGCTCAGCACTAGCATAAAGCTTAACCAGAAAATGCTTCCCAGATATACACTAATCTTCATGTTTGCACACAATTGCCTCCAATTGTTTTCCCTCTGATAAGATCAGGACACATATCTGCTGAGATCCCTGCAAGGGACCCTGTTCACAATCTAAAAATAACAATAACATAAAATCATACACAGCCAGAAATGGCTGGATCCACAACATTTCTCAAAGATCTCAAAGTATTCCAAAATATCAGATGTCGACAGTTGAAAAAACATCAACTCATCGCTAAGCCACCATAATCTGTCAGCTGTTGCGGGCTATCGTAATCAGCCATTCAAAGCTCACATGACGAAGTCAGGATTTTTTAAATGTTACAGTCTGTGGGACTCTGAAGTACTCACTTGATTCCTGGGACCTTGGACCTTGAAGAATTCTAAGGGAAAAAAATTAAATTACAACTCAGTTAGGGATGTATAACAATGCAGTGGAGATATATCACCAGATCTGGGTGCATTTCACCTTTTTCCCATCCCAGTTCTGTTTTTGTTCGTCTTTGTCCATATCTGATTCTGTGTCTTCTGGCCTTGGTACATGAAGCAGAAGCACTGGGGAGATTGAGGAGAAGAAAGAGGGAGTTGGATTTATCTAATTGTCACTTATCTAGAATAGAAAATCCACAAATATACAGTACCAGTCAAAATTTTGGAAAAAACACCTACTCATTCAAGGGTTTTTCTTTATTTTGACTATTTTCTACATTGTAGAATAATAGTGAAGACATCAACACTATGAAATAACACATGGAATCATGTAGTAACCAGAAAAGTGTTAAACAAATCAAAATATATTTTATATTCTTCAAAGTAGCCACCCTTTGCCTTGATGACAGCTTTGCACACTCTTGGCATTCTCTCAACCAGCTTCATGAGGTAGTCACCTGGAATTCATTTCAATTAACAGATGTGCCTTGTTGAAAGTACATTTGTGGAATTCTTTCTATCTTAATGCGTTTGAGCCAAATCAGTTGTGTTGTGACAAGGTAGGGGTGGAAAACAGAAGATAGCCCTATTTGGTAAAAGACCATATTATGGCAAGAAAATGTTTGATTTATTTCACCTTTATTTAACCAGGTAGGCCAGTTGAGAACAAGTTCTCATTTACAACTGCGCCCTGGCCAAGATAAAGCAAAGCAGTGCGACACAAACACAGAGTTACACATGGAATAAACAAACGTACAGTCAGTAACACAATAGAAAAGTCTATATACAGTGTGTGCAAATGAAGTAAGATTAGGGAGGTAAGACAGTAAATAGGCCATAGTGGCAAAATAATTACAATTTAGCAATTAAACACTGGAGTGATAGATGAGCAGAAGATGAATGTGCAAGTAGAGATACTGGGGTGCAAAGGAGAAAAACAAAAAAAAATATGGGGATGAGGTAGTTGGGTGGGCTATTTACATATGGGCTATGTACAGGTGCAATGATCTGTAAGCTGCTCTGACAGCTGATGCTTAAAGTTAGTGAGGGAGATATGAGTCTCCAGCTTCAGTGATTTTTGCAATTCGTTCCAGTCATTGGCCACAGAGAACTGGAAGGAAAGGCAGCCAAAGGAGGAGTTGGCTTTGGGGGTGACCAGTGAAATATACTTGCTGGAGCGCATGCTACGGGTGGGTGCTGCTATGGTGACCAGTGAGCAGAGATAAGGCGGGGATTTACCTAGCAAAGACTTATAGTTGACCTGGGGCCAGTGGGATTGGCAACGAATATGAAGCGAGGGCCAGCCAACAAGAGCATACAGGTTGCAGTGGTGGGTAGTATATGGGGCTTTGGTGACAAAACGGATGGCACTGTGATAGACTGCATCCAATTTGCTGAGTAGAGTGTTGGAGGCAGTTTTGTAAATGACATCGAGTGTGCAAACCTGTCATCAAGGCAAAGGGTGCCTACTTTGAAGAATCTAAAATCTAAAATATATTTTGATTTGTTTAACACTTTTTTCATTTTACATGATTCCAAACGTGTTATTTCATAGTTTTGAGGTCTTCACTATTATTCTACAACGTAGAAAATAGTAAAAATAAAAGTAAAACCCTTGAATGAGTAGGTGTGTCCAAACTTTTGACTGGTACTGTATATATTGAAAATATTTTTGGTATCTCAGATTGTTTGGGCAATTCTCACATAGGAACTTCATTGGGAGAAAGTATGTTTGACATGCTTTTAACATTTGTATCACAAACCATTTTTTAGAAAATCATGATGTAAGTGGCAATTTTAGGCCCTTGTTAGACCTATAAATGTTTCCTGTAAGACCCTATGAACTGTGAACCCGTACATGACACAGACAACATCTTGGTGTCATACTCCTCAGTGTTCTTTAAAATATAGAGTATGTCTAGACTCTGAAATACAACTTTTCACATTCATTTATTCAACATAAAAAAATATTAATATTGCTATCTCAAAAGTACCCTTTTTGATTTTGCTTATTTTAACCCTTTGATGCATACGATCACATATTTGTGATCATTGTTGGTGGTCCATGCAGCGTACCACCGCAAATATGTGATTGGAACAGTAGCAACAGAATGTATGATGCAATAACGTATCTAAAAGCATTGTTGTCTGAAAAGCATCTAAACAATGTTTTGTTGGGAAATAAAGGCCTTCATGACTTTATTCCTCAATTTTCACCTTTTATTGTAAAATATACAGTGAGGGAAAAAAGTACTTGATCCCCTGCTGATTTTGTACGTTTGCCCACTGACAAAGAAATAATCAGTCTATAATTTTTATGGTAGGTGTATTTGAACAGTGAGAGACAGAATAACAACAAAAAAATCCAGAAAAACGCATGTGAAAAATGTTATGAATGGAATTGCATTTTAACGAGGGGAAATAAGTATTTGACCCCTCTGCAAAACATGACTTAGTACTTAGTGGCAAAACCCTTGTTGGCAATCACAGAGGTCAGACGTTTCTTGCAGTTAGCCACCAGGTTAGCACACATCTCAGGAGGGATTTTGTCCCACTCCTCTTTGCAGATCTTCTCCAAGTCATTAAGGTTTCGAGGCTGATGTTTGGCAATTCGAACCTTCAGCTCCCTCCACAGATTTTCTATGGGATTAAGGTCTGGAGACTGGCTAGGCCACTCCAGGACCTTAATGTGCTTCTTCTTGAGACACTCCTTTGTTGCCTTGGCCGTATGTTTTGGGTCATTGTCATGCTGGAATACCCATCCACGACCCATTTTCAATGCCCTGGCTGAGGGAAGGAGGTTCTCACCCAAGATTTGACGGTACATGACACCGTCCATCGTCCCTTTGATGCGGTGAAGTTGTCCTGTCCCCTTAGCAGAAAAACACCCCCAAAGCATAATGTTTCCAGCTCCATGTTTGACAGTGGGCATGGTGTTCTTGGGGTCATAGGCAGCATTCCTCCTCCTCCAAACACGGCGAGTTGAGTTGATGCCAAAGAGCTCCATTTTGGTCTCATCTGACCACAACACTTTCACCCAGATGTCCTCTGAATCATTCAGATGTTCATTGGCAAACTTCAGACGGGCATGTATATGTGCTTTCTTGAGCAGGGGGACCTTGCGGGCGCTGCAGGATTTCAGTCCTTCACGGCGTAGTGTGTTACCAATTGTTTTCTTGGTGACTATGGTCCCAGCTGCCTTGAGATCATTGACAAGATCCTGCCGTGTAGTTCTGGGCTGATTCCTCACCGTTCTCATGATCATTGCAACTCCACGAGGTGAGATCTTGCTTGGAGCCCCAGGCCGAGGGAGATTGACAGCTCTTTTGTGTTTCTTCCATTTGCGAATAATCGCACCAACTGTTGTCACTTTCTCACCAAGCTGCTTGGCGAGGATCTTGTAGCCCATTCCAGTCTTTCGTAGGTCTACATACAATCTTGTCCCTGACATCCTTGGAGAGCTCTTTGGTCTTGGCCATGGTGGAGAGTATGGAATCTGATTGATTGATTGCCTCTGTGGACAGGTGTCTTTTATACAGGTAACAAACTGAGATTAGGAGCACTCCATTTAAGAGTGTGCTCCTAATCTCAGCTCTTTACCTGTATAAAAGACACCTGGGAGCCAGAAATCTTTCTGATTGAGAGGGGGTCAAATACTTATTTCCCTCATTAAAATGCAATTCCATGTATAACACTTTTTTGACATGCGTTTTCTGGATTTTTGTTGTTATTCTGTCTCTCACTGTTCAAATAAACCTACCATTAAAATTATAGACTGATAATTTCTTTGTCAGTGGGCAAACGTACAAAATCAGCAGGGGATCAAATACTTTTTTCCCTCACTGTAAATGCGAAGGTCATCATCCAAACATCACACATCCACAGCCAAACTCATTCCATAAACTAGTCTAAATAACAGTTTGCGCTGACCCCCCCAAAAAAACATAAGTTAGCGATTGGTTTACAATGTACCACATCTCTGGTGACCACAAGGAGAGATGTAATATTGTTTCGAAAAGAGATGCGTGTCAGCTAAGCTAACAGCAGCTACATTCCTTATGATGGCAACCATGTTTGTTTATGTTTGAAAAGCAAAAACTCCTAATTCCTGAATGCCATTCACTATAAGATGAAAATAAACAAAGTAACACATTCTTTTTTTTACTTTTCAGCATATTACAAATCTTCGATGTACGTGTTACAGTGTATACAAGAACCGGAGCACATGACTTGTAAGTCGTTTACCGTTTTTGACAAATCACAAAGCAAATAAATAAGTCATCTCACAAATCATCACCCCAAATACAAGCCTACGGCCTAGCCTAACCGTAGCGCAAATGCTAAACCGGGATGAAACCATTTTAGGGGGGTTTGTGTGGGGGGTTCATTTCATTTGTAGGGGGTTTTCAAGTCCATGGGGGAAGGTATAGTGGGGATATGATGCAGGAAATATTACTATCAATAAATGGGGGGCAAACACAGGAGAAGTTTATATGCTAAATAAAAATAAAACCCCTGGAAAGTGGGTCTGAGCTGGCAACCCTGAAGTACCATAGTTACAATCTGATGCCGCATTCAAGACAACTGGGAACTCAAAAAAAAGAGGAGCTCCAACTGGGAAAAGTCGTTTTGAACGATCATCCAACTCGGAATTCCAACTCGGGCCTCTCTCTAGAGCTCCAACCTGAAGATCACTGACGTCGTGATTTTACCTCGTATTTTTCAGAGCTCCCAGTTGTCTTGAAAGCACCATAAGTCAGTCGAGTGAACTATCCCTTGTTATAACATCTTTGGTCTGACCGACGCTTACGTGACAACCAGAATGCATTATATGACGTCAACTAACATGGCGCTACCCACAGCTGGCAAATAGCTTAGCATTAGCTCATCATAATCCTTACAACCCTCAAAAAAGTATGTTACACACATAATATGTGTCCATTACAATTATGCAAGAATCGGATTGCATGATTTGTCACCAGTATTTGAAAACATGTGAATAAACCAGTAAATACATTATGATTCATACATACATACAGTATGCTCCCGAGGGGCTCCCAAGTGGCGCAGCGGTCTAATGCACTGCATCTCAGTGCTAGAGGCATCACTACAGACCCTGGTTCGATTCCAGGCTGTATCACAACCGTCCGTGATTGGGAGTCTCATAGGGCGGCGTCGTCCGGGTTAGGCAGAGGTAGCCGGTCATTGTAAATAAGAATTTGTTCTTAACTGACTTGCCTAGTTAAATAAAGGTGAAATAAAAAACGTGTAACACTTCAATAATAATAAAAAATAAATGCTACAGTAGAAACGACAACACGATATACAGAAAATAAGGTACTTACTTTGAAAAGAACGCACACATGTCAATTAATTATCCGCAACAGTGAAATGGGCTACTTCTTATGTGAATTAATGAGAAGACGGAACACACCTCAATTCAACCTGTTAGAAAATACAACTTGTTCGAAAATCATTTGAAATTGACAAGTTGAAATGTAGACTATAGACAATTAGCAGGCAGATTGCCTTGGTTTGAGGGCAGCTCGGGTTAACTGGAACAGTGAGTGAAAATATTATCTAGAATAAAACAAAATGAACAACATATCAACAATTCCCTCTGGGCATGTCTGAAGAATATATCTAAGAATAACCAAACAACATTTGGTGAATGCAGATGATTCTGAAGCAGATCAAATTTTCTGCCGTGTGGGAAGAGTCCGACTTTCGAGAAATGGCAGTTAAAGACAAGTACACTGAATTTAGACTACCAAACGCCTATTTAGACCATATCACCAGTGGGCTTTTCAATTATGTGTAATTTAATGTAGTGAGCTTTGCAAGTTATTGATGTATGTTCATTTTAAAAAGTGGTTCATTAAAATTCATGAACATTTTGATATTTGTAGTATGTTAACTTTTTTCTTTAGTTTAACATTTTTATGTTTCCTTTTTGAAAATCCCCCCCAAAATTGACCAAAATACCAACAAGTCTCAAAATGTAATTTCAGCCTGTGGTGCCTGGCCTTAAGACATTGTTTGTAACAATATACTCCTTAAAATTGAGATTTTGGTCCACCAGCTTCAAACAGCTGTAGAAACTATATTTCTGTTTATTGAAAAGATATTTCACAGCGATTTAGATGGTACAATGATTCCCTACACTATTCAGTGCTTGTTTTCTCACATTTTAGCAACTGGGAAATGACAGAGCTATTTACACTAGATAACAGAAATCACAATATCAGAACAGCTTTCACATTTTTACAACAGCTGCCTCTCCGGGGCGAGAAATCAATAGATGAATATCACAGCCAATCACAACACTGGCGGGTAAGTAATACTGTGAAACACTATCATGCCACTATTACTGCAGATATATTATGGACATTTTCTGAAAAAAAAAAAAATCAGGTTGATATTTTTCCTTTTTTTTTTACTCTCAAAATTACAATTGTTCATTGAGAAACAACGAAATTGGATGTTCTGAGACAATGTCAATGCATTAGTCTGGAAGAATACAAAATCTATTTTAGTGTAATTCCCTTTTTATTGCGCATCTAGTGAGCCTTCTAAAGTGCCGGTCTAGTGATGGTTCTGTACTGCTGCTGCTCATTTCATGGCAAAGTTGGCAAATAACAAGTAATAGATACAAATGATATACAGTTGAAGTCGGAAGTTTACATACACCTTAGCCAAATACATTTAAACTCTGTTTTTCACAATTCCTGACATTTAATCCTAGTAAACATTCCCTGTCTTAGGTCAGTTAGGATCACCACTTTATTTTAAGAATGTGAAATGTCAGAATAATAGTAGAGACAATTATTTATTTCAGCTTGTATTTCTTTCATCACATTCCCAGTGGGTCAGAAGTTTACATACACTCAATTAGTATTTCGTAGCATTGCCTTTAAATTGTTTAACCTGGGTCAAACGTTTGGGTAGCCTTCCACAAGCTTCCCACAATAAGTTGGGTGAATTTTGGCCCATTCCTCCTGACAGAGCTGGTGTAACTTGAGTCAGGTTTGTAGGCCTCCTTGCTCCCGCACGCCTTTTCAGTTCTGCCCACAAATGTTCTATCGGATTGAGGTCATGGCTTTGTGATGACCACTCCAATACCTTGACTTTGTTGTCCTTAAGCCATTTTGCCACAACTTTGGAAGTATGCTTGGGGTCATTGTCCATTTGGAAGACCCATTTGCGACCAAGCTTTAACTTCCTGACTGATGTCTTGAGATGTTGCTTCAATATATCCACATCATTTTCCTCCCTCATGATGCCATCTATTTTGTGAAGTGCACCAGTCCCTCCTGCAGCAAAGCACACCCAAACATGATGCTGCCACCCCCCATGCTTCACGGTTGGGATGGTGTTCTTCGGCTTGCAAGCCTCCCCCTTTTACATCCAAACATGACGATGGTCATTATGGCCAAACAGTTCTATTTTTGTTTCATCAGACCAGAAGACATTTCTACAAAAAGTACGATCTTTGTCCCCATGTGCAGTTGCAAACCATAGTCTTGCTTTTTTATGGCGGTTTTGGAGCAGTGGCTTCTTCTTTGCTCAGTGTTCTTTCAGGTTATGTCAATATAGGACTCATTTTACTGTGGATATAGATACTTTGTACCTGTTTCCTCCAGCATCTTCACAAGGTCCTTTGCTGTTGTTCTGGGATTGATTTGCACTTTTCGCACCAAAGTACGTTCATCTCTAGGAGACAGAACTCGTCTCCTTCCCAAGCGGTATGGCTGCATGGTCCCATGGTGTTTATACTTGCGTACTATTGTTTGTACAGATGAACGTGGTACCTTCAGGCGTTGGGAAATTGCTCCAGACTTGTGGAGGTCTACAATTTTTTTCTCTGTGATCTTGGCTGATTTCTTTTAATTTTCCCATGATGTCAAGCAAAAAGGCACTGAGTTTGAAGGCCTTGAAATACATCCACAGGTACACCTCCAATTGACTCAAATTATATCAATTAGTCTATCAGAAGCTTCTAAAGCCATGACATCATTTTCTGGAATTTTCCAAGCTGTTTAAAGGCACAGTCAACTTAGTGTATGTAAACTTCTGACCCACTGGAATTGTGATACAGTGAATGATAAGTGAAATAATCTGTCTGTAAACAATTGTTGGAAAAATTACTTGTGTCATGCACAAAGTAGATGTCCTAACCGACTTGCCAAAACTATAGTTTGTTAACAAGACATTTGTGGAGTGGTTGAACAACGAGTTAATTACTCCAACCTAAGTATATGTAAACTTCCAACTTCAACTGTACTTACTCATCACATACTTCTGCCAGGTAAGCCTACTTTGCAGTTAACATTTAATTGAGTATATTTTGGGAACAGTATTTCTGTCAACCCACAAGACTTATCACATCAACTGGCTACACATGGAATGATAGACAAACGCCCACGACACAGACAAAATGGGCAATATTGCTGGAAATTAATTGGCAGATATTGTATTAGGTTTGGCTTTTTAAGCCAATAGTGGCTAACCAGCGATGGGAAAATGGCAATGCTGCGTTGATTAGATAGTATCTGGGAGCTTGTGGTGTCTGATACTTCTGAGATTTATTCATGACAGTTTGCAGTGGAACAAGTTGTTGGAGACCCCTGGTGTAGCACCTTTAACCACCACATTAGGATTGCACATTCAGCAAATCACCAGCAAATTCCTTTTGAACAGAATTCCCCATTCACTCTAAATTTATGTGAAAAATTAATGTCAAGACATACTCCATATTTTAGAGCACACTACAAGGAGTACAATGACACCAATATGTTGTCTGTATCGTGTACGGTTCACAGGCCATAGGGTCTTACAGGAGGCATGTATAGGTCTAACAATGGCCACTTTAATCATCATTTTCTCAAAATGGTTTCTGATACAAATGAAAAAAGCATGTCAAACATCTTTCCTCCCAACAAAGTTTCTATGTGAGAAATGCGAGAACTATCGGAGATACCTAAAACATTTTGGGGCTACGCTGGCATTGAATCGCCCGAAAACGGCAGGTAGTCTAGTGGTTAGAACGTTGGGCCAGTAACCCGAAAGGTCGCTAGATCAAATCCCCGAGCTGACAAGGTAAAAATCGTTCTGCCCCTGAACGCACTGTTCCTAGGCCGTCATTGTAAATAAGAATGTTCTTAACTGACTTGCCTAGTTAAATAAAAGTTAAATAAACCTTTAATAAATAAAAAAAAGACACCATTAAGACACCAGCATGTAACATTGAGAACCACTCAGTTATACCTATTCAGTTATTCCTATTCGTCCCATGAGTAATGTCTACAGCCTTCGAAGACATAGCTTAGACATACCTTTTATCATGTACACTAGACACTATTCAACAGTACAATAAAGAGTAGCCGGAAAAGCCATTACAAAGTATTTCATTGGCAATACATTGAATACCACCTCCCTCATAACAAATTTGCTAATAATTCAGGGCTGGACTCAAAAATTGTTAATAAGCCTACTAACTGGAAACAGAGCATTGTACCCTACAATGGCTATTCATTCCTCTCATGGGGTCATTGTAGGGCAAAGACATTTTGTTAATCGGTTCTGTCCAAAATAATTCATGTCTAATGATGAACTAATGGAAAGTTTATAAAACCAAGTTCAAATCCAACACACCTCGTTTAGGCTGCATGTCCTGTGAGCCTCCTGCGAAAATGTCCTGCGGGTTCAAAGTGCTCTGATGCAACGCAGAGTCCGAGTTAGTCCTATAGCACAAGGAAAGAGACATACACCACTTAGGGGGTGAAGAACTGTATCAGTTGTGGAAAGTGAAGGGGGCGTTTCACAACGAAATCCCAACAGTATCACGTCACATAGTTGGGTTATCTTACCTCCTCCAACTGGTGTCAGGTGGGGGTGACAGATACACTGAGCCATATGGACAGCTATCAATGTGATACCGCTTGTTAAGGGCAACACAAATCTGTAGCATTTCAGAACTGATGTCAATGGATGTAAAACATCATTATGCCATAAAGTACAGCATATGCTTTTGAAGTACAATGGTTAAAGATGTTACATAGTTGTGCTTGCTTTAATGAAAAGGCAAATTGTTATTGTAAAATTAATGTAATTACCATGTCATTCATAATCAAATAACTGTTGCATAGCAGACTAAAATATAGTGTTATCAACTACACAGTAGCGTAAACCGGCAGTAAAAGATATTTGGCGTCCATGTTTGTCGAGGGGCCTTCCATGTGGGGACGTGATGCGGTTTCTGTCCCGGTAAACTCTGTCAACCAATCCATGATGCCGTGTTGTCCTGCTAGTGTCACCTGAACCTTGAAAGGGAGTCTGCAGACACCAACAAAGAAAACCAGTTACAAGCTCCATAGATAAAAGACAGAAAAATATGTCAACAAAAGAGTAAACAAATTTCCATTTAGGGTAAGACCACACATACAGCGCCTTCAAAAAGTATTCACACCCCTTGACCTGATTTTGTGTGATTTTTTTGTCACTGGCCTACACACAATACCACATAATGTCAAAGTGGAATTATGTTTTTCGAAGTTTCTACAAATTAATAAAAAAATGAAAAGCTGAAATGTCTTGAATCAATAAGTATTCAAACACTTTATGGCAAGCCTAAGGAGCAAAAATGTACTTAACAAGTCACATAATAAGTTGCATGGACTCACTCTTTGTGCAATAATAGCGTTTAACATTATTTTTGAATGACTTCCTCATCTCTGTAACCCACACATACAATTATCTGTAAGGTCAGTCAGTCAAGCAGTGAATTGACAACTATGTAGTTACTCCACAATAGTAATCTAATTGACAAATTGAAAAGAAGGAAGCATGTACAGAATATGTTTGCAACAAGGCACTAAATTAATACTGAAAAAAAGTGTGGACAGCAATTATCTTTTTGTCCTGAATAAAGTGTTATGTTTGGAACAAATCCAATATAACACATAACTGAGTACCACTCTCAATATTTTCAAGCATAGTGGTGGCTGCATCATGCATCTTGTAATCGTTAAGGACTGGGGAGTTATTCAGGATAAAAAAAGAAACTGAATGGAGCTAAGCACAGGCTAAATCCTTGAGGAAATTCTGGTTCAGTCTGATTTCCACCAGACAATGGGAGATTAATTCACCTTTCAGCAGGACAATAACCTACAACAAGGCCAACTCTACACTGGAGTTGCTTACCAAGAAGACAGTGAATGCTCGTTAAGTTACAAATACTCACAGCTGTAATCACTGTCAAAGGTGCTTCTACAAAGTATTGACTTATGTAAATTACATATTTCTTTAATTCATTTTCAATAAATTTGCTAACATTTATATAGGGTATTGTGTAGGTGAGAAAAGAAAAATGTAATCCCATTTTGAATTCAGGCTATAACACAACAAATTGTGGAATACGTCACGGGGTATGAATACTTTCTGAGTGAGTCCTACAAACACACATTACCTGAAAAGGCATGTCAATGGTGCCATTTCCAATCTGATTGACATTTGGCAATGATCCGCCATAGTACTGCCCACGGTTTTGTCCCAGCTGTAAATACTGGGTCTTCTGTAACTGTAACTGTATAAGGAGTGACGAAACAAAACAAAAAGCAAACATGGCATCAGATAATGTTCGGTATTAAATATTCAACAATAATTCAAAAACAAAAATGAGTGACACAGAGAGCACAAAAATTCTGACTGACGAAAAAAAAAAAAAACTTTCCTTGTTTAACATTGATTTTGTAGATTACAAAATCACTCCATCCATCTCAGTTAGAACCAAGGGGACAAGACCTGTCTGGCCTAAGCGATCACCTATTGTTTTGTGAAAATGACATTTACTCATTTAACCTCAAATTACCTAATAAACTTCATAGAGAAAATCTATTTTTCAGCAATTACAGATCACCCATGACTAAATTGTTTTCATTATTTACAATCTTGCCACACCGCCTCATCTTGACATTGAATCGCACCACATATAGGCCTAGCTGGGATAATTATATCACCTATATGAATGTCTTTCCATCCTTACAAAAACTCAAGGTCACACCCTTATAGGTTCAACAGTTCACCTGCTATGAGTATGCAAATAGTTGATCTCAAATCAAATACAATTTTATTGGTCACATACACATGGTTAGCAGATGTTAATGCAAGTGTAGCTAAATGCTTGTGCTTTTTGTTCCAGCCGTACAGTAATATCTAACAAGTAATCTAACAACTATATATGATTGGCTGTGATTTCAGGTGGTGACAGCCAACTACATAAACTGAGCAAATAAAGAAACGTCCTCTCACTGTCAACTGCGTTTATTTTCAGCAAACTTAACATGTGTAAATATTTGTATGAACATAACAAGATTCAACAACTCAGAAATAAACTGAACATATTCCACAGACATGTGACTACCAGAAATTGAATAATGTGTCCCTGAACAAAGGGGGTCAAAATCAAAAGTAACAGTCAGTATCTGGTGTGGCCACCAGCTGCATTAACTTGTTAGGGAGAGGCAGCTGAGGGGTCGGTTTTGGAGAGCCTGGCGTGCCCAAAGTAAAATGCCTCCCATTCAGGCCCAGAAAATAGGATATGCATATATTTGGTACCATTGGATAGGAAACACTCTGAATTTTCCAAAACTGTTAACCATTTGTCTGTGAGTAAAACAGAACGCATATAGCAGGCGAAACCCCAAGGAATTTCTGTCCTGGAAAAAGTGATTGACACATTTGGGAACCCCTCCCTAATAAAAATGACCATATAAGGGCATATGAATGCAGTACTCGTCGCTTCCTTATGATGTCAACAGTCTCGAGACAGTGTATTTTTTTCATTTTGGATGAATTAGACCAGAGAAAAAGACCAAACAAGTGAGTCCCCCCTTGATGACAACAGTACCCAGCGCGCGCGCCCGAGAAGTCACGCAGTGTCTTTTTTACCGTCGTTATCGATCAGTTTATATTCCGGTTGATTTATAATAGTAAATATACGTAAAAGTGTTCCTAAGGATACATTTAAAACTATGTTTGAATGTTCTTGGACAGGTTTATAGGTATAAGTTGAACGAGTTCGCGTCACGTTTCAATGGACTAGTGGAGGCTGTCGTTTCTGATTATAACGCGCCAAACCAAATGGAGGATTTATGGATAAAATACGTTACTTTTTCTAACAAAAGAACCATGGATTGTCTTCGTTGGACACTTAGGATGACCTCAGCAGAAGTTCTTCAACAGGTAATTGATTTGTTTTCGCTGTGAAATGTGTTATGTGTGTGCCATGATGGCTAATCGATACATGGCTATTTGAAAAATATGTGAGGTGCTACCCTCAAACAATGAAATGTGCTGCTTTCGCCGTAAAGCCTTTTTGAAATCTGACAACGCTGTGATATTGCCAAGAAACAGAGCTTTTGATGAGTATGGAACACTTGTATATTGGTGGATGTTTAATAATTCAACTTTTGGATTTTGAATTTGGCGCTTTACATTTTACCTGGTAGTGTCTGGAGGAGCCCGCTAGCGCCCCACTGGTCCCCAAGAAGTTAATTAAGTACTGCAGTGCATCTCCTCCTCATGGACTGCACCAGATTTGCCAGTTCTTGCTGTGAGATGTTACCCCACTCTTCCACCACCTGCAAGTTCCCTGACATTTCTGGGGGGAATGGCCCTAGCCCTCACCCTCCGATCCAACAGGTCCCAGATGTGCTCAATGGGATTGAGATCCGTGCTCTTCGCTGGCCATGGCAGAACACTGACATTCCTGTCTTGCAGGAAGTCACACACAGAACGAGCAGTATGGCTGGTGGCATTGTCATGCTGGAGGGTCTTGTCAGGATGAGCCTGCAGGAAGGGTACCACATGAGGGAGGAGGATGTCTTCCCTGTAACGCACAGCGTTGAGATTGCCTGCAATGACAACAAGCTCAGTCAGTCTATGACACACCGCCCAAGACCATGACAGACCCTCCACCACCAAATTGATCCCGCTCCAGATTACAGGCCTCGGTGTAACGCTCATTCCTTCGACGATAAACGCGAATCCGGCCATCGCCCCTGGTGAGACAAAACCGCGACTCGTCAGTGAAGAGCACTTTTTACCAGTCCTGTCTGTTCCAGCGACGGTGGGTTTGTGCCCATAGGTGACGTTGTTGCCGGTGATGTCTGGTGAGGACCTGCCTTACAAGAGACCTACAAGCCCTCAGTCCAGCCTCTCTCAGCCTATTACGGACAGTCTGAGCACCGATGGAGGGATTGTGCGTTCCTGGTGTAACTCGGGCAGTTGTTGTTGCCATCCTGTACCTGTCCTACAGGTGTGATATTCAGATGTACCGATCCTGTGCAGGTGTTGTTACACGTGGTCTGCCACTGCGAGGACGATCAGCTGTCCGTCCTGTCTCCCTGAAGCGCTGTCCTAGGCCTCTCACAGTACAGACATTGCAATTTATCTGGACATCTGCAGTCCTCATGCCTCCTTGCAGCATGCCTAAGGCACGTTCATGCAGATGAGCAGGGACACTGGGCATCTTTCTTTTGGTGTTTTTCAGAGTCAGTAGAAAGGCCTCTTTAGTTTTCATAACTGTGACCTTAATTGCCTACCGTCTGTAAGATGTTAGTGTCTTAATGACCGTTCCACAGGTGCATGTTCATTCATTGTTTATGGTTCATTGAACAAGCATGGGAAACAGTGTGAAAACCCCTGTGAAGTTATTTTGATTTTTCCGAACTACAGTGAGGGAAAAAAAGTATTTGATCCCCTGCTGATTTTGTACGTTTGCCCACTGACAGAGAAATGATCAGTCTATAATTTGAATGGTAGGTTTATTTAAACAGTGAGAGACAGAATAACAACAAAAAAAAATGTCAAAAATTGTATAAATTAAACGCATTTTAATGAGGGAAATAAGTATTTGACCCCCACTCAATCAGAAAGATTTCTGGCTCCCAGGTGTCTTTTATACAGGTAACGAGCTGAGATTAGGAGCACACATATTAAAGGGAGTGCTCCTAATCTCAGGTTGTTACCTGTATAAAAGACACCTGTCCACAGAAGCAATCAATCAATCAGATTCCAAACTTTCCACCATGGCCAAGACCAAAGAGCTCTCCAAGGATGTCAGGGACAAGATTGTAGACCTACACAAGGCTGGAATGGGCTACAAGACCATCGCCAAGCAGCTTGGTGAAAAGGTGACAACAGTTGGTGCAATTATTCGCAAATGGAAGAAACACAAAAGAACTGTCAATCTCCCTCGGCCTGGGGCTCCATGCAAGATCTCACCTCGTGGAGTTGCAATGATCATGAGAACGGTGAGGAATCAGCCCAGAACTACACGGGAGGATCTTGTCAATGATCTCAAGGCAGCTGGGACCATAGTCACCAAGAAAACAATTGGTAACACACTACGCCGTGAAGGACTGAAATCCTGCAGCGCCCGCAAGGTCCCCCTGCTCAAGAAAGCACATATACATGCCCGTCTAAAGTTTGCCAATGAACATCTGAATGATTCAGAGGACAACTGTGTGAAAGTGTTGTGGTCAGATGAGACCAAAATGGAGCTCTTTGGCATCAACTCAACTCGCCGTGTTTGGAGGAGGAGGAAGAATGCTGCCTATGACCCCAAGAACACCATCCCCACCGTCAAACATGGAGGTGGAAACATTATGCTATGGATGGGTATTCCAGCATGACAATGACCCAAAACACACGGCCAAGGCAACAAAGGAGTGGCTCAAGAAGAAGCACATTAAGGTCCTGGAGTGGCCTAGCCAGTCTCCAGACCTTAATCCCATAGAAAATCTGTGGAGGGAGCTGAAGGTTCGAGTTGCCAAGCGTCAGCCTCGAAACCTTAATGACTTGGAGAAGATCTGCAAAGAGGAGTGGGACAAAATCCCTCCTGAGATGTGTGCAAACCTGGTGGCCAACTACAAGAAACGTCTGACCTCTGATTGCCAAGGGTTTTGCCACCAAGTACTAAGTCATGTTTTGCAGAGGGGTCAAATACTTATTTCCCCTCATTAAAATGCAAATCAATTGATAACATTTTTCACATGCGTTTTTCTGCATTTTTTTTGTTGTTATTCTGTCTCTCACTGTTCAAATAAACCTACCATTAAAATTATAGACTGATCATTTCTTTGTCAGTGGGCAAACGTACAAAATCAGCAGGGGATCAAATACTATTTTCCCTCACTGTATCTTTGAAAGACAGGGTCCTGAAAAAGGGACGTTTCTTTTTTTGCTGAGTTTACGTTTCAGAAAGTTATATTATGTACTAGAGATACTGAGTAATATCACGAGACAATCATTTTGTTATTTTGTTTCGAAAAGCTGGTAATCAAAGTTGTTTAATCCTATACGCAGACAGTACCTAAACTGTTCATGTCTGTCACGCACATGCACTATGGATTAAAGCATGGAAATCATTTAATAACAATCTCTAAAGCCTATTTTGAAAATACAGTAATCTCCCAATAGTAAGTCAAGTTTGAATACATCTTGTTATTTTGTTGACAGAAGACTACATGCATTTTGGGATCAGTGTTTCAGAAATCCAAACCACATATGAATCTAGTCAATAGGGTAAATGTTACTACTTGAGTGAACTTGTAGACTCGCTGCCTACTGCACTGTCAAAAGTTATCAAATACTGAGTATTAGACTTGCCCTTCCTATTATTGTATGCATACTGTATGTTGCAAAGTAAGTGTTATGTTTTTAGCCTCATACTATACTAGGGCTGGGAATTGCCTGGGACCTCATGATACGATATTATCACGATACTTAGGTGTCAATACGATATGTATTACGATTCTCATGATTCTATACTTATTGCGATTCGATGTTCCAAACCTATATTGCTCGCCATATGTCTGCTGCAGAGCGTCAAGAGAGCCAGTTTTTATCCGGCATGGAAATAAGTGTTGTAAACAAGTGCAGGTATACAGGCAACTAGCACAAAAAGAATATTGCGTTATTGCCAAAATGATACGATACAATATATTGTCCAAAATAATATCCCGATATGTAGCTGTATCGACTTTGTCCCCCATCACTATTCTATAGGGCCAAAAGCAATATGTTAAAGAGATTCCCCAGTACTTTTGCATACTTTTTAGCTAGTAGATCTGAATGTAGTGCTCATGAGACAAAAGTGGTCCCTGAAAATTGCAGATATGTGCACCATGTCATTGCTCTCTCTCGCTCGCTCTGTATGCATCTTGCTAGCTGTCACTCAAATGGCGATGGGGGCTAAAACCCATTGGCTAGAAGTGGAATTGCTAGCGGGTTGTCCCATGTAAGGGAAAATGTAGGGAAAAACGTGCATCGTTTCCAGAAAAACAATCGCTTTCAAACTAGGGATTTCATGGCTGACTGAGGTAATTCAGTAATTCTGCTCATAGATGCATGTCTGAACTACACATTGACACATCCACCCCAAAGTTTCAGAGCATGTCTTTAAAATAGTGAAACCTACTCTTCCCACATGTGTTTGTTGAAATTGCACCCAGGTATGACTTCCAAAAGATTCCAGCCTAACACAATAAATCACCCACTCCAGGAAAAATAAGGTCACCTCAACACTGAACAAATCAATTGAAATCAATAGAAAATGTGCTATTTTCTGTGAATTAAAGACAAAAACTACACTGATGATTGTCCAATGTATTCAATGGATGGTACCATCCAAATAAGGATGCAGTAATTTAACCAGTCAGTGAGCTATGCCAATGTTGCTACAGTATCTCAGAACCCGCCCATTTGAAACTATTTCAAATGCGCGGGTTCTGCTGGCAACGTTTCTCAAATGCACCAATGTTAATTCGTATACATTTTGTTGAAAAATGTACTGCCAAAAGCACTGACATGACATTGATTTAGAGCGCAATATGTTGCTGGCATTAGAGGCCTGCGGCATGCGGTTTATCGTCAACATAATCTGTGCGGGTTTGTCCTCATCTTTGATATGCCACTGTCAATCATTTTACTGTACTTGTCTGCCCAGTCTCACAGCACGACTGCTTTTCCCACCTGATTATTAGCCTGTGTGTCTTTGGTGATCTTTAAACTGAAAATACTGCTTCCCAAAATGCTTCAATACATAGAAATTGCTGTTCATCTGAAGCTTCTTCCTCGCCTAGAGTGCGATCAGAAAAACCAACGAACGTTCTATTTTGATGTGGCTGTCAAACACGCATGCACGCCCCATATTAGTTGGCTATAGCGTCGCACTGGAGCTATATTGTGCAACTTTTGAAGACGGAGGGACTTGAGTCGGGATACCTCTCCATTTGAGAATAACTACACGAATACGATAATAAGACTGCTGGTTGCCATTCATGCCAAGAATATTAACTGGCACGTAGGGGGCTGTTTGTTATTGTTTACCTCCCTGGCCAAGCTACGTGCCCTCCGCGCATATTACTGATTTTGACAGCTCACCAGCAATAACAGCAAATGGGTAAAAACAGACAGGCTTACCCTCGCTGCTCGGGTAATACTCAAATCTTTCATCACTTCCTCGAATGCTGCGGTCTCCTCTGCCTGCTTCTGATTATGTAAAGCGATTTTCTCGCTAAATTTCCGCGGATTGTTTGATGTCGCCATGTTTCGCTCTTCTGCTCCGCTTTCCCTCAATGACGTTGCATGCACACGTCCTTGCGCGTGGGCGTAGGTTACGCGCACATCTGGCCTGCATTCCCCACCCTTTTCACCAGGGATGGGTAAAATACAAAAAAGTGATATTAAGTTATACATTTTACCCTCGTTGTTGCTTGTCTGAACATGTTATCAACGGTCCACTTGTCAGACCTTTGCGGATAATATCAAACATAAGATGATGCTCCAAAGAACGTGTTTGTCAGGTTCTTCTTGTTTGCCTGCCTTTTGTAGCCACTGAGCCTACATGGCATAACATAACTCTATCATGTTCCCCTTATTTTCCTCTGATGAAGGCTATAGCCTATAAAAGTGGTTGTGTATCTGTTCCTTTCCAGTTCTTGTAGGCCTAGTGTCTTTAGTAACTAGCCCCTGGCCAGATGTCCCCACTCAAAGGAGAGTGCTTACTGGTAATATAATTCTCACCGGGAATTAAATGCATAAACCACTGTAAATCACACCATTCACTACTAATATGCTGAAAGTACCAATACTGTCAAAAATGTATTTTTCCCAGAAGACACTAAGACCAAAGATGAGGTTTTGAGCGACAGGCACAGTCCAAGCACAATGAAACAATATGCTGTTTCACCCACCATTCAGAGTAGTGGAAATAAATTGGCTGTAAAGTAACCAAGGAAACCATTGAAATTGTATTCCAGGGCACTGGGTGTGTGGGATTATGCTGTTATTGCAAACTAAACCCTGGAAAAAACCTTGGAGTTGAGCCTCAGTGAAAAGGCTAGCTAAAATGGAGAGAATGTCATGTCTTAGTAGATTCCTGTATTCTGCTCCTCCAATATGTTCATCTGGTTACACAAACACAGAAACAGCAAACATTTCCAAAGCATGAGACAGCATGCTTCCCGTACATTCAGTGCCTTCGGAAAGTATTCAGACTTTTTCCACATTTTGTTACGTTACAGCCTTATTCTAAAATATATTAAATAAATAAAACATCCTCAGCAATCTACACACAATACCCCATAATGACGAAGCAAAAACTGATCGATATGTAAAACTTATTAAAGAGCAGTGATACTATCAAGAGTATTGTGCAGGTTACTTTTTCCTCTTCTATTTATCAGAACTCAGAATAATACCCAGATGCAGACAGCGAGTCACAGATGTTTATTGACCCAAACAGGCCAAAGTCAGGAAGTCCAGGGCAGAGTCAATAAGGTACAGAACAGCAGGCCGGCTCGGGGTCAGGACAGGCAGAGGTTCATAAACGGGTCAGAGTCAGACAGGTACAGAACAGCAGGCAGATTCTGGGTCAGGGCATGCAGAATGGTCAGAACCAGGGAAACATAACTTGCGACCGCAGGGGGCCACGCAAACACACTGGTATGACCTGACTAGACAAACTAGCAACAGACAAACAGAGAATGCAGGTATAAATACTGGGGATAATGAGGAAGATGGGCAACACCTGGAGGGGGGTGGAGACAAGCACAATGACAGGTGAAACAGATCAGGGTGTGACACTATTGTTAGAAATCTTGCGAGAGACCAATCTGGTCTTCCAGATTGATATTTCTGTCATTTCAGTTTTGTAAATGACCAGACACCTGCTAAGATACTGTATTTGCATTTCACACAGCCGTACCAGAAATAGGTTTCTGGAAACTGCTGAGTCTTTGTGGAGTATACTTCCCTTGCAAGGCTTCTCCAGTACCATTTGACAATGTCAGCAGGTAATGTGCATGTATAGAAATACTAAAATGGAGATTTCACTTCACTTCCCTCAGAAATAATGTTTTTGTGTTTGTGATAAACACCATTTTTCAAAATCCACTGTATATACAGTAATCTCTCTGCCAATACACATTATACTCTGAGTGTACAAAACATTAAGAACACCTTCCTAATATATATTCTTTAACCTGTCTCCTCCCCTTCATCTACACTGATTGAAGTAGATAGATGAAGTGACATCAATAAGGGGTCATAGCATTCACCTGGTTAGTCTATGTCATGGAAAGAGCAGGTGTTCTTAATTACACTCAGTGAAGTTAGGTTCATTTGAAGAACCTGCCAGACATTTCTTGAATCTATTACGATGTGGTAGCCTTTCAAAAGAGAAATGAAGATGTGTCACATGAAATGGAAGTAGGCGTAACAGCTAGAATATCAGTTAGCAGAAATAATTTGCCGGTGGGAATGACATCTAATTGTGCAGGCTATGGACAATAAACCATTGTCAGATGTGTTCTGGGTTATCACACTTCAATAAGCATTCCTGGATAGCAGTGATTCATAAAACATAATTGCACACAGTCTCACTGCTTATTAGTTCATATGAGTGAATTAAACTATACTTTAAAACAATTGTTGTTTGAATAGTGAACAATACATTAATAAATGTACAGTACACCCTTCAAGGTGAGGCACAGACTAATGGAGAAATCTGCATTAAAAAAAGTCCCAAACTTGTCTCCTCATCGCAGTGTGATATATTTTCTAGATTGAAAATGAGGCAGTCAATCTTCAAATCAAATTTGATTTGTCACATGCGCCGAATACAACAGGTGACCTTACAGTGAAACGCTTACTTACAAGCCTTTAACCAACAATGCAGTTTAAGAAAATACCTACAATAAATAACAAATAACAGTAACAAATAATTAAAAGGCAGCAGTAACATATACAAGGGGTAATGGTACAGGGTCAATATGCGGGGGCACCGGTGTCGAGGTAATTGAGGTAATATGTACATGTAGGTAGAGTTATTAAAGTGACTATGCATAGATAATAACAGAGAGTAGCAGCAGTGTAGAGGGGGCAACGCAAATAGTCTGGGTAGCCATTTGATTAGATGTTCAGGAGTCATGGCTTGGGAGTAGAAACTGTTAAGAAGCCTCTTGGACCTAGACTTGGAGCTCTGGTACCGCTTGCCGTGCGGTAGCAGAGAGAACAGTCTATGACTAGGGTGGCTGGAATCTTTGCCAATTTTTAGGGCCTTCAGGGCCTGACACCGCCTGGTATAGAGGTCCTAGATGGCAGGAAGCTTGGCCCCGGTGATGTAATGGGCCATACGCACTACCCTCTGTAGTGCCTTGCGGTCGGAGGCCAAGCAGTTGCCATACTAGGCAGTGATGCAACCTGTCAGGATGCTCTCGATGGTGCAGCTGTAGAACCATTTGAGGATCTGAGGACCCATGCCAAATCTTTTCAGTCTTCTGAGGGGGAATAGGTTTTGCCGTGCCCTCTTCACGAGTGTCTTAAAACGACAATCTTAAAGCGGCAATCAGCAGTTGAAACAATAACAGCCCACTACCATTTCGGGATAATGTGGGGGGATGGGGCTGGAGAAATGTAACCACTCAAATTCAAAAGCACTATGGATGCAAGGACCGACCATCCCATGATATCAAAATGATAGTTTTAACTGTGTTTATTATGCTATACAATGTTTGTCTACATTTACTTTGTTTACAAACACTGGAGTAAAGCAAGCTTATTTTGGGTTCTGATATGGTACCATGGCTGGACTAAGCTCATGAGGAATTTACAAGTAATATTCTTCAAGAATCAATGGGTACATATTTATACACATTTATAAGTCCAAAAATTGATGTAGCGACTGACGATTGCCCCTTTAAGGGATTACTTATTTGCCAAGTTCCACTATTTTACTATGGAAATAATGGAACTTCAACGTTCAGTCAACATCTTCATTGTCTCTTACTCATAGACCAAGTTGACCACACTGCTGTTCTCACCCTGGCCTGGTAAGACACATTTTTATTGGTTCTGACCTACTGATCTTTTGTATCTCATGGTTGCTATCCAGGGGCTATTCAAACAAGCCTGGAAACTGGAAAATGTAATTAGGATATGCACTGTATTCATTTGTTTTTCATGAATTCATTTGTATTGATTTCAATTTAATACATCCTTTATTTAGCCCATGTGTTATTGATATTATTTTACAATGATGACCTGGGTTTGGTTAGTTTGGTAGTTATCATTAATTAATATGACACAATTCATTGAATGCCTTAAATACCAGACTTTCTATGCATAGTAGCAGTGGTGGAAAAAGTACTCAGTTGTCAAACTTTAGTAAAAGTATTAATAAATTAAGTAAAAGTGAAAATCACCCAGTAAAATACTACTTGAGTAAAAGTCTAAAAGTATTTGGTTTGAAATATACTTAAGTATCAAAAGCAAATGGAATTGCTAAAATGTACTTAAGTATCGAAAGTAAAAGTATAAATAATTTCAAATTCCTTAAACTAGATGACACAATTTTCTTGCTTTTTTAATGATGGAGCCAGGGGCACACTCCAACACTCAAAGCATTTGTGTTTAGTGATTCCGCCAGATCAGAGGCAGTAGGGATGAGCAGGGATGTTCTCTTGTGTGAATTGGATAATTTTCCTGTCAAAATGTAACATGTGCTTTGGGGGGCTAGGGAAAATGTATGGAGTAAAAAGTACATTATTTACTTTAGGAATGCAGTGAAGTAAAAGTAAAAGTTGCGTACAGATACCCCCAAAAACTACTTAAGTAGTTTAAAGTATTTTCACTTAAGCACTTTACACCAATATTTAGTAGGCTACCTTTCATTTCAACTCCCCAAACTGTCATCCAATCATACATGTTTTCATTTACAGGTAATGATGTCTAATAGGATGTCTCCTGGAAACTCTACCACAGAATGCTTAGAACCAATCACTCTTAGTTCTTTTGTGGGACTTGCTGTGGGTTTGCCTCTGTTCTTCATAGTGCTGGGAGTAGTGATTGCACTGGTGTTCACCCAGCGCAGTAAATTGAGGAGCATGTCACAGTTAAATCAGCTCAAGAGCACAGAGGTCAACAAACGTCAGTCTGAGGGTTCCCAATACACAGCCATGGTCAGACCACCACCTGCTGATCATAGCTCTATCTACGAGAACGTCACTGACTCCAACAAGACAGCCAGAAACATGAACAGGTCAGGTAGGCTACATGATGATTAGTTTGGGTTGATTTGTATTGAAATGTTCAAACAAAATGGACTGGAAATGGAAGTTGATTAGGTTTCATTTGCCTTTTGCAAACTCTTCATTTTCTAGATTTCATGCCTCTCTTTAATTTCACATTTGAATTGTATTAATCCTGCTGTGTAGCAATGACTCAACACTGGACTTTTAACAAAATTGAGGAATGTGGACCACATGAAAGTGAGCACACATACGCCACGTTTGTTGTGGTGCAACTGTGCAGGGAAAGCACGTTCTGATGTTGGCACACCTGTCTACCCATCTCTACAGGTCACCTATGGAACCCGAGGATGTATGCCTGCAGTGTGATTCACCCGATGACGCAATTTACAGCAACGACCCGCCGTGTAGCCTGGCCGTGCTGCCTGCTGACATTGACGAGGACGACCTTTATATAATGCCAGATGCTTTATAGGTACAGCCACAAAGATGACCCCTATCAAGTCCAGACTGAGTCGTCTTTTTATAGGACAGGAAGGGGAATCAAAAGAAAAGACGCAGTATGCTTGTCTTTTATGTTTTAGCCACCTTCTAAGTAAAATTTGGCCACATGACAAAAACAGCAAATTTGTCTTCATTCGATTGTTTTGCTTTGTTTAAAGGCCAAGCGCAGTAAAGATTCTGTTTTGCCTGTGTTTTACATCATACTGTACAACAGCTGATAAAACTAACACTGTAAAAGTGTGAGAAAGCTATTTTTTCCCATTTTAATTGCAATCTAATGGCAATCTACAGTAAGATTCTTAATTGTTACCCAGAAATGATTTGATATTGATTTAAAAAAGAGCTGCATTCGGCCTTTAACAGACTGAAAAGTATGTTATTCTGTTATTGTACATTGTAAATATTTTAAGAGGCGTCTGCTAGGTTAAGAACAACACCTTTTTTGGGCAAATTGAATCATGAGTAGCAGTGAAGCCCTAAATATATACAGTTGAAGCCCTAAATATATACAGTTGAAGTCGGAAGTTTACATATACCTTAGCCAAATACATCTAAACTTAGTTTTTCACAATTCCTGACATTTAATCCTGGTAAAAATTCCCTGTCTTAGGTCAGATAGGATCATCACTTTATTTTAAGAATGTGAAATGTCAGAATAATAGTAGAGAGAATGATTTCTTTCAGCTTTAATTTCTTTCATCACATTTCCAGTGGGTCAGAAGTTTACATACACTCAATTAGTATTTGGTAGCATTGCCTTTAAATTGTTTAACTTGGGTCAAACATTTCGGGTAGCCTTCCCCCATCTTTCCACAATAAGTTGGGTGAGGTTTGGCCCATTCCTCAAATCAAGTCAAATTTTATTGGTTACATACATATGGTTAGCAGATGTTAATGTGAGTGTAGCGAAATGCTTATGCTTCTAGTTCCGACCGTGCAGTAATATCTAACAAGAAATTTATCAATTTCACAACAACTACCTTATACGCACAAGTGTAATGGAATTAATAAGAATATGTACATAGAAATATATGGATGAGCGATGGCCGTGCGGCATAGGCAAGATGCAGAAGATGGTATAGAGTACAGTATATACAGATGAGATGAGTAATGTAGGGTATGTAAACATTATATAAAGTGGCATTGTTTAAAGTGACTAGTGATACAATTATTACATCCAATGTTTTATTATTAAAGTGGCTAGAGATTTGAGTCAGTATGTTGGCAGCAGCCACTCAATGTTAGTGATGGCTGTTTAACAGTCTGATGGCCTTGAGATAGAAGCTGTTTTTCAGTCTCTCGGTCCCAGCTTTGATGCACCTGTACTGACTTCGCCTTCTGGATGATAGCGGGGTGAACAGGCAGTGGCTCGGGTGGTTGTTGTCCTTGATGATCTTTTTGGCCTTCCTGTGACATCGGGTGGTGTAGGTGTTATGGAGGGCAGATAGTTTGCCCCCGGCGATGCGTTGTGCAGACCTCACTACCCTCTGGAGAGCCTTACGGTTGTGGGTGGAGCAGTTGCTGTATCAGGCGGTGATACAGCCCGACAGGATGCTCTCGATTGTGCATTTGTAAAGGTTTGTGAGTGTTTTCGGTGACAAGACAAATTTCTTCAGCCTCCTGAGGTTGAAGAGGCGCTGTTGTGCCTTCTTCACCATGCTGTCTGTGTATGCCGAGGAACTTAAAACTTTCCACCTTCTGCACCACTGTCCTGTCGACGTGGATAGGGGGGTGCTCCCTCTGCTGTTTCCTGAAGTCTACGATCATCTCCTTTGTTTTGTTGACGTTGAGTGTGAGGTTATTTTCCTGACACCACACTCCGAGGGCCCTCACCTCCTCCCTGTAGGCCGTCTCGTCGTTGTAGGTAATCAAGCCTACCACTGTAGTGTCGTCTGCAAACTTTATGATTGAGTTGGAGGCGTGCATGGCCATGTAGTCATGGGTGAACAGGAAGTACAGGAGAGGGCTGAGAACGCACCGTTGTGGGGCCCCAGTGTTGAGGATCAGCGGGGTGGAGATGTTGTTTCCTACCCTCACCAGCTTGGGGCGGCCCGTCAGAAAGTTCAGGACCCTGTTGCACAGGGCGGGGTCGAGACCCAGGGTCTCGAGCTTAATGACGAGTTTGGAGGGTACTATGGTGTTAATTTCTGAACTGCAATCGATGAACAGCATTCTTACATTGGTATTCCTCTTATCCAGATGGGTTAGGGCAGTGTGGAGTGTGCAGTGTGATTGCGATTGCGTCGTCTGTGGACCTATTGGGGCAGCAAGCAAATTGGAGTGGTCTAGGGTGTCAGGTAGGGTGGAGGTGATATGATCCTTGACTAGTCTCTCAAAGCACTTCATGATTACGGAAGTGAGTGCTACGGGGCGAAGTTGCCTTAGCTTTCTTGGGAACAGGAACAATGGTGGCCCTCTTGAAGCATGTGGGAACAGTAGACTGGGATAGGGATTGATCCAATATGTCTGTAAACACACCAGCCAGCTGGTCTGCACATGCCGTCTGGGGGGGTTAACAAGTTTAAATGTTTTACTCACGTTGGCTGCGGTGAAGGAGCGCCTGCAGGTTTTGGTAGCAGGCCGTGTCAGTGGCACTGTATTGTCAAAGCAGGCAAAGAAGTTGTTTAGTTTGTCTTGGAGCAAGACGTCGGTGTCCGCGACGGGGCTGGTTTTCTTTTTGTAATCCATGCTTGACTGTAGACCCTGCCACATACGTCTTGTGTCTGAGCCATTGAAATGCGACTCAACTTTGCCTTAATACTGACACTTAGCTTGTTTGATTGCCTTGCGGAGGGAATAGCTACACTGTTTGTATTCGGTCATGTTTCCGGTCGCCTTGCCATGATTAAATGATAATGCTTTCAGTTTTGCGCGAATGCTGCCATCAATCCACAGTTTCTGGTTGGAGAAGGTTTTAATAGTCACTGTGGGTACAACATCACCGATGCACTTGCTAATAAACTCTCTCACCGAATCAGCGTATACATCAATGTTGTTGTCTGAGGCTATCCGGAACATAGCCTCTTTAAGCAATCTTTAAGCGTGGAATCAGATTGGTCGGACCAGCGTTGAACAGACCTGAGCATGGGCGTTTCCTGTTTAAGTTTCTGTCTATAGGCTGGGAGCAACAAAATGGAGTCATGGTCATATTTTCCAAAAAGAGGGCGAGGGAGGGCTTTGTATGCATCGCGGAAGTTAGAGTAGCAATGATCCAGAATGCTGCCAGCCCGGGTCGCACATTCGATGTGCTGATAAAATTTAGATTAGATTATTCAGATTAGCTTTGTTAAAATCACCAGCTACAATAAATGCAGCCTCAGGATATGTGGTTTCCAGTTTACATGGAGTCCATTGAAGTTCTTTCAGGGCCCGAGGTGTCTGCTTGGGGGGGATATACACTGCTGTGATTATAATAAAGAGAATTCTCTTGGTAGATGATGTGGTTGGCATTTGATTGTAAGGAATTCTAGGTCAGGAATTCTAGGTCAGGTTGTTATGATCACACCACGACTCGTTAATCATAAAGCAAACACCCCCGCCCTTCTTCTTACCAGAGAGATGTTTGTTTCTGTCGGCGCGATGCGTGAAGAAACTGGGGGGCTGTACCGACTCTGATAACATATCCCGAGTGAGCCATGTTTCCTTGAAACAGAGAATGTACAATCTCTGATGTCCCTCTGGAAGGCAACCCTTTCTCGAATTTCATCTACCTTGTTGTCAAGAGACTGGACATTGGCGAGTAGTATACTCGGGAGCGGTGAGCGATTTGCCCGTCTACGGAGCCTGACCAGAAGAACGCTCCGTCTGCCCCTTCTGCGGCACCGTTGTTTTGGGTCGCCTACTGGGATCCGATCCATTGTCCTGGGCGGTGGTCCAAACAGAGGATCCGCTTCGGGAAAGTCGTATTCCTGGTCGTAATGTTGGTAAGTTGACGTTGCGACCAACCTTTAACTTCCTGATTGATGTCTTGAGATGTTGTTTCAATATATCCACATAATTTTCCTTCCTCATGATGCCATCTATTTTGTGAAGTACACCAGTCCCTCCTGCAGCAAAGCACCCCCACAACATGATGCTGCCACCCCCCGTGTTTCACGGTTGGGATGGTGTTCTTCGGCTTGCAAGCCTCCCCCCTTTTTCCTCCAAACATGACGATGGTCATTATGGCCAAACAGTTCTATTTTTGTTTCATCAGACCAGAGGACATTTCTCCAAAAAGTATGATCTTTGTCCCCATGTGCAGTTGCAAACCGTAGTCTGGCTTTTTTATGGCGGTTTTGTAGCAGTGGCTTCTTCCTTGCTGAGCGGCCTTTCAGGTTATGTCGATATAGGACTCATTTTACTGTGGATATAGATACTTTTGTACCTGTTTCCTCCAGCATCTTCACAACGTCCTTTGCTGTTGTTCTGGGATTGATTTGCACTTTTTGCACCAAAGTACGTTCATCTCTAGGAGACAGAACGCGTCTCCTTCCTGAGCGGTATGACGGCTGCGTGGGCCCATGGTGTTTATACTTGCATACTATTGTTTGTACAGACGAACGTGGTACCTTCAGGCATTTGGAAATTGCTCCCAAGGATGAACCAGCCTTGTGGAGGTCTACAATGTTTTGGGGGAGGTCTAGACTGATTTCTTTTGATTTTCCCATGATGTCAAGCAAAGAGGCACTGAGTTTGAAGTTAGGCCTTAAAATACATCCACAGATACACCTCCAATTGACTCAAATGATATCAAATAGCCTATCAGAAGCTTCTAAAGCCATAAAGCCTTTTCTGGAATTTTCAAGCTGTTTAAAGGCACAGTCAACTTAGTGTACTTCTGACGCACTGGAATTGTGATACAGTGAATTTTGAATCCGACCATTGGTAATCAAATAGTATGAAGTGAAGTCATCCATTGAGCTGATTCTGTTACGCAAGTTCAATAGCCCTAATCAATCAAACTGGTGATGTGGTGTATGGGGTTGATATAGAAATAACATTCCTCCTGCACTGAGAGAATGCATATTTGCATGCTTGATTAATAAAATGACATTTGGTCATTAGGGACAAAGAGAAGCTAGTCAGTGTGATAGTTCAAACATGCTCTCGCATGTTATTTGTTTTACCCCTGGATCCAGTGACTGGTTCTGCACGTGATACGGTACAACTAAGTCTAATGCTCAGCTGACTGCTGGTAAAATAAAACAAAGTTCAGGAAAGTTGAAGAGGGACTAAGCTGATAAGGGCTGAATTATTCAAATGACCTGCTTATGAACTCAGGATAGAAAAGACAGGAGCAGCCAAAAAAAGAAATATCAATGAAAAGTAAACGTCTGCTCTCTGTCCTCTGCTGTTTGTTTTTTGCATGCACATAAAGTACAGTATCATCACCATACAGTGGCAAGAAAAAGTATGTGAACCCTTTTGAATCACTTTTTGGATTTTTGCATAAACTATAACATTTGATCTGATCTTCATCAGATCTTCATCTTAGTCACAACAATAGACAAACAGTGTGCTTAAACTAATAACACAAAAATTATTGTATTTTTCTTGTCTATATTGAATACATCATTTAAACATTCACAGTGTAGGTTGGAAAAGGTATGTGAACCCCTAGGCTAATGACTTTTCCAAAAGTTAATTTGAGTCAGGAGTCAGCTAACCTGGAGTCCAATCAATGAGACGAGATTGGAGATGTTGGTTAGAGCTGCCCTGCCCTATAAAAAACAATCACAAAAATGTAGTTTGCTATTCACAAGAAGCATTGTCTGATGTGAACCATGCCTCGAACATAGCGATCTCAGAAGACCTAAGATTAAGAAATATTGACTTGCATAAAGCTGGAACGGGTTACAAAATATCTCTAAAAGCCTTGATGTTCATCAGTCCATGGTAAGACAAATTGTCTATAAATGGAGAAAGTTCAGCACTGTTGCTACTCTTCATAGGAGTGGCCGTCCTGCAAAGATGACTGTAAGAGCACAGTGCAGAATGCTCTTAGAGTGTCTGCTAAAGACTTACAGAAATCTCTGGAACATGCTAACATCTCTGTTGACGAATCTACGATACGTAAAACACTAAACAAGAATGGTGTTCATGGGAGGACACCACGGAAGAAGCCACTGCTGTCCAAAAAAAAAAACATTGCTGCACATCTGAAGTTCGCAAAAGAGCACCTGGATGTTCAACAGCGCTTCTGGCAAAATATTCTGTGGACAGATGAAACTAAAGTTTAGTTCTGTGGAAGGAACACACAACACTGTGTGGAGAAAAAAAGTCACAGCACACCAACATAAAAAAAAACTCATCCCAACTGTAAAGTATGGTGGAGGGAGCATCATGGTTTGGGGCTGCTTTGCTGCCTCAGGGCCTGGACAGCTTGCTATCAACGATGGAAAAATGAATTCCCAAGTTTATCAAGACATTTTGCAGGAGAATGTAAGGCTATCTGTCCACCAATTGAAGATCAACAGAAGTTGGGTGATGCAACAGGACAACAATCCAAAACAAAGAAGTAAATCAACAACAGAATGGCTTCAACAGAAGAAAATACGCCTTCTGGAGTGATCCAGTCAGAGTCCTGACCTCAACCCGATTGAGATGCTATGTCCTGACCTCGAGAGCGGTTCACACCAGACATCCTAAGAATATTGCTGAACTGAAACAGTTTTGAAAAGATGAATGGTCCAAAATTCCACCAGACCGTTGCAGGTCTGATCCGCAACTACAGAAAACATTTTGTTGAGATTATTGCTGCCAAAGGAGGGTCAACCAGTTATTAAATCCAAGGGTTCACATACTTTTTCCACCCTGCACTGTGAATTTATGCAGAAATCAAGGTAATTCTATAGAGTTCACAGACTTTTTCTTGCACTGTACATCTGTTTTTCAATGTCAGCGCACGCAGTAGGCTCAAAAAGCATGTTTTGGATTCCCGAAACATTGTCTTAAGTTGTAATACAACAATGTTTCAACCATGATATAATTTAATGTGGATCTCAAACTTAAGGTAGATCAATGCAGTTCATGTCCAGGGTGGTCAAATGCTGAAAAATAGTAAAAACATTGAAAAGATATGAAGAGGAAGTGATGCTCAAAGTCAAGAAATGGCAAAACAAACATTACGGTTGAACCAATGAGTCTCCCTGTGCGATGGAAAGGTTCCAACACTGAACTTTGAGGGAGTAGTTGTAGTGTTTCATTAGGGTTTTAAAGGAGACACATAGAGAGGAAGCAAATATCCCTATGACCTAGTTGCACGCTCTTGTGGTGGGATACCTTTCAGATTTATCAAGCCACAGTGAGTACATCTGAAAGAGAGAGACTCTTAAAAACAGCTTAATACCGAAGCCCGTTATAATACTGCCTCCTGAATAACCACACTCAACATCACACGCCACCCACCCAAGTTTGCACAATGATGAAGACTGATTCTGATTTTGACTCCCTTCAAATTGTATACATTGGGTGGTAACAAGACCTTTCAAAACGTAAGATTGAGGACGTTAATATCAGGTCTTGGCTGTGGAGAATTAGAGGATGGACTTCTCGTAAGTATGAACAAAGAACTTGGCGAGTTACCTAGTGTACATTCTCTGTACTTTTAATATATGAAGACGGCTATATTTGTAAATATTTGTGTATGTCTGGAGATTGATTACTTACTTATATTCAACTTTCCGGACACTTGATACGTCACACCCCTCATCAATCTACTCAAGCAATGGACAAGTAACCTGTGTACATAGCACTGTAGGCTTCCCGAAATGTATTAATGCTTTAGAATACACAATTTGAAATTATATCAGTATATAAAATATTTAAATAAACATACACAAATATACACTGAGTGTACAAAACATAAAGAACACCTTCTCTTTCCATGACATAGACTGACCAGGTGAATCCAGGTGAAAGCTATGATCCCTTATTGATGTCACCTGTTAAATCCACTTCAAATCAGTGTAGTTTAGGGGTTCCCAAACTTTTTTAGCCCACGACCCAATTTTGATATCTGAAAATTCTCGCACCCACATGTAATTAACAGCCAATGTTCACTTTTTTATTTGGGGCTATGGCAGTTGATTGAAAAACATTCTAACTGTATTTCTGATTGTCTTCTCAACTCACCATCACAATCTTTTAATGTGGGGCAGTCAACTGGAACTTACATAATGTCTTTTATCTCACCACCACTAATAGATGGGGGTGCTTGATGCATGTCGCGTCGGAGACTTTCAAAATCATGGGGCGTGGTCGACAGTGTGCGCCTCATCTCTACTGTCACATCCAAGCTGGATCGATATCTGGTTTTAATGCAGACGAGAGCACTGAGCTGGCGAAGGGTAATTCTCTGCAATAGTGTGTGGTTTCATAACGTAGCGGGCCTAGAACGATTCAAATGGAACGGTTAAGTGCGGCCTTTTCCCATGATCTTGAATTGTATCTTTCAGATTTGAATAATTTTCATGAATATTTTTAAGGTTAACCACATTACAATGATTTTGAGATACGAAGACGATATTATAATATATATACTGTATATATCTTGTTGGTGGTATTTTGGACATTTTGGGAGTTCTCCTGTGACCCCATCTTCATATCAGGAACCGCTGGTGTAGGTTTAGGTGAAGGGGAGGAGACAGGTTAAGAAGGATTTTTAAGCCTTGAGACAATTGAGACATGGATTGTGTATGTGTGCCATTCAGAAGGTGAATGGGCAAGACAAAAGATTTTAGTGCCTTTAAACGGGGTACAAATGGGGTGCAACTTAATATTAGGAAGGTGTTACTAATGTTATGTACACTCGGTGTAAATATATACTGTATTTGGAAATGTTTACATATACATTTGATATAAATACGTGTATATATATATATATATATTAGCATGTGTATACAGTACATACACTGACAAATGTATTTTCTATTGAAATGGGCTATCCTCTCTGACTTTCATATCAAAATCTCTCTCACAATTTACAAAATAGGTCTTCTACACACCAAAAAGTAATGTTGGGTTATGTCTCAAAACTGTTGTGTTATGTGTTGGGTTGTTTTGTGAATAATTGATAGTTTTGAAGTTGTTTGATTGAAAACCAACGGGTTTGGTTGCCTGCTACCTGTTTATTTTTTGTTATCTTCGTCATAGATAAAAAGTGAGATATGATGCTAATACTTCTCACACAGTATCTTTAGCATTATTTGTTTTTTCTTTATTTATCCAAACTTATCGCTATAATATTGAATTGTGGTTATCAAAATACAGTATTGCCTTTCACATTCCTTTTTCATTACGTTACATTAAAATAAATTGTATTAATTGTTTAAAGATATGATATCTGTTCATGGGGCTGAGTTGACAATGCATGCCATCATCTGTGCAGTGTGCTAATCTTACTGTCATGCAAAATAAACACTACTCATTTGTCCCGTAGGTCATTCACTCTTTGGTCAAGGCTACACTCTTAGAATAAAGGGTTCCAAAATGGTTCTTCGGCTGTCCCCATAGAACCATCTGTGGAAAAGGTCCTACATGGAACCAAAAAGGGTTCTACCTGAAACCAAAAAGCGTTATTCAAAGGGTTCTCCTATACTCCCAGTCGGTATTAGATAGAATGTCACAGCCTCGCCCCACCTGTGGGAAAACAACCTGTGGTTACCTAGGTTACCCTATTGGCTCACAGAAAAATCTTGACCTTTTCAAACACAATTGTCTTGTCTGCTTGTTTTAGTCAATTGCAAACTGACATTTAAGAAAAGTACGACATGTCTAAAGATTACTTTTCAACATTGCCTTGCTCCCGAGTGTTCTCACTACTTCGAAAAATGGACTGTTGTAGGGCTTCCCTCATGCCCTTTTCATGACGGTGCTAGCAGCCACGTGAGTGAGTGCTACTGTGGCTAGCTACCGACCGGAACATTAAGCTAGCCAAGACCAACAACACAGACAAACAGACTATACAGTAGTGACTGGCGTTACGAACGAACTATACTAAACAAGATGCCTTACCTGTGATTAAACGTTTTCCACACAGATAACTAGCTACGTGCAGCTTCTTGGACACCAGCTGCCCACAATTTCCTACTCTTCCACATCGAATAGCCTGAAGCCACAGGGCTCTTCTCGCAGGCTCTATTTCCCAATTTGGGAGCATTGTGAACCGTAGGTCGGGATTTTTGACCTGGTTAAATGTTCATTGAACAACACAGCAGCTTTTCAGCATGTTTTGTTAGTTCTTTTAGGTTCTAAGTAGCACCTTTTTTTTCTAAGAGTGCACAGTATGAACGGTTTCAAGGCTACAGCTGCAAGATATTGGCTATCATATATGTATTTCATGGCACACCCTAACCTCCCTCACCAGCTTTAAGCACCAGCTGTCAGAGCAGCTCACAGACCCCTGCACCTGTAAATAGCCCAACCAACTACCTCATCCCCTACCGTATTATTTATTTATCTTGCGCCTTTGCACCCCAGTTTTTCTACATTGCACATTTATCTACTGCACATCTACCATTCCAGTGTTTAATTGCTATATTGTAATTACTTTGCCACCATGGCCTATTTATTGTCTTACCTTCCTTATCTTACCTCATTTACACACATTGTATATATATTTGTTTTTCTACTGTATTATTGACTGTATGTTTGTTTTACTCCATGTGTAACTCTGTGTTATTGTATGTGTCGAACTGCTTTGCTTTATCTTGGCCAGGTCGCAGTTGTAAATGAGAACTTGTTCTCAACTTGCCAACCTGGTTAAATAAAAAAACTTGAAATATTATCTGACTAGATGGTTTTCCGAAGCACAATAACACATATCTTGTCAGAATTTCAAGTTCTGTTACTGTTGCTAAAGAATTAAACACATGGGGTAAAAACATAATTTGTATGTAAAAATATTTATTGTAAAGTTTGTGTGCAGATGCATTCAGGCACAACAACCCAAAATAAACAGTAGTAAAATCCATACTACCATTATTGAAATGTTAAAGAATAGTATATTTTCTCTGGACAAACTTCCAAAATGTTTGGAAATAATACTGTACATGGCATTAAATTCAATTGAATATATATTTAAAGTACAGTGATGTAAGGAACATACTAAATATTGTAACATTGAAAACTACAAACAATAAAAATACGTTTTAGACCCTGTTAAATAAATTACAATAAATAATGTAATTTTGTACATAGTCTTGGAAGAATATGTCATTACCTGCCACATGAGACTAACATAAGTTTAATCTTCCAAATAAAATAGTAAATATCAGAATCATCACTCCACAGTAACTTGAATTGTTTTACAATGAGCCGATTTTTGCACTCAGAATCCATGGATGATGGATGACGTTGGGTATTTTTGTTTGTTTAACCATTGAAAAGGACGTGAGGAATGTCACTAACTGAGCATGACAAATGTTATTTTCTTACTTCCTTTGGAAACATTATCCCTTCTATTTTAGAATGTACCACTAGCACATTGTATCTAATGGCTCGCCAAAAGGAAAATGGCTCGCCACTCTTTTTTTGCCCTGAAAGCCCCAAAAGACTCAAGCACAGTGGCACTTGCTGACAATCAAGTCATTGAAAGGTGTGAGCTTCAACTTTCCCCGACTGTCGTAGTGCATGAGGACCATAGGTTCATAGGCTGCCGGCACACAACAGGGCCGAGGTGTTGCTCCCTTGTTGATGTGGTGAAGACGAGACTTCACCTGCGCGTGCATGCTAGCTGGCTTGTAGTTGTGGGGACAGGAGCCGTCACAGAAGTGCATGTTGTAGCCATCGGGGGCAACGACCCAGTCTGACCAGCCAATCTCCTTGAAGGACACTTTGACAGACTTTCGGCAGCAGCGACCGTCTTCATCGCAGTTGTCTTCTTTGTTGGAGCGAGTCCGTCTCCTTCTGCCTGCTGATCTAGGCTCTACAAGATCTACCTCCAGGACCATCTGAGGGGTCCTCTTGTGATCAGTTTCCTCTTCTGCAACCAGTCCTACTTCCACAACCAGAGAGTGGCCGTCCGACCTCCCTCTCCACTTATCAACAACAGTTCTGATGTCCAAAGTCAAATCTCCAGTTCTTGTAGCGACCGTCTGAACAAGGGTCTCTGTGTGAATCAATAGAGAAGAATTCAGCGGTTTCGTCTCATAGATCTTAACATGAACCTCTTCCATAATCGTGGGCTCGACAGCTTTAGAGCCATCCAACAGTTGCCTGTAGAGCTTCAGCTCAGCCCGGGCCAAAGTGAGATCCTTCCTGATGTTTAGGTTCTTGTGGAAGACAGCTCTGTACCAAAGCACGTCTGATGTGTGTTCCTCATCACTCTGAAGCACTTTGAAAGGCTCCACTGAAAGAGGTGAAAAGAGGGTTGTTAGACAAATGCTCAGCTTCTTGGAATTACTGTCGTCACTTCAATAGGGATGTGCTTTTCAGAGTTATGATGGATCTGTCTTTACCGCCTAAAAAAATTGCTAAATGACATCAAATGATTTACAAATTAGAATAGTTCATTATTATATACTTTGGAGAAGAGGTAATTAATATCTGCTCTCGGAATTACTATCAAGCCTTTGCTAGGTCCAAATGCTAATGTTAATGGTAGGCTTTTGTTGGAGTGCATAGAAGCACTAAGAAGCACTAAGACTACATTTTATGACTCACTCATTCTCACGAGATATGGTTTGAGAAAACACTGACAGTGACATTAACATTATTCCAAAAAATGTGTTTGAAGGCTTTTTGTTTGTTTTGTCATAAAAGCGCAATGCAATTATTCTTGTTGAAGACACAACCGTGGGAGAATGTTTATTGGGACACAGGTACACACCTTTTACAAAGCCCAAACCATTGGCTTTGGCATCTAACTCAGACCTTTTCAATAGGTTATAAATACACCTTGTGTAAAGGCAAAATTCCATGCAGTCAGATCCCCATCTAAAGCTAGAATGTCAACAGTCAGGTCCTTGTGGTTAAAACCAGTACAGTAGCTATGTGTCTTTAAATAAGGTCTCACCTGTGGCTGGGAGAAGCAGGGTGGATGTCCTCCTAGGGGGAATGCCGGGATTCCCCCTCCTGACTGGAGTTCCCTGTCAGCTGCCTCAGTGTTTCCCTATAGAGCCGATGCATCCTCCTCAGCTCCTCCTCTGAAGCCAATTCCCTGGGCCTGGGCTCCTTCTCCATCCCCACGGAGGTCAAGATGCCTGTCTTCACTGCCTCCAGGAGCAGGGCCCTCTGGCTCTCCTCCTGCCCCCGGCGGGGCCGGCCCTCCCCCCTGATGGAGGCTGGAGAGGAGGGCCACCCAAGAGAAGAGAAAACACAGTGCGACTGAGCTAGGCATGGTTGGTTTGTTCTCAGAGGTGCACCCTGTATGGGGTTGTCAATGTTATGAATGAAATTCCAGACATGCTTTCATTTATACGGCTCCTGCATGGCCACACCTCTCCTTGATGTCAGGTGAGCACTCCTCATTATGTAGAGGATTATGTAGCATGCATTATATATCATGTTCCACAAGGTGGGAAAGCACGCTTTGTATAGTACTCCTTAGAATACATTAATATGTCTGAAAACATTTGAACCTTTCATGTACTGATTGAGTTTAATGGATTGTTTACATACAAAAAACTGCATATAACCATATATAATACCTCTCCTGTTAGTGGTATCAATATGTGTTGTAAATACAATGAGTTATAATTGTATGATCTATGACTAACCATAAGATATGACTTTCACCAAAGCAGAGCCACCGTAAAATGTGTGGTGAGACAGCATTTGCCTTTTCAAACTGCCATTACACTTTCAAAGCAGCAGCACGGACCAGGCCAGCTACTTCTCAGCGCACTTTTGCCTTCCAGTTCCGACATTTAGCTGCTCTGTCGCAGTCTACCATGGAAGACAATACGCAGAAAAGTAGTGCTATTTTTGTATTTGAGCAATATGATTGGCCTTTCGAGCACCACGACGCTCCAGCGAGTCAGAACTTCCCCGAGCACTCGAGCAGTACAGACGTTGATCGCTACATTCACACACAAGCTGTCCTGAACAAAATGAAGCGCCCATCAATCTAGTCGCTGAGCTTATTTATTTTAGGGAAAGGGATTTACAAAAGTAAAACTATCAATAGGCTGGTTTCTGTTGTTAATCTGCAAAAAGAAACCTACAAAAATACACTGTAGCATTTGTCTTGGCAGGCCTACTGTAGTCAGGTTGATTAAGCAATCAGGCCCGAGGGGGGTGTGGTATATGGCCAATATACCACGGCTAAAGGTTGTTCTTATGCACGACGCAGCGCGGATGGATACAGCCATTAGCTGTGGCATATTGGTCCTATACCACAAACTCCAGAGGTGACTTATTGCTATTATTAACTGGTTACCAACATAATTAGAAGAGTAGAAATACATGTTTTGTCATACCCAATCAGCATTAAGGCCTCGAACCACCCAGTTTATAATATCTCTTTTGGAATGCAATTGTCTTAAAAGGGCAGCGTCCTAATCTTCTCAAAATGATAAAAATGTATGCAATTAATACAATGCAATTCTAAAGAATGGAGTAATGACTTACATTGCTAAATTATATTACACAGCTTTTTAATACATATCATTGTTACCAAATATAGCCTGCATGACCCCAATGCATTTAAAAACTACACCATGTCTGGGCCAGTAGAAATTCTGTTCTGGCCAGCCGATTTTTGGCCAACTGGCCCGCTTGAACCAGTGAGAAAAGTTAAAGTTGGAACCTGTTATAGCCTACGAATGGGACCCAGAGTTTTAATTGATCAATTAAATGTATTAATTTAACCTTTATTTAACTAGGGAAGCCAGTAAAGAACAAATTCTTATTTACAATGACAACCTACACCAGCCAAACCCGGACAACACTGGGCCAGTTGTGCGCCGCCCTATGGGACTCCCAATCACAGCCGGTTGCGATACAGCCTGGATTTGAACCAGGGTGTCTGGAGTGCCTTAGACCGCTGCGCCGCTCAGGAGATCAGGAAAAACTCCAGGCCCCAGAAAAGACATACAAATTTTGCAACATCTGCACCAAAGGCATTGTAATGGTATAGAATGAACCTACTCACGCATCATTTGATCAAGTAAATGACGTACACGACTACTGTATATCATGTCAGCATTAATTATAGTGGATCCCTATCATGTAATATTCTAATTGACTCTTTTCCCCATGTCATCATGACCACTCTGTTAGCCTTATCAGACAAATGGAATGTCACAGCAATTGACCACATATTACAGATACTGCAGTGTTTGTTGTGGAAGACACTTGTACTGTAAATAGACAGTAGATTCTTTTCATTTATGGTGGGTGGATCTCTTCTCTCCAGGCTATGTGGAAGTCAGTCAGACTTCTTTAACCAGTATCAGCGCAGGATCAGTACATTGTGTGTTTATGGTGCGTCCCCACCCTATGACGTGTCTCCAAGTGTGACTGACATTATTCTTTCCACTGTGGCAGCTTTTCTCTTTTTCGGTTTATAAAGCAGTCACAGTGGCCTTCAAATATACACCCAATGTATGCTTAAAGCACATGAACCTTCCATACCTTGTAATGGAAGCAGGGCCAACCCTATTCATAAGCGACAGTAGCCAGTATTTTAGATGTTTTATTTTCTGGGGAACCGAATGGAATTGGAATAGTAGAATACACAAGGTGCAATTTCAAAATGTGGTTGTGCATCAGCAGTTTTTCGGTTGTTATGTCAGTCACTCAATTAGCCCATGTCTGCTAACATTCTTTAGATTGCTAAGTTAGTCTAGCCAGCTCTCTAACTTGTAGTAATCAAGGCCAAATTACTGAGGGGGCCCTAACCTCCAGGGAGCCCTCATTGATTTTGTTAGTCACTCTTACAGTACTCAGATATGTTTCTCTCCGGCATCAAGAGGGGGGCCACTAAAATGTTTTGCCCGCGAGGTGGGGGGCCCACAAAGGGCCTCACTTAGGGTCTCACTTAGGGCCCACAAAAGGAATGGAGGGTGCTGTGTGTACTGTACTGTAAGTTAAGCCTCCTGCATTCAATTATTGCATTTCTGTCCATAAAACTGGTTTTAAATCAGGAAAGGTGGTTAGAACGGTTTTGAAGAGGATAACCTGGAGAATGTACTTGAAGGATATGGTTGTGGAATAATGATTACCATAATGCAATGTTTTTTCTTGTGTAAGCAGAGAATGGCCTATATGAAAAAGCCACGAATTCAATGTCATCAAATCGTAGGTGACTAGGCCTAGTTTATTGAAGTGAGCGTCAATAACATTAACCACATTTCTGACCATATTGCTTAATTGGACTGTGTAAATGGCCAATCTATGAGTCACTGACATGATTAAACACTCATGTGCAATGTGAGTTCCACCTTGGGGCTAAAAGTGTGTGAAAGGTGTCCAAGTGTGAATCATCGACAGACCGACAGTGACAATCACTTTCTCATGTCAGGGTGAGCAAACAGAACAGGATATTGAGTAATCAGCCTTAGGCCCACTGTCAGCATTACAAAGGGAAGGTGCTATTTTTGAGACCGGAAGGCATAGAGCGCTGCCACTCCCAATTACGATCACATTCTGGATTCTACTAGGGCAATGGCTCGTTTGAACTGACAGCGCTGTATAGCCTATATGGGCGACCACTCATTCTTCACTTCATTTTCGATGACATCTAACTAATGGAATGGGTGGACATTGGGCTTGCTTGGCAAATGTATGTAGAAGGTGTATTCTGGAGTAGCTTGAATTGTTTTATGTATCAATGTTTTATTACAGTCATTTTATAATAATTGTTTGTATAACAACACTTTAATACAACTAGCAATGTCAGTGGAGGTATAACAAGCAAGGATGTCACATTGGGTCAATTCTGTTCCTTGAGATTAAATTAATGCCATAGCTTTCAGTTACATTTCAATTCAGTTTTCAATGAATTCATAATTTCCTTTTGTGAATAACCATAAACTGAATAGAATAATTTGCACTATGAGCACTTGTCATCTCTCAAATAGATCGTTACAGTTTTTGGTTTAGCTAGCTAGCAAATGTTTTGCCATATTAGCATTGACATAAAATCTGTCAAAACACCTCAAAACAAGACATGGTATCAAGAACAAGATTAAACTAGCTGAAACGAGCAACACGATTCCCCACATGGCATTTTCTTGTCATTCTTTCGAGCAATCTGGCCATCCAGAATCACAACAACACATGGACTTCTGCCACATAGAAGCATGCGCATTGTTTACGTGACGTTGTCAGGTAACCAATCTACAAAGAAGGCCCTGAGTGTTCCTGACTGTGACCCAGGGGAAAACGACTGCCCCCTCTCATTGAACCCACAAAGTTTAAGGCCGACCGCGGTACTGCAGGCGTTGTTTGCAGAGAACAGTTTGCCCCATATACATTTCAAAGATGGTCATAGTACCAATAATTACTTCATGACTCTTCGGGAAATCATTCAGACCCCTTGACTTTTTCCACATTTTGTTGTTACAGCCTTACTCCAAAATTGATTAAATTGTTTTTTTCCTTCATCAATCTACACACAATCCCCATAATGACAAAGCAAAAACAGGTTTTTAGAAATTGTTGCTAATGTATTAAACATAAAAAAAAACGTAAATATCACATTTACGTAAGTATTCAGACCCTTTACTCAGTACTTTGTTGAAGCACCTTTGGCAGCGATTACAGCCTCGAGTCTTCTTGGGTATGACGCTACAAGCTTGGCACATCTGTATTTGGGGAGTTTCTCCCATTCTTCTCTGCAGATCCTCTCAAGCTCTGTCAGGTTGGATGGGAAGCGTTGCTGCACAGCTATTTTCAGGTCTCTCCAAAGATGTTAAAGTCTGGGCTCTAGCTGGGCCACTCAAGGACATTCAGAGACTTGTCCCGAAGCCACTCCTGCATTTTCTTGGCTGTGTGTTTAGAGTTGTTGCCCTGAGGTGAACCTTTGCCCCAGTCTGATATCCTGAGCGCTCTGGAGCAGGTTTTCATCAATGATCTCTCTGTACTTTGCTCTGTTCATATTTACCTCGATCCTGACAAGTCTTCCAGTTCCTGCCGCTGAAAAACATGGTGCCAGGGTTCCTCCAGATGTGGCGCTTGGCATTCAGGCCAAAGAGTTCAATCTTGGTTTCATCAGAGCAGAGAATCTTGTTTCTCATGGTCTGAGAGTTTTTAGGTGCCTTTTGGCAAACTCCAAGCGGGTTGTCATGTGCCTTTTACTAAGGAGTGGCTTCCGTCTGGCCACTCTACCATAAAGGCCTGATTGGTGGAGTGCTGCAGAGATGGTTGTCCTTCTGGAAGGTTCTCCCACCTCCACAGAGGAACTCTAGAGCTCTGTCAGAGTGATCATCACCTCCCTGACCAAGGCCCTTCTCCTCCGATCAGTTTGTCTGTGCGGCCAGCTCTAAATCAAATCAAATCACATTTTATTTGTCACATACACATGGTTAGCAGATATTAATGCAAGTGTAGCTAAATGCTCGTGCTTCTAGTTCTGACAGTGCAGTAATATCTAACAATAATATCTAAAAGGAATATCTAACAAGTAATCTAACAATTCCCCAACAACTGCCTAATACACACTAATCTAAAGGGGTGAATGAGAATATGTACATGTAAGTATATGGATGAACGATGGCCGAGCAGCATAGGCAAGGTGCAATAGATGGTATAAATACAGTACAGTATATACATGTGATATGAGTAATGTAAGATAAGTAAACATTATTAAAGTGGCGTTATTTAGAGTGCATTGTATAAAGTGACTAGTGATCCATTTATTAAAGTGGCCAGTGATTGGGTCTCAATGTAGGCAGCAGCCTCTCTGAGTTAGTGATTGCTGTTTAGCAGTCTGCTGGCCTTGAGATAGAAGCTGTATTTCAGTCTCTCGGTCCCAGGTTTGATGCACCTGTACTGACCTCGCCTTCTGGATGATAGCGGTGTGAACAGGCAGTGGTTCGGGTGGTTGTTGTCCTTGATGATCTTTTTGGCCTTCCTGTGACATCGGGTGCTGTAGGTGTCATGGAGGGCAGGTAGTTTGCACCTGGTGATGCATTGTGCAGACCGCACCACCCTCTGGAGAGCCTTGTGGTTGAGGGCGGTGCAGTTGCCGTACCAGCCCGACAGGATGCTCTCGATTGTGCATCTGTAAAAGTTTGTCAGGGTTATGGGTGACGAGCCAAATTTCTTCAGCCTCCTGAGGTTGAAGAGGCGCTGTTGCACTTTCTTCACCACACTGTCTGTGTGAGTGGACCATTTCCGTTTGTCTGTGATGTGTACGCCAAGGAACTTAAAACTTTCCACCTTCTCTACTGCTGCCTCTTCGATGTGGATAGGGGGATGCTCCCTCTGCTGTTTCCTGAAGTCCACGATCATCTCCTTTGCGTTGTTGACGTTGAGCGAGAGGTTGTTTTCCTGACAACACATACCAAGTGCCCTCACCTCCTCCCTGTAGGCTGTCTCGTCGTTGTTGGTAATCAAGCCCACTACGGATTGAGTTGGAGGTGTGCATGGCCACGCAGTCATGGGTGAACAGGGAGTACAGGAGGGGGCTGAGCACGCACCCTTCACCACCTGGGGGCGGCCCGACAGAAAGTCCAGGACCCAATTGCACAGGGCGGGGTTGAGACTCAGGGCCTCCAGCTTGATGATGAGCTTAGAGGTAACTATGGTGTTGAATGCTGAGCTGTAGTCAATGAACAGCATTCTTACATACAGTGAGGGAAAAAAGTATTTGATCCCCTACTGATTTTGTACGTTTGCCCACTGACAAAGAAATGATCAGTCTATAATTTTAATGGTAGGTTTATTTGAACAGTGAGAGAAAGAATAACAACAAAACAATCCAGAAAAACGCATGTGAAAAATGTTATAAATTGATTTGCATTTTATTGAGGGAAATAAGTATTTGACCGCCTCTCAATCAGAAAGATTTCTGGCTCCCAGGTGTCTTTTATACAGGTAACGAGCTGAGATTAGTAGCACACTCTTAAAGGGAATGCTCCTAATCTCAGGTTGTTACCTGTATAAAAAGACACCTGTCCACAGAAGCAATCAATTAATCAGATTCCACACTCTCCACCATGGCCAAGACCAAAGAGCTCTCCAAGGATGTCAGGGACAAGATTGTAGACCTACACAAGGCTGGAATGGGCTACAAGACCATCGCCAAGCAGCTTGGTGAGAAGGTGACAACAGTTGGTGCGATTATTCGCAAATGGAAGAAACACAAAAGAGCTGTCAATCTCCCTCGGCCTGGGGCTCCATGCAAGATCTCACCTCGTGGAGTTGCAATGATCATGAGAACGGTGAGGAATCAGCCCAGAACTACACGGGAGGATCTTGTCAATGATCTCAAGGCAGCTGGGACCATAGTCACCAAGAAAACAATTGGTAACACACTACGCCGTGAAGGACTGAAATCCTGCAGCGCCCACAAGGTCCCCCTGCTCAAGAAAGCACATATACATGCCAGTCTGAAGTTTGCCAATGAACATCTGAATGATTCAAAGGACAACTGGGTGAAAGTGTTGTGGTCAGATGAGACCAAAATGGAGCTCTTTGGCATCAACTCAACTCGCCGTGTTTGGAGGAGGAGGAATGCTGCCTATGACCCCAAGAACACCATCCCCACCGTCAAACATGGAGGTGGAAACATTATGCTTTGGGGGTGTTTTTCTGCTAAGGGGACAGGACAACTTCACTGCATCAAAGGGACGATGGACGGGGCCATGTACCGTCAAATCTTGGGTGAGAACCTCCTTCCCTCAGCCAGGGCATTGAAAATGGGTCGTGGATGAGTATTCCAGCATGACAATGACCCAAAACACACAGCCAAGGCAACAAAGGAGTGGCTCAAGAAGAAGCACATTAAGGTCCTGGAGTGGCCTAGCCAGTCTCCAGACCTTAATCCCATAGAAAATCTGTGGAGGGAGCTGAAGGTTCGAGTTGCCAAACGTCAGCCTCAAAACCTTTTTGACTTGGAGAAGATCTGCAAAGAGGAGTAGGACAAAATCCCTCCTGAGATGTGTGCAAACCTGGTGGCCAACTACAAGAAACGTCTGACCTCTGTGATTACCAACAAGGGGTTTGCCACCAAGTACTAAGTCATGTTTTGCAGAGGGGTCAAATACTTATTTTCCCTCATTAAAATGCATATGAATTGATAACATTTTTCAAATGCGTTTATCTGGATTTATTTGTTGGTATTCTGTCTCTCACTGTTCAAATAAACCTACCATTAAAATTATAGACTGATCATTTCTTTGTCAGTGGGAAAACATACAAAATCAGCAGGGGATCAAATACTTTTTTCCCTCACTGTAGGTATTCCTTTTGTCCAGATGGGATAGGACAGTGTGCATTGTGATGGCGATTACGTCGTATGTGGACCTGTTGGGGGAGTATGCAAACTGAAGTGGGTCCGGGGTGGCCGGTAAGGTGGAGGTGATATGATCCTTGACTAGTCTCTCAAAGCACTGCATGATGACAGAAGTGAGTGCTACGGGGCGGTAGTCATTTAGTTCAGTTATCTTTGACTTCTTGGGTACAGGAACATTGGTAGCCATCTTGAAGCATGTGGGGACAACAGACTGAGATAGGGAGTGATTGAATATGTCCGTAAACACACCAGCCAGCTGGTCTGCGCATGCTTTGAGGATGTGGCTAGGGATGCCGTCTGGGCCAGCAGCCTTGCGAGGGTTAACACATTTAAATGTTTTACTCACATTGGCCACAAAGAAGGAGAGGGGGGGCGCAGTCCTTGTTAGCGGGCCATGACGGTGGCACTGTATTATCCTCAAAGCGGGCAAAGAAGGTGTTTAGTTTTTTCTGCAAGCGTGAAGTCGGTGTCCGTGACGTGGCTGGATTTATTTTTGTAGTCCGTGATTTCCTGTAGACCCTGCCACATACGTCTCGTGTTTGAGCCGTTGGTATTGCGACTCCACCTTGTCCCTGTACTGGCATTTCACTTGTTTGATTGCCTTGCGGAGGCAATAGCTACACTGTTTATATTCAGACATATTCCCAGACCTCTTTCCAAGGTTAAATGCGGTGGATCGCGCTTTCAGTTTTGCGCAAATGCTGCCATCCATCCACGGAAGAGTCTTGGTGGTTCCAAATTTCTTCCATTTAAGAATGATGGAGTCCACTGTGTTCTTGGGGACCTTCAATGCTGCAGACATTTTTTGGTACACTTCCCCAGATCTGTTCCTCGACACAATCCTGTCTCGGAGCTCTATAGACAATTTCTTCGACCTCATGGCTTGTTTTTTTTTCTATTACATGCACTGTCAACTGTGGGACCTAATATAGACAGGTGTGTGCCTTTCCAAATCATGTCCAATCCATTGAATTTACCACAGGTGGACTCCAATCAAGTTGTAGAAACATTTCAAGGTTCATCAATGGAAAGAGGATGCACCTGAGCTCAATTTCGGGTCTGAATAGGTATTTCTTATTTAAGAAAATGTAGATTTGCAACAATTTCTAAAAATCTGTTTTTGCTTTGTCCTTATTGGGTAGTGTGTGTAGATTGATGAGGATCTTTCTTTGTTTCATCCATTTTAGAATAAGGCTGTAACGTAACAAAATGTGGAAAAAGTCAAGGGGTCTGAATACTTTCCGAAGGCACTGTATGTCCTAAAAATCACACACAGAAGAAATTATAAGGATAATTTAATAGCTAATGGCAGCCTGCCGTATCCAGGTCGGCCTTCAATTTGAAATACTCAATGAGAGGGGGCAGCACTGAGCTAGCCTGCAACGTCACATCCTGGTGTAGCTCAAACTTCGCATGTTACGTTCACATAAATCTCCCACATGAGACGCCATCTTAACCGACTTCCTTGGCTTCACATGCGCTATTCAGTCTTCACAAAGGAATGAAGGGTGTCACGTGATCGATGGCTTTGTCCATTAATAGTGTATATAGAGTCATCGGTGTGACCTGACCCGGGAAAAACTCTGAGCCCTACTTATATAACATTAAAACGCATATCAAGGTCATCAAAGTTGACCCCATGGTATACTATTTCATATTTTGTTTAGATGAGTCATTCAATTCCTGTATGAAGATGTGAGATGGACTTCGATAGAAATGCATGGTTTGCTTGCTATTCTAACTTACAGTGTAGTAGCAGCTTCATGGTCCATTCACAAAATACCAGTCTAATGCTTGTGTGTGTAAGCTGTGTGGTGTCCCATCAGGAGGCAGTGTGTAAACATCATCCTCTCTCTCACACACACATGGGCAGATTGTCAAGGAGGCAGGATGTGGGTGTGGGTATCAGTGAAGGAGTCTAAAGCAGGACATACTGTAGAATGGCATGTCTCCCTCTAGTGGCAATGAGAATATAATGCGGTCCATAATAGTTTACCAGTAAGTGTTCTATAAAAGTTTATCTTTATGCATCTATGATCAGCTTAGCCTACCCAAATCACAACCTTCACCATTCGGAGAGAACCCGCAAAACTGGCCTTAGATCAGTGTTTAGGGGCAATTTCATTCTACACCACCAGAAGCCTGGGTCTGAATTTAGTTGCTATTGATAGCATAACATGTAGCCTATAGCGTATGTGATCAAGCATAACAGTGTAGGCCATTAAGATTGGAAGATAAACTTGTCATCTGTAGATGTAAAGCAAGAAAAATTGGGATATGTTTGGACAGACTATAGCTGGGCGATATTCATTTGGAGTTCAAAGTATTTAATTGCGCTTAGAAATGATTGAAACTTAGCAGATCTGCAGCAAACCTCGGTTGTGTACTGTACGTCATTGTTGTCTCCCTACTTCACAGAGCCAAATACAGCACCTCGCTGAACATGCATCAGTGGCTTAATTCTGTTGGACAACCAACCGGGTGTACTTCCCATAGGGCTCCAGTCAAAAGTAGTACCTTATATAGGTAATAGGGGGCCATTTGGGACGGAGCCCTCGTGTACTTTCAGTCTCCTCTGTTGCTATGGCAGTGGAAGAAGAGTAGAGGAGGAGGTGAGAGAAAAAGAGAGAGACTTTCCTATGACATTTTCATGCCTGAATAGTTCTAACAAGCACTGATCATTTACAATTGACCTGCCTAGCATCCCAATGCAAAGGGCATACTGGCAGGGCTGAGTGGCAGATTGACGAGGGCGGCATTTTCTGAGCTAAACTGACCAAGACGCACCTCCAACAGCACCTCACATAATTCTGCCCCAAAACACTGAAAACCTCTCTCACCTAGTGGCATATCGGCTATTAATAAGATGAGCATTGATGCCGCCCCATGATAACGTTACTTTCCCCAGCAAGAAACCAAAAATTATCGCTCAAACAGAAGGGGAGACTAACAAAGAGTCATTAACAACCAAAACAGAACAGGTGGGGTTCTAGGAGGGGTACTGAAAGACAATCATGGGGGTGTCCACTGAAAGTTGACTGGCACCTAAAAGACACCCACCATGAGCGCACACTACATTTTCCCAAGAAGAGGCAAACAAAATAAAAACCCACATCAAACTTAAAGACAGGAAACAAACCAAAAGGTGGAGCAAAAAGAACACAGGGAAGATCAGATAAAGGATAGTTAATATATTAATAATCAACTAGGGAGTGTCAACTATAGGTGTTAACCCTCCAAATATTTAAAGACCACTGGAGCACTGGGCCAGCCGCTCTTAAATATCACCTGTCAGCACAGGAAAAACACCTTCTGACTAGCGAGATGACAAGCCAGCACAGCTGTAATACATACTAACTAACGAGGTGACACCAATCGGTGCTGTCCGATATATAAACCTCGATAGTCGAGTAGTGTCTTTGATATGAGGCCATTTTCTTTTAAAAGTGCTTGCTTAACATTGTTATTGTCTCTCTGTAGGAGCACAACCCCTGCTCCTACTTCGCTGGCATCAGTGTACAAAGCAAAAGGACGACGGAAATCGGGAGCAGCTAGCACTGGTGCAGAGACCAAAAGGGTCTTTGTCTTCGCAAAACCAGTCGGGGCTCCAACGGAGAAATACTTTCAGACTGGTCAAATCTGCAAGTGGTGCAACAACCTGGGCAAAGTTCTTGCAAAAAGCCTGGTTGTAACCAGCCATTTCCAAAACCTGCTCTTCGTCAGGTTAACTGTCAAGTTGCCAGCTGCGAAATGCTCGAAAAGACTCCCAATATACCCCCACATTGTACAAATATGCCTTAGAACATTCTAGACCCCATAGCATGATGTGCATGAGCCTTTAAAAACGTGTCTCCGGCATTTTGTATCCCGAACGGTGGTGGGAAATCAAACCATCAGCAGTGACAAAAGCAGACAACTCTTTGGCGCGCTCAGTTAGAGGGGCCTGCAGCAGATCAAACTTGCTAACGTACTTAGCAGCGCCAACACGGTCCAGTCAGTCATTGACCCTGGGCAAAGGGTATGAGTTCGACTTGGTAACAGCATTGAGTTTCCGAAAAATAATAAAACAAAATAAAACTCAATAAAAATAATGAGTGTGCCTTTTTTTTAAGACCTAGGCCATGCTGTTGGTTCATTGATTGTGCAGGGCGGCTTACAGAGTTAGCCTACAAATATAGTTAATTTGTATTTGATTTTGAATAGCAGTAGGGTCATTTTTATATTTTCATAATTAAAAGGCTTACATATTAGCTTTAGTCACAGAATATCTCACCACTGTGCGTTTCCATCTCCTCCTCTCTCTCCTTAATTCAAGCGCACAGAGAGAGGGGCTGTCAACAGTTTAATGAAATATGTTTCTTTGTGAAAACATGATGTTCCCGAACAGATTTCAATTGGTTTCCCAAATTAAGCATTGGGTATGTGCAGGAACAGGGCTGGAGAGCCCATGGCATAGAATTTGGGCGGAATATAACCTGTATCCCAGCGAGAGGCTGTATGCTCCTCAAACAGTGGTTGCTGGGTGGAGTGAAATAACCGGAGTAGCCTACCTACATGGCCATTCGTTATTGGAGTGCATATGTCTGACATGTATTTTTTCTGCTGCCCCTTTTTCTGTCCATTTGAATATGGGCCATTCTAAATTTAAATGAATTTGACATATTAGTAAAGACAAGATTACATTGAGAATAGTCTGATGGGTGAAAATATGATCACTTGATGAGACAGTGTGTGCAGCCTGAGGCAAGGAACAGAGCACAAGCTTTTTTTGTGACTTTCTCAAATCTATCGTGAAGCCCATAAGACCTGAGACCCTCACAAACTTTTACAGATTCACCATTGAGAGCATCCTGTCAGGCTGTATCACCGCCTGGTACGGCAACTGCACCGCCCACAACCGCAGGGCTCTCCAGAGGGTGGTGTGGTCTGCCCAACGCATCACTGGGGGCACACTGCCTGTCCTCCAGGACATCAAATCAAATTGTATTTGTCACATACACATGGTTAGCAGATGTTAATGCAAGTGTAGCGAAATGCTTGTGCTTCTAGTTCCGACCATGCAGTAGTATCTAACAAGTAATCTAACAAATTCACAACAACTACCTTATACACACAAGAGTAAAGGAATTAATATGAGTATGTACATATAAATATATGGATGAGCGATGGCTGATCGGCGTAGGCAAGATGTAGTAGATGGTCTGGAGTACAGGATACACATGAGATGAGTAATGTAGGATATGTAAACATTATATCAATGGCATCGTTTGAAGTGACTAGTGACACATTTATTTCATCCGATTATAATTATTACAGCCCCCGATGTCACAGGAAGGCCAAAAAGATAATCAAGGACATCAACCACCCGAGCCACGGCCTGTTCACCCAACTATCATCCAGAAGGCGAGGTCAGTACAGGTGCATCAAAGCTGGGACCGAGAGACTGAAAAACAGCTTTTATGTCAAGGCCATCAGACTGTTAAATAGCCATCACTGGCCGGACTCCACCCAGTACTCTGCCCAGAACTTAGTCACTGTCACTAGCCGACTACCACCCGGTTACTCTACCATGCATCTTAGAGACTGCTGCCCTATGTACATAGACTTGGAACACTGGTCACTTTAATAATGGAACACTGGTCACTTTAATAATGGAACACTGGTCACTTTAATAATGCTTATGTATTGTTTTGATAATTTCATATGAATATACTGTATTCTAGTGAAGGCTATCCTATTCAACTATTGCTGTATATATGCTATTCTACCCTATGTATTCTACAGATATACTAAATATTCTATCCACATACTGTCCATAATGTCTATACATCCTATCACATTTATATACACTGCTCAAAAAAATAAAAGGAACACTAAAATAACACATCATAGATCTGAATGAATGAAATAATCTTATTAAATACTTTTTTCTTTACATAGTTGAATGTGCTGACAACAAAATCACACAAAAATTATCAATGGAAATCAAATTTATCAACCCATGGAGGTCTGGATTTGGAGTCACACTCAAAATTAAAGTGGAAAACCACACTACAGCCTGATCCAACTTTGATGTAATGTCCTTAAAACAAGTCAAAATGAGGCTCAGTAGTGTGTGTGGCCTCCACGTGCCTGAATGACCTCCCTACAACGCCTGGGCATGCTCCTGATGAGGTGGCGGATGGTCTCCTGAGGGATCTCCTCCCAGACCTGGACTAAAGCATCCGCCAACTCTTGGACAGTCTGTGGTGTAACGTGGCGTTGGTGGATGGAGCGAGACATGATGTCCCAGATGTGCTCAGTTGGATTCAGGTCTGGGGAACGGGCGGGCCAGTCCTTAGCATCAATGCCTTCCTCTTGCAGGAACTGCTGACACACTCCAGCCACATGAGGTCTAGCATTGTCTTGCATTAGGAGGAACCCAGGGCCAACCGCACCAGCATATGGTCTCACAAGGGGTCTGAGGATCTCATCTCGGTGCCTAATGGCAGTCAGGCTACCTCTGGCGAGCACATGGAGGGCTGTGCGGCCCCCCAAAGAAATGCCACCCCACACCGTGACTGACCCACCGCCAAACCGGTCATGCTGGAGGATGTTGCAGGCAGCAGAACGTTCTCCACAGCGTTTCTCCAGACTCTGTCACGTCTGTCACGTGCTCAGTGTGAACCTGCTTTCATCTGTGAAGAGCACAGGGCGCCAGTGGCGAATTTGCCAATCTTGGTGTTCTCGGGCAAATGCCAAACGTCCTGCACGGTGTTGGGCTGTAAGCACAACCCCCACCTGTGGACGTTGGGCCCTCATACCACCCTCATGGAGTCTGTTTCTGACCGTTTGAGCAGACACATGCACATTTGTGGCCTGCTGGAGGTCATTTTGCAGGGCTCTGGCAGTGCTCCTCCTTGCACAAAGGCGGAGGTAGTGGTCCTGCTGCTGGGTTGTTGCCCTCCTGCGGCCTCCTCCACGTCTCCTGATGTACTGGCCTGTCTCCTGGTAGCGCCTCCATGCTCTGGACACTACGCTGACAGACACAGCAAACCTTCTTGCCACAGCTCGCATTGATGTGCCATCCTGGATGAGCTGCACTACCTGAGCCACTTGTGTGGGTTGTAGACTCCGTCTCATGCTACCACTAGAGTGAAAGCACCGCCAGCATTCAAAAGTGACCAAAACATCAGCCAGGAAGCATAGGAACTGAGAAGTGGTCTGTGGTCACCACCTTCAGAACCACTCCTTTATTGGGGGTGTCTTGCTAATTGCCTATAATTTCCACCTGTTGTCTATTCCATTTGCACAACAGCATGTTAAATTTATTGTCAATCAGAGTTGCTTCCTAAGTGGACAGTTTGATTTCACAGAAGTGTGATTGACTTGGAGTTACATTGTGTTGTTTAAGTGTTCCCTTTATTTTTTGAGCAGTGTATATATATCAGCAAAAAAAGAAACGTCCCTTTTTCAGGACCCTTGTCTTTCAAAGATAATTCGTAAAAATCTAAATAACTTCACAGATCTTCATTGTAAAGGGTTTAAACACTGTTTCCCATGCTTGTTCAATGAACCATAAACAATTAATGAACATGAACCTGTGGAACGGTCGTTAAGACACTAACTGCTTACAGACGGTAGGCAATTGAGGTCACAGTTATGAAAACTAAAGAGGCCTTTCTACTGACTCTGAAAAACACCAAAAGAAAGATGCCCAGGGTCCCTGCTCACCTGTGTGAACGTGCCTTAGGTATGATGCAAGGAGGCATGAGGACTGCAGATGTGACCAGGGCAATAAATTGCAATGTCCGTACTGTGAGACGCCTAAGGCAGCGATTCAGGGAGACAGGACGGACAGCTGATCGTCCTCGCAGTGGCAGACCACGTGTAACAACACCTGCACAGGATCGGTACATCCGAAAATCACACCTGCGGGACAGGTACAGGATGGCAACAACAACTGCCCGAGTTACACCAGGAACGCACAATCCCTCCATCAGTGCTCAGACTGTCCACAATAGGCTGAGAGAGGCTGGACTGACGGCTTGTAGGCCTGTTGTAAGGCAGGTCCTCACCAGACATCACCGGCAACAACGTCGCCTATGGGCATAAACCCACCGTCGCTGGACAAGACAGGACTGGCAAAAAGTGCTCTTCACTGACGAGTCGCAGTTTTGTCTCACCAGGGGTCATGGTCGGATTCATGTTTATCGTCGAAGGAATGAGAGTTACACCGAGGCCTGTACTCTGGAGCGGGATCGATTTGGAGGTGGAGGGTCCGTCATGGTCTGGGGCGGTGTGTCACAGCATCATCGGACTGAGCTTGTTGTCATTGCAGGCAATCTCAACGCTGTGCATTACAGGGAAGACATCCTCCTCCCTCATGTGGTACCCTTTCTGCAGGCTCATCCTGACATGACCCTCCAGCATGACAATGTCACCAGCCATACTGCTTGTTCTGTGCGTGATTTCCTGCAAAACAGGAATGTCAGTGTTCTGCCATGGCCAGCGAAGAGCACGGATCTCAATCCCATTGAGCACGTCTGGGACTTGTTGGATCGGAGGGTGAGGGCTACGGCCAATCCCCCCAGAAATGTCCGGGAACTTGCAGGTGCCTTGGTGGAAGAGTAGGGTAACATCTCACAGCAACAACTGGCAAATCTGGTGCAGTCCATGAAGAGTAGATGCACTGCAGTACTTAATGCAGCTGGTGGCCACACCAGATACTGACTGTTACTTGTATTGTTATTGTTATTGTTATTTTGACCCCCTCTTTATTCAGGGACACATTATTCCATTTCTGTTAGTTACATCTTGTTCAGTTTATGTCTCAGTTGTTGAATCTTGTTATGTTCATACAAATATTTACTCATGTTAAGTTTGCTGAAAATAAACACAGTTGACAGTGAGAGGACGTTTCTTTTTTTGCTGAGTTTATGTGTACGGTAATCCCTCCTTCAGAAATGTGGGGTGTGCACTAGAGCAGGATTTCCCAAACTCGGTCCTTGGTACACCTAAGTGGTGCACGTTTTGGTTTTAGCCCTAGCACTTAACAGCTGATTTAAATGAACTAATCATCAAGCTTTGATCATTTGAATCAGCTGTGTATACAAAGTAGTGGACAAGGACCGTGAGTCAAGGGTATCAAGGAAAGGTATCTCGCTATGACTAATCTCAGCTATGCACTTGATAGATTGAACCACATCATTAAGGTCCGTCTGTGCTATACAGCAGATAAAACGTTCACGTAGGGGTGGTAATCTTGAACTTAGACTTCTCCGGACAGAATACAGGTGGATGTTCTGTTTAAAAACTCTCCACCCATCAGGCATGAATGATGAACTGTTATTGGAGTGTTTTCTGGTACTGGTATATTGCACCTTATTGGTGTTTGATACCCCATCTAGTGACATCTCTAGCTCCCTACTCTTACAATCCTGTGTTATTTATTCTGAGGAAATGTTAACGTTATGTGTAAAAGCAATCATTTGCTTCTCTGTCCCCTTTTGTATATAATCTAGCTCATGCATTCTATTGTACAAGCTACTGATTTATAGACTTTCTGATGTTTTCTTGCTTGATCACGTGACATGCAGTTATCCCAGGTGTGCAGTGGTGTAAAGTACTTAAGTAAAAATACTTTCAAGTAGTACTTACGTTGTTTTTTGGGGTATCTTTACTTTACTATTGACATTTTTGACTACTTTTACTTCACAACATTCCCAAAGAAAATAATGTACTTTTTACTCCATACATTTTCCCTGACACCCTAAAGTACTCGTTACATTTCGAATGCTTAGCAGGAAAGGAAAATTGTCAAATTCACGCACATCTATGGCCATCCCTACTGCCTCTGATCTGACGGACTCACTAAACACAAATGCTTCACTTGTAAATTATGTCTGAGTGTTGGAGTGTGCCCCTGGCTATCCTTAAAAAAATGAATAATACAATTATCCCGGCTGGTTTGCTTAATATGAGGAATGTGAAGTGATTCATACTTTTACTTTTGACACTTAAGTATATTTAAAAACAAATACTTTTGCTCAAGTAGTATTTTACTGGGTCACTTTTACTTGAGTCATTTTCTATTTAAGGTATCTTTCATTTTACTCAAGTATGAAAATTGGGTACTTTTTCCACCACTGCAGGTGTCTGTACTTATGACGGCCTGAGTGTCACGACTTCCGCCGACGGTCGACGTCACCGGCCTTCTAGCCATCGCCAAACCATTTTTCATTTTCCATTTGTTTTGTCTTTGGTTTCTACTCACCTGGTTTCAATTCCCCAATTACATGTTAATTATTTAACCCTCTGTTTCCCCCATGTTTTTGTGCGTTATTGTTCTATATTATGTCAGTCCATTTGGTGGGCTTGGTATTTTGTTACTATGTTGAATATTTTGAGTAAACTACGTTGTGTTGCTCATCTCTGCTGTCCTGCGCCTGACCTTTTGCACCAACTACACCAAGCCATCTGACAGAATAACGCACCTCAGAATGGAGTCAGCAGGAGCAGACAACCCAGTGTTGGAGGTCGAGGAGCGAGTCCAGCAGCATGCGACCATGTTGCAACGTCTCGGCACCCCCATGGATCACGTCCTGCAGAAGATGGACTGTTGGGAGAGAGGAGTCCCTCCAGCGCCTCCACCAGCACCACCACAGGCACCACTGCTCAACCCTCCTTCACCCGGTCCCAGTGGGATTCGGCTCGCGCTCCCGAGGGAGTATGATGGGACGGCTGCCTGATGTCAGGGGTTCCTACTCCAGCTGGAGCTCTACCTGTGGACCGTCCACCCGGCTCCTTCGGGTTGTGAGAGTGTGTCCGCCCTCATCTCCTGCCTTTCAGGGAAAGCCCTGGAGTGGGCCAATGCCGTATGGGGGGAAGGAGAAGCAGTGTTGGACAATTACGAGGATTTCACCCGCCGAACGTCTGCGGCCAGGGTCCGGAAGTCCAAGGCGAACTCCTGCATCACCATACATTCGGTCCTCCACTTCACCTGCCTCCTCAAGCTTCTTTTTTGTGAAGAAGAAGGATGGAGGTCTGCGCCGATGTATTGACTATCGAGGCATCAACCAGATCACTGTGAGGTACAGTTACCTCTCATAGCCAGTGCGATCGAGTCAATGCACGGGGCGCGCTTCTTCACAAAATTGGATCTCAGGAGCGCTTACAACCTGGTCCGTATCCGGGAGGGAGATAAGTGGAAGACGACATTTAGTACCACCTTAGGGCACTATGAGTAAGTCGTCATTCCGTACGGGTTGATGAATGCTCCATCAGTCTTCCAGGCTTTTGTAGACAAGATTTTCAGGGACCTGCACAGGCAGGGTGTAGTGGTGTATATTGATGACATTCTGATATAGTCCGCTACACGTGCCGAGCATGTGTCTCTGGTGCGTAGGGTGCTTGGTCGACTGTTGGAGCATGACCTGTACGTCAAGGCTGAGAAATGTATTTTCTTCCAACAGTCCGTCTCCTTCCTAGGGTACCGCATTTCCACTTCAGGGGTGGAGATGGAGAGTGACCGCATTTCAGCCGTGCGTAATTGGCCGACTCCCACCACGGTAAAGGAAGTGCAGCGGTTTCTAGGGTTTGCCAACTATTAATGGAGGTTTATCCGGGGGCTTTGGTCAGGTAGCGGCTCCCATTACCTCACTGCTGAAGGGAGGACCAGTGCGTTTGCAGTGGTCGGCTGAGGCAGACAGGGCTTTTGGTCACCTGAAGGCTCTGTTTACCTCAGCTCCCGTGCTGGCTCATCCAGATCCCTCTTTGGCGTTCATAGTGGAGGTGGATGCGTCCGAGGCTGGGATAGGAGCCGTGCTCTCTCAGCGCTCGGGTACACCACCGAAGCTCCGCCCCTGTGCCTTCTTTTCTAGAAAGCTCAGCCCGGCGGAGCGAAACTATGACGTGGGGGATCGGGAGCTGTTGGCTGTCATCAAGGCCTTGAAGGAGTGGAGACATTGGCTTGAGGGGGCTAAACACCCTTTTCTCATCTGGACTGACCACCGCAATATGGAGTACATCTGGGCGGCGAGGGAAACTGAATCCTCGCCTGGCAAGGTGGGCCACGTTACCCTTTTGTTTTCACCCTGTCCTACAGACCTGGTTCCCAGAATACGAAGGCAGACGCACTGTCCCGGATGTATGACACAGAGGAGTGGTCAATGGATCCCACTCCCATACTCCCGGCCTCTTTTGTTACTACGTTGAATATTCTGAGTAAACTACATTGTGTTGCTCATCTCTGTTGTCCTGCGCCTGACTTTTTGCATCAACTGCACCAAGCCATCGGACACTGAGGCTGGAGAGTTTTGTTTTCATTTTTGCACTGTTTTAATAAATATCTTTATTTTGCATTCAAGCCTCAGTTTTTGGATTTATTACTTTTCTTATTTTGACTCCTACGCAGCTACACTATTCAATAAGGACCTTAAAAGAGCACAGACGGCATCTTATTACAAACACTTATTGCACACAGTGAGTCCATGCTACTTTTTAGTCCTGAAGTCGTTTAGGCTTGCCATAACAAAGGGGTTGAATATTTATTGACTTAAGACATTTCAGCTTTTCATTTATTAATTTGTAAAAAAAAAAATCAAAAAGCATTCCCCTTTGACATTATGTAGGCCAGTGACCAAAACCTTCAATCCATTTTAAATTGACTAACACAACAAAATCTGGAAAAAGAAGGGGTATGAATACTTTCTGAAGGCACTTGTAGCTTGCGCGTGACTTTTAGGTTTGGAGAAGCTAAGAATGTATTCTACCATTTTGGTTCCAGGAAGATGGCAGTGAGTACAGGATTTTATCTTGCTCCGAGTAACCTTAACTTTTATCCCTCTCAAACTTACTTCAATGTAACAAAACTCGGTTTAAGGTATACACAATAGAGAACGCTCAGTAGGCTACTAACTTGATCTGAAACTTGGCAAAATGCAAGAAAAAAATGTGCGAAAGAGCAAAGGGAGAAGGCAGTTGTTAGCTCACCACTCATACACCGGAGAGAAACCGCCACCTGACTCCTCGGGAGAAGAAATTGAGGAATCTGGACATTCGGTTGATTCAGAAACTCTAGTCAATAGTCCTGCAACCAAAAAGACACAGAAAGAATTGTCTTTGCGCGAGCTCCAGGTCAACATAATTGATGCTGTCACTGCAAAGATAAACGAAAAAGCCGATGGTCTGGAGAAAATGATACGCAAAAACACAACAAAAATCGATGACCTCGAGACCTCCCTGAATCATGCATACAAGACTATCGAAGAGCTTAACTACTTAGGGAGTGGTGGGGCGCAACTCCCGACACTACCCGGTGAAATGTAAGGCGCCAAATTCAAAATCCAAAAGTTGAATTATTAAACATTCATCAATATACAGGTGTTGCATAGTCATCAAAAGCTCTGGTTCTTGGCAATATCACAGCGTTGTCAGATTTCAAAAAGTCTTTACGGCGAAAGCACAACATTTGATTGTTTGAGGGTAGCACCTCTCATATTTTATGTATTAGCATAAATCCATAACCAAAGCGGGTCGCATAAAACGCATACAATCGCTAATATAAAATCCCTTACCTTTCGAAGAACTTCTGCTGAGGGCTTCCCAAGTGTCCAACGAAGACATCCAATGGTTCTTTTGTTAGAAAAAGTCATTTATTATATCCATAAATCTCAGTTTGGTTGGCGCGTTATGTTCATAAAATACAGCGTCCACTCGCCCATTGAACCGTGAAGAGAACACGTTCAACCTATATCTATACACTTGTCCAAGAACAATCAAACATCATTGATAATGTATCCTTAGGAACACTTTATGTATATTTACTATAATATTTCAACCGGATTATAAACTGGACGATAGGAAAGGAAAAAACCACAGCGCGCGTGAGCCTGTGAACGCGCTTCCTCTTCTGTTTACATCCGATGACTAGTTCGAAATTCTTCTTCTATTACCATCCAGACCAACCTAACATCACCAAACACTGTCTAGAGACTGTTGACATCCAGTGGAAGCAATAGGTACTGCAATCTTACTCCCTTATATGTCTGTTTTCAATAGGGAGGGGTTCAAAATGAGGCAATGTGTCAAAAACACTTTTTCCAGGACAGAAATTCCTCGGGTTTTCGCCTGTTATATCAGTTCTGTTATACCCACAGACAATATCTTAACACTCTTAGAAACTTCAGAGTGTTTCCTATCCAATAGTACTAATTATGTGCATATCCTAGTTTCTGGGCCTGAGTGGCAGGCCTTTTACTTTGGGCACGCCAGACTCTCCATAACCGACACCTCAGCTGCCGCTCCCTAAGAAGTTAAACGTGCGAACACTGCAACCTCTGATAAATGCACTGCACAGGAGAAGACCATTAGCGACATGCAGGAGCTTACGGTAACCCCGAGGACCAGGTTGAGAATGTAAAGCGTATAGTAAGTGACATCTTAACCATGTGGCCCCGGATTTCCCCGAAGGATATATAGACATGGCTGTCGCTCATCATATTGGAAAGAAGCAAGAAGCCATCGGCATCTGCTCGATCAACATCCAGTTCGCTTTCTGCACAGCGAGAGATGCAATTTGGAACAAAGCAAAGGAAAGCGCCTTTCTGAAAGAGAGAATTTTGATTCGGTGACGACCTGACTGCAGCAGACAAGGCAGCAAAGGATAAGTTGTGGCATCTTGTCCAACAGGCCCGAAATCAAGGGAAGGGCGGATACCACAGGGGAATCAGAGCCTTTTTTGTGATGGAAGATACATTCAACCGGGGTGATTTGCTCCACCTGTAGGCTTACAAGGTAGGCCCTTCACCACAGCAAACTGAGCGTTCTAGTTTTGAGTTGTAGTGTTATGGTTTACAAGACTAAAGTTAATACAATTATGAAGCGCCTTTTTATAGAGACGGTAGAGTTGAGATTGCATACGATTTTCCTTTCTATTTTGTATATATGGACTTGAAGTTTGTCAGTCAATGCCAAGGGGATACAAAACCTGTTCAAGAGGAACGTTTTTTTTTTAAGGACTTGCAGAACTATCATTTTTTTTTAAAATCAGTGGGGCAGTGACATTTTCTTGGCCCACTAATCATTCAGCTGGGGTTGCAATTTTAGCACACAATTTCAAAGGGACATTTTTGTTTACTCACATGGACACCGGCGAGTAGAGGTCATCAACCACATGGACAGATTATTTGTGTTGTGTAATGTATATGGATACTGTTCTAGTCCTCCAAATGACTTACTTCTAGAGGAAATTGAGGAAATTCTTAAAAGTGTGGTGAGTGAGTGAAAACCTCTAGTGTTGAGAGGTAAGAATACTGCCTGCATGTCAGGATAAACGGACCAAAGCGCACCGTGGGTGGAGTTCCACATATTTTATTTCAAAAGTGAAACTTACAAAATACAAGCAATAAACAAACGATCGGCCCATAAGTGTGTTGCGCGCACATGCAAACAAAACAATAACCCACAACACAGGTGGAGAGAGGACAAACTAAATAGGATTCCCAATTAGAGGCAACGACAAACAGCTGCCTCTAATTGGGAACCACACACAACACCAACATAGACCTTCAATAACTAGAACCCACCCTAGTCACGTCCTGACCAAAATCACCATAGAAAACCCAGAGGGCTATCTATGGCCAGGACGTGACACTGCAGTCCTGACGGATCATAAAGTCATACGGCTGACTAACAATGTTCAGTATTGATGATAAGAAATACTCTGGTGTTTTTTGGAAATTGAATAACTCATTGTTATTGCATGATGATTTAAAAAAGGTGATTAAGAATCTAATTTCTGTTTACTGGAATTTAGCTACCTCTAATGCAGAAAATGGGAAATATTGGGAACTGCTGAAATGTAAAATCCGCTCAGCCTGTATTACTTCTGAGAAATGGCTTGCTTTAAGAAGGAGATGTGAGGTAGCTGAGTTCTCTAAGAAAAGTATATATCTTGATCTTAATGAGAAAGCTAAATTGAATGATTTTATACATTTTATGAGGAAAAGGCTAGAGGAGCCTTCATAAGATCCAGAAAACAATGCCTTGAAAAAGGCGGAAAGAAGAGTAGATACTTTTTTAATCTGGAAAAGAGGAGAGGGGGAACTCAACACATTAATTTAAGATTGGTGGGTTAACCTCTGAGGATAGAGAGTTGTCAGACTTTACCACTCAGTTTTATGAGAATCTTCACTCCTGAGATAACAGTTTGAGTGACTAACAGGCTGACTACACCGTGGGTACCTGCTTCTATAAACCAATGAGGAGATGGGAGAGGCAGGACTTGCAGCGCGATCTGCGTCACAAATAGAACTGACTTCTATTTTAGCCCTTGGCAACCCAGATGCTTGTTGGCGTGCGCGAGCAGTGTGGGTGCATTAATTTCATAATATAGATTTCTAAATTTATTTTGCAGCTGATTTCTACCAGCATGTTACATGTGCAACCAGAGGAAAAAAAACTCTAGACCACCTCTACTCCACACACAGAGATGCATACAAAGCTCTCTCCCCGCCCTCCATTTGGCATATTTGACCATAACTCTATCCTCCTGTTTCCTGCTTATAAGCAAAAACTAAAGCAGGAAGTACCAGTAACTCGCTCAATACGTGGTCAGATGATGCAGATGCTAAGCTACAAGGCACCTTCCAGAGGAGTTATAGCTGGAGTCTCGTGGGATATCGATGACGAGTACCTTAGTCAGAAAATCCAGGAGTGGTCAGTGTATGTCGCCTGACCAGTATGGTAAATGGAAGTAAGGAGAAAAGCCTATCGATATTATTGTTGTTTGAGGAGACTCTACCTGAATATGTCAAGCTTGGATATGTGAGGTATGCGGTGAGAGTATTTGTGTCCAAACCATTACAATGTGGGAATTATAAAAGATATGGTCATGTGTCAAATGTTTGCAGACGGGAGAAGTATGGTATTGAAGTGTTGCAACTGTGGTGGGGATCATACTCCAGACTTCCTTGAGTGCCCTGTTAGGGTGAAGGTGTCAAGGATTAGGGTTGTGCAGCAGATCACCTATGTGGAGGCTGTGAAGAGAGTCGAAGGGGCAAGAGGCAACAGTGTTGAAGATATGGCGGTGGATGCATGGCAACCAGTTGCTCGTGTTTTAGGTCAATCAAGTGATCTGGATACACTCATTGTGAAGGGAATTTGTAGCATGTATAGCCACAGTGATTAATTGTACAGCACAACTATCTAAGAAGTCCAAGAAGCTGGATATCACATCTGCAGCCGAGACGTTTTTGGGGCTCCAAGACTATATGACAGAAGCACTGCAAGGACTATTGCCGCTAGGAAATGTCCTGCCCTCACAGGAGGCTTCTGCGCCTGTGTTGGCACCTGATTAGAATTTGTTTTTTACAGAAAGGCAGGTGGATTTTGTTAAGTTAATAATTGTTTTTTTAATAGTTTGTATGATATTCTATTTATTTTTACCCACGTTTTTTGGGGGGGGTTCCTTATTGTCCACCCGCACAGTAGGTGTGGGAATGCACATTCAATTGTTTGCCAAACGCCATTATACAATAAAAGAAGAAGATGAGGTGGCGTCGTTTAGAGTAAGGAGAAGAGGGCTTACTTCGTTTTTATGGAACAGAAGGAGCGTGCTCTGTGCCTCAAGAAGATGTCAGATTGGAGTGTGTCGTGGGTGAATCTTCGAAGCAGGGCGCCTATCAAGGGTATTATCTCTGGGGTGGCGCTAGAAATAAAAGCAAAGGATATATGTGAAGAATTGGATCAAGTGGTTGTTGCACACAGACTCATCCGCATGGTGGATGGAGTGAGGAAGCCCACTCCATCCATTCTATTGTTTTTTGAGTCTCTCCCTTCTCACGGTTTTATGAGATACCCTGTGAGAGCTTTTGTGCCCTAACCCATGAAGTGTGATAATTGCAAAACATTTGGTCATGTGTCAAGTGTATGCAGCTGAGCCTGAATGCTGCAATCGTGGTGGTGAACATGCACCCGACATGTTCCATGTTAAGAAGGTGGACATTGTAGCGTTTATTGCATTGGTTATCAAGTGCACAGCGCCAACAGAGAAGAAATCGGAGAAAATAGGCATCCTTGTGAGTGCAAATGAGCGTTTTTTGGGAGTCCTGTTGATGAATGCTCCGTCCTCACAGGCACCTGAACCTGTGTAAGGATGTGATTTGAACTGTGGCTGAAGGAGTGGGATGTTTTTTTTTAATTTTTGTATTTTGTATGATGTTGCCCCCCCCTCCTGCAATGGAATATTTGTTTGGTTTCAATAGGCCTAACCCATACAGTAGGTGGCAGCAATACACCAATAGGTGTAGTCTGCCATAAAACGAAGAAGAAGAAGAAGAAGAAGAAGAAGAAGAAGAAGAAGAGAGCTGGCTGGCCAGGAGGGAGGATGGCAGATATGGAGTTTGAACCACATGGTGGTGGAAATAAGGATGAATGGGTTTCGGTCCAGAAGAATGGAAAAATCCGTCAAATTGTTGTGGGAAATAATACATATAGGTATGATAATGACCCATCGTATCTGGTAGGAATATGTTTTTTGAAAGAGAGGGTTATGACTGACTCGTGGAATTCGTACGAAACATCCACAATTATGGAAAAGGCATTGGGTGAAGTCAAATCAGGGAAGGTCACGAGATGTGGGTTATTTCTTGTGTTTCTGAGGAACAGAAAAAATGTGTGTTGGATATCAAACCAGTTGATGGATGTGATGTATCATGCTTTGAGCTACGGTGCAGGGCACCTGTCAGAGGAGTCATTTCTGGAGTCTCTGAGGATCTTGACATTGCTTTATTGAAGGAAATTCCAGGAGTGATCGATGCACGTAGAATGAATTGTATGGTTAATGGCAGGAAAGAGAAGAATTTGTCTGTTCAAGTGTTTTTGATGTGGAGTCTCTCCCTACTCGAGTGCAGCTGAGGTATGTGTGCTATCCTGTTAGAGATTTTGTAAATAGGCCTTTATGTTCTTTCTGAAAAATGTTTGGACATGTATGAAGTGTCTGCAGACGAGAGAAGCCAAGATGTGGGATGTGTGGGAAAGACCACAATGAAGGAGATTTTAAATGTTTAGTAGAAGAGAATGGACAAGGAGCAAAAGCGCAATCATTGGAGTGCCCGTGTAGGGTGAAAGAGCCTGAGGTTGATAAAATCAGGGCAGTTGAGTGTCTTATATGCGGGGGCTGTCAAAAGGGTGGAAAGAGTGAGTATATTTGAAGGTCCGGCGGTAGTGAAGACCGGTATGCCTACATTGGAGCCTACACCACAGCCGGAGAATCAACAGCAGGACCCAGAAATCCTTCATGTGAAGAAATTGGACTTTGTCTCATTTATGGGAATGGTGAAAAACGGAACTGGACAAGTTGAAAGGAAGTCGATATCATTGTTTCTGCAGCTGAACTATTTCTGGGAATTTAAAGATTTTACATCTGAAGAGCTACATGGAGTACTGTCTAGTGCGGTCCCACCTTCTCAGACCCCAAAGCCTAAGTAGGGTTTATTTGTTTATTTATATTTTGTATATATATATATATGTAAATTGGCCTTAAAGTTTCTCCGTTTTCACCCCTCCCAGTAGGTCGCGGCAATACACACTGTTTGGATGTAGTCCACCAATAAAACCTTGAAGAAGAGGAAGGGGACGTCTGTATAACTGGACCATGGACTTCCTGTTCGATTGGGTCATACGGGTGAGGGTGGGGTCAGAATTGTCAATGTGGTTTGAAGTGGACAATGGTACTCCTCAGGGAAGTGCGGTTAGTCCGATGTTGTTCACCCTGATGATAGATTGCATATTTAAGGTGGGACAGGGAGTGGGTGTGGCCTTGCATGCTGGTGATGGGGCTGTATGGAAGAGAGGTGGGAATGTGGAACATGTGATGAGGAAGCTGCAAGAAGCTGTGGGAGCTGTTGAAGATTGGTCTCTAACATGGGGGTTTAGAATGTCTGTGGCCAAGTCCTGCTTGATGGTGTTTTCTAGGAAGAAGATGAAAGATGTAAGGCTGCAAATATACGGTCAGGATATAGGTAGGGCGTCTGAGTTTAAGAATTTAAGTATGTGGTTTAATGAGAGGCTTACGTGGAAGGGACAAGTTTAGTATATGGAAATTAAGTGTAGGAAAGCGCTGAACCTCATGGAGGCAGTGGCAGGATATGATTGGGGGACCTGTTGAGGCATTGCAGGTGGATAGTGGGAAACTGCCACTGAGGATAAGGCCAGACAAACTTGCATTAGTGTCCTGGGCGAGGTTGAAAGAGAGTTCAGAAGGACATCCTGCGGTCACGGCAACTGGGGAGCAAGGAGTGGGCAAGCAGAGAGCATACGGGTGGCCAATTGGGTACAATATGGACTGGGGGAGAGGGATAGGGCCTACAATTGCATTGGGGAACGTTCCTCAGTGGCTGTTTCCGGAACAAAGTATAGATGTGGATATGACTGAGGGTAGGAGAGAATGGGATGAGGACGTGAGATGTGATGTGGAGAGAGATATAGATCATTGTTTTTATTCGTTTTTAAGGACTCAGTGGTAGGGTGGGGGCAGGGGTGTCTATCCCAGATATCAATGTTCGAGTATGTAAGCGGTTAACTGATTATGTTTCAGTGTATGCAGCCGAGTTGATGGCCATGGTTATAGGTTTGAGATGGGTGGAGGAGGTGAAACCACTCGGAGTGGTGATCTGCTCTGATTCGGGCTGCAGTGTTGAGTAGTGTGAAGACGGGCAGGTCGGATATGGGAGACTTGTTTGTGTAGATGATGGTGCTGTTAATGGGATTGGAGAGGATGGGAGTGGTGATAACCTTTTGCTGGGTTCCCGCCAATGTGGGTGTGGAGGGTAATGAGAAGGCTGATGTGATGACTAAGAGTGCAGTGAGAAGAGAGGGGGTAGATATTCAGGTCCCGTTGGGTCGTAGGGAAGTCAAGTCCTTGATCCGGGCAAAAGGGTTCGATCTTTGGGAAAGGGAGTGGGATGCTAGTAGTAAGGGGAGGCTATTTTATTGCACGCACCAGTCAGTTAAGGAAGAGGTGGGCAGTATGGGATGCAGGAGAGAGGAAGTTGTGTGGAGTAGATTACAGTTTGGACACACAGGTTTGAATGCTACGTTGTGGATGATAAGGAGACATGAAACAGGTCTGTGTGATGAGTGTTAAGTGGGGGAAACGGTGGACCATGTGTTGATATTTTGTGAACTGTATGACGTAGATAGAGAGGGATTGCGGGAAAAGGTTAGAAAGGCTGGACGGGGTTTGTGGTTTGGGTGGTGTAGTGAGGGAGGTGTCTAGGACGCTACTCTTAGAGGAACAGGACTAATGAAGAGAATTTCATGTAGGTAGGCCATGACTGGCCTCACACTCCAGTATGGTAGATGGCGGTGTACGCACCTTAAATGTTGGATGTGATCCGCCAACCCATTCTCGAAAATGAAGATTAAATAAAAAGGTCTACCAGACAGTGCAGCTGCCGCTGAGTCGACTTACTGATGTTTTTTGGGGGAAGCAACTTCTGCTCAGGAAAAGATGGCGAAAACTGAGGTTTTGTGTGAAACTGCTAGTGAGTCGGTGAAGCTAATAGTACAGAAAGTGAGAATGAGTAGGTTACAGTGGCGAAGAAGATGGTAAACCAGAGAAGTAAAGCTGTGGTGGAAAATAGGAAACCACTAGACTCGTTTTTAGTCGGAGTTCGGGTTTTGGATCAATGCTACTTGGGAAATCCGTTTAACGTCTTGAGAAAAGTCTGGAACGTGTTGGAGGAAAGTGTGGAGTCGGTGAGAGTCACAAGAAGTAGTCTCATTAAGATTGTATGTGTGTCTGCAGAGCAGAAGAAGCGTGTTTTACGATTTAAAAAGATATCGGAGTGGAATGTTTCCTGTATGGATTTTCGTAGCAGGACGCCTATCAAGGGGGTTATTTCTGGGCTGGCACAAGAAATAAAGGTAGAGAATGTTACTGAAGACGTCAATGGAGTGGTTGGTGCCTGTCAACTGACCTGTATGGTGGATGGAGAAAAGAAATTCACTTCATCCATGCTACTGTTCTTTGATGAAGAGTCTCTCCCTTCTCATATAAAGTTAGGATTCATGAGATACCTTGTAAGATAGCTTGTGAGATACCCCTTCAATCTCATGAATGTAAAAGATTTGGTCATGTGTCAAGTGAGTGCAGAGGGAGGAGTATCGTATGCCAGATAAAGTGAAATGTTGCAATTGTGAAGGTGAACATGCGCCTGAATTCCTGGAGTATACTGTTAGGGTAAAGTAGAATGAGGTGGCAAGGGTAAGGAGAGTCCAGCATGTATCCTATCTGGAGGCAGTAAGAAGATTGGAAGGAATGAGAGGCGGGGAAGAAACAGTGGTTGTAGAGCCTTCACGACCGGTGAAGGTTTCTCTTCAACCGAGGGATAGTGAAATGCTACATGTTAAAAAGGTGGACTTTGTATTACTTAATGCAATGGTCATAAACTGTACAGCACAAGCTGAGAATTCATCTAAGAAAATTAGAAGCATTGTGAATGCAGCTGAAGGTTTTTGGGGTCTTCGTGATTTCCCATCCGAAGGCCGTGCAAGAAATCCTGTCGGTGAATGTTCCACCATCACAGGCCCCTGAGCTTGTGTAGGGATGTAGTTTGGAGTGGACTGTGGTTGAAGAAGTGGATGGGTTTTGTTAGTTGAAGTGTTTAATTTTGTATGATTTTTTCTCCCTTTCCCGCAATGTATTTTTTGTTTCTTATTCAATACCCTGTCCAGTGGCGGTAATGCACCACTAACATTGGATGCTAGCCGCTGTTAAACCCCATCGAAGAAGATTGGAATTACTTTTCGACTGACACATGGGCAAGGCGTTGTGGCTGACCAAAAACGATGAGTAAAAAGTTAGCTAGCAAACATTATTAACTTTCCATTCAGGTTAAATAGACCTATCTATATTAATTACATATTATCTCAGTCGTTGACAATTTTAGATAATGTTAACTCGCTAGATAGCAAACAACCCCATTCATGCTAGCTTGAGCATTAGTTAGCTAGTTACTTAGCTAGCGAGTGCCTGTAGGACTGGTGCACATTGTCTCGCTCTCCTCCCTCCCTACGAAAAGGCACCACAGCACAGTAAGTGTTTATTGCACTGTCCATGTTGAAACTGCAACATCATTTCGGCCATTTAGTTTCTTACTTGTTTCTGACTGAAAAGTTCTGTTACAGAAATCCCTTTTTTTGGGGGGGGGACATTCCCTATTCCTTCAACCCTTGATCTCTTTACATGAAACATGTAAGCATTCATAATCACATAATCACATCAAAAAATTGGTTATCACAAACTCTGAACAGAATAACATGTGACACCAAAATGGATGTGGAGGATGTGAAAAATAAACTTGAAATGGGCAAATGTTTACTGGTTGCTCAGGAGGGAAAAGGGAAGTCAGATCTGTGGAAGACATTTGACTTAGTGGTGGAAACTACTGGAGATCCTGATAAAGGAGGGTATAGGAGCAAGTGTTGTGTGTAGATTATGTGTGACAAACAGTTGCTGTTAGATTACAGTATTATTACTTTTTCTGACCATTTGGAACAGTGTAAACAACACCAAATAAGTACAGTATGTACAGTGCATTTGGAAAGTATTCAGACCCTTTGACTTTTTCCACATTTTGTTACATTACAGCCTTATTCTAAAATTGATGAAATAGTTTTTTCCCCCTCAAAAATCTACACACAATACCCAATAATGACAAAGCAAAAACTGGTTTTTAGACATTTTTGCCAGTGTGTGTGCATGTGCGTGTGCATGTGTGTATGTGTGTGTGTATATATATATATGACATTTACATAAGATTTCAGACCCTTTACTCAGTACTTTGTTGAAGCAACTTTGGCAGCGATTACAGACTCGATCTTCTTGGGTATGATAATACAAGCCTGGCACACTTGCATTTGGGGAATTTCTCCCATTCTTCTCTGCAGATCCTCTCAAGCTCTGTCAGGTAGGATGGGGAGTGTCCCTGCACAGCTATTTTCATGTTTCTCCAGAGATGTTCGATTGGGTTCAAGTCCGGGCTCTGACTGGTCCACTCAAGGATATTCAGAGACTTGGCCCGAAGCCACTCCTGCGTTGTGTTGGATGTGTGCTTAGGGTTGTTGTCCTGTTGGAAGTTGAACCTTCACCCCAGTCTGAGGTCCTGAGTGCTCTGGAACAGGTTTTCATCAAGGATCTCTCAGTACTTTGCTTCATTCATCCTTCCCTCGTTCCTGACAAGTGTCCCAGTCCCTGCCGCTGAGAAACATCCCTAAAGCATGATGCTGCCACCACCATGCTTCACCATAGGGATGGTGCCAGGTTTCCTCCAGACATGATGCTTGGCATTTAGGCCAAAGAGTTCAATCTTGGTTCCATCAGACCAGAGAATTTTGTTTTTCATGGTCTGAGTCTTTTAAGTGCCTTTTGGCAAACTCCAAGCGGGCTATCATGTGCCTTTTACTGAGGAATGGCTTACCATAAAGGCCTGATTGGTGGAGTGGTGCAGTGATGGTTGTCCTTCTGGAAGGTTCTCTCATCTCCACAGAGGAAACCTGGAGCTCTGTCAGAGTGACCATCTGGTCCTTGGTCACCTCCCTGACCAAGGCCCTTCTGTGGTTCCAAACTTCTTCCATTTAAGAATGATGGAGAACCCTGTGTTCTTGGGGACCTTCAATGCTGCAGAAATGTTTGGTACCCTTCCTCAGATCTGTGCCTCAACACAATCCTGTTTCAAAGCTCTACGGACAATTCCTTCGACCTCATGGCTTGTTTTTTTCTCTGACATGCAATGTCAACTGTGGGGCCTTATATAGACAGGTGTGTGCCTTTCCAAATCACGCCCAATCAATTGTATTTACCACAGGTGGACTCCAATCAAGTTGTAGAAACAGCTCAAGTCTAATCAATGAAAACGGGATGTACCTAAGCTCAATTTCGAGTCTCATAGCAAAGGGTCTGAATGCTTTTGTAAATAAGGTATTTATATTTTTTGTCATTATGGGGTATTGTGTGTAGATTGATGAGAAATGTGTTATTTGATCAATTTTAGAATATGGCTGTAACAAAACAAAATGTGGAAAAAGTGAAGGGGTCGGAAGACTTTCGAATGCACTGTATATGCTAGCTAGGCCTATTCACTGTCTCTGAGTTAATTTAACATAGTTGTAGCTAGTTGGCAAGCGTATTACTCATCCTTTTATGGTGGTTCAGTTACTGTATGTTTTAATTGTTAGGGCTACTGTGATTTTGAAATTATGGATTGTGCTAAAGTTTTTATTTGTGTGTTCCTTATTTGTTTATCTTGCATGACTTCATTTTGGAGCTGAAATTAATAACTAAAAATAAATATTTTGTATTTTATCTACAATTTGTCATGATTGGCCATATGTCATTTTAAGAATTTCATAGACTGTGTTGAAATTTCGTAACATTGATTGTTATTATTAGGCATATTTTGTACATTTATAAAATTAACAGATTCTGTAATGGAGAGAAGGTAGAGAAATAACCCAGCAATAAAGTAAGAAATAACCCACTGTTGGGTCAACAAATACATAAATAACAATAACCCAGCAAAAGAGTAAAAAGCAACCTACTGCTGGGTCAAAGTAACCACATTTTGGGGTAAACTAAGTAACCTAACGTGTTGGGTCATTCACGTAACCCAACATTGCCCTGTTTTAAAAAAAATAATTGTGTAAGGAAAAGGGATGACTATAACATTGAACCTTTGTAGATAAGACATACTTTAGGTGTATGTTATTTCCAACCTTAAAAGTTTGGGGGATATTAATGTTTACACAAGGAAGTTGACCTTGGATTAAAACCTCTACAGGATCAGGACGGTTGAGCTAACGTATGGCTAATGCGATTAGCATGAGGTTGTAAGTAACAAGAATATAGTAGCTATTACAGTGAACGAATACCATGCAATTGTTTGAGGAGAGTGCACAGTTATGAACTTGAAAAGTTATTATTAAACCAATTAGGCACATTTGGGCAGTCTTGATACAACATTTTGAGCAGAAATGCAATGGTTCATTGGATCCGTCTAAAACTTTGCACATACACTGCTCCCATCTAGTGGCCAAAATCTAAATAGCGCCTGGGCTGTAATAATACATCATGTCCTTTCTCTTGCATTTCAAAGATGTACAAAAAAAATACAAAACAAACGCATGTTTTTTTTGGTATTATCTTTTACCAGATTTCATGTGTTATATTCTCCTACATTCATTTCACATTTCCACAAACTTCAAAGTGTTTCCTATCAAATGGTATCAAGAATATGCATATCCTTGTTTCAGCTACAGGCAGTTACATTTGGGTATGCCATTTTAGGCTCAAATTTTTAAAAAAGGGACCCTTAAGGTTTTAAGCACAGCATTAAAGTCAAAACCCACAATTTGCAAAAACAGAACAATGAATGATTCATGCTACCAGCTAACATCAATGGACATGACACCACATGACAAGACACAGCCATTGTTGTATGAAAACATTGTGGTGCCACTTGGAGACTGACATCATCGATCAAGTCGTTTCTCCATTTGACTGTCCGAGTTGCACCATTGTTTATGGTCATCTGAAGTTTTTATTTTTTTATTTCATGCATGGGCCAATGATGATGTAGAGTTACACAACACATGGATCATAATAGTGCACTCATATGAATAGTACAACGAACCTCCTTCAAGTCGATATTGTATTGATTAGTAAATTAATAAGGTCTACATGAAAGACAACATCTGAATTGGATTTTAAACAAAAAGTTGCTTCTTCTCTTCACACAAACACAGAACATGGGTAGATATATGCAGATAAATAGAATGTAAATATATTGTAGAACTGAAAATACGATATTAGTGCACATCCTACCTGAAAAAAAACGAGTGAGACATGGGTTGGAAAAAGGATGCATAGGATCAATGAGATATAGGGTCCCCGCACTGCCACTTGAGGCGATTTGTCGGAAGTCCCTCCCTGCACATTCATTCCCAATTCTCACGGCTGGCCAAGTCACCGGGCGGCTAGCAATTCAACGAAATTCTCCGTTTTGGGATGAAACCTTTGTCGCGTCCGCGATAGACGTCTTCAGTTCTCATCCACTCGCAGTGAAGCGTATAATACTGGCGGACGCAGTATGGGTTGATTGAAATAGGAAAAATTGAGTCAGTGGTACAGTCATAATTTATACTACAATGGACGAGCCAAACATTCTCAGACGTCGTGGGCTGCAGGTAAGAAACCCAATAATAAAAAAAACATCAGCATAGCTATTGAATATTGGAATGATAATGCTTTGCAGTTGTGTTTTGGCATTAGAACATTAATGATAGGCCAACACAATTGTTGACCCAGGTTAGGGCAAACATGCGTTTCTCTCTTTCTCTAAGGTTATTTTGTGATTGTCAATTGCTGTTTTAATAAACGAAATAATAAACTGTTTACATTGGGCGCAGTTTTATGGCCAGTTCTTGTGATCACAAATTATGGAAATCTCAAAGCAAATTCGCATCCAATGTATTGTGCCACCTTGTTTTGAAATGGTCATGAATAGGTTACAGTATCGATCCATTCTACACACATGAATGCTGCGTGCGTTGGCACTCAAGGGCAAGCTTGTGGATGCGCAAGTGTAGTTAATAAATCGTGTTTTTCTACAGAAAGACAGTTTTCTACAGATTGTCTTATTATTGCCAACACTAGCTTGCTGTGGTGATATGGACGTTGAGCTCAATTAAATTCATGGATGGATTATTGGTAGAGAGACATCCCTTTTATGTTCACGTATGTGTCCTATATCCAGTATAGATCAGTCAATTCTAGTCCTTCTGACGGCCCCAGTTGTTTTTAATTCCAACCAATTACTCAGATGGCGGCTTCGCTGTTAAAATCCCTTCAGCATTGTTTGCTCTAAACCCATTATAAAAGAGATGTTGGTGCGAATGTGCTTGCCCCCATATCCAAAATAAGTGTTTTCATTTTATTATATTGATTTATACCTCCATCTTACATGAGCCTGCAATGAGAATGTGCTTTTGGTTGTGAAACAACCTGCTTTTACCGTTTGTAAATACAGCACACTGAGGCACATCATTGTCCGCATGCATAAGCTCTGTACATTATCATGCACATTCTACATACAAGGGCTTCAGAATCAGAGCAAACAGAACAACCTACAAAATGACTGAATGAGAAGACCTACAGAACAAGGCCAGAGCAATAATGTATTTACATATAGGAGGGGAATGAACAGCAGGGGACATAGCTGTCATAGACTAAGTTCATATTAAAACTACCTTTGCAAGACTATCTTTACTGCCATTGTCACCATTTTAATGAATTGTTCTTTCTCAATTCCAGAAAGAGCTGAGCCTTCCACGAAGGGGGAACATGTAAGTATCACCAAAGATCATCACTGGTTATCTCTGCTCTTGTTACGCTGTTTGACACAACCATAGGGTGTCACAAGGTGTTATTTGTCACAATAGCAGACATTTACTTGGCACTTCCATGAGGCAACACCTCTTAAAAAGCTGCTTGTGAATTGTCTGTAGGCAAATGTGGTTTCACAACCTAAACCAGTTTTGCGAGTGCTAGTGCCTTGAGGTGGCAGATAGGCCTTACGTTAGTAATATATTTGGACACGTTAACAAACAGCGGTAGATTGAATGAGAATATAAACTGAGTGAAAACATTAGGAACACCTGCTCTTTCCATGACAGACTGACCAGGTGAAAGCCATGATCCTTAATTGATGTCGCTTGTTAAATCCACTTCAATCAGTGTTGTTGGAGGGGAGTAGACAGGTTAAATAAGGATTTTTAAGCCTTGAGACAATTGAGACATGGATTGTGTGTGTGTGCCATTCAGAGGGTGAATGGGCAAGACAAAATATTTAAGTGCCGGGGCCTCCCGAGTGGCGCAGCGGTCTAAGGCACTGCATCGCATTTCTTGAGATGTCACTACAGACCCAGGTTCGAGGCGTCGCACAATTGGCCCAGCATCTTCCGAGTAAGGGGAGGGTTTGGCCGGCCGGGATGTCCTTGTCCCATCGCGCTCTAGCGACTCCTGTGGCGGGCCGGGCGCATGCACGCTAACATGGCCGCCAGTTGTACGGCGTTTCCTCCGACACATTGGTGCGGCTGGGTTCTGGGTTAAGCGAGCAGTGTGTCAAGAAGCAGTGCGACTTGACAGGGTCGTGTTTCCGGGGGACGCATGGCTCTCGACCTTTGCCTCTCCTGAGTCCATACAGGAGTTGCAGCGATGGAACAAGACTGTAACTATCAATTTGGATATTGGTTAAAAAATAAATCATTATATTTAAGTGCCTTTGAACAGGGTATGGTAGTAGGTGCCAGGTGCACCGGTTTGAGTGTGTCAACTGTAACACTGCTGGGTTTTTCCACGCTCAACAGTTTCACGTGTGTATCAAGAATGGTCCACCACCCAAAGGACATCCAGCCTACTTGACACAACATGGGCAGCATCCCTGTGGAACGCTTTCGACACCTTGTAGAGTCCATGCCCTGTCGAATTGAGGCTGTTCTGGGGGAAAAGGAAGTGCAACTCAATATTAGGAAGGTGTTCCTAAAGTTTTGTACACTCAGTGTATCTAATCAAATGTACACCCAAACATTTAATGAAAGGACTATACGTATATTGTTTGTAGTATGCGTGTATGCACATCCAATGCTTTGAGATCTTGTCAATTAATATGGAAATAAAATCTGTATATGTGATTCAAAATATAGAATTTCACATATCATGCATTGAATTCTACACATGCTTCCTAATGACATGTCAGTCAGAATTTGTGTATTTGCCTAGTGACCCTGCCATAGACTTTTGCAGAGCTCCAAGATGAGGCTCTGGCATATTCCATTGGTGTGCAATAAGACAGATATTGTTCTGTTGTGGGCTTCTTATCGACATAGTCAGACAGTAACAGGTGTCATCAGGGCCGGCTCTAGCCTTTTGAGGGCCCTGAGTGAGATTTTACCATGGGGTGGAGAGAGTTTTAAGCTTGGGTACGTGTCCTTGGGCCCTTGGGTACGTGTCTGGTCTGTATTCGGCCATGATAGCTGGCTAGACTAATTTACCTATCTTAAGATTGTTAGCTGAAATGGCTAATTGAGTGACTGTCAGAGACTGACTGACATGAGAAGAGAGAACTGCTGATGCACAACCAAATTTTGAACTTACTATTCTAATTCTCAACAGTAAGTTGAGAACCTGATTGAGTTCCTAAAAAATGTAATAATTATTATTATTTTGGGGGCCCTCTAGCGGCCTGGGGCTCTAAGCGACAGCTTATGCCTGAAGCCGGCCCTGGGTGTCATAAAGAATGGAGCATATAATGGGAAAGTCTTGTAAAATATAGGCCTGTAAAATTGATTTTACTTTCTCAACATGTAGGCTATATATATTATTTGTTTATCATTTCTGTACTGTGTTTTTATAGAAGATGAATGATTTTATTATGGAATGATAAAAAATAGGCTACTTTAATGGTTGCACTAGGTAATATTTTATCAATTTACCTGAGTCTTTTTTTAAATAGTCATAACCACATAGGCCTACAGTGACCGTATTCCGATAGTAGCTCATATCACGCTTAAGGTCTTATTCGGGATAAGCTGTTTACAAGCACCTTTTTGATATCTCGCTCACGAGTATCCCTGTATCCATGAATTAACAGAATATTATAAAATGTTGAAGTTCATATGGGTTATATGGAATAGTAACTAAAATATGGATACTTACTGGAGGCCTATAACTTCTCACATATAGCGTAATATATTAACTCCTGCAGAATTATGCATTTCTTGCAGTAAAAGGATACAACAAATTTTTATTTTGTCTTGGGAACAGGAGTGGAGAAATGTTTATATATTTTTTTTCATCTCTTAAGAAAATGGGAATGGGCATGTAACGTGTTATCTTTGACACTTATGCAAGCAGACAGTATTTCAACACGCTGCCGTACATGTCGATCCAGAGCATCCCAAACTTTCTCAATGGATGACGTGTCTGGTGAGTATGCAGGCCATGGCAGAACTGGGACATGTTCAGCTTCCAGGAATGGTGTACAAGTCCTTGCGACATGGGGCCATGTATTATCATGCTGAAACATGAGGTAAGAGGTAATGGCAGCGGATGAATTACACGACAATGGGCCTAAGGATCTCGTCACGGTATGTCTGTGCATTGAAATTGCTAGGGCACTCTGTTCCCAACGTTGACATCAGCAAACTGCTCTCCCACATGACGCCGTACATGCTGTCTGCCATCAGCCTGGTACAGTCCCGGGATTAATTCATGAAGAGCACACTTCTCCAGCGTGCCAGTGGCCATCAAAGGTGAACATTTTCCCACTGAAGTCGGTTACGACGCCAAACTGCAGTCAGGTCAAGATCATGGTAAGGATGACAAGCACGCAGATGAGCTTCCCCAAGACGGTTTATGACAGATTGTGCAGATATTCTTCGGTTGTGCAAACCCACAGTTCATCAGCTGTCCTGGTGGCTGGTCTTAGACAATCCCGCAGGTGAAGAAGCCGGATGTGGAGGTCCTGGGCTGGCGGGGTTACACGTGGTCTGATGTTGTGAGGCCGGTTGGACGTACTGCCAAATTCTCTAAAACAACGTGGTAGAACATTCAATTCTCTGGCAACAGCTCTGGTCGACATTCCTGCAGTCAGTATGCCAATTGTCTCAAGTTTGAGGGAGTGTACATCTGTGACGTTGTTGTGTGACAAAAATCCACATTTTAGAGTGGCCTTTTATTGTCCACGGCACAAGGTGCACCTGTGTAATGCTCATTCTGTTTAATTAGTTTATTGATATGCCACACCTGTCAGGCGGATAGATTATCTTTGCAAAGGAGAAATGCTCACTAACTGGGGATGTAAACAAACTTGGGCACAATTTTCAGTAACAATCTTTTTGTGCGTATGGAACATTATTTCAGCTCATGAAACATGTTGCGTTTACTGATCAAATCAAATTGTATTTGTCACATTCGCTGAATACAACAGTGAAATACATACTTAATTACAAGCCCTTAACCAACAATGCAGTTTTAAGAAAAATAAGTGTTAAGTAAAAAAAATAGATAAGATTATTATTTATTTTTAAATTAAAGAGCAGCAGTAAAATAACAGTAGCGAGGCTATATAAATGGGGGTACTGGTACAATGTGCGGGGGCACCGGTTAGTCGAGGTAATTGAGGTAATATGTACATGTAACTAGTTAAAGTGACTATGCATAGATAATGAACAGAGAGTAGCAGCAGCATAAAAAGAGGGGAGGGGGGGACAACGAAAATAGTGTGAGTAGCCATTTGATTATCTGTTCAGGTGTCTTATTACTTGAGGGTAGAAGCTGTTAAGAAGCCTTTTGGACTGATCTAAGACATTATTCTGGTGAAAACTACTTTATTTAGTTATGACAGATCTAACTATAGCCTAGTTGACAAACAAATACCTAATGTTGGAAATTATAAGTGGAAACGTAGATAAATAAGGGGTGAAAGTAGCCTACGGTCCAGTACGGTGTATCAGAAAAATACATTATTGTAATGACCTGGCTAGATCATAAAGGAACAATTGTCCAGACAGAGAATTGAGTGTACGCATTTACGGTTTATTAACCCAACTTCACACAGGCTACTGTTTGGCCGTAGCCCACGCCAAATAAATGAAGGATTCCCAATAAAACAACCGTGACTTAACCTAAAACAACACACAGCTGTCTGTGCGGGTCACTACATTATTATGGCGGATCAAACTTCGCAGGTATAGCCTACTTTTTTAACATGATTTGTTTAACAATCCGATGACAACTCATCACACCACACCCATGATATGCGAAACTGAGCCTGCGCAGACGGTGAAAAACAACAGTAAACGGGATAAGGTGTCGACATGTCACAGTATCCCGTCTAAGATCAGCTTATCCCGGGCATCTTATCCGGGTGTCTCATAAACGAGATTCAAGCTTTTTCGGGTTATTGTAAACGGGATAAGATGTTTATATGCATCAACTCAAAAAAACATAATACTTTAGTATCCCGAGTAATAACTGGATATTGGTATAGATGTAAACGTGGTCAATGACATTCAAATCGATGTAAAAATCCATTATCAAACTTTCACATGAGCGCAACAATCCCCAAATGACAACTTCCTCCCATCTACGGCAGTCCCTCCTCCAACCGATGGGCTGAAACAATTATATGTACAATTATTAGCTGTTTCTGCAACGTTTTTACGTGTTTTGGTGATTTGGAAATATTGATGATGTGCGCGAAAGACTTGTAATGTAGTGTGCCAAAATTCACAGGGAAGAAATAAAGCGATGACGGCCTCATTTACGGTTGCTTTTTGGCTGAACTGCCACGGGTATGCAGTCAGATAGTGCTAACCATTGTCGGAGTTTTTGGTTTCGGACTCCGAGTGCTTTCCTAGGAAATAACAATCATGTTTCTCAAGAGATAGTGGACATTTACGAAATTTGATTCAAAGGATCACCTTGTATCGCTTTAATTCACCATGTCTGATCAGAATTATTACTGGACAGTCTTGCCCAGCTACAAAACAAGTTTTGTGACTGGGGCCATGATGAAAAGATCGAAAAGGTAATCTGATTTTCTTCTATCATCTGATATGTCAAACTATTTAAATCAGTGATAGTGTAAGACTTATGGATGGGACCCGCGCAGTTTAGCCTATTGCTTTGACTAAGACTATTGAAATGCAAAATGCAGTCACCAGACCACAGACCGAAATGACGTCGCTTATTTAATATGCTTTTTGTTTTAGATTTTCTCTAACAGTAACTTTCCCATTCACAACAATATTGGCCTTACAAATTGGCCTTTGCTTTCATGTTGTTAACTGTGGTTTCGCGTTATGGTCTCAACTACAGTATTTGTCGGTTAACATCCGCCCTAGTTGTGTTTTTCCGATAGAGAAACGTGGCCATTGTAGACTATGCGGTTATTGTTGCCTATGTATTGTCTTATAGAAGCAGCAGCTGTCCATAGGGACACAGTGTTGTTCATGCAGAAGGCTCACAACTTGTTCATTACAGTATAGGCCCCACAAACTCAACGCTTGACATCGAAACCAGTTCCATTCCTTTTTTAAATTGTTCCCCTCTACAGATTTAGACCTGGGACACCAGGTGAGTGCAATTATCAGGTAGAACAGAACCAGCAGGCTGCGGACCAAGTAGGGTGCCACTGGTATATGTTACACTATAGTCGAGCTAAAAATGCAACCTGGACTCAGGGGTAGATGTAACATTGTAAATGGAAACCTTGGAAACTCAAATTAGTATGATATGTAGTGCTGAGTGATTTAACCAACATTTGTAATTTTTTGGTTAATTGACCAACGCCAGTTCAATTATTTGAATTCAAATTATTATAATTTTTTTTTTTGCTTGATGTGTAGTTTCTGTAGAGAGAAATCAGATCAAGCCTGAATTGTGTGATGTAGTAGAGAGTTGTGGTTTCCAACAGGCAAATATTCTACATAGTTTAGCACAGAAAACAACATGGTAATTAAATCTCCATTTGGTTTGCGCGTTATAATGAGAAACTACAGCCTCCACTCCTCCATTCAAACGTGACGAGAACTCGTTCAACTTAAAGCTATAAACTTGTCCAAGAACAATCAAAAATCATTTTAAATGTATCCTTAGGAACACTTTTACGTATATTTACTATTATAAATCAACCGGAATATAAACTGATCGATAAAGACTGAAAAAAACACAGAGCGAGCCTTCTCGGGAGCGCGCGCTGCCTTGTTGAAATTCAAGAGGACACTTCTTTTTCCTCATCTTCTCTGCTCTAATGCATGCAAACAAAATCTGAACACTGTCTCGAGACTGTTGACATCCAAAGGAAGCGATAGGTACTGCATTCATATGCCCTTATATGGGCATTTTCATGAGGGAGGGGTTCCAAATGAGGCACTCTGTCAAAACCACTTTTTCCAGGACAGAAATTCCTCGGGGTTTCGCCTGCCATATGCGTTCTGTTTTACTCACAGACAAATGGTACGTGCATATCCTATTTTCTGGGCCTGAATGGGAGGCATTTTACTTTGGGCACGCCAGGGTCTCCAAAACGGTCACCTCGTGTGCTCATCCCTAAGAAGTTAACTACAATGACCATAATCCATTGCGTGCCCGCTTAAACTTGTCCGTTCTGTGCGGCGCAGACACAGAGAATGAGAGAACGCAAGATCGAGAGGGAAAGAAAGCTGTTGCTTCGCGAGCCTGAAAATACACAATCTAAGTGATTTGATAGTTGCTATTCTGTAGTCATGAAAGTATGCCTTATTTACTTTGAACTAATTCAATTATTTGTCAGACTGGGAAAACAGATTTTATTTAAATTTTAAATCGAACCGAAACTGAACTGACCTCAAAAAGCACTAATCGCTCAGCACTAATGGAAAGGAAAGGGGGATACCAAGTCAGTTGTACAACTGAATGCATTCAACTGAAATGTGTCTTCCACGTTTAACCAAACCCCTTTGATTTGATATGTTAAAGTTTGGTATGGTATGTATTAACCTGTTACGGATCCAATCCCCGTGAACGGGATCGATTTTGACAACATCTGGTGAAATGCAGAGCGCCAAATTCAAATTACAAAAATACTAATTTCAAACATTCATGAAAATACAAATGCTGCACACCCTTCAAAAGCTTAGACTCTTGTTAATCTAATAGCATTGTCAGATTTCAAAGGCTTTACGGTGAAAGCAGAACATTTGATTGTCTAAGGACAGCGCCCCACTTTAAAACTAAATTAGCATAATAACATAACCAGCAGAGGTGTCACAAAACTCAAAAATAGCATAAAATAAATCGCTTACCTTTGATAATCTTCCTCTGATAGCATACCCAAGCGTCCAGGTTGCACAAAAGGTCCTTTTGTTCGATAAAGTTCCTCTTTATATCCATATCACTCTGTTTGGTTGGCGAGTTTTGTTCAGTAATCCACCTGCCCAAAGGCTTTCATCCATGCAGACAAACGATATCCCAAAAGTACCCGTAAAGTTTGTCGAAAAAAGTCAAACAGCATTTGTAATCAATACTCAGATACTCTAAAATGAATATACACTATAATATTTCAGACGGAATATAACCTGCTGAATAGAAGAGAAAAAGAACTGAGAGCGCATTCCCTGTTACGCGCAAAATCCAAAACAGGACACTTGATGTGAACTCAGGAACAAGTGGTCTTACTCCCTTGATTTTCATGATTGAAGCTTCCAACCTTTTTCCAAAGACCGTTGACATCTAGTGGAAGCCATAGGAACTGCAATCTGGGGGTTAAACTATGAGGCTTTGAATAGCTGGCCTATTGAAAACAGTGTGACATGACTGATTCAGACATCCTGGATGGATTTTGCTCTGGGTTTTGCCTGCCATATCAGTTCTGTTATACTCACAGACATTATTTTAACTGTTTTAGAAACTTCAGAGTGTTTTCTATCCAAAGCTACTTAGCATATTCTAGCTTCTGGGCCTGAGTAACAGGCAGTTTACTTTGGGCACGTTTTTCATCCGAACATCAAAATACTACCCCCTAGCCCTAAAGTTATTTTGTGGACGTCCATCATCCATTTCGTATGATATGTTCTGAAAAGTTGATACGTACTGTATGATATGTTACGAATCCCAATTTGTTGTGGCTGAAGTTAGCTAGGTGGCTAACATTAACTAGGCTAGAGGTTAGAGTTAGCTTATGGTAACATGCTAAGTAGTTGCTAAAAGGCTAAAGTTATCCATGATGAGATTCAAACACACAACCTTTGCTTTGCTAGACGTTCATGTTCTACACCCACCCAACCAACTTTTAGTTTTTGCCTTAAGTAGCTGTCTGTCTTATGTAACCATATCACAATAATTTCCCTGATTTTCGTTTATTATGTTACGTCTAGTGTATATAAGCAAAACTGTATAATTTACCTTTTAATAGCTGGGCAACAGCACACATTTCAGCAAATAAACTCCTGTTTCAAAAAACTGCTGAGTCTAAATAAATTGTTTACGAGGTTACCATGAATTGTTTGAGGTTTAATTTGTTTCATTAAACAATTAGCTTTGCAAATGAGAAAGAGCTGTGTGCATTAAAGCTGAAATATGTAACTTTTGGGGCGACCTGACCAAATTCACAGAAATGTGAGTTATAGATATGTCATTCTCGTTGAAAGCAAGTCTAAGCAGTCTAAGCGGTAAATCTGACTGATTTAATGCTTTTTAGGTCAGTTCACAGATCTGTTCTTTGTGTACTATTTCTACGCTTCCCCTGCTTAAGTTTGGTTTTTGTGTCTTTTCTGTTTTGTACACCAGCTTCAAACAGCTGAAAATACAATATGATTGGTTATGGAAAATATATTTCAGTGGTTTAGATGGTACAAATGATTATCTTTTGCTATACTTGCTTGTTTTGTCACATAATCTGAAATTAGGCGAACTATTCTAATTTTAGCAACCCGGAGATGGCAGAGAGATTTCTGCATAGTGAGTTAAGCAAATAAATGCCCCGGCTATTATTTGAAGTTGTATAGTGTTCACATGAGTTCTCTATTTAGTGATATGAACTTTCTAGAAAAAGCACGGTAAGCACTGAATATTTATTGGCACTCAATGTCCCTAAACATTTAGTATAATTTCGACATTTTGTAGAAAAGGTATTTCAATACAGAATCTTACATTGGTGATTCAGTAAATGCCTGCAGCCTACATGTTTGACCATAGCCTACTATGTTTTTTTTTTCCATCTTTCCCGGTGGATGGGGAAAAATCTCAAGGTGCGCCTAACCGCTAACAAGAGCAGTGTCAACAGCCAAGAATTCACCACAATCTCTGTTCATGACAAACCTGCCTATTTTTTTTTTTACACTTAGCTTCCTTACGCATGGTACTGGGTAAAGTCCCTACTAGCGATACAGGTTGTTGATAGACTGAGACAGAAATCATTTCCATTGCCTCCAAGTGCCTCCTGAAATTCATTTTATTACAAGGAGCTTCTTTTGTATTCCGATCTCCATGCCAACCCGGAAATGTCAGGCTCAGTTGTCGTCTGAGCTCCTCAATTATTTTAGGTCACTGCCAGTGAGATGGCCTTGATATTACAGTGGCAGCCCAACGTCAACAATGGGGCTGGGGATCAGTCATCTCCGAAAACAAACAAACTGAAAATGAGTTCCTTCCATTCTGTAAATCTACCCCTGGTCATGGAGCCTGGTGGGTACACACCCTGCAGGCACTGTAGCCCTCTAACCGAGACAGAGTTTTTAACCAATGGACTGCTGAGCTAACTAATTTGGGTTTATTAAAGTTGTCAAATTAAACCAAATTAGATGGTCATTACTGCCCTGCCTAGATTGTGATGGGGAACTATAAGCCAAAAACAGAAGGTCCAAATTATTTTCCAACACAATTTGAACGATAAATCTGCTGTATCATGAGTTCTCAACTTGTGGTGACAGTATGTACTGTATCACACAGGCCAATATTCATAACACCTGCATGTTACATTCAAGCCCCAATATCACAACTCTGTTTACATTCCACTACTTTAGTGTGTCACAAAGCAATTCTCTCCCTTTTTCCACACAGTTGCCGTAACAACAAAAGGAGTCTGGCGGTCGGGACCCCGTCGCCCTCACTCTCCCGGCCACTCTCACCTCTCCCCCTTGCCACAGGTAGGTGTTGTTGTGAGCCTTCTCTGCACTGCACTCAGTATACGATAGAGATACCAGACCAGCATGTGATAAACACATGGCAAACCAATCAGCATGTGACATTAGAGACCTTTCCAGTGCATTGTGCCAGCAGAGCACAATGCACACAGACACCGCTAACCACATGATGATATGTGTTCACAGTTTTCTCAGACAGACAAATGAAAATGCAGCAGCTGAGCTGACAAAGCTCAAGTTACTGTTTGGCTTCTGTTTTGAAGCTGAAGTTACTGAAGAAGTTAATGTACATATCACGATCTCCCTACTGCGATACCAGAGGGGTTTGTATCGCTCTAGGGGAATAACATGAAAGAGATAAAGGCTTCATTCATGGATATTGGTTGTGAGCCAGTGGAGGACTTAGTAAATCTGATACTTGTTATCCTCGTCCATTGTAACAAGCGGACAGACAACCTTATTTTCATCATAACAAATCCGGATGGCCAGACAGTTAATAAAAGTTCAATGCTACGGATGGAGCCGAGACTTCTCAAGGGAGCATGAGTTAGGCCCATCACAAAAACCCCTCTCCTCTCCAGACTGCGTGGTCGTAAATATGTGTTGAGTTTATTGAATTCAGTTCCACCTGAGACCGATTTTGCTTTGCATTTACGGTCGCTTGTCCTTTACTTGTGCGTCATCAGCTCCCAAGAATGACAGCAGACTACAGTTATAACAACATGGCCTATTTCTTCATAATTAAAAAGCATGTCCCGGTGATAAAACTCTGACAGTCCTGATTGTTGTGTTTTCAGCTGGAGGTAGTCCCCAAGAAAGTCCCAGAAATGTCTCCGCCAGTGCCTCTGCCAACTTCCAGTTTGCGCGCAGGTAAGAAATCCGATCTTCCTTTCAATAAATTCAGTTTAATAGAAGCAATTTAGTTTTTAATTTGGCTGTATTATTGAACCTCCAAAAGTATTTGGTCAGTGACAAATGTTTTGTTTTGGCTCTGTACTCCAGCACTTTGGATTTGAAATGATGTAAGGTTAGTGCAGACTGTCAGCTTTAATTTGAGGGTATTATATTGGGTGAACCATTTAGAAAGGACAGCACGTTTTGTACATAGTCCCCCCTTTTTAGGGGACCAAAAGTATTGGGACAAATTCACTTATGTGTATTAAAGTAGTACAGAGTTAAGTATTTGGTCCCATATTCTCAGCACGCAATGACTACATCAAGCTTGTGACTCTACACATTTATTGGATTCCTTTGCTGTTTGTTTTGGTTGTGTTTCAGATTATTTGGTGGCCAATAGAAATAAATCGCAAATCATATAGTGTCAAAAAAGGATAGATCCTCACAGAATTGCATAGGAACAAGATGGTTTGGTACAGTAGGTAACCTCACATCACTCCCATGACAACAGCAGTGCATCAAAAACCTCCTATTAATGAGGAGGACAGTGCTTTAGAACGAAGCCGGCCGAATGGCTCTAGGGGCACTCGTGGGACATGGGACTTGTTATTTGTCAGTGCAATTTTAAAGGGAGAGTCACTATGCAGCGCCCATGCTCATTATTCGTGGCTGCCATTATGATGCGTTACAAACAGAGCCTCATGTCGAGTCGATCGTGCTACACATTGACTGCGAGCAAGCCCACCACTGGATACAGTCAACCACTTCAGTGGTAAACAGTGCAACTCAGTCAGGCTTGAGGACGGTGAGGTAAAGCCTTTTATGGTACAGTTTCACTGTACCGCACCATAAGCCCGAAAGAGAAGTGGGGGGGAATCACACGAGAACGTTTTAGCCGTGCGCAAGTTTGCGTTAACTTACATGACACCGCTAAGGTTACCCAGATGCCGATGTGGACAGATGCTGTGGCTGCACTATGTAAGGTGTTGAGCTGGGATAGTTGTTGTCCTACTCCTAGATTGCAGTCTGTTGCGCATGCAATTATTTGGCCACGTAATCAACACCATGCGAGTAATACCGTCACACAATAAAATGGGTGCTATGGGGATCTTTCAATCAAGCTGTTACCGGAACTTTGTTATGGTGGAAAGTTCCCAGGTTATGTCAACATTTTCCAGGTGCTGCAACAAAGTGTGTTTTGATTAATGTACTAAAGCAAATGTTTTCCTGTGTGGAACAAGAAGGGACTCAACTGTACACTAGGCTGTCATTGTAAAGAAGAATTTGTACTTAACGGACTTGCCTAGTTAAATAAATAAATCAAATCACATACAATTCTCCCATTGTTTTGGCTTACCCGGAAACCTCTGTACACGGGTATTGATTTTTAAAAATCTGCATATCAAAACAGCCTCCCTTTCCATTCCTCTCCAGCAGTATGATACCTTTTAATATTAAATAATATCACTATTATTAACCCCTTACACTGGTGGAAAGTGGCCTATGTCGATAGAGTCACATTGAAATGTTTCTAACAGTCATGCATATTCTTTTTAGAATTCTATGGTAGCAATTGAAAGGGAACACTTTGGAGATTATGGGGCAAGAATAAGATAAGAAAAACCGATTACAGGTGTTGGAGTAATAGCTCTAACTGGTGGCCACACACCTCATCAAACTGTGCAAGTCATTTCAATGCACCTTTATGACTCAAGGAAAGAGCCTTAAAGCTCTCCTAGCTTTGCCATTTAAGGAAGTGTTTGGAACACAGCCCTGCATTGCACAATTATAGCGTGTATACAATTCACTGTTGTAATCCAAAAACGTTCCATTATAAATCGCAATCTGGTTCCGGTGGGCATCATTTGAAAGCGTATTATATTTCCAACATGGCTACCTCAGCTATAAAATACGATCTTACGGTGTTAGGCTTTCAAAAGGCACTTCAGACAACCCGATTTTGTAATTTTGGTGCGCAAAGAATTGAGTCATGAGTGCATTCAAGTGCGTGTTCCGTGGCACATTTTCTTCACAATAAGACAAACAGGCTCATTGTGTTCAGGACAAGCCAGGGTATAACACATGTCTTCTTTAACTGTGGGTCAAACACAGCGATCGTACACGTTGAAACTGTAAATGACATGAGTTTTTCGAATATGGAAATGTGAAGTGCACATTTGGACTCGTGGGTGTGTGGTTTGCGTGTATGACATCAACGTGGTGTTTGTTATCATCTTCAACGTCTCATCTTTCAGAACACATCGACTCCTTTCGATTCGCAGCTTTTCCCTCACTTGGACAACAACAAATGTGCAAAAGTAGCCCAATTAGCGGGCGGGGGGGTGTATTTTTGTTGCGCGCAGTGCTCAAGTTTATAACGTCTGTCAGTCAAAACCCATACAGAGCTGTGAAGTGGATAACCTGAGTTACAATTAAGGTGCTTATCAATGACAAAATCTGCCATTTTCAACCCGTGTACGGGATTGACGGGTCCTGTGAGTGGAAAGGTTTAATAATTTATCTGAGATATGAAGCGAAAGGGACATATTCCAGCCGACTAATCCTTGCCCTGATACCCACAGAAACCCCCATCTCATTAAGTCAGACCTGATTTGTCGACATGTCAGTCAAGCTGATTTTACAGGGCGCTAACCTGACGCATGAGGAATATTGTGGCACACTTGCCATTATGGATCGACTCCATCCTTAAACCTGTCAGGGATATGGGGAGGGGAAATGGGCCTCGAAGTAACATGTCTGTCAACATGGCATGTCACATTTTGTAAATGAAGAAGTTGCAGTGAGTTTGGGCGAGGTGGGAGATTTACTAGGATGTAAACCGAAGTGATTGAGCTGAAGGGTAGTGGTGTGTGTGTGTGTGTGTGTGTGTGTGTGTGTGTGTGTGTGTGTGTGTGTGTGAGAAATGACTCATTAGGCAGGGTGCCAATGTGTTCATAGCATTGTTGCCTGATATCAGGTTGGCAGGTGTTCAGAACCTTGACTCCAGTCTGTGAGCTTCTGACAGCTTCACCGTGTCACTGACTGTTTGTTTTGTCGGTCTCTCTCTGTCTGTCATAATGTGATGAACCAGCCACCTGGCCCGCACTGAAAGGTAGGAAAACATTGTCTCCTTTTTCCCTCTTATGTCAATTAAATGATACTTAATTTAACATATTAAACAGCTTTTGGTAGTGATTCATGATTAACTCTCAAGAGGATATGTAAGAGATTTAAACGCTCACAAGTGCCATGTCTTTCCAGAGCGGATGGGAGAAGATGGTCTGTGGCCTCCGTCCCCTCGTCTGGCTATGGCACCAACCCCCCCAGCTCCTCAGTGTCTGTAAGTGGCTCCTCTCTTCCTCATTAAATATTTAAGCCCTTCTTCCTCGAAGACCAGCAAGGGAGTGTTTTTTTCCTTTTTGCCTTGTCGTCAATACTCAATATAGCTGTCAATCAAATGTCTATGTAGCAACACCACCTTGTACAGTAAACCCATAGGACATGTAGCTGTTAAGCTCAGTATTTAAGGTTAGTAATAGAAAGTAAGTCCAGGTAAGACATTTTATACACTAGAAGACCGCTAAACAGGAACCAGGGAAGACGAGTCACATGAGAAAAATATCATTTTGGGGGGGGGGGACTCGTCTGGGATATTCTCTGTCCTTTTGGGGCTTGTGTTGCATATTCTATTTTAGGCGCTTGTTCGGGATATTCTGTGTGTGTTCCTTGTCCTTTTTCCGGGATTTAAGTATCCTGGTCTTGACGTGGGTGTAATGGTTCACCACAGAATGGGTTTAATGTTCATCTCTATATTGTCTGTTGGCAGTGTCCCCTATAAACAGCTGAGTGTCCTTTCAGCACATCTGTGGATTATGTAAACCGGCTGTGGGACAGTCGTAAGAGCAGGACTCATGAGTCACGTGATGGGAGAACAGTAATACTGATGAAACGCCTCGCAAGCCCTCCTCATCCATCTTAAGCTTTTTGTCAGTGTTTTGGCTTGAGGGAGTTATGGTAGAGTGGAACTTAAGAAAATGACTACTTTGTAGTTGTTGTACAATGATTTATTCATTAACCCCCATTATTTAAAAGGCCAAAATAACATAATTTGAAGTGAAATCCTCACTTGTCTTTTCAGCTGCTCGGGGCATTGGTTGTTTGCTTTGCACTACTTAACATTATTTCTGTAAGGTTATTATAGTTTGGTATTTTTAGATTTGTTTTTATTCCCATTTGTTTTTAATTAGCAATTCATTTAATTTTTTGTTCGTTTTCAGACCTGATTTGCTAGTTTTTATTCAGTTTTAGTTATATAAAAAAAGTGTGTGTGCCTTAGTCAATTTATTATTATTACAATTATAAAGTCAATCTCAATGTGTCTTAGATTTAATAGGAATAGTGCTGAGACAAGTAAAAAAAATATGGTGGAAGGAAACTCTCTCATGTTTATATTAATCTAATCCTTTAGAATTTTAATGGTACATGTAAGAAGAATCCAGTTAGCTACCTGTTGATAGTGATGCGCAAGCTAGGTGTGAAAAGCTTGAAATTACCATCTCCTGGCCGCACTTGCCAACCAGATTCAGTAAATCCTCCAAAAAGCTTGAAAACCTCATTTGATGTTTTTTTTCCCCAAAGTTTAGAATAAAAATACGAATTGAATATATTTCCTGATGGTTTTTATTTTTATTTGTTTTGGAGTCAAAGATAATAGTTTCAGTATAGTTTTAGTTTTTCGAACAGGTTTGTTAATTATTTTATTTCAGTTTACTAAATTGTTTTTTCTTGACTAGTTTCAGTTTTGGATTAACCTTGTTTCCCAGCACTATTTCAGTGTGTCGGGCCCCTTTTTTTGTAGCTATATATCCCCCCAGCCTAAGATAATTTGTCACCTATTGGGTAAACCCAGGTTAACAATAAACCCTAGACCTGTGGAAAAACAGTACATCACCAGCCAGACGAGTACTGGATGACACATTTCCTCGTACTGCACTGTATACAGGAAGTCAAACCGAGGGCAACTAAATCTGTCAGCTGTGTCTGAATCTCTGGGTCTTGTGGCATTGTTTTCTTTTTTTGGAGTTGTCGAAAGACACCCCAGCCGGCGGACAAACAAGGCCCATTCTATCCAGGCTGCTATGTCTGGGCTGTGATTTTTCTATGGCTAAATGCATGGGTTAGGCAGTGAGGTCAGTCCCTCCCCTCCCACACAATACCCCATTCACTGCCCGGTGTCAGTTAACTCATTATGTAGCGCTCTGGTTCCCTCCTCGGAGACAAGGTCAGATGATCCTCCTTCAGGGAAACGCAAGCTTTTGGACGCTAATAAATTTCACTGTCTGTGTGTCGCGCATTTTGTTTTTAAATGAAAATGCACACAGTCATCTGTGCCTCAGGCTACTGTGGAAACAAATACTGGTTCTGGTGAAGCTCACGGAATCCTTTTTTAAGACCAAACTGGATGCAGGATGTCGTGCGCAGTCCCACGAAATCCAATTTAGCTTAGACATTTAGTTGGCTCTATCGAAACATCAAAGACAATTCAGCTACTAAGCTTTAGGCATTGTCTTATAATACGTGGCAAGGTGATGTTATAGCTTACTTATGGAAAGGGAAATCCTTTCAGCCAAATCTCATTCATCTTCAGAGCTGAGTTAACCTGAACACTGTTTTGTCAGCACTTTTAAAATCAACTTAGATAATGAGTTCACAAAGGGCGTTGCTTTGATTGCATGTACACGTATTTACAGAACTCTAGCTTGTTGTTGTTGGTGTATCAAGGCCTCAGGGCCCCATCTTTGTCTGAACACATTCTGATCTGTCTCGTTCTCACCTCTTTCTCTCTTTCCTTTCTTTCTTTTTCTCTTCTCTCTCTCTCTCTCGCTCTCTCTTCTTTCTCTCTCTCTCGCGCTCTCTTCTTTCTCGCTCTCTCTCTTCTTTCTCGCTCTCCTCCCCCAGTCCTCCTCCTCCTCCCAGGAGCTCTTGCACCAGCTGCCCTTCCAGCCCACGGCAGATGAGCTTAATTTCCTGTTTAAACACTTCCGGAGCACGGAGAGTTTGGCGGACGAGGAAGGGCAGCCCTCGACCCTTGTGAGGCTCCGCTCCCGCAGTCTTAGGTAGGCACGCCACCAATCAGACCACCAACACACTTAAAGGGACCGTTCGCCCCCAGATAAAAGTTTTTCAGATGTTCCTAATGCATTTATGAATCCGCACAACCGTTGGAAGTGTTATAGGAAAGATTCAAAATAAAATTAGGTTCACCCATTATGAATGTTATATTGTTTTTGCGCATCTCTCATTTCATGTTTTCATTTGTATCTGAGCCATTGCCGTTCAAGCAGGCAGAAATCCATCTGGTATGATGTAGCATTGCGATAAACGACACTGTAAATTAATAGGAATATTACTTTTAGATCGAAAACGTCTATCATGCATTTCAAATGTCAATACTGTCCGATGTCATAACGCAGAAGGCTGTCTTCTCTCGAATGAGCCATTGATCACATAACTAGCTACTTCACATGCTGATGTTGACTTTGGTATTATTGTGTGTAGCTACGTTTGCTAGCTAGCCAGCCAGCCAGCCAGCCTAAAGAGAGCATTGCATTGTTGGTTTTATAGTGGAGTTGAGCTGCAACAGATTTCCACACTGATTTTCACGTTGCTACCAACCTTATTATAACTACAAAATGAAACATTTGTTCACCAAAAGTATTGTTCTCACACGTTAGTGTGATTTAATACTATAAATGATAGGAATTTGTGTTTTCTTGCTAGGTAGCGTGAGCCTGCGCTAGTCGGCTGTACCTGCGCCAAAACTCCGGCATTGTTCATCCTATAGCTTGTTCGACAACATCCTTTTTAAATAGTTAGCCACATGTTTTCATCATTTTTATTTTCATGACTCATTTTCTCATGCTTTCGCTTGCGTCTCTGCAAATATAATTTTTTTTGTTCCATGTGCCGAATACAACAAGTGTAGACCTTACAAGCCCTTAACCAACAATGCAGTTTTAAGAAAGAACATATTTACTAAATAAAAGAGCAACAACAAAATAATGAGGCTATATACAGGGGGTACCGAGTCAATGTGTGTGGGTACAGGTTAGTCGAGGTAATATGTACATGTAGGTAGGGGTAAAGTGACTATGCATAGATGATAAACAGCGAGTAGTAGCAGCAGCATAAAAAAGGGGGGGTCAAAGAAAATAGTCTGGGTAGCCATTTGATTAGCTGTTCAGCAGTCTTATGGCTTGGGGGTAGAAGCTGTTAAGAAGCCTTTTGGACCTAGACTTCGGTACCGCTTGCCATGCAGTAGTAGAGAGAACAGTCTATGACTAGGATGGCTGGAGTCTCTGGCAGTTTTTAGGGCCTTCCTCTTACACCCCCTGCTGTAGAGGTCCTGGATGGCAGGAAGCTTGGCCCCAGTGATGTACTGGGCCGTACGCACTACCCTCTGTAGCGTCTCTGACCTCCTCCCTATAGGCTGCCTCAACATTGTCGGTGATCAGGCCAACCACTGTTGTGTCATCGGCAAACTTAATGATAGTGTTGGAGTCGTGCCTGGCCACTCAGTCGTGGGTGAACAGGGACTACAGGAGGGGACTAAGCACGCACCCCTGAGGGTCCCCCGTATTGAGGATCAGCATAGCAGATGTTATTACCTACCCTTACCACCAGGGGGTTGCCCGTCAGGAAGTTCAGGATCCAGTTGCAGAGGGAGGTGTTTAGTCCCAGGGTCCTTAGCTTATTGATGAGCTTTTAGGGCACTATGGTGTTGAATGCCGAGCTGTAGTCAATGAATAGCATTCTCACATAGGTGTTCCTTTTGTCCAGGTGTGAAAGGGCAGGTTGGAATGCAATAGAGATTGCGTCATCTGTTGTGGCGGTATGCAAATTTGAGTGGCAGCAGACCTGTAGTGAGCAATATGTTCCCAGATAGCACACACACATCTGCCCAACGTAGGCACGATGTATACAGGATACATTGGGAAGATGCAGTTTAGACAGCGTTTGTTCATTCGCAAGATGTCTTGTAGATGTATGTAGAATTCCAACATTCTAAGTTCTACATTGTTTATACTGTACGTTGGCCAGACATCACGACTCTATTCTGTCTCGCTGACGTCTTCCCAAGGTGCCAACTCTCTCCAAACAACATATTCCCCACGCAATGTGATACGTCGGCCAAAGTTGTGCGTGTTATCTGGGTTTGGAACATAAAATCGTTGTATCGAATCGCAATACATATAGAATCATGAGAAATCGCAATACTGTGCATATCGTAACGGCACCTAAGTATTGTTATAATACCGTATTGCGAGGTCCCTGGCAATTCCCAGCCCTTGCAAATAGCTACTTTTTCGATAAGCCTTTGTTTTTTACTGAGGGAAAACATTCTGGAAAATAGATGGTATTCATGTTATGATTCATCTCTCGTTCACTGACGAAACGGCCAAGTCCTGTCAAGGCTCACGTAGAATTATGTGATTACGAGCAGCAGTAGTTCCTGGTTTTGGGTTTTCATGGGAGCTTATTTGGTGCTTAAACTGGCGCAGTGATTTTCAAGCCCATGTGCGGATGATAAATGGTTTACACTAGATTCCACAGCCACAAAGTCAAAATTGGCTGTATTGTAAAAAATGTATGACAACAAAAATGTGCTTTTGGCCATGATAAAGACGTGTAAAATTAAGTGATGGGAGGGGATTGGCTGAGTTTCTGTTTGCGAGGGAGGAGACTTAGCTTCTTTCCTTTGCAAAAAGGTAATCACAATTGTTAATCACAAGACGTAAAACAAGCAATGACAGACTTTCGCAACAATTTTACTTCTGGGTAACTGAGATTGTCATGATTTGCTTTGTGACTTGCTTTGTGACTTGCTTCGTGACTTGCTTCTCACTCACAATTCTTTCACATTGGTTTAGGTTTGTATCTATGCACAGAGGTGAAGGCTTTTGCATCTGCTATGCATAAAGCTATTGAGTACTGAGATTGGTGACTACATCCAGCCATCCAGGCTCTGCTTGCATCAATTTACAAAAATAATTGACCCCCTCCCCCTTTTTGTACACTGCTGCTACTTGCTGTTTTATTATCTATACATAGTCACTTCACCCCCCACCTACATGTACAAATTACCTCAACTAACCTGTACCTCCGCACACTGACTCTGTACCGGTACCCCCTGTATATAGCCTCGTTATTCTTATTGTTACTTTTTATTTTAGTCTACTTGCTAAATATTTTCTTAACTCTTCTTGAACTGCACTGTTGGTTAAGGGCTTGTAATTAAGCATTTCACGGTAAAGTCTACACTTGTTGTATTCGGCGCATGTGACAAAAAAATTTGATTTGAAAAAGCAAAACGTGTGGGTCAGCCGCAATTATGAAATGGTGTTCTGGACAAATGTTCATATTTTTAACGGTTATGGGGATCCCCACAACCTTACTATTTTTAACTGATGCGACTGTCCTGATTTATTAAAGGGAAAACTCTACTTCATATTCATCTCTAGCACTACATCAACATACAGTGCCTTTGGAAAGTATTCAGACCCCTTGACTTTTTCCACATTGTTACATTATAGCCTTATTCTAAAAGAAATAAAATGTAATAATGAAAACAATCTACACTCAATACCCCATAATGACAAAGCAAAAAAAAGGTTTTTACAAGTTTTAGCAAATTTATTAAAAATAGAAAAACTAAATATGACATTTACATAAGTATTCAGACCTTTTACTCAGTACTGTATTGAAGCACCTTTGGCAGCGATTACAGCTTCAAGTCTTCTTGGGTATGACTCTACGAGCTTGGCACACCTTATATTTTTGGAGTTTCTCCCATTCTTCTCTGCAGATCCTCTCAAGCTCTGTAGGGTTTGATGGGAAGTGTCGCTGCACAGCTATTTTCAGGTCTCTCCAGAGATGTTCCATCGGGTTCAAGTCCGGGCTCTGGCTGGGCCACTCAAGGACATTGTCTTGGCTGTGTGCTTAGGGTTGTTGTCCTGTTGAAAGGTGTTCCCTACCCTCAAACAGTCAAATGTTGTGCTTTCGCTGTGAAGCCTTTTTGAAATCTGACAACGCTGTGATATTACCAAGAAGCAGAGCTTTTGATGACTATGCAACACTTGTATATTGATGAATGTTTAATAATTCAACTTTTGGATTTTGAATTTGGCGCCTCACCACTCCCTAAGTAGTTAACTTCTTCCATTTAAAAATGATGGCGGCCCCTGTATTCTTGGGGACCTTCAATACTACAGAGTTTTTTTTGGTACCCTTCCCCAGATCTGTGCCTCGACACAATCCTGTCTCTGAGCTATACGGACAATTCCTTTGACCTCATGGCTTGGTTTTTGCTCTGAAGTGCACTGTCAACTGTGGGACCTTTTTTTATGTAGACAGGTGTGTGCCTTTCTAAATCACGTTCAATCAATTGAGTTGACCACAGGTGGACTCCAATCAAGTTGTAGAAACATCTTAAGGATGGTTAATGGAAACAGGAGGCACATGAGCTCAATTTTGAGTCTCATAGCATAGTGTCTGAAAATAAGGTATTTTTTTAAAATTTTCTTTATCCATTTTCCAAAATGTCAACCTTTGTTTTCACTTGGTCATTATGGGTTACTGTGTGTAGATGAAGGATCTTTATTTATTTAGTCCATTTTAGAATAAGGATGTAAAGTAACAAAATGTAGAAAAAGGGAAGTGGTCTGAATACTTTTCGAATGCACTGTATGTGAAAATGGTGCTTTTCTATGTTTTATAGTAAAATATAATAAATGTTTTTAACCTTTTTTATTGAACTAGGCAAGTCAGTTAACTACTTAGGGAGTAGCGGCGCGCTAGCGGGCCACTCCCGACACTACCCGGTGAAATGTAAGGCGCCAAATTCAAAATCCAAAAGTTGAATTATTAAACATTCATCAATATACAAGTGTTGCATAGTCATCAAAAGCTCTGCTTTTTGGCAATATCACAGCGATTTCAGATTTTAAAAAGGCTTCACGGCGAAAGCATAACATTTGATTGTTTGAGGATAGCACCCCACATATTTTCCACATTAGCATAAATTCATATCCAGCGCGGGTCACACAAAACCCATATAAGAGCTAAAAAGTATCACTTACCTTTCGGAAGAACTTCTGCTGAGGGCCTCCCAAGTGTCCAACAAAGACATGCAATGGTTCTTTTGTTAGAAAAAGTAATTTATTATATCCATAAATCTCAGTTTGGTTGGCGCGTTATGATCAGAAAATCCACCGTTGAGTCGCCCATTGAACCGTGAAGAGAACACGTTCAATTTTACCTATAAACTTTCTACAAACAAATCAAAAAAAAAATTATGTATCCTTAGCTATCCTTTTATGTATATTTACTGTAATATTTCAACCGAACGATAATGTGAACAATAGGAAAGGAAAATAAAGTGGGGCGCGCTCACAATCTCGCACCCGTCAAACGTTGTAAACAAAAGTGGTCCCTTCACTACTTCCTCTTCTTATCTGTTTTGCTTACTGCTAGACCTTCCAGACTCTGTATAAAGACTGTTGACATCTAGTGGAAGCCATAGGTACTGCAGTCTCAGTCCTGGGTAACATAGAAATCAATAGGCAGCCTGGACAAAAAGGTCATGTACAAAAAAAACTGCAAATCCGCATGGATTTTCCTCGGGTTTTCGCCTGCTATATCAGTTCTGTTATACTCACATACATTATTTTAACACTTTTAGAAACTTAATGAGTGTTTCCTATCCAATAGTACTAATTATGTGCATATCCTAGTTTCTGGGCCTGAGTGGCAGGCATTTTACTTTGGGCACGCCAGACTCTCCAAAACCGTCACCTCTGCTGCCGCTCCCTAAGAAGTTAAGAACACATTCTTATTTACAATGAAGGCCTACACCGGCCAAACCCGGACGATGCTGGGCCAATTGTGCGCCGCCCTATGGGACTCCCAATCACGGCCGGTTGTGGTACAGCCTGGATGGAGGAAGATGTGTTTCCAATGACATCAGTGTGCATCGTGTAATTTGACCAATTGTGAGTAGGCATTGTCTACTAATTGGTTGACGTCATTGGAAACACTTGTATATCGTTGTATTTTTTACTACAAAACATCGAAACGTGCCATTTTAAACTAACAGTATGTTGATGTTAGGGTGGTGCCGTGAGCCCCACACTCCTGGACACGCATGTAATTGAGTCCAACCCAAGACAGCAATGTTGTCATAAGTGGCATTTGATACATGTTTTCTCTGTTTACAGTTGAACTACTAGTATTTTTTTTAAATTGCTTATAATTGTGCTATAATTAAGAAATGTAGTGATTTTATTAAATGTTTTCTTCCTCCAGCCCTGGTCGGACATGTGGCAGCTTTGATAATGAGATTGTAATGATGAATCACGTTTACAAAGAGCGCTTTCCCAAGGTAGGTATTATTATTTTCTGACTAGCCCCACTTTTTTTCCAAGCACGTCAATAGATTCATCCTCTTCACAAAATACTGTCGTCGTTTTATATGAAGCTTTTATCTGCTTTTCTATTTGCCCATTTTACAATCTTCTCTTTGAATCATCTCCATCTATTTAATTGTCTATGATGCGCATTGTGACATGCATGGTGTTTGTGGTGCACACTTTCTCTGAAGTTTATCGTAACAGTTGATGTGATCTCAAGGCCACAGCTCAGATGGAAGGGCGTCTGCTGGACATCCTCGCCGACTGCTCCCCAGACAGCACCCTGCCTCTGGCTGACGGCGTGTTGGGCTTCATCCAGCACCAGCTAGTGGAGCTGGCCAGAGACTGCCTGGACAAGTCCCAGATGGGCCAGGTCACCTCGGGCTACTTCATGGAGCTGCAGGAGAAACTGGAGAAACTACTGCATGAGGTGAGGTTCTCTCCAGAACGACTCTGCTAAAGTCTAATGCAATATGTTTGCATGAGGTAGGCTCTCTCATAGAAGTAGATTTACATGCGTGTATTCAGGGACGGAGCTTTTTAGCACTGTCAAATTGCCGTGGTCTGAGGAGCTGCTCTTATTTCTATTGGCTCTCTCCTGAACGACTCAGTTAAGTCTGATGGAGTATGTGGGCTGTTCCATGAAACGGGTGCCTTTTGGACTCGCACGTTTTAAGAAATGAACTTAAATGCCTGTTCTTTCAACATTCAGTTGCATGGAGGATATGTTGGAGGATACGGGGGAAAAACACATTTTCCCCCGTATCCTCTAACATATCCTCCATGCAACTAAAAGCTTATGAAGGTGGAGCTTTTTTTTATCTGAACTTGTAGCACGCTGTCTGTTAACCCTACCCTAACTCTTATTTAAAAGCATGTTTGAGATAAATCCCACATTTTGTCATAGATCAAGTATTCCTTGTACAAATATACTTGCAAATAAAACTGATAACGTTACCGTTCAACCACTGACAGGGTTGATGATAACAGGGTTGAGGTTTTAGGTGAAGATCGGCCATTACTCCTCATGTGGTGAAAACCATGGGACCACATGGTGTTCATGGAATTGGGAATTATACCTATGTTCCACACCTAATGAAAGTCAAATCAAAGTTTTCCAAAAATGTATTGAGCGAACGGGAACGGGTTTGATGTGTTGAGCTCGACCACTTCAGTCAAAGCTAAAACAATTATAAATAGACCAAAAAGAAAGAAGACTTACTTCCTCAAACGATGTCCCTGTCAATCATTTAACTTGGTGGCATGGGGTCCATTATTTTAAAGGGGTAAATTGTTTGCAAACAGGGTGGCCTAAAAATGAGGGACAGACATAAAATGCATCACTAATCACATGAATATAAAAAATCTTCAGAAATGGCTTTTGTCAAAGCAGCAAAATAACGAGGCCTTTACAACGATGGTGAAACCTTTGAGACATTTTGGGATTAAGTGGGTTGAAATCTTCCTAGAAGAGACACCGGGTTGATGAAGGGACATCAAACCCCCCCCAAAAAATGCTAACCTCCCCTGTTATTAGTAATGGTGAGAGGTTAGCATGTCTTGGGTGTATGATATTTATGCCTCTAACTTTCTCACTCATCATTAATAACGATTCATTCATGGTTATCCGTAATCATGGTAGCATCCACATGAATGTAGAAGTATTCAGAAACAAATTCTCTTATTTTCAATAAAAGTGACAAACTACATGATTTACCATTTATTTCTATTGGGCAGAACATAATCTGCAACACAACCAGAACAAACTGAAAATGCAGCCAACAAATCACAAGCTTGATGTAGTCATTGCGTGCTGGGAATATGGAACCAAATACTACATCTTTTGACTACTTTAACCTATAGTCGCACGCACGTCAAATCGAATTAGCATTAAAAAAAATAAACACCATCAAAATCCATCTGTTTAAACTAGAGACAGAATCTGCTCTTAATCCATTGCATCCGCTGATGTCCGCCTTAGTTTGGATTTTCTTTTTTGACAGTTTTTCCATGTATGAATCGGTTATTCAATGTATTTCTATTGGCTAAAAGCAGTAAGGCCAAATTGAAGGTTTAATCAAATAACTTATAACCTTTTACCGTGTGAGTTCCAAATATCTCTAACAGTCGCCCCAGCGCAAGTTTTCTTTTTTTTTTTTTTTTTTTTTATAAATACGCGTGATGTCAGAATGCACTCACTGTTCTAAATTGTCATTGTTACACAAAAGGACAGTTAACACGCGCTGCCCTCAAACCAAGGCATGCTGCCTGCTAATTATGTACGTTTCAACTTGTCAATTTCAAATCATTTTCTAACAACAGTTTGAATTGATGTGTCTTTCCACCTCCTCATTAATTCACATAAGAAGTAGCCCATTTCACTGTTGTGGACAATTTATGTTTGAGGCTTAACTGAGCCTGACAAACTTCTCTCTTTTAAGAGCCCAAGCACTTCCCCAGTGTTTCCCCAGATCAAGTATAGATGTTTGCGCAGGCCTTGCACTAACTTTTTCCCCCCGGCACATTTTCTGGCTGGTGCACACATTGCCTATATTGTTTTTTTCCTTACAAATAATAACTTTGGACTTGGGTGCGTTCCTATCAAAGTAAGTGCCTTATTTTCTGTATATCGTGTTGTAATTTCTACTGTAGCATATACCGCATGTGAAGTTGAAGTCGGAAGTTTACATACACTTAGGTTGGAGTCATTAAAACTCGTTTTTCAACCACAACCACTTTTGGCAAGTCAGTTAGGACATCTACTTTGTGCATGACACAAGTAATTTTTCCAACAATTGTTTACAGACAGATTATTTGACTTATAATTCACTGTATCACAATTCCAGTGGGTCAGAAGTTTACATACACTAAGTTGACTGTGCCTTTTAAACAGCTTGAAAAAATCCAGAAAATGATGTTATGGCTTTAGGAGCTTCTGATAGGCTAATTTACATAATTTGAGTCAATTGGAGGTGTACCTGTGGAAGTATTTCAATGCCTACCTTCAAACGCAGTGCGTCTTTGCTTGACATCATGGGAAAATCTAAATAAATCACCTCTGAAAAAAAACTGTATGAACACCATGGGACCACGCAGCCGTCATACCGCTCAGGAAGGAGACTCGTTCTGTCTCCTAGAGATGAACGTACTTAAGTGCAAATCAATCCCAAAACAACAGCAAAAGGACCTTGTGAAGATGCTGGAGGAAACGGGTACAAAAGTATCTATATCCACAGTAAAACGAGTCATATATCGACATAACCTGAAAGGCCACTCAGCAAAGAAGAAGCCACTGCTCCAAAACCGCAATAAACAAGCCAGACACGGTTTGCAACTGCACATGGGGACATAGATCGTACTTTTTGGAGAGATGTCCTCTGGTCTGATAACAAAAATAGAACTGTTTGGCCATAATGACCATCGTTATGTTTTGGAGGAAAAAGGGTGAGGTTTGCAAGCCGAAGAACACCATCCCAACCGTGAAGCACGGAGGTGGCAGCTTCATGTTGTGGGGGTCCTATGCTGCAGGAGGGAGTGGTGCACTTCACAAAATAGATGGCATCATGAGGAAGGAAAAGTATGTGGATATAATGAAGCAACATCTCAAGACATCAGTCAGGAAGTTAAAGCTTGGTCGCAAATGGGTCTTCCAAATGGACAATGACACCAAGCATACTTCCAAAGTTGTGGCAAAATAGCTTAAAACAATTTAAAGGCAATGCTACCAAATACTAATTGAGTGTATGTAAACTTCTGACCCACTGGGAATGTGATGAAAGAAATAAAAGCTGAAATTAATAATTCTCTCTACTATTATTCTATTTAACATTTCTAAAATAAAGTGGTGATCCTAACTGACCTAGCTAGGACAGGGAATTTTTACTAGGATTAAATGTCAGGAATGGTGGAAAAACCGAGTTTAAATGTATTTGGCTAAGGTGTATGTAAACTTCTGACTTCAATTGTATGTTTGGAGCATAATGCATTTATGGTTTTATTCACGTTTTCAAATACTGGTGACAAATCATTAATTCCGATTCTTGCATAGATTCTAATGGACACACACTATAAAAGTATATGTGGACACCCCTTCAACTGAGTGGATTTGGCTATTCTAGCCACACCCATTGCTGACGGGTATATAACATCGAACACACAGCCATGCAATTTCCTTGGACAAACATTGTCAGTAGAATGGCCCGTACTGAAGAGCTCAGTGACTTTCACCGTCATAAGGTGCCACCTTTCCAACAAGTCCGTTTGTTAAATGTATGCCCTGCTAGAGCTGCTCCGGTCAACTGCAAGTGCTGTTATTGTGAAGTGGAAATGTCATGGAGCAACAACGGCTCAGCCACGAAGTGCTAGGCCACACCAGCTCACAGAATGGGACTGCCGAGCACTGTAGCACGTTAAAATAGTCTGTCCTCTGTTGCAACACTCACTACCGAGTTCCAAACTGCCTCTGGAAGCAGCATCAGCACAATAACTGTTCGTCGGGAGCTTCATGAAATGGGTTTCCATGGTCGGGTAGCCGCACGCAAGCCTCAGATCGCAATACCAGGCTTTGGCTAAAGTGGTGTATAGCTCGCTGACATTGGACTCTGGGGTGATGAATCATGCTTCACCATCTGGCAGTCCGACGAATCTGTGTTTGGCGGATTCCAGGAGAACGCTACCTGCCCAAATGCATAGTGCCAACTGTAAAGAGGTGCAATACCGGTCTGGGGCTGTTTTTCATGGTTCGAACTAGACCCCTTAGTTCCAGTGAAGAGACATCTTGATGCTGCAGCATACAATGACATTCTGGACGATTCCGTGCGTCCAACTATGTGGCAATAGTTTGGGGAAGACCCTTTCTGGTTTCAACATGACAATGTTCCCATTCACAAAGCAAGGTCTGTACAGAAATGGTTTGTCGAGATTGGTGTGGAAGAACTTGACTGGCCTGCACAGAGCCCAACGTCAGTGCCTGAACGTCACAATGTTCCAACATCTAGTGGAAAGCCTTCCCAGAAGAGTGGAGACTGTTATAGCAGCAAGGGGGGGGCAACTCCATATTAATGCCCCTGGTTTTGGAATGAGATGTTTGAGCACGTGTCCACATACTTTTGGCCATGTTGGGTAGATGTCCTGGATGCCAGGGAGCTCGGCCCCAGTGCTGTACTGGGCTGTCTGCACCACCCTCTGTAGCGCCATGCGATCGACTGCGGTGCTATTGCCATACCAGGCAGTGATGTAGCCAGTCAAAATGCTCTCAACGGTGCAGCTGTAGAACTTTTTTGAGGGCCCATGTCAAACTTTTTCAACCTCCTGAGTGGCAAGAGGCGCTGTTGCGCCTTCTTCACGACTGTGCGTTTGTGTTTGGACCATTTGAAGTCTTTAGTGATTTGGACACCGAGGAACTTGAAGCTCTCGACCTGCTCCACTGCAGACCCATCGGTGGTAGATTAAAATGTTTCCTTAGCTAGGTTTCCATCCAATTGGCGACAGATTTTCATGCAAATATTCTAAAATATGCATAAATAAACTTATGCACATTTTCCCACCAGAGATGTTACCATCAAGTTGACTTGTTCAGGCTAAAAGTCTGTACGTGATGACGTAGTGCACATAAAAATGACTTTTTTGCAGTTAAATTCCCATGTTCCCGAATAAAAATAAAAGTGTAATGGGTTTCCATCGCATTTTCAACTCTACTGATGGTTTTGTCACAAAAAAATGTGCGTTGCATAGCAAATGTGCCCACTCTGGTATTGGCATGTGCGCTCTAGCCAACAGCTCGCAGATACATTGCAGGTATAGCCTACACCAAATGTTATTTGTCACATGCGCCGAATGCAACAGGTGTAGACCTTACAGTGAAATGCTTACTTACAAGCCCTTAACCAACAATGCAGTTTTAACAAAATACCTAAAAGTAAGAGAGAAGAAATAACATTTCATTTGATTATCATTACTATACAGACTAAGCCACTGACATTATAACAGATTATTTTGTAATGCTTCTATGGAGTTCCATACCAATGTATCGCAGTGGTGTCATTATAATTATTATGTTTTGGTGGGTGCTTATGTACAAGTTTGTATTATATGCATGTGTCAATTGTATAATTTCTTTTCATATCCCAACACCCTCAGAGTGGGGAGGCTGCCAGGGTCAGACATTATCAACAGTGACCCTGGAGCATTTAGGGTTAAGTACCTTGCTCAAGGGGACAGATTTTCACCTTGTCTTCTCTGGGATTCGAATTAGCAACTTTTCGGTTATTGGCTCAACGCTTTAACCGCTAGGCTACTTTGTATAGTTTTTTTTTACTTTTTATTTGGTAAATATTTTATTAACTCTTTCTTGAACTGCACTGTTGGTTAAGGGCTTGTAAGTAAGCATTTCACGGTAAGGTCTGCACATGTTGTATTAGGCGCATGTGACAAATATAGTTTGAATTGATTTACCTGCTGCCAATGGCATATAAGGTTCTGTATTGTTCTTGTCATTGTCATCAGGCGTATGAGCGGTCAGACAGTGAGGAAGTGACCATCATCATCAAGCTAGTGAAGAAGATTCTCATCATTATCTCCAGGCCAGCCAGGTTACTGGAGTGTCTGGTAAGATTCCAACAATCATGAAAATAGTTTTTTCTTCTCCATTTCAGGAAGTTGTGCCCCTAAACCAATTGCTAACCAACACAACTAATACGATACGTAACATCCATGATGCATTTTGCCCAGCCTCTGATGATGTTAATCATTTTTCGTAGGTTAAGTACACTGAGAGCTAGAGTTAAGTACTCTACCACTAAGTGTACTTACTAGCTTGTTACAGGGTTATAACACTAACCCTGGTATACATCTACCCATGTAATGTGAACCATAATAACCAATATTCATATGGTCTTTACACCACCAATAGGAGTTTAACCCAGAGGAGTTCTTGCACCGTCTAGAGGCAGCAGAGGACCATGCCAAGGTGGGCCAGGTCATCAAGACAGACATCCCCCGCTACATCATCAGCCAGCTGGGCCTCACCAGAGACCCTCTGGAAGGTACTATCTCTTAATATGAAGCACTTTAGGGTTATTTTAAAACCTGGCCAAGCAGCTACCTGTTGAAAAGATGCGACTACCTTTTGATTCTCACATATTGTCTTTGAATATAATATGCAATAGATCAACTTGTGATTGCAGTTACAGAAGTGTGAGGATAAACAAGGGTCATGTTCATTTGGGCATGTTTTAAAACATTTGCTACAGTAAAGGAGTGTTTCGTGTTGTCCAGGTGGTCTCTACAGGTTTGTCTGTTTCCTTTCGTTTGGTGCCTGACCATTGTCTCTCTCCCACTGTTGTACTGTAGACATGGTCCATCTGGAGCAGACCTGCCCTGGTCACGGAGCGGCCTGCAGAGACGGTGACGACACTGGGGAGGTAAGGCAACCAGAAAGTTTCCACTGCAACTTCAGCCCCATGATGGTTAGATGATAGTGATGGAAAACTATGTGTTAGCATAATGTAGAGTGTACTGTGTAGGCCTGTAGCATGAACAAGCACGTTCTAGAATTTGCTTGGCTTTAGATGTTGATGCATTTAAGAAAGTTCTCTTACACGGGCTTGTTTAATCGTTTTTGACCTGGCAAATGTGTTAACGAGAAATTGCTTTGTTCCTCAATTTTGTGTCTCAGAACCGGGCAGCCTGCGCTCCTTCTCGCAGGAAACCACTTGAGAGCGACTTTGACACCCTCAAGCTCATCAGTAACGGGGCCTATGGGTGAGTACGATCTCTTCGTTTGGAAGCGGTCTCTGTCGTTTGAGGAAATCGGAGTGTGCAGAACGCAGAAGTGAAACAGAGAGGATGTCTTGAATGGGTGTGCTGCCATACAGTTGGCTTCAACAAATACCACATCAATGTTTATGACCAACTGGCCAAATGCCTGTTCAAATATGTTGTTAGTGGACCAACTGCGCCATATTAAGCCGGGTGTACACTATACGATTTTGGCCCTGATTTAGCTATCCCAGACAAGTTTTTGAGATCGGAGACAAAATACCCATGTCGTTGCTTACTCGAGGCATGCGGCCGTCACAGGCGTCTCGTTTAATGTGAGCGGGTCAGAGACCCAATCTGAGGGCTACCAATCCCGTCTTTGAGCAGTTTGATTAATCGTCACGAAGTCCGCAATATTCTTGTAGGGTGAGATGTGCAACCGCAAGTTTGAGTACGGGGATCAGCAATAGCCAATGAGAGCTCGCCAGAGAAGAAGCCAGTGAGATGATGACATTGTTTCGCGTCACCCAGAAACCGAGCAGCAACGATGACTATAACTAGTATGCGTCTGTACTTGCCTTTTAGCCAAAGTGTCAAATCGTTACAGCTCTGATGTTCACAAGCAATGTTATTCAATAAAAAATATTAGCTAGAAATGTTTACTCTGTATGGCAAGTGTGAATTTCGGACCGAAAACGTTTGAGGCTACTTCGAGCCACCGCTCGTTCTAGCTACGTTAACAATCGAATCACATTTGTTTTTTGCGACACAGCGTGGTATCGACAGTCCTCACGATCAAGTGAAGAATCTTGTAGTGTGTGACACCCAGTCTGTGCCACATCGTTTAGTGTGCGCACCACTACGTTGGCGAGACAACAAAAAAACGACCGGAAAGACAGTCGTTTTTAATGTGAGGCTCAGCGACGTTAGGATTTAGAAAGTCGTGTAGTGTACGCTCTGCTTTGCTTACACCTGTCCAATCCTCTCAGATCTCCAAAAGTGACTAGGGGTTGTTTCTGAAAAGGGCGTGTGTCTTTAATAGTTTTACAGAAGACTGCTTCCTCTTTCATCTCCACTATACAATATGGCTAAAGCAGTATGATTGATGCTTACTGGTCGTACTCTCTCACATCAGTGCAGAAGAAGTAACTTAAGACTGTTATAAGAAACACCTAAATAACTGACCTTCTCTCCATTTTGTTTCTCTCTCTCTTGGTCTCCCCCCTCCTCTCTCTTTTTCCGTGGTCGCAGTGCTGTGTTCCTGGTGAGGCACAGGGAGACCCGGCAGCGTTTTGCAATGAAGAAGATCAACCGGCAGAACCTGATACTGAGGAACCAGATCCAGCAGGTATTTGTGGAGAGGGACATCCTGACCTTCGCTGAGAACCCCTTCGTCGTCTCCATGTTCTGCTCGTTCGAGACTCGCAGACACCTCTGTATGGTCATGGAGTATGTAGAAGGTAGGTTCTTAATGAAGATATACACCCCTGCAGACTCACACAGACATAATGTATATGGAAGGGTAGGATTCACTGGAATGACATATATATACAATATTTTATTTAAAAAAAATATATATATTTCACCTTTATTTAACCAGGTAGGCTAGTTGAGAACAAGTTCTCATTTACAACTGCGACCTGGCCAAGATAAAGCAAAGCAGTTCGACACATACAACAACACAGAGTTACACATGGAGAAAAACAAACATACAGTCAATAATACAGTAAAAAAAGTTGGGGAAAAATCTATACAGTGTGTGCAAATTAGGTAAGTTAAGGGAGTTAAGGGCAATAAATAGGCCATGGTGGCGAGGCAATTACAATATAGCAATTAAACACTGGGATGGTAGATGTGCAGAAGATGAATGTGCAAGTAGAGATACTGGGGTGCAAAGGAGCAAGATAAATAAATACAGTATGGGAATGAGGTAGTTGGATGGGCTGTTTACAGATGGGCTAAGTACAGGTGCAGAGATCTGTGAGCTGCTCTGACAGCTGGTGCTTAAAGCTAGTGAGGGAGATAGGAGTCTCCAGCTTCAGTGATTTTTGCAGTTCGTTCCAGTCATTGGCAGCAGAGAACTGGATAGAAAGGCGGCCAAAGGAGGAATTTGCTTTGGGGGTGACCAGTGAAATATACCTGCTGGAGCGCGTGCTGCGGGTGGGTGCTGCTATGGTGACCAGTGAGCTGAGATAAGGCGGGGCTTTACCTAGCAAAGACTAGTAGATGACCTGGAGCCAGTGGGTTTGGCGACGAGTATGAAGCGAGGGCCAGCCAACAAGAGCGTACAGGTCGCAGTGGTGGGTGGTATATGGGGCTTTGGTGACAAAACGGGTGGCACTGTGATAGACTGTATCCAATTTGAGTAGAGTGTTGGTGCACACACACAAGATGCACACAGTCACACACAGATTTTTACACACTCAGATGCTACATATTGATTTACAGACGCTACTACTGCATGGTTCTGGAGCATGACCGTACGTCAGAACACCACCTTACCCTCCCTTCAACCCACATATTCAAAACGTAATGACTCCAAATTCACTCTTTGGGTGTCGAAGAAGCCTTAGGCGGAGATTAGCTGAAATGATTGTAAGACAATAAACTTCTATTAAAGCATCTGTAACTCTGCAGCCTTGCAGTTCAAATTCAAGTCTCAGCAGCACACAAATCAAATCAGGTTCTCATGGTCGTTGCTGCTTGTCTTTTACACAGTCTGTTGGCGTGCCATCTTCCTCCTCAGGTGGGGACTGTGCCAACCTGTTGAAAAACATTGGCCCGCTGCCAGTGGACATGACCCGGATGTACTTTGCAGAGACTGTATTGGCACTGGAGTACCTCCACAACTACGGCATTGTACACAGAGACCTGAAACCTGACAAGTGAGTCTGGAAGCTGACTAGCCAGGTGTCCTGCTCATATTACACATTAATGGCAGTGCGTATTCTGCTTTGTGTTCATGTGTATAACATACATTCTGGATTAAAAAAAAAATATATATCTAAATTACAGCAAGGCTTTTTTCTGCATTGTTCACTATCCAGCATCAACTTCTGTTTGTTCGTTGGTAAACTATTGTTTTCTAATGCATTTTCTTCCTGTGTAGTTTGCTGATCACATCCATGGGCCACATCAAGCTGACTGACTTTGGCCTGTCCAAGATCGGCCTGATGAACATGACCACCAACCTGTATGAGGAACACATTGAAAAGGACACAAGGGAGTTTATAGACAAGCAGGTGAGCTCTCTGTCCTCTTTCTCTAAGTGTTTGTCTTAATTGGTTTCTAATTTCCTCTACAATGGTCTTTTCTGTCTCTTGTCAGTCTCATTCTGTTTAGCTACCTGACCTATACACTCTCTCTCTCTCTCTCTCTCTCTCTCTCTCTCTCTCTCTCTCTCTCTTGTCCAATGTCCATTCTTAAATCCTCCCTTCTTCTGGTTCTCTGTCCCAGGTGTGTGGTACTCCAGAGTACATCGCTCCAGAGGTGATCCTGAGGCAGGGCTACGGGAAGCCGGTGGACTGGTGGGCTATGGGCATCATCCTCTATGAGTTCCTGGTGGGCTGCGTGCCTTTCTTCGGAGACACACCCGAACAGCTCTTCGGACAGGTGGTCAATGGTGAGTCATCTCCTGAATGGGGAAACGTTAGCCTGGTTAAACTAGACTGAATGCTATGTTTACTGTTGTCTTAATCGTTCGCTTTGGTTTATCCAGGCTAGGGTAACATGGCTCTGACTGGTCAAATAAATTCAATGAATAGGCTCTACAGGCACCTTCTGTCTTTTGCCATGGATTGCCTCTGTTGCGTGGTGCAAAAAGACTGTGATCCAAACACACCCTCTAGCTTTTCTTACTCTGTGATAGGCAGATGGTCCATAGTGCCAGATGTCTTTCAAACATCTAGTCACCAATGTCAAGATGAACTTCTCGTCATCAATATCGCAGTTCCTACCTACCAGTCTGCGTGAATTGTTGTCAAATGTTTCATGTGGTATTGAGTGTAATTCAGATGATATGGTATTCAGGAATGTGTGTATTTCACAGATGACGTCATCTGGCCTGAGGGGGAGGACGCCCTGCCTGCTAATGCCCAGGACCTGATCACCAGGCTGCTGAGGCAATGCCCTCTGGACCGCCTCGGGACTGGTGGGTGCCTTCTTTATTTCCTTCTTCATTTGTCATTTTGGAGTCACGTTTATTGTTAATAAGATTTAGGAATATGTTTCGGGAACACTTCTACGTCACTGTGGATGCTAACCATGATTGTTTACGGATAATCATGATTGAATCGTGAATAATGGTGAATGAGAAACTTAGAGGCACACACACACACATCATTTTTTTTCACTGAAACATATTTCAATGTTGTGATTGTTTTTTTTTATTACTCAGATGGTTTGATGAGATTAATCAAAAATGCCCCACCTAAAGTAATGTGGGTTGGACTATATTGACCATATTGATTACTTGGTTTGATTTAAATCATTTATCCCTATGTTACTCCCAGGGGGGACACCAGAGGTCAAGATGCACAGGTTCTTTGTGGGTCTGGACTGGAACGGACTGTTACGACAGAAAGCTGAGTTTATCCCCCAACTGGAGACTGAGGACGACACCAGCTACTTTGACAGTAGGTGGCGACCTTTACCACTCTCATTTGGGAGTATTTCAATGTTGTTGGTTAAGACGGTGAAGGTAGAAGTTGCCTGTAAACACCGCTCTGTGATCCTTTCCCCCAAGCTTAATCATAAGGGCGGTGAACATAGCCTGCTCTGCGCTGGACGAGTGTGTGTTGGCTACTGACTTGTAATGTGTGGTCTGTGTTACTCTCCAGCCCGATCTGAACGGTACAGTCACCTGGGCTCAGATGATGACGATGATGAGACCTGTGATGAAGACACATCCCTGGAGCTCAAGCAGTTCTCCTCTGTGGCACATCGCTTTAGCAAGGTGGGAAATGACCCAATGTTTGTTCATATCGTTTAGATTTAGAGTATGCCAAACATATATATATATATATATATATATATATATATATATTTTACTCAGGAATACTCGTTGCAACACTGCCCCTTGTAAAAATCATCGTGTTTTGATTTGTCAGGACGAGATACAAAAAAAATATTTGTCAACTGGAAAATAACTCTTCCCTTCATACGAAAGTCTCACTGTAATGACTTCCCCTTCAAACGACTCTACTGAAATAACCTGTGGTTTTGTTAATAAGTTTTAAAAAATTAGGGGGAGGTCATGCTTGTTTCACTAAATGTGTTTTTGTGACCTTTTTTCTGACTTCTGACCTCTTTGTGCCCCCCAGGTGTACAGCAGCACGGAGCACCTGTCCACCTCCACGCCATCCAATCATAGCCTGTCGTCGTCAGAGCGCAGCCACAGTGAGGAGAAGGAGGAGAGGTGGGAGGGGAGGAGTTTCCTCTCCCCAGGACAAGGACACAAACAGGGGGCCAGCGGGGACCGGAGGATAGAGGGACACAGAGGAAGGTGAGCGATTTTTAAATGTCCTTGGTACAATAACACAGCACTCAGACTACACTATGTTTCGTGTGAAGTTGTGAGACTAGTCTAGCTTTAGCCGGAACAGCGGCAAAATTCACTAAGCAGCGTTATATTTGCCTCTTTCTATGGTTATAAGGGAGAGACATCACATTCAACTCCAGATAACTATCGAAAACATGCACACATTTTAAAGTTAAATAGGAATTAGTGGGCAGCCAATCAATTTTAGCATAACCAGATCACAACTGCCCTCTCTAAGTGTATCCTTCCATTCAGTCCTCCTCCCCTCCTGTCCTCTAGCCTGCGTCCCAGGGCCTCCTTCGGTTCGTCCCAGTCAGAGAGGAGTGCCAGTCCACTGGTGATGAACAGCACCCAGAGCCTGGACACCATGCCACGCTTCGCCATCTCAGCTGAGGAAGAGGGTGAGTTGAGACTACACACAAATGTGTTTAGGGCTACACACGCATACTTGGAGACATAGACACACTGTCATAAAGTAAACATACACACAGGATATTTTTACTTGGCTTACATTTCTAAAAGACAAGATTGCACACACTAGACAGCACATTCACTTAACCCCCTCTTTCTCTCTCACTCCCTCCTCTCTCAGACGGCGTAGTGTCCAACTTGCGGCGTATCCGTCTCCGTAGTAACAGCACGGGCACGCGGCCCTCCTACAGGCGCGGGGGGTCCCGCCCCTTTGGGCACCAGCTGGACACCCCCGAGAAGCACAGGTCCACCTCGGGCTGCATGGTCCCCAAGTCAGCCTCTGTCTCTGGCCTGTCCCTCATCATCACCCCAGGTTGGTAAACCTACTGGAGCTAGCTCTCGTGTACTAGCCTACTCGGACACATTAAGAGAGTGTCTGGTCTCAAATGGTACCTTATTCCTGGTGCATGTGTCGCTTCATAGAATTCTATTTCTGTCGATTTGCTTTGTCCAGAGCTATGACTAAAAGTATACATTTTATATGGGCCATTCGTTTGAGATGTACCCACTGTCTCTAGGTTAGCATAATGCTAGCAACAACAACACACCTAGTATTGTACTGTATATGTAGCCTACAGTGCCCTGCAAGCCTGTGTGATTTGATATGCTTGTTCCGTCTTCATAAACAGACTATACTTTGCTAAATTCCGAAAGATATTCCTCAGTCCTAGCATATGGCCTCTCTCCATACCCCCCAGACACTGCGGACGGTCCCCCCGCCAGCCCCAAGTCGTCCCTGTCCTCCAATCCCTCGTCCCGGGACTCGTCCCCCAGCCGAGGGGATCTGTCCCTCAGCAGCCTGCGTCCCCCCGTGATCATCCACAGCTCTGGGAAGAGGTTCGGCTTCGCCCTGCGAGCCATCCGTGTCTACATGGGTGACTCGGACGTCTACACCGTGCACCATATGGTCTGGGTAAGTGTCCCTACCACAGAATGAAATAGAACACTAGAATGGTCTTTGGCACCCCGGCAACGTAACTACAGGACGGCCATCTTGGTCAGAGAAATCAGGCTAGTCTTAGTCTTACCGTTTCTACTTTAGCCAACATGTTATTTTGTCTTGTTGTACATTTAGTTACGAATTTCAAGGCTGTGTTGAAACAATGACTTTTCATTGATCCAAGACCACTCAGTTAATCCCTACCATTGAGATAATGAGTCATCATAATGCTGCATCAAATGTACATGATCCCAGGGGCATTGGCAAACACAATGTACAGTGGCTTGGGAAAGTATTCACCGCCCTTGGCATTTTTCCTATTTTGTTGCCTTACAACCTGGAATTAAAATGGAATATTTGGGGGTTTGTATCATTTGATATACACAACATGCCTACCACTTTGAAGATGCAAAATAAATGTTTTTGTGAAACAAACAAGAAATAAGATGACAAAACAGAACTTGAGCGTGCATAACTATTCACACCCCCCAAAGTCAATACTTTGTAGAGCCACCTTTTGCAGCAACTACAGCTGCAAGTCTCTTGGGATATGTCTCTATAAGCTTGGCACATCTAGCCACTAGGATTTTTGCCCATTCTTCAAGGCAAAACTGCTCCAGCTCCTTCAAGTTGGATGGGTTCCGCTGGTGTACAGCAATCTTTAAGTCATACCACAGATTCTCAATTGGATTGAGGTCTGGGCTTTGACTAGGCCATTCCAAGACATTTAAATGTTTCTCCTTAAACCACTTGAGTGTTGCTTTAGCAGTATGCTTAGGGCCATTGTCCTGCTGGGAGGTGAACCTCTGTCCCAGTCTCAAATCTCTGGAAGACTGAAACAGGTTTCCCTCAAGAATTACCCTGTATTATGCGCCTTTCATCATTCCTTCAATTCTGACCAGTTTCCCAGTCCCTGCCGATGGAAAAACATACCCACAGCATTCTACTGCCACCACCATGCTTCACTGTGGGGATGGTGTTCTCGGGTGATGAGAGGTGTTGGGTTTGTGCCAGACATAGTTTTCCTTGATGGTCAAAAAGCTCAATTTTAGTCTCATCTGACCAGAGTACCTTCTTCCATATGTTTGGGGAGTCTCCCACATGTCTTTTGGCAAACACCAAATGTGTTTGCTTATTTTTTCCTTTAAGCAATGGCTTTTTTCTGGCCACTCGTCCGTAAAGCCCATCTCTGTGGAGTGTACAGCTTAAAGTGGTCCTATGGACAGATACTCCAATCTCCGCTGTGGAGCTTTGCAGCTCCTTCAGGGTTATCTTTGGTCTCTTTGTTGCCTCTCTGATTAATGCCCTCCTTGCTGGGTCCATGAGCTTTGTTGGGTGGCCCTCTCTTAACAGGTTTGTTGTGGTGCCATATTCTTTAAATGATAATTGATTTAATGGTGCTCTGTGGGATGTTCAAAGTTTCTGATATTTTTTTATAACCCAACCCTGATCTGTACTACACAACTTTGTCCCTGACCTGTTTTGAGAGCTCCTTGGTCTTCATGGTGCCGCTTGCTTGGTGGTGCCCCTTGCTTAGTGGTGTTGTAGACTCTGGAACCTTTCAGAACAGGTGTGTGTGTGTGTGTGTGTGTGTGTACTGAGATGATGTGACACTTAGATTGCAAACAGGTGGACTTTATTTAACTAATTATGTGACTTCTGAAGGTAATTGGTTGCACCATATCTTATTTAGGGGCGTCATAGCAAAGGGGGTGAATACTTATGCACGTACCACTTTTCCGTTTTTTTTTTTAATATATATATTTTTTTTTTTTTTTTCACTTCACCAATTTGGACTATTTTGTGTATGTCCATTACATGAAATCCAAATAAAAATCCATTTAAATTACATGTTGTAATGCAACAAAATAGGAAAAACGCCAAGGGGGATGAATACTTTTGCCAGGCACTGTAAGTAACTTAATTGATGTGCCCCTAATTGCACCGAATACCTCTGTTTATCCTACAGATATTGTATGCAGTAATCATGTGCCTATGAACTGGAGTTACACTGTTAGCACTGAGGCGTGTGCCCTAGTAGGAAGACCACTTTTTGCAGCTCACCGTCCACTATCTTCTCCAATATAAATAACATGAGCAAGTCTACTTCTGATAAGCTTCCCAGTAAAGCATTAAAAACAATCAAGCAACCCAGAAAAGTGCTAAAAAAATAGCTCATATTAACCTATGCAGCCTGAGAAACAAGGTCCATGAAGTCAATAACTTGCTTGTAACAGATGACATTCATATTCTGACTATCTCTGAAACGCACTTAGATAATACCTTTTGATACAGTGGTAGCAGTAAATGGTTATACCATCTACAGAAAAGACAAATGCCAACGGGGGTGGTGTTACGGTCTATATAAAGAACCACGTTCCTGTAAAGCTTAGAGACGATGTAATGTTAAATACTGTTGAAGTAATATGCCTACAGGTTCATCTGCCTCACCTAAACCCCATTCTTGTGGGAAGCTGCTATAGACCACCAAGTGCCAACAGTCAGTATCTGGATAATATGTGTGAAATGCTTGATAATATATGTGATAAGAGAAGTACATTTTCTGGGTGATTTTAAATATTGACTGGCTCTCATCAAGCTGCCCACTCAAAAAACTTCAAACTGGAACTAGTGCCTGCAACCTGGTTCAGGTTGGCAGTCAACCTACCAGGGTAGTTACAAATGGCACAGGAATTAAATCAAGATGTATTGATCACATCTTTACTAATGCTGCAGAAATTTGCTTTAAAGCAGTATCCAAATCCTTAGGATGTAGTGATCACAGTATAATAGCAATATCTAGGAAAACCAAAGTTCAAAATGCTGGGCCTAATATAGTGTGTAAGACGTCATACAATAAGTTTCGTAGTGATTCATATGTTGATGATGTAAATAATATTTGCTGGTCTGTGGTGTGTAATGAGGAGCAACCAGACGCTGCATTTGACACATTTATGAAATTGCTTATTCCAATTACTAATAAGCATGCACCCATTAATAAAATTACTGTAAAACGGTTAAATCCCTGTGGATTGATGAGGAATTGAAACATTGTATGGTTGAGAAGGGACGAGGCAAAAGGTATGGCAAATAAGTGACAGCCCAACTGATTGGCAAACGTACTGCAAATTAAGAAATCATATGACTAAACTAAATAAAAAAAAAACTATACTATGAAACAAAGATGAATGATAGTAAAAAGCTTTGGGGCACCTTAAATTACATTTTGGGAAAATCTCGGCTCCATCATTCATTGAATCAGATGGGTCATTCATAACAAAGCCCACTGATATTGCCAACTACTTTAATTACTTTTTCATTGGCAAGATAAGCAAACTAAGGGATGACATGCCAGCAACAAACACTGACGCTGCACATTCAAGTATATCGGACCAAATTATGAAAGACAACTTGTACTTTTGAATTCCGTAAAGTCATTGTGGAAGAGGTGAAAAAATGGTTGTCTATTAACAATGTCAGACCCCGGTGGTTTGTCAATCTGGATGGAAAATTACTGAGGATATTGCCACTCCTATTTGCCACATCTTCGATTTAAGCTTACAAGAAAGTGTGTGCCCTCAGGCCTGGAGGTAAGCTAAAGTCATTCCGCTACCCAAGAATAGTAAGGCCCCCTTTACTGGCTCAAATCGCCGACCAATCAGCCTGTTACCAAAGCAAGCTTATAGGGAAGGACACTCAACAAGCACAGCACTTACACAAATGACTGATGATTGCCTGAGAGAAATTGATGACAAAATGATTGGGGGGGCTGTCTTGTTAGACTTCTGTGCAGCTTTTGACATTATCGATTATAGTTTGCTGCTTGAAAAACAATGTTATGGCTTTAATGTGGATAAATATCCACTATAATGTGGATAAAGAGTTACTTGTCTAACAGAACACAGAGGGTGTTCTTTAACCTCTTCCAGCTAGGGTCCCATTTTCCAAATTTTCGCCTGTCTGACGTGCCCAAAGTTAAATGCCTACCACTCATGGCCAGAAACTAGGATATTTACATATTTAGTACTATTGGATAGGAAACACTCTGAAGTTTATAAAACCATTAAGATATAGTCTGTGGCTATTCCAGAACAGATTTAGCAGGCAAAAACCAGAGAGATTTCTGTCCGGAATTTATTTTTCTGTTGCTCTCCTCTCATTTTGAAGCCCATGTAATATTTTCTATGGGGAATAGGACCGAGGTTGCAGTACTTATGGCTTCCACTAGATGTCAACAGTCTCTGGAAAGGGTATGGAGGAAAAAGCTCTGACCAGATCCTTAGAGAGAGAGAATTACTACGGGTAGGGAAAAAAGGTAAACAGGCGTGCACGTTCACGAACGTGAGCAGCGCCCAGCGACCAACTTTCTTTTAGTCTTTTAACGTTTCACTTACCGTTCTTGTAAAATATGATCGCTATTATTCATAAAAGAATACATAAGGATGCATTATTAATGATATTTGATTTGTTTGTGAAAAGATGAGAGGTATAATTTGAACGCGATCCCTTCACTGTAAAGCGGGCGAGTAGACTGACAATGCTTGGTGGAGTAGCTGAACGTAACGTGCCAAAAACAACGGATATTTATGGATATAATTATTTACTTTTTCTAACAAAAGAACCATGGATTATCTTGTTTGGACACTTGGGAAGACCTCAGAAGAAGTTATTTGAAAGGTAAGCGATTTATATTAGCTGTGATATGGATATTTTGAGAACCGAGCTGGATATTAATTTATGCTAATGTGGAAAATATGTGAGGTACTAGCCTCAAACAATCAAATGTAGTGCTTTACGTAAAGCCTTTTTAAAATCTGACAACGCAGTGATATTGCCAAGAAGCAGAGCTTTTGATGGCTATGCAACACTATGCAACACTTGTATATCGAAGTTAAATATTACGAATATGTATTACGAATATGTATTTTGAATTTGGCGCGTTATGTTTGCTCTGAAAACGATCCCGCTAAAGGGATCGGCGCGCTAAGAGGTTAATGGAAGCGTCTCAAACATAATCCAGGTAGAATCAGGAATTCCCCAGGGTATCTGTTTAGGCCCCTTGATTTTTTTTCAATCTTTACTAACAACATGCCACTGACTTTCAGTAAAGCCAGAGTGTCTTTGTATGCGGATGACTCAACACTATACACGTCAGCTACTACAGTGACTAAAATTAGTGCAACACAAAGAGCTGTGTTTAGTTTCAGAATGTGTGGCAAGGAATAAGTTAGCCCTAAATATTTCTAAAACTAAAAGCCTTGTATTTGGGGCAAATCATTCACTAAACCTCAACTAAATATTGTAATAAATAATGTGGAAATTGAGGTGACTAAACTGCTTGGAGTAACCCTGGATTGTAAATTGTCATGGTCAAAACGTATTGATACAACAGTAGCTAAGATGGGGAGAAGTATGTCCATAATAAAGCACTGCTCTGCCTTCTTAACAACACTATCAACAAGGCAGGCCCTACAGGTCCTAGTTTTGTCGCACCTTGACTACTGTTCAGTCGTGTGGTCAGGTGCCACAAAAAAGGACTTCGAAAAATTGCAATTGGGTCAGAACAGGTCAGCACCACTTGCCCTTGGATGTACATAGAGAGCTAATAATAATAATATGCATGTCAATCTCTCCTGGCTCAAAGTGGAGGAGAGATTGACTTCATTACTACTTGAATTTATGAGAGGTATTGACATGTTGAATGCACTGATCTGTCTGTCTGAACAACTGGCACACAGCTCAGACACCCATGCATAGCCCACAAGACATGCCACGAGGTCTCTTCACAGTCCCCAAGTCCTGAACAGTCTATGGGAGGTCGCACAGCACTACATGTAGTCATGGCTCTATGTAACTCTATTCCACATCAAGTAACTGATGCAAGCAGTAACATTTTGTAAAATAAAAAAGCACCTTATGGAACAGAGGGGACTGTGAAGCAACACAAACATGGGCACAGACACATGCATGCACATACGCACACACACACACACACACACACACACACACACACACACACACGATAACATACGCACTATACACATGGATTTAGCACTGTAGATATGTGGCAGTGGTGGAGTAGGGGCCTGAGGGCACACAGTGTGTCGTGAAATCTGTGAATGTAATGTTTTTAAAATTGTATAAACTGCCTTAATTTTGCTGGACCTCAGGAAGAGTAGCGGGATCCATAATAAATACAGATGCCAAAGCAGTCAGGGTTACGTTCTGATTGGCTCTTCTTCATGTGTTCCTGTAGTGTGTGGAGGAGGACACCCCGGCTCATGAGGCAGGGCTGAGAGCCGGTGACCTCATCACCCACGTGAATGGAGAGTCGGTCAAGGGGCTTGTGCACACTGAGGTGGTGGAGCTGCTGCTCAAGGTGAGACTTACTCGAAGAGGACTGTCTTAATACTCCTCATTCCCTTCCATTGGTCTTTCCTTTTCTCTCTCGATCTCTACTATTTACACTACCTTTTTATATTCTTGAGCCTAATGATATATAGGCCGAGGTGATAGAGCAACAACCCTGGAACAGAAACAAAATGTGTGTGTGGGTGAAGAGAGGGTTGGTTTTACAGGTTTACGCCCTCTGGATTATCAGTACAGCATGTATTCTAGGCTATCGTTCCATGGCTGTGTCATTCGATTGTTAGTTAAACTTGAAAGGAATACCCATGTGATATGCCTGAGCCAAATTTTTATTTGTAGTCATTTTCCTTTTAAATAAAACAGGATATAAAGACAACATGAAATATGTCTTGCATCTAATGGACATAAAGAACTGGTCTTGCTATATATATATCTATCTATCGATCTATCAAGACCTTTTTATATATTCTTAGGTTGTTTTTATTTTTTTATTTGAACAATTGAATCCAATGAACTGAGCAGGCTGGGCTGACATGCTTATAGCCTAGCTAGGACTTTCTAAAACTGAGTATGCATTTATAAGATTTATTTTCCATGTTATGTTAAAGTTCTCTTAAAAAGTACAGACTGCCCATATTTCCCTCTGGCCTACGCCAATTGGCGGCCAAGGGTTTGCCTTAGGACGCAAAGGTGCGTCATGAGTCAGGGAGATGGTCTGATCGTCTTCGTGACAACAGACCTAGATATGGGGGGAGGTTTTAGTGGGTGGAATATTAAGACAATTGGAGGCTATGTGGACACTTAATCATCATGTTGCTTTTTAATGGTAAGTTTACAAACATTGGTTGTGGTAAGTATAATTGAAACTTGGGTATCATTATGGTAATTGGGGAAATAAGTATAACCGGTTATAATTGTAATGGCTTAGCAGATCATAAAAAAATATCATTTTTACCTGGCTGAAAGAGAAAAAATATATAAACTCATTCTACAAATATAGATGAGGTTGGGTGGGAAAAGGACTGGGAGGGAGAAATATACTTTTGTCATGGGCAAAGAAACTCAAAGGGGGCCAAATAATGATCCACACTTCGAAGAAATATATATAATAATCTATTGAGCTCACAAGCAACGAAATAATATATTATTATGGTGGGAGATTATAATACGGTTTTAAGTACCTCAATGGATTGTAAAGGAAATCCAAAATATTAATAGGAGACCGAATGCGATCGGACCACCATCTAATTGGCCTCCATATAACCCGTACAGAATTTCCACGTGGACGGGGATATTGGAAATTTAATTAAAGCCTATCAGATGACAATTTGTTCTTAACTAAGACAAAATAATTCCGAATAATTTTTTTTTGCACAACATAGGTACAGCAGATCCCCTTATTGTATGGGACACTTTTAAATGTACTTTTAGAGGCTATTGAATACAATACTCATCATTAAAACAAAATAAGTTTAGGTCAAAAGAGATTCGATAATAAAGGAAAGTGACAGTGCGTGTAGATGGTAATGGAAACTGTACTACAGAGGCACAAAATAGGTTAGAGGAAAAACGAAAATAAATGGAGGTACTTATTCAAGAACAATCAAGTGTAATGTATTACAAAAATAAAGCCAATTGGATGGAAAATTGTGTGAAATGCACAACATTTTCTTGAATCTTCAACATTGAAATGCTCCCAAAATAATTTACAGAAATCGTTACAAATTATGGCGTCATACATGATTCACCAAATATGTTTTCTTTTCAGTCTCCTCCATTTCCACTGAATTAACTGTAAGGATTTTTTTTTACCCAAATAATGTAAAATTAACACATTTACAAAAAGACCTGTGTGAAGCCCAACTTACAGAAGAGGAACTTTCTGAGGCAATAAAATATTTTAAATCTGGAAAACACCCAGGCTTGATGGTATACCAGTAGAGGTATATCAGCCCTTTGTTGATGTACTCAAAGATCCATTATTAGCATGTTTTAATTACTCCTATAAACATTGTAGACTTTCAGGTATTCAACAAGGTCTGAATTCCATACTACTAAAACAGGACCCAGGTGGTAAGTATAAAGATCCAGTCCGTTTAAAAAAACTGGAGGCCTCTTACACCAATGTTGTGATGTGAAAATCCTGGCGAAAAGCATAGCACATGGAATTAAAAAGGTTTTACCAGATATTGTTCATCCTGATCAGACAGGTTTTTTACATGAACGATATATTGGAGATAATATACGACAATTACTTGAAACAATTGAACATTATGAAACATCGAAGATACCAGGCCTGGTCTTCGTAGCAGATTTTGAAAAGGCATTTTATTAAAGTACAAAAGTGTCTGTATGCCGATGACTGACTAGTTTTTTTCTTAAGTCTGCAATCTGGATCCCTGCACAGTCTCATTGAAGATCTTGATCACTTTTATAGCCTCTGTACTAAAATGTAATTATGGCAAATGTACCATATTACGTATTGGATTGTTAAAAAACACAGTGTTTACACTACCTTGTAGTTTACCAATAAAATGGGCGGATGGTGAAGTAAACATACTTGGTATTCACATCTCAAAAAATATAATTGAACTTACCACAATCAATTTCAATAGAAAGTTAGCAAAAATAAATACGATTCTGCAATCGTGGAGAGGTAAATATTAGTCTATTTATGGAAAAATCACATTGATTAACTCTTTGGTCCTATCACAGTTTACTTACTTACTTACTTACTAATGGCACTGACTACTCCAGATTACTATTTTTTTTTATATGAGCAAAAAATATTTAATTTTATTTGGAATACAAAGCCAGACAAAATTAAATGTGCCTAATTTATATAATGAATGACTTTGGGGGGATAAAATTTAAATATTAAAGCTTTAGACCTCTCACTAAAAGCTTCACTCATACATAAGTTATAGTTAAACCCCAAATGGTTCTCCAGTAGATTAAGAAAATCTCATCCTTTGTTCAAAAATGGCTTTTTTGCCTTTATACAGATTACAACTTCTCATTTACGACTAATTGAAAATGAAATGTTGTTTTAAAGTATCGCCCTTTCTTAAACAAGCCATACAAAGCTGTTTACAATTTTAGTTTTATCCTCCAGAAAATATGTTATGGTTAAATGCAAATATATCGATTTAATACAAAAAACATGGCAAAAATGTTTTAAATTATTATATTTATTAATAATATTATGAATAGAAACGTAGGAGTTGTCACATTTGCAGCTATTGAAAATATATGGGAACATCTGCTCAATTCAAATTTACAACCAACTGATTGCAGCATTCCCACAAAAATGCAGCATTCCCACAAAAATGGAGGAGACAAGTGGAAAAGGGAGAAGGTAGGGAACTTTTTTTGCCTGCCATATATTAAAGATACAAATTGGCTGAAAGGAATTGGCATAAATAGAAAAATATACCAGTTTCATTTGAGGAGAAAAATGTTGACAACTGCGCTATACAGGTTGCAAAGTAAATGGGGAGAGGTTATCGATGTACCGATTCCATGGCACATGGTTTATGAACTGAAACAAAACACTACACTTGCTTCAACACTTTTTCAATTTAGATTATTATATACAATTCTTGCTACAGACAGAATGCTATATATGGGGCATACAACAATCTCAGCTCTGTAGAGTTTGCTGCGAAGAGACAGAATCAATAGATAATGTATTCTGGTATTGCCCCGATGTAGCTTGTTTCTGGTCACAGGTTCAGGAATGGTTAAAAAATCACAACATTAACCTTACAAAATAGCAGTGTTGGGCGATTTTGGAAAGCCGTAGTCAATAAAAAAATTGAATAATACTCGTAGGAAAGTTTTTCATCTTTAGCTCACAATCTGTGGATACTATAGGATTTAGAAAGGTTAAAGTATATAAAACATCACCGCACAATTGAAAAATATATGGCACATGGAAACCAAACGAGTGTGGTTTTTGGTGAAAGGTGGGATGGGCTGAGAGTGGCTGAGGGTTGGGATTAAAGAGTTTATGTTTGGTAATGTATTATTGTTATGTGACTGCTTTATATAAATATGTAGCAGAAAAGCTGTAAAAAAACAAATGTATTTGTCCTCTGAAGAGGACATGGTGGATGGGTTAATAATAAAATTTAAAAAAATACTAATTTCCTTGTTCCTTTGCTCCCTCTCTCTCTGGCCTTTATTTTTGTCTTCCTTTCTTTATCAATTGGCACCTTCCAAAATATGATCACTAAGCTGACAAGTGGCCAAATTATACCATATTATATTTACCTGTCCAGTATTTGGAGACCAGTAAACCAATAGCCCTTTTATTCACAGAGTGGCAACAAGGTGATGCTGCAGACCACAGCCCTGGAGAACACCTCCATCAAGGTGGGCCCAGCCAGGAAGACCAGCTACAAGAGCAAGATGGCCCGACGCAGCAAGAAGAGCAAGAGGAAGGACGGCCAGGACAGGTAAGTGCAGAACATTTACAAGGCTCTCCATTATATGAGGAGCAGTTACTCCAGTCACCACTACCAATGTGTAACACCTACAGTGAACTCCAAAACGTATTTGGACGGTGACACACAATGACTACTTATGAGTATTTAAAGTATACTGAACATAAATATAAACGTAACATGTAAAGTGTAGGTTTCATGAGCTGAAATAAAATATCCTAGAAATGTTCCATATCCACAAAAAGTTTATTTCTTAAATGTTTGTGAGCATTTCTCCTTTGCCAAGATAATCTATCCACCTGAGTGTGGCATATCAAGAAGATGATAAACAGCATGATCATTACACAGGTGTACCTTGTGCTTGGGTGGAAATGCCACTAAATTGTGGAGTTTTGTCACAACACAATGTCACAGATGTTTTGAGGGAGTGTGAAATTGGCATGCTGACTGGAGGAATGTCCACCAGAGCTGTTGCCAGAGAATTTAATGTTCATTTCTCTACCATAACCCACCTCCAACATCGTTTTAAATAATTTTTAGTATGTCCAACCGGCCTCACAAATGCCGACCACATGTAACCACGCAAGCCCGGGAATTCCACATCCGGCTTCTTCACATGCGATATCGTCTCAGACCAGCCACCCTGATTTTATCAATGGCATTTCAATGAACAGAGATACCGTGACGAGATCCTGAGGCCCATTGTCGTGCCATTCATCCGCCACCATCACTTAATGTTTCAGCATGATAATGCACGGCCCCATGTCGCAAGCATCTGTAAACAATTCATGGAAGCTGAAAATGTCCCAGTTCTTCCATGGCCTGCATACTCACCAAACGTGTCACCCATTGAGCATGTTTGGGATGCTCTGGATTGACCGCAATGTTGCAGTTCCTGCCAATATCCAGCAGCTTCGCACAGCCATTGAAGAGGAGTGGGACAACATTCCACAGGCCACAATCAACAGCCAGATCAATTCTATGCGAAGGACATGTGTCGCACTGCATGAGGCAAATCGTAGTCACACAAGATACTGACTGGTTTTCTGATCCACGCCCCTACTTTTCTTTTTTTAATAAGGTATTTGTGACCCATATTCTTTGTACAAAATTCACTACATCAAGCATGTGACTCTACAAAGTTGTTGGATGCGTTTGCAGTTTGTTTTGGTTGTATTCCAGATGTGCCCAATAGAAAATAATCGTAAATAATGTATTGGGTCATTTTGGAGCAACTTCAATTGTGAATAAGAATATAATAACACAGAAATATATAGAATTCTGTGCCACCTAATGCTAATATTTCCCTCTTTTCTTGGTGTATTATAACGTCACATGAAAAGGATTGCTGAAAATCTCCACTTAAATTGAATCCCATTTTTCTCCTGTAGTAGACGACGTAGCGTCTTAAAGAAGCTGGCCAAGCACACCCCTCCTCCCATGCAGAGCAGCCGCAGTTTCTCCTCCGGCTTCCAGCATTCAGTCTCCTCCAGTGACAGCTTGTCTGGCTCCTCCACCCAGAGCCTCTCGCCTGGGCCCAGCACACCCTGCCGCTCCCCCCTACCCGACCAGTCTGGAGGTGAGTAGCTAGCCTCTATTGGATGGAAACTGTGGTTCTATAGTCGGCCAGTATGTGATGTGCATATTTTAATGTAATAAGGTGGGTGTATGACCATGTTTCAACCATTATAATATACCAAGTCAATTGGTATCTGAATAGAAGATACCTGGGTTATGTAAAAAGCTCTTGGTTTTCATGGTACATGTCATACAGAAATGCAGGCAAAAGTTGATTTTCATTCTCAAAACGTTTAACAGCACCACAGCGAGAATGCTTTCTTTGTAACTGAAGAAATCAAAGGCTTATCTACAGCATGTTCTTTCTCTTCTCAGACTCCAACTCCCCCCAGAGCTCCTCTCCCTGCTCCAGCTCTCCCAACTCCCCCGTCACCCAGGCCCGTCCCAGCTCCCTCCAGGTCCTAGGCCGCTACACCAAGGCAGGCCGCTGCAAGTCCACCAGCAGCATCCCCCCCTCCCCGCTGGCCTGTATCCCCCCTCCGCAGCCCCTTTCCCCCCAGTGCTCTCCGTCCTCCCTCCCTGGCCTGTCCAAGAGCCTCCACGGCAAGACACTATCCCCTCCCACCATTGCCCGCCACTCTGTCCGCCCGCGCAGCGCCGAGCCACCCCGCTCTCCCCTCCTCAAGAGGGTGCAGTCGGCTGAGAAGCTCTCTGGGGCGTACCACGGTGACAAGAAGGCCTACGCCACCCGCCGACACACCATGGATGTACCCCTGTCGGAGGGGGAGGGGCTAGAGGACCTGGATACGGCCAGAGGGTTTGTCTGTGTGGGGGAACAACATGGCCGCCAGGGCCTGTATCAGGGCGGTCAGAGAAGCCACAGGGGAGTCGACAAGCGGCGACCACCGCAGTGACCACTGCTCCAAGGAGTTGGTGATGAAGAAACTGGCCCTGTCCGAGAGGAGGGACTCCTTTAAGAAGCAGAAGGCGGTGCAGGAGGTGAGCTTTGACGACCTGGATGAGAAGAAGGCGCCAAGACCCAATCTCCCCGTCAGGCAGCCGCGGTTTAAGGCATCGTGGATTAACTTGGCTCAGTCCGACTGGAGCCTGGAGGCTGCGGGGCGAGGAGCACAGGGTACAGCAGCGCAGAAATCCAAACCAAAAGAGAGGGAGGGGTATTAGCCTAGCGTTGCTCCAAGAAGGTGAAAGGTAGTCTTGCTCAAGACTCTAGACTAAGGTTACATACTCTCTTACCAGCTACTGTACAGTATATGAAGGGCTTGCATGTTTATCCACAAGTATATACTCAAGTTGTGCCAATCGAGGCAACCGGAGGGAGAGAAGAACAAAAATAAAGTCGCTACATGGTCGAGTTAACGTTACAGTATGCATCCTACCACACTGTAAACAAAAACTTTTGAGTGCCAAAATTGGTTTACATCTTATTTTTGGTTTCCCCCTCCTTCCCCCCCTTTGGTTTTTAGGTTCACTGTAGCACCTGTAACATGTTTGTACTTTGTAAATATTTTTTTTTTTTTTTTTTTTTTTTTTTTTACTGAAATAACCTATTCATGACTTTTTTAATGTTCATTTGATTTGTTTCAGGGCTGAATATGACGTCATGTATTATTGGCCCTTTTGTGTAAATCGCAAAATTAGGTGCGGCCATTCTGTTGTGGGAATTGATAGAGACATGAGGAAACTAAATTATGAACAAATATTTTATATGTGGTTTCTAGATGGAGACAGCGGATGAAGCAATTTTTTGTCCATTATCTCTGTTAAATTTTAAGTTGGTAAAATTTTTATAGTATTCCAAAAGTGTTTAATTTCTTGGAAAATGGCTGCTAATTTTGTCTGATCAAATATGGCCTTTCAAACATATGTTGAATGTTTATGTACTTGGTGTGTCCAAGCCCTAATGGAAGTTGGCATCCAGTGCTGTCTTTAACACACTAGAACAATAATGTGTTGGTAATGATTTGTAGTCACTATCTGGACTGGATCCAAGAGAATCAGCGAAAGTGTGTCACGTTTTAAAAGACCTTGGCACAAGTATGAAAGGTATCTACATTCGGTATGCTTTGAAATAGTGCCCCCATGCCAAAGCGTGGATTTCTCATAGGAACCCTTCTAAAAAAAATTTTTTTTTTTAAAAATAGGTAGTGTACATAGGAGGCTTCAGGAATGGGGTCCTGCTTCCATGCCCTGTCAATCATCCAGTTAAATCATCAAATGGATTCCACCAATACTCTCATTGGTTTAAATCACAAAATGATTGACAGGACACTAAATAAATTAAGCTAAGTTCTGCCATTGCTACCTTTTGATACTAGATTGTTGGCGATCCTGCAATGCCATACTTACCTGCTTGTTGAAGCAAGCTACCCTACAATCTAATTTAGCAGGAGAGCGTTTGTACAGGTTAGGCATTTCCTCTTAACGCAGTTCTCGTTATTTTTCAGAACCCTGGTTTAAGAATCGTACAGTGTATGTAGGAACTCTCTCTCTTTTCTGTTTTTAACCATGTTATATGAATGTTTACATTTTTGGGGTCAAGTGTACTGGTTTTTTAAGTTTTTCCATCTGCTGTTAAATTATTACAACAAATGACAGGAAACGGCAGGATTCCAACAGAAGCCCTGAAGGACAAATAAATTAATGTTTTTTTTGTATATTTTGACATGGTAGCAGTCTTGTTGTATTGCTGATTCGCCTAAGCTATTCACACACACCATAACTAATCTAAATGGCAGTTGGCAATGATTAAAAAGTGACTTTTTGGGGGGGGTGGAACAACAGACTTGATAGAATGACAGTGGTTTTGCTCTCAACTTTGTATACTTTCATTGGCACATTGTTTTCTTCTGCAACTATGGAATTAACAACAAAAATGCTTCCACTCTTGGTGGAAGGATGAACTGTCATACTGTATGTCAGGTGATGTTGATGTTAGGAACACGTGTTTCACTGTTTGCTTTGGCTATGGGAATATTGAGAGTTAAAATAATAATTGAGCACCAACTAATACTTGAACAACTGGAACGAGATAGGATAGCGGAAGGTCAAATCTAAAACGTATCTACTTGTTTTATTACCCAACATTTTTTACTTAATTAGTACTTGTTTTTGAGGATATAATCAAATAAGTAATTCAATTCACAATGGATTTCCCAGATCTTGATATTGTCAAAGTGTGGTCCCTTTATTGGAAATACTGCATCTTGCTACGGTGTCATCATGCTAGACATTTTTACTGAATGACTACATGTTATATTTGTCAGAGGTGTTTATGGTCTAGCTTGCTAGAGAATTTGTCTGATTTCTTACAGTGTGGCTAAGCTGACCACGACTGTGAACATAATCATTCTGCATTCCTACACTGTTCAATGTTACACAAAAAAGCACTTGTTCTGAATGCACCCAAATTTGTGTAAAAAAATTATTTGGTCACTGAACTGTATTCATTTAGTTAAAAAAAAAAAATCTAATTTCAATAATTCTTCAATATTAAAGGGGGTAAAGTATGAGGTGCACGCGGTATACAACCAGCTGATGATACCTTCTCACATTTTTCCTGATACTGTATATGAAAAAGGGGACATCTGTAGTGTTGATTTCTTCACATGGGTGGTCAATTGTAATTCATAGATAATTCACGTTGTTTTGTCATGTCTTTTACCTTGGTGGCCCTCGAACGACTTCATTTCATATTTCCCAAACTGGTTTCTGGTGAAAGTTGGTGTGAAATCCATTGTTTTATACGGTCTAACAGCGTTTGAAATAAATGGCAGAAGACTAATTTGAAGTGGACAATTATTTTTGGACTTTTTATGAACTACAATTTTGATAAACACATTCACAACACTTAACTACTCAAGGCTCATTGAGATCAAATGCATATTTTAATTCAAAACAATTTTATATACGCTGAAAACTATAAATGCAACATTTAAAGATTTTACTCAGTTACAGTTCATGTAAGGATATCAGTCAATTTGAAAAAAGTTCATTAGGCCCTAATCTATGCATTTCACATGACTGGGAATACAGATATGCATCTGTATGGATCAGAACTGGAACACGCTGTCGATCCAGAGCATCTCAAACATGCTCAATGGGTGACATGTCTGGTGAGTATGCAGGCCATGTAAGAACTGGGACATTTACAGCTTCCAGGAATTGTGTACAGATCATTGCGACATGGGGCCGTGCATTATCATGCTGAAATATGAGGCGATGGCGGCGGATGAATGGCACGACAATGGGCCTCGATCTCGTCACGGTATCTCTGCATTCAAATTGACATTGATAAAATGCAATTGTTTGTTGTCTATCGCTTATGCCTGCCCATACCATAACCCCACCTCCACCATGGGGCACTCTGTTCACAACGTTGACATCAGAAAACCGCTCACCCACACTATGGCTGTCTGCCATCTGCCCGATACAGTTAACTGGGATTCATCCGTGAAGATCAAACTTATTCAGAGTGGCACTAGCCATCGAAGGTGAGCATTTTCCCACTGAAGTCGGTAACGACGCCGTACTGCAGTCAGGTCAAGACCCTGGTGAGGATGACGACCACGCAGATGAGCTTCCTTGAGACGGTTTCTGAGTTTGTGCAGAAATTCTTCGGTTGTACAAACCCACAGTTTCATCAGCTGTTGACTAAGCCGGATGTAGATGTCCTGGGCTGGCGTGGTTACACTTGGTCTGCGGTTGTGAGGCTGGTTGGATGTACTGTACTGCTAAATTCTCTAAAATGACGGGAGGTGGCTTATGGTAGAGAAATTAACATTAAATTATCTGGCAACAGTTCTGGTGGGCATTCCTGCAGTCAACATGCCAATTGCACACTCCCTCAAAACGAAACATCTGTGGCATTGTGTTGTGACAAAACTGCACATTTTAGAGTAGCCTAGTTATTGGCCCTTTCTAAAACAGTATACCCAATGTACAAAACATTAGGAACACCTTCCTAATATTAAGTTGCACCCCCTTTTCCCCTCAGAACAGCCTCAATTCATCTGGGCATGGACTCTACAAGTTGTCAAGCATAGCCGCTGGAAGATGTCTGGGGGTGGGGGTGCTGCGAATTTCATCACCGGGGGGGATGTTAGGTGTAGTAGTCTTTAAAAAAATATATGCACTTGCTACAGACTGATCTAGGACTAGTAAAGGCTCAGTGCACTACTGTAGAAAAGGAAAAAAAGTGTATTTTCTTTAATTCAGATTTTTTAGGCGGTGCTGCAGCACCCTCAGCACCCCCGACTATGGTCGAAAGCATTCCACAGGGATGCTGGCCCATGGTGACGCCAATGCTTTCCACAGTCGTGTCAAGTTGGCTGGATGTCCATTAGCGGGTGGACCATTCAAAATCAAATTTTAATGGTCACATATACGTGTTTAGCAGATGTTATTGCGGATGTAGCGAAATGCTTGATACACATGCGAAACTGTTGAGCATGAAAAAGCCAGCAGCGTTTCTGTTCTTGACACACAAACCGGTACGCCTGGCACCAACTACCATATCCTATTCAAGGGCACTTAAATATTTTGTCTTGCCCATTCACCCTCAATGGCACACATACAGTACACAATCCATGTCTTCTTCTGTGGGGTTTAATGGCAGTTGGCATCCAATATGTTGCATTACCATCCCCAGCTGGACTATAGTATAATCCATTATACTGTGCTACAATTTTTTTTTAAATAAACACCCAACCAACCCTACACATTAAAAACCCACTAACCTGTTACACTACTTTGACCCCATCTGCTCCTGCACCATGCCAATGCCTAGGATTACGGGACACCATTGCTATGAACGCTAAGAAGCAAACTTTATACAAGTATCACTCGCTGACCTATCCCTCAGTGTTCTCAGGATCCCTCACCCATCCTCCTCTACTTTATTCACTGCTTCTGCACTACTATGACTCTGGCCACCTCAACCTGCCTCTCTTGCACTGGACACTTCCCATCCCCCAACAACATGGGTCTCCTCCCCCATCATCTACACTGATTGAAGTGGATTTAACAGGTGACATCAATAAGGGATAATAGCTTTCACCTGGTCAGTCTGTCATAGAAAGAGGTGTTCCTAATGTTTTATACACTCAGTGTATTTTACAACTATTATAAAACGCAATTGTGAACAGGCATGATCAGGCTGTACTGTCAAGATGCATTTTTAGGGTAACTGAAATGCTTCAATTCAGGAGAGGTGAACTATTTGGGACTCCCTAAAAAACGACACTTGGATACAAGTGACTTTGTAACAGATAAGGAGAGCTGTTTTTCTAATCCTAACTCTTTTCCTAACATTAACCTAATTCTCCTAACCTGCTATGTTAATTCTCCCAATCTGCTGCGGAAAATCACCAAACACGCTAAGAAAAAAATCGTAGTCTGTATTGAAGGGGCGTGATTTTAGGGAATCTCGAAATATGTATAATGAGCATATGCGCCCTGTCCTGCAGGGATTCGTGCTTTTCCGGCTGGGTTCGTTTATTTTCGCTTTGTTCATGTTAGTTCCCACGCATTCTCCTTTTTCTGCGCTGCGCTGTGCTGTGCTGGAAATGGCTGTGTAGGGAGCTGAGAGTTATGTGCGGCAAAAGAAAGAAAGGGAGAAAGAAAGAAAGCGGATTAGAAGTGAACAAGGCAGGTGGAAGACTTTAAAGCATTGAGGGAATGAAACGGTGAAATATAAGGAAATTAGCTGTCTACATTTCGACGTGTTAAACAGTTAAAGTGCCGCCACAGCGAGATTTGGAAGAAATATCTGCGGGTGAGTTTTTCCAAGTTCTTGCACATTTCCAGTGCTGGCCACTGAACAGGAAAATGGTGGAAGAGCTTGAAGTGCCCTACGCACACAACGCAGTACGAAGTTGCACATGTCTATAAACTTGTCAAAGAACACTGCAACAAGTCGTTTTCTGTACTTTTATAGCACGCTAAATGTTAAAATAATAGCTTCTATTGGCATCTAGTGTGCCTCCATTGGCATCTAGTGTGCCTCTATTGACATCTCAATCTAGCAAATCGAGCTACTGTAACCATATTTTGCAGAGTTCCCATATGGTGCGTGAATGTTGCGTTATTTTGTTGGCTACATTTTTATGCAGTATCGCAACATGGCTACAGCTGCGAATTTCTCCAACACGACATCTGTCTCTGGAATCTGAAATGTTTCATGTGCTAGTTTTACTTGCAACATTCTTGCGAGAAAAATAGCTACTGTAACTGACAGCACCCTATATTTTGGACCGTTCTAATATTATTAATCCACATAGTTGGTGTGTTTTTGTTATTTAAAAGTGTAGCATGTTTTGCACATTCGTGTTGTTTTAGGTCTCTGCCAAATCATCTCACCAGATTTCTCTTGGGTTGATTCCAAAACTTGCAGGATCACCCATGTCTGTGGCAACAATGCCTATTCAGTTTTGGAAAAATGTCTGTCAAACTTTACATTAAAGTGACCGTATTACTGTATAATTGATAGTTGCTAAAATACTGTATTAACTCATTGCTACACTGTACTTGGGGCAACGTAAAGGTTACTACTAGGGTTACTTATGTACAGTGTAGCAATGGGTAACTTACACTTACAAATAAGAAAGAAATAACTAGCCTACATATAACGACATATTTTGAATAGTTCCAGTTAGAGGATGTCCTAACGTCTGTATCTTTAAAAAATATATATAGGACCCCTCGAAGTGTTATAGCATGCCCATATTTATTCAGTTTAATGGAGCTACTTACACTCATTATTGAAAAGTCGTTGAAGCCCCATGTCGCTTTTTCAGTTTGACTGGAAAAACATGTTCAAAACAATCGTCAAGTTCCTCCATTACAGCAAGTTGATGGCATTCCAGTTAAGCAAATATTTCCCCCCCTTTTTGTTTTATATGTGTGTCCTGATAGAGGCAAGCCCTTTATCAACTTTGGTATAAAAAAGCACCCAAAATGCTGCTGCTCACGCCAGTTTTGCATTTGACCTACAGACAGTTCAAATCAGATCTGGGTTAGGTAAACTGATCCCTGATGTGCACCTAAGGGCAACTGTCTCTTAGCAAACACCACCACTCTATGTAGGCCTACCTTAAAATGTTGCTGCGTTTAGCTATAGAGGCCTGTTTTTCTGCAATCGTCTTATGCAACATATAGGCCTAGTGCTGTTCCTTATGTTGCTGCAATATAACAAGGATTAGATTTCAAATATGCTTATGAGATATTACTAGGCTATATCATGTTGTAGACTGTTGACATTCACAACTAGCATATGGTGTCTACCAGCGGACAGATGGCCACAAGGTGAATGCAGGTCAATTCTAGTTTAGGCCTATGTACTAGCTGCATTTTGGGGCTCAGATGTGCATTTAAATATATTAGTTGCAACATTGTCTGACATTTTAAAATACTTTTAAAATGGCTGTCTCCAGAAATGATCATTTTCACTCTAGAATTTGGTGAATGGCCATTATGAAAAAGCAATGATGAACACACAGAACTTGTCTCCTGCACTGATAGTTGGTTCAGGCTTTGACGTGTAATTGTTAGGAAAGTATTACTGCAGTTTGTTTGTCCGTTGTCGTTCCCCATGCAAAGATTCATGTGTCTGACTGTATTGCAGTATTAGTGCATTTCCGTCTACACTGAGTGTACAAAACATTAGGACCATCAGCTCTTTCCATGACATAGACTGACCAGGTGGAAGCTATGATCCCCTATTGATGTCACCTGTTAAATTCACTTCAGTCAGTGTAGATAAAGGGAGGAGACAGGTTAAAGAAGGATTTTTAAGCCTCGAGACAATTGAGACATGGATTGTGTATGTGTGTCATTCAGAGGGTGAATGGGCAAGACATAAAATGTAAGTGCCTTTTGAATGGGGTATGGTAGTAGGTGCCAGGAGGTTTGAGTGTGTCAAGAATGAAAAACCCAGCAGCGTTGCAGTTCAACTGTTTCCCGTGTGTATCAAGAATGGTCCACCACCCAAAGGACATCCAGCCAACTTGACACAACTGTGGGAAGCATTGGCGTCAACATGGGCCAGCATCCCTGTGGAACGTTTTCGACACCTTGTAGAGTCCATGCCCCGACAAATTGAGGCTGTTCTCAGGGCAAAAAGGGGTGCAACTCAATATTAGGAAGTGTTCCTAATGTTTTGTTCACTGTGTGTATGAAATGAGTGGTCACACTCCAGATCAGAAATTAAAACATCACACCACTGAGATGTGTATTTCTCTTTTATGAAATATAAAGTATGCTAATGTTAAGAAGGCCAATTTGTAATGTCTCCTTGGCTGTATAGTTTTACAGTAAAAACGCATTGAGGGAATTAACACAAAGCAATGATGTGTCAAATTCACATAATATCTGTAGCAAGTGTTTTGCAGAGATTTTTGCTTTATGAAATGTCATTATAAAATATTATGCAAGATGTTGCACCCATTTGTTACTGATGTTTATATATCAGTAATGTATTTAATACATCATAGCTTCATATTATGTCAAGGCCCTGTGAGAGAAGGGTATTGTCAGTATTTTCACCCCCAGTAACGGTCCAGTACAGCAGCCTGAGTGGGGACTGGGAGGTAGCATTGAGGTTAAGCCGAGTACTAACGGGAGCTGTAAACAGCCAGCTGGAGCCAAAGCAACCCGTATTTGATCAGTTCAGGACCACTTTACAGATGGTATGGGCACGGTTATTAGAATATTCGAACGGATGTTAGTATTCAATTACTTGTAAGTGTTCATTTTGGAGAGAGAAATTATAGGCCTATTTTAACAGTGAAAAAACCCTTTTCTAAAATTGAATTAAAATATCCATGTTACATATAAGGATATACCATGACACTTCAAATTCATAATTAATTAAAAAAAAATACTTTTGAATATTTTTTCTGACGTGCGCCTCATAAAGACTGGGAGCCTTTACACGTGTAGCTTGTTGTTTTTGTTGGCCAACCAAAGCGGCACTACAGTCAAACCGGTTCCATGTGTAGCAGTAAAGTGAGAGTTCACTAATGCAAAATGGAATTAAAAGTTAGATAAATTAAAAGGAGTAGGCTATTACACGCAACCAACTAAACTAATGTAGCAGGCATAAAAGAAACGCCTGAGCGGGATGCCCCACATTCTGGTCATGACGAGAGGAGAGGAAAAAATTGTCAGGAGGTTCTCTTCTGCACTGTTCAACCAATCAAGTAAATTTGGAAGAGTTAAGATGGAGTGTCGCCTTGTTTATCTTCTGGATGGAAACAATTTCAGAGAGCAAGCTAGCATGTGCTGTAGCTAGCTGCTAGCCAGATATTAGCTAGCTGCTAGCCAGATATAAGCTAGCGACAAAAGTTGTCACCAACAATTGGTATGTGGTGTCTGTCGACTTTGTCAAGAACTTAATCTGGAAGAAAGACTGGCACTAGCTATAGGCATCTGCTATATGTTTCACCGGGGACTGTAAACAGCGAGGCGCACGACCAAAAGCGGAGGTCGCGTCACAGGCTCTCTTCCTTTTCCCCTAAAAAGGTAGAGAGCCGCTGAAGGTAGGCTGTTGTTTAATCTGAATTTGTGCTGGGAGACGTCCCTACCCCATTTTGAAGTTGACATTTTAAATTGTTAAGCTAAGGGTTAAAGCTACAATATGTAACTTTTTGGACAAGCTGACCAAATTCACATAGAAATGTGAGTTATAGATTTGTCAGTCTTAAGCGGTATATCTGTTCAATGTGCGCTATTTCTATGCTTCCCGTTCTTAAATTTAGTTTTTTGTGTCTTTTGGTTTTGTACACCAGTTGAAAATACAATATTTAACGTTAGGGTAGGGGTTTAGGGTAGGGATGTCCCAAGGATCCCAGATAGCACTGACCATCCTCGATTAGCCTAGCTAGCTATAGCTGGCTAGCTTCTCTAGGCTACTCCAGTCAAGACAGGCACTGTTATATGGGATGATAAATGACATTGTGGCTGCTACAAGTTAGCTAGTCTTTGCTGTAGCAAAGTTGACTTGGCTACTGCGTCTCTTTCCCTCCTGTCCATTCCCCTCACATATCCCATTTCCGTTCACCCGATGCAGCCAGCAATAGTGACAGCCGCCACAGTGCACAGGTTAAAAACGTACGTTTAAAAAAAAAAAATACAATTACAAACTCATAAATCAACAACAAAAAACTGATATTCTAAAAGTGAATTTATTTCAAACGCCCATCCATACTTTACGATGGTATTATGTTTTACTATTTGCTTATTTATGGGGAAAAAAGCTGCTGCAATGATTATGTACCAAAATATATCGGCTTGCAGTTTCATTTAAGCCAGTAGTTTGAAAGTAGTGCTCCCGAGCCAAAATGGTCCCTGAAAATTGTGCACAATTGTATAGTACGTCATCCATTTCGTATGATATGTTACATTTTGCAATTCTTATTAGTGTTGCACGGTATACCGAAACTTCTGTACTTTTTCGATACTAGAACATGAAAAACGGTTCAAGTACTAGAATAAAAAAAATGGTGTCAAATGTGTATCATGCCATCTACTGATTGAGAGAGGATCAAGTCTGTCTGTCAGCGTAGCCGATGTCCCCTTATAGCGTGAGAGCACCGTGCCTGCTCCACTTACCCATTGCTAGCTTTAGCCTGCCGTGAGGAACCATTGAACTCACTGGGAGTGTGGGCTGCATCACCACTTATGCTGCACAGAAGTTAACACACTTGAATAATGCAAAACGGCATGTAGCAATGTTGAAACTGCTAATTACTGCTACCAAAACAATGTCCAGTGCAGACTAGAGCACTACAATGCAAGACCGGTAGCTTTCAGCTTTGTAGGCTAACTTTCCTTGCTACCTTACAGCTGAAGGCAGCATCTAATCTCGACCCTAGTACCTTGTCTGTGATAATATACTAACATAATGAAAAATATTGCTGATTATAAAGCTGATTGCATTCAAAAATGTCTAATGTAATGATATTGAACTCAAAAGATCTGTCTGGCTCAAGTGCCATTCTGTGACTTTGGCTAATACGCCTTTTTATGCCGTGGAATCGTTTTGGTATCAACACTAATTCATATGAAACGTTACGAATTCCAATTTGTACAATGTGTTACGAACTTCTATGTGTTAAGGGATACTATGGGGTTTTGGGAATGAAGCCCTTTATCTACTTCCCCAGAATAACCTCTGTTAATTCTTATGGTCCTTTCCTGGTAATGGTAAAAAATAGCTTACATTATATTGCAGCACCAGACAATAATTGTCTGTGTAATATTTTTTTCCTGTAAATATATATATATTTGATCATACAGCATATATTTTCTTCAAATAACAGTCGGTCTTTGAGGATGCAAAAAAAAGTGCAGTGTAGAAAAGGTGGAGTTGTTTGGGTCAGGGGCTTGATCACTGCCTAGATACATTTTCTAATATTAGAACATTTCCTTGATTTGACTGAGCTTCTCTGGTGACTCCGGAGCACATGGCCAAACAGCAGCCAATGAGAGGCCAGGCTTAGTTTCCCTCTCTCTAGCAACAGTGAGTTTATTGCCATTTTATTCATTAATTATTTTCTGTTGTCTCCCTCAGCCGTTTGGGCTCTCCTGATAGCGAAGTGTGTCATCTCTTGACTGAATAAAAGTGAGGGGGAGATGGATCCAGTGACAACCAGCCTGCCAGCTGCTGCCTTGAAATGTGGGCTGCACTCCATGTGTAGGATTGTAACAGAGATTATTCTCCATTCAACTGGTATTCGTTGCAGCACTTTCTTTGCTGTGGGATAAAATGCTGAAGTGGACCACCACGGAGTGCTGGATGATTGCAGTTGTCTTCTGCAAGATTGTGAATATAAACAAACAAAATGGCAAAGAGGAATGGCATTTTTTGGCAGGGGGGAGACGCAAGGGGAGGAGGGAGACGCAAGGGGAGGCACAAGGGGAAGGGGATTGCCGGCTGTGGTTGGGTATGCCAGTGCCACTTGTCTACCCTGGCAACTCTTCTTTTTTTTTGACACAGAGGATGTCAGACAGAGAGCCTTGGTGAGTCTCTCCAGTTTCTTTCTGCCCAAAAGTGGGGTGAGTAGTGTTGCCCAACGGTACATCCTGTAATCATGATAACGATTTAACGTTTTATAGCGGTGATATTAGGACAGAATATTATGAGAATGTTTTCTTGCTTTTCTAATGGGGAGTTTGTCTGAAGATTGAATTGCGCATATCCCCGGATATGAAGAGAGAGGTGTACAGTTAGAAATTTTCCTGTTATTTAGATTTTAGCAGCAACCTATCATATCCACTCAAAACATACTTTACTGCTCTAAACCGGACTTCACAAAGAGTAGTTATTTGGACGTTTTCGAGAGATGCCCCAAAAACTCTGGGGGCTGCTGAGCTCCTATTTCCCCTGAGTCACAAGCCCAACCCCTCCATTACACCCCCTCTGTCTTTGATTTTCTTTTTTGTCATCAATTCATCCAGGGGGGAAAAGGAGATTTAATCTTGCCTTACTTTGTGGGACCAAACACTAGTCTGAAAGCCTAATGTCTCTGAGGCACAGTTGCTGTTTTTGAGGGTCAATTTGGTCGCTTTTTAAAATATTTTTACTTCACTCTTGCTGAAGCTACAGTACGCGCAAACAAAGGTAATTGACCGTTTGTCTTTGACCGTGGATACAGTAGTCTAGGTCTTCATGTTTTAAGATAGGATTTTCCTACTGTGGCTCTGACTTAACTGACAAAATGTACGATTTTGACACTTAACTAGTCTTGAATAATTTATTAGGCCTCGGTGAGATCTCAAAAACCATGATGTAATGGTGCGTCTACATAGCCACTGAGGACCTTTTTTTACCATATTGACTGAAATGAAGCTAGTATGAATGTGAATGAATGCATGGGAAAGATGTTTTTCTGCAATGAATTATATCAGATTATAAGAGCAAGGCGCATCTTGCATCGAAAGGTCTTTCTTTCAGTCTTGTTGGATTGAAGGGTTTTTGCACGATTAGGCAACTTTTCGAGAAGGCTGACAAAATATTTCTAAAGCAGAAGAACAGTCTTAAGTGGGTCATAATAGCCCATTTTCCCGTAATTACAAACGGTCGCAAGTGAAACTGCATTCTTTGATTTCTGATGCTTTAAAACTGTAAGGCCCATCATATTTCCTGATTCTAACGTTTGCTATTGCACATATTTATCCATATGATCCTCTTCAGAGCATCACCGATTTTATTGAGGGAGCTGCAGTATAGTGATGTGACTTACTTCAAAATAGTTGTTTCAAATTGAGATTTCGAAAATGTGATGCGATCTGATTTTGGGAGCCGGTGGAACGTTATGACGCAGTAGCATCATCCGATCCTTCCATCCCAAACAAGATTGCACAAATGCATTGCACTGCGTTTTCATGCTTTGTGATTTGCGGCGGCGACACACGGACGCTTTGCTTATTGTATATTGTCTTAAATTTAATGTATGTATTATTTTTACATTATCCTTGTTTTTTACCCTAGAAGCCCACTTTTTGTAAATGTTTTTCTCTGTGCACTGCAGGTTGTCACTGTCCAGAACGTGGGGAGCTTGGGAAAATCAACGACTGTTGGACTGTCCTACTTTGCCTCCACCCCCACAGGCGACCGAGGTTGACTGAAGAGACCAACACTGGGCCTCAGTTAGGTTTCGAGCTGTCCAGCTCGTTTTTGCTTCTTGAAGGAGCATGTTGCCAACGCTGTCCCTCTGCTCCATCATTTGGTTAAACCGCGGTATCAAGCTGAGGAAAGTGCTCCACTGCGCCAACACCGGCCAGCTCTAAGGCAGGAGCACCCTACCTACCTTGCTGTATAGACTCGGCCAATTCAGCAATGCTTCTAAGCTTCAGTTGAGAGTTCTTTGGCCCTAAACGACCACTACTCCAAGCAAAATCATCATCGTATCCTGGTTGCCGTAGCATTGGGCCGACTTTCGCATCCTCTTGGCGTCTTCGGCAGCTGTTATCGGTTTCTTAAAATGGCGGTCGATGGTTTCCAGTATCGTGCCCTCTACATCTACACCAAGGACTTGGAGGAGGACATTGACCTGCAGCCCGGGGACATTCTGACCGTCAGCAAGGCCTCCCTGGACTTCAAGGAGTGGGATGAGGAGCGTCCCGAGCTCCTGGGCTGGCTGCTGGGCTTCAACGAACGCACTAGGCAGAGGGGTGACTTCCCGGGGACATATGTCCAGTTCGTGGGCCCCATGAGGATGGCACCGCCGCCCAGTCAGCCTCGCTCCCAAAGACCCCTCCCAGCAGCCCCGGGGCCTGAGCCACAAGGTAAAGCCTGAAGCCAATATATTTCACTATGGATTTTTCATATTCTGTTTTATTGATTGATTGTCTTTTCAGAGATATGTCACCAGCATTTTAGTTTGTATTAATATTTTTTAGGACAGAAAATATTTTGGCGATGTTGATTGATACTCCAATAAAGTTGCTCTTCCCGTCAAGGAGAGTTGTGCATTCCTCTCGAAATTGTTACAATCTCCAGCAGTGTTTTTTGAAAGGGAACATAAAACATTGAATCTTTGTTAGAAAATGTTAATATTCGCTACTAATAATATTTGTCTGGAAGGAAGTGCTGGTTTGCCCTGCTCTTAGCTTATTGTTTTGGGAGTTGTCCAAAGCTTTCACGTTTTACTCTGACCGCACACTGACCCTTCTAATCTACCCTAAAGAGCTGTCATAAGCCTTTCCCTCATTCCAAACACAACTAACAAATTCTCATTTGAACCTAATCCAGTTACTGACCTGACTCTCTTGGTCAAGTTTTCTTCAGACTGTCTTGTATATTTTTGCCTTGACCCTCCATTCAACTCTCCTGCGAAGGATAGGGTTGAGTTGCAATCGACCCTGTTGTGTCCCAGAGCCCATTACTGACTTTGTTTGGATAGTATGATGTAGATGTTCAATAACGGTCAACGTTTTTCAACTAACTATATCCACCAACCTTAGCTCTATGGTGCGATGCAAACTTTTTTTATACCCATTACACTGATTTTTACTAAACTCCCTATACACATATGAGAGGTTATTAGTCATTTAGGAACTGAGTTTGCATTTCTAATGGGCTGCTTCTGAGTAGAGGAATGTTCCAGTTGAAATTTATTATGAATAAGCCAAATTGTCAGGGAACATAATATCACATTGTTTCACCAAGCGATAAACTCTCCGGCCATTTAATCTCTGAACTACCATATTACTGCATAAATATATGGATGATTTAATATAAATTCATGAAGTATTTTTACTGAGGTGCTGGCCAACTCAAATATACCCTTGGCTTTGGCCCTTCCTCAGCGAGGCCAACTAATGCATTTACTAGTTCTTCTCCACTCCTAGTTCTCTCTCACTCCCTCGCATTCATTCTTTATTAGGAATGCCAGCCGTTCATCGGGCCAAAATGAATAAAAAAATGATATCTGGCCACTTATGTGATTTGTGTCTGGATGAAAATACACATTCCTTCTCTGTCAAAAGTAATGTTCCCCAAAGCTCCCTTCTGCCCTTTAGTGAAAGATGCGCTTAGCACCATCTCCCAACACATAATGAACTTTGAATTGCCTGTAGTTTTGGCGATTAGGTTTTCATCACTTAGGCTGTACAGTGACTCATTGTAATTCATGTTCACTCATTTGGTAAGCATGCCAGTACAGGCCTATTTAGCCCGAGTACAGGCCTGCTGCAAACTCATCTGTCTTGCATGACATTTTAACTGGAATTCTGCAAGCGTCTATTATGCTACCTGGAAAGGAACATAATAAATGTTTTACCTGGAAAGAAGCAATGGTAGAGCTTAAGGGTAAACTGGAGTGAACGCTAGTGTGGGGTCTGGGGGGTATAATTTTGGACTATATAATGTTGATACTTTGACTCCAAGTATCGATTTGTTATATATGCAGTATCAGTCAAAAGTTTGGACACCTACTCATTCAAGGGTTTTTCTTTATTTTGACTATGTTCTACATTGTAGAAAAATAGTGAAGGCATCAAAACTATGAAATAGCACATATGGAATCATTTAGTAACCAAAAAAAGTGTTCAAAATATGTTTTATATTTGAGAGAATTCAAAGTAGCCACCCTTTGCCTTGACAGCTTTGCAGTCTTGAAGGATTTCCCACATATGCTGAGCACTTGTTGGCTGCTTTTCCTTCACTCTGCGGTCGAACTCATCCCAAACCATCTCAATTGGGTTGAGGTTGGGTGTTTGTGGAGGCCAGGTCATCTGATGCAGCATTCCATCACTCCTTCTTGGTCAAATAGCCCTTACACAGCCTGGAGGTGTGTTGGGTCATTGTCCTGTTGAAAAACAAATGATAGTCCCACTAAGCGCAAACCAGATGGGATGGTGTATCGCTGCAGAATGCTGTGGTAGCCATGCTGGTTAAATGTGCCTTGAATTGTAAATAAATCACAGACAGTGTCACCGCCAAAGCACCATCACACCTCCTCCATGCTTCACGGTGGGAACCACACACGTGGAGATCATCCGTTCGCCTACTCTGTGTCACAAAGGCATTGCGTTGTAACCAAAAATCTCAAATTTGGACTCATCAGAACAAAGGACATATTTCCACCGGTCTAATGTCCATTGCTCGTGTTTCTTGGCACAAGCAAAAACCATCAAGCGCTATGATGAAACGGGCTCTCATGAGGACCGCCACAGGAAAGCAAGACCCAGAGTTACCTCTGCTGCAGAGGATAAGTTCATTAGAGTTACCAGCCTCAGAAATTGCAGCCCAAATAAATGCTTCACAGAGTTCAAGTAACACACATCTCAACATCAACTGTTCAGAGGAGACTGCGTGAATCAGGCCTTTATGGTCGAATTGCTGCAAAGAAACCACTACTAAAGGACACCAATAAGAAGAACCCTGAAATGAGTGTGTCCAAACTTTTGACTGGGACTGTACATGCATGCATACAGTGGGGTCCAAAATGATTGTCGCCTTTGATAAAGATGAGAGAAATCTCTAAAATAAATAAACTATATTCTATGCTTGTAAAAATTATTTTAACCGCAAAATAATTCTAATACAATTGCTCAGACATTTTTTTTAATAAGTAATACATTTTTTCCTCAAAGTTAGGGATTTCAAATTGACACGTTTTCTCAAATGTTTTATGAGATTGGAGAACACATATTTAAGAGGGATCAATTCAAACCACAGGTTTTCAATGGGTTTCAAGTCCGGAGACTGAGATCGCTATATCAAAATGTTAGATTTTTGTGGTCAATTTAACAATTTCTTTGTGATTTTTGACTTGTGCTTGGGGTCATTGTCTTGCTGAAAGATCCACTTGCAGCCAAGTTTCAGCCTCCTGGCAGAGGCAACCAGGTTTTTTGGCTAAAATGTCCTGGTACTTGGTAAAGTACGCTTAACGGCATTGGCACTTGGATTGACACTGGTGCTAGGTCAGATGACATGAAAATAGAGCTCCTATGCCACGCACCCCATTTGGTTTGTTTGGTGTCGGGAAAAAACTGAGGCTTATGCAGAAAAGTACCTCATACTTACTGGTGGTGGATCTTTTATGGGGCTATTTTGATTCCACTGGTCCCCGGGGCCTTGTTAAAGCCAACGGCATCATGAACTTTACAAAGTACCTGGACATTTTAGCCAGAAACCTGGTTGCATCTGCCAGGAGGATTAAACTTGGCTGCAAGTATTGGAAACAGGGGTGGGAATAATGCAAAAATACTTTTATTTTGTATTACTTATTACTCAGCAAAAAAGAAACGTCCTATCACTGTCAACTGCGTTTATTTTCAGCAAACCTAAATATTTGTATGAACATAAGATTCAACAACTGAGACAAACTGAACAGGTTCCACAGACATGTGACTAGCAGAAATTGAATAATGTGTCCCTGAACAAAGGGGGGGGGGTCAGCATCAAAAGTAACAGTCAGTATCTGGTGTGGCCACCAGCTGTATTAAGTACTGCAGTGCATCTCCTCCTCATGGACTGCACCAGATTTGCCAGTTCTTGCTGTGAGATGTTACCCCACTCTTCCACCAAGGCACCTGCAAGTTCCTGGACATTTCTGGGGGGAATGGCCCTAGCCCTCACCTTCCGATCTAACAGGTCCCATCCGGGCTCTTCGCTGGGCATTGCAGAACACTAACATTCCTGTGAAATCACGCACAGAACGAGCAGTATGGCTGGTGGCATTGTCATGCTGGAGGGTCACGTAAGGATGAGCCTGCAGGAAGGGTACCACATGAGGGGGGAGGATGTCTTCCCTGTAATGCACAGCATTGAGATTGCCTGCAATGACAACAAGCTCAGTCCGGTGATGCTATGACACACCGCCCCAGACCATGACGGACCCTCCACCTTCAAATCGATCCCGCTCCAGAGTACAGGCCTCGGTGTAATGCTCATTCCTTCGACGATAAACGCGAATCCGACCATCACCCCTGGTGCCAGTCCTGTCTGGTCCAGCGATGGGTTTGTGCCCATAGGTGACGTTGTTGCCGGTGATGTCTGGTGAGGACCTTCCTTACAACAGGCCTACAAGCCCTCAGTCCAGCGTCTCTCAGCCTATTGCGGACAGTCTGAGCACTGATGGAGGGATTGTGCGTTCCTGGTTTAACTCTGGCAGTTGTTGTTGCCACCCTGTGCCTGTCCTGCAGGTGTGATGTTCGGATGTACTGATCCTGTGCAGGTGTTACACGTGGTCTGCCGCTGCGAGGACGATCAGCTGTCCGTCCTGTCTCCCTGTAGCGCTGTCTTAGGCATGTCACAGTATGGACATTGCAATTTATTGCCCTGGCCACATCTGCAGTCCTCATGCCTCCTTGCAGCATGCCTAAGGCATGCTCACGCAGATGAGCAGGGACCCTGGGCATCTTTCTTTTGGTGTTTTTCAGAGTCCGTAGAAAGGCCTCTTTATTGTCCTTAGTTTTCATTACTGTGACCTTATTTGCCTACCGTCTGTAAGCTGTTAGTGTCTTAACGACCGTTCCACAGGTGCATGTTCATTAATTGTTTATGGTTTATTGAACAACCATGAGAAACGGTGTTTAAATCCTTTACAATGATGATCTGTGAAGTTATTTTGAATTTTACAAATTATCTTTGAAAGACAGGCTCCTGAAAAGGGGATGTTTCTTTTTCTGCTGAGTATAATATAATTTGCCCTTTTTTTCTCCTTTTTTTCATATAATATAGCTTTTATACTGTCTTTTTTGCTTATCTTCATCAAGGGAGTCAATCATTTTGGTTACTTTTTTGTTGCTAGGTGGTGTTAGCTAGCGCTAGTCAGCAGTACTTGTGCTATAAATCTGGTATTTTTTCATCCTAAAGCTTGTTCTTCATCTTCATCTTAACATGTTTTCAGCACTTTTATTTCCATGACTGATAACTCATTTTCTCATGCTCTCTCGTCTCGCTGCAGCAGACCTGTACTGCCCTACCAAGCAAAAAGGAAGTAACTGCTCATTTGGTTGAAAAAGAGTTAGTTATTTTTACTACATTAAATACATGCTTAATCATGTGGACAAGTATCCTGCCTCTATTGTGTTTAGAAGAAAATGGGGGTCATGTTAGCAGTAACTGCATAAAGTTACTGTAAAACCAAGGTAAATAAAAGCAATTTTTCTCAGTTCCACACTGAGTAGTTCTGCCTTTTTGCTTGGTAGGGCAGTATAGTGACCCATATGTTTTGAACATCAAATCTCAATAAAAATCGCAGTATCACATTGCATATAGAATCACAATAGTATCCTGATAATATCGCACCGTGAGATCCCTGGCACTTCCCAGTCCTTGTAAACGTATAGGCCTAGGTCAGACTGGGTTGTCAGGAGAGGTCCTCCTCAGAGTTGATGATCGGTGAGAGAAACCAGTTGGGCAGCAGAGATTTCTCTGATTTGGGTAGAGCTGGGGATACAAGTGCTCTGCCAACAGAGACAGTGGAGCCAGGAGAGTGGGAGTAGGGCTTGGCATAGCACCAACAATGCATTGTAGATTAGGAATGGGTAGGTCCACATTTTACAGATATAATATTTATCTTCCTCAAGAAATGGAGGCCGAGTGTAGCCTACTTGTTGTGTACACTTTTTCATATGTATTGTGCCTTCAGAAAGTATTCATACCCCTTGACTTCCCACATGTTTACAAATTTTATAAAAAAATTAAAGCTGAAATGTCTTGCGTCAAGTGTTAAACACTTTTCTTATGGCGAGCCTAAATAAAATGTGCTTAAACAAGTCATAATAGGTTACATTGACTCACTGTGTGCAATAGTGTTTAAAATCATTTAAATGACTACCCCGTCTCTGTGCCGTATACACACACTACTGTTAAAAAGTTTTGGGTCACCTCAATGTCCTCTTTTTTTTTTTTTTTTTTTTTTAAAGAAAAGCAACAAAAACGTTGTCCATTTAAAATAACATCAAATTAAACAGCAATACAGTGTAGACATTGTTAATGTTTTAATTGACTATTGTAGCTTGAAACGGCAGATGTTTTATGGAATATCTACATAGGCGTACAGAGGCACCATTTTCAGTAACCATCACTCCTGTGTTCCAATGGCACGTTGTGTTAACTAATCCAAGTTTATCATTTTAAAAGGCTAATTGATCATTATAACACTTTTGCAATTATGTTAGCACAGCTGAAAACTGTTGTCCTAATTAAAGAATCAATAAAACTGGCCTTCTTTAGACTAGTTGAGTATCTAGAGCATCAGCATTTGTGGGTTCAGTTACAGGCTCAAAATGGCCAGAAAAATTAACTTTCTTCTGAAACTCTTGTTCAGAGAAATGAAGGCTATTCCATGCGAGAAATTGCCAAGAAACTGAAGATCTCGTACAACGCTGTGTACTACTCCCTTCACAGAACAGCGCAAACTGGCTCTAACCAGAATAGAACGAGTGGGATGCCCCGGTGCACAACTGAGCAAGAGGACAAGTACATTAGTGTCTAGTTTGAGAAACAGATGCCTCACAAGTTCTCAACTGGCAGCTTCATTAAATAGTACCCGCAAAACACCAGTATCAACGTCAACAGTGAAGAGGCGACTCCGGGATGCTGGCCTTCTAGGCAGAGTTCCTCTGTCCAGTTTATTGGCCAGTCTGAGATATGGCTTTTTCTTTGCAACTGCTTAGAAGACCAACATCCTGGAGTCACCTCTTCACTGTTGACGTTGAGACTGGTGTTTTGTGGGTACTATTTAATTAAGCTGATTTCATCATACAGTGGGGCAAAAAAGTATTTAGTCAGCCACCAATTGTGCAAGTTCTCTCACTTAAAAAGATGAGAGAGGCCTGTAATTTTCATCATAGGTACACTTCAACTATGACAGACAAAATGAGGGAAAAAAATCCAGAAAATCACATTGTAGGATTTTTAATGAATTGATTTGCAGATTATGGTGGAAAATAAGTATTTGGTCACATACAAACAAGCAAGATTTCTGGCTCTCACAGACCTGTAACTTCTTCTTTAAGAGGCTCCTCTGTCCTCCACTCGTTACCTGTATTAATGGCACCTGTTTGAACTTGTTATCAGTATAAAAGACACCTGTCCACAACCTCAAACAGTCACACTCCAAACTCCACTATGGCCAAGACCAAAGAGCTGTCAAAGGACATCAGAAACAAAATTGTAGACCTGCACCAGGTTGGGAAGACTGAATCTGCAATAGGTAAGCAGCTTGGTTTGAAGAAATCAACTGTGGGAGCAATTATTAGGAAATGGAAGACATACAAGACCACTGATAATCTTCCTCGATCTGGGGCTCCACGCAAGATCTCACCCGTGGGGTCAAAATGATCACAAGAACGGTGAGCAAAAATCCCAGAACCACACGGGGACCTAGTGAATGACCTGCAGAGAGCTGGGACCAAAGTAACAAAGCCTACCATCAGTAACACACTACGCCGCCAGGGACTCAAATCCTGCAGTGCCAGACGTGTCCCCCTGCTTAAGCCAGTACATGTTCAGGCCCGTCTGAAGTTTGCTAGAGAGCATTTGGATGATCCAGATGAGGATTGGGAGAATGTCATATGGTCAGATGAAACCAAAATAGAACTTTTTGGTAAAAACTCAACTCGTCGTGTTTGGAGGACAAAGAATGCTGAGTTGCATCCAAAGAACACCATACCTACTGTGAAGCATGGGGTGGAAACATCATGCTTTGGGGCTGTTCTTCTGCAAAGGGACCAGGACGACTGATCCGTGTAAAGGAAAGAATGAATGGGGCCATGTATCGTGAGATTTTGAGTGAAAACCTCCTTCCATCAGCAAGGGCATTGAAGATGAAACGTGGCTGGGTCTTTCAGCATGACAATGATCCCAAACACACCGCCGAACCTTGAAGGAGTGGCCGTAGAAGCATTTCAAGGTCCTGGAGTGGCCTAGCCAGTCTCCAGATCTCAACCCCATAGAAAATCTTTGGAGGGAGTTGAAAGTCCGTGTTGCCCAGCGACAGCCCCAAAACATCACTGCTCTAGAGGAGATCTGCATGGAGGAATGGGCCAAAATACCAGCAACAGTGTGTGAAAACCTTGTGAAGACTTACAGAAAACGTTTGACCTCTGTCATTGCCAACAAAGGGTATATAACAAAGTATTGAGAAACTTTTGTTATTGACCAAATACTTATTTTCCACCATAATTTGCAAATAAATAAATTAAAAATCCTACAATGTGATTTTCTGGATTTCTTTTTCTCATTTCGTCTGTCATAGTGGAAGTGTACCTATGATGAAAATTACAGGCCTCTCTCATCTTTTTAAGTTGGAGAACTTGCACAATTGGTGGCTGACTAAATACTTTTTTGCCCCACTGTACATGTGAAGTTTCAACTATGTCAGTCTGTGGCCTCAGCTGTCGTGAGTCCTCTTCCTCGGTGCGCACTGTCACTGTGTCTGTTTCCATCTTGTCCAGTTGTATCTGTAACATTTCACGTAAACCCTATTTTCCTTGTCTGTATCAAAGTAGAGGTCCTTGTATCAAGCATGGTGGCAACACAGTAAAGAGGCTCAGAGAGAATGTCACCGAATCGCTTGTTCACAGCCTCTAGAGTACTTTTGCAAGTTTTAACCCCATGGTCTGCGTCGGCAGTTTTGTTGATCAGGCGTTTCAATACCATGACAGAGGGTATCACGTCTGCTGCAGACGCAGTTGATGAGCTTATTACTCGAGTCAGTTGTTCTAATGGAGCTAGGAGTGTGTTCATGTTTCAAACATGTTCTCAAATGCCATTGAAATGGCAGCAGCACATTCTTGAGCATGCGATACTGCGTTCCTCAGTAGGAAATCCTCGTCGACCCACTGTGCTGTCAGACTCGGCATGCTCATGACATCGCTGATACAAATGTCAGTTGTGAAGCTAATAGCAGTGACGCCCCTAGCAAGTAGCTCATGGATGTGCGTTTCAACAATACTGTGTAACTCTGGTAGGGCAACAACTGAAAAATAGCACCTACTTGGTAGTGTGTACTGGGGTTCGAGGTGCTCAACCAGTCGGCTAAAGCCAACATCATCCACGACAGAGAAAGGTTGATTGTCAAGGGCCATGAATTCCATTATCTTGGTGTTAATGGATTTCGCCTTTTGAGTTGTCTCGCTGAAATGTTCTTACTCTTTCAAAGGACTGCTTGAACTTGTTTAGTTGTTGGAAGTGTGCGCTTAGTTTTCTGCTTTTGTTCTAAGTAGTCGCTGAACGTCTGGGGGTGATGCACTTTCAAATGAGTAATTAGGTTTGTGGTACTGAAAGATTTCACTTTCTCCCCTCTGGAAATAATTGCAGCACAAACGTTGCATATGGCCTTTTTGTTATCTTCTTTTGAAACTTCAAAATAGATCCACACCGCAGACATTGTGGGCTAGGTTAGGAATGCCCTGTTACACGTGTAGTGCTGTATTTTTCGTGGTGTCATTACTTCATCTACCTACGTTATGCAGGAGGGCTTTGACAATGGTTTTGCACATCGGCGTTAAACTATACATAGAGCCGATGCCGATGTTGGCATTTTGGGCTAAAATCGTCCGATTTCCGATATCGTGCATCCCTAATTCGCACCCTTTACTCAGTACTTTGTGGAAGCAAGTTTGGCAGCGATTACAGCCTCGAGTCTTCTTTGGTATGACGCTTCAAGCATGGCACAACCTGTATTTGGGGAGTTTCTTTTATTCTTTTCTGCAGACCATCTCAAGCTCTGTCAGGTTGAATGGGGAGCGTCGCTGCACAGCTATTTTCAGGTCTCCAGAGATGTTCAGGCTCTAGCTGGGCCACTCAAGGAGATTCAGAGACTTGCCCTGAAGCCACTCCTGCATTGTCTTGGCTATGTGCTTAGGGTTGTGCTTTGGGAGGTCCTGAGTGCCCTGGAGCAGGTTTGAATTAAGGATCTCTCTGTACTTTGCTCCGTTTATCTTTCCCTCGATCCTTACTAGTCTCCCAGTCCCTGCCGCTGAAAAACATCCCCACAGCATGATGCTGCCGCCACCATGCTTCATTGTAGGGATGCTGCCAAGTTTCCTCCAGACATGACGCTTGGCATTCAGGCAAAAGAGTTCAATCTTGGTTTAATCAGACCAGAGAATCTTGTTTCTCATGGTCAGAGTCCTTTAGGTGCCTTTTGGCAAACTCCAATCGGGCTGTCTTACTGAGGAGTGGCTTCCATCTGGCCACTCTACCATAAAGGCCTGATTGGTGGAGGGTTGCAGAGATGGTTGTCTTTCTGGAAGGTTCTCCCATCTCCACAGGGGAACTCTGGAGCTCTCTGAGTGACCGTCGGGTTCTTGGTCACTTCCCTAACCAAGGCACTTTTCCCCTGAATTCTCAGTTTGGCCAGGCAGCTCTCGAAAGAGTCTTGGTGGTTCCAAACTTCTTCCATTTAAGAATGATGGAGGCCACTGGGTTCATGGGGACCTTCAATGCTGCAGAATTTGTTGGTACCCTTCCCCAGATCTGTGCCTCGACACAATTCTGTCTCAGAGCACTACTGACAATTCCTTCGACCTGGCTTGGTTTTTGGCTTGGTTTTTGCTCTGACATGCACTGTCAACTGTGCGACCTTATATAGACAGGTGTGTGCCTTTACAAATCATGTCCAATCAATTGAATTACCACAGGTGGACTCCAATGAAGTTGTAGAAACATCTCAAGGATGTTCAATGGAAACAGGATGCACCTGAGCTCATTTTTGTATCTCATAGCAAATGGTTTGAATACTTATGTAAATAAGGTATTTCTATTTTATTTTTAATACATTTGCAAGCATTTATAAAAACCGGTTTTCGCTTTGTCATTATGGGGTATTGTGTGTAGATTGATGTGGACAATGTGTTATTTAATCCATTTTAGAATAAGGGTGTAATGTAACAAAATTTGGAAAAATAGAAGGGGTCTGAATACTTTCCAAATGCACTGCAAACTCTGAGACATTCACCTTTTAGCAGGACAAGAACCTAAAACACAAGGTCTATACATGAGTTATACATTGGTTGCCTATCAAGATGACGTTGTATTTTCTTGAGTGGCCTAGTTACAGTTTTGACTTAAATCGTCTTGAAAATATATAGCAAGACTTAAATGGCTGTCTAGAAATGATCAACAACCAATTTTACAGAGCTTGAAGAATATTGTACAAAAATTGTACAATCCAGGTGTGGAAAGCTCTTATAGATTTACCCAGAAAGACTCACAGCTGAAATCACAGCCAAAGGTGATTCTAACATGCATTGCCTCAGTGGTGTGAATACTTATATAAATAGATATTTCTGTTTTTCATTTTCAATACATTTGCAAACATTTCTAAAAACATGTTTTCTCTTTCTGATTATGGTGTATTTTGTGTAGATGGGTGAGAGAATCAATTTTGAATTCAGGCTGTAACACACAAACATGTGGAATAAGTCAAGGGGTATGTATACTTTTTGAAGGCACTGTATATATATTGTAGATACAACGCAACTAACCATTAAATCAAGGCTAAATCTGTATGTTAAAACAGAACCTTACTTTATCTAATGGGCTTATTTTGTATGGGCTGAATTGTTCATGCATTTGAAGATGACTTGGTTTTGTATTAGTATTGTAGAATGCACAGTCTAGGCATATGTTACGAGTACACTCTAGTTTCTTCCTCACCTTTCACAGGGAAACATAACTTTGAATAAAATGGCCTATTGAAAGAATCCCTTAACTCAATGCTTTTCAAGACAAGTATGCCTAGGCCTTTTCTTTTCACATAAATGTGTGTTATTTGCCAGAGAAACACTGGCACTTTGGGAATTACATCAGATTTGAAATCAAAATCAGGCTGAAGGCCCCACTGTTGTCCTTTTGACATTTTAAAATTAAGCGTTTCTCGTGTTGCAAAAATAATTCTGCGAACGAGGAGGGTTTTCTCCTTCCTCTTCCTGGCCTCACTTTTACTGCCTGCTGAAGTGAACCATGGCTTGGCATTTTTGCAAACTCCTCCTCCTCATCTCCCTGATTCACATACACGTCTGATACTGTCTCCAGGCAGCTATAAACTATCCACCCGCCCCAGTTCTCAGAAAGGAGAGGCCTTTTTCTACTCTGCTCCATTCTCCTTACCAGGAACCCACTTTCAAATAATCCAATGAAGGGGATGCTATGCCAATCCAGTCCTAGGCAGCAGATGTAGGGACCAGCTGGAACTGTGCTCGCTTTATATTGCTTTGTGAATATACACCGAACAAAATATAAACGCAGCGTAAAGTGTTGGTCACATGTTTCATGAGCTGAAATAAAAGATCCCCGAAATGTTCCTTACACACAAAAAGCGTATTTCTCTCAAATGTTTTGCACAAATTTGTTTACGTTCCTGTTAGTCAGCGTTTCTCTTTTGCCAAGATTATCCATCCACCTGACAGAGATATCAAGAAGTTGATCATCACACAGGTGCAGCTTGTCCTGGAGACTATAAAAGGCCACTCAAAATTGTGCAGTTTTTTTACAATACAATGGCCACAGATGTCTCAAGTTTTGAGGCAGCGTGCAATTGGCATGCTGATTGCAGGAATGTCCACCAGAGCTGTTGCCAGAGAATTTAATGTTAATTTCTCTACGATAAGCCGCCTCCAACGTCGTTTTAGAAAATTTGTCAGCACATCCAACTGGCCTAACAACCACCTGGATTGTGCAACATTTGCCCAGTATTATTTTCAAAAGTCTTCAAGCTCTGTCTATTTGGTTGTTGTTCATTGCTAGACAACCATTTTCAGGTCTTGACATATAGTTTTTACTTAAATCTGCTTGAAACTTCTGTCACTCGGGAACATTCACTGTCTTCTTGGTAAGCAACTCCAGTGTATATCTGGCCTTGTTTTAGGTTATTGTCCTGGTGAATGTTTCCCAGTGTCTGAACCAGGTTTTCCACTCTGATTTGTTTGTATGCTTTGCTCTATTCCATTTCTTTTTATCCCAAAAAAACTTCCAATCCTTGCAGATGACAAGCATACCCATAACATGATGCAGACACCACTATGCTTGAAAATATCAAGAGTGGTACTCTGTAACATGTTGGATTTGCCCCAAACATAACGCTTTGTATTCAGGACACAACGTTTATTTCGTTGACACATTTTTTGCGGCATGACTTTAATGCCTTATTGCAAACAGGATGCATTTTTTTTGAATATTTTTTTATTCTGTACAGTCTGTCTTCTTTTCACCCTGCTATTTAGGTTAGTATTGTGGAGTAACTACAATGTTGTTGATCCATCCTCAGTTTTCTCCAGTCACAGCCATTAAACTAACTGTTTTAAAGTCACCATTAGACTCATGATGAAATCCCTGAGCGACTTCCTTACACACCAGCAACTGAATTATGAAGGATGCCTGTGTTATCTTAGTAGACCAAGCTCAAAGGGATATTCAATGTCTACTTCTTTAAATTTTACCCATCTAGGCTTGCCATAACAAAGGGGTTGAATACTTATTCACTGAAGACATTTCATTTTTAATTCATTTGTAAACATTTCCACTTTGACATTGTGTGTCACACAATATCCCATAATCTCAATTTAATTCATTTTAAATTCAGGCTGTAACACAACGAAATGTGTCAAGGGGGAAGATACCTAGTCAGTTGAAATGTGTCTTCTGCATTTAACCCAACCTCTCTGAATCAGAGAGGTGCGGGGGGCTGCCATAATCGACATCCACGTCTTTGGCGCCCGGGGAACAGTGGGTTAACTCCCTTGCTCGGGCAGAACGACATTTTTACCTTGTCAGATCCAGCAACCATTTGGTTACTGGCCCAATGCTCTGTATTTTGGTGTTCTAGCTAGGTAATAAGTCTATTCATTTTACCTTTATTTAACTAGGCAAGTCAGTTAAGAACAAATTTACAATGATGGCCTACCCCGGCCAAACCCAGACGACACTCGGCCAATTGTGCGCCGCTCTATGACTCCCGATCACGGCCGGATGTGATACAGCCTGGATTTGAACCAGGGACTGTAGTGACGCCTCTTGCACCAAGATGCAGTGCCTTAGACCGTTGCGCCACTTGGGAGCCCAATAGGTTGCCTTCACTCCTGCTGTACAGACTAGGTCCTGTCCCGACGACAGTGGCCCACACAAATAAAGATAATTTGTATAGTAAACTGAAAGACTCTACTGCTCTGGCCAAGAGAATGGAGGAATAGGCCAAGGTAATACATTGCTGTCACAATGACAGCGGGTCATACCAGGCAAATTTCATGGCTCCACCTATATAGTGTTCTATCCAGAGCAGGGATGGGGGGCCCCTACCCTGGGCTGCTAGACTAATTTAGCAATCTAAAAATGTTTAGCTGACATGGGCTTATTGAGTGACAACCAAATTTCTAAATTGCACCTTGTGTATTCTATTATTCTAACTCTCAACAGTAAGTTGAGACCCCGACTGAGTTCCTAAAACAAATCTAATAATAAAAAATATATAATTCTCAAAGGTTTAACCTGACTAATGCAATCTTAAAGCTGGAATCCTTAGTGATGAAACAGCCAAGTCCGTTTTGGCATATTACAACAACTAAGAAGTTACTGCAAACAAGCACACACGATTAGAGCACAATATGTACTGCAATTGTTTTATCATGCTGCATGAAAGCCATCAGATAAGCCCCCAAAAAACGAACAGTGTTGAGGCGGCCAGTGGCACCGTTTCCCCCTACTGCGTGTTCCATCTTGAAGAATGAATCTCCATTTCTCTGCATGAAATATCCTCGGCTGAATGGCTCTAAAGCCCTCATGAGTAAAGAGAGGGACACAGAAAGGGAGGGAGGGAATGAATGTTGGAGAACTAGCCATGTCTTACATAACCAGACTGATGGAGGAGATAGCGCAAATATGTTTTTGCTTCAAATAGCAAGTCCTTATCCTATCTGCTTCGGCCGTGCCACGGCCTGCTTTTCACAAACCACTGTGAGAAGATAGTAAGCAAATGCAACATTTTGTGCTTGATAATCTGGCAATTAAGTGAACATGGCTGAATGTCAAGATTTATTTTTATTCGGTGTAGAAGTCTAGAAATAGGCGCTAACCGGAGAGGCTCGGCTGGTGAGCCTGTGAGCAGAACTTTAAACTTCTACACAGACTTCCCATTCCAGCGTGAATAGAGCCCCCAATGGCTGCTTCCCAGGGCATGTTGACTTGCAGGCCTGCCAGCACGCAGACTGCCAAGGTGGTTCTAATTGCGTAATGATGAGTTGGTGCTCTCACCAAAAACTCAAAGATAACTCCAGGGCCACAGCTGTTTTTCAAAAAGAAAGAAGATTAAAAAAAAATGTTTATTTCTTCGCATGAAAACCCAAGCAACTCCAAGCGTGAGGGAGAGATGGTAAAGAGGTATTCTTCTGGAAGAGTATATGGTGATTCCTCTCAACTAGACCAAAAACATTAAATGTTTAATCCATAGAAGGTCATTTGGAAGAAAGTGTATACAGTGCCTTCAGATAGTATTCACACCCCTTGACTTTATCCACATTTTGTTGTTACAAAGTAGGATTCAAATGGATTTCATTTTCAGTTTTTTCTAAACAAAATACCATTTTAATCTCAAAGTGGAAGAAAACTGATAACAAAAAAAAAAACACTAAACCAAAATATTAACACAACATGTAAAGTGTTGGTCATATGTTTCATGAGCTGAAATGAAAGAAAAAAAAAAAGGAAATGTTCCATATGCACAAAATGTGTATTTCTCTCAAAGTTTGTGCACAAATTTGTTTACATCCCTGTTGCGTTTGTATATTTTTGGCGTGTGCTGAATGAATGAATACAAACACCTTGGCTGTGTTCGAATACCAAACTAACATACTGTGTACTACATACTTAATGAGTGTACAGTATATACTGCATATTATTAGTTCATTTTAGTATACTGTAAATGAACGGTATCCTTTCAATTGAACATACCAACGCTACACCTGTCTACCGCAAGTTGATGCTGTTGCTATGCAACCTCTCGCTAGCTTGTTAGCATAACAAATTACTAGCTAGACATCTTATGACTCTAGCACTCCAGATTGAATTTACAGACACTCCCAGAGTCTGCGCAAATGAGAGAACACCTCACTCTGACCATTTTACTCGCCCTAGCAGAGCTGGTTAGGCTGTTCTAATGTTATCCAGAGCATTAGTGACTAACTGTGCTGCTGGCAACAATAAAAGGAAAACGTTATTATTATTTTTTTATATTTTTTCTCCCCAATTTTGTGGTATTCAATTGGTAGTTACAGTCCTGTCCCATCGCTGCAACTCCCGTACGGACATGGGAGAGGCCAAAGTTGAGAGCCGTGCGTCTTCCAAAACACAGCCCAACCAAGCCCGCTTACCCCGGAAGCCAGCCGCACCAATGTGTCAGAGGAAACACCGTGCACCTGGCAACCGTGTCAGCGTGCACTGTGCCTGGCCCGCCACAGGAGTTGCTAGTGCACGATGGGACAAGAACATCCCTGCCGGCCAACCCTCCCCTAACCCGGATGACGCTGGGCCAATTGTGCACCGCCCCATGGGTCTCCCGGTCGCAGCCAGCTGCGACAGAGCCTGGACTCAAACCAGGATCTCTAGTGGCACAGCTAGCACTGTGATGCAGTGCCTTAGACCACTGCGCCACTCGGGAGGCCTGGTAACAATTAATTATGCTTTTTTTGCCAACGTTTACTGACACCGGCCATATTCAACAGGTGTTGATTGTTCGTAAATTCATCAGTTATTCTGCTCTCTGGCACACTCAGACGAGAGTGCTCTGAAATCAGAGTAGATAGCTAAGTGCGAATATATGTCCATTTGAGAACACACAACGACTATAGCATTTAGCAAAGAATGACGTGAATAATCAAGTCAAAGGTTGGGTAGTTAGGTAGCATATAGTTAATATACTAGAAAGTTTGATGTATTAGTAGCCAACTAACGTTAGGTAGCTAGCTAACATACTGGTACCTACTGCTGTAATGATATGCGGTTCGCAAGGATAGCGTAGCCAACAAATTGTCAGCCAACATAACGTGTAGCGTAACTTATTTGAAAAGTCATTACTTTATTACATTGCTGAACATTTTCTTAACATTTGTCATAATTAGTTAAAGCAATTAATTTGTATCCGCTCTTGTCGGACTTCGGCTGCATATTTTCCGCCATTTTCTTCAAATTGCATTATGGGCCCTAACTTTAATTTTGGCAAATGTAGTACTACATCCGGGAACTTTTGGCATATGAACTCGATCCATACTATGACCATTAAGCATACTACATACCAAATTTACGTCACAAATAGTATGGTTAGTGCGGTTAGGATGAGTATACGAACACCGCTCTGGATTGTACAATATTTGTCCTTTTCATTCATTTCAAAATTCTTCAACCGCTGTCAAGTTGGTTGATGACCATTGCTAGACAGACATTTTCAGGTTTCTGCCATAGATTTAAGCCAATTTTTAAGTCGAAACTGTAACTAGGTCACTCAGGAACATTCACTGGCATCTTGGTAAGCAACTCGTGTATATTTGACCTTGTGTTTTAGGTTATTGTCCTGCTGAAAGGTGAATTTGTCTCCCAGTGTCTGTTGGAAAGCAGACTGAACCAGATTTTCTCTAGGATTTTGCTTAGCTCTATGCCATTTATTTTTCGTCTGAAGGGCCTTGATACACTGGCAATTTTTTTGGGGGGGGGCAATATTACTGGCAGCGGGATTAGACACTGGCGCAGTTATCAGTGTTGTCAACTGAAATGGGATCTTGGATGACCGGAATTTTAATCGGAACATAGTCTACAGTAAATTCAGTTGGCGGAGACCGTGAAGATGGAGGCTGAAACCCTTTGTGCTTGTTTCAGCTTTCATTTTGCTAAGGTAAATATTATTACTAGTACTTACATTTTATCTCTACCAAATAATTATCCATGTGATGGATACAATGTTAAAATCATTTTATACATGTTTCCTAGCAAAAACAAGAAAGGGAATGTTGAGGAAAAATAGAGGACATGGACCAGGTGGTTGTTGCTACAGGGGGTACAGCCAGCTGCTGAGAGAACTGGATGAAGAGGACCCTCCCGCCTATAGAAGCTGGTTGAGGATGGACAAGGATGCCTTCAATTTCCTGTTGAGGATGGTGGAGCCACAGACCAGAAGTAGAGATACACAACTCTGCGAGGCTATTCCTGCAGGGGAGCGCCTAACAGTAACCCTGAGATACCTGGCCCTGTAATGCCCTGTATGAGAGACTCCGGCAAGAATACATGGAAGTGCCAACGACAGTGGAGGAGTGGGAGGCCATTCCAAGGAAGTTTGGCGAAAGCTGGAACTACCCACACTGTCTTGGTGCCCTAAACGGCAAACACATCACCATAGTCTCCACCGAATGCTGGTTCCCATTATTATAATTACAAAGGCACTAGCAGATGCCGATCTGCGGTTCATTTATATAGATGTTGGTACCAATGGCAGGGTCGGCGATGGAGGTGTCTGGGCCAGGTGCGGCGTGAGCAGCACACTTGAGGCAAATACAGTCCACATGCCACCTCCAAGAAGTCTGTCAGTAAGAGAGGTCCCCGTGCCCTGTGTTGTGGTGGCAGATGAGGCGTTTGGCCTGAAGCCCTACATCATGCAGCCTTTATCCTTGGATACAGCTGGATGAGGAAAAGGAGATCTACAACTACCGCCTCTCCAGATCGAGGAGGTGTGTGGAGAGTGTCTTCGGAATTCTGTCAAACCGGTTCAGGGTCTTCAGGTAGCCCATTTTGGCTTAAGCCGGTCAGTGGTGACCATCACCAATGCAGCATGCGCGCTGCACAACTTCCTCAGGTCTCAAACCCTTACCCGCAATGTGTGCACATTCCATGGCCTCTGCTCCGCTCTTTCCGGTTTGGCTCGCTTTCTGCTGGGTTGACTTGGGGGGTGGAGGGAGGGTGGCGGATTGAAGGAGTTGCCAGGGAAAGTTTGGCACCAAGGTTGTCAGTACTCACACTGGTTTCTATAGAGTCCTGTAGAAACATGAGCTGACTGTAATATTCCATCTGGAATTATACACATCTGATCCAGATCACTTGGCACAGACCATCTTGTGCTCGCAGTTCTTTCAGCTCTTCCACTGCAAACGCAATGAATGTATTATCATGCGAGCTGTATACATGTGTTGGTTATAATAGAACCAATATGCTATGGGAATTGAAATTCATTTTGTTGTATGAATTGAATTAACTAAAATACTTTGCATCAGTATACTTCCTAGATCAGAAAAGTGGGAGACCACAATTGATATCCCATGACTAATTAGGAACTATCATCACATTAAGCTTACATACCTGAGAAGGGCACCTCTGTGCTCAGCCTGTGCAGGCATTTGACCCACTTGTCCCTGTTTTTGCAGTCCTCATCTCAACTTGTAGTCATCTCGAGGATTCCAGAGATGGGGGTTCCCAGTTGGAAAAAAGTGCAGGGTGTGAGCAATGAAAGAACGGATAACAAACAGGCAAAGCTTTGTTCGCCTAGTTACGTTTGTTAGCTAGCTAGTATAACAAATTGCTGCTGGCGCTGCAAGCCATCGAAGCTGCAGAACTATCTACAGCGTGTAGCTAACTGCACCGGCTAGCTTGGTACATAGTCAGCTAGGTAGCCAACTGTGGTTACTGTACAGCTAATAGTACAGCTAATATTAGCTTGCTATAGGCTAATAACATAGGGAAAGGCACCAATTCTACGGCGCACTGAAGATTGTTTCAGAACCTTGGACAGCGGCCATATCCAACGTGGGAGAGTGCATTTGTTATAAAGTAATATTGGAATTATTAGTGTTGCACCATTATTTGTACATCATATAACAATATATACAATTTCAGTATGTTTTAGCGTGATGGACTGTGCAGTCCCAGTGACAGGTGTCTTGTGCACCATTAATTATTATAATTTTGTTTTGTTTTGAAATTAATCAACTACAGAAAAACTGGTTGACCAAACAGCCTATCAACCAAACAATCGACCAATCAAGGGGTCAGCCCTAATAAAAACATGTATACTGTGTATATACAGTACCAGTCAAAAGTTTGGACACACTTAGGGTTTTTCTTTTCTTTTTACTATTTTCTACATTGTAGAATAATAATGAAGACATCAAAACTATGAAATTACACATGGAATCATGTAGTAACCCAAAAAAGTGTTAAACAAATCCAAATATATTTTAGATTCTTCAAAGTAGCCACCCTTTGTTTGACGAGCATGTGTCATGTAGTGTACCTTTTTTTTTTTTTATAAAATAAAGGTAGGGGCGTGGATCAGAGAACCTGTCAGTATCTCCTTCGCATAGAGTTGATCAGGTTGTTGAATGTGGCCTGCAGAATGTTGTCCCACTCCTCTTCAATGGCTGGAACTGGAACACGCTGTCATACGCGTCGATCCAGAGCATCCTAAACGTGCTCAATGGGTGACATGTCTGGTGAGGATGCAGGCCATGGTAGAACTGGGACAGGAATTGTGTACAGGTCCTTGCGACGTGGGTTCGTGCAATATCATGCTGAAACACAAAGTGATGGCAGCGGATGAGTGGCACAACAATGGGCCTCAGGATCTTGTCACGGTATCTCTGTGCATTCAAATTGCCATTGATAAAATGCAATTGTGTTCATTGTCCGTAGCTTATGCCTTCCCATATCATAACCTCACCGCCACCATGGGGCACTCTGTTACATCAGCAAACCGCTCGCCCACATGACACCATACACGCTATCTGCCTGGTACAGTTGAAATCGGGATTCATCCGTGAAGGGCACACTTCTCCAGTGGCCATCGAAGGTGAGCATTTACCCACTGAAGTCGGTTACAACGCCGAACTGCAGTCAGGTCAAGACCTTGATGAGGATGACGAGCATGCAGATGAGGCCGCTTATGGTAGAGAAATGAACATTACATTCTCCGGCAACAGCTCTGGTGGACATTCCTGCAGTCAGCATGCCAGTTGCGCGCTCCCTCAAGACTTGAAACATCTGTGGCGTTGTGTGACAAAACTGTACATTTTATAGAGTGGCCTTTTTATTGTCCATAGCACGGTGCACCTGTGTAACGTTCATGCTGTTTAATCAGCTTCTTGATATGCTGCACCTGTCAGGGGATGGATTATCATGGCAAAGGAGAAATGCTCACACGTGTAAACAAATTTGTGCATGGACTTTTAGAGAAATAAGCTTTTTGTGCGCATGGAACATTTCTGGGATCTTTTATTTCAGCTAGTGAAACACTTTACATGTTGCGTTTTTATATTTATTTTCTGTGTATGTATATGTGTATATATTTTCAATTGTGGGATAATTACAATCAGTCAGCAGGTAATGTCAGTGGGAGAATGTCCCTTTCTGGGGTTGGGTGGCTCCCCTCAACGGTATATTGAAACGTGCTGGATTGCCCTTTTTATTTAAATGCCATTTTTTTGGGTGGGTTGATTTCTGAATGTCGGTTCTCCCTCCCTCACATCTTGATATCGGGAACACACATGAAGTCTGTACATGCCCCCTTTTCTCTTCCCTCTTGCTTTCACATATGCACACACAAACACACTCTCTAAGTCTGCCCCCGCAACCATGACTTGTGTGGATGTGTGTTTTGAGGAGGGTGTTTTTAATTGTGCATTTTGTGAGAGCGAGTAAAGAGGAAGAGCATGTGTGTACTTACTGCATGCACTTGCCCGTTCGAATATCAACTCACCGAAAATGCGCGCTGCTGCGTGCTAGCGCAGGCTAACGCTCACCACTTACCCTCCAAAAAGCAGGCAAAGTTTCCATGTTTAATGTGCAACGGATAGAGCGAGAGAGAGGGGGCGGAATGTGCTGACGCAGTGTTTTTTTTTTTTTTTTTTTTTTTTTTGTCTTAACTCCCCAAATTAATAATCAGTGCGGTTTAGCCGTGCACTGCCAGGAGCAGGAGGCTGCCAAGCTCTGGCCTCGCGAGCGGTGGGCCCGAAAAGGAGGCCCTGGCAGCTGGCCACAGAGCTTTTGCTTGTTCAGGATTTTTGATTCAATCCTTTATTGTGCTCCACTCAGGCAAAGGGCCAAGGCGAAACAAACGCAGAGAAATGACTGGAGGGATGGAAAAAGGAGAGGGAAAATAAAAAGGGAAATGGGATCTCGTTTTTTTCCTCTCTTTTGCCTCGCTCTGTTGCCCTTCCCTCCCTCTCTCCATTCCCTCTATCCCTCTCTCCTTTCCCTTTATTTGTATATATTATTTAAAAAATGATTCAACCTTTTAACTAGGCAAGTCAAGGATCGAGGGAAAGGAGAGGTCTTCGTTTATCCTCCTTTCCCTCTATCCCCTTCTTTCCCTTTATCCCTCCCTCTCTCCTTTCCCTCTCCTTTCCCTCTATCCCTGCCTCTCTCCTTTCCCTCTATCGCCCTCGCTCTCTCTCTCTCCCTCTTTCTCCCGCTGTGACTGAAAACATATTTGGTTAACTGTATGGGGTAGTTGTGGTGAGGGTGAAAAGTCGACAGTGCCGGCTCTGTTTTTGTGTTGTCTCCCTTCCCTTTTGTCTCAATGGCAAATTGCTTCTCTATGAGTATTTGTATTTTGAACAATATAAAAGTAATGTATAAGACAATAGTATTTTGGGCTGCCTCCAACTGCTGTTTATGGGCTGTGTGGTCTTTCTTGAGCAAATATGAAATGAAAAGCACATGCATTGTAAAGGACAAGCAATAGTCTGGTCGTGCTCCTCTGTCAATGGAGGCCTCCTGGAGTCCAGTTTTAAGGTCTTGTCAGAAAATGTCAACATTGATTTGTGTTGTTTCAGCTGTTTCTCTTCTGGATTTGACCGAGCAGTTCACACCGACAGAAACTGCTCCCCCTACCCTGGTGAACCTAGTGGAGGCCATTGAGAAGAAAGGTACACAACGCAACACACATCACCATAAACATGCATACACAGTAAACATAAATAGTAGTGGCCATTCAGAGGAGAGATACTATGGGAATGCAATAAATTACTCATAGGTTTTGGAGTAATGGAATACTGTCTAATACCTCAACAGACTGCACTGCACTGCTACACTGTTGTGTTCATTTGTCGCTGACAAATGTATTCTCACCTGTGTGCTGATGGTTCCATGCAGTGATGCAGGAGAGGGGGCTACATTCACACTGCATTATGGAGGAGGTCTTCATTCACAGTTTCTCTCTTTTACACATTCAACACACACACACACACACACACTTCCTCCCACTCTAACCAATTCCACAACGTTGTGTGAAATATACATATTTTAGACAGACGTGTCAATTTCACGTTTTGGGCCATAGTGTAAATGACACATTTTCATTTACATCGCACATTCAACAATTCCCCTCTTTCGAGAATACATTCAGCCCTACATTGGGCTCTGGTCAAAAGTAGTGCACTATATAAGGAAAAGGGTGCCTTGTGGTATGCAGACTGAAACACTTCCTCTAACCTTTCTTCTACACGGGTTGCACAGATTGGTCTCTTCCGCGATCCTGCATCATAGCTCCCAGGAGTGTATTCATAATCACATCCCTAGTAGGGATGGGCACGAGTAATCAAGTTCTCGAACTGAGGTCAAAACTCAATCTTTACCAGAGAGTAAAAAAATTATCGAATACTGTAATACTATTTGGTCGAAATGTTGTCTTTAAGACAACGTTAATTTGCTTTGACTCTGGTGTCCTATTTGTACATGTGCATTTGCGGGCTCCTTAAATTCCCTCTCGTGTCTCACTCACTCAATTCCGTTCTGACCGCTCCCTCTACACACGCGTGCTGAGTGCGCCTACAGAAATAAATGCCTATTAAAAACGTAGCTAACCGATAGGATACACAAGCTATGTTCCTTGCCAAATGACGACAGTTTCAAAGCAAACTCTAAATGGACTGGTTGACTGAAGTAGGGAAATATGTGTTCCAACAATGAGCTGCAGTTTTGGAATAATTGTAATTTAACGTTTAGGCTACTGGTTAACCCAGCCACAAAGTCAAAATTGGCTATATCGTAAAAATTCATGAAAACAAACCTTTTCTTTTTGGTCTTAATTGAAGGTAGGGGCTAGGCATAAGGTTAGGTTTAAAATCAGGTTTTAAGAAATTGTAGAAACAGGCCAGGGTTTATGATTTTGTAGCTGTAACTAACGTTAGTGACGACAGTACTTTGCGAGCTGCTAGTGACATGTTGAATTGGTTCGCCTCGGCCATTACCCCCCATAAACAGACTGGTTCCACACTGAAAATAGTAAACAACATTAGTTTGATAGAGACAGAGCGTATTTTCATCAGAATCCTGGCCATAATTCATCCCCATGCAGTGTTAAATGTAGAAAGATTCCAAGGAACAGGCATAATAAACTAAATCGAACGTCTGTATATCGAAAAGAAGACTGATTTTGTTTTGTAACCCTGAAAAATGTCTTTCAACTTGCCAAATTGAGCCACGTTTCAAATGAGCACTCTGAGAATAACTGTTCCAGACGCAGATTCGAATCGTATTTTTTTACTATAAAATAGGTGTCTTGATTGTAATAAGGCTCTGTAAATAGGAGCTACATTATCAAAACAAGGCTATGCCATTACCCAGCAAAAGGATTCTACAAGCAAGCCCACACCGCTGAGGTTACCAACTTTTTGAAGATTGTGTTCCACGATATAATATAACCAGTTGATATTAGTTTCAATAAATTCATCTTAAATGGCCATCGTTTCTTTTATAGACTGAATATGAGTCAATTTAGCAATTAGGATTCACTATCCGTAATGGTTGTTATACATTGGGTATTGTTGCTCATACTTAGGCACTGTTGGCATATAGATAAATGCACACACTCCAACAGTCAAAAAAGTTAAAATGCCAGTCCTTAATCCCTAGGGTTTTTACATTTTAATGTGATCATCTGTCTGTCATGCCATGTCAGGCAGTCATGCGTACTATAGTGGGGCTTGTTTTTAGAAGGCTGATGAGCTATTGTCTCGATTCGTCTGCAGGTCTGGACTGCAAGACACTGTACAGGACACCTGTGGCCTCCTCCAACTCGGAGAGCCCAACACAGAGCTGGAGTGGCGGTGAGTTACTCCCATAACGCTCCAGCTGTACTTGTTCCGTTAGAATTATTAGTGTATGTATCACTAGCCACTTTAAACGATGCCATTTATATCATGTTTACATATCCTACATTACTCATCTCATATGTGTATATACTGTACTCCATACCATCTACTGCATCTTGCCTACGCCGGTCAGCCATCGCTCATCCATATATTTATACGTACATACTCGTATTCATTCCTTTACACTTGTGTGTGTATAAGGTAGTTGTTGTGAAATTGTTAGACGACTTGTTAGATACGACTGCATGGTCGGAACTAGAAGCACAAGCATTTCGCTACACTCGCATTAACATCTGCTAACCATGTGTGTGACAAATAAAATTTGATTTGATTTATAGTAATGCTCGAAATGAAGTGTTTTGAATGACTGTTAAATTTGTGGGGGTGAGTTATCTTAATAGACTTCAACTGTAGTAGAAGTCCTTTTTATATCCAATTTTACGGTAGCACTTTCTTTGTACAACCTCTGTAAATAATACATGTATACCTTTTCTCAAACCCATAGTGCATAATAAGACTTGCTACACTATTAGCATATAAACGCAGGTATATCACGCACGTAATGCGTTCAAAATGCTCCCAATGCTTTTTCCGCGTGACATATCTGGCTGAATGAAATGCAGCTGGCCAGACCCACTGACTGTCTCTCTCTCTCTCTCTCTCTCTCTCTCTCTCTCTCTCTCTCTCTCTCTCTCTCTCTCTCTCTCTCTCTTCCCAGAGGTGGAGTCGAGTAGTGACGTGGGCGCCTTGTCGGAGTGTGTGGTCCGCTACCTGAGGGAGCTGCCGTCCCCTGTCATCCCCCCCGGTGTTTACCCAGACCTGCAGGCTGCGCTGCAGCACGGCGCCGCGGGTACATGCCACATTTCACTGACTCCTGCTTGTGCTCAACCGTCCCCCCCCCACCACCACCAACCCATCCCAGACCAAACAGACCTAGGCTATAGGAAGTCACAGAATCGCATGAAGCTGATTTGTGTGGCAAGTCAATCGCGTGCCCCCCTCCTGCCTGCGAGAATAAGACTGGTGTGGAGTGCTGGGGATGAGCTAGTCACAGGCATCCCAAAAATGTTGTAACTTATACAGCTACCCTGGTCCCTGGGGATGTCAGGGACTTTGTGTGTATGTATGCTGAGAGAGAGTGTGTTTTTGTGTGTTCACGCTTGCGTGTGTGTGAGTGAGTAAGGGGCTGTGGTAACACATGTGGTCTGCCTCCTTCCACAGACGTGGCAGCAAGTGGCAGGGAGCTGAGCCTGGTCCTGGAGAGGGCCACCAGTGTGCCCCTGCACCATCGCCTCACCCTGCAGTACCTGCTCACACACCTGGGCAAGGTGGGTCAGGGCTCCCAGCTCAACGGCCTGGACCCTCACACCCTGGGCCTGGTCTTTGGGCCGCTGCTGATCCGGCCCAGCTCTGCCACTGGGTGAGTAGGAAAATACGTGATCTAACATCTAAGGATAAATGAGCTAAGTATTCACACCCCTGTGTCAATACTTTTGTAGAAATACCGTTTGGCAGCGACTACAGCAATTTGGAATTTCCAACACATTAATGTTTCTTATAAAAACAAGAAGTCAGTCTTTGTTGGTTGTTGTTTTTACAATGATCTAAAGCCACGTTCACACCACCCAGACAAATGCCAACAAACAACAGAGTTGGGCCAGTGTACGCCGCTCGTCTGTGTTTGCCGTTTTGTTGGGTAATATTTTGTCCAATTCGGCATGTTCAATCAGGGTTTGGTGTCAGGAAGGGGGGTATTGTGTGAGCAGTGCTCAAGCATCTTAATGGATTGCATTCATACTGTATAAACCGTTGCTTTTCACTAGTTCTCAAATTGCTTTACATTGTATGGGAGTAACTAACCTCAAACCCCACCCTTGTAATGCACAGCAGCCATTTTGTGTCAGATTCCTTAGTTACTACACAGCTAGTGAATATCCTGCCACACTACCACATAGCTAGTGATATCCTCTTGAGACCGACAAGCGAGGGCTCCAATGGCACTGGATTAGTGGAAGAACATGTGATTGTTAGTGCTCTCTCCCTCGTGTGACTCGAGAGGAAATCCCTAACGCTAAAAGCTGTTATTAGACTGCAGCGGAGTACTTTTCCCCTGCCTGCTCAGCACCATGTGTTTGAATGACCTGCCGTTGACTGAACATCTTATGATCATGTCTTACTCCCTGCTGTTGTTGATTGACAGGTGGGAGGTGGGGGAGGAGTTCCCTGCACTAGCGCTGGAGAGGCTGCTGATGGAGAGGGCCATGGGACAGGAAGTCCCGCCCCCTGGTATGGATGGATAGATACAGTGCTTTAAATTGGAGGGCTCAATAGAAATTAATATAGAACCTGGACTGGATGGAAGTACAGTGTTTTAGAATGGTTTGCACAGAATAATGGGTTGTACTATTTACTGTGCATAACTTAGTGCTGATTTGTACAGACCAATAAGCACACATGAAACATCCCCAACTAAAGATGATTTGGCTTGTGTGTCAGGATCTGTATGTGTAAATGAGACTTTTTCTATTGAAAATCTCTTGTGATGTTTGCTTGTCCAAAACATTCTAATCTAATGGGGTTTTCGGTTGTATCCGTGTGTTTTGTATAGCTCTACCAGTCAAGCCAATGAAGGCCAAAGCCACGACTCCAGCCATGACTGAGACTCACATACTGAGTGATTCCGAGTGGTACTGGGGGGAAATCTCCAGGTAAAGAGCCACTCGTGTATCAATAACATTTCTAAATCCTCAATTAAATAATTTACTACATCAACAAAATAGTTTTGGCCCCCAAGTTTTCAGAGAAAAAACAAAAAGCTTTATTTTTTATTGTTAGACATAAAAGAAACTGTAAAAACACCAGCAAATCAGCTCCAAGTGATTATAATAAGAGATATACAGTGCCTTTGGAAATTATTCAGAACCCTCAACTTTTTTACAAATTTTGTTAGGTTACAGCCTTCTAAAATTGTTTTTTTCCCTCATCGATCAACACACAATGACAAAGCAAAAACAAGTTTTTAGAAATGCTTGCAAATGTATTAAAAATAAAACAGATATACCTTATTTACATAAGTATTCAGAACTAATTCTATAAGACCTGAAAATGAGTTCAGGTGCATCCTGTTTCCGAATGTATTTAATATTAAAACTGAACTATCACATTTTACATAAGTATTCAGACCCTTTACTCAGTTCTTTTTTTGAAGCATCTTTGGCAGCGATTACAGCCATGAGTCTTCTTTGGTATGACGCTACAAGCTTGGCACACCTGTATTTGGGGAGTTTCTCCCATTTCTTCTCTGCAGATCCTCTCAAGCTCTGTCAGGTTGGGTGGGGAGTGTTGCTGCACAGCTATTTTCAGGTCTCTCCAGAGATGTTCGATCAGGTTTAAGTCCGGGCTCTAGCTCAGCTACTCAAGGACATTCAGAGACGTATCCCAAAGGGACTCCTGCCCTGTCTTGGCTGTGTGCTTAGGGTTGTTGTCCTGTTGGAAGGTGAACCTTCGCCCCAGTCAGAGAACCTGCTCCAGAGCACTCAGGACTTCATCAAGGATCTCTCTGTACTTTGCTCCGTTCATCTTTGCCTTGATCCTGACTAGTCACCCAGTCCCTGCCGCTGAAAAACATCCCCACAGCATGATTCTGCCACCACCATGCTTCACAGTAGGGATGGTGCCAGATTTCCTCCAGATGTGACCCTTTGCATTCAGGCCAAAGAGTTCAATTTTGGTTTCATCAGACCAGAGAATCTTGTTTCTCATTGTCTGAGAGTCTTTAGGTGCCTTTTGGCAAACTGCAAGAGGGCTGTCATTTGTATTTTACTGAGGAGTGGCTTCCGTCTGGCCACTCTACCATAAAGGCCTGATTGGTGGAGTGCTGCAGAGATGCTTGTCCTTCTGGAAGGTTCTTCCATCTCCACAGAGGAACTATTGGAGCTTTGTCAGAGTGACCATCGGGTTCTTGGTCACCTCCCTGACCAAGGCCCTTCTCCTCCGATTGCTCAGTTTGGCCGGCCAGCTCTAGGAAGAGTCTTGGTGGTTCCAAACTTCTTCCATTTAAGAATGATGGAGGCCACTGTGTTCTTGGGGACCTTCAAATGCTGCAGAAATGTTTTGGTACCCTTGGTTTTTGCTCTGAAATGCACTGCCAACGATGGGACCTTATATAGACAGGTGTGTGCCTTTCCAAATCATGTCCAATCAATTGAATTTACCACAGGTGGACTTACCACAGTTGTAGAAACATCTCAAGGATGATCAAAAGAAACCGGATGCACCTGAGCTTAATTTCGAGTCTCATAGCAAAGGGTCTGAGTACTTATGTAAAATAAGGTATTTCTGTTTTATAAATTTGTAAAAATGTCTGTTAACCTGTTTTCGCTTTGTCATTATGGGGTATTGTGTGTAGATTGCTGAGGATTTATATTTGCTTAATACATTTTAGAACAAGGCTGTAACATAACAAAATGTGGAAAAAGTCAAGGGGTCTGAATACTTTCCAAAGGCGCTGTATGTGATCATATACAAATGTAAGCAAGGTTTGAAGTGGTTATGTTTTAATCAAATATTATATCTCTTTAGGTTTCTTGCGGCCAATTTGCTATCTATTATTTGTAATTATGTTCCGGACCCCTGACCATCCGCTCAAGAAAAAAACCATCCCGTGGCTGAATGTAGTTGATGATCCCTGGCCTATAGTATTTATTTATCCAGTAACCACATTTTTGTGTGGATTAAAACTGGATTATAGTAAAAACTATTTGTAGATTATGGTATACGATAATCAGCTCTCATGAAACAGCCTATTGTCGTTATGTGCTAGTCATTAAGTTGTATTGTGTGTTAAAGTAAAATCTTGCGTAATTTGGTCAGCTGCGTGATTAACTGCTTTGTTCATTCGTGTTAGAAATTGAGAGTTCTGGCAAAAAGTCTCCACTCTCTCAAATAGAAACTCCTCAGACAGTCAGAGCAGTTGAAGCACCTCTTTCGCCCAATCATAATACGTCCAAATAGCCAGTGACGAAAACCCCAAAATCGGAGCTACTGCTGCTCGTTATCTCACGCATCCCATTTAGTCCCAGCAGATAATTTGGTCTACGCGCAGAATCTGCCCACGGGAGATTATATTGTGAAGGATGTGGTGCTTTCATGAATTCCCAAACCCCTTCAACTGTGCCATTGTGTTTCCAGGGAGGAGGTGAACGAGAAGATGAGAGACACCCCTGACGGGACGTTCATGGTCCGCGACGCCTCCAGCAAACTGGAAGGAGAGTACACACTGACCCTCAGGTGAGAGGCTACTCCTAGTATCAAGTAATACAGTATATTTCTTATGTAAAGAGCAGAGGATAGGTGATTCTGAGAGTGATTTTTTTTTTTAATCTCCTTTTAGAATGTGGAATGTAAGTTCGCTATTGCGATTCTTGGGTTCACGTTTGGAAAAAGAACAAATCGTTAAAAAGAGCTACAGAATGAATCTTAATGAAAGCAACGTCACTTTCACCGAGATTTCAAATTGATTTCTCATCATTGACATTGATTTCTCACTGTTTCTCCACCACAGGAAAGGAGGCAACAACAAGCTGATAAAGATCTGCCACCGGGGAGGTCGCTATGGCTTCTCCGAGCCGCTCACCTTCGCCACGGTGGTGGAGCTCATCAACCACTACCGCCATGATTCCCTGGCCCAGTACAACGCCAAGCTGGACACCCGGCTCCTCTACCCCGTATCCAAATACCAACAGGTACCTACTTTACACTACATGTACATTGACAACAACAGACAACTTTACTGTGAATCGAAATTTAACTTGGTTCTATTGCTGGCCTGTCGTGCTAACTTTAGGATTACCACTGCCGCAACAATCTTCTGTAGTCTATACCAGAACCACAGATGCATATTTCAGCCAACTCTGAGATGTATACTTTCAGATAAAAAAAATTCTCCACACCATCAAATTCCAAGACATTGTTGTTTAGAGTACAAGTTAGAATGACAGTTTCACGGAACGTTTGATTCAGTTCCTGCTCAATTTGTGTTGCAGCATCATTGTCTTCCCGCTTGATTGGCTGCTTTGTGAATATTGTCACTGACAATTGGATAACGTTGCTTTCCTCAGGAGCAGCTGGTGAAAGAGGACAGCATTGAGGCGGTGGGCGAGCAGCTGAAGGTGTACCACGAGCAGTACCAGGAGAAGAGCCGGGAGTACGACCTGCTCTACGAGGAGTACACACGCACCTCACAGGTACTATACTGCTTCCTGTACTGTAAAGGGCGTACTAGGTCCATACTTCTGGAACACACCTCTGTCTCAGGCTCTATCCCAATACTCTGAAATTAGATACTTTTCTTGTATCCTTCTTTGATCCTTGCTCTCTAACCAATGATCTGAGAGGACAGGTGAAAAGAAAATGGTGGAAATTCACATCTCTCCTAACTGCCACGAGAGGAAAAGCGAAGAAGATGAGACTCCATTTCAAAGTATTTCAAAGTCCTGTGTGGTTTAGTTGGTAGAGCATGGCGCTTGCAATGCCAAGGGATGTGGGTACGATTCCCACTGGGGCCACTCATAAGTAAAATGTATGCACGCATGACTGTAAGTGGTCACAAAAGGAGAGGAGAGGATTGCATTGGTCCCATCATGCCCCATGCTGACTAGTGTTCCCCTGTGTCTCTGTCAGGAGCTCCAGATGAAGCGCACGGCTATCGAGGCCTTCAGCGAGACCATCAAGATCTTCGAGGAGCAGTGTGAGACCCAGGAGCGCTACAGCAAAGAGTCCATTGAGAAGTTCCTACGCGAAGGCAACGACAAGGAGATCCAGAAGTAAGCGTTTTGCCTGTCCATAGTGACATGGGTATTTCAACCACAACTTGTCAAACTAGTACCTCTGTATGTACGTAGGCTGTATTTTAAGACAATTTTAAAGCATCAGTCAATGTATTGTAAAGAACAGTCAAACCAGACCACTACCAATGAACCCCAAAGGCGATTTGTTATGGGGCTTTTTTCCCTCCCCCACTCACTTCAGGATCCAGAGCAACTCGGAGCGTCTGAAGTCTCGGGTGACGGAGATCCATGACAGCAAGAGAAAGCTGGAGCAGGATCTGAAGCAGCAGGCCACTGACAACAGAGAGATCGACAAGAGGATGAACAGCCTGAAGCCGGACCTCATTCAGCTAAGGAAGATCCGGGACCAGTACCTGGTGTAAGAAAATACAATACTATAGAGAAATGTTTTGTTTACCATGAAACATTATGTTCGATTGACGCGCACTCATCCCGACATCATCAAAATGCTCTGTATCAGGAGAGCTAACGCTGATTACCATGAAAACACGCAAGACTGATGGCTATAGCTATGTTCAGCAAGTTATATTATTTAAATATGCAGATTATATATATTATATTAGTATTTGTTGACTGAATTGAAGTGGAATTGTGTGCAATTCTGTTTCTTTGGTCTTGCAGATGGTTGACACAGAAGGGGACGAGGCAGAAGAATATCAATGAGTGGCTAGGCATAAAGAACGAGGCAGAAGAGTAAGTGACAAAGCTGCAACATTTGGCAAGTGTTTAGATTGCATGTTATAAAGCTATACCCGTTGGGTGCGTCTGTAAAACATGCATTTGAAACTGTTGCCTTGTATTCTGTATTGACGTCATATTGATGTATTTTGGGGGGAGGTATTTTATTAGGATCGCCATTAGCTGTTGCGAAAGCAGCAGCTACTCTTCCTGGGGTCCACACAAAACATGAAACATGACATAATAAAGAACACCGGAATAAAGAATTAATAGACAAGAACAGCTCAAGGACAGAACTACATACATTTTTTTAAAGGCACACGTAGCCTACATACATACATACATACATACATACATACATACATACATACATACATACACACAAACTATCTAGGTCAAATAGGGGAGAAGGTGTTGTGCCGTGAGGTAGTGCTTTAACCTCTTCCAGCTAGGGTCCCATTTTCCGAATTTTCGCCTGTCTGACGTGCCCAAAGTTAAATGCCTACCACTCATGGCCAGAAACTAGGATATTTACATATTTAGTACTATTGGATAGGAAACACTCTGAAGTTTATAAAACCATTAAGATATAGTCTGTGGCTATTCCAGAACAGATTTAGCAGGCAAAAACCAGAGAAATTTCTGTCCGAATTTATTTTTCTGTTGCTCCTCTCATTTTGAAGCCCATGTAATATTTTTTATGGGGAATAGGACCGAGGTTGCAGTACTTATGGCTTCCACTAGATGTCAACAGTCTCTGGAAAGGGTATGGAGGAAAAGCTCTGACCAGATCCTTAGAGAGAGAGAATTACTACGGTAGGGAAAAAGATAAACAGGCGTGCGTTCACGAGAACGTAACGCGCCAGCGACCAACTTTCTTTTCGTCTTTTAACGTTTCACTTACCGTTCTTGTAAAATATGATCGCTATTATTCATAAAAGAATACATAAGGATGCATTATTAATGATATTTGATTTGTTTGTGAAAAGATGAGAGGTATAATTTGAACGCGATCCCTTCACTGTAAAGCAGTAGACTGACAATGCTTGGTGGAGTAGCTGAGCGTAACGTGCCAAAAACAACGGATATTTATGGATATAATTATTTACTTTTTCTAACAAAAGAACCATGGATTATCTTGTTTGGACACTTGGGAAGACCTCAGAAGAAGTTATTTGAAAGGTGCGATTTATATTAGCTGTGATATGGATATTTTGAGAACCGAGCTGGATATGAATTTATGCTAATGTGGAAAATATGTGAGGTACTAGCCTCAAACAATCAAATGTAGTGCTTTTGCAAAGCCTTTTTAAAATCTGACAACGCAGTGATATTGCCAAGAAGCAGAGCTTTTGATGGCTATGCAACACTATGCAACACTTGTATATCGAAGTTAAATATTACGAATATGTATTACGAATATGTATTTTGAATTTGGCGCGTTATGTTTGCTCTGAAAACGATCCCGCTAAAGGGATCGGCGCGCTAAGAGGTTAACTGTTTTTTGAAACCAGGTTTGCTGTTCATTTGAGCAATTTGAGAGAACTCTCAGGGTTTTATTTAATGTAAGCTTCTCTGATGTCAACATGTGTGGTGTACTGCAGGGCAGCTCTCTAGACCCTCTACTCTTTTCTATTTTTACCAATGACCTGCCACTGACGTTACACAAAGCATGTGTGTCCATATTCTTGTTGTAAAAATACATTTACAAAATGACTTATGTCCTTGCAACCAATTCTGCCCACTGAGAATAATCAGGTTGCCTTTCCCTAAAAGCTACAATGCCTTTAAACTCTGCACCAGCTACCCAAAAGTCTGGCCAAAAGTAATCCTAACACCTTTATAAAAGATTTAGTTAAACATCCAGTGAGACGATGAGTCATTAACACCCTGTCTCCCTCCCACAGCTCCTACTCACTGGTGGAGGAGGACGAGGGCTCGCCCCACCACGACGAGTGCACATGGTACGTGGGCGACATCAAGCGCACCCAGGCAGAGGAGCTGCTTAGGGACAAGTGTGACGGCACCTTCCTCATCCGAGAGAGCCAGACGCAGAAGGGCTCCTACGCCTGCTCCGTGGTGTGAGTGTTTATTTCAGTGTGTTACATGTCAGTCAAAAGGGTTAAGATTATTCTTTGATGGGTTGAACTATTTTAAAAAATGTATGTGATTTTACTTCCCACCTGTTGTTGGCCTCCCCCCAAATGGCCATTGTACACTGTGCCATTTAATAAAGAGGATACCAAAGGGAGGAGACAAATATAGCTCCTGGGGAGGTCAAAGCTGTGTGCTGGATAACCTTGGCAGTGCATGGGTGAAGTTGGGGCTTCAGACCAGACCTTACGTCTCACTTAAAATTTAGTTTTAGTGTTTAATTACAAATGAAATGTCTAGTGAAATGTTTTAGTTTGTTTCCGTAAAACATTAAATGAGTTTGCGCTGTCTCCCCCAGTGTGGACGGCGACGCCAAACACTGTGTCATCTACAAGACGGATAAAGGCTACGGCTTCGCCGAGCCTTACAACCTGTACGGTTCCCTGAAGGACCTGGTGCTCCACTACAAGCAAGAGTCCCTGGTCCAACACAACGACCAGCTGAATGTAACCCTGGCCTACCCAGTCCTCACCCAGACCCAGCAGCAGCACCCCAGATGAAGGGCAGTGTGACACGACGACCCCCAACGGTGACCAGCATTTCTAAAGCATGGCAACAGCAACAAAAAAGCACACTACGTACCACAGTACCAGCTGCAGTAAAAACCCTGCTTGTAGACTGAAAACAACATAAGCACACAGTTATGATAGAAACTTTCAGACCATAGTTAGAAGAGCAAGAAGGAGCGAGAGTAGAGGGGAGAGAGTCGGGGAACTGGAGGTTAAAGATACTGCATGGAGCTCCGATTTTTTTTTTTTGCCTTGGCACCCACTTACCCTTCTAGGCGAAGGCCTGAGCTGTCATCCCCAGTAAGGACTTGGCTAACCTGGCTGCTCACCACACCGCACTTCACACCAACGAGATCTAAGAGATGGGGGGGGGCAATCCAGCTTTCAGATACATGGTCCTGGAAAGGCGGGGTGAAGTGGCTGGACAAACAGGTTACATTCTATTAAAAGAATCATAGAAAGAGCCTTGATTGACCACAAGCCTGTGTTGGGAAAGAGGGGAACTATATAGGGTGGGATGTTGGGGTAGGGAGAGGGGGGCATGACAGAAAGCTTTAGAAATATATATTTTAAAAAGTTTAATTTACTGGGCTCTCCTCCAGTTTGTTGTAAGATAAACATTCTTTATAAAAATAGACATGGTATATTTGTTGTATTGTGAATAGATAGATAAATATATATTCACAATAGATCAAATATATATATATATATTGATGAATGCAGTTTCTGAAGGGATTCAGGTTTCCCTTTCTGTTTAATCATGGGTAGTGGAGAAATCCCTGCAAGCTTGTTTCTTTTTTCAAAATGTTCTCTTCAAGTGCTTTCTTTTATACTGTAGCCTGTAGCCATGATGGACTAAGGTATTACTGTTAGTGTTCTTGAGATGTTCTCATTTCTATGCTAATATACTCACAGATCATCGACCTATCAGATCTTAACTCTCAGTACTGACTGGCTTAGTCTCTAGGAAGCCTATGCAGTGTTCTTTTTCCAAGCGCTTGCTTTTATGTCGCAGCGTCACTACTACTCACGGTACTTCCTCTTTTGAGCTTGACTGTTGTTTTTATTTGACACAAGCTTGATTCACCGAGCTGTAGAACGTTGTTGTACAAAATGAAAAAAAAAAATGGATTCTTGGAGAAGGCCGTTATATGATCCATATATCTACCGACAGTAACAGGCAGTGTGACTGTCAAACAGAAAGTATTGAATGGTTTTCTTTTCAACTGTGTCCCCCTGCAGGGGAAACTGCTGGAGGATTCATGGTATCCAGCTAAACGTGAGCCCAAATGAAGGATGTTTTTTCATGTAGCAAAAAAAGATTGGATCCTTTTTGACAGTAAGCTTGACCATGGAGGTCCGGGGGATTTTCCATAAGTACCATATGCATGAAAATCCTTCTTTTGTTTAGTACCTAGACAACCTGCTCTAGTACTTGTGCTGTTTTAAGTGCACACGTCTTGTGTACTAGACCTGTATAATGCACAAACAATAGTAAGTGACTAAGAATACATATAGATTTACAGACACACTCACTGTCGAGGTGAATCCCTCCGCAGGTACTGAGCAGTACTTTTGTTGTGCGGCTTAAAGGACTTCCTCTGCCGACTCTTCTATTTCTTTTGCATAGCACAGACCTTGTTCGAGCGAAGACACTTCAGCCAAATTTATAACGTTGATTCGTTACTAAAAGAAGCCTCATGTAATGAAACTGAAGATATTGAGGATTTTAAATGCGGTGGTGCTTTTAGATTTCTTGAGAAAGAGGAAACTTCCCAGAGAAAATGAGTTTTGCAATTCTTTTGTAGAATGTGCATAAAAATATCTGTCTCATAGTGGGCGCTCCTTTTGGGTAGTTTGTTCAGAGCAGATTTATTTTTCCCATGTTGGTTGTACAGATTAAGTATGATACGTGGATACTGCAACTGAATAGTCATGCTATTGGATTGGTTAGCTAGTTGGAGGAAATTTGGAGTAATTTGGTTTGTGTAATTGTCACATTTTAATTGGAAGTTGGAAAAAAAAAAAGCATTGCATTTTGGCGAGGGCATTTTGTGTTCAAAATGTATTTTTGGTACAAATATTAGGAGGAAAAATAATTATCTAAAGGAAAAATAGCTTGGTACTGTATAGTAGTGTTTTGCACAGTTCTTGGCCAGAAGAATAGCCTAGAATTAAACTCGAAGTGACAGTAATGGGGCGTCTTGAGAGGCCTATAAAAGAGTGATTCACAAAGTTAAGAAGTGCCTTAGCTCTTCTCTTGTCGTCGTTGGAGGAGCTTCTCTCCTATAGACCGTGCTAACCGCATACTGTATGCTTTGTTTAAAAAGTATTTGCCAATGATCTGATGTCAAACCACTGAAGAGAACTGGCAAATGCGCGTAGTTGTAGTCTTTCCTGTAGTGTCCGAGGTATGGAGATTGTGTTAGTTTAGTCATGCTTCTCTTTTGTTACATCATTTTTAATAAGGTTACAATTATATTTTTTTGTGACGGGCTATAGCTTGGTGCTCTTCAGTGAGTGAGGCAGTTTCCTTTGGGGTTTGTTGTATAGTTTATTGAATCACACCTAGAGTGGATAGAAATGTGAATACACAGTCGTAGCCCAAAACGTAGCGTTTTTCGTTTTAATAAGCCGAATCTCATTCAATAAGCTCTTAAGTGAATGCATGCAGTACTTCTCACGGTGTTTTCACGTCAATTCCCTGTGAATTCATATCCTGTTTACCCATCTACTGACTCATGTATTTACTCAGTCCATCGGACCAACATTTTGCAAATGCACTTTTCCTTAACGGAAAATTCCACCAAAAAGGATCTTTTGGTATTTGTTTTCTTAGTCCGTTGTTGATATAGGCCTACATTATTTTGCATGTCAGCAATCCAGTTTTCGAGATGGATGACTTTCAAAATGCAGAAATACAGCCAGTATGATGCATTTTGCTTATAATGCAAAATGCAGCATCATATGATGCAAAATGCAGCATACCGGTTGTATTTCTGTATTTTGAAAGTTATATATATATATATAGAAAACGTCAACAGTGGACTAAAACAAATATAGTTTTTGGGTGGAGTTTTTCTTTAATTGAGTCTCCAAAATTAGTTAATTCTAAACCACATTAGTGAAGCTCAGTAGGCCATGATAGTATTGTTTGTTTTATTAAGTGTCATGTCAGGGATGTTTTAATCGGACTTTCTTTGTGAAACAGAGTGTGGGGGGAAGAAACATTCAGTGTTCCCCCTACTCAATACATTTGGTGGAGGCTTCACGAACTCTGAAATTGTAAGCCGGTATTGGGGCAAGTAGGACTCATGTCCATTTATTGCTGTTTTTCATGATTTTAATTGTTTAACTGTTTATAAATCTGTGTTTGGTTTTGATTGTGCCAGGCCCACCCATTTCCCATTCGAAAATGGGTGACTCGTTTCAAACCAAATTTAAGGGAAGCTAGCTAATGTGCAATCGGCATATTTGGTCGGTCCTCAACGCTCCAACGGTATGGATGTAATCGCGTCACATTAACGTCACTTGCATTAACATGAATGATAACACATGTGCGGCGATAGTGTTTCGGCGGTCGTGGCCAATGAGATGACTAGGAGCAGGGTTAGCTTTGAGTTGTCCTTTATCCTGTTATCGTGAAACCACGTGTCATATCACCCTCCAAAATGTTCAGGTGAATTATCCAGGCCATTACTATTGCTTATCTTTGGTACAAAACACCTGTAAATAGTGGTGTCATATTTCTACCATATCAGTTACCGAATACAAGTAATTAGCATGTATTACGTTTGAATATTTAGGTTTGAAGCATATTTGAAAGAAATATATTGAAATATATCTTGACGTATTGTTTTGGGTTATATATTCTGATTTAATTATGCTGGAAATGGATCCGAAACCAGACCCTGACTAAATGAGCTTAGATGTGAACACGTCTATTGACAAGTGCCACAACAGCTTTGCATCAGTGGGCCAAGTCATTTCTTGTTTTCATGTTTAACGCCCTGATGTGTAAGTCATGAGCTAAGCTTTATCATTATCACCAGCAAGCGTTCCTTCCTTTTTGATCATGGTATTATTGGTTTTAATTGACCCGCAATTAATGATGAAGAGGAGGCAGGCTCATCTACGTTTAAAATGCAGCGCTGAATCTAGTTGTCCATGATGACATACTGATTGGCCAACCTTGGCCCCATTAACCGACTCACACGTTATGTGTCTCTGTCAAATTTGAGTAGAGATTTATCAATAGTCTTGACACAAGTGTCTTTCAGCAAAGCTCCGTTGTTGCTGCCCTACCAAGGACTGTGACGACGGAGTTGACCAATACTGGGACTAACTGGTGTCTAGACTACAGCCTGTATATTTTAAGATTATAAAATGTATTATCTGAGCAGAAAATAGATTCCTATACAGATATGCTTTGTCCATAGGGATGGGGAAAGCACTTTTTTTTTTTTTTTTAAATCATGGTGGCAAAATTACATGAAAATATATTCTCAGTTTGGAGATTCTGGTTGTTTTCTTTATATTGCGAGAGGAGGCAGTTTGAAAGTGATACCAGGGGAGTGTTTGAGGTATGAAAATAATGTATGATTCAAAAAGAGGGGGCATTTAATAATCGGATAAAAGTCCCCCAAATGCACTAGACAACACATGATACTTCATACCGGCCAAACATGTTGCCAACAAGTTAAGGAACAAATTTCAACAGTTCAGAAACACTCCTTCAGTGAATAACCAACCTTTGTAGATGGAACAATGATGTCATTGGAAAGTGTTCCTTTATGGTGCCTAGGGTTTGTTTTTAATTAGACTTTTTTTTTAAGCAAATTGATTTGTCTGTCCATGTGTGTGTTTTGTTTGTTTATCTTTGTTAATGATAACCTTACAGAATCTATAAAATAAGCTAGCTTGAATATTTTCCTTCATACAGAAAAGTACAAATGTTTACGATATCTAATTAACCAAATAGCAAGTATGCGTTTGAGAGTCAATCTGTCTGTCCCTAAAAGGGACTCCGATAGATTGATTTCATTTATTTTTTTCCTTTGTCATTTTAAACTTGAAAATGTTATGACTGCTTGTTCTTTTGTTTTGATAATTTTTGTACTTGTCAAACAGTGCTCCCTCTAAAAAAAAAAAAAAAAGAAGAAAAAAAAAAATTGTTACCGTCTTCTTCTGCTTAGAACAGAATAGACTAAATAATTTTTTGAATGGCCCCCGGGCAAAATGGTCTGCAATGGGCCCTCTTCCCTGAGTGGCTTAAAATTCTTGATCTCTGTTCCTTTACCTTCTGTACTGCCGACTACTTCATCTTAGACTGAGCCTTGTGTATTCACGACTGAATCTTAACTTTAGATAAAGGCTTAACTTCGCGTTTTTTTATGTCAATGGGAAATGTGCACGCAATTTTGAGTTGCACTTGCAGATCTCAGTTAGGATTCGGCCGTAGATTGCACCCTAGATGATTTGGGAGGCTTTAGTTTTCAGGCTTTTCAAGTTTGAAAGAGAGGGAGGTGCACACTACTTGGTGAAAAATGTATGTCTACAGTTTTGGGTTGAGTCGACTATTAACTTAATTTGGAAATGTGTGAAAGTGAAGGGGCATGTATTTCGATTTTGCACTAAGTCATTTTCGTCTCACTACACTCTAAGATAAAGACGTTCTGTGACTTGCTCTCTGTCATTCAAAACATTATTTGTTCAGTCTTATTTGTAAAATGGGTTGACTCAATTTAAAAGTATGCTTTCATTTACTTGTAAAAGTTTATCTAATCTCTGTAACCCTTCAATCAGGGTTGGGTAGTAACGGATTACATGTAACGGGCATTACGTAATTCAATTACAAATATATGAAGTAGGCCTAACGATCAGCCCGGATTACATTTAAGAAAAAATTGTAATCTGATTAGTTACATTATTAAAAACATCTGATTTACATTTGGGATTACTTCATCTAATATCAAGAGAAAAAAAGGATACAACTTTTGTCAGCACACATTTAGCACACCCTCAAGACTTCTCCCATGCTCTCAAATATGCTATTGTTCTGCTGATTGCCCATCAAGGGTGGATGGCTTCTTTTGTATTCAAACAGGTTTAGTGACTAGGTAAGTCTTCCAAAAGATTTACACCTAGCCTTCTGGTCAATCAGACAGTCGTCTGGACTCAACAGAGCTCCTGCTTACTGCTTTGTAGCAGTGCACTTTCACTCTAGCTCTCTCCTGTGGCTTTGTGTTCTCCTAGCAGGAGAGAGAAATGCTCTCTGATAGCTCTCTGGGCAATAAACAAAAAGCACAGTCTTAAAAGCAACCACTGTTGTTACTCTAGAAGATAAAGAGGGTCCCAGCTTTCTGTTGGTTTACTTTTAATGATCAACTCTTAATATTGAACAAAGGGCACTCACATCGGCCATTCAATTCCAAGGTGATTGCATAGGCCTACTCATTATTATTCATGAATTTACTGATTAATAAGCAATTACACAGGTATAATTAGTCTATATATTAGAATGTAGATTTAGCAACTAGCTAATCACTTCATCAGGTGTTGAATGAGCACCAAATGATTTAGCCTAAAGTGCCCAAAAATGATGTAGACAAATGTAATCTCTATTGAACAAAAACAAAATGGGAAGATTTTAAAGAACCCTATTGTGACAGTAAACTAATAACAATTGCCTAATTGTCAAACTCAAAATTCATAACAATGACTGGTTTAGATTGCACATTAAAATATCTGGAATCGTGCATTCCTGCTTGGACATGTTAGATTAAACAAATGTATTTCTTGAATCATACTAGTACACCTCCTTTTAATGAAGCATTTTGAATGACTATAAGTTAATTGGGCTACGCGTTCTCTCTATTGCGTGACCCTGCAACAACATTTTGGTGAGACCAAATCATGGGTGGGTGCCCCAACTAAAAACTTTAGTATGGAGTCTTGTGACTCTGCTCTAATACATTTGAATAAAGAACTTGTGAATTTGGGGACTATAAATGAATAATTTAGCAGACGCTTTTATCCGAAGAGACTTAGTCATGCGTGCATACATTTCATGTATGGGTGGTCCCGGGAATTGAACCCACTTCCCTGGCGTTACAAGCGCCATGCTCTACCAACTAGGTGCACAAAATATATATACATCTGGGTGTCATTTATTTTATTTTTACTTTAAGTAATCTGATTGCTCAAAATGAGTCATGTAATCTGATTACTGATCATTTTTCATGTAACTGTAATCCATAACTGATTAAATTGTTTTAAGTAATCTGGCCAACACTGCCTTCTATGTAGATTTCATCCTAAGTGTCTGTGTATGTGATCATGTGACTGTCATTAGAATGCAGGTCAGGTACAGTACATTTTGACAAACCTTTCTTTGGAGAAAACAAAGTACAGTATGATATGATTCTTATTGTTCTGAGATGTGGTGTGAAGTTTTTCCCTTTTTCAAAACGGTGACTGGAAATTAACGGGACAGTCTGATAAAGCTACTCTACACCAAAGTGCAATTGAACTCAGAGGGAGCACTGTCAGTGAACCAGTGGGAGTCTACTCTACTGGTTGTAATGTGCACAATCCTTATGTACGTAAAATGATTATTCTCTCTTCTTTCCCCAATCTGTCTTAATTCAGATGCAACATTTTATTTCTTGTGTTTTCTGTGTACAGCTTGCTTTGGAGTTGTTTGTCTCAAACAGGTACTCTTACTTCTGTACTGTTATTTCCTTAGGTTGATGAAATGATTCAAAAAAATCTATAAAAGATGTAAGAAAAAGAAAGAAAAGGTCTTGTGTATTTTGTCAGTAAGTTTCAGTTAAACCTGTGACAAGAATAAATGGGAAGAATTCAGAGAGTGGGAGCCTTTCCTACTCTGAGGATAGTTTGGCCCAATTCCTTCTTGAATTCCTGTCAGTTGAAGGCTACGGTAGACTTGCTGTGGCTGACGTGTGACGCAGTTGGTATTGAATTTAAACCACAGGAGGGTGCCATTTTCTGGATGAATTTCAATATGTGTGGGCCTACACACACATTAAGGGTTAGAATCAATCAAACCTGTACTGGCTGCATTTTAACCAAATTTCAGAAGAATCACTTTGCTCATGTTCAACGAAAAGCATATTTGTTATTACTATGTGTTCACTTGGGGTGGGGGGGTGGACTCAGTTTGGGTTACATTGAAACATGCATTTTTCCTGAGGTTTTAAGTAGACGATTCCATAAGGAGTTTGCAAGAGAGCAGAGAGACGGACCGAGGAAACAATCGATCCTTAGAGGAGAACCGACTGTACAGAAAAGTAGTCCAGTCATAAACAGTCATTAACAGTCACAGGATCATCATAAAGTCATCCTACTGTCCTGTTTGTCTGCACTGAAAATTATGCGACAGCCCTAAAGGATCCGATGACACTAGGTTAATCATTCACAGTAAATGAGTCTGTTTTTATGCTGTGGTGTGCATTGCCCATGAGGCCATGACTCTTGAGTAAGAGCAGTCAGGTGGTACGAGGAACAGTAGCAGGGTTTCTATTTATGAAGGGGGAACTTCCAAGATCTTTGAGCGAAGACCACACTGACTCACCAGTGGCACTTCTGGTTTGAAGTTAGTTTTAATTCTGCCACTACCAACATGTTGACATGAACCTCATATTTCCTCATTCTGATTTAGAAGTCATTTTTCAGGCAATGTGAGAAACTTGCTTCCTAAAGGACACTTAGTTCATTGCAAGACGTCCGTGCTCCACACAGTCAATAATTGACCAAAAAAAGTGTGTAGGCACTTAAAGCTATAGAAGACCGCAGTAATGTAACAGGCCGATTTGGAAAGAGTGAGTTGTAACTGGTTTAATCCATGGATCCGACAGGCCCAGCAGAGTAGTGCTCTTGCCTCTGCATCACAGGATCAAACCCCTGTTACAGCTCACTTTCCACATCAATCTGTTACAGTATTGTAGCAATATAAAGCTTGCCTCGATGTGAATATTTAGAACAATATATACAGTTGAAGTCAGACGTTTACATACACCTTAGCCAAATACATTTAAACTCAGTTTTTCACAATTCCTGACATTTAATCCTAGTAAAGATTCCCTGTCTTGGGTCAGTTAGGATCACCACTTTATTTTAAGAATGTGAAATGTCAGAATAATAGTAGAGATAATTATTTATTTCAGCTTTTATTTATTTCATCACATTCCTAGTGGGTCAGAAGTTTACATACACTCAATTAGTATTTGGTAACATTGCCTTTAAATTGTTTAACCTGGGTCAAACGTTTCGGGTAGCCTTCCACAAGCTTCCCACAATAAGTTGGGTGAATTTTGGCCCATTCCTCCTGACAGAGCTGGTGTAACTGGAGTCAGGTTTGTAGGCCTCCTTGCTACTTCACGCTTTTCAGTTCTGCCCACAAATTTTCTATAGGATTGAGGTCAGGGCTTTGTGATGGCCACTCCAATACCTTGACTTTGTTGTCCTTAAGCCATTTTTCTACAACTTTGGAAGTATGCTTGGGGTCATTGTCCATTTGGAAGGCCCATTTGCGACCAAGCTTTAACTTCCTGACTGATGTCTTGAGATGTTGCTTCAATATATCCACATCATTTTCCTTCCTCATGATGCCATCTATTTTGTGAAGTGCACCAGTCCCTCCTGCAGCAAGCACCCCCACAACATGATGCTGCCACCCCTGTGCTTCACGGTTGGGATGGTGTTCTTCGGCTTGCAAGCCTCCCCCTGGTCATTATGGCCAAACAGTTCTATTTTTGTTTCATCAGACCAGAGGAAATTTCTCCCAAAAGTACGAACTTTGTCCCCATGTGCAGTTGCAAACTGTAGCCTGGCTTTTTTATGGCGGTTTTGGAGCAGTGGCTTCTTCCTTGCTGAGCGGCCTTTCAGGTTATGTCGATATTTTACTGTGGATATAGATACTTTTGTACCTGTTTCCTCCAGCATCTTCACAAGGTCCTTTGCTGTTGTTCTGGGATTTATCTGCATTTTTCGCACCAAAGTGCGTTCATATCTAGGATGCGTCTCCTTCCTGAGTGGTATGACGGCTGCATTGTCCCATGGTGTTTTATACTTGCGTACTATTGTTTGTACAGATGAACGTGGTACCTTCAGGCGTTTGGAAATTGCTCCCAAGAATGAACCAGACTTGTGGAGGTCTACAATTATATATATTTTTTACTTGTAATAATCATGTACATGTAAGAGCCTTTAATGTATTATAAGGCTTATAAAATGTTTGGTCTATGCATCAACTTGCTCAGAATGTTAGGTATAAATAGTAGGCTATAAAAAGTACGGTATAAATATTTAGTCAAGATAACTATGATATTATTATAATACATTATTAACAGTTAAGTTATGCTCGTTTTACAATACAGTAATGAATCTCTATAAACAGTAATAATAGTTGGATGAAACAAAGCTACAAAAATATCTCCAGGTGAATAACAACTCGTGACAACGTAAGCATTTTAAAGATCATTCCAACTCGTGATGTGGTACAATGTTACTAGTCTCTCTAGATATCTGTGTTGTCTACCTTTTTCAAATAGTCCCGATAGGGTCTTTTTATCCGGGCTACAATGTTACGCCCCCGGTGTTTTTTAAAGCACTACTTTGCCAGTGCTTAGTGACGTTGTTAGTGGTCATATGACTTAGAACCAATCACATAATCGAAAATCTCTTTAACAAGGAAGAGGGCAAGCAATGCAATTTGAATCACTTGAGATATTTGCTAGTTTAAGGGGGTGACGGCAGAGTTTGTCACCTTATGCTGAAGGAAAGATGAAGGGTATTATTCTGTTCACACTTTTGACCATCTGGTCAAATGTAGATTGTACGCCGTGCTCATATTCACCATCGCAGTGGTGTACTTCTGTGGACTCAGCCATCGAATGTGGGGTAAGATAAATTCACGAGTTTCTTCTCGGGATTAAATGGATACAATGTTTTGGTAACACTGCATGAAAACGATCATTTTGATTACATGGATGGTCAATCCTTGCATCCATAGCTATGACTATGCCACATCCGTCAGCTTTTTTTCAACTTCTGATTGCAGCTTTAATAGAGAATAACTGAGAGTGAGAAACGTGTGGTGAATCTTTTTGTACATGAAAAATTATATAAAAATATAACATCAACACCCATCAACTTTTTCTCTTCCATAGGTCCTGATTGACATATCATATCTAGACCCAATTTAGGCCTACTAGACATTCAACCAAACTCACTCTGTGTGTGTATTGCTTTACTGTAAAGTTGTTTGACTTTTCTTGTTGCAGGTTCTGAAGCAGTGCCTGGAAGCCAATGCCACCAAGCCCAACGCTCAGGTGCAGACCGTGCAGGTGGAGCTGTATTTTGAGAGTCTGTGCCCAGGATGCCGGTTATTCCTTACCTCACAGCTCCTTCCCACATGGACCATGTTGCAGGACATCATGAGTGTCACACTGGTGCCCTACGGAAATGCACACGTACGTCTTATACAGTAGGCTAGAAATTATGACGCTCCTCTCGTGTATTATGATCCTATATTGGATGTGGCTTAGAAAACATAGTTAGCAGTGAATGGAGTTGAGGAATTCTGTGTTTAGTTGAAATAATTTTCGTTTGTCTCACTACAGGAATCTTTTGATGGGAAACAGTATCAGTTCACCTGCCAGCACGGTGAGCAGGAGTGTCTTGGCAACATGATCGAGGTGAGATTTTGATAACACTTTGTTTTACAGCCCACTGTTTACCAGGTAGTTACTTGTAAATGACTTATTACAATTACTAGAATGATCTAATTATTGCATTGGTTTCTCTGAGATTCATTGACTCAAGCTTCACTTTGTAAGCTGAATTATTTGACGCAAGTACCGGGAAGTATCCATTGTCACCACATAGCTTCCTAGTTAATAGCAGGTAAGTACCAGCTTAAACCGGGCTGTAACATGAAGCGTTACAGGAAGAAAAGTGACATTGTTTTACGCTTTTTTTTATATCTTCCCCTTTCTCTCCAGACCTGCATATTGAATGCTACAGGAAGCCAAGCATTCCAGATCATCTACTGCATGGAGGCCGCCGCTGATGCAGTTAAAGCGGGAGAGAAGGTGAGTGACACATTAACTCTTACCTTCTTTCTCTCAACACAAGACCATGAAAAGACCATGCCTCAAACAATATACGGCACCCCCTATTTTCATTCAAACGCTCCTGAGAAATGCGAACAAAGAGGCTGAAATTACCTCCCAAAATGTATGATACAGAATCCCTTTTTATGCTTAGTGATTAATGATCTGTTCTGCTCACATGTGGTAGTGTAAGGGTATGGCTGGAGGGCAAGATAAGATATGACCAGATGGCATTGTAAATAAGAGGATACTTGGAAATATTGACAATGATAATGTTCTGACCACCTGTCCCCTTGACAGTGTGTGGAACTCTTTGACCCGAACACCAAGTGGGACAGCATCATGACCTGTGTGAAGGGAGACCAGGGGAATCAGCTGATGCATCAGAACGCGGTGAAGACTGGTGCCTTGAAGCCAGCCCACAACTATGTGCCTTGGATTGTCATAAATGGGGTTAGTTCACTGAGGCGAAATATTTTTGTTGTATGTGTCATAAAATTTACTGTATTGCTAACTGCTTCTAGTAAAGACAGTCACATTCGACAAAGTTTATTGCCTCGATTGTTTTATCCGGAATCTTCTTTCAGGAGCACACCGATGACCTTCAGGACAAAGCAATGTCTTCACTCTTCACTCTGGTCTGTAGCATGTGGAAGGTAAGTTTTGGCGAACAAAATTATCATTCCAGTTTTAACAGTGTTATGTCCTATCCATCTTGTCCATTCTTCCTTCCTTGTTTCTATACAGTGTATTCAGAAAGTATTCAGACCCCTTCCCTTTTCCAACTTTTTTACTCACAATACCCCATAACGACAAAGCGAAAACAGGTTTTTAGAAACGATTAAAAACTGTAATACCTTATTTACATACAGTTAAAGTCGGACGTTTACTTAGGTTGTAGTCATTAAAACTGGTTTTTCAACCACTCCACAAATGTCTTGTTAACAAACCTATAGTTTTGGCAAATCGGTTAGGACATCTACTTTGTGCATGACACAAGTAATTTTTCCAACAATTGTTTACAGACAGATTATTTCACTTATAATTCACTGTATCACAATTCCAGCGGGTCAGAAGTTTACATGCACTAAGTTGACTGTGCCTTTAAACAGCTTGGAAAATTCCAGGAAATTATGTAATGGCTTTAGAAGCTTCTGATAGGCTAATTGACATCATTTGAGTCAATTGGAGGTGTACCGCCATAAAAAAGCCAGACTACGGTTTGCAACTGCACATGGGAACAAAGATCATACTTTTTGGAGAAATGTCCTCTGGTCTGATGAAACAAAAATAGAACTGTTTGGCCATAATGACCATTGTTATGTTTGGAGGAAAAATGGGGAGGCTTGCAAGCCCGAAGAACACCATCCCAACCATGAAGCACGGGGGTGGCAGCATCATGTTGTGGGGGTGCTTTGCTGCAGGAGGGACTGGTGCACTTCATAAAATAGATGGCATTATGAGGAAGGAAAATTATGTGGATATATTGAAGCAACATCTCAAGACATCAGTCAGGAAGTTAAAGCTTGGTTGCAAATGGGTCTTCCAAATGGACAATGACCCCAAGCATACTTCCAAAGTTGTGGCAAAATGGCTTAAGGACAACAAAGTCAAGGTATTGGAGTGGCCATCACAAAGCCCTGACCTCAACCCTATATAAAATTTGTGGGCAGAACTGAAAAAGCATGTGCGAGCAAGGAGGCTTACAAACCTGACTCAGTTACACCAGCTCTGTCAGGAGGAATGGGCCAAAATTCCCCCAAATTATTGTGAGAAGCTTGTGGAAGGCTACTCGAAACGTTTGACTCAAGTTAAACAATTTATAGGCAATGCTACCAAATACAAATTGAGGGTATGTAAACTTCTGACCTACTGGGAATGTGAGGAAAGAAATACAAGCTGAAATAAATGATTCTCTCTACTATTATTCTGACATTTCACATTCTTAAAATAAAGTGGTGATCCTAACTGACCTAAGACAGGGAATTCTTACTAGGATTAAATATAAGGAATTGTCAAAAACTGAGCTTAAATGTATTTGGCTAAGGTGTATGTAAACTTCAGACTTCAACTGTAAGTATTCAGACCCTTTGCCATGAGACTCAAAATTGAGCTTAGGTGCATCCTGTTTCCATTGATCATCCTTGAGATGTTTCTACAACTTGATTGGAGTCCACCTGTGGTAAATTCAGTTGATTGGACATGATTTGGAAAGGCACACACCTGTCTATATAAGGTCCCACAGTTGACAGTGCATGTCAGAGCAAAATGAATTGTCTGTAGAGCTCCGAGACAGGATTGTGTTGAGGCACAGATCTGGGGAAGGGTACCAGAACATTCCTGCAGCATTTGAAGGTCCCCAAGAACACAGTGGCCTCCATCATTCTTAAATGGAAGAAGTTTGGAACCACCAAGACTCTTCCTAGAGCTGGCTGCCTGGTCAAACTGAGCAATCGGGGGAGAAGGGCCTTGGTCAAGGAGGTGACCAAGAACCTGATGGTCACTCTGACAGAGCTCCAGAGTTCCTCTGTGGAGATGGGAAAACCTTTCGGAAGGATAACCATCTTAGCAGCACACCAATCAGGCCTTTATGGTCAGAAGCCACTCTTCAGTAAAAGGCAAATGACATCCCACTTGGAGTTTGCCAAAAGGCACCTAAAGGACTCTGACCATGAGAAACAAGATTCTCTGGTCTGATGAAACCAAGCTGGAACATTTGGCCTGAATGCGAAGCGTCACGTCTGGAAGAAACCTGGCACCATCCCTATGATGAAGTATGGTGGTGGCAGCATTATTCTGTGGGGTTGTTTTTCAGCGGCAGGGACTGGGAGACTAGACAACATCGAGGGAAAGACTGTTGGAAAAGCATTCCAGGTGAAGCTGGTTGAGAGAATGCCAAGAGTGTGCAAATTTGTCATGAAGGCAAAGGGTGGCTACTTTGAACATTTGTTTACAACTTTTTTGGTTACTACATGATTCCATATTTGTTATTTCATTGTTGTGATGTCTTCACTATTATTCTACAATGTTGAAAAAGTAACAATAAAGAACAACCCTGGAATGAGTAGTTCTGTCCAAACTTTTGACTGGTACCGTATGCAAATGTAATATTTCAGTTTTTTATATTTTATACATTTGCAAAAATTGCTAAAAACTGTTTTGGATTTGTCATTATGGGGTATTATGTGTAGATTGATAAGGGAAAATAATCCATTTTAGAATAAGGCTGTAACGTAACAAAATGTGGGAAAAGTCAAGAGTTCTGAATACTTTCCCGAATGCACTGTACGTAGTTTTCCTGTGTACTGAAACCACTGACTAAGCTCAAGTGATTAGAATGAGTATAGACTAGCCTTTGCAGATACTGTACTAAAAATAGGTAATTCAGTCACCCTTTGAAGTTGGAATTTGTTGACGGCCTTTCTCCACTAGAGTGTGCTGTGAGGAAAAAGAAAGATAAGCGCGCCCATCCTTTGATTTCTGAAGTATACTCTGTCATACTATCCTTTAGGGGCCCAAGCCTGAAGCCTGCGGTGCAGCTCGGATGAAGCGACACAGAAGTTACTGCCATGACGAGTGAAAAATCGACTTATTACCATACCGCCATATGCCTTTTTGTGTTCAACTTCAATGACCAAATAGGGATGGTAAATCTGAACTTTTTGACACACTATCAATAATGTTTTAACCTGGTTTGACTGTCAGTATAACAGTTCTTAAGATAATCAAGAAAATGGACGTCTTGTCTTGGCTATCTATTTTTATAAAGGGATGAAATTAAAACAAACTATTTTAAAAGAACTGTCTTCACTTAATCTGCATTTTATGTTGAATGTCATGGGTGTTTAGCCTATTAGAATAGATGTTTCATTTTTGACAAGCGCTGTGGTATAATGGAGATGAATACCTCTTTGAGTGAGGGCTCTTTACAGTAGAAAGGCTTTGACGTGGTTGTCATGGTTCTGCATAGCCTCAGTCTTGCCTAGGGGAGACAGCAGTCAAACCAGTGATAACAAGCCTCTTCCCAGGTGGTTTAATAGCACTGCCTGTGCTGCATTTAGTAGTGTTAAAGAGCCATGTTCTTCTATATAATGCTGATTACAATATAATGCTGTCCTTCAAGATAATTTGGTTTGTCTATTGGAGCACAATTTAAAAAAAATATATACCGGTAAGAAAGAAAAATGCAAGCTTAGATTGAAAGTATTATGGGTACAAGATTTCAGGCTTTTTGATTATTCTTCGATTGTTAGGTGGGGTTCCCACAAAATGATTTGACCGTTAGGAAAGGCACCTACGTACAAAGTCTCTAGGTCAAACAGGGCAGCGTATATGAGGGTTTAAGTGAGACTACTTATAACAGAACCACTTATAGGCCAATCAGTGTCAATCTTTTGACATATTTCCTAACGCTGAACAAATTTGCCTCAAGGACCCATAAAGTCCGTCAGGATAGATTTTCCTCCATCTTGGAATTTTTGGAAAATCTTTGAAAAACTTCTCCAAATGTTTGTTAGGCCCATGGTGCATCTCTTGGTTTGTGCATCTCTTAGTTTGAGAAACGCTAAGGGATTAGTTAAGGGATGACTGAGTTATTGATAAATCAGGAAATCAGATTTTACATGTCAATTTAAACATTTTGTTAATACACTTCACAATGGCCTATCATCTTGAAACTCTGTAGGGTCATTAGACATTACCCTGATGAACCATTTTAAGTTTGGCATTTATCTTTAAGAAAAAGGATACCACAGTATTAACAATTTACATTTTGACTATGTAACGCTAATGCTTAAAATAATCCATAAAAAATCTTATTCAAATAGACTAAAAGTCAGATTCACTCCAAATGTGTTATTTGGACTGACTAATCACAATAGTCCAAAGAGTTTGAGAAAATAATATTCATGCATTCAAAGATGGCCACACTTTACCAGTAGATGCATATTAGGACATATGCTACAATATGCTAAAAATACTTCAAAAATCATCTTCTCATGAACCATAGGACCAAATGACACCAATTTGGAATGTAGGCCCATTTTAATGGCGTAACTTAGATTGAGAAAAGCTAAGGGATTGGTCAAAAGATGTCTGAGTTATTGACAAGTCAAACATCAGATTTGACCTGTTCAAGAATGAATAGCGTACTCACAGGCCTTACACACTGATCTAAAGCTGGAGATGCTTGTGTTGCATAGGACCTACCACGTTTTAGATGGATGCACCATTTTTATTGAGCCATTTGGTTGTCTAAAACAAACAACCTTTACACAATATGGATTATGATCCCTAGTAGATCAGTGACACAACTGAAGTCTGGACTTCTGCTTACTCATTGTCTTTCTAATCAAAGCAGACATATGACCTTTGTTCATTTCCCATGCATTGTGTTTCTGGTGTGTTTTATGAAAGACATACCTTTCTATGCCTAGCCTACAATTATGTCAAAACAGTTCAATGTTGGTCTATTTATGGATTTCATTTGTCAAGTATTTTTCATCGTACAAATTATTTGATGTGTTAACGTACATTTGTTTTGAGAAATCCGACTTTGCGATTCAGCTGTTTTTTGTTGTTGCGCAGCATTGGCGAGTATGATGTCCTCAAACTCCTCCCTGTTACGCGTTTGACACTTAACCAGCTTGGCAAGGGCAGGTAGGCCTAGTCAGAGGACCTGATGAAAGAAACTAACATAACAGCCTATATAAGAATGGATAGCAGCAGTCTTCGATAGTACTGCAGAATATATATATATATACGATATTGAACCTTTTATATTGCCGTAGTGGACCAGTTAAATTGGATTAACGTCGTTTGGAATAAGAATCATGATTCCTCAATCGAGCAGAGAATTTCTCTTCAAGATTGCTGGTTATTGGAAGCCGCTTTTCAAAGGCAGGTTTCTAATTGTAACCAATACTGTGAGCTGTGGGTGTATGCTTGCCGCCGGCGACATCATTCAGCAAACCAGAGAGAAACGGAGGGTCCCCGAGAAGGCACGTGACTGGACGCGAACAGGTAAGGTCCACGACAGCAGCCGATAGGGAGCCCAATACCCACCTTTTATGAAATAAGTTCTGAAGCGAAATGAACCATGTGCTAGTGGCAAGAGAGCCAATCATAGTCATAAAGTAGCTTAATCAAAATGCAAAGCATACACAATGAACCTCAACTATAATATGCAAAACCATAGGGTTGCTTTATGTTTATATGATTTTTGCTTATTATTATGTTTTCCAACATCCTATACAGTAGTTATGGGTTTTACTAACTACAAAGCACGTGCTTCATTTAGCTGTGTTACTGCTGCCCTCTGCAGGTTGCATGTTTGCAGTGGGATGCTCAATGGGGCCCTTCATGCACTACTGGTACCAGTGGCTGGACAAGTTTTTTCTCGGCAACGCTTTACCCGCTGTCACCAAGAAAGTCCTCACTGATCAGCTGATTGCATCACCGACCATGGGAGCATGGTATTTCATTGGTGAGATATTGACGTCTTTTTTCAAGAAGTCAGCATTTCAGTATACTGAAATCAATGTGTACTTTGACTGTTTGCAGAGAACCGGAATTGTCAGGGGGAAAAAAATACAAAAAGTGTTTTTATTTATGTATTTCTTCTTTATTGTCCCTTTCTTTCTCCAGGTATGGGAAAGATGGAGGGCCACAGTCTATCTCAGGGGTTAGAGGAATTCAAAGAAAAGTTCTGGGAGTTCTACAAGGTTAGTGGAACAATTTGGCTAAGAGTATGAGGAACAGTTTGATTAAGAAACCCAAGCATATTGTACTGAATCTTGCTGTCCCCGGTTGATGCTCCTAGTTCTCAGGGTTTGTTTGTGCTCCTTTTCATTCAAGGCGGACTGGTGTGTTTGGCCCGCGGCACAGATGATCAACTTCTACTTCTTGCCTCCTAAGTTCCGTGTCCTCTATGTCAATGGCATCACCCTGGGGTGGGACACCTACCTCTCCTACCTCAAACACCGTAAGAGCTGCTCTGACGCCATTTTGTTTTGGTCTATTCAACATCACACCGCCAATGACTCAGATGTTCCTTAACAGTAATAGTATCGTCTCTGCTGTTCCAGGAGACAACGTTGAAGGAAGCACTGGAGATATCACTGAGTTGAATGAGCCAGAACTGGAAGTGTCAGGGCCAGCAACCGTAGAGTTGAAAGAGAAGCTCTAACATTGGATTGGTGTCATTGGGAGCATCGCCGGATTTGAATTCGATGTCAACGTCACTGACCATGACCATGGCAACATTCCTTATCATGCCTTAAAAGCACTACCTATTTCAACAGTTGTATACTAAACTACGGTGAAAAATGTTGCGCCCACACAATGCATACCACATGTACTGAATAGTGCATGCATTTCCACTATAGCCTAAAGCGTTGTCTGGTTGTTGTATTTAGTGTCTAGTTAATTAGTTTACGAAGGCAGTATCCAGTCATCATCTCAGTTGCTAATCTACCAACCTATTAATGAGAGTGAAACTTGTTTCAGGCGTGCCAAAGTTAACTTTTCATACTATAATGTGATCTATGTTGTTTACCCAGTCAAACCTGTTGAAGTAATGACTGATGTGCAGAAAGTTACACATTTCATTCTTGTGTAATAGGCATAGGCTAATGTATGTCTAGTAGGTGACATGAATTACTCCCCTTGCGTTATTTAAAAATCCTATATTTTATTTATAGGAATAGCTTTTTCAAGCATCGTAAAAGAGTTATAAAATCTTGATGATCCTTTATTTCAATTATGTCTTTTACTTTCAACCGATTTCTTTACTGGTATGGTTTGAATGTATTAATATCGAATATAATTTAGAATATGTCTGTAGGTTTCTTAAATTTATATTGAAGTTGAATCAATGCCTTATAATACAGTGTCAATGAATCAATCAATCCAATACTGTAGCTGCAACTGATCAAAGATAATGTTGATCTCCAAACAAAAGGTATGTTTATAATTGCATTGTAACAACAAACTCCAGGGCCCAGATTCACAAACATTTCTTAAGAACAAATTTCTTAACTTCCATTTTTTCCTTAACTATAGACTTATGTAGAAAGTTAAGCAAAGTTGCTATTCCTCAAAAAGGTTATTGGAAATGTTATTGCGTTATTTCTTATGTTTCTCCTTAAGCACGAAGTTAAGAAGAAATTTGATTCTTGTAAATAAAGTTATTGGATTTGTTCTTGGAAATGTTCTTAATTCCAAGATGGCTAAACCCTTGTCTAAAACTCAGGGCAGTGAGAGAATATGCTAATGAAAGCGGTTGAACACGTAGCCCTTTTCTGCAGTCATTGGACAAATTGCCCTCTAGGGGCCTCGTGGAATGTTTTAATATTTTTTATAATTATTTCAAATGTATTTAAAAAACTGGTGTTTCTATGTCAAACGGATTTGTTCCGTTTCAGTCATCTGTCATGTATATTAAGTGTAATATTGGGATGCAAACTCCAAATGAAATACATTTGAACTCTATATCTGACATGATACAGGTGTCGTCTTTTGTTTAAGTCCATAACCATGTGTGTGAGGTGTATACCTTTGTTTCAAATTAGATTTGTTTAAGACTACCAAGAAACAGTCTGTGTGACCCAGATTTAACCCACTGCTAAAGAATGTGCAAAGCTGTCATCAAGGCGAAGGGTGGCTACTTTGAAGTATCTTAAATATCAAATATATTTTGTTGTTTAACACTTTTTTGGTTACTACATGATTCCATGTATGTTATTTCATTGTTTTGATGTCTTCACTATTATTCTACAATGTAGAAAATAGTAAAAATAAAGAAAAACCTGGAAAGAGTAGGTGTGTCCAAACTTTTGACTCGTAGTGTGTATATATATATATATTTATATATATATATATATATATATATTATAACAGTGTCTCCCGACCCCTCCTGTCTCAGCCTCCAAAGCATACATTTGAGAAAAAACAGTATAACCGTTTAAAAAATGCTTGCTATTTCCTCATAGAGGATGATGTCATCCTTCTGAGGATGAGCTGGCCAATCGGTCGTCTACTCAGAATGAGTATTTTTTATGACCGTATACACCCACACCATTGTGTTGTTGGGGTACGCCTACACCATTCCAACACAGAAAAGCAGCTTTTTAACATATTTAGGGTGGCTTGGGGTTAAACGCCCCCTGCCTACCAGGGTTAAACGCCCCTGCCTACCAGGGTTAAACGCCCCCTGCCTACCAGGGTTAAACGCCCCCTGCCTACCAGGGTTAAACGCCTCCTGCCTGTAATTCGCACAAAAATCACTTTTTGTCACCACATTTTTTCAATACTTTCCCTGGCTGCCACTTCTCTTGCTCAATGAAAAATGTAATCTGTCTCATCGAAACTTTTTAAGTCACTCCAACAAAATGATTTTGAGGTAGATTCAGTATGTTCTTTTGAGTAAATTTGGGGCAAATCTCAAAATGCCCCAGGGCAATCCAATGCAAGTCAATGGTACCTATATTAACATTTTCATGTCCAAATAATCTACAAGTAACTTCATTGAGTTACACAATCAATTTTGAGATTACTTTAGGATGGCTTGAACAGGAAGCGTGAAAATTAAAAGAGGGACCTAGTGAGATGTGCTTTAATTAAAATAAGGTACCCAGACTTTAGCTTTTAAGTCAATTACAATTTTTTTTTAAAATAAAATGTATATCACTAATCTTAATTTTGCCCCATAGAGGGGGGTTTCAGTTTTTATTGAACAACAAAATGATTAATTCTGCCCTCTTTTTTCGCTTATGTTTTTTCTGCCTAAGGATAGCCAGTATGCACATATCTAAATCTTGCCAAACGTGGCTTTTTTGTTCTCAGAGAAAATAGGTTTTCCTTAAGGGTGGAGTTGCACCCTAATTACCATTTTTTGGAAGGAAAACTATTTCACTCATATTGTAATTAATTATATTTCATAGAAAACTGGAAACACTGGACAGTTACTGTACACACCGTGTATTGCAAACGTTTTACCTGCATGAAGAAAATGTTCTATACTCAAGATGCCATTCTTTTCCAGACTCTTTAGAAGGCCTCAAAGTGTAGCACATTATGCTACTACACATAACCTGAGCTACCTACTGGCATAGGCATAGCCTACCTTGCAGGCAGACATGGTGATTTTTAACATTGGCGAGGGTCATTTTAGCTTTTTCGGAACAAACCACTTTTTATTGCAGTATTGGAAGCCTTTCAAAGTCAAATTCAGATGGGGTCAACATAGTTCATCTGCTCAGTGGATAATCAGTGGATAATATCATGTGACGTATGAATTCTAAACCTCCCAGGCCTGCCAAACTAGTAGGTCTAGCTGAGGATTGTGGAGATAGACAAGTATCTATTTCAAACCAGCATCTCTATTCTGATCTCTTGTTCTGCAGTTGAACTGGAATGCTCCCTGAACTCTTCCCTTTGTACACTTCAAATCCGATTATTGGCCACATCACAGGTTGACATGCATATTTCGAGCTATGAATCATCTTTTTGTGAAGGAAAGTGAACGAACACAGAAGGGTTGAAATGGAGTGCAAGAGGCCAGTTCGGGCCAATGTCTTTATGGAAATTATAAAAGATCTATGACGTCATGGTACTCAAATCATTTCTGTGGGACTGTTTCACAGCTTGGCTCATCGTGTAGGACCTGTGGTAAGTATGAAGAAAGACTCTTCATCAAGGTTTTTCAGTTTAACACAACAGAGATTCCCATTGGATTGTTATACCTTTATATGACATCTACTGTGACAGTTCAACGTCGAGTTTTGATTTATATTTGGTTGAGTTGTCAACTAATGTGAATTCAACAAAACATTTTTGCAAATCCAATCAGTGATCCATGTTGATTCAACTTCATCACATAGATTTATTTTGTTGAAATTACATGAAAACAATGTTCATTCAACCAGTTTTTGCCCAGTGGACTATTACAAGACTGCATGGTTTTAGTCCAATTACTATGGAATATAGACAATTAGCACTTGTTGTACACTGTGTGTAAACACTGGAGTGATGTATGATTGTTAATAAAATTGTTCATAGACCAATTCTGTATACTGCGTCCATGTGTATAGGCTGTAAGTACATTGAAATTAAGTTGTTTTCAAGTCGTTGAAACAATGACCCAAAAAAGAAGTATTTTCAACTTTCACTTTCAACCAAAACCGAACGTAGACGGACATCTTTGCATAGTCATCTGTTCCGCGACATGAAATATACATATTTTCAACGACTTGAGAAAAATGTATTTTCAATGACCTGAAAAAGTTGTCTTTTCAACTTTCAACCAAAACCGAACTTAGATTTGACGGCGGGCATAGTCATTTTTTCCACAACATTTTGTTAGGTGGGTAGGAGGAAATGATGTCATACTGAGTGCTATAGACGAGTTAAAATAAAATGTGCGTACTGTACTAAGATCAAAACGTCATTGAGGATGGAAATGTGTTTATGTTTATCTCTATAGTGAAATAATATACAGTTCACTGAGTGTACAAAACATTAGAAACACCTTCCTAATAATGAGGTGCATCCGATTTTGCCCTCAGAACAGCCTCAATTCGTCGGGGCATGGACTCTACAAGGTGTCGAAGTGTTCCACAGGGACGCTGGCCCATGTTGGCTCCAATGCTTCCCACAGTTGTGTCAAGTTTGCTGGATGTCCTTTGGGTGGTGGACTATTTTTCACACGCACAGGAAACTGTTGAGCATTAAAAACTCAGCAGTGTTGCAGTTCTTGACTCAAACCGGTGCACTTAGCACCTACTACCATACACTGTTCAAAGGCACTTAAATCTTTTGTCTTGCCCATTCACTCTCTGAATGGCACACATACGCAATCCATATCTCAATTGTCTTAAGGCTTAAGAATTGAAGTGGATTTAACAAGTGACATCATTAAGAGATCATAGCTTTCCCCTGGATTCACCTGGTCAGCCTATGTCATGGAAAGAGCAGGTGTTTTGTAATGTTTTGTACATTCAGTGTATATTCACTTTAATACGATTTATCTTGTACAAAAGTACAACATTTCAGGTATTTCAGGTATTTTATGGCAATGTATTCAGTGGTCTTATAAATATACCAATAGTGAGTGTATTAGCATAGATAGCTCTCCTGCTATTGTTGTTATTGTTTATGGCAAGGTACCACTCTGTCATAGATGGAAAATGAAGTCATGGGACTGAAAGGGGTTTTGTTTGCTTCAACCCTCTGAAGCTTTATTAAGAGATGGCCTGAAAGACAGACCTAGTTTCAAAACAATGACCTGGAAAATTGTGCTAAAGGTGATACAGTCCCAGGAACAGCCTGATGACTCACACTAATGGTACTTTCAAGACAACTGGGAACTCTGAAAAAAACCTGAGATCAAATCATGACGTCAGTGATCGTCAGGTTGAAAAGTTGGAGCTCCAGTTGGATGACCGTTCAACATTTTTTTCTTAGTCAGAGCTCGTTTTTTCAGAGTTCCCAGTTGACGTGAACTCACTGGTCAGAAGTTGGAGATTTCCCTGTTCCTTGTTCCGAGTACCCAGTTGTTTTAAACGCGGCATGTATTCTTCCCCTGCTGTCAGTGGGCGTTCCATAACAAGGAGTCTGGGTGGTTGCAGCCTGGTCTCATAGACAAGACATAAACATAATAAATGTAAATTCGGTACATTCAAATTAGTATGATATGTCACGTTTGGTATGGTTACATAAGACAGTAGGTTACTTAAGGCAAAAACGAAAGGAGTGTGGTTGGTCAGACAACTTTAGCATTTTAGCTAATTAGCAACTTAGCATGTAAGCTAACCCTTCCCCTAACCCTAACCCTAACTGTAACCCTTTCAGTTAACCCTAACCTTAACCATTTAACCTAACTCCTAACCTTAACCCTAACCTTAACCATAACCCAGAGTTTCCCAAACAGTCCTCGGGACCCCAAGGAGTGCACATTTTTGTTTTTGCCCTAGCACTACACAGCTGATTAAAATAATCAACTAATCATCAAGCTTTGATAATTTGAATCAGCTGTGTAGTGTTAGGGCAAAAAACAAAACATGCACCCCTTGGGGTCCTAACCCCTCCTAGCCTAGCTAATGTTAGCCAGCTAGCTAACGTTAGCATTAGCCAAATAGTCACCTAGCTATTGTTAGCCACACCAAATTGGAATTCGTAACATATCATGCTTTTTACAAATTCGTAACATATTTGGTTTTGCAAATTCGTAACATATCATAAGAATTGTAATTCATAACATATCATACGCAATGGAGGGACTGTGAATTTACATACAGAATAATACTACATACTCTGAGACCAGGTTGGCAGGTTGGCAGGTAGCCAGGCAAGGAACAGAGCCCATTTCCAAGAAACAGAGCTTAGATGGCTTTGAAGATTTGAAGATTTCATCACATTTCCAACATTTTCATGAAAACACCAAAGTCTTTGTAGACCAATTTAGAGTTTATTATCTACTGTTGTCATCGTTCTCCCAGTCTTCAAATTAAGTACAACATACAGACATTTATTGTCTTGTGTTTGATTCTATAGATTTGTTAGGTTTATTTCCAAATAGCGGAGTAAAGGAATACATTTGGTGTGAAGGTATTTTGGTATATAAAACATTGTTATGTTGTGGCACCGTTTGAAAATGGAAAACTGTTTTATTAAGAGATTCCATTTTAGTTTCTTAGATGGTCATATTTTACATTGAGGCAATGTATATTAAATGTTGCCATTGTGATGCAGGCATATTGATCTTGACGGGTGGACAAACACCAAACAACCCAATTATTTTTTATCAACAGTCAGATATAAGTTTTGTCCACAGAGTCACAATCTCAGGCCTTAGGTGACCACTGCTAGTGTTCTAACATGTTTTTCACTCCCATCCAGGGCCAGTGGGAAAATGCTTTACCTGCATGAAGAAAATTCAGAGGAGGCCTCCATGGAACCCATGCTCAAGCCTGACTTCACCTGTAATGTCAAATACCTCTTCTCTGGGAGGCTGCAACTCCCCCTTCTGTCCCGCTGACACTCCACCCAAGACGTCAGAAAGAGCGCAGAACAAGCACAGCCCGTCTCCAAGTCCTCCTCACTCGGCCTCCAGTTCACTAGGAGCCTGGAAACCATCACCAGGGCTCTCTAGTAAGCGAAATGTTTTTTAGCTCGTGGGCCCAATTCCAAACCAATTTATACCTCTTTCCTAATAGGTCTTTGTTAGTCTGGTTGTTTGTTTGGAATGCTGGGGCTTCCCAACCCTCCCTGTGGTGTGGTGCAGAGTGAGTGGGAAAGGTAGCAGACGAAAGGGGGCTATATTTAGACTTTTAGATCCTCTCAGTTGGAGTAGGGCTTTCTATATCTTTCGTGTCATGCTTGACTCAACCTAAAATAAATTACAATATTTTAATACTTTGAAATAGTAAAATGGTCCTAATACAAGTCCTTGCTGACTCCCGATAGCATATTATTGGATGGAATATGCACATGAAAGAGCCCTACTGAATAATTAAGGACATTGCTTGGCTCTGTTGAAGGTCTGTTATGAACAAGCTATAGAGTTATCAACTTCATTCTTGACATGTCTTCCTCATTAATTGGAACGCCATTTGCCCAATAATGATCTATGACAGCTCTGCAACGGCAACTACAGAAATTAAATGTAAATTACAGGGCCGGTTCCAGGCATAAGCGTCATAAGTGGTCACTTAGGGCCCCGGGCCACTAGGGGGCCCCCAAAATAAAAATTATAATAATACACAGTATACAGTATACAAAACATTAAAAACACTCAGCATTGACAACAGTGCCTCACAGTCTTTATATGCTTCTCACTGTGGCCGTATTGTCTGGCGAGACGGCCATGTGCTTGCATGTTAAGTTGCGAGTGCAGTGCCAGGGGAATTGAAGTGACTGGGTTGGTAGCCACGATACACTCTCAAACTAGTATATAGTTCAATGGAATCGAAAACAAAACTTTATCAATCCTGTTAATGTCAAACCTTTAGAACTGGGCGTTAAGAGTGTAGTCCTCAACAGTTGGCACTGTGCACTTCTCTTAACTGTATGGATTGTGTCTATTTATAGCCTTTATGTTGACCTAACTGCTGAGCTCTCCAGTCATCGCCCTTATGCTTGTTCTCATGGGAAGCATTACAAGACAAAAATAAAAATATGCCATCATGCATGTCATGCTAATTTCCCTGTATATGGTCAGGCCATTTTGGTCTGGTTAGCACTGAAAAACAGTCACCCCTGGCCCCCTGTGTTTAAAGGGATAGTTTGCCCAAATATAACATTTTCATTATATTTTCTTGGAAGTAGTCCAGGGGCCAGGGGTGATGCTTTCACTGGCTAATATTAGCTTTCATTATCCTCCCCCAAAATTTTGTTAATTTGCACCCACTTTAGCATTGTCTGAATTGCAAGTCTAAATCAATTTCAGCTAAAAAAAACTGTCCTTTTAACGCAACAAAAGCATTTAAATTGAGCTGTGTTCAATATATTTTCTTAAAAAGAACCTTGGTGATCTGTTGAAGGCTAATTTGAAATCGTACTCTTATTTAAGAAATAACTGGAACAGCAGGTTTGTTCAGACATTTAATGATTTGCCCTGAGACGGTTGTTTGTGGCTGTTAGAAAGTTGTGTGTCAGTCTCTCTTAAAGGGGTCGAGTAGCTCTTTTCACCGCCGTCCCATTGTTAAGGATTGGGGTTCTTTAATAAGGACACTCTTTGACAGTTGAGAGAGAGAGAACCAAAAGAGCCTGTTTTAAAAGGCAACACTGTCTTAGCCTCTACCCGGCTGGCTGTCATAGGTTCCTCCTGCGTCAGATGCTCTGTCTCCTAGGTTATTCTGGGGAGCGCGGTGCTCAGCTGCAAGTCGTAAGATCGCAGGAAAACCTTTTCTCTTTTCCTCCTGATAAACAAAGCCCCTCAGGGAAGTGAGTCCCCTAGTCTCAGATAGAGAGCCATCGTGACAGGGCCCATGCTCTTTATAATTTTATCTACCCTGCCTTTTTATAGTCGCGGGCCCTTCATGTGACTTTTCCTGGTAGACTTTGTGAGTATGTGAAAGGCAAAATTGATTTTTTTGGACGTCACAATAGCACCGGGACTTAGACCAGAGTAATGTTAAGTTGAGCAGGGTTAATGTTTATACTCAGAGAAATTGAGAGAGGAAGTTATTATGGAGCATAGTTTGAAGTGGACCAGTGCTATGCTCTGGCAAGGGGAGGGGGTGATCTGTCATGCCTCTCGTTCACTGTAAATCAGACTCCATATTTAGTCGGGAGGGAGGGAGGGAGGGAGGGAGGGAAGGCCTAGCAGTTATGTAAACAAAAGCCTGGGCAGGCAGGGGAGGGATTGCACTGCACTAATGTTTGAGTCCATTAACCACGACTATGATCTTTGGAGAGAGACAGGGCTGTTTTCAAATAAAGGACAGGGTCAGATAGAGCGCTGTCTAGCTTTTTCAGGTGCTCTTATCAGAGCACTTTCTAGGGTCAGTTTTAGTTGTATCCCTGACTAATGGAGAGATAAATCCAGGTTTACTGGCCTCTGCACTAACCTGACCAGTCAGTTTTGTGAGAGGAGGATTGGAACAGCCAAGCTTCAAGGTTGATCAGATTCACCAGGACAGCATAGCCAAGCCAGGACATTTACATTTTTTACATTTTAGTCATTTAGCAGACATTCTTATCCAGAATGACTTACAGGAGCAATTTGTGTTAAGTACTTTGCTCAAGGGCACGTTGACAGATTTTTCACTGAGTCGGCTCAGGGATTTGAACCAGTGACCTTTCGGTTACTGGCCCAACGCTTAGTCTCTAGGCTACCTGCCACCCCCAGGACAAAGGGACAGAGGGAACCAGGATCAAACAACTGAGTGAAAACGGCCGACGCCATGAGTGAAGCGTGCTCTGAGAGCTCTGAGGAGGAGCGCTCCGAAGAACAGTCTGAGGAGGTGCCGGTCAGCAGGCTTCCGGTCATCCAACTCAAGCCCAGATCACCAGGCACATCTCCCAAGATGTCCCCCCGTGACTCCCCGCGTGGGTCACCCCGAAACTCCCCGCTGCTCTTCAGGAAGCTGCTTATGAACCGGAGCATTAGTCTACAGAGGCGCTTCACTCTGGCCCACACTCCCAGGTAGAGACCTCCTTGTGTTCCATGCCTGTTTTATCTGAGCTCGGGGTCCCTCAGGGTTGTGTGACGACCCTGTTGTGTTCAGAGAACAAACCTTCAAAGGTGGTAGAAGAAAAGTCTCCGAGACACTTTCTGAAGGTGATTTGAAGTTTAAGTCAGCAGTGAGGGTTTTTTATACTGCAGCTAGCAATGACTTTTGAAAGTACTGGCTTGTGCTGTGCTTGAATGAATGCCTTTACTGTGGATGAGCAGAATTTCTTCTGGCCTGAGGTGGTCTAACTTAGATGGAGCCTTGTTTCTTTGTTGTGTTTTGCACATAGTAACTGTCCATTTGAAAAACAATATTATGGATTCTTAAAGTTAGAGGAGCTTTTATGAAATGGTTTTACAAGGTCCTCTTCATGAACTAGAGTTGTTGTAATAACAGATTTACACTCAATATTATGGAATATAAAGGCTTTGTTCTCTGGATTTTGCTTGTTTAATTTTTTTAATCTCATCCCCTCTTTAATCTGCACACGTGTCTTTGTTTTTCTTGTGGACTAACAAAACAAATTAGATTAGGTGTCCATGATATTCTTAAAGTAGGGTTTGTGAGTGGCGCATCAGTCTAAGGCACTGCATCTCAGTACTAGAGACGTCACTACAGACCCTGGTTTGATTCCAGGCTGTGTCACAACCGGCCGTGATTGGTCGTCCCAAAGGGCGGTTCACAATTGGCCCAGCGTCGTCCGGGTTAGGGTTTGGCAGGGGTACGCTGTCATTGTAAATAAGAATTTGCCTAGTTAAATAAAGGTTAAAAAAAAAATCCCAAGTAATGTGAATTTAGTCTGTTTTTGGTTGGTCTGCCAAATGCTGATTCATTGGGTGCTCTGCTGAGGTGAATTTCTTTGGGCCAATTATGTAAATGTGCATTAAGTCTACAACATACTATGTACATTTACTGAAGATTTGTTACAATTGTGTGGCTACAGAGTTTTATTTGTAGTTCAATATACAGTCCTTGAACATGGGCTCACTGATGACAAACTTACAATATTTCATTTTTATTAGTATTTGGCAGTTATTAAGGCAGTTATTTACAATTTCAAATATTATACGACATTACATTTCACAACACTTTACCCAACACATTGTGTTCCCTCAGGCCACTACTCTACTACCACATATTTACAGTACAAATGCGTGTGTGTCTGTACCTGTGGGTGTCTCTTCACAGTCCCCGCTGTTCCAAAAGGTGTATTTTATCAGTTTTTTTTAAATCTGATTTTACTGCTTGTATCAGTTACCTGATGTGGAATAGAGTTCCATGTAGCCATGGATCTATATAGTACTGTGCGCTTCCCATAGTCTGTTCTTGACTTGGGGACTGTGAAGAGACCTTTGGTGGCAGGTCTTGTGGGGTATGCATGAGTGTCTGAGCTGTGTGCTAGTAGTTTAAACAGAAACCTCGGTGCATTCAGCCTGTCAACACTTTTTACAAAACAAGTAGTGAGGAAGTCAATCTCTCCTCCAATAACTTGGTTAGGCCTAAGTTTAAGACTCTCTTTGAAGTTGAGTCATACAGTATACTCATGTTCTTCTGCATTGTCAAATACAAATGTGTTTCTTGACCAGGTGGCTTTTTGTCATATGCGGTTGTTTGTCACCTTTTCTGCTCGGATACTAGAAAGCAACGTGATGCGTGGCGTCCCCTGAAAAGGCAGAGCCATGCTCATTCTAGTAGTATTTAATGAGGACAGCTGCCTGATAGGGACGCTTGTCAAGCCCTTCTCTGACTAAGCCTATTGATAGGATTCGTTTAATGACCCTGTTACGCCATTCCCACTAGTCATAATCCATGATATTGATGCAAATCAAATATTTACTGTGTTTGTGTTGATGAGACGAAGCAGCCGGGCTGATTAAGGAGCACTTGTACTTAATTGCGTTGGAGCAAAATAAATATTTTGTTGGGTAGGACAGTTTTTTCAAACAGCAAAATACTCACTGGGTTTTTTCTCATGTGTTTGTGACTGTGTCTGTCTAAGAGGGATGGGTGTTTCCAGTTTATACACCATGTGCTGCATGTGCAAAGTGCAGTTCAGGAGAATGGAGAAAATTGCACTCATCAGCATCACACCCACCCTCACAAGAAGTAAAAAGTAAACACACAGGACTGTTAAGAGGTGTCTCTGAATTGCTGTAGGCAAGGTAACGTTTCAGCAACCATGGAAAAACGTAAAAACCCTGAGACTGTTGACATGGTACAAAACCTTGTCACCCAACTATGTGGAGGTTAGCCTCGAATTTGCTAATAAATAAACATATTTTTTTTTTTTTACATCTTCATTACATTTTATTGGTGGGATCATTATGCTCAGGCATTTAAACATTACTCCTAATGATCCTGCCTGTGAATGTGAGATATAAAAAAAGAAAGGCACTCCGTCTTTATGGTTTATCTCTGATCTGTCCATCTCATGGAAATTTGGTCTGTTTAAAACTATAATTAGAAAGAGGGTCCGTCCTGTAGGGACGGAGCCTTGTAAAGGGCCTGAGCCCCTGAGAATGTACAGTGCCCCTAACAACTAGAACGAAACAAACTGTTGGAGATGAGTTATAGCAGGATGGCTGGGAAAGGGAATGAATTAAACAAACTAGCAGTCTGTTGGAAAAACGTACAGACAGGCGGCTTAAGTTTATCAGGGCAGGAGACGATAAATGTTTTAGTTTGAGGGAAATGTTGGAGACCATGTTGGAGGAAACCACAGTGGTTCCTTCCGGTGTAATGTGATGTTTTGTTGTCAAGCATTGTGTTTTATGTTGATTGCCTTAGAAAAACGGCTGGACTGACAAATGCACTCCCTAATAAAAGTCAGTCACAGTAAAAAAAAAAAAAATATTCTGAGCTATGAACGATGGTTTTTAGTTGATTGTTAGTTAAATACCTTTGACTGGGTCAAAGTCAGGTGAGGCATCCTTTTTTCATGGCATTGATGCTTGTTTCGTTAGCAACACAATTCAATCATCTGCTACTGTATGTTGTTTAGTCCTGTTGTTTGTCTGGTCTTGAGGATTGTTAAGTGCTGTCCGGCGTTAACAGGCGTAAAGTATCAAGTCCTGACCCCAACGGCATTCACTTTCAAGTGCCTCCAGGTGGTTCAACTCTCCTGCAGTTGCTTTACCCTCTGTATGACACTCAACAGACATGACATGGCGCAAAAAAAACACATCCTTGTCCTTTTACACTGCTTGTGCTCAGGTTAATCCTTTGTTTTGGGGGTATGGTTTTCATTCTCTACGTCACCAGACAGTTGTCTTGAACACAACAGTAACCTGTTTAGAGTAAAGAAAAGGCTCTGGGTCTGGTTTTACAAGGCTTTGCAAAAATTACTTTGCATAGTGTTCCGGTTATAAACAACATAAGGGCAACGTTTGAATCACGTTATGGATGAAAATCGTCACTTGCTTTTCGAAACTGGACATACAATGAAACAATGTAATGCCTCTAATTTCCACCAGAGGCTGCTATATTAGGTATTGTAGATGTTGCCCACCCATGTCTTAGTCACTCTGGAGCCTCATGCAACATACCGTACTACATACCTGCCCTCCTTTGCTGCAAACCAACTGCAGGAGACATTTGTTTCATGGAAAAAGGATCTGACTGCTGCAGAGGAAGCAGGGCCATCAACAATATGAGTCTGTTTTCATGTGAATGACTTGAGGACTCACAAACAAGGGCGCGTTCAAGGACAAAAGTATGTGGACACCCCTTCAAATTAGTGGATTTGGCAATTTCAGTCACACCCGTTGCTGACAGGTGTATAATATCGAGCACACAGTCATGCAATCTCCATTGACAAACATTGCCAGTAGAATGGCCTTACTGAAGAGCTCAGTGACTTTCAACGTGGCACTGTCATAGGATGCCACCTTTCCAACAAGTCAGTTCGTCAAATTTCGGCTCTGCTAGAGCTGCCCGGTCAACTGTAATTGCTGTTATTGTGAAGTGGAAGCGTCTAGGAGCAACAACGGCTCAGTTGCAACACTCACTACCGAGTTCCAAACTGCCTCTGGAAGAAACGTCAGCACAAGAACTGTTTGTCAGGAGCTTCATGAAATGGGTTTCCATGGCCAAGCAGCCGCACACAAGCCTAAGATCACTATGCGCAATGCCAAGCATTGGCTAGAGTGATGTAAAGCTCACTGCCATTGGACTTTGGAGCAGTGGAAACGCGTTCTCTGCAGTGATGAATCAAGCTCCACCATCTGGCAGTCCGACGGACAAATCTGAGTTTGGCGGATGCCAGGAGAACGCTACCTGCCCGAATGCATTGTGGCAACTGTAACGTTTGATGGAGGAGGAATAATGGTCTGGGGCTGTTTTTCATGATTCGGGCAAGGCCCCTTAGTTCCAGTGAAGGGAAATCTTAACACTACAGCATACAATGGCATTCTAAACAATTCTGTGCTTCCAACTTTGTGGCAACAGTTTAGGGAAGGCCCTTTGCTTTTTCAGCATGACAACCGGTTCCCTTTCAATTGCTACCATGGTTATGCACATGCTTTTCATGTTTCTTCTGTAAGAAACATTTCTATTTAACCCTATCCATATAGGCCAATTCCCACTAGTGGGAATGGTTAAACAAGCACCATTCGCCAGAGTAGCCTGTTCTCAGACAGTGCACAGAGAATAAACACATGCGCAGAAGCTTTGGAACTAGTGCACGTAAAAAAAGGTCAGGGAATAGTCGGATCCGCAGCCACTCCATAGTTTAAGCACTCAGACAGAACTCCATGTCCATGACACCTCCCCCTCCCATTATCAATTGGATTTTTTTTGTTTAAACACAGTTTTATTGAGCTACCGGGGTGAGTTGCCGCTGCCTCATTTGGAAGCAGGTCAGCCCTATGAGTGCGGCTTGTAGCGGAGCTATAGGGAACTAGACGAGGCATCCGTAGCGGACCGCAATAGAACCTTGCATCTGGGTTTAGAAAATACCCCTCTCCTCCTGCCTTCCCCTTCTCTAGCATAGTCCCGGTAGGCTTCAGCAGTACAACCCGGCTCCTAGCACCATTCAGACTGCTCCAACTTCTCATCTTATGACCCTCTCTCGATCTTTTCTTTCCTCTCTCTTTCTCTATCACTCTCTCTCGGCAGAGTTAGTGTTGTTGTATGTTGTTCCACGGCGGAGTAAGTGTTGTTGTTTCTTGTTCCAGGCCAGAGTTTAGTCCCAGCCGTTTCAGAAGAGAAGAGAAGAGAGTCTGATATAGACAGTTGAGGGGCCACACACTCCTGGGAGCATCTTTGGGATTATTTTCTCTCTGTCTCTCTTGATTTTTATAAAGTTCTTCAAGCATTTATTTGAACGAAGAAAGAAGCAGCTCCTGGGCTCTAGAACAGCCCAGTATTTGTTTTAAGGCGACTTTTGGACCCTATTTGGAGGACTCTCGCACCCCTCCGCCTGTCAGTCCTCTGGCTATTGGGAAGATTGAGTTTGCTGTTTACCTATTTAGGAATGCGAGGAGTAAAAGTGAAAAGTTGATCTCGGCTTCTTGCTGGTAGGCGGAACGGAAAACAAGCAGGGAATTAGCTCCAGACCTGCGCTGATAGCTGATATGAGACACAATTTAATTTGATTTGATTTGGCCCGTCGGTAAACTCATATGCTTTCTGAGATGGGCTCCTAACAGGCATCATTCTGCTTTTTTAGGTGTGTTTACACAGAGTTAGTTGAACTTTATCAGTAAAAAAGAAATAAATAGGACATATCCCCGCTGCAGGGACCAGATCCTGTAGAACTTTGGTGGCTCAGCTGGGCTTTCTGCTTTTCAATGAAGGCACTACTTTATTCTTCTCAGGAATTACATGGACACAAACCAGCCCTAACGTTTGCATGAAAACCTGTTATTGAAAGTGCAGAACTTGAATTAATCTCTCGTGTGTCTCTGCTAGATGCAGTAGCTGTTTTGTTTGTTCTGCTTTTGTGGACTGATTGTTCTCACAAGGTGTACCATGTTTAGTTTGTAACTGAACAGTACCCATAGACATTGGACATTCACATTCAACCCAGACAGGCCACATCAATGTTGCAGTCCATTCTGTTCATCCCCTGTCATCTGAAGGCTGTTGCATCTCTGAATTCCACCTGTACCTTTGGCTCTTTGAAGTAGCCGGCCCAATGATGAACAAAGACTCTCGCTTCCCCAGGAAGGCTGTGCATAGCAACCCCTCCTCTCGAAGGCACTCATGCATTGGGTATGTACAGTCCTGTGGTGTAAGCTGTTTGTTGTGATGAGTTACTTGCTGACTCAACTGTACTGTGTGTGTGTACTGTACAAATACTAGGACTGGAAATTGCCAGGGACCTCAAGATACGATATTACCACAATACTTAGGTGCCGATACGATATGTATTGCGATTCTCACAATTCTCTCGATTCTATTATGTATTGCGATTCGATACTACGATTTGATGTTCCAAACATATTGCTCACTATATGTCTGCTGCAGAGAGATAAGAGAGAGCCATGAAAAAATGAGTTTTGATCAATCATGGAAATAAAACAGATTGTCTTACCATTTTAAAAAAGAAGATGGAGAACAACCTATAGGTTTAGCGCAGGTACAGACGATTGCGCTCTTAGAAAAAAAGGTGCTATCTAGAACCTAAAAAGGGTTCTTCGGCTGTCCCCATAGGAGAACCCTTTGAAGAACCCTATTTGGTTCCAGGTAGAACACTTTTTGGTTCCATTCAGGACCCTTTCCACAGTGGGTTCTACCTGGAACCAAAAATACTTCTCCTATGGGGACAGCTCAATAACTATTTTGGAAGCCTTTTCTGTAGCGCTAGCTAACGCTACCTAGTAACAAAACAACATTTTACAAATCGTAAAAGAATTATATCGCAATATGTAACTGTATCATCACCAACAAATACTGGACTGTATGTTCTCTGTTCTAAGTTGTTTTTCATATTCATTACACATGACAAATTATTACATTTGTCTCCCTGTATCCAGAAAGACCTAATTAATCACCATTAAATAAGGATAATGATCATGAATTGATCCTTAATAAGGATGTTTTATGTGTTGCCTCTTTTTACCTGCTGTTGGTGATACAAAATGGTTTCTCATGTAGTGGATAATAAACTTTCATAAGGTTATCACCGAGGAATATTACTGAGAAGTAGACTCCCATCAAAATCCTTGTATCTTCTAACAACCAGCGTTTCACTGCTGTGCAGAAGTGCTATCCTCAACAGTTCTACCATATTGTACTTGTTTGCGTTTGGTTTCAGTCGTATCACTTTGTGCTCATCTGCCTTTCAGGGAAGTTGTGAGATGCCACAGGATTGTTATTTATAGTAACATACTCAGCATTTTAGTTGGTGCTAAAACACCCTCAAGTAGGTCACAAGAGAAGCCTATGTTGAAGCCAAAGATCTGTAATTTGGTGGTGTTGCTATTCTTTGTTCAGTTTCAGCAGTTTTTCTGTGGTATGTTTTCAATGTTTTTATGGAGTATTTTGGAGTGTTGGGCATTTTGTTATGTTCTAGGGCATTTTGTGATGGCACTGTAGTTTGGCTGTGGTGCGTTTTGCAGTTTCACTATGGTGCATTTTGTAGTTTGGCTGTGGTGCGTTTTGTTGTTTTCGCTGTGGTGCGTTTTGTTGTTTTCGCTGTGGTGCGTTTTGTAGTTTCACTATGGTGCGTTTTGTAGTTTGGCTGTGGTGCTTTTTGTTGTTCTGGGTGTCCCACCCTGAGGGCGCCGGGACCGGGGTATCGATGGCACAGCCAGTGTCCATTGATGTCTTTCCTTGGGGGGCGATGGGCCGCAGCCAAGAAGAGTCACGATGATCAGACACGCCATGATCCCATATGAGGATAGACCCCTTCAGCACACACACACACACACACACACGCGCACCATGAGGGTTGGCCCTAGTGTCACACTAAAATATTCAGAAGTCAGTATACAGTAGTTACCCTTGTCAAATCCCCAAGTTTTTCCAAGAAAATATATTGATACTGGTTTATTAACAAAATAATATAAAATAATTAAACGCCAAAGTTGAATTGGCATATAGCCTAATCCATTATTCCAAAATGCTCATTTTCACTCCTCTACCACGAGTTAAATAAATGAGCGATGTGAAAATATGATGGGGCAGCTTTAGTAACTCTGTCTTTTGATCTCAGTCCCATTTGCCTCCAAGCAGTCCTCCAGCTGTGATTACGGCACAATCATATGAGCAGATCAAAGACAGAGATCTAGCGCACAAACAGAACAGAACACTCGCCCATAATATGACCAGATTAGTATCGCCACATGTCTCGCCACAACCCGTTCCAAAGCGGAGTACATGTAGGGATTAGGGAAGTCTAAATTGGTGTCATAGGAAACATTTTAATCTACAAAGATTCTCGTAGTCTGTGACAGAGTTTTACAACAGAGTTAAAAGAGAGTTATTCCGCAACAATACATGGTGTTCTTTTATAGTTGTTCATGAGAAGAGCTATTATTCATGGTTCTATTTCACTATTTAATAGTGTTGTTCATGAGAATAACTATTATTCATGGTTCTATTTCACTATTTAATAGTGTTGTTCATGAGAATAACTATTATTCATGGCTCTATTTCACTATGTAATAGTGTTGTTCATGAGAATAACTATTATTCATGGTTCTATTTCACTATGTAATAGTGTTGTTCATGAGAATAACTATTATTCATGGTTCTATTTCACTATGTAATAGTGTTGTTCATGAGAATAACTATTATTCATGGCTCTATTTCACTATGTAATAGTGTTGTTCATGAGAATAACTATTATTCATGGCTTTATTTCACTATGTAATAGTGTTGTTCATGAGAATAACTATTATTCATGGTTCTATTTCACTATGTAATAGTGTTGTTCATGAGAATAACTATTATTCATGGCTCTATTTCACAATTTAATAGTGTTGTTCATGAGAATAACTATTATTCATGGTTCTATTTCACTATGTAATAGTGTTGTTCATGAGAATAACTATTATTCATGGCTCTATTTCACTATGTAATAGTGTTGTTCATGAGAATAACTATTATTCATGGCTCTATTTCACTATGTAATAGTGTTGTTCATGAGAATAACTATTATTCATGGCTCTATTTCACTATGTAATAGTGTTGTTCATGAGAATAACTATTATTCATGGTAAATCAGTCATGCATATCGATTAGAGAGTTATAGTGTATATGTTCAGGGAAAGCGCTATATAGGGTGACTTAAGACGGGTTGGTTTATCCTTTGTTTTGCCTGCCGCTGGAGCCTGCCTCTCTCTGCCCTGCATGTCATAGTAGAATTCTGATGGCTTCAGAAATCTTTAGGTCCCCAATAGTGACAATCCCTCTGAACACACAGACATGAGCGCGCACGCACACACACACGTTCTCCCCGGAGCCGAAACAAAGCAGCCTGTTATATTCTAGATGTGTTCCCAAGCCATCACAATAGAAGCTCATAAGCTTGTTCTGGTAGTACCAGGCCACCATTCATCTCTGTAACATTTGGTATCAGGACACCATTACAACTTGGAGACATCACTGGCATCGTTTTTCTAGCAGAGATGGGTGGGATTCACTGCAGTTCGATACCATTCAAGTCAACTAATAATACATTGATGGTACATTGACGAGGTGCATTGGAATAGACAGTTATTCGTTCTGGTCCGAAAGGAATGTTTGGATTCCTAATGATGAATTTCCTTAGTACATTCTGTGTTCTACGTCTATGGGCTAGGCCTAAGGGCCGTAGTCCTCTAGAGGAGAAGGGCTACAGACCAGGGCTGGGCAAGTTAGTAGTAGAATGATCTGTTCTGCTCTTTCTGCCTAGTTTTAGCAAGGATCTGAATAGGGACTGTATCTATGGGGGACAGGAGTGAGTGAGTGAGTGAGTGAGTGAGTGAGTGAGTGGCGAGCGAACGAACGAGTGAGACACACTGATAGTCAAAGGACAGAGAGTGTCAGTATGAGAAACACTCATGCCAGTAAAGCCCTTTGAATTGAATTGAAACACCCACATAGAAGAAGGGGAGATAGAGAGAAGGGGTGATAGAGAAAGAGCGAGGGAGGGAGGGGTGCCAATAAGAGATATCTAGAGTGTCAAGCGAGGTAACGCAATTACAGGACAACAGTGTCAGTGTCCACAGGGCCCCAAAATAGCCCCCAGCCCAGAATAGTCGATAAGCGCTGCTGTGGCTGGGCACTGTCCATGTGCGTCAATGCTCTGCTCCATATTTTCAGCATGACTGATTCCCCCAAAGCACATTGATCCAGTCCAGCGTGGCTGTTGCCTGGCCTGGGCCAACTCTGGCTGTCACCGCGCTTCCAAGCCTCCCTGTTTACCTCCCTATTGTCCAGACCCAGAGCACATCAATGATCCACAATTAAACCAGACCCGGTCTGGGCCTGTCATTAAGACATTGTGGCAAATGTCTTTCAGTTTATATTTACACCGTGTTGACTGAGAATTGGTTGTTTACAGGCAACCAGTTTAATTGTTTTGGGTCATATTTTGAATATGATAGTGTGATTGGTTACAACTCATTTAGAGCATTTAGTAAATTGCCTTCAACGGATACGATTTGTAATGTTTAAGGAGGATTTTTGTCCTGATAGGTGTCAGAGGGACCAAGCATCTAATGCCTTGCTTTGTAGTGTTCTAACAAGGTATTAACTCTGAGTCTGATCTGTTCAGTCCTGACCTGACCTCTGTGTTGAAGCCTGTTCTGTTCTCTCACATGGCATGTGGTTGTTGCCGTGGGTGTTGTGGAAGTATCAGGGCGCCAGGACTTGTTGCGGCCACTAGAGGGAGGAAGTGCCTAGCTTTTGCATGGAGACTGGCTGAGCAAAGGGACAGTGGTTGGGGAACAAACTGTGAGGATTATTCGTTTTGTTATCAAGCACTCATCAAATCAAATCAACGTTTATTGGTCACGTAGCCAGATTTGCAGATGTTATCGCAGGTGCAGAAAAATACTTGCTCCGACAGTGCAGTAATACAAAGCAACATATACTGTATATATTTTTAAAACAATACACACATAATCAATATTTTGTTTTAAATGTTTTATATAGGATGAGCCATGACTAGAATACAGTATATACATAGAAAGTGGGTGAAACAGTGTGCAAACTGGCACGCACAAACACATAAACTTGGAAACACACACACACTCACACTCACACGTAAATGCACAAACATGGAAGAATCACATTTTTAAACACATCCGCACACTCTACATACCTACCGCCCTACACACACAGCCTACATAACCCTCTTCCACATACCTAGCCATGGTGTAATCTCAGTGCATTAGCCTGCCTGGCCATGCTTCAGAGGTGATACCGTGACGTGGGGACTGTGACTGTGCATGCCTGGGCCAGATAGGGTTACATAGAGGAGGGCCCAAGACCAGGGCAGGGCCGGGTTAGGTTACGCAGCCCACTCCTGACGAGTCCTCAGACCACTCCGAGACCCCCTATCACTGACAGACGGCAGTTCGTGATTCATACGGCGTCACACTGATACCCCACCAGAGTGCATGCCATAACATAACATTTGACGTCCCTGAGACATATATATAGGCTTTGGCAAGCACCATACTCGAGCCAGTTCGCTCCTAGCTGGGTGACAACCGTTTTGGCTTCTTTTTTTAAGTCAACACGTTTAGCTAATATAATGGGTGCTGGGACAGAACTCTCCCTCTATCCTTTCTGTGTTTCCCCCTGCTGTCATTTCTTTCTGGCATAATCCGATTTGTGTCATTGTTTCCTTTGGCTGTTTATGTTAATGCATGGCACCAATGTTACTTTTCAACGTGAGCAGGTCCATTAGTTTTAATGTAAGGGGATGTTGTTGGCCCATGCAGCCAGCGTTGCGGCGGCCCCAGACAGACACATCCCCACTGAGTCTGGCTCATGCGGGCCAACTGTAGCGTTCCCTAGGTTACTGACCAATGCCTATAGACCAAACACTGAGACAAGTTCGACTGTTCACTCTTAAGATTTTTAGTAATCAGGGGATTTGACAATATTGAAATTACAAGACTGAAAAAGACAGACACAACATGTGACACTTGACGCCCTACTTTTCACTTTGGTGGAATGCCTATTGTAGTCTGACTCAGCTTGTCAGAGTTTGTGACAATAATAGTCCGACTTTTTATCTAGACCGGTCAACATAGCTCCAATGTTCTGTTCTAGAGCCATTGTCTCAGGACAAATGGGAAGACGTTGACCAGACCTAAACACTGGAGTCTGGCTTTCCTCAGACGTCCACCGGCTTCCAGGATTGTGACGTGGAGCCAGAATCCTCCCCAAGCCCTTTATAATGCATAAATTGGAGAGGATAGGAGCCAGTGTGTATTCACACCACAAGAAGAGGCCAGAAATAATGTATTTGACCTTGCGCTTCTAGCTCCTTATTCATCTTCTTTGATTACTTTATTTTTGCTCTGTGGTGAAATAAGTCCAAATATAATTTTTTTCATTTATAGAATATTGCTCTGCGAAAAGGCCATCTGGTACATATCACATCCCAAAAAGGCAGTACTGTTTTTTTGTCCACTAATATGCTAGTAATAGGCCCACCTGCCAAAGCACAAGACATTGTGCTGATTAACTCATAACCAGTGCATTGGCAAAAGGGCTCTCCAACAGAGTAAATATAGTGGCGTCCATTTTACATGATTAATGTGTATACAGCAACCCGATAGATAGATATGAGGAAGACACGTGGGGGTAATTGCCCATAATACCCTGTTGCAAAAGACTTACATTCTCAGAATTTGTTTTAACGTATCTGTTGGCCTCCTTCTTGTTGAGGAGAAAAGAGCTGTTGACAGGACTGCAGTAGAAATAATTCCTTATTTTTTCTTTTACATATCTGATTTCACATTATTCAAAGTAGTGCTTTTGTTGTTTTTGTCTGCTTCATCACTTTTTTATATTTGCCACAACATTTCTAGTCGATTCCATACATTATTGTATCACATTCATAGATTTTAACTTTAGGGCTCATATCTGGTCAAAAACGTTCCGCTGTAAATTTTCCTATTAAGACTAGAGTGGGTCAGCCGGGTAAGGTTTCATATTTTGAAAACATTTAGGTTTTAAAGTAAAATTTGTGCAATTCTACACATTTTGCCAAGGGGGTAGAGAAAACGTTGCAGTTCTAAAGCAAGTTTGCTGCCCTTCTGTACATTTTGCCATGGGGCGGAGACAAATGTTTGCAGTTTTTGATATGATATTTGAGTGAGAGTGACAAACAAAAATCAATGGGGGCCCCCCGATCGGTAAATCGACCGTGATTACTAAAAGTTTAGAAAGCTGGCCGCTACAATAACTTACCGATCTAAAACATGTTAGCTGACATCGGCTAATTGACAGACTCTCAGTGACTGACAGAACAAGAGAAAAACTGATGCACAACCACATCTGATGCACAACCACATTCTGAAATTGCACCTGGTGTGTTCTACTATTCTAACTCTCATCAGTAAGTTGAGACCTCGACTGAGCAGGTTGCCCTTCCCTGGTCAAAACCACAAGTCATTCCTTAGGAAGACCTGTGCCCCAGGAGCTACTAGGTAGCCCCATCATCATGCTCCATTCCTGTTATGACTCACTACCTATCCTTTGGGCAACCAGGAAACAGCCATCCTTCCCCACCTCACCAAACCCTCTGCTACATCACACCATAAAAAAAAAAAAAACGGAAAATGTGCTTCTCCCTACATCCGGTCACGCTGCAGCTGCAATGTATCGACAGCCCTGTGTTTTTATTATCCCTAGCAGCTCGTCTAGTCCATTTTCATATCGAGGACTAGTTCACTTTTTCTGGTCATAGGAATAACTCTGGAAATAATACCTGTACTGTGCCCAATGGGAGAATATCGAAGAATGTTGGGCTCTGATGTTATCTGCGCAGGATCTTGTTGATATTAATTACTACATTGATGTATTAGGAGCTAAACTAACCCACACTGCACTCCAGAAGCGTTCCAGTCTCGTGGAAGTGCAACAAAGGGTTAATGTGTCAGCCATTCTGAGGAGGCTGGAACCATGCTCCTTGGGGCCACGCCCTTTCTTAGCCATGACCTCACAGTGAAACTTGCTCCCTGTCTAGCACACACACACACACACACACACACACACACACACACACACACACACACACACACACACACACACACACACACACACACACACACACACACACACACACACACACACACACACACACACACACACACACACACACACACACACACACAGAGAGAGAGAGAGAGAGCTAGAGAGAGACAGAGAGAGAGACACACCCTCGCTCTCTCATACAGGCAGCATAGGGTTAGAGTGGCAGGCTGGTACACAGGAACCACTGCTTCCAGTCCTGTAGGACTACACAGGGACAGGAGTCAGTGCTCAGCTTAAGTTCTAACAGCCAGAGGGAAACAGATAGAAGACGATGACGGTGTTCTGTTTGTAAACCTGAAGAAACCTGAAACATGGACAGAAGTACCGAGACTGAGAGCCACTGAGAACAAATGGAGAAATTGACAGCAGACAGAGTCTGCATTTTCTGCCTTTGCTTCAAGAACCCATCCATGTGCTTTTGTCATTGATGTTTCATACCAACGCTGAAGAAATGAACTAGAAGAATCTAGGTGCTTGAAGAACAGATATAATGCATATTTTTACCGTTATTATTCTCCCTATGTTTTGGAGCCCGGGGCATAGCTTCTGCCTTAGAGGATGATAAGAACCCTTGGTGATTGCAGAAGAGTTGGCCCTCTTGACAGAACAAGAAAAAGACAATGGGTTGTACAGGGATGACAACGTGAGATGACAACCTGGGAAGGAGCACAAAGAGAAAAAGAAAAGAGAGAAAGAGAGAGAGAGAGATAGAAAAGGAAGGTGAAAAATGAGTGTGCCAACGAACTGTGGATTCTATTTCTCCGCCGATCGCTCTTTCAAAGCGCGGAATGGGAATGTCTGTGGATCGCCCTGTTCCGTCAACAGGCCTATTGACATCACACAAAAGCGCAGGCGGTAATATGCTAAACAAATCTACCTTTTGTTGCCTTGCCATTTGTATGCTGCTGTAGAATGCACCTGTTTGGAGTAGCATCATTCAAACTGATACAATGACTCAAAGGAAAGGTATGATAATGGCCGTTGAGAGGACTCCAAATAAGCCGTTTCTGTGATTACAAAGATATATCCCAGATATCCCAGGTTTCTTTACATTCACAGTCCTACTTTATAGGAAATGAAATATTAAGGGGTTTCTTTGGGAAATGGAGAATATCTATTTTCTCTGATTTTGATTCATCTAATCACAGCTAATCAATGGGATACTGTAGCAGTAAAAATGTCCCCCAACAATTTCCAAATGAACTACACTATCATGCATTCTCCATTATGAGTATAACTTTTTAGTTAGCTGTTTAGCTTCATGGGATCATTCAAAAACGCATACTACAGCGATATCGCTTCAAGGATGTCCTCCTACATTAGATATGTACGCTCTACGTTAAACAGTAGCCTTGTGCATAGCAGTCGAGACTTGAGAACAGGCAGGTCCTGCAACAATCGCCAGGCAGGCAGTTCTGTAAACAGCAGCATAGAAGCGTCTCGAAGCTTGTCCCCTCCACTATCAATTAAACTGTGTGGGCTGTGGGAGAACAAGTCACACACGCACGCACGCACACACTCACACATATATACTGTATATACAGCACACTCACATCTATGGACATACTGTACAACAAAGCTCTCCATCGACTCCAATGAATGTTCTCACAGGGCTCAAGAAGTTGGAGATTTTTATGTCACATATAGTCAATCCTCAATGCCAGTGGGGAGTGAGGAAATCGAGATAAAGACATGTTTACATCTCCTTCCTCGGACCCTTTTCTCATGCCTGATCTATGTTTATCAGATATAATGCAGAACATTTGGGAGTATGGGAGTCAGAGGGCAGGGAAATCACTGGCCTCTTGTAGCTCCTCAACAATATCATTAGGGAGAAAAAATCATCACAATTTGGATAGAGAATGTATTTTGTCCCCCAAATGTAGGATATGCCCGAACAATGACCAACAACTGTGTGAAATTCTGGAATGAAAGTATTTGTATATTTAATTCAGTTGGATGGTTTAGGCTTAGAGTCTACTGGAAAAAGCAATCGCACTTGTAGTGTATCAGAGCTTTTCCTACAAGTGAGAACAGCCCACTCGTTTTTTCACCCTCCTGTGCTGCATGGCCACAAGATGGGCCACTGAAGGGAATTATAGAACAAGGGGACTCCTGCGAGCTTCTGAATAACTCCCCGGCCCAGCCTCGCTCCCCAGAGAGCAAAATGGCCTCCTGACTGTGAGTAATCTCCCGTGGCAAGATTCTGCGTGTCGTTCGAAGGCATAAGATGGGTGAGATAAAGAGCAGTATTAGTTCCAGTTTTGGGGTTTTCTTCACTGGTTATTTGGATGAATCAGGGTTAGTCGAAGGAGGTGCTTAAACTGCTTCGCCTCGAGTGCTTCACACAGATCGGAAGGGCGGGGGGGGCATTGGCTTAGAGTTTCCTTTTGCAAGGTTGGAGACTTCGTTTTTTTGTGTGAACTCTCCATTTCAAACACGCATGAACACAGAAGTTGAACACGCAGCTGACCAAATTACGCAATATTTTACTTCTGGGTTAAACAGAGAATACACTGTGAGAGGCTAACTGCCAGTCAGGTTCTCTATCATTAGTTGGGCCGAGGGCGATCGATACCACAACCCAAATAAAGAAGCTTCCTGTAGTTGTTGTAACCAGTCTCCGCGGGCCTCTTCATCGCCTGCCTTTTAGCTGTCTGCTCTGAAGGAGTAGGGCTTTAAGTGTGGCCTTCTGTATGTGGTTGTTGGTGCATATGGACTTGCTTTATAATTTGTCTGTTGGAGAACCTTCGGAACACATGATTTAAATTGTGTTATTTTGCCCTGAGTTCCAGCTGTCTAAGTGAGCAAAGTGAGATTCCGTCAAACATCTGAAAAGCCTTTCATCTATGGAGGGTGTTATATGCTGGCTACCTGGTAATCTAATCCCTCATCATCTGCAAGAGTGCCTATGTCGAATCACCAAGAGCTTTACTCTTTACTTGGAGTGACCCTCTCAGCCCAATCTATTCTCGTAAAGTAGCGTACAAAGTGTCATTATTAAACCAGCTGGAGAGGGAGATACAGGGTTTTACACTACGGGTCAGGCACTCCCTCACATACACTCACCGGACAGATTATTAGGTATTAGTACCGGGTCAGACCCCCCACCCACCACCCCCTTTGCCTCCAGAACAGCCTGAATTCTTTGGGGCATTCTACAAGGTGTCGGAAAGGTTCCACGGGATGTTGGTCCATGCTGACGCGATGGCATGCTACATATTTTGGATGGAGGTACATTCATGCTGCAAACAGTCCGTTCCATCTCATCTGAAAAAGATGCCCTGTTGGGTTGAGGTCTGGGGACTGCACAGGTCACTCAAGTAAACTGAACTTGCTGTCATGTTCCAGGCAACGTTTTTCCACTCCTCAATTGTCTAGTGTTGGTGATCGCGTGCCCACTGGAGCCGCCTCTTCTTCTTTTTAGCTGATAGGAGTGGAACCCGGTGTGGTCGTGAGAAGGACCGACGAGTTGTGTGTTCCGAGATGGCGTTCTGCACACTACTGTTGCACTGGGCCGTTATTTGTCTGTTTATGGTCTGCCTGTTAGCTTGCATGAGTCATAACATTCTCCTTCGACCTCTCTCATCAACCAACTGTTTCCGCCCACAGGACTGCCGCTGACTGGACGTGTTTTTGCACCATTCTCTGTGAACCCTAGACACTGTTGTGCGTGAAAAGCCCAGGAAGGCTGGCCATTTCTAAGATACTGGATCCAACGCCCCTTACCGACGATCATACCACGCTCAAAGTCACTTAGGTGATTCGTTTTGCCCATTTTAACGTTCAATAAAACTTGTAACTGAATGCCTTGATTCCGACTTTGTCTGTAGGACCGATACATTTTCGGGAACGGGCACCTAATAAACTGGCCAGTGAGTGTATATTGTCCGTATGGGTGCATCTTCAGACATAAGCAGAGAGGCTTGTGAGGGGTGGAACTGTAAGGGGAGGACGGATACAAACGAGTCTGACGTCAGACACCCGTCTCGCACCCCTACTGGCGGCAGGTTAAGATTCGACTAGCTCTGATTTACAGTCGAGACATTCCGCTCTACAGCAACAGAAATTAGATCGTCTTTTTTATCGTCATCTTTTTTTATTCAGTTGACTGAATTTAGTTGACTGAGAACACATTCTCATTTACAGCAAACAACTTGGGGAATAGTTACAGTGGAGATATGTCATGTTAGGCTATATTTTATGTTTCGTATAACGTTATGATGAGGTGAGGTATGAGTAGGTAAGACATATAAGTGTTGGGCCACATCTGCTTCCCTACACAATGCCTTTTTTTTCTTGAAGAAAGCTGTGGTAGCATACTTCAGCTGATGGAGGGGATATATTTGTTGTTATTAGTAGAACCTCACTGTCACTGTAAATGTAGCTTACCACCAGTTTCTTCGAAGATAGGAAAGAAGAGAAATAGTTCCTTGAATTCCAGAGTGAATCACGGCGATTCACTGTCATGGTCTGTGAACATCCAGTTTATGACACAGGGATCAAACAGACACAGGCTGTACATTTACGTCTGTGGTTGATTTGCATGCATAAGCAAACCATCGTAGAAATTGATTTAGAGAAGCACACCATTACCCTTTAAAAACCTTATTACCAGCCGCAGTAATATGCTTGAGGGAGGCAGACGAGCAGTCACAGTGTATCCTCCCTTTAAATTGAAGGCGAAAAGCCAGTTGATTAAATCCATTAGTTTATTAAATCTGTTTTAGCCATGCCGTCCATCCTCTGTTTCCTCGACCGTTCAGACCCAGCTGTCTGTCGAAGGCCCTTTAATGTAATTTCCCTCAACACTCAAGTAAAAGGCCAAGTTAAAAAATGAAGCCGGCAATGACATTTATGCAAGTAATGGCACGGGGGAAGGTGGGAGTGGAAACATTTAATGGAGCCTAAGGATTATTTCTAAATGAGACATTGACAGAACACACATATGAGCTTTGTGTGTCTGCTCCGTCTGCTCCGTGTTGGACCGGAGGTTGGATTTATGTGTTATGTAATTTCATGTGAGTAAAGGGTTTGGGGCACAGACAGTTTTGGCTAGTGGTAAGTGAATGAGGTAATTGAGGGTGCTTTAGTCATGATCCCCAGTACTCTACAGTAGGCTTACTTCCTGGAACAGAGAGTTGAATACATCAACCCCCTCATCCAACTCAACTTGAAGTGAGTGGAAAAGGAAGATATTAATGCTTGATATGTCAAATTTAGATAATATGAAGCCTGGGCCGGGTTCTGTTTTTGTGGCCAAATGCAAAGTTGCAAACAAAAATGTTTTTGCCAGAAAATAGAAATGCATTCTAAGAAAACATGACAAATTGCTTAGAATAGACGAATGTTTGAAACAAAGGTTGACAATTTATTATTTCCATCGATGTGCTCCTGATAAAATAATTCAAGCCATTGTCTAGTACCTGAAACACCTCATTTACACAGATTATACAGTCATCAAGCCTTTTCCACAGAATAGCCTATAACTCATTCCTCTGGCAGGGGAGGTGCCGGTAACAGCCAGGAGAGGACTCGTTGTTATAAATGTGTCTAGAGGCACTTCCAAGCTTTCCTTAAATCACTTCTGAGTAGGGTGAAATGGTGGGTCTTGGAGATCCCACAGGCATCTATTCACAGATAGAGGTCTTGGTGCTATTTGGACGCACCCCTATGGTGTGCTGCGGGGTCATTAGTTACAAGCTCACCGAGAGTTCTGTCATGATTGAATAACTCTTTTGACTCTCCATAGTGGATGCTTTCCTAATACCCCTGACTTAACTGTCCACTAAGGAGATCTCCAGATCCAAGAAGATGTGAAACGCTTTTAAAGCCACTCCATAGAAACCGTGAATGTGTGCCATAGCAAATACTAGACCATTAGCGCATGTGCGAATGGATTCTGTGTAAATTCGTCAATAATGCCACATAGCATTTCAGACGTTTACAGTAATAATATCCCTATCCCAGCTGTGTTCCTTCTACTACTTTTCCCCACTCCAGTCATCAGTTTATTCCAGACTGCCTCCCCTTCCCTTCACCTCAGCCCTGGAACACACACTGCAGTACCCGAGCCCCTTTCCCTTCTCATCTCACTCTAATGTTTTCTCTTGAGTGCAAAATGATCCGGAGGATAACAGAGAGAGAGTCCTCATTGAGTCCCCACCCCACAGGAGACCCTCCTGTTTTCATAGCCCAGGTCAGCCCCGGAACAGCTCTAAGGTTCCAGCATGGAAAGACTGATGCGCCCCATTTGCTCTGTTTGTAGTTAGAAGGCCCTTTTATGAATTATGACTCAGAGGTTTTCGACTCGGCGGCTTTTATAGTGAGCCTTTAGCCCTGCCGAACTAAGCAACCGTCCACTTTACAATTCGCTGTTGTGCGAGAAGTGTTCATTGGAGCAGAATTGTGCTTACATACTTTGTTTACGTGGGCTTTTATTTGTTTTAGTCAGTATTAGTATCTTATGTGCCTAATGTGCCTAGGCCCGTATTGGGTCAGTAACACTGTCCGCCATTACTTATTACATACTAATTCACAAAGGGGTCTATATGTAATATGTCCTCACCAGACCTCTCAGCGTGTGTGGATTATACGTCTCTTCCAGGTGTCCCAGTGCCATACTAATTGTTTTTATTTGGGGGTTGAGGAAAGGGCTTGTGCTTGGAAACGGTGATTAAACCAATCAGAGAGAACTAGGAGCACACTTCCTCTGGGTTCCTCGAATCCCCATAACATGACCTAGCACAGCCAGGGATTACCAGTCCCAGAACACCAGATGGCTATCTCAGCAGTGTTTATAGAGTCATAGGGATGTACTGTGCAGCAAGGTGTGTGTGTGCATGCGTGTGTGTGTAGCCCAAACACAACAGTTAATTAGCTGTCTTTGGAGTTGTGCTATTAGTTTGCCTATATTTTATCTTACTGGGAAGTCTTGCCTTTCTCTGCGGTTAATGCTCAGGTCCTTGGCATGGCAAAGTTGATGAGTTGGATCCAGTGAAGTTAAACTCATTAGTAAATCTCAAGTAAGTGAGTTCTAGAATGTTATGTACCCAAATTAAGACTATGGTCCATGGAAACGTGCAACAATATAGAGAACCTACAGTATAGTTGCCCAATAAAGTAATAGAAACACAGTGAAAGTGAGTGCAGCCAGAAATGTATGCAAAACCAATCAGCAGGCAAGCCAAAATGCACACGTGCTGATTATACAGACCCAGACTGTGATTTTTCATACTTTCACACTGCTTCTCCTCTTTGCTGCTCCTGCAATAAGACATGAACAAATAGGTGATCTGACTTTATTTGAGTGTAAACTGCTCATAAACCATTTAGTTTATTAGCCATTAATTAACTCTTTGTTCATGTACTTATTAACATATACAAATCATGAACAACAGGCCTTATACATGTATTTACTTGATTTACTAGTAAACAATCTATGTACTAATGTTTATGATTAGTTTATAAGCAGATCTTCAAACTAAGTGTTACAAATACATTAAGGGCATGCGCAATTTTTTATTACATTTTATTATAATCCATTCATCATAAAATAACTCTTCGGCAAATGAATTATGTTCTCTGAGCCTATACTCTCTCCTGGCCCCAGCCCATTCCACATGCGAGGGTCACGTCCTCTCTAATGTCTGATTAGGAACAATGGAGACACAGTACAAACGCACACCAGACAGGCTGAACCAGAACTGTGTCCCAGGAGACTGGTTATTCAACCTCAGCAGGCAGGGAGTGTCTTAATCCAACAGGCCTACAGTTTCACCCCAGTACCCCTCACTACCTCCCCCCACCTCCCCTCCTCGCCCTGCCTGCGGCCTAACGTCTAATGCCACAGGAAAGGCAGTACATTGGAAACAAACAAAGTCCCACCCAGGGCTGGGCGATATATTGAATTTATGTTTTTGCTATTTTTCGTTTTTATGAGCATTTATGTCCGCTTGCTCTCATGCTGTCTTTTTGGCCTCGTCTCTTTTGCTCCATCTGTGCTGTGCGCGCCTTCCCATTTACACCAGAGATCTGTATATAATGACGAGATATACGTCTCCGCCCTAACAATGGGAGTTGCTGTCCCAAAGGCGGGAAGGCAGGCAACAAGCTTAGGTCCAAAATAAGCCCATAGAAACGCATTGGCCTTATTCTTGACAGATTTTAGCTGTCGCTTCGCCTCTTTCTCTATGGTTTACACACACGCCGAGCCTCTCCCCCTGCATCTCACGCCAACAAAGTTGAGAGATCGTCTTCCTCTCATCTTCCTCTCTGACAAGCGGTTTCAGTTCGCTATTTATATTTGAGGTTTGGTCCAACAGAATCGGTCATATGGACACCAGCACACATTGAGACATTATTTTACTGTAATAGAAGAGATGTTAACTTTTCTAACGATACCCTTTTTATGTCTCAACTCCTCAAATTGCACGCATTGCAGACACTACTAAAACAAGTGTCAATGAACATTGATTATGGAAAATGAATGCTCAGTTTGCCTTGGGGTACCACGTACCACTTGCAGCATTTTTGCCAAATACTGTTATACTAGCTGTCTAGTCTGTGTTTTATAAATATGCAATAAGCATAAAACACAATTATATAGGGAAATGGCAACTCGTTCTCATTCTGAGAAATAAGGTAGGCCACTTGACTTCAACATCTGAACAAACTGGACAGGCTAGCATGCTGTCAAACAGTTGGAGAATGACATAAGGGTGTGTTCATAACAATTCAACTGTTCAACCTTGTTTGCTAGCAAATACACTGAACAAAAATATAAACGCAACATGTAAAGTGTTGGTCCCATGTTTCATGAGCTGAAATGAAACATCCCAGAAATATTCCATACACACAAAAAGCGTATTTCTCTCAAATTTGGTGCTCAAATTTGTTTATATAGCTGTTAGTGAGCATTTATCTTTTTGCCTAGATAATCCATCCACCTGACAGGTGTGGCAAACCAAGAAGCTGATTAAACAGCATGCTCATTACACAGGTGCACTTTATGCTGGGGACAATAAAAGGGGGTGGGGAGTGATGAGGAGTATTTCTGTCTGTTATAAAGATCTTTTGTGGGGAAAACCTCATTCTGATTGGCTGGGCCTGGCTCTCCAGTGGGTGGACCTATGCCCACCCATGGCTGCACCCCCTGGCCAGTCATGTGAAGTCCATAGATTAGGGCCTAATTCATTTATTTCAATTGACTGATTTCCTTATATGAACTCAGTAAAATCTTTAAAATTGTTGCATGTTGCGTTTATATTTTTGTTCAGTATAGATCCAAGTTGGCTAAACGTGAAATAGAAAGATTAGCTGGCTAATCACTAGAATGTGGGTTTAAGAGATTGTTGATGAGACCTGTGTTCATTTTCTAGATCTGCTACAAGAAGTTAGTCATTATTAGTGACTGTGCATTATGCATGGTTCTAGTTAAAGACTTGAAAGCCAGATCAGTGATTATTGCACACAAAAAAAAGCAGATTAAACTATTTTGATAAAATAATAAAATGATCAGTGGGTCTTCTGGTTGTTGAAGGCTTATATTTACTAGGTAGAACTTCACAAACCCTGAATTCATTAGATTATTGTTGACTGTTTTGAATGCAGTGTAATTTGACCTTTAATTGTCCAACAATGCTTTTTTAAAAGACAACATAAAAAAAATCTAGATGTACAGTACCAGTCAAAGGTTTGGACACAACTACACATTCAAAGGTTTTTCTTTATTTTTACTATGTTCTACATTGTAGAATAATATAGTGACTACATCAAAACCATGAAATAACACATATGGAATCATGTAGTAACCAAAAAAGTGTTCAACAAATCAAAATATATTTGAGATTCTTCAGTAGCCTGCCTTCATGACAGCTTTGCACACTCTTGGTATTCTCTCAACCAGCTTCATAAGGAATGCTTTTCCAACCATCTTAAAGGAGTTCCAAAGTAGGCTGAGCACTTGATGGCTGCTTTTCCTTCTCTCTGCAGTCCAACTCATCCCAAAAAAGTCTCAATTGGGTTGAGGTCGGGTGATTGTGGAGGCCAGGTTATCTGATGCAGCACTCCACTCTCCTTTGTCAAATAGCCCTTACAAAGCCTGGAGGTGTGTTTTGGTTCATTGTCCTGTTGAAAAACAAATTATAGTCCCACTAAGCGCAAACCAGATGGGATGGTGTATCACTGCAGAATGCTGTGGTAGCCATTCTGGTTAAGTGTGCCTTGAATTCTAAATAAAACACAGACAGTGTCACCAGCAAAGCACCCCCACACCATCACACCTCCCCCCCTCCATGCTTCATAGTGGGGAACCACACATGCAGAGATCATCCGTTTACCTACTCTGCGTCTCACAAAGACACAGTGGTTGGAACCAAAAATCTCAAATTTGGACTCATTAGACCAAAGGACAGATTTCCACCTGCCTAATGTCCATTGCTCGTGTTTCTTGGCCCAAGCAAGTAAATTCTTCTTGGTGTCCTTTAGTAGTGGTATCTTTGCCCGCAATCGACCATGAAGGCCTGATTCACGTGGTCTCCTCTGAACAGTTGATGTTGAGATGTGTCTGTCACTTGAACTCTGTGAAGCATGTATTTGGGCTGCAATTTCTGAGGCTGGTAACTCTAATAAACGTATCCTCTGCAGCAGAGGTAACTCTGGGTCTTGCTTTCCTTTGGCGGTCCTCATGAGAGCCAGTTTCATCATAGCGCTTTATGGTTTTTGTGTCTGCACTTGAAGAAACGCTAAAAGTTATTGAAATTTTCCGTATTGACTGACCATGTCTTAAAGTAGTTTTGGACTGTTGTTTCTCTTTCCTTACTTGGTCTTTTACCAAATAGGGCTATCTTCTGTATACCACCTCTACCTTGTCACAACACAACTGATTGGCTCAAACGCATTAATAAATTCCACAAATTAACTTATTTGCTTACTACATGATTCCATATGTGTTATTTCATAGTTTTGATGTCTTCACTATTATTCTACAATGTAGAAAATAGTAAAAAATAAAGAAAAACCCTTGAATTAGTAGGAGTGTCCAAACTTTTGACTGGTACAGGTATATCGTGAATTGCCCATAGTTTTTTTTTTTTTTAGATATGACTTTTAGGCCATATCGCCCTAGTCACACTCTCCCTCTGTCTGACATTATTTCACACGCAACTGGCGAGAAAAAAAACTGAAAATAGTAGAAAGTTTAGTTACGCAGGTGCTTTTTCTGCTTACGATAGCTTTCACTGAGTGATAACATAACATCTTTGCTCACGGCTCTTCTTTTGTATTGGCCTAGCATGCTGACCACATAGCCCGCGTTGCGTGCCCGAGCGTTGCAAAATAAATGTACACATACGTGTTATTCAATCATTGCACCCACACTACTTGCGAGCATCTGCGTAGCCAGGTGCTAAAATATAACTTTGTTCTATTAGTGACGCTTGATGCGCTGCAAGTCCCGCCTCTCTCATCTCCTCATTGGTTTTTAGGAGCATATACCCACGTGGGAGACTGAAAGATGAACTGAGGTCCACACCAGTCAAATTGGCGGTGGTAATGCACGTTCAAGTTGGTTGCCAACCTCCATATAAAGTCTGAAGAAGAAGAAGAAGCCTGAAGGAGAGATTGATTCTAGTAAACTCGGTTTAACCTTTTATCTGTGGATTAATTGTCGGAGTAGAGGACCTTGTGCATTTCAGGTAAAATGACAACCCAATGTTTATATCCCAGGACAAATTAGCTAGCTGCAGAAAACTAGCTAGCTAAATTGCCATAAATGTTAAATGCTTTTTGACCTGTCCCCAAATATATTGTTTTGATATTTCAACCTGTGCGTCCTGATTGCGTCTGGTGTGTGTGGACAAAATGAACAAGCGCGCGATGGCGCATGCGGACACACTCACACGCCCGGTCTAGTCAGCATGTTACAAGTCCTGCCAGAAAGGAAGATGCGCCCAAAATCTGTCCACGTGAGATAAGCACACATTAGATGTGACTGTTGTTCACATGCGTATGTTCCGTCTAATTGGCTAGAATGGTTCCAGCTGATCAATCAATCAAATTTATTTATAAAGCCCTTCTTACATCAGCTGATGTCACAAAGTGCTGTACAGAAACCCAGCCTAAAACCCCAAACAGCAAGCAATGCAGGTGTTGAAGCACGGTGGCTAGGAAAAACTCCCTAGAAAGGCCAGAACCTAGGAAGAAACCTAGAGAGGAACCAGGCTATGAGGGGTGGCCAGGCCTCTCATGGCTGTGCCGGGTGGAGATTATAACAGAACATGGCAAAGATGTTCAAATGTTCATAGATGACCAGCAAGGTCAAATAATAATAATCACAGTGGTTGCAGAGGCTGCAACAGGCCAGCACCTCAGGAGTAAATGTCAGTTGGCTTTTCATAGCCGATCATTCAGAGTATCTCTACCGCTCCTGCTGTCTCTAGAGAGAGTTGAAAACAGAAGGTCTGGGACAGGTAGCACGTCCATAGCCGCAGGCAGAACAGTTAAAACTGGAGCACCAGCATGACCAGGTGGACTGGGGACAGCAAGGAGTCATCAGGCCAGGTAGTCCTGAGGCATGGTCCTAGGGCTCAGGTCCTCAAAGAAAGAAAGAAAGAAAGAAAGAAAGAAAAAGGTACAGAATTAGAGAGAGCATACTTAAATTCACACAGGACACCGGATAAGACAAGGGAAATACTCCAGATATAACAGACTGACAGTAGCCCCCCGAAACATAAACTATTGCAGCATAGTCACCCCCACACCACTAGAGGGATATCTACAACCACCATCTTACCATCCTGAGACAAGGCCGAGTATAGCCCAAGAAGATCTACCCCACGGCACAACCCGGGGGGCGCCAACCGGGACAGGAAGATCACGTCAGTGACTCAACCCACTCAAGTGATGCACCCCTCCTAGGGACGGCATGGAAGAGCACCAGTAAGCCAGTGACTCAGCCCCTGTAATAGGGTTTGAGGCAGAGAATCCCAGTGGAGAGGGGAACCGGCCAGGCAGAGACAGCAAGGGCGGTTCGTTGCTCCAGTGCCTTTCAGTTCACCTTCACACTCCTGGGCCAGACTACACTCAATCATAGGACCTACTGAAGAGATGAGTCTTCAATAAAGACTTAAAGGTTGAGACCGAGTCTGCGTCTCTCACATGGATAGGCAGACCATTCCATAAAAATTGAGCTCTATTGGAGAAAGCCATGCCTCCAGCTGTTTGCTTAGAAATTCTAGGGACAATAAGGAGGCCTGCGTCTTGTGACCGTAGCGTATGTGTAGGTATGTACGGCAGGACCAAATCGAAAAGATAGTTAGGAGCAAGCCCATGTAATGCTTTGTAGGTTAGCAGTAAAACCTTGAAATCAGCCCTTGCCTTAACAGGAAGCCAGTGTAGAGAGGCTAGCTGGAGTAATATGATCAAATGTTTTGGTTCTAGTCAAGATTCTAGCAGCCGTGTTTAGCACTAACTGAAGTTTATTTATTGCTTTATACAGGTAGCCGGAAAGTAGAGCATTGTAGTAGTCTAACCTAGAAGTGACAAAAGCATGGATAATTTTTTCTGCATCGTTTTTGGCCAGAAAGTTTCTGATTTTTGCAATGTTACGTAGATGGAAAAAAGCTGTCCCTCAAACAGTCTTGATATGCTCGTCAAAAGAGAGATCAGGGTCCAGAGTAACGCCGAGGTCCTTCACAGTTTTAATTTGAGACGACTGTACAACCATCAAGATTAATTGTCAGATTCAACAGAAGATCTCTTCATTCTTGTGACCTAGAACTAGCATCTCTGTTTTGTCTGAGTTTAAAAGTAAAACATTTGCCGCCATCCACTTCCTTATGTCTGAAACGCAGGCTTCCAGGTAGGGCCATTTTGGGGCTTCAACATGTCTTATCGAAATGTACAGCTGTGTGTCATCTGCATAGCAGTGAACGTTAACATTATGTTTCCAAATGACATCACCAAGAGGTAAAATGTATAGTGAAAACAATAGTGGTCCTAAAACGGAGCCGTGAGGAACACTGAAATGTACAGTTGATTTGTCGGAGGACAAACCATCCACAGAGACAAACTGATATCTTTCCGACAGATAAGATCTAAACCAGGCCAGAACTTGTCTGTGTAGACCAGTTTGGGTTTCCAATCTCTCCAAAATAATGTGGTGATCGATGGTATCAAAAGCAGCACTAAGGTCTAGGAGCACGAGGACAGATGCAGAGCCTCGGTCTGATGCCATTAAAAGGTAATTTACCACCTTCACAAGTGCAGTCTCAGTGCTATGATGGGGTCTAAAACCAGACTGAAGCGTTTCGTATACATTGTTTGTCTTCAGGAAGACAGTGAGTTGCTGCGCAACAGCTTTTTCTAACATTTTTGAGAGGAATGGGAGATTCGATATAGGCCGATAGTTTTTTTTATTTTCTGGGTCAAGGTTTGGCTTTTTCAAGAGAGGCTTTATTACTGCCACTTTTAGTGAGTTTGGTACACATCCGGTTTATAGAGAGACATTTATTATGTTCAACATAGGAGGGCCAAGCACAGGAAGCAGCTCTTTCAGTAGTTTAGTTGGAATAGGGTCCAGTATGCAGCTTGAAGGTTTAGAGGCCATGATTATTTTCATCAATGTGTCAAGAGATATAGTATTAAAAAACTTGAGTGTCTCCCTTGATCCTAGGTCCTGGCAAAGTTGTGCAGACTCAGGACAACTGAGATTTGGAGGAATACGCAGATTTAAAGAGGAGTCCGTAATTTGCTTCTAATGATCATGATCTTTTCCTCAAAGAAGTTCTGTCAAAGGGTCTCAGTGTAGCAGGTAAAGCGGAGTCTGGCGCAGGACAACAGAAATGAGTAGTCATGAATCTTTACTCAAGTCCATGATGGCTTGAACAGCATATGCCGGGGCCCCCTCGATGTCCAGAGGGGGCGGAGGAACCTCCCGCACCTCAGACTCCTGGAGTGGACCAGCCACCACCGGCCTGAGGAGAGACATGGAACGAGGGGTTAATGCGGTAATCTGGGGGAGCTGTAATCTGTAACAAACCTCATTCAGTCTCCTCAGGACTTTGAATGGCCCCACATACCGCGGGCCCAGCTTCCGGCAGGGCAGGCGGAGGGGCAGGTTTCGGATCAAGAGCCAGACCCTGTCCCCTGGTGCGAACACCGGGGCCTCACTGCGGTGGTGGTTGGTGCTCACCTTATGCCACCTCACGGCCCGTTGCAGGTGCACATGGGCAGCGTCCCAGGTCTCTTCCGAGCGCTTAAACCATTCGTCCACCGCAGGAGCCTCGATCTGGCTCTGATGCCAAGGTGCCAGAACCGGCTGATAACCCAGTATGTACTGGAAGGGAGAGAGCGTAGTGGAGGAGTGGTGGAGTGAGTTTTGGGCCATCTCTGCCCATGGGATGAACGTCGCCCACTCCCCCGGCTGGTCCTGGCAATATGACTGCAGAAACCTACCCACATCCTGCTTTACTCTCTCCACCTGCCCGTTACTCTTGGGGTGAAAATCTGAGGTGAGGTTGACCGAGACCCCCAGACGTTCCATGAACACCCTCCAAACCCTTGACGTGAACTGGGGACGCCGATCAGAGACTAGATCCTCAGGCACCCCGTAGTGCCGGAAGACGTGTGTGAACAGGGTCTCCGCAGTCTGTAGGGCCGTAGGGAGACCGGGCAAAGGAAGGAGACGGCAGGACTTAGAAAACTGATCCACAATGACCAGGATCGTGGTGTTACCCTGTGAGGGAGGAAGATCAGTCATGAAGTCCTTGCACTGGGCGCACATAAACCCTCACGTCCTTAGCAAAAGTGGGACACGAGTACTTACCACTAAGAAAGCGCACCGTCTGACCGATGCCAGGATGACCAGAGGAGGGTGACGTGTGGGCCCAATAGATCAACCGGTCGCGGACAGCAGGCGGGATGTACAGACGCCCAGCTGGACACTGAGAGGGAGTGGGCCTTGTACGTAACATCCGCTCGATGTCCGCGTCCAGCTCCCACACTACCGGTGCCACCAGGCAAGAGGCCGGAAGTATGGGAGTGTGATCCATGGACCGCTCCTCTGTGTCATACATCCGGGACAGTGCGTCTGCACTGCGGTGGTCAGTCCAGATGAGAAAAGGGTGTTTCGCCCCCTCAAGCCAATGTCTCCACGCCTTCAGAGCCTTGACGACAGCCAACAGCTCCCGGTCCCCCACATCATAGTTTCGCTCCGCCGGGCTGAGCTTCTTCTAAAAGAAGGCGCAGGGGCGGAGCTTCGGTGGCGTACCCGAGCGCTGAGACAGCACAGCTCCTATCCCAGCCTCGGACGCGTCCACCTCCACTATGAATGCCAAAGAGGGATCCGGATGAGCCAGCACGGGAGCCGAGGTAAACAGAGCCTTCAGGTGACCAAAAGCCCTGTCCGCCTCAGCCGACCACTGCAGTCGCACCGGTCCCCCTTTCAGCAGGGAGGTAATGGGAGCCGCTACCTGACAAAAACTCTGGATAAACCTCCTGTAGTAGTTGGCAAACCCTAAGAACCGCTGTACTTCCTTTATCGTGGTGGGAATCGGCCAATTACGCACGGCTGAAATGCGGTCACTCTCCATCTCCACCCCTGACATGGAAATGCGGTAGCCTAGGAAGGAGACAGACTGTTGGAAGAAAATACATTTCTCAGCCTTGACGTACAGGTCATGCTCCAACAGTCGACCAAGCACCTTGCGCACCAGGGACACATGATCGGCGCGTGTAGCGGAGTATACCAGAATGTCGTGGATATACACCACTACACCCTGCCCGTGCAGGTCCCGGAAAATCTCGTCAACAAATGCCTGGAAGGCATTCATCAACCCGTACGGCATGACGAGGTACTCATAGTGCCCTAAGGTGGTACTAAATGCCATCTTCCACTCGTCCCCCTCCCGGATACGCACCAGATTGTAAGCGCTCCTGAGATCCAATTTTGTAAAGAAGTGCGCCCCGTGCATTGACTCGATAGCACTGGCTATGAGAGGCAGCGGGTAGCTGTACCTCACAGTGATCTGATTGATACCTCGATAGTCAATACACGGGCGCAGACCTCCATCCTTCTTCTTCACAAAAAATAAACTCAGGTGAAGTGGAGGGCCGAATGTATCCCTGTCCCAGAGATTCAGAGACATATGTTTCCATAGCCGCCGTCTCCTCCTGTGACAGAGGATACACGTAGCTCCTGGGAAGTGCTGCGTCTACCAGGAGATTTATTGCACAATCCCCTCGTCGATGGGGTGGTAATTGAGTCGCCTTCTTCTTACAGAAGGCGAGAGCCAAATCGGCATATTCTGAGGGGATGTGCACGGTGGAGACCTGGTCTGGACTCTCCACCATAGTCGCACCGATGGAAACACCTACACAGCTCCCCGAGCACTTTCGTGACCATCCCTTGAGAGCCCTCTGTTGCCACGAAATAATGGGGTCATGATAGGCCAACCAGGGTGGGCCCAGCACCACGGGAAACGCAGGAGAATCAATAAGGAAGAGACTGATTCTCTCCTCATGACCCTCCTGCGTAACCATGCTTAGTGGAGCGGTGGCCTCCCTAATCAGCCCTGACCCTAATGGGCGACTATCTAGGGCGTGCACAGGGAAGGGTATATCAACAGAAACAATGGGGATCCCTAAACTATGGGCAAATAAACAATCAATAAAGTTCACAGCTGCGCCAGAATCTACGAGCGCCTTATGCTGGGAATGCGGGGAAAACTCAGGACATTCTATACACACAAACATGTGAGCAACAGGGGGCTCTGGGTGAGTCTGGTGCCTACTCACCTGGGGTTACACGATAGTGCCCTGCCTGCTGCCTCGACTCCCTGAGGAACCCCCCCCCTGCACCGACCAGCAGTGTGCCTTCTACGGTCACAGATGGTGCAGGGAATGACCTCTCCTCCGGTCACCCTAAGCACAGCACCTCCCAGCTCCATGGGGGTCGGAGCCGAGGTGCTGGGGGATGGAACTGACGGACCCCGATCCGAACGTCCAAGGGTGGCCAGCAGGTTATCTAGCCGGATGGACAGGTCCACCAGCTGGTCGAATGTGAGGGTGGTATCCCTGCAGGCCAGCTCCCGACGGACGTTCTCGCGCAGACTGCACCGGTAATGGTCGATCAGGGCCCTGTCATTCCATCCCGCGCCAGGGTTCGAAAGTCCAAAGCAAAGTCCTGTGCGCTCCTCGTCCCCTGTCGTAGGTGAAACAGGCGTTCACCCGCCGCTCTACCCTCAGGTGGATGGTCGAAAACCGCCCGGAAGTGGCTGATGAACTCCTCATAGTGGTCCAACGCCGCTTCGCCTTCTCCCCATACGGCGTTGGCCCACTCCAGGGCTTTACCTAACAGACAGGAGACAAGGGCGGACACGCTCTCGCGTCCCGAAGGAGCCGGGTGGACGGTCGCAAGGTAGAGCTCCAGCTGGAGTAGGAACACCTGGCACCCGGCAGCCGTCCCATCATATTCCCTCGGGAGTGCGAGTCTTATCCCACTGGGACCAGGTGAAGGAGGGGAGGACAGCGGTGGGGTTTGGAGCTGTTGAGGTGATGGTGGAGGCGCTGGAAGATCTCCTCTCTCCCATCGCTCCATTGTTTGCAGCACGCGATCCATGGCTGTGCCGAGACATTGCAACATGGTCGCGTGCTGCTGGACGCACTCCTCGACTGGTAATGGAGGGCTGTGTGCTCCTGCTGACTCCATTTGGTTAGGTGCGTGTTTCTGTCAAAGGGTCTTAGTGTAGCAGGTAAAGAGTCAGGCGCAAGACAACAGAGATGAGTAGTCATGAATCTTTAATCAATTCAACTACAAATTCCATGTAGTACAAAATAATCACGCTCACAAAATACAGACCAACTTTACAAATAACAAACAGAGGGTTTAAATAAGGAACATGTAATTATGGGAATAGAAACCAGGTGTGTATAATGAGACAAAAATAACAGAAAATTAAATGTGGATCGACGGTGGCTAGAAGACCGGTGACGTCGACCGCCGCCGAACGCCCCCCGAACAAGGAGAGGGACCGACTTCGGCGGAAGTCGTGACAAGTTCATGAATTTATCACTGCTGAAGTGAAAGCCATCCTCTCTTGGGGAATGCTGCTTTTTAGTTAGCTTTGCGACAGTATCAAAAATACATTTTGGATTGTTCTTATTTTCCTCAATTAAGTTGGAAAAATACGATGATCGAGCAGCAGTGAGGGCTCTTTGATACTGCACGGTACTGTCTTTCCAAGCTAGTCGGAATACTTCCAGTATGGTGTAGCACCATTTCCGTTCCAATTTTCTGGAAGCTTGCTTCAAAGCTTGGGTATTTTCTGTATACCGGGGAGCTAGTTTCTTATGACAAATGTTTTTTGTTTTTAGGGGGGTGCTAGGGTATTGGTTAAATTGAGTTCCTCAGTTAGGTGGTTAACTGATTTTTGTACTCTGACGTCCTTTGGTAGGTGGAGGGAGTCTGGAAGGGCATCTAGGAATCTTTGGGTTGTCCGACAATTTATAACACGGCTTTTGATGATCCTTGGTTGGGGTCTGAGCAGATTATTTGTTGCGATTGCAAACGTAATAAAATGGTGGTCCGATAGTCCAACAATAAAAACATTAAGATCCACAACATTTATTCCACGGGACAAAACTAGGTCCAGAGTATGACTGTGGCAGTGAGTAGGTCCATGATGGCTTCGAAAGCCTTTTGGAGTGGGTCTGTGGACTTTTCCATGTGAATATTAAAGTCACCAAAAATTTGAAGATTATCTGCCATGACTCCAAGGTCCGATAGGAATTCAGGGGAACTCAGTGAGGAACACTGTATATGGCCCAGGAGGCCTGTAAACAGTAGCTATAAAAAGTGATTGAGTAGGCTGCATAGATTTCATGACTAGAAGCTCAATAGACGAAAACGTTTTTTTGTATTGTAAATTGAAATTTGCTATCGTAAATGTTAGCAACACCTCCACCTTTGCGGGATGCATGGGGGATATGGTCACTAGTGTAACCAGGAGGTGAGGCCTCATTTAACACAGTAAATTCATCAGGCTTAAACCATGTTTCAGTCTGGCCAATCACATCAAGATTATGATCAGTGATTAGTTCATTGACTGTAACTGCCTTGGAAGTGAGGGGATCTAACATTAAGTAGCTGGCAGGCTGGCTAGCAGCCTGCTGCCTGGCCTGCACCCTTTCTCATTGTGGAGCTAGGGGAGTTAGAGCCCTGTCTTTGTTCATAGATAAGATGAGAGCACCCTTCCAGCTAGGATGGAGTCCGTCACTCCTCAACAGGCCAGTCTTGGTCCTGTTTGTGGGTGAGCCCCAGAAAGAGGGCCAATTATCTACAAATTCTATATTTTGGGAGGGGCAGAAAACAGTTTTCAACCAGCGATTGAGTTGTGAGAAAGCTCGGTCTCTGACTCCGACCCGTTGCTTAATGGGGAGAACCGGTTGAAAGTTTCTGTCGGCTGAATGAGCGACACCAGTTGAGCATTCCTACAGCATTTCCTTCCAGAAGCCATGAGAAAATTGTCCGACTGCGGAGACTGTGCGAGGGGGGATTTAAACTACTATCTGTACTTACTGGTGGCACAGATACTGTTTCATCCTTTCCTACACTTAAATTACCCTTGCCTAACGATTGTGTCTGAAGCTGGGTTTGCAGCACAGCTATCCTCGACATAAGGCGATCGTTCTCCTGTATATTATGAGTACAGCGACTGCAATTAGAAGGCATCATGTTAATGTTACTACTTAGCTTCAGCTGGTGGAGGTCCTGACGAACCACGTCCAGATAAAGTGTCCGGGGTGAAAAAGTTGAATGAAAAAAGTTGAGCGAGGGCAAAAAACTAAAAATATAAACGGTAATTAAAAAGTAAAATACGTAATGTTGGCAGATAGCAAAGTAAGGTTAGCAACAAACTGCACAGCAGCACGTAAACAAGTCTACAAGTTGTGACCGGAAATGCCTACCTTCCCTCTTTGAGGTGTCCTTGCTATCTGTGATCTTTGGGACATCCCTACCCCCATTGAAGTTTACATTTTAAATGGTTCTGGTAAGGGTTAGGTAAGAGATATGGTTATGGTTAAGGTTAGGGTAGGGGTTAGGGTCAGAATGTCCCAAGGATCCCATTTAGCCCTTGGTGGTGTTGCTCTTTAGTACCCTTGCAGGTGCAATGGAGTTTATAACAAGACGGTGCTAATTTCTGTTTACGAACCAAAAAAGTGAGACACTGGGTTCGGCTTTAATTGACAGGCTTCTGTTTACCAGATATGACATAGAAATTGTAAAATAGTAATTTCATGATGATTACCAAATAATTACTCTTTGGGATTCATTACCCATCATTTAGTAGTAGGTAGTTGTCAATTGCGGTGAATTCTCTCAAGTAACATTAGGTAGCAAAGGTATTGTATCCCTTATTACGACATGATTTTATAGTAAAGATTGGGCTAACACCATTACCAGGACTGTAAAGTAAACCAATAGCCTACCAAATTCTGCAAGTAGCGTTATAAGCAGTTAGCGGGAGCTTCTTAGTTTCAAAGCCCTATGAATTGGCCAGCCGGTGCTGGAGTCTGGTGTAACTAACTGTACAGTGGGTGTATGTCTGGAGAGTTCTGTGGACGAGAATGACGGATGAGGAGTCGGATGACAGGCCTGGCCTGGTTTTTCGGAGCTACTCTTACTCTCCTCTGCCTCTCGTAATCTCTCTCCAACACTCGTACCGTGCCTCAGAGGGACGAGGTAGACCTCCCGCAGTGCAGGCAGGGCGCTCCTGTGCTTTAATGTTCTCCAGCTGGAATTGACGCAGCCATGACATGCAGTGACGCAGGCGGGGTGTCAGGTAACTAACCTACTGACAGGCTGACATCAATCACGCTTACTTACCAGGCAGCATATAAAGTAACACGCCTCCTTTTCTTCCATTAAACGTTCTGCCTGGAATGTGGGGTTTTGAACAGAGAATCAGGTGTGTTTCAGAGAAACATGATATTTGCTCTTGTGGGTTTGTCTTCATGTCTGTCTGTCTGTCTGGCCCCCAGCCTAATGCGGTCCTGTACACAAAAGCTATTGGATTGCACAGTAACCAGGGCTGTAACCAGGGTTTGTTTTAGCGAGGTCTGGACAGCGGGGTGGCTTTTGGGGTGTCTGATGTGGGGATTCTTCTAAACAATTTTAAAACTCTAAATGATATTTGGAGAACAGCAAAAACAAGCAAAAATAACCGCAGATCATTATCACCTTGGCTGCTGTAGCTTCATTCACCTCAATCGATTTCCAAACACATAGCCTATTAGCTATACCATTAGCCGCTACACGTTCACTCACATGAACTCAGCACTGGGATCAAAAACTATCATTTAATACGTACATAACAATCTGTTAGCAGAAAAAAGTATTTTAATAACAAAAAGTAAAAAATAAATTTTGCTTTGTGTTGCAATTTTACAGCCAATTTCCTGCAATTGCACATCTTGCCATGGGGTGGGGGACATTTTTGCAGTTTTAAAGCAAATTTCCTGCAATTCTACACATTTTGCCATGACTTATGCCATGATAATATGATGATATCTGAGTGAGAGTGACTAACAAAATCAATGGGGCCCCCTGGAAGTCAGGGCACCTGGTCATGGTGCCCTGGTTTCCCAGTCGGTAACTTGGCAATGATTACTACAGGTTTAGATCGCTGTCTAGATTAACTACACTATTTTACCAAACAATTTTTTTTACTGAGTTGGGCTAGTTGAGTGACATAAAACAAGAGGAAAACTGTTGATTTATACACTACATTACCAAAAGTATGTGGACACCTGCTCGTCGAACAGCTCATTCCAAAATCATGGGCATTAATATGGAGTCAGTCCCCCCCCTTTGCTGCTATAACAGCCTCCACTCTTCTGGAAAGGCTTTCCACTAGATGTTGGAACATTGCTGCGAGGGACTTGCTTCCATTCAGCCACAAGAGCATTAGTAAGGTTGGGCACTGATGTTGGGCGATTAGGCCTGGCTCGCAGTCTGCGTTCCAATTCATCCCGAAGGTGTTCGATGGGGTTGAGGTCAGGGCTCTGTGCAGGCCAGTCAAGTTCTTCCACACCGATCTCGACAAACCATTTCTGTATGGACCTCGCTTTGTGCACAGGGGCATTGTCATGCTGAAATAGGAAAGGGCCTTCCCCAAACTCTTTCCACAAAGTTGGAAGCACAGAATTGTCTAGAATGTCATTGTATGCTGTAGCAACATGGAAACCCATTTCATGAAGCTCCTGACGAACAGTTATTGTGCTGACGTTGCTTCCACAGGGAGTTTGGAACTCGGTAGTGAGTGTTGCAACCGATGACAGACGATTTTTACTCACTACACGCTTCAGCACTCGGCGGTCCCGTCCTGTGACCTACCACTTCGCTGCTGAGCCGTTGTTGCTCCTAGATGTTTCCACTTCACAATAACAGCCCTTACAGTTGTCCGGGGCTACTCTAGCAGGGCAGAAATGTACAAACTGAGAGGCGAAGGTCGAGTCATGCGTCTTCCGAAACATGACCCGCCAAACCACGCTTCTTAACACTGCTTAACCCTCAAGCCAGCTGCACCAATGTATCGGAGGAAACACTGTTCAACTGACGACCAAAGTCAGCCTGCAGGCGCCCGGCCCGCCACAAGGAGTCGCTAGAGCGCGATGAGCCAAGTAAAGCACCACCGGCCAAACCCTCCCCTAACCCGGACGACAGCCGGGAGTCGGTTGAGACATAGCCTGGGATCGAACCCAGGTCTGTAGTGACGTCTCAAGCACTGCGATGCAGTGCCTTAGACCTCGATGCAGTGCCTTAGACTGCTGCGCCACTTGGGAGGCCCTTATATGTATTATTTTTGATTTCTCTATGTCTCCAAATGTAGTTACGGCCCTGACAGTATCTTACCAAAATGTTTGATGATAATGAATGAAGATATCTTATTGATGGCCAAAGGGGAAAATGTGTGTTTACAACTAGGTGGTATCATGCAATCTTCATGTGTGAAGGGCTTTTATCATGAGAATATCATGGAGGATATTTTCGGAAATTGTTTGTTCATTTATTCTTCCTCTGTTCCACACAAAACATAGAACATGACAAAATATAGAACACTAATGGACAGGAACAGCTAAGAACACTGAGAATAATGAACAATACAACTAGACCTATTTCAAAAAAATATTCAATAGCTATCAATAGCTGTTTTTACTAGCATCTCTCTCGTGTTCTAAGGGCAACGGTTCCCAAACTGGTGTTCGCGGCGGTACTGCAGGGAGTCCGGGGCAAGATAAAAAAATATTAATTAATATTGCCAGCAACAACAGATGAAACAAATTTGGTCAAGGGGTCTATGGAAGAAGTTTAGAGGGTGCAATACAACACAATACAATGTAATATTATTAATAGGGCTGTTCAAATCCGGTCCTACTGTTTTTTGTTTCTACCGAGAACTAGTTAATTGCACTCACCTGGAGTCCCAGGTCTGAAGTCCCTTATTAGAAGGAGAAGGACGAAAACCAGAAATGTTTCGGCCTTCCAGGACCGACATTGAACAGCCCTGATCTACAATATACACTTAGATGCACAACAGGACCTGGGAGACTCACCAGTTCTCAACTCAATACTTCTTGAATTCCCAAATTGTTTTGGTTTGAACATAATACACTGTAATTTAAGCTTTAAAACTGCAAAACTGTCTCTCTTCTCCATGGGAAAATGTGTAGAGTTGCAGGAAATTAGCTTTGAAACCGACAACTTTCTCTCAGATGCAAAGGGGTGGGGGCTTTAACATTTTATTTCACAGGGTCTGAGACTTGGTTAGTCTGGTCATGTACTGCAGCAGTCATAATAAAACTCATTGTATGCAATTTTTTTGCACACGCTAAAGCCGGAGTTGTGTTCTGATTTTGAGGGGGTACCTGATTTAATTTGCCATCACAAAATGGGTCCCCGGCCCAAAAAAAGTTTGGGAACCCATGTTCTAGGGCAGTGCTTCCCAACCAGAGATACTAGGACCCCTGGGGGTACTTGGCCTATCCACAGGGGGTACTCGAGAAGACTCATGGGGGGGTACTTCAGGGGTACTCCTGGCAAAGCAAAATTCAGTTGGTGGTACAGTAACCGAAAAAGATTGGGAACCACTGTTCTAGGGCACTCGGTTGAGTCAATTCAAGGCTTGTGATTTCAACAAAGCCCAGTAGAGGGACTCTATCCCAAGCAGAACATTCATTCACATTCAAATGTATAATACCTACAGCTCTCCGATCACTCACTATGTTCCCAATCTTATGTTGAACACCCATTCCCCAGGATTATTTTAGACCGTTTTCCTTTCCGCTCTTTTAATTTCTGTTCACACTTGTGTTTGTTTGTCTCTAAGGGTGTGACTGGTAGGTATGGGAGCGAGAGAAGACAATGGAGAGTTTTTTTAAGTCCAAAAACACAAAGAGCCATAGTGGTGCCATATGGGAGCTTCCTCTGCTCTGAACTTAACCCTGAACTCCAAACAAATACATTTAACATGTTCAGCATTTCTCCGTGGTGTCTCGAATCCATATACAAAACCCTAGGTTGGACATGTAGACCTGTGGTCGCGTATGAACATGATTTGAAACTTAGTGTCCAGCAGTATTTGTTGAATCCCAGTATGACTACACTCATGTTTGTCGACATGCCGAAACTTGGCTAATGTAACACTTCCAATGTGCCAAGTGTAATAATACTCATATTTAAAAATGTACTTGTACTCAATACATATCGAACAACAATAGCCCAAGAGTGTGCTAAGGAAACAAAGTATACTCTCGCACTGCACAACATGTACGAGCAAATCAACTGTAGTAGCCTGCGCCGTCACTGTGTAGTACTCAACTGAAAGGTAAACAAAGTAAAAACGGATGATTAAGTCAGAAGTCCCATTCGGAAGGCTTTGAACCGGGCGGCTGAGGTGAAAAGCTGTGCAAGTGCCAGCGAGGGAAAGACGTGGGCGGAAATGTTTGATGGAAACTAAATTTAGCCTGGCATCTGTTTAAAATAGAAACCCTCCATAAATATTTATGAACGAAGGGAAGACTGGTCTCGGCGATGGGAGTGGGGGAAGGAGAGAAAATGAGAGAAAGTGGGAGCCCGATTCACCTGAAAACCTATTTTTAGATATTCTGCCTCTATTCCCAGCATGGAAAGGCATTTTTTTGCAGCACAGAGACAGAAGCGATCGTGCTGCAGATGCACAAATAGCCATACAGTCGGTGTCTAGAATCAGCCGGAGGAGAAAGAGAAAGAGGGAGCGATGGCACAGGTATTTTTAGAACACTACACACAACACATTCTCACACTCTCACACACACGTATATGCACATATATACACGCACAGCGCCCCTAGCAATGCCACCTCGTTCAATGTAGAATCCCCCTCATGCTCAGTATGTACACTACAAGCGAAGTGCCCTAATGTGTCTCAGTATTGCTCTCTCAATTGAAGGGCTTTATTGGCAGTTACATTGCCAAAGTAAGTGAAATAGATAATACATAAAAGTGAAATAAAACAATATAAATTAACAGTAAACATGACACTTATAAAAGTTAAAAAATAATAAAGACATTTCAAATGTCATATTATGTATATATATATACAGTGTTGTAATGATGTGCAAATAGTTAAAGTACGAAAGGGAAAATAAATCAACATAAATATAGGTTGTATTTACAATGGTGTTTGTTCTTCACTGGTTGCCTTTTCTTGTGGCAACAGGTCACAAATCTTGCTCTTGTTATTGCACACTGGTATTTCACCCAATAGATATGGGAGTTTATTCAACTTGGATTTGTTTTCAAATTCTTTGTGCGTCTGTGTAATCTGAGGGAAATATGTGTCTCTATTATGGTCATACATTTGGCCAGGGCAGCTCAGTTTCCACCTCATTTTGTGGGCAGTGTGCACAGAGCTTGTCTTCTCTTGAGAGCCAGGTCTGCATACGGGCGACCTTTCTCAATAGCAAGGCTATTCTCACTGAGTCTGTACATATCCTTAATTTTGGGTCAATCACAGTGGTCAGGTATTCTGCCACTGTGTACTCTGTTTTGGGCCAAATAGCATTTGGTAAATTCTTTCCAATGTGTCAAGTAATTATCGTTTTCTCCTGATTTGGTTGGGTCTAATTGTGGTGCTGTCCTGGGGCTCTGTGGGGTCTGTTTGTGTTTGTGAACAGAGCCCCAGGACCAGCTTGCTTAGGGGGCTCTTCTCCAGGTTTATTTATCTGTAGGTGATGGCTTTGTTATGGAAGGTTTGGAAATATCTCTTTCTCTCTCTCTCGCTCTTTCTCTCTCTCGCTCTCTGCTCGTCTCAGCACTGAACAGTCTGTGCTCCTACATAGTAATAAATAATACTTTTGTGGATGCTTATATTTGTCCTGTTTTGAATTGGAAATGTTTTTCTTGCATAACTCTCCCTGAAACAACCTCGGAGAGTGGGGCCACGGCCAGTGTCTCCCCCGTCGCTCTCTGTGGCTACAGTATCTATTGTATTCTGTCATATGAATGGAGGAGGGCTTCAGCATCGATTACATAACACACTGTATTAGACCAGCGTCTTGTCCTCATGCAACATCCCAGGGAATGAAGTGGATTGAGAATTGAACGGAGTGCCTACTGTAGCCACTTTTACATAACATATTTTTGGCTTGCCTATTGTTCTCTCCATTTGACTTACACATTTTTGGTTTTAATCCTAAAACAGGTACAGTAGCAAGAAAAAGTATGTGAACCCTTTGGAATTACCTAGATTACTGCATAAATTGGTCATAATATTTGATCTGATCTTCATCGAAGTCACAACAATAGACAAACACAGTCTGCTTAAACTAATAGCACACAAACAATGAAACATGTTCATGTCTTTATTGAACATACCGTGTAAACATTCACAGTGCAGCGTGGAAAAAGTATGTGAACCCTTGGATTTAATAACTGGTTGACCTCCTTTGGCAGCAAAAACCGAAACCAAATGTTTTCTGTAGTTGCGGATCAGACCTGCACAACGGTCAGGAAGAATTTTGGACCATTCCTCTTTACAAAACTGTTTCAGTTCCGCAATATTCTTTGGGTGTCTGGTGTGAACCACTCTCTTGAGGTCATGCCACAGAATCTCAATCGGGTTGAGGTCAGAACTCTGACTGGGCCACTCCAGAAAGAGTATTTTTGTTTGTTGAAGCCATTCTGTTGTTGATTTACTTCTGTGGTTTTGGGTCATTGTCCTTTTGCATCACCCAACTTCTGCAAAATGTTATGATAAACTTGGGAATTCGTTTGTCCGTCGACGATAGAAAGCTGTCCAGGTCCTGAGGCAGCAAAGCAGCCCCAAACCATGATGCCACGTCTCCACCATACTTTACAGTTGGGTTAAGTTTTTAATGTTGGTGTGCTGTGCCTTTTTTACTCCACACATAGTGTTGTGTGTTCCTTGTAAACAACTCAACTGTAGTTTCCCCTGTCCACAGAATATTTTGCCAGTAGCGCTGTGGAAAACCCACGTGCACTTTTGCAAACTTCAGACATGCAGCAATGCTTTTTTTGGACAGCAGTGGCTTTTTCTGTGGTGTCCTCTCATGAACACCATTCTTGTTTAGTGTTTCATATATCGTAGACTCACCAACAGAGATGTTAACATGTTCCAGAGATTTCTGTAAGTCTATAGCTGACACTCTAGGATTCTTCTAAACCTCACTGAGCATTCTGCGCTGTGCTCTTGCAGTCATCTTTGCAGGACGGCCACTCCTAGGGAGAGTAACAACAGTGCTGAACTTTCTCCATTTATAGACAATTTGTCTTACCGTGAACTGATGAACATCAAGGCATTTAGAGATACTTTTGTAACCCTTTCCAGCTTTATGCAAGTCAACTATTCTTAATCTTACGTCTTTTGAGATCTGACAATGCTTCTTGTGAATAGCAAACTCAAATTTTGTGATTGTTTTTTATAGGGCTGGGCAGCTCTAACCAACATCTCCAATCTCGTCCAGGTTAGCAGGTCAGGTTAGCTGACTCCTGACTCCAATTGGCTTTTGGAGAAGTCATTAGCCTAGGGGTTCACATACTTTTTCCAACCTACTCTGTGAATGTTTAAATGATGTATTCAATATAGACAAGACAAATACAATAATGTGTGTGTTATTAGTTTAAGCACACTGGGTTTGTCTTTTGTTGTGACTTAGAGGAAGATCAGATCAAATGTGATGACCAATTTATGCAGAAATCCAGGTAATTCCAAAGGGTTCACATACTTTTTCTTGCCACTGTATATAATAGATTGTGTAGATATCATTTTTACTTACATTCTATACAATTTTGCAAACAGAAAATACATTAATTGTAAAAATCGTGTTCTTGCATATAGACATAGTACTTTATGCTGTGATATATTCAATAGAACAGGTATTTTGGCAATATAATGCACTATGACCACAATAATGTATGAAGTATGTACTGCATACATCTGAAATGATCTAGTATGTACCAATATCCATTTCTATGCACCTGACTGCCAGCAATAAATCCTTCCAGTGGGGTTCCCAAAGCAGAGCAGAAAGTTTGATTTTGCCATGAAACCACGGGATCTACTGTTTTACTGCTGTTTAATAGCTCATCGGACAAACGACAGATGTTAATGTTGTCTAATTGCCTCATGTCATCAGACGAGAGACAGCTACGGGGAAAGTTCTAGCTCGGTTAGTTTCAATGACGTATTCCATAACTGTTTTAGCATGATGGTTTTACTTTTTCATATCACTCTGCACTAATTATTTGCAAAGGGATCGAGCTACATCCAGTCGCTGTCCAAGAACCTCCATGGTTTCTGCAAAAGGTTTTTTCGGCTCTGGAGTTCATCAGAACCTGCATACCAAGTGGAGCAAAGCTTGGATGTTAGCGGAGGTTGTGGGACTGTGGATGTGGATCGAGGTGGAAATGCCTTTATTTGTCTGGAGACGGACCATGCCCGGTGTGATCGGGACACTCCACTCTACCTGAAGAGTCTATAGTCTATAAATAAGCACAACTCACAGTCTACCATGTCAATAATGCAGGGCTATTTTTAACTCCCCCCGAATCCTACATCACACTGATCTTGCAGCCCAATCAATGCGTGGCTGCATCCCAGTTCCCTCTACTATAGGCAGTGCAGACTCCTGGCCGCATCTCAATAATCTACAGTGGCTTCCTTATCTCTTCTCCTTCCCTTTGTCTGTACAGATCTGAAAATGCTCTGCTGGTGGATGTGATGGGGCAGATATGTAGTGTAGAATTCATTTGGGGGATCTCCTTTGATCCACCTGTGTTTTTAAGATCTGTTGCAGATGACTGGAAGGAGACGAGGAGAGGACGCCCCTTTAGACTATTGAGATGCGTTATTATCAAAGAGAACTGTTCATGCATGTCAACCTTGGCTACGCATGGCAGAGATGCAGTAATCTTAATCCGTCTGAATGTGTTCATATCTATATGAATTGCCTTAAATATGGTTTATAGTTTATTGAATTGCCATAAAGATGGTTTTATAGTTCATAGTCCTGGTAGCAGCTACCTCAGACTGACCCTCGTCATCAAATAGCCAGTTCCCACAGTCTGACCAGCCAACACCATTCAGACACACTGTTCTTCCTGAGTGCCATTGAAATGTTTTCTGACGTAACCAACTCCACAATGCATTATTATATGTTTTTGTTGCCCTCTTAACCACAAATGTTTTCTTTCATATCAGGTTTATTGGTGTGACTTGGAACAATGATGGGCCTTTTTTAAATGCTGCCATTTCCTGTGCTTTTGATAAATCACATTCACTGTTGAAAGGGGTTTGTGCGATGATTGACGCCATTTCGATATTTTTAGTTTGGGGGCTTTCTCAAATTAACTGAATTTGTTGAGAAGGGGTGGGGGGAAGGGGGCTTCATGCCTTTGTCCGGTCTACCTGAGACCCTTTGGTGATGTCTGACTAGACATCAGTCTCAAAGAAAAGTCCATTGTTGCGAATTATTCAAATCTTTTGTGTATTGTGCGATAACGAAATGTCAGTGTATGCCGTGTGCACAAGGTGCGTTCAATTTATTGAGTGACAGAGCATCATTTTTAAGAAACTCCAATGATTTTTGGAGCATGATTGATACAATGATGAATGATAGGAAGAAATGAGTGAGAACTGGATGTTGAGAACAGTGAATTCTGTTCTCATCTTCTCTCTTCCTCTTTATCTCCCCCGTAGTTTTGATGTTGAGAATGGATTGTCGGTGGGGCGCAGCCCTCTGGACCCCCAGGCCAGTCCCGGCTCTGGCCTGGTGCTCCAGGCCAACTACGCCCACAGCCAGCGCCGGGAATCTTTCCTCTACCGCTCCGACTCTGACTTTGACCTCTCACCCAAGGCCCCCTCGAGGAACTCCTCCACTGCCAGTGAGCTGTAAGTGCCCCCCAACCCCCCACCTATTGGTTAATGTCTCCCTCTGTGACCTTTCAGCTTCCTCTCATATCTATTGGTAAGCGTCATGTCAGAGATGTCTCACTGTAGGCCTTGATGATACAAGGTTTTCCACTCCAAGGTTATTTACAGATATGGTTTTGTGGAACAGATAAAATCATATGTGGAAAGCAAGTTGTTTCTTGGATCGCTTTCCAAAAGGGAATTCCATTCGCAAAGCATGAGGAGCACGTTAGGCCAATTTGAAATCTTTCACTTATACTACAGTAGTTTGTGTGGTCCCTTAAGTTATTCTGTGAAAGAGCCTACTAAGTGGACTGTATCTTAAGCGCTTTATTGTGCTTTTTTTTATGTAGCACAGTTTTATTAGCAAAAAATGCTATATTAAACCATATTGCTCTGCGGGTTTGGAAAATCTACCGTCCTCCAGATTGAAAGCCCCTATTACTGAAACCAGCAGTTCTTTCCATCCCAGCACGCTTGCATGTCAACTCTGCTTCAGTAGGATTAGACATAGACAAAGTCGGAAAAATTGGCCACTTCCATATTATTTTTTTTCTTCTTCTTCTGCTGTTTGTTTTTCCAGCCTACTGTCAGCCTAAGCCAGTTTCCACGTGTCTGAACACCTTAGTTTGTGATTAATCGGTTGCAGGTCACCAACTCTTGCCTCTGTTTTTAAAGGGAAGAAAGCTTGAAGCACTGGGAAGTCAACTGGTTGTCTCGGTGAGAAGAACTTGACAAAACACTGACTAGGTTCCCTCAAAGGCCTGTCCTGCATTCTCCATTACAGGTTTCAGAGCCATTGTCCCCTCCCCATGGCACCAGTGACTAAAACTTTAGCCCTCCCCTAGGTTTTTCCTGTGACCCCCGAGAAAGCCATTTTTGTTTTGCATGTGAAGCTTCAAGAAAATACCTTAGCATAACTCCCCAGCCCTGTAACTTTACCAGTTGCACTTTGATTTCTCCCTACCTCACGGTTCATAAAATGTACAGTGCATGGCATCCTTTGTTTGACCTGCATTTCACCTGGCCTGGTCTACCCTTTTCGGTTTTCTTTGCTTTAATGTCAGTCTGCAGGTCGTTGAAGTTTTATTTCAGACACTGATCAACTGTCCTGATTTAAGGATTAGGATTATTGCAAATGTGTAATGTGCACAGTAGTCATTAGTACCACGGTAGTCATTAGCACCACATTGGTCATTAGTACCACAGTAGTCATTAGTAACACAGTAGTCATTAGTAACACAGTAGTCATTAGCACCACATTAGTCATTAGTACCACAGTAGTCATTAGCACCACATTGGTCATTAGTAACACAGTAGTCATTAGTACCACAGTAGTCATTAGTAACACAGTAGTCATTAGTAACACAGTAGTCATTAGCACCACATTAGTCATTAGTACCACAGTAGTCATTAGCACCACATTGGTCATTAGTAACACAGTAGTCATTAGTACCACAGTAGTCATTAGCACCACATTAGTCATTAGTACCACAGTAGTCATTAGTAACACAGTAGTCATTAGCACCACATTAGTCATTAGTACCACAGTAGTCATTAGTACCACAGTAGTCATTAGTAACACAGTAGTCATTAGCACCACATTAGTCATTAGTACCACAGTAGTCATTAGTACCACAGTAGTCATTAGCACCACATTAGTCATTAGTACCACAGTAGTCATTAGTACCACAGTAGTCATTAGCACCACAGTAGTCATTAGTGCCACAGTAGTCATTAGTACCACAGTAGTCATTAGTACCACAGTAGTCATTAGCACCACAGTAGTCATTAGTAACACAGTAGTCATTAGTAACACAGTAGTCATTAGCACCACAGTAGTCATTAGTACCACATTAGTCATTAGTGCCACAGTAGTTGTTAGTGCCACAGTAGTCATTAGTAACACAGTAGTCATTAGTACCACAGTAGTCATTAGTACCACAGTAGTCATTAGTAACACAGTAGTCATTAGCACCACAGTAGTCATTAGTACCACATTAGTCATTAGTGCCACAGTAGTTGTTAGTGCCACAGTAGTCATTAGCGCCACAGTAGTCATTAGTACCACAGTAGTCATTAGCACCACAGTCATTAGTACCACAGTAGTCATTAGTACCACAGTAGTCATTAGTTACACAGTAGTCATTAGTAACACAGTAGTCATTAGCACCACAGGAGTCATTAGTACCACATTAGTCATTAGTGCCACAGTAGTCATTAGCGCCACAGTAGTCATTAGTAACACAGTAGTCATTAGTACCACAGTAGTCATTAGTAACACAGTAGTCATTAAGTGGTTGCAATTTGTTTAACTTTTTCACGGATTCCATTACTGTACTTTGAAAACATCAAGACCAGAGCCTAAACCAATATCTGGATGTAACCTCATTTTGTTCTGTTTTTTTCATTGTAGACATGGAGAAGACATGATTGTGACACCATTTGCACAGGTTAGTTTTGGAAATATTCTGCTCTTTCCTGTATTTTTCAGCCGAACAAATGATTCACCAAATGACCTGGGGTGGTCTCGTGGTCTAGGCTGCTGCCACTGGAGCACATGACCAGTGTATTGCTGCTAGCATAAGTTTGAATCCTGCTCACTGCTCTTTCAGCAGTCTCTCTTCCACCTTTTACCTCTATCTCTCTCTAGCCAATAAACATACAAAAGACTTAAAAATAGATATATGGAATGAAATGTAGCTGTAACGTAGCTTCACCTTCATTAAGCACACCAACACAACAAGGAAATAACTCATAAATCTTACTGAACACTGACTAACCCTGAGTAACTTAGACTTTAAAAAACAGAATACCTATAAATAGGTTGTTGCCATTGGCCCAGTGAAGTCACAGCTGTCACTAGGTACCGGTGACACTAGTAGAGAGGACCACCGGAACAGCCTTTGGCATGTGGATGGCGCATCACGGCAGCCGGGCCTATGACGGGGGAAGTGCGTCACAGCTGGACTCACTTTACTGAACAAGCTAGGAATCTAATACGGCATTCCTCGATATGGCTGCTGACTGTTAAGAAACCCGCAGGAAACCAGATACCGTCTCTTTAATTGTGCTGACTCAAGATTTCGATGGGCGCCCAGACTCTGACATGACGTATGGGGTGGTGGGGCCTATAAGGTACACTATAAATACAAAAGTATGTGGACACCCCTTCAAATTAGTGGATTCGGCAATTTCAGCCACACCCGTTGCTGACAGGTGTATACAATTGAGCACACAGCCATGCAATCTCCATTGACAAACATTGGCAGTAGAATTACCTTACTGAACAGATCAGGGACTTTCCACTTGGCACTCTCATACAAGTCAGTTTGTAAAAGGTATGCCCTGCTGGAGCTGCCCCGGTCAACTGTAAGTGCTGTTATTGTGCAGTGGAAATGTCTAGGAGCAACAACGAAGTGGTAGGCCACACAAGCTCACAGGACGGGACCGCCGAGTGCTTAAGCGCGTAGCGTGTAAAAATCGTCTGTCCTCAGTTGCAACACTCACTACCAAGTTCCAAACTGCCTCTGGAAGCAACGTCAGCACAATAACTGTTCATCGGGAGCTTCATGTAATGGGTTTCCATGGCCGAGCAGCCGCACAAAAGCCTAAGATTACCATGCGCAATGCCAAGCGTTGGCTGGATTGGTGTAAAGCTCACCGCCATTGGACTCTGGAGCAGTGGAAACGCGTTCTCTTGAATTACGCTTCACCATCTGGGTTTGGTGGATGCCAGGAGAACGCTACCTGCCCCAATGCATAGTGCCAACTGTAAAGTTTGGTGCAGGAAGAATAATGATCTGGGATTAGGGCCATTAGTTCCACTGAAGTGAAATCTTAATGCTACAGCATACAATGACTTTCTAGACAATTCTGTGCTTCCAACTTTGTGGCAACAGTTTGGGGAAAGGCCCTTTCCTGTTTCAGCATGACAATTTCCCTGTGCACAAAGCGTGGTCCATACAAAAATGGTTTGTCGAGATCGATGTGGAAGAACTTGACAGGCCTGCACAGAGCCCTGACCTCAACCCCACTGAACACCTTTGAGGTGAATTGGAACGCCGACTGTGAGATGTGATGGGGGGTGTTGAAAAGTTCCAAAACAAACAAAACGGCCACAAAAACGCCAGAACCAAAATCAGTGTGTCTACATGGAGAGAGTCTCCTCAATGAATGGGGAAGAGGTGTATTCATCCCGGGTCACACCTGGGCCCAGGTGTGTCCCATGTCGCAGACGACCCTCCCAGCTCCGCCCATCGACATCCTATTAAGGAAAACAAGAGCAAAGAGAAAGAATTCGTCAGACAGTGGGAGGGTCGTCACACTAATCTAGTGTTGAAATAGAAATTTGTATGTGTTTTTATTCATACATGAAGGACCTCAACTATCACAATGTAGAGATGACGTACCCTATTTATCTTTACCGTTCTTGTAGGTACTTGCCAGTTTGAGGACGGTAAGAAGCAACTTCGCTGTTTTGACCCATCAGCAAGATCGTCAACCCAGCAAGTATGTTCAATCTACACCTCTGATACCCAAACTCGCATGTCCCCCAAATCCTATAACGATGAAGTGAACAGGAGATACAAAGTAGATATATATATATAACTTTACTCAAACTGGGATGTCTGTGTCCGTAGGAGAACTGGCAGTAACCCACCATCCATGTGCAAGACAACCTTAGCAGGTGAAGGTTTTTGAATTGTGCGATTGGTGGAGTTTGTTTGCCTATTCATTCAGCTGTTTAAAGGTTTTTTTGCTTTACAAAAGTTGGCGAGATCTTAACAAGGTTGCCTCCTAGGTTACCCATCTTTGTTTGATTGATTAAACAGAACTGATGACATAACCATCCATAGAAACCGCAAAGGGGACTTGCGTCATTGGCCAAATTCTAGATTGAATCATTGATTCTTGAATGAACGTTGAACGTTAAAAGCACATTGAATCGTGGGCTCATCTCCTTGTGTGTTGTCCTTGTGTGGGTGTGACAGAGGAGCCGCTTCAGCAGCTGGCCGTGGAGACTCTGGACGAGCTGGACTGGTGTTTGGAGCAGCTGGAGACTCTGAAGACACGCCACTCCGTCAGCGAGATGGCCTCCAACAAGGTACAGTCACACACACACATTTGTTTTACTATCTTTGTGGGGACCAAACAAGTGATTCCCATTCAAAATACTATTTTACCTAAAACCTAAATCAAACCCTTAACCTAACCCTAACCTTAACCCCTAACTCTAATTCTAACCATAATGTAACCCTAACCGTAAACCTAACCCCTAAAGCCTAAAATAGCATTTTTCCTTTTTGGTACCGGAGAAATGTCCCCACCGAATTTTCTTTGTTTTACCATCCTTGTGAGGACTTCTGGTCCCCACAAGGTTAGTAAAACCAAACACACACACACACACACTCATAACCCTGGGTGCTTTCATGAGTCACTTGTACTCTTGACTTCAATGGTAAGGTTGAAGCTACTAATGTCTTACATCAAGATTTGGTTCAGTTTGAGTTCATTTGCTATGATGGACTTAAACAAGGTACAATAGCCTACCAGCTCAAGACCCACCTGTGATTTAGAATCATCTTGGCTTTATGAAGAGTTGACTGCGATGTAGAGTGCTGTATGCATCATGACTTAGCCAAATGAATCTACAGATAATTTGTATCACATTTTCTGTAGCTGCACAATATCTATAAAGACTCTCTTTCAGACTTTGATTTAAACTAGTTTCCTTCTTATTTAGCCAAAACACGTAACCCTCCATTAAAACAGAGAAAAAATAGAGAGATTTTTTTTATGCAATATTTCGGCCCTTGTACTTTTGGTGGCCTCCCATATTAGAAAGAGCCCCCTAAGCCAGTGACCATGTCTCTCTGCAAATGCATTACGTGCTCATCCTTACTGAGCTAATGTGAAAGGCCACTAATACGATGAATTCCATCAGCGATTAGGAAATATGAATGAAATCTCCAATCCCTTCTGACGTTTGAAAGCTCATTCCATGAATGAATGAGATGGTTGCATGCATGCACCACCAGACCCACACCCTTCCCCCAACTCCCAGTATCTCATGTGTAGAACTTTTTTAATGAGGGAGTGGGATCTGTGGTTGAAACGGCATCCCCCATCTCCTCCCCATCCATCCATCCTCATCCCTCTCTCCCCTCCTCCTTCTTCCAGACCAGGGGTTAGTGCTGCCGGAGCGCACCGGAGAGTACGCCACTTCTCACAATGGTGCTCATTTAATAAAGTTACAGCAAAGCTGAATCAATGTCTTGCAAGATCACATAATAATGAATTAGTAATTTACATAACCCGAAGCAAATATACCCAAACACATTTTTTTTTAATGATTTAATATATTACAAGTATACTGAAGTGAACGTAAATAAACAACAAATTAATATAATATACTTCAAATACGAGATGTATTTTTCTAGTATATTTTTAAGTATACTATAAATATACTCACTAATATCATTTCACTTCAATACACACATTAAAAGTGCATTTTAAATTAATTGATTGTTTTTCAGTCTTTAAGTATACTATATGTTCACTATCATTACACTTCAATACATGTATTAAAAGTGTACTGTAAATTATTTTTTGTTGTTGTTGTGTGTTTTGGAAACTCTGCTTGTGAGTGATCAAGTACACTATAAGTATAGTTTCAATGCCATTAATGAGTTTCAAAGTGCTTTCTGAATTCCGGTTCAGAAGAGTGCAGAGAAAGAGAAAGTTGACAAAGATAATTCATAGCTGAATGTATACTTCTATAAAGTATGTGCAAAGAAAATAGCAAATTACCCAGAATCCTTTTTACAGGTGAAATTTGTATTAATAATATGATGTTGTTCCTCATATTCAGCTTATGAAATTGTTTTGATGTTCATTTTACAACTGAATAATATTGTACTTTAATAACACATCGCACATTTTTGTAATGTTAATTTTTCATTATAATGTGAGCAACGAAAGTGTGAATTGCCACTGGTGCACAATTACCAAAAATATACTTTCAAATTGACACTCCAGCCACAACTGCTTTGTAAATAGCCTATTGTAACATTGGCTGAGAGGATGCCTTGTTCAATCAAGGTAACCTTTACATGGCTAGTTACAATAGCCAATATGGTTAATGAGTAGAAGTATATTTGTAAAAGTATACTTAACACATCATAAGTACATTTAATTAATAAATAATATACAGAAATTCTAATTCAAACAGCATTTAATTGATTATGCTAGAATACTAATAACATAATTTCATTGATTGGTGAACTACATCAAACTTACATTTATACTGAATTTGAATATTTGTGTACTTCTTATTTATGAAAAAGTTACATCAAAAGTACCTAAAGGGTATTCAAAGCTTATTCGTTTTCCTCTTTATCTAATATACTAAGGATGTACTTAAGAACTAAAAAGTGTCCACATTTAGATATTTTAAATGTATTTAATGTACTTAAATGCTAATAAGACACTTATAAAGAATACATTAAATGCATTAACTGCATTTCAAATTGATCCAATTAGATAGTTACGCAGTAAGGCATGAGAACCCTGGGATTATCGTGTGATAACTCCCGACTAAGGGCTGTTCTCAGCCCCGAGGCGAAGCTAAAGTTGCCAACATATTTCACAAAAGATTAACAACATGTTTTCATTAAAAACGTTATTTTAATGAGTAAATAACTTTTGGTTCTGGTTGGTTCTGAAGTTGCTAACCAAACAGGCTGGTCGTTAATTATATTACCATATTTTGACCCAGTCGTTCTATTCATTCCACATTGCTATGTTAAACAAATCATTAGCATTTACTGTAGCTAGCTAGCAGCGGTTCAATGATGACGAGAGACATGAACTTCAATAAATAATGATTTAATAAATCATGTTTAAATAGGCAACAAGAACTTCAGCTAACAATGAATTAATAAATCATTTATAAATAAGCAACCATTAGCTGACTGTCGAGTCAATAAGATAGCTATAGCTAAGCTAACGTTACTTCTCCTTTGCTAGCTAGCTAACCAACTAATGCTAACACACAATCACGTCTATTGCCAATTCTTTGGATAGATCAATTATAATAATCTTGATAAATGAATTTGCCTGGATCAGAGAAGCTCTCAGTCTAGTCACCTTCATATGCATGGCACGGTGGAGAAAAACAAAGTCAACATGTTACACAGGTCGGATAGGCATACAGCAAAGCTGTCATTGTAAATAAGAATTTGTTCTTAATTGACTTGCCTAGTTAAATAAAATGTTAAATTAATAAAAATAAAACATGTTTACCCCCGCTGTACCAAACCAAATGCTAGGCAAGAAGCATGGGGAAATAATGTATAATGTATATATGCTTTTCTCCGCGGGTGATGAAGTTTATGAATGCCTGGCTGGGCTGCGGGACTGTGGATGCGCATTGATACTTGAAATGTAATAATGACATTATGGAATCATGGCATTTTGCATTAATTATTGTGAATAACTAATAGCTATCAACCAATCAGCATCCAGGATCCAAACTTACTATTTTATAATTTTGAATATACTCAATTATATTTATCACAGACATACGTCTATATACTTAAATATATTCATGAAGTATGATTTAAGTATATTTAAATAAATGACAATTCCACTCTGGTAAAAGTATAACATTACTGTAACACCAAAAACACCACCTAATTTCTTATTACATTTTAGGATGGTTAGCTGAATTGTCAACAAAAATGCACAAAAAGCTTATTTCTCTCAAATTTTGTGCACAAATTTGTTTACATCCCTGTTAGTTAGCATTTCTCCTTTGCCAAGGTAATCCATCCACTTCACAGGTGTGGCATTTCAAGAAGCTGATTAAACAGCATGATCATTACACAGGTGCACCTTGTGCTGGGGAAAATATAAGGCAACTCTAAAATGTGCAGTTTTGTCACACAACACAATGCCACAGATGCCTGTGTTTTGAGGGAGCATGCAATTGGCATGCTGACTGCAGGAATGTCTGCAGGAATGTCTGTTGCCAGAAAATTGAATCTCTAACATAAGCTGCCTCCAACGTCGTTTTAGAGAATTTGGCAGTATGTCCAACTGTCCTCACAACTGCAGACCACGTGTAACCACATCAGCCCAGCCCAGGACCTCCACATCTGGCTTCTTCACATGTGAGATGGTCTGAGACAAGCCAGCCAGACAGCTGATGAAACTGTGGGTTTGCACAACCAAAGGACTGTCAGAAACCATCTCAGGGAAGCTCATCTGTGTGCTCGTCGTTCTCAACAGGGTCTTGACCTGACTGCAGTTCGGCGTCATCACCGACTTCAGTGGGTAAATGCTCACCTTCGATGGCCACTGGAACACTGGAGAAGAATGCTCTTCATGGATGAATCCTGGTTTCAACTGTACTGGGCAGATGGCAGACAGCGTGTATGGACTTGTGTGGGCGAGCAGTTTGCTGATGTCAACCTTGTGAACAGAGTGCCCCATGGTGGCGGAGGGGTTATGTTATGGGCAGGCATAAGCTACGGACAATGAACACAATTGCATTTTATCAATGGCAATTTGAATGCACAGAGATACCGTGACAAGATCCTGAGTCCCATTGTTGTGCCATTCATCCGCCCCCACCACCTCATGTTTCAGCATGTTAATGCAGGGACCCATGTCGCAAGGACCTGTACACAATTCCTGGAAGCTGTAAATGTCCCAGTTCTTCCATGGCCTGCATACTCACCAGACATGTCACCCATTGAGCATGTTTGAGATGCTCTGGATCGACGTGTACGACAGTGTGTTCCAGTTCCTGCCAATATCCAGCAACTTCGCACAGCCATTGAAGAGGAGTGGGACAACATTCCCCAGGCCACAATCAACAGCCTGATCAACTCTATGAGAAGGAGATGTGTCGCGCTGCATGGGGCAAACGGTGGTCACACCAGATACTGACTGGTTTTCTGATCCACACCTCTACCTTTTTGTTTAAGGCATCTGTGACCAACAAATGCATCTGTATTCCCAGTCATGTGAAATCCATAGATTAGGGCCATATGAATTTATATTAACTGTAACTCAGTAAAATCTTAGAAATTGTTGCATTTATTTTTGTTCAGTGTATAATGTGCAATGGATTTCTGAAAGTATCTTCTTCTAAAATAATGTATTTTCTACTCTGCTTTCTGCAAATGTGTGGGATTTCTACATTTATAATATTATAATGATACTACAGCATGTTGCATATCATGCCAAATCATCCTATCCTCCCATTTTCCTATGAGGCTTTTCTCATAGCGTCATCGTCATCATGTCAGTACTAGCAACGCATTCATGCGTTCACATATATGTGAAATGAATACCTCAGCCATTCAAGGCATCGGGCTCCCTCACATTATCTTCAAACTTGGTGCATATGGTGCAGCCTCAACCCCCCAACCAGCCCCCACCTGTCTCCTCTACCATGGGCCAATGAGCTCCGTCCCCCTGTCCCAGCCTCTGATGCAGCAGGCCACCGATCGGCTCCTTCCTTTGGGCAATATGGAAGAGGGGGGTTGGAGTTGGGAGTTTACACACAGAGCAGGCAGAATAGTGCTGCTGAGGGAGAGAGGCAGGAGTCGTTTCTCGGCCATGCTCCCCAGCACCCCGCATCCTCAGCCTGGCTTTCGCGCTTCCTCTTGCAAGCAAACTCTAATCTTCGCCCATTCCCGTAGCGTGTGGATAAAGGCTTTCTTGTGGACTGTCCGCTTGCAGTGGAATTGAGGAGTTCAGGCAAGCAGGACAGGAGCACGCAGTGTGCTCTGCTTGTACAGTACCAGGGACCGTAAACACTGTACAGTAGCTAGAGGAAGGAATCTGGTGTTTAATTCATTTCTTTCTACTCCATGATTTTTTTGGTGCTGAAATGCCCGAAGTCAATTACTTGTTTTTTGTGTCGAGGATGTACATTCAGGTAAGTTGGGCTGGGATGGGATGCACGTGTTGCTCGGTGAATGAATGTGTAGTACAGGGGTCCTTGTTTGCAGAGTTCTTTGCAGTTAGTTGGGAAGTGATGTCTTTGCAGCGTGTGTGTGTGCGCATGTGTGTGAGTGTGCATCCAGGAGTGCATGAGTCCATTCATGTATGTGCATGCAGATGTATCCCTTTATCTTTCTGTGTGTGTGTGTGTGCGTGTGTGTGTGTGTGTGTGTGTGTGTGTGTGTGTGTGTGTGTGTGTGTGTGTGTGTGTGTGTGTGTGATTCTACAGAAGTGTTGCAAATTGCAGTCCCATCCCAAAAACGCTATTTTAAAAAACAGTTAAATGTCCAAACATTTATTTACATCATGGTATGTTCTAATTTAATCCAAGGCAATAGCAAACATATTGTTAAATGAATACAGTACAAAGGCATTGTTTCTACTCTATGTGTCTACCTGACATATGTTGGAAGACGTGTGCTGAAAGTTTGGGAAAAATAGTATACAAATGGGATCTTTTTTCCCCTCCAACTCCCAATTTGCACCACTTCTGTAGAATGACCCATGTAAAGTGAGCTCCAAAAGTATTGGGTCAGTGACACGTGTTGTTGTTTTGCCTCTGTACTCCAGCACTTTGGATTTGAAATGATACAATGACTACGAAGTTAAAGTGCAGACTTAGGGTATTTTTGTCTATATCGGGTGAATTGTTTAGTAATTACAGCACTTTTTGAACATAGTCCCTCCATTTTACGGGACCAAAAGTATTTGGACAAATTCATTTATAAGCCTGTTAAAGTAGTACAACTTTGCCCAATAGAAATGAACGGTAAATCATGCATTGTGTCATTTTGGATTGACTTGAATTGTAAATGAGAATGGAATATGTTTCGGAACACTTCTACATTCATGTGGATGCTACCATGATGACGGATAGTCCTGAATGAATCGGGAATAATGATGAGTGAGAAAGTTACACAATCACAAATATCACACCCCCTCAAAAATGTTAACCTCCCCTGTTATTGTAATGGTGAGAAGTTAGCATGTCTTGGGGTTATGATATTTGGGAGTCTGTAACTTTCTCACTCATCGTGGTAGCATCCACATGAATGTAGAATTATTTAGAAATATATATTCTAATCTTATTTACGATAAAAGTGACTCCAAAATGACACAATATAAAATGGGATGACTATGTACCCAAAAGGTGCTGTAAATTCTAAACGGTTCAACCGATATGGATGGAAATACCCTCAAATTAACCTCATAGTCATTATATCATTTCAAATCCAAAGTGCTGGAGTACAGAGTCAAAAGAACAAAAATGCGTCACTCTCCCAATACTTTTGGAGCTCACTGTATATATATATATCACTGCTCACTGTATTTACATCTGTGTGTGCATGTGTGGGTGTGCGTCTTCAGAGCAGACTGTCGCTGTTTCAGAGAGGGGGATATCTATTATCCTTGTGTATGATGATTACATAATACATTATGTTATCATCTTCTGCACCTATGAAGGAAGAGTTCTCTACTCAGCCTCCTCTGTACTCTAGCCACTATGAGTGAAGCACAGGGAACAATGAAGGTACACTACATGAAACTAAGGCGTCACTTGATTGACTGTCCCCGAGGGGGGGGCGGGCTCATACTAGAGCTAGATGATGACTGGCAGTCCGGAGTACCAATCAAGACTGTTTTACGCTTGCTGAGCAACCTAGGGCCCAGCTAACGTAGCAGGGGTTAAAGAAACGCCTGAAACTAGATCCCCTAAATACTGAGGTGCATTCAGTTCCCTTGAACGTTTGCTACGTTGCGGAACGGTTTGTACATTTCCCCAAAACGTTCTCTGAACAGACAAAAAGTATGTGGACAGGTACGAAAAGTATGTGGACACATGCTCGTTGAACATCTCATTCCAAAATCATGGGAGTTGGTCCCCCCCCCATTGCTGCTATAACAGCCTCCACTCTTCTGGGAAGGCTTTCCACTAGATGTTGGAACATTGCTGCGGGGACATGCTTCCATTCAGCCACAAGTGCATTAGTGAGGTCGGGCAATAATGTTGGGCGATTAGGCCTGGCTCGTAGTCGGCGTTCCAATTAATCCCATTTGATGGGGTTGAGGACAGGGCTTTGTGCAGGCCAGTCAAGTTTTTCCACACCGATCTCGACAAACCATTTCTGTATGGACCTCATTTTGTGCACGGGGGCATTGTCATGCCGAAACAGGAAAGGGCCTTCCCCAAACTGTTGCCACAAAGTTGGAAGCACAGAATCATCTAGAATGTCATTGTGTGCTGCCACGTTGAAAGTCACTGAACCCTTCAGTAAGGCCATTCTACTGCCAATGTTTGTCTATGGAGATTGCATGGCTGTATGCTCGATTTGATACACCTTTCAGCAACGGGTGTGGCTGACATAGCCGAATCCACTAGTTTGAAGGGGTATCCACATACTTTTGTATACATAGTGCATATTTATAGAGAAAGACAATGGTGTTATTCTCATCCACCTCAGTAGAAAAGTTAATGCCGGCTACATAGTCTCATAGTCTTGCAGAAGGACATACTCAGAAAAGGTTACTACTGTATGTGAAGTGCTATTACTGCACTACAGTGCTCCAAAAGGGTTATTTGGGTGTCCCCATAGGATAATAATTTTTGGTTCCAGGTAGAACCCTTTTGGGTTCCATGTAGAGCCCTCTGTGGAAGGAGTTCTTATGGAACCAAAGAGGGTTCTTCAAAGGGTTTTCCTATGGGGAAAGCCGGAGAACCATTTTCGGTTCTAGATAGCACCTTTTTTTTCTAAGAGTGTATTATTTTCAGCTGTGGTTGGACAGCAAGTGACACATAATTTAATGCATACTACCCAATGTCTCATAGTGTACTGTACATGTGTCGATCATGTATATGTCCACTGTCTATAGTAGAAAGTATATTGTTAGAGTCAGAGTGATGTTGTGTTGTTGTTTGTCTCGCCAGTTCAAGAGGATGCTGAACAGGGAGCTTACTCAGCTATCAGAGACCAGCAGATCAGGGAACCAGGTGTCAGAGTTCATCTCCAGCACCTTCCTAGGTACGTCTCTCTCTCTCGCTCTCTCTCTCTGTCTCTCTCTCTCTCCACAAGCCTTCACTGACTGACTGTGCTAGTAGAGACCTGTAATGTGGACCTAATAGTTACTAACGTATACATATTGTATAGTGACATGTCATTACACCAATACAATATAATTCCATGTAACTACATGATATCTGTGGCACTTCAACTCAATGTAAAGTGTCACCAGCCCTGGTTTCAATAGACAACCATGCTGAACCTATGGTTATTACTGTGTCAATGTGTAATAATGCGCTGTTGTCTGTCTGTACCACAGAAAAGCAACATGACATGGAGATCATGTCTCCGCCCACCAAGGAGAAGAAGGAGAAGACGGACAAGAAGAAGCGCCCCATGTCCCAGATCGTGGGGGTAAAGAAGCCTATCCTCATCCCCAGTGTGGCCCCCTCCAGCATTCCCCGCTTCGGGGTCCCTTCCAGTCAGGAGAGCCTCCTTGCCAAGGTAGTCTACACAACCCTTCTTTTCTTTTTACCTCACTTTTAGGGTTCTGTTCTGTCACAAGTTGTCACTTATGACAGGATCTAATAGTCCCCAGCACATTTTGAGGGTAAAGGATCTGTTGTTCTTTCTAACCGAAATGTTTTTACATCTGGCAGGAGTTGGAAGAGATAAACCAATGGGGTGTGGATATTTTCAAAATATCTGAATATTCTGCGAATCGTCCACTGACGGTGGCGATGTATTCCATTTTCCAGGTATGTCATCCATCTGCGTCCACAAAGATACTGTTTAGGAAACTTAGATGATGTTACTGTTGTCTTGAAGGATAAAAAGTGTTTCATATGATTCAAATTACATTTCTCTAAATAGAATGATCTCTAACTAAGCAGTCTCTAATATTGACAATTTAGTTTTTTCCCCCTTATGTTTCCTCTATAGGAGCGAGAGCTGCGGAAGTCCTTCAAGATCCCTGCAGACACCTTCATCACCTTCATGATGACCCTGGAGGACCACTACCACCACGACGTGGCCTACCACAACAACATCCATGCTGCAGACGTGGTCCAGTCCACCCACGTCCTTCTCTCCACCCCCGCCCTTGAGGTACGTCAATACAATACAACTTTATAGCTAGAAACTGACAATGCTGTATTTTTAATACTGCATTGTTGTTATGTCTATGTACGAGTCCCACACACATACAGTATTTACCTGCATTAACATCCCTGTGTTTCTCCCATCTCTGCAGGCTGTGTTCACTGACTTGGAGATCTTGGCTGCTCTGTTTGCCAGTGCTATACATGATGTGGACCACCCGGGGGTGTCCAACCAGTTCCTCATCAACACCAGTGAGTTCACATGGGGCATGTAGATGTTTAAAATCTTGGAATCCTTCACGGGCCACATCTGGCCCGCATGCCACCAGTTTGAGACCCCTGCTGTAGAATATCTATCTTTGCGTGTGTGTGTGCATATATATCGGTCTTTGTCTGTACAACACTGTTCCATTCCCTCCTGTGTGTCCATCCAGACTCAGAGCTGGCCCTGATGTACAACGACGTGTCCGTCCTGGAGAACCACCACCTGGCCGTGGGCTTCAAGCTGCTGCAGGAGGACAACTGTGACATCTTCCAGAACCTCAGCAAGAAACAGAGGCAGTCCCTACGCAAGATGGTCATAGACATGGTGTTAGCCACAGACATGTCCAAACACATGAACCTGCTGGCTGACCTGAAGACCATGGTGGAGACCAAGAAGGTGACCAGCTCTGGAGTGCTGCTGCTGGACAACTATGGAGATCGCATCCAGGTTAGACTCTTAGCAGGGATTCATATTCAGCATAACGGATGTGAATTAGATGATACTATGGCCATTTGGCTGACACTTGCGTCCAAAGCCTCTTATAATTAACCCATTCTTTCAGTGTATTTGGCATATTCAGGAATTGAACCCCAAACCATTTGCCTAAACTGACAGCACCGTGCTCTAACCACCTGAACCATTGGGAACATCTTACTGTCATATTACCGCACCTGCTGTCTCGACCTCTGAATGCTCGGATATGAAAAGCCAACTGACATTTACTCCTGAGGTGCTGACCTGTTGCACCCTCTATAACCACTGTGATTACTATTTGACCCTCATGGTCCTCTATGAACTTTGAAACATCTCGAAGAACGATCTGGCCTTAATGGCCATGTACTCTCAAAATCTCCACCCAGCACAGCCAGAAATGGACTGGCCACCCCTCGGATCCTGGTTCCTCTCTAGGTTCCTGTCCTTCTAGGGAGTTTTTCCTAGCCAACCGTGCTTCTACATCTGCGTTGCTTGCTCTTTGGGGTTTTTGGCTGTGTTTCTGTATAAGCACTTTGTGACAACTGCTGATTTAAAAATGGCTTTATAAAATAGATTTGATTGATTGACTGACTGATATGATTCTATGGCCGTTTCATTCCTCAATGCTCAATAAGAACTGGTTTTGGTTTTCTCCAGGTCCTCCAGAACATGGTTCACTGTGCTGACCTCAGTAACCCCACCAAGCCCCTGGAGCTGTACCGCCAGTGGACCGACCGCATCATGGTGGAGTTCTTCACCCAAGGGGACAGGGAGAGGGACAAGGGCATGGAGATCAGCCCCATGTGTGACAAACACAATGCCTCCATCGAGAAGAACCAGGTACGGTTACTACACACACAAGCACAGGGACACATACGGTATACACACTATGTACACATGCATAGAGACATACACTCACGTACACTGTCTGTGCGGAAAAGTCTGCCTCTCTGGCAAATATGTAAATGAATATATTCCTCTTCCCCTTCAGGTGGGCTTCATAGACTACATCGTTCACCCTCTATGGGAGACGTGGGCCGACCTGGTCCATCCCGACGCCCAGGAGATCCTAGACACGCTAGAGGACAACCGCGAGTGGTACCAGAGCATGATCCCCCACAGCCCCTCGCCTACCCCCGAGGCCCAGGACAAGGTGGGCCTGCCTGGGGGAGCCATGGGGGCCGGAGGGGGTGGAGGTGGATCCTCCATCGGAGACAAATTCCAGTTTGAGCTGACCCTAGAGGAGGAAGGCGAGTCCGACACAGAGAGCCCCCCAGAAGAGGAAGAGGGGTACAGTAGCACTGGGGCGGAGCCTTCTAGAACTGACCCGGACAGCAGACTCCATTCCGTGTCTGCCACTGCTCACCCACACTATCAGGGGCTTTCCAAAATGGCCACCTCTGTCCTCAATCTCGGTGGCACGGCTTTGTCCACCGACTCTGACCCAGACAGGGAGGCAGCCGAAGACAAAGAACATGACCAAGAAGGTAATGCCGGTGTGAGGCGCTTCAGGCTAGGTACATAACACCAGTGCAATGTTCTTTTTTGTTCGTTTTTTTGTTGATTTTCTGTGCCTGACCCCTTTACCCCCCATCTTTGGCTTCCTTGGACTGAATGGCAGGACAAAGCTGAGGTAGAGAACGTAAAGGGGGTGCGTTCAGGAAGTCTGCACTTACACAGCAGTCACCTTGCACTGGAGAGAGGAGAGCCCCACGGTTCCTATTTGTTAGGTTGCAGAGAACAGGAAACCGTGCTTTTGAGCTGTTCTTTTGTGTTTTACCGATATGTTTCTGAGTTGAACATGCGTCACCGTGTTTGGCTTACGTTTTTCAGAGACGCTGAGAAAACCAACCTTCCTGTTTTGCCAGCCAGGTCTCCGACGAAAGAACCGAGGAATTTTTTTCGGGACACGTCTTCCTTTTGACTACTTATGACTGCTTGAAACAATTGACGACCCGTTGAACTTAACAACAAACACCATAAAGTCTTTTGAGACATTATGCCAAACAGCGCAATAAACAGGAATTTGGCCAATGGCAATATTTGCCTGCCTTTACAACTGTTGACCATTTGATATTTTATTCAAGTCCTTTCAAAGTAGTGCAGGAAGTGGTTTTTACTGGTAAGCTGCAGACCTTACCAGATATGTACCATGAAGGACAAAGTACAGAGCAGGCCTTCAGAATGGTTTGAGGAAGAGATTGTTTAAATGCAGCAACAATACTTTTCCCGTACCCCAGTTGCAACTGCTACTAGGTGCCTCGCAAAGGGGTCTTGTAGTAAGATTGACTGAAGCAGCAGCACTACAGCTGCATTACGAACTCTTAACAATTAGTTTAGGGTCAGTTCTTCCTCACACAATGCTAACCTGAACTGTTTACGTGTAAACCTACAAAACCAACCCTGAGCCAGTCGTTATAGGGGCATACAAGTAAGACAAAGCTATGCTGTTTGCACTTGGCGCCTCCCAGTGTTGAAATTCGGAAATGAAGTCAGCACGTGTAATACAATTCAAGGCATTCAAAATGCCCATACCTACTGTAAATTGACTATAGGTATGTTAATTGGATTGGTCTTAGCTATGGTTTTATTGTACCCAAAACAAGGACTTCAGTTAAGAATCAACCCTTTTCTGTATGATTTTATTTATAAAAAATGTTGGAAGTCACTCAAAGTGTATTCATACTGCTTTATTCTGTAATTGTGTGTATCATTAACCTTTTTACGACACCCATTTTCATCAGTCTGCCTCCACTTTTATCACTTTACAATTTAACTCACAGCCAATATCCTGCTTGAAAAGGCTTGAGCCAATCCATGAACACATTGGAGGAAGGTGTAACCAGCACTTGCATACCCTGGCACATTAGGAGAACTAGTTCTTTTGGGGGGAACCTGGACCAAGATAAGAACTGTTTGACAGTAGGTCTGTGGACAATGTCCTTTCAAGTCCATTATGGTTGTTACAATACAGTAGGTCTCACGTTTTCCACAGGTACCATCACCACTGGTCACATTTTCAACCAGTTGAATTACTAAATAAGATATATTGGTAGCATGTACTATGTCATCTGGGTTTGGGAAGAAAATGTTGTAATATTTGCCAAACTATTTCAGAGATGTGTGAAAGATGTGCCACTCAAGCACAATTCTGTCATGGGCCAGTTCTCTGTGCCAGAATGTTTTCCCCCCTTTCCTTTTGTCATTGGTCAATATTCTGCTCTTCACGGGGACAAAGCCAATGACAGTACAAGTGCCAAGCAAGCATGACACAATTCGTACTGTAATTTCCATTTTGCCCCTGGCTAATTTCCATCAATGACTGACTGACAGCATTGTTGATCATGTCGCCCTCCCTGTGTACTCGTTCTGTCCAATAGGTTCTGTTTCAGAACAATAATCCCCGGATAACTGTATTTGTCTTAAAGAAGTGGTATGTTTGAATGGTTGGACATTTTTTGATTAATTGAATTTGTAAAGAAACCAAAGCACTTTGTATGGTACTTTTACAAGTCTGCACTTCCAGCACAGTTGAGTGTAATGTAACTTGACTAATCTACGTTAGTATTCTGTCTGTATTCTGGTATTATGTGGCTTGATTATTACAATTGATGCACAGCACAGGCTGGACCACTGCAGCTGAAATAGGGGACTTGTTATGTTATGGAATTGAACCTTTTTGTAACTAACTACAATATATTTTGATAAAGATACATGATTTTTGCTGCAAGATTCATAAGGAGAGTATTCAAGTAACTAAGATAAACTCATCTGTGGACGAAACACAAACGTGGAGTAAATTTATGTTGTGTTTTTACGAAAGATCTAGAAATTAGACTTTCTGGAGCCTTATATTTGCATATGTTTTCTTTCAGCATAGATTTGATATAAGGTGGAGAGAAACCAGTACCATGCATAACGTAGCTAAGGAGCACAAACAGTCAAGAACTCAAGCAAGCCTTTCTGCCTTCCTCAGTTGTCATGCAACTTTTTTTCACCAGCCCTTGCAATGACTGTCTAACATTTATTGTTTTGTATATTTCATTTATTGTTTTGTATACTTTCCTCACAATGCTTTGTGTACAGTTTATTTATTATTTCTATATATATGTCCGAAATTAAGAACTATAGACTTTGTCGGAGGCAGAGTATTTATTTGTAGCTACCTTCCGAGTTTTGTGAGAAAAAGAAAATGGGACAGATTTCAACTACAGTACTCAACCAAATGTTTTAGTTTCCCTATGTCTGCCATTAAAGAAAGCAAAAATACTCAAACTTTCAGGATTTTCTGGATAACATCAGTAGAGTAGGAGATCCCTCAGTTTCAGACACGCTGTTCCAATGTTTCTCTCCTGACCAGGTCCCGGTTTCCCAAAAGCATCTCAAGGCTAAATTGAACTTAGCCTTATGACGCTTTTGGGAAACTTGGCCCAGAACAACCTGTCTGCAGTCTCGACAATCCAAACGTAACTATTTACTACGGGTTTCTAAGCGCTTACTGATACTGTACGCCTGTCCACCTTTTCAATAAAAGAGTCTTCATGCTTTTGACATCATGGATGCTTATTGGAAATAATGTTGACCATGGAATGCTACAATGATAAGCATGTTTTTCCCCCCAATGACACTGAATTCGGATTACATCATGGTTATCTAAGTGTATTTCAATAGGAAATTGTTTAAACAATCATTCTAAATCAAAACATATTCATGTTGAATGCAGTCATACTAGCAAGGGATAGATGGAAAGATAATTGAATCAGGAGCTATCAGTGGGGTGATGGGTGGGGCTCAGTGATGTATATAATGTAAACCCTGGATTGAGGATGCTATGTATTGGTCATTGAGAGGCTTTGAAGCGACTGGTCGGCCATGTTGGTACTCCCCAGTGGGAGCACTTCTAGATTCCGGTCTAGAAGCACGGTTTCGCCTGCTCCTACAGCTTTGCTTCGGTACTGCAGTTTAACTGACACCCAGCCCAGAAAGACAATCTCCATACACCATAGAGACGTCAGAGACGTCAGCTACATAGAGACGTCAGATTAGAACATTCCTAATAAGACACTTTAGTCATCGCCTTTGTGCACAAAACATCCCATTGAATTATTCTAAGAATTGTCGCTGAGGCTGATTTTTTCCCCCCATCACTCACAGCCGACGACGTTAACATTTTATATTCATCCAATGTCTGATATGGTTTTGGTCACTGCTCATGCGACGATTATTGTTTTTATGAGCATGGCCTTATTTCTATTTCGATCGAAAACCATGCCTCTAGCCCGGAACCCTGGTGCCGACAGAGAGGGCCGCCTCGCTTCCAGTTCTTAGGAAACTTTGTATTATAATTATTTTTTACATATTATTTCTTACATTGTCAGCCCAACAAATGTTGTGTGTTATTACATACAGCCAGGAAGAACTATTTGATATCAGAGCGGCGGTAATTTGCCAGCACTACGACCAGGAATACAACTTTCCCGAAGAGGATCCTTTGTTCGTACCACCCAGGGCAATTGAACTGATTCCAGAGACCGACCCAAAACAACACCGGTGTAGAAGAGGTACTCGCAGCGGCCTTCTGGTCCGACTTAGGAGGCCCACACACCACCCACCGCTTCCGAGTATATTACTCGCTAACGTTCAGTCCCTTGATAATAAAGTTGACGAGCTCAGGGCTAGAGCTTCTTTCCAGAGAGACATCAGGGATTGTAACATACTCTGCTTCACGGAAACATGGCTCTTTCGGGATATGCTGTCGGAGTCGGTGCAGCCATCTGGATTCTCAGTGCATCGCGCCGACAGGAATAAACATCTCTCCGGGAAGAATAAGGGCGCGGGTGTATGTTTCATGATTTACGACTCATGGTGTAACTGTGATAATATACAGGAACTCAAGTCTTTTTATTCACCCAACCTAGAATACCACACAATCAAATGCCGACCGTATTATCTCCCAAGAGAATTGTCTTTGATTATAGTCACAGCCGTGTATATCCCCCCCTCAAGCCGATACCACGACGGCCCTCAAGGAACTTCACTCGACTTTATGCAAACTAGAAACCATATATCCTGAGGCTGCATTTATTATAGCTGGGGATTTTAACATAGAATTTTTTTCTCAAATTTGCTATCAGCATATTGACTGTCGTACCCACGCTGCGAAAACACTAGACCACTGTTACTCCAACTTCCACAATGCATACAAGGCCCGCCCTCCTTTCAGGAAAATCTGACCACGACTCCCTGCCTATAGGCAGAAACTCAAACAGGAAGTACCCATGCTAAGGACTATTCAACGCTGGTCTGACCAATCGTAATCCACGCTTCAAGATTGTTTTGATCACGCGGACTGCGATACGTTCCGGGTAGCTTCCGAGAATAATATTGACGTATACGCTGATTGAGTTTATACGGAAGTGTATAGGAGATGTTGTACCCACTGTGACTATTAAAATCTACCATAACCAGAAACCGTGGATACATGGCAGTATTCGCCCGAAACTGAAAGCGCGTACCACCGAATTTTAACCATGGCAAGGTGACTGAGAATATGGCAAAATACAAACAGAGTAGTCATTCCCTCCGCAAGGCAATCAAACAGGCAAAACGTCAGTATAGAGACAAAATGCAGTTGCAATTCAACGGTTCAGACATGAGACGTATGTGGCACGGTCTACAGACAATCACAGACCACAAAAGGAAAACCAGCCAAGTCACGGACACCGACGTCTTGCTCCAGACAAACTAAACACCTTCTTGCCCGCTTTGAGGATAACACAGTGTCACCGACGTGGCCCACTACCAAGGACTGTGGGCTCTCCTTCTCAGTGGCTGACGTGAGTAAGACATTTAAACGTGTTAACCCTCGCAAGGCTGCCGGCCCAGATGGCATCCCTAGCCGCATCCTCAGAGCATACGCAGACCAGCTGGCTGGTGTGTTTACGGACATATTCAATCTCTCCCTATCCCAGTCTGCTGTCCCCACAGGCCCCCATTGTTCATGTACCTAAATATGCAAAGGTAACTGAACTAAATGACTATCGCCCCGTAGCACTCACTTCTGTCATCATGAAGTGCTTTGAGAGACTAGTCAAGGGTCATATCACCTCCACCTTCCCTGTCACCCTAGACCCACTTCAATTTGCTTACTGCCCCAATAGGTCCACAGACGATGCAATCGCCATCACACTGCACACTGCCCTATCCCATCTAGACAAGAGGAATACCTATGTAAGAATGCTGTTCATTGACTATAGCTCAGCATTCAACACCATAGTACCATCCAAGCTCATCATTAAGCTTGAGGCCCTGGGTCTCAACCCCACCCTGTGCAATTGGGTCCTGGACTTCCTGACAGACCGCCCCCAGGTGGTGAAGGTAGGAAACAACATCTCCACTTCGCTCATCCTCAACACTGGGGCCCCACAAGGGTGCGTGCTCAGCCCTCTCCTGTACTCCTTGTTCACCCATGACTGTGTGGCCAAGCACGCCTCCAACTCAATCATTAAGTTTGCAGACAACACAACAGTAGTAGGCTTGATTACCAACAATGACGAGACAGCCTACAGGGAGGAGGGCTCTGGAAGTGTGGTGCCAGGAAAATAACCTCTCACTCAACGTCAACAAAACAAAGGACATGATCGTGGACTTCAGGAAACAGCAGAGGGAGCACCCCTCTATCCACATCGAAGGGACACCAGTGGAGAAGGTGGAAAGTTAAGTTCCTCCGAGTACATATCACTGACAGACTGAAATGGTCCACCCACACAGACAGTGTGGTGAAGAAGGTGAAACAGCGCCTCTTCAACCTCAGGAGGCTGAAGAAATGTGGCTTGTCACCTAAAACACCCACAAACTTTCACAGATGCACAATTGAGACTATCCTGTCTGGCTGTATCACCGCCTGGTACGGCAACTGCACCACCCACAACCACAGGGCTCTTCAGAGGGTGGTGCAGTCTGCACAACGCATCACCGGGGGCAAACTACCTTCCCTCCAGGACACCTACAGCACCCGATGCCACAGGAATGTCAAAAAGATCATCAAGGACAACAACCACCCGAGCCACTGCCTGTTCACCCCGCTATCATCCAGAAGGTGAGGTCAGTACAGGTGCATCAAACTGGGGACAGAGAGACTGAAAAACAGCTTCTATCCCAAGGCCATCAGACTGTTAAATAGCCATCAGTAGCACAGAGAGACTGCTGCCTATATACACAGACTTGAAATCATTGGCCACTTTAATAAATGGAACACTAGCCACTTTAATAATGTTTACATATCTTGCATTACTCATCTCATATGTACACTGCTCAAGAAAATAAAGGGAACACTAAAATAACACATCATAGATCTGAATGAATGAAATAATCTTATTAAATACTTTTTTCATTACATAGTTGAATGTGCTGACAACAAAATCACACAAAAATTATCAATGGAAATCAAATTTATCAACCTATGGAGGTCTGGATTTGGAGTCACACTCAAAATTAAAGTGGAAAACCACACTACAGCCTGATCCAACTTTGATGTAATGTCCTTAAAACAAGTCAAAATGAGGCTCAGTAGTGTGTGTGGCCTCCACGTGCCTGAATGACCTCCCTACAACGCCTGGGCATGCTCCTGATGAGGTGGCGGATGGTCTCCTGAGGGATCTCCTCCCAGACCTGGACTAAATTATCCGCCAACTCCTGGACAGTCTGTGGTGCAACGTGGCGTTGGTGGATGGAGCGAGACATGATGTCCCAGATGTGCTCAATTGGATTCAGGTCTGGGGAACGGGCGGGCCAGTCCTTAGCATCAATGCCTTCCTCTTGCAGGAACTGCTGACACACTCCAGCCACATGAGGTCTAGCATTGTCTTGCATTAGGAGGAACCCAGGGCCAACCGCACCAGCATATGGTCTCACAAGGGGTCTGAGGATCTCATCTCGGTACCTAATGGCAGTCAGGCTACCTCTGGCGAGCACTTGGAGGGCTGTGCGGCCCCCCAAAGAAATGCCACCCCACACCATGACTGACCCACCGCCAAACCGGTCATGCTGGAGGATGTTGCAGGCAGCAGAACGTTCTCCACGGCGTCTCCAGACTCTGTCACGTCTGTCACGTGCTCAGTGTGAACCTGCTTTCATCTGTGAAGAGCACAGGGCGCCAGTGGCGAATTTGCCAATCTTGGTGTTCTCTGGCAAATGCCAAACGTCCTGCACGGTGTTGGGCTGTAAGCACAACCCCACCTGTGGACGTTGGGCCCTCATACCACCCTCATGGAGTCTGTTTCTGACCGTTTGAGCAGACACATGCACATTTGTGGCCTGCTGGAGGTCATTTTGCAGGGCTCTGGCAGTGCTCCTCCTTGCACAAAGGCGGAGGTAGTGGTCCTGCTGCTGGGTTGTTGCCCTCCTACGGCCTCCTCCACGTCTCCTGATGTACTAGCCTGTCTCCTGGTAGCGCCTCCATGCTCTGGACACTACGTTGACAGACACAGCAAACCTTCTTGCCACAGCTCGCATTGATGTGCCATCCTGGATGAGCTGCACTACCTGAGCCACTTGTGTGGGTTGTAGACTCCATCTCATGCTACCACTAGAGTGAAAGCACCACCAGCATTCAAAAGTGACCAAAACATCAGCCAGGAAGCATAGGAACTGAGAAGTGGTCTGTGGTCACCACCTTCAGAACCACTCCTTTATTGGGGGTGTCTTGCTAATTGCCTATAATTTCCACCTGTTGTCTATTCCATTTGCACAACAGCATGTGAAATTTATTGTCAATCAGTGTTGCTTCCTAAGTGGACAGTTTGATTTCACAGAAGTGTGATTGATTTGGAGTTACATTGTGTTGTTTAAGTGTTCCCTTTATTTTTTTGAGCAGTGTATATACTGCATTCTATACTTTCTACTGTATCTTTGTCTATGCCGCTCTGACATTGCTTGTCAAAATATTTATATATTCTTAATTACATTCCTTTACTTAGATTTGTGTGTATTGGGTATATGTTGTGAAATTGTTAGATATTGCTTGTTTGATATTGCTGCACTGTCTGAACTAGATGCACAAGCATTTCGCTAGACCCCAATAACATCTGCTAAACACATGTATGTGACCAATAGAATTTGATTTGATTACAGCATATTGAATGACTGTCATTCATATTCCATTCACCCAGCTCAATTTAACATTGATAGGTTTAGGCTACTACATGATACTCACATGTTTTCTATACCCATCATGAGGTTGCTACAACCTAGCCTATGAATGAATTTACAAGTAGGTGCACAGGTCGATAGAAATTTTAGTAATCAAGGTGACAGACATTGACACATTAATTGAATGTGTTGGATAGCCAGTGTTGGATAGCCATAGCCAGCTAGCTAACATAATCATTAGTCCAACAATTGCAAACGAGAGTCCTGTAGTCCATAATCAGCTCCTTGGTTTAACTGATGTTGCGATGTGGGGGCGGCGCGGCACTGCTGCCAGACCCTGAGCTCACCTGCGTGAATTGTTTGTTTGTTTATAGTTATATTGCTCAATTTTGTTTCGTTTTGTAGAACACCAACAGTGTCATTGCGCAAAATGGTACGCAGCATCATGTGGATATGTGTGCAACAAAAATTCAACCTTCACTTTCTGCTACCGTTTCTGTCAAGCCGTCTACGCATAGTGTACAGTTTGACGCATATGTTCGATAAATCTAACGTATATGCGCCACACAGAACGCACTGCAACTGCCTCTGCAACGCAATGCTGCAAGGCAAATGCAGCGTTCCATTGGAAAATAATGTAATTCTGGTGTACCAAATTGCAATTTGTAATTATTTAACCTTTATTTAGGTAAGTCAGTTAAGAACATGTTCTAATTTACAATGACAGCCTACCCCGGCCAAACCCTAACGACGCTGGGCCAATTGTGCGCCGCCCTATGGGACTCCCAATCACGGCCGGTTGTGACACAACTTGGAATCGTCTTTAGTGACGCCTCTAGCATTGAGATGCAGCACCTTAGACCGCTGCGCCACTTGGGAGCCTCAATGTGTGATCGAGGCGTAATTCAGCATTGCCTTGCCTGATGGTAGTTCTACAAAGTCAAAATGGGAAACTAAGAAGAAGCGAGGTTGAAGAGGTGGTGTTAGGAACAGACTACGGAGGCGGGGAAACCGTCACCCGCTCCCGGTGTTTACCCTGTCAAATGTGAAGTCACTAAATAATAAACTGGATGAGTTAGCGGCAAGTGCTAAATTTGAAGAGGACTTTAGGAGAAGTAGTTTAATCTGCTTTACAGAAACGTGTTTCAAGCAGGAGATTATTGATGTGAACATTGATGGAAACACTGTTATTAGAGCAGATCGAGACAAAACAACATCACATAAATCAATTGGCGGGTGGGTATGTATCTTTGTAGATAATACTTGGACCACGCAGTGTAATGTGACTGAACAAGTGTGCACCAGAGACTATGAGATTCTAGTTGTATCATTCAAACTAGTCTATCTACCACGCGAGTTTGGACAGATTACCATTATTCTGGTCTATGTGCCTGGATCTAACAATAAAGACGCTGCTGACAGGATTACAGACTGTTTCAATGCTGCATTTTTACTATTAGTATTTGTGCTTTGGGATTTTAATACCTCTCCCTCTCCGCGCACCTCCCCACTCTGCAACAGTGTGTCACCTGTCCAACTCGCATCCTGGACCAGTGTTATGGCAACGTAGAGGACGCATACAAGGCAGTGTGCAGAGCACCGATCGGGAAATCAGACCATAACGTTATCCATCTCCTACCGAGATATACGCGAATAACCTGTAGAGAAACCATTCAGGTATGTCAGAGGAGAGCAGGGAGGAGCTCAAGGATTGCTTCGACGTCACAGCCTGGGAGGTGTTCTTTGACTCGTGGAGGGATCCCCCACGAGTTGGCAGATAGCATCACATCAAACGTCCAGTTCTGTGAGTAGACTGTAATTAAACACAAAAACTGTCCGAGTATTACCCAACAACAAGCCCTGGCTGTCTAAGGACTTGAAAATGTGCCTCAATGAACAGAATTTTGCTTTCCTGAAAGGAGATACTGATGCTGTAAATGAGAAAGAAAATGAATTCAGGTCCAAAATGTGGAAAGTGAAAAAGGACAGCAGAAGTTCTGTACAGCCAATCCAAGACAACCATGGGAAGAGCTTAATGCAATGATGGGAAGAGAAAGGAAAAGAGAACAATGCAATTGCAGACTGTTCATCCTTTGTAAATGACCTTAACTGTATTTTTTTATTAGTTAAAAAAAATGTTTACCCCTTTTTCTTCCCAATTTCGTGATATCCAATTGGTAGTTGCAGTCTTGTCCCATTGCTGCAACTCAAGTACGGACTCAAAAGTCAAAGTCAAAGTCACCATTATTAGTCAGTTGTACAACCGAATGCCTTCAACCGAAATGTGTCTTCCGCATTTAACCCAACCCCTCTGAATCAGAGAGGTGCGGGGGGCTGCCTTAATCGACATCCACGTCTTCGGCGCCCAGGGAACAGTGGGTTAACTGCCTTGTTCAGGGGCAGAACGACAGATTTGTTTTTCCTTGTCAGCTCGGGGATTCGAACTTGCAACCCTCCGGTTACAAGTCCAACGCTCTAACCACTAGGCTACCTGCCGCCTCTGTAGAAGACTCGGTAGAAGCAAAGGTCGAGAGCCATGCGTCCTTCGAAATACGACCCTGCCAAGCCGCACTGCTTCTTGACACACTGCTTGCTAAACTTGGAAGCCAGCCACACCAATGTGTCGGAGGAAACACCGTACAACTGGCGACCGTGTCAGCGTGCAAGCACCGGACCCAGACGGACTACGTGGAAAAGTACTGAAGGTCTGCACTAACCAGCTCAAGGGAGTCTTCACACAATTGTTTCAAGTCCTGCTGAGCACCTGTACAGTGCCAAACAATCCTGGAAGGTGTTGATCATTGTACCAGTGCCTAGGAAGTCAGGGGCCAAATCACCAACTGATATTCGACCTGTGGCCCTCACGCCCCTTCTGGCCAAATGCATGGAAAGGGTTGTCAGTAAGCACCTTACCCTGTCCATAGCAGATCAACTAGACCCGTTATAGTTTGCCTATAAGGCACAGAGCAGAGGGGGACTACCCTGACCTTGGTGAACATGGTGGGCTAGTCACCTTCAATATGCTAAATCATATGCACACATTTTATTTATTGATTTTAGTTCATCTTTCAGTACAATGTAAATACACACACTGCTGAAACGACTACTGGTCCTGAATGTAAATGGAGGCCTCGCAGGTTGGATCAAGGACTTTTTAACTGACCACCCACAGAGGGTCCTCATGAATGGGGCCCTCTCTGATGAACTGACCTTGAACACAGTGACGCCCCAGGGGTGTGTCCTTTCACCTTTGTTGTTCTCTATCTACACTAATGAGATGAAGATCCAAGGAAACAATTTTGAGCCTTTTCAAGTACGTGGATGACATGGCTCTGGTAGGACTATTTTTTAAAGATGCTACGTCAGATGGGGATAGCTATTTTAAACAGACCAACAACCTTCAAGAAGTGCCCTCCATATCAATGTGGAAAAGACAACAGAGCTGATCATCAATGACAACAACTTGCCAATGTCCCAACCACTATCTCTGAACGACAAACCAGTGGAGGTGGTTGAGTGTTTCAAATACACAAATTGATAACAAGCTGGGTTTTACAGAGAATACAGACTATTTATTTTTAAAGCAAGCCAGCGCCTGTTTTTAATCTGGAAATTGAAGGGGTTTAGTGTCAGCCAGGATGTTCTGGAGAGGGTGTACAGCGGCTTGGTGGAGAGCATCCTCACATTCAATATAACAGTCTGGTAATCTGAGCTGGTGGAGAGCATCCTCACGTTCAATATGACAGTCTGGTAATCTGAGTGTGAGGAGCAAAAGCAAACTGACCAAAATAGTAAACACAGCCAGCAAAGTAATTGGTCGACCACAGGCACATTTGAGAAGTCTGTTCCACAAGGCAACCAAAAAGAAGGTTACTGGCTGTTGTTGGCGACCCCTCCCACCCTCTCTACACCCTCAGCTCGAGAGGCTTCCCTCTTCCCTCAGAATTCCCATGGCCAAGAAGAATGTGTTAAAACAATTTGTTCCTTGTGCTGTCGGACTACTAAACGCAACATAAATTGTATTGGTATATACAGTGGGGCAAAAAAGTATTTAGTCAGCCACCAATTGTGCAAGTTCTCTCACTTAAAAAGATGAGAGAGGCCTGTAATTTTCATCATAGGTACACTTCAACTATGACAGACAAAATGAGGAAAAGAAATCCAGAAAATCACATTGTAGGAATTTTAATGAATTTATTTGCAAATTATGGTGGAAAATAAGTATTTGGTCAATAACAAAAGTTTATCTCAATACTTTGTTATATACCCTTTGTTGGCAATGACAGAGGTCAAACGTTTTCTGTAAGTCTTCACAAGGTTTTCACACACTGTTGCTGGTATTTTGGCCCATTCCTCCATGCAGATCTCCTCTAGAGCAGTGATGTTTTGGGGCTGTCGCTGGGCAACACGGACTTTCAACTCCCTCCAAAGATTTTCTATGGGGTTGAGATCTGGAGACTGGCTAGGCCACTCCAGGACCTTGAAATGCTTCTTACAAAGCCACTCCTTCGTTGCCCGGGCGGTGTGTTTGGGATCATTGTCATGCTGAAAGACCCAGCCACGTTTCATCTTCAATGCCCTTGCTGATGGAAGGAGGTTTTCACTCAAAATCTCACGATACATGGCCCCATTCATTCTTTCCTTTACACGGATCAGTCGTCCTGGTCCCTTTGCAGAAAAACAGCCCCAAAGCATGATGTTTCCACCCCCATGCTTCACAGTAGGTATGGTGTTCTTTGGATGCAACTCAGCATTCTTTGTCCTCCAAACACGACGAGTTGAGTTTTTACCAAAAAGTTATATTTTGGTTTCATCTGACCATATGGCATTCTCCCAATCCTCATCTGGATCATCCAAATGCTCTCTAGCAAACTTCAGATGGGCCTGAACATGTACTGGCTTAAGCAGGGGGACACGTCTGGCACTGCAGGATTTGAGTCCCTGGCGGCGTAGTGTGTTACTGATGGTAGGCTTTGTTACTTTGGTCCCAGCTCTCTGCAGGTCATTCACTAGGTCCCCCCGTGTGGTTCTGGGATTTTTGCTCACCGTTCTTGTGATCATTGAGTGAGATCTTGCGTGGAGCCCCAGATCGAGGAAGATTATCAGTGGTCTTGTATGTCTTCCATTTCCTAATAAATGCTCCCACAGTTGATTTCTTCAAACCAAGCTGCTTACCTATTGCAGATTCAGTCTTCCCAACCTGGTTCAGGTCTACAATTTTGTTTCTGGTGTCCTTTGACAGCTCTTTGGTCTTGGCCATAGTGGAGTTTGGAGTGTGACTGTTTGAGGTTGTGGACAGGCGTCTTTTATACTGATAACAAGTTAAAACAGGTGCCATTAATACAGGTAACGAGTGGAGGACAGAGGAGCCTCTTAAAGAAGAAGTTACAGGTCTGTGAGAGCCAGAAATCTTGCTTGTTTGTATGTGACCAAATACTTATTTTCCACCATAATTTGCAAATAAATTCATTAAAAATCCTACAATGTGATTTTCTGGATTTTTTTTCCCTCATTTTGTCTGTCATAGTTGAAGTGTACCTATGATGAAAATTACAGGCCTCTCTCATCTTTTTAAGTGAGAGAACTTGCACAATTGGTGGCTGACTAAATACTTTTTTTGCCCCACTGTATACTTATCTATCCAGTGTAGTTGGGACAGCGGACATTTGTGAGTGAATGTATCATTGTTCTCTATGTTTTTAGTGTATGCAGTATGATGGACTGACTGGTTTAAATGTGTGTGATGTGAGAATATGTATATGTGATCCTTTTAAGGGAAGGAGATGCCAAAGAAATATATGCATCCTGGATGGACAATAAAGTTGTATTCTATTCTACTGGACAAATTCAGATATGTTTATCCCCGTTTCCTTCCGTTTGCCTGTTGAAATGTTTTTTCAACAGAATCGGTGGAATGAATACACCCCTGATCACACGCAAACACAGTTCACTTTCATAGAAGCCACATACCAACAGCACGATCCCTTTGATCATTGTATAATTCCTTCTCACATCTACGCACTCTCCTCCTCTCACCTTTTCCCTTCGCTTGTGGACTTCAGTGCCACAACACATCAGCTGTCTGTGACCAAGCGAAAAAACTTTCCAAGCCAAACCTTCATATAATAATTGCTAATCTCTACACACGGCCTACATCATTGTCACCATATTAACGTCATCGTCAACATAGCTACTAGAACTAATGCATTACAGACCCACTACAATCATGCAGTACAGTGTACAGTCAGCAGCAAGCAGTTTAGCAGTTACACTGGTCGGGCCCCGGTGGCGTCACATTTATAAAACCAAAAGCTTACCATGACTTGGAAGAGTTCCAGTGTTAGCCATAGCCAGCAAGCTAGCTAACATAGCATCCCTATCAGTTTAAGCCGGGTGTTTGAATAGGTCAAACTAGCTAGCTGCATTCGCTAGTTAGGTAAGTGAACGTGAAAATAAATACTCTCTCTCGCTTGTAATTGTTAAAAACGGTTCAACTATTTTCTTTCTCTCTCTTTGCAATCATCTACTCACCACATTAACTTATGCTTTCGGTACTAGATTCATTCTCTGATCCTTTGATTGGGTGGACAACATGTCAGTTCATGCTGCAAGTCCTCTGATAGGTTGGAAGACGTCCTTTGGAAGTTGTCATAATTACTGTGTAAGTCTATGAAAGGGGTAGGATGGAAACTAGCTGTCCTCCGGCTACACCATGGTGCTACCCTACAGAGTGCTTTTGAGGCTACTGTTGACCTTCATTGCAAAACAGTGTTTTAATCAATTATTTGGTGACATGTGAACATATTTCGTCCAGCTTTATCTAATAATGATTACTTTAATGTTTCACTTTTCTGAAATTCACTGAGGAGGATGGTCCTCCCCTTCCTCCTTTGAGGAACCTCCACTGATGGATATAGATATTCCATGAACGCCCAAAAAACGTGATTACCTTGAAAACAACGGGCAGACATCTTGGATGCTTCCTACTCCTCGATCACACCGACAGCACAATGACATTTTGGTACATCAGAAGTACATTCATTTCCAATGGAACGCTGAGTTTGCCTTGCAGCATTGCGTTGCAGTGTTCTGTGTGGTGCATAAGTTGGATTTATAGAACGTACACTACCGGGCAAAAGTTTTAGAACACCTAGTAATTTTTCTTTATTTTGACTATTTTCTACATTGTAGAATAATAGTGAAGACATCAAAACTATGAAATAACACATATGGAATCATGTAGTAACCAAAAAAAAGTGTTACACAAATCAAAATATATTTTATATTTTATAATTCTTCAAATAGCCACCCTTTGTCTTGATGACAGCTTTGCACACTCTTGGCATTCTCTCAATCAGCTTCACCTGGAATGTTTTTGCAACAGTCTTGAAGGAGTTTCCACATATGCTGAGCCCTTGTTGGCTGCTTTTCCTTCACTATGCAAACCATCTCAATTGGGTTGAGGTAGGGCGATTGTGGACGCCAGATCATCTGATGCAGCAATCCATCACTCTCCCTCTTGGTCAAATAGCCCTTACAAAGCCTGGAGGTGTGTTGGGTCATTGTCTTGTTGAAAAACAAATGATAGTCCCACTAAGCGCAAACCAGATGGGATGGTGTATCACTGCAGAATGCTGTGGTAGCCATGCTGGTTAAGTGTGCCTTGAATTCTAAATAAATCACAGACCATGTCACCAGCAAAGCACCCCCACACCATAACACCTCCTCCTCCATGCTTTACGGTGGAAAATCAACATGCTGAGATCATCCGTTCACCCACACCACGTCTCACAAAGACACAGTGGTTGGAACCAAAAATCTCAAATTTGGACTCCAGACCAAAGTACAAATTTCCACCTGTCTAATGTCCATTACTCGTGTTTCTTGGCCCAAGCAAGTCTATTCTTATTATTGGTGTCCTTTAGTAGTGGTTTCTTTGCATCAAATCAACCATGAAGGCCTGATTCACGCAGTCTCCTCTGAACAGTTGATGTTGAGATGTGTCTGTTACTTGAACTCCGTGAAGCATTTATTTGTGCTGCAATTTCTGAGGCTGGTAAATCTAATGAACTTATCCTCTGCAGCAGAGGTAACTCTGGGTCTTCCATTCCTGTGGCGGTCCTCATGAGAGCGAGTTTCATCATAGCGCTTGATGGTTTTTGCGACTGCACTTGAAGAAACTTTCAAAGTTCTTGAAATGTTCTGTATTGACTGACCTTCATATCTCATGAAGCTGGTTGACAGAACGCAAAGAGTGTGCAAAGCTGTCATCAATGCAAAGGGTGGCTATTTGAAGAATATAAAATATATTTTGATTTGTTTAACACTTTTTTGGTTACTACATGATTCCATATGTGTTATTTCATAGAATAAAGAAAAACCCTTGAATGAATAGGTGCTCTAAAACTTTTGACCAGTAGTGTATGAGTCAAACTGTATGCGTAGACGGCTTGACCGAAATGGTAGCAGAAGGCGAATGTTGAACTTTTGTTGCACACATATCTAGAAGATTATACCTCAGTGGCCAAGTCCCCAACAACCATTGTGCTCCGATTTTCAGAGGAAATGGAAAGAGAGCCTGTGACGAGACTTCTGCTTTTGGACAACGGTCATCACTAGTTACCACAGCCTCAACGTCATAAACCCCCCATATTTCTTCAATCTATCTTCTTAAAATTGTATTTTAAACATAACCCTAACCTTAACCACACTGCTAAGATTATGCCTAACCCTAACCTTAAATTAAGACCAAAAAGCAACCCAAAATGTTTTTGCATTTCTACTATGTAGCTGATTTTGAATTTGTGGCTGGGATAACTATTGTAAACCAGTAGAAAGGAGACGCTCCATCTTAACTCCTCCTCCACATTTACTGGATTGGTTGAATAGTGCCCCAGGTTGCTCAGCAAGCATAAACAGTATTGATTGGTACTCCAGACTGCCAGTCATCGTCTAGCTCTACTATGCCCCCTCGGTGACAATAAAGCAAGTGACGCCCTAGTTTCTGCAGGTGCAACACTGGGTGCTACTGCAACGGAGCTGCAGATAAAACAGACAATTCACGGTAAGCCGCAACCTGTATTGTCTGGCGAGGCATTTAAACAAATAACAGTAGCACCAGAAAGTGTGTGAAATCAAATCATGGAGAGGGCCAATGTAGTCGCAAAATAAGGAAGAGTAACCTTCATTTGACATATAGACAAGGATGTTTCGCTAGCATCAATACTAGCCTAGTGTGCTAGCTAAGCCTAATTGCAGGGAGACATGTATTTTCTGGTGAACTAATGTTTATGCTGTCAATGCGGCTCTTTAAAACGGAAAAAATAGCGACATTTTGTAATTAAAGCAACAGTCCTTTTGAATGACCGTGAGCAGCTATTATTGGGTAGAAGTGTTATTTTTTTTATTCCGATTGAATTGTACGCGAGACCCTGTACCCTTTAGCCAGCTTGTGGACCTAGCTAGGAAACAGTGTTGACCCTTAGGGATGGTCTTAGCCTAATTGATCTCCCTGTGACCAAGACGGCTAACCCATGCAAATGCAATTAGCTACCAACGTACGTTGACTATAGCAAATGTCAAGTTAAACCGCCTGATGTAACTGCATGTCCATTCAATGTTAGACATGCGTTAAACATCTCAAGCCAGTTTAGCCAACGATAGCCTAAGCCGCAACGTTTCCGCCTTGTTGATCTTGGTCGGGTGCGTTGGCAAAGACAGGAGTGCCATAGACGATTTTAGTGTCTGAAATGTCCAAACAATGTAAGCAGTAACTATCTACGTTTATCTATAACAAAAGTATGTTTTAATTGAATATTGTATTTCTGAACTGTGAATGTTATAAAGATTATCGCAGTATCGTTTATTTCTGGTTAAACGTTATAAGCGCACTATAATATGCAGGGGCGGACTATAGCACCCCAGGTTACGACATGGGACGCTCACCTTACTGTTTTCCCCTATCTGTTGTTGAAGATGGGAGGGGTTTGAATAATGTGCAATACACGTTCCTTTACGAATACCCTACATTTGGGAAGAGATGGGAAGGAAATGTCCACCTCCCCAAGATGGGGTTATGGACATGTTATGGGGGGGCGGTAAATCTGTTTTGGTCCTGTGCTTTTTTGGTCCTGTGCTTTGAATGTAGGTTAGCTGATTAAACTCAACTCCACGATTTACAATGGGGTTGAGTGGCAACTAGTGTGGGCGGACTGGAGCTCCGATGTCACTTAAAATTGTTTTTTCTAAAATACAGCACCCAAAGAATAGCAGCAATTACAGTGAATTCGGAAAGACAGGACTAGCCTAATTTTGTCTGACAAAATTAAACTCAGCGATTTTACAATGTAATTGAGCGCCGACTAATGTGGGCCAAAAAATATACATTGTGGGCGGACTGGAGTTCCAACATCACATAATTTAGTTTTTACCAAAAACAATGTGGTACAGTGCATTCGGAAAGTATTCAGACCCCCTTGACTTTTTCCACAGCCTTATTCTAAAATTGATTAAATTGTTTCTCTCAATCTACACACACTGCCCATAATGACAAACTGGTTTTTAGAAATGTTTGCAAAAAATATAGCAATTAAATATCAAATGTACATAAGTATTCAGACCCTTTACTCAGCACTCAGTACTTTGCACCTTCTCAACCAGGATTTCATAGAACGCCGTTTGGGTCTTTGCGCGTCAAAAAAGATACACGTCAAATAACACTATTTGACGTGTCAAATAAGCTTGTTGACCAATCAGGACCTGACTATGACTGCACGTCACATAATAATTTTAATAATTAATCGATATGTATGCAGTGATGCTGGTAAAGTTGTCTCACGCACCTACAGTGCTGGTCATAAATAAAAGCTAGCTAGCTCATGGATGCAAACAATGTTCTTCCCCAAAAACATAACAAAATGACATAATCGGTTTCAGTAGCTACAGTTAGCTAGCTAACTATATAGCTAGGTGTCATCATCTAAAATAACCCTAATTTATAAGACAGTTCTTATTTGATTAATGGTGGTTGGACCCATCTATGTGAAGCTAGCCACAATAAGGATTAGCCACAATAGCAAATCATTGCTAAGAATAATGAAAATGACTGCAGTTTCTGTTGGTCATTGTTTTCAGGCTGGTTGTATTGGTGCTAGCTACTTACCAAGCTAAAGCTAGCTACCCCAGAAGTTGCAGTCGAACACATGATGCTTTATTACCAACGCGGTATTGTAAACACATCGTTCTTGGCCGGTGTTTGCTTGTTGGCAGACTTTTGTACAGCTTTGACAGTGCTACTGTATCTTTTTTGACACGCAAAGACCCAAACAGTGTGCCATAGTATGTATGTCATGAAGCTAATAGCAGTGATGCTATTTCTGTGTAACTCCGGTAGGGCAACATCTTAAAAATAGCGCACTTGGTAGTGTGTACCGGTGCTCGCCCAGTCGGCGAAAGCCAACATCACCCACGACAGAGAATGATTGATTGTAAAGGGCAATGAATTCCATTATCTTGGCTTTAATGGATTTTTTTAATGGAGTAGTCTTGCTGAAATGTTCTTACTCTTTCAAATGACTGCTCGACTTGTTAACTGCTCGATCCACACCGTAGACATTGTGGGCTAGGTTAATAATGCTGTGTTGCACGTGTAGCGCAAAATTTTATATGGCGTCATTACGTTTTATATAGGTATGCACTGTACCTTTTACATCGGCGTTAAACTAGACATCGGGCCGATACCGATGTATGCATTTTTAGCTATTATTGTCCGATTCCGATATGTTCACCGATATATCGTGCATCCCTAATTTCAAGTGTTATAGTAAAGTAAATACTGTGGAGGTTAATTTCTTTACTATCAAATGAGGAGAGACAAACTTATCACACAAGTCAGTTATACTTTAACAAAGTCTTTATTCACTTATTATTAAGGGAGCCGGTCAATACAACCCACATAAAGGGAATCGATTGAGTGCTCTACGTTAATGATGGCTTATTGACGAATCACCCTCACAAAAGTACAAAGGTAATTTATAGCCAAGATACACCCCCTTCAGTCTACATGATAAACAACAGATGTATGGAATGGGTCACAAGGTTAAGATTAGTATGAAAGATACTTATAATTCACAGCAGACAGTATCTGATTGTCTAGAGACCAGGGTCTGGCCCTGGAGTCATCTCTCCCTGGTACCCTTATAGAACAGTAACATTAACTCATGCTCTGGAATGCGGTATCATCCAAAGACATCGTAAACCTCAGTAGAACACACACAGATGAGCATTCTAACAACCCCTTATTCTTTTGCATAAAACAACCATTTGATGCAATAACAGCATTCTAACATAATCTTGTAATTTCTGTTCTGAATATACTTGCAGTGGTTCTTCCTTTAAAAGTTACGAGCTTATGCCGCGACCGTTAGTGGTAGATGGTGGCATTCTGTCATTGCACCGCACTATCACAAGGGAGCGTTAGAAAGCTGATCTATCAGTAGTCTAAACTGTGGCAATTAATGGAGGCGTTTTCAGTCAGTCTCCCCTCTGGCATTAGAGTCCTGCATCAAGCAACAACAAAAACTGTCGGTGGTCCTGGAGTTAAGAGAGACGGGGGAATTTCACTTGACATGTGGACTAACGATTTTTGAAAAAATAGTCACTGTGAGCTTTTGGTTTCTCTCCCTCTAAAAACAGAAATAAATCATTCTAAATAACAAATGGGCTTTATTTACACATGAGTAAGATTGTCTCACCTCATGTTCAAGAATTGCCATTTATTCAGATTACAATCGCATACTTTCGGTCATTTGAAACAAAATAATCTCCCAAATTTTGTAAACAAGCCATAGAAAGTTGGCTTGCAATTTCAGTAAAAAAAATTAAAGTCAGGAACTTGCCTGTCGGCCCTGCAATGAAGACCAAAATGTGTTTAACGAAAATTGTGATTAATAAAAATATATACCAGTTTCATTTAAGAATAATAAAAAATTGACAGCTGTGCCGTTTATATTGCAAAATAGTTGAAGAGATTTTCGATGTACCGATTCCATGGCACATGCTTTATGAATTGACATGTAATTTTCAGTTTATTACAACCTACTGCAGGCCTAAAACCTATGGGTTTAACCTTCTGAATTAATTATTATATTGAAGATAGAAGCCGCCTCTTAATGAGTTCCGAGAGCCAATCTGTTATCCAACGATTTATTCAATTGTATTATTAACCCTGCATTATAATTATATAAAAGCCCCTTAGATATTCTGTGTTTTTATTTACAGTGGTGATGGACAGCTGGAGGCATTTTGTTTTTCACAAGCATAGCGGGCTGTGAATTCTGCAAACAACAATTCCAGGATTGGAGGATTCTAAATGAATATCTACGGGGTGTTTTTCGTTGGGGAAAATCTGGTCTGTGAGAATATCTAAGGGGCTTTTATATAATTATAAGGCATGGTTAATAATAATCGTTGGATAACAGATCGGCTCTCGGAACTCATTAAGAGGCGGCTTCTATCTTCAATATGCTCTAAATGCTTTATTTACAGTAGTGATGGACCGCTGGAGGCATTTTGAAAGCATGTTTTCATACTAGAGGTCGACCGATTATGATTTTTCAGTGCCGATACCGATTGGAGGACCAAAAAAAAAGCTGATACCGATTAATCGGTATTTATTTTTATATATATTTGTAATAATGACAACTACAACAATAATGAATGAACAATTAACCCTTTTTATTTTAACTTAATATAATACATCAATAAAATCAATTTAGTCTCTTAATAAATAATGAAACATGTTCAATTTGGTTAAAATAATGCAAAAACAGTGTTGGAGAAGAAAGTAAAAGTGCATATGTGCCATGTAAAAAAAGCTAACGTTTAAGTTCCTTGCTCAGAACATGAGAACATATGAATGCTGGTGGTTTGATATTCCCAGTTCTTCAATATTCCCAGTTAAGAGGTTTTAGGTTGTAGTTATTATAGGACCATTTCTCTCTATACCATTTGTATTTCATATACCTTTTACTATTGGATGTTCTTATAGGCACTTTAGTATTGCCAGCCTAATCTCGGGAGTTGATAGGCTTGAAGTCATAAACAGCGCTGTGTATCAAGCATTGCTAAGAGCTGCTCGCAAATGCAGTGAAGTGCTGTTTGAATGAATGCTTACAAGCCTGCTGCTGCCTACCACCGCTCAGACTGCTCTATCAAATATCAAATCATAGACTTAATTATAATAAACACACAGAAATACGAGCTTTTGGTCATTAATATGGTCAAATCCGGAAACTATAATTTCGAAAACAAAACGTTTATTCTTTCAGTGAAATACGGAATCATTCTGTATTTTGTCGAACGGGTGGCAACCCTAAGTCTAAATATTGTTGTTACATTGCACAACCTTCAATGTTGTCATAATTATGTAAAATTCTGGCAAATTAATTACGTTCTTTTTTAGGAAGAAACACAGTTCGCAACGAGCCAGGCGGCCAAAACTGTTGCATATACCCTGACTCTGCTTGCACTGAACGCAAGAGAAGTGACACAATTTCCCTAGTTAATATTGCCTTCCAACATGCATTTATTTTAACTAAATATGCAGGTTTAAAAAAAATATGCTTCTGTGTATTGATTTTAAGAAAGGCATTGATGTTTATGGTTAGGTCCATTTGTGCAACGAATGTGCTTTTTTCGTGAATGTACTTTTGTTAAATCATCACACGTTTGGCAAAGTTGAAGTAGCCTGTGATAGTAGCCAGTCACCGCATTGATTATATGCACTGTAATCGGCGTCCAAAAAGGCTGATTACCGATTGTTGTGTGAACTTGAAATCGGCCATGCCGATTAATCGGTTGACTTCTATTTTAAACACTTGTTTTTCACAAGTGTACTGTAGCAGGTGTAGCCCATCATGCAAACAATGTTTCCATGATGGGCTATTAGCAGGACAATAGACTCTTCATAGCCCGGCTACTGTAGGTGTGAAAATCCCCCCCAACTTGCAATGTATTCGACGCTTAAGTACTCTAAGTGTTATATTTCTAACTAAAACCTCATGCAACCACAAAATGTCGGATAAAGCATACAGTATACTGTACAGGATCTGTTTATCAACATCTTTATACTTTTGTTAATAAAATAATTATAAAATACTTTCAAAATGCAGATATTTATTTCAACTACATTTTAGTGCCCCCTCCCCTTCCGCCTCCCCCCAGCTCCACGACCACGGGTAAAACCTTGCTGAGATGATCAATGTATTTGTTGCATTGTTGTATCGTCAATTTCTCAAGCCAAAACGTCTTGATGGCCTTCACCAGTTCATCATTGCTTGTAGGCTTGGCAAAGTTACGGTTTAATGTTTTCAGTTGATGCCGAACAAGGTCGATCGGGTTTAAATCAGGAGACCTACATGTAGAGATGAAAAATATATATTTTTATATACTGTAGGCCTACAGTAGGCGACATGAGTCTAACTAGTGTTGAGTAATGTGCTGTTTAAAGTGTAGGTCTTTTTGTTTTATTTGTATTTAACCTTTTATTTGACTACATAAAGGTCTACTTACTCTGCTGGTGTCTTGACCCGGTTTATGCCCTCATTTGCAATGCAAACCCGGGCTGGAGTTTCAGTAAGCAACAATTTGTTGCCTACTTTATTCACATTTTTCTGTTATTCAGTGATATTTATTCCCATAGTAATTCGTTATGGATCTATCCATCCACTGTTTCGCGCTGCTCTGAGACAAGCATGAGGACTGGTCTCTGTTTGGGTATTGGTTAGTCTACATTTAGGGTGTGGAAATGTTGTGATTATTTTGCTCTTTACTCGCAGTCACTTAGTAGCCTACTCCCGACCGGTCATGTTGTACAGCGCCATATTTTCCTAACGGAAACCCTGAGGGTTTTGTTTTTCTTGGAATAGAAACACCATAATATTAATTAAGCTACATTTCTTAATCAATCGCATATACAATGTTCTTACAAAAAACGTTTTATATTCTGTCGTACAACCAATATTAAAAACAGTCAAATGCTTCCCAAAGATGCCCTCTGGTGGTCAAACTAGCATTAATGGCAACAATGGCTGACACTTAAATAACGTGCCATAGAATTCTGCGAGGTGCTGCAGTACGACGCAACTTGTAAAGGAAGAACCACTATGTACACTACCGGTCAAAAGTCTTATAACACTGACTCATTCCAGGGTTTTTTCTTTATTTTTATTATTTTCAACATTGTAGAATAATCGTGAAGACATCAAAACTATGAAATAACACATATGGAATCATGTAGTAACCAAAAAGGTGTTACACAAATCAAAATATATGTTATTTGAGATTCTTCAAATAGCCACCCTTTGCCTTGACAGCTTTGCACACTCTTGGCATTCTCTCAAACAGCTTCATGAGCTAGTCACATAGAATGCATTTCAATTAACAGGTGTGCCTTGTGGAATTTATTTCCTTCTTAATGCGTTTGAGCCAATCAGATGTGTTGCGACAAGGTAAGGGGGGTATATATCAATCAAATGTGTTTATAAAGCCCTTTTTTACATCAGCCGATTTCACAAAGTGCTATACAGAAACCCAGCCTAAAACTCCAAACAGCAAGCAATGCAGATGAGGGACAGAATATATATATATATATATATATATATATATATCACACACACACACACACACTTAACTTCACACAGGACACGTCATAAGACAGGAGAAATTCTCCAGATAACAGACTGACCCTATCCCCCCGACATAAACTATTGCAGCATAATTACTGGAGGCTGAGATAGGAGGGGTCGGGAGACACTGTGGCTCCGTCCGACTATACCCCCGGACAGGGCCAACCAGGCAGGATATAACCCAACCCACTTTGCCAAAGCACAGCCCCCAAATCCCTTTAGTGATATCTTCAACCAACAACTTAATACGATGAGACAAGGCCGAGTATAGCCCACAAAGATCTCCCCGACGGCACGAAACCGAGTGGGGCGCAAACCCGGACAGGAAGATCACGTCAGAGACTCAACCCACTCAAGTGACGCACCCCTCCCAGGGACGGCATGGAAGAGCACAAGTAAGCCAGTGACTCAGCCCCTGTAATAGGGTTTGAGGCAGAGAATCCCAATGGAGAGAGGGGAACCGGCCAGGCGGAGACAGCAAGGGTAGTTCGTTGCTCCAGTGCCTTTCCGTTCACCTTCACACCCCTGGGCCAGACTACACTCAATCATAGGACCTACTGAAGAGATGAGTCTTCAATAAAGACTTAAAGGTTGAGACCGAGTCTGCATCTCTCACATAGATAGGCAGACCATTCCATTAAAATTGAGCTCTATAGGAGAAAGCCTTGCCTCCAGCTGTTTGCTTAGAAATTCTAGGGACAATAAAGAGGCCTGCGTCTTGTGACCGTACCGTATGTGTAAGTATGTATGGCAGGACCAAATCGGGAAGATAGATAGGAGCATGCTCATGTAATGCTTTGTAGGTTAGCAGTAAAACCTTTGAACTCAGCCCTACTCTTACCAGGAAGCCAGTGTAGAGGCTAGCATTGGAGTAATATGATCAGAAGATGGCCCTATTTGGTGAAAGACCAAGTCCATATTATGGCCAGAACAGCTCAAAGAAGAAAAGAGAACTTGGAAGTTTCTTCAAGTGCAGTTGCAAAAACCATCAAGCGTTTTGATGAAACTGCCGCTCATAAAGACCGCCACAGGAAAGGAAGACCCAGAGTTACCTCTGCTGCAGAGGATAAGTTAATTAGCGTTACCAGCCTCAGAAATTGCAGCCCAAATAAATGCTTCACAGAGTTCAAGTAACAGACACATCTCAACATCAACTATTCAGAGGAGACTGCAGAAATTCAACCATGAAGGACTGATTCACACAAAGAAACCACTACTAAAGGACACCAATAAGAGACTTGCTTGGGCCAAGAAACACAAGCAATGGACCTTAGACAGGTGGAAATATGTCCTTTTGGAGATTTTTGTTTGTGCATAGTGGGACTATCATTTGTTTTTTTCAACAGGACAATGACCTAACACACCTCCAGGCTTTGTAAGGGCCTTTTGACCAAGAGGGAGAGTGATGGAGTGCTGCATCAGATGACCTGGCCTCAACAATCATCTGACCTCAACCCAATTGAGATGGTTTGGGATGAGTTGGACTGCAGAGTGAAGGAAAAGAAGCTAACAAGTGCTCAGCATATGTGGGAACTCCCAATACTGTTGGGAAAGCATTCCATGTGAATGCTGGTTGAGAGAATGCCAAGAGTGTGCAAAAAGCTGTCATCAAGGCAAAGGGTGGCTATTTTGAAGATTCTCAAATATAAAATATATTTAGATGGTTACTGCATGATTCCATATGTGTTTCAATGTCGAAAATAGTAAAAATGAAGAAAAACCCTTGAATGAGTAGGTGTTCTAAAACTTTTGACCAGTAGTGTAAATAAGGTATTTCTGTTTTATTTAATACATTTGCGAACATTTCTAAACCTGTTTTGACCTTGACATTATGGGGTATTGTGTTTAGATCGATGTAATTTAATAGATTTTTAGAATAAGGCTGTAACTTAACAAACTGTGGAAAAAGTCAAGGGGTCTGAATACTTTCCGAATGCACTGTACCACATTGTTTTTGGTAAAATAACTTTTTCGAGACTGAAATAGAGACGCTAGTGTCAGAGATTTAGTACAACCAAAAGGTTTTATTTGGCTCGCTCATTTGTGGCTTGGCTTGCCCAGTAAAAATAAAAAGCTACAAAGAGGGGACCATTAAGACAATTCAAGTTTTTTTTAGCCATGGTAAATATACTTCAAATGAGTACGCAACACTCCCCAATAAGCCATCCATCCTCAACAGCTCCCTCCTGTAGGTGTATCGCGAACATTACTGTCGTGCGTTCCACTTTGCCACCACATTCAGCAGCGTCTTTTACGCATCACATAACCTCACTTCATAAAAATCACTTCACATAAAGAGAAGACTTTTCTGTTCACATAGTTGAAATTGTTTTGGGATGGTGATTTTTATGGCGCTGTGGGTGCCGTCTATTGCACCATTCATATTTGGGAAGCTATTTGATGGCATGGCAAAGAAACCCCTCCTGACTTCAACCTGTTGTGCGGCGGTGTATGGAGATTGTATGTGTTACTGTTCGTTTTTGCTGATGCTTGCATCCAAAACATTGTCTCATCGAGGGCTGTAAGATACCGCTGAAAAGTGCCCATTGCCAAAAACCCAAGGGTGGATAGTACTGGATGTGCACTGGCATAAAGTAGGTTTTGAATCTTCGCAACAATCCTTTAAGATAGGTCAAAACCAATCACTACTTTCTGCTGAGAAAAATCCAACATGTCTCTAAAAACGCAGTCTGCCAAATCTTCCAACCGAGCAACATCAGCCATCTCTCATTCGACTTCCAATTATGTCTTTTATAGTATTTCAATAATGGTTTCACTTTCACACGTACCTCTCATTTAACAAATTACTGTACTTAATATGGATTATTATTGTAAACAAATACACTGCTGATGTGGTCAAATTATATAGCATGAATTCACAATGGAAATACAATGAAATGGAAAATTATTTAATGATTGTACACATTTTCAACATATATTTTCCACGTTCTAAGCTTGACGAGCTGTTAGACCGCTGCACCACTCGGGAGCCCTTAAGGCATTGCCTCTCACTGTTAGGCATCACTACAAACCCTGGTTCGATTCCAGGCTGTATCACAACCAGGTGTGATTGGGAGTCCCATAGGGCGGCGCGTAATTGGCCCAGCATCGTCTGGGTTTGGCCAAGGTAGGCCGTCATTGTAAATAAGAATTTGTTCTTAACTGATTTGCTTAATTAAAGAAAAAATTATATTTAAATAAGTTCCCTTATTCCACCAGTTGGCACTGTGCACACACATGGTCATGGCTGTGCGTAAATTTACGCACTCTCTCAAGCCATATTGATTAATCTCCCACTGCGTGGAAACGATCTCAATCATGCTGTCATGACAGTGGATCAAAAACCCATCAGCTAGGCAAATGTTTGGGGGCTGTGCGGTCTTGACACCGGGTTGTACATTTTGAGAGAACTTTCTCTTTCTTGCCCTGCAGTATTGGGAAATAAATCATTTGTCTACAGAAGACCTTTGCAGCCAAAGAATGAACTTTGGAACAATTTTCATAAGATAGACCACTGCGCCTCTCGGGAGGCCCACCATTCTTAAGGCACTGCATCGCAGTACTAGCTCTGTGCCACTAGAGATTCTGGGTTAGAGTCCAGGCTCTATCGCAGCAATTGGTCCAGCGCACAATTGGTCCACTGTCGTCCGGTTTAGGGGAGGGTTTGGCCGGCAGGGATGTCCTTGTTCCGTCGCGCACCAGCGACTCCTGTGGCGGGCTGGGCGCAGTGCACATTGACGCGGTCGCCAGGTGTACAGTGTTTCCTCAGACAGATTGGTGCGGCTGGCTTCCGGGTTAAGTGGGCATTGTGTCAAGAAGCAGTGCAGCTTGGTTGGGTTGTGTTTCGGAGGACGCATGGCTCTCGACCGTCGCCTCTCCCAAGTCCGTACGGGAGATGCAGCGATGAGACATGACTAACTACCAATTGGATACCACGAAATTGGGGAGAAAAAAAGAGTATAAAAAAACAAGCATGGTCCGTGTGGCTCTAAAGAATAATCCTGCCATATGGCTTATTATTTTGATGTATTTAAGGATGGTATGACAAAGTAACTAACTCGGTGTACTCAGTGTGCATCCTATGTATTAAGTTTACATCTAAATGTTGGATAAAATATATGATTAAATATTAAAATACTTTTGTGAAGATAGCAAAGTGATTTTAGCCTTTTTTAAATGGGAATTGCTTTTCATATAAACTTGTGTCCATTCAGTAACAACGCCCAAGTGAGCACAGACATTGTGTCGGTGTGATGGAATGCCCCCTTTTGGCCAGAGTGCTTAAAAGGTCTCGCTAAAGAAATGTACATTAGACCATCCTGACAGACAGCTTTAGCTGAATGTCACAAAATGGTTTAAAACTACGAGACCAAAGCATGCCGGGTTGCTGCTGGAGTATAAAGTGGTTGGGAGCCTGACCCTGAATAATCAACCATTGATACCAAAAGACTTTAGACCTTAGTCTACACGTTGAAATGGTGCGAAACTCTGAAGCGCTCAACCTCAACACTAGAAGCTAAGATAACCTCACTTAGGAGACCCGACACATTGTCTGCAGCTGTGCATGTAAAAGTGGTCCTAGAACTTTAGTCAAAGACACAAGGTGGGAAGTAGAATCTCCACAGGCAACCATTGGTACATCTGAAGTATCTGTTCTAACAAACATTGTGACCTTTGGTGGACAACCAGAGCCTTACATCAAGCCACTACCCATAGACAGATCGATGGGTTTCAACAGAGAGAAAATATATATTGCATTTCTAATCCGAATGAGAGGTGGTTAGGGGTGCTAAGTATTCTGGTTACTGTGAGCGTAGTTTCCAAATGTATGTACGATAAGTTGACTCTCTTTGTCTCTTCTTTCCCCACCCCTTCCCCCATCTTTCCCCACCCCCTTTCCATTGTGTAACAAGCCGTCATATCGTGTCAGTCCACTAGGGACTTTTATCTCATGTAAGTGTGTATTCTGTGTTATTATTTAGTTAGTAAATACATTTTTGTAGTACTGAATATTCCCGAAGGGCAAGGGTTCTTGCAGATATCAAGGATTATGCGACGTTCAGAATGAGACTGAGGTAAATTCATCATTGACTGTTATTGATGTTAGAGATCTATATATCTTTAGAGTTTAAGTTGGGAGATAGTAACTTGTTAAACAACTTTTCCCCGTGGCGCCCCAAATTCCTAATGAGTTAATTGTTACATTAATTTAATCGAGTAACAATTAAACATAGTTAGTCGATTTTAAAATAAGTCCTCAGATTAATAATAGTCACATCATGTCAATGCGTAGGCACAAATCAGTGCGGAAACCATGCGTGGGATCACAAACTGAGTACCAGCACCACAGTTTTTCCACTGCTAGAGTTCCTGCACCTCTTACGCCTCGATCACACCGACAGCGTCATTGCGCAAAATAGTATGAGGAATCATCTGGATATGTGTGCAACAAAAGTTTAACATTTACCTTCTGCTACCATTTCTGTCAAGCCTTCTACGAAATGCAGCTTGACGCACACGCTCTATAAATCCAACGTATGCACCACACAGAACGCACTGCAACTGTCGCTGCAACGCAATGCTGCAAGGCAAACTCAGCGTTCCATTGGAAATGAATGTACTTCTGGTGTACCAAAATGAAATAACGCTATCTGTGTGATCGAGGCGTTTTATATAATATTAGCTCAAAAGTATTGCGGAGTTCTTGCACCTAAATGTTAACAGTACCGGCACTTCAAATGAGTAGCGGCACCTATTTCAGTCCATGTCAAGCACTGATAGCATTCCATAAAAATATATTGCTTCAGGTTATTTTAAGACATCCTTCTCTTTAGTTGATTTAAATACATTTTGAAGGTTTTTCTCAGTGTAACTTCTCAAGTCAATAATTTAGTAAAAGGCTTTACGGCTCATTGAACATAGTCAACATCAATCAGTATGATCTAATGTACTGCAGTTTTGACATAGTTGTCTGTCCCTTTCCCAGCAGTAAACTTCTCATTCTATTGACCACTGCTGTTGAATTATTTCAAAAAATTACTCCATAGTTTCTGGTATGATGCCAAAACATGTTGACTTATGTCAGTTTTTATTAAACAATTTTTCATAAAGTGGTGGAATATTGGTGACATGAGTGATTTAATAATTTGGTAGGTCAGTCTACTTAACTGCACATTTCCTCCATGGATTTCTCTGTCATTTTGAATGAAGACATTAATACTTTTTCACTGTTTCATCCTCTTCTACAGTGTGCAAATTACAGGGGGCCAGGGGGGCTCAGTTGGTTCATGTTCTTTCAATCGCATTCATCGCTCTACTCCCACTGTCTTTCGCTAGCAAACTTCATCATTGTATTGACTGGGTCCAGCCAGCTAGTGAACTTCATCATTGTATTGACTGGGTCCAGCCAGCTAGTGAACTTGCAACATTGTTTCAACTGGGTACTTCAGTTTCCTGGGACAAGCTGTATTTCAGACCCTTTTCAGGTCTCCCAACTTTCCTTTTTCCAAAAAAAGGTACATTTGTCAGCAAGACGCATCAATTAACTCAGGCTACAGGAGTGTATGCCTACTAGACAATCGGCAAATGTGATTACACTTTTTGGTGTTTTGTAACCGATGTCTTTCCATTCGTCACGTGGCGGGTGTATTGGCGATTTCCCCATGAAAAGCCACTGGCAGAGGAGAGAGAGCCGTCAATAACGCTTCCACAAGAAACCGCTTTCCAAGCGTTACTCTATTCAAGTTTTAATATCGCATGCGCGAGTACAGTGAAATGCCTGTCTTGAAAGATCTAAACCCAACAATGCAGTACTAAAAATAACATAAGGTAAAAAAACAACACACAAAATAAAAATTAGAACACGAGAATTAAGTAAGCTATATACATGGTAAGTTCCAGTACCATATTTACAACGTGCAGGGATACTGGCGTGAAAGAGGTAGACATGTATAGGAGTAAGGTGACTAGGCTTCAGGATAAACAGAGTAGCAGCAGTGTGTGTGTGGAGTCAGTATAAATGTGTGTGCATTAGGCTTGGGCGGTATATCGTTTACTGAGTTATTTGGAAATAGCCATGGGATGATTTTTTCACTACCGTCAATACCGTTTGAAACTATTTCTTTTGAAGTTTTTCAATACATTTTAATACTTGTCGCTAATTTTTACAGTAATAAATACCTGCAGTCAACTTGTGCAATACTTTAGGAGATAAAGCAGATCGCATTCTTCTTTTCACCTGTCACATAATTTTACATTAGGAAGCTTACCGTAGTTCCCCAGAACAGTTGAGCCAGTCATGCGTTTGTTTGTAAATAGCACGGGAGAAGGCAGGAGCAGGTCCGGCTGTGTATAGACTGTTTTGTAATGCAAGTAAAGTTATTTTTTGCTTTAATAGAGTAATCAGGGACGTGCAACTAGTTTTCCTTCACAGAAAATACATTAGTGCAACACATTCATGAGAAAATAGCTTCATTTTCATCAGATGACAAGAGAAGTGCAGCACTATTTGGCTAGCAGCCACACAAGTAGGCTCCATGAGCTTACAATGGAAAAAGCCTGGTCTTTTTTGAAAAAACTATGCATGGCCATCATATTTCTACTGTTTATTATAAAAAGAATGTAGCCAGCTACATTTCCTAATGTTTTGCTTAAATGTTATCTTGCATTTTTACCAGAGAAAAGTAGCTCCACGTCAGTCAGAGCGCTGTCTGCTGATAGAATGCCCGTTCTGGGAGAAGTGCAGCTGAAGCACAAAATGTGTCTGATGCCCAGCAGAAATGACAATAAGAAGCATTGTAGATGTTTCTTACAACGCGTATCTTCTTTTCCTGTATGAAAAATGCAGAATTCTGCATTAACCCAACCCCTAAATTTGACTCGCTAGTTAATTGAAGTAAGTGGCTGAATTAAGGTGACTGGGCATCATATTGCTTTCTGCCATGTTTGAGAAGTCTAAAGCCCTTTGGATGAGTTAGTGGCGGCTGTACAAATTATCTAGATTTCTCTCTTCTTAGAGCAGAGCAGGCAGGCTTGTTGCCCTAGGGATTTAAGATTCCACACAGACACCACGTGTACACATGCTGCTCCAGAGCCAGTACTGTTCTTCCTTCAGACGATCATGCATCAACTATGTTCATTTGCAGAATTTCTCTCATTCACATTCGCTTGTCCAAACTCACAAAAAATTACATTCGGTAGCTCCTGACTATATGTATAACTTTATGAGCTGGATTCCCTGTCTTTGCAATTAGTTTATTTTTGTTTGCGCTCGTTATTATATTTAGTTAGCAGCCTCCGTGGAAATTCGCTATTACTTGTGCTATTTTTGTTAGCTTTCTGGTAATAGACGCCCAATGGGCTTTTTTGCGTGTTTTGGTGCCCCCTTGTGTACTAAGCCAGTAATACCGTATATCCCGGTATGACCATAGGAAAATCTGGATACCTCCCAACCTGTGTGTGTGTGTTGGAGTCCAGTGTGCATAGACAGTGCAAAAATTAAATACAATGGGCAACTCAGATAGTCCGTGTAGCCATTTTGTTAGCTATTTAGCAGTCTTATGGCTTGGGGATAGAAGCTGTTCAGGAGCCTATTGGTGTCAGACTTGATGCACGTTCGGAAGCAGAGAGAACAGTCTATGGCTTAGGTGGCTGGAGTCTTGAACCGTTTTCCGGGCCTTAAGGTGAAGTTACCATTTTATTAGGCATATAAAATCTAAATAGCTCCAATACACACATTCCTATACAAAAGGTGCAGAGAGACGCATTCTATAAGCTTCTTGGCTCCTACAGCGGCTTCACAATGCACTGTTTGAAAACTGGAATTATGTTGTAGTGGACCGACAAGCACAGGTCAACTTTTTTTTTTTAAATCGGAAGAGAACCTCTTTGGCTGGTTGTGTTCATGCCACATTAATAGGTAATGCATATTTAATAGGTAATGCATATTAAAATGTATGTCTTCACTATTAGTCCCATTAAAAAGAATTGACCCCGACTGTTCCGGTATGATTTGCGCTCTGCTTTTCTCCCTCCCAAAGATGGCCTCAGCAACAGCCACCTATGGACAGAAGGAGTCCTCCGACCAGAACTTTGACTACATGTTCAAGATCCTTATCATTGGCAACAGCAGTGTGGGTAAAACCTCCTTCCTGTTTCGCTATGCTGACGACTCCTTCACGCCGGCTTTTGTCAGCACGGTGGGCATCGACTTCAAGGTGAAGACCATCTACAGGAATGACAAAAGGATAAAGCTGCAGATCTGGGTGAGACACTGGCCTTAACTGATTCTGTCCATCCCTCTGTTAATAACAAACATGACCTCATTTGTGGTTATGGGTGTTCTGGCTGTAAAGGTCCAATGCAACTGTTTATCTCAATATCAAATCATTTCTTGGTAACAATGAAGTACCTTACTGGGATTGTTTTCAATGAAAATTGTAAAAGAAAATTAACAAAAATAGCTTCTTAGCAAAGAGCAATTTCTCAAGCAAGAATTTTGCATGAAGTCTCTAAGAGAAACTGAAAACGACCTGTTATTGGCAGAGCGGTTTGGAACCGTGATGTCACAAGGCAGGACAAAACTCCATCCCACCAAAATAGGTTGAAATTTCAGGCAGTCTTTTGAAACGGAGCTTACACTAAAAGGGCAGTATCATACTTTTCACAATTTCACATTATTTCGAACTTCATAGTGTTTTTTATATATATGAAATAACACATGTACAGTGGGGCAAAAAAGTATTTAGTCAGCCACCAATTGTGCAAGTTCTCTCACTTAAAAAGATGAGAGGCCTGTAATTTTCATCATAGGTACACTTCAACTATGACAGACAAAATGAGGAAAAAAAATCCAGAAAATCACATTGTAGGATTTTTAATGAATTGATTTGCAAATTATGGTGGAAAATAAGTATTTGGTCACATACAAACAAGCAAGATTTCTGGCTCTCAGACCTGTAACCTCTTCTTTAAGAGGCTCCTCTGTCCTCCACTCGTTACCTGTATTAATGGCACCTGTTTGAACTTGTTATCAGTATAAAAGACACCTGTCCACAACCTCAAACAGTCACACTCCAAACTCCACTATGGCCAAGACCAAAGAGCTGTCAAAGGACACCAGAAACAAAATTGTAGACCTGCACCAGGTTGGGAAGACTGAATCTGCAATAGGTAAGCAGCTTGGTTTGAAGAAATCAACTGTGGGAGCAATTATTAGGAAATGGAAGACATACAAGACCACTGATAATCTTCCTCGATCTGGGGCTCCACGCAAGATCTCACCCCGTGCGGTCAAAATGATCACAAGAACGGTGAGCAAAAATCCCAGAACCACACGGGGACCTAGTGAATGACCTGCAGAGAGCTGGGACCAAAGTAACAAAGCCTACCATCAGTAACACACTACGCCGCCAGGGACTCAAATCCTGCAGTGCCAGACGTGTCCCCCTGCTTAAGCCAGTACATGTTCAGGCCCGTCTGAAGTTTGCTAGAGAGCATTTGGATGATCCAGATGAGGATTGGGAGAATGTCATATGGTCAGATGAAACCAAAATATAACTTTTTGGTAAAAACTCAACTCGTCGTGTTTGGAGGACAAAGAATGCTGAGTTGCATCCAAAGAACACCATACCTACTGTGAAGCATGGGGGTGGAAACATCATGCTTTGGGGCTGTTTTTCTGCAAAGGACCAGGACGACTGATCCGTGTAAAGGAAAGAATGAATGGGGCCATGTATCGTGAGATTTTGAGTGAAAACCTCCTTCCATCAGCAAGGGCATTGAAGATGAAACGTGGCTGGGTCTTTCAGCATGACAATGATCCCAAACACACCGCCCGAACAACGAAGGAGTGGCTTCGTAAGAAGCATTTCAAGGTCCTGGAGTGGCCTAGCCAGTCTCCAGATCTCAACCCCATAGAAAATCTTTGGAGGGAGTTGAAAGTCCGTGTTGCCCAGCGACAGCCCCAAAACATCACTGCTCTAGAGGAGATCTGCATGGAGGAATGGGCCAAAATACCAGCAACAGTGTGTGAAAACCTTGTGAAGACTTACAGAAAACGTTTGACCTCTGTCATTGCCAACAAAGGGTATATAACAAAGTATTGAGATAAACTTTTGTTATTGACCAAATACTTATTTTCCACCATAATTTGCAAATAAATAAATAGAAAATCCTACAAGGTGATTTTCTGGATTTCTTTTTCTCATTTCGTCTGTCATAGTTGAAGTGTACCTATGATGAAAATTACAGGCCTCATCTTTTTAAGTTGAAGAACTTGCACAATTGGTGGCTGACTAAATACTTTTTTGCCCCACTGTAGTAACCAAAAAAGTGTTAACTTCTTAGGGCTAGGGTCCCATTTTCCTAATTTTCGCCTGTCTGACGTGCCCAAAGTAAAATGCCTGCCACTCAGGCCCAGAAACTAGGATATGCACATAATTAGTACTATTGGATAGGAAACACTCTGAAGTTTCTAAAACTGTTAGAATAATGTCTGTGAGTATAACAGAACTGATATAGCAGGCAAAATGATTTCCGGACAGAAATTTCTCAGGTTTTCTTTTGACCTTTCCTCACTTTGAATGCCTGTTTATTGAATTTTCAGGGAAATAGGACTCAGGTTGCAGTACCTATGGCTTCCACTAGATGTCAACAGTCTCTGGACATTTTTGAAGCGTTTATAATGGAAGAGCGCCGAAAGGAAGACTATTTTGTATGACATACCAGGAAATCCTGTCTGTCTAGTGTACGAGATACCCGGGAGCGCGCAGCTCCGTGTTTACCTTTTCTATCCTGTAGGTTATTATCCGAGTGAAATATAATAGCCAATATAGATAAATGGATGCCTTAGGATAAATTATAAATGTTTGATTTGTTTGGGCAAAGTTGATAGGTATAATTTGAACGCGTTCTCTTCACTGTACAACGAGCGAGTAGACTGGAAATGCTTGGTGGACTATCTGAACATAACGCGCCAACCAAACAGAGATTTATGGATATAATAAATGACTTTTTCAAACAAAACAACCATGGATTCTCTTGTTTGGACACTTGGGATGCCCTCAGCAGAAGTTCTTCAAAAGGTAAGTGATTTATTTTAGCTCTTACATGGGTTTTGTGAGACCCGCGCTGGATATGAATTTATGCTAAAGTGAAAAATATGTGAGGTGCTATCCTCAAACAATCAAATGTTGTGCTTTCGCCGTAAAGCCTTTTTGAAATCTGACAACGCTGTGATATTAACAAGACTAATCTTTGCAACCATATGCAACACTTGTATATCCATGAATGTTAAATATTATGAATTTTTATTTTGAATTTGCGTCGCTTTGTTTGCTCCGGAAACGAACCCACTCACGGGATCGGATCCGTAAGAGGTTAAACAAATTCAAATATATTTTAGATACTTCAAAGTAGCCACCCTTTGCCTTGATGACAGCTTTGCACACTCTTGGCATTCTCTCAACCAGCTTCACCTGGAATGATTTTCCAACAGTCTTGAAGGGAGTTCCCACATATGCTGAGCGCTTGTTGGCTGCTTTCCCTTGACTCTGCAGTCCAACTCATCCCAAACCATCTCAATTGGATTGAGGTCGGGTGATTGTTGAGGCCAGGTCATCTGATGCAGCACTTCATCACTCTTTCTTGGTCAAATAGCCCTTACACAGCCTGGAAGTGTGTTGGGTCATTGTCCTGTTGAAAAACAAATGATAGTCCCACTAAGTGCAAACGAGATGGGATGGTGTATCACTGCAGAATTCTGTGGTAGCCATGCTGGTTAAGTCTGCCTTGAATTCTAAATAAATCCCAGACAGTGTCACCAGCAAAGCACCATCACACCACCTCCATGCTTCACGGTGGAAACCACCCTTGCGGAGATCATCCGTTCACCTACTCTGCGTCTTACAAAGACACGGCGGTTGGAACCAAAATCTCCAATTTGGACTCGGCAGACTAAAGGACAGATTTCCACCGGTCTAATGTCCATTGCTCGTGTTTCTTGGCCCAAGCAAGTCTAGTCTTATTATTGGTGTCCTTTAGTAGTGGTTTCTTTGCATCAATTCGACCATAAAGGCCTGATTCACGACGTCTCCTCTGAACAGTCAATGTTGAGATGTCTGTTACTTGAACTCTGTGAAGCATTTATTTGGGATGCAATTTCTGAGGCTGGTAACTCTAATGAACTTATCCTCTGCAGCAGAGGTAACTCTGGGTCTTCCTTTCCTGTGGCAGTTCTCATGAGACAGTTTCATCATAGTGCTTGATGGGTTTTGCGACTGCACTTGAAGAAACTTTCAAAGTTCTTAATGTTCCGTATTGACTGACCTTCATGTCTTAAAGTTATGATGGATTGTAATTTCTCTTTGCTTATTTGAGCTGTTCTTGTCATAGCCCTATTTGGTAAAAGACCAAATCAGTATTATCTTCTGTATACCGCCCCTACCTTGTTGCAACACAACTGATTGGCTCAAACATATTAAGAAGGAAAGATATTTCACTTTTAATAATGCACACCTGTTAATTCAAATGCATTCCAGGTGACTACCTCATGAAGCTGGTTGAGAGAATGCCAAGAGTGTGCAAAGCTGTCATCAAGGCAAAGGGTGGCTACTTTGAAGAATCTCATATAAAATATATTTTGTTTTGTTTCACTTTTCTGGTTACTAGATGATTCCATATGTGTTATTTCATAGTTTTGATGTCTTCACTATTATTGTAGAAAATAGGAAAAATAAAGACAAAACCCTTGAATGAGTAGGTGTCTTAACTGGTACTGTATATAACACAGAAAAATCTGGTTTTTGACTGCACTGGGGCTTGCTCCCCCAAATTACAAATTTACCTCCTCTAATGGGTACATAGTTCTCTGGTTTGGGTGAAAAACGGACATTGACAGATTCAACCACAGTGCTAAGTGATCGCCAACCCAGGCCTTGGAGAGCAAATATACAGGCTTTTGTTTCAACCAAGCACTAACACACCTGATCCAAAGGATAAACTGCTCGACCAGAGCATGATCAGTTGACTTGGGTGTATTAGTGTTGGACTGGAACAAAAGCTTGCATAACCTTGTAGCACACCAGAACCAGGGTTGGTGACTACTGTTTAACCTTATTTTCATATTAATGAGCTCAAAGGTCTTAACATGCAGGCTAGTTCTCCAAATTTGATACCAATAGGCTATACAATAATTGGGGGGGGGAAGATGACTGTATGGGGAATAACGCATGACAATAGGCTAGACTCTTACTATAATAGTAATGTATGCCATTTAGCTGACGCTTTTCCCGTACGAAGGTTTCGCTTTTTAGGGGGCGAGTTTGTTTTAGGATTTTGGCCAGTCAGACCCCTATGCTTTCATGCACACGTCTCCATTAGAGGCCTATGACAGCGGTGCCTGGAGAGGCAAGGGGGTGGAGAGGAGCAGTATCGGTACACTAGCAGGAGGTTTGTCTCCAGTGCCAGTCTCTCTCGCTCTCACTCACTCACTCACTCACTCACACTCTCTCTCTGTCTGACTCTCTCTCCATCTGTCTCTGTCTGTGGCTCCTGTGAGGAATATGTTTAGTTCTGAAGAAGATTGGTTGTGACACCACGTGCGTCATGGTGGGTCGTCTGCATCCACCCCCCCTTCAGCAGAGTAGACCTCGCTGTCGAACAACACATACAGTACCAGTCAAATGTTTGGACACACCTACTCATTCCAAGGTTTTTATATATTTTTACATTGTAGAATAATAGTGAAGACATCAGAACTATGAAATAACACATACGGAATCATGTAGTAACCCAAAAAGTGTTAAACAAATCAAAATATATTTTATATGGGAGATTCTTCAAAGTAACCACCCTTTGCCTTGATGACATCTTTGCATACTCTTGGCATTCTCTCAACCAGCTTCATGAGGTTGCATCGCAATTAACAGGTGTGCCATGTTTAAGTTAATTTGTGGAATGTCTTAATGCGTTTGACTAAATCAGTTGTATTGTAACAAGGTAGGGTTGATATACAGAAGATGGCCCTATTTGGTAAAAGACCAGGTCCATATTATGGCAAGAACAGCGCAAATAAGCAATACACACACACACACAGCTCAGATCTAAGGTGGTGGTAGCTATTCTCATCACAAGACTTTAATAAGGAGAGTACATCCACACCTAATATATAATCTTGATTTATATGCTGCTTGACGTGTGGAATAAACCAAGATTATATGCTGTCAGTGTGGGTTTACTCTATTCATATGATCTTGTGAGCACGACCACGTCCCTGTGTCATAAGATAGCTGAAGACAGAAAACGAACAGAGATGCTGATAAATGTGTGTGGTGTCCTAAATCGCCTCGATTAATTATTCGGCCGCTGCCATTGCTGTCTCTCAAGTGTAGAATAATTTATGGCCTAATGACGCCCATCTATCGCACTTCTATCTCACTGCTTATTTAAATGTGAAATATGCAGAAATCACTCCGCTATTTCCAGGTTGCTAAAATTCTAATAGTTTGACTAATTCCAGTTTCTGTGACAAAACAAGCAATGGATAGTGTAGAGAATCATTGTACCATCTAAACCGTTGTGAAATATATTTTCATTAAACCAAAAACATTGTATTTTCAGCTGTTTGAAGCTGGTGTACAAAATCGAATGTAAAAGACACAAACTAAACTTAAGAATGGGAAGCATAGAAATAGAGCACATAGAACCGATCTACCGCTTCCTTAGACGAGCTTTCAGTGAGAGTGACAGATCTATAACTCACATTTCTATGTGCACGTGGTCGGGTCGCCCCGAAAGTTACATATTGCAAGTATAAAACAGTGTTTTACACTTATATACTGCACTGCTGCATGTGCTGGCTATAAATGTATACTATAACTAAACTTCTGACATCACACAGAATGTTCTGAAGTTAGTATCTGGTTGTTGTTTTTTTTATCCACAACTACATTGTAATATGCAGCTACGTTGTTTAAACATGGATGTGGTGTTAAACTTAATGCGTTCTTTTTATATGCTGTAGTACATTGGGATTTGGAGCGCTTTTTCTGCTGCAGGACTATTTTTGTGTGTGTAAGAGAATGATTCAATGTGTGTTTCTCCCAGGACACTGCCGGACAGGAGCGCTACAGGACCATCACCACGGCCTACTACAGAGGAGCCATGGGCTTCATCCTCATGTATGACATCACCAACGAGGACTCCTTCAACGCTGTGCAGGACTGGTACGGGACCTGTGTGTGTGTGTGTGTGAAACAACTGTATGCATGTTTGTCTTTGTATCGGTATTTACACTATATACAAAAGTATGTGGACACCCCTTCAAATTAGTGGATTTGGCTATTTCAGAAACACCCATTGCTGACAGGTTAATAAAATCGACCACACAGCCATGCAATCTCCATAGACAAACATTGGCAGTAGAATGACCTTACTGAAAAGCTCAGTGACTTTCAACGTGGCACTGTCATAGGATGCTACCTTTCCAAGAAGTCAGTGCTAGAGCTGCCCCAGTCAACTGTAAGTGCTGTAATTGTGAAGAGGAAAGATCTAGTAGCAACCACGGCTCAGCCGCGAAGTGGTAGGCCACACAAGCTCACAGAACAGGACTGCTGAGTGCTGAAGCGGGTAGTGAGTAAAAATCGTCTGTCCTCGGTTGCAACACTCACTACAGCATTCCAAACTGCCTCTGGAAGCAACGTCAGCACAATAACTGTTCGTCAGGAGCTTCATGAAATGGGTTTTCATGGCCGAGCAGCTGCACACAAGCCTAAGATCACCATCCGCAATACCAAGCGTCAGCTGGAGTGGTGTGAAGCTCGTCGCCTTTGGACTCTGGCGCAGTGGAAATGCATTCTCTGGCGTGATGAATCATGTTTCACCACCTGTCAGTCTGACGGACGAATCTGGGTTTGGTGGATGCCAGTAGAACGCTACCTACCCCAATGCATAGCGTCAACTGTAAAGTTTGGTGGAGGAGGAATAATGGTCTGGGGCTGTTTTTCATGGTTCGAGCTAAGCCCCTTATTTCCAGTGAAGGGAAATCTTAATGCTACAGCATACAATGACACTCTAGATGATTCTGTACTTCCAACTTTGTGGCAACAGTTTGGGGAAGGCCCTTTCCTGTTTCAGCATGACAATTCCCCGGTGCACAAAGCGAGGTCCGTACAGAAATGGTTTGTCGATCGGTGTGGAAGAACTTGACTGGCCTGCACAGAGCCCTGACCTCAACCCCATCGAACACCTTTGGGATGATTTGGAACGGCGACTGTGAGCCAGGCCTAATCGGCCAACATTAGATCCCGACCTCACTAAATCTCGTGGCTGAATGGGAGTGAGTCCCCACAGTAATGTTCCAACATCTAGTGGAAAGCCTTCCCAGAAGAGTGGAGGCTGTTATAGCAGCAAAGAGGGGGAGGGGGCCAACTCCATATTAATGGCCATGATTTTGGAATGAGATGTTCGACGAGCAGGTGTCCACTTTTTTTGGGGTCATGTATGTTCTGCAAAATGTGAATAATTTGACGACTGGGTGGAAAAAATAAATAAAATGGCAGTACCAGTCAAGCGTCAGTTTGCTTTGCCTGCTTGGATGAGGGTCCATGCATGGAACTCCATTTCTTTAGTTGTGATCGGATCCGTAATATAACTACAACAATTGAATGTGCGTGTGCAGGTCCACCCAGATCAAGACGTACTCATGGGACAACGCCCAGGTCCTACTGGTGGGAAACAAGTGTGACATGGAGGACGAGAGGGTGGTGGCAGCGGACAGGGGCCGGCAGCTCTCTGACCAACTAGGTGAGTTGGAACACTGTACTTAATTACCCAGTAATATAAAAATGAATCCTGTGTCCTTTCCCTAGAAAATGAGTCATTGTTTAATGTGCCTACTCCGCTATTACTATGTACAGCTGAGGAATTCCGTTCTGGTTACCAGAGTAGTTGTTGAGCAACTTCACACCATAAGTACAAGTTAATGTCAAGTGTTGCTCGTTCCAACAAATAAACATCACGTCACATTCAAACGACTCTTAATTAATCAGACATCGGTCTTTCCTCTCGTCTGCAGGCTTTGAGTACTTTGAGTGCAGTGCCAAGGACAACGTCAACGTCAAGCAGACGTTTGAGCGGCTGGTGGACATCATCTGTGAGAAGATGTCAGAGAGCTTGGACAACGCCGACCCCGCCGTCACAGGGGCCAAACAGGGGCCCCAGCTCACCGAGCAGCCCGAACGCCCCCACCAGGACTGTGCTTGCTAAACACCCACTACACACGCACCATACACACACACACACCTGACCCCTCACACACCCCTTCCTACAGCCTCCTCAGCTGGTGGAAGAGGTCTGGGATTGGTTTGTGTTTTAGATGGAAGAGCCTGGCTGAAAACTCCATTATTTCAGTCCCCCGTCCAGCCATAGGTGTTTAGAGTCCAAAGTTCACATTCTGACTCCCCTTTACTGCGGCCTCGAACCTGAAGGGATTTCATGTATTTTTTCAAAGGGCCACATTGCTGATTATCTGTTTACAGCTTTGTTTTTTTTTTTAGATGTCCTCGATTGGCTGGTTAGCAATCAAGTCCATTTAAGTGGCGTGAGTGAGGTATGTTCAAAGTCCACATTTTAGATAACAAATATTTTTATGAGATTTGTTTTTTCAAACGTATCCGACCAAAATCCCACGCATATCGGTTTATCTGTCATGGTCATTTCATAGTATTTTATCATTGCTGGATGTAAGAAAAATAACTTGATGATGTGGTAAGTACTGATCCCTGTCCCAGTTTTTATTGTTATTTTTTTTTATTGTACTTTTCTTTTTGTAGCAAACCTAGAAAGGTGTCTCTTTAATAAGTAGTGTATATATATATACACACATGTTCAACTTCATCATATAATAAATATGCATTTTAGAATTCAAAAATATATAAACAAATGGTATAAAATTACAGTAATTTAAGGTGTAAAAATATCTGTGCTTTGTGAGAGGTGCATGTTTGTATATATTTTTTTTTGTTTTACCATGGAACGTCTAAGAGCTGTTGGTCACGTCCCACTGAATCAAACTGGCTTGTTTGTTTTGCTGTTAGGGTCGCGTGAACAACGGTTGAAAATGTAGCTTCTTATTCCTTGTCGGTGTACATCACTGCTATTCTACCGCACAATCACCCCTTATGTGTACAGCACACGCGTGCACACACACACAGTCAGGACGACACTGGGCTACTGCACCCATATACTACAACACTGACCAATGTTAACGTCACGTTCCAGTCTCTTTCCCATAGTCCGTGTGGTTTGACTTTTTTTATTTATTTTGGATTGATTTAAAAAAAAATTAGCATGTTCAACGTCATCTTTGTGTGATTTTTGGTCTGTTTCAGTGTAGAGAGAATTGCTTGTTGGTATATACATGAGGAAAACGTAGTCAATGAAATGCACTCAGGCACATGAAGATATTTGGTCAGTTATGTCACGACCATCTATATTTACACACAGTATTATGTCTTATTTATTTTTAGATGAGGTTCTTCATAGATTATTGTTTGCGGGCTGCACTCTATCACAGTTGAAAAAAGGCTGTTATCAGTATTGTATGGGGAGGTTGGTTTAAACCAGGCTGTCCTTTTTGAGATTGAATTGGGTTGAAATACTCCTGCCGAAAACACTTACATTCCACTGTATGTTCTCCTGATCATGTACAAGCTGTTTTCAATGGGAAATGCAATTTTCCACGTTTCTAAACCAACTGAAACCTTTTAAGGGTGGGTGTAATAAATACCGGTGTGAATACCGTATTACTCTCAGAGAAATACTGTGTCATTGGCCAGCCTGGTTCTCCATTATGAACTGCCAACAAACCTGCTAAAGGTCATGTCTGTTACAAATACTGTTTGTGTGAAGTCTTTTTACGCAGCTTTACTTTAATGTTTTTTTCCAAAGACGTCCCAATTAGACTACCAAGCCAAAAATGACACCCACTGGGACAAGACTTGTTTGACATGTTTTTGGAGCTGCACTGAGTAAAAGGCCTGAAGTACTGTAGTGTAAGAGAAGCATTTGGTATGTATGCCTACTCTGTGGCAGTTTTCAAAAAGGGAGAAGTGTGTAAAGTATAATCAGTACTTTTTTTTTATTTAACTTGGCAAGTCAGTTAAGAACAGATTCTTATATACAATGATGGCCTACGACGGGAAGGTGGGTTAACTGCCTTGTTCAGGTGCAGAACGACCAATTTTTACCTTATCAGCTCGGGGATTCGATTACTGGGCCAGCTCGGGGATTTGGTTACCCGCCCAACGCTCTAACCACTCGGCAACCTGCCGCCCCTAATCACGTCCTATTATTTTTGATGCACAACTTTCGTATTTTTGTTGATTTTGTGTTTTGCTACAGCTGTAAACTTGCCTCTGACTTAGGTATGTGTCCAATTCCGCAGCTCTCCTCCCTTCCTTCCCCCTGTAAATTATAATTTTTTTGTTGGGGTTTTAGTCTTGAATTGTGCTGTAATACTGTAACTCCGGGTTTGCTAAAACCAAGAAATTAATAAACAAAATATAAAAGCAGTATTTGTATAAACTGAGGTAACATTTATTCGAATCGGAGGCAACTCCACATTTTAGCTTTTGATGTACTGTAGTCCCTTAGTCCAAACTGATAATTGTATCACCCTCATCAAGCCACTAGGTGGCATAAGTGTAGAGCTCCCAGTACATAATCAAATGCATTTAGGGATTCAGTTCAAGCATTATTTTTCCCCTTTTCATTCTGTTGACCGGTATTGTACTAATGTAACAAAGTCTAATAAAACAGGATAATATAGGGGAGGAAAAACATATGCACCTATACTAATCTGTCTCTGGGAGAGGCCCTAATAATAGCTGGCACATTGTGTGGTAGGACAGGACTGCAACAAAGGGCAGTCAGCCCACAATAAGACTTGACAGATTAAATAATTCAGTGAATTTAATAAACATCTTTTGAGATAAAATCCCATTAAAAATGGCTACATAGGGCCAACAACAATGAAGGCTACATTCATGGAGACAACACATAACTGCACAACAGAATTACTGTACACGAGCTTACAAAACATGCACAATTCATATTTGCAAAATAAGACATGTTTTGGTAAATAAAATATACATTTATCATTGGTAAATAAGTGCTTGTAAACAAGTAAGGCATATATTACACAGTGGATGACAGGCACTCAATGACATCCTGGTGTTTAGTTGCACTCATTGAGATTGTCCAGTTTACATGCAGGTAATGCTATCCTTGTAGGCTATGTATTGAATTTGTCCACTGGAGAGCTGATATGCATGTTCCCCCGAAGAGGGCAGCAAAAAGTGTCTGTTTGCTACAAAACGGGCTTATAGCCGACATTTTTAAGAGACCCATAGTGTTCCAGTTCTAATGGATTTTCAGGTATGAATTTGTATTCTATTATATGAGAAAAGGCAAATAGCCTACTGTGTTTCAGTCAATATCCTCCGAGGATAACTAACCCCATGATGTTGGGTGCCTCAAATGCCTAAACAATCCTCTAGTAAACTTGCACTTGCTTTGGCATAAGCTGACATCCATTACTGACGTGGTTCATAACCTTTTGTTTCAACTGGGCCACTTGCTCTCTGAGCACACTGGCTGTGGAGGCCAGTTCAGTGTTCTGAGTCTTCAGGTTGTTGACCTTGTCTTCAAGACGCGATATTCTCTCCAGCTTTCTTTTGCGGCACTTGGACGCCGCTATTCTGTTGCGCAGCTTTTTCCTTTCTGCTTTGATGCGCTCCTGGTTGTCCATGTCAATAGGAGACAACGGCGGGCTGTCTCCAAAGCACTGCATGTCGGGGACCGTCTGCGGCTCGTCCTTGAACGCCTGGAGTCGTGACAGCGCTGCCGCAGCCGCCTGTTGATGGACGCTCATCAGATTAGAAGGTGGCGGTGGGAATGGAATGGTATCCGTGGAATAATTCACTGTGGTGCCCAGTGGGCTATTTCCATAGCCGTTCAAAGTCGTGTACACTGGCAGATCTGACGGCAAGCCGACCGGGGCTGCGTTGGAGACGATTAGGTCCAGTCTGTCCGGCGGTACGCACGTCCCCTCGCTCAGCTGGTTCTGCTTGTGAAGATCCTCAAGCGCCTTCACGAAGCCTTCCGCGAATTCTTGTTCGTCGCTTGACTTCGGGTAGAGGAACTGAGAGGTTGGGGTCGTCGTAACCATTCCATTCGATTGGATAATCAATCGTTCTAGGTCCGGAGTGGCCAATTTCAAGAGTCCCAAGTCAGAAGAGTTCAGAATTCCGTCTGCATCCCGGAGATTCCGTTTCAGATTGGAGCTTTGATCGTCCAGGTTTAGACTCATGTCTTTTTTCATCATGCTGTTGTAGGAATAGAGGCTTGAGATCCCTCGAGTATTCAGCACACTACCAGGGTAGAGGGTTATTTCCATTATAACCCTTCACATGAGGGTCTGTTGAGCTTTACGCATAAACTAAGACGTTTCAACAGTTAAACTCGGGCAATAAAACACAGTTCAGGTTAGTTTCCTGTATTCTTCCTCTCTTCAAACTCTGATCGAGTTAATCGACTGTCCCCCTTTAGCCTACCTTTATGCCGGAGGCTAAAACAATAGTAGTGGCTTAGCTTTTCCAGCTCTTCTCGCCCGCGTCTAGCGCTTTTTCCCAATGGAACGACTGCTATGCACACACCCAACCCTCTGCCTGCTTCCTAACCCTAAAAATTCCATTATGTCACTTCAGCGCGCTAAGATTGGCCCAAAATGACGTATGCTTCCGGTCTGATTTAAATAATGGGCTGAACTAGTCCTTATTACCATGGAGACTTTAGGTAAACTGTAAACAGTGCAGTGCATTGTGGTTTGATGTCATAAAATAGAAAACTCGGGGTCGCCAAAAGAGACTGGGCAGGGCAGATTGGAAACTAGGTAGGCGCAAATAAGGTTTCTTCAGCTCACTCAACTTGAATTTAGACAATGGGGGCTCGTTTTGAGTGGTAAAGCGAAAGCAACCGACTGTAGATTGAAGTCGACGAGTGAAGTTGGGGGGGTGCACCTGTGACAGCCGAAAGTCGGACACTGATGTGGTTTTCCAACAGCAAGGCTTAGTGCGACATGGCAGTGTTGCCATTGTTTAGAATGTCGAAATAAACATGTCTCCAACAACCCCCATATCGCACACTCACAAGCTGAAAATATGTGTGTTGCATTATAGAGAGCCTCAAATATCAAATTCATTTGAATTACAGTAAAGTTCCTGTTTCAGTCAAGTCTTTGTTCACGTTCGCGTGGGTCAAACAAAAACACCCTCATGATTGGTTGACAAATGAGCCTCCCAACAAAGCAGGCGATTGCTGCAGGATGAAGTTGGTGAAGAGCAACTGCAGAAACTTCACGAGCTTTAATCACATGATGTTTTGCAAGTCAAACACTTTTTATCCCCATAATGCAACACACTTTGAAAGGTGTTGACCATGACAAGTGATCCACTCGAACGCGCCCATTGTTCTCACGCCATTTCAAATCAGAATTGATTTGTCACATAGACCGAATGCAACAGATGTAGATCTTACTGTGAAATGCTTACTTACAAGCCCTTAACCAACAACGCAGTTTTAAGAAAAATACAACAAAAAAATTAACAAATAATTAAAGAGCAGCAGTAAAATAACAATAACAAGGCTATATACAGGGGGGTACCGGTACAGAGTCAAGGTAATTGAGGTAATATGTACATGTAGCTAGAGTTGAAGTGACTATGCATAGATAATAAACGGAGAGCAGCAGTGTAAAAGAGCCCTTTGATTAGCTGTTCAGGAGTCATATGGCTTGGGGGTTGAAGCCTTTTGGACCTAGACTTGGCACTCCGGGTACCTCTTCCCATGAGGTAGCAGAGAGATCAGTCTATGACTAGGGTGGCTGGAGTCTTTGAAAATGTTTAGGGCCTTCCTCTGACACCGCCTGGTATAGAGGTCCTGGATGGCAGGAAGCTTGGCCCCAGTGATGTACTGGGCCGTACACACTACCCTTTGTAGTGCCTTGTGGTCGGAGGCCGAGCAGTTGCCGTACCAGGCAGTAATGTAACCAGTCAGAATGCTCTCGATGGTGCAGCTGAATAACCTTTTGAGGATCTGAGGACCCATGCTAAATCTTTTCAGTCTCCTGAGGGGAATAGGCTCTCTGACCTCCCTATAGGCTGTCTCATCGTTGTTGGTGATCAGGCCTACCACTATTGTGTCATCGGCAAACCTGATGGTGTTGGAGTCGTGCCTGGCCATACAGTCATGAGTGAACAGGGAGTACAGGAGGGGACTGAGCACACACCCCTGAGGGGCCCCTGTGTTGAGGATTAGCGTGGCGGATATGTTGTTACATACCGTTACCACCTGGGGGCAGCCCGTGAGGAAGTCCAGGATCCAGTTGCAAGGGCAGGTGTTTAGTCCCAGGGTCCTTAGCTTAGTGATGAGCTTTGAGGGCACTATGGTGTTGAACGCTGAGCTGTGGTCAATGAATAGCATTCTCACATAGGTGTTTATTTTTTCCGGGTGGGAAAGGGCAGTGTTGAGTGCAATAGAGATTACCTCATCTGTGGATCTGTTGGGGCGATATACAAATTGGAGTGGGTCTAGGGTTTCTGGGATAATGGTTGTTGATGTGAGCCATGACCAGCCTTTCAAAGCACTTCATGGCTACAGACGTGAGTGCTACGGGCCGGTAGTTGTTTAGGCAGGTTACCTTAGTGTTTTTGGGCACAGGGACTATGATGGTCTGCTTGAAACATGTTGGTATTACAGACTCCGACAGGGACAGGTTGAAAATGTCAGTGAAGACGCTTGCCAGTTGGTCAGGACATGCTCGGAGTACACGTCCTGGTAATCTGTCTGGACCTGCAGCTTTGTGAATGTTGACCTGTTTAAAGGTCTTACTCACATCGCCTACAGCAAGCGTGATCCCGCAGTCATCCGAAACAGACGGTGCTCTCATGCATGCTTCAGTGTTGCTTGCCATCGAAGCGAGCATAAAAAGCATTTAGCTCGTCTGGTAGGCTCGTGTCACTAGGCAGCTTGCCGCTGTGTTTCCCTTTGTAGTCCGTAATATTTTTCAAGCCCTGCCACAACTGATGGGCGTCAGAGCCGGTGTAGTAGGATTCAATCTTAGTCCTGTATTGATGATTTGCCTGTTTGATGGTTCGTCTGAGGGCATAGCTGGATTTCTTATAAGTGTCTGCATTAGGGTCCCGTTCTTTGAAAGTGGCAGCTCTAGCCTTTAGCTCGGTGCGGATGTTGCCTGTAATCCATAGCTTCTGGTTGGGAAATGTATGTACGGTCACTGTTGGGACGACGTCGTTGATGCACTTATTGATGAAGCCGGCGACTGAGGTGGTATACTCCTCAATGCCATTGGATGAATCCCGGGAACATATTCCAGTCTGTGCTAGCAAAACAGTCCTGTAGCGTAGCTTCCGCGTCATCTGACCACTTCCGTATTGAGTGAGTCACTGGTACTACTTGCTTTTAGTTTTTGCTTGTAAGCAGGATTCAGGAGGATAGAATTATGGTCAGATTTGCCAAATGAAGGGCGAGGGAGAGCTTTGTATGCGTCTCTGTGTGTGGAGTACAGGTGGTCTAGAGTTTCTTTTCCTCTGGTTGCACATGTGACATGTTGGTAGAGATGAGGTATAACGGGTTTAAGTTTGTCTGCATTAAAGTCCCCGGACACTAGGAGTGGCTTTATACTTATATTATGGCCTTATACAGCTCATTGAGTGCGGTCTTAGTGCCAGCATCAGTTTGTGGTGGTAAATAGATTGATACAAATAATATAGATAAGAATTGTCTTGGTAGATAGTGTGGTTTACATTTTATCATGAGGTATTCCTCAGGCGATCAATATCTTGAGACTTCTTTAATATTAGACATTGCGCACCAGCAGTTATTGACAAATAGACACACACCCCCGCCCCTCGTCTTACCAGACGTAGCTGCTCTGTCCTGCCGATGCACGGAGAAGCCCGCCAGCTCTATATTATCCGTGTCGTCGTTCAGCCACGTCTCGGTGAAACATAAGATATTACAGTTTCTAATGTCCCGTTGGTAGGATAGTCTTAATCTTAGATCGTCCTGTTTGTTTTATAATGATTGCACATTGGCCAATAATACGGAGGGAAGTGGTGGTTTACCTACTCGTCTGCAAATTCTTATAAGGCACCCCGCCCTGTAAGAATTCATTAACATGGGCTCAGTAACAGGTGTGCAGTCAATCACTGAGTGGAATTTTGATCTCATAAATTGTTTAATAATACTGTCTTTCAATCCAAACACATTTCTAAGAGAGATGGCACAGCTTGGAGCAAGTAGATTAAGGGGCGTTTTATTGAGGATACCTATAGGTTTTAACAGAAAAGAGGAAGGAAATATTGCAGAGTGATAAGGAAACCATGTTTTTTTCTTAGTCAAACATTGGCTGTTATTTTCTAAGAACTCAACCAAAAAAATGTGAATGGTTAGCTTATAGCTCCTCTGTTATTGCAAAGGATATTTTATCTGCCCGGAAACACAATATTAGACTGGTTAAGCATGAGAGATATGCCACCTCAGACCAGAAAGCCTGAGTGAGAAATAAGGAGTGATGAAAAATGGTTTCAAGCTCTAGGCCTATAAGACTGTAAAGAGTGATGGCTGTCTGCTGTTCCTATGAATAGCCCAGCGCAGCGGGGTGGTAGGCAGCCAAAATAGCCAAATTCCCCCAGTAAAAAGTAATGACGTCCGTAGACTGGCTGCATCAGCACCACAGAATAGCAGGGGCATCATTTGTTTCCATGGCAACATTGACATAGGCTGTGACGCAAGAGCAGGTGAATGAATGGTGGGAGGGGATCGAGATTGTTGAAGACTGCAGTACAGGACGATGCGTGGGTGGTGAATGGAGGATTGGGCAGTGTGTGTGTGTGTGTGTGTGTGTGTGTGATTGTGTGTGTGTTTATAGGTGAGAGACAATCTCCAGATTTACATCTTCCAGCATTCTTCAGAATATTATACATAAAAAATACATATGGTTAGGATGTCATCAATTAAAATATGTTCCTTTAGTGAAATAATCTGCACACCAACCAAAAGTTTCCTATTTTGACAGAAACAACTGCCTTTTTTCTTTATTCATCCATAATCAGCATGGTATTTAAAATCAGGCTAGAATGTATGAGTCATGTCCCGAAACAGGGGTGTGGACTGAACACAAACCATGTTATTATGGTGAACAGATATCAAATTGGGAGTGCCTTTATTATCGAATTCATATTTTGCTTTACATAAACGTGATGAAGCTGAGAAGATGGCTGAGATGTAACATTTACCTTTTTGTAATGTTTATAAATGGCTAAAAGGAAAATACATCTGATTCTGAAGAGAAGACTTGAAATGCCTAATGAATACAAACATTTATTTATATACATTTTCTATCTTGTGGCTTTAGACATCCTTTACAAATTGATCAATGTACGTGTAATTTCAACAAAAGGCTAAGCAAATTAGTCAAGCCAATAAACTCAGGAGAATGCATTATGGGAGGATGCATGCAGGGTCAGCTCTAGCATTTTGGGGGCCCTAAGCAAGATTTGGTTGGGTACTGACATTTTCAACCTGTCCCTGACCTACATGCAGACCACCATAGTCCCTGTGCCCAAGAATGCCATGGTAACCTGCCTAAATGACTACCAACCTGTAGCACTCACGTCTGTAGCCATAAAGTGCTTTGAAAGGCTGGTCATGGCTCACATCAACACCATCATCCCAGAAACCCCAGACCCACTCCAATTCTTATACCGCCCCCAACAGATCCACAAATGACGCAATCTCTATTGCACTCCACACTGCCCTTTCCCACCTGGACAAAAGGAACCCCTACAGCTCAGCATTCAACACCATTGTGCCCTCAAAGTTCATTACTAAGCTAAGGACCCTGGGACTAAACTCCTCCCTCTGCACTTGGATCCTAGATTTCCAATTGGCCGCCCCCAGGTGGTAAGGGTAGGCAACAACACATCTGCCACGCTGATCTTCAGCCTGGGGGCCCCTCAAGGGTGTGTGCTTAGTCCCCTCCTGTACTCCCTGTTCACCCACGACTGTGTGGCCGAGCACGACTCCAACACCATCTTTAAGTTTGTCGATGACACAACAGTGGTAGGTCTGATCACCGACAATGATGAAACAGCCTATAGGAAGGAGGTCAGAGACCTGGCAGTGTGGTGCCAGGACAACAACAACAACCCCCTCAACATGATCAAGACAAAGGAGATGATCGTGGACTACTGGAAAAGGAGGACCGAGCATGCCCCCATTCTCATCGACGGGGCTGTAGTGGAGCAGGTCGAGCTTCAAGTTCCTTGGTGTCCACATCACCAACAAACTATCAGGGTCCAAACACACCAAGGCAGTCATGAAGAGGGCACAACAACACCTATTCCCCCTCAGGAAACTGAAAAAGATTTGGCATGGGTCCTCAGATTCTCAAAAGGTTCTACAGCTGCACCATCGAGAGCATCCTGACTGGTTGCATCACCACCTGGTATGGCAACTGCTCAGCATCAGACCGCAAGGTGCTATAGAGGGTAGTGCGTACGGCCCAGTACATCACTGGGGCCAAGCTTCCTGCCATCCAGGACCTCTATACCAGGCGGTGTCAGAGGAAGGCCCTAAGACTTGTCAAGGACTCCAGCCACCCTAGTCATAGACTGGATCTAAGTCTATGTCCAAAAGGCTCCTTAACAGCTTCTACCCCCAAGGCATAAGACTGCTGAACAGCCAAATAGCTACCCTGACTATTTGCATGAATCGGCCCTTTTTTTTTTTTACTCTGCTGCTACTTGCCGTTTATTTTCTATGCATAGTCACTTTACACATTACCTACATTGACAGTCACTCAATTATCCATGTCAAATCAAATTGTATTTCTCACTTGCGCCGAATACAACAAGTGTAGACATCACCGTGAAATGCTTACTTACAAGCCCTTCACCAACAATGCAGTTTTAAGAAAAATAAGAGTTAAGAAATGATTTACTATATAATCTAAAGTAAAACAATTATAAGTAAAAGTAAATAAGTAACACAATCAAATAACAATAACGAGGCTATTTACAGGGGGTACCGGTACCAAGCCAGTGTGCGGGATACAAGCATCTCCAAACCAAAATTATATCTAGAATCAGCGTCCTATTTCGCAGCAAAACCTCCTTCACTCATGCTGCCAAACATACCCTCGTAAAACGGACTATCCTACCGATCCTTGACTTCGGCGATGTCATTTACAAAATAGCCTCCAACACTCTACTCAGCAAATTGGAAGCAGTCTAACACAGTGCCATCCGTTCTATCACCAAAGCCCCATATACTACCCACTACTGCGACCTGTATGCTCTCGTTGGCTGGCCCTCACTACATATCCATCGCCAAACCCACTGGCTCCAGGTCATCTACAAGTCTTTGCTAGGTAAAGCCCTGCCTTATCTCAGCTCACTGGTCACCATAGCAACACCCACCCGTAGCACGCGCTCCAGCAGGTATATTTCACTGGTCACCCCCAAAGCAACTCCTCCTTTGGCTGCCTTTCCTTCCAGTTCTCTGCTGCCAATTACTGCAACAAATTGCAAAAATCACTGAAGCTGGAGACTCCTAACTTTAAGCATCAGCTGTCAGAGCAGCTTACAGGTCATTGCACCTGTACATAGCCCATTTGTAAATAGCCCACCAAACTACCTCATCCCCATATTGTTATTTATTTTTTTGCTCCTTTGCACCCCAGTATCCCTACTTGCACATTCATCTTCTGCTCATCTATCACTCCAGTGTTTAATTGCTAAATTGTAATTATTTCGCCACTATGGCCTATTTATTGTCTCACCTCCCCTAATCTTACTTCATTTGCACACACTGTATATAGACTTTTCTATTGTGTTATTGACTGTACGTTTGTTTATGTGTAACTCTTTGTTGTTTGTGTCGAACTGCTTTGTTTTATCTTGGCCAGGTCGCAGTTGTAAATGAGAACTTGTTCTCAACTGGCCTACCTGGTTAAATAAAAGTGAGGAAAAAAACTGGTTAGTCGAGGTAATTGAAGTTTTTATTTTTTTTATTTTTTTTAATTTAACCAGGTAGGCAAGTTGAGAACAAGTTCTCATTTACAACTGCGACCTGGCCAAGATAAAACAAAGCAGTTTGACACATACAACAACAAAGAGTTACACATGGAGTAAAACAAACATACAGTCAATAATACAGTAGGGAAAAAACGAATCTATATACAATGTGTGCAAATGAGGTAGGATAAGGAACATAAGGCAATAAATAGGCCATGGTGGCAAAGTAACTACAGTATAGCAATCTGACAAAACAAGAGAAAAACTGCAAAATGATGCACATCCTGGTGTATTCTACTATTGTTACTCTCAATAGTAAATTGCGTTCCTAAAATTACTCATAATTGTTTTGTTTTCATTTTATTTATCTATTGGTTTGGGGCCCCCTATTGGTCGAGGGAGCCGGCCCTGCATGCATGCCATTACAGTAGATGGCGGTAGACGGCTGGCTGGATGTTGAAGTGTACAGTGTAGTCAAAGCGTCGAAGAAAGAACGAGAACGCTTGAGCTCCTGCAAAATAACAAATCAATAGGTAGCGAAAGAGAATCGAGGAGGAATTCTCAACTCAACGGCGTTCAGAAATAATTGATGACATCTTTGCAGAATTTACAATAACTCACAAATTATGGCGACTAAAAGAACGGTAATAGTGACAGGTAATTAATGTATGTAAATTACTGATAGTTTGCTGTCAGTTTTCTCTAAACTGTTGATTGAAATTAGTTGCCTGCACTTTTTTAACCATAAGAATAACCATTTTAGGTTGGAATGACTTTAGCCTGTAGTGTTGTGTTTGTACACCTTGAACTAAATTATTTTTAAACTACTGTACAGTATTATCATCTTCCATTCAGGAAATGTCTGTCTGTCAGGAAGCCGACGAAACTCAACTCCGCGATTTTCAATGGAGTTGAGCGGCGACTAGCGTGGCCTGCGGAGCTCCGACGCCACATAAAATGATTTCAGCACCTGAAGAATAGCCCGCAATTACACAGAACAATGTCGTGTCTAATTGCGGACTATTCTTTCGGTGCTGATATCAGTCGTTTTTTCAAATAAAAACGTCATCTTATGTGACTTCCACACTAGTTCTCGCTCAACTCCATTTAATCTGCTATTTGTCCGGGTTGAAATCTATGATTTGTGATGAAGCGGAAGAGCAAACTAACCAATGACAAGCATATCAAGACAGAGGCGACAATGTAGCCATTCATGGATAGTCGTAGCCATTCATGGATACATTGTTGCCTTGTGATACTCCTGTGAATGATGTAGGCTACATTCGTATTGACAAGAAGTCTGGTCTTAGTGTACGCTTCTCCTATACAACTAAAATGAAAATTATAGCAGCCTATATTGTGTGACAATTGACTGTACGCGTCAGCTGTTGTAATCGATAATATTTAACTTGATCTAACCTTTAGACTTTGAATGAAGAGTCTTGTGACTCTAGAGTGATAAGCAGCTATAAAAACAGTGCCCCCCCCCCAAGGATTGGGGTATACTGGTTTTGTTATGAGATGACTTTAAAAGGCCATCAATATCATCTATATTTTTTCAGGGTTTGAACCTTTTGGAGATCACACCATCAATGCTAGCTGGGTGGCAGTGCAGGTGAGTGAGTTTGAGTGTTCTGCATGGTGCATCGTTAAGAGGTCGGTTCTTATCGGTAACACCTTACATTGATCGCACTTGTACATGAGTAGTAACACTGCTATTATTCAGTAACACAATTGTATAACATTACATGTCATTTAGTAATTACATAGTAATGGAGTGTAGCGTTTTTTTTCTTTATTACACAAGTGGAATAAAGAATAGCACGAATACCTATTTAACAATGTGTGAATGTTGTTACTACAGTCATTAGCGGTTTTAAAATCATGAGGCACAACAAATACCTCGAGGTATAATAAAGCTTTAGCAAATCAAATAGGGTTTGTGGTTTCTCGTACCCTTCCTGTTTCCTCTGTGTACAGGAACTGGAGCGGTTAGGCTTGGCTCAGAATGTGGATCTGCACGTCTGTGAGGTGCCAGTGGAGTACCAGGCAGTCCAGAGTCTGCTTCCATCTCTATGGAAACAGCACCAGCCAAAGGTAGTCACGAGAAATCATAGCAAGAGTCAAGTGTTGTTCCTCACTTTATATTTCTTTATGGGATGGTATAAAAGCCCTGACATAGTGTCTAGGTGCACAGTCTGCACACTTACTGTATGACATACCGTGGGCTATTCCTACTGTATGACGTAAAACAAAATGACATCATTTATTGTCTTCATTGATATTACTCAGTAGCTCATGTTACGGGGAATACAAGAATCTCTTTAAATTCACGCTAACAACCCCCACCCCACACATCCTCTTCTCCGCTGGTCAACAGTTGGTGGTCCATGTCGGAGTCTCCGGCATAGCCACCACGGTCACCCTGGAGAAATGTGGCCACAACCATGGCTACAAGCGGGTGGACAACTGCAGCTTCTGTCCAGACTCTCAGTGCTGTATGGAGGGGGGTCCTGAATGCATTGATTCAGTCATAGACATGGACCTGGTCTGCAAGAGGGTGAACTCCTCAAGGCTGGGCGTGGCAGTGTCAGTATCAAAGGACGCAGGCCGGTGAGTGATGTGCTCGACACTACTCTCAATCAGCCAATCATACTGTACACATCTGGCCCTTCTTTGGACACTGTGCTAACAAACCTCCAAACGAGCTTCAACGCCATACAACACTCTTTCCGTGGCCTCCAACTGATTTTAAATGCTAGTAAAACTAAGTGCATGCACTTCAACCGATCGCTGCCCGCACCCTCCCGCCCGACTAGCATCACTACTCTGGACGGTTCTGACCTAGAATATGTGGACAACTACAAATACCTAGGTGTCTAGTTAAACTGTAAACTCTCCTTCCAGACTCACATTAAGCATCTCCAATCCAAAATTAAATCTAAAATCGGCTTCCTATTTCGCAACAAAGCCTCCTTCAGTCATGCCGCCAAACATACCCTCGTAAAACTGACTATCCTACCGATCCTTGACTTCGGCAATGTAATTTACAAAATAGCCCCCAACACTCTACTCAGTAAACTGGATGTAGTCTATCACAGTGCCATCCGTTTTATCACCAAAGCCCCATATACCAACCACCACTGCGACCTGTATGCTCATTGGCTGGCCCTCACTACATACAGTGAGGGGAAAAAGTATTTGATCCCCTGCTAATAAATACAAATAAAAATATGGCACTATTTATGATCCCTTCCTTTTTTAATGAAACTCCATTAAAGGGATAGTTTACTCAAATTACATATTTATTCTATCTATGACCATCCAAATCTGTAATTGTAGCATACTTTTTAGGTATTTGGGTGGTCTATGCCTTTATAATCTGAAGTTCTAATTCTAGTTTCTGCTTCAGAAATCCCATTCACCTGAATGGCAAATCCATTGATTCTGATAAAAGCTAATGCCTCTTTTCGTCTCTCTTACCCTAACTCAACCTTTGTCCCTGTCAGATACCTATGTGACTACACCTACTACACGTCACTGTACCTGGGGAAGGGCAGGTCAGCGTTTGTGCACGTTCCTCCTCTGGGGAAGCCCTACAATGCCCAGGACCTAGGCAGAGCCTTGCAGGCCATAGTGGGGGAGATGCTGGAGCTTGTGGGTCAAGCTGAGGATGACCACCACCACCACTGCAGCCACCAGCACCATCAGCACGCTCACTAAAGAAAGACTTCCGGTGACCTTTGTCCTCAACTCACTGCTGCTGTCCCCAATGGACAGATAAAGCACTTAAACATCATCAGCATCTACCCATGGTAGTCTGGGGAGCGTTAGCTAAACAGAGGGGTATCAGCACTCCCCTGTTGTAGACACTAGAGAAAGGAAGAGTATGTGAATAAACATAGGCAGAGCCATGGATAGTATATCTATGTCTCTGGCTATGGATATTTGACTGTATTTCACAGAGTAATGGTCCAATGAACGGTGCTGTAGATGAGAGCAACATCTTTGTATATCCATTGTGCACGGATGTGTGCTTTTAAGCCACGTCCTCCTGACGGCTATATTATTGGCTGCTTCTCACTATTTTGAATAGTTCCCCTTTTGGTTCCTTATTCAGCTCACCAATCACTCTCGCTTTGACATAATGGTTAATGGAGTGTGCCGTTTATTGGATCAGATTCAGCTCCCCCTTTGTCGTGTCGTGAAATTTGTTGTGAAATTGTACAATATCTGTATATTGTTTAGTGTCCAATATAAGGAGGCAACAACATGTTTTCTTTGATAAATGTCCCTCAATCATGTGTTAATATCTCAGGTAATTTATTGCATATACAATCAATATTTATAATGTGATGAATAATGATATGGATTTTTTTTTTAATCAGGTCTAATGCTGTGATTAAATCACTAATGTCAGAGTTAGCCTTTTCTGTATTTTTGTAAGGAATTCACAAAAGAACTATTGCTATATGGTAGTACTGTACTTGCTGTTCTTCATTACATCTATTGCCAATGAAAAGCACTCAGTTGAATTGTCATCTGACATAATATTATCAGGAAGGGTGAGCACTTGTGCTGAACAATTTCTGACTTTACCATGAAGCTCAGTGGACTGTACAGTGGGCCAAATCAAGGATGGTGAAAAATATAGACTTTTGTGTAAACGTCATGCACACTCCTGTGCTCTATGCATTTGTTCTGCGGGTGCAGGGTGTCACGTCATTCGTTCGAGTGGGAGGTGAGGCTCTCGAGCCCGTGTGTTGTCAGTTCTTTATTCGTTTGCGTAGGTTTTTCGATATTTGTTCAAGTACACGTTGGGCAGGGATATCTACACGTTGCTGAGTTAGCTACTGTACCTAAAATCGAATTCTGAAATATCACTGTTGGTGGAGAACATGAGTGTTGAGGCATACGGGCCGAGCTCGCAGACTCTCACGTTCCTGGACACCGAGGAAGCCGACTTGCTTGGAGCAGACACTCAGGGTTCGGAATATGAGTTCACAGATTTTACCCTACCGAGCCAGACTCAAACAGGCCAAACGCAGAGTCAGTTGGACAACCAGGTTCGTGGAATAATTGTTGCCGGTTTTGTGGCAAACTAGCTCGCTAGCGGCGTCCTTTAATATGGATCTTGGGGGTGGCTAGCTAGTTAGCATAGCTAGCACTCTAGCTGTCGAGCTACATAGACAACACATGCATCTGCCCCACAGGCCACGCAGCTGGCTAACGAATTAGCTTAGCCAGAATGTTTACATAATGATTTAGCAACGCTAACATGAGTTAATATGCGTTCTGAGATGGAACACCAGGATTATTTGACGAGTAGTCTGTCATTTTCTTGATAAGGTAGCCATGACTGTACCATTCATCTGCATGACAGTCACAACAGGTCGTTTAGATAGTAGGCATAACGTTACTAGCTAGCTGCTGAGAGTTTGCTGCAGAAAGCTAACTTTCTATTAAATGCACTAACTAGCTGTCAAATGCACTTGTAGCTAAAACCTTTTTGTATTTGCGGGGGAGTGTCCTTTTCCAGGTTATTTACATTATTTTGCCACTGTCTTTAAATGTCCACGTTACTCTCCAGGTGAATGGGCCTGATGGAATTCTGCAGAATGGGGAAGACACTGTTGTAAAAGCAAGTCAACTCCTTGCAGAGTTGAACTTTGAAGAAGACGAGGAGGACACCTATTATACTAAAGACCTCCCAGTCCATGCATGCAGGTAATGTTCAGAAATACTTTTTAGTTCTGTCAGACAGATAAACAAAGGTTTGAAGTATTGATAGCTTGTTTTATCCGACTTTACCTTGCCCTAAACACCAATATTAATGTTGTCATTGTGTTATTTTTTTTCCTTTCGCCAGTTACTGTGGCATTCACGATCCGGCATGCGTGGTGTATTGCAACACCAGCAAGAAGTGGTTTTGCAATGGACGCGGCAATACGTCTGGCAGGTAGGCTTCAAAGACCAACCAGGCGGTTGATGACCTTCCGTCTGTGGTGTACTTAGCTAAATGTAGTTGCCGTCTACTCGACGTGGGAGGCTGCACACATGAAGTAGAAATGTGAATTGACACCCTTTTAACATGGGTCAGAAAGACATTTACCTGAAATGTTGATATACCTACATTTCACACTTACATTTGAGTCATTTAGCAGACACTCTTATTCAGAGCTACTTATGGTCGTGTGTGCATACATTTTCCTGCTTTTTTTCCTCTCATCTTCCATCTCAGTCACATTGTGAACCACCTGGTCAGAGCAAAGTCCAAGGAGGTGACTCTGCACAAGGACGGTCCTCTGGGGGAGACGGTCCTGGAGTGCTACAACTGTGGCTGTCGCAACGTCTTCCTCCTGGGGTTCATCCCCGCCAAGGCCGACTCTGTGGTGGTACTGCTTTGCAGGTAAAGCAGCTCTATGGTGTTTGTTAACCTTCTTTATACCGTTCTGTATCACAATGATCAGGTGCCCTTTTCTTGGGCCTTCTCAGACCCAGATCCAATGGCTCTAATCATTGAATCAAAGAGATTTTCTAATAGAGTGCATTGATAGACGTAATGTGCGTGTTTTGGTAATGCAGGCAGCCATGTGCCAGTCAGAGCAGTCTGAAAGACATAAACTGGGACAGCTCCCAGTGGCAGCCGCTGATCCAGGACCGCTGCTTTCTCTCCTGGCTGGTGAAGATCCCCTCAGAGCAGGAGCAGCTTCGGGCCCGCCAGATCACCGCCCAGCAGATCAATAAGCTGGAGGAGCTCTGGAAGGTTCATAAGATGCCTTATTTAGCATAAGTTAACCAGCAATTTACTATAGGCCAGTGGCCTACTATGGTCCTTTTGATATAAAAGCCAATTATAGAGCAGCACTCTTTTAGTGGTTGTTGTTTGACTGTATCTGTCTGTCTTGGTGTCTTCAGGAAAACCCCACGGCCACTCTGGAGGACCTTGAGAAGCCCGGCGTGGACGAGGAGCCTCAGCACGTGCTGCTGCGCTACGAGGATGCCTACCAGTACCAGAACATATTTGGCCCCTTGGTCAAACTGGAGGCCGACTACGATAAGAAACTCAAAGAGTCCCAGGTAAGACCAACTGTGTTCTGCTGGACTGCTCTTCCTGCTTTTGGATGTAAATGCAGTTTTGGTTTTGCATGTTTGATTGATCGCTCTCTCTTCTGTTTGTTTCACAGACCCAAGACAATATAACTGTCAGGTGGGACTTGGGACTCAATAAAAAGCGGATTGCTTATTTCAGCCTTCCCAAGACGGACTCAGGTGGTAATTCCTTTTTTGTTCATCTCCCATCAACGTCACGTGGTCCATGTCCATTCCATTCCGGCCACTACCTCCCCTCGCATTCTCCCTGACGCGCATGCTGGCCTGTCTTATAGTCGAAGTCTGAATGTGTGTGTGCATGTACGATTACATTTTTGTATGATGAATGTTCTAAAATCGATCAATTCTATATTGGGCCTTTCATAAGCTAATTCCCTTTCCCTTGCTTTCCCTCTTTTCATTTTCTGTATTTCTGTAGACATGCGCCTGATGCAGGGTGATGAGATTTGCCTGAGGTACAAGGGAGATCTTGCCCCGCTCTGGAAGGGCATTGGCCATGTCATCAAAGTCCCAGACAGTATCCTTTTCATTGCTATGCTGTTACGTTGTTGCCTTTTACTCTTCAGCATCTTGTTTGCTGCACAATTGATTTCCATAATTGTTTCTTTGTTTGGCGTTTTCCTCTCAATAGCACCACAATATCTCCACATTTAGTCTCTGGGATGAAGAGGTGTAAGGTTTTGTGGTGTATAGTCCTTAATCCTTCCCTAATAGACTATGGCGATGAGATAGCCATCGAGCTGAGGAGCAGTGCTGGGGCTCCCGTGGAAGTACCACATAACTTCCAGGTTGACTTTGTGTGGAAGTCCACCTCTTTTGACAGGTAGGAATCTTCTGACAAAAATCAATATGTGACGCAATGGGTTGGGCTCAGCTCGCTTGACACAGGACTTGTTTCAACTTTCCTCCAGGATGCAGAGTGCCCTGAAAACCTTTGCCGTGGACGAGACCTCTGTGTCCGGGTACATCTACCACAAGCTGCTGGGTCACGAGGTGGAGGACGTGGTCATCAAGTGTCAGCTGCCCAAACGCTTCACCGCCCAGGGCCTGCCTGACCTCAACCACTCACAGGTGGGTGTTATCGTTGACTGAATGTATGAGTAGATTTGAGTTATTCCTTCGGAAATCACCTTCGCCGAAAGTTTGGCATCTGACAATGTCGTGTGTAATCACATAGGTGTATGCTGTGAAGACTGTGCTGCAGCGCCCTCTCAGTCTCATCCAGGGCCCCCCTGGCACGGGGAAAACCGTCACCTCTGCCACTGTAGTCTACCACCTGGCCAGACAGGGTAACGGGTAAGATGTGCTCACGTAATAGGGGACACCATATACAGTACTTAATAAATACCTTTCACTACACGAGTGACTACATTAGTATTGGTAGAGGTCATCACTGCAAATGACACTTTGTTCTCAGTTGACCAACCAAAAGGTTAATAAAGCACCTTTATCCATCCCTAACACAAGTTGTGTTTGTGTGTGTCCTCAGGCCAGTGCTGGTGTGCGCTCCCAGCAACATTGCGGTGGACCAGCTGACTGAGAAGATCCACATGTCGGGCCTGAAGGTGGTGAGGCTCTGTGCCAAGAGCAGAGAGGCCATCGACTCCCCCGTGTCCTTCCTGGCTCTGCACAACCAGATCCGCAACATGGACAGGTAACCTGGGACTGCCTCCCAGAGAGGAATGGTTTCTTTATCTCATCAGGTGTCGTGTTAACTAGAGACAAAGGATCGATTCCACTTGAGAACTTGGCTATGGGCCACGAGAGTTGCCTCAGTTTGAAAGCATAGATGCGCAGGTCATGTTCCCGAGGTCTTTCCTCTGCCTTGCAGCTTTTCTGCACGTTATCCTTCATTATAGGCTACATCATTTCAGCACTGTAAAGAGCACAGGTTTCTCAGTTTGTGTTTTGCTGTATCTGTGTGCAGTATACCAGAGCTTCAAAAAGCTGCAGCAGCTAAAGGACGAAACTGGGGAGCTGTCCTCCTCTGACGAGAAGCGCTACAGGGCCCTGAAGCGCACCGCCGAGAGGGAACTACTCACGGTAACCCCTGCTTCTTTTCCTTAAAACAAAGTCCTAAAATGTCTTAATTCCACTGTGAATAAATATCTACTTCCTCAAGTTGATTATCACTGACCACGTCTCCCTTCACTCCCTCCTCTGCTCCTCAGAATGCTGATGTTATCTGCTGTACCTGTGTGGGGGCAGGAGACCCCCCGCCTGGCCAAGATGCAGTTCCGCTCCATCCTCATTGATGAGAGCACGCAGGCCACTGAGCCCGAGTGCATGGTGCCTGTCATACTGGGGGCCAAACAGGTACTTCTCAGTCTCGAAGAAATCTCAGTCTCGAAGAAAAATGAATCCCAGTCAGTTAGTTCAATGACAGGCCCCAACTTCTCTTTGTTTCTCGCACAGAATGTTAATCAAAAGTTGTTGCTGATGGAAACGTGTAGTGCCATTTACTGCCTGCAGGTGTCTGTTTGGTTAGATTCACCATTGTTGCAGGTGCAGAACACTGAGTGAGGCACTCTAGCTACACCCAATGCTAGTTCCCAAACCACACAACATTGGATTTGAATTGGAATGACCTTTCTGTTCATACTAAATTTAGGATTTCTCTGTCTGTTTCTCTCCAGCTGATCCTGGTGGGAGACCACTGCCAGCTGGGTCCAGTAGTGATGTGTAAGAAGGCAGCCAAAGCGGGCCTGTCCCAGTCCCTGTTTGAGCGTCTGGTGGTGCTGGGCATCAGGCCCATCCGTCTGCAGGTGCAGTACCGTATGCACCCGGCCCTCAGCGCCTTCCCCTCCAACATCTTCTACGAGGGCTCCCTTCAGAACGGAGTCACCGCGGGTAAGTCGCTGAGGGAGAATGGTTCGGGGTATAGAACCCTCACAAAGAGGTTAGGGTTAGCTTGTTCTGCTGATGTGCTTGGCTAGCAAGCGGGGGAATGGGGCTCCCTGTTGTCTACAAACTAGTTGGGCAGTTTACATAATCTGTCTCGAAAGACCAAGAAAACAGAACAATCATGTATTGCTTTACAAAAGCAAGTTCTCCTACGTTTACACAAGGTGGAAAACACAGAAAACAAAGCTAAAACTAAAATGTCACTGGCTTCTACACTTAATTCTGGATTAACCTTAATGTAAATGTACTAACTCTCCCCATCTTATACAGCTGACCGCATCAAGAAAGGCTTTGACTTCCAGTGGCCACAGCCAGACAAACCCATGTTCTTCTACGTGACCCAGGGCCAGGAGGAAATCGCAAGCTCCGGAACCTCTTATCTAAACAGGTATTTGACAAATGGAAGCATTTGTCATTTTTGACCAAACAGACAGACTTCATTCATAAAAAGGGTATTTTTTTTAATATATTTTTTAATAAGCTCTTCTCTCTGTGTACAGGACTGAGGCTTCCAACGTGGAGAAGATCACCACCAGGCTGCTCAAGGCCGGGGCCAAGCCTGACCAGATAGGCATCATCACCCCCTACGAGGGCCAGAGGTCCTACCTGGTGCAGTACATGCAGTTCAGTGGCTCTCTCCACACCAAGCTCTACCAGGTACAGCATGCACACAGGGTTAGGGAGAAAGAACGTAAAATAATGGCACGCCACTGTGGCACTCAAGTCTGTGTAGTGCTTTCTGCAGTGACTTAAAAAAGAAAAATGGTTACCTTTTACTGTTTTTAAGTGGAGGCCAGATGGTGATTGGAACAGTACCAGTTCATAGTTTCCCTGTCTCTTGGCTGTCGTCAGGAGGTGGAGATCGCCAGTGTCGATGCCTTCCAGGGCAGAGAGAAGGACTTCATCATCCTGTCCTGTGTCAGAGCCAACGAGCACCAGGGCATCGGCTTCCTCAACGACCCACGACGTCTCAACGTGGCTCTCACCAGGGCCAGGTAAATAACACCAGGACCTGTGCAGTGCAGTCCCTCTGTCTCCTGATGCCTACAGATAATCAGAAACATCTTATCATCCCGCGAGACTATTTGAATGTCTTTGGCGTTATGTCAACATTTTGCTGAGAGGATTCACGAATGATCATTACTCTGACAGTAACAAAGTATAGAAGTCCTGTTCTCTTTACCTGTAAAGGAACTGTGTGTGTGTGTGTGTGTGTGTGTGTGTGTGTGTGTGTGTGTGTGTGTGTGTGTAGGTATGGGGTTATCATCGTGGGCAACCCCAAGGCCCTGTCCAAGCAGCCTCTGTGGAACCACCTTCTCAACTACTACAAAGAGCAGAAGGTTCTGGTGGAGGGACCCCTCAACAACCTGAGGGAGAGCCTCATGCAGTTCAGCAAGCCTCGCAAGCTGGTCAACGCCGTCAACCCTGTGAGTCTTGTCCGCCCCTTGAACACGCGTGTGTGTCTGACCGTGTACATGTTTACGCGGTGTTTTTCACGATTTACTTCAGTTTAGACGCTACACCGTTATAAAAAGAAAATGTACGTCAGCTACTGTTTCCACTTAGTGAAGTGTTTGTTCTACGTGTGGGTTTTTCAGGGGGGCCGTTTCATGAGCACAGCCATGTATGATGCCAGGGAGGCTCTTATTCCTGGATCTGTGTATGACCGCAGCAGCACTGGTGAGAGGCGACGTCAAACTGTAAACTTGTGCGTCTTTGTACTTGCCGTTGTCTAAAAATGGTCTCTTTTTCTCCCTTCAGGACGTACATCCAACATGTACTTCCAGACCCACGACCAGATTGGCATGATTGGCCCAGGCCCCATGGCCTCTTTAAACATCCCCATCCCCTTCAACCTGGTCATGCCCCCCATGCCCCCGCCAGGCTACCTTGGCCAGGTCAACGGCCCCCAAGCAGGCCGTGGCGGAGGTATGAAGGGTAAGGCGGGCGGAGGGGCACGAGGCGGGCGCCAGAGGAGCCGTGGCATGGCGAACCATGGCGGGGGCAGCGGGCAGCACGGCCACATGAGTGGCAGCCAGGCCAGCCAGGACCTGGGCTCCCAGCCCTTCTCCCAGGGACCCCTCACCCAGGGCTACATCACCATGAGCCAGCCCTCCCAGATGAGCCAGCCTGGCCTGTCCCAGCCTGAACTCTCCCAGGTAAGTCAGCAGAACCTTTACATATTCATCATTTAGCAGACTTTATTGGTCTGGCATAGACATACAGGCATGAAAATCAGCAGGCTAAAAGCTTCTCCTTTGTTGTTTTCCTAACAGGACAGCTACCTTGGCGATGAGTTCAAGTCCCAGATTGACGTGGCCCTCTCCCAAGACTCCACCTACCAGGGTGAACGAGCCTATCAACATGGTGTGACTGGACTGTCCCAGTACTAGAGTGTAAGACTACAGTTATCTGTGAACTTTTTGCACCCTACATTCTATGAGCTAAGCCAACCGTTACTGTAAGATGTTGTTTAGTAATATCATAGTATCAGGTGGAGTAAGTAGGATACCAGAAGCTCATTATCAGTGATTTACAATTATCTTTGTTTTATTTTACTCTTAGGTTGTGGGAAAAGGAGCTAAGCCTGTGCTGAGCTTAGTTCGCCTGCATTTTAATCTGGGTAAAATCAAAAAAAGAAACATGGATACCCGTTTTCCACTGCTACAACTGAAGCACCACTGTGTGAAAGCAACAGGAGAGAGACCGAGAGAAACCAACCAATCACAAGAGTGAGAGCAAAATGGGGGTTGAGCTGGACAGGACGAGAGAGAGAGGGAGGGAGAGAGAAGGCCCTGCTCGCACACGGAGACATGGAGAAAAAAGAGAAGCAGCGTACGTCGGAAGTAGCGCCATCGGAGAGACGGGACCTTCGGTGATGGTTTGAGGAACGAAGGTTGTGGATCCTCTTGGGGGATACAGGAGTCACATCTCCCAGCCCCCCGGGACCACCAGTTGGTTGGCTGAGTTCCTTGCTCATGGAGCAGAGAGACTGAGAAGAGGAGTTCTAACACAACCCTTCAAGCTCAATCCACAGCCCCATCTCCTGCCAGCCAGAGGTGGAAAAAAAGCAGTCAGTCGATTTGGGAAAATTTCTAAGCTCAAAGTTGAACCGTGCTCTGCATTTGAACATGTTTGAGAGAGGAGAGGAGAGGGCTCGTGCCGACCAAGAGGTCGTGGTGGAACATCTCAAACGGAATCAAATGGTGCAGGAGTCGGGACAGAATTCGGACCTTTCCTTTCATATTTTTCAGCTTTGAGTTGGAAAGTTTTCTACACGAGGTCTGTTGTCGCAGAGGTTCTGAAATAAGAAGCTTGTGAATTTCGCTGGCTTTCCGCTTGGGTCTTTCTCAAGGTGGTCTACTAAGGAAAAGTGGTGGAATGGCTCTTGGAAACTATTAAAGGAAGACATTATTGTCTGGAGATCCAAAAGTGGTAGTTTTGCGAGACAGGTTTTGAATTTTTTTTCCTGCTAAGTGTATCGTTCTGTAGTACAAAAAGGAGATTAAAAAGAATACCATAACCAACCTATTGTAATCGAATTAAGCAGTTCTCACTTGATCTTCTAAATGACATCCAGATTATTAGTTTAAAAAGCAGCACAGCTCCATGAAAGTGCTTGTAGGACGCAGATGCATCTTTTCCATGGCTACAATTCATTAACCCACAGTAAGCGGGGAAGTTATCCCTAGAGCCCTAAGTTTAAACATGAAATTCTGTATTAAATCATGTTTTCCTTTTTATTGGTCATGATTAGCCTAGCTTCAGATAAGAGGTGCTTCACATGGGAACATGAATTTATGTTCAGAGAGGTTATAGACATGAAGCGTGTGACTACTACAGTCATAAGACTCTGGAAGTCTTGAAGTATAACTGATTACAAAGGAAGGTTACATCTTGCCCCCTTTAAAAAATTTTGGGGCATGTGGTAGATTGCGTGAACTGTATTTTCCAGTTGAAGTTGACATTTGACTTTGCCCTTTGAATGTCCTTTAGTTTTGATGAAACCGCCAATACTTACATCTTCAAACATGTAGTAGGCCTACCCTGTCACACGTAGAGAAATGATGTTGATGTAATTTGTATCATTTGATGGTCAAATTTCCCATGTGTAAAGTAGAATTTTGTGTAAGTCCTACTTCTATCACTTCCCTGCCATGCAGTGCTTGACTTGGACTGAAATAGGTGCCGGTACTGTTTTATATTTAGGTGCAGGAGCTAGGGTTGGGCGATATCCAGATTTTCTTAGTTTCTGTACCATACTGGGGTATACGGTATTACCGGAAGTGCACACAAGGGGCGATTTTCAAAAGAATGATAACCACAACCCCCCCAATACAAAGGGCAGTATTGAAAATCACACTGTCGGTATTTCGAAATACCCTGGTATCGCCCAAGCCTAGCAGGACTCCACAATACTTTTGAGCTAATATTCTGTAAGAGGTACAGCAGTTCAAGCAGTAAAACATTTTAGGTGCCGGGTCTCCTCTCCGGTGAGCTCCTGTCCAAATCTAGCGCTGCTGCCATGTTCGTTTTAGGTCTGAGATCTTTCACTCTGATATTATGAAATGTGTGTAGCCATCACTCCATGCTTGTGATAATTAAGTGTCATTTGACATTTCATGTAATTTTGCTGAATTGTGAGAGTGGCTACGGTTTTGAGAAGTCATAGTTGTATGCTAGTGACGTGATTAAACAGTCTGTTATGAACACCTGTTGGATGATGTTTAAGATGCCACCGATTCTGGCTAAATGTGTTTGTACTTACCAAAATATCTGATGATATCTGTATCTTATAGACATTAACCACTTCCCTCAGATAAATTATGAAAATGTGTTATTTTCCCGTGACAACTATCCCTATCTGACCAACTGTGTATGTGCCATTCAATAGTACACATCAATTGGCAGGTTTCATCACTAAACATTCATGTATTTTTGTTGTTCCTTTATGAAATCGGCCTATAATTTCAAAGGGGGAACCCCCCATGCCTGTCTGATCTTAGTATTATTTGCCTCTGATGGGGTTTTGCATTGTGAAGGGAGCGACGTGATATTTATTTCTCTGTGGAAATTGTTTGAATATGATTGTAGTTCTTTGGTTATCTGTGTCGCTCACTGAAATATCATCCTTGTATAATCTTTGAAAAATAAAGGTTGCTTCTTTTCGTTCATTTTGAGGGATTTAACTTCTTTAACGAATCACTGGAATTATGATTAACTCTACTACTAACACTGAGCTTTATAGACTTGACATCTGGGCCCCATAGGTAAGTGCGGAACCCAAATCTCAAGCTTAGGCCTACATGTGGACTTCAGAATTGTGTCCTCATTAGCCTATCATTTTAAACCCTTGTGTGGTGTTTTTGTTATTCACCTAATGTTTGCGGGTTTGATGGACCATAACAATTTACGTAAAAATACTTAATGTTGCCTTATCAATTACAAGCGATATAGACCGCATACGTGGTTCACATTTATCAATAAAAGCGCACTTTTGTTTTGTCAACAAATCTATGATATTAAAGACAGGTGGAATAAATCGTGTTTATCTTAAACAAATATGAATGAAACAAGGTTTTCATCACTGATGTTAATTGCTCTGAACTGAACAAATTGGAAGGACAAATTTTAGTATTTTATGGAAATTATAAATGAACCCCAATGAACACAAATGAAGGCCGGTCTACACACCACATGAGGGACATAGTTTTACGGTGTGTGTGTTGCAAATGTATTTTATAGATAGATATTGGTCTGTAGCAGTTTGGGTCAAGAGTGTCTCCCCCTTTGAAGAGGGGGATGACCGCAGCTGCTTTCCAGTCTTTGGGAATCTCAGACGACACAAAAGAGAGGTTGAACAGGCTAGTAATAGGGGTTGCAACAATTTCAGCAGATCATTTTCAGAAAGAAAGGGTCCAGATTGTCTAGCCCGGCTGATTTGTAGGGGTCCAAAGTTTGTAGTTCTTTCAGAACATCAGCTAACTGTATTTGGGAGAAGGAGAAATGGGGAGGCTTTGGCGAATTGCTGAGGGGGGTGCAGGGCTGTTGACCGGGGTAGGTGTAGCCAGGTGGAAAGCATGGCCAGCTGTAGAAAAATGCTTATTGAAATTCTCAATTATTGTGGATTTATCGGTGGTGACAGTGTTTCCTATCCTCAGTGCAGTGGGCAGCTGGGAGGTGCTCGTATTCTCCATGGACTTTACAGTGTCCCAGAACTTTTTTGAGTTTGTGTTATAGGAAGAAAATTTCTGCTTGAAAAAGCTAGCCTTGGCTTTCCTAACTGCCAGTGTATATTGGTTCCTGACTTCCCTGAAAAGTTGCATATAACGGGGGCTGTTGCATGCAAATTCCAGAACGCCACAGGATGTTTTTGTGCTGGTCAAGGGCAGTCAGGTCTGGAGAGAACCAAGGGCTATATCTGTTCCTGGTTCTACATTTCTTGAATGGGGCATGCTTATTTAAGATGGTGAGGAAGGCACTTTTAAAGAATAACCAGGCATCCTCTGCTGACGGGACGAGGTCCCACAGTCCCCAACACCACACAAGGGTTAAGGAATTTGAAATACTGTATGGGCTTAATTAGTGTTAAGTAGGCCATATTTATTTGCTAATGGTCAACAGTGAAGTAGTTTACAGCACGAGTTTGGTCACTGTAAAATGAAATGGAATTCCACCCAAACTGCAACCAGCAGGTGGTGGTATATAGACTGGTTGTAAACACAACTGTAGGAAATCGTTACCATGAAGCGCTGCACCGCGCGAGGCTCTTGACGGGATATGAAATGTAACCAATAAAAAAGTAGCGATACTTTGTAGCCTTCCAGTGCACAACACTGCATGCTTGCGACTCACATTGAGCGGTCAAGAGGAATATAGCCTAGAACCAGAGTTTCGCGGGGCACTGCGCTACAACAAGGTTACTGAAGTACAGCCAAAGAGAATACAATCTGAGAAATATACACATGATGGACCGCCCGGACTGTGGCAACTGATACACGTTGCTCCAGTTTAGTGATGGCATCGATGTCCAACGTCGTGGTAAGCCTTTTCAAGTGAAGGGAGAGAGCGCATATCATTTCATTGACAGCTAATGTCCACAGTAGCCTATTTACTGTCAAGTCTTGCCCTTTGCAGTGAAATCCCGGTGGTAAATTGGGAAGCATCCGTATCCGGACACAGAAGAGGAAGGGTTTCAGCGCCACTATTCTAAAACATATTAGCCCATATTAGACCTGGATCAATACATCTTATTAATATTTTACAACGACATGAGGTGAGCGATTCAACTCTCACTGACTTATTGCATTGACCGCTGCTAAATTTGCTATGAGAGAAAAGTTTAGGCTATGCTGCAGTCAGGACCATATTTCAATAGTCGGGACAATACGTTTTAATATTGGTGTACACATACCTTGATCTACAAATTGAAAGGCTATTGATACATAGACCAAACGGTTCACTGTTTTTCCGGTCATTATTATCTAGTCCAGTTGTCAAAATATTTTGTGTTGAAAACATAATCTTGATGTGCGTACATCAAGATGATGTTTTCAACCGAAACATTTTGTAACATTAATCAGTGTGTGTTAATTTCCTTCTTCCATAGAAAGAACACCTCTCCTGCTTAATAAGATGTATCCACACCATCGAGAAAGGTAAGTGGCTGTTATTTTGGATGTATGTTACATCTGTGGCGATATCCTCTCCTGAACACCTACTCAATAGCCCCTGCTGTCTGCGTCCAAAGAGATCCATCCCAACAGTTGTCAGTAAAAGTATCCATGTAATGACCTTGGGATAGCCTATGACTCTTACAGGACATCTGCTTCAACAGGACAAGAGAGAGTCTTCTCTTGTGTCTTATGGAGTAGTTGTCTTATAGTGCACGGATCTTTGATTATAAAGCAAGTAGGTCGAATGGCTCTGGAATTACATTTACACGTTTTGGAGTGATGCTCATTTGTGTCTGAGAATATCGCACTAGATTCATTGTTTATTGATGTTATATTGATAATAAGTGGTTTCAAACTCGATTTTTTTTCAAAGTTAACCAGTTAGTGTTTGTGCTGTTTATCTGTTTATCTCATATTATGTTAGTGGTACTGCAGAGACCAGCACTACCTTATTTGAGCAGTACATTTATGTAATTGCTCTAAGGCCACTGTTGGGCTGTTATTGCTGTACTCATTCAGGGAGATAAGTATTCGCCCAGCACAGTATGCCCCAGAATCATCTCCTCTACAAAAGCATCCATGTAAATTGTTCTGTTTACAGCGTGTAGAAGAATCAACTGTAATAATATGCCAAGAAACCGTTAGAACTGATAGTGTGAGTGGTACCATTCTACAAAAAGAGAACATGAATTAAAGTAGTTGTTAATCATAATAGATATAGAAAAGCATTGTTGTGGAATTTCCATCACCAGAATGTTGTTTTTCATTATCTGAAGTCAGATTCTTCTCCCTGTCTCTATTCTGGTGGAATTCAGCTCACCTATTTAACAGCTGGAGCATATCCAATGAAACCAATCAATATTTTCAAACCGTGTGCAGGGTTCAAATTAGGCCCCCCTATAACAATTTAAATATACATTTGAGCACCCCCTGAAATTGTGACTGTATGTGTGCGCGAGTGTGCACATACTGTGTGTGTCTGTGCAGCATATGTACACACAGCATATGTACGCACATCCCACTAAGCCATGTCCATCTGTTTAACATGAAGGATGAATAGTGGATCCTGGAAAGAGATCCGTTATCCATTTAGCTCCAACAGAGAGACAATCATATAAAACACTGAAACATCTGGGTTGTGCTGTGCCTGATGCAAGCCCTCAGGTCTCTCGTAGCCCTACACCTCCTTGGCACTGGAGGAATGTGTGTGTGGAAGGTAAAGAGGCAGCTCCCTGGCGTCCCGGTGGCTCAGGCTCTGCAGGGTGATCTCATCGCATTGGGGTGATCCCTGTGGAGCCAGGATCCAGTAAAGTTGCTCCCTATGATAATAGAGGCTTGAAGAAAAACCCAACTGACCAAAAGACCAATCAGATGGATGGTGGGTGTAGCTCAGTCCCCATATAGGTTCATTTCTCATGCCTGCTCAAAGTTGGGCTAACAAACCTTCCCTAAACCTAACGTTCCATGACAATAACAATCTAACTCAGAATGTCAATCAATTGCATTATATGTAAACTAATATTCGGGAAGCTTAGGTGCCAACATGGTAGTCGTTGAATTTCCATGTCTCAAAGTGAGATTGCCGAACTCTGTAGCCTACAGTATCTGTCTGACTCTGTTCCACGGCACTGCTCCCGTCCCCTGCCTGGCCAACCCTCTGATCAGTGTCTGTCTGAGCCTGGGGTGACTGCCAGCCTTATAGAAGCTGGTTATTAAGCATGAGATCAGCTGACAAAAGTGGGATTACTGTGTGATGAGACAGAGAATTACAGCTCAGGGTTTTATCAGGGAGCTTGCCAAACATGGTCCACAAACCCATTGGGGGGTTTGTGTGTGTGAGAGAGTCTATGGGTCTGCTTTGATGGTGATAGTTGTTATTAGCAGTAGGGTTAATGTGAAGAAAAGTATTGACTTGGAAAGTAATAACGCTGCCTAGCAACCAATAGCTAATTGTTTTTGTATACTTGAGATTCTTGAGGATAGAATGTTAGGGCTAAGCTTATTTACACCAAAACTCATGAGATTTAGAGATCCTGGCACATAGAATTAGAGCAAAGATTCAACACCCATTAACTTAAATCTGATCCTGTGTCTGCTTACCTTCATCCCCCGAAGAGGTCAGACTAGAGTTCATTTGAATATAGTTTAATGTGCACAGTGACCTGGTATTTGCTATGTCTTAAGTCATCCATAAATGATCTAGTTGATATTTGTGCTAGATTTATTTTACTTATAGCAATCATCAGCCAACGAAATGGACAGGATCGTCATTACCATGTGTTGTTGTAATAATACACACTAGTACTCATCCGATACACATTAAATCAGACACTTAGACCCATATCATGTCGTACATGTCAGTATGAGATTCAGTGGGTACTTTATACCATCAACCCTCTAACTGCAGTGGAGTGTATGTCCTGCATAGTTTGTACAACTTTGAATTGAATATGATGAGGGTGATAAAGGCAAACTGTCACGTTCAGGCCTGATTTTGACAGGCTGGCGTGTTTAGTTTTGTTTTGGTGTAGGGTTTTTTCTGTTCTAGGTGTTGTTTCTATGTTGGGCTAATGGTTCCCAATTAGAGGCAGCTGAGTGTCGTTACCTCTAATTGGGAACCATATATATGTTTGGGGTTTTCACTAGTATTTTGGTGGGATATTGTTTGTGCATAGCTTTAGCGGTTTTCACGTGTTATGTTCATGTTACGATCGTCATTCGTTTTGTTTGTTGTTTTGTCCCAGTTACGCATTTAAATAAAGATGTATACTGGATGCCTCGCTGCGCCTTGGTCTGTCCCTCATGGAGATCGTGACAAACTATCAATCTGTAGCTACGTGTCAAGGTATAAACCTTTTGACCTTATTGCGTACGTAACCCAATGGCTTTTTGAATGAACGTTTTTTTTTTTGCTCACATTTTACATTAGTCGTTAAGCAGACGCTCTTGTCCAGAGCAACTTAGTGCATTCATCTTAAAATGGCTAGGTGTGTAACGTATATGCCGAGAGTCAGAAAGCCGGTGCAGAAGGTGAGTTTAATACTGAACAAATACAAAAGAACAAACATGGGAAGCATACTGTACGTGAGAGAAAACCAGTAACACCTAAGGACTGATGACAACTGAGGGTTAAATAAAGGGGGAGTAATCAGGGTACTGATAAAGTCGAGGTGTGCCTAATGATGGTTGCCAGGTGTGCGTAATGATGGGTTGTCAGGACCGGTCTTTAGTAAACTGGCGATGTCGAGCGCAGACGTGACAGTACCCTCCCCCCCGACACCCGGCTCCTGCCGCAGGACAACACCGGGGGGGGCGGCCCCAAGGGCGAGGAGCGGGCTGGTCTGGACGGCGAGGGTGGAAATCTCTGATGTTGGGATCTAGAATGTCGTCCACCAGAACCCAACACCACTCTTCTGGACCGTACCCCTCCCAGTCCACCAGGTACTGTAGCCAACCCCCACAACGTTAGGAGTCCAGGAGGGATCTGATGGCATAGGTGGGGTTTGCCTCGATGTCCAGGCGTGGCGGAGGGGTGTTGTGGGGGACAGCATCAGCCAGGGGACCAGGAACTACCGGCTTGAGGAGGGAAACATGAAAAGAGGGTGAGATCCAGTAGTCAGTGGGGAGCTGTAATCGGTATATTATCTCATTGACCCTCGGGAGGACATTGAAAGGCCCCACAAACCGGGGTCTCAACTTCCGGTAGGGCAGGCGCAGCGGGAGGTTCCTGGTGGAGAGCCATACGCGATCACCAGGATGGAACACAGGAGCCTCTGCGGTGGCGGTCTGCCTGCTCCTTCTGTCGGCGGACGGTGTGTTGGAGCCTCACGTTGGAGCCTCAGCGTTCCAAACTTCTTCTGCGCGCTCGTCCACCGCAGGGGCTTCGTTCTGGCTCGGGGTCAGGGCCAGGGCTGGCTGGTACCCCAGGACGCTCTACAAGGGAGAAAGCACTGTGGAGGAGTGACAAATGTGAGTTCTAGGCGTACTCCGCGCAGGGAGGGAACCGGGCCAACTCCCCTTGCCGGTCCTGACAGTGACTCCTAAGGAACCTCCCCAGCTCCTGGTTGGTCCTCTCCACCTGCTTGTTGGACTGAGGCTGGTACCCCAGATGTGAGGTTGACCGTAACCCCCAGCTTCTCCATGAAGGCTCTCAGCGACCTGGAGAGCATTAGGGAGACCAGAGAGAAGGATAAAATGGGAGGATTTGGAGAATCCGTCCACAACAACCATAACAGTGGTGAAACCATCAGGGGAAGATCAGTAACAAAGTCTATGGACAGATGTGACCAAGGCCACTGAGGCACTGGAAAGGGAAGTAGTTTACTGCTGGAGTGTGCCGGGGAGATTTGGATTGGGTACATATGGCTCATGAGTTGACATAGTGGGTGAAGTCGTTCGCCAAGTTAGGCCACCAGTACTTCTCGGAGAGGGAATGGATGATGGTGCGGGTGATACCTGGGTGTCCAGTGGTGAGGGATGTATGTGCCCAGGTCAACGGCCGATCTCTCACCCCCGTGGGGACATAGATGCGTTCTGAAGGGCAGGTAGCAGGAGCAGGTATGAAATTCAGGGAGGAGGCGAGGGCCTGGTCAATGAAGTTCCCAGCTGCACCGGAGTCCACTAGAGCTGTAGACAACACTTGAGGGACAGCCAGCCAGTGAAATAGGAACCATAAAGGGTTTGGAAAAAAACGCTGATAATGGCATACTCTCGCCTAACCTGGGAGACAGAAGGTCATGGGGCTGCCCCTCTGCTCTAGTGGACCCTGGGTTAGGGCGCACCGGGACCGCTGAAGCTGGTGCCCCCTCCTGGCCTCAATAGGAACAGAGCCCCAGCTGTCTCCGGCGACGCCTCTCTGCCACGGAGAGGTGTGTGGCCCCTACCTACATGGGTTTAGGCTCTGCCTCAGGACAGCCAAATGAGGGAGGCGAGTGGCGATGTGTACACCGGCGCTCCCGAAGAAGGTTATCCAGACGGATGGCCATCGATATGAGAGCGTCCAAGGATATGTTGTCATCCCGACATGCCAACTCCGTCAGGACCTCCTTGCGCAGTCCACTGTGGAATAGAGTGCGGAGCGCCGGCTCATTCCATCCGCTGGAGGCTGCCACAGTCTGAAAGCTGAGGGTGTACTCCGCAGCGGTCTGGGCCCGCTGCTGGTACAGGAAAAGTCACTCACCTCCCTCTCTGCCCTCTGGAGGATGGTCGAAGACCGCCCTGAACAGAGCCATGAACCTCTCATAGGAACCCAGCTCCTCCTCTCTCCCAGACGGCCGTAGCCCACTCCAACGCCCGTCCGGTCAGCAGGGAAATTACCATGGCAACCTTGGACCTCTCGGTGGTGGGAGCTCTCGTCTGATAGGCGAAATGGAGGGGGCACTGGAGTAGGAAGCCACGGCATTTTGATGGAGTACCGTCATATTTCTATGGAAGGGACAGTCGGGCGTCATCGACCTGGGCGGAAGAATGGGTAGGGTGGGGAGCTGGCTCACTGTAACAACCCATGGTACGAGGCCCTCTGATAGGGCTATAGAGAACCTCGCTGGCAGTGTCGAGGCAGTAGAGAACGTACCCAGTTTTGCCAGCTGGTCATGGTGTTGATGGAGTAGATGACCTTGTTTGTTAACCATCTCGAAGAGCGTTGAATCTTCTGCTACTTCCATATTGTGAGGTGTTATTCTGTAATGTACAGGTGCAGAAGGTGAGTTTAATACTGAACAGATACAAAGAACAAACATGGGAAGTGTACTGAATGTGAGAGAACCAATAACACCTAAGGACTGATGACAACTGAGGGTTAAATAAAGAGGGAGTAATCAGGGTTTTGATAAAGTCCAGGTGCGCCTAATGATGGGACGCAGGTGTGCGTAATGATGGGTTGCCAGAACCGGTGGTTAGTAAACCGGCAACGTCGAGCGCCGGAGCGGGAGTAGACGTGACAAGGTGAAACAAGACTGAGATGTCTTATTTAAGATACTCTTTGTTTGAAGAGGTAATGTTTCAGACATTTTTGGAAGATGGGCAGGGATAGGGGGAAGCTTCTTCCACCATTGGGGTACCTGACAGAGAAGAGTTTTGACTGGGCTGAGCGGGAGCTGAACCCTGTAGGGGTAGGAGGGCCAAGAGACCTGAGGTGGCAGAACGGAGTGCTCGGGTTGGGGTGTAAGGTTTGAGCATAACCTGAAGTTATGGACCAGGGTCTTGAAGTGGATGGAAGCTTAGAATGGAAGCCAGTGGAGTGTGCCGAGGAGCAGTGTGACATGGGATAACTTGGGAAGGATGAACACAGTGGCGTCAGTTCAGCTAAACCGTGGGTATGGCAAAGTGGGGTGTACACCAAGCCGAGTGATTTGGTGTATAGAGAAAAGAGGAGAGGGCCTAGAAGCGAGTCCTGGGGGACACCAATAGTGAGAACATGTGGTGCAGACACAGATCCTCTCCACGTCACCTGGTAGGAGCGACCTGCCAGGTAGGATGCAATCCAGGAGTGTACAGAGCCTGAGACGTCTAGCCTTGAGATGGTGGAGAGGATGTGATGGTTCAGTGTTGATGGCAGCGGGTAGATCTAGGAGGATGAGAATAGAAGAGAGAGTCAGCTTTGGCAGATCGGAGAGCTTCAGGAACACAGAGGAGAGGGGTCTTAGTTTAGTGAGCCGTCTTAACTTGACTGGTTAGGATCAAGAAGCTCGTTCTGAGAAAGATAACGAGAGAGTTGGTCATAGACAGCATGCTCAAGTGTTTTGGAAAGCATAGAAAGAAGGGATACTGGTCTGTAGTCAGAGGGGGTCGAGCGTTGGTTTCTTGAGGAGGGAAGCGACTCTGGCCGTCTTGAGCCAATGGTCAGGGAGGAGGGAAGTGAAGAATGGGAGGTCTCCAGAGATGGTCTGGAGGAGGGGGATGGGGTCGAGTGGGAATGTTGTTGGGTGGCTAGACATCACTGGTAACAGGATTTAATCTGGAGAGAGAGGGTAGAAAGAGGTCAAGGCATAGGGTAGTTCTGTGTAATTGGGACCAGTGGACTCAGTAGGCTGAGTGAATGAGGAGTGGATGTCGTCAACCTTTCTTTCAAAGTGGTTGACAAAGTCGTTCGCAGAGAGAGAGGGGGAGGTGGTGGAGGATTAAGGATGGAGAAGAAGGTGGAAAAGGATTGGAGGCAGAAACTTGACATTTATAGTGATAGAAAGCATCTTTAGTAGCGCATACAGAGGAAGAGAAGGTAGAGTGGAGGGAGTGGAAGGATGATAGGTCCTCCGGAAATTTGTTTTCCTCCATTTTTGCTTAGCTGCCCGCAGCCCAGTTCTGTGAGCTCGCAGTGAGTCACTTCGCCACGCAGCAGGAGGGGAGGGCCGAGCCGGCCTGGAGGAAAGGGGATAGTGAGAGTCATAGGATTCGGAAGGGGAGGAGAGTACGGTCAAAGAGACAGAATCGGGAAACAGGAAAAAAAGGATTTAGCAGAAGGGAGAGAGGATATGATAGAAGGAGAGAGAGTGGTGGGAGAGAGAGGGCGAAGAATGTGATGGCGCATGACCATCTGGGTAGGCTGAGTGGGCTAGGTGGACTAAGTAGGGAGGATTGGAAGATGGGGTGAGGGGGGTTGCAATGAGATTAGTAGGCGAACAGCCTCTAGTAAATGAGGGGAAGCACATTGCCTGCCTTGTGAGTGGGAGGGGACTGGGAAAGGGTGAGGTCTAAAGAGTAAAGTAGTGGAAAGAAAGAGGTGGAAAGAAATTGAGGTCAGGCGTCGGAAGGTTGAAGTCGCCCAGTACAATGAGTGGTGAGCCATCGTCAGGAAATTAGTTTATCAAGGTGTCAAACCCCTTGAGGAACTGTCCAAGGGCACCAGAGGGGTATACTACAAAGAAGATTCAATGAGTTAACCAGATAACTTTGATAAACAACCCGAAATAACTATTACTTTTCTGGTTCATTAAGAAATCTAAACGTATGTGTTTTTGGTGTTGAGTCAATTGGACCATGCCCATTTCAAGCTTATCTTTCTCAAAAAATCTCGTTTTAAATAATTTATGGAAGTTCACTGGCTAATTTCTTGATCCTGCTTTGTAGTATACCCCTCCTGTCGGTGATAGATAACAACAGCTTGAGTGGACAAGTGACAGTGGCAGCATGGAATTCAAATGAGGAGATGGACAGGTGAGAGAGGGGGGAAATAAAAGATCTCCACTTAGGAGAAGTGAGTATCCCTTTGCAACGACCAGATGCTCTTGGACTATGAGGGAACACATAGTCAGATGACGAAGTAGCAGTGTTCTCTGAGTTAATCTATGTCTCCGTCAAGGTCAAAAAGTGTGGGGACTGAAGACACGCCGCTCAGCACTGATTGATGATTACCTAGCAGAGATGAAGAAAGATACTCCCTCCAAAAGACACACCCACCAATTATCACAAAGCTACTACTAAAATTGACCTGAAACCAGTTCAAGTCAATGTTTCAACACTTCACAGCCACAGTAATGAGCATTCAGCAGTTCAAACAGCAATGATTTAGTAGGATACTTGGTAGAGGGACAACACTTATCTATAATTGCCAAAGCCAGACTATACCAACAACAACAACTTATTGAAAAAGAAAAGATACTTAGGCTACTCTTGCAGAGATTAGTTGTCTTCCTAGGCAATAGTTGAGGCGCAGCCTCTCCACTTTGTCTGATTGCATTGTACAGTAACTGGACTTTAACTCCCCCTCCTGTGTATGATATTTCCACTGCTGTCTTTCAGATTTGATTGGGTTTACATTTTCCCTGCCACAGTTGCCAAACCAAACTCGAACACCAGTGGCATTGTTGCTTTTAAATATTTACCTCGTATCTAGGATACCTAGCATGATCACACTGGCAGGAGCAGGGGTTGGGAGCGGACTTGTGCAAAGGTTCTGAGCTTTTTAGTCAACGGTCTTGTGCCAACCACAACCACTGGCAAATGAGGATAGGACATAGAGAGCTGCCAAAGGTGACGCCAACATCTGTAGCATTATGGAAGCCAGTCAAGTTTGTGAGTTATGCTCCATTATGGGAGGAATAGAAGGTTGTTTTTCCTCTGCGAATGCACAAAGAAATGGCAGACATTTCTTATTCATCAGAAAATGAACAGTAGGTCTTGATTAGAATATGATGGTTGTCCGGAAACATGAGTTATCAATTTGTTTAGTGAACTGTGTTCATTCAAAAATTTCAACTGAGAAGAAAATAATTATTTAGAAAAATGTGTGAGCCTTGGTCAAGTTGTCTTTTCATTCGTCTTCACATACTGTAATTTGCTGGGCCATGTTAAATTATTGGCCACAATTTGTCTTCACATGCTTAGCTCCATGTCCACTCCTTGCCCCAGGGAGCAACCGATCTTCAGCGCCAGGGCCCATGTGTTCCAGATCGACCCGAACACCAAGAGGAACTGGATCCCCGCCAGTAAGCATGCCGTCACTGTCTCCTTCTTCTACGACGGCAACAGGAATGTGTACCGCATCATCAGCGTGGGCGGCACCAAGGTGAGCCAGGCAGCTGTGCTGTCCTGTACAGTGACTCTCTGGAACATGAATGCAGACCACAGTTAGAGTATGTGAACGTGAGATTTTCTTAGGACATTGTGGGATGGTTGAAAATATGGTCTCCAGGGGTGCTTTCAGTTCACAATCATTTGCTTCTAGCCAAAAAAGCAATTTACAGTTTGACAAAGAGAGTAGATAAAGATGGGTCTGGTATGTGTAGCAGATCGGCATTGGCCTGTTTAAGATTGTGCTCACTCTTACTTTTGTCTGTACTCTTATTTATCCTTCCATCTCCAAAGACCTTGGTTGTTCACGATGCTACATATAAAATCAGTGGTTGTAGGATTTTATGAATTAATTTTAAAACAATTTAGCAATTGTTAAGTCAATAAGAACTGGAATGTGAACAGAAACTCAATGTCACCAAACAGCGCTCACAAGATCAAGGCACAGATTCCTCACAAGTTTTGAATTTAGATTCCCCAATGCTGCCGTGTAATTTATCTGATCTCCTCTTAACACCTCTGGTCTGACCCACATTCCCCACTCCCAGCAGACCCTGTGGTCAGCAACCTAATTCCACCCATCTTGTGTCTGGCAACGTGGTAATCTTTTGTACCATGTCATGTGAAACATGTTGCCCCTGACTCTCGTAGTCGTTTGTTTAAAAAGCTCCTCTTCTTTAAGCTTCCCTTGCCCTCTGATTCTGGGGTTTTAAGTCAGTTATATTATAGTAATTCTGCAGCTGATGCAGAAGTTTATAAATGGGTCTGCTTATGTGTTTTCTCATGTGATGTGAAACCAAATGGAGGGGCTGTAGCCACTGCCTGATGCAATGTTTGTTAATCTGTTGAAAGGGTCGGCCAGTCAAATAAATGCCATTTGTTTGTTACATCCTGAAAATAATGCAAGCCATTGTTTGCCATGCACTCACAGTCCAATCTAAAAGATGGGCATGTCACGTTATCAAAATAAGCTCAAAAGACATTTCCAAAAGGAGCTAACTGTTTACAGAGAAGATGTGTATAACCATCTGTTTGTACAACGGATTTGAAACAATCCATTTGGATATTATGAAAAGGCGAACAGACGCTTCCATTATGATCCCAGATGTTTCACTTTTCTTTATTCAAAGTCTGAGAGAACAAGTCCTTACTTTGGCACAAACATGAACAATAATGTGTTGTGCATGATTGTTTTTGATGTTCATCGGGTGAGGTGAGGAACTACTACTGCAGTAAGTAATGATGTCCTCCTCCCTCTATCCCCAGGCCATTATCAACTGCACCATTACACCCAGCATGACGTTCACCAGGACCTCGCAGAAGTTTGGCCAATGGGCGGACAGCAGGGCCAACACGGTCTACGGCCTGGGCTTCGCTACAGAGCAGCAGCTGCATCAGGTGCAGATCTTCTAACTTCACTCTACATAAGGGTCTGGAGTCCCAAAATAATGAAGTTGTTGAATTATGGACAACTCATTTATCTTGTACGATGATCATTTTAGGTACATTATCCAACGCTTACTGCACTGTCAAACTAAATGCAATTCGCTCTTGTCCATCCTCAGTTTTCTGAGCGGTTTAAGGAGGTGAAAGAGGCTGCTCGTCTTGCACGTGAAAAGTCCCAGGATAAGATGGAGTTGGCCAACACAGCCCTCAGCATTGCTGCCCCACAGGTGAGCTCAGACAAAATGCTTTTAAGAGAAAGGCCTCTGAGGAGGAACTTTTGAGTGTCTGTGGAACTCCTGTGGTACACATGGAGGTACTGCAATCTCCTGCAGGCTGCGAAAGAGAAAAGGGATGGGAAGGAAGGCGTAAGAAGGATGAGCTGGGTCATTTGTCTCTGAGGAAAGTGAGAGGAAATCTAGGGCGATGGTAAAATTATCCCATGCAGCCCAGTGCTCTGCCTGGCTGGCTATGTCTCCTCACCGCAGAAGCCTCTGAAATGATTGAATTGCATTGATCAATAGGCTATTTTGGTTATGGTGGTCACATGTTAACAAAATGTGTAATATACAGCAGGGCCTGGGACCCCTTTTGTGGTAGCAAATTCATCAGGGACCCTTTTGTAATCAGAACACAACTTGAGTGAGATATAAAATGGCCGAACCAAGTCTCGGGAAGGAACATTTTAAAGGCCCGCCTCTTGGCATCGGAGAGAACATTTTGCAGGTTTCAAGCAAATTTCCTGTAATTCTATATCTTTTGTCGTGGGGCAGAGTTTTTTTGTTGTTGTTGCAGCTTTAAAGCTAATATCCTGCAATTCTACAAATGTTTCCATGTGTCAGAGAGAACTTTACAGTTTTAAAGCTTAAAGATGGAATCCGCAGTAGGGGGAAACAGTGTCACTGGCTGCCACACCACCCTTATTGTTTTTGCTGCAGAGCTGAGGAGCGTCGTGAAGCATGGTAAAAAAAAAAGGCAAAGGGTGGCTACTTTGAATAATCTAAAATATATTTTGATTTGTTTAACACTTTTTTGGTTCTACATGATTCCATTTTGAATTCAGGGTGTAACACAAGAAAATGCTGAGTAAGTCAAAGGGTATGAATACTTTTTTAAGGCACTGTATTTTTGTATCTTTTGAGATCTGGCTGCGGACCCCCTGCAGAACCTTCATGGGAACCCCTGATATACAGTATGAGATGCCCTGATATACAGTATGTTGAATTGATATTGCTGTGTTCTTTATTCTCTTGCTATCGGACGCCTTTTCTCCAGTTCTCACAGGTAGGTCTCATGTGTGTTTGATTTCCAACCTTCACCATTCACGTCTAAGAAGGGCCAGTTGGGGTACTATTGTGCTATGACAAGAAAAGTCAATCAAACAGAAAATCTAGTGTCTTTATGTTCGCGAGGTTGAGTTGCTCAGTTTGATGAACATCACATGGTCACTCCTCAAACTGTTCTTGCTGCTTAAATTGATATCCTTTTAACCCAGCTAACAATTGTAGGGAGAGAGAACGTTTTTGTAATGTTACCCGTAATGTTCCTGGGATGTTTGAAAAGAATGTTAGCAAAAACCTCCTGAAAATCTATTTTGCATGTTTTAGAGTTAGGAGAGGATTCCCTTGATGTCAAACAGAACATGGTTACCATGTTCTCATAATATACAATATTAATGTTCTAGACACGTTTAATGAGATGTTGCAAAAACATTTGTGTCCAGTTTTCTGAGGGTTAGGAGAATATTCCATTCCAATATTCCATCACACCAAACATACACAGAACATGGTTGCCATGTTCTCAGAATATAATATATTAATGTTCTAGACATGTTTCATGGCAACATTGGAAGAACATTCATGGGTCCAGTTTTCTGAGGGTTAGGAGAACATTCCATCAATGTCACACGAAACAAACACAGAACATGGTTGCCATGTTCTCAGAATATATACTGAACAAAAATATAAACGCAACATGCAATGATTTTACTGAGTTACAGTTCATATAAGGAAATCAGTCAATTGAAATAAGTTCATTAGGCCCTAAGCTATGGATTTCACATGACACAGGCCCACCCACTTGGGTGCATGGCCCACCCACTGGGGAGCCAGGCCCAGTCACTCAGAATTTGTTTTTCCCCACAAAAGGGTTTTATTACAGACAGAAATACTCCTCAGTTTCATCAGCTGTCCGGGTAGCTGGTCTCAGACAATCCCACAGGTGAAGAAGCCAGATGTGGAGGTCCTGGGCTGGCGTGGTTACACGTGGTCTGCGGTTGACGTACTGCCAAATTATCTAAAACGATGTTGGAGGCGGCTTATGCTAGAGAAAGGAACATTAAATTCCCTGGCAACAGCAGCTCTGGTGGACATTCATCCAGTCAGCATGCCAATTGCACGTTCCCTCAAAACTTGAGACATATGTGGCATTGAGTTGTGTGACATTTTAGTGGCCTTTTATTGTCCCCAGCACAAGGTGCACCTGTTTAATTAGTTTCTTGATATACCACACCTATCAGATGGATGGATTATCTTGGCAAAGGAGAAATGCTCACAAACAGGGATGAAAATAAATTTGTGCACAAAATTTGAGAGAATTTAAACTTTTTGTTTGTATGGAACATTTCTGGGATCTTTAATTTCAGCTCATGAATCATGGGACTAACACTTTACATGTTGCATTTATGATTTTGTTCAGTATAAGTAGGACTGTTAAATAGAACATTTAATCAAGTTAATCACAGGATTTGCTCAAATTCCGAATTTGCTCAAATTGAGCTGTAATTTAAAAGTTCTTATACAAAAAGCATAAGAATATTGATGTCTTGATTTTGTCTAAAGTAACGGTAAGCGAAATCTGGTAAATTATTAAAGCATACTATCTTTAACCTCAATGTAAACTTGTTTTGACAACGCAAAAAAGATTAATCGTGAAGAAAATTACTTGTGCCCTAAAATTACAAAAAGTTAACTTGAATTAACTGATTACTACCTCTGACAGCTAATAAACTCAGCAAAAAAAGAAACGTCCCTTTTTCAGGACCCTGTCTTTCAAAGATAATTTGTAAAAATCCAAATAACTTAACAGATCTTCATTGTAAAGGGTTTAAACACTGTTTCCCATGCTTGTTCAATGAAACATAAACAATTAATGAACATGCACCTGTGGAATGGTCGTTAAGACACTAACAGCTTACAGACGGTAGGCAATTAAAGGTCACAGTTATGAAAACTTAGGACACTAAAGAGGCCTTTCTACTGACCCAGGGTCCCTGCTCATCTGCGTGAACGTGCCTTAGGCCAGGGCAATAAATTGCAATGTCCATACTGCGAGACACCTAAGACAGCGCTACAGGGAGACAGGACGGACAGCTGATCATCCTCGCAGTGACAGACCACGTGTAACAACACCTGCACAGGATCGGTACATCCGAACATCACACCTGCGGGATAGGTACAGGATGGCAACAACAACTGCCCGAGTTACACCAGGAACACACAATCCCTCCATCAGTGCTCAGACTGTCTGCAATAGGCTGAGAGAGGCTGGACTGACAGCTTTTAGGCCTGTTGTAAGGCAGGTCCTCACCAGACATCACCGGCAACAACGTCGCCTATGGGCACAAACCCACCGTTGCTGGACCAGACAGTACTGGCAAAAAGTGCTCTTCACTGACGAGTTGCAGATTTGTCTCACCAGGGGTGATGGTCGGATTCGCGTTTATCGTCCAAGGAATGAGAGTTACACCGAGGCCTGTACTCTGGAGTGGGATCGATTTGGAGGTGGAGGGTCCGTCATGGTCTTAGGCGGTGTGTCACAGCATCATCGGACTGAGCTTGTTGTCATTGCAGGCAATCTCCATGCTGTGCGTTACAGGGAAGACATCCTCCTCCCTCATGTGGTACACTTCCTGCAAGCTCATCCTGACATGACCCTCCAGCATGACAATGCCACCAGCCATACTGCTCGTTCTGTGCGTGATTTCCTGCAAGACAGGAATGTCAGTGTTCTGCCATGGCCAGCGAAGAGCCCGGATCTCAATCCTATTGAGCACGTCTGGGACCTGTTGGATCGGAGTGTGAGGGCTAGGGCCATTCCCCCCAGAAATGTCTGGGAACTTGCAGGTGCCTTGGTGGAAGAGTGGGGTAACATCTCACAGCAAGAACTGGCAAATCTGGTGCAGTCCATGAGGAGGAGATGCACTGCAGTACTTAATGCAGCTGGTGGCCACACCAGATACTCTGTTAATTTTGATTTTGACCCCTTTTGTTCAGGGACACATTATTCCATTTCTGTTAGTCACATGTCTGTGGAATTTGTTCAGTTTATGTCTCAGTTGTTGAATCTTGTTATGTTCATACAAATATTTACACATGTTTGCTGAAAATAAACGCAGTTGACAGTGAGAGGACGTTTCTTTTTTTGCTGAGTTTATATACATTGCCAGTCAAAAGTTTGGACACCTACTCCTTCAAGGGTTTTCAAAACTGTGAAATAACACATGTGGAATCATATAGTAACCATGTAGTAACCTTTGCTTTGATGACAGCTTTGCAAACTCTTGGCATTCTCTCAACCAGCTTCATGAGGTAGTCACCTGGAATGCATTTCAATTAACAGGTGTGCCTTGTTAAAAGTTAATTTGTAGAATTTCTTTCCTTCTTAATGTGTTTGAGCCAATTACTTGTGTTGTGACAAGGTAGGGGTGGTATACAGAAGATAGCCCTACTTGGTGAAAGACCAAGTCCATATTACGGCAAGAACAGCTCAAATAAGCAAAGAGAACGACAGTCCATCATTACTTTAAGACATGAAGGTCAGTCAATTCAGAAAATGTCAAGAACTTTGAAAGTTTCTTCAAGTGCAGTCGCAAATATCATCAAGCACTATGATGAAGCTGGCTCTCATGAGGACCGCCACAGGAAAGGAAGATCCAGAGTTACCTCTGCTGCAGAGGATAAGTTCATTAGAGTTACAAGCCTCAGAAACTGCAGCTCAAGTAACAGACACATCTCAACATTGACTGTTCAGAGGAGACTGCATGAATGAGGCCTTCATGGTCGAATTGCTGCAAAGAAACCACTACTAAAGGACACCAATAAGAAGAAGAGACTTGCTTGGGCCAAGAAACATGAGTAATGGACTTTAGACCGGTGGAAATCTGTCCTTTGGTCTGATGAGTCCAAAATTGAGATTTCTGGTTCCAACCGCTGTGTCTTTGTGAGACGCAGAGTAGGTGAACGGATGATCTACGCGTGTGTGGTTCCCACCGTGAAGCATGGAGGAGGAGGTGTGATGGTGTGGGGGTGCTTTGCTGGTGACACTGTCTGTGATTTATTTAGAATTCAAGGCACACTTAACCAGCATGGCTACCACAGCATTCTGCAGCGATACGCCATCCCATCGGGTTTGGGCTTAGTGGGACTATCATTTGTTTTTCAACAGAACAATGACCCAACACACCTCCAGGCTTTGTAAGGGCTATTTGACCAAGACGGAGAGTGATTGGGTGCTGCATCAGATGACCTGGCCTCCACAATCACCTGACCTCAACCCAATTGAGGTGGTTTGGGATGAGTTGGAGCACAGAGGGTAGGAAAAGCATACAAGACTCTTGAAAAAGCATTCCAGGTGAAGCTGGTTGAGAGAATGCCAAGTGTGTGCAAAGCTGTCATCAAGGCAAAGGGTGGCTACTTTGAAGAATCTAAAATCAAATATATATTTTAATTTGTTTAACAGTTTTTTGGTTACTACATGATTCCATACGTGTTATTTCATAGTTTTGATGTCTTCACTATTATTCTACAATGTAGAAAATAGTAAAAAGAAAGAAAAGCCCTTGAATGAGTTAGTGTGTCTAAACTTTTGACTGGTACTGTGTGTGTGTGTGTGTGTGTGTGTGTGTGTGTGTGTATATATATATATATATATATTGCGTGTGTTCTAGACACGTTTCATTGTAACATTGCAATGACATTCCTGTGTCCAAGAACGTTTAAAAAACATAGGACATTCTGTGATGATCCCCTGGAGGTTTTTGTCTAGTTCCTGGTTATTTCCGGGGACGTCCCTTAAGACGTTTTTCGCCTGATGGTCCCAACGAAATGTTCTACATTTTTTAAATAAAAAGGTTTCATTACACAGCACCCCTTGTTACTTATGCCGAGCCCATCAAGGCCCTGATTATTGAACCACTGATCCATTGAACGCTATTTGTCTGTTGGCAAAATTAGGGGCACCCACACAGTGCTTTCAACTTACATATTTGACATTCATTATTACATTGTGCATGTATACAGTCATTATTATTCAACATGTCCTCACAACCTCTTGGTTCACAGGATTCCGATCATCCAGCTACGCCACCAATTAACTGACGCATGAAAAAAGTCATGACCAGGCTGATGGAAACGGAAAATGTCAGTACAATTTCATAATTGACGATAGACAATTTGTTTATTCGACATGGTTTAACCATCATATTCTAAACTTGGAGTCACGTTGTGTGGTCCTCCCACTACGACTCGGGAAACCATGCAGTTTATTAGGCTGCAGATGAAATAAATTATGTTGAACTTCACAGGGTGGTGAAAGTACACAGTTATGAGCTTGATGCTGCTTTCCAATAAATATCGAGGGTCTTATTCTGGTGACACGATCATCGATGCTTGTCAAATAAAAATAATCTTGCTCTTATCCACAATAGGCAAATTTTATCAGGCAGGCTAGCATACCCGCAGTGTATCTGCGAGCTGTTGGCTAGAGCGCACGTGCCGAGACCAGAGTGGGCACATTTACCATTAACGCAACAGTTTTTGTGAGAAAATCATCAGTTGAGTTGAAAATGCGATGGAAATACGTTGAACTTTAGATTTTTATTCGGTACGTGAAAAGTTAAGCGACAAAATACCTTTTATGTGCACTACGTCATCACACATAGCTTTATATCTGCAACAAGTCCGTTTGGTGGAAACACACCACTGGTGGGAAAATGCACATGTTTTCTTTATGTAGATTTTTGAATATTTGCATGGAAATCTGTTACTAATTGGATAGAAACCTAGCTAATTACTGATTTCACCTGATTTGCTACACTGCACATTGAAGTAAATCTCAGCTCTATTAAAAGTACACTCAAGAATATATATATTTTTATCATAGTGATCAAGGACAATACTTAGATTAGTGGTTCACCAATCAGGGCCTTGTTTGTCTTGGCAACAGTAACAAGTGGTGGGGGTGGGTGGAGGGGGGGCGTTTATTAGGGAACATCAGGCAAAGTCCTAAAAACATCTTTAGGGACATCCCCGGAACAAACTTGGAACCAGACAAAAACCTCCAGGGACACATGACAGAACGCCCGATCTTTTAAACGTTATTGGACACAATGTTTCCATGAAATGTGTTTAGAACATTAATACTGTATCTTATATTCAGAGAACATGGGAACCATGTTCTGTGTATGTTTAGGTGTGACGTTGATAGAATATTCTCCTAACCCTCAGAAAACAAGGCACATTAATATTCTTGCATCGTCCCATGAAACATGTCTATCACATTTAATATTTAATTTTCTGAGAACATGGTAACCACATTCTGGGTAAGTTCTGTTTGACATTAAAGGTCCAATGCAGCTGTTTTTATCTCTGTCAAATCATTTCTGGGTAACAATTAAGTACTGTACTGTAAATATTTTCAATTAAAATTGAAAAAAAAAGAAACAAGCATAGCTTCTAAGCAAAGGGCAATTTCTCAAGCAAGAATTTAGCTTGAAGTGTCTAAGAGTGATTAGTGTGAACTTCATAGTGTGAATATATATATACAGTACCAGTTAAAAGTTTGGACACACCTACTCATTCAAGGGTTTTTCTTTATTTGTACTATTTTCTGCATTGTATAATAATGGTGACCTCACCAGGCAGGCCAAAACTCCATCCCACCAAAACAGGCTGAAATTTCAGGCAGTCTTTTCAAACTGATGTTACACTAAATGGGCATTATCATTTTCACAATTTCAGTATTATTTCAACCTCATAGTGTGGACATGTATGTACAATACAGGAAAATCATGTTTTGGACTGCACTGGGCCTTTAAGGGAATGGTCTCTTAGACACAGTCCTTGAACATCACTGAAACATTACTATGAAAACGTTAGGTAATGACCTAATGAGACTTAAAGAAGAAGTTTTCTTTTTAACAACCAAATTTAAATTTTTCATGTAAATGGGATATTATAGAAAGGTCCAGACACATTTTTGGTGATTTTACTTGTTTTTGAGAAACTTACCCCAAACAGTAAATCACTTCCTCATCCTCATTGTGTAGTATGGGGGCCCTGAAAAAACATGAACAAAGGCTGAAAAAACACCCAAATACATAATTTTAGAAATGACAAAGCGCTCAGTGTTGTGATCCAGGTCTTTAGATGTTGTACACAGGAAATTGTGTCATTCCATTATCTGCAGCGTTATATTCCTTTTTTTGCGACTCGAGCCATTTCCCCTATCCTGCTGTTCCATTCTCATCTAGCATGCTGCTACAGGTAACTGCCAAAATAAAGGAAACACCAACATAAAGTGTCTTAATAGGGCGTTGGGCCACCACAAGCCTACAGAACAGGTTCAATGCGCCTTGGCATAGATTCTACTTCTGTAAATTCTTGTGAGGAAGCACCCCATGCTTTCAATATACTTTGTATCCCTCGTTTACTCAAGTGTTTCCTTTATTTTGGCAGCTACATGTCAAATGGACAGAGAGGTATCGCTCGAGTCGCAACAAAATGGAATATAACTTGCAGATAGGGTTCGGAATGACACTGCATCACCATATACTGAGAACTTTGCCGTTTCTAAAAGGACGTATTTTAGTGTTATTGGATCCTTTGTTCAGGTTCTTTTTCAGGGCCCCCATACTACACAACAAGGATGAGGAAAGTGATTTTCTGTTTGGGGTAAGTTTCTCAAAAACAAGTGAAATCACAAAAAAGGTACCTTCTATAACATACCATTTACAAAAATTGAGATTCGGTTGTAAAAAATGACTTCTCGTTTAAGGGAACGTTATCTAAAGCTGTGGGAACGTTTGTTGTTAGTTGGGAATATCCTCTGGTGACCTCAACCTCTCTGACACTCCTGTTGTGACATATGGACTCTCAGAGGAAAAAAGGGGGTAGATGTAATTCACTTCCCATGGCAAACCTATAGTGTAACAGGAAATTAAGATAGGAGTGATGTAACTTAAAGGATGACATAAAAACCATGACGGGTAGGGAATATTTAGCTAAATAACGCTGGACTACATTGATATAATAATCATACTTTCCATCAAGGATGGTAAAGTCAGGACATTATATATGTAGCCTCAGCTAGTCTTCCTCCTTTTCTTTTTACCTGTTACGGATTTCAACCTAGGAAACCAGGTGAGTGACATGGTTTAGCCAATCAGTTACCTCATTTGAAAGTTGAAAAATAAACAAAAACATACAGTGACTATAAATACTGTTCCCTGAATGAGGGAAAGGAGGTACAACACAGCTATGGGGAGTTTGTGGGTGCATAACGTTCAGAGGTAAACCCCTTGACATCAGATTGGATCTTTCAGGCGCCAAGCCCACAGATTCCAAATCTCCAGCCATGGGTGCCAGACCTGTCCCTGCTCCTGGGACAACAGGTCCCTGCGCACAAGGAGTTGCCACGGGTTCCCGCCTAAAGGAGAATGATCTCCGCGAACCAAGGTCATTTGGGCCAACGGGAGCCATAAGGAGCAACGATGCACCCTCCCTATCGTGGGCTGAAGCAGGTCCACGGGGGGAATGCGTAAAGGAGGTTCCGAGGCCACTGGTGCGCAAGAGCATCCGTTTCTAATGGAGCATTCAGGTCCCTTATTGAGGAAAAACAGCCAACAATGTACATAAAGGTCGCAGTACATAAAGGTCTGTCAGCCCTGCCCAGGGAGATAGATGCATCACCCGGGGTGAGGGAGAGTGCGCTGCGCTCCACAGCAGTAGGGAGCAAGCCAAGGATAAGAGGGTGCGAGACCGCACCCCTTCCTGTCTGTTGATATATGCCACCACTGTCCCGCTGTCGGTCCTCACCAGCATATGCCGGCCTGCCAACAATTGGAGAAAGCGCTTGAGTACTATCTACACTGTCAAAAGCTCCAGGTAAGTGATGTGCACCGAGTTTTGCGACACTGTCCACAACCCCAGAATTGAACTGCCCTCGCACAGCGCACCCCGTCCTCGGGGAGATGCGTCTGTCTTTATCACCTTGCGGGATATAACTCGACCCATGGAGGCCCATAGGCATGATTGGGACACCCGGAGTGACCGGTTTAGGTGGCTCGATGAGTCCAAGCGGGTGTCTATCACCTACCACCGGAGAGGTTGCATCAGCCAAGCAAAATCGGAATCCAGCCTCCCTTTGCGTGGACAAGAACGTACGATTCTCAACTGAGTCTAACTCGAGACCCAGAAATAGAATGTGAGATGGTTCAACAGCTCTTCTCTTGATTCACTATGAGACTGAACATGAGAAACCAGCATGGATGTGTGTGACAACACCTGCTACCTCGACTCTGCTACCATCAGCCCCAGGCACTACATAGGTGCCAAACCTGGTGCCAAACCAGGTGCCAAACCTGCTTCCACAACTTTGGTGAAAGTGTGAGGCGAGAGGGAACGCACGGAAGGGAGGACCAGAAACTCGTACGCTACAGCCTCGAAATGGAACCTCAAGGAACTTCCTGTGATATGGCCATATGAAAGTATGTGTCCTTCAGGTCGATGGAGGTGAACCAATCGACTGGGCGCACTGACTGTAATAACCGGCTGTTCCTGAGCATTCTGAATATGTAGACCCTGAGGTGCTTGTTTAGGGCATGCAGGTCTAAAATAGGACGTAGGAACCACTCTGACAAAAACGTGTGGGATGCACAACTAATTGTAGCCTTTACCACAATGTCACTGTTTGCAAATTCCATGGCGAAACTGCGCATGTGAGCCATTGGACAACACAGACCGCAAGTCTCCCATAAAGTGTGGACTGGGGGAATATGGTTATTTTTTTTATGCCTTTTTACATTTTCACCATTCTCGACAACTGTGTATCTGACTGGGGGGAAGGGACTCTTTTAATTCTGCTCCCATGTGGAGGACACGACACTCTTGACACGTGGAACTTTGGGTAGAAACAATATGTTTAAGTGCCAATGTTTGCCTGAAGCCCAGTCCACTCTGGGTTCCGGGGCTTAACCTACCAGTGACGAACCCGGATTGGCCGTTCGCCGAGCGAACATCTGGGGAGGGGGGCAAGGGGGGACCCCAGCCCGTGCCAATTCCCCTCCCATCGCGCTAGGTGCTTGGGGGCTGCACACATTAAAAATAGACCCAGAAAACAAAATTATCATGGAGGTTATCATGCCCACCAGTCATAGCTACCGGTGACACTGCACCTTGTAACCCAGCTTGAAAAGAGATAGAGCTCTGAAAAACGGACTCCATATGTGATAACAGACAGGGCGATTCCAAATTGAATCTAATTCCCAGGAACTAAACATGTTGAGCAGGAGACCGACGGCTCAGTAATGTGGGATAATAGCATGACTGCCAATCACCTACCGAGTCCATAACCTGTATCACTAAGCACCTCATAGGAACCGGTGAGCTACAGGGAGGAATCAGCAATGAATCCCAGTAATAAGCCACCCATGGGGGAGGGGTGCCCACTTGTGGACAGAGAGCACCTGGGAGCAGGTTGTGCTTCCGTGATACTGTATAGCCCCGCCTGAAGCCCACCCTTTTATGGGTACAGGAGCTCCAGCAATGTCCAATCTGTTGTCACAGTACTGTATGCAAGCCGACATCAGCCATGCGACTTCTTCTCAGTCATGCTAAGCCAATAGCCAGCTACCTTGCATTATCCCTGTGGGCTAGCACTTGTCAAGCCCACTGCCAGCACAGAGCTAACCAAAGAAAAATGTGTGGTATCTTCCTTCGGTGTCGGAAATCTCTCTGATCGCAGCACGGTCCATTTAGAATAACCAAGTCTAGATCGAGAGGTAAACAGTGTCTGACTATGGCAGACACAGGCAGCAGAGTGCCCACAGTCCCGGCCGCCCTGTCCCTTCAAGTCGTCCTCCCTTAGCTGGTAACAGAGCACACAGCAACCGGGTTTAGCTAGGGCAGCTTTCGCATGCCTCAGCCCAGGCAGACAAGACATTTGATCCGACCAAGCCCCAATTCATCCCCGGGTCCCGTAACTCAGACCCAGCTGAGGTGAGAGGAAGCCAAAAGAATTCCACGTTTGCCAAGGGAACCTGCATGCACCATGGACTAGGGGAACAGTGCCAGCCGTGGGCAAGCCACTGTTCCTGACACCGTCCCTTCTTCTAGCACACAAGCTGACCCGAGTGGGGGCAGTCGGAGCATGCACTGCGCCGAGACATACCAGACAACAAAACGTCAGTATAGCCTTCGTCGCTTTGGTTGCGTTAGCCATCGTAGTTAGCCAGGCTAAACAGGCAGAAGAATAACAAACAGAATCAGTACGAAACTCACAAAACCAGTTACAAAAGCTTTAACACACAACATCCAGAAGGATGAGCATGTCCTCCTTAAGTGGAGTAGTTTTTGTTGGAGCAAAGCCTGATAGATTTTGCGTTCCCATGTTTATTTTAAAGAATGCGTGAAATTGTTCTGCTCATCTCGTGGTGAAGAGAGGAAGAATTGAAGGAATGAATCCGTGCCTTGAGTTTATCACCTGTGGAACGCGGGGCTTTCGGTCAGGCACGGTGTTTATTGGCCTTGTCAGGCGTGATTCCAATGTTTTTCAGTAAAGGGTGCTAGCACGTGCGAACTCCCCATAGATGTATTGACCGACTGAAAGAGAACCAGCAGACACTGTACCCCCCCAGGACTTTGGTATTGGTTTAAAATGTATTGTTTATGTTGTGTTGTGTGTTAGGACCTCAGTGATGAGCTCCAGTCGCCGCCGGTGATGTGTGTGAACGGTCCTGAGGACAAGATGTTCCGAAGCCAAAGCGCAGACATCACACTGTCTTCTGAGAAGGAGCGCATTAAAAAGATGCTTTCTGAAGGGTAACCCACTTATACACAATCTTGTCCTCAAAGTTTCACTCAAGCCAGTTTTGTGGAAATGTTCTTGGTCTCAAACCCGGCTGTTCCATTTTAGAAGGCAAGATATTGGTCCGGATCTCAAAGGTTCACACACAAAAACAGAGCTTTGGTAAAGAGGATTTTCTTGGAATAAGCCAGTCGTTGCTTTAGTTATGATGGCCTGTTTTGATTACGCTTTCCCCTTTGAATAGAGCTGTTTATGGGACACATGGTCCAGACAAGAGCAAGGGGAGTGTGGAAAAGCTAATGTGCTGTCTCACACAAAGAGAGAGAAGGTTGCATATTACCCTGCTATTCAGTCGCCCATTCTACTCGCTCTGCTTTTGTCCCTGTTGCCCATTATACTGTTGTACATTATCACTACACAAGGCAACTTTTATGGTTGCTATGGTGAGTTCTAACGATTGGATAATCTCTAGCTTTCTAATGGTAAAATTACATGGCATCTAAAGGGCACAGGATCCAGTGGCAGTTCTAGACCATTTCAACTGGGGGGGCCAAGCTGGGGCCAGTTGTACTGTTAGAGGGGCCAGTTACATTAGACGTTATTGTTATCATATTGTTTTCTTCACTGATTTGCAGACATTAGCAGGCAAAAGACCATGTCCCTCTAGTAAATGTGTGGGTTTAATTAGTGTTCCGCATTGCCACTGTCTAATAACGGATGTAAAAAAAGAACGATAGCAAAAATGTGTTAAAATTAAAAATTATTTCATACTCCACATTTAGGGGGGCCACAAGGGGGTCCAAAATTGTTGTCACAGGGGCAGGATCATGGAGCAGGAACATATTTAATGGACCAATTTCACAAGTTTTACCCGAGAGTTGGTAAAGTACGGACACTCTTGGTTTCCAAGCTTTATCATTAAAGCCCTTCTCCACCATGTAGTGAATGTCCCCTCAAATCTGTTCCATTCCTGAGAGGTCAGAGGATGTTTGTCTGAGGTCTCGGACGATGTCTTCCAGGTCTATCTGCGAGATGAACTTGGAGGCAGAGCTCTTCACCCTGCAGGACAGTAACTCCAAGCTGGTGGCGGCGCTACATGAAGCTAACAATAACGTAGAGCAGTGGAAGAAGCAGCTAGTTGCCTACCAGGAGGAGACAGAGAGGCTACGAGACCAGGTGAGTGTTGTCATGATGAAAGATCCACCAGATCGCTTTACCTTCTTTGATATAGAACTATGGACGCCATGTCAGATGGGTAAATCCATTTGAATTCAATCACTTTTTGACAGCATCCCTTTTGATTCAAACAAAACGTTCCAGACACATTTGCCCATGGAAGAAGTGGTCAGAAAGGGACTTTTTGGACCTGAATGCCAAAACATTAAAGAGATCAAGGTGCTCACAGTTGACCCATTTTGCATAACCCACCACACCATGAGATATCATGTGTTCATCACTGGAAAAGGTAAACGGTTGACTTTGATATCTTTTAAAAGCTTATAAACAGGGTTGTCAAACTATTTTATAGTTTCTTAATAAAAAAAAAAATCTATAGTATGTCATTTTTTTAACCTTTTACATCAATTATCTAAAAAGGCATGAACTTCATAATTTCATATTAAAATATGTTGTAGCTTAAACCCTATTTTACATAATTTGTGGTGTTTGTGTTGTGCCCGCCATCGGTTGAGGCACAACATGCTCTTGAATACATGATGGTGCATTTCAATAATAGAAATAGAATTCATAGAATGGACCTATCCTTCAGACCACTGCAATTTATCTTGTACACCATTTAAATATACATTTAATTGAAATTGTAACTTCTAATTACTACCACAATGGCCACCCACCATCAAATGTCAACTTAAATGTTCATGTGTAATCTATCTATATTTATATATTCCCAGATATTCCCATTCAAGTCATCATTGAACATTCTGATGTCTGGACCTCCAACCATCTTTGTGGTACCATTTGAACATTTGTCAGCCAAAACATGACACCCACCCTGTATTCAAGATCATGTTGTGTCTGATGGCAGGCAAAACACAAAAACCTCAGATGTAAAATAGGGTCTAAGCTACAACATATGCAAATATGAAAAGAAACAATGGGCAAATATGTATGGAAGTTTTTGTTCAAAAGCAGTGTTGTCAAAAAGTGATTCAATTCAAATGGATTTACCCATATCTGTTTACACAAATGGATTTACCCATATCCGTTTCCACAAATGGATTTACCCATATCCGTTTCCACAAATGGATTTACCCATATCCGTTTCCACAAATGGATTTACCCATATCCGTTTCCACAAATGCTGGGTGGACCTAATCTCAGTGGAATCATGGGTAAATGTTAAAGTTCAGTGTAATTATGCAAGTGCATGCAACCATTCAAGAAAACAGAATTGTGAAAAATACATTGGTAGAATGTAAAGATATGTTACATTTCCGGATGTAGAATGTAAAGTACAGTGGGGGAAAAAAAGTATTTAGTCAGCCACCAATTGTGCAAGTTCTCTCACTTAAAAAGATGAGAGAGGCCTGTAATTTTCATCATAGGTACACTTCAACTATGACAGACAAAATGAGGAAAAAAAAATCCAGAAAATCACATTGTAGGATTTTTAATGAATTTATTTGCAAATTATGGTGGAAAATAAGTATTCGGTCAATAACAAAAGTTTATCTCAATACTTTGTTATATACCCTTTGTTGGCAATGACAGAGGTCAAACGTTTTCTGTAAGTCTTCACAAGGTTTTCACACACTGTTGCTGGTATTTTGGCCCATTCCTCCATGCAGATCTCCTCTAGAGCAGTGATGTTTTGGGGCTGTCGCTGGGCAACACAGACCTTCAACTCCCTCCAAAGATTTTCTATGGGGTTGAGATCTGGAGACTGGCTAGGCCACTCCAGGACCTTGAAATGCTTCTTCTACGAAGCCACTCCTTCGTTGCCTGGGCGGTGTGTTTGGGATCATTGTCATGCTGAAAGACCCAGCCACGTTTCATCTTCAATGCCCTTGCTGATGGAAGGAGGTTTTCACTCAAAATCTCACGATACATGGCCCCATTCATTCTTTCCTTTACACGGATCAGTCGTCCTGGTCCCTTTGCAGAAAAACAGCCCCAAAGCATGATGTTTCCACCCCATGCTTCACAGTAGGTATGGTGTTCTTTGGATGCAACTCAGCATTCTTTGTCCTCCAAACACGACGAGTTGAGTTTTTACCAAAAAGTTATATTTTGGTTTCATCTGACCATATGACATTCTCCCAATCCTCATCTGGATCATCCAAATGCTCTCTAGCAAACTTCAGACGGGCCTGAACATGTACTGGCTTAAGCAGGGGGACACGTCTGGCACTGCAGGATTTGAGTCCCTGGCGGCGTAGTGTGTTACTGATGGTAGGCTTTGTTACTTTGGTCCCAGCTCTCTGCAGGTCATTCACTAGGTCCCCCCGTGTGGTTCTGGGATTTTTGCTCACCGTTCTTGTGATCATTTTGACCCCACGGGGTGAGATCTTGCGTGGAGCCCCAGATCGAGGAAGATTATCAGTGGTCTTGTATGTCTTCCATTTCCTAATAATTGCTCCCACAGTTGATTTCTTCAAACCAAGCTGCTTACCTATTGCAGATTGTCTTCCCAACCTGGTGCAGGTCTACAATTTTGTTTCTGATGTCCTTTGACAGCTCTTTGGTCTTGGCCATAGTGGAGTTTGGAGTGTGACTGTTTGAGGTTGTGGACAGGTGTCTTTTATACTGATAACAAGTTCAAACAGGTGCCATTAATACAGGTAACGAGTGGAGGACAGAGGAGCCTCTTAAAGAAGAAGTTACAGGTCTGTGAGAGCCAGAAATCTTGCTTGTTTGTATGTGACCAAATACAGATTTGGATAGTTAAGGACACATCTAATTATCAATGCCGGTGCTGTACAATGCTGCACCCTGAGTCGAGACAGAAGGCGGTGGGCCAGTGTAGCAGCAAAGCCTTATTCAAACATGAACAGGTCACAGTCACCGCCGCTGATAATGACAGCGTTTGAAAGTCTCCGACATGCCCTTTCTCTGTCGGTGAGGTCATGTAAGTTTTGATTGGGTCATCGTTTTTCAGACAATGGGTTTTTCGTTTTATGAAAGTCTTTGGAGAAAAGGGAAAGGACACGTCTGTTGGTAGCTTCACTTTATCATCTTTTGACAACACTGGCCTTAAGAGGCTGCAGACCTTTTCCCTGAAGCTTTAATCAAGGTGTTGGTTGGTTTGGGTTACGGGGAACCCCTTGCAGTATGTTAAACATTCTCTTTGCATGTTCTCACTATCCCACTTATGTTTCTAAGGCAGGGCTGTCAAACTAATTTTGCCTGCTGGCCACATTTGGTCTTCACTGAGGTCCCGGAGGGCTGCACTGAAATTTATGTTATAAACTCAGCAAAAAAAGAAACGTCCTCTCACTGTCCACTGTGTTTATTTTTAGCAAACTTGTATGAACATAACAAGATTCAACAACTGACACATAAACTGAACAAGTTCCACAGACGTGTGGCTAAAAGAAATGGAATAATGTGTCCCTGAACAAAGGGGAGGGGTCAAAATCAAAAGTAACAGTCAGTATCTGGTGTGGCCACCAGCTGCATTAAGTACTGCAGTGCATCTCCTCCTCATGGACTGCACCAGATTTGCCAGTTCTTGCTGTGAGATGTTACCCCACTCTCCCACCAAGGCACCTACAAGTTCCTGGACATTTCTGGGGGGAATGGCCCTAGCCCTCACACTCCGATCCAACAGGTCCCAGACGTGCTCAATACGATTGAGATCTGGGCTCTTTGCTGGCCATGGCAGAACACTGACATTCCTGTCTTGCAGGAAATCACGCACAGAACGAGCAGTATGGCTGGTGGCATTGTCATGCTGGAGGGTCATGTCAGGATGAGCCTGCAGGAAGGGTACCACATGAGGGAGGAGGATGTCTTCCCTGTAACGCACAGCATTGAGATTGCCTGCAATGACAACAAGCTCAGTCCGATGATGCTGTGACACACCGCCCCAGACCATGACGGACCCTCCACCTCCAAATCGATCCCGCTCCAGAGTACAGGCCTCGGTGTAATGCTCATTCCTTCGACGATAAACGCGAATCCGACCATCACTCCTGGTGAGACAAAACCGCGACCGTCAGTGAAGAGCAATTTTTGCCAGTCCTGTCTGGTCCAACGACGATTGGTTTGTGCCCATAGGTGACGTTGTTGCCGGTGATGTCTGGTGAGGACCTGCCTTACAACAGGCCTACAAGCCCTCAGTCCAGCCTCTCTCAGCCCATTGCGGACAGTCTGAGCACTGATGGAGGGATTGTGCGTTCCTGGTGTAGCTCGGGCAGTTGTTGTTGCCATCCTGTACCTGTGCAGGTGTGATGTTCGGATGTACCGATCCTGTGCAGGTGTTGTTACACGTGGTCTGCCACTGCGAGGACGATCAGCTGTCCGTCCTGTAGCGCTGTCTTAGGCGTCTCACAGTATGGACATTGCAATTTATTGCCCTGGCCACATCTGCAGTCCTCATACCTCCTTGCAGCATGCCTATGGCACGTTCACGCAGATGAGCAGGGACCCTAGTCATCTTTCTTTTGGTGTTTTTCAGAGTCTGTAGAAAGGCCTCTTTAGTGTCCTAGGTTTTCATAACTCTGACCTTAATTTCCTACCGTCTGTAAGCTGTTAGTGTCTTAACGACTGTTCCACAGGTACATGTTCATTAATTGTTCATGGTTCAATTGAACAAGCATGGGAAACAGTGTTTAAACCCTTTACAATGAAGATCTGTGAAGTTATTTGGATTTTTACGAATTATCTTTGAAAGACAGGGTTCTGTAAAAGGGACGTTTCTTTTTTTGCTGAATTTATTTCCTTGCCGTCAAAATTAGTAAACTTTCCTCTATCCATAGTTTGGGGATTTTTCTATGCTCCCTGACTATCCAGATTTAATTTCTGTGATTGACAGCAACATGGAAAGAGTGAAGAGATTGTATATATCTAGATCCAATATAGTTCCGATTTGGTTTTAGTCATTTCAAATGTAGACTGAGGTTGAATTTGTGTTTCTACTCAAACCACCCACGGACCGCATTGAAGTTTGACACGTGCTCTAAGGCAGGGTTTCCCAAACTCAGTCCTGCCCGATTCAATTAACCAACTCAAACGTTTTCTTGTCAAGGACCCCCAAATAGTAGATCCCCCTACTAAGTTTAAAAATGTTTATATATATATTTTCATGTGTAGACCTATAGGCTATAATATTCCTATAATGAGTAGTAAATAATACAGGCTTCATACAGACATTGGTATGTCAAGTTCAAGGACTTTTTCAAGCACTTCATTGTAATATTCAAAGACCTCAATTATATATATTGTTATAGGCATAATACAACAACAAAAATCCTCCCAAAAAAGTATGCATTACCATTTTAAGAATAATGCATTTTATATACCTTTCTAATGACATTATGCTTTGGCATTCAAATGATTATTACATTCTAAAATATGACAGAATAATGTGGACATAGATTGGATGTATGAATGGTGATTTGAATACCGGTTGATGTTGCTGAAGCTCATTAATAAAGTCTATGTAGCGGTAGCAGTAATCTCACCCTCGCCATTTGAGATGTTGCGTTATTGTATCATGCTTTTAAAACAAGGTTCCTATTGTACTGTAACGCTTTGTGTGAAAAGTTGAAACCTACATTGTAAAACCCCACATGGTTTTACAACAACAACAGACTAGCGCAGCATCCATCAATTGATCATAAATTAAATCACTGCATAGAAAAAATATGATAGGAGAAACAGAAAAAAAGATAATATTACCCAACTCATGTTCTGCAGGTAGGCTATAATAAAACCAATATTTAATTTAGTGAAAAATAGTAGGACTGAATTTGTTTTCCGTGGACCCCCCAGTTTGTAAACCCCTGCTCTAAGGCATTATTAGTCTGAATGCAGAGAATCTCATCCATCTGTGGCTTGGAGTACACATGGATTCTAATTTTACCTCTAACCCCTGAGAAATATTTGAGAAATCATATAATACTTGTCTTAATGGATATTCTGTGACGACTAGACAAGTGGATGATGAGACATTCTCTAATGCATCATTGCTAGCTGGGTCCAGTAAATGTAAAAGCTTTGTCCATTTTTTCCAGTTCTATGTCATCAATATAAGGTCTTCTCAGGGTCGCTGGCTGCTAAGTACTGAGTCCCTAGGGAATTTGCTGGCTCCAAGCCGGTTGATGAAATCATTTGGATTCACCAACCTTTGGATTCGACCACTTCAATGGTTTGAGTGGTGCAAGCTTATGATGTCTAGCCCGAGAACATTGATCTCCACAATTATTTGACCACTTCATGCAGTGTTTCACTGTACTGTGGATATGCATCAATAGTCCCAGAAGATTACGATCCTCCCCGTCTTTACATTAACCGTCCTCTAAAAAGGCAAGCCATCCAGGTCTAGTGGACCAAGATCTCTCGCTTTCTTAAACTGAATTGGGCGACCAGGTGGCTGAAAATGGTTCACGTCTCCTGGGGGTGAAAGAGAGAGGGGTTTGTAGGACAGCGATATCCTACTTTCAATGCCCTAGTTAGGAGAAAAATGAAAAATCACCAGAGGGAGCTGGCAGCTATCTGCCCCCCCACACACACACAGTTAAAAATAATCCAGCCTCTCTCAAGGCTCTCCAAGTGGCAGAGACCTTTTAGAGGTCTCCTTTTAGTTTAGCTCCTATTTTACAGGCCGAGTTAACACTGCAGTGAGGTTTCAATTCCCAGTTACCTGACTATGCTGGTGTCTCGGTCCTTGGCTTGTGCAATGAAGGCAGCAGCCTTGACCATGGCAACGGGGGGATGTTGTATGCTGTGTGTGTTATTGAGACCACAATATCTGATCCTCACAGGAGGCATTATGTCTTTGACTTTATCATCCAATGAGAGATATTTACTTTAACTACTCTATACTATAGCTTTGTTTGCTTGCCAGTTTTTGCATTTGGGGCGTTGTACTGTTGTATCTGTTTAGTGTGTATGACTGCTGTTTTGCATGTCTATGAACAGTATTTTTAGGGGGCACTGCTGTTACTTAACTGGGTTGAAGAGGGATAAGGGGGTTGGAGGGGTGTATCCTGCGGGAATTATCCAGGTTGAAAGATGGCAGGGTTCCTCACTTTTCCTGTATAACCAAGGACATGCTTATCCACAGATGGGGGAAAGCGTTTAGTATTTTCTTTTACCTGCAGTGTGGTAAAACCAAGCCAAACGCATGGGTTGCTCTCAATCACCTGTAAATATCAGGATGTACGATTGGACAAAGCAAACAACTTCAATGACATTTCTCTGAACATGGTGGGAAAAAATGTCACCTAATTCACTGAGAATACATTACATAGGATGAAGAAACAGTACTGGGAGCCGCAGCTCCATACCACTTGGCAGACACAGAGAACTGAAACGATGAACTTGTTGTTGGGGTGGGATTGGTGTGGAGTGTGGGAGGTCCGTGAGTGGCTTTTGACCATTCCAATATTTATTGAATATTATAGGAATCCTGTACATTAAAATGGCCAATTTGCGTGCAATCAATTAGCTTCTATTTCGACCAAATAATGTTGCAGTAATGCTAATCTTATCTGTTTCCAACAACAGAAACGGTGGGTGTCGAAATCCTCTTTCTGGTGCTTTTTGAGGTGGAACGACCCTAATAAAGAGAAAAGATTCTGAAGGATTTGAATGACCACAACTGGGAATACACTGTAAAATGGCAGGGGCAAGCTGTAAAGACAAGGGATAATTCCTTTCTGGACTCAAGTATAGTACCATTCATGAGTGCATAGCAAGTAGATGCTCAATCTATAAAGTGACAACAAGAAAGTTGGAACCAGGGGGTCCTGTCACACATGTCACAATGACGTTCACGCTCCCTGTAGAGATCTGACAGGAGCTGCAGTCTCAAGTCTATGATCATTTCCCCTGGTCTTGACTGAAACCTTTCGTTTTTTTGGCAGGTGGCTGATCTGGAGGCACATGGCGGACACGGCCCTAGTGACATGCTCAAAGACGAGTTGACTCGTTCTCTGGAGGAACTGGAGGCCCTGCTCAAGGCTAAGGATGAGGTCAGGGGGCAAGATACACACAGGGGAAAGGGGAGGTATTGTAGGTACATTTATATGCCCTCCGCAACAAGTGTAAGGCTGTTCTTCTCATGCTTATGGATGAGGGTAGGGGGGAGCCGTTTCTAGATCAGACCAAGGCTGAAAGTAGCTGGGGTTAAATGTTTTAAATGGGATTTTATACCGTCATAGATGGAGAACATAGTCTTATCACAAAGATGGCAATTGAGATCAAATCAGTTGTGGTCTTTAAATGGAAGAAAGGCCAATGTGAACCTGTACCTTCCTTTGTTTTGTGTTGCTGATGGCAAAGGTCCTTGGGCTAACTTGTGAATGATCATGTTTGTTTTCCAGGAAATCCACATTCTGCAGAACAAGAAAGAAGAATACCATGAGATGGAGCAGGAAAGAGAAGAGGCCATACATAGATTACAGGTAGACCTGCACACTGAAAAATGCACATTTGGTAAAACCTTGCATGAGCAAGAACAAGAGACTGAAAAAGACTGAAAAACAGCTTCTATCTCAAGGCCATCACTGTTAGACTCTGTCTAGAAGGCCAGCATCCCGGAGTCGCCTCTTCACTGTTGACGTTGAGACTGGTGTTTTAGACTCAACTAGTCTAAAGAAGGCCAGTTTTATTGTGTCTTCAATCAGCACAACAGTTTTCAGCTGTGCTAACATAATTGCAAAAGGGTTTTCTAATGATCAATTAGCCTTTTAAAATGATAAGCTTGGATTAGTTAACACAACGTGCCATTGGAACACAGGAGTGATGGTTGCTGATAATGGGCCTCTGTAGATATTCCATTAAAAAATCTGCTGTTTCCAGCTACAATAGTCAGTTACAAAATTAACAATGTCTACACTGTATTTCTGATCAATTTGATGTTATTTTAATGGACAAAAAAAAATAGCTTTTCTTTCAAAAACAAGGACATTTCGAATTGACCCCAAACATTTGAACGGTAGTGTATATAATTTTTCATTACATTCTTGTTCTTTTAGATTTGTTTATTGTTGTGAATTGTTAGATACTACTGCACAATTGGAGCTTGGAACACAAGCATTTCGCTACACCCGCAATAACATCTGCTAAATATGTGTCTGTGATCAATACAATTTGAACAACAAGCAAGTAGGATGCTCTGTGGTTTCTCAGGAGATGGAGATGCGTAACCTGGAGCTGGAGCGGCGGGTGCAGAACGTGGAGCAGAACCTGTCCGCCTCCCTGGAGGAGCGGGACCGCACGGAGAGTGAAGTGCAGAGGGCCATCGAGATCCTGGACGTCAAGATCTTTGACCTGAACGACCTTCGGCAGAGCCTGGTCAAGCTCATTGACAAATAGTGTGAAAGAGAAGAGGATGGGTCTCTTAGGGATGGCCAATGCAAAGAGAGGAATTTGGAAAAGAGACCGAGCTGGTCCTCTCTTGCTATAAAGCACAACACCACTTCTGCTGTGGGAAGATGGCTGCTCTGGGTCCATACAGGAGCAGCAGCAGCATCACTGTACAGCTTGTTAAGCGTAGGTTGTGGTGTTACCTAGGCAGTGTATCTGCTATGTCCTATGTTGTGCTGTAATTCATGTTGCTATCTTAACATTCAAGGCAATGATCTAAATGCTAGACTGTTCATTTGAGTTTAGGAATATTGTCAAGAAGGAGAACAATAAGGAGATCATTAGGTGCTTGTAGATATAGTTTTCATACTTTTGAAATCAACTGATTTTATACAAATTTGGGAATGTAATGCTATAACGAGCAATGTGGATTATCTGTTAATTCTCCAGTGAGATGAGATAAAAATGGTTGAGATCTTTCAGTGCAACCAAACAATGTATTTGGTATTTGGAAAGCAGCAGTACACAATGCAGAACATGTATTTAAAAAAACGTGGTTGACATCTATCACATCAAATTAGAATACAACTCAAGATAATTGGTATTGAAGAGGAAAATAAATTTGCCTAATTGACAAAATATTCAAAATTTTTATACATCTGGGCAAAGTTAGTGAAAGTCTCAGAGGCCAAAAGATATGCCGCTGCAGCAGAGTTAACCAGTGACACGTTAACGATTCATGTGTTATTTGTATCCAATAAAAACACATGCGTCAAAGAATGAGCGATGACCGATCTGTAAAGAAACAATGATTCACTGTACTGTTTGACACGTCAGCTGTCTCCGGGTTTGAGTTGTAAATATAGAACTTTATTGATACCATGGCATGCTGGTAATAGTGTGATACAAGAGGTATGAAGCACGAGGGTATCTTGAATTCCTGTGAATGTTCCAACTGTCTAAGACCTAGACACCAAAGAGAGTTGAGTTCTCAAAGTAAGAGCTTTCGAAAGCTTGACTCAGCTTCTCCTGTGTTCATAGAATGTTAAATTAAAGATAGATTAGTCCTGATAATTAGGTAGATTTAGGTGATAAGAATTACATTTAAGTGCTTGCTCTTGCAATAAATCAATGTATAAATTAAGATTTGAGCGGTTGTCTCCAGCCAGATTGTCCAGTAATGAGATTTAATTGATATAAATGTATCATTGACACTAACTAATCTACCAGTAATAGCAGTAGATGGGGCTTCATGTTTAGCTTAGAGACAATACTATATGCCTTATGTGAGTGGCTGTATTTGCATTTACTGTTAAAGAATGCCTGATGAAATTGCAAGTTTAATTGCACATGTGATATTTTGATCATGGCACACAAGTGGTGCAAAATGTTGCATTTTTAATGAGCCTTGTTCAAAGAAATTGTAAAAAAAATAAAGGACATGGAATAATCAGAAAATTCGCCTTGTTCTGTATAGTAAGTCAAGGTGTATGGCAGCATGAATGACAGTCTTCCCCTTTTCCATTTCAATTTTATTATTGAAAACATTGACAAAAGATCAGAGGATGCTAGTTTACTTCAGCTTCTTCTTGGGACGCAGGTTGCTGGTGTGCCCACACTTTTTTTTACGGCAGTTGACTGCACGGGGGTGAAGACGTGCATAGCATCTGAAATGCAGAGAGCACCAACATCATAAATGATAAGACCCCAATCTCCACACAGACATGGATCAGTAGATGGCTGTAACTTGGTGTACATTTTATTTTGTCTTCAGTTAATGGAAGCAGACATACTTGCGGCAGATCATTTTGTCACAGTTGTATTTCTGTGCCAGCTGTCTCAGGGAAGGCTCGATGATACCTCCTCTCAGACGCAGGACGAGATGAAGAGTGGACTCTGGAAAGCAAAGTGGTGACACGTAAAACCAAATTGCACTCTTATTTCATTGTATTTTAAATAAAGGATCGTCCACTCCGTAACACTTGCCAGTGTTTTCCATGTAGTATCACAAAAAGTGTTTCTAAAAGTTGGACATTTTAACTGACATTGTATTCATATAAACATTTAAATAACGTAGGAGACATTAAACCTGCTAATATGTGGCTTGTGAATATTACAGCATGCATACAATTAGACAGAAGGTTCCCATGGACTATGAAGAGATAATATAAGCCATCAATGCCATGACTAGGGTAAACACTGAAGACTGAGAAATTGTCCGTCATAGTCTGAACAGACAGTATTATTGATAAATGGATTTGTCAAGTAGTACCTTTCTGAATGTTGTAGTCTGACAATGTGCGGCCATCCTCCAACTGTTTGCCAGCGAAGATGAGTCGCTGTTGGTCAGGAGGAATACCTGAAAGGGTAAGCAGCGAACATAAGTATGTCTGGCAGAAACCATCCACACGTACCCCAAATGAAGTAGTTGCCCATCTACAAAGATCTAAGGTGGATTTTATGTCCTACTAAGGTAGAAGGATTTAGAGAGGGAAAGCCTGGGCTCTCCAACCCTGTTCCTCTCCTCCTGAACGTTTTTCCCTCCCAACCCCAGTTGTAACTAAATTGATTAAGTTTTATCAACCAGTTAATTATTAGAGAAGGGTGCGCTAGATTAGGGTTGGAGTGAAAACCTACGGGACAGTAGCTCTCTAGGAACAGGGTTGAGAGCCCTGGGGTAAACTGATCCTAGATCTGGGCCAAGCAACGTTTGCTGAGATTGATTTACCTTCTTTGTCTTGAATCTTGGCCTTCACATTCTCGATAGTATCACTGGGTTCCACCTCAAGGGTGATGGTTTTACCCGTCAAGGTTTTCACAAAGATCTGCATATTTGATGGCTGTAGTAGAAACAAGGCGGGGGTTGCATTTATTCATTGACAGTAGTTGCTTGTTTCGTAAAACATAGCTAGGCAAGTTTCCTAGAAAAATATTAATCCTAGTCCTGGACGAAAAAAAATGCATGCTCTAATGAGAATATCTACTTAGCTTTATCATGTGTCTGTTTGGAAAATCAGCTGGCTACTAGTTTCATACATCTACTAGTTAACGTTAGCTAGCTAATAAAAAAAACTGGCAATGATTGTCAGCTTGGCCCGGGCTGTTTAGTTAACTACTTGTCTGAATAACGTTACAGTAATGTATTTCAACAGTCACTCAACTGATAACTATTCCTAGATAACATGACTGTCATGCTTTAAATATTCGTACTATGGCGGTTGGTTTAGCTCTTTTGGAAATGGCACACTGGGCCACGGGTGTTAGCAAGCTAGCCACCAGCTAATGTTAGCCCACTAGCCAACCACCTGTTCTCACACATAGTGGAGCTATCAGCCAGTCAGCTTCAGATATCCAGACACATAATTGCTGATAGCCGATCCTCGAAATATATTCATAACGGGGGATATATTGACGCTTTAGCTAGCTGGTTAAACAACTCACCGTCAAACACCACTGCTGGCTTCAGGAGAACAGAACATCAGGAACTTGAAAGCTTTCTTCCTTCTAACGCATCATGCACCGTTACCGCCATCTACTGGTCTGGAGGATTCTTGGCGCGTTGACCACCAGACATGATAGGATTGCAAATCAGGATGGCAGATCAGGGTTGCAAATCATGCCACGCTGGAAGATAATTGCCGTAATCAGTGTACAAATGCCTCCCGGGCTTTGTCTTTTTCTATATCTGTTGTCTTTGGAAAGCAATCCAGCAAGCAGATGGCATAGGTGTTGCAATGTCTCCCCTTTGCAGTTTCTATCAAATTGATCCTCACCAACAACAGAGCCAGAGTTCACTCATCTCAGTCACCTGGCGGGGCAGGTGGACGCATGGCCGTGAGCCGAGGAAGCCGATGCAGCTCAGGTAGTGCCGCAAGTTTCGCTTCTTCAGTCAAGTTGTGGTTCTTCAGTCGTACATACCACCAGTTCATCCAAATATACTCACGTTAGGTAGGCTAGACAAAGGCACGCAGTTTGAAGACGTTCTCCCTCTAAACCAGAGATTGGCTACCTTGATGGGGGTGGAGGCCACAAAAAAATCGTTACTGCTGATGCATGATGCGCAACCACATTTAAAAATTGCACCTTGCGTATTCTATTATACTATTCTAACTCTCGACAGTAAGTTGAGACCCAGACTGAGTTCACCAAAAACAGTTGTCCTGTAGCTCAGGACCTGAAGCAAGGATATGCACATTCTTGATACCATTTGAAAGGAAACACTTTGAAGTTTGTGGAAATGTTAAATTAATGTAGGAGAATGAGTTTTTTTTTGTACCATCATCTTTGAAATGTGAGGGGAAGGCCATAATGTATTATTCCAGCCCAGATGCAAATTAGATGTTGGCCACTAGATGGCAGCAGTGTATGTGCAACGTTTTAGACTTATCCAATGAACCATTGCTTTTCTGTTCAAAAGTTTGTATCAAGACTGCCCAAATGTGCCTAGTGAATGAATACCATGCTATTGTTTGAGGAGAGTGCACAGTTATGAACTTGAAAATAAATATATTAATAAACCATTATTAATACATTTTCAAGTTCATAACTGTGCACTCTCCTCAAACAATAGCATGGTATTATTTCACTGTAATAGCTACTGTAAATTGGACAGTGCAGTTAGATTAACAAGAATTTAAGCTTTCTGCCAATATCAGATATGTCTATGTCCTGGGAAATGTTCTTGTTACTTACAACCTCATGCTAATCACATAAGCCTATGTTAGCTCAACCGTCCCGCGGGGGACCCACAGATCCTGTAGAGGTTGAAACAGGTAGGCCTAGTCTGTGGGACCATACCAACAACACACACTTATCCCTAGTTCTGTGTCATGCAACAATTGATACATTGCATTTCACATGATTAAATGTTTCAACCAAATGACGAAAGTCACTGAAGGTAGGCCTATACATTCCAAAATTATGAAGGTTTATTTACCATTTAAAGGACGCTATTAGGCCAATCATTTGCTATGACACAATGACCTGCACCCCTCCCCCAAAGGTAAATTCAATGCAAAAGATCATTAAATATTGAAAACAAAGCGTTAGCATAGCAGGACTACAGTGAATTAAATCATGTATTGTTCCAAAATCATATTTTTTACCAATGTCTTGGTAAAAAAAAGTCATACATTGGTCAAACGAAAAGAACACCAATCACACTCGGTGATACAACATTTTAGGACCTGTAATCTAGGCTAGCTAGGCTAGCACACTATACTATAATTTTTTAAGTGTATTTTGTTGAACCATGCAAAACTAGTAACATCAGTTTTTCTGCAGTTGCATTACAGATGTTGTATAGCCCTATCATTTACAGTGTAGCTTACTCTAACCTCGGTTAACCCAGAACTAAAGTCTTGTGTAATTGGTCAGATTCTGGGTCCATACGTGTTAAGAGAAGAGATGTATCACTTACAAATTCATAACATATTGTACGAATTGGATGACGTAGTACACAATTGTGCACAATTTTAGGGGACCCGTTTTGGCTCTCGAGCACTACTTTCTAAATTACTAGCTGAAATTATACAAAAGCTCTGGAGCATCACGATAAGCCCACTATTATAAATCTTGACCCTGAAATACAATTATATAGTTGAAAAACTACATTTTGAATTACAAAACATTACATTTACAAAAAACGCACTCAAAACAATTCCTACAGAGATATCAAACCTATTTGTGACAAACATTCAGTATACTGAAGCATGAATCTCTTAATTCAACAAATAATCTGTAGCCAAAATGTTAAAGCAATCTCTTTCATACACTTTCATACAGAGTTTTCCAGTCTTGAAAAGACTGAAATAGGCAGACCAATTGCTATCAAGTAGACTATGCGGAGAGGAATAAGTGGCCAGATGGAGGAAAAAGTACTCCATTCAAACTGGTCTATAATGTAACTTAATTGTTGACAGAAAACAATCACTCTGTCTAGGTTCATAATTCTATCTTGCTTTGAGCATCTTGCTCACAATAGCAGCTCTGTGATTGGTCAGGTTGTTTAAGACAAAGCTTTTGCTCAGCATTTTCAGTTTGGAGTTCAGGGCATCTTTACTTCTCTCCCAGCAACACTCCCCCTCTTTGTCTTTCTCCTCCCCCTCTCTCTTGTCGTCCTCCTCCTCTTCCAGCTCACTCTCTTCATCACTGCGTTCATCTTTATCCAGCTAAAGACACAAAAAGATACACATCATGAACACTCATGAAACATGTGATAGGCTACTTGTTTCCTGGACATTTTTGTGACTTCATATACTCACCTTGCCCAAGAATAGAAACTTGTTGGCCATCCGTAGGATTAACACGGCCCAGAAGACATGAAGTGCTTGTAGCACCATCAGAAGAATGTTAAAAAAGTAGTAGCCAGCGAAGGGTTCAAAGACTTCCATGGACAACACAAGGGTTGTGTGGATTATTCTAGAAATCAGGGCAGGGAGGGGAAGAGGAAGCAAGTAATGCAATGGTTAGAGTCAATATATCCCAGTTGTAAACCATTATATTCTAAGACGTTTTGTTCATTAAATTGTTGCTGCAACAAACATTGTTGTGGATTAGATGGCCAATAAAGTCGATTTGATACAATTAAGTAACCAATGAAAAGTAGTGTAGCATTCACTATCAATACGAATAAATTCACAATTGCACATAATGTGAATTGTATTATAATGTCGTGAAAAAAACATTTAGAACTAAGAGACACCACTGAGATGGTCTTACTTGCTGGGAAACACCACCAGGCGAGTCACCAGGAAGACAGCAGCAAAAATGACAAACAACGTGTCGCACGTCTTCCTCCAGCCCGTGCCATAGTTGAACATCTTGGCAGACTGTAAAAACAGTAAGATATTCTAAGATGGATCATTAATGCAAACAAATGCTAACATTGAAATATGTTTCTATTGGAATAAATTAGGTGATGAGGCATAGAGGTGTGCATAAAATTCATTACACTTAGCTTTTGGTCTCTTGAATTCTCTCTCTATTGGTATTGAATGATAATTGACAGACTGGTTCACATTCCTGGCACTACAGGTAAACCAAGGTCACACTAATGTCTGACTATAAGAAGCCTCGTTTTTACCTGGTGCTAACAATGGTCCTTTGTCCTGATCTTGTCTACATTCCTTAATTGTGCCCACATTTCCAGAAATGTGTCTACACATGGTATTAAAACGTGTCTGTTTTCCATCCACTGTGTCTGGATTGTGACCAGATTTCCTGGTCCCTTCCTTTATGCAAATTATTTCACAGCTATTCTTTCAAAATAATATCTATTTATTGTAAGACACGTATTGATGGAACCAGTCAATGGTGCCACCTGTCAATAATTTTAGAGGGCGGAATAATTATGATTTAAATGGTTTCTCTGTCCATATCTGTCTACACTTGTAAGATATCCAGACACAATGGACTATCTCCGGGGGTGGTCAGGAAGATCTGATCACAATCAGATCACAATGTGTCTTTTGATGGTCTACACCTGTCTAAATATGTGGGCACAGTCAGAATGTGGACACGATCAGGACAAATGACACAAAATTAGAACCAGGTATAAACAGGGCTAGTGAGTCATAAGACATGCCATGCTAATTTGACCATTATGTTCCTCATTGACCCTCAATGACAAAAATAGTAAGACCAGTGCGGAAAAAAGATACACATCAGACAAGCTCTAACCTGTTTAGGTGCAGTACATTTCACCAGTCCCAAGTGAAATACATGATTTTGAATATCTTAGGATATACAGACTGATGTTTATGGGGAGATTGGCTGGGCTGTGATCCAGCTGTTACCTCTAGGAGGAAGTCAGAGGAGTCGTGAAGCAGCATCACCAGAGTCCCTATCCGTACATAGTTGGAACAGTAGGAGAAACCAAGCAGGAAGATTGTGGCAATGTGGTGAATCACCTGCTCCTTGAAGTCCTAGAAAGGAGAGAGCTAAGTAGAGTAATGTAATAGCTAATGTCAAAAGTATGACTTTATGTACTGTACATCCAAAAAAATGAAGAAACCTTTCTGGGGAATACCAAATGCTTTGCTTTAGAATACTATACCGTATTTGTTCAACATGATCTCAATGACTAGTCAGACCAGGGATGAAATCATTGAAAGACCATGTTGACCCTTTATTTCTCCGAGGAGGAAATGTGAGCTTTGAAGTAGATTATCCATTCACCTGACAGGTCTTTGAGTCTATTATTAACCGTAATACAAGTAACATGTACAGTATCTTGAAATAGCAGCGCAGCCAGTAGAGCTGATCATTGTATGAAATATGAGGGAGCGCAAATAATGTCGCACCCTGACCCTTGCCCTTCTCTATTCGCAAGTGTGATAAATAGGGACTGTTTATTACCATGGGTCCTGGCAGGAAGTGAGGAGCAGGCAGATGAAGGGACTTACTTTCCTCTTGACGTCCACAGAGACACAGAGAAGCAGGGAGAGGTAGAAGCCCAGCTCCAGCTGGTAGTACCAGAAGTGGGCCCTCTCAATTGGCTGCAGAGGATTTACATATCCGACATTACTCATCTCATATGTATATACTGTATTCTATACCATCTGCTGCATCTTGCCTATGCCGCACGGCCATCGCTCATCCTTGTATTTATATGTACATATTCGTATTCATCCCTTTACATTTGTATAAGGTAGTTGTGAATTTGTTAGATGACTTGTTAGATACTACTGCATTGACGGAGCTAGAAGCACAAGCATGTTGCCACACTTGCATTAACATCTGCTAACCATGTGTATGTGACCAGCAAAATGTTATTTGATTTGTCGGATAGGGAAACGCAGTGTTAGCCTACAGCATGACTATGATTGGGTGTAACATATGCACTTCCACTGGCTATGTACCGGTTCTGAATATCAAGGAAAATATCAATTTTCATCTGCAAAAAACAAGATTTTAGAACCATAATAGAAAAGGTCTATACAGTAGTTGAATAAGCACCCTTGGGATTATACAGTTAGTGTGCAGAATGTTATTTTTGCTGATGACAATGAGCCATTGTTTTGAGCTAAGTGTTTTGAGCAGAATGCCTTTGTCCACCACCAAATGAATGGGGAAATGAATGAGTGGGAATTCCAAACCATAATGAACAATACTGTATATCCTCATACTTAGGTAGGGCCAGTGATGTCTTGTTCCATCACGACTGCACCAAATACCAACACCTGGTTTTTGATTGCAAGAGATACAGTATGTGCAGGATCTAACAGAGAATAACTCCATTGTGTAGTAGGTCATATCATTGTTGGTATAAGGTTAAGCCTACAGTATGTAATGTACACTCAAGGGACAAAAACAGTACAGAAAAATACAGTGCCTTCAGAAAGTATTCACACCCATAAAACTGTTTCCTTATTATGTTGTGTTACAGCCTGAATTTAAAATGGAAATAATTTAGATTTTGTGTCAATACCCCAATACCCCAAAGTGGAATGATGGTTTTTATAATTAAGAACAAATTTAAAGCTGAAATGTCTTAAATCAATAAATATTCAACCCCTTTGTTATGGCAAGCCTAAATAAGTTCAGGAGTAAAAATGTGCTTAAAGCGATACTTCAGGATTTCTTTTTATCTACTTCCCCAGAGTCAGATGAACGTGTGGATATGATGTTTATGTCTCTGCGCGCGCAGTTTGAAAGAAGTTTCTAACTAGCGCTTGCGCAATTACTAACTAGCGTTAGCGCAATAACTGGAAGTCTATGAGTAGCTGCTAGGAGATACCCATAGACTTCCAGTCATTGCGCTAACGCTAGTTACCATTGGCTCGCAAAACTACCTCTAACTTCCTTCATACTGGACACAGAGACACAAAAATGACTTTGGGGAAGTAGATAAAGTGCCCCATTGCCAGCATCCCGAAGTGTCCCTTTAACAAGTCACATAATAAGTTGCATGTACTCACTCTGTGTGCAATACTAGTGTTTAACATGATTTTTTAATGACTACCTCATCTCTGTACCCCAAACAATTATCTGTAAGGTCCCTTGGTCAAGCACTGAATTTCAAACACAGAATCAACCACAAAGACGAGGGAGGTTTTCCAGTGCCTCGTAAAGAGGGGCACCTATTGGTAGATGGGTAAAAATCAAAAAGCAGACATTGAATTTCCCTTTGAGCATGGTGAAGTTATTAATTACACTTTGGATGGTGTATCAATACACCCAGTCACTACAAAGATACAGGCGTCCTTCCTAACTCAGTTGCCGGAGAGGAAGGAAACCGCTCAGGGATTTCACCATGAGGCCCGGTGACTTTAAAACAGTTAGAGTTTAATGGCTGTGATAGGAGAGAACTGAGGATGGATCAACAACATTGTAGTTACTCCACAATACTAACCTAAATGACAGAGTGAAAAGAAGGAAGCCTGTACAGAATACACATTTCCAAAACATGCAATAAGGCACTAAAGTAAAACTGCAAAAAAATTATGTTTGGGGAAAATACAACCCAACACATCACTGAGTACCACTCTTCATATTTTCAAGCATGGTGGTGGCTGCATCATGTTATGGGTATGCTTATCATCCTAGAGGAAAACCTGTTTCAGTCTGCTTTCCAACAGATACTGGGAGACAAATTCACCTTTCAGCAGGACAATAACCTAAAACACAAGGCCAAATATACACTGGAGTTGCTTACCAAGACGACATTGAATGTTCCTGAGTGGCCTATAGTAGTTCGTTTTCACTTAAATCGACTTAAATCTATGGCAAGACTTGAAAATAGCTGTCTAGCATTGATCAACAACCAACTTAACAGAGCTTGAAGAATTAAAAAAAGAATGGGCAAATGTTGCACAATCCACGTGTGGAGACTCACCCTGAAAGACTCACAGCTATAATCGCTGCCAAAGGTGATTCTAACATGTATTGACTCAGAGGGTTTGAATACTTATCTATATTTGTGAATTTTTCTTACACTTTGACAGAGTATTTTGTGTAGATCAGTAACAAAAAAATGACAATTACATTTGTAACACAATAAAATGTGGAAAAACTCAAGGGGTGTGAATACTTTCTGAAGGCATATACATATTTGTGCTCTTTAAGTTAAAAGATATAAGGTTATAAAGGTAGAGGGTATAGACATGGATTGAAGGGTAAACAAAACATGTGAGCTTACTTGTTGTGGATATCCTGTCCAGCATTCTCTCTGGTCCCAAAACCAGGATTTCTAAAGGGAAAGGAGGTCGGAATAAACACGTTTCTCATGCAGATGAAGCCCATGTGACCTGAACAGACCGGGGTTCAAAAACTATTTAGGGTATTTCAATTACTTTCAAAGACAGGTGGAAGTAAGTAGTTTGATATTTTGTATTTGAAAACACAAGTAGTTATATATTTGTTTTATTAAACTCTGCATTGTTGGAAACTGATCCTTAAGTAAGCATTTCACTGTTAGCCTAAACCTGTTGTTTGTGACAAATAACATTTGATTTGATATTAGAATGTATTTGGAAATAGACTTGGAAAGTAATGGCAGTTATTTGAAAATATTCAAATACACTAATATTTAAATACTCCCATGCCTTTGAACCAGGTCTGTTTGGTATTGAAATAATATATTTGGAAATATGTATTTTAAAATTATTTCAGATAGTCTGCTGTTAATTTGAAAGTAATTGAAAATACTTTCAAATACTTCCAACAGAAGTAGTTGATTCGGGCCACATTATTTGAAAATACTCAAATACAAAAAAATAAGTATATAAATTACACATCATCAAATACACATGTATTTGAACGCAGGTCTGAAGGGTTGTGGTTCATACTAATACCCACATTGATCAAAGTTGCGAGTCCAGCTAGGAACGCTATGAGGTAGAAGAAAAACCTCCAACTGCAAAATGACACAGGTTTTAGTTACAATTTAAAGGGCAATTCCGCCACTTTTCAACCTCATATTCATCATATCCAGCACCAAACCAGTGTCTACATACAGTACCACTCAAAAGTTTGGACACACCTACTCATACAAGGGTTTTTCTTTATTTTGACTATTTTCTACATTGTAGAATAATAGAAGACATCAAAACTATGAAATAACACTTATGGATTCATGTAGTAACCAAAAAAGTGTTAAACAAATCAAAATATATTTTAGATTCTTCAAAGTAGCCACTCTTTGCCTTGATGACAGCTTTGCACACTCTTGCCATTCTCTCAACCAGCTTCATGAGGAATGCTTTTCCAACAGTCTTGAAGGAGTGCCCACATATGCTGAGCACTTGTTGGCTGCTTTTCATCCTAAACCATCTCAATTGGGTTGAGGTTAGGTGATTGTGGAGGCCAGGTCATCTGATTCAGCACTCAATCACTCTCCTTGGTCAAATAGCCCTTACACAGCCTGGAGATGTGTTTTGGGTTATTGTCCTGTTGAAAAACAAATGATAGTCCCACTAAGCGCAAACTAGATGGGATGGCGTATCGCTGCAGAATTCTGTGGTAGCCATGCTGGTTAAGTGTGCCTTGAATTCTAAATAATTCACAGACCATGTCACCAGCAAAGCACCCATACACCATCCTCCATGCTTCACGTTGGGAACCACACATGCAGAGATAATCCGTTCACCTACTCTGCATCTCACAAAGACACGGCGGTTGGTACCAAAAATCTCAAATTTGGATTCATCAGACCAAAGGACAGTTTTCCACCGGTCTAATGTCCCTTGCTCATGTTTCTTGGCCCAAGCACGTCTCTTCTTCATATTGGTGTCCTTTAGTAGTGGTTTCCTTGCAGTAATTCGACCACAAAGGCCTGCACTTGAAGAAACTTTCAAAGTTCTAGAAATTTTCCGGATTGACTGACCTTTATGTCTTAAAGTAACTGTCATTTCTCTTTGCTTATTTGAGCTGTTCTTGCCATAATATGGACTTTGTCTTTACCAAATAGGGCTATCTTCTGTATACCACCCCTACCTTGTTACAACACAACTGATTGGCTTAAACGCATTACGAAGGAAAGAAATTCCACAAATAAACTTTTAATAAAGCATACCTGTTAATTGAAATGCATTCCAGGTGACTACCTCATGAAGCTGGTTGAGAGAATGCCAAGAGTGTGCAAATCTGTCATCATGGCAAAGGGTGGCTACTTTGAAGAATCTCGAAAATAAAATATATTTTGATTTGTTTAAAGCTTTTTGACTGGTACTATATGTGAAAACTGCGCGTTTCTGTGGTTAGAAAGATAAGAAGAAAGTTCCTCACAGGGTAGGATTAAAAGTAATTAAACAGTGATTTAAATAAATATATATATATATATATATATATAAAGTCATTGGGTAGAACTTTTTAACTTTATATATTTGTATCTACAAAACGTAGAAATGTGCCGTTTTCACATATGTAGACACGTATTGCGCTGGAGATAATGAAAATGATGTTGAAAAGTGGTGGAATTGCCCTTTAAAGTCTTACAACTAGAGCTGCATTGGCAACATGAAAATGGAAGGACATCAAATATCATTGAATTTTACAGTCCTTTTCCGGATAACCAGGTCTTCGTTGTAAATAAACAAGAATTTGTTCTCAACTGACAGGTTAAATGAAGGTTAAATTAAATTGTTTAAAAAAATTGGTCATACAAGTGAATGAAGCTAAATGAAAGGGCAAAAACCCTTTGCTTAGTAAAGAAAGGACTTACCAAGCCTCGCAGAACCTCTTGGTGTAGCTGGGCCTGTCTTGGTTTCTGCGGTGACGGAACCAGGTCTCAATTTGTCTCTGGGTTTTGTCACATTGTGCCATTAGACTGATGATATCACTCTAAATATGAAGGTATATAGACAGAACTTTACTACAGCTGTAAATATACTACAGCTCTCGCTAAAAGTCACTATTTATTCATCCAATATGTCCAAACCTATTTGTAATCTGTTACTATTCCAATGTAGTTACACAGTAACTTTATTCTGTAGTTATGCACCTGTATCAACATTTTCCAGGAACTCGTAGACCAGGATGCTTGTGCATTGTCTATTTCACTATCATAGCAGGCATGTCCCTGTCACCATTCCATTCCCACAGTGCAAACACTTCCAGCAGCTATGTTGACGTAAGAGATCAAGACTGGCATATACCATTATCGTAGTTTGTTGTCTCTGACACTAACCTGAGATGGTTGTCGGTTTTGTTGGGTGTAGAATGACTCAAGCTTTGTGGAGCGAGCGACAGCCATGCGTAATCTGTTCCTCAACCCCACACATCTGCCCAAAGGGGGAGCCACAACCCTAGGGGTGAGGACAACATAAGCACAAATGTTGATCTTCACAGCAAGAGGTGTAGTATTACTAATGACAATAGGTGTGTTTTCTATAGTTCTTTGAGAATCTATGCATGATGTTTGTGTCTGTACTATACAGAATATCTGTGCTTGTCTTTTTATTATTATTATTTATTATTATTATGTCCATCCTGTACGTACGACTAATAACTCGTTAACTTGAAACTTGTCTCTGTGTTGCTGTAATAACCTCTTTAAGCCATTTATTAGGCCAAAGAAAGCTTATGGGGATCAGTCTGGTTACCGTAGGTAACGGCTGCTGTAGCAACAGAGCCCACCCTCTCTCCTCTCTACCTGCTGCTGCTCTCTCTTTCAGCAAAGTGCTGACACCTGCTCCCTCTACTATTCCCAACTGGCCTGCGCTACCGCCAACAACACCGGCCAAAGCACCTGCAGGCATACAGGGCAACCAACAATACAGCATCTTCCAATGCGGATTTCATTTCACTGCTACTGTTTGTTGTCGGGTGATGTTGCATGACAAGACTTCATCGAGAATTCAATCAAACCCGTGCTGCGGAACAGTCACACTGTGGAAAAATCATGCTATTCTTCAACTATAAAAATGCTTGATGCCGTTACTCAAACATTTTCACCCTTTCACTTGATTTCAGTGAAAGGGTGCAGTTTCACATTTCTGTAAAATCAGATTGTTCCCATTGTGTGAGTTGAATCTTCCCATTTTTACATGTCACTGATTCATATTTCAGACACACATTCTTGTTGAAGATGTGGTCCATACAGTAGTTCCAAAAAAGTTACCTGTCAAATACTAGACGGAGGACAATGAACCCTAGAGCCAGAGGCACGGCGAACAGCAGGTCACGGGGTCGCGGATACTCCTCCATCTGCTCCATGTCTCTCCAGGTGATCCCAGGAGGCAGCCAGTACTCATGCCTCCACAGATCTGGCAAGAGGTCCATGCTGGATGAAGGCGTGAAGAGGGATAAGTGGCTTAATGACATATCATTGATTTGAGTTGAATTTGTGAATCGTGGATGTCAGTCTGACAGTGTGACTATGCTATGAATGTTCCTCAAATCAGATAACATTTTTGTGTCATCTTTACGATAATGTTGACGTAGCAGGTAATATGTGTAGTGCCAGCAATACATTTCGGTCATTCCACGAAATGAGTCCCTTTTGATATTATAAGTAGAAATTGTACACCAGTAATGAATTGTAAAAGCCTGTATATTAAATGAAGTGCCCTTTAATATAGACCACATGGAAAACTCATTAGTGATTCAAATATTATTTATTTCATGTGATTAGGGATTCAATTATTAATTATTTAATGTGATTAGTGATTCAATTGTCCCTCCCTGTTATACACATCAAGCTTCCATTCCCCCTGTCACAAAGGGATTCATGGCTGATCTAAGACGAAGTCATCAACCATGTTACTTTAATTGGCACCTGATAAGTATTTACCTAATAGGAAAACGTGTATTTTACTAAGCTGAACATGTGCTCTTCATCACTGAATTTTAATTAGGTGAAATCCAAAGTTTTTTACTAAGTTACACTTCCCAAAATTGACTAATTTCGTGGAGCGTACCAGGTAATAGGTGTCTGTTTTGCAGGAGTCTTTGATTTAAAGGGGCAGCGCAGTTAAGTTGTTATTTTCCCCAAAATATTATCAGAGTGGATGTGGTGCTGGATTTTCAGGAACCAGGAAGTTTTGGACTAAAGACACAGAGATTTCTGCACATGTGCACGATCCTCTGCATGCTTCCCCCTCCGCTGCGCACTTCCCCCTCCGAGTCCTTTCAGCTGCTGCTCAGTGCTCGTTCACTCCGTGACTCCGCTGCCGCTTGTTCGAACAAATGTAGTTCTTCGTCTGTTGTAACAGTAATCAAAGCAAACATAAGCGCGACACAACAGTCTAGGAATTTCATGTTATTGTTTTTCAGGAGGGGAATTAGCCTGCATGCAGTTATTTAGGCAAGCTATACACTGAGTATACCAAACATTAGGAACACCTTCATAATATTGAGTTGCACCCCCACTTTTGCCCTCAGCCTCAATTCGTCATGGACTCTACAAGGTGTCGAAAGCGTTCCACAGGGATGCTGGCCCATGTTGACTCCAATGCTTGCCACAGTTGTGTCAAGTTGGCTGGATGTCCTTTGGGTGGAGGACCATTCTTGATACACAGAGGAAACTGTTGAGCATGAAAAACCCAGTAGCGTTGCAGTTTTTGACACAAACCGGTATGCCTGGCACCTACTGCCATACCCTGTTGAAAGGCACTTAAATCTTTTGTCTTGCCCTTTCACCTTCTGAATGGCACACACAAATCCTTATTTAACCTGACTCCTCCCCTTCATCTACACTGACTGAAGTGGATTTAACAAGTGACATCAATAAGGGATTGCAGCTTTTACCTAGATTCACCTGGTCAGTTGATGTCATGGAAAGAGCAGGTGTTCTTAATGTTTTGTATACTCCATGTATGTACACAGCATATCAACAAGCAAGACAGGCAGTCAATAGCGATTTAATGTGCAAACATTGGCTATTGGGAAGCAGAGTTTCTTTTTCAGCCAGAGGAGGTTGGTGGCACCTTAATTTTATTTATTTTACTAGGCAAGTCAGTTAAGAACAAATTCTTATTTTCAATGACTGCCTAGGAACAGTGGGTTCAGGGGGCAGAACAACAGATTTGTATCTTGTCAGCTCGGGGGGATTTGAACTTGCAACCTTTCGGTTACTAGTCCAATGCTCTAACCACTAGGCTACCCTGCCGCCCCAATGGGGGGAGGACGGGCTCGTGGTTAATGGGGGAGGATGGGCTCGTGGTAATGGCTGGAGCCGAATCAGTGGAATGGTATCAAATACATCAAACACATGGTTTGATGCCATTCCATTTGCTCCGTTCCAGCCATTATTATGAGCCGTCCTCACCTCAGCAGCCTCCACTGATGGCAGCTTTGCTATAAAGATTACATCACACAAAACGTTGGTAGTTCTGTCCTGATGCAATGTGTAGACTGTGTCTTGCTTGTGCAACGGCATTACAGTACCAGTCAAAAATGTGGACAGACCTACTCATTCAAGGGGTTTTCTTTATTTTTACTATTTTCTACATTGTAGAATAATAGTGAAGACATCAAAATTATGAAATAACACATATGGAATCATATAGTAACCAACAAGTGTTAAACAAATCAAAATATATTTTAGATTCTTCAAAGTAGCCACCCTTTGCCTTGATGACAGCTTTGCACACTTGGCATTCTCTCAACAAGCTTCACCTGGAATGCTTTTCCAACAGTCTTGAAGGAGTGCCCACATATGCTGAGCACTTGTTGGCTGCTTTTCATCCTAAACCATCTCAATTGGGTTGAGGTTAGGTGATTGTGGAGGCCAGGTCATCTGATTCAGCACTCAATCACTCTCCTTGGTCAAATAGCCCTTACACAGCCTGTAGGTGTGTTTTGAGTCATTGTCCTGTTGAAAAACAAATGATAGTCCCACTAAGCACAAATCAGATGGGATGTCGTATCGCTGCAGAATTCTGTGGTAGCCATGCTGGTTAAGTGTGCCTTGAATTCTAAGAAAATCACAGACCGTGTCACCAGCAAAGCACCCCCACACCATCACACCTCCTCCTCCCTTCTTCACGGTGGGAACCACACATGCAGAGATCATCTGTTCCCCTACTCTGCGTCTCACAAAGACACAGCGGTTGGAACCAAAAATCTCACATTTGGACCAAAGGCCAGTTTTCCACCGGTCGAATGTCCATTGCTCGTGTTTCTTGCCCCAAGCAAGTCTCTTCTTCTTATTGATGTTCTTTAGTAGTGGTTTCTTTGCAGCAATTCGACCATGAAGGCCTGATTCATGCAGTCTCCTCTGAACAGTTGATGTTGAGATGTGTCTGTTACTTGAACTCTGTGAAGCATTTATGGTTGAGAAAATGTGTGTGCAAAGCTGTCATCAAGGCAAAGGGTGGCTACTTTGAAGAATCTCAAATATAAAATATTTTGATTCCATATGTGTTATTTCATAGTGTTGATGTCGTCACTATTATTCTACAATGTAGAAAATATAAAAATAAAGAAAACCCCTTGAATGAGTAGGTATGTCCAAATTTTTGACTAGTACTGTATATTTTGGAGTAATGTTCATTCAAATCGCCACCAAGTTTTTATTTCAGCTGTTCAGAAATACGAGGCAGAAACATAGGCTACATCAATGTCCATCAAATTGGTTGACGGTTCAGAAGAGGGTGAGTAAAGCATAGAGTAAAACTTGAATGTGAATGTCGGATCCTTACCCACTGGGCACACAATGGTTAAATGAATGTTGTTTCCACGTCATTTCAATGAAATTATGTTGAACCAACAAGGAATAGATCGATGTTGAATTGACAGCGGGGGGGAAAACGTTGTATTCGTAGCCTCTGCCTTTTAAAAAGTATATTTCTACACTATGAGGTCGAAATGACACTCTGAAATTCTGAAAATCATGATAATGTCTTTTTTGTGTACGAGCTGTTAGAAAAAAATCCTGTGATTTCAGCCTGTTCAGGTGGGATGGAACGTTTGGCCCACATCATGACGTCACAATGTGAACTGATTATAATAGACCAGAGCCATGTACTGTACAGAGAGTTGGGCCGATGCAGTTTCTGTCTGAACTTTCAGAGATCACCACTTTCTCCTCCATAGCCATTGCTAAGTGTGTGCTCTTTATTTCGTATAGTTTTCCAAACATATGAAGATGTCCAGTGAAAGCAGATATGCAATTTGTTGGCACCATAACACAGTACAGACTTGGATACACATTGTCCCGAATGCTAATCAATAAAAGAATGTCTGTTAAATTCACTGCTCTGTTTTGCTTGTTTACAGTGGTTCAATTCATAGGGAATTGTCAGAGGCGCTCTCATATTGTTACATCACCAACATTTTTTGAATAAAGGTGCTAACATGGCAGCTGTTTTAAACCTGGCTGAACTATATATATATATATATATATATATATATATACACAGTTGAAGTCGGAAGTCAGTTAGGATCACCACTTTATCTTAAGAATGTGAAATGTCAGAATAATAGTAGAGAGAATGATTTATTTCAGCTTTTATTTGTTTCATCACATTCCCAGTGGGTCAGAAGTTTACATACACTCAATTAGTATTTGGTAGCATTGCCTTTAAATTGTTCAACTTGGGTCAAATGTTTCGGGTAGCCTTCCACAAGCTTCCCACAATAAGTTGGGTGAATTCTGGCCCCTTCCTCCTGACAGAGCAGGTGTAACTGAGTCAGGTTTGTAGGCCTCCTTGCTCACACACGCTTTTTCAGTGATGGCCACTCCAATACCTTGACTTTGTTGTCCTTAAGCCATTTTGCCACAACTTTGGAAGTATGCTTGGGGTCATTGTTCATTTGGAAGACTCATTTGTGGCCAAGCTTTAACTTCCTGACTGATGTCTTGAGATGTTGCTTCAATATATCCACATAATTTTTCTTACTCATGATGCGATCTATTTTGTGAAGTGCACCAGTCCCTCCTGCAGCAAAGCACAGCCACAACATGATGCTGCCACCCCCGTGCTTCACAGTTGGGATGGTGTTCTTTGACTTGCAAGCCTCCCCCTTTTTCCTTCCCACATAACGATGGTCATTATGGCCAAACAGTTCTATTTTTGTTTCATCAGACCAGAGGACATTTCTCCAAAAAGTACGATCTTTGTCCCCATGTGCAGTTGCAAACCATAGTCTGGCTTTTTTTATAGCGGATTTGGAGCAGTGGCTTCTTCCTTGCTGAGCGGCCTTTCAGGTTATGTCGATATAGGACTCGTTTTACTGTGGATATAGATACTTTTGTACCTGCTTCCTCCAGCATCTTCCTTTGCTGTTGTTCTGGGATTGATTTGTACTTTTCGCACCAAAGTACGTTCATCTCTAGGAGACAGAACGCGTCTCCTTCCTGAGCGGTATGACAGCTGAGTGGTCCCATGGTGTTTATACTTGCATACTATTGTTTGTACAGATGAACGTGGTACCTTCAGGCGTTTGGAAATTGCTCCCAAGGATGAACCAGACTTGTGGAGGTCTACAATTATTTTTCTGAGGTCTTGGCTGATTTCTTTTGATTTTCCTATGATGTCAAGCAAAGAGGCACTGAGTTTGAAGGTAGGCCTTGAAATACATCCACAGGTACACCTCCAATTGACTCAAATGATGTCAATTAGCCTATCTGAAGCTTCTACAGCCATGACATATTTTTCTGGAATTTTCCAAGCTGTTTAAAGGCACAGTCAACTTAGTGTATGTAAACTTCTGACCCACTGGAATTGTGATTAAGTGAAATAATCTGTCTGTAAACAATTGTTGGAAAAATTACTTGTGTCATGCACAAAGTAGATGTCCCAACGGACTTGCCAAAACTATAGTTTGTTAACAAGACATTTGTGGAGTGGTTGAAAAGTGAGTTTTAATGACTCCAACCTAAGTGTATGTAAACTTCCGACTTCAACTGTATGACTCTGTAATAAACCAATTAAATAAATATATAAATATCTTCACATTTGTTTCCTAATGCCTACATGATCAGACTGAGCATTTCAAGGGCCTAAGGAGGCCCAGGGAAATAAATGATAAAAAAAATACATATTTTGGAGTTATTTTCATTAAATAAGCACACACATTGATTTATTTGACATAAAGTGATGATTTAAAAATAAAACTACAACGTCTGCATGGGGCCTTTAATAATTAAAAAACCATCAGAATTGCTGAAAGGTTAGGTTACAGTGTGAGGATGTTAATCATGTGATCATGAGAAACAATCATCTTTGTGGGGGAAAAGTGTATTAATTAATTCAATTAATTAACGAGATCAATGCATTTTGTTATTTTAATGGAAAGTCAAATAGGCAACACTATTTCACCTGGTTGACCTATATCAAAATATATATTAATTATCTATCTTAACTTGTTGACTGTTGATTCTATATATAGAACATAATATTTCTAATGAGAACTAATAGTTTAGGTAAAAACGGTTGCAACAAGAACAGTTATAACGACCTACCTGTCAGAGCTTGGCTGGAGTAAATGAGGGTGCGTTGACAAATAAAAAGACGAATCACCAATTAATCAATCCAACAGCGAGGTTTCCCTCTCTTTTCTTTGTAAAACTCCGTCGGGGATCAATTGAAGATTCAACTGCGCTGTGCCCTCTGATTCCACTGATGCCAAAGCAGCGTTTGCGATGAAACAAAAGGGGTGTGTTCAGAGTGCGAAAGTTTGTGATGACACAATTTTTAAGCTCTACTGAAGAACGAAGACCAGAAGAAAAAACGGTAATGGTTTTATGGCTCCATTTTTTTTAAAGGTGCTCTGCTTAAATTCCTCTCCCTAACCACCAAGTAAAAAATGTACCAGTAATTGAAATGTGACTGAAATTGACCATATAGAATATTGATGGCTACAGTATAACTTGTTAGAGGATAGCACTTTGTCCATCCTTGAATCAAGGCCAAATGTAATGTCAGTGAGCTACTTGACCACGGTGTGACAGAAGTTAAATTATTTAGTGCCTGTATGGAGTTCTTTTGTATTGTTCTGAGGCATGCATGGACTTTACATCAGCAGATGGCACTAAGTGCTATACAGAAACCCAGCCTAAAAACCCAAACAGGAAGCAATGCAGATGTAGAAGCACGGTGGCTAGGAAAAACTCCCTAGAAAGGCAGGAACGTAGGAAGAAACCTAGAGAGGAACCAGGCTCTGAGAGGTGGCCAGTCTTCAACACGTGTGTAAATGAAACCTCTAAGCTAAGGAATTGGTTGTGAGGTCACAAGTTTAGTGATCTTATAAATATGTTATTTTGGAGAAGCAGGGACCATATAGCTCTCTGTCTCCAAACAACACAGGTTAAATTTGAATTTCTCCAATGATACTGAAAATCTATTCCATCTGGGAAATAACTAGTATCGTACGAACCGCACTGATCTTGCGAGCTTACGTTCCGTTTTGCTACACAGAATGTGAGCTCATGAGATCAGGACGTTTTGTACAAGGCTAGGAAGATACAGCCTTTCTGAACATTCATTTGTCAAACATGGCACTCAGTCACACCCTCTTTGCTTTGGTGATTACTTTCATCAGTTAAAACTGCAAATGCCCTCCTAGAGCGTCAAAGTTTGTCCACTCTTCACCATGGAGCTTTTATTGGCATAGTCAAGCTTGCTTACCTTTACTTTGAAGAGGTCAAAAGAAACCAAGCAAGCCATCTTGAAGTATAGGTCTATGTTTGGTCAGCCACTCCTTGTGTGTACTCAAGTGGATCAACAGTTAAAGGAACTTAAACACGAGTTGTGCACACTGCCGCCCACCCTCCACACTTACTGTCAGCCAGCCACACAGGCCGGTAAAATAGTTTTGCTGGTGTGATAAGGAGCCAGACGACTGTCACTAGACGTAATCACTATTGTTATGCAGAAACACAAAAAGCTTATTAAATTTGTGCACAAATGTGTTTTACATCCCTGTTAGTGAGCATTTCTCCCTTTCCAAGATAATCCATCCATCTGAAAAGGGTGGCATATCAAAAAGATGATTAAACAGCATGATCATTACACAGATGCACCTTGTGCTGGGGACAATAAAAGGCCACTTTAAAATGTGCGGTTTTGTCACACGAATGCACAGATGTCTCAAGTTTTGAGGGAGTGTGCAATTCTCATGCTGACTGCAGGAATGTCCACCAGAGCTGTTCTCAGAGAATTTAATGTTCATTTCTCTCCTATAAGCCGCCTCCAATATCATTTTAGAGAATCTGGCAGTACGTCCAACCAGCCTCACAACCGCAGACCACGTGTAACCACGCCAGTAAAGGACCTCCACATCCGGCTTCTTCACCTGCGGGATTGTCTGAGACCAGCCACCTGGACAGCTGATGAAACTGAAGAGTATTTCTATCTGTATTAAAGCCCAGATAGAAATCCATAAAGCCCAGATAGAAATCCATAAAGCCCAGATAGAAATCCATAAAGCCCAGATAGAAATCCAGAAATTAGGGCCTTATTTATTTCAATTGACTGATTTCCTTATATGAACTGTGACTCAGTAAAATGTTGCATGTTGCGTTTATATTTTTGTTCAGTATAGATTCAAAGATGAAAACATATGGAGGAAATGGTCTCTCAGAGTTGACGTGGGAATCAACAGCAGAGGGCGCTACATTGGTGGCAGAAAGAGTGAGTTACCCCTATACAAAAACCTACCCTGAGAGCCACTACTTTATCCTCTATTCATCACTCTGGTAAAGTTACCGCAAATATTTTCTCTTTTTATGGGGAATACATACTGGAATATTTATTTTCTAAGCATGTCAGGCATCCAAAATGTTTAGAGGTTACGGTTCAACACATGATATTTCATGCAGTGTCAACGCTTTGGTCTGTGGTAGGAATGAAGAGTCCCATTAGCTTTGTGCCTACCAGGTTACTACATTGTTAGAGCCCACTGTGGCACAATCTGCCTCGCTAATTGCTTGCCTAATGAGATGGGAGGTGTGGCTGTTATTCAGATCATCCTATTGGGCTCCCGTCAACTGGAAGCAATTCACATGCAATTTTAACATGGTGATAACTCTTTGTCTTATTACAATAGCATTATTTCTGTCACTGGTCACACACCATTCATTTCCATTGCTAAAGCTGTAATTACAAAGGGCCAATGGATATGCCTTCACAAAGGCCCATTGTCGACTGTTGTAGGTCACTCACTCACTAGGAGGTGGAATTGCAGGAGATATATTGGAATTACACTCCTGGAGGTTGCTGTGTGTACACCAACTTACCTGATAAAATAAAGGTACAGCAATTGATAATAGTACTAGAAATGTAATGAGTGACCCAGAGTTTTTCCTGGTCAGTTCACATGGTCAGTGAAACTCCTGACCCTAGTCATTACATATGTTTACATGCCCATATAATAACGTCATGAATTAATGGATTTCTGTTTGTCTGTCTGCATTACCATAAAACAACACTGGTGATGACACAAGCTACAAAGGACTGGCAATAAATGGAGCTGTAAGTACCCCAGATTACCAGATGAGGTCCATTGGTTAGCAGAAATAGAAACAGCTACCAGCTCTGAACACCAGGGTACTCTTGCTCAGTTGTGCACCGGGGCCTCCCACTCCTCTTTCTATTCTGGTTAGAGCCAGCTTGCGCTGTTCTGTGAAGGGAGTAGTACACAGTGTTGCACGAGATCTTCAGTTTCTTGGCACTTTCTCGCATGGAATAGCCTTCATTTCTCAGAACAAGAATAGACTGACGAGTTTCAGAAGAAAGTTCTTTGTTTCTGGCCATTTTGAGCCTGTAATCGAATCCACAAATGCTGATGCTCCAGATACTCAACTAGTCTAAAGAAAGGCCAGTTTTACTGCTTCTTTAATCAGAACAACAGTTGTCAACTGTGCTAACATAATTGAAAAAATGGTTTTCTAATGATCAATTAGCGTTTTAAAATGATAAACTTGGATTAGCTAATGCAATGTGCCATTGGAACACAGGAGTGATGGTTGCTGATAATGGGCCTCTGTAGATATTCCATAAAAAATCCAGCTACAATAGTCATTTACAACATTAACAATGTCTAGTGGTTAGAGCTTTGGACTTGTAACCGGAGGGTTGCAAGTTCAAATCCCCGAGCTGACAAGGTAAAAATCTGTCATTCTGCCCCTGAACAAGGCAGTTAACCCACTGTTCCCCGGGCGCCGAAGACGTGGATGTCGATTAAGGCAGCCCCCCGCACCTCTCTGATTCAGAGGGGTTGGGTTAAATGCGGAAGACACATTTCAGTTGAAGGCATTTGGTTGTACAACTGACTAATAATGGTGACTTTGACTTCAATAAATTTGATATTTTAATGGACAAAAATGTTTTGCTTTTATTTAAAAAAACAAGGACATTTCTAAGTGACCCCAAACTGTTGAACGGTAGTGTATGTCAATGAGATATTTCAGCATTTAATTTTCAATACATTTGCAAACATTTCTAAAAACATGTTTTCACTTTGTCATTGTGTGCACTGTGTCAACTTAATCCATTTGGAATTCAGGCTGTAACAACAAAATGTGGAATAAGTCTATAGTATAGATACTTTCTGAAGCCACTGTACATGCTGCTGTAAGGACATGGGTTTCTGAGCCTGTGGTAAAAACTTCTAACGAGCCTGCAGAAACAAAAGTAGCTCAGAGAAAATGTCAGACTGAAAACAAGAAAGTGACAATCCAGCAAAAGAAAAAGAGACATGTTCACGCTGTTGAGCAAGAGAACAGAGAGGGGAGTGACTCATCAGACGAGGGTGTCACACTGAATATACTGGCTGTTGCTGGGGGGCCGCACGGCTGCTATGTCTCTTCCTTGCTAGAGGGACAGTTTGGAGATTGATACAGGGGCCAGCTGTATCTCTGGTGTCAGACACAGTCAACAAAAAGATACAGAAACATCTTCCACTTCAGCCAGCACACATCGTGTTAAAGACTTACACAGGTGGAACTGTTTCTGTGAGAGGCATCACAGATGTCACAGTTCAGTTAAATGGATAAACTGAAAAGCTGCCACTCTACGTCGTGAAAGGGGACTGTCTACCACTACTGGGACGTTTGTGGTTGGAGAAAATAACACTGGACTGGCCATCAGTGCACACACTAACACGTGGAGACAAGCCTACCTACCATCTTAAAGAAACATAGAGGGGTCTTTAATGGAGAGTTGGGGTAGTATGAAAGACATTACAGTGAAGCTTAGCACTAAGTCAGACAGCAAACCAAAGTTTCTGAAAGCACGACCCGTACCTTATGCTATCAGACCAAAAGTCAAGGATGACTTGGACGCTTTAGTCAAGAACAAAGTCATGGAGTCGGTCAATGTGAGTGAATGGGCAACACCCATCGTACCAGTCCTTATGAAGGATGGTGGAATGAGGATATGTGGAGTCTCAGTGTTGTCCACTGAACAGTATCCGCTACAACACATTGACAATCTTTTCATGGGCTTAGCTGGAGGTCAAAAGTTCAGCAAAATCGACCTCTGCCAAGCTTACTTGCAGATGCACGTGAATGAAATGTCAAAGTTCTTACCTGGGGTTACTGAATTACTACGGATGCTTTATTCCGAGGTTAGCAACGAGGGCTTTGTTGTTGTTGGCACACCTACAGCATCAAGTACTGCAAATCTGAGCTGCACTGCAATTCAGATAGTGGTAACCTGGAAAGTCTAACCGTGCTCAAGCTGGAGTCAAGCCAAGTGGACATCTTCTACTTCAGACAAGTGGAAAACACACCAGTCACTTCAAAACAAGCACGGAGAAACACCAGAAATGACCCGGTATTATCTGATTGGATCGAGGCATTGAGGGGAAAGCGAATACATGTCCTTCATGTCAGCAACATTTTAAGCTAAATGTTCTGGTCTGTTTTTTGGATGCTAGTGGTTATATTCATTTGGGATATATCGCATCCCACAACTTTCCCAGACCTTGTTTGGAATATTTAATATCTCTCACAGAATAGGTCAGCTTTTGTACTATGGGGGATAGTAGATTGACATTGGCAGCCTATGACTATATACTATCCCCCACAGTACAAAAGTTGATAGGCTAGTGCTTTTGCTGTTCGTTAGGCCTACTCATCTTGTTGGCTGCCGAAAAGTAAATGTGGACAGTTCTTCCAATATGCGCCTCGGGAATTGGATAAGAACGCGCAGTTGCGTATCCGATGTGTCTGTCTTCACTTGTAGCCTGTGAGAAAGACCCAATCAGGTGATGGGCATTGGCTGATAAGAATTGAGCTATCTGAGAGAACCATGTGAGTGAGAGGTGCTTCGGAACATGCAGCCAGGAGAAGATAATTATATTGATCATATTCAGCCTAAGGGCACAATGACCTCTGGCCTCAAAAGGCATTGATTTTTTTAAGGGCATTACGGCCACACAAAGAGGATGCCGCCGGGAAATTTGAAGCATTATCAAGTGCTTGTCAAATTGTGAATGAGAGACTGATGAAGTGTGTGCAGCCTGCGCAAATAATGAAGCAGAGCTCATGCCTTTCATGTTACTTTTTTCAAATCATCATTAGTCACATCATGCAGCCTTAGAATGTATAAAAGAATCTAAACAATTCACAACCTTTTATCACAACTAATGTTGCAAAATAACTCAAAATTAAGCATATAGGAGGATATGTTTCTTTGTTAACCGCTCAACACAGACTAGCCGCATGTGCACACTCCCTCAAATCGTTTGAAGAAAATATCCTTTCGGTTTTTTATTCAGCAATGTTCAATTGTATTCTTCATACTATAAAATAATATAAAAAAAATACATGTAATTCGTTACATGTAAAAACCTTGTCTGCTAAATGAACTAGTGTAGCCCACAGCCATATGGCATACCCAGATCAGGGCCTAACATAAGTACAACTCAGAGTATGCTAATCTCAGAACACAAAGGAGACGTCAACAGGAGAGTCAAGGCAAACGTTGTGAAGGACAGAGCTTTCAATCCTGGAGAAACTGCCTAAGCTAGGAATTACCTCAAAGGACCAAAGTGGGTTCCTGCTGCAGTCATTGCTCAGACTGGTCCTGTGTCCTACACTGTTCAGACTGCCAAGGACATTCTTTTTATTTTTTATTTCACCTTTATTTAACTAGGCAAGTCAGTTAAGAACAAATTCTTATTTACAATGACGGCCTACAAACATCATCTGGAAAAGCACACAGATCAGTTACTGTTGAGTAAAGCAACACCGACAGAACCATGAGTGGTCCAGAACTGTTACTAGGTGAAGAATATGGACTATTTAAGTAGGAGGGGGAGGAAATGTGTTGTATTGGAGTTGTGCCCCAGAGTATCATGGGGGTTGTATGTTGTAGGCCTTGTATGTCTCAGATATATGGTTGAACTGACTCCTGTCTCATCATTATTGAATTTCTATAAAGACGCGGTTATAAAACCCATGACACTTCTAACCCCTTTTAAACATTGTGTGTTTGAGCTACAGACTTCTGTAACATCTTATTTATCTTTTTATTCTTAATCCGTTGGTAACAACCATTAGTGTTTGTAAGACAAGGGCGGATCCGGAAGGGGCCTGGGGAAGGGTATTTTTTTTACAAAAATGGGAGAACAATAAAGCTACAAACTATTAAAAGCTATCTATGAAAAGCTGAGACTCACGAACATGCACATGTAACATGTTTTTTGGGGGGTGAAAACTGCAGTATTTCAAACATCTTGATGGAGCAGTGTGGATAAATGTCAAATTTGGAGTACAGTGGCCTATACCATCCCTGCACTGATGCACGTTTTCCGACCCATAGCTCGTGCCGGCTCCACTCTTAATCTAACCATGATTGCGTTCCGACCCTAGTGCAGCTCAGCGTAAACAAGCGTAAAGGTAGGGTCGGAATCTTCTGGCAAGACTGCATCCAATCAATCAATCTGGATACAATGAACAGAACCTAACCATAACCAATCAGGACCATGGACAGCAGCTACATAGTGAGAGAGCCATGGAAGGCACTTGCCAGGAACAAAACATCCCCATTGATTCTGTCAATCTGTCATCTGTTCTCCCTATGGGCTATTTTGACATGTCCTACTGCACAGCACAGAATGCACCTAGTAGTGTGCCTCTTCTAATACTGAAATCATAGTCTGGTAGCGCGTGAAAGACAACATTTAGCTGCAAGGGCTTTGCTCTTGACTTTTCTGTTGGTGCACTTAATCTCCTTTCAGCTCCGCTACGGTTCAGTGTGCCGTTCTAAAGACTGGATCAGGGCCACAAAGGATCACAGTCCAGATGTTTATAAAAAAGGGTCAGTATACTCAACTCAAAAGTAAAGTTCTGTGAACAACTCCGGTAGTCCATATTAAAGTATTTAACCATTTTGTTTGTGGGTATTCACTGAAATGCATCTACTTTGTATTTCCTGCGTGTGTGTGCCTGTGTTCTCAGGCTCCAGAGAGAGATCAGTAAGAGAAAAGAGTAGAGGGGAAAGGAGGACAGAGGAGTAGCACTGATGGCCTGAGCCATTTATCACAGGAGACAGCAGTGGAATAGGCTTCCCTGTTATTGGCCATGTGTGTGTTGTTTAAAACTTCATCAGCCTATACTGGCAAATCCATAGCTTATTTATCAGCATCAATGGCCAAATCCAAACAGTGTGTCAGTTTTACAGATGAAAAACAAAAACGATGTGCTTACACACACACACACACACACACACACACACACACACACACACACACACACACACACACACACACACACACACACACACACACACACACACACACACGTGTGCTACATTACAATTATACCTAGTTATTATCAGTGCAGATTTTAGCATTTAAATCTTGGTGGGGCAAAAAGTAAATGTGGGATGCATGCTAGCAAAGCCACTACACAACAGAACACTAAACAATACATTAATACACTATAACGGTGACAAACGATGCCCACAAACTGCTAGGGCCTACATAAAGTTGTCCTAACAGCAGTTCCAACATCTTACCACTGCTACACCTGGCTTTCAGCGGAGCCTTGTCTGGCAGCAACAGTTAATTCAGCCTCATTTACTGCCTTTTAAAAAAACAGCTGATATGGCTGACTTGCTTAAACAAATGTGGTTTCTACTGACAATTGAGATGTACAAACTATGGCATAAGGGGACAACAAGCAGATAAGAGGCAATCCGTAACTTCGATTAAGACAATGAGCGAACGATGACAGACGTAGTCAATATAACTATTTGTTCAGCACTTTGAATTGTACAACAACATAAGGGCCATTCTTACAGTGTACTCCCTGTACAACAAGTCAGAACCGTAGGATAAATAAAGGGGGCATATAAACAGACAATGAAAGCTCTTACAATATATGATTACATTTCTCTAAAACAGGTTATAGGCTACATGTGCACCACCAGGTTAGAACAGTAGGTGAAATTAAGAGGTGAAAATAGACCAAATTATTAGGGTGAGGCACATTGAATGCCATTTGGGTCTTTGCGTGTCAAATAAGATACAAGTTATATACCACTATTTGAGGTGTTAAATTAGCTTTTATTATAGAATGATGTGTGTGCTGAATTTGCATGTGCAAGCCAAGCACCACCACTACTATCAGTAGCTGCACAAGAGCTGTACAAAAAAAGTTTGTAAACAAGCACACACCGGCCACGAACTATGTGTTTACAATCCCGCTTTGGTGAAAATAGACCAAATTATTAGGGTGAGGCACATGGGCTACACTTAAGTATACTGATGCTAAGAAAGTAATACTATCTCCCTTGCATATTACATAATTTACGCAGCAGCATACAAGACATCTTTAGACTCCCCTGGTGAAGGTGGCGCGGCGGTCCTTTGTGGGCACATTTTGTCATCAAAGTCTGGCATTCTCTGGCTTTATGGTGGGAACTCAAAGGGGAAAAAAATCAGCCACTCCATTGAATAGCAGGCTAACGTTAGTGGTTGCTTTGCAATGCTTGCAGTTAGCCACTGATTCCTTCCAAACGACTCATTGTTGAATTTGCGATTTCCAACTTGTTGTGTAATCTTCATGTCCAATGTCTAATGAGCACCGATTCATTTTATCTTTAATTTCTCTTCATCTGACAAGGATAAAAAGGATTTGTCAGTAGATTGTCGACTTGATTCATGATGACTGCTAGTTCAGACTTTGAAAGTAAGATGTTGACATGATCAGTCCAATCAAAGCTACTGTACATATAACGTGATTTGTCATTTTAGCTGTGGACAACAACCTTGAGCCTTCATGGAAGGCCACTTGTAATAACTCTACGGCAGAACCCAAAGGGCTGAAATTTTGGATGTCTACCCTTAATAAGGACTTAAACTTGCCGATGACGTACTGTCCCCATGAGTGACAGAACACTGAGCCAATCACGGCGCAATGCTCCCATTTACTGCTGACTGCCCCACCATAACAGAAAGCACTGAGCTAGGCTGAAACACCTGCATTTTGGAGCTGCCTTACTCAAGAAAACAAAAAAGAGACCATGCGTGTATGCAGCTTTATTAACCTTATGATATATATTTTTTTACATTGTTTGCAAACGGATATGTGACACGTATTAATGCCAAAATAACATGCAAAACAGGCAAGCCCAAAAATGTGGGGCTCAAAACCACCTGCCCTGAATGACGGGTCGCCGCTGGTTATTATACCACTAAAGACTGATGTTGGCGAATGACAGACAATGAAAAACATGAACAAAGCTTCAGTATCATACAGCATTCATTACAAGGCAAAAACAAAAAAAAGATACAATACATAGACATTTCCTTTGGTCGACGCAAATGGATGGATGTAAACAAAAGTGAGACTCTCAGGATTGAATCATAACCTGAGTACCACAAAACTCCAACATAAATGTAAAGTTTGCCAGAGTTGAGCACGAGTATCTCAAGTTAGGATTCAGCCCAGCGTGAACTGGGTTATTTTTCACAAAAGAACCCTGTTCTTAGATATACTGTAGAGTATGAGGTTTCTGCCACTACAAGAGTCGATCACTTCCTTCAACTTCCAGTGAGCTTTGAGTTGCCCCAACCTCAGTTTTAGGGTCAGATATCTCTTTACCCGTCTAATGATTACGTATAGGTTTGGGCATAGAGGAAATCTAATTCTAGAGGGGCAACTTCTACTTTCAAATGGACCTCATCTGTCAACCACAAACGCCCCCCAAAAAACAAGGTCCATCTATAGTTACAGTGCATTCAGAAAGAATTCAGACCCCTGGACTTTTTCCTCATTTTGTTACAGCCTTATTCTAAAAATGTATAAAAATTGTCCCCCCTTCCCTCAGCAATCTACACACAATACCCCGTAATGACAAAGCAAAAACAGTTTTTTTTTTTAAATTTCTTTGCTAATTTATAAAAACAATTAACAGAAATATTACATTTACATAAGTATTCAGACCCTTTACTCAGTACTTTGTTGAAGCCCCTTTGGCAGCGATTACAGCCTTGAGTCCTCTTGGGTATGACGCTACAAGCTTGGCACACCTGTATTTGGGGAGTTTCTCACATTCTCTGCAGATCCTCACAAGCTCTGTCAGGTTGGATGGGGAGCGTTGCTGCACAGCTATTTTCAGGTCTCTCCAGAGATGTTCGATCAGGTTCAATCCGGGCTCTGGTTGGGCCACTTAAGGACATTCAGAGACTTGTCCGGAAGCCACTCCTGCGTGGTCTTGGCTGTGTGCTTAGGGTTGTTGTCCTATTGGAAGGTGAATCTTCACCCCAGTCTGAGGTCCTGAGAGTTCTGGAGCAGGATTTCATCAAGGATTTCTCTGTACTATGCTCCGTTACGGACTATCCCTGCCGCTGAAAAACATCCCCACAGCATGATTCTGCCACCACCATGGAAAGCTTCACCGTAGGGACGGTGCCAGGTTTCCTCCAGACGTGACATTTGGCATTCAGGCTAAAGAGTTGGTTGTTGGCACTGTCAACTGTGGGAAGGTCTGTGCCTTCACAAATTGTTGTCCAATCAATTGAATTTACCACAGGTATACTCCAATCAAGTTGTAGAAACATCAACGATGATCAAAGGAAAGGATGCACCTGCTCTCAATTTTGAGTCTCATAGCAAAAAGTCTGAATACTTATGTAAATAAAGTATTTCCGTTTTTAATAAATGTGCAAACACTTCTAAAAACCTGTTTTCGCTTTGTCATTATGGGGTATTGTGTGTAGATTGATGAGGATGTGTATTTATTTAATCCACAGTAAGGCTGTAACGTAACAAAATGTGGAAAAGTCAAGGGGTCTGAATACTTTCTGAAGGCACAGTATATATTCAGTTTCTCTTCTGTTAGAAACTGACCTTCTGTCAACACATTCATAGTCCAAGTAAAATGTTTGCATAAAAACTCCAGGTTTATATCCTTCAATCTAGAGGTCACAACATCAAACCATATTTTTGTTAGAATGATGGTCCTTGTTTTGATGAATAGTCCATCTCAGAGCATTAGATTTACATGTTATCTATATAGACGGCTGAAATATGAATATGCCCTTTGTCATGAGATTCCACATTTCCCCATGCTAGAACCAACTCTGAATGAAACACTCATCAGTTAGCTACAACACTCCCTGAAATATTATTTTCTGTTATTGTGTTATGGTTAACAAAAATAACCCTTTCAGTTACCGGTATTCCAGTTTCCTGATGTAAAAACCAAAAAATAAACGTGTAAGGTAATTTTAAAATCTAAAACATCCATAAACATACCTGTTGCAGGCAGTAATCTCTTGTACAGTACCATATACGTACATCTGGAAGTACTGAGAACATTAGTGCAATGTCAATGAAGCTCAGCTGAAAAAGTAGCTGCCTTACGACAAGCCTGAGTGTGGTCCCACCCTAGCTTGCAATGAAGCAGTGTTTGACATATTTTAGAGTAAGTCTGAATTGGCATGAATATTTGAAGACACATGACACGATGGATCTTTAAACATACATAGATATCCTATTTATCTTACTTAACAATAGTTTTTTGCCTTTCTGTAAAAAGCATAAATATCACTTCAAACAAATGTCCTTGTTTTTGAAGGAAAAACATTTTGTTTTGTCCAGTAAAACATCAAATTGATCAGAAATACAGTGTAGACATTGTTAATGTTGTAAATGACTATTGTAGCTAGAAACAGCAGATTCTTTATGGAATATCTACATAGGCGTACAGAGGCCCATTATCAGCAACCATCACTCCTGTGTTCCACTGGAACATTGTGTTAGCTAATCCAAGTTTATCGTTTTAAAAGGCTAATTGATCATTAGAAAACCCTTTTGCAATTATGTTAGCACACCTGAAAACTGTTGTCCTGATTAAAGAAGCAGTAAAACCGGCCTTTCTTTAGACTAGTTGAGTATCTGGAGCATCAGCATTTGTGGATTCGATTACAGGCTCAAAATGGCCAGAAACAAAGAACTTTCTTCTGAAACCCGTCAGTCTATTCTTGTTCTGAGAAATGAAGGCTATTCCATGCGAGAAATTGCAAAGAAACTGAAGATCTCATACAATGCTTTGTACTACTCCCTTCACAGAACAACGCAAACTTGCTCTAACCAGAATAGAAAGATGAGTGGGAAGCCCCGGTGCACAACTGAAAACAAACCGTCCTTTCACTTCGTGTCCATATACACTCCATTTCGTTCCTAAGACCACACACACAGGTAGAAGATCTCATCTGCGTCCTAAGGACTAACCACAAACACCACTCTAGTACGCGTCTGGAAAGTGACATACCGCCACGTCCTCTTGACATACAGTGTGGCTCCTGGATATGTGTGATGTTGCGGTGTACACTGGCTTGTGTGTGTAGATCCTGGACACGCGTGTGTGTCCTGGGAGCGTCCCCTTGTCTCGTGCCTCATCTCTCAAAGAGCCTGCTCGGTGCTGGAGGCAGACATGTCCAGTAGTCTCCAGGCCGCGTCGGGGTTGAGCTCCTCCTGGTCACGACACAGAGCCCACACGTACATCATCCTCAACACCTTCTCCTGGGGGGGAAGGGAGAGAGAAAACAGGGTTAGCAGAGAAGGTGGTAGCAACAAGACATTACAGCAGCAGTCGAGGAAAAATGGGATAGAAGAAAGAGTTAGAAACAGGGTTAGGGAAGTAGAACAAAAGATACCATCGAAGGCAGGAGAGAGAGACAGGTTTAGGGGCAAAGTGACCCAGACAAAATCTGCCAGGATAGAGAGAAACGTTTTAGGAGGTAACTCACCGGATCTCCTTCCACCAGGTCTCCCTTGGGGCTACGAATCACCATGACCACCTGGGCCTGGAAGGTGATGATCAACACGGGGCCTTGATCCATAAGCTTCCCCATCGCCAACTGAGAGACAGAGATGAGAGTGTAACAGAATGAATTAATGAGAGAGCAGAGAGTGAAGAGAAAAGATATAACAGAGATATAAAAATGTTAAACTTGTGAAAATGACTAAATCAGCATGCGTCCAAAACATTAGTGACTTGTACATGACATTGCTCGGTTGGGCCTGAGAGACACAGTCATGTACTTACATCTATGTTGTCTATATCTAGGACCTTGGACTGGAACATTAGACCCAGGGCCCTGGCCTGTTGGATGGGGTGGGCCAGCTGACTGTAGGTCTGATGACGGAGAGAGAGGAGGGTTAAAACACATTCACAAGACATCAACCGCACAAGGGTAGCCTAGTGGTTAGAGCGTTGGACTAGTAACCGAAAGGTTGCAAGATCGATTCCCCGAGCTGACAAGGTACAAATCGGTCTTTCTGCCCCTGAACAAGGCAGTTAACCCACTGTTCCTAGGCCGTCAGTGAAAATAAGAATTTGTTCTTAACTGACTTGCCTAGTTAAATAAAAAGGTAAAAATAAAAAAAAACACAGGACCACCTCTAAAGGAAGAATGCTATTTGGAACAAGACCTTTTGAGAGGTTCCTTTCATTCGAAAAGTATGTGACCTGCTAAGAAAAAACGAATACAAAATATTTCTGACAAACGGAAGAATACAAAGTAAACCCTTTTGTACAGACACTAATTGCTACAGACATCAATACAAGTGGAAAGGGGGAAAGGAAAAGATAGCATGCTGTCTGTATAAAAGTACTCACGGCTTCATAACACCAGTCCTTCAGCACCTCGAGGTCCCCACGGATCATAGCCTGCAGAAGACAGAAGGACAAAGGTGCGTTCAAGGACATTAGTATGGAGAAAAAATAAAAGTATGAAATAAAAGTCGCTCTGGATACATGTAAATGTAGTTACTGCATGCTAAATATCTATATAAAGTATCTACAGTTGAAGTTTACATACACCTTTTAAACTCAGTTTCACAATTCCTGACATTTAATCCTAGTAAAAATTCCCTGTCTTAGGTCAGTTAGGATCCCCACTTTATTTTAAGAATGTGAAATGTCAGAATAATAGTAGAGAGAATTATTTATTTCATCACATTCCCAGTGGGTCAGAAGTTTACATACACTCAATTGCCTTTAACTTGGGTCAAACGTCTTGGGTAGCCTTCCACAAGCTGGGATGGTGTTCTTCAGCTTGCAAGCCTCCCCCTTTTTCCACCAAACATAACGATGGTCATTATGGCCAAACAGTTCTATTTTTGTTTCATCAGACCAGAGGACATTTCTCCAAAAAGTACGATCTTTGTCCCCATGTGCAGTTGCAAACCATAGTCTGGCTTGTTTATGGTAGTTTTGGAGCAGTGGCTTCTTCCTTGCTGAGTGGCCTTTCAGGTTATGTCGATATAGGACTCGTTTTACTGTGGATATAGATACCTTTGTACCTGTTTCCTCCAGCATCTTCACAAGGTCCTTTGCTGTTGCTCTGGGATTGATTTGCACTTTTCACACCAAAGTACGTTAATCTCTAGGAGACAGAACGTGTCTCCTTCCTGAGCGGTATGACGGCTGCAGCGGTCCCATGGTGTTTATACTTGCATATCATTGTTTGTACAGATGAACGTGGTACCTTCAGGCATTTGTTAAATTGTTCTCAAGGATGAACCGGACTTTGAGGTCTACAATATTTTTCCTGAGATCTTTGCTGATTTCTTTTGATATTCCCACCATGTCAAGAAAAGAGGCACCGAGTTTGAAGGTAGGCCTTGAAATACATCCACAGATACACCTCCAATTGACTCAGATTATGTCAATTAGCCTATCAGAAGCTTCTAAAGCCATGACATCATTTTCTGGAATTTTCCAAGCTGTTTAAAGGCACAGTCAACTTGGTGTATGTAAACTTCTTGACCCACTGGAAATGTGATACAGTGAATTAAAAGTGAAATAATCTGTCTGTAAACATTTGTTGGAAAAATTACTTGTGTCATGCACAAAGTAGATGTCCTGACCGACTTGCCAAAACTACAGTTTGTTAACAAGACATTTGTGGAGTGGTTGAAAAACGAGTTAATGACTCCAACCTAAGTCTATGTAAACTTCCAACTTCAACTGTATATTTATCTTGCTCCTTTGCACCCCAGTAACTTGCACATTTATCTTCTGCACATCTACCATCCCAGTGTTGACTTGCTGTATTGTAATTACCTCGCCATCACGGCCTATTTATTGCCCTACCTCCCTTATCTTACCTCATTTGCACTCACGGTATATAGACTTATTTGTAACTTTTTTTTTTATTCCACTGTATTATTGACTGTATGTTTGTTTATTCCATGTGTAACTCTTTGTTGTTGTATGTATCAAACTGCTGTGCTATATCTTGGCCAGGTCGCAGTTGTAAATGAGAACTTGTTCTCAAGTAGCCTACCTGGTTAAATAAAGGTAAAAAAAAGAATATATATATATATTTTTGAAACATCTATTCAACTCTAGTGGCCTATAGATTACACTAGTGTTATGCATTTCAAAATTTAAAAGTAGCTAAAAGTACTCATGTATTATTACAATTGAAAATAACAAAACATTGATCTACAAAAATGCTTAAAAAGTGTTAAAGAAAGTGTTTGGGCCCCTTACCTCTAGGATGTTGGGGATGATGTCCTTCTCACACTGTTTGAGAAAGGAGTCCTTGTCGAAGCCGGGATCTGACTTTAAGATCTCTGTCAGCACCTGAGACATCTCCGTCGTAGAGAAGAGACCACCTGCCAACCAAATAACAAGGATTTAATGGCAAAATAGTGGAAACCTATGTAGTCCTACCATCTATCAGAACTTACCAAAAAAAAGAGGGCAGTCACCTTGTGGCCATTGACATACCAGACAATATAACAGAGAAAATATTGAAAACACCCATTAAACCCCTCCGAGTGATATGATTACTCAACAGACAGAATTTAAAAAAAGAAGAGGTTGTTTACCTAGTAGATCGGTGACTCTGTCGGTCACGGCTCGAGATGCTCTGGCAAGAGCGTTGTCACTCTCGTCATACTTCATTTTCATCTCAAAGAACCCTGAGGAGAGAGGAGAAGCAACATTAGAAATACTGAGCTGAAAATATCCCGAAGACTTCCAAGACTCTAGGACCATCCACAGAAAATTGAATAAGATACAATGTCATAGAAAGTGTTTCTTGATCAGGAAAATCCCATTTCTGATCGACTTGACATTGAGGTATACCTTGCCCATGAATATAGTGCCACCTGCTGACAGGCCAGTGAAGTGCACTCAACCACAAAAATGTGACCTATGATTTCATCACTCATGTAACTATATCTGATGAAATACAATAACATTATCTTACTGTTGAAAACCATGTTGTTGTCTTTAAAGTCCTTCCACTGTGTGTACCACTTAGCATCCTTGTGCAGCACAACACCCATGTCCTCTCTATAAATAAAAATAGACTATTAGGAAATACAACCTATTGATGTAACTAGTTTCAAGCATGGCTGAATGGACACTCACAGCATTGTCAGTGAATGGGAAAACTTATCTGTTAACTATGTCATGGCTATGAACAAGGGACATACTCGTTGGCCTCAAACACTCGGTTGTCACTCTCCCCTCCCTTGGAGAATTCCCTCCTCTTCCTGAGTTGAGAAGGAGCTCTATAAGTACCATCGTCCACCACATCAATCTCTCTCTTCACTGACTCCATCCCCTGTACACACACAAAGAGGGGAACAGATGAGATCCGTTAAATGATTACATAGAATCCATGACGTTTTACACAATTTTCAGCCTCGAGTTGATGCTTCAATGTCCTTCAACAGCTGGTATTTACCCTAAACAACTGGTAACACTTTCTACATTCTGGTGCTTAATGATCAGTAATAACCATGTAACCAAGTAAATTCTTAAAACAGGAGCTGGGTTGAAAGCAGATCAAGAACTGAAAGAATAAAGCGTTAACTCATTTCCTTCAATGGGGCGGCAGGTAGCCTAGTGGTTAGAGCGTTGGGCCAGTAACCGAAAGGTTGCAAGATCGAATCCCTGAGCTGACAAGGTAAAAATCTGTCGTTCTGCCCCCGAACAAGGTAGTTAACCCACTGTCCCTAGGCCGTCATTGAAAATAAGAATTTGTTCTTAACTGACTTGCCCAGTTAAATAAAGGTAAAATAAAAAATAAATCATGGAGACGCAGGTTGCTTGTTTTATTGTCAGTCTCTGACCTGTGAGATGGCCCTGAAGGCGCTGGTCGCTCCCAGCTTCTCTCCCCCCTTGGACACAGACTCAACAGAGTGCCTGGCGGTCTTGGCTGCCTCCTCCACACCCTCCTTGATTTTCTTCCCCAGGTCTGTACGGGTCACCTCCTCGAGGCCCTGGACAAACAGACAGATATAGACAATAGGATGACTTCAGAGTTCAGGCAATATCATGGATGTGAGAAAGACTTCAGAAAGAGTTGTGGTGAGCTACTTTAAACATAGCTACAGATTTGTAATGGGCTAATTTGACTTTCCATTAATCGTTACAGGACAGTACTGTTGTGACTGTAGCACAGCGAATTTTCAACCAACCTTAACTTGGCGATACTATCTTCGTTCTCGATTTGGCCAAACAAACATCTTCTAAAATGTCTGTGTCCAGTTGCAGGTTGTTCGTTTTGAATTTAGAAAATGCGCCAAAGCAATCCAACAATGTTTATACCGCCATCTTGTCTATTTCAAATCGTCACTCATTGATTGAGACTGGTGGGTCCACCCCAAAGTGCCGCATGTCATGAAGACACTCACCTGTCTCGATCAATGAGAGAAGATTTGAAACAGGCAAGATGGCGGGGTGGCAGGTAGCCTAGTGGTTAGAGTGTAGGACTTGGCAAGTTCGAATCCCCGAGCTGACAAGGAAAAAATCTGTCGTTCTGCCCCTGATCAAGGCAGTTAACCCACTGTTCCCCGGGCGCCGAAGACGTGGATGTCGATTAAGGCAGCCCCCCGCACCTCTCTGATTGAGGGGTTCGGTTAAATGCAGAAGACACATTTCGGTTGAAGGCATTAGGTTGTACAACTGACTAATAATGGTGACTTTGACATTCCTGGGTTACTTCATGGAGCAAAAACAAGAATATTTATTTTAATAACGGAGCATTTTCTAAAATGAACCACCTGCAACTGGACACGGGCATTTTAGAAAATACGTGTCTGGCCGAATCGTGAACGAAGATAGTATCGCCAAGTTAAGGTTGGTCGTAGATTATCTGCGCTAAGCCAAACAGTACCTATACTCTAACAGGTAATGGAGAATCACATTAGCCCGTGTAGCCCGTTAGTATAAACAGTACGTTATAATTGTATTTCTGGGTTGGCACTAAGAAGTTAAACTCAAACTGTAAACTCATGAAATTATATTAAAGGAATATACAAATATAGATAAACCCCATTGATAAGATCTAAAGGACTTGAAACACTTGAACTTAGGCCTAATACTAACTTCTGATGTCAATGACTTTTCTTCTATAAATCATTTGTAAGAGTGTGAAAATGACTCACCTCCTTCACAGTTTCAGATAGGGTCCCAAAGGTCTTCTTGAACACCTCAGAGGTCTTAATGCTTTCAGACTCAATTGTTTTCTGGAGGAAATGAAGAAATGAGCTTGATGAGTATCCTTGATCACAAGTATGTGTTTGTAACACAGGGGAAAAATGTAATCCAGTTGTCACCAACACCGGTCCTGGACAGCAACAGTGTGTGCAGGCTTTTGTTTCAGCCCAGCACTGACATACCCTTTTTGAACTTATTGTCAAGACCTTCACTAGTTGAAGGTTAGTGCTGGGCAGGCAAAAAAAAGTCTGCACAACCAAGGTTGGTACCATGGGCCTAAAGAGACATCACATTCCAAAATTAAAATTTGAGCTTACAAATTTCCTCCGAGCCTGTTGCAGGGCATCTGACTCCTCTAGCCTCTTGGCCTCCTCTCTGAACTTCTTGATGTTCTCCTTCATCTCCTTGTCCTTCCCAAACTCCTGCCTCAGGTTCTCCACAAACTCCCCGAAAAAGCCTTTACGACTAGGTCGTTCTGACGCATACCGCACCTGGGAGAAAGAGGGCACAATTATGAGTGAATGACAGATATACCATGTTAAGAGTTTGCATTAGCTAACGCTAGTTAGCTACCACCAGAACAATCATTATTTGAAGGTCAGTGATGATAATGCTTTGGTCTTTACCTGCACAGGGACAGCCGGAGACCCACATATCCTGTAGGCATCTCCTCTATTGAATGAGGAGACGACAGCACGGGATGGCAGGAGCAGAAGACGTCTTCCGACCAGCTAAAGAGAAGAATAGGCCAGGGATGGGCAACTTTGATGGGGCCACAAAAAATCTGAACTCATCATGAGGAGCCGGGATCTGCGTACCCACATCCAAACACACCCCCTTGCGAGCAAAACATTAGTGGCCCCGCTTTTGACAGCAGAGAGAACATTTTAGAGTTAATTTCGAGCAATTGTACACATTTTGCCATTAGGTGTAGAGAAAATGTTGCAGTTCTAAAGAAAGTTTGCAGCAATTGTACACATTTTGCCATGGGGCGGAGAGAAGATTTAGAAATGTTATAACTCATTTCCTGCAATTCTACTCATTCTGCCATGGGGCGGAGAGGAAAATGTGCTATTTTACAGCAAATTTCCTGCCATTCTACAAATTTTGCCATATGGTGGAGAGAAATGTTTGCAGGTTTTTTATATTATATCTGAGTGAGACTGACTACCAAAATCAGTCGGGTAATTTGACCATAACAAGTTTAGATAGCTGGCTGCAAAACTAATTTAGCAAGCTAAAAAAAATTATATCTTGCAACAGAAAATTGAGAAACAGTCTGATTTCCAAAAAATATGATATGACAAGGCATTCCTACTGACACTATGACAAGACATTCCTACTGACACTATGACAAGACATTCCTACTGACACTATGACAAGACATTCCTACTGACACTATGACAAGACATTCCTACTGACACTATGACAAGACATTCCTACTGACACTATGACAAGACATTCCTACTGACACTATGACAAGACATTCCTACTGACACTATGACAAGACATTCCTACTGACACTGACAAGACATTCCTACTGACACTATGACAAGACATTCCTATTGAAGGCTGTGATTGAGAGTCCCATTGGGGGAGATTTTCGGCACTACAGCGGCACACAATTCGTCTGGGTTTGGCCGGGGTAGCCCGTCATTGTAAAACTGACTTGCCTAGATAAATAAAGGTTAAATAAATAAAAAAAACATTCATATTAAAGCTATTACAAAACATGCTCTAACTGTCCTGGCTATGGTGAGTTATTATTTACAGACATGTTTGATGTACGAATTATTTCGGACAAGCAGACGAACTGACCAGTTATGTACAATATTAATAGGCTATGAAGAATGCTGGACATGTTTAGCTATCTCGCTAGTTAGCATATGTTCACGAACACCCATTCATCCTCTGAAGACAGTTATGAATGGCTATAACGTTTTCACGAAATAACGTAAAATGAGTGTTCCTCTTAAACGTTAAATATAGAGCCCTAAAACAATTTTTTCGTCCACATCCACTCTATTCAGCAGTGCACGGCAGGTGGAGAAATGGGAAAACAAATGATGCATAACCTCACCTCATGGCACCGACACACGGAGGCTGCCATCTTGATCTTGAACGACGACGCACGTGACGGGACCACGTGTAAACTCCGCTGATGTTTTCAAATTCAAATTCAAGCTGCTTTAATGGCATGAAAAACATTGTGTCAATATTGCCAAAGCAACAATGTATACAATATACATTGTAAAAAAATTGTCTGTCATGTTATATGGCTGTTGTTGAGGTGTGGTGGTGTCTGTCATGTTATATGGCTGTTGTTGAGGTGTGGTGGTGTCTGTCGTGTTATATGGCTGTTGTTGAGGTGTGGTGGTGTCTGTCATGTTATATGGCTGTTGTTGAGGTGTGGTGGTGTCTGTCATGTTATATGGCTGTTGTTGATGTGTGGTGGTGTCTGTCATGTTATATGGCTGTTGTTGAGGTGTGGTGGTGTCTGTCATGTTATATGGCTGTTGTTGAGGTGTGGTGGTGTCTGTCATGTTATATGGCTGTTGTTGAGGTGTGGGGTGTCTGTCATGTTATATGGCTGTTGTTGAGGTGTGGTGGTGTCTGTCATGTTATATGGCTGTTGTTGAGGTGTGGGGTGTCTGTCATGTTATATGGCTGTTGTTGAGGTGTGGTGGTGTCTGTCATGTTATATGGCTGTTGTTGAGGTGTGCTGGTGTCTGTCATGTTATATGGCTGTTGTTGAGGTGTGGTGGTGTCTGTCATGTTATATGGCTGTTGTTGAGGTGTGGTGGTGTCTGTCATGTTATATGGCTGTTGTTGAGGTGTGCTGGTGTCTGTCATGTTATATGGCTGTTGTTGAGGTGTGCTGGTGTCTGTCATGTTATATGGCTGTTGTTGAGGTGTGGTGGTGTCTGTCATGTTATATGGCTGTTGTTGAGGTGTGGGGTGTCTGTCATGTTATATGGCTGTTGTTGAGGTGTGGTGGTGTCTGTCATGTTATATGGCTGTTGTTGAGGTGTGGGGTGTCTGTCATGTTATATGGCTGTTGTTGAGGTGTGGTGGTGTCTGTCATGTTATATGGCTGTTGTTGAGGTGTGCTGGTGTCTGTCATGTTATATGGCTGTTGTTGAGGTGTGGTGGTGTCTGTCATGTTATATGGCTGTTGTTGAGGTGTGGTGGTGTCTGTCATGTTATATGGCTGTTGTTGAGGTGTGGTGGTGTCTGTCATGTTATTTGGCTGTTGTTGATGTGTGGTGGTGTCTGTCATGTTATATGGCTGTTGTTGAGGTGTGGTGGTGTCTGTCATGTTATATGGCTGTTGTTGAGGTGTGGTGGTGTCTGTCATGTTATATGGCTGTTGTTGAGGTGTGCTGGTGTCTGTCATGTTATATGGCTGTTGTTGAGGTGTGGTGGTGTCTGTCATGTTATATGGCTGTTGTTGAGGTGTGGGGTGTCTGTCATGTTATATGGCTGTTGTTGAGGTGTGGTGGTGTCTGTCATGTTATATGGCTGTTGTTGAGGTGTGGGGTGTCTGTCATGTTATATGGCTGTTGTTGAGGTGTGGTGGTGTCTGTCATGTTATATGGCTGTTGTTGAGGTGTGCTGGTGTCTGTCATGTTATATGGCTGTTGTTGAGGTGTGCTGGTGTCTGTCATGTTATATGGCTGTTGTTGAGGTGTGGTGGTGTCTGTCATGTTATATGGCTGTTGTTGAGGTGTGGGGTGTCTGTCACTAGTTACCAAAACCACCAAGTCAACATTTATGGTGTTAGTTTAAGGTTCGGGTTGGGCATAAGGTTAGCAGTGTGGTTAAGGTTAGGGTTAACATCAGATTTTAAGAAGATAAATAGGTTTAGTCATAATGACGACTGTGGCCGTGGTAACTAGGGAAGATTCTCCGCTATAGGATGTAGGAATCCCATTGGCAATGAACGCAAGCGAGCAACTGACTGTCGACCAATCGCGTTCATGTTGTCATGCTGTGTCACGCAGTTGCTAAGCTGATCATCACGCAATCCCTTCTCGGGGTATGAATCGAGAAACCTGCCTAATTTTCCTCGAAAGTACGCAATGTCATGATTCCAAAGCTATACGATACTACAGAGAACAAGTTAATTATCTCACATCTTGGAAAATATTTGTAATGTCGTAGTTCTTGTTGACGAAATTAATGCAACTGTTGGGTTTTTGAGCTTGCGCCCTTGAAGGAGCGCTCTCATCACAATATCGCCCAAAAAGCACCGCTCCGCCCAATGACGACGCATGGGCAACGTACACAACAGGTCTTAAAACGAGTCCAATGGACTTTCCCATCTCCTCAAACGTTTCTGTGGTCTTAATCAGCTACTGGAAAAATGGCCAAGGTTCCTGTCTGGGTGTTCCCTCTCAAATTTAAAGTTTGAAGTTTTTATTGTTTATTGTGAAATGCATTTCTTGCTTGCTCTTTCCCAACATTGCAGTAATCAATATCAGTACTACTACAAACAATTAAAAGTCAAGTAGAACAAAAACACACAAGACATAGAAATAAGAAGAACAAGAGAAAGTAAGTAAGCAAGCTATATACAGGGGCAGTTCCAGAGTCAGTGCCAATACCATATTTACAATGTGCAGGAATACTGGAGTGATAGAGGTAGATATGTATAGGGGTAGGGTGACTAGGCATCAGGATGTATGATAAACAGAGTAGCTGCAGCATATATGATAATTGTATGTGAGTGTGCGTGCGTACGTGTAACGTCAGTATGAATGTGTGTGTGTTATGTGTGTGTGAGCAAATTAATTGTGAGTGAGTGTGTAGAGTGTGCATAGAGTGAGTGTGTAAGTGTGCACAGTCAGTGGAAAAGAAAAATAGAAGTGTCAATGCAGATTAGCCATAAAAAAACATGTTTAGCAGTCTTACGGATTGGGAATAGAAGCTGTTTAGGAGCCTGTTGGTGTCAGACTTGTTGCTCCTCTTGCCGTGCGGAAGCAGAGAGAGCATTGGTTTGGGAGACTGGAGTCTAACAATTTTCCGGGCCTTCCTTTCACACCACCTGATACACAGGTCCTGGATGGCATGGAGCTCGGCCCCAGTGATATCCTCAACTGTCCGCAACACCCTCTGTAGCACCATGTGATCAAGGGCAGTGCAGTTGCTATATCAAGCAGTGATACGGCCAGTCAAGATGCTCTCAATGGTGCAACTGTAGAACTTTTAGAAGATTTGAGGGCCCATGCCAAATCTTTTCAACTTCCTAAGGGGGAAGAGGCGTGTGTGTGGACCATGTGTGTTAACCATTTTAAGTACTTAGTAAACTTGAAGCCCTCGACCTGCTCCACTGCAGCCCCTCCTTGGTCTTACTGACATCGTCAGCAACTTGAAAATGATGTTGGAGTTGTGCGTGGCCACGCAGTCATGGGTGAACAGAGAGTACAGGAGTGGACATAGCACACAACCCTGTGGGACATGTGTATTGAGGGTCAGTGTGGCGGAGGTGATGTTGTCTACCCTCACCACCTGGGGTCAGCCCGTCCGGAAGTCCAGGATCCAGTTGCAGAGGGAGGTGTTCAGTCCCAGGGTCACAAGCTTGGTGATGAGCTTGGAGGGGACTATGGTGTTGAACGCTGAGCTGGAGTCAATGAACAGCATTCTCACATAGGTATTTATTTTATCTAGGTGGGTGAGGGCAGTGTAGAGTGCAATTGAGATTGTGTTGTCTATGGATCTGTTGGGGCGGTATGTGAATGGGAGTGGATCCAGGGTGGCTGGGATGATGGTTTTGAGGTGAGCCATGACCAGCCTTTCAAAGCATTCCATGGCTATAGATGTGAGTGATACAGTACGGATCGATAGTCATTTAGACAGGTTACCTTGGTGTTTTTGGGCACAGGGTCTATGGTGGTCTGCTTGAAACATGTAGGTATTACAGACTGGATCAGGGAGAGGTTGAAAATGTCAGTGAAGACACTTTCCAGCTGGTCAGCGCATGCTCTGAGTGTGCGTCTTGGAAATCCTTCTGGCCCTGCAGCCTTGTGAATGTTAATTTGTTTAAAGGTCTTACATCGGCTATGGAGAGCATGATCACACAAATGTGAGTGCTACAGGGCGGTAGTGATTGTGGCAGGTAGCGTTAGAGTACTTGGGAACAGGAATGATGGTGGTCAGCTTGAGACGTGAGGATTACAGACTGGGACAAGGAGAGGTTGAAAAGGATTGTGAATATGCCTGACAGCTGTTCTGCGCATGCTCTGAGAACGCGCCCTGGAATGCCGTCCGGCCTCTGAGAGCGATATCACTCAGTCTCCTGGGTCAGCGGGGGCCCTCATGCATGGCTCGGCGTTGTTTTTGTCGAAGCATGCATAAAATGCATTGAGTTAGTCTTTGTCTTCTGTTGTCGATCATAAGAAATGATAGCAGAAACATCAACCCTTACCAAACCCTGACCCTTTTAAATTTGAACTTCAATGGGGTAGGGACGTCCCAAGGATGCTTGATAGCAAAGACCTTTCTGACGGATCAAATGGGCAGAGACTAATTTGAGGAAGTGGGTGTGTCTGCCTTCGCAGTCAAGGGCCTTCCCCAGCATCAGTACAGAGACATTTCTAGACAGAAGTTTGTTCCAAGAAATATCTTTGGCATAGACTTCTATGCTAAAAATCTATTTGAATTTGTATGCTTTATGTCACATATGTCACATGGGGGCTATAATGAAATTCAGAATAGCACTTGAAATGTGGACCTGTCCTACCTCTACCTGGATAACATTGCAGGTATTGCATTGTATGTGCTTATGCATGATATTATGTATAATGCTCAGCGCTTACTATATATGCAATGTACGTTGTAATGACCATGGCATAGAATGTGGTAATGACATTGTAATAGCAGTCTGCAATACCTCACCTCTCGGCCTGACTTTCTCTTCATTGCGATTGCCACTATAAGCTTCATGAGGAGAGAGACTATACTTCAATATTATTAATAAGTAATAAATATGTATTTGTTTTCAATTGATGTAAGTATTGAGATTCGTTCATTTTCATGAGACAGCTGTAACACTTTAGTTGAAGGTCTGTACCTTCTAACCTATACTTGGTTAGAAGACCTGCTGAAAATGAAAATGCATATACATTGCAGATGCTCATAGTATACCTACATTTGACTAATATTAATAATAATGTATGTATGAGACAATGTTTTGCAGACAGGTATGGTTTGTAAGCAGACCTTCAAATAGGCTACAGTGAAGAAACGCAGTAGCAGGGATCAGCCATCAGCACAACGGCCCACTGCCAATTTAGGACATGAACTATATGTATGAAGCAGTAACGTGTGATAAGCAAACAGCATCCAACACACCTTCAACTGCTCACAGTAGGCATAGGTTGTGCTTTGTTTCCTATTAGTATGACAGCCAGCAGCGGCACCGTGTGGAAGGCATGGAAACAGGGACCCCTCCCCTCCTGCAGATTTCGGAGAGACGCTCTTCCTGCGGTCAGCCTGTTTGACAGCCAGCATTGGTGCATTGTCTTTCAAATTTATGCCATTTTCTCCTGTACATACAGGTAATTCAGAGACAAACTATTTTACTAATTCTTTTCCGGAAGAAGCGTTGGAGGCCTCGTCTAGAATGGGGAACAGAGACGATGAATACGACTTCTTGTTCAAAGGTACATGTTGATGACTGCAGCCCCCCGTTGATAGCGCCTTCAATAATTATGTCATTGTTTAATTCTAAAGACAAATCAGACATCAGCCTTTTGAACGAATCATAACAAATAGTTTGGAGGAATGGTTTTGAAAGAAACATTGTATCAGTCTCTGGTGGAAAACGTTTGCTACTATGGCTACATAAATGCCGTCATTGTAACATTGTAACAACGCCCGCAGTTATATATATATAAGTAAGAAGCAACACCCTATCTGCGTTGCCTCTTTGACTTGATCAACTTTGATAAACCCATAAAAGAGTTACTATTTGTAAATCAGTTACTGACAAGAATTCTGTTTTCCCTTTTATGGTTGAAAGAGCTCTATGAAGTTACATTTTGTGTAGTTAATTGTAGCCTATAGGCCCATATGCAAATGTTGCATTTATGTAGGCCTAGACCTACTGTAACTGTGGATGTTTATTGTGTTCAGCTGACAGTGAAATGTTTTGACATACGCTATATATACGCAAAAGAATGTGGACACCTCTTCAAATTAGTGGATTAGGCTATTTCAGCCACACCGGTTGCTGACAGGTGTATAAAATCGAGCAGACCGCCATGCAATCTCCATAGGAAAACATTGGCAATAGAATGGCCTTACTGAAGAGCTCAGTGACATTCAATGTGGCACCGTAATAGAAAGGTGTCATCCTAACAACTCAGACGTGAAAATTCTGCCCTACTAGAGCTGCCCCGGTCAACTGTAAGTTCTGTTATTGTGAAGTGGAAACGTTTCTGAGCAGAAACGGCTCAGCCGCGAAGTGGTAGGCCACACAAGCTCACAGAACGGGACCACTGAGTGCTGAAGCGCATAGTGCATTAAAATCGTCTGTCCTCGGTTGCAACATTCACTACCAAGTTCGAAACTGCCCCTGGAAACATCAGCACAATAACTGTTCGTCAGGGACTTCATAAAATGGGTTTCCAGGGTTGAGCAGCACACACAAGCCTAAGATCACCATGCGCAATGCCAAGCGTCGGCTTGAGTTGTGTAAAGCTCGCCGCCATTGGACTCTGGAGCGGTGGAAATGCATTCTCTGAAGTGATGAATCTGGCGCATGCCAGGAGAACGCTACCTGCATGAATGCATAGTGCCAACTGTAAAGTTTGGTGGAGGAGGAATAATGATCTGGGGTTGTTTTTCATTGTTTGGGCTAGGTTCCTTAGTTCCAGTGAAGGGAAATCTTAACTCTACAGCATACAATGACATTCTAGAAGATTCTATGCTTCCAACTTGTGGCAACTGTTTGAGAAAGTCTTTTCCTGTTTCAGCGAGGTCCATACAGAAATTATTTGTCGAGATTGATGTGGAAGAACTTGACTGGCCTGCACAGAGCCCTGATTTCAACCCCATCAAACACCTTTGGGATGAATTGGAATGCCGAATGCTAGCCAGGCCTTATCGTCCAACATCAGTGCCCGACTGCTGCTCGTGGCTGAATGGAAGCAAATCCCCACAGCAATGTTCCAACATCTAGCTGAAAACCTTCCCAGAAGAGTAGAGGCTGTTATAGCAGCAAAAGGGGGACCAACTCCATATTAATGCCCATGATTTTGGAATGAGATGTTCGACAAGCAGGTGTCCACATACTTTTGGTAATGTAGTGTATCATGTGAGCATATATGACACAACAGATTTTTTAAAGCACTGGTTGTTGGGGTGGGATTGGCATGGGGTGTGGGGGGTCTGTGGGTGGCTATTGATCATTTTTTGGGATTCCTCGTCTTAATCATTGTTAGGAAGAATTATGGCGCATATCAGATGTTAGGTAATATATTTATTGACGATTATATGCATCCTTTAAATTAAAATGGCCAATTTAGGTGCAATCAATTAGCTTAATTTCTCAGAGATCAAATTATATTTCAACAAAAAAAAAATTCAGGAAAGCTAATCTTATGTTTCAGAAACAATTTCAGAACAATCTGAGATGGTGGGTGGCATGGCTTGCTGAAATGATATCGAATGACCCTGCAGTTTTCCACTGACACCCCATATAGAGGTCTATTTATGATGTGACAGAGTATCCTCTGTGGAATAGACATCTGAGAATGAAGGGCTCCGCTCTTCCTCCCTCGCCATAATTTAGAAACCCTGTTGAAAACAGGAAACCAAAAAGTGTCCCACAAATGTCAATTCAGGTTTGATGAAGCATGTTATCAGCTTCCTGCAGCAGCAGCGTGATGCCACAGGGACAAAGTTCACCTTGATTTCCTGTAGAGAGAAAACACCTCGACAGCCCCATTCTGACTGCCAGGCCTACTCCTGGCATCTCAGCTAAATATAATAGGCTGTTTCTGTCAGCCTCTTATTGTATCATTGAGCTCAGTGCTTCTCAGCAGTGATCTTGGGGTCCCACTGTGTACATGTTGGATATCACTCCAACTGTGCATCAACTATTATGCCTCGTTGGTTAATTAAGGGCAACCGATTAACCAAAAGACCCATAAGCGCATGGAAATATTGACAGAAATATACAGACACATGCCACTTCAAAATGGGTCGATTTCAGCCATCCACTTATTCAATAGTCAATGGGAGTGAATGATTGAAAATTAAAATCTGCATTATGTAACACAGTTGTAGGTGGGAGGGCTGTGTCACATATGGTGAAGAATGCAAACATCCAAGTTCTAGCCCAGGATCCTGGATACTAGTACATCTGTGAAATACCTGTTGACTAGGCTACCTCATCTAACATTAGGCTAAATACATTTCAGACAGTGTGTTTTATCTCAGTCTTTATCTCATTCTCTTCATATCTCTCTCTCTGACTCTTTATCAACAGTTGTGTTAATTGGGGACTCGGGCGTCGGAAAGAGTAATTTGCTCTCTCGGTTCACACGGAATGAGTTCAACCTTGAGAGTAAGAGCACCATCGGGGTGGAGTTTGCCACCCGCAGCATCCAGGTGGATGGGAAGACGATAAAGGCCCAGATATGGGACACGGCTGGACAGGAACGTTACAGAGCCATCACCTCCGCGTAAGTCGTGTGGGATCCCTCAAGGCGGCCTGTTGAGGCCTCTTGAAAATTAAATGATTGTCAACAAGGGTCACAGAAAAGAGTAATCAAAACCAAATCAAATTTTATTTGTCACATGCGACGAATACAACAGGTGTAGACCTTACAGTGAAATGCTTACAAACAATGCAGTTGAAAAAAATACAGATGAGAATAAGAAATAAAAGTAACAAGTAATTAAAGAGCAGCAGAAAAATAACAATAGCGAGGTTATATACAGGGGGGTACCGGTACATAGTCAATGTGCAGGGGCACCGGTTAGTTGAGGTAATATGTACATGAAGGTAGAGTTTTTAAAGTGACTATGCATAGATGATAACAACAGAAAGTAGCAGTGGTGTACAAGAGGTGGGCATTGCAAATAGTCTGGATAGCCATTTGATTAAGTGTTCAGGAGTCTTATGGCTTGGGGGGGTAGAAGCTGTTTTGAAGCCTCTTGGACCTAGACTTGGCGCTCCAGTACTGCTTGCCGTGCGGTAGCAGAGAGAACAGTCTATGACTAGGGTGGCTGGAGTCTGACAATTTTTAGGGCCTTCTTCTGACACCGCCTGGTATAGAGGTCCTGGATGGCAGGAGGCTTGGCCTCAGTGATGTACTGGGCCGTTCGCACTACCCTCTATAGTGGCTTGCGGTTGGAGGCCGAGCAGTTGCCATACCAGGCAGTGATGCAACCAGTCTGCATGGTCTCGATGGTGCAGCTGTAGAACCATTGGAGGATCTGAGGACCCATGCCAAATCTTTTCAGTCTCCTGAGGAGGAATAGGTTTTGTCGGGCCCTCTTCATGACTGTCTTGGTGTGCTTGGACCATGTTAGTTTGTTGGTGATGTGGACACCAAGGAACTTAAAGCTCTCAACCTGCTCCACTGCAGCCCCGTCGATGAGAATGTGGGCGTGCTCGGTCCTCCTTTTCCTGTAGTCCACAATCATCTCCTTTGTCTTGATCACGTTGAGGGAGAGGTTGTTGTCCTGGCACCACAAGGCCAGGTCTCTGACCTCCTCCCTAGAGGCTGTCTCGTCGTTGTCGGCGATCAGGCCTACCACTGTTGTGTCATCGGCAAACTTAATGATGGTGTTGGAGTCATGCCTGGCCGTGCAGTCGTGAGTGAACGGAGTACAGGAGGGGACTGAGCACGCACCCCTGAGGGGCCCCCGTGTTGAGGATCAGCATGGCGGATGTGTTTTTACCTACCCTTACCACCTGGGGGTGGCCCATCAGGAAGTCCAGGATCCAGTTGCAGAGGGAGGTGTTTAGTCATTGGGTCCTTAGCTTATTGATGAGCTTTGAGGGCACTATGTAGAGCTGTAGTCAATGAATAGCATTCTCACATAGGTGTTCATTTTGTCCAGGTGGGAAAGGGCAGTGTGGAGTGCCATGGTGATTGCATCATCTGTGGATCTGTTAGGGCGGTATGCAAATTGGAGTGGGTCTAGGGTTCCTGGGATAATGGTGTTGATGTGAGCCATGACCAGCCTGTCAAAGCACTTCATGGCTACAGACGTGAGTGCTACGGGTCAGTAGTCATTTAGGCAGTCTACCTTAGTGTTCTTGGGCACAGGCACTATGGTGGTCTGCTTAAAACATGTTGGTATTACATACTCTGACAGGGAGAGATTGAAAATGTCAGTGAAGACACTTGCCAGTTGGTCAGCGCATGCTCGCAGTACATGTCCTGGTAATCCATCTGCCCTTGCGGCATTGTGAATGTTGACCTGTTTAAAAGGTCTTACATCGGCTGCGGAGAGCGTGATCACAGTCTTTTAGAACAGCTGGTGCTCTCATGCATGTTTCAGTGTTATTTGCCTCGAAGCGAGCATAGAAGTAGTTTAGCTTGTCTGGTAGGCTCGTGTCACTGGGCAGCTCTCGGCTGTGCTTCCCTTTGTAGTCTGTAATAGTTTGCAAGCCCTGCCACATCCGACAAGCGTCAGAGCCGGTGTAGTATGATTCAATCTTAGTCCTGTATTGAGGCTTTGCCTGTTTGATGGTTCGTCGCCGGGCATAGCGGGATTTCTTATAAGCTTCCGGGTTAGAGTCCCAATCCTTGAAAGCGGCAGCTCTAGCCTTTAGCTCAGTGCGGATGTTGCCTGTAATCCATGGCTTCTGGTTGGGGTATGTACGTACGGTCACAGTGGGGACGTCATTGATGCACTTATTGATAAAGCCAATGACTGATGTGGTGTACTCCTCAATGCCATCGGAGGAATCCTGGAACATTTTCCGGTCTGTGCTAGAAAAAACAGTCCTGTAGCTTAGCATCTGCTTCATCTGACCACTTTATTGGATCTAGTCACTGGTGCTTCCTGCTTTCATTTTAGCTTGTAAGCAGGAATCAGGAGGATAGAATTATGGTCAGATTTGCCAAATGGAGGGAGAGCTTTGTATGTGTCTCTGTGTGTGGAGTAAAGGCGGTCCAGAGTTTTTTTCCTCTGGTTGCATGTTTAACATGCTGATAGAAATTTGCATTAAAGTCCCCGGCTACTAGGAGCGTTTCTTGTTTGAGCGTTTCTTGTTTGCTTATGGCGGAATACAGCTCATTCAATGCTGTCTTAGTGCCAGCCTCAGTCTGTGGTGGTATGTAAACAGCTATGAAAAATACAGATGAAAACTCTCTAGGTAGATAGTGTGGTCTACAGCTTCTCATGAGATACTCTACCTCAGGCGAGCAATAACTTGAGACTTCCTTAGATATCGTGCACCAGCTGTTATTTCCAAAAATACATAAACCGCCGCCCCTTGTCTTACCAGACGCCGCTGTTCTATCCTGCCGGTGCAGCGTATAACCAGCCAGCTGTATGTTGATAGTGTTGTCGTTCAGCCACGACTCCGTGAAGTAGTCTTGAGTGTCCCGTTGGTAGTTTAATGTTCCACGTAAGTCATGTATTTTATTGTCCAAAGATTGCATGTTTGCTAGCAGAATGGAAGGAAGTGGGGGTTTATTCGATCATCTACGAATTCTCAGAAGGCAGCCCGCCCTCCGGACCCTTTTTCTCTGCCTCCTCTTAACGGCAATCATGAGGATCTGGGCTGTTCCCGAGAAAGCAGTATATCGGAAAAAGGAAAAAAAGGATTCTGCCAGTCCGTGGTGAGTAATCGCAGTCGTGATGTCCAGAAGTTATTTTCGGTCATAAGAGACGGTAGTGGCAACATTTTGTACAAAATAAGTAAAAAAATAAAAATAAAATAAAAGTTAAACAATGCAAATAAACAAACAAAAAAACACAATCGTTGGGAGCATGTAAAACGTCTGCTTTCTTCTCCAGCGCCATTTTATGTATAATGTAGTGGTCTATGTATAAATCACAGTCCCAGAGAGGTAAAAGGTGATTCAAATCGATTAACTGCTCAAGTCCTTGATTAGTTGAATCAGGTGTTTTAGTGCTGGGTTGAAGTGTGGAACATAAACCTGCATACCCTATAGCTCTCAGAGATCAGGTTTGTTGAGCACTAGCCGATTACTAGCCTCATCATCAAATCAGTGCCCGATTTGGAGCCTCACTTGGGACCCATGCATTGTTGTCTGATGGTGCATTGAGATTGATACGCAGTCTCTTTCCTACAGCTATTACAGAGGGGCAGTGGGTGCTCTCCTAGTGTATGACATTGCCAAGCACTTGACCTATGAAAACGTGGAGCGCTGGTTGAAGGAACTGAGGGATCATGCCGACAACAACATCGTCATCATGCTGGCGGGCAACAAGAGCGACCTGCGCCATCTCAGGGCCGTGCCCACGGACGAGGCACGGGCTTTTGCAGGTACTCGCAGGAAACATAGCCTGGTCCCAGATCTAGTTGTGCCATCTTGCCAACTCTTATGGTCATCGTCATGGCATCTAGGACCAGGCTCAGGGGTACAAGGGCTTTTTGGGACAATCTTGGAAGAGTCTCCTCTTTTTATTTTGTGGTCCTAAGTGACTACTGAAAAGATGGATAGGGCGAAAGTGAAATGAGAGCAACACCATATAGTTGCTTTAACCTATCTGGAACTTTTATATCAGTGGTCATCACAAGGGAAGGGAGGAGACTATAGTACTGGGACATAGCAACCTAAATGTGCAATGCAAAGGGTATTGAGTGAGCCTCAATGTGTAATACAGAAAGATTCTGTCCTGGAACAATTTCTTAATGTGTGACTCACTTTGCCCTTTCTTTAACCCTGCAGAGAAGAACACTCTATCCTTTATTGAAACTTCAGCCTTGGATTCAACAAATGTAGAGGAAGCTTTCAAGAACATCCTTACAGGTACAGTATAAGAGCAAAGCTAATTGCTTTGCCATTTCCCAACTTTTTTTAGACACGTGCAGATTAAGTAGAATAGGAAAGAAATCCTCTTTGAAGTATTGAGATGCACCACAACAGTCTAGTCTACTCTCCGCAGAAATCTACCGCATCGTATCGCAGAAGCAGATCGCTGAGCGGTCTGCCCATGACGAGTCCCCTGGAAACAACGTGGTGGACATAAGTGTTCCACCCACCACAGACCAGAAAGGGAACAAACTGCAGTGCTGCCAGAACCAGTAAGCCATGACAACCCTCACCGTCCCTCCCTTTCGGTCATCTCAGAGTGTTGCGTGTACCGACTTTCTTCATTTTGTGTAATATATTTTTGGTTTTTGATAGCTTGTTCACTCACATTATATTAATGCCATGAAATAAAAATGTAAAATACAAGTAGTTGAGTGGATCTCTTTCATGGTACCTGTATACTTTTTACTCCTTCAGTACCTTCTGGACCTGCAAGGAGAGTAATCCCATAAATATCCCGTGGTGGTGCAGTCTCCTACATTTATCCCAATTTTTTTTTGAAACATTTAACTAGGCCAGTCAGTTAAGAACAAATTCTTATTTACAACGACGGCCTACAACGCTGGGCCAATTGTGCGCCGCAATATGGGACTCCCAATCACAGCCGGAAGTGATACAGCCTGGATTTGAACCAGGGACTGTAGTGACACCTCTTGCACTGAGATGCAGTGCCTTAGACCGCTGCGCCACACGGGAGCTAGATCGTTACAGCACGAAGAGTTGCAGCACACATTACATTTTACACATGCAAGCCATTGTACGGTGACGGATGTATCCACTGCAAAAACCAAGAGTCCCTTATATTTTATTCCACAATGACCCAGCTTACTCAAGGGAGTGCAACAGGAAGACAAAAATGACACCAAATACTTTTGCATACATTGACTGACACCAAAGCACTCTCTCCCCCTCAGCTTCTCCCAGCTTCCAGGGCAAAGATTTTAAAAACAGAGAACATCATCATATTTAGACTTGGTCGTTCTGAGTGAGTAAATTCACGAGTCCATTGGATGGCAGTTGTCCAAAAAAAGCTAAATACATTTTGAAGGAGAGGGAGAGTAGTATGTTTCAGATCTACTGTATTAACATTCTGCATCAGTTGTATCCCGCTATTGGCCGGCGATGACATCAGTGACACGTCCTTCTACGAGTCCAAAATGTCCCAGAATCAAATGGCTATAGTTCATATCTGGGCTCAAGTGCTTCAAAAGTGAAGATGGAAAAAGAATCCCCAGAATGGTCCTTAAGCGCAGAAGTTCGAGTTATATTACACCGTATTTGCGAGAACACGTTGCTCGGTGCTCATACGATGGTCTCGTCAGTCGTTTTCTTGGTCGACTTCGTCGGCACGGAATGTTGGGTGCAGTGCGCTCCTTTCATGTCGGGCATTAGCAGGCGCACTTTCTGATTGGTCCTCCTCCACTCTGAGTATAACTGACAGTGATAGCGGAACGATACCTGAGGGGCACGGAGACAGACGTCAATGAAACTAGACATTTGACATGACCTGCACAGAGCAGATTCTCTGAATATATGGCTGCTATTGCAGGCACGCACAACCAGGTATCAATTCAGAGAGCAAACCCATTTCCAATTCTTCCTAATTGAAAAGCATTGAAGATAATTGGAACTTCAGTGTACTTCCTGAATTGACTAGAATTAAAATGGAACTGACCCCAACCCTGCTCAAAACATGACGTGAAACATATTGCATGACATTTGTATTTGGTCTACAAAATGGTTCCGCTTCAGTTGCTGATTTTGTAACTATTGTAAGTATTTTTTTCAGAGTACAGTAGTCTTTCTGGAGTAGAGACAAAAGATTGTTGCAGACAAAAAAAAATTCTGTTGGCACATTACTTGTCTCCCCTGAATATAAAATAAAATGGCAAGGGCACAGAATTCCACAGACAAGAAAAAAACGAACACAAATGCCTTATTCGTCTTACACAATGTATTAATAGCTATTGTAAAGCACACATTTATACTGCAAAGAAAATGCTGTTAGTTAACAAAGGTGGTGTAAAGTAATCCATGAGGTGTGTGTGTTCTATGTGACCATGGTACTTACCTACGGAACAGCAAGAGGAATTGCCCGTCCCTACCTTCAGACTACGCTCAAACCCTACACCCCAACCCAAGCACGCCGTTTTACCACCTCAGGTCTCTTTGCCCTCCCACCCTTATGGGAGGGCAACTCCCGCTCAGCCCAGTCCAAGCTCTTCTCTGTCCTGGCACCCCAATGGTGGAACCAGCTTCCCCCTGAAACTAGGACAGAGTCCATGCCCATTTTCCAAAAACATCTGAAACCCTACCTCTTCAAACAGTATCTTAAAAAATCCTCCTCCTCACCCCCCCAAAAAATACATATATAAATAACAAAAAAAGAACACTTAGCCAGCACTTGCACTTGACTCTACTGATAGCTATGTTGATGAAAAATGTAATTTCTTTGCCTGTGATATGTGGTTGTCCCACCTAGCTATCTTAAGATGAACGCACTAACTGTAAGTCGCTCTGGATAGGAGCGTCTGCTAAATGACTAAAATGTCATGTGTATCTGGTCTGAGTGTGGGGCCTAGTTACCAGTGTCCAGAGGATGTAGATGGTGAAGAGGGCGATGGTAAGGGCAATGAGTCCCACGGCCTCCAGCCGGCTGTTGAGGGTCAGGTGGTCCTGGGCTCCCCTCAGACACAGCCAGCCTGAGATGGCCGCCAGTGGCGTGATGAGCAGGAAGCAGGCCGTGTCGCACAGCAGGGTGCGCTTCTCACTGCGAGGCCCCGGGTCCCGCAACCACTGGGAGGATGCAAGGAGAGGACCATTATTAGTAGTCTTTTTTCAGTCATTATTATGGTGATTGAGGACTTACTCACTCACAGACACACACGCGCACAGTGCCAATGTTGTACCTGTGTAAGGGGCTGGGGTCGCCGATCAACAGTGAACTCTGTGTGGCAGAGCTCACAGTAACTGGTGTTGGAGGAAGACAGCCACTTCTCCAGGCAGCTCTTGTGCACCTTACCCAGGGTCCCTGTGCAGTCGCAAGGGGAGAGCAGCGTCTCACCCCCGGCCCCCTCGTGGCAGATCCGACACATGCCTTCATTACTGGACAAATAGGGGAGAAAATTGTGCCTAGTGACCACTCATTTCAAAACACATTACACGTGATATACTTAAGCAAGTGGTGTGGTATATGGCCAATATACCACGGCTAAGGGCTGTTAATATACACGACAACGCAGAGTGCCTGGAAACAGCCGCAGAGTGCCTGGAAACCCCCGAGGTGCCTTATTGCTATTATACACTGGTTACCAACATAACTAGATCAGTAAAAATAAATGTTTCGTCATACCCATGGCATACGGTCTAATATTCTGATTGGCTGACAGCCATGGTATTCAGGGCTCGAACCACCCAGTTTGTAATGTACATATAAACTCAAGACAGTTACTTAATCAAAATACAAAAATCATTTATCAGATATGCTAAATATGAGATTACACAGTATATTGAGAATTAGGCCATATATAACCAGTCAAAAGTTGACACCTACTCATTCAAGGGTTTCTTTATTTTTACTACGTTCTACATTGTAGAATAATAGTGAAGACATTAAAACTAGAAAATAACAGATATGGAATCATTTAGTAAACAAAAAGTGTTAAACAAATCCACATATATTTTATATTTGAGATTCTTCAAAGTAGCCACCCTTTGCCTTGATGACAGCTTTGCACACTCTTGGCATTCTCTCTCTTAACTCTTCCTCCTACACATTAACTGGATTGGTTCAACAGTGCAGAAGAGAACCTCAAAACAGTACATTTTTTTCTTGTCAGGACAAGAAAGAAAGGCTGCTATTTTATGCCTGCTATGTTAGGTTAATGTCAGATAGAAGCAAAGGGACACAGTCTCAGGAAGCCATACATACACAGAAAGGGAAAGAGGGATACCTAGTCAGTTGTACAACTGAATGCATTCAACTGAAATGTGTCTGAATAGAACCCTTTCGAGGAACCACCTTACCTCTGTGAGCCCACAGCTTTGACAACAGTGGAGAGTGAGCGACCGTCTTTGGCCGTAACCTTGGCGACGTACTGGGCCTGGCCAGCATCTGGCTCCTCTACCACCTTGGGCAGGTCGGCGCTGCCTGAGTAGTCACACAGGGAGCCAGGCAGGTGGCAGCAGCCTGATGTAGTCATGGCTCTGTTGGTGGTGGTGAAATGCCAGAAGGGCCAGCAGTCAAGGAGTCACACACCTCTCCTCCCACTGTTGGGCAACTGTTTGGACTGCGTGACAATGTTAGAACGCAGCATTGTTACAACTCTTTGCAGTGTCAAACCCGAAATTGACATAGGTAACTAAAAATATAATTTTAATCTATTAACGGGGGACATTCTTTAATCATAGATCATTTTGACAAGTACAGTACCAGTCAAAGTTGACACCTAATTCAAGAGCATCTTTATTTTGACTATTTTCTAAATTGTAGAATAATAGTGAAGACATCAAAACCATGAAATAACACATATGGAATCATGTAGCAACCAAAAAAGTGTTAAACAAATCATCATATGTTTTATATACTTCAAAGTACCCACCCTTTGCCTTGATGGCAGCTTCGCACACTTTTGGCATCTCTCAACCAGCTTCATGAGGTAGTCACCTGGAATGCATTTCTATTAACAGGTGTGCCTTTTTAAAAGTTAATTTGTGGAATTTCTTTCCTTCTTAATGCGTTTGAGCCTATCAGTTGTGTTGTGACAAGGTAGGGGTGGTATACAGAACATAGCCCTATTTGGTAAAGACAAAGTCCATATTATGGCAAGAACAGCTCAAATAAGCAAAGAGAAACGACAGTTCATCATTTCTTTAAGACATGAATGTCAGTCAATCCAGAAATCTTTTAGTGCAGTCGCAAAAAAACATCAAGCACTATGATGAAACTGGCTCTCATGAGGACCGCCACAGTTACCTCTGCTGCAGAGATTAAGTTCATTAGAGTTAACTGCACCTCAGATTTCAACCCAAATAAATGCATCACAGAGTTCAAGTAACAGACATCTCAACATCAACTGTTCAGAGGAGACTGCGTGAATCAGGCCTTCATGGTTGCTGCAAAGAAACCACTACTAAAGGACACCAATAAGAAGAGACTTGCTTGGGCCAAGAAACACAAGCAATGGACATTAGACCGGTGAAAATCTGTCCTCTGGTCTGATGAGTCCAAATTTGAGATTTTTGGTTCCAACCGCCGTGTCTTTGTGAGACGCAGAGTAGGTGAACGGATGATCTCTGCATGTGTAGTTCCAACCGTGAATCATGGAGGAGGTGTGATGTGTGGGGGTGCTTTGCTGGTGACACTGTCTGTGATTTATTTTGAATTCAAGGCACACTTACGTTAACCAGCATGGCTACCACAGCATTCTGCAGCGATACGCCATCCCATCTGCTTTGGGCTTAGTGGGACTATCATTTGTTTCTTAACATGACAATGACCAAAAACGCATCTCCAGGTTGTGTAAGGTGTATTTGACCAAGAAGGAGAGTGATGGAGTGCTGCATCAGAAGACCTGGCCTCCACAATCACCAACCTCAATCTAATTGAGATGGTTTGGGGTGAGTTGGAACACAGAGTGATGGAAAATCAGCCAGCAAGTACTCAGCATATGTGGGAACTCCATCAAGACTGTTGGAAAAGCATTCCTCATGAAGCTGGTTGAGAGAATGCCAAGAGTGTGCAAAGCCATCGTCAAGGAAAAGGGTGGCTACTTTGAAGAATCTAAAATTTACTTAACACTTTTTTTGGCTACTACATGATTCCATGTGTGTTATTTCATATGTATAATATAGTAAAAAATTAATTAAACCTCTTGAATGAGTAGATGTGTCCAAACTTTTGACTGGTACTGTATGTGGTTGGGGAATCGATGGCATGTTTACTATGGCATGCATATCACGTCACAGCCATACTATTTACGAATGAGCTTGTAACAATGTTACATTGTACCATCAACATAAATTTTTAACTGACTGTCAGTTATAGACAAAGCTTGGTCCCAATGAATCAATAAATAACCAACAGACACAGCTAGGCAGGGGGAAAAGCTAACGTTAGCTAGTCAGCTTTCTATGTGAAGACATGAACGTCTAACTAACGAAAGCTAGCTAACGTTAACTGTTCAGTGATCGACATTTCCACTAAAGTTAGCAACCTAGCTAGGTAGATAAATAACACAATGAACATATATGAAGGTGAGCACTTAGCTTAGCTAAATATATATATTTTAAACAACAAGGGAAAACCTACCGTAGTCACCAGCAAGCTCTCCCTGGCCTTAGTTAGCTATTTAGCTAGCTAGCTGTATGAGATGACATTGACATTTAGCCAAAACGATGGTTCGGGAAGAATACAAAAGACGATGGCAAGCCGTGTATCTGCTCCATTGTTGGCTGGATCATTTACTTGTTTGTAGCAGTCTCCTAGCAGAAACAGTGTATCTTGCACGGATTTGTGACAGCTAGCTTGTTAACATTTTTACACTGCCGGGCTGGTTGGCTAACATCTATCAGCTGTGCACGGCTGTGTCATGATGGTCCATGCTATCCGGGATCCTTAGGACGTCCCTATCAAAGATGTTATAACTCGCTAACCCAAGATAGACCAGCGCCTGTCGTTTCCAATGGGAGCAAATGAATCATAGTGGGCAGAACAAACAAGGAGGTGGGCAGTAATCCTATTGACGCGTGCTATCATTTATTTCCATATTTCCGTTAGGGAACGCCTAATCTGTGAAGTGCGCGTCTGCAATAACTCAATTCGCCCTTGCACTCCTTTTAAAGAACACTTTTTTACAAGTTTGGCAAAGGGTAAAGTCTACAAAACTTAGTCCACTGTTTGTTACAGATCGTAGTTTTGGAAACAGAAAACTGTATGGAGATCATTTGTTATTTGATTAGAAAATTACCAAAAAGTTGGCCAAAATCCATCTCGCTGCATCTTCTCCCCCACACAACACACCCTGGAACTCTTCTGAAGTCAAATCTAATTCACCAAAGTACTTCTTTACATCTGCCACCACAACATATATTTTCCGTGCGTTTACATTCCATTTCTGCAGTACAGTTAATAACCCATTGCTACGAATGGCCTATTCCTCTGTGTTGGCACAGATGTACTACTCACAGGGATCCCTCGCCCTTGACCCATCCTCCTCTACTTTCTTCACTGCCTCAGCATATGACAGCATATCTTCTGCACTACTCCGACCCTGGCCACCTCAACCTGCCTCTCTTGCACTGGACCTTTTCGATCCTCAGCAACATGGACACCCCTACAGTTGACACACAACTTTTTTGACATATAGTGTAGGGAAATGTTTGCAGTTTTTATATGATATCTGAGAGAGACTGACTAACAAAATCACCATCCGCTAATTCGACCATGACAACAATTTTAGATAGCTGGCCGCTAAACAAACGTATCAATAAAAAAAAGGTTAGCAGACATGGGATAATTTACTGACTATCAGTGACTGACATAAGAGAAAAACTGGTGATGCACAACCAAAATTGCACTTTGTGTATTTTACTATTCTAACTCGCAACAGTAAACAGTAAAGTTAGAATTGTAAAATAAGCAAAGTGCAATTTTGGTTGTTTTTCTCTTATGTCAGTCACTGATAGTCAGTCAATTATCCCATGTCTGCTAGCCCCTCCCTGACATAGAGTTATGCTAAATTGATAGCGAACAACAACCAAACTGCTTTCTGGATTCGTCTTCTGCTCCCATCACAAGCACAGGAAGTGCAGCCACAAGCTGCTGTTTAAAGAAAGCCCACTAGTGGGAGTAAACCATGATTATGTGGTCAATGACAAAGAAAAAAAACAAGATTTCTTGGTGCTTTCAAGACAACTGGGAATTCTGAAATAAAGAAGGACAATTCATGACATCAGTGATCTTCAGGTCGGAAAGTCGGAGCTCTAAAAAGAGGCCAGAGTTCCCGACATGGATGACCTTTCAAAATGATTTCCTCAGTCGTCTTGAACACACTGAAGTCGGAAATGTCCAGGTTCCAGTTGTTTTGAACGCATCTAACCTTTGTCAACGGCTTTGTTGCTGTCATGCACGTCGCCTCATTGCATCATGCATTTGTTATGCCGTGTTCAAGTGCTAGTTGGAACTAGGAAACTCTGAAATGTCAGACTTGCTAACTAGTTGTAGTTATACACGTGCCGTGTTCAACCAATTTCGAAGTCGGAAATTTCCGAGTTTCCTAATTCCGACTAGCACTTAAACGCGGCATTAGTTTACACATATGATGTAATCTTGTCAACAAATACATCATTTGAACGTGAATGTTACTAAGGGTGAACGACTCCAGGATTTTTGGAGTGGACTCTCCACCACTAATATGTGAAAGCACTTCAGATGTCGTTAGCTCATCATGGACTCAGTCAGTCTGTCACTTCAGCGAGGAAAGAACACCAGCACAGACTTCGTTAGGTCAAGTCAGACAGTAACAGATGCAAGCTTATCAATGAATGAGGTAAGTTTATGAAGGCCCCTGCGACTTCACCAGCGGCGTTGCCCATCAATGTGTTCCCTCGCAAGTTGAAAGACTGGCAGAGGCTAGGCAAAGAAAACGCTCTCCAGTTTTAACTTTGCCCGCTTGCAAACTGTTGCCACCGGAGTTTTCTCGATTTTTGATAAACTGTTTGCTGTTCCCTGTTAACGTGCTGCTAACTGGGCAGTTAGAAGATGAACCCCTACAAGGATGTCAAAGAAAATGAATGATATTAGTGATGGCAGGGGCCCACTTAGTGATTTGGAGGTCCCAGGCAGAGGCCAGTCTGAGCCCCCCTGATGTCTATGTCTATCGGAGCCAGCTTTTAGGTGAACGAAACAGAATGAAAAGGCAAACTGAAGAGAGTTGAAATGCCCTTCACTAGTAAGTCTTGGCATCACGTCATAGAAATGGGGTGGGCAATCATTTTTGCTTGAGGGCCACTTCGGGATTTCAACGCACAGATTTTTTTCCAGATCGATTTGTTTGTCAAAAGCAATTTGTGGGCAAGAAAAAGGCTTGTTATTTAAAAAATATAGGCTAGTACAGTCCATTATCATTTCTACACACGTTCTATTTGGTTTTAGTTAGGGCTGGACTGATTCTGGGATAATACCTATATCTGATATTTTATTTGCAATATCGACCAATTGATCATTGTTTTCATTTTAGGTTATTTCTAACCATTTTAGCACAGATACAAACTGCAACCAAATGTCTATGTTCATAAGGCTAATAAGAAAATATGTCAAATGAGTTGAAGACAGAAAAGGTGCAACAATCTTTTTTTCCATTCAAAAATGAGTAAATTGCATCAGAAAGGTATTGGAAAGTCGATAAGAAAAAAAGATCTGCACAGTTTAATTGTAGTTTTGCCATGGTCCCTTCAAACGTGTCCTGTGAAGCTTGTGAGCATCGTAGAGGGGAATAGAAGTTATGTGTTCCTGAGAGTCTTCGCTTGCAGGGATGGGGTCATAATAGCTAATCGTCCCAACAGTTCAAAAGCTAGAGCAACCTTTGGGGGAAGAAATCCGAAACCGCTCCATTTGTCACAACCAGAGACGGTCATAGCCACTAAATAGCGCACGCCGGAGGATGAAGGCAAGATTACAGAGAAATCATGTATTATTAAATCAAATGATGCCAACTTCACAAGGCCCCTGGTGATGTGATGCCCTAGGGAATTGTCTGTTGCCGAATGGTAAGTCCGCCACCGTGTGGTGGGACTATAGGCTACATTCTTTAAAACATTTCTGTGAAAACCTGAAAATGCATTCATATTTAATTGTGAAAATAAGATATCTGTTTATCTTCAGATTACTTAATTCTGAAAATGTCTGACTACATTGTGAAGAACGAGGGAGATGGTCCCAAGGAGCCTAAAGTATGTGGACACCTGATCATCACACATCTCATTCTAAAATCATGGGCAATAATATGTAGTTGGTCCCTTCTTTGCTGTTATAACAGCCTCCACTCTTCTGAGGCTTTTCACTAGATGTTGGAACATTGTTGCGAGGACTTGCTTCCATTCAGCCACAAGAGCATTAGTGAGGTCGGACACTGATGTTGGGCGATTAGGCCTGGCTCGTAGTCGGCATTCCAATGAATCCCAAAGGTGTTCGACAGGGTTGAGGTTAGGGCTCTGTGCAGGCCAGTCAAGTTCTTCCACACATATCTCAACAACCCATTTCTGTATGGACCTTGCTTTGTGCATGGGGCATTGTCATACTGAAACAGGAAAAGGCCTTCCCCAAACTGTTGCCTCTTGATTTTCCCATGATGTCAAGCAAAAATGCACTGAGTTTGAAGGTAGGCCTTGAAATACATCCACAGTTACACCTCCAATTGACTCAAATTATGTCAATTAGCCTATCAGAAGCTTCTAAAGCCATGACATAATTTTCTGGAATTTTCCAAGCTGTTTAAAGGCACAGTCAACTTAGTGTATGTAAACTTCTGACCCACTGGAATTGTGATACAGTGAAATAATCTGTCTGTAAACAATTGTTGGAAAAATTGCTAGTGTCTTGCACACAGTAGATGTACTAATCTGACATGCCAAAACTATAGTTTGTTAAGAAGGAATTTGTGGAGTGGTTGAAAAACGAGTTTTAATGACTCCAACCTAAGTGTATGTAAACTTCCGACTTCAACTGTATTCTGCAGTAGGTGCTGCCCAGCCTACTGGTTACAAATTCAACATATTTTATACAAGGTTTGTCTATGTTGAAATTTGGTGACCATGATGACATAATCCTGTGGTTGAAATTTCACCCTCAAAACAACAGTTTACGTTGATGACTTTATTTCAAATCCAACGCATTTACCACGTAGATCACACGTCACAATAACTTGTCAAATTACGTTGAAACAACATTGATTCAACCAGTTTGTGCCCAGTGGGAGACTACTTACTTTGCTTTCAAAAGCATACCGTTAGTACTGTGCATGATCAGTAGGCGTATTTGCTATCATCTATTTTCTAACACCACATCATGGGTTCACAGCATTCTGCACTACTCCAACACCAGAGAATGCACCACGACAAGAGGACCATCTTGCCTCCTAATCCACAAAGAGGAAGGAGAGGCTCAAGAAGAGTTCCTTTTTTACTGTCGTAACCATCAATCGTTTCAACTCAGTCCTACTGACATTTGCTGCTGCCACTGATGTGGCAATAATGTTTTTTTTTGTCAACCAGTCTTTTCAACTCTTTTAAAACTGACACTTCAAAACTCTCTTTTCACATATTCAGTTCCCTCCACGAAGCTTGCAAAGATCTGTCTCAACAAAAAGGTAAGTAGATCTCGTTCCCCTTCAGACCATCCAGGGTGAGACCACCAAGAATCCTCCGGGTGACCCTCAAACCAGCAAGGGTTATTTGCTATTATCTATTTATCTACATTATTTTGTTCACCATCACCAGAAGAAGAACTTGCCTCCTGCTCACCAATGAGGAAGGAGAGGCCCATGAAGCGTCCGTTCATTTCCTTCAATGAACTGTAATTTCCCCATTCATGAGTCCTTAAGTGAAATGTGTGTATATATATATATATATATATATATATATATATAAACAAAAAAGGTCGATTGAGGAGATCGACAAACAAGAAAATCATTGGGCATTCTAAGTTCAAAGAAATCCTTCATGGCATTCTATGAGTCTCACTTCAGTGGTTGAGTTCAAAACAGACTGTAGACCTTGCTGCCAAGGCTGTAAATCCTATTGTAGTCTATCCTCCCCTTTGGACTCATTATTAATAAAGTCCCTAGTAATCAGGTTAATGTGTGACACGAGTGGTCTGACAAAAATATTGGCAATGAGTATGAGTACACCACTACAAAGCATGAGGCAAGCTGACCATCTCTAATAAATAGGACATTAGTCAACATCGTTTGTTAATAAAGGGACATTTCTAAAGGTTTTCATCTCCAGCATACAGTGGCAAGAGTTTGGAAATACCACTTTGGAAATACCTGGATTTCTGCATAAATTGGTCATAAAATTTGATCTGATCTTCATTTCGGTCACAACATTAGACAAACACAGTCTGCTTAAACTAATAACACACGAACAATCATATGTTTTCATGTCTTTATTGAACACACCGTGTAAACTTTCACAGTTCAGGGTGAAAAAGTATGTTAACCCTTGGATTTAATAACTGGTTAACCCTCCTTTGGCAGCAATAACCTCAACAAAACTTTTTCTGTACTTGCGGATCAGACCTGCGCAACGGTCAGGATGGATTTGGACCATTCCTCTTTACAAAACTGTTTCAGTTCAGCAATATTTTTGGGATGTCTGGTGTGAACTGCTCTCGAGGTCATGCCACAGCATCTCAATCGGGTTGAGGTCAGGGCTCTGACTGGGCCACTCCAGAAGGCGTATTTTCTTCTGTTGAGCCATTCTGTTGTTGATTTACTTCTTTGTTTTGGATTGTTGTCCTGTTGCGTCACCCAACTTCTGTTGAGCTTCAATTGGCAGACAGATAGCCTAACATTCTCCTGCAAAATTCTTGATAAACTTGGGAATTCATTTTTCCGCCGATGATAGCAAGTTGTCCAGGCCCTGAGGCAGCAAAGCAGCCCCAAACCATGATGCTCCCTCCACCATACTTTACAGTGGGGATGAGGTTTTTATGTTGGTGTGCTGTGCCTTTTCTTCTCCACACAGTGTTGTGTGTTCCTTCCAAACAATTCAGCTGTATTTTCATCTGTCCACAGAATATTTTGCCAGTAGCGCTGTGGAACATCCAGGTGCTGTCACGATCGTCGACAGAAGTGGACCAAGGCGCAGCGAGGTATCCAGTATACATACTTTATTATATACGTAACTGGTAAAATAATGAACAAGCGAAGATCGTAACACCGGTGTGGCTACAAAGTGCGTGCGTGCGCGTGCACGCACACCGCAAGTGGGGAAAAGAACAAACATATACAGTGGGGAAAAAAAGTATTTAGTCAGCCACCAATTGTGCAAGTTCTCTCACTTAAAAAGATGAGAGAGGCCTGTAATTTTCACATAGGCACACTTCAACTATGACAGACAAAATGAGGAAAAAAAATCCAGAAAATCACATTGTAGGATTTTTTATGAATTTATTTGCAAATTATGGTGGAAAATAAGTATTTGGTCACATAAAAACAAGCAAGATTTCTGGCTCTCACAGACCTGTAACTTCTTCTTTAAGAGGCTCCTCTGTCCTCCACTCATTACCTGTATTAATGGCACCTGTTTGAACTTGTTATCAGTATAAAAGACACCTGTCCACAACCTCAAACAGTCACACTCCAAACTCCACTATGGCCAAGACCAAAGAGCTGTCAAAGGACACCAGAAACAAAATTGTAGACCTGCACCAGGTTGGGAAGACTGAATCTGCAATAGGTAAGCAGCTTGGTTTGAAGAAATCAACTGTGGGAGCAATTATTAGGAAATGGAAGACATACAAGACCACTGATAATCTTCCTCGATCTGGGGCTCCACGCAAGATCTCACCCCGTGGGGTCAAAATGATCACAAGAACGGTGAGCAAAAATCCCAGAACCACACGGGGGGACCTAGTGAATGACCTGCAGAGAGCTAGGACCAAAGTAACAAAGCCTACCATCAGTAACACACTACGCCGCCAGGGACTCAAATCCTGCAGTGCCAGACGTGTCCCCCTGCTTAAGCCAGTACATGTTCAGGCCCGTCTAAAGTTTGCTAGAGAGCATTTGGATGATCCAGATGAGGATTGGGAGAATTTCATATGCTCAGATGAAACCAAAATAGAACTTCTTGGTAAAAACTCAACTCGTCGTGTTTGGAGGACAAAGAATGCTGAGTTGCATCCAAAGAACACCATACCTACTGTGAAGCATGGGGGTGGAAACATCATGCTTTGGGGCTGTTTTTCTGCAAAGGGACCAGGACGACTGATCCGTGTAAAGGAAAGAATGAATGGGGCCATGTATCGTGAGATTTTGAGTGAAAACCTCCTTCCATCAGCAAGGGCATTGAAGATGAAACGTGGCTGGGTCTTTCAGCATGACAATGATCCCAAACACACCGCCTGGCAACGAAGGAGTGGCTTCGTAAGAAGCATTTCAAGGTCCTGGAGTGGCCTAGCCAGTCTCCAGATCTCAACCCCATAGAAAATCTTTGAAAGTCCGTGTTGCCCAGCGACAGCCCGAAAACATCACTGCTCTAGAGGAGATCTGCATGGAGGAATGGGCCAAAATACCAGCAACAGTGTGTGAAAACCTTGTGAAGACTTACAGAAAACGTTTGACCTCTGTCATTGCCAACAAAGGGTATATAACAAAGTATTGAGATAAACTTTTGTTATTGACCAAATACTTATTTTCCACCATAATTTGCAAATAAATTCATAAAAAATCCTACAATGTGATTTTCTGGATTTTTTTTCCTCATTTTGTCTGTCATAGTTGAAGTGTACCTATGATGAAAATTACAGGCCTCTCTCATCTTTTTAAGTGAGAGAACTTGCACAATTGGTGGCTGACTAAATACTTTTTTCCCCCACTGTATATGGTCCCCAATTAGAGGTAACAACACTCAGCTGCCTCTAATTGGGAACCATCAACAAACCAAACCTAGAAAATAAAACCTAGAACAAAAAACACCCGTGCTCACGTCCTGACCAAAACCACCATAGAGCGGCCAAAAGGGCTATCTATGGCCAGGACGTGACGTGCACTTTTGCAAACTTTAGACGTGCAGCAATGTTTTTTTGGATAGCAGTGGCTTCTTCCGTGGTGTCCTCCCATGACCACCATTCTTGTTTAGTGTTTTACGTATCGTAGACTCGTCAACAGAGATGTTAGCATATTCCAAAGAATATGTCTTTAGCTGACACTCTAGGATTCTTCTTAACCTCATTGAGCATTCTGCGCTGTGCTCTTGCAGTCATCTTTGCAGGACAGCCACTTAGAGATACTTTTGTAACCCTTTCCAGCTTTATGCAAGTCAACAATTCTTAATCTTAGGTCTTCTGAGATCTCTTTTGTTCGAGGCATGGTTCACATTTTATTTATTTAACAAGGCAAGTCAGTTAAGAACACATTCTTTTTACAATGACCCAGGAACAGTGGGTTAACTGCCTTGTTCAGGGGCAGAAAGACAGATTTTTACCTTGTCAGCTCGGGGATTCAATCCAGCAACCTTTCGGTTATTGGCCCAGCGCTCTAACCACTAGGCCACCTGCCGCCCCACATCAGGCAATGCTTCTTGTGAATAGCAAACTCAAATTTTGTGAGTGGTTTTTATAGGGCGAAGGCAGCTCTAACCAACATCTCCAATCTCGTCTCATTGACTGGACTCCAGGTTAGCTGACTCCTAACTCCAATTAGCTTTTGGAGAAGTCATTAGCCTAGGGGTTCACATACCTTTTCCAACCTACACTGTGAATGTTTAAATGATGTACTCAATAGAGACAAGAGAAATACAAAAATGTGTGTGTTATTAGTTTAAGCACACTATGTTTGTCTTTTGTTGTGACTTAGATGATCAGATAACATTTGATGACCAATTTAGCAGAAATCCAGGTAATTCCAAAGGGTTCACATACTTTTTCTTGCCACTGTATATACAAATTGTGCATTTCTATGTTCTGTAGTAAAAAAGATAAGTGTTTCCAAGGACACTGGTGTGCATCGTGTGATTTTGACCAATTGTGAGTAGGCATTATCTTTCTCTGAGTTTTTCCAAACACATTATCAACTAATTAGTAGGCAAAGCCTTCTCACAATTTGTCAAAATCACCAGTGCATCGTGTGAAAACATAGACATGCAAAATTATTTACATATGTTGATGCTGGAGATTATGAATACTATTAGCTTTTCCTTCAACGTTTCAAAGGCTGTCCATAATATACTATGATCATGTGTTCAATCCAACATTCAATAAGTTGGTTGTAACAGATGATATAACAGTATTAATTACTCCAATGTTACACAGAGGCCCCAAAGGTCACTATTACTGATGGCACAGTCTTCTATCCACCCATTGGCTAACATAGCCAAATCTATAAACACACTCTAAAGCGTGCTTCCCATTAGATGGTGTCTCCTCGATCAGAGTCCAGTGGGAGTCATGAGACTGGAGCACGAAGTCTCAATGTGTTTTGGGGGATATCATGAGAACTGTGTTAGCACTTAGCAGAGCGTAACACAACCATCGCACTTTCTCTAATGTGTAATGCACTTTCTTAACCTACAGTACATTTTCTTACTGACAGTCCCTGCTTTGTGGGAAAGCTTTGGGATGGGGCTGGAGAAATGTAACCACTATGGATGCAAGGACTGATATCAAATGGATAGTTTTAACCATGTTTTGAGGCTATATAGTGTTTGTTTACATTTACTTTGTTTACAAACGTTGGAGTAATGCAAGCTTGTGTTTTGGGTTCTGATGTGGTACGACAGTTGAACTAAGCTCATGAGGCATTTATAAGTTACACTATATAATCAAAAGTATGTGGACACCCCTTCAAATTAGTGGATTTGGCTATTTTAGCCACACCGGTTGATGCAAGGTGTATAAAATCAAGCACACCGCCATGCAATCTCCACAGACAAACATTGGCAGTAGAATGGCCTTACTGAAGAGCTCAGTGACTTTCAACGTGGCACCGTCATAGGATGCCACCTATCCAACTAGTCAGTTCGTCCAATTTCTGCCCTGCTAGAAATGCTCGGTCAACTATAAGTGCTGTTATTGTGAAGTGGAAATGTCTAGGAGCAACAACGGCTCAGCTGCGAAGTGGTAGACCACTGAGCGCACAACAATCGTCTGTCCTCGTTGCAACACTCACTACTGAGTTCCAAACTGCCTCTGGAAGCAACGTCAGCACTAGAACTGTTTGACGGGAGTGTCATGAAATGGGTTACCATGGCCGACCAGCCGCACACAAACCTAAGATCAAAATGCTCAATGCCAAGGGTCGGCTGGAGTGGTGTAAAGCTCGCTGCCATTGGAGTCTGGAGCAGTAGAAACGCATTCTCTAGAGTGATGAATCACGCTTCACCATCTGGCAGTCCGATGGACAAATCTGGGTTTGGCGGATGCTGGGAGAGCGCTACCTGCCCCAATGTACAGTGCCAACTGTAAAGTTTGGTGGAGGAGAAATAAATGTCTGGGGCTGTTTTCCATGGTTTGGGCTAGGCCCCTTATTTCCAGTGAAGGGAAATCTTAAAGCTGCAGCATACAACGACATTCTAGACGATTCTGTGCTTCCATCTTTGTGGCAACTGTTTGGGGAAGGACCTTTCCTGTTTCAGCATGACAATGCCCCCTTTGCACAAAGCGAAATGGTTTGTCGAGATCGGTGTGGAAGAACTTGACTGGCCTGCACAGAGCCCTGACCGCAACCCCGTCAAACACCTTTGGGATGAATTGGAATGTTGACTGCAAGCCAGGCCTAATCGCCCAACATCAGTGCCCGACCTCACTAATGCTCTTGAAAGTAATTGCATTATGATTGGGTTATTAATGTTTCATTGTGTCACAATGTGCCCATGAATGATTGGTTCTCCATCAAAATGTCTGGGGTCAGCCTGCCATTTGAATGGAATTTATTCAGCTATGACTTATAAGTTGTTGTCAGCTACATAAATCAAAAGTAAACATGGCCCAGTGACAATGATCACGTTCCCCTGCTCAGACGTTGCATGCATCAACCACTGGTTGCGTATCCACCTCATCGACTGTGCCAACGACTGACAGATTGCCAGTATATGACGTGGTTAGCTGATACGTACACACACGCGCTCTCGTGTTTCTTCCTCGTCCACACTAAATTGTGTAAAGAATGGTTGCATAACAAGTTTCAAGTTGGATTTGTCACGTGCACAAGTACAGTGAAACGCTTCACTTGCAAGCCCTTCCCAACAGTGTAGTATTCAATATCGAAATATTATAACAAAAACGACAAGGAAAAATACGCAATAAGAGGGGAAGAAGAAGACAAAAATCAACTGGAGAATGTAAGCTGTATACCGGGTCAGTGCCAGTGCCAAATGTACAATGTGCAGGGATACTGGAGTAGTTGAGGTAGATACAGTATGTACATGTCGGTAGGGATTAGGAGAAAGTGGCTGGTAGCAGAATTGATAATACAAATAAAAACAATAATAGTAAACAATATGGTAGCAGCATAGGTGCTGGGTGGGTGCCTGTGTAGTGGTGAGTGTGTGTGTGTGAATGTGTATGTTTGCGTGTTGGTGTGAGTGTGTGTGTATGTGAGTGTATGTTTGAGTGTGAGTGTGTGTATGTTTGAGTGTTAGTGTATATGTGCAAGAGTGTCAGTTTAGGTGGCTGGAAAGTAAGCAGGGCTGGAAAAGTGACTGGTAGCAGGAATATATAAATACTTATGGTTATATACTAATGGTAATATACAGTATACGTACACTACCGTTCAAAAGTTTGGAGTCACTTAGAAATGTCCTTGTTTTTGAAAGAAAAGCTATTTTTTGGTACATTAAAACAACATCAAATTGTTCAGAAATACAGTGTAGACATTGATAATGTTGTAAATGACTATTGTAGCTAGAAACTGCAGATTCTTTATGGAATATCTACATAGGCGTACAGAGGCCTGTCACGTTCAGGCCTGATATTTATAGGCTGGCGTGTTTAGTTTCGTTTTGGTGTAGTTTTTTTTTGTTCTAGGTGTTGTAATTCTATGTTGGCGTAATGGTTCCCAATTAGATGCAGCTGTGTGTCGTTACCTCTAATTGGGAACCATATATATGTTTGTAGTTTTCACTAGAGGTTTATGGGTTATTGTTTGTTCATAGCTTTGTTGTATGTTTAGTTATGTTCAGCATTACGATCGTTGTTCGTTATTTTTGTTGTTTTTGCCCAGTTACTTATTTAAATAAAGATGTATACTGGATGCCTCGCTGCGCCTTGGTCTGTCCCTTCAGGAGATCGTGACAGAATAACCCACCATAAAAAGACCAAGCAGCGAGAGACCCGGGAGTTCTGGACTTGGGAGGAGATATTGGCTGGTAAGGGACCTTGGGAGAAGACGGCGGAGCATCGTCACCCCAGGGAGAAAAGTGGAGCAGCGAAGGCGGAGCGAGGGAGTTATGAGGAATTATACGGAGCGTGGAATCCAGAGAGAGAAAAGTTTGTTGGAACTCGCCTGGCTAGGAAGCCCGAAAGGCAGCCCCCAAAAACTTTTTTGTGGGGGCACACGGGGAGTTTGGCCGGTTCAGGATGGACGCCTGAGCCAACTCCTCGTGCTCTCTGGAGGGAGCGTTGGAGGGAGCGTCGCACTGGAAAGACGCCGTGCTATGCAGTTTTGCGCACGGTGTCTCCAGTGCGCATTCATAGGCCGGTGCACGAGATTCCAGCTCCACTCATCTGTCAGGGGAGGGTGAGTGTGCAGCCTGGAGGAGTGGTGCCGGTTCTGCGCGCTAGGTCTCCAGTACACCTTCTGGGACCGAGATATCCTGCACCTGTTCTGCGTGTGGGGTCTCCGGTTCGCATCCACAGCCCAGTGCGTGACATTCCAGCTCCCATCATCCGTGAGGCAAGGGTGAGTGAACAGCTGGGGAGAGAAGTACCGGCTACACGCACCAGGTCTCCTGTACGATTAGATAGCCCAGTACGTCCAGTCCCTGCTCCGCGCACCAAGTCCCCTGTGCGCTTAGAGAGTCCAGCACGTCCTGTTCCGGCTCCGCGCACCAGGCCCCCTGTGCGCTTAGAGAGTCCAGCACGTCCTGTTCCTGTTCCACGCTCCAGGATCCCTGTGCCCGTCGTGGACTCAGCACGTCCTGTCCCTGTTCCACGTTCCAGGATCCCTGTGCGCGCCGTGGACCCAGCACGTCATGTCCCTGCTCCCCACACCAGAGTCCCAGTGCGCGTCATGAGCCCAGTACGGCCCGTTCCTGCTCCCCGCACCAGAGTCCCAGTGCGCGTCAACAGTCCGGAACCTCCAGAGAAGGTCCCCAGTCCGGAACCTCCAGAGAAGGTCCCCAGTCCGGAACCTCCAGAGAAGGTTCCCAGTCCGGAACCTCCAGAGAAGGTCCCCAGTCCAAAACAAACTGTTCCGGCAAATAGCCCAGGGCCTCCGGTGTGGGACCCCGAGCCAGCACGGCCGGCACCGGAACCGCCACCTGGGACAAGGAGGCCCACCCGAAGACCCCCCCAATGGACTTTTGGTGCGGTCGGAGTCCGCGCCTTTGGGGTGGGGGGTACTGTCACGTTCAGGCCTGATATTTATAGGCTGGCGTGTTTAGTTTCGTTTTGGTGTAGGTTTTTTTTGTTCTAGGTGTTGTAATTCTATGTTGGGGTAATGGTTCCCAATTAGAGGCAGCTGTGTGTCGTTACCTCTAATTGGGAACCATATATATGTTTGTACTTTTCACTAGGGGTTTGTGGGTTATTGTTTGTTCATAGCTTTGTTGTATGTTTAGTTATGTTCAGCATTACGATCTTCGTTCGTTATTTTTGCCCAGTTACGTATTTAAATAAAGATGTATACTGGATGCCTCGCTGCGCCTTGGTCTGTCCCTTCAGGAGATCGTGACAAGGCCCATTATCAGAAACCATCACTCCTGTGTTCCAATGGCACGTTGTGTTAGCTAATCCAAGTTTATCATTTTAAAAGGCTAATTGATCATTAGAAAACCCTTTTGCAATTATGTTAGGACAACTGAAAACTGTTGTGCTAATTAAAGAAGCAATAAAACTGGCCTTCTTTAGACAAGTTGAGTATCTGGTAGCCTAGTGGTCAGAGAGTTGGACTTGTAACCGAAAGGGTGCAAGATCGAACCCCTGAGCTGACAAGGTAAAAATCTGTCATTCTGCCCCTGAACAAGGCAGTTAACCCACTGTTCCTAGGCCGTCATTGAAAATAAGAATTTGTTCTTAACTCAATCAATCAAATGTTTTTATAAATCCCTTCTTACATCAGCTGATGTCACAAAGTGCTGTACAGAAACCCAGCCTAAAACCACAAACAGCAAGCAATGCAGGTGTAGAAGCACAGTGGCAAGGAAAAAACTCCCTAGAAAGGCCAGAACCTAGGAAGAAACCTAGAGAGGAACCAGGCTATGAGGGGGTGGCCAGTCCTCTTCTGGCTGTGCCGGGTGGAGATTATAACAGAACATGGCCAAGATTTTAAAATGTTCATAGATGACCAGCAGGGTTCAAATAATATTAATCACCGTGGTTGTCAAGGGTGCAACAGGTCAGGACCTCAGGAGTAAATGTCAGTTGGCTTTTCATAGCTGAACATTCAGAGTATCTCTACCGCTCCTGCTGTCTCTAGAGAGTTGAAAACAGCAGGTCTGGGACAGGTAGCACGTCCGGTGAACAGGTCCGGGTTCCATAGCCGCAGGCAGAACAGTTGAAACTGGAGCAGCAGCACGACCAGGTGGACTGGGGACAGCAAGGAGTCATCAGGCCAGGTAGTCCTGATGCATGGTCCTAGGGCTCAGTTCCTCTGAGAGAGAGAAATAAAGAAAGAAAGAGAGAAAAAGAGAGCATACTTAAATTCACACAGGACACCGGATAAGACTGACCCTAGCCCCGCGACACATAAACTATTGCAGCATAAATACTGGAGGCTGAGACAGGAGGGGTTGGGAGACACTGTGGCCCCGTTCGATGATACCCCCGGACACGGACAAATTTCTTGCATGGAATAGCCTTCATTTCTCTTAACTGACTTACCTAGTTAAATAAAGGTAAAATAAAATAAAATCTGGAGCATTGGCATTTGTGGGTTCGATTACATGCTCAAAATGGCCAGAAACAAATAACTTTCTTCTGAAACTTGTCAGTCTATTCTTGTTCTGAGAAATGAAGGCTATTCCATGCGAGAAATTGCCAAGAAACGGAAGATCTCGTACAACACTGTGTATTACTCCCTTCACAGAACAGTGCAAACTGGCTCTAACCAGAATAGAAAGAGGAGTGGGAGGCCCCGGTGCACAACTGAGCAAGAGGACAAGTACATTAGAGTGTCTAGTTTGAGTGTACATTAGAGTGTCTAGTCTAGTCAGTGTCGATAGTCTGAGGGAGAGCAGTAGTTATTAGCCATTTAATGGTCTAATGGATAAAAGCGGTTTAGGAGTCTGTTGGTATGAGCCTTGATGCACCAGTAACCCCAGCCGGACGGGAGCATGGAGAACAGTCCATGTCTCGGGTGGATGGAGCCTTTGGCAATTTTTCAGTCAGTCAGAATGCTCTCGATGGTGCAGCTATAAATGTTTCTAAGGATCCGAGGGGCCATGCCAAATCGTTTCAGCCTCCTGAGGGAGAAGAAGCACTGCCGTGCCTTCTTCACGACTGTGCTGGTGAGATGGACACTGAGGCTTGAAGCTCTTGACCCTCTTCACTGTGTGCACCCACCTCTTCCACATTTCAATAATGCACTATGGATAATCAGGATAATCCCATTGCTGCAATCTTGTGATTCTGTTAAACTGTTGGTGTGAGAGACCACAGACAACTTTGTAGTGGAAAAAAATTATGTAATTATATTTCATTAATTTACTGTGCTCTCGTCCTCACGGCAAGGTGACTTTACATAACGTTCTTTGATCACTTCAGCTCATGCCAAGAACCTCATTTGGGCGGGTAAATGCAGAATTATGACCAAGGTTTTGAACTGGCAACTGGGGGAGGGCTGCGTGGGTGCGTCCTACGCCACTGGTTGCCAGTCCAGTGCCATCGTTCGTCATCTCAACTGTCAATAGCAACCCATTACCCTTTTTCCATGTCCTGTATTGGGGTTGCCAGTTTCTCCGCTGTCACTGTACTGCAGTGTCCATTGTTGTTTTACTTGTGCAAGATAACAACAAAAGGAGCTGATTATTGGGTAAATCCACTTGAATTCAATCACTTTTTGACAGCACCCCATTTGATTTAAACGAAACCTGCTCAGAAAGTAACTTTTGGAACCTGAATGCCAAAACATTAAAGAGATAAAGGTGCTCAAAGTTGACCTATTTTGCAAACCCCACCATACATAAGACATCCATGTCTTCATCACTGGAAAAGATAAATGTTTGTGTTTTGATATAATTTAAAAGCTTACAAACAGGGTTTTCAAACCGTTTTGTAATTTCTTGTAAAAATGTTTTTTATAAATATTGTAATTTTGTTTTAACCTTAAACATCAATTATCTAAAAACAAGTAAACTCACGATTTTTTTCCTCCATATTCACATAGGTCCATTCTACAACATATCTCTGAATGCCATTGCTTTGTTTGCCAGGACTGCCAGAACAGTCATAAATAACTTTAGCCTCCATGCACATGACTTCAACTTGTCAAATTGTGCTTCCAATTAGAAAACCAAGAGGTCCATTCATCCCCTATTAGATCAGCCAACCACATTTCCCATAATGGATGTTACAATCAATTTCAACTGATCTGGTTGCTCTCACAGGGACCTGTCTGGTTTCACATCACTGTCAGTCTGTAGCAAGTCTGCTTTAGGACTATTGGGCTTGGACTCGCATGCCCCAGTTGAATCTTTTTTTATTCCCTGTTCCAGTAACAGAAATGTTTCCCCCCCATATATCGTTTTTCACAGTTCATTGTACATACATACACTTCGAATATAAGTGCGAGGTGATCTCTCATCACTAAGTTGGCGACCTAATTTCATTTCATGGCATCCTATAAAGCACAAAATGTGCATAGAAATTTAAAATGCAATGTACATAAACCAAAACACTTGACACATAGTTGTTATAAATATGCAATAGGTCACTAGGAGAACAACTAAGTGATAATGCCCGTGTTTGGAGGATATATTGGCACGGGTGTTGTTTCATCTCGGGCCAGAAAACCTTGCCAATATATCCTCCAAACACCAGCTTCTCGGGCATTATCACTTTTATACAACTGGTTACCAACATATTCAATTAATGATTGATATATTGTATTAAAAATGTTATTTTGATTAATTCATTCATACTATTTCATCCTTCCACGATATATAGTCCCGACACAAATCTGGGGTTGCTACCCAAGCCGGCTGGTGGTTAATTCTATTGGTTCTGTTGCCAGAGATGCGACCCAGTCATTCAGTCTTTTTTGTTCGGTACCTATGGACTCGACCCAGTTGTTCAGTCTTTTTGTTCGGTACCTATGGACTCGACCCAGTCGTTCAGTCTTTTTGTTCGGTACCTATGGACTCGACCCAGTCGCTTTAGTCTTTTTGTTCGGTACCTATGGACTCGACCCAGTCGTTCAGTCTTTTTGTTCGGTACCTATGGACTCGACCCAGTCGTTCAGTCTTTTTGTTCGGTACCTATGGACTCGACCCAGTCGTTCAGTCTTTTTGTTCGGTACCTATGGACTCGACCCAGTCGTTCAGTCTTTTTGTTCGGTACCTATGGACTCGACCCAGTCGTTCGTTCTAAATGTTCCATTGCCATTCTGGCTATCAACGTAATTATCCCTCGCTTGCTAGCTAGCCAACTACGGCTAATTTACAGTCACTTCAAACAGTGCAGCCAGAATAACAACAGTAGTTGTATTTGCATTTGTTTATGCTGTTTTCTAGTGACATTGTGACATCCATAACAATGCGATTTCGCCTGAAATAGAACCTGTCCTCACTCGTCAGAAAACCTGTTCAGAGGAGCTAGCCAACAACACAGCTAACACAATCACTTCAAACGGAAGCTGGAAAGACCGCAAACTACTGTAGCTGCACTTCGTTTAGTTGTACCTTTTTTCAATTTACATTTCTTTGTATATATCCATAAAATGATGCAAGCTGATTCATGAGTTCGACTGCCTGTCTCGTCCCGACTCGTTCATTACTATGGGACAGCTGGAGATGGAAATGGAATATTGAAACAATGTTGCAAATGTCGGAGAGACAGACCGCAAGGTTTATATAAAGGATGTTTTCTTGATAAGTGCGTGAATTAGACAATTTTCCTGTCCTGCTAAGTATTCAAAATGTAACTGGTACTTTTGGGTGTCAGGGAAAATGTAAGGAGTAAAAAGTACATTATTTTCTTTAGGAATGTAGTGCAGTAAAAGTAAAAATCGTCAAAAATATAAATAGTAAAGTAAAGTACAGAGACCCCCAAAAACTACATAAGTGGTACACCACTGGATTTAGCTGGTGGTAACGTGTGGAATAGACACCGGCTGGAATGTGGTTTAACCAGCGTTCAGCATTCGGATTAGACCCACCCGTTGCCTAATTAATAAGAACAAATCCATTCATGCAATGTGCATATGACATCATGTTCACTTTCTGTCCAAAAATTATGCAGAAAAATGTATCCATGATTTTGTCACTTCTATGTTAGACTACTCTAATGCTCTACTTTCCAGCTACCCGGATAAAGCACTAAATAAACTTCAGTTAGTGCTAAACACGGCTGCTAGAATCTTGACTAGAACCAAAAAATGTGATCATATTACTCCAGTGCTAGCCTCTCTACACTGGCTTCCTGTTAAGGCTAGGGCTGATTACTGCTAACCTAAAAAGCATTACATGGCTTGCTCCTACCTATTTTTCCAATTTGGTCCTGCCATACATACCTACACGTACGCTACGGTCACAAGACGCAGGCCTCCTTACTGTCCCTAGAATTTCTAAGCAAACAGCTGGAGGCAGGGCTTTCTCATATAGAGCTCAATTTTATGGAATGGTCTGCCTATCCATGTGAGAGACGCAGACTCGGCCTCAACCTTTAAGTCCTTATTGAAGACTCATCTCTTCAATAGGTCCTATGATTGAGTGTAGTCTGGCCCAGGAGTGTGAAGGTGAACTGAAAGGCACTGGAGCAACGAACCGCCCTTGCTGTCTCTGCCTGGCCGGTTCCCCTCTCCACTGGGATTCTCTGCCTCTAACCCTATTACAGGGGCTGAGTCACTGGCTTACTGGTGCTCTTCCATGCCGTCCCTAGGGGGGGGGGCGTCGCTTGAGTGGGTTGAGTCACGTGACGTGATCTTCCTGTCTGGGTTGGCCCCCTGGGTTGTGGGCGGCTATACTCGGCCTTGTCTCAGGATGGTAAGTTGGTGGTTGAAGATATCCCTCTAGTGGTGTGGGGGCTGTGCTTCGGCAGAGTGGGTGGGGTTATATCCTGCCTGTTTGGCCCTGTCCGGGGTATCGTCGGACGGGGCCACAGTGTCTCCCGACCCCTCCTGTCTCAGCCTCCAGTATTTATGCTGCAGTAGTTTATGTGTCGGGGGGCTAGGGTCAGTCTGAGTATTTCTCCTCTCTTATCCAGTGTCCTGTGTGAATTTAAGTATGCTCTCTATAATTCTCTCTCTCTTTCTCTCTCTCTCTCTCGGAGGACCTGAGCCCTACGACCATGCCTCAGGACTACCTGGCCTGATGACTCCTTGCTGTCCCCTGTTCACCAGACGTGCTACCTGTCCCAGACCTGCTGTTTTCAACTCTCTAGAGACAGCAGGAGCGGTAGAGATACTCTGAATGATCGGCTATGAAAAGCCAACTGACATTTACTCCTGAGGTGCCGACCTGTTGCACCATCGACAACCACTGTGATTATTATTATTTGAACCCTGCTGGTCATCTATGAACATTTTAAAATCTTGGCCATGTTCTGTTATAATCTCCACCCGGCACAGCCAGAAGAGGACTGGCCACCCCTCATAGCCTGGTTCCTCTCTAGGTTTCTTCCTAGGTTCTGGCCTTTCTAGGGAGTTTTTCCTTGCCACCGTGCTTCTACACCTGCATTGCTTGCTGTTTGGGGTTTTAGGCTGGGTTTCTGTACAGCACTCTGTGACATCAGCGGATGTAAGAAGGGCTTTATAAAAACATTTGATTTGACAGGTTAATCACTGGCAAAGCATTTTGAATAGACATATATGACCACATGTCAAATCCTCATAACCATTAATTGTTGAAAAGTTCATTTAGTTATTTATACCTGTAAGGACCTGAAACTGCCCCTTTTTATAGGGTGCTGCAGCCGATCATGTGAAAGATTGTATAAACGTTTCATGTGAAATTTTCGTGTTCGGGCGGAGACAAATTTACGTAATAAGGCAAACTGTCCAATAGCGGACTCTGTTTTGCAGCCTATATGATTCTACAGTAGTTAATACTAGGGATATGACCTATCGCTTCTCACTGCAGCGGTGAACAGATGAGAAACGAAAGCCAGGGGGACTGTTGCAAGTACCGATTGATAGAAGCAAGAATACATAAAACAATCTTCCTTTTGAATTTCTCTTATTTTGTAGTATAACGATCTACAAATTCAAATAAGGTCTCGAAACTAAGATACCGGTTTGTTTAGCTGTCTAGCTAACGTTGCTACGGCAAACTGAATCACAGTACTAACTGGTACTGGTTTATAATCGACGTCGCTGATTTATCCAAGTGCACAAATTGTCTTCGAAATCGGGGTGGTCGACCGTTCGCCATCCAACCCTGTCTTCCTCCTTGACGCAGTCCGAACAGTGTACTGGTTCAGAGAATGCTAAAGAATGAGTCAAAGGGATACCTTGGTTCATTTGTTTGCCGGAGGGTGAGTAGCTATTAATTGCTAGGAATAAAGTAAGCTAGTCGACATAACGTTTCGCGACTGACTTTTCTAGTGAAAATGAGCTTGCATGGCTATCTTGGTAAAAATAACTCATTTATTTCCCCATTGCCATTTTCCAAGGCGCATTACATTAGCTACTGCACTACCCGACCCGTCCTCAGGCAGCAGCTAGACAGTTGCAATATCAAAGTAGGTACCACGGTCTAGCTAACTAGGCGCTGGCCCCTACTATAATAGCCTAGTTTCAACACATCAGCGACATTGCAGTAGTTTCAGATGTTGACTTGTATCACACACGGCATTATTTAATTTGACAGAAAACGGGTTGACACCCACGCATCACACTCTCCAGTGTTCGTGGTTTGACCTGACAGATGAGTATGCTCGTGAATGAAACATCCATGACGCACGAGCCTTTGTTGTTCTCGAGCAGCGTTTGACCGATTGGCGATCGCTATGTCGCTATGACATTTCTTGACACATATTTGTTTTGCATTTTCATACTCCCGACAAAAACCTTCTAAAACACACATTTGTAAAGATGGAGGATGTGCCCAGGCCTATACGATTCATGCACTGTATCAACTACTGCCACACCATTCCATAGACTGGATAAAAATGTCAGGGCAAAACACAGGGGTGTAATCGTTATTCCGAACAGGAATCATGATGATTGCACTATAATGATTACATTATTCCAAACACTTGGAACGTTTTACAACTAAAACGAGAGTTGGACTGTTGGACAAATTCAGGTAGGACCCTCCCCGTTTCGTTCCCTCTGCTTCGGTTTAAAAAACGTTTTGCAACACAATTGGCGTAATGTATACGCCCCTATGTAGGCTACGATATATTCATTTGACTGACACACACGGTAGGCTATAAGTAAAACTCAACGCCACGATGTACTTCACATCAGCGGAGTTGAGCGGTGACTTGTGTGGGCGGACTTGGGCTCCGACCTCACATAAAATGTAGTTGTTTTTAATCGAAAACTAAGGATTTTAGGACCCCCAAAATAGCCCACAATTATATTGCACATTCATTGTCCCACTCTACTCCATTGTTAAGTTGTTTTACTTGGTTATGGATAGGCTAGTTATGCATGTCAGGGAAAATAATGAGGAACCGTATTCTTCGTGCATTCTATTTCTAGCACGGCACATGGAAAAAAACGGGTCTCGTTTGATTTGGGCAGAAGTCTCCCAGTGTTTATTTCAAGTGTCATTCCCATTGTATAAAATGAAACTGTAAGAATGTCTCAGTTGTAACGTTGTCAACATACTACCTGCGTGTTTCCGTTCCTGTAGTCGTGTACATTATTGGAGTCATAGTAATTTTCTAGCTTTGCTACATTGTAGTACACCTTTACATTCAAAAGATCATGCTGACCCAGGAGAAGTTGAAAGGGTAGGGCACCTGTCTGTAACCTAGGCTGTGGAAAATCTACAATTTGTGTTAATTCCATGTCAGACCTTCTCTAAGTAAATTGATAATGTAGATTTCACCAATATGCTTAGGGGCATTGAAACATGACAACAGTTGGTTATTAGAGCCATTCTCGCAATTGGATACTAAATTTGCCTACTTATCACTGCAAATCTTATTCTAGTGTGGTTTTAGGTGCAAGTCTTTGGATGACACATTGAGGAAGACCAGATGCTGCTTGATTCCATTGTGGTGCCATAATAGTTTTCTTAGTTTCCTCTTTCTTTCTTTTTAGCTTTGTTATCCCCTTTTTATAAAGTTGTCTTTGTCAGTCAGCCTCTTCTTTTCTCTCAGACACTCTGCAAACTTTTAAAATGGCACCATGTGAAGGCCTATCTTGCCAAACCACAATATTTTACATCTCCTCCATTGTGCTATGAAAACGCAATGCTAGGGGCACAAGTTGTGACAAAGTTACTTCAGCGAGAAGCAAATAATTAAAGTCCCCTCAATGTTTCTCACAACAGGGCTCAAGGCCCGTGTGCATGTTAACTCTCACTGCCGGTTGTGTGTGTACACACACACACACAGGCAGCAGCATGGAACAGCTCTCTGAATCTAGGCCAAAGGTCGCTCTTGCCTGTATGTGGGTTAGTCTGACCGAGAGCGCTGCCTTTTGCATCCTGTAGCAGCCCGGTCAACACTCACCATACATGCTACTCACATTCATTAAACCTAACCTACAGATGATATACTATGGTGACTATTGTCAGGAACAATTCCACTATAATTGTGCCTTGTAGTGTGCATTCTACACAGCCCTGAGCCCATGTTGGTTCATTTGACAAATATTATTTGGAAGAGGAGCTGGGAAAGCCTGTAACCTAGCAAACACAGAAGTCACAACACATGAATAGTAACCCACTTCACTCAGGGGGGCCCGACAGACCATGTCAAGGTGTTACAGGCAAAAGGGCCAGCACCTCAGTTTGCACATTGTCACAGACAAGTTAGTCCAGTTCAAAGTCTCCCAGGCAGTGGGTTGGCCCCTGGCCATAACGGTTAGCCACTGTTTACAGTTGCACGTTTTATGTTCAACTCAAGCTGAATGTGTGTCAATATGCTGAACCTGACCCAGATCCAGCTGCTGCTAGCATTGGAAATCAGCTGGCTGTTTCCAGAAATACCATGGGTGTGTCCTACTCTACTTCTCCACTGGGTTGTTGGCCCCAATAAAATCAGTGTTGAATGATCCACCATTCACTTCAGGAGATTTTAGGCCCATCTTAGTATCACAAAGTTTCAAAACATTTTAAAGACACAAGCAACAAACTAGAATATAGCTGTTTGTTTAGTAGCACTTTCAATTACAGCACAGAATAAAGTGGGTATGCCTATAACTTGGCAGTAAAGTGGGTAGGCCTATAACTTGGCAGTAAAGGGGGTAGGCCTATAACTTGGCAGTAAGGGGGGTAGGCCTATAACTTGGCAGTAAAGTGGGTAGCCTATAACTTGGCAGTAAAGTGGGTAGCCTATAACTTGGCAGAAAAAGTGGGTAGCCTATAACTTGGCAGTAAAGTGGGTAGGCCTATAACTTGCTAATAAAGTAAAGTTTAGCACCATATTTACTGTACTTTTGGCTATTCTGACCTGCCCATCTTCCTCCCCTACTCTTTCTCTCTCCATCTAGGTGTGGGGGCACAGTGGGTGCTATTCTGACTTGTCCCCTGGAAGTAGTGAAGACCAGACTCCAGTCCTCTCATGTCACCTTTTACATCTCTGAGGTGCAGCTCAGCACCGCCAATGGGGCCAGTGTGGCCCGCATGGCCCCCCCGGGACCCTTGCACTGCCTCAAGTAAGTTCACCAAAACACAGGGGTCACAGAGAATATCCTACACATTATGTGAGTTTACAGGGTTTGGTGGGTCAGTTCCATTTTCAGTTCAGTTCCAGACTATTCAGGTGATGAACTGAAATGTTTGCACTTACCCACAGAGAATACACACTGTCTACTCGGTGAGGTTGGAGCCAATTCTATTTGAAGTTTAGTTCAGTTCCAGTCTATTCTTGGGATGAGTGGGTGTTTATGCACTTTGTACAGACAAAAACCATGTGGTCCAATTCCGACCCAAAACGTTCACGTGTAACCTGATAAACTCTGTTGACATCAGTGCAGGGTTTCCATGACAATAAATGTTGGGGTCAATCTGATCTCTTATCAATTCAATGAATCAATTGAAAACTCACAACTCAATGGAATTAAAATAGAAATCATCCTAACCCTTGTACCAGCAACTGGCAAACCAACAGCAGACATTCCTCCATCATCAAACGATCGCCGACCCTCTCGGCAAGAGTTTATATCTGGCTGTTTCACTGTCAAGGCCACCTACAGTATCGTACCTGCCCTTTGATACCATTACCGAACACCCTATGACTCAAAGATGAGTTACTGTAGACGGGAGGGTTATCAGACAGCAACATGTTTCAACTTCTCCTTTTTAATGTTTACGGAGAGGCCAACTTTTATTGTCCACAAAGGTCGTTAATGAAAGAGCCTACTTTACCCTGTCTAAACAAATGTATTAAGCTAGGAGAGTCCTTTCCTTGCTTTCATCATACTATGCTATGACGGAATCTTCACTAGCATTCAGCATTTTGATCGCACTCGAGCACTCAAGCAGTACAGAAGTGAATGCGTTCACACAGCACACTCAAGCTGTCCTGAGCAAAAAGACTTGCACATCAATCAACTCGCTGAGCTTATTTCATTTAAGGAAAGTGATTTACAAAAGTAGTTGTGGACATACTAGCAATATGCTGGCTACTGTTGATTGTCTGCAAAAAAACGCTTTAGCATTAGTCTTGGCTATCCTTCTATAGCCAGGTTGATGTCTCTTTTGGAACGCGGTTCTCTTAAAGGGGCAGCGTCCTATTTTGAGATATAAGAAAAATATTTTCAAAATGTCATACTTTAGAAACAAAAATGTATGCAATTAATACAATGCAATTCTAAAGAATGGAGTAATGACTTACATTGCTAAATTATATTACACAGCTTTTTTTTAATACATATAATTGTTACCAAATGTTGCCTGTTAATTGCTGCATATAGAGACAAAGGATGCTAACCTATAGGCTCTGTATGATCCCAATTCATTGAAAAAATGTCAGGGGAAGTAGAAATTCTGTTTGGGCTAGTAGATTTATGGCCAGGCCAGTGAGAGAAAAAGTTTACGTTGGACCCTGCCCGCACACAAAACCACATAGCGGGAATAGCTTCTTGACATTATTTTGGTAAAACACATCTCCGATTGGGGATTTAGCCTTGTTTTCATAATTTCCCGATAAGGCAAAAATATCCCTTATCGTATTGGACAAGTACAAGTTGTTCCATAGCAGACTTAAATCTGCCTCTCGCTCACTTGTAAAAATAGAAGGAGAACAGAAGGGGGAGAGGCTTAGTGTGGTTCTGTTTTGGTTTGCTTATATACCGACAGCTGTTAACATGCCCTCATCTCAAATATTCCCCACCGAGGGGCCTGGAGGCACAACCTGTTTCACAACTGGCGTTGTGAAGGGAGCATACAGTAAGTGAGGGGTAATGGAGGCTTGAGCATATTACCTAAATACACTGGGCCATAGACCTTGTAGTTGTATGGGCATACAGTGCATTCAGAAAGTATTCAGACACCTTGACCTTTTCTAGATTTTGTTACATTAAAGTCTTATTCTAAAATGGATTAAATTGTTTTTTTTCCCCCCTCATCAATCTACACACAATACCCCATAATGACAAAGCAAAAACATTTTACATTTTTGCAAATGTATTCAAAAAAATGGAAATTTGACATAAGTATTCAGACCCTTTACTCAGTACTTTTTGAAGCACCTTTGGCAGCGATTACAGCCTCGAGCCTACTTGGGGTGTGACACTACAAGCTTGGCACACCTGTATTTGGGGAGTTTCTCCCATTATTCTCTGCAGATCCTCTCTACCTCTGTCAGGTTGGATGGGGAGCTTCGCTGCACAGCTATTTTCAGGTCTCTCCAGAGATGTTCGATCGGGTTCAAGTCCGGGCTTTGGCTGGGCCACTCAAGGACATTCAGAGACTTGTCCCGAAGCCACTCCTGCATTGTCTTGCCTGTGTGCTTAGGGTCGTTGTCCTGTTGGAAGGTGAACCTTTGCCCCAATCTGAGAACCTGCTTGAGCGCTCAGGACTTCATCAAGGATCTCTCTGTACTTTTCTCTGTTCATCTTTGCCTCGATCCTGACTATTCCCCCAGTCCCTGCCGCTGAAAAACAAACTCCAAGCGGGCTGTCATGTGCCTTTTTACTGAGGAGTGGCATCCGTCTGGCTACACTACCAAAAAGGCCTGATTGGTGGAGTGCTGCAGAGATGGTTGTCCTTCTGGAAGGTTCTCCCATCTCCAGAGGAACTTTGGAGCTCTGTCAGAGTGACCATCGGGTTCTTGGTCAGAATGACCATCGGGTTCTTGGTCAACTCCCTGACCAAGGCTCTTCTCCCCCGATTGCTCAGTTTGGCCGGGTGGCAAGCTCTAGGAAGAGTCTTGGTTTAAAACTTCTTCCATTTAAGATATGACGGAGGCCACTGTGTTCTTGGGGACCTTCAATGCTGCAGAAATGTTTTGGTACTCTTCTTCAGATCTGTGCCTCGACACAATCCTGTCTTGGAGCACTACGGACAATTCCTTCGACCTCATGGCTGACATGCACTGTCAGCTTTGGGACCTTCTATAGACAGGTGTGTACCTTTTCATATGATGTCCAATCATTTGAATTTTCCACAGGTGGACTCCAATCAAGTTGTAGAAATGACTTAAGGATGATCAATGGAAACAGGATGCACCTGAGCTCAATTTCGAGTCTCATAGCAAAGGGTCTGAATACTTATGTAAATAAGGTATTTCAGTTTTTAATTTTTAATACATTTGCAAAAATGTCTAAACCTGTTTTCGCTTTGTCATTATGGGGTATTGTGTGTAGACTGATGGAAAAAATGTATCCATTTTAGAATAAGGCGGTAACTGTGGAAAAAAGGAAGGGGTCTGAATACCTTCAGTGTCTGTAAATAAATATTGATAAATAAGTGGAGGGTGCTCAACCAACCGTGAGTCGAGGTGCAAAACATATTTTTTTTAAATCACAATTGAAAAGAAAAAGACGCAACGTGCACATAGGTTAGGTTTCTATGATTAGCGAGCGTCGCGCCTTTTCATTTTCAGTAAATATTGATTTCCCATGTGTTTGTCTCTGCCTGCAAACCATCTTCCTAAATGCAGGCTATATCCTGTATGCAAAGCGTAGCTCAAGGGAAAGTGCAAGTGTCGCTGTCATCATTCTGGCGGTTTCAAGTTCAGTAGCCATACGTGCGAGATCAGGTGTGCGTGTGGTCTCAGTTAAATGGAGTAGGCTATAGCCTACGCGTGGACGGAGAGGCACGGGACAGTTATCTTTTCAAGGAAATGTACTTCCTAAGTATGATTAGGTTATAGTTTACTACATTGCCTAGAAATATATATTGATCACCCAGATTTGTCTTGGTCTGAATAAATAGAAAAGAGAAATTGCAAGTCTCTCCAACTCTGCTCTCTTAAACCCCCCCAAAAGTCGATTTCTTCGGCCCGCTGAACTTTAATTTGTGTAATAAAAAACATAATCAAAATCCGTCTAAGGTAGAGATTGCATTGGATGAGTCACAAACGACCGCATCTGCCGATGTTGCCCTTCTGCGCCTGCTGTGAAAGGTGGCAGAGCTACAGCGGTGAGAAAGGTGGCAGAGCTACAGCGGTGAGAAAGGTGGCAGAGCTACAGCGGTGAGAAAGGTGGCAGAGCTACAGCGGTGAGAAAGGTGGCAGAGCTACAGCGGTGTTTGTCGGACCATGAGACCTCCTTTAGCGCCCGAACGGTTTGGCCCCAAAAATATGATGACACCTCTATTCGCTGATATAGCCCAGTAATACCGACAGCCTGATATAATTGGCCACAAGAATTTCTAAAAATGTAACCTATTTCTACGGTTATTTTTCCACATTTTGATGTTGCCTATAGGGCACAAAATTGCTGGGACTGTGGCTGGCAAGTGAGCTGTATCAATGGCGGGACTGCGATTGGGTTCGGGACCAGTTCTTGCGGTAGCGGGTGCGGTATGAAAAGCTGCGGGCGGGAGCGGGATGAATAAATCCGTCCCACCCAGACCTCTAGCTGGAGGCTTGGGGTCCGTCTTATCTCAGCTCCGCTGCAGTGTTCTTGGGCCTGCTTCTCTCCCGTCTTTTCCCTCAGTCAACCTCCTTGCTTCTTCCCTGGGGAAGCACTAGCTGAAACCCAACACCACCGCTAGGCAGCACAGGGAGGAAAAACCCTGCAGAAGTGGGTCACCAGCATATGCAGCGCTGGCCAAATCCCATTTAGAACCCAGTAGTTCTGTATGAGCTGAGCTCTGTGGCTGCGTAGATATGAGGGAAGACGCTCTAAGTCTTCTAGGACTGTATTCATAGTTGAATCTAGAGTCCTTAATCCTTGATATGAAGCTATTTCAAAGCAGTGCGCGTGTGCTATCTCTATGAATTAGGTTGATAGTGGAATAACCTTGGCTTGAATTCAGGCTAGTGATTCCTAGGGTGTAGGGTAGCAGCGATGTCAGGAAATGGGGTAACGTTATGTCATGGAGCTCAAACACTCTGAGTCTACAAAACATGACACAGACGTACCAGGTGAATCCAGGTGAAAGCTATGATCCCTTAATGATGTCACTTGTTAAATTCTCTTCAATCAGTTTAGATGAAGGGGAGGAGAACCTTTTAAGCCTGGAGACAGTTGGGACATGGATTGCGTATGTGTGCCATTCAGAGGGCGAATGGGCAAGACAAAATATTTAAGTACCTTTTTGAATGGAGTATAGTAGTAGGTGCCAGGCGCACTGATTTTTGAGTCAAGAACTGCAACACTGCAGGGTTTTTCCACGCTCAACAGTTTCCTGTGCGTATCAAGAATGGTCCACCACCCAAAGGACATCCAGCCAACTTGACACAACTGTGGGAAGCATTGGAGTCGACATGGGCCAGCATGCCTGTGGAACGATTTCCATGCCCTGACAAATTGAGGCTGTTCTGAGGGCGAAATTAAGGTGTTCTTCATGTTTTCTACACACCGTGTATAGGCTAATGACACTAAACACAGCATGAGCCCGCTCATCAGCCATTACCATGTTACATAGAGCAGCTAATTGCACTGCGTGACCTTACAATGTCATGCTGTCTCCATTGGAGGCCTGCTATCTGTCTTAACTGTTTGGCAAGCCACCTAATGCCACTCTCTTATCGCTCATCGCCAATGACACAACATGCGTATCAGGTATATTGCCCTGTAGTACATTTCCTCTCGTTTGAAATCCCCATGATGTCACACTCCCACACACGAATGCTGAGATGCATCATCTAATTGAATGCATCATCAGTTATATTGATCTGTTTTGACACGTTTCTGGTTCCTTCCATTTGTAACTAATATTGTAATAAACAGATGCATTTATGGGCCATTTCCTGATACTGTGTGTTATTGCAAAATGGGACATAAATGCATCGGTTTATTACTATATTAGTTACAAATGGAAGATTTTAGGCAAAGGCCGATGTGCTATGGTCATGGCAGTCTGATTATACACGTTGGCACTAGCCCACGACTGGAGCACTATCTTGATATCAATCTTTTCTTATGTTTCCGCAAAATGAATAATTAGCACTTGATTTAGCACTATGCTAATTAACATCGCCCCTCTCTCTCCCTCTACAGGTTGATACTGGAGAAGGAGGGACCCCGCTCGCTCTTCAGAGGGCTGGGGCCCAACCTGGTGGGTGTGGCTCCTTCCAGGTATGACCTCACTTCCTGTGCAATAATAATCCTTCCTGTTGTGGCTTCTGCTGCTATTTTCTGTCTTTCTGTGTAGGCTACTTCATGGAGCTTTTTTTTCTGGCAACTGCAGATTTAAAAGTGGGTGGCGCTGTAGATTTTATATTATATTCAGCTGGGAAACAGAGATAATTATGTTTGTCTTTGGTTTTCCATTATTTGACCTTGGTGAGAGCTCTGCTTCAGAATCTCTTTTTTCAACCACAATCGTCATCGGAGGACAAGATGATTACCACAATTTACGTTATTTTTCATTACAGAACATCATCTTTCTCCATGAAAAGAACAATACATGATTTCTACCGAATCCCAGTAAAATTCCACTCCTGCTCCGTCCTCATTTTCCACCTCCACCGGGGCATTATTCATTCTCCCTAGTGGTAGAACCCAGACGGAAATGAGACCGCTCTAAGTGTGAGCCATATTACGCAACAGCAGCCTCCTGGGTCCAGTCTCTGTTAATCAGTGTCACTGTGAGCAGAGCAGTGGCCATCCACTGGGGCTGCTGCTGAGTCATGTGACTGATGGTGTCGCTGCCATAGCATCACAATGCAGCGACACCATTGGCCCTCTCTGTTGTTGTGTGGTAATCTCCCCTTCCCTGGATGAGATGGTTCTTTCTGTCTCCGTTTATCTTACCATTTTTTTTTTCTCTGTATATTTCTCTATCTGTGTTTCTCTCTTTACCTTTCTGCATGTAGATTATCTCTCTCTTTCTGTTTTTCTCACCTTCTCTGTGGGGCGTTAAATGCCCTTTGACGGTCTGCCCTGTTTCCGGCTGTGTATTTTGTCTGTCTAGGCTGTGCCTGTGAGTATGCAGAGTGAATAGTGTGTGTGTGTGTTTTCCCGTCCTCTGCGGAGTGAGCTGCTCTCCCTAGCTGTGGCGGCTGGCTGCCTCGTGACGGGCAGGGAAGAGAGGGGACGTTATGTAAAGTCTGCCTCAACACTGCAGGAGAGCGAGACCAACAGCACGGCACACTAGACCTGAGCACGCACACACCTTTGCTAGTACTGCTGGACACGAGAGAGGGAGGTAGTGAGCGAAAGGTGAAAGACTGACCTGAGCTCAGACAGGAAACCTTATCTAACCAGGCTTTGCCTATAGTAACACGGCAGGAAACCTGATCTAACCAGGCTTTACCTACAGTAACACAGCAGGAAACCTTATCTAACCAGGCTTTACCTACAGTAACATGGCAGGAAACCTTATCTAACCAGGCTTTACCTACAGTAACACGGCAGGAAACCTTATCTAACCAGGCTTTACCTACAGTAACACGGCAGGAAACCTTATCTAACCAGGCTTTACCTACAGTAACATGGCAGGAAACCTTATCTAACCAGGCTTTGCCTATAGTAACACGGCAGGAAACCTTATCTAACCAGGCTTTACCTACAGTAACACGGCAGGAAACCTTATCTAACCAGGCTTTACCTACAGTAACATGGCAGGAAACCTTATCTAACCAGGCTTTGCCTATAGTAACACAGCAGGAAACCTTATCTAACCAGGCTTTACCTACAGTAACACAGGAAGAAACCTTATCTAACCAGGCTTTACCTACAGTAACACAGGAAGAAACCTTATCTAACCAGGCTTTACCTACAGTAACACAGCAGGAAACCTTATCTAACCAGGCTTTACCTACAGTAACACAGGAAGAAACCTTATCTAACCAGGCTTTACCTACAGTAACACAGGAAGAAACCTTATCTAACCAGGCTTTACCTACAGTAACACAGGAAGAAACCTTATCTAACCAGGCTTTACCTACAGTAACACAGCAGGAAACCTTATCTAACCAGGCTTTACCTACAGTAACACAGCAGGAAACCTTATCTAACCAGGCTTTACCTACAGTAACACGGCAGGAAACCTGATCTAACCAGGCTTTACCTACAGTAACACAGCAGGAAACGTTATCTAACCAGGCTTTACCTACAGTAACACAGGAAGAAACCTTATCTAACCAGGCTTTACCTACAGTAACACAGGAAGAAACCTTATCTAACCAGGCTTTACCTACAGTAACACAGCAGGAAACGTTATCTAACCAGGCTTTACCTACAGTAACACAGGAAGAAACCTTATCTAACCAGGCTTTACCTACAGTAACACAGCAGGAAACCTGATCTAACCAGGCTTTACCTACAGTAACACAGCAGGAAACCTTATCTAACCAGGCTTTACCTACAGTAACACGGCAGGAAACCTTATCTAACCAGGCTTTACCTACAGTAACATGGCAGGAAACCTTATCTAACCAGGCTTTACCTACAGTAACACGGCAGGAAACCTTATCTAACCAGGCTTTACCTACAGTAACACGGCAGGAAACCTTATCTAACCAGGCTTTACCTACAGTAACATGGCAGGAAACCTTATCTAACCAGGCTTTACCTACAGTAACACGGCAGGAAACCTTATCTAACCAGGCTTTACCTACAGTAACACGGCAGGAAACCTTATCTAACCAGGCTTTACCTACAGTAACACAGGAAGAAACCTTATCTAACCAGGCTTTACCTACAGTAACACAGGAAGAAACCTTATCTAACCAGGCTTTACCTACAGTAACACAGCAGGAAACCTTATCTAACCAGGCTTTACCTACAGTAACACAGGAAGAAACCTTATCTAACCAGGCTTTACCTACAGTAACACAGCAGGAAACCTTATCTAACCAGGCTTTACCTACAGTAACACAGCAGGAAACCTTATCTAACCAGGCTTTACCTACAGTAACACAGCAGGAAACCTTATCTAACCAGGCTTTACCTACAGTAACACAGGAAGAAACCTTATCTAACCAGGCTTTACCTACAGTAACACAGCAGGAAACCTTATCTAACCAGGCTTTACCTACAGTAACACAGCAGGAAACCTTATCTAACCAGGCTTTACCTACAGTAACACAGCAGGAAACCTTATCTAACCCGGCTTTACCTACAGTAACACAGCAGGAAACGTTATCTAACCAGACGGAGAGGTCCGTAACACTGCTGCTGTGTGCTCTGGCTGTGGAAAGGTAATGGCTGATTTGTCTCCTCTTGGCAGCGGGCTGCTGAGCTGAGCATCTTGTTGGCCATAAGAGCATGGTTGGATGGTTGGCTGGGCAGTCAGCTGTTCATCCAGAGCACAGCACACACACTCAGCGTCCCGAGCTTTAAATCAGTCCAAGGTCGGCCGTTGCATAACGCTTACCCTCTGACAAACGCACACTAAGGGCAACGTGAGCGAGCCAAGTGCAGGCGGGTCGTTGGTTGTTATTCCCCACAGTGGAAATGTGTACTTGAGTAATCCTGTGATTTTGAGTTAAGTAGAGAGAGTAGGAGTTGCAAGGGAGATAAATCTCCAGCTGAAGCAGGGCATGTGATCTAGGAGCTGGGGGGGGTTGAGTTGAGACGTACGCGCTACACAGGAACCCTCCTAATGGACCATTATATAGGCCTAGATGGGAGGTTTCATGTGGGTTGGTGACATGGGGGCACACACACACAACTACCCAAATGAAGGCAACTGGTTTCAGTGAAAATCGCTCTGGTCATCAGTGCCAGGCCATTTACTGTGTGTCAATTTGGACAGAGGGGCCGCTGCCTGTCATTTACACTGTGCTATTTTGCCATAATCTCACAATAAGGAAACATGTTTTTTTGTTTACTGTGTCGGTATCGTCTATCGTGACCCAAGAAAATGTTGTTTATTGGAAACGGCCCAGCGTTCCCGGCGTTGTTATCGATTGATTCACGGTATTCTTAGCTCACATCAGTTCCCTCCTGTTTCCACAGAGCCATCTACTTTGCAGCTTACTCCACTGCCAAGGAGAAGCTGAACGGTGTGCTTGAGCCTGACTCCACGCAAGTCCACATGGTGTCTGCAGGCCTAGCAGGTAACAGTCGTTCCACAACCCCCCTCGGCTGTGTATAATATCTTGTCAGTGCAGTTTCTACTGGTTGTTGTTGCTGCTTTCAAAGTTCAGCTACTTATTTTATTTTGACGGATTACATAGAAACATCAAGGGGATTTTTTTTTTATTTTTTTTTATTTTTTTAAAATAAAGCAACAGGAAACATATTTTGATTTGATGAAATAGAATTTAAATTTTTTAAATTTTTTAAATAATTTTTACATTGTGTTATGGGGTGTATGGAGTTGCTGTTTCATTTGAAGATAATTTAATGTTTTAGAAACATTGCTCTAGCTTATATCCAGCTACGGCTATTTGCTAGACATTGCCACTATACGGCATACCTTGTTGTGGACATTTTCTTGTGTTTTGAATATCAACCACAGATGGTTTGTCCGAAAGCACAATTGAAGACTTTCAGGATCAAACGGTCTTATTGACAACAACAATAAACCCCACTTTATATTTTATAGTGACAGCGAAGAGGTTATGGCTTATTCTGCCCTTCAATGTTGTAGTTCTTAAGTTCGATGTGAGAAGAAACCTTTGTCAAAGCACTTAGGGAATGCAAAAAGTGTGAAAAGGACAAAGCACACAGTTAACTGTTGCATGTTGTACTGACGGCCTCTGTTCATATATTTAACTGCTCTCTGAAGAGCTTTTACACTCAGCGAATAGACCCACTGATCCACATCTGCTTTGTCTTTAACCTACACTGATATACAGCCAACATGGCAGAGGCTCAACATCTTACTACATACCGCTACTTACTACTAATACTTCCCAGTAGCTAGCTGATTGGTCCAGCAATAAAAAAAAGAAACATCCTCAAAGTTTGGGTTGTGCTTTCTGTCCCACCCCTACTTCCCCCAGTTTTTTCTTCTTCTCTCCTTTCCCTGTTTCTTCATTTGTCGTCTCTTTTGAGGCTCTTCGGAGGACCCTAAATCGTGTTAACGTACCAGTTGGTTGCTAAACAGTGAGTGTGGCCCTTCACGCGCTGTCTGTGCTGTGTGTGTGTGTGTGTACAGTAGTAAAGGCCCCAGGGTGCTAACATGTCAGGGGCCTCACTGCGGGAGGTCTCCTCGCCTCGCGGCTACACGCCGGCCGGACGTTGTTGGGCGGACGCCTCAGGTAGCACCCCATTTCCTTTCACTGGTATGACCATTATGCTAATGATGATGATGATGCTATTGATGCTAATGATGATGATGCTGATGATAGGTCACAGCCAGCTGGTTTGCAGCTCTCGTATCTCAATGTAATTGCGCCTTCTTGATACACTGCCCCCTCCCCTTTTACCAGCCTGTCTAACCCTAACCCCACCCACTGTAAAAAGTAAATGAACAACACACCCACTTTGATTTTCCTTAATTGGCATAAGAAGGGAAATGCTAACCTTGTCACTATTAGAGGTTTGTTACATTGTTACTCTTGAACAGCTAACACAGCAGACGTAGTTCACGTGTGGTTCAGCTATGTGCGTCCGCCCTGGCCTTTGAAGGAGGCTGCTAACAGGAGCTCTCCACTGTGCCTTCGGTGCCCTAAATATGGCACCCTTGTAACACACGTACAGTGGGGTCCAAAATGATTGACACCCTTGATAAAGACGAGCAATTATGACTGTAAAATAAATCATTTCAATACTGCGCTATATTGTATGCAAAAAACAATTGCAATTGCTGAGAGAGAATTTTATTTGTATTTATTTATTTTTTTTAACCCCAAAATTATTGACACCCCTAAATATTCTTATAAAGTAGTCAGAAGTTAATTATTTGGTTCCATTTTCCTAGCACTCCAATTACTACATCAAGCTTGTGACTTTTCAAATTTGTTGGCGGCATTTGCTTGTTTGTTTCGGTTGTGTCTCAGATTATTTTGTGACCAATAGAAATGAATTGTAATAGTGTATTGTGTCATTTTGGAGTCACTTTTATTGTAAAAAGAATTCAAATATATTTCGAAACACTTCTACATGAATGTGGATGCTACCAGGATTACGGATGATCCTGAATGAATCGTGAATAATGATGAGTGACAAAGTTAGAGTCAAAGATCATACCCCCAAGACATGCTAACCTCTCACCATTACCAATAACAGGGGAGGTTATGATCTTGGTATGATCTTTGACTCTTTAACTGTGTCACTCATCATTATTCACGATTCATTCAGGATTATCTGTAATAATAGCCTTAAACTAGGTTGTAGATTATTTGACCCCCTTGACGATAATATTTCTGCGTTTTAAAAACAACTGGGAACTTGGGAAAATACGAGGTGATGTCAGTGATCTTCGGGTCGGGAAGTCTGAGCTCTGGAAAGTTCCCGAGTTGGAATTCCGAGTCGGATGTGCTTTTTCCCAGTCGGAGCTCATTTTTTCCCAGAGTTCCCAGTTGTTTTGAATGTGGAATTGGTGACCCTCTTTGTGCAGACAGATGGATACCTTCTCCTCCTCTATCATGTATTTTAATAGAGGGCTCCGTGCAGCCTAAAGCACACTGCATTACAGCAGATGACTGCAGTAATAACACTGGAACTAAGCCACACCATTGAATTTGTTTAGATACGAAACAAAGGGGGCCAAGCATGAAAAGGCTGACTGACACGCCGGTAAAAAAAAAAAAGAAGGAAAATGACGATGTGCTTGTGATATCAGGCCACCACACAATCCTTTGTCCAACGTACTATCAGACCCGATGGGTGGTATTCGTGAATCGGCACATCACAAAACTGCTAATCAGAGAGTTAGTCATTTATAGACTATAGTAATAAATCGGATAATAAATGCCATTCTTTATAAGCCAGCTTGACAAGGTTAGCATTTCAACCATCTCTTTCACTACTTTAACCTTTTTTTATTAGGTCCGCGTTGACGTTGTCCCCAATTATTTTATTTGACCCCATTTGCTCCTGTTTAGAATCAATTGAAGTGATTTTGGTAATGATACGATGGTACACAAGGAATGGCACCTGTAGCATCAGCTAAGAAAATATTGGATTCTTATTGTGTACCTCGCATGTTTATTTGTTTTTGTCCTGCACATCATTTGCATTCTACCAGTGGGCTGATGTTCCGTTCACGACAGACTTGCATTTTTCTCTTTCTTTCCCTTACCAAGAAAGACATACCTGACAAAATGTAGGGGAGAGAAACGACACGAGACGTCCTCTTGCATTTAAAACAGGTGTGGGTCGGGAAAGGTCACGGGTCGGGGGGGTGTGACCCTTTCTCCTCTCTCACCTTTAGTTGTTGGTTAACAAAAGGGTGGGTGCAAATGTGGGAGTGGGGAGGCTTAGGGGGATCTTACCTGTTTATATAAAAAGTGGGGGTTTGGGGTGGAAGTGGGTTGGGAGTGACGCTTTTCCTCCTATTTTACCTGTTGGAAAAAAAGTGGGATTAGGTAGGATTGGTAAATTTCCTCTCCCATCTATGCATTTGTGGGTGGGTTGGTTGGTTGACTGCTGCCTGTGTGTGACTGTGGTACAGAAAAGCCTGTGTCTATTTTAGGGCTTTACTGTAGCTTTCACCCCTGCGTGAGGGGGGGACAGCCCCAGCCACCTCAGCCCCCCATATCTGCAGGCTTCTAGCTGCAGCTGTGAGGCGGAGTAGCTTTGCCCCTACTCTGTGAGTACACGCCATAGACGCTATCTCTCTTCCTCTTCTTTTACTTCTTCTTCCACAGACTTTTCATCCTCTTCACGCAGTTGCCTTAGGACTTTGTCCCTTGAGACAGTAGAGGCTCTAGATCGATACTGTACCTTAGAACTTGTTTAGAGAAAATGCTATCGTCCATTTAAGCTCTTCGTGCAACGTAGTGATGCATATGTTCATTTTCCAATGGCCTTGTTTGAATTCTGTTGTTTAGAGATTAAGTGTCTCGACCACCACGGTGCAAAGCACACGTGATGTGCCAGATTACTGTCCGTCTTTAAATATGCACACCTTATTGTCACACTAGCATTACCGACACCTTACACATTTGTCATATACCTTGTAATGTGTATGACATAACACTCACTTGTGAACTAACATACTGACTTGATGCGTTGTCAGGGGATTCATTGGTCTCTCTGATTGAAAACGAATTCAAACCCAAATTAGTATAAGCAAGTTGTTAATAACACTAAAGTAATACGTGTTTTGGTATCACTTATATACAGTACCTGTCAAATGTTTGGACACAACTACCCATTCAAGGGTTTTTCTTTATTTTACTATTTTCTACATTGTAGAATAATAGTGAAGACCTCAAAACTATGAAAGAACACATATGGAATCATGTAGTAACCAAAAAAGTGTTAAGCAAATCAAAATATATTTTAGATTCTTCAAAGTAGCCACCCTTTTGCCTTTGCACACTCTTGGCATTCTCTCAACCAGCTTCATCTGGAATGCTTTTCCAACAGTCTTGAAGGAGTTGCCACATATGAGTACTTGTTGGCTGCTTTTCCTTCTCTCTGTGGTCCAACTCAACCCAAACCATCTCAATTGGGTTGAGGTCGGGTGATTGTGGAGGCCAGGTCGTCTGATGCAGCACTTCATCACTCTCCTTCTTGGTCAAATAGCCCTTGCACAGTCTGGAGGTGTGTTGGGTCATTGTCCTGTTGAAAAACAAATGATACTCCCACAAAGCGCAAACCAGATGGGATGGCGTATCGCTGCAGAATGCTGTGGTAGCCATGCTGGTTAAGTGTGCCTTGAATTCTAAATAAATCACCAATAGTGTCACCAGCCAAGCACCCCTACATCATCACACCTCTTCCTCCATGCTTCACGGTGGAGATCATCCGTTCACCTACTCTGCGTCTCACAAAGACATGGCGGTTTGTACCAATAATCTCACATTTGAACTCCTCAGACCAAAGGTCAGATTTCCACCGGTCTAATGTCCATTGCTAGTGTTTCTTGGCCAAAGAAAGTCTCTTCTTCTTATTGGTGTCCTTAGTAGGGGTTTCTTTGCAGCAATTCAACCATGAAGGCCTGATTTCACGCAGTCTCTCTGAACAGTTGATGTTGAGATGTGTCTGTTACTTGAACTCTGAAGCATTTATTTGGGCTGCAATTTCTGAGGCTGGTAACTCTAATAAACGTATCCTCTACAGCAGAGGTAACTCTGGCTCTTCCTTTCCTGTGGCGGTTCTCATTCATCATAGTCAATACGGAAATGTTCTGCATTGACTGACCTTCATGTCTTAAAGTAATGATGGACTGTCATTTCTCTTTGCTTATTTGAGCTGTTCTTGCCATAATATGGACTTTGTCTTTTACTAAATAGGGCTATCTTCTGTATACCACCCCTACCTTGTCACAACACAACCAATTTGGCTTTTAACGCATTAAGAAGGAAAGAAATTCTACGAATTAACTTTTAACAAGGCACACCTGTTAATTGAAATGCATTCCTGGTGACTACCTCATAAAGCTGGTTGAGAGAATGGCAAGAGTGTACAAAGCGGACAAGGCAAAGGATGGCTACTTTGAAGAATCTCAAATATAAAATATATTTTGATTTAACACTTGTTTGGTTGCTACATGATTCCATATGTGTTATTTCATAGTGTTGATGTCTTCACTATTATTCTACAATGTAGAAAATAGTAAAAATAAAATAAAACCCTTGAATGAGTAGGTGTGTCAACTTATGACTGGTACTGTATATACTGAAAGTATTCAGACCCCTTGACTTTTTCCACATTTTGTTACGTTACACAGCCATATTCTAAATTTGCACGTGTATTAACAATAAACAAATACCTTATTTACATAAGTATTCAGACCCATTGTGGGAGACTCAATTGAGCACGGGTGCATCCTGTTTCCATTGATTATCGTACTACAACTTCATTGGAGTCAATCTGTGGTAAATTCAATTGAATGGACAGGATTTGGAAAGACACACATCTGCCTATATAAGGTCCCACAGTTGACTGCATGTCAGAGCAAAAACACATTGTCCTCAATCATTCTTAAATGGAAGAAGTTTGGAACCACCAAGACTTTTCCAAGAGCTGGCCGCCTGGCCAAACCGAGCATTCCGGGGAGAAGGGCCTCAGGGAGGTGACCAAAAACCCAATGGTCACTCTGACAGAGCTCCAGACTTCCTTTGTGGAGATGGTTGTCCTACTGGAAGATTCTCCCATCTCTGCAGCACTCCACCAATCAGGCCTTTTATGGTAGAGTGGCCAGACGGAAGCCACTCCTCAGTAAAAGGCACAAGACAGCCCGCTTGAAGTTTGCCAAAAGACACTTAAAAGATTCTCAGACCATGAGAAACAAGATTCTCTGGTTTGATGAAACCAAGATTGAACTCTGACCTGAATGCCAAGCATGAAGGAAACCTGGCACCATCCCTACGGTGAAGCATGATGGTGGCAGCATCATGCTGTGGGGATGTTTTTCAGCGGCTGGGAGACTAGTCAAGATCGAGGGAAAGATGAACGGAGCAAAGTACAGAGACATCCTTCATGAAAACCTGCTCGAGCGCTCAGGACCTCAGACTGGGGCGAAGGTTCACCTTCCAACAGGACAACAACCCTAAGCACACAGCCAAGACAATGCAGGAGTGCCTGGACTTGAACCCGATTGAACATCTCTGGAGAGACCTGAAAATAGCTGTGTGGTGACGCTTCCCATCCAACCTGACAGAGCTTGAGGATCTGCAGAGATGAATGGGAGAAATTCCCCAAATACAGGTGTGCCAAGCTTGTAGCGTCATACCCAAGAAGACTCAAGGCTGTAATCGCTGCCAAACCGGTGCTTCTGAATACTTATGAAAATGTGATATTTCTGTATTTTTATTAGCAAAAATGTCTAAACCTGTTGTGTGTGTGAGGAGAACAAACAATTGATTCCATTTTAGAATAAGGCTGTAACGTAACAAAATGTGGGAAAAGTCAAGGGGTCTGTATATACACTCACACGTGCGCACGCACGCCTAGTTCCCCTGGGAAATACCACTTGACCTCCTCTACTCAGAGATATTCAGTTATCCCTCTTAGGTCCTCTTGAATAATTCAAGAAAGCCAGACTCCATTTTGTTTCCTCATGGTCCGTGGCAACCAATGAGGCCTTCAGCTGAGGCCCCCAAACTTTGACGACACAGCACAGTTACTTGTTATTTATATCTAGGCCTACTGTAGGGCTGAGCTCTCCCCATCTGGGAGCTAGCTACTAATGTTCACATTAAATTTTACAAAATTCATTGGCTCATTTTATATGGTAGTCCTTTATCAGGCACTCTTAACCAGAGTGAATAATAATATGAATTGAGGGTGCTGAACAATGGCATAGAACTATTATATTTCTATAGTGCCCGTTCTGTACATGAGATTCAGGCCCACCTTGTTTATAAATACTTAAGAATAGTATTTATGATTTTAATTATAGCCAAATCTTAGATATATTTATTACAACTTCTAGATATGATAATGAAGAATGTTAGATACCCTGACTAGGCTACATCTTTAAGCTGAGTTTTTGCCCGTGCTGTAATACAATCTTGATGAGGAATCTAACCATATAATAATGATTCAACTCCTGTGAGGACAAACAGTCTGCCTTAATCAAAGGTAATGAAGTACATTTTTATACAATCTCTGGCCTGATTCCAGAATACCAGCGATAAGGAAAGGCTTACGAGATTGCCAATATGTAAATAAACCGCTCGTAAACGCAGCTTAAAGATGTCAATGATGCTTTTACACACTGGCCAGTTGAGAAGGAACGTAACTTCATGTAGAATTCACCGGGGTTGTATTTCACAAAAGCAGGATCGATAGATTGGCCAGCACTCAGTTCTAGCTCTTACTTTTACCTAGTTCATAAAGCCGGCTGAAGTTTAATGTCATTTGGTTGGGTTACTGCGAGTATTGAGTCGGTAATAATCAGTCCCAATATTCAAGTTTTTCTTTCTTTATCATCCAGGAAATAGAGTTGTTGTTAGCTGGCTAACTCCTTGGTGGTGCTTTGTGAAATACCCCCCCCCCCCTAGGCCAGTATATCTTTGTCCTTGGATAGGCTGTCTTTCACACTGTGTCACTCTCCCCGTCTGAACCTCTGAACTCTTCTTCCCAGGGTTCACTGCTATCACTGCGACCAATCCCATCTGGCTGATAAAGACCCGGTTGCAACTGGATGCCAGGTAAGCACTTAGCAGGGAGTCTGAATCTAGGCCATCAGCCGAATATATAAAAATTCAATTTAAAAAAGGCTTTTCCCTTAGCTTATGTTGTTCCCCAGCTGTTTCATATTTTACTGGTTCTCTAAATATGTTATGGGTTGTCATGCTTATTTGACTAGTTTCATATTGCATTGGCTCATGGTACTAGGGGAAAGGGTGTTATTCTGAGACTGCATATACTTTATTGAACGTTGCAAATCCCTTTTCAGTTATTACTTTCCAAATGTTTGCTATAGGATCAAATATCCTTTTGCATACCTTTTTTACCATGTTCAACTGTTAATTTACTCACCCGCTACATGTTTTTACCACAGGAACCGTGGCGAGCGCCGCATGAATGCGTTCGAGTGCATGCGGCGGGTCTACCAGACGGAGGGCTGGCGGGGCTTCTACCGAGGTATGTCTGCCTCGTACGCCGGCATCTCCGAGACAGTCATCCACTTTGTCATCTATGAGAGCATCAAGCGCAAGCTGATGGAGTCCAAGGCCCAGGCCAGCATGGATCAGGACGAGGATGAGTCGGTGAAGGACGCCTCAGACTTTGTGGGTATGATGCTGGCAGCCGCCACATCCAAGACCTGCGCCACCTCCATCGCCTACCCCCACGGTATGCACCTACAACTTCAATTTCTACTTATTAGGTGACAGCAAAGAATAAATCAAAAGAAAAGACATGATCAGAATACATTCAGTCGTAATTTATCTTTGATTCTGTTCTATTAAGTGACAAAAAATTGCCTAGTCTACAAAATGGTCCCTTTTGGTCTGAATTATTGAAACACGATATATCATCCATATCGTTATCGGCCGATAATAACTAAAAAAAAAGTTCAAACGAATCATGGTTATTAATACGTAAAGTGGTTGTTGCTCCCATCTCATGGGGAGGAAACTTTTTTTTTTTTTTTCTTCTTTTTCCATATTTGGGTAACGTTCATCATGTTGAAGAAAATATTGGCTATCGTATCCATCCGGAATTTCTATACTGTTGTGTCCATGTTCTAAATTAGTCCCCTCTTCTCTACCCCCTCTGGCCTCTTCCTTTTGTAGAGGTGATCCGCACCCGGCTACGAGAGGAGGGCAGCAAGTACCGCTCCTTCTTCCAGACATTGCTGACAGTACCTAAGGAGGAGGGCTACCGCGCCCTGTACCGCGGTCTCACCACCCATCTGGTCCGCCAAATCCCCAACACCGCTATAATGATGTCCACCTATGAGATGGTGGTCTACCTGCTCCAACGCTAGCCCCTCCCCTTCCTGTCTGGAGAGGAAGAGGGAAGTGACTGACTTGGTTGGGGATATCTAAGATGGAGACCAAAGAAAAACTGATAAGAACCAAGAAGAAAGAAGAGCTCCCCCACTAAATCCCCGCCAACAACCCCAACCCCCCTAAGCCTACAGGCCACCCCACAAGGGGGCGCTATGGTCTGGGATGATGAGAAAGGATGGGGTGGGAGGAAGAGAGAGGGACGGAGAAAGACCGTTGGGTCAGTCCTTAACAGAGCCTGTCAAACAGTCTCTGAAAGAAAGACGGAAATCATTTTGTGGCCTTAAAGAGTTTAGTCTGTCTCTCTGTAGAATGAAACCAATCTGCTTTAGCCTGTATCGGAGATGACAATCTGAAAGGGGAATGCAAGAAAACAATCGATTAAAAACAGGTGTCATAACAACACTATGAACATTAGAGAAAATGTTTATTGCAAAATGTTCTACCATTAGTTCTGTTTGATTAGATTAGCACTTTTTCCCTAGGATTTAGCATATAAGCCAGGGATGGGCAACTGACGGCCCGGTTTTTGAAGGCCCTTGGATCAATTCCCCCCCCCCAGTCTGTGTCTCAACCTACTGTTGAGAGTTAGAATAGCAGAATACACAAGGGGCAATTTCAACATTTGGTTGTGCATCAGCAGTTTCTCTTATGTCAGTCATTGACAGTCAATTACCCTATCCATGTCAGCTAAAATGTTTTTGATTAGTAAGTTAGTTGAGCGGCTGATGGGCCCACATTGATTTTATTACATACTGACCACACTGCTCGCATGTTATTCAATCATTGCACCCACACTGCTCGCGCGTGCCAACGAGTGTCTGCGTTGCCAATCGCTAAAATAGAAGTCAGTTCTATTTTTGACGCTCAACGCGGTGCAAGTCCTGCCTTTCCCATCTCCTCATTGGTTTATAGAAGCCACGTGGGTGATTGAAAGATGAACTGAGGTTGGTCGGTCGTCGTGGCAATACTATGAAAGTTAGATGCCAATTGACATATAAAGTCCAAAGAAGAAAAAGCCTGGAAGGAGGAAAGATGACTAGAAACGATTCGGGGGGACTGTTTTATGTGTGGATTAATTGTGCATTTCAGGTCAAATAACAACTCAACATTTATATCCCAGGACAAGTTAGCTAGCAACAGCAAGCTAGCTAAATAGGACAAATTAGCTAGCAACAGCAAGCTAGCTAGCTAAATTGTCATAAATGTTTAATGCTTTTTGACCTGTCCCCAAATTAATATAATTGGTTCAGAGTTTGTTTTGATATTTCAACCTGCGTGTCGTGATCGCATTTGGTGTGGGGGAACAAAATCAATTTGCACACAATGGCGCACTCGCGCGTCCGGTCTGGTCATGGTGTCAGTCTCACTCAGTTTCACTCAGATAACATTTCTCTACACACTATGGCTAAATGTGTAGAATTACAGGAAATGATCTGTAAAACAGCTCATTTACCTCTCCGCCACATGGCAAAATGATTAGAATTGCATGAAATAATTTATAAAGTTGCAATATCTTCTGTCTGCCCCATGGCAAAATGTGTAGACTTGCATGAAATTAACTCTAAAACTTTGTTTCTCTGTTGTCAAGAGGGAGGCTGCTAAAATATTTTGCTTGCAAGGGGATTGGGGGGTGGGTTATGCATGTGGGTATCCAGCCCCGCGAGCAACTGCAGCCCATCTGATTTTTTTTGTGTGGCTCCCACCCCCATAAAGGTTGTCCATCCCTGATGTAAGCTACTGTTTGAAACGAGCTGTGCGTGCTTTGTTTCAGCAACTTGAACCCAAGTATGGTGGATGGGTGGTGTTTAAGGAATGTCAAACAAACGTCGGTGTGGGAAGTTTTTTTTTACAACCATCTCTAAATGGCATGCTATAGAAGGATCCAGACACTTTTGGCGATTTCACTTGTTTTTGAAAAACTTACCCCAGCCAGTGCCACTTCCTCAGTGTCGTTGTGCAGTAAAGGGGGCTCTGGAAAAACATGAACAAATGCTCCAAAAACACCCAAATACGTATATAACGTTACAGATAATGTTCGGAATGACAATTTCATGTGTACAACATCTAAAGACCTGCACCACTATACTGAGAGCCTTTCCATTTCTAAAATGACGTATTTGGGTGTTTATGGAGTATTCTGTTCATGTTTTTTCAGAGCCCCCGTACTACACAACGTGGATGAGGAAGTGACTCACTGGTTGGCCTACGTTTTTCAAAAACAAGGGAAATTGCACAAAAAGTGTCTGTATCCTTCTATAACATGCCATTGTAAAAACAAAATATATATATATATGAGAGAGAGAGTTGGTTGTAAAAAAAAAAAAAAGATTTAGGCACCGTTTCTTTATTTTGAACATGCACAGTCATTTTCTCCCCAGATCACTAACTAGCTATATGATAAGAGAATAGCAAGCGAACATTTCATGTACTGCAATGAGTTTGGCTTCAAGCATTCCCCTGAAGGCCAGAGTTTCCCCTTATAGTCTGAAGCAAGGCGTATGGTGCACAAGACTAGGATCGCCGCTGATCACAACACATGCCACAGACGCTTATCCAGTGGTTTTTATTTGTTTGGAAAGCTGACTATTATTTCAGTGTTTTGTATAATGGTATAGTTTCTCTGATACTAGTCATTGGGAGGGACATAGTTGTCTCTTGTGAGTGCACAAGACTTCTATGACCTAGATTGGGTGTGAGTCTTTCCAACAGGTACCAACACTTAGCTGGTTCGAGATCTGTCTACCAGTGTGAAGCCGCTACTTGAAGATAATTCGTTAAGTGTTGGAAGTCAGGAAATGTCAATGTCATTTCATCTCTCCCAACCTTTTGTGTGAGATTTGGATGGTGACTGTGTGTCGATGTGCATTTCACTCTGTATTAGTGTGTGTGAGGTGAAAAAGCGAACTGCCCTGATATCTACTCCAGAGGTAGTGAGTGCCCTCCACTAAAGGTTAATCATGTAGATCACTGAGGTTGGGAGCGAGGCGAAGCAGTGAGCCTCACCAGCTCTTACACCGTAGCCCTTCCCTACCGGAAGCTTCCAACTGAAGTTTTATGCACTTTTTTTGTGGCCTGGGGTTTGTGTTTAACATTTTTCTTGTGCGGCCATTTTTAATCTTGTATTATCAGAATAGTATTACTGTATATGCAAAAACGTGTTTTGCTCAACAGTTCCCATTGCTGATACTGTACAGTCCAGAGTACTTCATCTTGTGAAGGATATTCATGTGTATATAATACATATGCATATCAACTATTGTGTGTTTTGCTTAGGTCCATGTATTATTATACTGTAGTTTATAGTTGCAAATTATTTGTTTGACTGCATTTGTGTACAATTGTAAGATGTTTGAACCTGTTGCAACATGGTGTGTTGACATTCTATTTTTCTTTTGTTCAAGTTTTATATTATACAATTGTTTCATTTTTACATTATGCAAACCTTGGTGCTGAAAGATAGTCTTTGATTTTATGTCAATCATAAAAGTATTATATTTTTCAGAATTCTATTCTATTTTTTGTGTGTGTAAATTCCCCTCAATCTGATGTTTACATTTAATTTGCTCTCCAGCCATCTTCTAGCCACAGTATCCTGTATATCGAACTGTGTAGGCTACTGCTTCCTATCTCTCTTTGTTCCAAATTCTCAATCTGGCATTCAGTAGAAAAAAAAACAGTGTGATGGAGCTTAATATAAATGAATATTATATTAATGTCAGCGTCAATATTATGACAAAATTATGTTTTGACGTTCAAGTCACCCTGAACTATTTTAAACTGATTCAGGCTCTGGGTTATGGATGCGCATCGTTTAGATGGTTGTAAATATCCTTCTGTACATTTAAGTTTTGACTCGAGGCCTCTGTCTATGATATTTGGTCAAGCCAATTTCAAGAGTCTTTTCCTATACACTGGCATACTGTATATAACAACTGTACTGTGAATATACTGGAGTCCTTTTCCCACAGACTATAGCCTAGCTGTTTTTGTTACTATCGTTGCCGTGATCGTCATACTGTGACTTGAATAACTAGTATACAGTACACAACTGTGATGTATTTTGTAGTGGAGCGTAGACTTGCATATTAGGTGATCTTGTTAGACTCTAGTGACTGCCCCGTGCTGCTATCTAAGAGATGGGGCTCAATGTCACTACGGTTCCACTCCACTCAAGACGGCTCTGTTGTATTGAAAACAAAACACACTACACAGACCAGCAGGTCTGCAGTTTCATAACTTTCCCCACAAAGTCTTGGGTTAGTAGGTTGGCAATACCTCAACCATGTCACCAAGACTAATCCATTTAACACTGTGGATGCCATCACGGTGGTTCCCATATGGCTTCTCTATTGGCAAAACGGGAGTCTGCCAGGGCGTGTATACACATTTTATACAGCCAAGGTACAGTTTACACAGTTGTTTGGAAAAGTAGGCGTACATTTTTTTTATGGTACTGGAAAACTAGTAACTCAAGAATCTACTTCTCAGCTCTCTATCAATGTTATTTCGTAGTCAATAGGGGTCCAGTGTTGTAAGTATTATTTTCAGCTCCAGGTTGACATCATGCTGCCCAATTTATATCTGTGCTAGAGAAATATGCTTACTCATTCATGTCCTTTTTGCCTGAAACAATTGTATTTTTGAACACTCAATACTTCAAGGAGAAATGCGATTACTATATGTAAACATTTCAGTGAACTGATTTCTTTGAAATGTTGTTTTGTTAATTGTTTTTCCTCTTAAATCAGCCAGTAGCCCCCTCCTATCTGTTTGGTTTGAGCTGGTGAAATTAATGTGGCCTATTCTTTGCCATCTATGTATCATCATACCTCCTTTTTGTACAAAAGTCAATAAAAACAAGATTGCAACTCCCATTGCTTGCTTGTTAATTTTTTCTTATGGCCTAGAATCACAGGAAAGAAAGGCCATGTTTTTCAAAAAATTGACAGGATTTTCTTGAAGGCTGTAGGCTATTTTATTCTGATCCTGTTTTACACTGTTCTACTCCATTTTACCACAAGGTGTCAGCAAAGGCAAAGCTAATGTGACTACTGTATACACAAAACAACCTTCCAACACTTAAGGTAGGCCTTGAAACACATCCACAGGTACACCTCCAATTGACTCAGATGATGTCAATTAGCCTATCAGAAGCTTCTAAAGCTATGACATAATTTCCTGGAATTTTCCAAACTGTTTAAAGGCACAGTCAACTTAGTGTATGTAAACGTGTGAAAATGGCACATTTCTATGTATTGTAGTAAAAAAGATGGAGGAAGATAAGTGTTTCCAATGACATCATCGGTGTGCGTTGTGTGATTTTGACCAATTGTCTACTAATTGTTCGATGATGTCATTGGAAACATATCTCTATCTTTTTTACTACAAAACATTGAAATGTGAAATTTTCACATATGTTGGGGTGGTGCTGGAGAAGATGAATATGAAGTAGAAAAATGTTGACATTTCCCTGTAAGCAATAAGGCTTGAGGGGGTGTGGTATATTTAAGCAATAAGACACGAGGGGGTGTGATATATGGCCAATATACCACGGCTAAGGGCTGTTCTTAACCACGACGCAACGCAGAGTGCCTGGATACAGCCCTTAGCCGTGGTATATAAGCCATATACGACAAAACCCCAGAGGTGCCTTATTGCTATTATAAACTGGTTACCAACGTAATTAGAACAGTAAAAATAAATGTTTTGTCATACCCGTGATAACACTGTCTGATATACCACAGCTGTCAGCCAATCAGCATTCAGGGCTCAAGCCACCTAGTTTATAATGGCCATTATAAACTGGGTGGTTCGAGTCCTGAATGCTGATTGGCTGAAAGCCGTGGTATATCAGACCGTATCGAGACCGTTCTAATTACGTTGGTAACCAGTTTATAATAGAAGTACGGCACCTCTGGGGTTTGTGGTATATGGCCAATATACCACGGCTAAGGGCTGTATCCAAGCACTCCGCGTTGCATCATGCATAATAACAGCCATTACCTGTGGTATATTGGCCATACACCACACCCATTCTGGCATTATTGCTTAAATATACCATAACTAACTAAGGGCTGTATCCCCAGGCACTCTGATTCGCATTATGCCTAAATACAGCCCTTAGCCATGTTATATTGGCCATATAACCACAAACATCAGAAGTGCCTTATTGCTATTATAAATTGGTTGCCAAGATAAACAATTTACAAGTATTTTTGCATCATACCCCTGGTATATTGTCTACCTACACATGGCTGAAATTCTGTTTCAGCCAATCAGCATCCAGGACCTAAACTACCAGCTGTACTGTCTATGAGAGAGTATGATTTAGCTGAAATGCGGTGTATCCCGTGACTGAACGGGCAAAGTGTAGTGATGGGAAACTGAGGCTTTCCGAAGGCTTCGCTGCTTTCACCAAATTGTGCCGGAAAAAGGTTCATTACTCTGAGCTTCATTATCTGTTCACAATGCACATTAGTGACATCTGCTGGTTAGCAATAAATAGAAGTGTGTGGTTATCAGAGACGTTTTTTCCTCCACTGCTTTCATAAAGAAATCTGTGGAACAACGGTTAGTCGTTGGCTTTAGTAGCCTACAATCAGTTGGATTACCAGGTTCTCACAATACTTTAATTTTTTTTGTGTTTGATGTATTTAATACCATTCGACTAATTCCGCTCCAGTCATTACCATGAGCCCGTTGTCCCCAATTAAGGTGCCACCAACCTCCTGTGGTCCAACCAGCCTCACAACTGCAGACCACCATGCAAGCCTAGGACCTCCACATCTGGCTTCTTTACCTGTGGGATCGTACGGACAGCGGATGAAACTGAAAATTACTTCTGTCAGTAATAAAGTCCTTTTGTGGGGAAAAACGAATTATGATTGTCTGGGCCTGGCTCCTCAGTGGGTGGGCCTATGCCCTCCCAGGCCCACCCATGGTTGTGCCCCTGCCCAGTCATGTGAAAGCCATATATTAGTGCCTAATTTATTTATTTCAACTGACTGATTTCCTTATATGAACTGTAACAGTAAAATCTTTTAAATTGTTGCATGTTGTGTTTATATATGTGTATGCACTGTGTCCAGTAGAGGTCGGTGTTTGAAAGCAGCTTGGAATCGAATAAAGCACCCGAACCACGGCGATACCTGGATCTTGCATTTTTGCAACGCGCAGTTTGAAAAAGCATGTGATCAAATGAAGCTTTGGACGTCATTGATTATGTACTTCAGATACAGTGATACATGCATCCACACACTGCTTCGAAGCATGGCTCGGAGCTCCGGTATCACTACAAAAGCGGTGAGGAGCGCCCATCTCAAATCGAATAGTAATCTACGCTCGGTCATGTTGTCAACATGGCAGCATATGGTGCATCGTCCAGAAACATACATCACGTTCCCATTAAATATAAGTTTGTATTAAAAGTCGTTTTCATTGGGAAGGCAGATAATGCACTTTTGCATGAGAAAATAAAGAATCATACTCATTACTCCATGTGCTAATTACGTCACTTTTGTTTTGATCCGACACCTTGCCCACGCCCGGCAGGCAGCCCTGATCCAAAACGAATGCAATCAACTTTCACCCGATGCAAAACACGCCCGGACAAGAATAATTGAATCCTCTCATTGAATGGATATTGCCATCCGTTCAAATCGCATCGACTGTGGCCTGTATCCTCCTCGCGTCCTCTCTCCTCGCCTCCTTCTCAAAACCCATTGGAGGAGAAGGTCAACGGGGCGGGACCTCTGGCTTTCTCATCCAATTGGTTTTGAGAAAGAGACGACGCGCGAGGACGCGAGGAAAATAAAATTGAGAATAGACCTCTGTGTGCTCGAGCGATTATGAAGTAACAAAGAAACGAATGCGGTGGGTTGTTACAATTTTATCGGTAACATTTGATCAATATCGAGCGGGGTTTTTGTACGCGACCGAACTTTCCTGCGAGTTTCCTGTGGAGTTGACATTCTTCACAATTGTCGCTTTGAAGTTGACTTCTCGACGGTGAGTGTCGTTCCAATGTTTACATGCCTTCAAAATGGAAAGCGCTCGTTCAGGCTGCAAACACTCGACAACCTATGAATATGCAGACTACTTATTTGTAGTTTTAAAATATCTTAATATCAGCTTCAAGTGTTTTCAAATGTTCTAAGTTCCCATTAGTGTGTCTAATGGTAACCTACGTAAACCAATGATTTAGTTGAATAATCGTCCGAGACAAGCTATTACTCGAGAGTTGGTTTCTTTTTTTAATTTCATAGTGATTATCTAGTTGTATTGACCTTTTAATTAAATCGGCTGGCAAGCCGGTGTTTCATAATGTCTTCTTCCTTGGCCGGACGTCAGTCACTTTTTTACTTTAATCTCACGTCAGGACAGTGGTATATTTGATCCACGAAGGGAAAAGGTCTTATAACATTTGCCTTTACCGGAGCCTCCACTCATTTGACATCTCGTTTACTCGTTCACATGGTCAACTGATATATTAGATCACATCTCAAAATGGTGGGACAAGGTTACTTGATTGTATTTCAGATACATCATGTTCTGTGTCATGCAGGACATACATTTGCATGGATTATGGTGGTCTCTGTTTGCACACACCTGTACTTACAGAATCTCTGGAGTATACTTTTTTATTTATTTTTTTTACTTTGAGAAAGAGTACAGTTTATTTTTTAATTTTTTTTTTTAGTTAATGCTTTTCCCAATAAATAATTATTATAGTATTGCATTTGATTGACAGTGTCTTGAATTACCTTCCTCCCTCCTCGACCTTCATACTAGAGTCATTCCATGTTAGGGATGGGCAGTTATTTGAATCGCCGAAAAGACCTTACTATTTAATTAAGCTTCATGGGAGAGAATTTATTTATTTTTGCTCTGTTTAAAGTTAAATAAAATGATATATGTGACATTGCTACATAGCCTACAAGGATATACCGTTACATTCATTTAAAAAATAAATAAAACCGCCTTTTTATGAGTGCTCCCCATTAAAAAAAGACGCACAGGTAGCCTACACACTTTTCATAGGTGTAGCTTGTTGTTAAATCAAAGTGGCGCTACCGTCGGAGGCTCTGTGGAGTAAGTGAAAGATTTTGAATCATTGCAAAATGGAGTTCAAATTACGGAATTAAGTCCGCTAAATATGGAGGAGTAGGATACAATGATCAACCAAGTTGTGAAGTTGTTGTAGACAAGGACCTGGGAGTGCAGCAAAATAGCCTCAATTAGCCTTGCTACTTTAGTTAGCTAGCTACAGTCTCCAGCAAAGTTAGCTATCTTTTTTTCCAACGATTTGATTCAATCAAGACAGGCACTACCAGATGGTATGGTAGATAACCTATGGTAATAATTTATTATCAGAGAGAAAGGTGATGAGCTCCTGCATTTTTAAGCATGTTTTGAGAGAAAAAGAGTTAGATTAACTTGGATTTTTTGGGGGCAGGGACACATACAGGATGCTAACCTCTACTACAACCTTCACTCCAAATCAAAACTCCAACCCTACAACCTGATTTTGGATGGAATTACCTGAAGAGCTTCATACCACCAAGGATTATTATTCCCAAGCTATACAGCAAATACTCTGGAAAACAAACAGAAACCTGAGAACACCATCCAACCTGGAACTGAGTGAGTAATGTCTAGTCTGAAGCTATCTTTTATTTTCAGAAGGTGAGAAGAAAATACATTACAAAGATATATTTTACTTTAAAAGGACTGAATGCTAAGTCACTTTTTTATATATATTTTTTATAATAAGATAGTTTTGGAGTTTTTCGGCAGGAATATATACTTGATGCTACCCTCCACAGCATAACCTTAACTCCAGATCAAAACTTCAAACCTACAACCTAGGTGTGAAGTGAAAGGTGTCGAATGCTTTGAGCCCAACACATGGCACGAGTCTCACAGGCTACCCCTCCCAAATCCAGAGCCCTTGAAGCACCCTCCTGCTGTTCAGGGCCATCCACTGGCATTTTCTACAAGAAATCTGCCTCCAGAAATAAAGCCTCCTTCTCCCGCTGCCTACTGCACTGCTGCTTGGATTCCACCTGGCGATCTGTTCCCGTCTACAGTGGCTTGTCTCCCCCTGTCTGGTACAGGTACCCCACCACACTCCCCCCTCTCTACCGAGCTTTTGCTTGCCTCCAGCACGCAGGCACTGTTGGGGCGAGTGACTCTGAACTTCAATGGCTAGCCCCAAGTCGTAATCTCTTTTTCTTGTGCGTTTTGCTATTTGCCTCATGGCTCCTGCTTGCTTTGGTGACTTATGAACTTTCTTGTTTATCTTCAGTGCTCGGTTGTCGCCACCAAGTCTGTCCCCAAACAATTTTGATTTGCAGGTTTTAAGCATTAAACTTTCAAATAGCTCTTCGTTGACTGTTGCTGGGTGCTATCATCCTCCATCAGCACCGGCCTGTACCGTACCTGCCCTAAGCTCTCTCCTGGCCCCTTACACCAAGTCTGAATTTGTCCTGCTAGGTGACCTAAACTGGGACATGCTTAAACCACCTGACCAAGTCCTAAAGCAATGGGACTCCCTAAATCTTTCTCAGATTATTACCAAACCCACAAGGTATGACTCCAAACACCCAGAAAAGGCTACTCTTCTCGACGTTATCCTCACACCTAATCCTAATAGGTACAAGTCTGGTGTTTTCTGTAATGACCTTAGGCTGTAAAACAGTGATCACTGTGTTCGTAATGGCTGCTCAGTGAAATGTCCTGTCCTGATTTGTCATAGACACTTTAACTTTAATGAGCAAGCCTTCCTTCATGACCTGGCCTCTGTAAATTAGTATAGAATCCGCTTGTTCCCCTCTGTCGAAGATGCTTGGACCTTCTTTTTTGCAATCTTCAGTGATCTTGTTAACACGCCCCCATAAAGAGAATTAAAAACAGGTTCAGCCCCTGGTTCGACTGCGATCTTGCAGAGTTACTCTACCTCAATTGCATTTGGCAAAAGGCCCGGCTTTTGCCAAATGGCTCTCGTTCAGGCAAATGAGAAATAAATGCACTCCAGTTATCCGGAAGGCCAAAGTTAGTTACTTTAAGGAGCAGTGTTCTCACTGTGGGTCTAACCCTAAGAAGTTCTGGTTAAAGACCTGGAGAATAATCCCCTCTTCACAGCTGCCCATGTCCCTTACAGTTGATGATGTGGTTGTTACTTACAAGAAGCACATGGCTGAGCTCATTAATCACTTAATTAAGTCAGGATTCCTATTTGACTCAGCCATGCCTCCTTGCCCGTCCAACATTTCCTCATCTACCACCCCTTCAAATGCAACTATCCTCGATGCCCCTTTCCCCTGCCACGCTACAAAGTTACTCCCTGAAGGCAGTCACTGAGTCCGAGATGCTAAAGGAGCTTCTTAAACTTGACCCCCCCCAAAAAAACATCTGGGTCAGATGGTTTAGACCCTTTGTTCTTTAAGGTTGCTGCCCTTATCATCGCCAAGCCTATCTATGACCTTTTTTAACCTTTCTCTCCTCTGATGTTCCCATTGCTTGGAAAACAGCCACAGTTTGTCCTTTATTTAAAGGGGGATATCAAGCTGATCCAGCTGTTATAGGCCTATTTCTATTTTGCCCTGTTTATCAAGAGTGTTGGAAGAACTTGTCAATAATCAACTGACTGGCTTTCTTGATGTCTAGTATTCTCTCTGGTATGCAATCTGGTTTCCGCTCAGGTTATGAATGTGTCACTGCAACCTTACAGGTCCTCAATGATGTCACCATTGCCCTTGATTCTAAGCAATGTTGTGCTGCTATTTTTATTGACTTGGACAAAGCTTTTTATACGGTAGACCATTTCGTTAAGGAGTATTGGTGTCTGAGGGGTATTTGGCCTGGTTTGCTACCTCTGAGTGTAGTGTATAAAGTCAGAATACCTGCGGTCTCAGCCACTGCCTGTCACCCCAAGGCTCGATCCTAGGCCCCACGTTTTTCTCAACTTACATCAACAACAGCTCAGGCAGTAGGAAGCTCTCTCATCCATTTATATGCAGATAGTTTTATACTCAACTGGCCCCTCCCTGGATTTTGTGTTAAACGCTCTACAACAAAGCTTTCTTTGTGTCCAACAAGCTTTCTCTGCTTTTTAAAAAAGTGGAATGGGAACACTAGGAAGTAAATCTAAGCAAAGAGATTTATTCAATCCACTAACACTAAACATGTACATTTAACATAACATCTATATTTTGAGGTGTATTTCAGCGCTGTTTTTAAATGCCATAGTAACGACTGACAGGAGGAATCAGCAAATTGTCTATGGTATTGAGTTTTTGCGCGGAGAGTGAATCAACGAGATTAAGGTTAGGTGCGGACAACAGATGGCAACAACAAGTAGTAATTAAAACATGAACTGTATAGCGCCAGGCTGTATTCATGGGCTCCAAAAAAATCCCTCGGTAAACTACCATCCTGCCCAAGGACCCACAACTTTTGAACAAGTGGCTCCATGTCATGAAGAGGAAGGACGTACCGGCTTGACGCAGACTTCCTGGGCACTTTTGATGCGGGAACCTGGAAAGGAGTCATAGGCCTCTGCTTGCGCCTCCATTTGACATTTCGTGGGTTATGGTGTAGGTTATCGATCGATCAACATCGCTGACTATGCGACTGAACAAAAGAGGCGACGCGAGTCAATGCAATGGAGCATAAGGTAAAGTTAACCGGTCATGACTGTTGTTGGCTAGCGTTAGACACTGGACCACATTGTTGCAACTCTAGTTGAAGGTAACTAACTAGCTAATTGCGTCTGTAGTGTTTTGTGTAACACCCCCAGCAAATAACATTAGCAAGCAACTCCACTGCAACTAGATTTGCACCAGTTTCTCTGTGTATAGTACCCATATTACTGGGTAGTTACTGTAGCTAGCTTCCACCTCATAGTCAAGTACTGTACTACATTTTGACAGATTTGTTTTTGTTTTGTTAGCTCCACCTCATTTAGCTAGATTGAAGTTGACATAGCTAATGTTTGCTGAAAAATAAATGTGTGACAAAGCATACAAGACAAGTAGCTTGTTAATGCCAACTGATATATTTTGGGTCAGTTGTCTTAGCAAAACTTTTTTTTTAGTGTGACATCTTCATATCTGAAAATGTTTTCATCCTGAAGGAGACTGCAGGAAGCAGAGGTACATGCAAATCCATATTATTTCCAAGGCTATTGTTTATTTTAAGTATATGTAGGGATTCTTAAATATAACCTTTAAATGCCTTAATTGTTTTATACCAACAGGAAAGCACGGTTAGTACAGCATGCCAAACTGACCCTTGGGTGCCAGAGTGTTCCTGTGCTGCGGTGGAGAAGAGGTCCACCGGGGATCATCACTAACGACCATCAGTATACAACCGAGTCCTGCCGCTATTCGCCACAGATGGAGATGACGGAGAGTGAGATCAGTGAAGACCAGAATTCGCTATATCAACATGAGCGCTCAGAATCACAATCACAGTGCGGGCCAAGATATACTATCGACCACTTTGGGGAGAAAGTCGGTGTTCCAAAAACTGAGAAGGAGCAGGAAGGACATTCAACAGCGAATTCAAAGATGCACCCATCCCTAAAGCGAATCGGAGTGGAATATATATATATATATATATATAGATAGCGTTTCAATGGATGTGCTACCTTGTCCCGGTCCTGCTGTTTCAACTCTCTCTCGACCTATGAAAAGCTACATTACATTTCCTCCTGAGGTGTTGAACTGTTGTACCCTCTATAACCACTGGTTATTTTGATGTAAAAAGGGCGTTTGTAAAGTACATTTGATTGCTGTGTATTCACGAGCTGTCTGAGTGATGGGACATTTTTATAGTATCTGTAACATATTTTGGTGTGTCTTTAATCTGCATCTTCTTAAAGTGGCAATCAGCAGTCGAAACAATAAAAAAGTGACTCCCTGCTCCTCTTTCGGTAAAAAGCTGAGGTATGGGGCTGGAGAAATGTAACCGCTCTCAAATGCATAGACCGAGCTATGAATGCAAGGACTGATCAGCCATGATATCAAAATTGTAATCTTGTTTCTATGATCTGTTTCCACTACCCTGTACCCAGATTGCTTTGATAAATGCGTCTGCTAAATGGAATATATTATTAAAGTCTACTTTGACTCAAACTGCCCAATGTAGTTACCATTCCTTTCCAATAGATGGCAGCCAATGTTGGTTGAAGTCACTACTCTAAAGACAGGGACACGGGATTAGTGCGCACTGAAAGTAGTTAATTTTTAAAATCTTCAAAGCAAGTTTCTGGTTACGCTTGAACCTGTTATAGTGGACAAGCTAACATACTATTTTTTTACTTCAGGCGCAGGCATTAGGTCTGTCTTTAGGCTAGATTTGCTAAATGAACTGGTTTTATTCAAACTTTTATTCAATGCCTTTGCTGCTGGGTATGCGCGCCTTGTGGAGGAAACGACACATGCAAGGATGAGACGCCGTACACCTCGTCCATTTCTCCCTTGTGCCTGTAGGGTGAACTGGCGATAAACTGCCAGCCTGTATGTGTTACTGCTATGAGAATTGACTTTGATCTTGGGCAGCCCGGCTCAAATCTGAACTGCTTCAGTAGGTTTATTGGCTCCCTTAGTAACATTATTTCATTATCTGTAATAAATGAATTCTCAGACTGTGCTACTCGGTAAATTCAGCCATTTTTGGGAGTTCCAAAAGTCTCTCCTGGCAGTGAGGCAACAATGCCAATGTGGCGATTTAGTTAGCTGGCGTTCTAAATCCTATCGTTTCCATTCCCCTTTAACCTTGTTCTGAACACCTCCAAAACAAAGGTCAAGTGGTTTGGTAAGAAGAATGCCTCTCTCCCCACAGGTGTGATTACTACCTCCCTGAGGGTTTAGAGCTTGAGGTAGTCACCTCATACAAGTACTTGGGAGTATGGCTAGATTACGGAGACATAATTTATAGATCGGCAGGTAAGGGTGCTCTCGAGCGGCTAGATGTTCTTTACCATTCGGCCATCCGATTTGCCACAGATGCTCCATGTAGGACACATCACTGCACTCTATACTCCTCTGTAAACTGGTCTTCTCTGTATACCTGTCGCAAGACCCACTGGTTGATGCTTATTTATAAAACCCTCTTAGGCCTCACTCCCCCCTGAGATATCTACTGCAGCTCTCATTCTCTACATACAACACCCGTTCTGCCAGTCACATTCTGTTAAGGTCCCCAAGGCGCACACATCCCTGGGTCGCTTGTCTTTTCAGTTCGCTGCAGCTAGCGACTGGAACGAGCTGCAACAAACACTCAAACTGGACAGTTTTATCTCAATCTCTTCATTCAAAGACTCAATCATGGACACTCTTACTGACAGTTGTGGCTGCTTTGTGTGATGTATTGTTGTCTCTACCCAACAATGTTTGTACCCTGTTTTGTGCTGCTGCCGTTTTGTGCTGTCGTGTGCTGCTGCCATGCTAGGTTGTCGTCTTAGGTCTCTCCGTGTGTTTTTGTCCTAATATTTAAAATGTTTAATCCCAGCCCCCATCCCTGCAGGAGGCCTTTTGGTAGGCCATTGTAAATAAGAACAAATTCGTAACAAATTTGCCTAGTTAAAGGTAAAATAAAAGTTTGTCTAACTAGCATCAGTCGGTTTGACTATTTTTCTCTCGTTTTCCTTCCGTGCCACACACACTGGCCTCTATTCCCCTCTCGCCCCTCCACCACCCTTCTGCTGGAACCGGCAGTCATGCGACCCCCTCCAAGACTCAGGTGAAGAAGCCGAATGTGGTGGTCCTAGGCTTGCGTGGTTACACGTGGTCTGAGGTTGTGTTGCTGGTTGGCCATACTGCCAAATTCCCTAAAATGATGTTGGAGGCAGTTTATGGTAGAGAAATGAAAATTCCAATCTCTGGATAAAGCTCTGGTGGACATTCCTGCAGTCAGCATGCCAATTCCATACTCTCTTAACTTGAGACATCTGTGGCGTTGTGTCAAAACTGCACATTTCAAAGTGCACTTTTATTGTCCCCAGCACAGGGTGCACCTGTGTAATTTATCATACTGTTCATTCAGCTTATTGATATGCCACACCTGTCAGGTAGATGGCTTATCTTGGCAAAGGAGAAATGCTGTCTAACAGGGATATAAACAAATCTGAGAGAAATAAGCTTTTTGTGCATATGGTACATTTTATGGGATTTTATTTCCGCTCATGAAACATGGGACCAACACTTTTACAAGTTGTGTTTTCATATTTTTGTTCAGTGTACAATTAGAAACCATTGCATGGCAGCCATATGTAGCGTGATTTGTGACATTTACCATTAAACCCAGCCAAACCCAATACCGTGACTATTGCAAAACACTATACAGTGTTTTATAAATGAAATCCCATGTTCAAAAACATTGGGAAACGGCAGCACTCCAATTTAAAAAAATAAATAAATCCTAATACAAAACGACATCCCCTTATTTTACTGGTTTATTTTTGGCTCGGCAGGCTAACTTGTTTGGGCAGTTATGCCTTCATCAAAGCATATTGCAGAGCACCCAGCTAATCAAGCGAGAGTGCACCTGTTACCCACTCCACTATGTGTTTGGGATTTTTACCTTTGACGACCATTCGAGACCATAACATTGAAACTATTAGAACTGCTGTAGCCTAATGGTGTGCGTGTTCACCGGGAATGGTTTTACTAATCCAGACATATTTTGAAGGGAATAAATCCCACACACTGGCTGTTTACTGTATACAGGTTAACCATAAGAAGGACAAACAGAATTGCTTTCAGAGAGGTTTGGCTTGAAATTGTGAGGGATGACAACGTAATTTATTTTCATCATGAGCAAAAGCTATTGGTTTTCGACCCAAAGTTGCAAAGATAATGTTGCGATCCATTTAATAAACATGAGCAAAATTGATATAAGGGTGTAGCAGGAACAGCGGCACTTTCACACTAATCTATGGTAACTGGTAACTAATGCACGCAACTTCAATGGCTAATTTCTCTAAACGGGGGGAAACATCACCAGATTAAGAGGGATTTCATAGGATGTAGAAGCAATACTCCAAGCTGCAGCTCCATACTACATGTCAAGCATAGAGAACTGGGATTGGTGTGGGGGTCTGTGGGTGGCTTTGGTAATTTTATTTGATATTCTTATTCATTGTAAAGAATTATGGTCCAAATCAGATGTTGGGTACCATATTGTTTATTGAAGATTATATGAATCCTATACATACAAAAGGGCTAATTTGGGCTCCTGACAGAGCTGGTGTAACTGAGTCCGGTTTGTAGGCCGCCTTGCTCGCACACGCTTTTTCAGTTCTGCCCACAAATGTTCCTTCCTCATGATGCCATTTTATTTTGAAGTGCACCAGTCCCTCCTGCAGCAAAGCACCCCCAAAACATGATGCTGCCACCCCCGTGCTTCACGGTTGGGATGGTGTTCTTCGGCTTGCAAGCCTCCCCCCTTTTTCCTCCACACAACTATTGCTAAACAGTTCTATTTTTTGTTTCATCAGACCAGAGGACATTTCTCAAGTACGATCTTTGTCCCCATGTGCAGTTGCAAACCGTAGTCTGGCTTTTTTATGGCGGTATTGGAGCAGTGGCTTCTTCCTTGCTGAGTGGCCTTTCAGGTTATGTCGATTATAGGACTCGTTTTACTGTGGATATAGATGCTTTTGTACCGGTTTCCTCCAGTATCTTCACATGGTCATTTGCTGTTCTGGGATTGATTTGCACTTTTCACACAAGTACGTTCATCTCTAGGAGACAGAACGTGTCTCCTTCCTGAGCGGGATGACGGCTGCGTGGTCCTGTTTTTTTTTTTTTCTTTTCTTGCGTACTATTGTTTGTATAGATGAACGTGGTACCTTCAGGCGTTTGGAAATTTCTCCCAAGGATGAACCAGACTTGCCTGGAAGGGATGAGAGAGCCAAGCCTATGGGTTCGTAGCTTAAACCCAGCAGCGCTCACACACCAATTTGATTAATGGACTGCTGAATGTATTTATTTTTCTCTTGCTTTGTTTGCGCTTTTCAGTGTTCTCTCTGATAAGCTACCCAGGAAAGGGCTGATAATGGCCCATGTTAATATAAGCTCAGCAAAAAAGAAATGTCCTCACTGTCAGCTGTGTTTTATTTTCAGCAAACTTAACGTGTAAATATTTGTATGAACATAAGATTCAACAACTGAGACAAACTGAACAAGTTCCACAGTCATGTGACTAACAGAAATGGAATAATGTGTCCCTGAACAAAGGGAGGGTCAAAATCAAAAGTAGGTCAGTATCTGTTGTGGCCACCAGCTGCATTAAGTACTGCAGTGCATCTCCTCCTCATGGACTGCACCAGATTTGCCAGTTCTTGCTGTGAGATGTTAGCCCACTCTTCCACCAAGGCACCTGCAAGTTCCCGGACATTTCTTGGGGGAATGGCCCTAGCCCTCACCCTCCGATCCAACAGGTCCCAGGCGTGCTCAATGGGTTTGAGATCCGGGCTCTTCGCTGGCCATGGCAGAACACTGACGTTCCTGTCTTGCAGGAAATAATTCACAGAACGAGCAGTATGGCTGGTGGCATTGTCATGCTGGAGGGTCATGTCAGGATGAGCCTGCAGGAAGGGTACCACATGAGGGAGGAGGATGTCTTCCCTGTAACGCACACCGTTGAGATTGCCTGCAATGACAACAAGCTCAACACCGCCCCAGACCATGACGGATCCTCCACCTCCAAATCGATCCCGCTCCAGAGTTCAGTGGTGTAACGCTCATTCCTTCGATAAATGCGAATCCAATCATCACCCCTGGTGAGACAACCGTGACTCGTCAGTTAGGACTGTCAAAAAGTGCTCTTATCTGGTCCAGCGACGGTGGATTTGTACCCAGCGGAGACTACGTTGCCGGTGATGTCTGGTGAGGACCTGCCTTACAACAGGTCTACAAGCACTCAGTCCAGCCTCTCTCTCAGCCTATTGCGGACTGTCTGAGCACTGATGGAGGGATTGTGCGTTCCTGGTGTAACTCGGGCAGTTGTTGCCCTCCTGTACCTGTCCCGCAGGTGTGATGTTCGGATGTACCAATCCTGTGCATGTGATGTTACACGCGGTCTGCCACTGCAATGACGATCAGCTGTCCATCCTGTCTCCTTGTAGCGCTGTCTCACAGTACGGACATTGCAGTTTATTGCCCTCTGCAGCATGCCTAAGGCACGTTCACGCAGATGAGCAGGAACCCTGGGCATATTTCTTTTGGTGTTTTTCAGAGTCTGCAGAAAGGCCTCTTTTAGTGTCCTAAGTTTTCATAACTGACATTAATTGCCTACCGTCTGTAAGCTGTTAGTGTCTTAACGACCGTTCCACAGGTGCATGTTCATTAATTGTTTGATTTATTGAACAAGCATGGGAAACAGTGTTTAAACCCTTTGCATTGAAGATCTGTGAAGTTATTTGGATTTTTACGAATTATCTTTGAAAGACAGGGTCCTGAAAAAGGGACGTGAAATTTTTTTTATGCACTTAAACAAAATAATGTTTCAGGAATGCTTCTCATTTGTTTCTAACTAGAAAGGAAAGGATTACATAAGTCTGAGATGGTGGGTGTCAATATTCCTTCTCGTGCTTTTTGAGGTGGAACGACCCACTCATTACTAGAATACTAGTCAGAGAATGTGACTAGGTGTGAAAGCAAATTTCTCAGTATTGGTGATCATTAAGGAAAGGTTACAGAGCCATAGTATTTAGACTTGGCATTGGCCTGTTCAAATACTTTGAAATATGTATTTTCCTTTTTCCCTGGGGTCCACCTGTCAATTCATATGATTTCCCTCAAAGGGAGGAAGGAAGGTTGCATTGTCAAAGCCCTGTGCCCCAGTTTGGGTTCAAAGGCTGGCACACCTGGCTGTCATTTGCCAGGCAGGGTTTAGACACTGAACAGCTGGGTACTGTGGGTCCTCGGGGGGGCCCAGGTGACACCCTTTTATTTATTTTTTATTTGACTAATTCACTGTGGGTGGAGTGGGGGGTTGAATGCCCTGTCAAAGGGGGCTGGGAGGAGTAGCCAAGAAGGTGGGATAGAGGGAAAGAATAGAAGGGGGATACAACACCATGGTGACCCGGTCCTTTATCTGTCTGCTGGATCTGCCTAGCCAGTCACGGAAGAGGAGACCAGAGGGTCTGACTGTTTAACCTGCTTTCCCTCTCTTCTGTGCCTTCATCTCTCATTCTCTCTCCAATCTCTTATTTTCTGTCTCCTTCTGTGGTGTTTTTAAACAAATGAGCATTTCTCATTAAAGAAAGATAGAGTCTGACTAACTTTCTCTCTCACTCTTTCTAGTATTCGTCTCTCATTCTGTCTCTGCCTTGTATACCACAATTCTTGATCTGTCTTCCGTTCTCCCTGTCTCAACCTCCTCAGCTCTCATGCTGTCTTTTTTTTTTTTTTTTTCTCTCTTCCTTCCTTCCTCTCTCAGCCAATTATCATACCACAACTTTCTTTCGGTCCCCCCTGGTGCCGCCCTATCAATGCACAACAATAGTTCACCCTCTTTTTCTGTTACTCATGCCATCCGACTCACTTGCCTGTAGCGTGAATTGTCTTTTTTGCTTCACTCATTTGTCTTGTCATCTCTCTTGCATTTTCTTCTGTCTTTCATGCGCTCTCAATCTCAAATGTTCTCTCTTATCTACACTTGCTCTCGTATTCTCTGTCATTCTGACACGTTTTATTTCACTCTTTCGCCTTTCGTTCATGTTCTCCCCCTTCCCCTCTTTCTCTCCCTCTTGACAAATTACCTTTTAAAGTTATGCGAATGTGTTAAGCAGAGGGGTTCAGTTGACAGACCAGCTACCATCCCTCCTATTACTAAACTGAAGCCCTTTAAAGATGAGCCTGTCTGCTATAGAGCCGGTTACACACATTTTCAGCCATGTACTTTTTCCACCTAATTTACTTTTTACAATTCACAAGTCTGATATGCATCTTCTATTGATATGACAGATGCCTGTCAGCCACAAAGTGAGCGATGACAGGGAAACACTGCTGGTTTGACTGTGCTGTCTGTCCCACCTCCCGGTGGGGGTGTGGGTGTGTTGTACGCTGTGGTTGCAGTCAAACTTCTTTACGCGGAGAGCGCGTGATGCTCCTTCATCGTCTATGTGAGTCAATTCTGCACGTCCCATATAAGGTAACAATGAGTCGACATTCACTTAGCCTGTTTTCTGTCACATTAAATACATTTTTTGTGTGTTTCATATACAGTGCTGGCGCATAGGCTTACTCTGCTTTTGATTGACGAACAGCAAGCTTGACTAGTTTACAACTGGTGTTAGACTTTATTCAGTCAGTTCATCATATTGTCATTTATAAATCATACAACATAGTTATATGTCCGTGGTATGCATCGGGACAAGTAAACTAAAGATCTTGTTTGTATTTTCAATATAAAGTCCAGTGGTGCTGGAAAAAAGCGCCACTGGAAAATGCTCACCCAGAGACTGCGGTCTTGGTAGCCGGGGACGTTAATGCAGGGAAACTTAAATCCTTTTTACCAAATTTCAGCATGTTAAATGTGCAACCAGAGCCGGGGGGGACTCTGGACCACCTTTACTCCACACAGACTCATACAAAGCTCTCCCTCGCCCTCCATTTGGCAAATCTAATCATAATTCTATCCTCCTGCAAAAATTTAAGCAGGAACCACCAGTGACTAGATCAATGAAGTGGTCAGAGACGTGTGGTGCCAGGACAACAACCTCTCCCTCAACGTGATCAAGACAAAGGAGATTATTGTAGACTACAGGAAAAAGATGACCTAGCACGCCCCCATTCTCATCGACGGGGCTGCAGTGGAGCAAGTTGAGACTAGACAGACATAACAATAGTGTCCACAAGTTCATCTGCCTCTGGGGAAGTAGATCAAGGGACCCATTGCCAAAATACCGAAGTATCCCTTTAATTATTGATGCACCGATATTACATTTTTGGCCTATTCCAATGTCTGTAACAATACCGATATTTAACATTTTTGCGGCCTTTTTAAGCATTGTAGTACAGTTAAATGGTTAACACACATATGGAATCAGTGGTCTAAGGCACTGCATCTCCGTGCAAGAGGCATCACTACACCCCCAGGTTCGAATCCAGGCTGTATCACTTCCGGCCGTGATTGGTAGTCCCGTAGAGCGGCGCACAATTGGCCCAGCGTCCGGGCCGTCATTGTAAATTAAGAATTTGCTCTTAAATTACTTGCCTAGTTAAATAAAGGACACAACACACACCACTGACCAAAAAGTTATTTTGTTGGTATTTATGTATGTTCCCATTACCAGTAAAACGTAATCAAAACGTATTTCTTTCACTTACTTGCTGTTTCGTTGTTCAGTCGTTTAATTTTCAACCAGGATTTCTATGGAACGCCGTTTGGATGTTTGCGTGTCAAAAAAAGATATGTCAAATAACACGACATCATCTGCTTCAGTAGATATAGTTAGGTGTCATCTAAAATATAACCCATATATGTGAACTTTTGCGGTTAGCCTTCAAAATAAAAGTATGGCATAATTCTATGATTTTGTTTTCATTTGTGTCACTTGCGGTTTGAAGGCAAACTACAAATTCCACTATTGTGCCTAATCCTTATTGTGGCTAGCTTCTCAACACAACCTGGTTGAGCCTCACTAGCCAGATGAAGCTAGCTGGCTGCTTACAACGTAAGCTTTGGGCAACAGGGTTAAGTAGCTGGCTAGCTATTTATTTTCATGAACTGAAGTTCAATTTCAATTTGCAAACAAGTGGCAACCTAGCTAATACTTACAAGGATTCCTAAATCATTGCTAAGAATAATGAAAATTACTGCAGTTTCTACTGGTCATTGTTTTCAGGCTGGTTGTATTTGTGCTAGCTTGGTACCAAGCTAAAGCTAGCTACCCCAGAAGTTGCGGTCGAACAAATGTATGCTTTATTACCAACGAGGGAATGTAAACATTTATTACGTCATGTACCTACGTTATATAGGTATGCACGGTACCTTTGACATCCGTTTTTAACATCTGCGTTAAACTAGACATCGGCCAATGTTGGCATTTTTAGTGGATAACGTCAGATTCCGCTATGTTCACTTTTTTTTTTTTTTTATATATATCGTGCATCCCTCCCTACCTTTTTAATCTCAAGAACTTGGCCTGGATGATCTAGGCCTGAATGAACGTTTTGTGGTATTGTGTTTACAATCTGGGAGGTAAACGCAATCAAGGATCTGATTTCGCTGTGTATTTTGGATGGAATCAAGAAATTAGAATGTACCACCAAAATAGAGCTTGTTCGGCAAACAACAATTCTTTACCTGGGTGGATCCCTCGGCCCGGGGGGTTCCTGGTTGGCTACTTTCCCTATTTGGCTGGCTACTTCATGTGCTTGTGGAAAACACCATCGTTAATACTATTTAATTTGCTACCTTCCACATGTCTGCTTAAATTTAGCATTCACAAATCCTGTGCTATTTGAACAGTGGAAGTCCTGAGCTAAAGAATGTCTTTCTTTCAAGGGAGACCTGGCCAAGATGGTACGAGTTCTAGCTAGTTTGTTGTTTTTGTTTTACATACAAGCCTTGGTGGAATAGCTAAGCAAGTATGCTAGCACAGCAAGAGGGCAAAATGTATGTCAACACATTTTATTTATTCCTCCTCAAACACATGCTTATATCGGTCTCTCTGTCTCTCTGTGTGTGTTGAACACTGATTGGGAACACAAAATCACCTGGTATGAAATATTGTGCCTGTGACAAAGAAGCATAGGTGGCTGCAAGACTAACCTAGTGTCTGTTCTGTCCCATCTCATCTGAAGTCATTTATTCTCATTCCCAGAGAATAAAGATCTCTCTTTAGAGTGAGCCGAGTGACGGCACTTCTCATTTGCATTTAGATGACAGACGATAAGGTTTCCTCCCACCCTTGTTTGTCATGTTGTGGTGAGTCAATGTCTGGCTGGGTGTTAGTTAAGGGGACTTTTAGAATGTGTGCTTACACACATTGTGTGTGTAGTGTAAGCCAGTGTTCCCCAACGTGGTTTTATTTCGCCCCCCCCCAAGGGGAGGGGATTTTCATTGTTGGACATAAACTGTAAAAACACCAGGAAATCAGCTCCAAGTGATTTTAATTTGGGAAATCTGTTCCAAAGTATTTCTACGCATAATAGAGACGTGATCATAAACAAATGTTAGCAAGGTTTGATCTACTGTAATATTTGACTGAAACATAATATCTGTTTTGGGCTTCTTGCGGTCAATTTGCAGTCAACAAATGATCTGCAATTATGTTCTGACAATCCCCCTCCAGAAAAAAAATCGTCCTGCGGCTGACTAGTTGATGATCCTTGGTGTAGGCTACACTTCATGTCTGTGTGGTTTGCTATGTCTGGGGTGTGTTCATTCTGTACAGTGTGGTTTCATAAGGTGTCTGTGTCAGTCTGCCACAGACAGACTGAGCTGTCCTGTCCTGTGATCCAGTGAGGTCATACAGTATGTGGTCTGTGTGTTCCATGTGGTTTGACGCCTGATGGCTTTTCCAGTCCATGTCCGTTAGTTCAGTGTCTAGGGAAAACTTAATCTAAGGTCTGTTTAGTGCTGTTCCACCCTAAGGATTAAGGTTAGGATGTTGGGTGAGTAAACAGAGGTGGGGGAAGGGGGTGGCCAATGGCATGGTTTCCTCTTGGCCACAGAGACATTTTGTTTTTAAAGCTAATGTTCTGCTGTACTACACATTTTGTCATGGGGCAGAGAGAACGTTTTACCATTTCTAAAGCTGGTTTCCTGCAATGATACATATTTTGCCATGGCTTATGCCTTCGCATAGGGATATCTGAGTAACTCAAACGTAACAAAAGCAATGGTGGCCTTGTGTAATGAAACTTAATTTATTTTAATTCTCCCTGACTGTCTAGCTTTTATTTTGGTGATTTGTTAGTTCTCAGAGGATCTAATAAAACAAGATATTGCTCCATTATATTTTATCTGGTTTTAAATGTTTAAGTGAACACTGAAACGTTGTACCATTTTATTTATTTTAGCAGTGTGGCAGCCACTATTTAGCATAGGCGATGCACCGCTGAGAGGGGTGTGTGTGTGTGTGTGTGTGTGTGTGTGTGTGTGTGTGTGTGTGTTGGTCATGCTTATGTCAGAGCCATGTCTGAGATGAGCTATCATCTGAGTGACGCTATCTGGGGGCACGAGAGACAACTGGGCGACCAGTCAGTCAGTCAGTCATGTTTCTGCTCTGGAAGATGTTATGAAAGAGGGATGGAGGGAGGCAGAGGGGAAGATTGTGATGATGAAGAGAAAAGAAACTTAGAAAGGCCACCCTGGGTCATTGGCTAGATAGCTGTCAGTTCTGAGGAACAACAGAGTGCGTGGGTGGGTGTCTGTCTGGGAGAGTGAATGAGACAGGGTGTTTGTCTTTGGGCATGGGTCATACTGTGCCACTTTGCCTTGGCTGGCTCATTGTATTGACGGGAGTTACTGGTAGCCCAAAGAAAGGAACCAAGTAGTTTGCATAGAGCATTATACAACAATATGGAAACACAAGTGCACCAGCATAAAGGTCGCCTTGATGGGATGGTCTACACACGTCTTGGCGTCTAGCCAACATTTAATAGCCCGTTAATAATTCCCCCGCATGTTAGCCTACATCACACACAGTACTACAGGATACACGTGTTACAGAACTCCATAGCCCATATGTGTGTGGTGACGTCCTGTTAAAGTGGAGCCATCAAGGGCTTTTGATTAGTCTGGGCCTAGCACCCGGTCTAATCTGCTACAAAGACGGAGAAGAGTGGAGGGAAGAAGGAGACAAAGAAAGAACATGTGGAGGAGGAGACACCGAGCAGGAAGAGTGGATGTAGCAGATGTTCACAGCATAAAAATAGAATGCAATGAAATCAGTAGACAATAGTGAATGATAATGTGTGAACTGCTATTTCTGCCCCGACTTTGTCATTTGAAGGCTTCTTACTACATTGACTTGATTCTACAGAAATGACAGGAAGAGAATCTTGGCTAGAATCTTAATTTCCTGTGAAATAATAATATATAATGTTCAAGAAATCCACAGATCAACATAAAACACACTCACTCTAGCGTGTACTCAGTGTTAGACTTCAAGGTATTTAAAAAAATATATAATTATATTTAACCTTTTTTAACTAGGCAAGTCAGTTAAGAAACCTGTTTGGGATGACTGGACCGCTAGCTGTCCACCTACGACAACATCCGGTGAAATGCAGAGCGCCAAATTCAAATGACAAAAATAGTCATATTAAACATTCATGAAAATACAAGTGTTGTACACCATTCAAAAGCTGAGAGTCTTGGTAATCGAACCGCGTTGTCGGATTTACAATAGGCTTTTATGGCGAAAGCAGAACATTCGATTATCTGAGGACAGCGCCCCACAACATTATTTAAACCAGCACAGGCGTTACAAAATCAAATATAGCGATTAAAATAAATCACTTACCTTTTTGCAGATCTTCCTCTGTTTGCAATCACAAGGGTCCCAGGAACACCAGGACTGGTCGTTTTGTTCGGATAAAGTCCTTTAAATCCCCAAAAGTCAGTTTAGTTGGCGCCATGGAGTTCTGTAATCCAGTCGTTCAACATGCAGACAAAGAAATCCCAAAAGTACCGGTAAGGTTTGTCCAAACAACTCAAACGATGTTTCTAATTAATCCTCAGGTTGTCAAATATCTAAATAAACAATATTTCAAACCGAGAATAGTCTGTTCAAAAGGGAAGAAAAATAATGAAGAGTGCGCACAGTCACGCGCGCAAAACTGAAGTGTCTGTTTCAACAGCCACCTGGAAGAACTTTCTTGTTGAATTTTTTTTTTTTTTTTACTTATATACTATCAATTATATGCATATCCTAGCTTCTGGGCCTGAGTAACAGGCAGTTTACTTTGGGCACGTCAGAATCTCTGTACTTCGGAACACTGCCCACTAGCCCGTAGAGGTTAAGAAAAAAAAAACGTATTTACAATGACGGCCAAACCTGGGCCAATTGTGCGCCACCCTATAGGACTCCCAATCACGGCCAGATGTGATACAGCCTGGATTCAAACCAGGGACTGTAGTGACTCCTCTTGCACTGAGATGGTGCCTTGGACCGCAGCGCCACTCGGGAGCCCTAATTATTTCATCCCAATTAGCATTGACTATTCTATGTACGAGGAAGTGTGTGGTGTGGGTGAGCGAGATGAATTTTGCTGGAGATGGTTGTGCGTGCGTGTACTGTGTGTGTTGAAAAGCCACCACTTCTATCTGTTTTTATATCATTAGCTGAAGAAGGTACTACAGAGACACCCAGGTAGGCTGTGGCCCTCCACCCAGACACTGTAGTAGTGAGGCGGGCACTGGGTTCAGAGAATATGGAGCACATCCCCCACTCCTGATTTATTCATTAATTCACGGTCTTGTTTCATTTGGGAAAAGGGATCTAGGTCAGACCTTTTTTATAGTGTGATACAGAGGAAAGAGAGAAACATGTTATTTTATTAAAGTCACTGGCAGTGCCAAACATGCCAATCCATATGCTGGTATGAGAACAGTGAATGAAAGGCGAATGGTGAAACCACGTTCCTATTATTAGCTTGCCATCTGAATGTGTCAAGTTCCATTGTGTTTCAGGTTGGATATATTGTCAGTTGTTTTGTGGTGAGAAAGCTGTTTGTTGCAGTTTTTAATGGTGTTAGATAACGTTATTCCCGTGAAGGGAGATGTAGCAAGATAACAACCTTAACTCGCACAGTCAATTCCACACTAGACAACCCATCTGGGTAGATTTTCTATTGACACTCTGTAAAATGGTGGCACTGTAGGCCTTACAATGGTCGCTGGTGCAGCTCAAATAGGTATGTAGGGCTGCTTTTGTTTTAGAGGACTATGTAACCCTACGTACTCAAAGCGTACTTCAAAGTAATGGGTCAGACCGACACATCCTGCACACTCTTTAGACTGCGAGTGTAGAATTCCGCCTTACACTGGGACCTTATGAGGTTTTGACTAATTCAGGAAGGAAACCTATTGATTTCAGCCAAGCAGGAGAGCACCTACAGGAGAGCACAGGACACTGCTGCCAAGGTGCTTCAACAAAGTAAAGGGTCTGAATACTTGTGATATTTCATATTTTTTTAATTTGTATTAATTTGCACATTTATAAACCTATTTTTTCTTTGTCATTATGGGATATTGTGTGTAGATTTAGGGGAGAAAAAATAAGAATAAGGCTGTAACGTAACAAAATGTGCAAAAAGTGAATCAATCAATTTTCTCAATCAATTTTAAATAAAGGTAAAAAAAAAAAAAATGTCATGTGGTTAATCAAAATTCAATCTAAATAAAAAAGTTATACAAATCTAAAAGTGTCTTCTATTGCCAATATGTAAAAATAGCCTACATAAACCCAACAAATAACTTTTACAGCCAGCAGGTAGAAAATATCCAGATAAAAATAAATATCTTATAAATCACATTGGCTATGCATGGCCTGTCTGCAAGGAACTTGAAAAATTGTATCAACTATTGAACTTGGTCAGGCTCATAGTGGCAAACTTGCAACATTGTATAAAATATTCTGGGCCCTCAGTGTACCCTGCCAGTGAGCTCCAGACAGAAGACAAAGCTGTAGGCTATTTGTGCAAGGGATAAAAAGTAATCACATAGGCCTTTTTATGATGTTTCCACCGGATCAGATCATTAAAAAACAAATCCTCCTTCATGCCGAGTGGTTATTGAAAGGGAGAGCTGGAAATATTTTTCAAATGGGTTACGTTGAGGAACTATTGTCATTGTCCATGGATGTAAAAACAGACTTGGTTTACTTGCAGTTTTGAGGTGAAGGAAAAAGGAGAGAGAAATAAATACAGTATGGGGATGAGTTAGTAGGATGGGCTGTTTACAGATGGGCTATGTATAGGTGCAGAGATCTGTGCGCTGTACTGACAGCTGGTGCTTAAAGCTAGTGAGGGAGATATGAGTCTCCAGCTTCAGTGATTTTTGTAGTTCGTTCCAGTCATTGGCAGCAGAGAACTGGAAGGAAAGGTGGCCAAAGTAGGAATTGGCTTTGGGGGTGACCAGTGCGATATACCGGCTGGAGCACGTGCTGCTATGGTGAGCTGAGATAAGGCGGGGCTTTACCTAGCAAAGACTTGTAGATGACCTGGAGCCAGTGGGTTTGGCGACGAGTATGAAGCGAGGGCCAGCCAACGAGAGAGTACAGGTCGCAGTGGTGGGTAGTGTATATGGGGATTTGGTGACAAAGCGGATGGCACTGTGATAGACTGCATCCAATTCGTTGAGTAGAGTGTTGGGGTGAAGTGAAGGATGCTTTGTTGCGAAATAGGAAGCCGATTCTAGATTTAATTTGAGATATTTAATGTGAGTCTGGAAGGAGAGTTTACAGAGTTTACATGATGATGTGCAAGTAGAAATACTGGTGTGCAAAAAAAGGAAATAAAAACTATGGGATGAGGTAGGTAGATGGTATAAATGATTTCAAATTCCTTATAAAGCAAATCAGATGGCACTTTTCTAACAACTTAAAAAAAAAAAAATGTATGGATTGCCAGGGGGGCGCACACACCAACACTGACGTCATTTACAAATGAAGCATGTGTGTTTCGTGAGTCTGCCAGATCAGCGGCAGTAGGGATGACCAGGGATGTTCTTTTGATAAGTGCATGAATTGGACCATTTCCGTGTCCTGCTTTGCATTCAAAATAAACAAGTACTTTTTGGCCTCAGGGGAAAATGTGTGGAGTAAAAAATACATGATTTTCTTTAGGAATGTAGTGAAGTAAAAGTTACTTTTTGTTGTAAGTAGCACTTTAACTTCTTGGAGTGGCAGGTGAGGTGACGGTTTTGGAGAGTCTGGCGTGCCCAAAGAAAAATGCCTGTCGCTCAGAAAATAGGATATGCACATAATTAGTACTATTGGACAGGAAACACTGAGGTTTCTAAAAGCGTTAACATAATGTCTGTGAGTATAACAGAACTCATTTAGCAGGTGAAAACCTGAGAAAAATCTATCCGGAAAAAATCAGTTTCTGGTGACCTATTGCTCTGTTTGACACACTCCCCATTGAATCCATTTGTAACCAGGACTGAGACTGCAGTACCTATGGCTTCCACTAGATGTCAACAGTCTATATACAAAGACTCAGAGATTTGAGTAAACAGAACGAATAGGTACAGGAAATGGTCAAGGTAGCTCAGATGTCAACAAGTTTTCTCGGGCGTGAGTCTGGCTGCGCGCCCCACTTTATTTTACTTATATAAGGTATAGGTGACCATCCGAGTGAAATATTATCGCTAATATTCATAAAAGGATAGCTAAGGATGCATTTTAACTGGTATTTGTTTAGGAAAAGTTTATAGGTATATTTTAACGCGTTCTCTTCACGTTTCAATGGGCGATTCGACGTTGGATTTTCTGAACATAACACGCCAACCAAACAGAGATTTATGGATATAATAAATTACTTTTTCTAACAAAAGAACCATTGGATGTCTTCGTTGGACACTTGGGAAGCCCTCAGCAGAAGTTCTTCAACAGGTAAGGGATTTGTTTTCACTGTGAAATGTGTTTTGTGTGAACCGCGATGGTTTATGAATTTATGCTAAGGAAAATATTGGAGGTGCTACCCTCAAACAATCAAATGTTGTGCTTTCGCCGTAAAGCCTTTTGGAAATCTGACAACGCTGTGATATTGCCAAGAAGCAGAGCTTTTGACTATGACTAATAATTCAACTTTTGGATTTTGAATTTGGCGCCTTGCATTTCACCGGGTAGTGTCGGTGAATTTAGCGCCCCACCACTCCGTAAGTAGTTAAACTAGTTTTACTTGTTTTATTAGTCGTACTGGTATACATCGTCCACTAAATGTTTACTTGCAGGTTCCTTCTCAGCAATGCAACAGCAATAAGAAAAGAATACCTACACAAAGTAAATGGCAGTAGAATAGAATAAACATTTTAGCATAAGAGTTGAGAAGTATTGTAGGCCTAGTGAACGATAAGAAGTGTGAGAATAGAGGGGATTTGGAAATGGCTGGTTGATAGCATCCAGAAGACATTGGAAAGAGGGGGAGAAGAGGACCTTTTTTTCAGTATAGGAATGTACCTCTCCTAGAAGTGACATGTTTTCAACTGTAAATCTATTTAAGTAGCGCAGTACCATGAGGTTGTTAGGCTAGCCTTTTAATGTTTTACCCTCTCACCGCTATAACTAACTGGTCCTATTTCATTCAGTTGACTCTGAGTCTCAATGAACTGCGAGGCTGTTCAGACTGGGCCACTGCCCCAGATCCCCAAATCTCTCTAATCCCTCTGCGATTTAAGACACTTAATCCCCAGGGAGCCAGAGAGCTTGAAGAAACAACACTGGTGGCTTGGTGGTGCAGAGCCATATAGACAGAATAGAGTGAACTAAATCCACCATCTTGGCTCCAAACACCCCCCCATGGCAAAATTCTGTAGTTTACATTCTGGGGGGAATATATAGGCTAATTGCCCTGGAATCTCTGTCATGTAGAAGATTCTCAAACAAGGATTTCATTTTATTTTGTATACCCTTTCAGATAGACTTTACGGCAGCGTTTCCCAACAGGTGGAACCCTGCATTTTCATTTTCAAAATAAAATGCTGTAAAAACACCAGGATCCAAGTGATTTTTATTTGAAAGTCTGTTAACAAGTATTCCCATGTGTAATCTGGCAATGTGGTTTTTTTTAGAACTACATTTATACAGTCCCAGTTTTACCACATTCTTGCCAGGATAAGCTTTTTATATCTCTGTGCACATGCAGGCAAGTTTAAGAGTGGGCGGATGTCTATTTGAATAAATCCATTAAATATACACATCCCAAAGAAATCCATTATTAATTTGTTTTAGGCAGTTCCTAAGAAACATAAGTATAAAAGTATTTTCAAAGAGTAGAATGGCATATTTTGAGATGAATTATGTTACTGGTTTGTGCTTCCTATATGCAACATGACTGTGCCATGCACATGATATCAGTAGTTGTTTTGTTTAGGAATGACCCCATTTTAGTCGACTGGTTTATTATTAGTAAAAAAAAAAAAAAATGGGGGTCGATAGGCTGTTGGTCGACCAAGATTTCTTTAGTCAAGCAGAAGCAAAAAATAAATAAAATGGTGTACAAGACACAGGTCTGATTCGTGCCAGTTTGGGTGGACTAATCCATTGTAGAGGCCGTGGGGATGTCAATCATTCTGACATGTGCTATTGAAATTGTATATGCTTATATTACTTAACCTCTCAGGGATTGCTGGGGCGCTAGCGGGCTGCTCCCGACACTACCAGGTGACATGTAAGGCGCCAAATTCAAAATCCTAAAGTTGAATTATTAAACATCCACCAATATACAAGTGTTCCATACTCATCAAAAGCTCTTTCTTGGCAATATCACAGCGTTGTCAGATTTCAAAAAGGCTTTACGGCGAAAGCAGCACATTTGATTGTTTGAGAGTAGCACCTCACATATTTTTCCCATAGCCATGAATCGATTAGCCATCATGGCACACACAACACATTTCACAGCGAAAACAAATCAATTACCTGTTGAAGAACTTCTGCTGAGGTCATCCTAAGTGTCCAACGAAGACAATCCATGGTTCTTTTGTTAGAAGAAGTAATGTATTTTATCCATAAATCCTCCATTTGGTTCGCGTTATAATCAGAAACGACAGCCTCCACTAGTCCATTGAAACGTGACGAGAACTCGTTCATCTTATACCTATAAACTTGTCCAAGAACAATCAAACATAATTTTAAATGTATCCTTAGGAACACTTTTACGTATATTTACTATTATAAATCAACCGGAATATAAACTGATCGATAAAGACGGTAAAAAAGACACTGCACGCTTTGTCGGAACGCACACTGGGTACTGTTTACATAAAAGGTCACTTCCTGGGTTTGCTCTTATTCTCTGGTCTAATTCATCCAAAATGAAAATTTACACTGTCTCGAGACTGTTGACATCTAAAGGAAGCGATGGGTACTGCATTCATATGCCCTTATATGGTCATTTTCATGAGGGAGGGGTTCCCAATGAGCAATGTGTCAATCACTTTTTCCAGGACAGAAATTCCTCGGTTTCGCCTGCCATATGCGTTCTGTTTCACTCACAGACAAATGGTTAACACTTTTGGAAAATTCAGTGTTTCCTACCCAATGGTACTAAATATGTGCATATCCTATTTTCTGGGCCTGAATGGGAGGCATTTTACTTTGGGCACGCCAGGCTCTACAAAAACCGACCCCTTAGCTGCCACTCCCTAACAAGTTAAAAACAATGGTCCAATGCTTCTAAAAATGTGTTAGATAGCGGTCGCTGTCCGCGGTTCTGAAACCTGTGCATTATAGCAATGTTACCCAGTATGTTGGAGGCAGAAGTGGAGTTAGGGGACGAGAAAACAGCCCTTGCCTTAATTATCTAAGAAAAGTGAGGAGAGCGTAAATCCCACCTTAATTAGGTCTGTAATCAACAACCTAACTGTTAAATGTTCCTGGATTTATATCTACAGAAATAAGACCGATCCTGCTTGTGTTGCCTGTTTGTGTTTGTTTAATAGCCTACTGATTCCGTGAGCACCAAGCCTCAATCAACCACGTCGGCTGTTTTTAATCTCTGCTATGCTGAAATAAAGGCTTTACACTTTTTCGTTAGAACAGCCTCTCTGGTATTGCTTATCATTTATTTATAGTTTACACTTCCAAATTGTCTGAAATTATATTTATAATAATAACCCACATTTTTCTTAATCTCCTTATTGTTATCAGTAATATCATCATTAGCAGCCTTGTATAACCACCTTGGAGCTGTAGGCCTAAGAGCGTATCCTGTTTAGTCTTTATACTGTAACTTAGGCCTATATTTTAAATAATTATATAGGCGACTGTCAATCATTCCTTCGTTCATGTCATTACACAGCATATGAGTCATTCATGATTTGAAATGCAATCAAGCATTTAGGTTTAAAATAAATTAACAAAGGGACCCTTTAATAATTGGTGTAAACAATTAATAAGCAATTCCATGTCGTCAATTGCATTCACAAGTTCATGCTACTGTTTTTAGTCTTTGCTGTAATAAAGGCTCTCCCCAAAAAAACATTACAACACTCTGTTACGCTTATCATTTATTTTGAGTTTTCGTTGTTCCCAATGGTCATGAAAATGAATATTGTAATCTAACAGCACCTGTTTGCCACACATAATATGCACAGCTTCTTGTTCTTTTTTTTTCTTCTTGATCTCCAGTATTTTCCACATTTATTCCACACTTCTAATTTCCCCCTTTACCTCCTGCACAACCAAACATTCCCCTATTTTTGAGTCATGTCATCTGCATCCATTTTGCTGTCACGTGTTGGGAGTTTAACAGATGTATTGACGTGACGATGATATGCTAGAGGTTAGGCCCTATTGGTCACGTGCATGCAATACATAGTGTGTTCAGACCCCTTGACTTTTTCCATGTTTTGTTACGTTACAGCCTTATTCTAAAATGGATTAAAAAAAAATCCCCTCAATTTACACACTACCCAAATAACACACATTTTGTTCATTATTAAACAGATGACACTTAGACTACCCTGTGTACCAGAAGTTTGAACGCACCTACTCATTCAAAGATTTTTCTTTATTTTTACTATTTTCTACATTGTAGAATAATAGTGAAGACATCAACGCTATGAAATAGCACATAGAATCATGTAGTAACCAAAGAAGTGTTTTCTATTTGAGATTCTAAAGAGTAGCCACCCTTTGCCTTGACAGTTTTGCACACTCTTGGCATTCTCTCAACCAGCTTCATGAGGTAGTCTCCTGGAATGCATTTCAATTAACAGCTGCACCTTGTTAATTTGTGGAATTTCTTTCCTCAATGCGTGTGGGGGAATTATTGTAATCAAAAGGAGAGACTGTTTTGAAGAAATCAAAAAATCCGGACTTTATTTCATTACCGCAGTAATGGAGCTGGTCGGTAATCACCCCTCGAGGTGATCACTGAACTCAACAAGCTAGTTTGAGCCACAGCATTTTATAGTCCATCCTCCTTCAGTCTACATGACAAACAACAGATGTATGGCATGGGTCACAAGGTTAAGATTTGTATGAAAGTTACTTTTAATTCACAGCAGATATGTAAAAATTGTCCTCATTGTGTAGAGACCAGGGTCTGGCCCCCCAACTCCATACTGGAGCCATCTCCCCCTGGTACAGGAACATTAACTCATGCTCTGGAATGCGGTACCACCCTAAGACATCGTCAATCTCCTGTCAGTGTCACACAGACATAATAGAATTATAAGAACCCTCTATTCTGTTGCATAGAACAACCATTTGATGCAATAAAAGTATTAGAACATAATCTTGTAATTTCCCTCACGCGTTTGAGCCAATCATTTGTGTTGTGACAAGGTAGAGGTGGTATACAGAAGATGGCCCTATTTGGTGAAAGACCAAGTCCATATGTCACGAACAGTTCAAATAAGCAAAGAGAAATGACAGTCCATTACTTTAAGACAGTCAGTCAATCCGGAAAATTTCAAGAACTTTGAAAGTTTCTTCAAGTGCAGTTGCAAAAACCATCAAGCGCTATGATGAAACTGGCTCTCATGAGGACTGCCACAGGAAAGGAAGACACAAAATTACCTCTGCTGCAGAGTTACCAGCCTCAGAAGTTGAGGTGTGGGGGTGCTTTTTTTGTTGCTGGTGACACTGTCTGTGATTTATTTAGAATTCAAGGCACACTTAACCACTATGGCTACCACAGCATGCTGCAGCGATACGCCACCCCATCTAGTTTGCTCTTAGTGGGACTATTATTTGTTTTTCAACAGGACATTGACCCAACACACCTCCCAGGCTGTGTAAGGGCTATTTGACCAATACGGAGAGTGATGGAATGCTGCATCAGATGACCTAGTCCTCCACAATAACCTGACCTCAACCCAATTGAGATGGTTTGGGATGAGTTGGACCGCAGAGTAAAGGAAAACCAGCCAACAAGTACTCAGCATATGTAAACTCCTTCAAGACTGTTGGAAAAGCATTCCAGGTGACTACCTCATGAAGTCTGAGAGAATGTCAAGAGTGCAAAGCTGTCGTCAAAGCAAAGGGTAGCTACTTTGAAGAATCTCTATTTTGATATAACACTTTTCTGGTTACTACGTGATTCCATATGTGTTATTTCATAGTTTTGATGTCTTCACTATTATTCTACAGCGTAGAAAATAATCAAAATTAAGAAACACTTGAATGAGCAGGTGTGTCAACTTTTGGTGTGTGTGTGTGCTACCGTTCAGAAGTTTAGGGTCACTTTGAAATGTCCTTGTTTTTAAAATAACACCAAATTGATAAGAAATACAGTGTAGACATTTAATGTTGTAAATGACTATTGTAGCTGGAAACAGTTGATTTGTAATGGATTATCTACATGGGTGTACAAAGGCCCACTTCTTTTTATGTTGAGACTGGTACAGTGGGGCAAAAAAGTATTGTCAGCCACCAATTGTGCAAGTTCTCTCACTTAAAAAGATGAGCGAGGCCTGTAATTTTCATCATAGGTACACTTCAACTATGACAGACAAAATGAGGAAAAGAATTCCAGAAAATCACATTGTAGGATTTTTAATGAATTTATTTGCAAATTATGGTGGAAAATAAGTATTTGGTCACATACAAACAAGCAAGATTTCTGGCTCTCACAGACCTGTAACTTCTTCTTTAAGAGGCTCCTCTGTCCTCCACTCGTTACCTGTATTAATGGCACCTGTTTGAACTTGTTATCAGTATAAAAGACACCTGTCCACAACCTCAAACAGTCACACTCCAAACTCCATTATGGCCAAGACCAAAGAGCTGTCAAAGGACACCAGAAACAAAATTGTAGACGTGCACCAGGTTGGGAAGACTGAATCTGCAATAGGTAAGCAGCTTGGTTTGAAGAAATCAACTGTGGGAGCAATTATTAGGAAATGGAAGACATACAAGACCACTGATAATCTTCCTCGATCTGGGGCTCCACGCAAGATCTCACCCCGTGGGGTCAAAATGATCACAAGAACGGTGAGCAAAAATCCCAGAACCACATGGGGGGACCTAGTGAATGACCTGCAGAGAGCTGGGACCAAAGTAACACAGCCTACCATCAGCAAGGGCATTGAAGATGAAACGTGGCTGGGTCTTTCAGCATGGCAATGATCCCAAACACACCGCCCGGGCAACGAAGGAGTGGCTTCGTAAGAAGCATTTCAAGGTCCTGGAGTGGCCTAGCCAGTCTCCAGATCTCAACCCCATAGAAAATCTTTGGAGGGAGTTGAAAGTCCGTGTTGCCCAGCGACAGCCCCAAAACATCACTGCTCTAGAGGAGATCTGCATGGAGGAATGGGCCAAAATACCAGCAACAGTGTGTGAAAACCTTGTGAAGACTTACAGAAAACGTTTGACCTCTGTCATTGCCAACAAAGGGTATATAACAAAGTATTGAGAAACTTTTGTTATTGACCAAATACTTATTTTCACCATAATTTGCAAATAAATAAATAAAAAATCCTACAATGTGATTTTCTGGATTTCTTTTTCTCATTTTGTCTGTCATAGTTGAAGTGTACCTATGATGAAAATTACAAGCCTCATATTTTTAAGTTGGAGAACTTGCACAATTGGTGGCTGACTAAATACTTTTTTGCCCCACTGTATTTTGCGGGTACTGTTTAATGAAGCTGCCAGTTGTGGACTTGTGAGGCATCTGTTTCTCAAACTAGACTCTAATGTACAGTGGGGCAAAAAAGTATTTAGTCAATTTTGTTTCTGGTGTCCTTTGACAGCTCTTTGGTCTTGGCCATAGTGGAGTTTGGAGTGTGACTGTTTGAGGTTGTGGACAGGTGTCTTTTATACTGATAACAAGTTCAAACAGGTGCCATTAATACAGTTAACGAGTGGAGGACAGAGGAGCCTCTTAAAGAAGAAGTTACAGGTCTGTGAGAGCCAGAAATCTTGCTTGTTTGTATGTGACCAAATACTTATTTTCCACCATAATTTGCAAATAAATTCATAAAAAATCCTACAATGTGATTTTCTGGATTTTTTTTCCTCATTTTGTCTGTCATAGTTGAAGTGTACCTATGATGAAAATTACAGGCCTCTCTCATCTTTTTAAGTGAGAGAACTTGCACAATTGGTGGCTGACTAAATACTTTTTTGCCCCACTGTACATGTCCTCTTGCTCAGTTGTGCACCGGGGCCTCCCACTCTTTCTATTCTGGTTAGAGCCAGTTTGTGCTGTTCTGTGAAGGGAGTAGTACACAGCATTGTATGAGAACTTAACTTCCTTGGCAATTTCTTGCATGGAATAGCCTTCATTTCTCAGAACAAGAGTAGACTGACGAGTTTCAGAGGAAAGTGATTTGTTTCTGGCCATTTTGAGCCTGTAATCGAAACCACAAATGCTGATGCTGCAGTTTTATTGCATATTTAATCAGGACAACAGTTTTCAGCTGTGCTAACATTAATTGCGAAAGGGTTTTCTAATGATCAATTAGCCTTTTTAAATTGATAAACTTGGGTTAGCTAACACAACGTGCCATTGGAACACAGGAGTGATGGTTGCTGATAATGGGCCAGTTTCCAGCTACTTTAGTCATATTACAACATTTAACAATGTCTACATTTTTATTTCTGATACATTTTATGTTATTATAATGGACAAAAAATTTGTTTTTTCAAAAACAAAACAATTTAAGTGACTCAACTTTTGTCTGTACATTTTTTTTCTCCTCTTTTGGTTGCTATAGATTTGCATTTATAGCAACCAAAAGATGAGGGGGAAAAAAATAAGTTGTTCGTTCTTTATATTCCGTTGCCATGCTCGGTGGCAATGTTCTTATCCTTTGCTTGTTGATAGCTAGCTACGGCTACACAGTCACTACCTCTGCAGCCAGAATAACAGCAAAGTTTGTTTAAGCTGTTTATCCCGCTTCTACCACAGTTGCCGAAGAAAACCATACTAAGCCCACATTTACCAGTAGAAATATATATTTTATTTTCATTGGTATAGGGAAATTCATACTTTGCATCTATAGCAACCAAAAGATGACAATCTAGTCTTTCGTTCAATGTTTATGGACACTACCCAGTCGTTCTTAATTCATGTTGCCGTGCTCGGTGGCAACGTTGTTATGCCTTGCTTGCCAGCTAGCTACAGCTAACACAGTTTGTGGTTGTTGGTTTAGCTTCCCGTAACTTTGTAGCAAGTATGGTCTCCATGTGTAGGCGCATATTGCTTCATGATTGCAAGGTGTACCGATATCTGTTTTTAATATCCATTCTAGAATGCCCTTCTAGCCAATCAGAAACAAGTATTTAACAATGCTGTGGTGTAACGAAATATAGCGAAACAAGATGTAAATAATAATTTTCCCACAACTTGCGTCACGGTAACATGTTAACCGCTGTCATATAAAGTGATATTTTGAAAGGAGACCACTTTACCTCTAAATTACACTATCCGCTTTGTTAGGGAGCAGGCGTATTCCAATATTTTCATATTTCAGTGATATTTATTCCCACAGTAATTCTTTACAGGTCCATCCAGCTGTGGTTGTGAAAACTGTGTATGTGGTGGGCTATGAGAAGAGACTGGTGAAGTGACATGCCTCGCAAAGTTTGGAACTGGCAGGAGGATAGTAGTAATGGGCGTTGCTAGCTTAGTGTGTGCCAATGCCGCCTCAGCATTACGGCTACATACTAAGCCATAGGCAGAACTTGACCGTAATCATGATTAGGTCGGTTGGCAGAAAAAAAGTAGACTTTGTCGCCGGCGAATCCTTTCAGAAAGAAAATTTGGCGAGATGCTAAAGTTGGCGTAAAAATGTATTTGTTTGAAAGGTATATTAAAAGGAGAGGGAGACATTTTTTTTTTTTTAAATAGAATGGATGTTTATCCATTTCATTATTTATATCCGTTCTATTTCTATCCATGATTCCACATCTGTTCTGCTCTTCAGTGGTAGTCCTTAGTCTGAACCTCGACCCAGATGTACGTAGCCTAGCAACTAGCCTTCGGTTTAGTGAGTGCCTTATCGACTTGCTCTGACGCAATCAGCTCTGTTGTGACACCGTCCCCTTTGCCTCAGCTCCACTTCAAACGTGTCCAGTACTAACACCGCGATAAGGTGACCCTCAACCTGCTCCACTCAATTCACTCAGGAAAAAGCAAGAGGCCCGGTTCCGATACTTTTAAAATGCTTCCTTTTTCCATCTTTCCTCCCTTCCGTCCTTGAGGTAAACACTGATCTCACACTATCGGATCGATGAAAGCAAGGATCCAGTAGATGGCTAGGCCTACATGGTGATACCCTCTCAAGTGAGGGGAGGAGCCAAAGTTGCATTTTACAAGTAGCTTATTCGAACAGGGTCTACCTACACACTAGAGGACAGAAACTGCCTATACCTCTTTCTGTTCCAGAGGGGCCTCTGGGAAATGTAGCAGTGAGTAGAATGATGGTTTCTGCCGTTGACTGGTTGGGCATGTGGAATAAGTGAAAGATGGGAGAGAAGATGGGATGGAGTGGAGGAGGACATGTAGAGATAGGAACCCAGCTCATTATGCTGTTCCTATATTTGTCCCCCCCCTTTCATTCGCTCTTCATACCCTCAATCTCCCCCCTCTTTCCTGTCTTCATGAGGCAAGTTGTCTGTTGACAGCACGTATGTGTGTGCCATGCCTTCCTCCGTGGTTGTCATAGAAACGTTAGGACATCTTCCTCATTTAGGGTTCTGGCTTCATATGTTGGAATTGATAACGAACGAGATAAGCCTTTGTTTCTCGGATCAGGATATTAATCGATTTGCCCTTTCTAGCCAGAGGGAGGGTATTTTCTTGCTCACCACATCTGTTTTTGAATATCGTTGTTTTTAATATGTTAAGACTGATGTCATCGGGTATACCGTTTTACTCTTTGTAGTAAAAATATTCTTTTCACAAATTTAGACACTGGTATGGTGCTAGAGATAATGAATATGAGGTTGTAAATCAAATCACATTTCAGAATTTGACAGACCTGCACAGAGCCCTGACCTTTGGGACGAATTGGAACGCCGACTGCGAGCCAGGCCTAGTTGCCTGATCTTACCAATATTTTTGTGGCTGAATGGAACTAAGTCCCCGGAGCAGCATTTCAACGTCTAGTGGAAAGCCTTCCCGGAAGAGTGGAGGCTGTTATAGCAGCAAAGGGGGGGACCAACTCTATATTAATGCCCATGATTGTGGAAGGAAATGTTTGACGAGCAGGTGTCCACATGCTTTTGGTCATGTAGTGAATGTGCTGTACATATAACTAGGAATAAAGTTCTTTGTTTCTCCCCCTCTGGAGACTGAAAAGATTTGGCATGTGTCCTCAGATCCTCAAAAGGTTGTACAGCTGCACCATCGAGAGCATTGTGACTGGTTGCATCACTGCCTGGTATGGCAACTGCTCGACCTTCGACCGCCAGGCACTACAGAGGGTAGTGCGTACGGCCCAATACATCACTGGGGCCAAGCTTCCTGCCAGTCAGGACCTCTATACCAGGCGGTGTCAGAGGAAGGCCCTAAAAATGGTTAGACTCTGGCCACCCTAGTCAGACTGTTCTCTCTGGTACCACACGGCAAGCGGTACATGAGAGCCAAGTCGAGGCCCCAAAAGGCTTCTTAACAGCTTCTACCCCCAAGCCATATGACTCCTGAACAGCTAATCAAAGGGCTACCTAGACCCCTCTTTTACATTGCTGTTACTCTGTTTATAATCTATGCATAGTCACTAACTCTACCTACATGCACATATTACCTCGACTAACCGGTGCCCCCGCACATTGACTCTGGACCGGTACCCCCTGTATATAGCCTCACTTATTTTACTGCTGCTGTTTAATTATTTGTTACTTGTATTTTCTACTTAGATATTTTTTACTTCACTTGTTTTACATTTTTTTTCTTAAAGCATTGTTGGTTAAGGGCTTCACTCTAAGGTCTACACCTGTTGTATTTGGCACAAAATTTGATTTGATATTTACGCTCCGAATCATAATTAGCATCAAAGTAGACATTAGATCCAAGATGGCGTAGCAGTGCAGACATGTTTTTGTTCGTCCCCTCGTGTACTTTGTATTTTCTCGTCTTTTTTCTATATATTTCAATTTTATTTTCAATCTCTTTTCCATTTTTATATTAAATATACCTTCCGGTAACCTGCCTCACCCATTGTTACCTAACCGCTATTTTTTTGTCATTTTTAGACTGAATTCCATAGGGAGCTAGCGAGCTAACCAGCTACTAGCTATTCAGTCACTGTTAGCCACCGCTAGCGGCCTTTACCTACTGCACAGACACCAGCCTTTTTTAGTCCGGATAATACTTGCCAACCTACCACCATCGGACTGTTTCTCCACCACAACGCCGGATCCCTGCCGTAAACCCTGGACCACTACACCTGATCTCCACAGCTAGCTAGCTGCCACCGAGTGGCTAACGCCCCTGACCCGGAGCCAGCTCCAGCTAGCCGCGACCCAGGCGCCTCTCCCGGCTAGCAACAATAATACCTCTCTCGCCATCTGGCTTGAATCCCTCTCGTCACGACGCCCCGTCGTACCACCTCGACTGGTCTGCGGACGATTACTCCATCCGCTCTGCCTGCAATCGACCTCCGTCGGAGCAGACGGTTCTACCAACCCCGGCCTGCTAACTCTTAACTTTAAACGCCGTGTCTCCTGCGTGCCGGCGTAGTAACGACTACCTCGCGGCTTCCCTGCCCCATCTATTGCTGTTCACTGGACCCTATGATCACTCGGCTACTTAGCTGATGCCTGCAGGACTATTCATTAATCACGGTACTCCATTCTGTTTATTTTTATTTTATTTATGTCGGCCCCAGCCGTGTACTCAGGCCCTGTGTGTTGCTAACCAACCCTCTGCCCATTCATCGCCAGTTTTACCTGTTGTCTTAGCTGACTAGCCTTGCGGTCTTACCCGTTGTTGTCCTAGCTAGCTCTCCCAACCTTTATGCCTTGCTTTGTCTCTCTCGTGTCAATATGCCCTGTTTACTGTTGTTTAGGCTAGTTATCATTGTTTTAGTTTACAGCGGAGCCCCTAGGCCCACTATACATGCCTCAGATTCCTCCTTTGTCCCACCTCCCACACATGCTGTGACCTAATCCAGTATTACCAGCACCTCCAGAGATGCAACCACTCTTATCTTCACTCGGTGCCTGGGCTTACCTCCACTGTACTCTCACCCCACCATACCCCTGTCTGCACATTATACCCTGAATCTATTCTACCATGCCCAGAAATCTGCTCCTTTTTATTCTCTGCTCCCAACGCACTAGACGTCCTGTTCTGATAGCCTTTAGCCGTACCCTCATCCTGCTCCTCCTCTGTTCCTCGGGTGATGTGGAGGTAAACCCAGGCCCTGTAGCCCCCAGCACCACACCTATTCCCAGGCACTCTCTTTTGTTGACTTCTGTAACCGTAAAAGCCTCGGTTTCATGCATGTTAACATCAGAAGCCTCCTGTGTTACTCACTGCTTTAGCACACTCCGCCAACCCTGATGTCCTGGCCGTGTCTGAATCCTGGCTTAGGAAGGCCAACAAAAATTCGGAGATTTCCATACCCAACTACAACATTTTCCGCCAAGATAGAACTGCCAAAGGAGGAGGAGTTGCAATCTATTGCAGAGAGAGCCTGCATAGTTCGAACTTCTAATTCCAAAAATTAATCTCTCCAGAAATAAATCTCACTGTTGCTGCCTGCTATAGACCCCCCTCAGCTCCCAACTGTGCCCTGGACACCATATGTGAATTGATTGCCCCCCCATCTATCTTCAGAGATCGTTCTGTTAGGTGACCTAAACTGGGATATGCTTAACACCCCAGCAGTCCTACAATCTAAGCTAGATGCCCTCAATCTCACACAAATCTTCAAGGAACCCACCAGGTACAATCCTAAATCTGTAAACATGGGCACCCTCATAGACATTAGCCTGACCAACTTGCCCTCCAAATACACCTCTGCTGTTTTCAATCAGGATCTCAGCGACCACTGCCTCATTGCCCGCGGTCAAACGACCACCCCTTATCACTGTCAAACGCTCCCTAAAACACTTCTGTGAGCAGGCCTTTCTAATCGACCTGGCACAGGTATCCTGGCAGGATATTGACCTCATTCCATCAGTCGAGGATGCCTGGTCGTTCTTTAAAAGCAACTTCCTCACCATCTTAGCGCCCCAGCAATCCCTGAGAAGTTAACGGGCTGCTCCCGACACTACCAGGTGAAATGTAAGGCGCCAAATTCAAAATCCCAAAGTTGAATTATTAAACATCCACCAATATACAAGTGTTCCATACTCATCAAAAGCTCTTCTTGGCAATATCACAGCGTTGTCAGATTTCAAAAAGGCTTTACGGTGAAAGCAGCCCATTTGATTGTTTGAGGGTAGCACCTCACATATTTTTCCCATAGCCATGAATCGATTAGCCATCATGGCACACACAACACATTTCACAGCAAAAACAAATCAATTACCTGTTGAAGAACCTCTGCTGAGGTCATCCTAAGTGTCCAACGAAGACAATCCATGGTTCTTTTGTTAGAAAAAGTAATGTATTTTATCCATAAATCCTCCATTTGGTTCGCGTTATAATCAGAAACGACAGCCTCCACTAGTCCATTGAAACGTGACGCAAACTCGTTCATCTTATACCTATAAACTTGTCCAAGAACAATCAAACATAGTTTTAAATGTATCCTTAGGAACACTTTTACGTATATTTACTATTATAAATCAACCGGAATATAAACTGATCGATAAAGACGGTAAAAAAGACACAGCGTGCCTTGTCGGGAGCGTGCGTTCCATTCTGTTTACATAAATGAGTCACTTCCTGGTTTGCTCTTCTCTGGTCTAATTCATCCAAAATGAAATTTTACACTGTCTTGAGACTGTTGACATCTAAAGGAAGCGATGGGTACTGCATTTATATGCCCTTATATGGTCATTTTCATGAGGGAGGGGTTCCCAAATGAGCAATGTGTCAAAATCACTTTTTCCAGGACAGAAATTCCTCGGGGTTTCGCCTGCTATATGCGTTCTCTTTTACTCACAGACAAATGGTTAACAGTTTTGGAAAATTCAGTGTTTCCTATCCAATGGTACCAAATATGTGCATATCCTATTTTCTGGGCCTGAATGGGAGGCATTTTACTTTGGGCACACCAGGCTCTCCAAAACTGACCCCTCAGCTGCCACTCCCTAACAAGTTAAATAAGCATGCCCCTTTCAAAAGATGTAGGACTAAGAACAGATACAGCCCTTGGTTCACTCCAGACCTGACTGCCCTTGACCAGCCCAAGAACATCCTGTGGCGGACTGCTATTGCAATGAATAGTCCCCGCGATATGCAACTGTTCAGGGAAGTCAGGAACCAGTACACGCAATCAGTCAGGAACGCAAAGGCTAGCTTTTTCAAACAGAAATTTGCATCCTGTAGTTCTAACTCCAAAAAGTTTTGGGACACTGTCAAGTCCATGGAGAACAATAGCACCTCCTCCCAGCTGCCCACTGCACTGAGGCTAAGTAACACAGTCACCACCGACAAATCCATGATAATCGAAAATTTCAACAAGCATTTCTCTACGGCTGGCCATGCTTTCCTCCTGGCTACCCCGGCCAATAGCTCCGCCCCGCATCTACTTGTCCAAGCCTTCCCAGCTTCTCCTTCACCAAAATCCAGATGTTCTGAAAGAGCTGCAAAATCTGGACCCGTACAAATCAGCTGGACTAGATAATCTGGACCCTCTCTCTTTTTAAAACTATCTGCTGCCATTGTTGCAACTCCTATTACCAGTCTGCTCAACCTCTCTTTGGTGTCGTCCGAGATCCCAAAAGATTGGAAAGCTGCTGCGGTCATCCCTCTCTTCAAAGGGGGTGACACCCTAGACCCAAATTGCTATAGACCTATATCAATCCTGCCCTGCCTCTCAAGTCTTTGAAAGCCTAGTTAATAAACAGATCATTGACCACTTCGAATCCCACCGTACCTTCTCCGCTGTGCAATCCGGTTTCCGAGCTGGTCACGGGTGCACCTCAGCCACGCTCAAGGTACTAAACGATATCATAACCGTCATCGATAAGACATTACTGTGCAGCCGTATTCATTGATCTGGCCAAGGCTTTCGACTCTGTCAATCACCGCATCCTTATCGGCAGACTCAACAGCCTTGGTTTCTCTAATGATTGCCTCGCCTGGTTCCCCAACTACTTTGCCGACAGAGTTCAGTGTGTTAAATCGGAGGGCCTGTTGTCCGGGCTTCTGGCAGTCTCCATGGGGGTGCCACAGGGTACAGGCATATTGATGAAAGTCAACTTCACCTAGAGAGATTTACACTTTATCAAATTCAAACCAGGATAAGCCTATATGAAACACAGCCCTTACTGAGAGAAATGAATGGTGGAAAAATGATTGACACCATTTATGGGTACTATGACTCATACTGTGGTACTCTATATACTCTATTAGAATGAGGAATGTCAGAGTCCGGAATATAAATATACATCTGTGCCCTTAATTGGAATGAGGAGCCTTAGATCACTGCTTGAGACATTGCGTACATTACTGATACTGTGAAAGTTATTGATTGGGTTTGTGATAGGTAAATTTTTATGTTTAAGTAATGACTAAGAATATTCCATTCTGAAAATGTATGCAATAGGGTTATAAAACAATGATAATCCAATTGATGTGTGTCTAGAAATGTATAGAGACTAGAACATGGTGGTACTATCTTGCAATGTAAGACAAGGGTATTTGAGAGAACAAAGGGATCCTTGTGACACCAAAATACAGAGAAGGGGCCTACCCCATCTCCAGGAAGGGAGGCACGGATAGGTACTGTCCAGATTGAATTATGTTGCAGAAAGTGAAAAGCCATATATATATATATATATATATATATATATATATATATATATATATATATATATATATATATATATATATATATATATACACACATACACACAGTGGGGCAAAAGTATTTAGTCAGCCACCAATTGTGCAAGTTCTCTCACTTAAAAAGATGAGGCCTGTAATTTTCATCATAGGTACACTTCAACTATGACAGACAAAATGAGGAAAAAATCCAGAAAATCACATTGTAGGATTTTTAATGAATTTATTTGCAAATTATGGTGGAAAATAAGTATTTGGTCACATACAAACAAGCAAGATTTCTGGCTCTCACAGACCTGTAACTTCTTCTTTAAGAGGCTCCTCTGTCCTCCACTCGTTACCTGTATTAATGGCACCTGTTTGAACTTGTTATCAGTATAAAGACACCTGTCCACAACCTCAAACAGTCACACTCCAAACTCCATTATGGCCAAGACCAAAGAGCTGTCAAAGGACACCAGAAACAAAATTGTAGACCTGCACCAGGTTGGGAAGACTGAATCTGCAATAGGTAAGCAGCTTGGTTTGAAGAAATCAACTGTGGGAGCAATTATTAGGAAATGGAAGACATACAAGACCACTGATAATCTTCCTCGATCTGGGGCTCCACGCAAGATCTCACCCCGTGGGGTCAAAATGATCACAAGAACGGTGAGCAAAAATCCCAGAACCACACGGGGGGACCTAGTGAATGACCTGCAGAGAGCTGGGACCAAAGTAACAAAGCCTACCATCAGTAACGCACTACGCCGCCAGGGACTCAAATCCTGCTTAAGCCAGTACATGTTCAGGCCCGTCTGAAGTTTGCTAGAGAGCATTTGGATGATCCAGATGAGGATTGTGAGAATGTCAGATGAAACCAAAATAGAACTTTTTGGTAAAAACTCAACTCGTTGTGTTTGGAGGACAAAGAATGCTGAGTTGCATCCAAAGAACACCATACCTACTGTGAAGCATGGGGGTGGAAACCTCATGCTTTGGGGCTGTTCTTCTGCAAAGGGACCAGGACGACTGATCCGTGTAAAGGAAAGAATGAATGGGGCCATGTATCGTGAGATTTTGAGTGAAAACCTCCTTCCATCAGCAAGGGCATTGAAGATGAAAGCGTGGCTGGGTCTTTCAGCATGACAATAATCCCAAACACACCGCCTGGCAACGAAAGAGTGGCCGTAAGAAGCATTTCAAGGTCCTGGAGTGGCCTAGCCAGTCTCCAGATCTCAACCCCATAGAAAATCTTTGGAGGGAGTTGAAAGTCCGTGTTGCCCAGCGACAGCCCCAAAACATCACTGCTCTAGAGGAGATCTGCATGGAGGAATGGGCCAAAATACCAGCAACAGTGTGTGAAAACCTTGTGAAGACTTACAGAAAACGTTTGACCTCTGTCATTGCCAACAAAGGGTATATAACAAAGTATTGAGAAACTTTTGTTATTGACCAAATACTTATTTTCCACCATAATTTGCAAATAAATTCATCAAAAATCCTACAATGTGATTTTCTGGATTTTTTTTCCTCATTTTGTCTATCATAGTTGAAGTGTACCTATGATGAAAATTACAGGCCTCATCTTTTTAAGTGAGAGAACTTGCACAATTGGTGGCTGACTAAATACTTTTTTGCCCCACTGTGTGTGTGTGTGTGTGTGTGTGTGTGTGTGTGTGTGTGTGTGTGTGTGTGTGTGTATATATATATATACACACACACACACACACACACACACACACACACACACACACAGTGGAAAAGTACTGTTGCCTAGAGAGGGGTGGAGCCCATTTTGTCTTCAACTTAAAGCTTGTACAATATAAAAAGACTGAATTCAGAATTCTCATGAATAAACAACCTGACCTATTTGGGTCTTTGTCTAGTTCTTCTTTAACTAGAGCCTTACAACCTCTGGGAATTATTCAAAGCCTGATTGATAGTTTGACAATTGAGACCAAAATTCTCGTGACAGTTTCTAAAGCTGAGCTGAGATCTTTGAAAACAAGATTGTAAAACATAAAAACAATCTGTTTTGTAGCGATTGTGTGTTTACGCACACGTGTGTGTGTGTGTGTGTGTGAGGGAGAGACCTCTCTTCCCACTAATCCCAAGGTAAAGTGGCTTATTTAGCTCCCCAGCGCACGCCAGTCTTGAGGAAATGGAGAAACCATAAGCCAGCCAGCCAGCCAGCCTCATGGGCTTTCCCCTGGCCTGGGCCGTGCAGCAAAGTGCTGAGTGTGTCAGCGTTTTCTGTGTGTGTGTATACTCCATCTCGAAGTGTGTGTGATGTGCAAAGAGCCCTCATCTGAAAAGCCTCTTTGACCGACAGTTCTGTGTTTATGTAAAGACACTCTTATGAAAATGCACTCTTTTGACAAAAAGGACATCTGTGTGTGTGTTGGTGTGTGTATGTTTTATGAATCTGAATAACATTAACCTACCACTCCATATTTGCCAAACACACACACCAGACTTTCTTGTCCACTTCATTCACATGGAGGGTGATATTTAAAAAATTCAACCATTTTTAAAATGTCTGTAGCAAATTGAGTTTAAAAACCATTGTGCATATGCAAAATTCAACTCTCATTCTGAGGACTAAGATGTCTTGCTTTTTTCTCATTTGTTCTCTATTGCTCCTTTTATTGTTTCTCAAGCAAGGGGGAGGCTGATGACATTACGACTTCCCATCAAGTCAACTCCTCAAAGGCCCTACTCCTTGAATTTGGCACTTACAAAAACAAAACACTAGTTTTCTCTATTGACCCTTTTGGTTGTGTGTGTACTTCAGTGTTTATACTTGGGATATCGCTTTTCAACAGGAAAAGGACGTCTCAGGGATTCAGGGAGGGTAAGCTGATCCTAGATCTGTGCCTAAGGGCAACTTCCACTGGGAGCCATGTCTGCTGCTGCAGATGAATACTATCGGTTCACATTTGCCTTGTTTTTCACACACTCAACTTACATCATTCCATGTGTTGTTTTCTGTGTTGTTGAGGTCTTCTCAGGTCCAACAAGTTGGGACACGTTCCAAAATGGACCTGGGGCTTACTCAAATACCAATTAAAAAATATGGAAACCCAGTCCGAACATACCCGAGGACAACCAGACCTGGCCCCAAAGCGGCAGAATATTTTTTTTTTACCACTTTGTTATTAATTGAAGCTGTTAATGCACACACAGAGATCAGCAGGCGGGGGAGGGGATGTGTGGCTGAGTGGCGAGAGGAGGGAAAGAGAGACCACAGCAACCAAGCCGTCACAGTAGTTACTAATTTCTAGCTGCCAAAGCTACTGTAGGTTATTCATCATCCAATGTGATGACCTAGTACCTGTTTTGATTGCATCAAACTGAGAAGAGAAGCTTGTTAAGCTAGCTAGCTGGGCCACATAGGCTGCGCTTTCCCTAGCCAAGTTTTTTTTTTTTACATCCGATCAATGGAGGTGTGTCTGTGTGTGTGTGTGTGTGTGTGTGTGTGTGTGTGGACTGTATCTAGCCGCTGTCAGTCGATACTTCAAAAATGTTTAATTCTTAAACAATTACCTACAGTTGAAGTCGGAAGTTTACATACACCTTAGCCAAATACATTTAAACTCAGTTATCACAATTCCTGACATTTAATCCTAGTAAAAATCACTGGTCTTAGGTCAGTTTAGGATCACCACTTGATTTTAAGAATGTGAAATGTCAGAATAATATTTTATTTCTTCACATTCTCAGTGGGTCAGAAGTTTTACATACACTCAATTAGTATTTGGTAGCATTGCCTTTTTAAATTGTTTAACTTGGTCAAATGTTTTTCGGGTAGCCTTCCACAAGCTTCCCACAAGGTGGGTGAATTTTGGGCCGTTCCTCCTGACAGAGCTGGTGTAACTGAGTCAGGTTTGTAGGCCTCCTTGCTCACACACGCTTTTTCAGTTCTGCACACAAATGTTCTATAGGATTGAGGTCAGGGCTTTGTGATGGCCACTCCAATACATTGACTTTGTTGTCCTTAAGCCATTTTGCCACAACTTTGGAAGTATGCTTGGGGTCATTGTCCATTTGGAAGACCCATTTGCGACCAAGCTTTAACTTCCTGACTTGTCCTACACAATTACAACAACGACTCCATTCAAAATATTAAGCAGCAGCCTACCTGTTGGCTCATGGTCGTTGACTATCCTTCTCATTTAACTTGTAATCCGTCTTCCATTGATCTCTTAACTTGCATGGCACTGCACCCAGAGACTAGTGCCGCTTTGACTTGTGATTGACCGACAAGCTACACGCGCCGCTCGTGAAAAACCAGAGCAGCCGCATAAATGAGACAATTTTCTCTGTTTGCTTGATGACTCAATATCTATTTTTTTTAATCTATTGCAGTCTCACACCATATGTTGTACTGATCTTTGAACCAGAAGCACACCAACAGACTGAAGATGTTGCTTTCCTAAGAACCAACAGGTAAAACATTGTTTGATTTTTGCCTGACCGAATTTAAAGTGAACTGTATTGTTAGTATGTGAATGTTTCTTACCCATGGTTTGGGCGAGTTGTAACTGGGTAGTATAGTGTATAGCAGACAATACATGTACATTGCTAAATATAACACGCTTTTATGTTTATATCCAAAGCGACTTAGTCGTGCAGTCGTACGTTTTACGTAAGGCTGGTCCTGGGAATTGAACCCACTACCCTGGCGTTACAAGCGCCATGCTCTACCAACTGAGATCCAAATGACCACTGCTCCATTGACCTGATAAGGGGCAGGACCCTTTTTACAGTATCGTGCCGGCCCAAACTCCTAAGGGGTTGGGTGTACTGCTAAGTCTTCTCTTTCTGTGGGCGCCTTATATAGAAACGCACACGACACACAGTGAAACTAGGTCAGTCGTAGCATGCAAGAGCCTAGCTCTCTGGTGGCGTGGGGGTGTTAACTGACCTCGTTGATTATTTGCATTGACCCCGATACAGCAATGTTTCCTCACCATTATTTACCTGCTTTATGTGGGAATAAACACGAGTGCCTTACACACAGTCCCTCCTCACTGAAAGCCTCCTTAACCTAGTGATTGCAGGGTGGCATTTGCTTACCTGCTAGCTAAGTGGCTAGTTTGCAAGATGAAGCTTTTTTTACAGCAGCAGATACTATCAATACCCTCCTAGATCAAGATCCCGGCTGCCTGATATTTATTTTGTGTGCGCAGCAAATCTTTCTTGAGATGGTACAACTTCATGATCTGTGGTAATTGCAATTACGTTCCCTAGCGCTTGTTAGCATTTAGCTAGCATCCGCTATGGGAATTCATTAGTACTTTTTTAGAATTTGTTAAAATATATATTTGTGTTATCAAAAAAATAGTGCTATGTTTGGAAAGAAATAGCGCTCTTCTGTCCACTGCTGGTAATACCGTGTACCCCGGTATGGTACAGGAACTGTATGCAAATATGGATACTGACAAACTCTAGTTCTTGCTGTGGTGAAAAATTTCAATATTTTGGTAGGCATGAGCTAGCGCATTGATATCCAGTAGTGAATGAGTGAGGTGAGGGATTCACTGTTCTCCTTAATAAGAAAAGGGGGACGGTCAACAGCGAAGAGAGGATGCACCAGATGAGGCCATGTAAAATCAACTAAATGTATTGAACTTTATTAGAACATTTATGAATTTGTCCATGCTTGTTAAGAGTTTGACAAAATGCGTAAGGGATTTGTATTTTCCTTAAACTTTCTCAAGAGGCAACGGCACGCACATGCCCCTGTGTGTGTGCACGTTTGTCTACCACTGTAGTTGTTAATGACAACAGTTTACTGGTAAATGGAAAGGTTTTCCCAATCTGGATTTAGAATGTCAAATTGTTTTTCTATTAAAGTGCAATTTTGATAGCGAAACCTGGAAAAACTAGACGAAGAAACAGAATTTTTGCTAAAAAAATTACTTTGAATTAGGCGTTGACCCGTTATTTGATTTTTGCATGGTAGACATTCAATTAATGAAATTGAACAAATAATTTGGTGTGAGATTTAGGGGCACTGTGGGATAGCTAGGGGGAAAACGCGTGGCAACAAGGGGTTGTGAGCGACTGACTCAGACAGCAGATGCCAGGATGGGAGGGAGGGAGGGACAGATGGAGGGGTGGAGGCCATCAATTAGATTTAACTGTGACCTTTAACCTTTTACCCCCTTATGACCCCCACAGTCTGGGTGAGGGCAGTCTATATCACAAGAACTGGGGTTTACTGGAAAATGGAAGGAAATGTATGGAGAGAGGGGGAGGGCTAGGGAAAGAGCAGAAGAGAGACCGACGTTGGGAGATGGAGAGACTGGGGGGAGAGAGTAGGAGATGGAGGCTCTATATGAATTCAATTTCTAGCCCCTTCAGCTATCTGAGACCCCAGAAGCATGTTGACAGAGATAGACGGTGTGTGTGAGAGAGAAAGACAGGGAAACATGTTGTTCTGTTCCTGCCACAGCTCTCAGCATCCTACTCCACTTACTTGTGTCAGTTGTAAACCTTAGTAGTACTATTACTTACCTACTGTAGCTGTGTGTGTGTGCTTCAGTAGTCTTCCCTGAATGATTATAGTCTATAAGCAAGAGGACCCATTCTCATGTTGATTATCAAGTAGATTCAGCAGTTTTTTTTTTTTTTTTTTGAGCGGATGGTCAGGGGGGCGTAACTTAATTACCAATTATTTGATATAACATTTGACTAAAACATAATACAAACTTTGTTTACATGTGTATATGATCACATGCATAGATCTCTCAATTATGCGTGGGAATACTATTGAAACAGATTTCCAAAATTAAAATCACTAGGAGCTGATTTGCTGGTGTTTTTACAATCTTATGTCCGTGCTGCCAGTTGGGGAACTCTGCTGTAGAGATATTTCCTGTGCCCTTACATGGTGTTAGTGGACATTTATTCACAGTACAGAGAGACTTAAATTGTGACCGGCCCCTGAACCCATCAGTCTGGTGTGTGTTTATGTTCACACGTATGGAAGGAAGAACGACTGATGAGCAGTGGGTGAGTTCCCTCTGTCCCCCTCTCCTCCCCATCCCTTTCACAATTACCCTCTCCAAACTGAACCTTTCCTATTTCTGTTTGCTTGCCATCTGTCTGGGGTCACTTTGACGACTGCCAGATGAGTGTCCCTCCTTTCTCCATCCTCCTCTATCCGAACCCTTAGGGCTCTAGTACCCTGCATTGTTTCTCCATTCATCCCCCTCCTCCCTTTCTCGCTCCCTTGGGCCTTGTGTGAACGGTTGGGAGGCTTTGTCTGCGACACGTGTGTTGGCAGAAGATGGTTCACATACTCACACGTTTTCGCTCTCTGGCCTTTCTGAGCAGCTTACTGACAATATGGGGTACCCTGGTCCCTATTTTTTCTATAGGGGGGCTTTGTCCTGCAGATGAACCCCCTCACACACACTGTAAAGCATCCCACCCTACACTCACCCCTTCATCCCAGCGCGCACACACACTCTCTCTAGTGGTGCGGGTCAGCTGTTTGTTCACCTGCACCCGCCCGCAATTGCTAATAACCCATCCGCAACTGGCCGACTATATGTGAAGATCTGAGTCCCGACCCTGACCCGCTAATATAGTACCTTCACTGTAGGCTACAGTCAAACGGCAGGGGGTGCAGGATTTTTTGGGGATATGTTTCTGCTAACAATTTGACATTTGGTAGGCTATTTGTTAATCAGCTTGTCTATAATTGGATACATGCAGCTTCTCTTCTGTCATATGAGCGTCTGCGTAGCCAGGCGTTAAAATAGAACTTGGTTCTTTTTTTGGGGACGCTTGACACGCTGCAAGTCCTGCCTCTCCCATCTCCTCATGGGTTTTAGGAGCATATACCCACGTGAGTGATTGAAAGATGAACTGAGGTCCACAATCCAGTCCAGTTGGTGGTGGTAATGCACCTTGAAATTGGTTGCCAACTGCCATATAAAGTCCAAAGAAGGAGAAATTACTCGAAACAAACTCTGTATACCCTTTTATCTGTGGATTAATTGTCGGAGTAGAGGACCTTGTGCATTTCAGGTAAAATAACAACAGCAAGTTAGCTAAATTGCCATAAATGTTTCGACCTGTCCCCAAATGAATATAGTTGGTTCAGAGTTAGTTTTTATATTTCAACCTGCGTGTCCTGATCGCATCTGGCAACGTAATGAAACAAGTAGTGTGCACAATAACGGAGAGAGACGTGCCTGTTGAGCGTCTTTGTCCCTCCCCTTGTTCTGGTCTCAACATTTTAAAAGGATGCTTGAGACACGTTCCTCGCACATAAGCAGTAACCTCATCAAAGTGGGCATTTTCCCTTCAGCTGAAATCGTTACGGTTCAGTATTTCCAACTACCCCAATTCAGTGTCAATGTTGGGACGAGAACCTCACACATCCCATCATAGGGCAGACACTCCTGCAGAGCGCCCCCAAAAGGAAAAGAATAGGAACAGGAAGGAGACCGTTTGGCCTCCAATGGAGTCCTCACCAGGCCCGACTGGTAAACGTGACCACGCCCTTTATAAATGAAATATCACAGGCAGAGGCATATCGCATTATTCACTTACGCTACCACAGAGATGAGAGGCGGCTGCTCGGCTATGGAAACCCATTTCATGAAGCTCCCGACGAACAGTTATTGTGACGAACAGTTTATTGTGCTGACGTTGCTTCTAAAGGCAGGTTGGAACTCTGTAGTGAGTGTTGCAACCGAGGACAGATTTCTTTTGGGGCGCTACGCTCTTCAGCACTCGCCAGTCCTGTTCTTTGAGCTTGTGTGCTCCTAGACGCTTCTACTTCACAATAACAGCACTTACAGTTGACCGGCTCTAGTAGGGCAGAAATTTGATGAACGGACTTGTTGGAAAGGTGGCATCCTATGACGGTGCCACGTTGAAAGTCACTGAGCTCTTCAGTAAGGCCATTCTACTGCCAATGTTTGTCAATGGAGATTGCATGGCTGTGTGCTCGATTTTATACACCTGTCAGCAACAGGTGTGGCTGAAATAGCCAAATCCACTAATCTGAGGGGGGTTGCCATGTCATGCATGTCTAGCTAGTAGGAGGGAAACGGTTCGGTTCCAAGTTGAACACACACCGTAGTTACTTTCAACTTCTATCTTTGAAACCGAAATCTGAAACGCACACAAGCGTCGGTAATGCATATTATGTTTAGCCTACGGTGACTGTCTACATTGTAGGCCGTTTAACCTACGCGGGCTAGCCTCCGTGGCTATAATAACAGTGAGTAATTTTAGTGTGTGTGTGTGTATATGTGGGGGAAAGGTAAATGGGGTTAGAAGTATGTTTGACTCAGTTGATCCGCAGCGAGGGCTTGTGTTTTTACAGTGCTACGCGCGCTCCACCGTAGAGGGCTGAGGTGGGACCGGGAGGGTGAAAGGGGGCGATTGAGTAGTCTGTGTGTGCGTGTGCGGTTCAGAGAGGTGGAGGTTCAGGCCCGGTGCGGTGTCAGTTAGTGCTCCCCGGTGGTCCATGTGGCCCAGGAAATAGGAAGTCCACTCAGATTCTCTGTGGCTCATTCATGACGATGGAACACTCACTCTGTCTGTGCTGCTGCCGGAGGGATGTGTGTGTAGTGTGTCTTGTGCTGAACTTTTTATTAGGTCTGTCTATGGCAGGAAAAAGCTGTCAAACTGTGTCTGGGATGGAGCACATAAATAACTGTTTTAATGCCGCTGTATGTGTATGAAATCTGTTTGTATTACGTTGTATGTCTAAATGGTTGTTTATATTCTGGATAAAGGCATGATTGTATATGTACCTGCGTTTCTAAAGTATATACCATATAGTACAAAATACACACTTACTCATATGTTAATATAAGTGTGTGTGTGTGTGTGTGTGTGTGTTTGCTGCGTGTCTCTCGGTATCTGTATGGCAGAGGGGGTTGGTTGGGCTCAGATAGGGTGGGGGGGAAATGAAATGGGCGTGTCTCCCCCCCAGCTGCCTGTCTGTCTGGTCGCCGTCGGTAACCCTGCTTGATGAGATCAGAGGGGTTTGGCTTTCAGCATGAGGCAGCCAGCCCTCCCTCTTATCCTTGTCCTACTGTCTCTTGCTCACTCTCGCTCTGTGCTGAACTGAAACTAACTCTGAAAAAGAAGAGCGCTCGATAGCGACAGGCGACGGACGCCACCGCAGCGAGAAGAGTCGCCAGGAGCTGTAGCGATAGCGGCCGGACGGCTTAGCTTCTGCCAAGGCAGGGAGGGAAGAGAGGGGGTCTTTTCCCTCAGCAGGACTCAACTGGCTTCTGTTCTCTTTTCTCTTCTTCTGTTCTTTCCACAACAGAGAGGGAGAGCTTTTATCACCGCTCTTGAGATTCGTTTTGTATTGGCTTTGAGGTGGAACAGGAGACACGGAGTTTCACAAGAGAAGAGCTACACTGCTGTTAATACTGTAAGCGGCATGTTTAAGACTGTGTTAGAGAGCGCATGGTAGCGAGGTGGATGGCTTTTGAAAGTTACGTTTTTGTGTGTGTGAATGAGGGATGCCGATACCTCGTGATGCACTCTGTACTGTTTATTTGACTCATATACATATATATATTATACTCCTTAACTAAGTTAATTCTTCTCTATGTCTGCGTGTGGCATCCTGCATCTCTCTCATGGCTGACCAGATTTCTCCCAGACGCTGCGTGTTTCCTCTCTCCCCTGTCCCGTCTTTTCCTGTCGTCTTTAATTCCCCTAATGGACCAGAGGCCCCAGCTGTACAGGATACTCTTCCCTCCTCCGCTCCGTGTTTGTCGGGAATTCTCCCATAGGCCATCCTTGGAATTCCCTCCCATTACTGACACTTAAAAGCATATCTACTCCCGAATCCTGATATCTATTTTAAAACCTGACATTTTCTATACCTTTGACTTCTATATCCCCCCCCCCCCCCATTCATCTAATATGGTTTGTGCCACAGCTATAGGTTTCTATCTGTTGTCATACCATGTTTAGGTTAGAGGGGGAAGGGGTAAATCCGAGCTGTGCTGCTGGGATGGTTAGATAGCGGGGCTTCATTCTGACTTCATCTCTTTTGTTTTGTCAGCTGCTGACCTCTTGCTTGGCTTGTTATCGCTCCCTCCCTCCCTCTGTCATTCTGTTTGTCTCTCTCGCTCTCCCCCGTTCTTAGATAAGGTGATTAGAGAGTATCAGAGGTTGTGGGGGGTTTCTCTGGCCCATACTGTGTGTTCAAATCCCTATTGTTTGTTTTAATTTTTAAGTCCTTGAGCAGTGACTAACATTATGCTTGGGAGAAGACAGCTGTTAGGAAGTCGTGTTCCATCTACATTTTGGGTTGGTATGCTGCGTGTGTGTGTGTGTGTGTGTGTTAAGTACCCTTCTATGAGTTTATACCACTGGCGTCAGTTCAGCTAAACCTAGGATATGGCGCGCTGGGGGGAGGGGGCTGGCTGGCTGACTCTAAAATGCTATTTGGAGAACAGCAAAATCAAACAATTACCCCTGCCATTCATTATTATTGTAATGTTGGTTTTAAATGTCTGGAACGGCATATACACTGTCAACCACTACTCAACCTTATCATAAATTTACATTTGCTTACAAATACAGTGCAGTGTGAAATACACTCTGTGCCCAGTTTTATTAGGTACACCAGCCCGTTCACGCAAATGGTTCGCTCTACAGACCGAGAGTCACGTGGCCGTGGCTTGCTATATAAAGCAAGCAGACAGGCATCGAGGCATTTAATTACTGTTCGATTGAATGTTAGAATGGGCAAAACGAGTGACCTAAGGGACTTTGAGCGCTGGATCCAGTATCTCAAACAGCCGGCCTCCTGGGCTTTTCACACACGACAGTGTCTGGGCTTTTCACACACGACAGTGTCTGGGCTTTTCACACACGACAGTGTCTGGGCTTTTCACACACGACAGTGTCTGGGCTTTATCGAGAATGGTGCATAAAAAAACATCCAGTCAGCGGCAGTTCTATAGGCGAAAACCGCTCGTTGATGAGAATGGCAAGAATCGTGCAAGCTAACAGGCGGGGCCACAAATGGGAAAGAACGGCGCAGTACAACCGTGGTGTGCAGAACAGCATCTCGGATGCAGAACTCGTCGGTCCTTGTCACGGATGGGCTATTGCAGCAGATGACCACACCAGGTTCCACTCCTATCAGCTAAAAACAAGAAGCAGCTCCAGTGGGTACGCAATTACCAACACTGAACAATTGAGCAGTGGAAGAACATTGCCTGGTCCGACGAATCCCGGTTCCTGTTGCGTCATGCTGATGGCTGAGTCAGGATTTGGTGTAAGCAGCATGAGTCCATGGCCCCATCCTGCCTGGTGTCAACAGTACAGGCTGGTGGTGTAATGTTGTCCTGGCACACGTTGGGTCCCTTAATACTAAAAGATAAACGTTTGAACGGCACGCCTTTGTTGAATCCGTGCCCCGAAGAATTCAGGCTGTTCTAGAGGCTCCCCGGTACTAGATGGGTGTACCTAATAAATTAGATTCATAATACACGCTATCAAGCCGACTTCAAATGCCGACATCCATAAGTCTTTCTTTTAACAATGAAGTTGCACCTTTTATAATAAAGGATAGCATGCATCCGTCATCGCATTTGCAGACTAATGTAAGATAGGAAGAGTAGCCTAATGTGATTAGTAGATTACGTAGTCATAATTTAGGCTAACAATTCTAAGTAAATCACTGTTAGCAAAACCGACAGTGCAGAAGAATTAATGCCGGAGCATGACAGAAATTTATTTTCTTTGCACAGGGATAATCTTTTTACATTTTTTTTTTTTTTTATAAACCACTTTCATGCAATTCTACTACAATATGACTAGCAAAAAAAATTATACCACAAATTAGTTGCCTGTTCTGCTAACACTTAAAAACAAAATTGGTTGCATTCAAGACAATCATCTAATCTAGGCCTACGAAAAGGGAAGAGATCGTGGAGGGAATTATTGCCTCAAAGAATGTTCCAGTGGCATTGATCCGATGATGATAGACAGTGAATATGCACACTCGCTGGGGATATGGCCGACGCTCTCTGCTGGTGCCATTAAGATGGGCTACTGTTTGTTCACTTGGAAGTTGAACAAACGACAGATTTGTCTTTTCTTGGTCTAATCTTTCCAGCAATGGCCATCTGCTTTCTAAATGTATTTTCCTGCGATTTTTATTTTGAAATATAGGATAGTCCTAGGCCTATTTAACTGCTTTTCACTGACCGCTGCAACTCAACAATCAGCTATTTGGTAGGCTATTTTTGCTGCACTCTTCCCAAATTGCGTGCTTAAAACAATCCACATTTTTTTAAATAAGCTAATGATCCTCTGTGGCCAAATCATGCTCTCTGGTGTAGTATTTTGAAGGATTTTATTTATTTATGTATAGACCCCATTAATTACATAACTGAATTAGCCAAAATTAGCTTTCTTTAGGGGAAGCTTATCTTCCCCTAGCCTATTGGACGCGCCGCCTAGATGTGTATGGAAAATACATTTGTGGGTTTCGGAGCGCAATAGACTTTTCTGTGGGTGTAAAATGAGTTTTGGTGTGGAATGGGCCGTTTTATAAAACGGGCAGAGGGGGAAAGACATGCCATCTGTAGGCACTTAAATAGCGAATGGAGGCTGCTTTGCTTTCCTTTCGGTCCATTTTTCAATGATGCCTAGTTTTATAGAGGAGCTGTGCTTAATATGAGCAGCTGAGAAATAAATATAAGAACACTTATTTCACGCCACACATCAACCTCTGTTTGCGGAGCATGCCTTCACTGCATGACAAGTGATATTCTGTATGCCATGGGCTCCAACGTTGTTCCTGTAGCTACCCAGTGCTTAATTAGGGGAACCAAGTGAGATCTTTTTCGGGAACATCGATAGTCACATTTTCGCAACTTAATGTATTTCATTAACGGTTGACAGCCCCTCTGCATGTTTGAGAACGGAATAAAGGAGAGTAGGAGGAGATGGAAACACATGGTGGTGAGATTCTGTATTACTAAAGGTATAATGCCACCTAATTTAATTATGAAAATTGTAAAATATCCCCTACTACTAGGCTATTCAAAATCAAATACAAATCCACTATAATTGTAGGCTGCCTTTAAGCCGCCAAACGCAATCAATGAACCAACCGCATCGCCTAGGGCTATTCGTTCTCTCCCAGACTCATGGATATACATTTTGGAGCGTAGTATAAGGTAACCAGTCCATCCAGTATGCATAGTAATACAGTCCACACTCCAGGCAATTTACTCAAATGTTTTTCATTTTATAGTAGAGGCTAGACCAATTATGTACCAAAGACATCTTAAATTAGTTTTATTTAATGTTTTTTTTTCTTTCTGCCATGTGTAATATGCAGTAGGCTAAGGCACAATCATGATTTAAATTCTTTTTTTTTTTCGGCTTTGGCTCATAAGCCTATACGTAGGGTCTATTCATAAGCTCTAATATGCTTATGGATGTTTTGAATTAATCATCATCAAAAAGAGCTGTCCGTTTTGTGTTAGACTTTGAAAAAAACGACCACTGTTTCAACCTGCTGTTGAACTTCTTTCTTCAAATTGATCATCACAGTGACGTGAGTTTAGAAATAATGATATTGTTTTGATAAGTGTTTGATGCGATTTTCTGTTAGAGGGACCATAGACCCCTGAGTACCAGAGATGGTTGTTAGCGAGGTGGGTACTACCAAGCTTGTCCAGAGTGCATAAGAGGAGATTACCGTGACTCAATGATCACGTGAAATTTTACTGCGGTCATGACTGCCGGTGTGTCAGACCACAACAGCCCTACCTGAGTTCAATTGTCGTGCCATTCATCCGCCGCCATGACCTCCTGTTTCAGTATGATAATGCATGGCCCCATGTTGCAAGGATCTGTGCACAATTCCTGGAAGCCCAGTTCTTTCATGGCATGCATACTCACAAGACATGTAACCCATTGAGCATTGAGTATGACCGCGTGTTCCAGTTCCCACCAATATCCAGCAACTTCGCACAGCCACTGAAAAGGAGTGGGACAACATTCCACAGACCACAATCACCAGCCTGATCAACTCTATGTGAAGGAGATGTGTCGCGCTGCATGGGGCAAATGGTGGTCACACCAGATACTGACTGGTTTTCTGATCCACGCCCCTACTTTTGTTTGTTGTGTGACCACCTGTATTCGCAGTCATGTGAAATCCATAGATTAGGGCCTAATTTATTTTCTTCAATTTACTGTAACTCAGTAAAATCTTTGAAATTGTTGCATTTTATGTTCAGTGTAAATTCAAACTGATATATATTGGTGCGATTTTAACCAAGTGCTCAATTACCATAAAAATTCCCCTAAAAGCTAGCCATCCAAAACACATGACCTGTCTCTGTCTCTGTCTCTGTCTCTGTAGACATTTCTGCCTGTCAAGCATTCATTGATTGCAGCACTGCAAATTGCTTGGGCCGTTTTGTTGGCAGCCTGATATAATTTGTAGCCATTGATAGGGTGTAAGTGCTGTTTTACCCTTCGCTGATGATTTATTGTTGCTACAGAGCGAGCGATGAGGAAACAAAGGCATGGAGAGGAGAAAGGGGTGGGCGTATGTCAGGGGTACTCAAATACTATTTGAGACTGTTCGGTCACACATTTCCTAATGTGGCGAAGGTCCAGATAGATATTGTCAATTATCGCGGTAGAAAGAAACCCCACCTCGTGACCCATGCATGGTTTTTATGTTCAGTTAACATAATATCATTTAAATCTATGGATTAAGGCGTCTAATAGAATATACTTGTCAAAAAACGTGTAGGTGTTAATAAATGCATTTCTATAGCTTGACCGTGTTTGCTTCAATACAGCACCCCTGTCAGTCATTTAGTGTATGTACACATCATTGTTCACGCCCCACTTGTTGGTGGAGTGTACATTTTAGCAGTTTTAAAATGTATTTCCTGTGTCTTTTTATTTTATTTTTTTGCATTTTGCAACGTCTTCTCTGTGTTCATATGATATGAGTGACTCAAACATTACAACAGTATCAATGGGGACCCCAGTGGGTCTAGGCCCCTGGGCACATAATCTGGCCATGATAACTACAAGGTTTAGATAGGTTAACTTACCTACCATGCAAAAAAATGTTAGCTGATATGGTCTAGTTAGAATCAACCCCTCTGAAGACACTTGGACGTTTTTTAATATTTTCAATGGTATTGTTAACAAACACTCCCTCAAAGAAAATGAGAATTAAAAACCGGTTCAGCCCCTGGTTCGACCGTGATCTTGCGGAGTTACTCCGCCTCAAGAATTGCATTTGGCAATAGTCCCGGCACACGCATACTCAGCCTGACTGGCTCTCGTTCAGGCAAATGAGAAAGAAGTGCACTTCAGGCTATCCGGAAGGCCAAAGTTAGATACTTTAAGGAGCAGTTCTCTCTCTGTGGGTCTAACCCCAAGAAATTCTGGAAAACGGTTAAAGACCTGGAGAATAAATCCTCTTCCTCACAGCTGCCCATGTCCCTTAATGTTGATGCTGTGGTTGTTACTGACAAGAAGCACATGACTGAGCTCTTTAATCACTACTTCATTAAGTCAGGATTCCTATTTGACTCAGCCATGCCTCCCTGCCTGTCCAACATCTCCCACCTCTTCTAATGCACTATCCCCGATGCTTCTCCCTCTTTTGTTCCCCCTGCCCCACTACAAAGTTTCTCCCTGCAGGCAGTCACTGAGTCAGAGGCGCTAAATGAGCTCCTTAAACTTGACCCCCCCCAAAAACATCTGGGTCAGATGGTTTAGACCCTTCTAAGGTTGCTGTCCTTACCATCGCCAAGCCTATCTCCAACCTTTTTAACCTGTCTCCTTTCTGGGGAGGTTCCCATTGCTTGGAAGGCAGCCACAGTTTGTCCTTTATTTAAAGGGGGAGATCAAGCTGATCCAGCTGTTAGGCCTATTTCTATTTTGCCTTGTTTATCAAGAGTGTTGTAAAAACTGGTCAATAATCAACTGGCTTTCTTGATGTCTATAGTATTCTCTCGGGTATGCTATCTGGTTTCCGCTCAGGTTATGGATGTGTCACTGCAACCTTAAAGGCTCTCAATGATGTCACCATTGCCCTTGATTCTAAGCACTGTTGTGCTGCTATTTTTGACTTGGCCAAAGCTTTTGATACGGTAGACCATTTCGTTCTTGTGGGCTGGCTAAGGAGTATTGATGTCTCTGAGGGATATTTGGCCTGGTTTGCTAACTACCTCAGTGCAGTGTATAAAGTCAGAAAATCTGCTGTCTCAGCCACTGCCTGTTACCAAGGGAGTACCCCAAGGCTCAATCCTAGGCCCCACGCTCTTCTCAATTTATCAACAACATAGCTTAGGCAGTAGGAAGCCCCCTCATACATTTATATGCAGATGATAGTTTTATACTCAGCTGACCCCTCTGGATTTTGTGTTAAACGCTCTACAACAAAGCTTTCTTAGTGTCCAACAAGCTTTCTCTGCCTTTAACATTGTTCTGAACACCTTCAAAACAAAGGTCATGTGGTTTGGTAAGAAGAATGCCCCTCTTCCCACAGGGGTTATTACTACCTCCTGAGGGTTTAGAGCTTGAGGTAGTCACCTCACAAGTACTTAGGAGTATGGCTAGACGGTGCACTGTCCTTCTCTCAGCACATATCAAAGCTGCAGGCTAAAGTTAAAGCTAGACTTGGTTTCCTCTATCGTAATCGCTTATCTTCACCCCTGCTACCAAACTAACCCTGATTCAGATGACCATCCTACTCATGCTAGATTACGGAGACGTAATTTATAGATCGGCAGGTAAGGGTTCACTCGAGCGGCTAGATGTTCTTTACCATTCGGCCATCAGATTTGCCACCGATGGTCCATATAGGACACATCACTGCACTCTATACTCCTCTGTAAACTGGTCATCTCTGTATACCCGTCACAAGACCCACTGGTTGATGCGTATTTATAAAACCCTCTTAGGCCTCACTCCCCCCTGAGATATCTACTGCAGCTCTCATTCTCTACATACAACACCCGTTCTGCCAGTCACATTCTGTTAAGGTCCCCAAGGCACACACATCCCTGGGTCGCTTGTCTTTTCAGTTCGCTGCAGCTAGCGACTGGAACGAGCTGCAACAAACACTCAAACTGGACAGTTTTATCTCAATCTCTTCATTCAAAGACTCAATCATGGACACTCTTACTGACAGTTGTGGCTGCTTTGCGTAATGTATTGTTGTCTCTACCTTCTTGCCCTTTGTGCTGTTGTCTGTGCCCAACAATGTTTGTACCGTGTTTTGTGTTGCTACAATGTTGTTGCTACCATGTTGTGTTGCTGCCTTGCTATGTTAGGTCTCTCTTTATGTTGTGATGTGTGTTTTGTCCTATATTTATAATGCATTTGTTTTTTATCCCAGGCCCATGTCCCTGCAGGAGGCCCTTTTTGCCTTTTTGGTAGGCCATCATTTGTAAATAAGAATTTGTTCTTAACTTCTCAGGGATCACTGGGGCGCTAGCGGGCTGCTCCCGACACTACCAGGTAAAATGTAAGGCGCCAAATTCAAAATCCAAAAGTTGAATTATTAATCATCCACCAATATACAAGTGTTCCATACTCATCAAAAGCTCTGTTTCTTGGCAATATCACAGCGTTGTCAGATTTCAAAAAGGCTTTACGGCGAAAGCAGCACATTTGATTGAGAGTAGCACCTCACATATTTTTCCCATAGCCATGTATCGATTAGCCATCATGGCACACACAACACATTTCACAGCAAAAACAAATCAATTACCTGTTGAACTTCTGCTGAGGTCATCTTAAGTGTCCAACGAAGACAATCCATGGTTCTTTTGTTAGAAAAAGTAACGTATTTTATCCATAAATCCTCCATTTGGTTCGCGTTATAATCAGAAACGACAGCTTCCACTACTCCATTAAAACGTGACGCGAACTCGTTCATCTTATACCTATAAACTTGTCCAAGAACAATCAAACATAGTTTTAAATGTATCCTTAGGAACACTTTTACGTATATTTACTATTATAAATCAACCGGGAATATAAACTGATCGATAACGACAGTAAAAAAGACACTGCTTTGTCGGGAGCGCGCGCTGGGTACTGTTTACGAGAGTGACTTCCTTGTTTGCTCTTCTTCTCTGGTCTTATTCATCCAAAATGAAAAAAATACACTGTCTCGAGACTGTTGACATCTAAAGGAAGCGATGGGTACTGCATTCATATGCCCTTATATGGTCATTTTCATGAGGGGAGGGGTGCCCAAATGAGCAATGTGCCAAAATCACTTTTTCCAGGACAGAAATTCCTCGGGGTTTCGCCTGCTATATGCGTTCTGTTTTACTCAGACAAATGGTTAACAGTTTTGGAAAATTCAATGTTTCCTATCCAATGGTACCAAATATATGCATATCCTATTTTCTGGGCCTGAATGGGAGGCATTTTACTTTGGGCACGCCAGGCTCTCCAAAACCGACCCCTCAGCTGCCACTCCCTAACAAGTTAATAACGGACTTGCCTAGTTAAATAAATAAAATGGTTGATTTTCAAAATTGTACCTTGTGCATTCTACTGGGTTCTTCAAAAGAAAGGTGTGACCCGCGAATTGAGTCCGTTCTGGATCCAGACAGCGGTCCGCCTATTGAGTATGGCTGGTGTATGTAGTATTTGGATGGGATGGCGGGAGGTAGAGAGGCTAACTAAACTGACAGGGAAAGCTGGAGGGAGAAGGATGGAAATAAATGGAGGAGAGCGGGCTAGAATGAGAGCTCTCCCGCCGTCGTCTTCTCTATGGACTAACAGGATTAACGGCCTCCGTTAGCGGTGTGGAGTGTACCTTCTTATCTCTTAAAGACTAATCATCCTGTGGAATTCTGTCTGTGTTTTGATATACTCTAAATAATAACGTATTGCATACAATCTACCTACCCCTGGCATATCCTCACTAGAAATGAATCTCTGTAGGCACTAACGACTTTACTCTTCACTGCAGTTTACCCATAGCAACAGACACGCACCTCTAATTGGAACCAGGGTTGCTAGGTATGTGTTGGTCTGTTTAAACAAACACTGTTTTGGATTCTCGTTTATCAGGCTGGTCTGTGTTATTCCTCCTGTAAAGCCGACAGAACATGATCTTTGGGTAATTTCCCAAACATTATTCTGAGTAGTTTTCCCTAGAAGTCCTCCATCTTGTGCGTAGCCGTTCTGAGTTAATGACTCTACTGTGACTAAAAGAATGTTGGTGTGAAGGAGCGGTGTCTGTGAGAGTGCGAGACTGTGTGTCACATCAAAGCCTGTCTCCCCAGTCAGGGTATTTTGGATATGCATGAAAGCGTTGCTCTGAGGCAGAAGGGACTGAGCAATGCTTTTATACACACATTATGCAACAGGGATTTTTTAAGGGTTGTTAGAGGGAAGGTGGCGCCAAGTCTCCCCCCCACGTTTGGTTGCGTCTTTCTGTGACTTTCTGTCGGTCTGTGGCTTCGCTCTCGTTCGCGATCTCTGTCTTGCGTTCGTTCTTGCTCTCTCTTCATACAGTGGGGAAAAAAAGTATTTAGTCAGCCACCAATTGTGCAAGTTCTCTCACTTAAAAAGATGAGAGAGGCCTGTAATTTTCATCATAGGTACACTTCAACTATGACAGACAAAATGAGAAAAAAATCCAGAAAATCACATTGTAGGATTTTTTATGAATTTATTTGCAAATTATGGTGGAAAATAAGTATTTGGTCACATACAAACAAGCAAGATTTCTGGCTCTCACAGACCTGTAACTTCTTCTTTAAGAGGCTCCTCTGTCCTCCACTCGTTAACTGTATTAATGGCACCTGTTTGAACTTGTTATCAGTATAAAAGACACCTGTCCACAACCTCAAACAGTCACACTCCAAACTCCACTATGGCCAAGACCAAAGAGCTGTCAAAAGAACACCAGAAACAAAATTGTAGACCTGGTTGGGAAGACTGAATCTGCAATAGGTAAGCAGCTTGGTTTGAAGAAATCAACTGTGGGAGCAATTATTAGGAAATGGAAGACATACAAGACCACTGATAATCTTCCTCGATCTGGGGCTCCACGCAAGATCTCACCCGTGGGGTCAAAATGATCACAAGAACGGTGAGCAAAATCCCAGAACCACACGGGGACCTAGTGAATGACCTGCAGAGAGCTGGGACCAAAGTAACAAAGCCTACCATCAGTAACACACTCGCCGCCAGGGACTCAAATCCTGCAGTGCCAGGCGTGTCCCCCTGCTTAAGCCAGTACATGTTCAGGCCCGTCTGAAGTTTGCTAGAGAGCATTTGGATGATCCAGATGAGGATTGGGAGAATGTCATATGGTCAGATGAAACCAAAATAGAACTTTTGGTAAAAACTCAACTCGTCGTGTTTGGAGGACAAAGAATGCTGAGTTGCATCCAAAGAACACCATACCTACTGTGAAGCATGGGGTGGAAACATCATGCTTTGGGGCTCTTTTTCTGCCAAGGGACCAGGACGACTGATCCGTGTAAAGGAAAGAATGAATGGGGCCATGTATCGTGAGATTTTGAGTGAAAACCTCCTTCCATCAGCAAGGGCATTGAAGATGAAAGCGTGGCTGGGTCTTTCAGCATGACAATGATCCCAAACACACCGCCCGGCAACGAAAGAGTGGCTTCGTAAGAAGCATTTCAAGGTCCTGGAGTGGCCTAGCCAGTCTCCAGATCTCAACCCCATAGAAAATCTTTGGAGGGAGTTGAAAGTCCGTGTTGCCCAGCGACAGCCCCAAAACATCACTGCTCTAGAGGAGATCTGCATGGAGGAATGGGCCAAAATACCAGCAACAGTGTGTGAAAACCTTGTGAAGACTTACAGAAAACGTTTGACCTCTGTCATTGCCAACAAAGGGTATATAACAAAGTATTGAGATAACAAAAGTTTATTGACCAAATACTTATTTTCCACCATAATTTGCAAATAAATAAATTAAAAATCCTACAATGTGATTTTCTGGATTTCTTTTTCTCATTTCGTCTGTCATAGTTGAAGTGTACCTATGATGAAAATTACAGGCCTCTCTCATCTTTAAGTTGGAGAACTTGCACAATTGGTGGCTGACTAAATACTTTTTTGCCCCACTGTATACCTCCATTTCATTATGCTTTTCTGTCTCCCTCAAGAAGGAAAATAGCTCTTTCCCGTCCTATATGCTGTCCTTTCTGCTCCCCTAACTGCCATGCCTGTCTAGCCCAGCTAAAAGAAGGGACGATGATGGAGAAGAGCAGACCTTCCTAAATAAGTCGTCAGAAGGCTGAGGAGAGCGAGCGAGTGTGAGCGAGATCTAACTCAAACGGGATGGTATGTTGCAGCTCTTCACTGCAACCTGGGTCCAGCCCCCTTCAGAGGGATAACTGTGGCGTTGCAGGTCAGAGGTCAAGCACCCCCTTGAGGAAGGCATAATGCATAGGTTGCCACCCACATGCCCTCCCAAACGTGGTCTAGGTCAGCTGAGCTCGATGTAGAGGAGCCATCTGGGGGAAATGGGAGGAATGCACATGCTGTACACACACAACACAAAGGTGCGCTCACGCAATAAAAAAACGCATGCACACAAAGGCTATGTTTATACAGGCAGGCCAATTCTGTTATTTCTTTCACTGATTTGTCTTTTGACCAGTCAGATCAGCTGTTTTGCCTATTATTTGGGAAAATATCAGAATTGGCCTGCCTGTGTAAATGCAGCCAGACACAGATAATGCCGAGAAAAACACTTGTACAAAACTACACCTAGTAACACAACGCGCGCACACACACACACACACACACACACGACTACAGTTTGGCTACAGTTATGGAGTAGCTAATGACATTCTTCCATAAGAACCCAGCCCTAACCCACCTGCCCACTTATGACACACTGAACAGTTAATTGGACACACACACTCCCTGCTGGGAACTGAACTCTCTGGTGCCACACACACACACTGCCAACTCTCATGACCTCATTCCTCTTCTCATTTAATGGGAGGAAGACCCGGAGGGGGCAGGACTCACAGCTGTGTGACTGTCTGGCTGTCTGGTCACCCTCCTTCCTGTTAACTTACATAGACAGACCTCTCTCTCAGGCAGTTGCTGACCTCACTCTGTCTGAGTGTTGTACAGTACTGCATTTGTGTTTGTGGATATTAGATTCCATAGCAACAGTAGACCTGTCTTTCACAGTCTGACATCTGTGTGTACTGTACTATATTATGTATGTGTGTGTGTGTGTCTACCCCCAAGAGGTGTGTGTCAGTCTGTTATGAGTGTCCCTTTCCCTGTGTTAGGACTAGCTATCCCTCATTCCTGGAAGAGACTGATGTGTCATTTCAGCTGAGCAGGAACTGTGTGTGTGTCCAAACAGGAACTGCCAGCTATTGTTACATAGGGCCCTAGTATTTTTAGCTTATCAGCCAATCTTCCATTATCTAGTTCACAGAGCGTTCTTTTTCACATCACCACGGATCAATGACGCTGTAGCAAAGAGGGATTTAGTTTGAAGGTTTATTTTTAGGCTTTGGAAGCTCGAGGATGGAGCAATACATCATGTTTTATTGGATTTTCTATGTTTTTTTTTGCAGACTCTGCTGCTTTTCTAAAAGGCGATCATTAAAAATGCATTATCTAAACAAGCGTTTGTGTCCTCTGAGTTCTACTCTAGGGAAGTATATCACTTTTGGTGTGTTTGTTATAGCTCTTTCTCTTGCTCACGCATTCTCTCGCTCTCTCTGGTCTCTAGAACTTTGTTTGAGTGTGTTTTGCAGGGAGGCAGCGATTCGGGCCAGAACGGAGCAGTCATAACAAGCTGTAACGTACCCTTACATGCACTCACATTCCTCTCTCTCTGCTTTCTCCTCTCAGGAGTGTCATTGGCGGCCTCCTTTTGAAAGCGGCGTTGTGGAGTCGGCCACCGACAGGAGTGTGTCATCACCGCTCCCTGTGGTTCCCCTGGTTACTACACCAAAAACATCTGCTTTAATGAAGTAACGCCGGGGCGACAGAGGACCGAAACCGACCCAAACCAACACCTTCCTTTCTCGCCGACACCATGGGTCAGAAGATCTCTGGCGGCGTCAAGTCAGTGGACAGTCGTAGCGAGGGTGGCTCGCCCTCCTTCCGCCCGTCGGCCCACCGCCGGCACCTCCACCCTGAGCTGCGGGGCCCTGACTTTTACAAGCCGCCGCGGCTGGACCTGCTGCTGGACATGCCCCCCGTGCCCCCCGACCTCCAGCTCCGCCATGCCTGGAACCCGGAGGACCGCTCGCTCAACGTTTTCATCAAGGAGGAGGATAAACTGACCTTCCACCGCCATCCTGTAGCACAGAGCACTGACTGCATCCGCGGCAGGGTGGGCTACACGCGTGGGCTCCACGTCTGGTGGATCCACTGGCCGGCGAGACAGCGAGGGACACACGCCGTGGTGGGAGTAGCCACGGCCGACGCCCCCTTACACTCGGTCGGCTACACAGCACTAGTGGGCAGTGACTTAGAGTCCTGGGGGTGGGACTTGGGCAGGAACCGACTGTACCATGACAGTAAGAACCGGGCCCAGGCTTCCCTACCTTCGTATCCGTGTTTCTTAGAGCCAGAGGAGGCTTTCGTATTGCCGGACGCTCTTCTAGTGGTGTTGGATATGGACGAGGGCACGTTGAGTTTCATGGTGGACGGACAGTACCTCGGGGTGGCATTCAGAGGCCTGAAAGGGAAGAAGCTGTACCCCATCGTCAGTGCCGTGTGGGGCCACTGTGAGATCAGCATGAGATACGCCAACGGATTGGATCGTAAGTGTCCTCCTTTTTTCCTCCCCTCTCTGCTATCTCTCACAGGAACTAATAAGTAGAGGTATTTTGCAATGTGTCATTGTATAAGATGGTAATACAATGATACTAATAGTAGACGACATTGAAAAATGCTCAGTTAGCCTTTTTTTTCCCATTACCGCTCATTTTTTTCCCATTACCGCTCATCTGACAGGATTTTAGAACAGTGGGAGGTCCTTTCACCCAAAGTGATCATGAAGGAGAGCAGATGAGGAAAGCCTTTAAAGCAGGGATCATCAACTAGTTTCAGCCCGGGCCAGTTTCTTTCTTGAGCGGATGGTCAGGGGGCCGGAAACATAATTACAAATAATTTGTAGACTGCAAATTGACCGCAAGAAGCCCAAACAGATGTAGTGTTTGACAAACATTTCAAACCTTGCTTAGACATATCTGCGACCACATATCGCTCAGTTATGCGTGCGAGTACTTTGGAACATCTTTCTAAAATTGCTGGTCTTTTTAGTATTTTTTTTATGTCCAAAAAGAGACTTGGGACAACTTTTTTTTTTTTCAGAACAAATACGTTTGGGAAGCCTGCTTTTGAAGGGTGCGTAAAACATGGAACTTTGCCTTGCGTCATTATAGGATGCTTTCCTGGAATAGCTACAGTTACTGTTCAGAACATCAGAGGGCAGATACAGACGCCAAACAGATCCATATCTGCCTACAGCATCTGGTTCTGTCATTATCTACCCATAAAGAGGGACTGTGGACACTGGAGTCATTTAGCTTCGCAATGAACAGGGTTCTTTGTTTACTGCACTGTCGATGTGTCATGTTTAATTTGATAACACATACAGCCATATCACTTTGAGATATAACATATTGTATGATAGTATAGAAGCAGTCTATCCATTCCAAATGATGAAGGATAGAACCATGTCAAGACTTCTATGGTGGACTTATATCTAGGGCTGTGATGGTCATGGACTTTTGGATGACGGTAAAACATTTTATTTTTAATGCACATGTTTCTCTTCCGCTCCTGACTATGTGCTGCCATAGAAAAATAACGGGCATCCCCATTCAAGTCAATGATGGCATAGTGGGTGGACTAGCGGTCATTGCGAGTGTACCCATAGGAGCAAAGCAGGAAGTAAAATATGTATTTATTCAACTGACATTACACAGTTATCAGCCACGTCCAGTTAGTCATTTGAAAGAATATTCTACCTTAACATGGAAATGATGGCATGACAATACCAGGCAGCCTTTGCAAGTGTACCAATGAGTTGACCAGTCAAATTGACAGAATTAGAAGTTCCAAGCCCATTCTATGCCTAGGCAACCCAAGACTGATTTGCTTGTTTCAGCAAGGAGTAATCGAGTTGCATCCACATTGTTAAGAGTCCATGTTATGGCCGAAACTGACTCGACTGCACGAATGCCCGGCTGTCTCCCTTGCACACACAGTATACAGTGCATCCGGAAAGTATTCAAACCACTTGACTTTTGTTTACGTTACAGCCTTATTCTAAAATGGATTAAATAGAAATCATAAACATAATACCCCATAACGACAAAGCAAAAACTAGTCTTTAGAAATGTTTGCAAATGTATTAAAAATAAAAAACTTAAATATCACATTTACATAAGTATTCAGACCCTTCACTCAGTACTTTGTTGAAGTACCTTTTGGCAGCGATTACAGCCTCGAGTCTTCTTGGGTGTGTATGACAACCTTGGCACACCTGTATCTGGGGAGTTTCTCCCATTCTTCTCTGCAGATCCTCTCAAGCTCTGTCAGGTTGGATGGGGAGTGTCGATGCACAGCTATTTTCAGGTCTTTCTAGAGATGTTCGAACGAGTTCAAGTCCGGGCTCTGGCTGGGCCACTCAAGGACATTCAGAGACTTGTCCTGAAGCCACTCCTTATTTTTCTTGGCTGTGTGCTTAGGGTTGTTGTCTTGTTAGAAGGTGAACCTTTGCCCCAGTCTGAGGTCCTGAGCAAGTTTTCATCAAGGATCTCTCTGTACTTTGCACCGTTCATCTGTCCCTTGATCATGACTAGTCTCCCAGTCCCTGCCGCTGAAAAACATAGGGATGGTGCCAGGTTTCCTCCAGACGTGACATTCAAGCCAAAGAGTTGTTGGCTGTTGATTTTGACCCCCTTTGTTCAGGGACACATTATTCCATTTCTGTTAGTCACATGTCTGTGGAACTTCAGTTTGTCTGTCGTTGAATCTTGTTATATTCATACAAATATTTATGTTAAGTTTCCTGAAATAAATGCAGTTGACAGTGAGAGAACATTTTTTTTTGCTAAGTTGATATATTTCAAACGGTTTTGATGTTTATTTTATTTTCAATGGCCCCTCTACATAATGAGTAATGCTGTCAATTTATTGAAGTGCTGAGTCCTTGAGAAATCCAGCAGTCCCCGAGGCCCTGTGACCACGACACAGGTAGTAACTTTGTGTGAGGCTCTTACCTTATCTTGGACCTGGATACCATTTAAATTAGGGACTTTCATCTTGTGTCCTCACAAGACCTCTCATTATAGAAGCCTAACCCTTTATCCTTCATATAATATATTTCCTAACACGTAGTGTGTGGCGAGGATCCTCAGTTTAAACTGTCTCTTTGAAAGACTTGTTTAAACTCCCCCATACCTGCAAAGAGTGTTCTCATAACACTTACTTTTGATCTGAACCCCCCCGGAGTCGTATTTGATATCACAACATGGAATGTTTTTCTGTTGCTGGGTGGAAACCGAAAGGAAAAAAAGCCCCTGTCAAGTTTGCGGTGTTTGTTCTTGCTAGACGAGTCACTTTCGGCGTCTGAGACCAGAGGAAGACCTGGGGATTCTCGCCACACACACTGACCGTTCTTTGAAGTTGTAAGGTTTGTAAAACCTGTCTTTTTCATACCTAATGAGCACATCAGATGACTGTTACGAATCTTTTGTTGCTGCAGTGGTTGATGTTGGTCTTTTCCCGAGTTAGGCCCTGTTCAAAGCAGCCCATTTTTTTTTTTATCCAGATTAGTTTTAACCTAACCGTTCACATTTACCATTTTCCTGCTGTTGAATATCACAGATTTTCAGTGCCTGAAAATGCTTTCGACAGTTGAAAGTGGGCTTTCAAGCTTAGTGCTGAGAAAGTAGAATGAATGTTGAAAGCTCTCCTCCTTGAAAGGTAGTAGTTTTAAAGAAATGGCTGATGGTGTACAGGAGGAGCTGAAAGCCTCAGCCGAAGACAGTTTTTGAAGATGTGATGCGCCTTCATGTGTTTACACGTCCGTATGTGTGCGCGATTGTGTGTTGGTGAATGTCTGTGTGCGCCTTAATGTTTCGTGCACTTTCGTATGTGTGTTTGTGAGTAGGCCTACGTCTGTGGATGTGTCAGCGAGGGGGGTGTCTCTGATTTTATTTATTCCAAGGCATGCCCATCGGAATAATGAAATTTCGCCTTTACAGAAGGAGAAAGAGGGAGAGATGGCGCAAGCGAATGAAACATGAGGGCTTTGAACTTTTCAACCTTTTAGCATCTAAATGAGCACGAGAAGGCACAGTAAACGAACTGGGGAAGTAGAGCCAAACATGGGGCAACATGTCATGCGTCAATATGCTCCCATGATATATTGAAGAATATATTGAGAAATATGTTGACTCAGGATGTGACCTCAAATAAATCCATCAGGGGAAACCCCAGATTATCGGGATGCTTTCAATTTACTGCTAAACAACGAGGTAGGTAGATGCCCTTAGGCAAGTGCAATTTTTTGGTGGAGAGAAATGTAGAGATTGGAAATCCAGTTGTCCGCCATAGCTGTGTGTGTTTTTTTTCTTTTTCTTTTCTGGAATAGAAATTGAAATAAGATATGACTTAAAAAAATAGATGCACATTTTGAGCACTGCCACCAAGGGACGTTTAGAATGTTGGAATTGAGATGAAGTATGAATGAAGCTAGCAGCAGCTGTCGTTTTTAGCACACTTGACTCACTGTTATGAAGTCCTCATGAATGTCTGTCTGCCACTGGGATGTCTTGTGTGTGGAATCTGCTCCTGTTTGTGTGGGTGTATGCTTGTCTCTGTGGACATGTATGTCGTTTTGCTTGTTGGCGCGTGTCTCAGTGCATCGTGTGTTTGCTTGTCCCAGTGGGAGTCTGTGGACAGTGTGTGTGTGGACACAGTGGGTGTAGGAGGACGCCAACAATTGAGTTCTCCCAGAAATCCCCTGGAATTCTCTGATGGCTATGTGTTGATTTGAGGTGGGTGAGCGGTCTGAAAGCTCTGCCTGGGGTGAGCTTCCAGAGCGGAGAAAGGAGGAGAGGATGGGTGGAGGGATAGAGGGACTGTGCTGTCTGAGGTCCAGTGTCTGTATTGGGAAATTAATGTTACGTACGCCCAGTGGGCTTTGGCTGAGACGTAGGCAGCCGCTGTATGTATTGCCTGTGCGTCATTGTATCATGTGCCTTCGTCCCATCCAGTGATGCTCACAGAGCCCCAGTGTCGTGAACAGCGGGGTGGGACAGGCACAATGTCTCGTGTGTGTGTGTGTGTGTGTGTGTGTGTGTGTGTGTGTGTGTGTCGGCATGTTTGTGAAGGTAATTTATGTGAGAGGGGAGAACGTCTGTCAGACAGGGAGCCGTGTGTGTCCTGTGTTCCTCTCGTCACAGAGCCCCAGTGTGTGTCTGATCAGTGGGCTGAATCTGTCTGGAGCTTTGCTACTGATGGAGTCTCCTCTCTGGTGCCCAGGAATGTGTGTCAGCCAGCCGGTACACACACATCACACGCATCACACACACTGAGACCTCACTCACCCCTGATCATAACCTTAATTCACCTAGCTCACGACTGTCAGCCAGTGTGTGTGGTGGGACTGTGTTCAGGAAGGTAATGACTTTTGAGAGCCAAGTGTGTATGTGGCACTCCAGTGTGTGTGTGTGTGAGACAGTGCTCTGAAGTAATGATTTGTGAAAGAGCGTCAGCCAGACGAGAGAGCCGTGTGTGTGTGTCACGTAGCCCAGTGTGCGTAGGTTTTAGTTAGAGGCAGATCCAGAAAGGAGTGTTTTCAGAGTAGAGAGTGGTGCCAGGAATGCCTGTGTCTGGGCCTCTGTGGATGGTAATGCTTGGCAGTACAGTAATGGTCTTCCCGCGTTGACGAATAGTATGGAGCTTATTATATTGTTGGACTGCAACGCAGAACATAAAGAGATTGACGGCCATTGTATCTTCCAAAAAGCTGTTTGGCTTTTCTCATCTTTTCATGCTATGGCCTATTGCCCCAAAGTAGTTCAACACAATAGGCTACTTTAATTCACCGTTTCTCAAAGAATTAGAATTTGTTGTGGTCCGGATATGTGGCTGCTATTTAACTTGAGTTACGACCTTATTTACTAAGGGCTGAATCCTAACAGAGATTTTGGTGTACATCTCCCATTTAACATCGATGCATTTTACATGAATTAACCAAGCATCACTAAGTTCTTTCTTTCGCTTTTTCTCTTGCTCGCGCTCTCTTTCGCGCTCTCTTTCGCGCTCTCTTTCGCGCTCTCTATCTCACAGCAGGCAAGTTGGTAATAAGCAGATACTGTACTCTACGTCTTTGCTTACCGCTATGGTGAACAACACAGATAAAGCAGCAATATACAGGTAACTGATCAAATGAAGGAAACACCAATCACAGTGTCTTACTTAATAGGGTGTTGAGCCACCAGAACAGCATCGATGGCATAGATTCTACAAGTGTCTGGGACTCTATTGGAGGCATGTGACACCATTCTTCCATCATTTGGTGTTTCGACCTGCACACCATCCACCGCTTCAGAGTGTATGTTCAGTCCCTGGGCAATTGCAGTACGTTCGTGCTTCACAGCTTCTACCACCAAGACACATAAGACTGCTGAACAATTAATCAAATAGCCACCTGGACTATTTGCATTGACACCCCCTCCTCCGCCCTTTTGTTTTTACACTGTTGCTACTTGCTGTTTATTATCTATGCATAGTCACTCTAACCATAACTACATGTACAAATTACTTCGACTAACCTGTACCCCCGCACATTGACTCGGTACTGGTACCCCCTGTATATAGCCTTATTGTAACTTTTTTTTTTTATGTAATTTTTTACTTTAGTTTATTTAGCAAATAATTTCATAACTCTATTTTCTTAAATGCATTGTTGGTTAAGGGCTTGTAAGTAAGCATTTCACGGTAAGGTCTACACCTGTTGTATTCGCGCATGTGACAAATTTGATTTTGATTTGAGAAGAGGAAAGGGGGGTGGGTGAATCCAAGTAGAAGAGTGGACTTGGCAGTCCTTTTTGGGAGGGGACACGGTACAGCTGTGGCAGATGTTTCAGCCTTCCCCGTCCTGTGGGAGTCTGGCACAAACATAAGGTATCTCTCATCTCTCTCCCTGTTGAATACACGGTGAGAAGGGGGAAATCTCTCTCTATGCCAAGCTAAATATGAGAGATTAATTTCTCACTCTAAATATTTGATGAAAGTTGTGCCAACACTATCATTTTAATTAGCCAATGTGTGAAAGAGAAGGAGGGTGAGTTGGACAGAGAAGAATACTATCAGCGTAAAACACCTAAGAATAGGGCCAGGAATTTTTCCTGGTGTTGTCAGGTAATCTGGAAACACTCCTGGTCCGGAAGCATGGGCTCTGTGTATTAGAGCCGCATCTATAACAACTGTTACTTGACATTTTTAATTGTTTATTATAAAGCATGTATTAAAGCTTGGTAGGAAGACCATGACACTCCACTCCACTGTGTGTGTGTGTGTGTGTGTGTATAAGCTCCGTGCCTCCATGCAGCCCCCATCACGTGTGCCAGGACTCTGGAGAGAAGCTGCTACCGCTAATGGTGTCTTGGCTAGTGTCCAGCAGACCGGAGACACTCTAAGGAACCGGGAGAGTTTGCGCCTGAGGCTAATAGAGGCGTAGCCCAGAACTAAGCGCTAACCCTACTGTGCAGCAGCACACTGGCATTTATCCAGAGCTCAACGCTAACTCTCTAACGGCCTGGCTACAGGGAGCTGGTTGGCTGGCGGGTCACAGCTTGGGCCACTTCCTGTTATGTTGACTGATCTATAAATCAGATAACCCTCTAAACCGCACTGGTTATGAATGGATCCTTATTGTATAGAGAATTTGATAAAATGCCACTTGAGAAGAGGAAAAGGAGGAATAGAGAGAGAGAGGAGGAGGTAGAGAGGAATGGGTGAATCCAAGTGTACGTATACGAAACTGAATACATCGACGGGAAAGCAAAGCCAATGGGGTCAACTGGCGGGAGAGAGGGCCAACGTGGAGTGAGAATAGTTTCTCAAGCGTCTCCGGCATTGCAGGTCCATACGCCTAGGTAATATTCCGTTTAGCAATAGTACATCCTAGCACCAGGGAGTTTCTCACCTCAGCCCACTCATCCCATCTCGCGCTTCCACCAATCCTTCAAACAATGTTAATTAGCTAGTCAGCATCTAAAGCAACGTCAGGGCTGTGTAGATTGGGAGTCATTGTACAGGAAAGCAAAGCTAATTGGCAGATTTTGTAAAGAGGGGGGGAAAAAGTCTCTCTCCCAAACTATGTGGTGTGTGGACTTGCATGCACACACAATGTAGAGAACACCGGAACAAACACGCCACGCCGCGGACACAAATCTTATAAATAAATAAGACTCATCACAATTTGTATATTTAAAATATGATTTATTTAGTATTCACATTATGTAATAACCTACTAAACTTACCATTCCTTACTACTACGTAAGTCAAAGATTCCTGTAAAAGTCAACCTTGCATCCCATCTCTATGTGCATGTGGAACAGCCGTTGCCTGCTCAGGCAGGTTGTGGTAGTGGAATCTGGCCATGTTTAGGGACTTCCAGTAGCACTCATATTGTAAGATCTTGTAGAAGCTCAGGAGGGCCTAACCTACATTCACACAACACCAGTTGTAGATTTACCTAAATGAATTCTAAACATGGAATGTTGAGGAATACTCTAAAATAAGCAATGATAATCCTCATAAGAATACGCTATTTGAGTCTGACCGTTGATGATATTTGATAGTCTTGCAGGAACGGTACTGATGTCCCTGTGGATACCATGGTCCGGACTGGTGAAATCGCTGCGTGTTAATGCTCATTGTTGAAAAATGGTTTAGCTTCTAGAACTGAAGTCTAGTCACAAAAACAGTTCCAAATCATCGTCGTTAATGTTTGGTTGATCGGTACCAACCTAAATTCTATTAAAGTTGCTCTTTTTAAATTGTGATATCATTTTCAAATAGAATTTGAATCTTATGAATAATATCACCATGGTAAATCAAATGTTTTTGTGTTTGCCATGCCAATTCGGAATAATACAAACTTGAACATTGTAAAAATTCAGTTCAACTTCCAGTATGCGTTTACTGTGAACACTGAGGCTGTACCCACTTAAGTTAGTTTCAGACAGTGGGCAAGTAGGCTACTGTGGCTATTTGATCATCTAGGCCTACCATAAAAAAAACAATGGAGAAAATGTATCCCATAACAGCTATTTCCATGTTAAAATGTTATCATTCCGTCTACAGTAGCAGCCAAAGTGTGGTGTTCAATGTAGGCCTACATTCCATGAGACTTTAAAAAACACGCAGGGCTTGACATTGACCTGTTTATCTATTTCTCCTTCTGACAAGGAGGTGACTGAAAATGTCGTTTGATGCAAGAAAACGTTTAACAAAATAAAATGCATTATTACAGAGCACCAGACAAATGATGCTGCCCTCTGCTTATTGGACACTTAGCTTATTCACGCCTGTCTCAATATACAACACTGCCCCTTTTTTAAGAAGGAAAAAAAGCTCTTTACTTCAATCATTCCCCCATTGCTGACTACAAATGATCTATAACTGGGCTAATAACTCACTAACTAGCACAGGATATGAATAAATGTGGCTACATGCAGCTCCGACTTTGATCTCAAAACAAGCGCATCTACTCACGACCGCTGATGCTGTAATCACAGTCCAGTTCAAAGTGAATGGCACATCCATATATGGCAATGCTCTATTTGCGTATAGGCCTACTGCAGCTCTGATTGGTTATGCCCCGGTCTGTGTAGAGTAGGGGCTGAGTAGTGTGTCAAAGCAACCAGAATCCTACTCCGTGTTCTGCCTACAATAAAATCTCTGGCGTAGTTTTCCATACTAAGTCTTGCATAGTTCGTTTTGATTCTGTGTTGCATTCAAAGTGGCTAATATTGCATTAATTTGATCACAATTCCCACAGTAAAAGGAAACGTTGATAGTGTTAACTAAGGGGGAAAACTCTAGAAAGTTGAGTGAAGTTCAATCTGGTGTTTCTCTGTGCGGGCTGATATTTCTTCTGCGAGGCGGCGGAGCTGGGCACCGAGCTTAGAGGGAACATTGGTTGCAACAATTACCCAGATATGTTGTGATATGCAATTACCACTCACTCCGTTTCTTTACTTTATTGTAGAAAAATGAACTAAGTAGCAGGTGCGAGTCGGTCATGGTTGCTCATGGTCACGTGATGGGTAGCCTCACTCAAAACCAGTGTGGACCCTCGGACTAAAAGGGAATTTCCTTTTTGTCTAATGGTCCAAGACGTTGGTTTCTCACGTGGTAGACTCATGTTCATATCCCGCTTTTTCCGTGTGTGTGTGTGTGTGTGTGTGTAAGCATCATCTGGCTCGAATGCTGTTTAGTTATATGGATAAGGGTAGTCCTCGGCCTTCTGGGACCAACGGGGGGCTCAGGTGAGACAGTCGGCCTACGGAGAGCCAAGAGACCCAATAAACACCTCCTGTTCTGTTATGAGAGATAAGCCACACTTGACCTTGACTATACATGGCAATGAAGGCAACCTCCCTGGGTGATTCACTGCTCACTGTATACCGCCAACTTATATTGGGAAGGAGAAGAGACTGCAGTAGCTTACACCCACCAGTCCAGTCTCCCTTTCTCTGCCTGTGGGCTGTTTTGGATATAAACACAAGGTTTCACAAAAACCTGTTGGCTATACAGAGGGTCTCCAGACCACACAGCGTTGTGGAAACTTGTCTAGCTGCTAAGTATACAGGAGAGGTATTTATCTCTAGGCTAGTGGTCACCAACCTTTTTCTGAGTCCAGATCACTTTCGCAGTCAAAAAGCAAGCAGAGATCTACCGCAGTCTTTTTTAAAAAACATGACTTAAATGTAACATTAACCTAATAAAAACAGTTCTGTAGGAATGAGGATTGTGCAGTAGCCTTGTATATTATCACAGCATATTGGCTATAAGCCTGACCTGCCAATATTGTTGTTCTCCGACCATATTTAGCCTATATTTCAAAACTCAAGCTTCGATAACAAAATAGATTAATTGGTTTAGCACTTGAGGCCCAGCTGAGCATACGTTTGAATAATTAACTCTTTTACTTTACTGGAATGATGGTACCTGCATCTGATGGTCATGGTGCTTTCAAGACAACTGGGGACCCCCAAAAAAAAAAAAAAATAGGAGGTCAAATCCTGACGTCAGTGATCTTCAGATTGGAAAGTCGGAGCTCAAGAAAGATGCCCGATTTTCCGACTTGGATTTTTCCCACTCGTATCTTGTTTTATTCCGAGTTCCCAGTTGTCTTGAACGCACTGAAGAGAGGGAGAGGAGCAGCAGGGGATCAGCCTCTCAGGGTCCCTGCTCTCTCATTCTTTTCCTCCGGTGAGACTGACCAGAGGGGACAGCATCGTCCACCTGATGGCGAAACTCAATTCGCACCGCATCTGCCTCATGCATACATTCCATGTTGTTCCCATGACCAGAGAAAGTGAAATATTTCTTGAGGTTAAAATAGATAATAATAAAAACGCTGGCCTATCGATACACTTGGCTAATCATTCATCATAGCTCCAGTGTGAGTTGGACGTGGGGAGAAGCGTGTTATGTTTGGTAATAGGCCTAGTGTTGGATAAAAAGAGTTGACTGTTCTGAATAAATACTTAGACATGAACTCACTCATAAAAGCAGCAGCTCTTTGCTGTGTTATTTTGAAAGTCTCTGTGGTCATGGTTTTGAAAGTTATGAAATCTCATGTAGGCTGTGGCCAGGTCATGGAAGCTCTGATTTGAGCTATCTGATTGGCCAGCATAATAGGGGCACTCGATTTAGCCACAGGTCTGCCGGGTAGGCAGAGTTTGTCTTTTCCGACATATGAAATGGTTCAAAATGGGAACCCATTCAAAATGGGAACACTTTGCCTACCCGGTGCGCAGGGCTTATAAATCAGTGCACCTACTGCCAAAAGCGCAACACAAAAAAAAAAAAAAAAGCCTTTATCTTAGTTTTTTCTACAGAAATGTTTGGCGATCGACCGGGCGATTTGCCACCGATCCGGTTGGTGACCACTGCTCTAGGCTATGCTCCGTGCCCTGCAGGCAGACAAGTGGAAAATGTGCTGTGTCATAACAGTAGTCATCATTTTGTGTGGCCGAAGAACACATTTTTAATGGCTGTCAATTTCCATGAAAAATCCACCAGCCCAGTAGGTGAGCAATCATGAAGGAACGGACACTTACTCAGTCAACACTTCCCTGCTTGATCTGACAAATGAAGAATTGTAAAGACCTTATATTGGGTTGAAAGACACTGGGAGAATTTGATTTCACACGATTTTCCCTCTGTTTCATTCCTCCCATTTACACTAATCTGTTCCTCCCTTTTTGCTCACCTAATGGGCTGGTAGATTTTTCATGGAAACTGACAGCCGTCGCTCACCAACTGAGACAGAGATGTGAGGAGGAATTGAGTTGTGACACTTGAGAGGAGTAGGTAGGTTGGTAAGTATGCTAGTAGGTTGGTAAGTATGCTAGTAGGTTGGTAAGTATGCTAGTAGGTTGGTAAGTATGCTAGTAGGTTGGTAAGTATGCTAGTAGGTTGGTAAGTATGCTAGTAGGTTGGTAAGTATGCTAGTAGGTTGGTAAGTATGCTAGTAGGTTGGTAAGTATGCTAGTAGGTTGGTAAGTATGCTAGTAGGTTGGTAAGTATGCTAGTAGGTTGGTAAGTATGCTAGTAGGTTGGTAAGTATGCTAGTAGGTTGGTAAGTATGCTAGTAGGTTGGTAAGTATGCTAGTAGGTATGCTAGTAGGTTGGTTGGTAGGTATGCTGGTAGGTTGGTAGGTATGCTAGTAGGTTGGTAGGTATGCTAGTAGGTTGGTAGGTAGGTATGCTGGTAGGTTGGTAGGTAGGTATGCTGGTAGGTTGGTAGGTAGGTATGCTGGTAGGTTGGTATGCTAGGGAATGCTAGTAGGTTGGTAAGTATGCTAGGTTGGTAAGTATGCTATCTCATTGGAGATGTATTCTACCAAGGCCTTTTGGATAGTCTTTTCAAACCTGAGTAGACAGGTGCACACGGACATACGCTCACACACATATTATGCATGCCCCCGCTCTCTTTCATTCCCATGGACGTAATTTTACTTCATTTGTTTAAATCAGCCTCTGATTGCTTTATTCTGCTCTGTATAATCAAGGCGTACAATGATCTAGACACACACACACTTGGGAGGTTCCGGGGCCATTAACTCATTGATCGGGGCGCTGGGTCTTTCGCTAATGAGTGCTGAATATAAAAGGAGCACAGAGAAGGAAACCCTCTGTCCATTTTGTTCGGTAAGCCATGGATAGCACTCGAATCAACGATTACATTTTCCCTCCCGACACGTCCAATTAAGCGTGTTCTTCCCTTCATTCAGCTTCTATTCAACCCGCTTCTTATTGAGTTCTGTGGTTCTTTTTTGTTTAGTCATTTGCTTTTTGCTATTGGCAAAGTGAATGTGGATACATTTTTGGACAAATGCTTCCTTTATATATTGAATGAATCTGTACATTTCCAATGGCGTTTGAGTTTAATGTTTTGGTATTTGGAGAACTGAATGTTGCTTTAGGGACTTTAGCGTCTTAGAAAAACGTAGAGGAAACACGAGTTTCTAAATTCTAATTATAGTGTCACTCAACACTGAAGTATTTTGGTGTGAAAGCAAATGGTAACCATGGTTGCATTTCCTCTGTTCTACATGGGCTGATGTCATCACCTGAAGTCTTGCAGTTGCTCTTCTACCGTACCTCAGTTTCAAGGCATCTGCACATATGCACTCCGCCAACATATAGAGGATTTTACTCACATTCTATTGCTGTTAAATATATCCATGTTCCCCATTCTATCAGTAGTCAATTGTGTTATTCAATCTTGATCTTGGAGGGTGTGCAAGGTGTCATTCAACTAATCTCACTGCTTTTCAAAGCACGTGATTCGTTGAGTCTGTTTTCTCATTGAACAAAAACCTGCACACCCCCTGGGTCTCCAGGACCAAGATTGAAGAACACTTTTGTATGATAAGCCCAGCCCATGTTGGCGGTGAAGAAAATCAACCAGTAGGGGGCACACTTTCCTCCTTGACCAACTTTGCCTTGTCTGACCCAGTCATCTTGAATGAATAGACTCGGGAGGGAATGATGCATTTCCAAAGTGTTTCAACAGGGCTTTTTTTGTTATGAAACAACATGCTCTGACCTCTTGTCGCTTATGCTCTTAACCGAACAAAGGTGATCAAAAGCTATTGTAGCCGCCACTTTGAGGAGATTGTATTACCATGCGGCGCCAGCCTTCTGTCCTCTCCTGATACATGAGCTGAAAATCCATTTGGCTGTCTCTTTCATATACAGTGCCCACTCACCCTCTCCTCTTTCCTGGCATTCTACCCAGCTAGGGCACACCGCTATAGTCAGCTTTGACCAACTCTGCCACCTCAGTGCTCTGTAATGAGAGCACTCCTCGGGTACATCTCAATAGTCTCAAGTGGCTTCCTCTACTTGTCTCCTTCCTTTAATCTGCAATGGTGCAGGAGTTGGACAGGTGAAAGTAAATGGGGTTCAGTCCACCTTACTAAGTTCCCTACTCGGTTCTCTTCCGGAGGCCATAATTAGACTTGAGATTCACCCAACTTATGCTCCATATCCTGGCCGTATTACTGTGTTGTGGTTGAATGCTGGGTGGTTTCAGCAAATATTGACCTTAGCTACATACACATCCTCTCTTCAAGTAATGTGAATCTGGTTTTAGCCTTACCAAGCATTATCATAAAGTACTTAAGTCTGTGCGGGTGTGATGGATGCTTGCCCTATAGGATAACTGCCCTGGGGTGTGCCAGCCAGAGTGGAGGGTGACCTTCAGAATGACGTCACCGCTCAGAACGTGGCCACGTTCCAAACTTTGAACGTCATCCACCCTTCTAAAATGACCACTGCAAGATCTTTCTGTGCCAAGAAGGAAGGGGGTAGCAATGAAGTTAGTGAATAGATCGTCCAAAAATGAAACTGTTGGGCTGCATTTCATTCCAGAAAGTTGCCACCTCTATTCTGTCCTTACTTCCTTTAACTTGATGTGACCGTGGAGGCGCAAGCAATATGTCAGACATTGCTTACACACCTACCCTGTAGCCTCAGGTCTGTGTCAAGGGGAGTGAATGCGAGCAGGAGGTAAGGGCACAAACTTTTGGAATGAAATACAGATTTTGTTTTTGCTTCATGTATGCACTTGACTAATGCTAGCACCACAGGGCTACAAGGCGAAGCCTAGACAGTTCTCATTGACAGCCTCTCAAAGGAGGCATTGTAGAAACAACATCCCCCGACTGGCTCTTAGTAAACCATCCCCAAGCTTCCAGCCGTGTAATTGAACTGTTTCAGCCGACAGCTAGGTCACGTTATGACGTTTTGTTCTCTCACACGATCACCAAAAGCGACAATGGTGACAGGTCAAAGGATGGGAGTGTGACGGGCTTGTGAAGCTGAAAGGACAGCGACTGAAAATATGCAGCACACTTAATGTTGGAGAGTGCACTTTTTGTAAAGCGCTTAGGGCTGACAGAAAGACAGCGGTTGTGAATAAGCATGTTAAAGAATAAGCAGCCCATTCACTCTGACATAATAAGACCATAAGGTCCCAATCTTACGAATACTGAAAGGCAACTAAGGCTAAGCATTTCCCAATTGAAATGTATATGCAATGGAACTATAACTTCCCATTGCAAACACATTTTTCACGTTAAGCACACACACAAGTAACCAGTGATGTGAAGTTTAAATGCAACAATATTTCACGTTATTTTCAGAGATGGCTAACAACTGCAAATGAGCTGCAATAAAGCACAGTTCCACTCACCAGATGATCATTTGTTGAAAGTTCATCTTAAAAAGGGGGAAGCTAGCAAATTAGCAACAACATCCTCTTCGATAACACCTGCTGCAGCCGCTGCAAGCTCGCTTGCTAGACTGTGGAGAGAACGACTGCTCGCTATTGTGCTGTTGGCCTTCTAGAAGGGGGAAGTTACCATACCTTTTTGTAAAAACGGTCCCACCCCGTTACAAGTTAAAATGTGATTGGTTGATTCCAATGTCACTCCAAAATTCTGCCCTAATACAGTTACAACGCCATTTAACTGCCATTTATCTAGCTTCAGCTTCTAAAGGCCTAGCCATTGGCTGACTTAGCTAGCTAGATGCATCTCCCCAGAGACCACCCCCCCCCAAAAAACTCCTGATTTTTAGATATTTCTTCTCTTCAGTGTTAACCCTTACCTTTCCAACACAAACTGAAGAGATTAAGTCCGAATATAATTGAAAATAATATCATTAGAATATCATTTGAAATCTTATTGAACGATACATTGTATATTAAAAGGACATTTTATATTAAACGACAACTATTTCATAAATCCTTAGGCCTTCTCTGAAGGCCCTCACAGTTCCCCCATTGTTTTCCATTCGGGGTCACCTCTGCAAAGTGAAAGGGAGGTTAGTGGAACGCCAGTTCAGAGATGCAACCCTTTTTTTTGGAAGAGGAGGTGAAAGGATGAACGTCAAAGATTGGAACACACTAGGCCAGTGGTTTTCAAGGTGGTCCATTAAATGATTTTATTTATTTATATATATATATATATATATTAAACTGTTGGGAGTTTTAATGGTATTATAAGCAATTTTACATTACTTTTCTAAATGCTAATTGTTTATAATAATGATAGGCCTTTATTCTGTTACATTCATTGATAGAATGTACTCAAAATTTGACCGGCAAGGTATTTAATGTAAAAAGATCCTCGAGCTTTTGACAGTGATTTAGTGGTCCCTAGAACTGAAAAGGTTGGGGACCGCTGCACTAGGATGCTTCCAACTTAAGAAAGTTGGCTAGCATTTCAGCCCACATAGCCTAAGGGAACTATGTGCTTGAGATATTAATTCCCGTCGTCCTTATCGCTAATGCTAATCAGCATATGCCGGGTTGCGCTATAGCCACAGAGGTAGATTACATTAGTGCAGATTTATTAGCCATTTATCCCCACATGATGTGACCTTTGCTAACAGAGCTCAGAGTAACCTCTACAGGCTTGACTTTTCTATCTACTTCATAGACTTAATAAGAGACTCCTGAACATGTCTCTCCCCCTCCCCTCACTGGAGCGCTTGCTCTATACGGTCTTCTCCTCTCATTTTCTCTTTTACCTGCGCTCTCTTCCCAGTTACTCTCCCCCTCCCACACTTTGAACATCCTCTCGCTCTCTATCTCGCTCTCTCTCTCATGCTCCCTCTCATCTTCTAAATTAAATGTTCCCCCTGGGAGTCAGATGGAAGCAGTGTTAGATCAAGATGCAATGCAAATCGAGATCCATTAAACATGATACGGTCTTTGCTGGGTCATTTTAAAAGCATATAAACATTTGGAAGCTTCAGTCTAGGAAAGAGGGAGTCCCTAAGACCAATAGTATAGGCTTGGGCAAAACTAAGTGCGATGAAGACGGGAGACTTAAATGATTAAAGATATGGCTCTTGACGGATCAAGTGTGTGTTTTAATTAATGTGGGCATACAATTGTTGCTGATAAAAGAACTCTGGTGCGAAGTGCTCAGCCGCGGGGTGCTGGAGGTGCTGCAGCACGCTCGGATAAAGGGCGCACCCTCTACCTACTCCAGTCTGTAGCCTACAGACATCAATAAAACGAGGTTAGGTTATTGTATTTGTACATCTGGGTTCTCTACATTTTTTAAGTTTGTTTTGGTTCCCAGGAACGTGGCGATTAGTCGAGGCTTATTCTGGATCCCACTTCTGACACCATGTTACCGCCTGTGTGAAACCCCAAAGCTCTTTGCCGCTCATTTGGTGACCTTTTTTAGGTCTCTAGCTTGTGGGCTTATTGACTTAAAGTGGCTTATGCTTCATGTACTATACTATACTATAACTCCATGTGTTGATGTGATGCGCCTGAAGCGCCCATTAAACAAGTTGAACCTAGAGGCTCTTTTGTAGAAATGTCATCATGGTTTCCAATCCCACAGTAGCTAGGGGCAAAGACCAGGTGATACAAGAGCCACTAACGATGGACTCGAGCAGGAACAATGGCTTTCAGGAACACGTGTTCATTTATTATGCATCATGAATGTATAATTGATAACAGTAGGTCTATTAGGTTGGACACATTATGAATACATGTGTAATTGGTTTGTAAGCCTATGAAAGGAACTAAGCAAGCTTGACATCATGTAATAAACTATATCAGTAATGTATATTGAATATTTTTTAGTTTACTGTCATTTCATATAAATAGTACACAAAATTATAGTTGCACAAATGGAAAACACCCTGGCAGGTTGGTGTACGTTGGTTAATCCTGGTTTGAGTAAAACAAAAAAAAATCAACCTCCGTTGAAATGACTAAAACCAAATTGAAACAGTGTAGACATTATATTGCTCTAGCTTTATCCAGTCCCTTCACTCTTTCCAGGTTGCTAAGAATAACCAAAACAAAAGCTGGATAGTCAGGGAGCATCAAATTCCAGAAAAATAAAATTTGAGGGGTGTTGACACCCCCAGTGTATATCAGTCATTTCCACATAGCCTTCCTTGATACTTGGAATGAGTTCAACAGTCCTTATTCAACAGTCTTGGCTAATTGCTGCTAGACTAATTAGGCTAGGTGGCGTCTAATGGTGCAGAAGGCTCGTCTCTGTCCTCTCCCAGGCTCATGTGGTGTCACCATTTTAACCACTGACCTCTCATCCCCTCTCCCTATCGGTCTCTGTCTCCCACTCCTCCTGGCCCTGCCTCTTTCACAATCTCTCTCATCCTCTCCCGCTCAACCCTCATCTCCCTCTCTCCCTCCATCCTCTCCCTCAGCTCCTGCTCTCTCCGGCTCCACTCTTCCTCCAGCCTGTGATACATGTGAAGGGAGAAGTGCCATCCCCCATTCTCCTGCAACATGTCCTTCACCCTGCTCACTAATGCTCCCACCTGACCCCTTCCCTCCCTCTGTCCCTCCTGTGATCCAACACGTGGCACCTGTACCTGCACTTTTCCATCAGCCACTGTAGTGCCACGCCCCCCGGATTGGATATGCTGCTCCAGGCTTCGCCCCCCCTCCCCTTCAGTCGGTCGCCGAAAGTGAAGAGCACCATGGTGTGCCTCCACACACTAGAGGTCATGACCTCCATGCCCCTCTCCGCCTGCTTGCCTCTCCACCTCGGTGAAGTCCAGTAGGGGAATCACCAGGAGGACAACGTGGGGACCGGGGCCACACAACGACAGGCCTCTTAGCAGCTCTATCTCCTCCTCCCTGGGGACGGAGTCTTCTGAGAAGCCCCAGCCCCGGGCATCAATCACGGTGACGTCACGACCGGCTAGGCCCGCCCCCTCTGGTGTCGAAGGCTTTACGTCCAAGTATGGTGTTGCCACAGGAGCTCTTGCCTGTGCGTTTAGGTCCTACCAGGAGAAGGCGCAGGTCAGAGGTGTCTGTGTCAGCTAGGAGAGAGGAGAGAGGGATACTGTTAGAAAGGAACTCGTATATGCTCAGACCTTTGCTTCGTAGTCCAAGAGAGAGGAGTGGGATAGAGAGATGGAGGAGACGGTGAGGAGACGTTAATGAGAGACAGGCAGGCTGTCCGACAACTATCCAGTAAAAAACAGAAAAGTTCTACTGCTTGTCAGTTTGGCATAAAAAAAAGTTTGATAGAGTTGACCTACACAATGCGCTACACGCATTCTCTCCGAAAATTATATTTAATCTACCTCCATCTAGCCTCTCCTGACCTAGAACTTAATTGAGCGCATCCATTTGTACTTCGTAATCTCAGAAAAAAAAGTCCTCACTGACAACTGCGTTTATTTTTAGCAAACTTGACGTGTAAATATTTGTATGAACATAAGATTCAACAACTGAGACACATAAACTGAACAAGTTCCACAGACATGTGGCTAACAGAAATGGAATGTGTCCCTGAACAAAGGTCAAAATCAAAGTAACAGTCAGTATCTGGTGTGGCCACCAGCTGCATTAAGTACTGCAGTGCATCTCCTCCTCATGGATTGCACCAGATTTGCCAGTTCTTGCTGTGAGATGTTACCCCACTCCTCCACCAAGGCACCTGCAAGTTCCCAGACCTTTCTGGGGGGAATGGCCCTAGCCCTCTGATCCAACAGGTCCAGAGGGGCTCAATGGTTTTGAGATCCGGGCTCTTCGCTGGCCATGGCAGAACACTGACATTCCTGTCTTGGAGGAAATCACGCACAGAACGAGCAGTATGGCAGGTGGCATTGTCATGCTGGAGGGTCATGTCAGGATGAGCCTGTAGGAAGGGTACCACATGAGGGAGGAGGATGTCTTCCCTGTAACGCACACAGTTGAGATTGCCTGCAATGACAACAAGCTCAGTCCGATGATGCTGTGACACACCGCCCCAGACCATGACGTACCCGCCACCTCCAAATCGATCCCGCTCCAGAGTACAGACCTTTGTGTAACGCTCATTCCTTCCACGATAAACATTGTTGTCGGTGATGTCTGGTGAGGACCTGCCTTACAACAGGCCTACAAGCCCTCAGTCCAGCCTCTCTCAGCCTATTGCGAACAGTCTGAGCACTGATGGAGGGATTGTGTGTTCCTGGTAACTCTGGCAGTTCCCATCCATGTTCGGATATACCGATCCTGTGTAGGTGTTACACATGGTCTGCTACTACGAGGATGATCAGCTGTCCGTCCTGTCTCCCTGTAGCGCTGTCTTAGGCGTTTCACAGTACGGACTGGCCACATCTGCAGTCCTCATGCCTAAAGCACGTTCACACAGATGAGCAGGGACCCTGGGCATTCTTCTTTTGGTGTTTTTCCAGAGTCAGTAGAAAGGCCTCTTTTTAGTGTCCTACGTTTTCATAACTGTGACCTTAATTGCCTACCGTCTGTAAGCTGTTAGTGTCTTAATGACCGTTCCACAGGTGCATGTTCATTGATTGTTTATGGTTCATTGAACAAGCATGGGAAACAGTGTTTAAAACCCTTTCCAATGACGATCTGTGAAGTTATCTGGATTTTTATGAATTATCTTTGAAAGACAGGGTCCTGAAAAAGGGACATTTCTTTTTTTTGAAAGTACACCCATTGGTGAAATCTTGCAATCATGAAACATAACATTGCTAGTCATTCAGAAACATATTTTAGACTAAATGCTACCTGCACTTTTATCTACTTATATCTACCCTGTAAAGTGCACTTACCACCATTTTCAGGCGAACGCCATCTCCCCATTAAGGCGGCTCGGCAGGCTGCAGGTCACTGTGGCAAATGTAGTCGCCCGTTTCACAGCGAACCCTCTGCTCCATACATTTTTTTTATTAGCATTAGTTAGCAAATAAGCTCTTGCTAATTCACTTCCGAACCTATGCGGTCAGGTATTTCCTCACGAAACATTTGCAAGTTAGTTTGTGGAGTGTTTGTCTCAAGTGTAGAATGTATAATGACTTGTTCAGAGATTGGCTCCTTATCGATAAGAAAGCACCTTTGCATTACAATGACTTGAGTAGTAATGTGTTGCTACTATCACATTTTTGTTTCTATGGTTACTGTCAGGCAATACCTTTTCTAGTTATGTAACACACAGTAAAGGATTGTTTATTTTAAGACGTCTTGGGCTATGTTCCCAGTTACTTTTGTCATTTTATGAGAGACAAATGTGGTTAATGTTGAACCAGGTTTTAGTGAAGGGCCAGCGTTTTATCGAGCAACTCTTTGCTATGATAAAATACCTGGGAATCAAGAAAATGATTGACCAAGTGGAATTTGGCAATGTTTTGCATGGACTGTGCACCCCCATTTTCTTGTTGGTAAGAGTTTTCCACATGAAACCTGTTTTTATCTTAAAACACCCTGTTCCTTTCCCATTTCATCCTCTCCTCGTTCTTCCTCTCTTCCCATCCCTTCCTCCTCTCCATCCTCCTCTGTCATTTATCTGCAGTGCCGGTAATACAAGCATGTGGTCTATCTTTTAGCCTTTTGAGGCATGGGGCAGATTTCTTTAAGCAACCTCATTTGAATTCACTGTGTGTGGCAGGTGATATGAATCTCATTGCCACCAGTGTGATAGTGTTACGATCTATAGTTATAGAAGGGTTTTCTAGAGGTCTTATACTGTAGCTGCAAGGATATAGGAGAGACGGCAAGCGCACGCACACACACACACACACTATTTAGTGAGAGGTTGTATTGTTTTCCACCTGACAGGTAGTCGATTTCCCTGTTGTGACCGTATCTTATACTGCTCCTTGTCCTCATGCAGGTAGCCTGGCTCTACATTCCAGCCTCGTGTTCCACTCTGTTTACACTCCACACGCACACCCTTGCACCTTTTACAGCCCCCAAACCTGCAGAAGTGTGTGTGTGTGTACTACCCCCTCAGAGTTTAGACTATACACAATATGTCTTCCAGCACATTTTACAGCTGACATTTCTGGAAGAAGGCGGGCGTGTACCAGACCCCGGTCTGTTTAGACTGCAGGCTTTCACACTCGGCATGTTTTAAACAAGTCATTACTGTTTGAGTTCACACCTTCTCTATTTTTCCTGTCGTATCCTTCTCTCCCACTCTCTCGCTCTCATTTCAAAACTATCTCCTAGATCCAACTGTACTTTGACTCTATCTATCTCTCTCTCTCTCTCTCTCTCTCTCTCTCTCTCACACACACACACACACACACACACACACACACACACACACACACACACACACACAGCTTTCCCAGTTTACTCATCTATGGCGTCAGCGAGGCATTAATTAAGCTTTTCTGTGTGAATCACTGGAGAGCGGCACACATGATGAGGAAGTGTGTGTGTTCAGTCATCGCCTGTGGGACATCTCAATCACACCGACTCGTATTCCTCTCGTTAGGTTTCTAACTGTTTTACACGTGTGTGTGTGTGTAAAGAGTGACGAGATGGAAGGATGAGAGGGACATGGTGGAGGGAGCGCTGTAGGTTTGAGAGGAAGGATGGAGGAGAGATGGAGATGGCGGGATGTAGAGCTAGAGAAAATGATCGCTGGAAAGAGAGCTGTAGCGCTAAAGGGATGAGCGGAGTGAACAAAAGGGACAGAGAGATGGATGATGTTCCCTAGGCTCTGGAGTACAGCATGTCTGGTGTCTCCTAAAGCATGGTGCTGAAGGTACAGTACAGCTCCCAATGAAGCTCAGTTTGTGTGTGTGTGTGTGGGTTTGATTCCCGAAAAGTCTTCTCCAGTGTTTGTGAGGCCTGCTCATATCTGACATCTCCATCCCCAAGCATGTCTGTGCCTCTGCCTCACCTTTCTCACAGAGCCCTGGGGATGTGCTATGACCAAATCGATTGCACCTCTGTCCACACTTGGGGCGAAAGTATGTGTATATTTGTGTGTGTGTGTGTGCTTTCATGCCCTCTTTCTGTTTTTTTTTTCCTCTCTGAGAGATGACTTTGTCTACTGCTAGGAACTATATAGATTACATGGCCAAAAGTATCTGCTCGTCGAACATCTCATTCCAAAATCATGGCCGTTAATATGGAGTTGGTCGGCAGTAGGTTTGTCCTGGTCTGACGTCAAGGATTCTGTCCTTGGCTGGTCAATAGGTTTCCCACCAAGGCAGAATAGAAGTAGTAGGGAAAACTGAATTGTACCCTCGTGTGAAATTACCTTTCCGTCTCTCTAGCTCATTCTCTCGTTTTTCTTTCTTTCTTTCCCACTCACACTCACGCTTGTGCAGACACTTGACCTCTACCCATGGGTGGCCCTCTCTTCCTCATTTAGACAACTGTGCACTGTCCACTCCTCCTCTCTCTGTTTGGTCAGAAACGGCACTGTCAGTGTGTTCTCTGGTAATGAGGACTTAAGGTGGTAGGGGGTGGATAGGTCGATCGCGCACTCACTCACTCACTCTCACACAACATGCTGCCTATGCTTGCAGTGCTGGGAATTTCAGCACCCATACAGTTCACCATCAAAACTGACTCCTGCATACAAGTTTATGTCACACGTTTTATTCACGAGCGAACGAGTGCACATCAGGGTGACCATGAGAGAGTAAGACGGAGACAACGAGAGGAAGAAGGAGAGCGTTATGGAGAGAGAGCTGTCGTAATCTCCTGAACATAGTGACCCAGACTCTGATCCCATTCCTTTTCACATCTGGTGCCCCCAATTCTCCACTCTCAATCTTTCCCGTCGTCAATTTTTCCCCTCTGTCCCCCTCTCCCTCACTCACACTCTCTCTTTCATCGTCAGTCTGTTTCTTTTGTGTCCACAAGGTGTTTGATTTCACTGTTTATTTTTAAGTGCTTTAATTCTCTATCAAACCACTGCTATACGCCCACCGCCCCTTCAAGCCTGCCTAATGATGACAATACTTCATAGCGCCTGTCAGACATCGTTAGCATTCTAAATCATTCAATCTAGAATAAATAACTAGAATAAATAAAATCTTTATTTTTTATTTTTTTTTTATCAATAATCAGATGGAGTAAGATATGCCCACTTAAACCCGGTCTCAGACCTGCTTGGGCAGTCTTTCTTTGTTGTTGTTATTTTCGGGCAGACTAGGTGTTTTCTATTGAAATTAGCACAAACTAATAAACCAAAATGGATTCCAATTTCCATCGCTAGTGCTTTATGGAATCTTGGAGTAGTTTGAATACACAGCCTTCTGCCTTTTTATGCCTATGAGTGTACAAAACATTAAGAACACCTTCCTAATATCTAGTTGCACTCCCTTTTGCCCTCAGAACAGCCTCAATTTGTCGGGGCATGGACTCTACATGGTGTTCCACAGGGATGCTGGCCCATGTTGACTCCAATGCTTCCCACGGTTGCGTCAAGTTGGCTGGTGGAGCATTCTTGAAACACACGGGAAACTGTTACGCGTGAATAACCCAGCAGGGTTATAGCTCTTGACACAAACCGGTGGGTCTGGCACCGACTACCATACTCCGTTCAAAAGCATTTAAATATTTTGTTTTGCCCATTCACCCTCTGAATGGCACACATACACAATCCATGTCTCAATTGTCTCCAGGCTTAAAAATCCTTCTTTAACCTGTCTCCTCCCCCTTCATCTACACTGATTTATGAAGTGGCTTTAACAGGTGACATCAATAAGGGATCATAGCTTTCAGCTGGTCAGTCTGTCATAGAAAGAGCAAGTGTTCTTAATAGGGATGCACGATATATCGGTGAACATATCGGAATCGGCCGATATTAGCTAAAAATGCCAACGTCGGTAGCTGGCGTTGTAAACGCCAACTAGCTCACAATGTCTGCTGTGTGGATCGAGCAGTCAACAAGTCGAGCAGTCATTTGAAAGAGTAAGAACATTTCAGCGAGACAGCTCAAATGCGAAATCCATTAAAGCAAAGATAATGGAATTCATTGCCCTTGACAATCAACGTTCTCTGTTGTGGGTGATGTTGGCTTTCGCCGACTGGGCGAGCACCGGTACACACTACCCGGTGCAGTGCGCTATTTTTCAGATGTTGCCCTACCGGAGTTACACAGTAATAGCGTCACTGCTATTAGCTTCACGACATACATACTATAGAACGGCGTTTGGGTCTTTGCGTGTCAAAAAAAGATACAGTAGCACTGTCAAAGCTGTACAAAAGTATGCAAACACCGGCCACGAACGATGTGTTTACAATACCGCGTATTGAAGCACAATTTGAAGCACAATTTGTTCGACCTCAACTAAAGCTGGTGCTTGGTGCTAGCTAGGTACCAAGCTAAAGCTAGCTACGCCAGAAGTTGAGGTCGAACAAATTGTGCTTCAAATTGTGCTTCAATACGCAGTATTGTAAACACATCGTTCGTGGCCGGTGTTTGCATACTTTTGTACAGCTTTGACAGTGCTACTGTATCTTTTTTTGACACGCAATGACCCAAACGCCGTTCTGAAAACAATGACCAGCCTGAAAACAATGACCAGTAGAAACTGCAGTAATTTTTATTACTCTTAGCAATGATTTAGGAATCCTTGTGAGTTAAGTATTAGCTAGGTTGCCACTTGTTGTTCGTGTATTGAAATTGAACGTCAGTTCGTGAAAATAAATAGCTAGCCAGCTACTTAACCCTGTTTCCCAAAGCTAACGTTGTAAGCAGCCAGCTAGCTTCATCTGGCTAGTGAGGCTCGACCGGAGCGGGTTGTGTGTTGTGAAGCTAGTCACAATAGTGGAATTTGCGGTTTGCCTTCAAAATGAAAGTATGTCATTGACTGTGATGCAAATGAATACAAATAGTAGAATTATGCCATACTTTTATTTTGAAAGCTAACCGCAACCGCAGTAGCTATAGCTACTGAAACAGATGTCATTTTGCTATGTTTTTGGGGAAGAACATTGTTTGCATCCATGAGCTAGCTAGCTTTTTTTTATGACCAGCACTGTAGGTGCGCAAGACAACTTTACCAGCCTCATAGCATACGGGTCGATGAATCGTTGTGACATATGAAATACAAGTGATAGTGTAATCAATGTGTAAAAACTACGTTAAAAAAAAAGTATGACTGCGTTAAATTATGTGACGTGCAGTCATATTAAGGTCCTGATTGGTCAACAAGCTTATTTGACACGTCAAATAGTGTTAAATAGTATCTTTTTTGATACGCAAAGACTCAAACGGCGTTCCATAGAAATCCTGGTTGAGAACGACTGAACCAATGAACAACGAAACAGCACAGCAAGTGAAAGAAATAGGTTTTGATTATGTTCTACTGGTAATGGGGACATACGTAAATGTCAACAAATTAACTTTTTGTTCGGGGTGTGTGTAACCTTTTATTTAACTAGGCAAGTCAGTTAAGAACACCTTATTTACAATGACAGCCAAACCTGGACGACGCTGGGCCAATTGTGCGCCGCCCTATGGGACTCCCAATCACGGCCGGATGTGATATAGCCTGGATTTGAACCAGGGACTGTAGTGGGGCCTCTTGCACTGAGATGTAGTGCCTTAGACCGCTGTGTCCATGTGTGAACTATTTAACTGTACTAGAATGCTTAAAAAGGCAGCTAAAATTGTAAATATCGGTTTTGTACACTCAGTGTATATAACAAAGTCAAGTGAGCAGCTTGCTAACATGACCTCGTCCCAGGGTTACATGTACAGTTAGCGTGGCTGCTACAATCCGATAACCTTTGTTTGCGTCATCCTTATTGGGTGTCTAACTGTTTACTGGATGTGTATGTGTTTTTTGTTTGACTCCCGTTGGGGAGAGACCTGTATTGGCAGCTGTTGCTTGTGAGAGCTCATTAGCTCGGGCTGCTGTATCGTACTGTACCGAGGAAAGAGGATTATCTGTCTCGACAAACACCCACACGTGTTGACACTATACTGCACGTATGCAAGTTACCCCAGAAACTTAGCCTAATGCTAACACTACTATATGGGGATTTCCCTTGTGGTCTGCAGGAAAAGTTAGCCATTGAATGAGCCTGTGAAAGCTGTTGCTGGTCCTGTACTCTACTATCAAACTGCAGTAGACTGCTTCTGTATTCCTGGCCAATGGAAAGTGCTTTGGTCCTGTTTAAAATACATGAGTCCTGATAAACCTGTAATCAGCCCCAGCCGTTCCTCGCTCACATACTGTAGCTTCCACTGTGATGGATCAGAGGAGAGCCTTTCTATCCACAGTGGGGATCAGTCTCATTTGTCCTTGAGAGAGCCTCAAAGCCTTAGCTTGCCTCTGTAAATATGCCAGTGGCAGAACTGGGAAGCTGGTCAAATATGAATTCGGCAAGTCATTTGCTCCTGTGGTAATGGGTGTGGGTGGCAGTGCGTGCGTGCGTGCGTGCGTATGTATGTACAGTTTATTTGCTCGTGTGTGTATTCTCAAGTGTCTACATGTCTGTTTGTTTACATATCAGTGTCCACACGTCTGTCTGTGTCCACACGTCAGTAGCGAAATGCTTGTGTTCCTAGCTCCACCAGTGCAGTAGTGTTTAACAATTCACAACAATACACACAAATCTAAAAAGTATAAGAATGGAATTAAGAAATATATCAATATTAGAATGAGCAATGTCGGACTGGCATTGACTAAAATACAGTAGAATATAATTCAGTATATACATTTGAAATGAGTAAATATTATTATTAGTGACCAGTGATTCTATGTATATAGGGCAGCAGCCTCTAAGGTGCAGGGTTGAGTATCCGTGTTTACATACAGTACCAGTCAAGAGTTTGGACACACCTACTCAAACCCTGGAATGTCTTTATTTGTACTATTTTGAAATAACACATATGGAATCATGTAGTAACCAAAAAGTGTTAAACAAATCAAAATATATTTTATATTTGAGATTCTTCAAAGTAGCCACACTTTGCCTTGACAGCTTTGCACACTCTTGGCATTCTCTCAAGCAGCTTCATGAGGAATGGTATCCCAACAGTCTTGTAAAAATGTAGAAAATAGTCCAAATAAAGAAAACCCTTGAATGAGTAGGTGTATCCACACTTTTGACTGGTACTGTGTGCCTACATGTCTGTTTGTTTACATATCAGTGTCTACATCAGTTTGTGTTTACATATCAGTGTCTACATCAGTTTGTGTTTACATATCGGTGTCTATATCAGTTTGTGTTTACATATTAGTGTCTACATCAGTTTGTTTTCATCAATCTTTCCCACTTGTTCACGTCCCCAGGCAGCTTGAGAGACAGTGGAAGTCCAGGAGACATTCAATCCATAACAAACTTCTTCCAAGGTGGTGACACAGCTGAATTTGACAAAGAGAAGGTTGATCGACTCCACTAATTGCAATGTAAAAAAGCAATCATTGAACAATTCTGACCAATTCTGGCCATTTGTTATCATCATCCTGTAGCTGCAGTGTGTATGTCTCTTGAATGCAAAAGGCATGGAATTGAATGAAAGGCATACAGTTGGACGCATTGAATTGGACGCTGTTGGAGGCTTAGGAAATCATATGACGTGTGGGTTCTTTTCCACGTTAATCGCTAATGGTAGCCTCGGGGGAGAACGTGTGTGCCTCTTCACAGTACTGTAATGTGTATGACTCATAGGAAAGCCACCGTGACTGGTACGGGTGCAGTATTAGCAGATCAAACACCGTGGCGATTCTGTTCCCTTGGAAAGGAAGTGAATAAGGGCGGAGGAGAGAAGGATTGGATTTCGTACTGCGTGGGATCTTCTGGTGTCTTTCTGCCAGATTGTTCAATGCAAATACAACCGATATGCGCACATATCACAGTGGAAAAACTGGTAGGAAAGTAGAGACCCATACACAGGTTATCTCCCCACCTGCAAACAGTGCTTTCATTTATAATTGATCTTTATATCGATCAAGTGTCCATCTAGCTTTTCCCCTGCCCGTTGTCTCGCTCTCGCTCAAATCTTCCTCTTAAATCTTTTAAATCCATCATATTAGAGCAGGGTTTCAGTGGATTTATTGTCAGTCCCTTCAAAGGCAGCCGGGGCAAATACTGCTTCTGCAGCATCCTCTAATACAGCATTTCCCAACTCCAGTCCTCGATTACCCCCAGCAGTACACATTTTTGTTGTAGCACCTCAGTCATCTCCTCCGGGACCACAATGAAAATGTGTACTGTTGGGAGTACTCGAGGACCGGAGTTGGGGACACACTGCATTACAGAATTCTGCGTGAGCACTTCGCCCCGGCTGCCTTTGAAGGGGCTGACGACAAATCCGCTGTGAACTACTGTCTATTAGATGTCATTAAGGGGTGTCATGTCAAAGCGCTCCATCAGACGTGGCTCCCCTCCCGCTACAGTAGACCTGGCCTGGCCTGATAAACGAGTTAGCTGCTGAACCGGACTCGCCTCATTAGCTTATCAGCTAGCATTAATAGATGCTGCTGCCGCTATGTTCAAATAATGGCTTTGTGAGTCTCCACTAAGGGTATCTTGGGTACTTATGTACTGTAATTGTGGTGGTAATTGATGCCATCATCTTACCGGACATAATTAATAGTAAATGACTAGTGACGTGTAATGAGTGGATATTTTCTTGTCATTTGTCATTCGTGAAGTGACTATTTGATGTGTAAAAAAGCTGTGTTTTCATGCGTCTTAGAACGAAGGGTTGGGAAATCTGTAGCTAATTGCTACAACATACTGCAACGTGCAGCTTTATAAACTGTTTTATCTAATAGTGTTTTTTTTTTTAGCTGTGAATCCCCCAGCAGTGATGCAGTATTCCCACTTCCCACCACTTAATATGTCCTGAGCTGTCTGTGTCCGGTCTCTTGATCAACTCTCTGACCCATCCTTTCCTTGATCAAAGACTACTAGCTGCACTAATCACTCAGGACAGGATCACTTCGATTACGTTCCCAGTGGGATCCACTGAGGCAAGACATCTTGTGAGGGCTTCTATAACTTACTGGTCCCCTTTTCATTGAATTTCCAAGTCATCAGCAGACAGGCGTAGGGAGTTGGAAGACTTTGATCGGAGCAGAACGTCCTAGTTTAGAACATCTGCCTTTTTTAAATGTTTCTTTTTTTTCTGGAACCTTCTACCGGGCTGTTTAAGGGGAAGCTGGCTGTCATCATTCCCTCAGAGCTGTTCGAGAACCATCCAGTGCTCCCCAAAGAGAGATGGGTGACTCAGTTCTACTGGTGACTCTCCGTATTCGCTAAGCTGCCGAGACCGGCGCTGCTGTAGAAAAGTCCCCACGCTACTGAGCACTAAAGAGCTTTTGAGCGTGCTCAAATTAATTGGATTCGCTACGAAACGTGCCCCTTTTGATATGTTCAGTCCCTCAGCTTGTCGACCGGGCTCCAGAAATTGCTTGAGCAATAATCATAACAACAAACCAGGAAAAAAACCTATCCTTCGCCTTCCCCAAGTAGTTATTTTTTCCTCTGCAGAAGAACAAATTATTATTTTTCCCCAGCTAATGGGCAGTGGATGTCATAGATGAAGACGGAACATTCTGCGACTTGTCAAACGCAGGAATGTGTGCATCCCTCAAACAGATGGAGTGGTGTCTACAGGTCTGCACTCTCGCCGAACCGTCTGCCAGGAGTATTTGGGAGTTTGGCAGACTTTACTCCATAGGGCGTTTAGCCTCAATACCTGGCTGAAGACTCTCTTTCTTTAACAATGCTTTGTTGTTGACTGTAGAACAGCGATGCATGGCTCCGGATGGTCCTCGAAGGCCGAAGTGTCTTCCGGTTTTCAACTTTTTCCTTTTATACCGAATCGATAAGTCTGTAGACTCTTTAACCAGGCAATAACCTTAATTGATCAATTAAGTTCCAGGGAGAAATGAACACCAGCAGAACTGTGGCCCTCATAGACTACAGTTGTGCTCTGCTGCCTTAGCGAGACGATGACAAGTTGGCTGAAGCAGACTGGAGTGGAGGCTCTAGGGTACAGTGACATTGTAGCATGTTTCTGTCCTCTGCTATGTGGGGTGGGGGCACTTCACACTTAATAACGCCAGGGCTTAAACCACACAGCGAGCACTATGTACTCTATGTGATAACCATACGATGCTATATTGTACGCCTGAAAGACAAGGACACATCTGGAACATCTTGGGAAAATAGATCCTGATGTACAAAGCATTTTCACTGGTCTGATTTCAGAAGGAAACACAGCATGAAAGACCAGGAAAAAAGGCAAACTAAGGTCACAGAGAACTAAACAGATCCTAAAATAGAAATTCAATGTTTGGCCGCCTTGTTTTTTGGCAAGTGTAAATGCGTAGTCTTGCACACACTGTGGTGCAGTGCGTCTGAAATGCTTTTAGGATTTGGCAGAGGGAAGAGAAGACGCTGTCTGTGTGCCCTTAGTGCCAGCATGACAGAGTAGCCTCCATTGGCTAGTTGGGGGTCTTGACAAATGGTAGGTCCACTGTACCACTGGAAGACAGATTGTACTCTGCAAGGTTACGCTGAGGACAGTATCGCGCAGCTTTGTTCCACCCCGCCACTAAAACACCAGATTTTTGCCAATCGCTTGTTTAGCTGAATCTGGAGTGGTTTAGTGTTGCGCTTGAGCAAAAGCCTGCCCACACAGTCTTTTCATCGGCAGTATTTTTGACTACTGATATACTGTGTAGACTTGGGTAGGTTTTAGAAAGTGCCCTGTGTTCCTTGAAAAAGGCTTTCCATTAGAGTCAAGTGTTTGTCTTTTTTTCCTCGTAGCTAGCGCACTGTGAACATCACTACGCGTGTTTGGTGCCTTCAGGTGCACGTTCAGCTTGCTGCACCCACTTTTGTTGTCGAGACACGTGCACGCACTCTCTCCCATTACCTGGGGGCAGCAGCAAAGCCAGCTTGACATCTGTTTTTTATTCTGTTGTGTCTAAATTTAGCCACGCTAACGAGGGCCTTGTTATTTTCTAGGCTTTGAGATTCTGGTTAAGTCCAGCATTAACCTGACAGAGCTGGTTCTCATGTTCACACTCCCTGCGGGCGGGGTGTGTGTGTGTGTGTGTGTGAGCCACTTTGTGTAACCTAGTGCTTTACTCACCCATTGTAATTCATAGCGTGTTTCTTCTATTTACTAGAATAATAGCGTCTGTTGAACCCAGTTCAACACTCCTAATAGCCATGCAATAGAGAGCGCTGTGCAGAGGTTGTGATTCTTTCTCAACACCTGCATATTGTTACCGGAACACTGTATTGTAAGAAGTGTGCCTGAACGTATTGTCATTTGTATGTGATGCGTCTCTGTCTAATAAGTGTGTGTGTGGGAGTGTGTATTGATTGATTACTGTGTATAGATAACTTTGTGCACGTGGGTGTGCGTATCATCTGAGACGTGTCTCTAACGTGTGGGGTTAACCTTGAGCTCAGCGGTGCTGGTAGGAGAACAGGTGGGAGGTTGGTGATGAGTGATTTCCTACAGAAGGACAGCAAGGTGAGACGCTGGCTGTGTCGACGTGTCAGACTCCTCCAATGACGCCGTAACTCTCCCAGGTCTGTTAGATACGGTCAATACAGGCGGTTGATGTCAACACCTCTCATCGGATGCTCAAAAAACACAATACTCAATGAGATGTAGCCAATCCGCTCTGTGGACAACAATTCCCATTGTTAAGGCAGAGACATCCGCATCTCGTCATATATCCATATCTCCGGCGCCGTCCATCTCTGCGCCCCTCCCAACCATCCGCCCAACCGGGTGATGTAATTAAGCCAATCAAAGGTTTTGAATGCGAGCTAATGGGCCAATCGGAGAGCGGTATGAGCTAACGAGCTCACGGGCAAGGGTGAAATGGAACATTCAGGGACATGTCCCCCAACCCTTCCCAACCATCCACCCAACCGTGTGATGTCAAACGTTTGGCCCATTGGCTCATATTCAAATCCGAGAGCGGTATGAGCTAACGGCAAGGGTGAAATAGAACATGTAATTTCCGTTAATTAGATAAGGTTGCTGTCCCAAAACACTACAATGCACAACGAAAGTAGTGTTGCCGTTGCCAGCCCTTCCAGTTCAGCCTAGAGTCCCCGAGGAATACAACTCGAGTATGAGCAGTAAAGCTATTACAGGATACTTTAATGAAAGCCTGACTGAAATGAATACATGGAATGTAATCAATCTCCCCTATTTTGATTTGAGTCCAAGTTGGCAGCCCTACAGGAAAGTGACTCATAATTCACTAGCAACAATACCTTTCATCAAAACCTGCAGGGGACGAGTCAAACAGAACCGTGAAAATTAACTGTCCCTTTTTAGATTGGCATTTTGTAATTTGTTTATCCAAAGGTGGCTCCACTTCGCTAATAAAATGTCAACAAATATTTGTTTTCATTATGGAGTAGCTACCTGTCGTTGTCTCCTTCACCCAATCCGTATGATAACACCCATTATTTTCACATACTAGTAGTCCAGAGGGAAAGGAGGCTAGTAAAGAAACCTCAAGGGTATTGGGATGCAGCCCGAGATTTTAAATATGATAGTCAAGAGTGAATGGACACACCGGTAAAGAAAGACATTGAATAGTATTGGGATGCAGCCCAAGTTCTAAGGTTGTAGGAGCAGCGCCTTTGTGCTGTAGATCTATGGGTCATGGCTTAGGGTCTTTATGGGGAAACGGGTCTAGGCAGATGGGAGGCAATAATGTCATTCTAGCAACCGAGCTGTGGGTGTAATTTATACGGCCTTGTGAAAGGGAGCAGGCACTAAAAGGGGATAGACTGGAGCGTCAGCTGGAAAGTGGTAGGGAGAGGAGGTGAATTACAACATTGCTTGTGTGCTTCTCTTTTATGCATAGTTAAACACATACAGTACACAGACGCATACACATGCCCGCATACACTGATCTGAAACACTTAACGCTGGTTTACAGTCCCGTCTTATCGACGGATCTGTGGACAATTGGCGCAGCGACGTCATGAACATTCCGTTGTCGTCCGATATCAAAGTTGTCATTATGAAAAAGTATAAAACACCAAAGGACAGCCTCTGCATGACATCAGCAGCCCGGTGCTCCAAATAGCCTACCTTCTCTATTTTAACACCAATAAACCCATCCGTTTAAAACGGAATTCAGTAAATGTCAATCTAGCAAGCCATGCAACTAAAAGTAATTTTCTAACCGATGTCTTGGTTCGTTGCTAGCTAGCTATAGCTGACAACCTCTTAACTAACTTTTTATGCATTATTACAGGAAAATAAACCAACATTATCGTTATTTACAAGGTAATGACGAGCTTACAGAAAATATCTTAGTGCCACAGTGTGATGAAATAAAAGGAGTTTAGAACTCCTACATCTTGTCACAGGAGGATTTTGGTCTGGCTGCTGTGGCAGTCTGGTAACCACAACAACAGACATTGCTACAGTCACAGAGACTTGAACTGTTGTCATGTCCGTGCCACAAGGAAACTGGCGGTCTACCCTGTACTCTACAGACATTCCACCGGAGTCTAAATGAAATGTTTTGACTAGCGACACGTGTCACTTATTGTCCACAGACATGTCACACTGTCAGATATCCTGTTTCCTTGTCATGCACAGGAAAGCGAATTCTGTATTTTGCTGACTTTTTTTTTTTGTCCTTGTAATAACCACCAACTAACCTTTCCTCTTCTCTTCCTGGTTCCAGCGGAGCCCCTCCCCCTGATGGACCTGTGTCGTCGGGCCGCCCGGGTAGCGTTGGGCCGAGATCGCCTCCAGGAGATCGAGTCCCTGCCCTTACCCCAGTCTCTGAAGAATTACCTGCAGTACCAATGACCAAACCACGCTCCACCAACTGGGACCATCTGGACGGAAACCATGGCGAACTAAGTGTGATGGAAGATAGATAGACAGACAGAATGTCATGGGGGGGTCGAATGAACAACTGCGGATGCCGGAAGCGGAATGTTTACATTGTGGAATAATTAAGCTCTGCCATGAATGGATAGACACTTGTGTTCAGGTTTTTGACCCAGAGGATGATTGATATTTTTGTCGGGGTTTTGACACGTTTTGGACTTTTTACAATTATTGATGGCTGTAGCTCTCTTCCTTTGAAGCCCCTGTTTCATGGACTGGTATGGTCCACGGTCACGTTGAAGAATTGGTGTTAGGAGACTACTGCCATCTGCTGGTTTGAGTGAGAACGGCGCCTTAGAACGCACACGCTAAATACCCCGGGAGGCCTTTGAAATCATCATATCACTGCTACTGGATACTCTATAGTCAAAGTCTCCTACAATGTCCAGTCGGCAGGCAGACACAGGACTTTTCTACAGGGCTCAGATGTGTTTCGGTCCATTTCCAGTTCAATCTGGCCTGGAGCCCACTGTAGCTCACTGGTAACAAACAATACCTGCCCTGTTGTCTTAAAGGACCAATTACAGGACTATGCCAGTTCTGGACTTACTAGATTTACACATCTGGTTTTTCTGGATCTATGTCAAGTAATGCAAGGGGAATAAATGGCACAGCAGTCATTTTGGGAGGGGGTGTGGATGACCACACACCATAGCAATCATCTTTTTTTCTCTCTAGAAGGCTTGAGTCACTTTTATTTCTGAATTTGTACCCCATATTTTATTCTTAGTGTGTATTATGATTCAGATTCTGACTCCGACGATAACGTTACGATGACTGTTTATTTATCATGAGGTAGTTTCTTTTTTTTAATTGATCGTGATGGTTACGTTCAGGTAAATATACTACACCGATATGGGAGATGATGATCAGCTCTGTCACCCTAAGGCTTTTTAAACCGGATGCTGCTTTTATTATTATTATACAATCACTGATGGTTTTAATCTATATCTGCCTGCTGGGATGGGAGACCAGGGGCATATTCAGTGGAATGTAGATCTGAAATGTGAATAAAAGCCAAGTGAATGAAAAAGCCATTTGTTTTCTTGGACGGTCATTTCCTCCGTAACACAAGGTTGGGCTGCCAAGCTGTGTGTGTGTTTAGGGTCGACGGGGGAGGGTGTGTGTGTGGATTTCTTTCTTTTTGGATAAAAGCCAAGGAAGGCAGATTTGTTTTTTGTGTTTTTCTCCCTCTTTGTTTACACAGTCAGTCACACTCAGGGGAAACCAGGGCATCCTCAAATCCAGCTGTGACAGTTTGTGTAACCTCGTCATCCCTCGACAGCATCATACTTAACTCCCTACCCCCTCTCTGTATCTCGACCCCACCCCTCTCTGTATCGCGACCCCACCCCTCTCTGTATCGCGACCCCACCCCTCTCTGTATCGCGACCCCACCCCTCTCTGTATCGCGACCCCACCCTCTCTGTATCGCGACCCCACCCCTCTCTGTTTCGCGACCCCACCCCTCTCTGTTTCGCGACCCCACCCTCTCTGTATCGCGACCCCACCCCTCTCTGTATCGCGACCCCACCCCTCTCTGTATCGCGACCCCACCCTCTCTGTATCGCGACCCCACCCTCTCTGTATCGCGACCCACCCCTCTCTGTATCTCGACCCCACCCCTCTCTGTATCTCGACCCCACCCCTCGTTCCTCGACCCCACCCTCTCGTTCCATCTCGACCCCACCCCTCTCGTTCCATCTCGACCCCACCCTCTCGTTCCATCTCGACCCTACCCCTCTCGTTCCATCTCGACCCTACCCCTCTCGTTCCATCTCGACCCTACCCCTCTCGTTCCATCTCGACCCTACCCCTCTCGTTCCATCTCTACCCTACCTCTCCATATTTCTCAGCCTCAAATCCCTATATTGTTGACTTTGTTTCTAGCTTACGGCTCCATTTACTGAGTTTTCCCACTAGTGACTATTTAAACATGCTAGGGTCAGTGCTGAATTCAAGTGGACACTTCCTTAGAACATCTTTAAATTAGGTCTGAAGAGGGGTTACCTTCTTGGGAATGGTCAAGGCCAGCAAGTTGGCTTCCTCCTCGCTTCCAAACCACTCCACTAAGCTCGACCATTGAATATCAAAGCAAGCCGTTTTAATTTTAACAAAAGTGCATTTTTATGCGTCGGTCAGACTGCTAGCTGTAAATATACAGTGAGGGGAAAAAAGTATTTGATCCCCTGCTGATTTTGTACGTTTGCCCACTGACAAAGAAATGATCAGTCTATAATTTTAATGGTAGGTTTATTTGAACAGTGAGAGACAGAATAACAACAAAAAAATCCAGAAAAGCACATGTGAAAAATGTTATACATTGATTTGCATTTTAATGAGGGAAATAAGTATTTGACCCCCTCTCAATCAGAAAGATTTCTGGCTCCCAGGTGTCTTTTTATACAGGTAACGAGCTGAGATTAGGAGCACACTATTGGGTGAGAACCTCCTTCCCTCAGCAAGGGCATTAAAAATGGGTCGTTGATGGGTATTCCAGCATGACAATGACCCAAAACACACAGCCAAGGCAACAAAGGAGTGGTTCAAGAAGAAGCACATTAAGGTCCTGGAGTGGCCTAGCCAGTCTCCAGACCTTAATCCCATAGATCTGTGGAGGGAGCTGAAGGTTCGAGTTGCCAAACGTCAGCCTCAAAACCTTAATGACTTGAAGAAGATCTGCAAAGAGGAGTGGGACAAAATCCCTCCTGAGATGTGTGCAAACCTGCTGGCCAACTACAAGAAATGTCTGACCTCTGTGATTGCCAACAAGGGTTTTGCCACCAAGTACTAAGTCATGTTTTGCAGAGGGGTCAAATACTTATTTCCCTCATTAAAATCAAATCAATTTATAAAAATGTTTGTTCTGTCTCTCACTGTTCAAATAAACCTACCATTAAAATTATAGACTGATAATTTCTTTGTCAGTGGGCAAACGTACAAAATCAGCAGGGGATCAAATACTTTTTTCCCTCACTGTAGCCTGTACTGTAAAGCTGGGCAATATGGACCAAAATCCATATTGCGATAAATTGACAATTAATACTATACCGATAAATTGTACAACAATATGAACCAGTTTTATTTTTATTACCCTATGAACAACTATTAATAGTTTGAATGTTGTAGCTGCCAATGGTCCCATTAACAATCACCCATATTAGCAAGCATTAATCATTTTCCCTTCATCGTTCTAGTGTACAACCATTAGCTTAGTCAGCTATTGATACACGGACATGTGCATTAGTGAAAACAATGGATCTTCAAAGGGTACGCTAAGTGCATGTCCCAAATGTGGCACTCGGGATAGTGGAGCAGGCATCTGCCAGAACGGGGCTTTCATCTCTGCTGAACAATGTTACTTTTATAAATATAGTTTGTGGACACTCCTTCAAATTAGTGGATTCGGCTATTTCAGCCACACCCGTTCTGACAGGTGTATAAAATCGAGCACACAGTCATGTGATCTCCGTAGGCAAACATTGGAAGTAGAATGGCCTGTACTGAAGAGCTCAGTGACTTTCATCGTGGCACCGTCATAGGATGCCACCTTTCCAACAAGTCAGTTTGTCACATTTCTGCCTTGCTAGAGCTGCCCCGGTCAACTGTAAGTGCTGTTATTGTGAAGTGGAAATGTCTAGGAGCAACAACGGCTCAGCCGCGAAGTGGTTGGCCACACAAGCTCACAGAACGGGACTGCCTAGTGCTGAAGCGCATAAAAATCATCTGTCCTCGTTTGCAACACTCACTACAGAGTTCCAAACTGACTTTGAAAGCGACATCACCACAAGAACTGTTAGTTCGGAGCTTTGTAAAATGTTTCCATGGCCGAGTACACAAGCCTAAAATCACCATGAGCAATGCCAAGCGCTAGCTGGAGTGATGTAAAGTTTGCCTCCATTGGACTCTGGAGCAGTGAAAACCCGTTTTCTGGAGTGATGAATCACGCTTCACCATCTGGCCGTCCGATGGATGAATCTGGGTTTGGCGGATGCCAGGAGAACGCTACCTGCCCAAATGCATAGTGCCAACTAAAGTTTTGTGGAGGAATAATAATGGTCTGAGGCTGTTTTTCATGGTCCGGGGTAGGCCCCTTAGTTCCAGTGAAGGGAAATCTTAACGCTACGGCATACAATGACATTCTAGATGATTCTGTGCTTCCGATTCCGTGCCTGTTTCAGCACGACAATGCCACCGTACACAAAGCGAAGTCCATACAGAAATGGTTTGTCGAGATCGGTGTGGAAGAACTTGACTGGCCTGCACAGAGCCCTGACCTCAACCCCATCGAACACCTTTGGGATGATTTGGAACGCCAACTGCGAGCCAGGCCTAATTGCCCATCAGTGCCCGACCTCACTAATGCTCTTGTGGCTGAATGCAAGCAAGTCCCCCGCAGTGATGTTCCAACATCTAGTGGAAAGCCTTCCCAGAAGAGTGGAGGCTGTTAAATCAGCAAAGGGGGAACCGACTCCATATTAATGCCCATGATTTTGGAATGAGATGTTCGACGAGCAGGTGTCCACATACTTTTGGTCATGTAGTGTAGTTTCACACAAGTCTCCAGTCTCACTATCGCGATGTGTAAGGTATTGCTGTATTGGAAATCAATGCCAGACAGTGTGACACTGTCCTTCCGTGACGACCTTGAAATAAGTTTGGCTTTTTTTCTTTGATCCCCGGCTCATCTTTTGGAGGCAGCTCAAATGTCATTGGAAAACAAGACCACATGGAGTAGCTGAGGTTTGATCAAAGGTCTGTTTACATTGTTCTGCATGAGTACAAGGAAGCAAGGAGGATAGGCTAGTCCACCGATCCCGCTTCAAACTCTGTTACTCTTCTCTTTTAAAACAGTGTTCTTTAATCCTGGTCCTGTGGATCCAGTTTGCAGGTTTTTGCCGCCACCATAATCCACGTAAATGCAGGCAGGTATAGGAACTTGTAGAAACGTATTTTTGCTACGGGGTGTTGTAAAGACGAAGGATCGAAATGGTGCTATTCGGAACTACTTTGCATTAACTTTAAAAGGTATTCATAAGGCATCCGAATACAGGCAATACAAATATTCAATCCCAAACTTTAACAGTAGGCCTACTGAGGTTAAAAACGTATTCGAAGCTTGTTCATAACTTGCAAGGTTCTCAGGCGCAGCGCGAGTGGATGCTATCAACTCTAAAGCCTTAAAAGACAAATTGTTACCGACGGAATAAAATGAAAATAACCTTGGAAAAGGCTACTCCATCTCTCCTCTCATATTCTTGGACATTATCCAGCATCCATTTCCTCAAACCAAATCTCCAATGACCTCTTTAAGTGGTAAAGCGGCAATAAAGCAGCCTAGGCGTGAAACGCCGTCCATTGATGCGTAACCTTTCTAGAGAGTGTGACTTTCTTTGGGGATGATGGGAATTGGGTAAATTGAAGGATGTTTATCCCAGCCTTAGTCATGGATACGGACCTGGGTTGTTGGTTGTGTTACATCACCTGCCATTTTGTAGGCCCGCGGATCAATCCCCCCCCCAAGAAAAAATGAAATACCAAAAAATGTTTTAGGAACTCATTTGTGGTCTCAACATACTGTTAGAATACACAAGGTGCAGTCTAGAAATGGGGTTGTGCATCAGCTGTTTTTCTCTATTTATGACAGTCACTGAATTAGCCCATGTCAGTAATACAGATGTAGATTTATAAATTAGTCTAGCGGCCAGCTATCTAAACTTGTAGTAGTCATAGTTGAATTACCGCCCGGGGGGGGGGGGGGCGTCCCACTGATTTTGTTAATCACTCTCACTCCGATATCATATTTAAAAACAACATTTTGCTTAGGGCCCCCAAAAGGCTATTGCTGGCTCTGACTGCATGTGTGGGTATGGATACGCCGCCCCGCGAGCCACTGTGGCCCCTCGTGATGAGTGCAGATGTTTTGTGTCCCCCACCCCAATTAAAGTTGCCCATCCCTGTCTTGCATCAGTAAAACTCAGGGCCCAGTCCCCTTAGATCCTACAAACAGGTAGCCTGATGACTCACACTGAATCATCTTTCTGCTCTGTCGTTTGCTACGTACGTACTCAGATCCAATCAGATCAAGCGTTAACCGGCGATGGCAGACTCATCCGCATAGCGGATGTTTTGGCGGAGGTGGAGCTGCATTGGAGCCGTCAAATCGGTGAGCAGCTGCTGTTAATTGGCCCCACCTCATATGGCGTTCATAACGAGAAAGTATAGGCTATATAGAAATAATTACACTCGAATTGAAAAATCCTTAACCTAAATAATGAAAATTACTATCACCCTAATCGAGGTGTAGATTACATCTCACATTCCGGTGTTCAAACTTGTAAACAAAGCTGCATGAAACTTCTCTTAATTCGACGCCGTGCAGCCAATGGCAATGTCCGCTTTAAGGGTAATGCCAGGAGCCGCTTGTGGATTTGTCAGCTCTAACGCAGTTCCACCTCCAACACCGCCAAAACAACCGCTTTGCAGATGTCGGTGAAAGCGGATCCTAAATGTGTTCGCATTTGGTGAAGGGTCAGGGAGGTTCTCAGATCCAGACCACAGATTATACATTATATTGATCAGATACTCAAGTGACCACTCTAACAATGAAAAGAAATGTCTTCAAAAATGGAAGGCAGTCAGGAGAAGGCAAGATCAGGTGGGACCATTCTAGCCAATGAGAGGGCAGATACGTGTGTGTGAACAACAGACACAACTCCAATATAAAGTGTTTTTCTCAAAGTTGCCGGGATGTCACGTGTCCTATTTACATCAGCACACTCGTGTAACAACCTAAGCATTACGAAACTTCTATTCGGTCAAATAAACCACACGTAGCAAATACGGCATTAAAAAACGTGTTAACCTAATGCGACAGTCATTGACAGCCGTACAAAGAAAAATCGACTGATTTTGGGCCCAGTTATCTCTGTCACTTCACCTCTTCCTAGCTGTCCAGACTCATTGCGAAGAAGAAACGGACTTCCGTGGGCGTGGCATAGCGTTTGGTCGTTGCAAGGAGTCTGGTAACCAGGAAAACAAACCGGTGCATGCAGGGCTCAAAGACTCCAGTGTTGCCAAATGTTATTGAACACCATTCATCTCCAGTTTACAGTGGCTCAGCTGTTGTCATTTAAAAGGAGGCTATGTACCATCTGGACCACACATTTTGTCAGGAAACTCTGGGGCCTCTGGCTATTCCCCCTGTCCACTCTGAAGTTCAGAAGACAAGCTCCTCTCAGTGGTGTTTGCAGCAGGGGCCAATTGTGACATATGTTCAATTCAATCAACTTTCTATGTTCTCAAGGGGACAATTATTGAGGAGGATCAGGACTGAGTTGAATCTTCCCGGCCAAATCAGGGATGTGGTACTATACCCGGCGTCTCAAATCCTTCAATTAACCACCAGACATCTTCACAAAATACAGATCCCGCCCAAACCGGAGAGGAGGCAGTTTGACAAGGAAACGGTGTTGCACGTAAGAGGTGGTCAATAAATAGGATGACAAGGAAACAAAGACAGCATTGCTATTACGCCTTATAGTTCTTATCACTTTAGGGGTGTGTTATGTGTTTGTGCTATCGATTGATTGTGGACGTGTGTTTGTGCTATAGATTGTGGATGTGTTTGTGCTATCGGTTGATAGATTGTGGATGTGTGTTTGCTATCGATTGTGGATGTGTTTGTACTATCGGTTGATAGATTGTGGATGTGTGTTTGTGCTACAGATTGTGGATGTGTTTGTGCTATCGATTGATAAATTGTGGATGTGTGTTTGTGCTACCGATTGATTGATTGTGGATGTGTGTTTGTGCTATCGATTGATTGATTGGTTGTGGATGTGTTTGTGCTATCGATTGTGGATGTGTGTTTGTACTATCGATTGATTGATTGTGGATGTACAGTGGGGAAAAAAAGTATTTAGTCAGCCACCAATTGTGCAAGTTCTCTCACTTAAAAAGATGAGAGAGGCCTGTAATTTTCATCATAGGTACACTTCAACTATGACAGACAAAATGAGGAAAAGAAATCCAGAAAATCACATTGTAGGATTTTTTATGAATTTATTTGCAAATTATGGTGGAAAATAAGTATTTGGTCACATACAAACAAGCAAGATTTCTGGCTCTCACAGACCTGTAACTTCTTCTTTAAGAGGCTCCTCTGTCCTCCACTCATTACCTGTATTAATGGCACCTGTTTGAACTTGTTATCAGTATAAAGACACCTGTCCACAACCTCAAACAGTCACACTCCAAACTCCACTATGGCCAAGACCAAAGAGCTGTCAAAGGACACCAGAAACAAAATTGTAGACCTGCACCAGGTTGGGAAGACTGAATCTGCAATAGGTAAGCAGTTTGGTTTGAAGAAATCAACTGTGGGAGCAATTATTAGGAAATGGAAGACATACAAGACCACTGATAATCTTCCTCGATCTGGGGCTCCACGCAAGCTCTCAACCCGTGGGGTCAAAATGATCACAAGAACGGTGAGCAAAAATCCCAGAACCACATGGGGGGACCTAGTGAATGACCTGCAGAGAGCTGGGACCAAAGTAACAAAGCCTACCATCAGTAACACACTACGCCGCCAGGGACTCAAATCCTGCAGTGCCAGGCGTGTCCCCCTGCTTAAGCCAGTACATGTTCAGGCCCGTCTAAAGTTTGCTAGAGAGCATTTGGATGATCCAGATGAGGATTGGGAGAATGTCAGATGAAACCAAAATATAACTTTTTGGTAAAAACTCAACTCGTCGTGTTTGGAGGACAAAGAATGCTGAGTTGCATCCAAAGAACACCATACCTACTGTGAAGCATGGGGGTGGAAACATCATGCTTTGGGGCTGTTTTTCTGCAAAGGGACCAGGACGACTGATCCGTGTAAAGGAAAGAATGAATGGGGCCATGTATCGTGAGATTTTGAGTGAAAACCTCCTTCCATCAGCAAGGGCATTGAAGATGAAACGTGGCTGGGTCTTTCAGCATGACAATGATCCCAAACACACCGCCCGAACGAAGGAGTGGCCGTAAGAAGCATTTCAAGGTCCTGGAGTGGCCTAGCCAGTCTCCAGATCTCAACCCCATAGAAAATCTTTGGAGGGAGTTGAAAGTCTGTGTTGCCCAGCGACAGCCCCAAAACATCACTGCTCTAGAGGAGATCTGCATGGAGGAATGGGACAAAATACCAGCAACAGTGTGTGAAAACCTTGTGAAGACTTACAGAAAACGTTTGACCTCTGTCATTGCCAACAAAGGATATATAACAAAGTATTGAGATAAACTTTTGTTATTGACCAAATACTTATTTTCCACCATAATTTGCAAATAAATAAATTAAAAATCCTACAATGTGATTTTCTGGATTTCTTTTTCTCATTTCGTCTGTCATAGTTGAAGTGTACCTATGATGAAAATTACAGGCCTCTCTCATCTTTTTAAGTTGGAGAACTTGCACAATTGGTGGCTGACTAAATACTTTTTTGCCCCACTGTATGTGTGTGCTATCGATTGATTGATTGTGGATGTGTGTTTGTGCTATCGATTGTGGATGTGTGTTTGTGCTATTGATTGATTTCTTGTGGATGTGTGTGTGTGATATCGATTGATTGATTGATTGTGGATGTGTGTTTGCTATCGATTGTGGATGTGTTTGTACTATCGGTTGATAGATTGTGGATGTGTGTTTGTGCTACAGATTGTGGATGTGTTTGTGCTATCGATTGATAAATTGTGGATGTGTGTTTGTGCTATTGATTGATTGTGGATGTGTGTTTGTGCTATAGATTGTGGATGTGTGTTTGTGCTATCGATTGATTGATTGATTATGAATGTGTGTTTGTGCTATAGATTGTGGATATGTTTGTGCTATCGGTTGATAGATTGTGGATGTGTGTTTGTGCTATCGATTGGGGATGTGTTTGTACTATCGGTTGATAGATTGTGGATGTGTGTTTGTGCTATCGATTGATTGATTGTGGATGTGTGTTTGTGCTATCGATTGATTGATTGTGTTTGTGCGTTTGTGCTAAAGATTGTGGATGTGTTTGTGCTATCGATTGATAGATTGTGGATGTGTGTTTGTGCTATTGATTGATAGATTGTGGATGTGTGTTTGTGCTATCGATTGATTGATTGGTTGTGGATGTGTTTGTACTATCATTGTAGATGTGTGTTTGTACTATCGATTGATTGATTGTAGATATATGTGTGCTATCGATTGATTGATTGTGGATGTGTGTTTGTGCTATAGATTGTGATGTGTGTTTGCTATAGATTGTGGATGTGTGTTTGTGCTATCGATTGATTGATTGGTTGTGGATGTGTGTTTGTTCTATAGATTGTGGATGTGTTTGTACCATCGATTGTAGATGTGTGTTTGTGCTATCGATTGTAGATGTGTGTTTGTACTACTCGATTGATTGATTGTAGATGTATGTGTGTACTATCGATTGATTGATTGTAGATGTGTTTGTGCTATCGATTGTAGATGTGTGTTTGTGCTATTAATTGATTTATTGTAGATGTATGTGTGTGATATCGATTGATTGATTGATTGTAGATATGCATTTGTACTATAAATTCTAGATGTGTTTGTACTATCGGTTGATATATTGTGGGCGTGTGTTTGTACTATCGATTGATTGATTGTAGATGTGTGTTGTGCTATAGATTGAATGTATGTTTGTGCTATAGATTGTATGTGTGATTGTGCTATAGATTGTGATGTGTGTTTGCTATAGATTGTGGATGTGTGTTTGTGCTATCGATTGATTGATTGGTTGTGGATGTGTGTTTGTGCTATAGATTGTGGATGTGTTTGTGCTATCGATTGTGGATGTGTGTTTGTGCTATCGATTGTGGATGTGTGTTTGTACTATCGATTGATTGATTGTGGATGTATGTGTGTGCTATCGATTGATTGATTGTGGATGTGTGTTTGTGCTATCGATTGTGGATGTGTGTTTGTGCTATTGATTGATTTGTTGTGGATGTATGTGTGTGATATCGATTGATTGATTGATTGATTGTGAATGTGCGTTTGTGCTATAGATTCTGGATGTGTTTGTACTATCGGTTGATATATTGTGGACGTGTGTTTGTGCTATCGATTGATTGATTGTGGATGTGTGTTTGTGCTATAGATTGAATGTATGTTTGTGCTATAGATTGGATGTGTGATTGTGCTATAGATTGTGGATGTGTGTTTGTGCTATAGATTGTGGATGTGTTTGCTATCGATTGATAGATTGTGGATGTGTGTTTGTGCTATAGATTGAATGTGTGTTTGTGCTATAGATTGGATGTGTGATTGTGCTATAGATTGTGGATGTGTGTCTGTGCTATAGATTGAATGTGTGTTTGTGCTATAGATTGGATGTGTGTTTGTGCTATAGATTGTGGATGTGTGTGTGCGCTATAGATTGTGGATGTTTGTTTGTGCTATCGATTGATAGATTGTGGATGTGCTATCAACTGCTAGATGGGATGTGCTATTGATTGAGTTTGTGTTTGTGCTATAGATTGATTGATTGTGGATGTGTGTTTGTCAGACAGATAAAAAGAACAGTCAGACAATGGAACAGTTTTGCAGCTACTGTCCTCATCCTATTTTAATATGGGGCTGTGTTTCAAAACTTCAATACCAGTTTTATTGGTGTTCCAGTGCCAAGTTTTCATTCGGCTTGTTGTCACACACCAACAACGTTCTTGTGCCAGCACTCCAGGATACAAGTCACCTTAGTTTGGAGTTAAGTATATTTGGCGTATGTGTTCTCTTACACCACTTGGGAATCTCAAATGAGAATTTTTGCCCTTGTTGCCAGGTAGAATGTCTAATGAGATCTAACCTGCCTTGCTTCAGTAAACACATGAACGCACGCAGCACACACACACGCACAGTCTATCATTAAATGCTATGATATAAATTGAACTATTACATCAATCCATTTAATCTGTGTAGTTTAACGGTAACACACTTAGAATACACCAAGGGCCACTTTGCCTATTGAAGTAAGTAATCATCAACATGACATTTACACACACACACACACACGCTCTCTCTCTCTCTCGACACAGCTCAGTGCTGATGTTTACAGTACCCTTAGCGGTGAATAGTAGGTGTGTGTGATGGTGCATGACTTGTGTGTGTTTTGCTGGTGTGTGACATGTCCCATATGGCTCTGGTAGATGACACACGTGGCCACTAAAAGACCCAGTGATAGATCCCTGTTTTTACGACCTCAGACAGGTCGGGCGATGGGCGAGACGCTGTGTGTCTGCAGTATCTGTAAGTGAGCGTGTGTGTGTGGGCTTTTGTGCATAAATGTGTATGGGTTTTTGTGTGCCTGTGTGTGTGGGAGTGTGTGTGTTTGTGCGTGCCTGCCTGCCTGTACGTGTGCCTGTGTGTGTGTCCATCCAGCACCCATCTAGAGTCTATCTGTGGGCTCAAGGCCTGTGTGTGATGGTGGATGGAAGAAGGCGGTGCAGGAATGGTGATAAACGCTAATAGTGGAATAAATTGTGGTCCATAAACGGCAGCTCCGTCCCAGAAGGTGACGTGACGGATTAGACCTGGGACGGGACCTGCATAAGACAGGACAGATCAGACATGACACACGCACAGATGGATGGACTGTGGAGTCTGAAGAAATTCGTCTCTCACGAACTTCTACAGATGCACCACTGAGAGCATCCTGTCGGGCTGTATCACCGCCTGGTATGACAATTGCACCAACGCAGCACCGGGGGCACATTGCCTGTCCTCCAGGACATCTACAGCACCCGGTGTCACAGGAAGGCCAAACAGATCATCAAGCCACCTGAGCCACGGCCTGTTCACCTCGCTACCACCTACCACAGTACAGCTGCATCAAAGACGGGACCGAGAGACTGACAAACAGCTTCTCTCTCCAGGCCATTAGACTGTTAAATAGTCAATACTAGCCGGCATCTGCCCAGTACCCTGCCCTGAACCTTAGTCACTGTTACTATCCGGCTACCAGCCGCTACTCTACCCTGCACCTTAGAGACTGCTGCCCTAGTGTATGTACATAGTCATTGAACACTGGTCACTTTAATAATGTTTACATATTGTTTTACCCACCTCATATGTATATACTTTATTCTAGTCAAGGCTACTGCTGTACACACCTTTCCTATTCATATACTGTCCACACTGTCTATACATACGCACCATTATATACATGTGTATGTATATATATATATATTTTTTTTATGTATATTTGTATTTCGTACTCTGACATAGCTCATATTTCATCAGTTATATTTTGGGGGATTTTGTGTGTATTGTTGTGTATTGTTGTGTATTGTTAGGTATTACTGCACTGTTGGAGCTAAAAAGATAAGTATTTAGCCGCTCCTGCGATAACATCTGCAAAATATGTGTCCCTGACCAATACATTTTATTTACATTTGAATTGATCGGTTGACAAACAGACAGACAGACAAGTAATCAAGGAACTGTATGTAGATTTGGATCAGAAGTTGTCACTGGTCCTCTGATATAGTGACCTTAAACTGGAAGGAGAGAGACAGAACTGGATGCCTTATATAACAGTATAAATCAGTATAAATCTCCCAGCCCAAGACAACTTGTGCTCGCCCTCTTCTGGCCTTTTTTGGTAAATACATCTTTATGGTCTATGCATGCTGACCTTGGATTTCTGAAATATGATCGCTTTGGGACAGTGCTTTGGACTGAACTCAACCCACTTAACTTCGTTTTTTTTATAAACACTCAATTGTTCTTTCCAGTGTTACTTTCCAAATTATTTTCCTATTGGAGCTAGGGAGAAATGTGTGTACCCCCCTTGTATTCAACTATGTAACAAACTATAATCAAAATGCCAATGCGTGGATTAGGCAAACATTCATGGTGATTTTAATTGTATCCTTAAAATGCAATCCAGCACTGGCACCCGTTTAGCACGGGCCCATTACCATCTAACGGGGTAGTGGTGGTAATCTATAAAACATGCATTATTTATATTAATTACCCTAGGGAAAACTGTAGTGAAGGAATGGGGAGTCGGCATTACAGTATATCAGGAGCTGTGAAGCCAAGAACGTGCCACCGCACACGGGCGCTGTAAGAACGGGAAATAAAAAGGTTAGATCCAACCCCTTTTCAGGGTGGGAAATTAACCATGAACAAATCGAGTAGAAGAGGGGATATTGCTGGATATTGTAGCAGCACTTGCATTGGTTAAGGAAACTTGGCTAAACTGTGGTCTTGGTAGGCCTTCAACTCATGTCGTCAAGATTGTTCTCTTAATACTACCTAATCGTTCTATATTGTGTGTCATTTGTCTTGTATCTCAACAAACAACTGCACAGCATCACCAACAGGTGCAGAAATACATAAATCACAAGCCATAACTACAGCAGACAAAACATCATTCAGTTCATAAATTCTAGGAAGGGGGAGTTTTATAAAGATGGACTCTGTTTCGGCGGCCTGACGGTATGAGCTGGTACTCCTGGTTGAGTGGGTGTGTTGGGTCGGCGGCAATTCTCGCTCCTGCCCTCACCAAGAACAGAGCTTCCGTGTTCATGAGATGAACTCCGCTGATTTTGCTTGACAGATGTATTATTTCATGCAGTTGGTTTTTATTTGCGATGGATGGCCGATTGTACCAGGCTTGGAAACAGAAAGTGAGAACACTGAACAAAGGATGTGTAGTATACGGTTGTTATTCTTTTATTGACACGATATTTATCTCCTCGTGAAGTACAGTCGTTGTTGTCCCTTTTTGTACACCCATTGTGTGTTTGCAGTCCAGGAGAGTTTTGAGTAAATTATAGTGCCAAGATATTTATATTGCTCAACTGATTCTATTTGTTCTGAGTCAATGTGAATCGGCCCGGTGTCTTATTTTATTGTCATTTCCTTGTTGATTTTTTTTTTACATTGAGAATGAATCTGTTTCCCTTGCACCATTGGGTGAAGTTAGTTATTTATATCTTGTAGTCATCTCCGGACCCCTCTATTGAACCAATGATTGCTGTATCATCTGCATCCTCTACTGTTGCACCTTCTGATGTTATTTGGGTACAATCGTTAGTGTAAAGGGTGAGCAGAACCGGGGAAAGGACACTGCCCTGGGGGTGCCCCTACATTGGTGTCATGATTATCCTCTCTCGGGAATGACCAAGGCGCAGCGACGTAACTGGAATACATACTTATTGAGATAACGGGACGAGACGGAACAAAACAATAAATGATGAACAAAACGTGAACCCTACCGCTAAATCCTAAACTGAACACAGAGATCTAAACCTAAACACGACTGGCGAAACCTAACTAGACACGAATGGCGAAACCTAACTAGACACGAATGGCGAGACCTAACTAACCACGAAAGACAAGAACCTGACTTAACACGACAACCATAACATAAGCAATAACCAACAAAACTAAAGTGCAAACCCCAAACATATATATGGTTCCCAATTAGAGGTAACGAGACTCAGCTGCCTCTAATTGGGAACCATTATCCCAACATAGAAATAGACACCATAGAACACAAGAAACCCCTACACCAAAACGAAACCAAAACGCTCCAGCCTGTACACTCAGGCCTGGGCGTTACAGTACCCCCCCCCAAAGGCGCGGACTCCGGACGCGCCCAAAAGTCCGTGGGGGGGTCTTCGGGTGGGTCCCTTTGTTCCAGGTGGGGGCTCCGGTGCCGGCCGTGCTGGCTCGAGTTCACGCACCGGAGGCCCCGGACCATTCCCTGGAACTCTGGTGCGTGGAGCAGAAGCTGGGCGTACTGGACTCATGATGCTCACGGGAACTCTGGTGCGTGGAGCTGGAACTGGCCGTACTGGACTCATGATGCTCACTGGAACTCTGGTGCGTGGAGGAGGACCTGGCCTTACCGGACCCACGATGCTCACGGGGACTCGGTACGTGGAGCAGGAACTGGCCGTACTGGACTCGTGATGCTCACTGGAACTCTGGTGCGTGGAGCAGGAACTGGCCGTACTGGACTCATGATGCTCACGGGAACTCTGGTGCGTGGAGCAGAAACTGGCAGTACCGGACTCGTGATGCTCACGGGAACTCTGGTGCGTGGAGCAGAAACTGGCAGTACCGGACTCGTGATGCTCACTGGAACTCTGGTGCGTGGAGCAGGAACTGGCAGTACCGGACTCGTGATGCTCACGTGGACGTGAGGACGTGCTGGACTCTCTAGGCGCACGGGGAGCCTGGTGCACGGAGCCGGAACAGGACGTGCTGGACTCTCTAAGCGCAGGGAGCCTGGTGCGCGGGCGCCGAACAGGGCGTGCTGGACTCTCTAGCGCACGGGGGCCTGGTGCGGGCGGAACAGGACGTGCTGGACTCTCTAGCGCACGGGAGCCTGGTGCGGCGGAGCCGGAACAGGACGTGCTGGACTCTCTAAGCGCACGGGGGGCCTGATGCGTGGAGCAGGGTCAGGACGTGGCGGGCTCTGAAGGCGCACTGGGGGCCTGATGCGTGGAGCAGGGACAGGACGTGTTGAATCCACAACACGGACATGGATCGTGGAACATGGAACAGGTACAGGGCGTGTTGACTCCACAACACGAACTGGGATCTTGGAACTCGGAACAGGGACTGGACGTGTTGACTCCACAACACGAACTGGGATCTTAGAACTCGGAACAGGGACTGGACGTGTTGACTCCACAACACGAACTGGGATCTTGGGACGTGGAACGGGGACTGGACATGTTGAATCCGCCACACGGACAGGGGACCTGATGCGGAGAGCAGGCACCACTCTTCCAGGTAGCACACTGACCCTGGCCTGACCGATGAGTGGCGCTGGGATCTCTCGGACTGGGCTGTGGATTCGCACCGGAGATTCTGCCCGTAGGATCGCAGGATATCTTGGTCCCAAAAGGCGCACTGGAGACCTGGCGCGCAGAGCTGGCACCACTCTTCCAGGTAGCACACAGACTTTGGCCTGACCGATGAGTGGCGCTGGGATCTCTCGCACTGGGCTGTGAACACGTACCGAGACGCTGCACGCAGAACCGGTGCAGGATATCCAGGTCCCAGGAGACGCACTGGAGATCTGGCGTGCAGAGCTGGCACCACTCTTCCTGGCTGCACACTCAGTCTAGCCCGACTGATAATTGGAGCTGGAATCTTTCGCACCGGCCTCTGAATACGCACAGGAGAAACCGTGCGCAAGACTGCATAGCAGGGTGACCTCTCCGTGCGACGCTCTCCCAACACTCTCTCCACAAAGCACGAGGAGTTGGCTCAGGAGTCCCTCCTGAACCGCCAACCTCCTCGTGTGCCCCCCCAAAAAGTTTTTTGGGGCTGTCTTTCGGACCTCCGTGCCAGGCGAGTCCCAATGAGCTGTTCCCTGGTCCAGTACTCCTGGGTCTCTCGCTGCTTGGTCTCGGTTGGTGGGTTATTCTGTCATGATTATCTTCCCTCGGGAATGACCAAGGTGCAGCGACGTAACTGGAATACATACTTATTGAGATAACGGGACAAGACGGAACAAAACAATAAACGATGAACAAAACGTGAACCCTACCGCTAAATCCTAAACTGAACACAGAGATCTAAACCTAAACACGACTGGCGAAACCTAACTAGACACGAAAGACAAGAACCTGATTTAACACGACAACCATAACATAAGCAATAACCCACAAAACTAAAGTGCAAACCCCAAACATATATATGGTTCCCAATTAGAGGTAACGAGACTCAGCTGCCTCTAATTGGGAACCATTATCCCAACATAGAAATAGACACCATAGAACACAAGAAACCCCTACACCAAAACGAAACCAAAACGCTCCAGCCTGTACACTCAGGCCTGGGCGTTACAATTGGGGGTTAGTGGGTCTGATGTATTCGCATTGACCCTCACTCTTCTCGACTGGTGAGAAAACACCGGATCCAGTTGACGAGACTCATGTTTGACGCCCATGGTCGTAAGTTTGTAAACCAGAATATCAGCGTATACTGTGTCAAAGGCAGATGAAGAAATCTATTAAAAGGTGCTCTAGCTATGAACGGGGTTTATCCAGGTGCGTGTACATCTCATGAAGAAGGAAGAGCTGGGCATCTTCGACTCCATGGCCTGGTTTATATGGGAACTAGAATGGGTCCAGTTAAAGGCTCTATGTGTGCAGGAGAAGGTGTCCCAGAACATTGCACTCCAAACATTTGATTATCACAGAGGTCAGGGAGATGGGACGATAGTCATTCAGGGATTTGGGATTCTTCACTCTGGGAATGTGCATAATAGCTGCAGTTTTCCAGATTTGAGGGATTCCGCAGCTGTGCAGTGGCATTTGAAAAAGTATTCTGTATACATTACATGACCAAAGGTATGTGGACACCTGCTCGTCGAACATCTCATTCCAAAATCATGGGCATTAATACTGAGTTGGTCTCCCTTTTGCTGCTATAACAGCCTCCACTTTTCTGGGAAGGCTTTCCACTAGATGTTGGAACATTGCTGCGGAGACTTGCTTCCATTCTGCCACAAGCATTAGTGAGGCCGGGCACTGATGGCGATTAGGCCTGGCTCACAATATGCGTTCCAGTTCATCCCAAAGGTCAGGGCTCTGTGCAGGCCAGTCAAGTCCTTCTACACCAATCTCAACAAACAATTTGGGAAGGATTCTGTAACGCAAACAAAAACGTTGAGGAATTGAATGGGACTATTACTGACAACATACATTTTTGCATTGACTCTGTAATGCCAGTAAAGACCACTAAACGTTTTCCCGAATGCAAAACCCTGGATAACTGGGAAACTAAAACCGTGGATCTTCTCTAAACTCAATCCTAGGAAAGCAACGTGTTGTGATGGTCTAAGTGGGCGTATTATCAAGGAGTGTAAATGGCAACTCTGTGACATACACTACATGGCAAGTGGAGGTAGGGATAGTGGAGCAGGCATCTGCCAGAACGGGGCTTTCATCTCTGCTGAACAATGTTACTTTTATAAATATAGTTTGTGGACACTCCTTCAAATTAGTGGATTCGGCTATTTCAACCACACCCGTTGCTGACAGGTGTATAAAATCGAGCACACAGCCATGCAATCTCCATAGACAAACATTGGCTGTAGAATGGCCTGTACTGAAGAGCTCAGTGACTTTCAACGTGGCACCGTCATAGGATGCCACCTTTCCAACAAGTCAGTTCGTCAAATTTCTGCCCTGCTAGAGCTGCTCCGGTCAACTGTAAGTGCTGTTATTGTGAAGTGGAAATGTCTAGGGGCAACTATGGCTCAGCCGCAAAGTGGTAGGCCACACATGCTTACAGAAAGGGACTGCCTAGTGCTGAAGCACGTGGCGCGTAGAAATCTTCTGTCCTTGGTTGCAACACTCACCTAAGAGCTCCAAACTACCTCTGGAAGCAACATCAGCACAATAACTGTGTGTCGGGAGCTTCATGAATTTGGTTCCAATGGCCGAGCAGCCACACACAAGCCTAACATCACCAATGCGCAATGCCAAGTGACAGCTGGAGTGGTGTAAAGCTCGCTGCCATTGGACTCTGGAGCAGTCGAAACGCATTCTCTGAAGTGATGAATCACGCTTCACCATCTGGCAGTCTGACTGACAAATCTGGGTTTGGCAGGTGCCAGGAGAATGCTACCTTTCCGAATGCATAGCGCCAACTTTAAAGTTTGATGGAGGAGGAATAATGGTCTGGGGCTGTTTCATGGTTAGGGCATGGCCCCTTAGTTCCAGTGAAGGGAAATCTTATCGCCACAGCATACAATGGCATTCTAGACGATTCTGTGCTTCCAACTTTGTGGCAAAGGTTTGGGGAAGGCCATTTCCTGTTTCAGCATGACAATGCCCCTGTGCACATACAGTGGGGAAAAAAAGTATTTAGTCAGCCACCAATTGTGCAAGTTTTCTCACTTAAAAAGATGAGAGAGGCCTGTAATTTTCATCATAGGTACACTTCAACTATGACAGACAAAATGAGGAAAAAAAATCCAGAAAATCACATTGTAGGATTTTTTATGAATTTATTTGCAAATTATGGTGGAAAATAAGTATTTGGTCACATACAAACAAGCAAGATTTCTGGCTCTCAGAGACCTGTAACTTCTTCTTTAAGAGGCTCCTCTGTCCTCCACTCGTTACCTGTATTAATGGCACCTGTTTGAACTTGTTATCAGTATAAAAGACACCTGTCCACAACCTCAAACAGTCACACTCCAAACTCCATTATGGCCAAGACCAAAGAGCTGTCAAAGGACACCAGAAACAAAATTGTAGACCTGCACCAGGTTGGGAAGACTGAATCTGCAATAGGTAAGCAGCTTGGTTTGAAGAAATCAACTGTGGGAGCAATTATTAGGAAATGGAAGACATACAAGACCACTGATAATCTTCCTCGATCTGGGGCTCCACGCAAGATCTCACCCGTGGGGTCAAAATGATCACAAGAACGGTGAGCAAAAATCCCAGAACCACACGGGGGACCTAGTGAATGACCTGCAGAGAGCTGGGACCAAAGTAACAAAGCCTACCATCAGTAACACACTACGCCGCCAGGACTCAAATCCTGCAGTGCCAGACGTGTCCCCCTGCTTAAGCCAGTACATGTTCAGGCCCGTCTAAAGTTTGCTAGAGAGCATTTGGATGATCCAGATGAGGATTGGGAGAATGTCAGATGAAACCAAAATAGAACTTTTTGGTAAAAACTCAACTCGTCGTGTTTGGAGGACAAAGAATGCTGAGTTGCATCCAAAGAACACCATACCTACTGTGAAGCATGGGGTGGAAACATCATGCTTTGGGGCTGTTTTTCTGCAAAGGGACCAGGACGACTGATCCGTGTAAAGGAAAGAATGAATGGGGCCATGTATCGTGAGGTTTTGAGTGAAAACCTCCTTCCATCAGCAAGGGCATTGAAGATGAAACATGGCTGGGTCTTTCAGCATGACAATGATCCCAAACACACCGCCCGGGCAACGAAGGAGTGGCTTCATAAGAAGCATTTCAAGGTCCTGGAGTGGCCTAGCCAGTCTCCAGATCTCAACCCCATAGAAAATCTTTGGAGGGAGTTGAAAGTCCGTGTTGCCCAGCGACAGCCCCAAAACATCACTGCTCTAGAGGAGATCTGCATGGAGGAATGGGCCAAAATACCAGCAACAGTGTGTGAAAACCTTGTGAAGACTTACAGAAAACATTTGACCTCTGTCATTGCCAACAAAGGGTATATAACAAAGTATTGAGATAAACTTTTGTTATTGACCAAATACTTATTTTCCACCATAATTTGCAAATAAATTCATAAAAAATCCTACAATGTGATTTTCTGGATTTCTTTTCCTCATTTTGTCTGTCATAGTTGAAGTGTACCTATGATGAAAATTACAGGCCTCTCTCATCTTTTTAAGTGAGAGAACTTGCACAATTGGTGGCTGACTAAATACTTTTTTTCCCCACCCTGCATCCCACTGCTGGCTTGCTTCTGAATCTAAGCAGGGTTGGTCCTGGTCGGTCCCTGGATGGGAGACCAGATGCTGCTGGAAGTGGTGTTGGAGGGCCAGTAGGAGGCACCCTTTCGTCTGGTCTAAAAAAAAAAAAAATCCAATGCCCCACAGTGATTGGGGACATTGCCCTGTGTAAGGTGCTGTCTTTCGGATGGGACGTTAAACGGGTGTCCTGACTCTCTGTGGTCACTAAAGACCCCATGGCACTTATTGTAAGAGAAGCGGTGTTAACCCCGGTGTCCTGGCTAAATTACCAATCTGGCCCTCATTCCATCACGGTCACCTAATCATCCCCAGCTTACAATTGGCTAATTCATCCCCCCCTCCTCTCCCCTGTAGCTATTCCACAAGTCGTTTCTGTAAATGAGAATGTGTTCTCAGTCAACTTACCTGGTAAAATAAGGGTAAAATAAGGGTTAAATAAATCAAATAAAAAAACAAACCAAGGTCCATACAGAAATGGTTTGTTGAGATCAGTGTGGAAGAACTTGACTGGCCTGCACATAGCCCTGACCTCAACCCAGTGAACACCTTTGGGATGTATTGGAACGCTGACTGCGAGCCAGGCCTAATCGCCCAACATCAGTGCCGACCTCTAATGCGCTTGTGGCTGAATGGAAGCAAGTCTCTGCAGCAATGTTCCAACATCTAGTGGAAAGCCTTCCCAGAAGAGTGGAGGCTGTTATAGCAGCAAAGGGGGGGACCAACTCCATATTAATGCCCACGATTTTGGAATGAGATTTTCGACGAGCAGGTATCGGCCATGTAGTGTATTTGTCCAAACTCCTTCGGCAGGTAGAAAGACCGAAGAGATAAAGACAAGACTTCCACATCCCCACTGCAAAATGATTCCCTTATAATCCTTACACCACGTGTCCTTTATAAATGCAAACGCCTCCCCCTAGTGACTTTCTGTCTCTTCAACTCTCTCTATGTTCATTGAGGTATCTGACATTGGCAGCCGGGGTCATCACAATGCTTTGACAGGGGCCGTATGTTAGTTACGGGGAGAGGTGGGTGACTTTTTCTGGCTCTGACGCGCTGCCTTACTCCGCCATTCTTACCTCATTTGCGTTTCGGTTCCTCAGTCCTTTTAATATAGTCCAGTATGTCTGGAAAACACTCTCTCCCCATTCTCAGTGCACCTTAGCAGGAGTTGCTCATCCCTGTTGTAGCAGAGTACATCTCCGTTTCTCAGGGAGCTCCAGCCCGCACCTGTTGGTAAACCTCAAGGCATTTTGATAAGGAATGAGCATTTTGTGATTGCTAGACGGTAGAGACGTTTCTGAACATGCTTGTGATCACGTTCGTACAATTTATAATCCAAAAAAAGGGGTATGGGAATTATCCACATTAGGGTATCACATAGAACAAGAAAACGTGCAGGGAACCCACAAAAAAATACGACAAAAAAAAATGCTGGCTTGTTTGAGAGACATGAGTCGCCGCCGTGCAGTGCCACCAAAAGTTGTAATCCCGTGTCGTGAGTTATGGGAATTGAACATTTAAACTGGTCTTGAGTCTTTACACCATCTCTGTTGCTACAGGGGTTCATCTCTCGTCTATGTTAATCACCATTGATGAGTCAGCGAGGCTGCCTGAGAGATGAGTTATTAGCTAGAAATCTGAAAGCAAGTACAGGCGTGGCCAAAAGTTTTGAGAATGACACATTCATTTTCACAAAGTCTGCTGCCTCAGTTTGTATGATGGCAATTTGCATATATTCCTGAATGTCATGAAGAGTGATCAGATGAATTGCAATTAATTGCAAAGTCCCTTTTTGCCATGCAAATGAACTGAATCCCCAAAAAACATTTCCACTCCATTTCAGCCGTGCCACAAAAGGACCAGCTGACATCATGTCAGTGATTCTCTCGTTAACACAGGTGTGAGTGTTGACGAGGACAAGGCTGGAGATCACTCTGTTCTGCGGATTGAGTTTGAATAACAGACTGGAAGCTTCAAAAGGAGGGTGGTGCTTGGAATCATTGTTCTTCCTATTTCAACCATGGTTACCTGCAAGGAAACACGTGACGTCATCATTGCTTTGCACAAAAAGGGCTTCACAGACAAGGATATTGCTGCCAGTAAGATTGTACCTAAATCAACCATTTATCGGATCATCAAGAGCTTCAAGGAGAGTGGTTGAATTGTTGTGAAGAAGGCTTCAGGGCGCCCAAGAAAGTCCAGCAAGCGCCAGGACCGTCTCCTAAAGTTGATTCAGCTGCGGGATCGGGGCACCACCAGTACAGAGCTTGCTCAGGAATGGCAGCAGGCAGGTGTAAGTGCATCTGCACGCACAGTGAGGCGAAGACTTGTGGAGGACGGCCTGGTGTCAAGAAGGGCAGCAAAGAAGCCACTTCTCTCCAGGAAAAACATCAGGGACAGACTGATATTCTGCAAAAGGTACAGGGATTGGACTGCTGAGGACTGGGGTAAAGTCATTTTCTCTGATGAATCCCCTTTCCGATTGTTTGGGGCATCCGGAAAAAAGCTTGTCCGGAGAAGACAAGGTGAGCGCTACCATCAGTCCTGTGTCATGCCAACAGTAAAGCATCCTGAGACCATTCATGTGTGGGGTTGCTTCTCAGCCTAGGGAGTGGGCTCACTCACAATTTTGCCTAAGAACACCGCCATGAATAAAGAATGGTACCAACACATCCTCCGGGAGCAATTTCTCCCAACCATCCAGGAACAGTTTGGTGATGAACAATGCCTTTTCCAGCATGATGGAGCACCTTGCCATAAGGCAAAAGTGATAACTAAGTGGCTCGGGGAACAAAACATCCATATTTTGGGTCCATGGCCAGGAAACTCCCCAGACCTTAATCCCATTGAGAACTTGTGGTCAATCCTCAAGAGGCGGGTGGACAAACAAAAACCCACAAATTCTGACAAACTCCAAGCACTGATTATGCAAGAATTGGCTGCCATCAGTCAGGATGTGGCCCAGAAGTTAATTGACAGCATGCCAGAGCGGATTGCAGAGGTCTTGAAAAAGAAGGGTCAACACTGCAAATATTGATGTAATTGTCAATAAAAGCCTTTGACACTTATGAATATCTTATGTTTCACAGTGTTGTGGCTGAATGACAACACAGATAATATACAGTTGGCTAGGTTTTCCGTGTCTCGGCAAGACAGAACAGCGACCTCCGGTAAGACGAGGGGTGGTGGTGTGTGTCTTTTTGTCAATAACAGCTGGTGAGCGATGTCTAATGTTAAGGAAGTCTCAAGGTATTGCTTGCCTCAGATAGTGTGGTTTACAGCTTTTTAAGAGGTACTCTATCTACCAAGAGAGTTTTCATCAATATTTTTCATAGCTGTCTATTTACCACCACAAACTGATGATGGCATTAAGACCGCGCTCAACGAGCTGTATAAGGCTTATGAAATGCTTGTAATTATACTTCCGTATTCCATAGTAACATTTGACAAAAATATCTAAAGACACTGAAGCAGCAAACTGGAAATTAATATTTGTGTAATTCTCAAAACCTTTGGCCACGACTGTACAACGCCATAAGCCATGCAGGCAGCATGCTTCATAAAAACACAGGTTGTGCCGCATCATTGGGCTTTAACAACCAACTAATACAAATTCAATTAACATCAATGACCATCAAGGGGATACGGTAATTGACTGTCTGGCCAATGTTTTGGAGTTTCTAATTAACATTATCAGTGATGATGCGACCAGGCTGTGGCTCCCGGCACAAAGAAAACAACAGAGAAGCTGTAATGTAATTATTTTTGAGATGTAGCCTGCAATGGACATCGATGAGGCTAGGCTGAGAACTCATCATTCCTTCTTGGGGTGTGTTAAGTGTTATAACAAGCGATAAACTTCAGTCTGCCTCATTGTGCTTGCTAGTAGAGAATACTTGAATAGTGAATACTTGTTCAACTATTATGACTATAATGATGTGGACAGAAAGTATGCTCTACTGTGCACATCTGCATACTTCTATAAGCAAACAAGGCAGTATTGTAATGCATTTTTTTATTTTATTTTGCCATACTGTATATGAAAATGTAATTAAAAGAGACGCATAGAAAATAGACCATTGGAGCAGATGAGATGTCATTCTCAGTCCAGTCACCTTGTTATAAACTTCCACGTTATCGTCGCTAAGGCCATCGGTGCTTAGCTGTGAAAAAGGAATAGTTGTTTTAGTTATGGTTCTAAGAACATCTTACCTATGCATATGATATGCTGTTCAAGACTATCATGACTTAAAAGTTCTTATCTTCTTCAATAAACCCTAGCTCGGTGTAATACTCAATTCCCCCAGTAGGGACCACTCCACTCTCCGGCCGTGCTTGTTGACATAGCGCACCCTGAACATGTACTGGGTGTTGTGGCTGAGGATGCAGGACTCAAAGCAGGGATTCCTCAGACCCTCCACAAACACCTCGTGGGTCAGTCCATAGCTGACCCACGAGGTCACAATGTCGCCGGAGGGGATGGCTGCCGTTTTATTTTGTTTTTTTTTCACATTATTTGTAACTCATTTTATACATCACGTTTGTACTACCGTCGCTTATGACCGAAAATAACTTTTGGATATCAGAACAGCGATTACTCACCTCGAACTGGACAAAGATGGTTTCTATTGCTCGCAGACCAGGCCAAAATCTCTGTCATTCGTATGAGGAAAAGAACAGGGTGCCATGTGAGAATTAGACGGCCAGTGGGTAACCAGCCTCTACCATCCATTCTATTGGCCAGCGTGCAATCACTGGAGAATAAACTGGATGAGCTCCGTTCGAGACTATCCTACCAACGGGACATTAAAAACTGTAATATCTCAATACAAAATACTATTTAGGCTACTTATAGATTTACACCACATTCCTTTATAAAGCCATTTGCTTTACATGCAAGCTCCTTTGCACTTTTTATCGATTGCTGCTTTTATGCATTTTTATAAATTGACCAAACAGGTTAGGTATGTTATTTATAATGAGGGGATACCTGGAGAAAATCGGACCTCTGTGAAATTAAAATGGATGGTCGGGTAAAAAATATTTTTACCTGACCATCGCTGAATGCTTGAAAACAAATGTTTGGGACCATCCCCTATACACAAAGTAATAATTAAAACAAAGTGGATAACAGACCAGAACCTTAGATATATCTTCGTTTTGTAAGCATTACATGGCAAAGTAGCCAGAAGATTGTTGTTTCGCAGACCACCATGGACAAGTGTAGCGGTGAATAGATATCCATTATAATATTAAAGCACTGGATTAATATATCTTATTTGCCTGTCTGAGAAAAAAATGCATTTTAAATCAAATCAAATGTAATTTGCCACATGCGCCGAATACAACAGGTGTAGACATTACAGTGAAATGCTTACTTACAAGCCCTTAAACAACAATGCAGTTTTAAGAAAAATACCTACAAAAAAAATATAAAAGTAACAAATAATTAAAGAGCAGCAGTAAAATAACAATAGCGAGGGTATATACATGGGATACAAGTACAGGGTCAATGTGCGGGGGCACCGGTTAGTCGAGGTAATTGAGATAATATGTACATGTAGATAGAGTTATTTTAGTGACTATGCATAGATAATAACAGAGAGTAGCAGCAGCGTAAAAGAGTTGGGGAGGGGGCAATGCAAACAGTCTGGGTAGCCATTTGATTAGATGTTCAGGAGTCTTATGGCTTGGGGGTAGAATCTGTTTAGAAGCTTTGTGGACTTAGACTTGGCACTCCAGTACCCCTTGCTGTGCGAGAGAACAATCAATGACTAGGGTGGCTGGAGTCTTTGACAATTTTTAGGGCCTTCCTCCGACACCGCCTGGTATAGAGATCCTGGATGGCAAGAAGCTTGGCCCCAGTGATGTACTGGGCCGTACGCACTACCCTCTGTAGTGCCTTGCGGTCAGAGGCCGAGCAGTTGCAGTGATGCAACCCTTCAGGATGCAGGGTGCTGCTGTGGAACCTTTTGAGGATCTGAGGACCCATGCCAAATCTTTTCAGTCTCCTGAAGAGGAATAGGTTTTGTCTGGCCCTCTTCACGACTGTCTTGGTGTGCTTGGACCATGTTAGTTTGTTGATGATGTGGACGCCATGGAACTTGAAGCTCTCATCCTGCTCCACTGCAGCCCCGTCGATGAGAATGTGGGTGTGCTCGGGTTCTCCTTTTCCTGTAGTCCACAATCATCTCCTTTGTCTTGATCACATTGAGGGAGAGGTTGTTGTCCTTGCACCACACAGTCAGGTCTCTGACCACCTCCCTGTAGGCTGTCTCGTCATTGTCGGTGATCAGGCCTACCACTGTTGTGTCATCTGCAAACTTAATGATGGTGTTGGAGTCGTGCCTGGCCGTGCAGTCATGAGTGAACAGGGAGTACAGGAGGGGACTGAGCACACAACCCCGTGTTGAGGATCAGCGTAGCAGATGTTATTACCTACCCTTACCACCAGGGGGCAGAGGGAGGTGTTTAGTCCCAGGGTCCTTAGCTTAGTGATGAGCTTTGAGAGCACTATGGTGTTGAACACTGAGCTGTAGTCAATAAATAACATTCTCACATAGGTGTTCCTTTTGTCCAGGTGTGAAAGGGCAGTGTGGAGTGCAATAGAGATCGCATCATCTGTGGATCTGTTGGGGCGGTATGCAAATTGGAGTGGGTCTAGGGTGTCTGGGATGATGGTGTTGATGTGAGCCATTATCAGCCTTTCAAAGCACTCCATGGCTACAGACGTGAGTGCTACGGGTCGTTAGTAATTTAGGTAGGTTACCTTCGTGTTCTTGGGCACAAGGACTATGGGGGTCTGCTTGAAACATATTGGTATTACAGACTCAGACAGGGAGAGGTTGAAAATGTCAGTGAAGACACTTGCAAGTTGGTCAGCGCATGCTCGGAGTACACGTCCTGGTAATCCATCTGGCCCTGCGGCCTTGTGAATGCTGACCTGTTTAACTTCTTAGGGAGCAGCTGCATAGGTGACGGTTTTGGAGAGTGTGGCGTGCTATTGTACTATTGGATAGGAAACACTCTGAAGTTTCTAAGAGTGTTAAAATAATGTATGTGAGTATAACAGAACCGATATAGCAGGTGAAAACCCGAGGAAAATCCATCCGGAATTGCAGTTTTTTGTGACCTTTGCTCTGTTTGAGACTCTCCCCATTGACTTCAAAGCAATCCAGCTCCGAGATTGCAGTACCTATGGCTTCCACTAGATGTCAGCAGTCTATATACAAAGACTGAGAGTGATTGGAGTAAGCAAAACGGATAGAAACAGAAAATGATCAGGGGGAGCTCAGATGTCAACAAGTTTTCTCGGGCGCGAGACTGGATGCGCGCCCCACTGTATTTTCCTTTCATAACGTTTAGGTGACCATCCGAGTGAAATATTATTGCTAATATTCATAAAGGGATAGCTAAGGATGCATTATAACTTGTCTTTGATTTGTTTAGGAAAAGTTTATAGGTATATTTGAACGCGTTCTCTTCACGTTTCAATGGGCGATTCAATGTTGGATTTTATGGATATAATAAATTACTTTTTCTAACAAAAGAAGCATTGGATGTCTTCGTTGGACACTTGGAAAGCCCTCACCAGAAGTTCTTCGAAAGGTAAGGGATTTGTTTTCGCTGTGAAATGGGTTTTGTGTGAACTGCGCTGGTTTATGAATTTATGCTAATGCAGAAATATTAGAGGTGCTATCCACAAACAATCAAATGTTGTGCTTTCGCCGTAAAGCCTTTTTGAAATCTGACATCGCTGTGATATTGCCAAGAAGCAGAGCTTTTGATGACTATGCAACACTTGTATATTGATTAATGTTTAATAATTCAACTTTTGGATTTTGAATTTGGCGCCTTACATTTCACCGGGGCGCCCCACTGCTCCCTAAGAAGTTAAAGGTCTTACTCACATCAGATCACACAGTCGTCCGGGAACAGCTGATTCTCTCATGCATATTTCAGTGTTACTTGCCTCGAAGCGAGCATATAAGTAATTTAGCTCGTCTGGTATGCTCGTGTCACTGGGCAGCTCTCGGTTGTGCTTTCCTTTGTAGTCTGTAATAGTTTGCAAGCTCTGCCACAACCGACGAGAGTAGGAAGATTCGATCTTAGTCCTGTATTGACGCTTTGCCTGTTTGATGGTTCGTCGGAGGGCATTGAGGAATTTCTTATAAGCTTCCGGGTTAGAGTCCCGCTCCTTGAAAGCGGCAGCTCTACCCTTTAGCTCAGTGTGGATGTCGCCTGTAATCCATGGCTTCTGGTTGGGGTATATACGTACAGTTACTGTGGGGATGACGTCATCAATGCACTTATTAATGAAGCCAGTGACTGATGTGGTGTACTCCTTCCATCGGAAGAATCTCGGAACATATTCCAGTCTGTGCTAGCAAAACAGACCTATAGCTTAGCATCTGCTTCATCTGACCACTTTTTTATTGTCACTGGTGTTTCCTGCTTTCATTTTTGCTTGTAAGCAGAAATCAGGAGGATATAATTATGGTCAGATTTGCCAAATGGAGGGCGAGGGAGAGCTTTGTACACATCTCTGTGTGTGGAGTAAAGGTGATCTAGAGTTTTTTTTCCCTTCTGGTTGCACATTTAACATGCTGGTAGAAATTAAATTAGTTTTACCTAAGTTTCCCTGCATTAAAGTCCCCGGGCCACTAGGAGCGCCACCTCTGGATGAGCGTTTTCCTGTTTGCTTATGGCCATATACAGCTCATTGTGTGCGGTCTTAGTGCCAGCATCGGTTTTTGGTGGTAAATAGACAGCTACGAAGAATATAGATGAAAACTCTAGGTAGATAGTGTGGTCTACAGCTTATCATGAGATTCTCTACCTCAGGCGACGTAGAGAATAGATATCGTGCACCAGCTGTTGTTTACAAATATACATAGACCACCACCCCTTGTCTTACCAGAGGCTGCTATTCTATCCTGCCGGTACAGTGTATAACCCGCAAGCTGTATGTTATTCACGTCGTCGTTCAGCCATGACTCGGTGAAACATAAGATATTACAGTTTTTAATGTCCTATTGGTAGGATAAACGTGCTTTTTGTCCGTCCATGTTATTATCCAGCAATTGTTCGTTGGCCAATAGTACCGATGGCAAAGGAAGATTAGCCACTCGTCGCCTGATCCTCACAAGGCACCCTGATCTCCTTCCACGAAACCTCTGTCTCTATCTCCTGCGAATGACGAGGATAAGGGCCTGTTTGGGTGTCTGGAGTAAATCCCCCTTGTCCGACTCAATAAAGAAAAATTATTTGTCCAGTTCAAGGTGAGTAATCGCTGTTCCTATGTCCAGCAGCACTTTTGTGCCATAAGAGACGTTAGCAGCAACATTATGTACAAATAAGTTACAAACAATGCGAAAAAACAAACTAATAGCACGGTTGGTTAACCTCTTAGCGCGCCGATCCCTTTAGCGGGATCGTTTTCAGAGCAAACATAACGCGCCAAATTCAAAATACATATTCGTAATACATATTCGTAATATTTAACTTCGATATACAAGTGTTGCATAGTGTTGCATAGCCATCAAAAGCTCTGCTTCTTGGCAATATCACTGCGTTGTCAGATTTTAAAAAGGCTTTACGGCGAAAGCACTACATTTGATTGTTTGAGGCTAGTACCTCACATATTTTCCACATTAGCATAAATTCATATCCAGCTCGGTTCTCAAAATATCCATATCACAGCTAATATAAATCGCTTACCTTTCAAATAACTTCTTCTGAGGTCTTCCCAAGTGTCCAAACAAGATAATCCATGGTTCTTTTGTTAGAAAAAGTAAATAATTATATCCATAAATATCCGTTGTTTTTGGCACGTTACGTTCAGCTACTCCACCAAGCATTGTCAGTCTACTCGCCCGTTTTACAGTGAAGGATCGCGTTCAAATTATACCTCTCATCTTTTCACAAACAAATCAAATATCATTAATAATGCATCCTTATGTATTCTTTTATGAATAATAGCGATCATATTTTACAAGAACGGTAAGTGAAACGTTAAAAGACGAAAAGAAAGTTGGTCGCGCTGGCGCGTTCACGTTCTCGTGAACGTGCACGCCTGTTTACCTTTTTCCCTACCCGTAGTAATTCTCTCTCTCTAAGGATCTGGTCAGAGCTTTTTCCTCCATACCCTTTCCAGAGACTGTTGACATCTAGTGGAAGCCATAAGTACTGCAACCTCGGTCCTATTCCCCATAGAAAATATTACATGGGCTTCAAAATGAGAGGAGAGCAACAAAAATAAATTCGGACAGAAATCTCTCTGGTTTTTGCCTGCTAAATCTGTTCTGGAATAGCCACAGACTATATCTTAATGGTTTTATAAACTTCAGAGTGTTTCCTATCCAATAGTACTAAATATGTAAATATCCTAGTTTCTGGCCATGAGTGGTAGGCATTTAACTTTGGGCACGTCAGACAGGCGAAAATTTGGAAAATGGGACCCTAGCTGGAAGAGGTTAAGAGCCCATAAAACGGCAACCATCCTCTCCGGCACCATTCTTCTCAGAAAAACCTGCGTTTCTTGTAGTTCTACGTTATTTTACATCACTAGAGACAAGCAGAATCTTTTTTACTAAACAGAGCATGACAATGAATGAGCACATGCTGCAGCACAGGAGACGTTTCGATTTTTAAACAGGCTATTGTCAAAAAGGAGGATAAATCTAAGTTTGGAACAGTGCTAAGGGTGTTTGTCAACTGTAAAAATTGAGCGCACCTGAACCAGTTGCAATTGAAATATCTGATCATCAATGAATTAGAGAAAAAGCCATTCATTTTTTTAACATAGCAGCCGCATATCATCATGTAGCCTTCTATACGCTTGTAACTTTTTTTCATTTGAGAAACGATCATTTTCTAATTTATTCAATTTTTTCCATTGCATTTTTGTTACAAAATAGGGATTGTGTTGACTGTGATTAGGGCATGGGAATATGAGACAATCTGCTAGGCTAAATTAACAAAATACGCATGCATACAGTGCATTCGGAAAGTATTCAAAGCACTTAACTTTTTCCACATTTTGTTCTGTTACAGCCTCATTCTAAAATGGCAAAAAATATAAATAATTGGTGTTTCCAGAGTTCCGCGGTGATCTAAGGCACATCGCAGTGTTGCGGCATCCTATCAGCCTGGGGTGACTTCGGTCAGCCTGTGGTGTTTCCATTGAACAGTGTTTCCCAACGGTGTTTCAGTTGAACAGTGTTTCCTCCGACATATTGTTGCCGCTGGCTTCTGGGTTAAGCGAGCCGGTGTTAAAAAGCGCGGTTTGGCGGTTCAAGTTTCGGAGGACACATAACTCGACCTAATCACGAAATTGGAAGATTTTTTTCCTCATGAATCTACACACAATACCCCATAATGACAATGCAAAAACAGGTTTTTAGAAATGTTTGCACGTTTATAAAAAACAGAAAGACATTATTTAGTATTGAGCTATGAGACTCGAAATTGAGCTCAGGTGCGTCCTGTTTCCATTAATCATCTGTGAAATGTTTCTACAAGTTGATTGGAGTCCACCTGTGGTAAATTCAATTGATTGAACATGATTTGGAAAGGCACACACCTGTCTATATAAGGTCCCACAGTTGACAGTGCATGTCAGAGCAAAAACCAAGCCATGAGGTTGAAGGAATATCCGTAGAGCTACGAGACAGGGCACAGATCTGGGGAAGGGTACCGAAACATTTCTGCAGCATTGAAGGTCCCCAAGAACACAGTGGCCTCCATCATTCTTAAATGGAAGAAATTTGGAACCACCAAGACTCTTCCTAGAGCTGGCCGCCCGGCCAAACTGAGCAATCGGGGGAGAAGGGCCTTGGTCAGGGAGGTGATCAAGAACCCGATGTTCACTCTGACAGAGCTCCAGAGTTCCTCTGTGGAGATGGGAGAACCTTCCAGAAGGACAAGCATCTCTGCAACACTCCACCAATCAGGCCCTTATGGTAGAGTGATTAGAAGGAAGCCACTCCTCAGTAAAAGGCACATGACAGTCCGCTTGGAGTTTGCCAAAAGGCACTTGAAGGACTCTTAGACCATGGAAAACAAGATTCTCTGGGGGTGGCAGCATCATGCTGTGGGGATGTTTTCAGCGGCAAGGACTGGGAGACTAGTCAGGATCGAGGCAAAGGTGAACGGAGCAAAGTACAGAGAGATTCTTGATGAAAACCTGCTGAGGACCTCAGACTGGGGTGGTTCACCTTCCAGGTTCACCTTCCAACAGGACAACAACCCTAAGCACACAGCCAAGACAACGCAGGAGTGGCTTCGGCACATGTCTCTGAATGTCCTTGAGTGGCCCAGCCAGAGCCCTGACTTGAACCCGATCCAACCTCTCTGGAGAGACCAGAAAATAGCTGTGCAGCAACACTCCCCTTCCAAAATGAGAGGATCTGCAAAGATGAATGGGAGAAACTCCCCAAATACAGGTGTGCCAAGTTTGTAGCGTCATACCCGAGGCCATAATCGCTGCCAAAGGTGCTTCAATACTTTTTCTCTTTCCCTTTACTTATGTAAATACGTGTTGTTGAAATGCTGAGCACTCCTGCCAGTCTAGCATGTCACAAATGCTTCACAATTTATTTCTTAAATGGCAGGCTATAGCCTTGAAAAAATTATAATAATGTAGCCTTCTTAGGCTACCTGGCTTGCTCCTGACTGATTTCGCGATAGTATGTTGTTTAATAGCCTGTTGAAATGTTGAACGTCAATTGATAGTGACATAATCACACATTACCTCTAAAGCAAAGTACATTTATTTGTCACCTCGGCTATAGAAGGTTGTAGTGTAGCCTCTGAATGTCATAGAGACAAACCAAAGTTATCCTATATGCATCGGGAGTTACTTCTTTCCCCAGCATTTTACAGCTTGTTTCTAGCATTGCGGACTAAGGAATCATTATACATTGCTTTAAATAATCAGGTCTATTTATATGTTTTCTAAATCTTAAGCTAACATAGGCCTGTGCTTTTAGAACATTTTATTTAACAAAAGCCACGATCCCGTCACACACCTCCTCAATTCCAACCCTGGTTTTAACTTAACACGCCCTTCGCAGACATTGAGATATTTAAAGAGTGCATGGTGACTGAAGGAATTGGCTGACAAAATCTATGGATAGTAGGCGATCACTTCATCTGTCCAACAGGTAGGCCTGTCTCTTATTTATTGAATAGGAAGAAATAGGCTCCAACACAAAGCCCCTCTTGTTGTTAGTAGCCTAAAGTCAATTTCAAATGAAGACTGTTAAAATGAATAAGGCCTTCTCGAGTTAGCCTACTTTCAGCACCCATACGCTGTCCATCTCCATGGCTGCCGCTTCATAGTAATAAAAGTTATTTTTAATTACTTGAATATGGCTTATTGTGCGGTCAATAACTCTGATAAATAGCTTCATTATGGGCAACGGAACATAGATTTTAATCAAAACTATTATAGCAGTAGCAAGTTTACCTCCAGTCCTCCTCACCTCCCTCTCAAACTGAACGGGACATCAGTAGGCCTAGTCTGCACTTTTTGGCCAGGGCTCATGATTGGTATAGCCTATCCATTGCAGTGTACAGAGTCAAAATAAAGTATGTGAACCCTTTAGAATTACCTGGGTTTATGCATAAATGGGTCATAACATTTGATCTGATCTTCATTTTAGTCACAACAATAGACAAACACAGTGTGCTTAAACTAATAACACACAAATTATTGTATTTTTCATTTAAATATTCATAGTGTAGATTGGAAAAAGGCAAATGACTTTTCCAAAAGTTAATTTGAGTCAGAGGTCAGCTAACCTGGAGTCCAATCAATGAGACAAGATTGGTGATGAGCTGGCCTGCCCTATAAAATACACTCACAAAATTTGAGTTTCCTATTCACAAGAAGCATTGCCTGATGTGAACCATGCCTCAAACAAAAGCGATCTCAGAAGACCTAAGATTAAGAATTGTTGACTTGCATAAAGCTGGAAAGAGTTACAAAAGTATCTCTAAAAGCCTTGATGTTCATCAGTCCATGGTAAGACAAATCGTCTATAAATGGAGAAAGTTCAGCACTGTTGCTACTTTCCCTAGGAGTGGCCGTCCTGCAATGACTGCAAGAGCAGAATGCTCAATGAGGTTAAGAAGAATCCTAGAGTGTCAGCTAAAGACTTACAGAAATCTCTGGAACATGCTAACATCTCTGTTGACGAGTCTACAATACGTAAAACACTAAACAAGAATGGTGTTCATGAGAGGACACCACAGAAGAAGCCACTGCTGTCCAAAAAAAACATTGCTGCACGTCTGAAGTTCGCAAAAGAGCACCTGGATGTTCCACAGCACTTCTGGCAAAATATTCTGTGGACAGATGAAACTAAAGTTGAGTTGTTTGGAAGGAACACACAACACTACAGTATTTGTGGAGAAAAAAAGGCACAGCACACCAACATCAAAACCTCATCCCAACTGTAAAGTATGGTGGAGGGAGCATCATGGTTTGGGGCTGCTTTGCTGCCTCAGGGCCTGGACAGCTAGTTAAAATCGATGGGAAAATGAATTCCCAAGTTCATCAAGACATTTTGCAGGAGAATGTAAGGCTATCTGTTCGCCAATTGAAGCTCACAGAAGTTGGGTGACGCAACAGGACAACGACCCAAAACACAGAAGTAAATCAACAACAGAATGGCTTCAACAGAAGAAAATACACCTTCTAGAGTAGCCCAGTCAGAGTCCTGACCTCAACCCGATTAAAATGCTGTGGCATGACCTCGAGAGCGGTTCATCCCAGACATCCTCAGAAAACTGAAACAGTTTTGTAAAGATGAATGGTCCAAAATTCCTCCTGACCTCCTGTCTGATCCACAACTACAGACAATGTTTGGTTGAGTTTATTACTGCCAAAGGAGGGTCAACCTGTTATTAAATGCACAGGGTCACATACTTTCCCCCCCCTACACTGTGAATGTTTACACGGTGTGTTCAATAAAGACATGAAAACGTATAATTGTTTGTGTGCTATTAGTTTAAGCCGACTGTGTTCGTCTATTGTTGTGACTTAGAAGAGGATCAGATCAAATGTTATGACCAGTTTATGCAGAAATCCAGGTAATTCCAAAGGGTTCACATACTTTCTCTTGCCACTGTATAATGCAGTGTAGCCTTGTTTTATATACACCATCACAGCAACGCAAAAACTTGTGGAAATATAACTCAGAGCACGCTCTTCATATAGCTTAGGCCTATGGATTATTTCATTGAGACCCCATTAGGCACACTTGATATTGCGCGCCCAGCAGAGAATCTGGGGCAGCACCGGGCACACATCAAAATATAATAAGCAACTCATTCTCAAGCACTGAGCAATATGGCATTTCATTGATTACAAATTGCATGACCCTCCCCCTAACTGAAATAAAAAAAGAATGACCCTCTCCCATTTCCCTCCGGGTAATAATTGTGTTAATTTCGACCGGTCCCTTATCACATTGAGGTTCAGTTAGCAAATGATCACTGATCAATGATTTGAAGGAAACTTCTCTAAGCATGTGACTTTTCTCCCCTTTTGGTACTGTTTAAGCCTGTACTAAAGGTTCTTTCCAATTCAAGATTACAATAATACAGTTTAAAGCAACATATGTAAATATCCATGCGTTAAGAACAACCTTGTACAGACCTGTTTGAGTAACGCGGTAACTGTGTGCGTTAGGGGTTGTCATTTTATTTATACTGTGCAATAGTTGTATTTTGTACACACATCAATTCATACAGATTGTGTCATCAGGGGAGGTCCGTAAGGCCGGTTGGATCCATCTGCATACAGGGAGGGACATAGTTTGAGTAGGGGGTTCTGAATAATAAAGCGTTACATGCATACATGTATCTATACAGACTAACAATAACATCCAATTCCTAATGGGAAGAGTAGCCTAAGCACAGGACAAGATTCAGTAACAGTATCACTGCTGCCTAAGTTAATTTAACTCATGGCTGTTTGCAACAACAAAAAAGACTGCATAAAAGCCTGTTGTGAACAGCGCAGGCATTTCTTTGTAGGCTACTGCATAACTACAAGGGGTTTGTGTGTGTGAGAGAGAGAGAAAGTGAGAGGGGTGTTGTAACTAAATTAGTAAACACCAGATTGTGTCTCTAATAAAACTGAGCACAAAAAATAAACGGCTTCGGGACCATTCGATGGTTGCAGACAAGGTCGTTTTTATTTGTTTGTCAGTGTCAACAGTAGCCTAGAGTACCATACTACCCTGTAATTTTTGTCTCCAGTCATCAAGTGTAGTAGAATTGCATGAAATGTGTTTATAGACACAAAAAGAAAGAAGAAACGTATCTGATAAAGTCTATAGCCTAGGCCTACTCTACGCGACTACGCGCTCAGCCATGCATTGAAAGTGCAGTCTTTTTTGCGAACAGTTTTTGAGTTATATTATTAGCCTAAATTATGACTATCCAATCAACTTATCACATTAGGAATAGTAGGCTATCTTACATAAGTCTGAAAATGTGATGATCGATGCATGGAATGCTTTATTATAAAGGTGAATTTTAAGGTAAAAATTAGCTTCCCCAAACATGAAATTCACGTGCAGCCTGGGAGAGGGAAGAGAGAGAGACCCGACTACTGAAACTTAACTGTCTATCATGCAGCAGTGCACGTGTCCAACTCCAAACCCCCACAACTGAATAGATAAGAGCATATCATGAGCGCACGGCTTACAAAACAGAGCTGGGAGCTCTCCATGCAGAATAGGGCCCATTTATAAATATCCCATGTTTTTTCTCTCCCCTACCCCAATCCCATTATCATTTATATCAATAATGAAACGGAGTTACTGGCCCAACGCTCTTAACCGCCAGGCTACCTGCCGCCCATCACAATGCGTCTTTTGATTGTCTACACCTGTCGACAAATGTGGGAACAATTAAAATGTGGACAAGAGCAGGACAACGGAAGCATATTAGAACCAGGTATAAACGGGGCTAGTGACGTAAATAAAAAATAAAAAAACACTGTCATGAGCCTCATTTATACCTGGTGCTAACATGCGTCCTTTGTACGGATCTTATCCACATTCTGATTGTGCCTGCATTGTAGCCATTGCATCTAGACATGATAGTAAAATGCACCTTTATCCGTACACTGTGTTCACATTGTAAGCAGATTTTCTGATGCCTCCCTGTATGCAGATTATTTAACAGATATTCTTTTAAAATCATATTTATTTATTTTAAGACAATTATTGATTCCACAAGTCAGTTGTGCTACCTGTCAGTGATTTTAGAGACTGGTGTAATTATGATTTAAATGGTTTGACCATCCAGATCGGTTTACACTTGATTGATATCCAGATACCATGGGTCTCTGACTACCTCTGGGGGTGGTCAGGAAGATCTGATCACAATGCGTCTTTCAATCGCCTACACCTGTCTAAAAATGTGGGCACAATCAGAATGTGGACCGGATCACGACAAAAGACTTGTGTTAGAATGAGGTATAAACGGGGCTATGGAGGCGTCATATTGGTAATGGAGAACGTTTTTATGGACTCGTTTTTATGGGACATTTTATGGACTCATGCAGGAAGAAGTAGACCTAATATCCACTCTCAAAGCATTCTATAATTGTTGTTCAAAGATGAATGAATCCTATCCTCATAAAATGTGTTTTGCCAGCGCTGCCAATTATTTTAGGTGGCCATCAAGTGCAGTTATGGACCCACATACTAAACAATTGTTATCTTGTTTTTAGGCCTATTGTACTTTTTTATTTGTATTCAGTCACTCACTCTGAATTTACTCACACCTAATGTAAAATGTAGCCTATCAAATTCCCTATACAGTTCTAGGCTGCGAGGCAGTCAGACAGAACATCACACATTCTTGTCCTCACACACATAAAGAGAAGAGACACTTGCCGTAGATTCTAAAACAAGTCTTTATTGGTCAATGTACAGAAAGTGCTGCCATTACCACCAAAGAGAAAGAAACCCCAAACATTTACAAAACAAAACGAAAATAATCATATATAAAATAACTGTCTTGAACTGTTTTTAAAGGGTTTATATGCAAAACAGTTTATATGTACTCCTCTATGACACACATGGTGAGAATTTCAATTGCATACGTCTCACCTTCTCGCTAGCCTCCTTCTCAAAACCCACTGGAAGAGAAGGTCAGAGGGGCAGGACCTCTGGCTTTCTCATCCAATGGGATTTAAGAAGGAGGTGAGGACAGAGGATGTGAGGAGTGTGCAATTAAGATTCTCCCATGGTATAAAGATGGGGTGAAACAAGGCAATGGTAGACGCGTCTCACAATGATAACATTACAACCACAGGCGTTAAGGCCGACAGGGGGAAGAGTTCTAACCACTGCTACAGACATAAACATGTAACGGATGCAGAGTTTAGAGTGGCATTCTGGGAAATACAAGGGGTCAGAAACAAGGAGTTGTCTAGATACAGCAGACATGTTATAGGCGACCAGAGAAGGAGCGAGAGGATCAATAGTTTCCGTGTTTTTTACAGTGGGACTTCTGACAGAGGTGGCCTGTCATAGAAAAACATAAGGGGTGTATCTCAATACTCAGTAGTCTCTTTGACTCCTTTCCTTAATCCGTCTGGACATGAAATGGGCAGGTGGAAGCAGAATTCTGGTAGGCAATGGCACCCACCAGTTTGCTTTCACTTTACCTGTGTTTGTGATGGCAGGTGAAGGAAAGAAAACAAGGAGAGGAAGCCACTTTAGCTCATTGAGATGTACCCAAAGAGAATGGGCGTGTTTGAGTGGTAAGGCTAAAGCAAGTCGAGGAATGAAGTCGTGGGAGGAGAAACTGCGACAGCCAAAAGTCGGACACTAATGTTGTTTTCAAACAGCAAAGCTCAGATTAACATGGCAGTGTTGCCATTGTTTATAAAACATTTTTCTTCATAATGTCAAAATAAACATCTCCAACCCCAATATCACTCAAACTGAAATCATATGTGTGTACATTGTAGGCTACAAACAATTAGTGAGAGAGAGCCTAAAATATCACATTAATTTGTATATATCTTGTTTGAGTCACTTTCTCGTGGGTTAAACAAAAACACCCTAATGATTGGTTGACAATAGAGCCTCCCACAATGCAGGCGATGGCTGCAGGATGAAGTTGGTGAAGAAACTTGCAGTCGACTGCAGTCAAAACCTCATTACCTTTGATCACATGATTTTTGTCAAGTTAATGCAGGTGACAAGTAGGCGCAAGTCAGACAATTTTTATTCTCATAATGCAACACACTTTGAAAGGCGGTGACCAACGCACCTACTTGACAAAAGTGATCCGCTTGAACGCGCCCAATGTCACAAGTTGTCTCTGTGCCCAGGCTGAAAATGCTAACCTGTCAAGCCAATAATAGGACTTTTGTTCCCCTCGGATGGTGACTAAAGAGAGTTTACCCCAACATTTCTTTGTCAGACGCTTACATGTGCATATTGCGTGATTTAAACAACACATGGCATGGACTTGAGATCATTTTTCATGTAGGAAAGTTTGATTATGGGGTGAACTATCCCTTTAAGTGTCTACTCTCATACCCTCATCTCAGCATCAGAAGTAGGTGGACACACGCAGGGACACAAGACAACAGCAAACACAGAGATAGAAATGACCATGAGCGCTAAAGTCACCCTCAAGCACTAATCTAGGGTCAGTTGTCCATTTTCCCTCCAAATGTTTAAAGTTAGGATTGAGGGAAGGTAAGGTGATCCTAAATATGTGGTCAGGGGCAACCTGACTACTCAAAATGCCCCTGATGCAAGCAAGTTTGGACATACAGTTTGAGGAAAGGTAGGTGGGAGACAAGGTGAATTATAGTTCAGCTATGCTACCTGCTATATACACGTCACGAGGGATTTATAAAAACATACAGGAACTTTTCTCTCTTTTTCATATGTTCAAGAAAAAGAACCAGGCAGACAGAAAAAAAAGGAGAATCTATCAAAATGTTCAAAATTTGTTTTGTAAATACATCCTCTCTTATACCTCTGTTAATGACAATTTGTTAGTCTGTCTTTCAGAAGACGTAAAATAAACATTTCCAAGATTTAAAATGAATAAAATATAATCTCATAATCTAATGCAAAAGAAACAACTTTAAAGTACAGTATTAAAATTGCAAAAAAATTACACAATTTGTATTAATGCTAAAGAGCGGACATACAATTTACAATGAACGCATTCCAAGATATTTTTGTATTAGTAACTCAACGGCAATTGAGATAGATAACGGGGAAAATGTGGTGTCCAATCGTTTGTGTTCAAACCCAGAAATAATTCAACACAGATGAACAAGCCATTGGATATAAGGTGGAAATGTGCTTGTGCAAGTTTTTAATTGGCCCTATTGTGTTGTCAATGGCAGTCTTAAATAGGATTGAGCAGTTACACCAAAAATAGGAGAAATCAGCTCCACTGGCAAGAGAAGTGGACAATTGCTTATGGCTAGTCAACCTGTTTGGTTGTAATGCCTTAGTTTGACCAGAAGAGAGCAACATTTCCCAAAGAATTTGCAGTTTTCACAAACGATTGTGGCTGCAGATTCTGTATAATATGTAGGTGTGTGTATATGTGTGACAGATCAATACGTTATCGAGGAGCTATCCCATTCCAGCTTGCCCTTCTGCTTTCCCTCCTTCACTTCCCTCTCATCCTCCTCCTCTGTTTCATCACTGTCGCCTGACTCGGCACTCATGTCGCCTGCCTGCTCATCGTCCTCTTCTTCTTCATCATCATCTTCCTCTTCGTCTCTTACCTCCTCCTCCACCGCCTGAGGCCCTCCGATGTGCAGGACAGGATAAAGTGAAACACTAAATTACTACTATGTAGAAGACACTTTAAAGCTATTGATCTGTAGGTGATGTCTGACCTTGCTACAAAACCCCAAACAAAGTCAATGCAATACTCGTAATAAGACCACAACCACAAATCAACTCCTAGCCATTCAACTAGACCTATTCAATCATTTCAAGTGCCATCGAGTTGATATAGTTAGCAGTGCCTTCTTTGGGACATTCTTTGTATAATGTTCTCTCACCTCCATAGGGTTGACTGTGATGGTGAGAGTGGAGTCGTCCCAGTCCATCTTTGGGGCCTTGGCCCCGTCCTCCTCCCTCTTGGAGCCGTCCTGGTGGGTACTGTGGAGCCTGTAGATGCCCAGAACCACTATGACCACCAGGGCGGCGATGCAGATCACTATCACCACCGTGGCAGCTGGAGGGGTGCCTGTGGGGGAGAAGTGTTTAAAGGGTAAATTCACCTGAATTACAAGAAATGTGCTGTGTCCGCCCTACCTTTGGGAGATCACTCAGTCCTGTGTGTGTGTGTCTGTGACACAGAGAGAGGGAAAGAGACAGCGTGTGTCTGTCTGTGTGTGTATGATCTGAAGGCGTAGCCAGTGGTTCCCCAACTGGCGGGCCGCAGGCCAAATTAGGCCCGGGGGAGATTTTATTTGTCCCCCACCCCTCCCAAGTTTTCAGAGCAAGAAAAGTTATTTCAATTTTAGAAATCTGTTCCAAAGTATTCCCATGCATAATATGTGATCGCATATAAATGTAAGCAAGGTTTGAAATTGTTTTAGTCAAATATTACATCTGTTTGGGCTTCTTCAATTTGCAGCCTACAAATTATTTATAATTATGTTCCGGCCCCCTGATCATCCGGCTAACGGCTGAATCTAGCTGAGGATCCCTGGTTTAGCCTAATCTGGATCCCTCTCCAGTTCAACAAAACACGCTCTCAAGCCTCACCGTGTGTGTGTGTGTGCGTGTGTACGTTTGTGTGTCTGTGTGGGTGAACACTTCTGGTTGCCTTACCTGATATGTGGGAATTGAGAGTGTGCACCAACAGTGGATGATGCACTGGCCGCATGTACTGGGATTGGACAGCCATGTGATTGACATGCTCTACGGGTGCAGAGTTGTGGAGGACACTAATCTGAGGGCGGGACAAGGTACATATCAGTCAGTATGGAGATGGCAATGATGTAGAAAAATATAGATCGGTGAGATAAAGGGTAAATGGGTCTGGTTGATGAGTGACGGTGCAGAAATGAGAAGAGAGACTGAGTGGTGAAGGGTGAGAGAAACAGAGAGAGGGGTGTAGAAAGAGGCAGGAAGACAGAGGAGTGGCAGTGATGGAGATGGGAGAATAGAGAGTGTGAGTGGGAAAGGGGTGAAATAGAAAAGGAACGATGGGTGAAGCTTCTTCCCTGACCTCCAGATTGAACTCGTTGCTGGTGTAGCGGCCGTTGAGCTCTGAGCAGGTGAGCCTGAACCTCCTGTTAGCCAGGGTCGCCGGGCGCCAGTTCCTATAGCGCACCTGCCTGAGGGCCTCCTCATAGTGGCCCATGGAATCCACACCTGGGGAAAAGGCATTATTACCAAAGGTGTCCCAGCCATATATAGATGGTGTCCCTCAGGGCTCAGCGCTGGGCCCAGCTCTAATAACTTCAAGAGCTTCTCGTACCATTACCAAGCAGGTGACACACAATAAGGAATTTATATTTAGGTATGAAAAGTGTGATAATGCTTCATAAATTGTAGTGCATACCATATATGGAGATGCCTGAGGTGGAGTTTGTGGCGTCCAGGTGTTTCCCCATTAGGGAGCTGTGGTGAATCTCCAGACTCTCATGCTCTGGATTGAGCTCCTCTCCGATCACCAGGACATCACAGTAATCCAGGTTGTGCATAACCTCCAGAACACCAGGCCTGTGGACTGTACCTACACACACACGCACACACACAAAATCCAACACAGACATGAATGCTCACACACGCACTTTTTAAACGCCGTGCTATATCAACACGTATCCATGTTAACCACCCCACCCACCTGCGCTGAACGGCACACCGTTGCTTTTGGTTACAGTGCTGGTGATGCGCAGCTCCTTGAAGGGTGCCACCCCTGTGGCTCCACGCAGGTCGGCGGAAGGCTTGACAAGTCGATCTGAACCAGCGATGGTGATCCGTGGCTCGCTGGGTGGCAGGACTATTACTACTGCCTTAATGTCTGGGATGGAGATGCATATGTCCTCCCCGAAACACCTGAGCACTCAAAAACAACAGGAGAGAGGGAGGGTGAAGGAGAAGGGATAAGGAGAAGAACATGGAGACAGACGTATTAGCGTATGCAGATAATGCAGAAAGTGCAGGTCATAATTGTTCTGACAAGGGCAGTTTTTGTAGATAATTGGCATACAGATAAGGAGTAACAGGGTAAGAAAGATAAGGGGAACATCACTGCCATCGGATACTAATCATATTGGAATCGAAAATGGCATAAATTGCATTGTGAGTCACCATTAATTTGTGCTTTCACCCAAGAGTATACTGACTACATACTCTTTCTGGTCCTAGCAATGAATGACTGGGCACTTTTCATTTTCATTTCAGAGATGAGAGACACATAATGTAGAGACAGATTGTGATGGAGGCAACTGTGAAAGTGGACTTCCAATGTTTGTCCAATTGTGATCGCAAGTTGTCTCTGTTGGCATAGAACGCTGCAGCTTTTCAGATTCTTTGGGGGAGTGATGCTGTTTTCAGACAGATGGCCCCAAGTTGCCCATTTCCAATAACACACACGCACACAGAAATAGGCACGCTTGGACATGCACCCACCCACGGAGGCACGCTCTCTCTCTGTTTATCCTATAAATGGCCTGATATGATGTAAACACACACTAATTATCACATTTTCTCATCAACACAGTTTAACACCTTTTAAGCCCACGGTTGACATGAAGCATAACCCCAAACAAAGAAGCATTTAAGGAGTTATTACTACATTCACTGATTGAAAAAAGTTAAACAACTTTCAATCTAATAGTTGTATTCAGACCCTTTGCCATGAGACCCGAAATTGAGGTCCGGTTCCATCCCATCCTGTTTCCATTGATCATCCTTGAGATGTTTCTACAACTAGATTGGAGTCCACCTGTGGTAAATTAAATTGATTGGACATGATTTGGAAAGCCACACACCTGTCTATATAAGGTCCCACAGTTGACAGTGCATGTCAAAGCAAAAAACCAAGCCATGAGGTCGAAAGAATTGTCCGTAGAGCTCTGAGACAGGATTGTGTCGAGGCACAGATCTGGGGAAGGGTACCAAAAAATTACTGCAGCATTGAAGGTCCCCAAGAACACAGTGGCATCCAACATTCTTAAATGGGAGACGTTTGGAACCACCAAGACTCTTCCTAGAGCTGGCCGCCAGGCCAAACTGAGCAATCGGGGGAGAAGAGCCTTGGTCAAGGAGGTGACCAAGAACCCAATGGTCACTCTGACAGAGCTCCAGAGTTCCTATGTAGAGATGGGAGAACCAGAACCAGACTCTCAGACCATGAGAAACAAGTTTCTCTGGTGTGATGAAACCAAGATTGAACTCTTTGGCCTGAATGCTAGGCGTCAGGTCTGGAGGAAATCTGGCAGCATCCATACAGTGAAGTATGGTGGTGGTAGCATGAAGCGTGGTGGTGGCAGCATCATGCTGAGGGGATGTTTTTCAGCAGCAGTCAGTATCGAGGGAGCAGTCAGTATTGAGGGAAAGATGAACGGAGCAAAGTACAGAGAGATCCTTGATGAAAACCTGCTCCATAGCGCTCAGGTCCTCAGACTGGGGTGAAGGTACAACTTCCAACAGGACAATGACCCTAAGCACACAGCCAAGACAACGCAGGAGTGGCTTCGGGACAAGTCTCTGAATGTCCTTGAGCGGCCCAGCCAGAGCCCGGACTTGAACCCGTTCGAACAACACTGGAGAGACCAGAAAATAGCTGTGCAGCGACGCTCCAATTCCAACCTGACAGAGCTTGAGAGGATCTGCAGAGAAGAATGGGAGAAACTCCCCAAATAAAGGTGTGCCAAGCTTGTAGCGTTATACCCAAGAAGACTCGAGGCTGTAATCGCTGCCAAAGGTGCTTCAACAAAGTACAGCGTAAAGAGTCTGAATACTTATGTAAATATGATATTATTATAATTTTTTTATATATAAGTTTGCAAAAATTTCAAAAATCCTGTTTTACTTTGTCATTATGGGGTATTGTGTGTAGATTGAAGAAGAAGAAAAAAAATTATCCATAAGGCTGTAACATTACAAAATGTGGAAAAAGTCAAGAGAATGCACTGAACAAAAAATATAAACGCAACATGTAAAGTCTTGGTCCCATGTTTCATGAGCTTAAATTAAATATCTCCGAATTTTTTTATACACACAAAAACCTAATTTCTCTCAAACTTTGGGCACAAATTTGTTTACATCCCTGTTATTGAGCATTTCTCCTTTTTCAAGATAATCGATCCACCTGATAGGTGTGGCATATCAAGAAGCTGATTAAACAGCATGATCACTACACAGGTGCACCTTGTGCTAGGGATAATAAAAGGCCACTCTAAAATGTGCAGTTTTGTCACACAGCACAATGCCACAGATGCCTTAAATTGTGTAATTAGCACCGACTGCAGGAATGTCCATCAGAGCTGTTGCCAGAGAATTGAATGTACCATAAGCCGCCTCCAACGTCGTTGTAGAGAATTTGGCAGTACGTCCAACCAGCCTCACAACCACAGAACATGTGTAACCACGCCAGCCCAGGACCTCCACATCCGGCTTCGTCACCTGCGGGATCGTCTGAGACCAGTCAACCGGACGGTTGATGAAACTGAGGAGTATTTCTGTCTGTAATAAAGCCCTTTTGTGGGGAAAGAAATATTCTGAATGGCTGGGCCTGGCTCTCCAGTGGGTGGGTCTGGCTTGCAAGTGCGTGGGGCTGCACCCCTGCCCAGTCATGTGAAATCCATAGATTAGGGCCTAATTTATTTATTTAAATCGACTGATTTCCTGAACTCTAACTCAGTAAAATCTTTTAAATCCTTGCATGTTGCATTTATATTTTTTTGTTCAGTAGATCCTAAGGGCACCTTCTACCCAGAGCGAGGAGCTGCCACCCAGGCAGTCTGGGTAAAACAAGCTGACCATCATCCAGGTTCATTACACATTGAGAGGAGCAGAGTGAAGTCTCTCAGGATTAATGCCAACGCCGGCACCTAACGCCTTGAGTAATTACGCTTTTCAATGGTTGGTGAAAAGTGCTCTTCACTCACTCACTTATTAAATCATTTACTTTCCCGCGGTAATTAAGAACGATCTTTTGTTGATATGATAACTGTCTGCTGCTTCTGGTTTACTAGCGAAAAGAAATGAGTCACATTCGGGGTCTGTTAGAGTTGCTTTCCCATGGCAATTCCTTGCATTAAGACTAGGCCTAAATGAAGCACGTATTAAGACACGTTGTTCTCCTTAACTACATACCAGACTGGCTTGTAATGGGATGTCTGTATTTGTATGGCTAGGAAGTGTGTGTGATTAGCTGATCTACGTAACTACCAAACAAACGCTGATTGGGAAGTGCGTGTGCATGCATGAGTGCGTGCAGTGTGCACCTGAAATCGTGTGTGTGTTTCTTTGATTACCACAATTGGCTGTAACTCCACAAACAATTACCCCTAACAACATCAGGATAACTGCTTAACAAAGTGTGTGAGGAGTAGCATGCCCCATACTAAACTAAGGCCCTTGCTAAATAAATGTCATCTGACCAGCAAGGGTTGTGTCCCAAATTACACCACATTCCCTACATAGTGCACTACTTTTGACAAGAGACTAGAGAATAGGGTGCCATTTGGGAGGCAGCCAGGGCCTCTTGTCGTATGGAGCATTAAAGTGCCTGCTGAATAGGACAGGCCATCTCTATTTATACAAGGCGGTTAGTTAGACTAAACCTATTACAGCTCCTGTGGCAGGAGTCCACTATCCACCACACAAGTCCAATTTAATTTGGCCATTCCCCTTTACTGCTTAACTGTGAACAGAATACACACACACTTTTTTCACCTTTTCTCTCCATTCTTTCTCATTCTCTCTCTTATTTGGGCCTACCTTTGTTTAGCAGTTCATTTCATTCCCCTATAGCTTACAATTGGCTCATTCATCCCCCTCCTCTCCGCTGTAGCTATTCCCCAGGTCGTTGCTGTAAATGAGAATGTGTTCTCAGTCAACTTACCTGGTAAAATAAGGGTAACAAAAATTATATCACACGATCAACCTTGTTCTTTCTCTTCCACTCTTACTTCCTCTCTTGTATTGGGCCTGTATTTCTTTACCAATACATTTCATTAACTCCTATAAGACTGCACAATCCCAGCTTACCATCACTTCCTTTACCTTTCTCATTAGGGAATGGCGGAAACACATGAGCTGTTAAAAATACTGTATGATGCTAAGTTTTCCTTTCTAAACTACAGTTTAAGTCGGAAGTCGACATACACCTTAGCCAAATACATTTCAACTCAGTTTTTCACAATTCCTGACATTTAGTCCTAGTACAAATTCCCTGTCTTAGGTCAGATAGGTCCACCACATTATTTTAAGGATGTGACATTTCTGAATAATAGTAGAGAATTATTTATTTCAGCTTTTATTTCTTTTATCACATTCCCAGTGGGTCAGAAGTTTATATACACTCAATTAGTATTTGGTAGCATTGCCTTTAAATTGTTTAACTTGGGTCAACCGTTTCGAGTAGCCTTCCACAAGCTTCCCACAATAAGTTGGGTGAATTTTGGCCCATTCCTCCTGACAGAGCTGGTGTAACTGAGTCAGGTTTGTAGGCCTCCATGCTCACACACACTTTTTCAGTTCAGGTCAGGGATTTGTGATAGCCACTCCAATACCTTGACTTTGTTGTCCTTAAGCCATTTTGCCACAACTTTGGAAGTATGCTTGGGGCCATTGTCCATTTGGAAGACCCATTTGCAACCAAGCTTTAACTTCCTGACTGATGTCTTGAGATGTTGCTTCAATATATCCACATATTTCCCTCCCTCATGATGCCATCTATTTTGTGAAGTGCACCAGTCCCTCCTGCAGCAAAGCACCCCCACAACATGATGCTGCCACCCCGTGCTTCACGGTTGCAAGCCTCCCCCTTTTTCCTCCAAACATAACAATGGTCATTATGGCCAAACAGTTCTACTTTAGTTTCATCAGACCAGAGGAAATTTCTCCAAAACGTACAATCTTTTTCCCCATGTGCAGTTGCAAACCTTAGTATTGCTTTTTTATGGCGGTTTTGGAGCAGTGGCTTCTTCCTTGCTGAGCTGCCTTTCAGGTTATGTTGATGTTTTACTGTGGATATAGATACTTTTGCACCTGTTTCCTCCAGCATCTTCACAAGGTCCTTTGCTGTTGTTCTGGGATTGATTTGCACTTTTCGCACCAAAGTACGTTCATCTCTAGGAGACCGAACACATCTTCTTCCTGAGCGGTATGACGGCTGCGTGGTGTCATGGTGTTTATAAACTTTGCGTACTATTGTTTGTACAGATGGTACCTTCAGGCGTTTGGAAATTGCTCCCAAGGATGAACCAGACTTGTGGAGGTCTACAATTTTTTTTCTGAGGTCTTGGCTGATTTCTTTTGATTTTCCCATGATGTCAAGCAAAGAGTTTGAAGGTAGGCCTTGAAATACATCCACAGGTACACCTCCAATTGACTCAAATTATGTCAATTAGCCTATCAGAAGCTTCTAAATCCATGACATCATTTTCTGTTTAAAGGCACAGTCAACTTAGTGTATGTGAACTTCTGACCCACTGGAATTGTGATACAGTGATTTATAAGTTAAATAATCTGTCTGTAAACAATTGTTGGAAAAATGACTTGTGTCATGCACAAAGTAGATGTCCTAACCGACTTGCCAAAACTATGATTTGTTAAAAAGACATTTGTGGAGTGGTTGAAAAACGATTTTTACTGACTCCAACCTAAGTGTATGTAAACTTCCGACTTCAACTGCAAGTGCCCTCACACCAAAATTAAGTATTACAATCCAATTATTTGTTCTTGAAATGGTGACTAGAGGAGAGGGAGAGAAATACAGAGAGAGGATAACGGGAGAGAGAAGGATATTGAGCGATAGGTAGACAGAAAACGAGCCAGCCAGTCACCCACCCAGTCAGTCTTAACAGCACTATATTCCTCTAATGATCAACCGTCCTTCTCGTAATGCTCTCTGGCATGAGGAACTCTGACACAGCAGATTGCCTTTCATGGGCGTCATTCATATCCTCATCATCAGCAACTGCCACGTCGGCCCAGGCTACCACAGCTCCGAGGCAACCGTGGCGCCTCGGCAACCCGGCTGTCCTCTCAGCCATTAACGAGGGGAGAGATAAAGAGAGGGAAGCGACGCTGATTAGCATATCAGACACGGAGAGAGCACAGGCTTTGACGGGCACACACACACACAGCCTGGAACACACTAGACACTGATCTCGACGCCACGGCAGACGTACACACACACTGAGGACACATACAGAGCAAAAGCAGAGCCTCGGATGCGCAAACACCATGGTCCGTATTGCTTACACACACATACGCACGCACGCACGCACGCACGCACGCACACACACACACACACACACACACACACACACACACACACACACACACACACACACACACACACACACACACACACACACACACTGACCTGAGGATATTCAGTTCAAAGAGTTCCTTTAACTCAGTAGATTCTCTATTTTCTCTCACTGTCCGACCATCAAAACACTTTCCCCTTTAATCGCCTCTTTCTTTCACCACCTTCCCCAGATAACAGCATTTGTTTACCTCTGCTGTTTTTGTTTGTGTGAAACATTGATCGTTTTAGGCTACTACATGATGCTGGAATTTCAACCTATATCCATCATGAGGTTGGTACAACCTAGCCAGTGAATGAAAGTTTACAATGTAGGTGCACAGGTCGAGAGAAAAGTTTGAGTAATCAAGGTGACAGACAGTGACACATTCAATACCGCCTTGCACACTCTTGCCTGCATCTAGCTGATCTAGGTTGTAATCATTAGTCCAGTGAAAACAGTTGCAAACAATAGTTTCTATTGGACAAATTCATGTATGTTTATCCCCATTTAGTTCCGTTTGCTTCAAGTTTACTTGAAGAAACTTTTAAACAGAATCGGCGGAATGAATACACCCCTAATCACCCCAAAAACAGTTCACTTTCATAGCAGCCACATACAAACAGCATGATCTCTTTGCTCTTTGTAGAATTCCTTCTCACATTTACTCACTATTCTGTGACCAGGCGAAAAAACCTTTCCAAGCCAAACCTTCATATCATGACCGCTAACTGCTACACACAGCCTACATCGTTGCCACCATAATAGCTAACGTCATAGTCAAAATAGCTACTAAAACTAATGCGTTAGTAAACCCGCTACAAGCATGCAGTACAGTGTACAGCAAGCAGTTTAGCAGTTACACAGGCAGGCCACCGGTGGCAATAAATTAATAAAACCAAAAGCTTACCTTGACTTGGAAGAGTTCCAGTGTTGGATAGCCAGCTATCTAACATAGCATCCCTCTCTGTTTGAGCCAGGTGTTTGAGTAGGCTAAACTAGATGGATGCAATATTTAACTTTTTGGTTCACATAGAAATGTGTGTTATAGATCTGTCATTATCATTGAAAGCAAGTTTAAGTAGTGTTAGATCTGTTCTATGTGCGCTATTTCTATGCTTCCCGTTGTTACGTTTCGTTTTTGCGTCTTTTACTTTCGGTTTTGTACACCAGCTCCAAACAGTTGAAAATACAATATTTTTGGCTATGGAAAACATATTTCACAGCAGTTTAGATGGTACAATGATTCTCCACACTATACTTGCTTGTTTTGTCACAAACTGAAATTAAGTGAGCTATTCAAATGTTTTATATAGTGCACCTTTAAGTGAAAGTGAAGAAAAAAATACAACAATATAGCTAGCTCTCTCTCTCCCTCTCTTGCTTCTCCTTAATTGTTGAAGAAATGTAATTGTTCAAATCTGTTCACCTACTGTATTGTCAACTCTCACCAGATGTTTTGCACTGCAGTGCTAGATATCTGTAGCTTATGCTTTCAGTACTAGATTCATTCTCTGGTCCTTTGATTGGGTGGACAACAAGACCTCTGATAGCCCCCTTTCTGATTTCTCAATTTTTTCATATGTTTGATACTGAATGTTATGAGATCTTTAGCCAAAACCTAATACTAGATAAAGGGAACCTACAAAAAAAGTTTACAAAAAAACACAACAAATGTATACTTATTTCATTTATTTAATTAACAAAATTAACAATTCCCCTGTGTGAAAAAGTAATTGCCCCCTTGTACTCAATTACTGGCTGTGCAGCCTTAAAAATGATAACTTTTTGAATGTTCCACAATTTTTATTTTTATGAAATTCACTGAGGAGGATGGTCCTCCCCTGCCTTTACCGTGAGAAATACATGTACACAAATGATACTTGCATGTGTCTCTGTGACCTTGTGGCCCTATATTTCAAAGGGGTTTAAATGTATGGTTGGGTGCAATAAATGTTTCTGTAGCCTATGTGAGAGGTAGAGAGAGAGACCGAGAGAAAGAGAGAGCGAGGGAGAGAGAGAGGTTGAGGAGTGTGAACATGTGTGTGTGAGACAGATTAAGTGTGTGTGCGTGCGTGCATGCGTAGGCATACACATTGTTGGATTCTATACTCACTGTACGGTGGTGGTGATGTGTAGCTGTCTGAGGCCTGCTGTGGGGAACTGGCGTGAGTTGATGTAGGAGACCTTGGCCATGGCTGTGTTGACACTCTCCAGGTCCTCTCCCTCCATCACCAGCACCGACTGGGCCGGGTTAAAGTGAAACTGCACACACAGAAGAACACATGAATCAATTGATACAAGAGGGTAAGTGTCTGAGTGTTTCATGCACACAATACATGACAAAAAAAGTATGTGGACACCTGCTTGTTGAAAATCTCAATCCAAAATCATGGGCATTAATATGGAGTTGGTCCTCCCTTTGCAGCTATAACAGCCTTCACTCTTCTGGGAAGGCTTTCCACTAGATGTTGGAATATTGCTGCAGGGACTTGCTTCCATTCAGCTACAACAGCATTAGTCATGTCGGGCACTGATGTTTGGCGATTCGGCATTCCAATTCATCCCAAAGGTGTTCGATGGCGTTGAGGTCATCGTTCTATGCAGGCCAGTCAAGTTCTTCCATACCAATCTCGACAAACCATTTCTGTATGGACCTCGCTTTGTGCACTGGGGCATTGTCATGCTGAAACAGGGAAGGGCCTTCCCCAAACTGTTGCCACAAAGTTGAAAGCACAGAATCATCTACAATGTCATTGTATGCTGTATGCGTTAAGATTTCCCTTCTTTGGAACTAAGGGGCCTAGACCGGAGCATGAAAAACAGCTCCAGACCATTATTCCTCCTCCACCAAACTTTACAGTTCGCAATATGCATTCGGACAGGTAGCATTCTCCTGGCATCTGCCAAACCCAGATTTGTCCGTCGGACTGCCAGATGGTGAAGCGTGATTCATCACTCTAGAGAACGCGTTTCCACTGCCTCAGAGTCCAATGGCGGTGAGCTTCACACTCCTCCAGCCGACGGTTGGCATTGCGCATGGTGATCTTAGGCTTGTGTGCAGCTGCTCGGCCATGGAAACCCATTTCATGAAGCTCCCGACGAACAGTTATTGTCCTGATGTTGCTTCCAGAGGCAGTTTGGAACTCTTTAAGTGAATGTTGCAACGCGCTATGCATTTCAGCACTCGGCGGTTCCATTCTGTGAGCTCGTGTGGCCTACTGCTTCGAGGCTGAGCCGTTGTTGCTCCAGGGGCTGTTACAGTGACCGTATTATCATCACACCGGCGGTCATGATGGCAGTAAATTCCATGTGACCACATAGTCACGGTAATTAGGCTTCTCCAAGCTCTGATGCTGCTAATGGTCATTAGTATCCTAACGAACTTGCTAACTGCCTGGTACTCAGCACTCTAATCACTCAGACATCAATGCAAATGTAATCGAAAATCTAATCTAACACTTCATGAGGGCCCATTGTCGTGGAAATTCAGTACTGAGAGAGACTTGTTCATTTCTTCAAACAATCATCTTTATTTAATATTGATTCATTATTGCAATAATGAAACCATCAGCCCAACAGTCTTGCTCTGACTGTTAGGCTGAGAGCCTACCCTTTACAGACTAGCTGATACCAAGATTGCTTAGTCAGTCATTTCTAACCTTCCCATAAGCCACCTTGGTTATCTACACAGGATGGTGTTTTACTTAGTTGCCAGCTGTAGGTTTTATCACCAGGAAGCTAGAGTGGACGCCATAAAACTCAGCATTAGCAGGACAGAAATATCTCACTGTTTAAGTAAATAATTGTTACATATCCAACAAATAAGGTGAATACATCATTTTACTGTCACACCATGAGCTCATGTTCTGTAACATTTCTATAGGCTGTCACGTTGGCATGTAGGATCGGGAGACAGACGCAGGAATGCGTAAGTGGGAATAGGGGCCAGGTGTGCGCAATGAAAGTTTCAGAGGGATCCGTGACATTGGCTATGCAAATGCAGAGAAAACAGAGTTTTGATGGCCTCTAATAAAAACAGGAGGCTCCCATCAGCTTTCTATAGGCTAGGCCTACTATATTTATTAATCAACTTTCCTAACATGAATATTTTGCTTCTCTTTCAACAGGAGTGTAGCCTACCTGGCTGGCATGAAAATGAACCATGGGAAAAGCATCCTCCATTCGCTATTTAAGTGTATAGTCCTCCATTCGCTATTTAAGTGCATAGATTACATGTTTGTTTTTTTCCCATGCCCATGTTCCGAGACAGGCGCATGATAATGGTCAATTTCTAAATCAAAACTAATACCACACATATATTATTGAGTATATGTAAAGACAATATTAAATCAAGAATAGTCTGATGGGTGACAATATTAATGTTGCCCAGTTTGAGGATTAAGGTGAGAAACAACGCATACCCTTTTTTTTTGCGACTTTTAAAAATCGTAGTTATTTTCCCAGCCCATAGGCCTTTATGTTTTGATAAGGTTTGTATCGCAACTAAAGTGGCCAAATTAATCTGCTTTATAACCGGTGTAGAGCCTAACTGGCATACACAAGCAGCACGTGAAGTTTGGGGAAGATAATTTTCACCATAAAAATGCAACTTTATAAGAGAGTCAAGAGTGTGCAAAACTGTCATCAAGGCAAAGGGTGGCTACTTTGAAGAATCTAAAATATAAAATAGATGTGGATTTTTGGTTACTACATGATTCCATATGTGTTATTTCATAGTTTTGATGTCTCCCCTATTATTCTACAATGTAGAAAATAGTACAATTAAGAAAAACCCTTTAATGTGTAGGTGTGTCCAAACTTTTGACTGGTACTGTACAGTGTATCTGTGTGTGTTTTTCCCAGTGTCTCACCTTGATATCCTTGCCCAGGCTCTCCAGTGAGTTGATGTCCAGTCCTTCCTTACAGGCCTGCAGACAGGAGATTACCTTCTGGGTCTCTATCTTGCCTGGCCGGATGGTCAGACCTGACAGACTGCCCCGGAAGTACTGGGTGAACCGCGGGGTGGACACCTCACCACCTAGGGAGGAGAAGAGGAAGGATGGGACATCCTGTTTTTTTTTTTTTTCAGTTCAAAGGTGCAATATTGTGGTGGACAACGATTGTCTTCTCCTGCTCTGATCTGAAAGCACAGTGCAAGTGAAAGCAATAATGAGCATGCCTCTATTATAATAGTAGGAACATGCTTTGGTAATTCTTAATTTTACATTCTTTTACTTTATTTACTTAGTTGAAGCTAGAAATAACACTATGATAAAATAGATTATCCTATACAACTTACCTTTCAACAAGACTAAGCTATTGAAACAAAGGCTAACACAGTTACCTTTGCTATCGCATCACTTCCTAGTAGGCCTAAACATCAAGTAAATACCAACTGAAACTGGACTGGGAAATAAAGACAGTAGCGTGACTATGGAAATGATAGCCAGTTTTGTTTACCAGCTTCCATCTGCTCTCCCCACTATTTTTTTAAAGCGACTTTCAAAACAACAAAATAAAATGTCCAATCTGAGGTAGATTTGGGCTCAGAGCAGAGGGACACTAGGCCTTCAATAAAAAAAACGAGCCTCGTCTTTTCTAGGCAAGTGTGTGTTTTTCTTCTTTGATTCACTGGCAGATGGTGCTGGCAGTTTGCTAGTCGTTAACGGTCCCAGAGCCGTGTCTCTTGCTGACATACTCAAGTGTTCTCGCTGCCGCCTGCACCAGCCCGATTTTTTTATTATTTTATATTTTCCCAGACAGATGTTATCAATTAAGTGTTGTGGCACCGAAGCACAGAGCGAGAGAGTGTGTTTTCGGCTTATTTCGGTCTCGTCCCCCCAAAGAGGAGAATTTGAACAAGAAGACATTCAGCGTTTAGGCTTCAGTGCTAACATATGCTATTTTTACACACCTGGCTGCATAATATTTACACCTGCAGTAAGAAAGATAGCAATTAAGTTGAAATGGATTGTTTGAACTAGTTGTATTAGGAAATTAGAGTAGGTTCAGGATTTTGTGTATGGTTAAGAAGAGGCTCCTATTGCAGTAAGCCTAAGGCCAGCCAGAGTTGGTCTGCCCTAAACTTCCCTAGTAGTTACATTGCACAGCAAAATTGCTTGTCTACGCTGCATAAGAAGAGCACCGTTCAGAGCAATCTGAATAAATGGTTGCCTCGTGAAAATGGACAAAACAAACCATATTCTGTTGTTCTAGTCACAAGTCACACGTCTTGTTTTGCTTTGGGCGAGCTAAGATCAGGTCTGGGGCCTTTCATTCCTTGTGTCTCTTCATTACGTTGTTGATTGCGTGCAGGGTGGTTGGGGGGGGAGAAATGAGAGAAAGGCAATCCTGTTCACTAATGGTCTGCAAAGTTATCAGTTGCGGCTTAGTGAAGCTTAGAGCAGCTTCATTGGGATGTAATAGCCAGAGAACCTGTACTCCATTCAGGCTGGCTTAATCCCTTCTTCAGGGCTTTCTCACACAATCACAGATTCATGGAAAGAGCGAGGGAAAAGAGGGTAAAAAAAGAGAACTGCCACCAGGAGCCAGATGAAAATAAATTCAAATTACACCGAAATGGCGTTGACGTTGGACCTCGAGCGTGGCTCATGTGATTCAGCTGTATCCATCTCTCCCCCAGCTAACACATTTATATAATTATTATTTTGATCATAAAAGCGATGTAAGTAGTGCTTCTTCATTCAAATGGGTTCATTAGTCCCCTCTTTTCAAGTGGCTGGAATTGACAGCCTGTGTTTCCTGTCTCCAAGCTTGAGCCTCTCTCTCTCTCTCTCTCTCTCTCTCTCTCTCTCTCTCTCTCTCTCTCTCTCTCTCTCTCTGTCTCTCTCTGTCTCTGTCTCTCTATCTTTGTCTGTCTGTCTGTGCTCCTGTTACAAGCACTCTTAGACTTTGGGAGTGTTTAATCACTTTCCTGGACTGGATAAGGGAAACTGAATCAAATCTAAATCAAAAGAAAATGATGTGACTTCTCCCTCCCTGTTCCTCCCCTCCCGTTATTTTACAGTAAAAAATAAAGAAATTCTATAGGTACGCTGTGCATATTAGGACAGCCTCAGAGTCACAAAGAGTCGGTATGGACACCGGACCCTATACAGAAGTCTATAATGACCTTGCCAGCAGGCACCCACTGTCAGCTGGGTGTCAATTGATGAGGGATGGATGGGCCAATCGTCGGTCACCAGGTAGGGTTCGTAGGTCACGCCATCTACGAAGAGCATCACGGCAGGGAACTCCACGTTGATCACGTAGTAGTGCCACTCCTTATCACAGATCTGTAAGACATAGGGACATACTGTTAGCATCGAGTTAAACCAATGAGCTGTGTAGCTCTGGGTTTGTTGAGAAGTTCAATAAACACAGTATTTGTATTTATGATGGATCCCCATTAGCTGCAGCCAAGGCAGCAGCTACTCTTCCTGGGGTCCAGCAAAGTTAAGGCAGTTAAAAAACATTACAATACATTCCCCACAGATTTTACAACACATTACGTGTGTGCCCTCAGGCCACTACTCTACTACCACATATCTACAACACAAAACCCATGTGTACGTGTGTGTATAGTGCATATAGTATTGTGTGTGTGTTTGTGTCTCTTCACAGTCCCTGCTGTTCCATAAGGTGTATTTTTATCTTTTTTTTTTTAATCAAATGTATGGCTTGGATGAGCCGCCATTGCTGCCCTGTTCTGAGCCAATTGAAATTTTCCTAACTCTGACTGAACAGTAGTTCAGGTGCGTCAAAACTAGGCCCGATGGACCTGCATTGTTGATAGTGCTGTTATGAAGGCAGAGCAGCCCTGTATTATTTACAGACTTCTCCCCAGTAGCTGCTGTTGTATCAATATGTTTTGACCATGACAGTTTACAATCCAGGGTTACTCCAAGCAGTTTAGTCACCTCAACTTGCTCACTTTCCACATTATTCATTACAAGATTTAGTTGAGGTTTAGGGTTAGGTGAATGACTTGAAATATTTAGGACTAACTTATTCCTTGCCACCCATTCTGAAACAGACTGCAGCTCTTTGATAAGTGTTGCAGTCATTTCAGTCGCTGTAGTAGCTGACGTGTATAGTGTCGAGTCATCCGCATACATAGACACACTGGCTTTACCCTTACTTGTGTAAGGGCTGTGCTTGTTGAATTACTTCCCTATGAGCGTGCTGAAAGTCTGTTGTCAATTTGTTTACTGTAAAATAGCATTGTATCTGGTCAAACAAAATGTTTTCCAGAAGTTTACTAAGGGTTGGTAACAGGCTGATTGTTCGGCTATTTGAGCCAGTAAAGGGGACTTTACTATTCTGAGGTAGCGGAATGACTTTTCCTTCCCTCCAGGCCTGAGGGCACACACTTTCTAGTAAGCTTAAATTGAAGATGTGGCAAATATTAGTGGCAATATCGTCTGCTATTATCCTTAGTAATTTTCCATCCAAGTTGTCAGACCCTGGTGTCTTGTCGTTATTGATAGACAAAACGTTATTTTTTAACTCGTCCACACTCACTTTACGGAATTCAAAATTACAATGCTTGTCATTTGCAAAAATGTCTAAAAAGTTTGCTAATCTTGCCATCTGATTCAATGAATGATGGAGCTGACTTTTCTAAAGTGCTCCAAAGCTTTTTACTATCATTCTTTATGACATTTTTTTTTTGTTTCATAGTGTAGTTTCTTCAATTTTTTTTAAACAGTTTAGTCACATTCTAAATTTGCAGTACGTTTGCCAATTGGTTGTGCAGCCAGACTTATTTGCCATTCCTTTTGCCTCATACCTCTCAACCATACAATTTTTAAATTCCTCATCAATCCACAGGGATTTAACAGTTTTTACAGTCATTTTCTTAATGGGTGCATGCTTATTAGTGACTGGGATAAGCAATTTCATAAATGTGTCAAGTGCAGAGTCTGGTTGCTCTTCGTTACACACCCTGGACCAACAAATATTCTTTACATCAACAACAAAACGAATTGTAAGACCTCTTATACACTATATTAGGCCCAGCCTCTGGAACTTTGGTCTTCCTAGAAATGGCTACTGTATTGTGATCGCTACATTTCTGCAACATTAGTAAAACTGTGATCAATACATGTTGATGATTTCATTCCTGTGCTGTTTGTAACTACCTTGGTAGGTTGACTGATAACCTGAACATAAAGGAGAGCCGCACACTCTAGGAGCTCAGATGCAAAAATGTTATATCCAACGTTTCGACAGGCAAGCGGTCTTCATCAGGGTATCATTTTTGATTTTTATTTCACCTTTATTTAGCCAGGTAAGCTAGTTGAGAACAAGTTCTCATTTACAACTGCGACCTGGCCAAGATAAAGCAAAGCAGTGCGACACAAACAACAACACAGAGTTACACATGGAATAAAGAAGCGTACAGTCAATAACACAATAGAAGAAAAAAAGAAAGTCTATATACAGTGTGTGCAAATGGCGTGAGGAGGTAGGCAATAAATAGGAGTATTTACAATTTAGCAGATGATGATGTGCAAGTAGAGATACTGGTGTGCAAAAGAGCAGAAAAGTAAACAGTATGGGGATGAGGTAGTTAGATTGGGTGGACAATTTACAGGTGGACTATGTACAGCTGCAGCGATCGGTTAGCTGCTCAGATAACTGATGTTTAAAGTTAGTGAGGGAGATATAAGTCTCCAGCTTCAGCGATTTTTGCAATTCATTCCAGTCACTGGCAGCAGAGAACTGGATGGAAAGGCGACCAAAGGAGGTGTTGGCTTCGGGGATGACCAGTGAGATATACCTGCTGGAGCGCGTGCTACGGGTGGGTGTTGTTATCGTGACCAGTTAGCTGAGATAAGGCGGAGCTTTACCAAGCATAGACTTATAGATGACCTGGAGCCAGTGGGTCTGGCGACGCATATGTAGCGAGGGCCAGCCGACTAGAGCATACAGGTCGCAGTGGTCGGTGGTATAAGGGGCTTTGGTAACAAAACGGATCGCACTGTGATTGACTGCATCCAGTTTGCTGAGTAGAGTATTGGAAGCTATTTTGTAGATGACATCGCCGAAGTCGAGGATCGGTAGGATAGTCAGTTTTACTAGGGTATGTTTGACGGCGTGAGTGAAGGAGGCTTTGTTGCGAAATAGAAAGACGATTCTAGATTTGATTTTGGATTGGAGATGTTTACTGTCTAACCAGACACCTAGGTATTTGTAGTTGTCCACATATTCTAGGTCAGAACCGTCCATGGTAGTGATGCTATTCGGGCGGGCGGGTGCGGGCAGTGAGCGGTTGAAAAGCATGCATTTGTTTTTACTAGCGTTTAGGAGCAGTTGGAGGCCACGGAAGGAGTGCTGTATGGCATTGAAGCTCGTCTGGAGGTTAGTTAACACAGTGTCCAAAGAAGGGCCCGAAGTAAACAGAATGGTGTCGTCCGCGTAGAGGTGGATCAGGGAATCCCCCGCAGCAAGAGCGACATCATTGATATATACAGAGAAAAGAGTCGGTCCGAGAATTGAACCCTGTAGTACCCCCATAGAGACTGCCAGAGGTCCGGACAGCAGGCCCTCCGATTTGACACACCGAACTCTGTCTGCAAAGTAGTTGGTGAATCAGGCGAGGCAGTCATTTGAGAAACCAAGGCTATTGAGTCTGCCGATAAGAATACGGTGATTGACAGAGTCGAAAGCCTTGGCAAGGTCGAGGAAGATGGCTGCACAGTACTCTCTTTTATCGATGGCGGTTATGATATTGTTTAGTACCTTGAGCATGGCTGAGGTGCACCCGTGACCAGCTCGGAAACTGGATTTCACAGCGGAGAAGGTACGGTGGGATTCGAAATGGTCAGTGATCTGTTTATTAACTTGGCTTTCGAAGACTTTAGAGAGACAGGGCAGGATGGATATAGGTCTATATATTTCATGAATTAACTACTTATCTGCAGTTATCATGAAGCCCAAATCCAATAATGCTTGCTTGGCAGTCTCCCTCCCACCCTCGGTAATGAAAAACACATTAAACATAATTCAGATTCATCCCGCTCCGCTCTTGATCATTTGTTGTCTGTTTCGGGGTAATTAATTAAGTTTAACTTTAATGAGTCGCTCATTAAGGGAACATGGATTTACAAGCGTCGAGTCAGAGGACCATCACAAAACTTTTTCATCAAGCCTACAACACTCGCTCACCTTTGGTGGTTCAGTTTCCCCAGGAGCAGAATCAAAGCCTGTCAAATCCAGCCCAGCAGTCAGTCAAGCGCCAGCCAATCTAAAGGAAATTGACCCAGCTCAGCTCTTATACTAGTGTTCTGTTCCCCCCTGGTGAGTATCTAGTGCTGAGACAGTTCCAGGGAGAAGTTGGCCCAGATCGCTGATCTTGGATCAGCTTTCAACTCCCCAACTGGGAGTCGTAACTGTCAGGGGGTACATCGCAAAAGTGACCTTGGATTAGAGGTTAAAGGGAGATTGAGTCTTACATGGCTGAGCTCTATTGTGGAGGGAGATAACTGTCAAATAGCAGTAGTACAGTACTATATGATTGGAAATGTCTAGTGGTTCAGACCGCTCTGGGTAGAAGCCCCCAAGCACAGAGCTAGGATCAACCCAGTATCTTTAGGAAGTACAACTCAAACATTGCCTTAGATCACAAGTTGTGGGGGAACTTCATTCTATTATATGAACTATATGGAGGGAGATTGCTGTCAAATAGTCTAACAGCGTGTTTGTTTGTTTGTAGATGTCTGCTCTGAGGGGTTTATCATTCAAGTAATGCACTCTCATTCTGCTACTGATTACCAGTGGGCCATGAACAACCTCTCCCCTCAGTGCACAATGCAGACAGGAATGGCTAACTCCTTCCCTGATGCCTTGCACACTCAGGAAGCCTTTCATGCTCACAAACTTGAGGCATAATTTTAATTGTTTTTATTTATTTTTTAATCAATGTGTTTTATACCGTATGAGGTTCCTCGCTGTCGGTAAACAATGATACACTATCCACATGGCCATAGGTGTGCTCGTATGCCTACGTACAGATGTCGGACCTTAACTTGATCACTCTTTAATCGCAGAGAGGTTTCCTGCTGCATCAGGAAATTCTAATGAGCTTCGTGATTTAGATAAATTCCCTGAAAATGAGCAGTTATTTTTCTCTCCATGTGGGGGCAGTCGAGTCATTAGGATCAGGCATGCTATCAAAATAATTTTCTCTCTCACTCACTCAATCGCTAGGCCTATGTCCTATTACTGCAACATTCAAATTTACAAAAATCTATCTGAAATGCAGCCATACACATCAACACCTAAACTTTAGCCTACTGTGGCCTATGAACATTAATTGCCTATAATAATCAGATGTAAGGACAAGATGAAAATGACAGTAGCGAGGTAGAAAACCACGCATAAAACGCTGCCCATGATTTTTTTGATCTACAGTATAAACTATATATCAAAAAAGAGGACATCTTAAGATTTCTAGTAAACCTAAGGTTACAAATCAACTGTCAAAATTGAGTGCAATCGGGACCTGGGATGGTCCAGCAGTTAGGGCTGCTGCCATCAGCATGCACATATAGGCCTTTTGTGTTGGCGTGGGTTCAATTCCAACCCATGCCCTTCTGGCACAAATAACTCAATCCCCCCGACTGACTTGATTTAGTTACACATTTCAAATATGGACAGTCCAGGGATATTTTACTCCCGATGTTGATAAATGGCCATACCAGACACATAATTTTTTAAAGACAGTTATGTTTAATGGATAATATACAGTGTCTTCAGAAAGCAATGCTACATCCTGAATACATTATTATTATTTTGATTTTCCATCTACATATAATACCCCATAATGACAAAGTGAAAACATGTTTTTAGAAATGTTTGCACATTTATTGAAAAATACAGAAATGTCTCATTTACTTAAGTATACACACTCCTGAGGCAATACATGTTAGAATCACATTTGGCAGCGATTATAGCTGTGAGTTTTTCCGGGTAAGTCTCTGAGAGCTTTGCACACCTGGATTGTACAACATTTGCATAGTATTCTTGAAAAAAATTCTTCAAGCTTTGTCAAGTTGGTTGTTGATCATTGCTAGACAGCCAGTCAAAACTGTAACTAGGCCACTCAGGAACATTCAATGTCATCTTGGTAAGACCCTCCAGTGTACACAGAGTGGACAAAACATTAAGAACACCTGCTATTTCCATGACATAGACTGAACAGGTGAATCCAGCTGAAAGCTATGATCCCTTATTGATGTCACTTGTTAAATCCACTTCAATCAGTGTAGATGAAGGGGAGGAGACAGGTTAAATAAGGATTTTTAAGTGTTGAGACAATTGAGACGTGTGCCATTCAGAGGGTGAATGGGCAAGACAAAATATTTAACTGCATTTGAACGGGATATGGTAGTAGGTGCCAGGCGCACCAGTTTGAGTGTGTCAAGAACTGTAACGCTGCTGGGTTATTCATGCTCAACAGTTTCCTGTGTGTATCAAGAATGGTCCACCACCCAAAGGACATCCAGCCAACTTGACACAACTGTGGGAAGCATTGGAGTCAACATGGGCTAACATCTCTGTGGAACGCTTTCGACACCTTGTAGAGTCCATGTCCCTACGGATTGAGGCTGTTCTGAGCAACTCAATATTAGGAAGGTGTTCTTAATGTTTTGTACACTCATTGTATATTTGGAAAAATACAAAAAAATAGTCTCTTGTTATATGCTAGTGTTTTTTCGAACCTGATACAAACTTGTCTTTGTGTGACTTAGTCATAAGACTGGGCGTATAACTAAGATCCGTTAGGTGCGACATGTGAGACATCCCGAGTTTACAATCTGCAGAAAGTCAGCTGTGTGGAACCTTGCAGGAAGGAGCACATTATAGTGTGAAATGTGACAAAACGCAGTTATACAGTTGAGCCCTCGTGAAATCAACCTCAGGCTATTTTAATCTGCACAGACAAACCAATCGCCTTTTACGCTATGTTCAGCCCCTGTTTCCACACATCTGCTAAACTGCCACATAGACAAAAGAGGTTGTACTTTCGACTATGTTTGTTAAGCTTTCAACTCTGAACCATTCTTGGTGAACCTTGCCGGTGACAAGCATACCCATAACATGATGCAGTCACCATCATGCTTGAAAATATGAAGAGTTGTACTCAGTGATTTGTTAGATTTGCTCTAAACATAACACTTTGTATTCAGGACATGAAGTTAATTTCTTTGCCAATCTCTTTGCAGTTTTACTTTAGTGCCTTATTGCAAATAGGATGCATGTTTTAGAATATTTTTGGGTCATTCCAGAATTGGAGGACAATTTAGGCATTAAAGTAAAACAATTTTGAAAAATGAACTCTTTACTTAATCATTTTCTGTTATGTATTTAAGAAAAACAGATAATAAATCATCAAATAATTTGATTCGTCAGGCTCAGGCATCAAAAGTACACTTTTATGAGATCTTTCAATTGTTGTGAGCTATGCTTGGCGCAACCCTGTTCCACTCAGGAACCTGAAAAAAGTAGATTTTAAAATATTGTTTAATAAATCCTTTACCATTAAGTAAAGAAAGTCACATTCACATTGAATACTAATTTAATTTCAGAAACTTTTGAAATCTATCTTGCCCAACTTTTCAATAGCCACACGTAAAAAAAAAATTGTAGATCATGACCTAAATGTGACAAATAAATAGCCAGGACCACAGGAATGTTGTTTAATAATATTTTATATATATTTTTGAAAAAGGATCAACAGGATGAGTAGGAATGATAAAAAATAAAGACCACAAACTGGATCTGATATAAGATATTCAAGGGACAAACATAAAAAATAGTCATATTACAGTAGGCCGACAACCTGGCATTAAAATGAATGAGGATATCAAAAATAGTCATGAACTGATCAATATTTTAGAAAGCTGACGTTATAATGTTCAGATTTAATTTTATTGGCTGGCCAGAGTATCCCATACCTCACTTGTGATGCCCATGTGGCGTGAGGTAACGTTGTCTGGAGGAGGAATGAGGGTCAGCACAACCTCAAAGGGATACCAAAGGAGATCATCTCTCAACGGCCAGAAATGCATACATTTCACCTGGCAGTGGGTCTTATTCACCTCTTGGATGATCCCTGGGTAGATGGTGTGGTTGTACACCAGGGCACACCATTTCCCCACAACCCCTGGACTGTGCCACTGCACTTCTTCTGGTGTGCTGTGTATGGGGTCTTCTGTGTGGTCATCTGTGGGATTAAAGCTGAAGCACTTTGTTTTTTGGCAATCACACTCCAGATTCCCTGTTGCAGAACACATGCAGCTGACGTGGCGGTAGAGAATTTTCCCAGGTGAAAGAGTGACCACCAGGTGGAGCCTCATTGTGAACGGTACGACTGGAAGGTCAGCTGGCATTTCTTTCACTGCATCCTCCACAGCTTGTAAAACAATTTCACCTTCGATTGTCCCTCACTCAGAGCTTGGTACAGGGACAATGCCGTGGGGACATCAACTCCTTGGCTGACAAGCCTGTCGGCCCTCTTCTTCGATGTGCCACCCACACCACCTGGGGCACCTTTGCCATGATTGGCTTCGAAGTAGTTCCAGGTTCCTTCTTGAAAATGTCAGTACAAAAGAGGTAAAAATGACCACGCTGCTTGTACTGTGTGCAGGGACCATCGCAAAAAAAATGGATGGTTGTCACATCCGGGCATCTCTCTTGGGTTTCCCTCAGGACGGGCTCCAGGTGTTGCCATATGGCAGGTGGTCCCTACAGTCTGGATGCCCGACACAGTGCAGAAGGAGGTAGGGACAGATGCCGCCGCCACATAGTAAACCCCAGTGTGCAAAGAGGCCTGTTGGTGTGATGCACCAAAATGGAAAGCTTGTACTTGAGGGCTGTACTTGCAGCCGTAGTTCTCAGAAATGTCAATATGGACTGCACATTTGCAGGGAGGTCCAGCTTCAGGGCCCGTGAGAGAAAGCATATTGCTGTCTGATGTTATAGAGATGGCGCCTGAACTTCTGGAGCAAAATGTTAAAAGTTTCCACCAGCTCTTGGGGGCATTCAAATGATTTTTTTCAAAGTGATCTTTGAGGCTGCCACAGGATCATTTTTGTGCTCTTTGTCCACAGTGGCCCACTGAAGGTAGGAGACGCAATCGGTGGCTCTGTAGTGGCTTTTGAGTGTATAGGTATTATTGCTGCATTGCTTACATTCCCCATACATACAGTGCTTGCTTGTTGTGTCACATGATGGCATGTGTCAGGCTCTCCAAATTGGATGTGTCGATGATGTGCATCTGGTGAAGCTTTTTGGTCAATAAAGCCTCGATTTTTATGTTGTTTGCACATGCATTAGTCACAATCTGCCAATGTTGGATGCACAACCCAGTAGAGGCGAAGTGTGCAGAACAGTGAGTATGATAGACAGAGGTTGGTATGCTCATCCAGGAACTTCAAACGGAGGTTCTTCATCGAATCCACCACTAATATCTTCTGCATTTTCTTCTCTCACCGTTTGCTTTTTTCCCAGTTGTGATCCTGCTGACATCGTCACGTAAAAAGAATCACTGTTGATCTTAGCGTGGCAGCAATCCCCTGGTGCTTTTTCCTCTGGTACCTTTAGACGTTTTCATTTGCCAGTTTTGCCCGCCTCCTCCTTGAAAATCCCAAAACCTCCTCTGCCAATCTCTGCAACCGGTACTTCTTCAGGATTTTGCTGGTGACTATTCCTGCAATGACTTGTCTGTCACTCTCTCTCTCTTTGAATTTGTGTACTTGTTGCATACTTCCTCAGCTACTGCTGTATGAAACAACAGGGTTCTCCTTAGGGATGTGCCCAACCAACTTGTTGACTTTGGATCTTGGAGGTGGGTGGTCCTTTTTCGATCGTTGGAGCCGCTTTCTGTATTTTTCTGCTCGCTGCTCAACTTTCCTCAACTGATCTTGCAGTTTCTGCAGCTCCCCATTTTATTTTGCTTTGGCAGCCCTCCTTTTTCTTCTCCCAAGATCCCGTTGCCTAAAAGAAACATAGGAATATATTGTCACTCAACCATTTCACCTGCAGCAAACTAGACATCGCCAGCCATTAACTGTAACCATATGGATACTTTCATTATTGATTTCACAGTAGCAACTTATTTGAGGGTAGTTACCCAGTAATCAATAGATATAAATGACTTACTAATGATGGCTATTATGAAGTGTTACCCTTGTAATTATTACATATTAAACCTATCAAGTAAAAGTTATGCCTATTTCACTGTTCATTGTACAGATACAGTTCCTTTACCTTTCTTTACGTAAATCTATCCTTATGATCTGTGCTTACACTAACTTGCATCCCTCAATAACCTTAACTTCTGTTCTGACCTTGAAGTCCCAGGTTGAGAGCTGACTGGATATTCTGGTCTGACTGGATGATCAGGGCTGACTGGAGGGGTGTTTAATCCTTCAAGTACCTTTTTCCTGGCATTACTCCTCTTATGAGCCTCTCTCCACTTTTTTTCGCTGGGCACGCGGCTCTAACACTGCAGTCTTTTTGCCTTTTCTTCTTCCCTGTTTCTACATCTTTCCTCCACTTCTCTTTCTTCTTTTCTAAGTACTGCTGTCTCCTCTGTTCATCAGCATCACGCCTGGCATGGTAGCGCCTCTGATTTTCATCGGCGCTCAATGGTGTGAATTGAATGACGTGGCAAATCGTGGTGCTAGTGTTAATTTTACTATGGATAATAGATTGTCCCTTCTGAGTGAACTGAAGGAGATTACAACCCTGTTACTGTAGTGCAACACTGTTACTTGAATTATCGTAACTGTGTTTCAAGTAACAGGGTTGTAAATCAATGCTAATGTTTTTTTCTCAGGAATAGATGCTAACTGTGGAATGTAGTGTTACTGTCAAAGACAAACTTAGTTATATAAATAAAAACAGAAAACTTTGAAATTCATTTGTCTTATTCTGATAATGAGTAACAACGTTGTGTTGGTTGGAGTGACACTCAATCAAGGCTGAAAAGATTGGAAAAATATGAACATTTGAAGAGAGGACTTACCTTTGGTCTACCCATGGTGTTAGCAAATGGCTTGATGATGTTGCGTGACTCACTGTTTTTTCTCCTCCTCTGCCAGGATAAATAGGTTTCGGTAACAGGACTGACTGTATGCATGTTGTGGGACACAACTTCAGTGCATAATTGATATCATTTAAAATACGTTGATGATTAAACAAATTGTTTTAACACTTACAAGAGACATATATAAACAAAATCATACCATTTCTTTTATTTATAACTTATTTAAACTGTTATATTTGATGTGCAAGTTGGTCATCAAGAAGGTGGGATGAGAAAAATGCCATTTTAGGGGGTGCTCGAGAGCTATTTGGAATTTTAAATAATTTTGGAACCACTTTTTTCCACAAATGTATTTACATTTTGTCTCAGGACAAGTATAATTTACACAACAAGTGCATGTTTTAGTATTTTGAGCATGGATTATTTGAAATTCCATTGGTGGGACCGGAAACGTCCTCCAAATCTGGAACGACCGTTTTATTCTGTACAGGCGAATGATGTGTGCATAATTTCAATAACAGGTGATTTTATCTTTCATTTCAGGGCTGAGTAAGTAGCCTATACAGCAGGGCTCTCCAACCCTGTTCCTGGAGACCCTCCTGTAGGTTTTCACTCTAACCCCAGTTGTGACTAACTTGATTCAGTTTATCAACTAGCTAATTATTAGATTCAGGTGTGCTAGATTATGGTTGTAGGGAAAACCTACAGGACAGTAGCTCTCCAGGAACAGGGTTGGAGAGCCCTGCTATTCAGGGCTCATACAGTCAAATTCAAGTACTTTCAAGGACTTTTCCCTGCAATTAATTGTACACTTAGTCAGGCATTGCCTGACTAAATAGACAGCATGCTCCTAACACAAACACACTAATGGAGTCTGTCCATGTGGCAGCTAGTCAGTCTCGCCATTTGAGATGTTGAAGAATGATCGAGGGGTTATTGTATCATGTTTTAAAATGAGAAAGCAACCAGAAACTATGTTCCCTTTTTAACGGAACTCTTTGTATAGACGCGGTAAAGAGGTCAATGGAACTTGACGAAAACAATGGAAAAGCCATGGAAAAAATCCCGAATCTCCTCATTGCACCCCAGCAAAATTAGCCTACATTTAGGCTATTTTTTATGTGTATTTCACACTAGGTTGAGGTAAAAATCGGAATATAATGCTTGTATGGATGTCAACCCCAATACTGTACATGTTCAAGTCATCGTCACCAATCAACTTTGACTACCACCACTGATTTCTCTATGCTACCAGCTTAAATGAACAGGAGTTAGCATTTAGCAGTCACTTTTTCTAAACCTAAAAAGGGACTACTTCTAAATGTTATGCAGCGAAAAAAGCCATAAATATCCAAATCGGACATTAGTAACCAGATTGTGGGCCCATTACAATACATCAATCATGACGGATTTGACAAATATCCACATTGTTAGATCAGATTTGTTGAGAATGTGCGCCAAGTTAAAGCCAAAATTCAATGTTGTCTAGCTCATAATAAACGCAACAGACTCGCAACACCCATCAATTGAAACAATGGGAAACAAACGAAAGCGGCTCTCATAAAAACTGATCAGAAATGAAATCACAGAATAATTATATTGGAGCGGTAGAACTTTTAAAATCGGCTAAAATAACTTTAAATTACTTTTCATGGATCAAATACCCAGATTTTCAAATAAGATCCGACATCTTTAGAGATGCCTACATGTTCACGGATGCACGCACACACAAACAAGTGTCGCTGTCACGCTGTGTAACTGACTGGTGTCTCCTGGGAACCACCATCCTCAGTTGCTCCGCTCTGTAACTACTCTCTCCAGGGAGATACCACGCTACACCTCACTGCACACACCGTCTTCTGAGCTCCCTGTCTCTGAATACTACCGTCTCTCTACCAGCCTTCGAATGTCTCTCTATGGGACAGGTTCACCAAGCAATTGGCACTAGGTGCAAAGTTTGTCAGGCATAAAACACCAAACAGAAAGCTAAAGGACGGAACACTATTCATTTACATCCCCTCAGCCCTTATTTAGACTTTTTGTTCTGGTCTCCATAGTTCATATCCTATAGGAAAAACAGATGTGCCTGGAGAAAAACAAATCTGGCCCTGTGTCACAGTCATCTGACTTGCTGAGTTAAATAAAGGTCAAATTAAAAAAATCTCTGAGACTCGGTTACATGTACTGATGGTGGTCCTTATTTGAATGACTTGCTGAATTACAGATCCTTCCCTTGATAACTCTATAAACGAAAGCATCTCCTATACACGGATTGAGAACTCAAAGCTAGGATTTTATCCATAGGACAACAACAAAGACAGAATATGTAATCACCTCATCACTTCATGTTTGTGATCCATGCTTGACTTAACTAAACCGACAGAATAAGATGCCACTTTCGTTTAGCTGGTGTTACGTGAGTGAGGTGTACAAGCTCCCCACACACACACACACACACACAACCAGGCTATAATGAATCCTCAGGGAGAAAGGTGTAGATTCACGAGCAGAGCGCAACATGTGTTTATTTCACCTTCACAGAAGGCAGGAATCGTAGTCACAGGCAGGTAATGGTCATACACAAGTAGGCAAACAGGCAGGTGAATCAAAACTAGGACTGAAGGCTGTAACTGGTTCTCACAAACGAGCTAGGAAAAGGCTTAGTAGATTCAAAAGGAACAATACCTCACAAAGGCCCAAACTGAATGAACTGAACTAAATAAGGAGCTGATGAGAAACTAACACAGGTGAAATATGAAATATAAATAAATATGAAAGACAGGGCTACGTTCAAGAACACAACAAAACAGAACACAAGGTTGACTAAGAAAAGAAATACAGAACCTTACACAGGCACGTAGGGTAGGCCCTGTATTACGTATCAATAGAGACATAGAGACATTTGACATTGTTTTCTCTCCAGCTCTGGTTTCACTGTTAATCTGTCTGGTGTCACCATACTGCATCTTGACCTTCAGAGCTAGACAAGCATGAAAAAAAAGAGCAGGTTGGAGTGCTGTGCCACCATAGAGTATGGACTGTAAAAAATCATGACAAATCAGAATGTCCTTTCTACTCATTCAACCCATTTTATTTCTGACGCACTGGCGGAAAGTGATTCTCGTCTTAAATGACACACCCACTTCCTATGAAATCTGCATTTCTGGATGAATACGACACTGACACAATAGGGGAGGGAGAAGAGGATGAAATGAGGTGACAGCTCTCCCTCTTTCCTTTCCCTGATAAGGAGTCTATGCTACATGGGCTCCATACACAGCGACACAGTTTACTGAAGCATGAGACTGTCGGAAGTGGCTGATGGTGTCGAGTAGAATTCAGGGGCCAGGGCAGCCTCCACTGTCACGCTCTCTACCGGGCCACTATGTGTATGTGATAATAAAAACATCATCATCATCCTCGCGGGGAGTGGAAAATGGCGTAAGAGTCTCTTAAGTAATTTCCTCTCCCTCAGGTATGGCGAATGATGCATGGAGTGTAAAATACAAAATGGTGGACTGGAGTGTATAATACAAGATGGTGGACTGGGGTGTAAAATACAAGATGGTGGACTGGAGTGTAAAATACAAGATGGTGGACTAGGGTGTAAAATACAAGATGGTGGACTGGAGTGTAAGATACAAGATAATGGACTGGAGTGTAAAATACAAGATGGTGGACTGGAGTGTAAAATACAAGATGGTGGACTGGGGTGTAAAATACAAGATGGTGGACTGGAGTGTAAAATACAAGATAATGGACTGGATTGTAAAATACAAGATGGTGGACTGGAGTGTAAAATACAAGATGGTGGACTGTCATGTCAAATGATGGCATTCAAGAGTCCAATTTTCATTCCCGGGTTGTTAAATTTCTGAAGTGGCGTGCAGCAGGGAATGTGATATAAAATAATGGAGTTTTGGGGCAAAGGTACATTTGACTGGAATCAGATATCAGGTGATAGTGTAAAAAAAATTCTGGTGGCATGGGGCTTCCATACAGCTCAACAGGACTATAAAAGATAATCTGACACATTCAATTATTACAGTTGTAATTGTGAGCCACTGACTTGAAGGGAACAGGAGCCAAAACATGATTGAACGCTTTATCATACATGTATTGTACATTAAACATGCATTAAACATGGATTAATACTCATTAAAGTAGCTCGCCTCACAATGTGTAAAGAACAATATCCTGTCAAAAGTGATGTAAATATATTCATTCTTGTTGCATTGAGTGTCCATGTGATGCTTGCGACATATCCTTTCCCAAAGATACACAAAACACATGTTACTCATACGGTGTTAGACCGAGCCAGGATTAGTCCAGAGGCATCTCTCCCTATCTTTCTCCACTGGGCCAGTTAATATGGTAGTTCACATCCTCAGCACACACTATTGAACTACATCAGTGCGGGAAGTAGCAGCATTAACATTTCACTGCAGAGCCATTAGTATGTCAATAATCGCAGCCAGCAGTCTGAGGCTCCGCGGCATTCCTTAGGGGTGTGTGCGTACGTGTGTGTGTGCGCCTAAGTGTGTGCGCATGTTCGTGTGTATGCGTGTGCGTGTGCATGTGTGGAACCAGCTTCCAATGGTGGAACCAGCTTCCCCCTGAAGCTAGGACAGCAGTCTCTGTACATCTTCTGAAAACATCTGAACCTCCCCATAAAATGTACATATGTGTGCGCCTACGTGTGTAAGAAATAGAGAGATTGTGTACTTGTGTGTGTGTTTGTGAGTTATAACATATTGTACAGTGGATTCGGAAAGTATTCAGACCCCTTGACTTTTTCCACATTTTGTTACTTTACAGCCTTATTCTAAAATGGATTAAATACATTTTATATCATCATCATTCTACACCCAATACCCAATAACGTTAAAACAGAAAGCAGGTTTGCCAATTTATTACAAATAAAAAACACAAATACCTTATTTACATAAGTATTCAGACCCTTTAATATGAGACTTGAAATTGAGCTCAGGTGCATCCTGTTTCCATTGATCATCCTTGAGATGTTTCTACAACTTGATTGGAGTCCACCTGTGGTAAATTCAATTGATTGGACATTATTTGGAAATGCACACACCTGTCTATATAAGGTCCCACAGTTGACAGTGCATGTCACAGCAAAAACCAAGCCATGAGGTCGAGGGAATTGTCAGTAGAGCTCTGAGACAGGATTGTGTCGCGGCACAGATCTGGGGAAGGGTACCAAAACATTTCTGCAGCATTGAAGTTCCCCAGGAACACAGTGGCCTCCATCATTCTTAAATGGAAGAAGTTTAGAACCACCAACACTCTTCGCCCAACCAAACTGAGCAATCTCTGGAGCTCTGTCTCTCTGACAGAGCTCCAGAGTTCTTCTGTGGAGATGGGAGAACATTCCAGAATGACAACAATCTCTGCAGCTCTCCACCAATCAGGCCTTTATGGTAGAGTGGCCAGACGGAAGCCACTCCTCAGTGAAAGGCACATGACAGCCCGCTTGGGGTTTGCCAAAAGGCACCTAAAGGACTCTCAGACCACGAGAAACAATATTCTATGGTCTGATGAAACCAAGACTGAACTCTTTGGCCTGAATGCCAAGCATCACGTCTGGAGGAAACCAGGCACCGCTCATCAACTGGCCAATACCATCCCTACGGTGAAGCATTTGTGGCAGCATCATGCTGTGGGGATATTTTTCAGTGGCAGGGAGACTAGTCAGGATCGAGGGAAAGGTGAACAGAGCAAAGTACAGAGAGATCCTTCATAAAAACCTGCTCCAGAGCGCTCAGGACCTCAAACCGGGGCGAAGGTTCATGACCCTAAGCACACAGCCAAGACACCGCAGGAGTAGCTTCGGGACAAGTCTCTGAAGATCTTTGAGTGGCCCAGCCAGAGCCCGGACTTGAACTCGTTCGAACATCTCTGGAGAGACCTGAAAATAGCTGTGCAGCGACACTCCCCATCCAACCTGACAGAGCTTGAGAGGATTTGCAGAGAAAGAATGGGAGAAACTCCCCAAATACAGGTGTGCCAAGCTTGTAGCATCATACCCAACAGAACACGAGATGACACATATCAGTTTGCAAACAATGTAAAAAATATATATATTTTTGCTTTCTTGAGTAAGGCAGCTCCAAAATGCAGGTGTTTCAGGCTAGCTCAGTGCTTTCTGTGGTGGTGGGGCAGCCAGCGGAAAATACTGAGCGTAAGGTAATCTTCTCTAGTTGCGCCATGATTGCCTCAGTGTTCTGTCACTCATGGGGACAGTAAGTCACCGCCAATTCTACAGGGAGAGCTAAGAAGTTCAAGCCCCTTGGGTGCTGCCATACATCATACAAGGTCATTGGCCACAGATAAAATGACATCAAATCACGTTATTTCTACCGTAGCTTTGATTAGACTGACCATGTCAGCATCATACTTTCCAAATCTTAGCTAGCAAGCTAGACAAGTTCATCATCATGACTCAAGTCGACAATCTACTGGCAAATCTTTTTCAATCCTTGTTATATGAATATAACTTATAGATAAAACGTATCGCTGCTCATCAGCCATTGGACATAAACATTAGATAACAAGTTCAACAAATTCAACAATGAGTGTTTTGGAAGGAATCAGTGGAGAGGGTGTGTGGTCCAAGTCTGGGTTTAAGGGTCTCTTTTCCAAGCTTAAAAGGATAAACATTCACATGCAACACCATGGGCCAGAAAAGGTTGAATACATTGGCCATGCCGTCAATCCAGCTTGACTTCTGCCAAGTTCAAAACAACTGGGAAATCTCAGACTTCAGTGAGTTCAAGACAACTGGGAACTGGAAAATACGTTTTGAACGGTCATCCAACTCGGAATTCCAATTCGGGGACTCGGGCCTCTTTCTAGAGCGCAAACCTGAAGATCACCGACATCATGATTTGACCTAATTCTTTCTCCTGGGATGACAAAGTTTGATGACAAAATGTGCCCACAAAAAAGGACCGCCGCGCCACCTTCCTGTTCAAGTGAGCACAGCACACAACAAGGAGTCCAAAAATGTCTTGTATGCTGCTGCATAAATGTTGCAATACTGACTACATCCGTCTTAGCTCGCTCATTAATGTCTTAATCGAAATTACGGCTTGCCTCTTATTCGCTCATCATTCCCTTATACCATAGTTTGTGCATCTCAATTGTCAAAGATACTACAGACCTGTGTTTTGTCTTTGTATTGTGTTCTCTAATCGCTAACTGAAATACAGACGGATAATATAATACATGTCATTCAGCAGACGCCTTTACCGAAAACGACTTACAGTCATGCCCGCATACGAATGTTCTCAGGAATTTGAATCCACTATCCTGGCATTGCAAGCTCTTGCTCTACCAACATAGCTCCAGAGGACCAGATAAACACTAGCAGACTAACTGGCATACACACTTTTCGCACAATCCTGTGCTGTGTTCCTGGTCCCTGTCTAACTGTGTAAGAGGCTGTGTGTGGGAGAGAGACTGTACTATAGGGGTGTTCCTTCCCTCCCCTCCCCGGACGCGACCCACTGTTGTACCCCTGCATTATTAATGCCAGCTCATTACAAAGCAGAGCAATGGCGCAAAGGTGATTCAGTTCTAGGCTGTGCAGATGTACAGAATGATGTTTCTCAATACACTACGGAACCATGGTAGCACGAAACACTGTAGGTGGAGGGAGGAACTGTAAAGATGCATGTCTTGGTTAATACAAGAGCTGGCTGGAAAACATGACAGGTAGTGTACTTTATTTTCAGAGAAAGTCCCAGGTAAAGAATATACTTAGCTCATAGTTGGTGGACTTGGAAACTTGTGGACCAGACACTCTTTGCCCAAATGAGGTCCATTTTGGGGACCCTTTTTGGCTCACAAGCACCCATTATTCCAGAAGTAAGATTTTGGGTGGTGAGAGCTAAGATATCCACCCAAAGAAATACTCGCCCCACTCCAAACACTACTATTTACTGACAAACTGACCATCTGATCTGATTGATTTGAGGCTCTTTGATACAATTATTTTTGTTGGAAACTTTGAAATGAAAGCTCTCTTATTTTCTCTCTTACACACACACACGCTCTCCCTTTCTCTGTCTCCCACTCTCTTCCCCTCTAACTCTATCTGCCTCCTCCATCCTTCCCTCTGTCTCTATCCCTCCCTCTCTCTCCCCTTCTCTTTCCATCTCCCTCTCTCTCTCTCCTCTCCCTCTCGTTGGCAGATGAATGGAATTTGTCCTGTTAATGTGGAGATAGAGCTGTAGTCGGTCTGAATAATTTAGTATTCATGATTATTTCACAGCTTTAAGCAGCCCTTTAGGTGCATCAGGAATGGGCCTTTATCACAGAGAAGAGAGGGAGGAAGAGAAGGAGGAAGAGAGAGAGAGTCAATACGTCTGCCAGCTGAAGACAGAGTGCTGAGAGGTTTTTCTCTTTTCTATTCTCTCATTTTGTTGGATGTACTTGTCAGCGAGCTTGAAGAAGGTGACATCAAATACACCTTATTCCATGGCTTTGAAGAAACAGAAACTTCAAAAAGCACACATTATGGCTGGCCCTATTGAGTGGGAACTAAACTCTGTTGTAAGTTTTGTTATGTGTACTGTACACTCTTAGACAAAAAGGTGCTCTCTAGAACCTTAAAGGAAAACTCCACCCAAAAATGATAATTTGGTATTTGTTTCATTAGTCTATTGTTGACATAGTCCCAAAATGTTATGCGTGTCAGCAATCACATTTTCAAGATATGTAACTTTCAAGATGGGTCTACTGAGTGGCGCAGTGGTCTAAGGCACTGCATCTCAGTGCTAGAGGTGTCACTACAGACACCCTGGTTCGAATCCAGGCTGTATCACAACCAGCCGTAATTGTGAGTCCCATAGGGCGGTGCACAATTGGCCGGTGTAGGCCGTCATTGAAAATAAGAATTTGTTCTTAACTGACTTGCCTAGTTAAATATATATATTTTTATAAATAAATACAGAAATTATCAGTATTTGCATGAAAGGGTCTGGTAATATACAGTTTCAAGAAACATTCAAGTTGAATCATCTCATGAATTGCTCTCTTGTGAGTCAGAAAAACTAGAGTAGAAATATAACAAATAGGCAGTAGAACCGACACTGGACATATAAAGCATTGCTCAACTGCAATGTTCACACCATTTTGTATGAGTCTTTTTTTCGACCTTTCCAACTCTTCCCCTGGCTCGCCGCGATAGAGCGCCACACTTCTAAGTGTCCCATGGCTTACAAATGGCTCTGTGTGCAACCATGAATCAATTCAATTAGGCAGCCTTGTCCGGATAGGCTCTAAATCACACATTGAGTGGAACCGATTCTCTTCGATCCATTCTCTATCTACGCCAAACACAGAGCACCGAGCCCAATCAATCTCATCCAAAACAATACAGCCTCTAAACAGGGTGGGTGTGCGGAGGAAACCGCAACACCCAGCCTGGTAATTGTAAGCAGATAAGCACACAATGAATGTTGTATCGACAAGCGCTGACAGTGATTTTCTGCTACTGCCGCCCTGGCCTGCGATCAACAATAAATGGCGCCGAGAGAGCCTCTCAGCATTGCCCGATGTGATTGGTCGGTTCAGGAGATAAAGGAACAATCATGACGCCCCTTTCTCTGATGTGTCCTAAGATGATCGGGGTATAGTCAAATGTACGCACCATTCCTTCGGGACGCCAATTGATGTGTTGTCCTTCCAACGCAAACAAATATTTGGTCATCGACCTTGTGTGGCATCTCAGGACTCTATGAGATTAATATCAGCACACAGCTCCTAGTTTTTATAGATTTCCTCCCTCTGTCTATGGGGTGACTGCTGAGAATACATAATACCTTATTTGTATGGGTTTAAATCAATGTCACCTCGCCAAGGCTCTTATTCTCGATCTTATTGGGCAGTGTTGATACAGTGTTGATACGGCCTCATAACCATTCAAATAGGGCTGGGATAAAAGACGTCCCCACATGAAAAGTGGGTTTAAGGGGTTTGTTTTTAGCTGGGGCTTTGTGGCAGTGTGTGGTGTGGCTTTGTGGGCAGTGTGTTAGTTTCTCTTCAGTAAGGACTAAAGGACAGGGTGCCGCTGGCCCTGTGGAGTGGAGTGTGTATTGAATAATAGACGCTTAGATGGGAGTGATCAATCGCTAAGTCCATTAATGGGAGGGAGGGAGGGAGGGAGGGAGGGAGGGAGGGAGAGAAAGAGAGAAGTTTGTGTGTGTGTGTATGTACTGCCACTCGTGTGTCTGCGTTGTATGCCTGTCGGGTCTTGAACGCCCTCACTCTATTCCATCGACGCAGGAATAGAAGCACTCTCTCTTCCTTTAGCTCTCTCCCTCTCCCTCTCCCGCTCTGAGAAACTAATGGGGGAAGATTGCAAAATCAATAGTGCTAAATGGAGTTGCAGCAGAAGCCATCTAGTGTCCTTTCAGGGTGCTGATGGAACATGGAGGGCAGGATTCAGCTTTGACACTCTTTCTTTTGTTCGTTCTTTCTTTCTTTCTTTCGTCTCCCTCTCTCCTCTCTCTCTCTCTCCCTCTCTCTCTCTCTCTTTCTATATATATCCTTATTATCTACCTAAAGAGTCATCACAATCGCTTTACTCCTCTTCCATGCCTCCATCTCACCCTCCCTCTCTCTCCTTATTATACGTGCTTGCCCCGCCCACCTGAGGATCTGTCTTCTTCATTCATCTACTTCCTGTGTTTGAGGGGTGCAAAATCCACTTGTCACTTGAATCTCACTGGATTAATTGCTTTCATTTTACTCTGGTGACTCTTTCCCGCTCTTGCTTGTGCCCCGTTAACGTAACGACCGCAGAAATGTTTGTAATGACCAGTCCGGCAATGGCTGAAATGGAATACATTGGCTTTCCATTGCATCTACAGGAACGCTTCGTCAGGGTTTTAACACACTTGACAGGGACATCACAAGAAAGGGAAGGAAGGTGTTCATTTTTTTGTGGAATAAAAAATAAATAAGATATGATTTAATACAGTTTAAATGTTTACAAATTAGATGCGCTGAAATGAAAGCAACTTCCGTAAAGGAACACTGGGATTATAATGATATTATGTCTGACCTCACCAAAAAAATTTAAAGTACTACAGATTGGTGTGATCTAGAGCCAAGCATGTTGATTTTTAAATCGCACGGGTATCCTTCTCTTGACACACTGGTTGAATGATGGACAACAAACAATATTGAATCATTAATGAGGCTGTCTGAGTGCAGATAGGCCTAAAAACAGAGTTGTTGGTGATTGCAGCCCTGGTACACCCCTTTATATTAATTTAGAAATGTGTGCAAAATCACCAAGTGTATATATGCAAATGATGCACATTTCTTTATTTTATCACAAAGTCTTTCAAATATACCTGATATAATAACAACATGTACAGTATATATGAGTGCATTATAAGAAAAAAAGTGAAATGTTACAATAATTTGAATGCCTGAAGTCCAACCAAAATGCCTGAATTCCATTATTTGTCTGTGCCAGTACCATCTTTCATGTGCTATAATTCAGTCAATATCTGATTAAAAAAAAAATGCAAGAAGTTTGGAGTGTCTTCACTCACTGTCCAACTGTTGCATATACTAGAATCGATTTAAAACAAAAACAACCTTAACAATATGGAGTGCTGCTGCTACCTTATTATCTACCTAAAGAGGCATTCTTTTCTCTCCTCTTCTTTAATATCTACTCAACAGTAAAAGGGTGTTACACACACACACACACACACACACACACACACACACACACACACACACACACACACACACACACACACACACACACACACACACACACACACACACACACACACACACACACACACACACACACGCGCGCGCTGTCATTGTGCCACCTAACACACTGCAGCAGCCACCCTTCAACCAGTAAGTACAGCCTGTCACTTTGTGGAACACTGGCCTCCTGTCAGTCTGTCATAGACATGGCCTTGACACTTATACAATGGTCTGCGCCGATTCAGTAGTCTGCTCTGCCCTTATAAAATAGTCTGCATCACAGTCACATTCAAAGTTATGGCTCTGTGTGAATTGTGAACATGACTTCTACACATTAGACTGCATTACAATTGTACTGTATTATGAAATCAAATCAAATTTTATTAGTCACATGCGCAGAATACAACAGGTAGACCTTACCTTGAAATGCTTACTTACGAGCCCCTAACCAACAATGCCATTTCCAAAAAATACGGATAAGAATAAGACATGAAAGTAACAAGTAATTAAAGAGCAGCAGTAAAATAACAATAGCGAGACTATATACAGGGGGGTGCCGGTACAGAGTCAATGTGCGGGGGCACCGGTTAGTTGAGGTAGTATGTACATGTAGGAGTTATTACCTACCTATTACCTATGCATAGATGACAACAGAGAGTAGCAGTGGTGTAAGGGGGGAAGGGGGCACTGCAAATAGTCTGGGTAGCCATTTGACTAGATGTTCAGGAGTTAATGGCTTGGGGGTAGAAGCTGTTTAGAAGCCTCTTGGACCTAGACTTGGCGCTCCGGTACCACCTGCCGTGAGTTAGCAGAGAGAACAGTCTATGACTAGGGTGACTGGAGTCTGACAATTTTTAGGGCCTTCCTATTACACCGCCTGGTATAGAGGTCCTGGATGGCAGGAAGCTTGGCCCCAGTGACGTACTGGGCCGTTCGCACTACCCTCTGTAGTGCCTTGCGGTCGGAGGCCAAGCAGTTTCCATACCAGGCAGTGATGCAACTAGTCAGTGTGCTCTCGATGGTGCAGCTGTAGAACCTTTTGAGGATCTGAGGACCCATGACAAATCTTTTCAGTCTCCTGAGGGGGAATAGCTTTTGTCGTGCCCTCTTCACGGCTGTCTTGGTGTGCTTCGTTGGTGATGTGGACACCAAGGAACTTGAAGCTATCAACCTGCTCCACTGCAGCCCGTCGATGAGAATGGGGGTGTGCTCGGTCCTCTTTTTCCTGTAGTCCACAATCATCTCCTTTGTCTTGATCACGTTGAGGGAGAGGTTGTTGTCCTGGCACCACACGGCCAGGTCTCTGACCTCCTCCCTATAGGCTGTCTAGTCATTGTCGGTGATCAGGCATACCACTGTTGTGTCATTGGCAAATTTGAATGATGGTGTTGGAGTCGTGCCTGGCTGTGCAGTCATGAGTGAACAGAGAGTACAGGAGGGGACTGAGCATGCAAACCTGAGGGGCCCCTGTGTTGAGGATCCATCCAGTTGCAGAGGGAGGTGTTTAGTCCCAGGGTCCTTAGCTTACTGATGAGCTTGGAGGGCACTATGGTGTTGAATGCTGAGCTGTAGTAAATGAATAGCATTCTCACATAGGTGTTCCTTTAGTCCAGGTGGGAAAGGGCAGCGTGGAGTGCAATAGAGATTGCATCATCTGTGGATCTGTTGGGGCGGTATACAAATTGGAGTGGGTCTAGGGTTTCTGGGATGATGGTGTTGGTGTGAGCCATGACCAGCCTTTCAAAGCACTTCATGGCTACAGACGTTAGTGTTGGTATTACAGACTCAGACAGGGAGATGTTGAAAATGTCAGTGAAGACACTTGCCAGTTGGTCAGCGCATGCTCACAGTACACGTCCTGTAATCTTTCTGGCCCTGCGGCCTTGTGAATATTGACCTGTTTAAAGGTAAAACGGATTTATGTTTTCCTGCATTAAAGTCCCCAGCTACTAGGAGCGCTGCCTCTGGGTGAGTGTTTTCTTGTTTGCTTATGGCGGAATACAGCTAATTTAATGCTGTCTTAGTGCCAGTCTCTGACTGCGGTGGTATGTATACAGCTCAAAAGAATACAGATGAAAACTCTTTCGGTAGGTAGGACGTCATCGATGCACTTATTGATAAAGCCAATGACTGATGTGGTGTACTCCTCAATGCCATCGGAGGAATCCTGGAACATTTTCTAGTCTGTGCTAGCAAAACAGTCCTGTAGCTTAGCATCTGCTTCATCTGACCACTTTATTGGAACTAGTCACTGGTGCTTCCTGCTTTAATTTTAGCTTGTAAGCAGGAATCAGGAGGATAGAATTATGGTCAGATTTGCCAAATGGAGGGAGAGCTTTGTATGTGTCTCTGTGTGTGGAGTAAAGGTGGTCCAGAGTTTTTTTTCCTCTGGTTGCTGATAGAAATTTGCATTAAAGTCCCCGGCTACTAGGAGCGCCGCCTCTGGGTGAGCGTTTCTTGTTTGCTTATGGCGGAATACAGCTCATTCAATGCTGTCTTAGTGCCAGCCTCAGTCTGTGGTGGTATGTAAACAGCTACGAAAAATACAGATGAAAACTCTCTAGGTAGATAGTGTGGTCTACAGCTTATCATGAGATACTCTACCTCAGGCGAGCAATAGCTCGAGACTTCCTTAGATATCGTGCACCAGCTGTTGTTTACAAAAATACATAGACCGCCGCCCCTTGTCTTACCAGACGCCGCTGTTCTTTCCTACCGGTACATTGTATAACCAACCAGCTGTATGTTGATGTTTTCATCGTTCAGCCACGACTCCGTGAAACATAAGATGTTCAGTTTTTAATGTCCCGTTGGTAGTTTAATCTTCCATGTAACTCGTCGATTTTATTGTCCAAAGATTGCACGTTTGCTAGCAGAATGGAGGGAAGTGGGGGGTTTATTCGATTGCCTCTGAATTCTTAGAAGGCAGCCCGACCTTCGGCCTCTCTCCGCCTCCTCTTCACGCAGATCATGGGGATCGGGGCCTGTTCCCGAGGAAGCAGTGTATCCTTCGCGTCATGCTCATCAGAGTCGTGAAAGGAAAAAAAGGATTCTGCTAGTCCGTGGTGAGTAATCGCAGTCCTGATGTCTAGAAGTTATTTTCGGTCATAAGAGACGGTAGCGGCAACATTATGTACAAAATAAGTTACAAACAACGCAAATAAACAAACAAAAAAACACAATCGGCTAGGGGGGAACGTAAAACATCTGCCATCTTCTCCGGCGCCATCTTACAATTACTAGGCAAAACAAACTCATTTTCACTAATATCATCAAAATCAATAAATCATAGCACGTATTTGGGCTCATTCAGTAGTTTTTACCATATAAAGTAGAATCCTGTTGAATAATTATGTTAAGTACCATTTATATTATATTACTAAAACATACATTGAAAATGATGCTGTTGCTGCTTCCTGTTGTCATGGCTCAAAACACCGGTTTTAAATGTCCATGTTAATAATCAATGCTGAACTAAGTCGTAATATGTTGAAGACATACAAACGTATCCCTACATACAAGTGTCACACTTATGTTCAAATTACTTGTATTTTGCTAAATTAGTACCTTCTAAACTGCACACGCATCAGTATTTACCAAGTGGCCACTCTAGACTGAAACTGAATAGCTTGTTCTACTGTAATCAATAGCGCGCGCAAATTAATCACTCACATCGATATTGTATTGATGTCATATACCAGTCGATGGATGAGATGAGAACCTGAAGTAGCCATTTATCCACTAAAATCTCTGTGGAGAGCCTCCCGAGTAGCGCAGTGGTCTAAGGCACTGCATCTCAATGCTTTCTGTGCCACTAGAGTTTCTGGGTTCGAGTCCAGGCTCTGTCGCAGCCGGCCGCGACCGGGAGACCCATGGGGCGGTGCACAATTGGCCCAGCGTCGTCAGGGGAGGGTTTGGCCGGCAGGATGTCCTTGTCCCATTGCGCACTAGTGACTCCTGTGGCGGGCCAGGCACAGTGCACTCTGACATGGTCACCAGGTGCCCAGTGTTTCCTTTGACACATTGGTGCGGCTGGCTTCCAGGTTAAGTGGGTTTTGTGTCAAGAAGCAGTGCGGCTTGGTTGGGTTGTGTTTTGGAGAACGCATGGCTCTCGACCTTCGCCTCTCCCGAGTCCGTACGGGAATTGCAGCGATGAGACAAGACTGTAACTACCAATTGGATACCACGAAAAAGGGGTAAAAAGTTTTACTAAAATAAAATAAAAATCTCTGTGGGGAAATGTCTAAGGTAAATTGTGACTGAATAATCCTTTTCATACTTTATAATATGTCCATATAATCTGTTTTAGGAACATCTACCGAAAATATTTCACCTTCTTTATTACTTTACCAAACATATCAAGACATTAGTGATGTTAGATTTGTGAATGTCTAAATCAACATTTGAGCCATTTATACAGCTTGTTCAGCGATTGCTATGCCACGTCTCTGCCGTGAAGCAATCGACCTGGATAAATGTTTTTCTAAGGACCACCCTTTGACGTTCAAAAAATGTAGAACTAATAACAGATATAGATAGCCCCTGGTTCACTCCAGACCTGACTGCCCTTGACCAGCACAAAAACATCCTGTGGCGTACTGCATTAGCATCGATTAGCCCCCGCGATATGCAACTTTTCAGGGAATTTAGGAACCAATATACACAGACAGTTAGGAAAGCAAAGGCTAGCTTTTTCAAACGGAAATGTGCATCCTGTAGCACAAACTCCAAAAAGTCCTGGGACACTGTAAAGATCATGGAGAATAAGAACACCTCCTCCCAGCTGCCCACTGCACTGAGGCTAGGAAACACTGTCACCACCGATAAATCCACGATAATCGAGAATTTCAATAAGCATTTTTCTACGGCTGGCCATGCTTTCCACCTGGCTACCCCTACCCCTACTCCTACCCCGGTCAACAGCTCTGCACCCCCCACAGCAACTTGCCCAAGCCTCCCCCATTTCTCCTTCACCCAAATCCAGATAGCTGATGTTCTGAAAGAGCTGCAAAATCTGGACCCCTACAAATCAGCTGGGCTAGACAATCTGGACCCTCTCTTTCTAAAATTATCCGCCGTAATAGTTACAACCCCTATTATTAGCCTGTTCCATCTCTCTTTCGTATCATCTGAGATCCTCAAAGATTGGAAAGCTGCCGCGGTCATCCCCCTCTTCAAAGGGGGAGACACTCTAGACCCAAACTGTTACAGACCTATATCTATCCTACCCTGCCTTTCTAAGGTCTTCGAAAGCCAAGTTAACAAACAGATCACCAACCATTTCGAATCCCACCATACCTTCTCCGCTATGCAATCTAGTTTCCGAGCTGGTCATGGGTGCCCCTCAGCCACACTCAAGGTTCTAAACGATATCATAACCCCCATCGATAAAAGACAACACTGTGCAGCCGTATTCATCGACCTGGCCAAGGCTTTCGACTCTGTCAATCACCGCATTCTTATCGGCAGACTCAACAGCCTTGGTTTCTCAAATGACTGCCTCGCCTGGTGCACCAACTACTTCTCAGACATAGTTCAGTGTGTCAAATCGGAGGGCCTGTTGTCTGGACCTCTGACAGTCTATGTGGGTGCCACAGGGTTCAATTCTCGGGCCGACTCTTTTCTCTGTATACATCAATGATGTCGCTCTTGCTGCTGGTGATTCTCTGATCCACCTCTACGCAGACGACACCCTTCTGTATACTTCGGGCCCTTCTTTGGACACTGTGTTAACAAACCTCCAGACGAGCTTCAATGCCATACAACTCTCCTTCCGTGGCCTCCAACTGCTCTTAAATGCAAGTGAAACTAAATGCATGCTCTTCAACCGATCGCTGCCCACACCTGCCTGCCTGTCTAGCATCACTACTCTGGACGGTTCTGACAACTACAAATACCTTGGTGTCTGGTTAGACTGTAAACACTCCTTCCAGACTCACATTAAGCATCTCCAATCCAAAATGATAAAACTGACTATCCTACCGATCCTTAACTTCAGCAATGCAATTTACAAAATAGCCTCCAACACTCTACTCAGCAAATTGGATGCAGTCTATCACTGGGCCATCCGTTTTGTCACCAAAGCCCCATATACTACCCACCACTGCGACCTGTATGCTCTCGTTTGCTGGCCTTCGCTTCATATTCGTCGCCAAACCCACTGGTTCCAGGTCATCTATAAGTCTTTGCTAGGTAAAGCCCCGCCTTATCTCAGCTCACTGGTCACCATAGCAGCACCCACCCGTAGCACGCGCTCCAGCAGGTATATTTCACTGGTCACCCCCAAAGCCAACACCTCCTTTGGCCGCCTTTCCTTCCAGTTCTCTGCTGCCAATGACTGGAACAAATTGCAAAAATCACTGAAGCTGGAGATTCATATCTCCCTCACTAACTTTAAGCACCAGCTGTCAGAGTAGCTTACAGATCATTGCACCTGTACATAGCCCATCTGTGAATAGCTACCCAACTACCTCATCCCCATATTGCTATTTTTATTTTGCTCCTTTGCACCCCAGTATCTCTACGTGCACATCCATCTTCTGCACATCTATCACTCCAGTGTTTAATTGCTGAATAGTAATTATTTTGCCACTATGGCCTATTTATTGCCTTACCTCCCTAATCTTACTTCATTTGCACACACTGTATATAGACTTTTCTATTGTGTTATTGACTGTACGTTCGTTTTAATCGAATGTGTAACTGTGTTGTTTGTTTCGCACTGCTTTGCTTTATCTTGGCCAGGTCGCAGTTGTAAATGAGAACTTGTTCTCAACTGGCCTACCTGGTTAAATAAAGGTGAAATAAAAAATAAAAACGTAACGTTGCAGTGAAGTGACATAAATTGATGTAATGATGCAGCCAACCACCAGAAGGTGGCAAATACAAGTTTATTCGACAGAGGGTGTTTACATGGTCCTAGGAAGGTCTGGATTGCTGTCTTCTGACTTACTAAATCAATAAAATAAGTAATGTAAACATGACTAAAGTAAAGTAATTCTAGTGCCCAGTTTCTGGGGCTGTCAGCTTAAGTGGTTAAAATAATTAAATATTTGTGTTTAGGATGATAGTAAATTACATATATTTCTTACTACTTTAACCATGGAGAGAATTTAAAAATGCTTCTTTACACAATTTAACCAGGTGCTCTAGACTAGAGCTTCCATAGGGACTGTGCAGCAGGCTGAATGTTTGATGTCCCTAGTATTACACTCCAAACAACTCAACTATGGGACTAAAACATGTTAAAAATCCCATGGAAGATACATATCCTGTTGGCCATTTTGGAGAGAAGAAAGGGAATGGAGACTTCCCATGGTGACACAGCACTATACGGTGTACCACATGATCAAGGGCCCCATATTCTGTTTACTGTCGGCAACAAGAAAGACAGAGACATCATAGGAAAACATACACACTTACATGGCAGGCAAAGAGAGAATAAAAAGTGTTGGATCGCTTAGCTAAAACGCACAAGCCTGGAAAGTTGTTTTTATCCTCTTATGTTTGTTGTGTAGTAAATCTTTCTGTTTTTTCCTGTGATGAATTGTGTTGCATTCCATGTCTGAAATAAAGCTTGATTTGATATGAAGTGTTGAAAGTTGCCTACAACATCTACAACCAGGAGCTAATATCATCCAAATCCCTCTTTTAGCTTAAAATAAAGTTACTATAGTGATGTAGCATGTAGCCTTCTCCCCATGCTTCCTCAGTTTGTCTCCTGTCTCCCGTTTGCCTGGCAGATGTTTTGTGGAGTCTTTGTGTTGACTTGAGAGGTTGTTTGCCAAAGCAGCTGAGTCTTCTACCTGGATGCCCTTCTCTTAGTTATAGCAGCCTCACAGGAGAAAAGAGCATTGGGTTGGAGAAAAATATCCCTCCTTTTTACCTATAGCAAACATTTCAATGGCACCCAGCCATCATAGACACAGTGCTACATAGAGTACTGATAGTGGGATGTTCAGTTTGTTGAACAACCTCGGAAAACTACACACAGACTCACGGGCAGACACAGGTGCGCAAATGGACATGCACACACACACGCACACATCCCACACACCTTCCACAATCATAATCTACCTAGTGTGCAACTCCAGAGACCTTGACTTAATTACAGTGTTTTTCTTAATTGTTTCTGTAAGCACATACATTATTGTACAGCAGGTCCCACAGCTATAAGATTAGAATAGATACATATCTACACAATTAGGGAGTCGGAGAGTGGAAGTGGCGCAGTATTGATACAAGATATTCCATTGGCTTATCTTGAATCATCCTAACAATAGCTTATGTTAGGTGAAGACTTGATCTGTTAATACTACATAGTGAGCATTCTATAGAACTTGATTTTAGACCAGCCTGATATTCTAGTAAGCTATTTGTTTGCTTCAGATGGTTTTACACCTGTGCAGTAACACTGTAATTAAGGACATAAGGACAATACTGTATGACCATGTTGTGAAATGAGTCATTTCATTGTTCTGTAATTCTATAGTCATAGAGTAAACAGTTTACGTTCTTACACATTTTAAATGCACTAGTATATGATCTATATAAAGTAACTGAAGGTTATGGTTGCGTCCCAATATCTGCACTTGTTCACTTCCCTTCATGGATTTGAAAGGAAATGAATGGTATATGGAAACTCCCTCTAGACCATGTCTAAACAATTCCAATATTTTGATATGTTGGGGAGTAGTGAACGAGTGGACACTTCAGGAAGAATGAGAGAATATTAGGATGCAACCTATGTATTGAGAGAGTACACTGAGAGAAAATCTACACCCCCAAATTGCCCCTCTGCGCTTCAGAGACAAAAAGCATACATAATGAACAAAAACTACCACTACAATAATTTTGCCTGACACATTTTTATCATGGCTGACTAAAGTACACAAGTAAATTATCCTACCTTAGGTTTCTCAACAACAAAGCACGGCCAAATAATTGTTCTTTATTCATTTACAGTATATTCATTTTGAAGAAAATTACACCTAGTTTTCTATATCAAAGACTCTGTTAGTTATATGTCATATTGACATTTTCACACAGATATGCTGTGTTGTACTGAAAAATTGGCTTTCACAGTAATTTAGTTCAATGACTTTCTGAAACATAAATGCAGAAGAAAGACTAGCTGAGCTATTACTCTGGATAGAATATCCAGTGTGTGTGTGTGTGTGTGCGTGTATTAGTGTGTGTGTGTGTGTGTATGTGTTTGTACGTGTGTGTGGTATATCCTATCCTCTTATCTCCTGCTGTGGGGAGAGGAGTGGAGGTAGTGGGACGCAGGTAATCAGGATGACGAGATATGAAGAGCCACTGCAATGACCTCTTACTGCAGCAGTAATCATAGTCCTTCACCTGGAGAAAAACACCCCAAACCAGGCCCCATCGGACACACACACACACAGAGAGCTAACAACTGCAGGAGATAAGAGGTGGTATTATAACACAGTACATACAAACAATGAGAGATGGATCTCAAAGAAAAGCTACTGCTCTACTGCTGTTTGTCTACCTGAGGAAAAACTCAGTGAGACAGACATGACTGGAATAGTCATAGCAACACAACACTGCCCAAGCAGCAAAATAATAGCTGCTCACTTTAAAACCTTAAGTTAAATTAGCAAGAAAGCAGCATTGTCTAATGGGTAACATATCGACAAGCCCTGTACCATAATAAAAGGCATATATTCTAAGAAGAGCTAACGTTATGGGCGGGCCTTAGAAGGCCTGGCCCGCCCTACTGTACCTCTTTGCCTGTCCGCATAAAATATAAAAATATTATTTTAAAAAATACAAATGTTTGGGGTAATTTTACAAAATGTTTCTCCCCAATTGGAAGTTGCGATCTTGTCTCATCGCTGCAAGGTCGAGACATGCGTCCACCGAAACATGACCCGCGCTGCTTCATAACACAATGATGGCTTGACCCAGAAGCCCGCCACACCATTGTGTCGGAGGAAACACCGTTCGACTAATGACTGAGGCAGCTTGCAGGTGCCCAGACCGCCACAAGGAGTCTCTAGAACATGATGACCCGGCCAAACCCTCCCCTAAGCCAGACAGCGCTAGGTAAATTATGTGCCGCCCTATGGGACTCCTGGTTATGGGATCGAACCCCAGGCTGTAGTGGTGCCTCAGCACTGCGATGCAGTGCCTTAGACCGTTGTGCCACTCGGGAGGCCCATTGATAATTTAATTAACCGAGACGCGCGCCGACAGAAAGACCCATCATTGTCAGATAAAGCATCCGAGCAAGCAAAACATCACTGTCTCAGTACGTGTAGCCAATTTAGCTCATGCTGTATGACGTTCTCTTTTTTGCCAGACCGCATCAGATACGTGGGGCTACATATTGTAAGACAGAAGGGCACTGTTTCGGTCGACCGGATGCTATTTTCGGGCTAACGTGCGAAGAACCTACTTTTTGAAGTGATTTATTTTGCAATCAGATGAAAACATCATGACTGGTTGTGTTCATGCCACATTAAAAGGTAGTCTAATACATGCTCACAGTTGTTACTATAAATCCCACAATATAACCACTAAATCAGTAATTTGGACTGCTCATGAATAAAAAAAATGTATTACTCTGCCATTTATAAAGTCAAGCCCTCCTCCGTTCTTGAGTTTTCCTAAATAAGTCTATAATTGTCACGATCTTCGGAACAGACAGACCAAGGCGCAGCGAGGCATCCAGTATACATGCTTTTTATTTAAATCAACGATACTGGGAAAAACAATAAACAGAACGAAGATCGCAACATTAACATAGACTAATACACACAAAGACGCTATGCTCAAAACAATAACCCACAAAAACTATATGAAAACCCCAAACATATATATGGTTCCCAATTAGAGACAACAACACACAGCTGCCTCTAATTGGGAACCATTACCCCAACATAGAAATATAACACCTAGAACATAAAAAACCCTACACCAAAACCAAAACTAAACCAAAACCTGTCTTCTCAGGCCTGGATGTGACAATAATGCACACTGCCGTTGTTAGAATCTTAATCAAATTGTATTGGTCACATACACGTGTTTAGTAGATGTTATTGCGGGTGTAGAGAAATGCTTGTGTTTCTAGCTAACAAATAATATATATCAATTTCACAACATATACCCAATACACACAAATCTAAGTAAAAGAATGGAATTAAGAATATATAAATATATGGACGAGCAATGTCAGAGCGGCATAAACTAAGATACAGTAGAATAAGAGTAGAAATGTATATAGGCAGCAGCCTCTAATGTGCTAGTGATGGCTATTTAACAGTCTGATGGCCTTGAGATAAAAGCTGTTTTTCAGTCTCTCGGTCCCAGCTTTGATGCATCTGTACTGACCTCACCTTCCGGATGATAGCGGGGTGAACAGTCAGTGGCGCCGAAGAACATGGCTGACGTTTTACATTCTCCCAACCAATTGTGCTATTTTGTTAGTTTTTTTGCTTTTTGTGTAACTTATTTTTTTTTACTTAATTTGTACACAATGTTTCTGCTACCGTCTCTTATGCTTTCACTGGAACAGGCCCAGATCCCTGTAATTTGCTTGAAGAAAAGACGCAGGAAAAGGGGCCACAGATCGGGCTGCCTTCTGAGAATCCGTAAGCTCCCACTGCCATCCGTTCTTCTTGCTAACGTGCAATCATTGGAAAATAAATTGATGACCTACGATTAAGATTATCCTACCAACGAGACATTAAAAACTGTAACATCTTATGTTTCACCGAGACGCGGCTGAACGATGATACAGATAATATAAAATTTGTGGGATTTTCCATGCACCGGCAGAACAGAGAAGCTACGTCTGGTAAGACGAGGGGTGGGGTTGTGTGTCTATTTGTCAATAAGCTTGTGTGCGATGTTTAATATTAAAGAATTCTCAAGGTATTGTTCGACTGAGGTAGAGTACCTTAAGATAAGCTGTAGACCACACTATCTACCAAGAGTTCTCTCTATATTATTCGTAGCCGTCTATTTACCACCACAGGACGAAGCTGGCACTAAGACCACTCTCAACCAACTCTTTAAGTCCATAAGCAAAGAAGAAAATGCTCACAAAGAAGCGGCGCTCCTAGTGGCTGGGGACTTTAATGCAGGTAAACTTAAATCAGTTTTACCAAATTTTTACCAGCATGTCACGTGCAACCAGACAAAAAAAAATCCTAGACCACCAATACTCCACACACAGAGACAAAGCTCTCCCCCGCCCTCCATTTGGCAAATCTGGCCATAATTATATCCTGATTCCTGCTTACAAGCAAAAACGAAAGCAGGAAGTACCAGTGACTACCTCAATAAGGAAGTGGTCAGATGACGCGGATGTTACACTACAGGACTATTTTGCTAGCACAGACTGGAATATGTTCTGGGATTCATCCAATGGCATTGAGGAGTACACCACCTCAGTCATCGGCTTCATCAATAAGTGCATCAATGATGTCGTCCACACAGCGACTGTACGTACATATCCCAACCAGAAGCCATGGATTACAGGCAACATCCGCATCGAGCTAAAGGCTAGAGCTGCCGCTTTCAAGGAGCGGGAGACTAATCCGGACACTAATCCGCTATGCCCTCAGACTAATCCGCTATGCCCTCAGACTAACCATCAAACAAGCAAAGCGGCAATACAGGATTAAGATTGAATCCTACTACCCCGGCTCTGATGCTCGTCGGATGTGGCAGGGCTTGACAACTATTACAGACTACAAAGGGAAACCCAGACGCGAGCTGCCCAGTGCTGCCCAGGAACTGGATCCTGGACTTCCTGACGGAACGTCCCCAGGTGGCAAGAGTAGGCAACACCACGTCTGCCACGCTGATCCTTAACACTGAGGCCCCTCAGGGGTGTGTACTTAGTCCCCTCCTGTACTCCTTGTTCACCCATGACTGTGTGGCCAAACACGGCTCCAACACCATCATTAAGTTTGCTGACGACACAACAGTGATAGGCCTGATCACCGACAACGATGGTAGGCCTATAGGGAGGAGGTCAGAGAACTGGCAGTGTGGTGCCAGGACAACAACCTCTCCCTCAACGTGAGCAGGACAAAGGAGCTGATCATGGACTACTGGAAAAGGCGGGCCGAACAGGCCCCCATTAACATTGATGGGGCTGTAGTGGAGCGGGTCGAGAGTTTCAAGTTCCTTGGTGTCCACATCACCAACGAACTATCATGATCCAAACTTACCAAGACAGTCGTGAAGAGGGAAAGACAAAACCTTTTCCCCTCAGGAGACTGAAAATATTTGGCATTGGTCCCCAGATCCTCAAAAGGTTCTACAGCTGCACCATCGAGAGCATCCTGACCGGTTGCATCACCACCTGGTATGGCAACTGCTCGGCATCTGACCGTAAGGCGCTACAGAGGGTAGTGTGTATGGCCCAGTATATTACAGGAGCCAAACTTCCTGGCATCCAGGACCTATATAATAGGTGGTGTCAGAGGAAAGACCATAAAATTGAGGAAAGCCCATCTCAATTGTGCACCTGTAATTTTGTGAGGGTTTTAGGTGCCAAGCCAAATTTCTTCAGCCTCCTGAGGTTGAAGAGGCGCTGTTGCGCCTTCTTCACCACACTGTCTGTGTGGGTTGAACATTTCAGTTTGTCACTGATCTGTATGCCGAGGAACTTGAAGCTTTCCACCTTCTACACTGCGGTCCCGTCAAGTGGATAACGGGGTGCTTCCTCTGCTGTTTCCTAAAGTCCACGTTCATCTTCTTTGTTTTGTTTATGTTGAGTGAGAGGTTATTTTCCTGGCACCACACTCCCAGAGCCCTCACCTCCTCCCTGTAGGCTGTCTCGTCATTGTTGGTAATCAAGCCTACTACTCTTGTGTCGTCTGCAAACTTGATGATTGAGTAAGAGGCGTGCTTGGCTACTCAGTCATGGGTTAACAGGTAGTACAGAAGGGGGCTGAGCACGCACCCTTGTGGGGCCCCAGTGTTGAGGATTAGCTATGTGGAGGTGTTGTTTCCTACCTTCACCACCTGGGGGCGGGCCGTCAGGAAGTCCAGGATCCAGGTGCACAGGGTGGAGTTCAGCTCCAGGGCCTCGAGCTTAATGATGAACTTGGAGGGTACTATGGTGTTGAATGCTGAGCTATAGTCAACGAACAGCATTCTTACATAGGTATTCCTCTTGTCCAGATGGGATAGGGCAGAATGCAGTGCGATGGCGATTGCATCGTCTGTTGATCTATTGGGGCGGTAAGCAAATTGAAATGGGTCTAGGGTGACAGGTAAGGTGGAAGTGATATGATCCTTGACTAGTCTCTCAAAGAACTTCATGATGACAGAAGTGAGTGCTACGGGGTCATTTAGTTCAGTTACCTTTGCTTTCTTGGGTACATGAACAATGGTGGCCATCTTGAAGCATGTGGGGACAGCAGACTGGGATAGGGAGAGATTGAACATGTCTGTAAACATACCAACCAGCTGGTCTGCGCATGCTCTGAGGACGCGGCTAGCGATGCCGTCTGGGCCGGCAGCCTTGCGAAGGTTAACACGCTTAAATGTCTTACTCACGTCGGCCATGGAGAAGGAGAGCCCACAGTCCTTGGTAGCGGGCCGTGTCGGTGGCACTGTGTTGTCCTCAAAGCGAAGAAGGAGGGCAGGTCATTTCTTTTAATATGGTTTTCCTCGTTGCCCCTCCTCTCGACAGCAGGGCCTGCTCCCCTCCTCCCAGTAGTCGAATATAGATGCCGTGCCCAGTTCATAATCACCCTGATAATTGCCTCGAAAGTGAACCTAAACTATACCGAAACTAATTTCACACATATAATAACAGGTTCGATAAATAAAATATGATGAGGGAGAATGGATGAGTTGATGAGCAAGGGGAAACGAATGATGCATAATTATGTAATCACCAATTGTGAATCAAGAACAGGGCGGGCCATTCTATTGTATTGATCGATTCTTATTCTAATGTCAACATGTTATGTACTCTGTTATCAGTCTACTCTGTCCTACTTGTAATACACAGCGAGAGCGTGCGTAATTTACAATGGCAAGAAGACCAAGACGAATGGACGCACTCGTTAGTGTTGCTACAAAATCTGAATGAAAACGACTCAGATGGTGGGGAAGAAATTAATCACGATGACATCGCAGATGAGTATTATTCAGAGTCTGAGCCTGAACCTACACCTCCGAGGCCTAAGTGCAAAAAAGCCTGAACTGTGCGCAGTGAGCAGGTGCCCACGCCACCACCAAATGAAATGGTGAGACAGGAGAGAGGACGGCACCGTTTGGAATAGAACAAGCTGGTGAGAATTCCACAGGCTATTATCTGCACAAAATGTCATCACTGAGAGAGTAGGCCCTACATCTCAAGCATGAAACAAAAAAGGCAACGCACTCAACAGCTTTTGTTGTTTAAGCTATGTGACATGGACATGCTCCAACTGATAATGGACTTTTTGACTGCTGTCATATCAACACTTCTATTCATTATGCCATTATTTCTTTTGTGATGATTTTCACTATTATCAAGCATACATGTTGTCATCATTTTACCATGCATCTTGCTGACCGTGCGTCTTGATGGTTCCAACACCAATTCTTTCTGTTTCATAGTTTCAAATTAAAGTGTTCAATATATCCACATAGGAGGTCCAGTGAGAAAAAATGTGCCCCCTATGAAAATCGAATGCCCCTCCAACCGGTTCGTTCTGGCGCCGGCCCTGATTCTAAGTGGTATGCTAGTATAGACAATGGAACAGTGGAGGTTCTCCTGTTCTCCTGGGTCAAAAGTCAGAGGTCATAGGTCAGCTCACCTGCTCCAGTTTCCAGTGGAACTCTGCAGGGCGGAAGGTGTCAACCTGGGTGAAGTCTCTCCTGAGCAGGAACACCAGACGGCAGTTGTGGACGTACAGGGAGTAGTGGTGCCGGTTCATCTCTGTAGAAGGATATGGGTATGTTACAGAAAACTGGAAAATACAGGCTTATAACATTCATAAACGTTTGAGTTATGTTAACTTCCTTTTCTAGCCAGAACAGAATAAAGATATCCTCTATTCTCATTCACAGAAAAACATAGACATTCTAGTCTACTTGTCAGAAGGCTTGGTGTAGGAGTGCAAAAGAGTCAGGTGCAGGACATTAGAGATGAGCAACACAACGTAGTTTACTCAAAATATGACCAAGTAGAAACAAATACCAAGCCCACCAAATGGACTGACTTCAATTGAAACAATTACGCACACAAACAGAGGGTTAAATAAGGAACATGTAATTGGGGAATTGAAACCATGTGTGTAAAAAAACCAAGACAAATGGAAAATGAAAAGTGGATCGGCGACGGCTAGTAGACCGGTGACGTCGACCGCCGAACGCCGCCCGAACAAGGAGAGGGACCGACTACGGCAGAAGTATAAAAATAAAAATGATATTTCACGATATTATATAGATATTATACCTTATCCAACCACAAAAGCTATTTTCCACAGTTAAGAGTCAAAATAAATTATATTATACAAATGCTCTCCTAAAGTGGTATCTGAAATGATATCTGTCATTATGGGCAAAGGAGCTTATCGGTGCAATATGTCCTGTAAATTCTATTGACGTGTGCCACTTTGAATTAAACCCTGCCACTTCACGAGGCAGCTCAATAAATGTCACATGCTCCCTGTGCCATTGTGACATTGTGAAAGGCCCTGTGGGACGCTAATGAGGTGTGTGACTTCACAGCTTTTCTCTCATGGTGGCACTTTTCATCGTAACCCCTGTGCTTTTTCTTGGAGCCGCTGGAGTTACACACAGGGCTGTTTTGGCCGTGCATATTGATGGACTCTCCGTTTTGCTCAGTGTGAGCGGAGCGCTCGATGGAATCAATAAGAGCCTTTCAGGCTGCCTGTCTCCAGTCACACCTTCACAGCTCCACTTAGTCTAACTCTGAAACTAGAAGTGGTCGACAGATGACAAAACAACCTCTGCATTTACACGATTTCGCCACCTCCACTCCAGAATGGACACAAAATGTTCCTATGTTCCACGTTGGGCGCCAACTGTCTTCACATTAGAAGCTCCTTTCTTACACCTTATATTGAACAATACATGGTAGCTGTAATAGTGGCTATTGCTATGATTCTCTCTTAAAATCCTGTGACAGAAGATAAATAGCCTCAATTTGGGCAACAGTTCCACCACCTCACCACCATAAAATCATGCTTTCATTAGCAATGAACTAGGATGGATCAAATCCCACAAATGAACCCCTTCCTGGTCTCACCGGTTTTGTCAGAGTTGCAGAGCAAGGTCTCCTTCTCAGCCCTCAGACCGGGGCTGGGCCCATGCTTCATCCACGTGGCGATGGTGAACTGGTCAGTCAGGTTCTGTGGAACTACCCGCTCCGGCACGTTGGAGGCCTGCCGCCCGTCGAAGTGGAAGATAAGGTCGCTATCCCGCCCACTGTCTGTCAGCAGCGAGGCCGTCCAATTGGTGGAAGCGCTGGGGGCCGGGAGGAGGTCCGTGCTGCCGGATGCCGCACCTGGAGGACCAATTAAAGATGAGAACAGTCAGTGGGTGACATTTTGACACACGGAAAGTGACACCAAGGTTAAAAGGAGACTGATACTTGTAACGTTTGAGTTTGAAGTTATGTAAAAACCTCTAATCCCACGATGTCCATGCAGGGTGTCGTCGTGGGGATAATTATGTGGGCGCGGAATGTAACAGTACGGGAGATATAAGATGCTGAACTGTTGCAGAACAGTCTTTGTTGGGAAAGGTATCTGACATCTGTCTACTCTCACCACAGCGTCACCCTCTCCATGTCACACAAGAGTTGACAGTATGAATCTAATGAGTGATGAATGACCCTGTATGTTAAGACACTTGTTTCTGTCCCACAAATTCACACCCCGCCCACCCCTTTGAAGAAACAGGCCAGCTCTTTAAAACTATGCAACACTCAAGCCTGTCAATCGATAGGGAAGCATAAATCCACACCCAGACCTCTTTAAACTGTGTCAGGACTTTCACTGTGATCATGAGGAGAGAGAAGTTGATGAGATTCAGTCTCATACTCTCACTCTGCACAGTTTCCAGAATGCCTTGTCAAATCCATGACCCCTGCCTTCTATTCATATTATTTTAGTATTGACCAGTCCACGTCTGACCATGAAAGCTATGAATACATCAAACTTCAAACCATTCTCTGCTTAGGAAATAAAGTAAGTTCTTATATTCTACCCAATTGATTTTTGTTTACACATTTTTCAAATTGAACGGTAGGATGTTGTTGACCAAATTCAATTATCTTTAAAGTGGCTCTAAAAAAGAATATGTTGGCCCTCTTGAGCAATCTCTGTGTGCTCTCTATTTATGTGTACCGATATTTGTACTGTCACAGAAATCAATGTTGCTATTACAATTTGTTTTATTGCATATTAGATCATGATTATGGAGCTTTGGAAAAGCTCCTGGCTTGCAAACTTTGCATACTAAAGAAGTAGGGAAAGACTTCTGCATCTAAATGAACATACCATTACTCAAACACATAAAGACTTAGGCTCGAGTCAAAAAATAAACTGTTATTGCTGCATATACATTTTTTAAACCAACCATATCACGCTTCAGTTTTTCACAAATGGAAAATGAATCCAAGAACGAAATATATAGAAAATCTGAGACAGTTCACATTTTCAACTCTTCACAGTGAAAATGTTCACTTGAGCAGATTTCTCCCCAGAATTATTAATTATAATGACTCATAAGGTTGATCAAATATAGACATTAGCTCTTATAGAGCAGGACTTTCACTGTGATCATGAGGAGAGAGAAGTTAGGGTTAAGTGCCTTGCTCAAGGGATTCAAACCAGCGACCTTTCAGTTACTGGCTCAACACTCTTAACCGCTAGGCTAACTGCCACCTACCTGTAGACTTACAAATTACAATGAAATAACTCTAATAGTTTGTAATTTGACTGTTAGACGTTGGTGTGACTCAACGTGACTAAACATTAGAAATGAGAGTAGTTACAGTAATTGGAAACCATTAATGAGTTGAGTAAGATAGAAACAACACACCCAATTGTCTCTATGACTTCACTAGTCATAAGTGGAATTAACGCATTACACAATGTGCAACTGCACACAGGATTAAATGTTATTAGAACATTTGATTATTTTATTTTCTCTCTTTCCTTGTGGCTTACCACAGAGTTTCTGTAGGGACTTCTCAGAGTAGGTCTCTCGGTCGCAGCCCTTCCCAATGTGGCTGGTCTGCAGCTCCACCATGGCTCTCACTGCCGACAGCGGGCCGTCACAAGTCTCAAGGTGCATCTTGGGAAACAGTTGCTTGCTTCCTGTTCCGGGCTCATAGTCCATTCGTTTGTTCCAGCCTGGGAGATCAAGAGAAGTATATAGTTTATTATTCCCAATAGAAAATGTAATGCTTAGTAATTCAGATGCCAAAACTGGCTTGTTAGGGCATAACTGTACTGAACTATTTTATTACTATTGTGCTACTGTAGACAAACATTTCTAAATAGAACATGTTATTACTTCTAAAACAGTACTAAGAAATAAAAATAATCACCTAGAAACGATAAATGCATTCAGCCACTGGCCAGGCTCTCTTGTATTATTCACCATTTGCATGTTTGGTATTCACTTTGGGTGAAGGTCAGACCCTTAGCCTGTTTTCGGCTCAGCATATTTTATCCTACAGTATCTTTCACTGGCGCTACTATAGCCAGGCTAGCTCCAGCACAGAGCCAATGCTACAGAGGAAAAGGGTTCCACTGAATAAAGCTAAACAGGTGACAGTTGACTTCACACACCAAGAAGTGAGGTTCTGACACAGGAGGCTACGCTATGCTAACTGCTAAGGAACTGTGCTTGCTAATCCATGTCACACAATTGAGTGTTGGCAACATGTATGAACGGGGTCAGCTATCATGGTCTTCCATATCAAACCAATAACCCTTATCTGACACAAAAAGAAAGAAAGGCTGACCATTCTGAGTTTAAATTAAATCAGGCTACTCAGTGGAATGTTTCTCCTGTAGCTAATGCTATAATGCTACAATGATCAACTTTGCTATCAATGCTAATGAACATGCTAACACATCACCACAAATGGATTAATTTGACATGACTCACTGCCCAATTATGTCACAAACAATATTGTGTTTACAGGTATCTCTCTAAAGATACTATTGAGTGGCAGACCAAGATCAGCTAACTCCAGGTAAATTATTTTACATCTGAGTGTCTGTATCAAAAGGATGCATAGACCAGGTAGGGAGCCCCCAGACCTTTTAACACAGCAGTATGAGAGCATAAGAGAATTGGGGGGAATAGAATACGAAAATAAGTGAAAGAGTAGAATAAGAAGAGTGGGGAAATAAAATAAAAAAAACAAGACAAGACTTTAAGTGCTGAGGCAATCTAGAGGGAAGAAGTCTAGAGGGATGTTGATGGTTCTATACCAGGCAAAAGTGATATGCATATGACCAGAGAGATGGATAGCACGGAACAGAGAGGGCGAGAGAAAGGTAGATCTAGTAAGAGAGAAAGAATGAAAGAGATGGCGGAAAACAGAGAACGCAAGAAGCGAATTAGAAGCTCAAGGAACGTGACAGCTCCTGTGCAGGAAGGCCTCAACCTCCCCTCGGCTTTGTCTGTCATCTTTGTCACCCGTTTTACATTTCGATTACCCTCCATATGTATCTGTGGGCCGCCCCAGGCCTTCTTTATAGTCTAAGGGGCAGTTATAGCCATTTTATTGAAGTGTGCCAAACACTCAGAGAGAGAAATTACATGACCAGGGAGAGGCAGACAGAGAAATTATGTTGATAGAAGGCTAGCACAGAAAAGGTACAGGATTTCACCTGTGATTTTAATTAAGAGTTATACTCATGTTGTATACTGAACAAAAATATAAACGCAACATGCAACAATTTCAAAGATTCTACTGAGTTACAGTTCATAGAAGGAAATCAGTCAACTGAAACAAATAAATTAGGCCTTAATTTATGGATTTTACTGGGCAATGCGCACAGCCATGGATGGCCTGGGAGGGCATAGGCCCACCCACTTGGGAGTCAGGTCCACCCACTGGGGAGCCAGGCCCAACCAATCAGAATTATTTTTTTCTCACAAAAGGGCTTAATTACAGACAGAAATACCCCCCCCCCGAAACCGGATGTGGAGGTTCTGGGCTGATGTGGTCTGCAGTTGTGAGGCCTGTTGGACGTAATCCCACATTTTCTAAAAGGACATTTTAGGCAATGTATGGTAGAGACATAAACATTCAATTCTCTGGCAACAGCTCTGTTGGACATTCCTGCAGTCAGCATGCCAATTGCACGCTCACGCTCCATCAAAACTTGAGACATCTGTGGCATTGTGTTGTGTGACAAAACTACACATTTTAGAGGGGCCTTTTATTGTCCCCAGCACAAGGTGCACCTGTGTAATGATCATGCTGTTTAATCAGCTTCTTAAAATGCCACACCTGTCAGGTGGATTAATTATCTTGGCAAAGGAGAAATGCTCACTAACAGTGACGTGCACACTACATTTTAGAGATAAATAAGCTTTTTGTGCAGAGGGAAAATGTATTTCAGCACATGAAACATGGGACCAACACTTTACATGTTGTGTTTATATTTTTGTTCAGTATAGGTTCCTATTTTGGAGGACAATTTCAAGTATCTATCTATCTGTCCGTCCGTCGACCTATCTATCTAACCTGGTAATGAAAATATACTGTGTTAGTGTTGTCTGTTGTCTTAAAGACCATAGAAATCTTGCATGCACGATTTCAAATAGAGCTATAATTTCAATAGACTTTCTATTCAATGACAAAAATCATACTCCAACACATTTCATTATCCGGATACAAGGTCAAATAAATGACTTGATGAAATATATATCCATGTAAGTCATGGGCATAATATGTTAACGCCTTATTACATCTTATATTTATGATTATATATGCCAAGATTAATGGCTACTAGCCTATGTGGGATTATGGCTGGAATTATTACACATTACGGCCCATTATGCAACATTTATGAGCTTTTTGTGAGTATAACGTGTTCATATTTCTTATTGGTCTGAAAGGCACGACCAAAGACTCTCTTAGAACAAAAAGATTGTGGGATTGCCACACTTTACTGTACAGTCCTTTGCAGCGGTATGTACCGTCTGTTGCCATGACTTTGAGGACTATTAGATATAGCTCTATTTGAGGGTGACATTTACAGTGAGTGTCTCATGGAGAGCTGCCCTTTAGTATCAAGCTACCCCCCCACTACTGCGTGAGCCTTCATTCAGGTAATGGAAAAACTCTGGCCCCATTTCAAGCTACATTTCCAGCAAGAGGAATCACACACTGTCTTTAAATCTAAAATCCTTAATTGGTGTAACTGCCACGTCCGTTTGGGATATTACAACAACAAACTGCAAACAACTAACAGTTTTTCCCCCTCGGACATCAATGCACGCGTGACAGAACAACAGAATATGTACCGTTTTCTTTCTTTTTTTTTACCACACTGCCCGACGCTCCTCACCTTCGTTTCATCAACAATACCAAAACAATAACAAAGGCGCTGGGGAGAACAGTGGCAACGCGGACTCAATCTTTAAGGAAAGGAGGGATTTCTTCTAATTAGCTGAAGGCGTCTTCCCAGCCTTTCTTCTCATGACGTGGCCTAATGACGTCTCTGACAGGGAAGCAGTGGGGGGACCCTGTCCGCTTGTGAAGGCTTTAACTGTGTGAATGCTACAGTAGTGCGAGACAAGATCCAGTCAAGTTCCACCGGCTTTACTTAAACAATGTTTTCTTCCCTCTTGGGGCTTTATTCTAAAACGGGATATGCTGTATTCCCCTCTTCCCTTCTCCACAGGGGCCCTTGACCTGGATTGCTCGGGTAAACAGAATTGAGGAGGACTGTAAGATCCAGAGCAAGGAGTGTGATAGTGTAGCTATAAGCCCTCACAGGGATGATGAGAGCTCCTCTTTCTCTTAGAACACTACTGGGGCATGGGTGCAGAGGGATAAAAGAACAGTGCAAGGCGAACGCAGAGACACTGATAGTGCTACAAGCAAGTACCCTGAGTCATGCTGGCGGCCATTTTGTGAGGAGTAAATTGATTTCTGCTACAGTGTGGTAGCCTCTAACTTTGGGGAACCCAAACTACTTACTGAATGATTAGCAACCTATTAGTAACTTTTGCGCTGCAACTTAGATCTATGCAGTGGTAACAGAGTCTTCCTATTTGATGCCACTGACCTTGCCAGCCAGGTTTGCAGACTGGCTTGACATCGATGTGCACCGCCACACTCTCCTTCGCCCTCTTCTGGCCGCAGTCGAAGGCGGTCACCATGATCTTGTAGCGCAGCTGCTTGTCGTAGCTCAGACGCTCCGTGTTTCTGATGTTGCCTAATGAGGGAGATGAGAAATGAAGGTTAAAAAAAACATCACAGTTGTGAGGGATGCACTCAAGACAATTCAACTCACTGCTATCGTCTGTAAATAGATTCAGTTAATGTAATGCTCATTGATTTCAGTGAGTTCCTCTCCTATCCACTTGAATATCCTCATCACACTCTAACATCTAAGTGTGTTAGCCTTTGTTTTCCAACCTTCCCTAAACTGAGGCTATTTTGCTCAACTAGCTGGCAACCTCTACAGCCAGTTTGGTTGTCTGAGAGTATGTCAGTGTCCGGATCATAGAGATAGAGCACTAGAGAGGAGTTATGGTTCGAGGTCCTATGACATCAGCCTCTCTATAGTTGTATCTCTATGGTCCTGATGCTGGTTGGCATTTTTTCATGAATCTTGCCCTGGAGGCAGCTCTGCAGCTGTCAAGGAGAAGAGAGGAGGTCAGAAGCAGTGTGAGCCCTCAAGCCTGGACAGCTCCACTCCCAGATGGACCCTATGAACAAGATGTAGCCTCAAAAAGGAGGATATCTCAGTTTCTCACTTACTTCTGTGAATCTGGGTCGGAGAGTTAGTGGAGTGGTACGTTGTTAGTGCTGATTGTGGAGATTAATGCCATGCAGTGAATCAAAAGGATGCCTTTATTCAGATGTAGTTCCATACAAGCAATCAGAGTGCTAAGGGTTTCGATGAAGACTGAAATGGCTGTGGTGGTTACACTGGTCTCTATGGGCTGAACCCTAACTTAAGATGTGAAGGCATAACTCATTATTTTGCGGAAATCTCCCATTGTCAACATTGCATGTTTAAGGCAAAAAAATATAGTTGTGTGGATTCTACCCTAAATGACACCTTAGGGAGAGCTCAATCAATCAAATGTATTAATAAAGCCCTTTTTACATCAGAAATCACAAAGTGCTTATACAGAAACCCATCCTAAAATGCCAAAGAGCAAACAACGCAGACGTAGAAGCATGGTGGCTAGGAAAAACTCCCTAGGAAAACCTAGAGAGGAAACAAGCTCTGAGGGGTGGCATTGTTTGTCTTTGATTAAATGCGATACATTTACTGTAGCTGTGATACATCTCACACCATGATAGAACCTAGCCCAGCTAGGGTAAGTTACAAATGAGACAACACCAGTGACAGCTAACGGGCCTCAGTCCCCGAGTCCCCACTTACATAATGGAGCTCCAGTTCCAGCCTCATCTCCCATTGCAACACAATCTCACACTCAATTCGTGCAAATACAGTGCCTTGCAAAATTATTCACCCCCTTGGCGATTTTCCTATTTTGTTGCATTACAACCTGTAATTTAAAAACATTTTTATTTGGATTTCATGTAATGGACATACACAAAATAGTCAAAATTGGTGAAGTGAAATGAAAAAAATAGCTTGTTTTAAAAAATATATATGTATATGTATTCACCCCCTTTGCTATGAAGCCCCTAAATAAGATCTGGTGCAACCAATTACCTTCAGAAGTCACATAATTAGTTAAATAAAGTCCACCTGTGCGCAATGTAAGTGTCACATGATCTGTCACATGATCTCAGTATATATACACCTGTTTTGAAAGGCCCCAGAGTCTGCAACACCACTAAGCAAGGGGCACCACCAAACAAGCGGCACCATGAAGACCAAGGAGCTCTCCAAACAGGTCAGGGACAAAGTTGTGGAGAAGTACAGATCAGGGTTGGGTTATAAAACAATGTCAGAAACGTTGAACATCCCACAGAGCACCATTAAATCCATTATGAAAAAAATTAAAGAATATGGCACCACAACAAACCTGCCAAGAGAAGGCCGCCCACAAAAACTTACGGAACAGGCAAGGAGGGCATTAATCAGAGAGGCAACAAAGAGACCAAAGATAACCTTGAAGGAGCTGCAAAGCTCCACAGCGAAGATTGGAGTATCTGTCCATAGGACCACTTTAAGCCGTACACTCCACAGAGCTGCGCTTTACAGAAGAGTGGCCAGAAAAAAGCCATTGCTTAAAGAAAAAAATAAGCAAACACGTTCACCAAAAGGCATGTGGGAGACTCTCCAAACAAATAGAAGAAGGTACCCTGGTCAGATGAGACTAAAATTTAGCTTTTTGGCCATCAAGGAAAATGCTATGTCTGTGCAAACCCAACACCTTTCATCACCCCGAGAACACCATCTCCACAGTGAAGCTGTCACGATCCTCGGAAGTGACAGACCAAGGTGCAGCGAGGCATCCAGTATACATTTTTATTCACGCAACCTAACTGGGAAAAATAACAAAAACGAACGAAGATCGTAACGTGAAACATAACATGTAAACACCAACAAAGCTATGCACAAACAATAACCCACAAAATACTATAGAAAAACCCCAAACATATATATGGTTCCCAATTAGAGACAACGACACACAGCTGCCTCTAATTGGGAACCATTACCCCAACATAGATATACATCACCTAGAACAAAAAAAAAACTACACCAAAACGAAACTAAACACGCCAGCCTGTCAAAATCAGGCATGAACGTGACAGAAGCATGGTGGTGGCAACATCATACTGTGGAGATGTTTTTCATTGGCAGGACTGGGAAACTGGTCAGAATTGAAGGAATAGTGGATGGCGCTAAATACAGGGAAATTCTTGAGGGAAACCTGTTTCAGTCTTCCAGAGATTTGAGACTGGGATGGAGGTTCACCTTCCAGCAGGACAATAACCCTAAGCATACTGCTAAAACAACACTCAAGTGGTTTAAGGGGAAACATTTAAATGTCTTGGAATGGCCTAGTCAAAGCCCAGACCTCAATCCAATTGAGAATCTCTGGTATGACTTAATGATTGCTGTACACCAGCGGAACCCATCCAACTTGAAGGAGCTGGAGCAGTTTTGCCTTGAAGAATGGGAAAAAATCCCAGTGGCTAGATGTGCCAATCTTACAGAGACATACCCCAAGAGACTTACAGCTGTAATTGCTTCAAAAGGTGTCTCTACAAAGTATTGACTTTGGGGGGGTGAATAGTTATGCACGCTCGAGTTTTCTGTTTTTTTTCTTGTTTGTTTCACAAAAAAAATGTTTTTGCTTCTTAAAAGTGGTAGGTTTGTTGTGTAAATCAAATGAAACAAACCCCCCAAAAATCTATTTTAATTCCAGTTTGTAAGGCAACACAATGTAAAAAATGCCAAGGGGGGTGAATACTTTTGCAAGATACAAAAAGTATCTCAGCAGATTTTGTGCGTTTTTTGTGTTTTTGTGTGGCTTAATTCATGTGAAAAGACACACATTTTTGTGCAACTCCGTTCATAGGAAAATTATTTGGGGGGGGGCAAAATTCGGAACAATCTTTTGAAAGTTATTAGAGCAATGCATGATGGGCAATGGTGTTCAACACTGCCTTTTTTATTTATATAAAAAAACAAACGTGTTAACAACCCAATATTGTTAATAAACCAGGTTGTCACCGAAATAACGTGACAACGTTTTTTTTTTTTTTTTATTAATTCCCAAACTGTTTTCTTTTCTTGTTTTCAATTAATAATTTGGGATACTGGTGCACTTGTAGTCAGAAAAGCCCTTTTGTTGTGTAGGCAAGAGAAGGCCTACACAATTTTCTTCATAACACATTTCATATTTTGTGGAGCATACATTACACAATTTTCTTCATAACGCATTTCATATTTTGTGGAGCCTACATTACACAATTTTCTTCATAACACATTTCATATTTTGTGGAGCCTACATTACACAATTTTCTTGCATGCATTTAATACAAGACTTTAATATTAATGCATTTAATACAAGACTTTTTCCAGAATACACACACACGCACAAAAACACTTACACATATATACACACACTCACTTTGTTTGTACTCATGTTATAGCCAACTCTCGACTTTTGTATGAATTATTTTTTATAAAATATTTGTTTTTAGTTGACATGTATTCATTATCTTTAACTGGTTAAATGTTTGCAGTTTGCAGGTTTCAGTAGTGATTAACATGGTTAAATTGTCGTAAATCTCTGCTTGATTTAGCTTTTGGTATATTTGGCATTTTTATACATAATCTGTATTTCCACTGAAGAAAGCTATAATTAATCAACACACTACTGTAAATAAATGGACACTACCGGTTATAAAACGGAAATTGCTCTCCGTAAATAAATGGTGAGAAATGCTCAGTCTGAAGTCATTCGGCAATGGGTTTCACAGCCCAATAATAATGATAGAAGTTATATCAGCTTAAAAATGGTTGATTTACAACCTATGGGGGATAAGAGGTTGGGAATAGTGGCATAGGAAAGTCTGACTGTCACGTCCAGACCTGAGAAGACAGGCTGGCGTGTTTTGTTTTGGGATAGTGTTTTTTCTGTTCTAGGTTATCTATTTCTATGTTGGGGTAATGGTTCCCAATTAGAGGCAGCTGAGTGTCGTTACCTCTAATTGCGAACCATATATATGTTTGTAGTTTTCACTAGGGGTTTGTGGGTTATTGTTTGATCATAGCATAGTTTTGTTGGTATTGTTATGTTCTACGTTGCGATCTTCGTTTTGTATATTTTCCCCAGTTATGTTATTTAAATAAATATGTATACTGGATGCCTCGCTGCGCCTTGGTCTGTCCCTACTGAAGATCGTGACAGAATAACCCACCAAATAAGGACCAAGCAGCGAGAGAACAGGGAGTTCTGGACTTGGGAGGAGATATTAGCTGGTAAGGGACCCTGGAAGAAGACGGCTGAGCATCGTCACCCCAGGGAAGCAGCGAAGGTTGAGCGGGGCAGTTATGAGGATTTATATCCTCATAACAAAGTAGCCACCCTTTGCCTTGATGACAGATTTGCACACTCTTGGCATTCTCTCAACCAGCTTCATGAGGTAGTCACCTGGAATGCATTTCAAATAACAGGACTGCCTAGTTAATTTGTGGAATTTCTTTCCTTCTTAATGTGTTTGAGCCAATCAGTTGTGTTATGACAAGGTACGGTTGGTATACAGAAGATAGCCCTATTTGGTAAAATACCAAGTCCATATTATGGCAAGAACAGCTCAAATAAGCAAAGAGAAACAACAGACAATCATTACTTTAAGACATGAAGGTCAGTCAATACGGAAAATGTCAAGAACTTTGAAAGTTTCTTCAAGTGCAGTCGCAAAAACCATCAATCGCTATGATGAGGACTGCCACAGGAAAGGAAGATCCAGAGTTACCTCAGAGGATTAATTCATTAAAGTTACCAGCCTTCAGAAATCGGTAATTAACTGCACCTCAGATTTCACCCCAAATAAATGCTTCACAGAGTTCAAGTAACAGACACATCTCAACATCAACTGTTCAGAGGAGACTGCGTGAATCAGGCCTTCATGGTCGAATTTCTGCAAAGAAACCACTATTAAAGGACACCAATAATAAGAAGAGACTTGCTTGGGCCAAGAAACACGAGCAATGGACATTAGACCAATGGAAATCTGTCCTTTGGTCTAATGAGTCCAAATCTGAGATTTTTGTTTCCAACCGCCGTGCCTTTGTGAGACGCAGAGTAGGTGAACGGATGATCTCTGCATGTGTGGTTCTCACCGTGAAGCATGGAGGAGGAGGTGTGATGGTGTGGGCGTGCTTTGCTGGTCACCACTGTCTGTGATTTATTTAGAATTCAAGGCACACTTCCCCAGCATGGCTACCACAGCATTCTGCAGCGATACACAATCCCATCTGGTTTGCGCTTAGTGGGACTATCATTTGTTTTTCAACATGACAATGACCCAAAAACAGGGAGTGTATAGGCTATTTGACCATAAAGGAGAGTGATGGAGTGCTGCATATCAGATGACCTGGTCTCTGCAATCACCTGACCTCAACCCAATGGAGATGGTCAGCTTTGTGAACAAGTCCTGCGTTTTTGGTAACGGATACTGATCTAGTTCCAGCCACGGATTGATAGTTACCTTGTCATATGATGTGGAAGATGGAAGGGAGGGTGGTGCGGCAGGTGCTGCTTCTCCTACAGATGCTGTTATTTCATCTAAAACATCAGGTGTACGCCGACCCCAGATAAGTAACTCATGCAAAGATTTAAAGCGCAATTATGTGTTTTATCTCCAGTACATTGCCACGATTGTCAGTTATGTAGCTGCTCTACTGATAGTCTCAGTGCGTCCTTGCTGGGATGACACAATCAATCTACTGCCGGAGAATACCAACACCAAACGTATTGGTTTACCGTTCAACGGGAGCGGACAGTACACAGCATACCATAATGTTCTGAAAAATGGCCGTCTATCTCATTCCCTATTCCACTGAACCGCTTAGGAGTAACAAACACGAGTCCAACATTTATCGGAAACTGTTAAACTACCTGTTCACTACCTTCCTGCTATCCGGGGATGTGCAACTCAACCCTGGGCCTAACATCACAGAGCCATCGATACTCACAGTAGTGGAAAGCAGTGAATGGCCTCATCCACTGATCATCACCACTACGGAAGTGGTCGTAATCTGATTTGCCGAAGGGAGGGCGGGGGATATCCTTGTAGGCATCCCGGAAGAGAGAATAGCAGTGGTTGAGAGTTTTCCCAGCGCTAGTACTACAGTCAATGTGTTAGCTTTTTCCTCAAATTTGCTTTGTTAAAATCCCCAGATACAATAAATGCGGCCTCAGGATATGTGGTTTCCAGTTTGCATAAAGTCCAGTGTAGTTCCTTGAGGGCCGTCAAGGTATCGGCTTGAGGGGGAATATACACGGCTGTGACTATAACCGAAGAGAATTCTCTTGGGAGGTAATACGGTCAGCATTTGATTGTGAGGTATTCTAGGTCGAGTGAACAAAAGAACTTGAGTTTCTGTACATTATCACAATCACAACATGAGTGGTTAATCATGAAACATACACCACCGCCCTTCTTCTTCCCGGAGAGGTCTTTTTTCCTGTCTACGCGAATTACTGAGAACCCAGCTAGCTGTATGGACGGGGATAGTATATCCGGAGAGAGCCATGATTCCGTGAAACAGAGTATGTTACAGTCCCTGATGTCTCTCTGGAAGGAGATCCTCGCCCTGAGTTTGTCTACTTTATTGAACATTAGCGAGTAATGTATTCGGAAGCGTAGGATGGTAAAGTCCACTCCGAATAAATCTTCTCCACCGGGAGTGAACATTTCTCAGTCTGAAGCCATTCGGTTATGGGTTTCACATACCTATAATAATGACAAGTTATAGCACCTTAAAAAGGGTTTATTTACAACGTCTGGGGTATTACAGTTTGGTCAAAGTGGTATAGGAGAGTCTGACATATAACCCCTAACTTGAGTTCAGTCTTCGCCAGTGAGAACCAAGAGGGGCCTAGCTGTGTCCTTCATGACTGGGAAAGGCCTTTATTCTAGGCCGTAGGAAATCCTATATCCATCTCATTAGATTGGAACAGGATGTCACACCCTGATCTGTTTCACCTGTCTTGTACTTGTCTCCATTCCCCTCCAGGTGTCGCTCATCTTTCCCATTATCCCCAGTGTATTTATCCCTGTGTTCTCTGTTGCCAGTTCGTTTTGTTCGTCAAGCCTACCAGCGTTTTTCCCCATGCTCCTGTGTGTTCTAGTTTTCCAGGTTTTGACCATTCTGCCTGCCCTGACCCTGAGCCTGCCTGCCGTTCTGTACCTTATGGACTCTGATCTGGATTACTGACCTCTGCCTGCCCTTGACCTGTCATTTTGCCTGCCCCCTGTTCTAGTAATACCCTTTTGTTACTTCGACACTGTCTGCATCTGGGTCTTCTCCTGAAACGTGATACAGGATGGATCAACAGTGATTCAAATCACTGGTTTGCAACCTAAAAAAGGATAGTTGTGTTTTGCTGCATAACACACATTATTTGTCTACACATATGATGTGGATCATTGTCAGGTTATTAGATTTAGTAACAAAAGAACACCATGGTTGTAATAACTCTTTAAACATAACTCTTTAAACAGGTTGTTTGTAAATGTGTAGAATGTGTTTGTTTTGGGTTCACACTGGTATGTAAATTAGACAATCACAGAGGATTTTCTTCTGAATAACCGGTCAGGGAATAACACTTTTTACTCAGCTTCAGGCAACTTTGATGTACTGTAAGGCTTGATCACAACTGTAGTGACTGCTTCTATCTGTCACGCCCATTGTTGCTTATCCATAGTACACTAGATCTATCAATGTAATTACACCCAACGCAATGTTGAAGAACAGAATGCTTCCCACCACTAGATCACATAACTAGATGTGATAACCCAACGCTGCCACCAGTGTAGCGGAAGAAAGTTCAATCTAACCAGGGCTCATACGTGGCAATGTGAATTCTAACAGCCGTTGTCATGAAAGCCTAGTAGGCCTCTGGGCTGAGGAACTATGCCTACAATGCTGGCATATGCCTTGCTACAATAACCTAAGTATATAACATGTTCGACACGACCGTAATAATCATCATGGAACGGCCTTGGAAGTGCCATAAGTGGAAGCCAACATAATTCATTATTTTACATTAACCTGTTACATCCATTGACATGGCTTAATTGATCATAGGCCAGACTCGTTATAGATGCAAATACCATGTAGTTGCACCAGAGGAACCAAACAGATTTTTTTTGCAGGTCTTCTGTTTCCCCACATGTATTGATTAATTAATTTCGCATCATGAAAATGTATCCCCATTCCCTAATCAAATACCTTCATCGATACCGCAAAATAAATCTGACAAATGCAACATTTGACTCCAATCTGGCAACCCTCATAAAATCCGACATAGCACCAGTATCCCAAAGTATTAAGCGAAATAAAAGCATAGAAAACAGCATTAGCATTAATAAAAATAGAAAACGTAAGGCTACTATTATATTATAGGTATTTCAGTGACAACCTGGTTGATTAACAATATTGGGTTGTTTCTTTATATAAATAAATGTGGGACACAAAAAAAGGCAGTGTAGAACACCATTACCCAAAATGCATTGCTCCAATAACTTTCAAAAGATTGTTACGAAGTTTACCCCCCCCCAATTCTTTTTTCTTGTGAATGAAGTCGTACAAAAATTGTTGTCTTTTCATATGAATTAAGTCGCACAAAAATGTGTATATTTTCACAAGAATTAAGCCACACAAAAACACAATAACGCAAATACTTGTTGTACATATTTGCACAAAGTGAGTGTGAGATAGTGTTGCACCCATTACTGTCCCCATGTGTAATATCTGAGTCAAATAGGGAACCCGTCAATATGTGTATGTCTTTTGACTGCTGGGGATTTACAGTATGACTACAGCATACATCTGCAACCATGAAAACTAGCATACACTACAGCTCTGTAGGACCCGATTCTCAAGTTCACCATCATTTGTATGTCTAAAAATTGACTTTTTCTCCAAAAGCGAATATAATGGGTTGTTCAGGATTGATGAGGGAGAGAAGAAATATTCAAACAAAACTCTGAAAGAGCTAGAACCACATTACTGCTGTCTTTCTTTCTCTCTTGTTTGGCTGTTTCTCCTTATTACTCATTCTACTTCCCTGTCTCTCTTCTTTTCTCTGTTGATTCTTTCTTCTGGCCTCTCCCTCTCTGTCCTTCTCTTTCACACATCCTCTCTCGCTTCCTCTCTCCCTCTCTCTATTTTTTTCTGTCTCTCTCCTTTCCTCACTCCCTCCATCTTTCTCCCTGAGTTGCAGAGGGCTGGCGGGCCTGTTTTATTTAATAACTCACTCAGGCCTCTGATCCACAGTTAATGATGGAGCCAGAAGCCCCCTCAGTACAAAACACACTCTGGCGGCCCCCATGCATCACTCCGCTCAGTTCTAATTGAGCACCACAAGCATCAGTCGCACTGCAGACAGTGGGAGGGCTATAGGAGGCGAGACAACTGGCAGCAGCAAAGCTGGAATGGCGGACAGGAACCCATAACAGTCACAGAGGGGCCTGAGCCGTGCCAGAGGACATCAGAGTTACCAGACAAGGAGGAAGAGAATAATAGAGAGAGAGGGAGGGAAAGAGAGAGAGAGAGAGAGAAGAAAAAAGACAGAGGGGGAGAAAGTAAGGGAAGCAGGGAAGGAGAAAGAAAGAGAGAAAGAGAGGAAGAGACAGAGAAACACAAAAAGAGTGAGAGAGAGACAAAGGGAGAGAGGGAAGAGGGAGGAGAGAGCCTAGCAGAGATGGCAGGCTGTGGAGCGTCTGATGTCATTTTGCCGGTCTGATCCGTGGGCTCCACTCGTCCTTGTGTTCTCCCTGATCACACAGAGCTGGATCTAGTTTCACATCACTCTGTATAACACTGCACTGTGATCAGAAGATGAATGGGGAAGCACTTGGAGAGTCCACGCTGACAAATGGTGTGAGAGATGTGCTATGAATATAATTAACCAAGTTCAGTTGTTTGGAGAACAGCAAATCAAATTTGTGGGTTCAATTCCCGCATGGGCCATGTGTACTGAATGTGAATGGACTGTAAGTCGATCTAGAAACAAACTTCTGATAATGACTGTATTCAAATTATGCCGAGCCAATTTGAAAGCCTGAGGAACCATTTGTGTCATTACTGTCATGGAAAGTAAAGTGTAACCAATTTTAAGGAATTGAAGGAATTTACAAGGGGGGGTTTCTGAGCGCAGAGTTAACAATGTGTAGAGAGAGGCAAAGTACAAAAGTTTTACCTAGCGCAAGGTCAGTCAGAGTAGCCTATGCTTGTGTCATTTGACCTGCAGGTTTTGAGGTCAGGGGATGAGGTTAGAGTTCACTCACCATTGCGGTCAATGGCGAAGGGCGTGTCGGAGGTGACGATGTCGTAGTTGCAGATCTGGCTGTACTGCGGGGAACAGTCCTGGTCCCAGGCCTCCACCTGCAGGATGCTGTCGTAGATCTTCCCCTCCGTTACCGCAGCGTGGTATACGGCCTCCCGGAACACAGGAGAGAATTCATTCACGTCATCCACCTGGATGTGAACCACCGCCCTGGATGGAGAGGGAGAGAGAGAGAGAGAGAGAGAGAGAGAGAGAGAGAGAGAGAGAGAGAGAGAGAGAGAGAGAGAGAGAGAGAGAGAGAGAGAGAGAGAGAAAAGGTGTGAGGTGTTGGTCTCAAATCCCCCCCCCCAAACCACATAAAAACAGAGACAACAAACGACAAACATAACCAACAATACACAATCTCATTACCAGCTTAGAGAAACACCAGAGCAAGGGGGCATACAACACGTACAAGTAAAATCCTTCACTGTTTTTCACTGATAGTTGTACTGTAAAAAATTAAGGTAGAGATGCAATGTTTTTGCACCAAAGCCATTGAGAAATATCCTCACTAAATCTAGGTTGGTTCAGGGGCCTCTTCCTTTGTACTTCGTTAAAAACAACCAAAGGGCTGAACATAAGTAATATCTTAGTATTCTTCTTTTTTTTTTTTATCCAGTTTCTCAAACTCTCCCTGTAATTCTGCTGACAATGTGACCTTGTGGAACGTCGTGACGGTGTGCTGCTGTAACACGCCTTCCTAATGAAAGACGTTCACTTAACGACGCCTACTTAGAATGTCCTGCAGTGATGCTGCTTAGCTGAGGCACACACACACAGCTTTCACACTCTCCACATACGCTGCTGCTACTCTGTTTATTATCTATCCTGATTGCCTAGTCACTATTACCCTTACCTACATGTACATATGACCTCAACTACCTCGTACCCCTGCACATTGACTTGTTACCGGTACTCCCTGTATATAGCCTCGCTATTGTTAGTTATTGTGTTACTATTTCCTATTCGCAAATTTTCTTACGTTTTAACTCTGCATTGTTGGGAAAGGGCTCGTATGTCGGCATTTCACGGTAAAGTCTACACCTGTTGTATTCGGCGCATGTGACAAATACGATTTGATTTGGATGAAAATAAAACAGATGCACACACACACATTTTGACAGGTGCCCTATTTTCACTCAGAGACATGAATCAAAGATGACCGAGCTGTGAAATCACTCCCACTCTCTCACGCCCATCTCTCTCTCTCTCTGTGACAATACCAGCCTTAGTCAGTGCACTAGAGCACAGCCTTCAGTAGCACTTCATCAGAGCAGGGCTATAAGGCTTTATATGAGACTGTCTGACTCATACGGAGCCTTCAGGCCCTCATTAATGAGAATCATACCCAGAGCTAAACAATGAGCAAGTCTCAGCTGTTACTAGGACTACAGAGGGCTGCTATTGCACAGTGGATGTGCTCAGTCACTGTCTATGATTATAGTATTGAGGACAACTAAAGACTCACATACTGGACGCTTGGCATGTAGAGCTACACTGAGCATACCAAACATTAGGAACACCTTCCTAATAATGAGTTGCACCCCCACCCCACCCTTTTGCCCTCAGAACAGCCTCAATTTGTCGGGGCATGGACAAGGTGTCGAAAGCGTTCCCACCCGGACTCTGGCCCATGTTGACTCCAATGCTTCCCACAGTTGTGTCAAGTTGGCTGGATGTCCTTCGGGTGGTGGACCATTCTTGATACACACGGGAAACTGTTGAGTGTGAAAAACCCAGCAGCGTTGCAGTTCTTGACACAAACTAGTTTGCTTCTATAACGCAACATTTTTACAAAAATCGATCTCACACAAAAAAAAGTTACATCCACACTCAGACACACACACACACACACACACACGTTTGTTTTACTATCCTTGTGGGTACCAAACAATTGATTCCCAATCAAAATCTAATTTTCCCCTAACTCCTAAACCTAATCCTAACCCTTAACCCTAATTCTACACACACACACAAACAGCCCCACTCCCTCCGACACACACCAACCACCCATCACACAGACCAACCCCCCCCTCCCTGACACACACTCCTTCCTTACTTGTGTGACTTCTTCCAGCTGACCCCGTTGGCCCCGGCCCCACAGTCGTGGGCCTGGATGATGAAGGTGTACTCCTTCTGGGTCTCACAGTCCACCGGGCCCTTGGCCCTCAGGACCCCCTTCCCTGACGTCCTGTTCAGGACCACCGCCTCGAACGGGGCCTCCTGCCCGTGGATCATAAACGCACAGATCTCCCCTGCAAGGAAAATGAGGAGGAGGAGAAGGTGGGGAGGAAATGAGGGGTGGGGAGAGAGAATTAAGAGAGAGATAATGGACATGGTGTGTCGACTCGGTTTTCCGAGCTGGAAATGTGTCTCGGCATGCCGCCACTCTGAACACTGTTATCGAGGACATGTATGTGTTTTTAGAGATGGTGGCAAAACACAGTGGAGCTGCTAAGAGACTGAAAGAGCATACTGCGGTTGTAATCGACCTCGGCGGCATCATGTTGTGCCAGGCCAGACAGGGAGGAAGAAATGCAATTTGTGTTTTCTTGATCTTGCAATATTCCTCTCTCCAGGCCACCTTTCAGAAAAATTATGTTTTTAAGTCTAATGGTCTCCTATGCTATCTCGGTTTTTAATAGCACAAGTGGTATGACAATCAAATTACATCGAAGTACGTTTAATTGTCTGCTGGATATGATGATACAATCATTTTCTTTAAAAAAATCATCTTTCTCTTTACCTTGTTGAATGACTTAGATTGAAATTGTAATGCTCAGTCCTCCCGAATGTAAGCATGACCTCCCTAATGACACAGAGTGTCGTGTCTTTGCCTTGTAAGGGTCTCTGGTTCAAGCCCTGCAAGTGACTATCTCCCACCTTCACTACGATGGTGTCAGAAGTGGGATGATAACCAGTTTCCTGCCATTGGAGGGACAGCAAGAATTGTGTGAGTCATTTCATAGAGTAACACTTGGGAACACTTTCTTGGTGAATGGGGTAGGGTAGTAAACCACCTCCATTGGAATTACACTTGGGGATCTTGTAAGATATCCAAACATCTTGATGTAGTAGGTTCACAAATCCCCCTCAAATCATCCCTACAATATCCTCAACTTGTTTAGAAGTAATGCAATAGTGGGCAACACAGAGTCACAGTTCTAAACACAATGATCTTTGTCAGCATCTCTCGCTGACATAAATTAAATACGGGCCTGACATCAGACTTGCGGTGTGTAGTCAAGACGAAAATAACTATAGATATCCCGCTGACTACACCAACTCAACACTATACATCCCTTTTCCACTTTTGCTTTTTTATTTACGTTTCCGATTCTGGAACCATCTCTGTATTTCTGTTCTTTTCAGGGATTTGGGGAAATAGCCTTAGGGAATACACTCGCACCCCTGACCCTGTGACAGCCGATATCACTTAAAGCTTAGCATGACGTCAGGAGCAAAAAGTGCCAAGGCTATCCCTCGTGTGCACACGCGCCACTGCCAAACTCTGATAAACCAAACTTTCCCTCTGTCTCTCCGCCTCAACTCCCCTGCTTTTTTCATCCCTTGTTCTTTCTCTCCGTTTTTTTTTTTTAGAACCCATTTCACCCGCTCAAATCATCACAACTCAATTCGTAGTGGTGAAATAACAATTTACCCTTCGCGGTCCATCCGTTCTCGCTGCTGCCTGGGCTTGTAGTTTACATTTCTCCTCTATATTAGGCCCCACAATGCCTTATCGAAATTAAACGACCACCACAATGGGCGCGGAGCGGCAAGGTGCGCAGAGAGAAAATAATAATCCAAACACAGCGGGTGGCGTGCGAGGGCAATGATAAACACAGCGTGACTCTGAGCATCCTGCGCCTTCCAAATATTCTGTTAGATGGCGAGGGAGGAAAGGGAGGCGAAGCCAATATGAAATATGAAAATAACAAACACAATCATACACTACATATAAAATACACAAACATACAGAATACTGAGAATAAAATAACAACATTTCCTCTTAGTAGTTTGGGTCTGATGCAAAGCCATTTTACGCTCCATCTGCTTGACCGCAAATGCATTTTTCTGGATTACGTTTAAAAAGAGGATGGAGGGGTCAGGAAACTATCAACGAGTGCAGTGAAGGAGACATGCAATGTACAGGTAACTGGAAAAATAAAGGAAACACCAATTTAAAGTGTTTTAACACTAGAACCGCCTCCATCCAGCTAGAGAACGTTGCCTGGTGTCTCCTTTAGTTTATGCATCACATATCAACCTGTATGGTGCAGCAAACATAAGCACCAACGCTTGATAAATAGTGCATCAACTATTATAAAGGATTCATTGCATGAAGAAATATTTGTGGAAATATGTCAATAAATTAACAAAGTTATTTGTTTAGATGGAGTCAAGGAGATGTTTTGTATAATTCGACATCGTTCTAGCAAAACGTAGGCCTTTAGCCTATTTTCGTTCCCCTTACAATAAAAACATTACAATGTAATCCAATTGATCAACTTTATTTGTAGATTCGATTACTAATAGAGTTATAGTAATTCATAAAGTCCAGTTACAGCTTCTTTTGAAAAAGTAGAAACCAAAAATACAATGATAATATAACCAGCCAGGTCACAGGTGAAATTATTTTCTGTATTCCTAAACAAAAGCATCAGTGCATGAACAATTGTAAAGGATGAATTGCATAAAGAAATAGCATATTTTTATTTTGAGTTTATTATCTTACTAGTTTTTTCTTAGTAGCCAGAGCAATGCTGCTGCGCAAGTGGTCATGTGCTGAATGCATGGACAGCACAAATATTATTGGAAAAAGTGAAACTTGGAACTAGAGCTGAACCTTATTTGACAAAGGTACGTGTAATAGAAACAGCAGAATATGCTCATTCTGATACTATAGAGACATCTAAATGTTTTACCTGTGTGTGACTGAAGGAGGATTTGATAAAGTGACGATCCTTTCCCTGCATCTGTCATTTCCAAGATGCACCCATCTCTTCATGTACAATTTGCCAACTGATAGGACTAATATTGTTACTCATCAGATTTATTGTAAATTTTATCTTGTCTATAGGCTAACTCTTATTATGTGCGAAATTAGTTTCGGTAAGTTTAGGTGGAGTTTAGATAGGCCGGCTGTGCAGGCTGTCTGGCATCGTTTGTTTCCTGCTCATCAAGTTGGATAGAGTCAAGGATATGTTTTGTTTTGCGTTATTCTAAAGGCCTACTGCAACACATAGCATGTTGTCATTTCCCTTACAATACATGTGATTAGTAGGGGAGTTACAGCAAATACATTTCAAAATGTAAATGATTTCAAAATTCTGACAAATGAGCAGTGTAAAATAAAAACATTTAGGAAAAGTCAGGGAAGGAGCAGGACATGGCTTTTTTGGGGTGCCATGTCCTGCTCCTTCCCCTTTTCTTGGCGGGGGTCAAAATTAAACATCAGTGGCCATTGGCCTATGGTGGTTCCACTGTTAATAGGGCTTTGGGCCATCATGAGCCACCAGAACAGCTTCAATGCACCTTGGCATAGATTCTACAAGTGTCTGGAACTCTTATTGGAGGGATGCGACACCATTCTTCCACATGAAATTCCATAATTTGTTTTTTTGTTGATGGGGGTGGAAAACGCTGTCTCAGGCACCGCTCCAGAATCTCCCATAAGTGTTCAGTTGGGTTGGAATCAGGTGACTGAGATGCAGGTTGGCATTTACTGTCGTGAGTCTTGCCCTGGAGGCAGCTCTGCAGAGTGGTCACTAGCTGGCACAGCCACAAAGTCATTAAAAAAAAGATTTGAAAACTAACCCTAACCACACTGCTAACGCTAATGCCTACCCCTAACCTTAAATGAAGACCAAATAGCTAATTTTTTGTTTTCATTAAGTTATATGATATAACCAATTTTGACTTTGCAGCTGGCCCGTCTAGAGGAAACTGCTCAGGTCTGCCTCCAGGGCAAGACACATGAAAATAAATGTCAACCTGTGACTGAGACAGACACACACCCTTTATATCCCCTATGCTCCTTTGAGACCCCTCTTTCATAGCCCCTGAGATCTCTTCTTGTAGCCATGGTAGCCAAAATAATGAGTAACTGGGCGAGATGAGATGTGCTCTAGTAGTCTACTATCGACTCGGAATCGTACCGTTTTGGGCCTGATCTCTTTGGCATATATCTTATGGGAAGTGGATGTTTTCACAGTAAATGTGAAAATGTAAAGATTTAGCAGGGGATTTGATAGAGTGCCAAGGTGTTTGAGAAGTGCTGTAGCTTGGGAGTGGGACGTGTGGGAGTCAGCAGAAATGAGTCAGAGAAAAGTCTATCAAATTGAGCCTATTTAATATGGAACATTCGGAGTTAAAAAAGGAGCATTGCTTTTAGAATGCCAGGTGGCATCCGACCTCTAATTGAACCTCTGGTTGACCGTCTGAAATATTAAAACCAAGTCGTACTCCACAGAAATGTCTTTTAGCAAAGATCAGGTTATGGTACATTGGATGCTCTTTAAAAAAAAATCGTTCCCCTTTGTCACCATCTACTGAAGAAGAGAAGTCCACATTTGCAGCAGACTGTGCAAAGTTTACATCTGTCATTCTGATATAGGACATTAACACGCGGGAAAACTCTGAAGCTGTCTTTATTTACGTTTTGAATTCAAGTCTTGTTCCTCCTCTTTTGGATTTCTTTCTGCTTTCTGTTTAATACTTCAAAGTAATTGGTGCAGTCTTGGTGAAATAACTGGTGGAAATACTGAGCTAGCCCATCTGGTCCGGTCTAGGGTGTCTATCTAGGACAGTGACCTCGCAAAATCATCCCTATGTCCAATTCCCTCCTACGGAGAAACAGACTACTTCATCCACCATGTTAATTCTCCTACTTTTAATCAAATATCATATTAGATTCCCTCTCGTGGTGTGTGTTTTGTCTCAGTGCGAAGATGGCATAGTGTGTGCAGTGTAGTGTGTGTGTGTGTGTGGGTGTGGCTGGGAGGCTGATTAAAATGCGGGTCTCTCTTTGCGGCCCCATAGGCTTAAAGTCTTGATTCGCTCATTCTCTCGCCTCTCAGCTAGTCATCTAACACTCTCAGACGAACCCACGTCCCCTTCTTTAATTACTTGCTGGATTACGCCTCTAGTCGCTAATGACCTGCTGCTAGCGCTCACACACTCCCAAACCTGGGATCTAACACGGAGGCAGAAGGAAGAGGAAGATGATGAGGTTCAGGAGTTTGCGCCTCGCCACATTTTCTCTGAGATCTTCTAAATTTAGTTGATTCTGTTGATTTGTTATGTATTTTTCCACTCTGTGTCTGATTAATGAGTGGCCTAATTGAAGTACGGACTGCTGCTAGCGAACAGGTCAAACTTATATATGTACATTACATTGCTATGTGAGGTAAGACACCCGACTTCAGAGGAAAATGGTTAAGAAGATGGGGGGTAGCCTATCAGCCTATTAAAGGGATAACACACACACACACACACACACACACACACACACACACACACACACACACACACACACACACACACACACACACACACACACACACACACACACACACACACACACACACACACTGCCTGAAGGCAACGCCATGACTCAAACAGTCTAAAATGTCTCATCTAACAAAAACATTTCTACAGCAGCACCTCGTCCTTTCCTTTCTCACAATAACAACCCACCATTTCTGCAGAACCCCTTCAGTCATTCAGACTATCATGAGGTATTGGCTTCACCAGAAGACCATGGGCAGTGTCTGTTGCCAGTCACGGTGGACAATTTATTAGAATCCCATTAGGCTCTTTCATTAAGATAGGGGGGACCTCCTAATTGCAATTAGGAGGTAGCAAAGACAACCGGGTGACCCGTGCCACTTATAAACAGCTCAGTAATACACACGCACACCTTAACACACACACACACACACACACACTGAGACACACATGTCAACGGAAGTTGGATGTTAATTGAACTGTTTTGATGATAAAGATTTGTCCGAGTATCGCCAGGGCCTGAGCCCGTTTCCATCTCTGAGTGTCCCAATAGACCACAGAGAATGAGGTAGTGGGCGTGAATCAGGTGCATCAGGATTTGGAACAGAGAGAGAGAGAGAAGGAGAGAGAGCGGGTGAAGGAGAGAGGGGGCGAGAGAGAGGGGAGAGAGAGAGAGAGAGAGAGAGAGAGAGAGAGAGAGAGAGAAAGACAGAAAGAGGGAGAGGGATAGAGAGAGAGGGGGGAGGTAGCGAAAGAGAGAGATAGAGAGAGAGCCTGAGCCCTGGGTACCTAGCTCATTGATTTACCGCATGAAGGGAAAATCAGGGAGGGTGAGAGAGACAGGGAAAGAAAGATGGGAGGGGATAAGAGAGAAAGTATGGAGATGGGAAATAAATATATACATACATATGGATATATATATATATATATATATATATATATATATATATATCTGTATATACAGTGAGGGAAAAAAGTATTTGATCCCCTGCTGGTTTTGTACGTTTTCCCACTGACAAAGAAATGATCAGTCTATAATTTTAATGGTAGGTTTATTTGAACAGTGAGAGACAGAATAACAACAAAAAAATGCAGAAAAATGCATTTGAAAAATGTTATAAATTGATTTGCATTTTAATGAGGGAAATAAGTATTTGACCCCCTGTCAATCAGAAAGATTTCTGGCTCCCAGGTGTCTTTTATACAGGTAACAAGCAGAGATTAGGAGCACACTCTTAAAGGGAGTGCTCCTAATCTCAGTTTGCTACCTATATAAAAGACACCTGTCCACAGAAGCAATCAATCAATCAGATTCCAAACTCTCCACCATGGCCAAGACCAAAGAGCTCTCCAAGGATGTCAGGGACAAGATTGTAGACCTACACAAGGCTGGAATGGGCTACAAGACCATCAGTCAACAAATGTAATGGTAGGTTTATTTTAACAGTGAGAGACAGAATAACAACAAAAAAATCCAGAAAAACGCATGTGAAAAATGTTATAAATTGATTTGCATTTTAATGAGGGAAATAAGTATTTGACCCCTCTGCAAAACATGACTTAGTACTTGGTGGCAAAACCCTTGTTGGCAATCACAGAGGTCAGACGTTTCTTGTAGTTGGCCACCAGGTTTGCACACATCTCAGGAGGGATTTTGTCCCACTCCTTTTTGCAGATCTTCTCCAAGTCATTAAAGTTGAGGCTGACGTTTGGCAACTCGAACCTTCAGCTCCCTCCACAGATGTTCTATGGGATTAAGGTCTGGAGACTGGCTAGGCCACTCCAGAACCTTAATGTGCTTCTTCTTGAGCCACTCCTTTGTTGCCTTGGCCGTGTGTTTTGGGTCATTGTCAAGCTGGAATACCCATCCACGACCCATTTTCAATGCCCTGGCTGAGGGAAGGAGGTTCTCACCCAAGATTTGTACGGTACATGACACCGTCCATCGTCCCTTTGATGCGGTGAAGTTATCCTGTCCCCTTAGCAGAAAAACACCCCCATGTTTGACGGTGGGGATGTGGTTCTTGGGGTCATAGGCAACAATCCTCCTCCTCCAAACACGGCGAGTTGAGTTGATGCTAAAGAGCTCCATTTTGGTCTCATCTGACCACAACACTTTCACCCAGTTGTCCTCTGAATCATTCAGATGTTCATTGGCAAACTTCAGACGGGCATGTATATGTGCTTTCTTGAGCAGGGGGACCTTGCGGGCACTGCAGGATTTCAGTCCTTCACGGCGTAGTGTGTTACCAATTGTTTTCTTGGTGACTATGGTCCCAGCTGCCTTGAGATCATTGACAAGATCCTCCCGTGTAGTTCTGGGCTGATTCCTCACCGTTCTCATGATCATTGCAACTCCACGAGGTGAGATCTTGCATGGAGCCCCAGGCCGAGGGAGATTGACAGTTATTTTGTGCTTCTTCCATTTGCGAATAATCGCACCAACTGTTGTCACCTTCTCACCAAGCTGCTTGGCGATGGTCTTGTAGCCCATTCCAGCCTTGTGTAGGTCTACAATCTTGTCCCTGACATCCTTGGAGAGCTCTTTGGTCTTGGCCATGGTGGAGAGTTTGGAATCTGATTGATTGATTGCTTCTGTGGACAGGTGTCTTTTATACAGGTAACAAACTGAGATTAGGAGCACTCCCTTTAAGAGTGTCCTCCTAATCTCAGCTCGTTACCTGTATAAAAGACACATGGGAGCCAGAAATCTTTCTGATTGAGAGGGGGTCAAATACTTATTTCCCTCATTAAAATGCAAATCAATTTATAACATTTTTCAAATGCATTTTTCTGGATTTTTTTGTTGTTATTCTGTCTCTCACTGTTCAAATAAACCTACCATTAAAATTATAAACTGATCATTTCTTTGTCAGTGGGCAAACGTACAAAATCAGCAGGGGATCAAATACTTTTTTCCCTCACTGTACCAGTCACAGTTTTGGACACACCTACTCATTCAAGGGTTTTTCTTTATTTGTACTATTCTATACACATAGAATAATAGTGAAGACATCAAAACTATAAAATAGCACATATGGAATTATGTAGTAACCAAAAAAGTTTTAAACAAATCAAAATATATTTTATATTTGAGAATATTCAAAGTAGCCACCCTTTGCCTTGATGATAGCTTGCACACTCTTGGCATTTTCTCAACCAGTCACCTGGAATACATTTCAAATAACAGGTCTGCCTTGTTAAAAGTTAATTTGTGGAATTTCTTAATGCGTTTGAGCCAATCAGTTGTGTTATGACAAGGTAGGGGTGGTATACAGAAGATAGCCCTATTTGGTAAAATACCAAGTCCATATTATGGCAAAAACAGCTCAAATAAGTGAAGAGAAATGACAGGTCATCATTACTTTAAGACATGAAGATCAGTCAATACGGAACATTTCAAGAACTTTTAAAGTTTCTTCAAGTGCAGTCGCATGATGAAACTGGCTCTCATGAGGACTGCCACAGGAAAGGAAGACCCAGAGTTATCTCTGCTGCAGAGGATAAGTTCATTAGAGTTAACTGCACCTCAGATTGCAGCCCAAATAAATGCTTCACAGATTCAAGTAACAGACACATCTCAACACAACTGTTCAGAGGAGACTGCGTGAATCAGGACTTCGTGGTCGAATTGCTGCAAATAAATCACTACTAAAGGACACTAATAAGAAGAAGAGACTTGCTTGGGTCAAGAAACATGAACAATGGACATTAAACTGGTGGAAATCTGTCCGTTGGTCTGACTAGTCAAAATGTGAGATTTTTGGTTCCAACCGCCGTGTCTTTGTGAGACGCAGAGAAGGTGAACGGATGATCTACGCATGTGTGATTCCCACAAGGAAGCATGGAGGAGGAGGTGTGATGGTGTGGGAGTGCTTTGCTGGTGACATTGTCAGTTATTTATTTAGAATTCTAGGCACACTTAACCAGCATGGCTATGAAAGCATTCTGCAGCGATACGGCATCCCATACGGTTTGCGCTTAGTGGGACTTTTCATTTGTTTTTCATCACGACAATGACCCAAAACAGACCTCCAGGCTGTGTAAGGGCTATTTGACAAAGAAAGAGAGCGATGGAGTGCTGCATCAGATGACCTGGCCTCCACAATCACCCAGCCTCAACCCAATTGAGATGGTTTGGGATGAGTTGGACCTCAGAGTGAAGGAAAAGCAATCAACAAGTGCTCAGCATATGTGGGAACTCCTTCAAGACTGTTGGAAAAGCATTCCTCATGAAGCTGGTTGAGAGAATGCCAAGAGTGTGCAAAGCTGTCATCAGGGCAAAGGGTGGCTACTTTGAAGAATCTAAAATCTAAAATAGATTTCGATTTGTTTAACTCTTTTTTTGGTTACAACATGATTCCATTTGTTTTATTGCATAGTTTTGATGTCTTCACTATTATTATACAATGTAGAAAATAGTAAAAATAAAGAAAAACCCTTGAATGAGTAGGTGTGTCCAAACTTTTGACTGGTACTGTATATGGAGAGAGAGAGGAGGGAGAGCTAATGCAGCTATAAATAGCTCTGCCGGGCATGCCTCCCCTGAGTATGTCCCCCTGTTTGCCTCTCCTCCTCTCTCCGGATGACCTCTGGTCAGGGGGCATCAATTATTCAGCTCTCAAAGTTGGCATCCAGGTGCTCCACTCATCTCATCCCTTCCCGCCCCCCTCCCTCTCCTCTACTTCCTTTCTTTTCTCTTTTTTCTCTACGTCCTCCTCTGCTCTTTCTTTCTCTCTACCCTCTTCCCTCCCCATCTCCTCTCTACCTCCTTCCGTCCCCATCTCCTCTCTACCTCCTTCCCATCTCCCTCTCTACCTCCTTCCCATCTCCCTCTCTATCTCCTTCCCTCCCCATCTCCTCTCTACCTCCTTCCGTCCCCATCTCCTCTCTACCTCCTTCCCATCTCCCTCTCTATCTCCTTCCCTCCCCATCTCCTCTCTACCTCCTTCCGTCCCCATCTCCTCTCTACCTCCTTCCCATCTCCCTCTCTATCTCCTTCCCTCCCCATCTCCTCTCTACCTCCTTCCGTCCCCATCTCCTCTCTACCTCCTTCCCATCTCCCTCTCTACTTCCTTCCCTCCCCATCTCCTCTCTACCTCATCTCCCTCTCTTTTTGCCTGTTCTCTACTATCCCTCCTCTCTCCATCTCCGCCCCAACTGAACCTGCTGCCCCCCACAGCCGCTTGGTTTCCCCTTGGCGGCTACACACTGACAGCTCCCACATCTCCGGGGGTCACAGTGTCACCGAGACAGGGTTTCCTGAACGCCAGGAGCCCCTCGCTCAGGGATGCCCATTAGCCGGGACTTTGTACCTCTGCTGAGGAGAGGTACAAAGCCAACAGTGATTCGATTAGAACAGATGCAGAGACAGAATGTGAGCACTGAGCTTTTGAGTCTCTCATGACAACAGTGCCATGTACAGTGTACGCTTGTGTAGGTTTAGGTTTGTGTAATTTACTGTGACTTGGGTTGATACAATTGTGGAATGGAGGCTGTCCCTTATGGGTATCCATAGTTGCCTGTGACTGAACAGATTTCAGCAATCATGCTGAGAGATGACCACTAGTACACTGAATGCAATAACCTTTACTGTTGAGGTATAGACTAAGTACCTATTGTTGTCACCTGCACATCAATGACCACGTTTACGTGTGCGCACAGTATTCCGGATAGTAGATCATATCTCGCTTAAGGTCGTATTCGGGATAAGTTTACATGCAACTTTGATATCCTGCTCACGGGTATCCCTGAACCATGAATAAACAGTATCTTCCTCCTTTACATTTGTATGGGTTAAATGGAATAGTGACTGAAATATGGACACTGACTGTAGGCCTGTAACCTCTCACATGTAGTGTAATACACCACTTTACTTTTTACACATTGTTTTATGTTACAAAGTGGGATTCAAATTGACTGTATTGTACTTTTTTGTCAACGATCCACACATAATACTCTGTAATGTCAAAGTGGAAGAAAAACTATATGAATTAAAAAATATATATGAAAAAGAAAACACTACTATATCGTGATTAGATAAGTATTTCAACCCTTGAGTCAATACATGTTAGAATCACCTTTGGCAACGTTTACAGCTGTGAGTGTTTTGGGGTAATTATCTAAGAGCTTTGCATCACTATTTTCCCAATATTATAAAAAAAGATTCTTCAAGCTCGGGCAAGTTGGTTGTTGATCATTACTAGACAGCCATTTTCAAGTCTTGCCATAGATTTTCAAGCCAATTTAAGTCAAATCTGTAACTAGGTCACTCAGGATCATTCAATGTCTTGGTAAGCAACTCCAGTGTATATTTTACCTTGTGTTTTAGGCTATTGTCCTGCTGAAAGGTGAATTTGTCTCCCAGTGTCTGTTGAAAAGCAGACTGAACCAGGTTTTCCTCTAGGATTTTGCCTGTGCTTAGCTCTATTCCATTTATTTTTGTCCTAAATAACTCCCTAGTCCTTGACGATGACAAGCATAGCCATAACATGATGCAGCCACCAGCATGCTTGAAAATATTAAGAGTGATACTAAGTGATTTTCTGTTTAGGATTTGCCCCAAACATAACACTTTGTATTTAGGAAAAAAAAATATTTACCACGTTTCTTGAGGTATGACTTTAGTGCCTTTTTGCAAAGAGGATGCATGTTTTAGAACATGTTATTCTGTACAGGCTTCCTTCTTTTCACTCTGTCATTTTAGATAGTATTGTGGAGTAGCTACAATGTTGTTGATCCGTCCTCAGTTTTCTCATATCACAGCCATAAGCTGTTAAAATCACCATTGGCCTCATGGTGAAATCCCTGAACGGTTTCCTTCCTCTCCGGCAACTGAGTTAGGAAGGACGCCTATATCTTTGTAGTGACTAGGTGTATTGATACACCCTCCAAAGTGCAACTGATAACTTCACCATGCTCAACGGAGTATTCAGTGTCTGCTTTTTTCATTTGTACTAATCTACCAATATGTCAAATCAAATCAAATTGTATTAGTCACATGCGCCAAATACAACAGGTTTAGACCTTACAGTGAAATGTTTACTTATTTGACTAGATGTTCAGGAGTCTTATGGCTTTTAGGGTGGAACCTGTTAAGAAGCCTCTTGGACAAAGACTTGAAGCTCCGGTACCGCTTGACATGCGGTAGCAGAGAGAACAGTCTATGACTAGGATGGCTGGAGTCTTTGACAATTTTTAGGGCCATCTTCTGACACTGCCTGGTATAGAGGTCCTGGATGGCAGGAAACTTGACCCCAGTGATGTACTGGGCCGTTCGCACTACCCTCTGTAGTGCCTTGTGGTCAGAGGCCGAGCAGTTGCCATATCAGGCAGTGATGCAACCTGTCACAATGCTCTCGATGGTGCAGCTGTAGAACCTTTTGAGGATCTGAGGACCCATGACAAATATTTTCAGTCTCCTGAGGGGGAATGGGTTTTGTCGTGCCCGCTTCACAACTGTCTTGGTGTGCTTGGACCATGTTAGTTTGTTGGTGATGTGGACACCAAGGAATTTGAAGCTCTCAACCTGCTCCACTGCAGCCCTGTCGATGAGAATGGGGGCGTGCTGGGTCCTCTTTTTCCTGTAGTCCACAATCATCTCCTTTGCCTTGATCACGTTGAGGGATAGGTTGTTGTCCTGGCACCACACGGCCAGGTCTCTGACCTCCTCCCTATAGGCTGTCTTGTTGTTGTTGGTGATCAGGCCTACCACTGTTGTGTCATCGGGAAATGTAATGATGATGTTGGAGTCGTGGCTACCTTTACCACCTGGGGGCGGCCCGTCAGAAGGTCCAGGATCCAATTGCAGAGAAAGGTGTTTAGTCCCATGGTCCTTAGCTTATTGATGAGCTTTGATGACACTATGGTGTTGAACGCTGAGCTGTAGTCAATGAATAGCATTCTCACATAGGTGTTCCTTTTGTCCAGGTGGGAAAGGGCAGTGCGGAGTGCATTAGAGATTGCATCATCTGTGTATCTGTTGGGGTAGTATGCAAATTGGAGTGGGTCTAGGGTTTCTGGGATGGTGGTGTTGATGTGAGCCATGACCAGCCTTTCAAAGCACTTCATGGCTCCAGACGTGAATGCTACGGGTCTGTAGTCATTTAGGCAGGTTACCTACCTACGGTGGTCTGCTTGAAACATGTTGGTATTACAGACTCGGACAGGGAGAGGTTGAAAATGTCAGTGAAGACACTTGCTAGTTGGTCAGCGCATGCTCGCAGTACACGTCCTGGTATTCCATCTGGCCCTGCGGCCTTGTGAATGTTGCCCTGTCTAAAGGTCTTATTCACATCGGCTGCGGAGAGCGTGATCACACAGTCTTCCGGTACAGCTGGTGCTCTGTTTCAGTGTTATTTGCCTCGAAGCGAGCAAAGAAGTAGTTTAGCTTGTCTGGTAGGCTTGTGTCACTGGGCAGCTCTCGGCTGTGCTTCCCTTTGTAGTCTGCAATGGTTTGCAAGCCCTGCCACGTCCAACGAGCATCAGAGCCGGTATAGTACGTCTTGACCTTAGTCCTGTATTGATGCTTTGCCTGTTTGATGGTTCATCAGAGGGCATAGCGGGATTTCTTATAAGCTTCCGGGTTAGAGTCCCGCTCCTTGAAAGCGGCAGCTCTAGCCTTTAGCTCAGTGCGGATGCTGCCTGTAATCCACGGCTTCTGGTATGTACCTACGGTCACAGTGGGGACGACTTATTGATGAAGCCAATGACAGATGTGGTGTACTCCTCAATGCCATTGGAGGAATCCCGGAATATATTCCAGTCTGTGCTAGCAAAACAGTCCTGTAGTTTAGCATCTGCTTCCTCTGACCACTTTTTTATTGATCTATTCACTGGTGCTTCCTGCTTTAATTTTTGCTTGTAAGCAGGAATCAGGAGGATGGAATTATGGTCAGATTTGCCAAATGGAGGGCTAGGGAGAGCTTTGTATGCGTCTCTGTGTGTGGAGTATAGGTGGTCCAGAGTTCTTTTCCCTGTGGTTGCATATTTTACATGCTGATAGAAATTTGGTAAAATGGACATAAGTTTCCTTGCATTAACCTCTCTGCGCTAGGTGGGATGGTCACGTCTCACATATACAACATCCGGTGAATTTGCAGAGCGCCAAATTCAAATTACAGAAATACTAATTTCAAACATTCATAAAAATACAAGTGTTGCACACTCCTCAAAAGCTTAGAATCTTGGCAATCTCACAGCGTTGTCAGATTTCAAAAAGGCTTTACGGCGAAAGCATAACATTTCATTGTCTGAGGACAGCGCCACGTGCACTTCCTGCATTAGCCTAAAAACATAACCATCACGGGTGTCATAAAAGTCATAAAAAGAGATCAAATAAATCGCTTACCTTTGAAGATCTTCTTCTGATGGCAATCCGAAGTTTCCAAGCAAGACAATTAATGTTCCTTTTGTTCAAAAAAGTCCCTCTTTATATCCATAAAGCTCCGTTTTGTTGCCGCGTTCTGTTCAGAAAATCCACCGTCCACTCGTCCATTATACAAGACATATAGAGCGTTCAAAATATACCTATAAACTTTGTCCAAACAAATCAAACAACGTTTCTAATCAATCCTTAGGTACACTATTATGTATATTAACTATAATATTTCACACGGATAATAACCTGGGCGATAGAAAAGGAAAAAGCAGAGGTGCGCACTTGGATACACTTCTTCTACTCCTTGTCTAAACACTGTTGACATCTAGTGGAAGCTGTAGGTACTGCAACCTGGGAGCTGGATTTAAGCATTTCCAATAGCAACTCAATGGAAATTGAGCCAGCTCACAGAATCACATTTTCTCTGATGGATTTCCATCTGGTTTTTGCCTGCCATATCAGTTCTGTTATACCCACAGACATTTGTTTATCAGTTTTAGAAACTTCAGAGGGTTTTCTATCCAATACTACTAATTATGTGCATATCCTAGCTTCTGGGCCTGAGTAACAGGCAGTTTACTTTTGGCACGTTTTTCATCCGAACTTCAAAATACTGCCCCCTAGCTCAAACAGGTTAAAGTCCCCGGCTACTAGGAACGCCACCTCTGGGTGAGCATTTTCCTTGTTTGCTTATGGCAGAATACAGCTAATTCAATGCCTTCTCTGACTGAGGTGGTATGTAAACAGCTACGAAGAATACAGATGAGAACTCTCTCGGTAGGTAGTGTGGTCTACAGCTTATCATGATATACTCAACCTCTGGCGAGCAATAGCTTGAGACTTCCTTAGATATAGTGCACCAACTGTTATTTACAAAAATATATAGTCCGCCACCCCTTGTCTTACCAGACGCCGCTCTTCTATCCTGCCGGTACATCGTATAACCAGCCAGCTGTATGTTGATATTGTCGTCGTTCAGCCACGACTCCGTGAAGCATGAGATGTTACAGTTTTTAATGTCCCGTTGGTAGTTTAATCTTCCCCATAACTCATTGATTTTATTGTCTAAAGATTGCACATTTGCTAGCAGAATTTAAGGAAGTGGGAGTTTATTCGATTGCCTTCGAATTCTCAGAAGGTAACCCACTCTCCGGCCTCTCTTTCTCCGCCTCCTCTTCACCCAGATCACGGGGGTCGGGGCCTGTTCCCGAGGGAGCCGTATATCCTCCGCCTCGGGCTCATCAAGAGTCGCGAAAGAAGAAAAAGGATTCTGCTAGTCCGTGGTGAGTAATCGCTGTCCTGATGTCTAGAAGTTATTTGCGGTCATAAAAAACGGTAGTGGCAATATTATGTGCAAAATGAGTAAAAAAATTGTTACAAACAACGCAGATAAACGAACCAAAAAATGCAATCGGAAGGGGGCACATAAAAACGTCTGCCTTCTTCTCCGGCCCTTCTTTGTGAGGCATTGGGAAACATCCCTGGTCTTTTTGGTTGAATCTGTGCATGAAATTCACTTCTCGACTGAGGGACCTTACAGATAATTGTATGTGTGTTGTGCATACATGGGGTAGTCATTCAAACATCATGTTAAACTCTATTATTGCACACAGAGTAAGTCCATGCACGGCATTATGTGACTTGTTAAGCAAATGCCTACTCATAAACTTATTTAGGCTTGCCATAACAAAGGGGTTGAGTTAAGCAAGTAGACAGTATTTCAACCACATAAAATATGCTCCCAAGACCGACTGAAGTCTTATCAGAAACTTGTTTTATTGTTTTCTCTGCTTTTCGTTTCCTTTCAACCGGTCAAACTGATGACATTTGGACATTTTGCACCTCACCAATCTTTCCACTGTTTTGGAGTTACTGCGTTTTCTCCCTGGTCCCTAAATGAAACAGACAACTTTACTGGTATTAACTAGATTACTAATGCATTAATTCTATCGATTTAAGACATTATTCTGGTAAGCACTACTTTATTTAGTCTTCTGGGGCAACAAGTTATGACAGAATTGAAGCTGCTACAGTTGAAAAACAAATGGCCTACCAAATGTCGGAAATTATAAGCAGAGACTTTGTCTAAATTATAGGTGAAAGTAGCCAATAAGCTCTATGGGCCAGTACGGCATATCAGCAAAATGTATTATTATGGAAATATTATGGTGGGTCGAACTGCACAGGTAAACTACTTTTTTAAGTGATTTGTTTGGCAATCAGGTGAAAACATCATCACACAACACCCATGAGATGCGAAACTGAGCCTGTGCATACCGCAAAAACAACAGTAAACGGGATCAGATGTTTACATCTCCTGTCTAAGATCAGCATATCCCAAGCATCTTATCCGGGTTCCTCATAACTGGGATACAAGCTTTTTCGGGTTATTCTAAATGGGATATGATGTCAACTCAAAAACAGAATACTTGAGTAATCCCGAATAATAATGGCAAAATGGTGTGAATGTAAACGTGGTCAGAGAACACTGAAACAAATGCATTGCTCACACCCCAAATCCTTTATTCATTCAATCTTCTTGTTGTCCCCCCACAATGAAATTAGGGAAGGGACTGTGGATCCGTTAGTACGTTCGTATGTTAGTCACACAGGATTTCTCAGAAAGCACTGGCCCGATTTTGATGAAACTTGGGTGAATGATGCGTCTTGCAATAGAGATCCGGCATTTACTAAATTACACTGACTGGCCCAAGGCGAGAGCCATAGTAATTAACTGAAATGTGTTAGTCACCCACCATATCTCAATTGGCACAAGGGGGGGGTGCTGCATCCTTCGTGGGGGACACATGTTTACTGTTTCCTTGTTTTATATGAATCTCATCATGACATAAAGTAACCCTCTATCTCCCCATTGACTTTCAGTAAAGATGTCAATTTAAGTGTAATGTACAGTACAGTACACACCCTCTAACTTTGTACCTCAAGGGGGAGATTTGGAATAGCCTGGTTTAACCAGACCGAACAATACATTCAGTCTGGTTTAGCCAGGCTAGATTTGAAGAGGACTAAAAGGAAACCATGGCATATTGTGGATTAGAATAAGCTTGTGTTTGATTATACAGTAAGTAGACGTTCAGGGCTAGACACCCAGGCACGGATTAAGCCAAATCCTGGACTAAAAATCACCTTTAATGGGGATTCTCCATTGAGGACAAGGCTTAATCTGTGTCTAGGAAACTGCCCCACTAGGAAACTGTCCCTTAGAGCAGTTCAGCATGAGGAAGAAATTCCAATTCTGATCATGAGTTCTAAGCCTTTCACTCCAGGGTGAAATTAAAGACTCTCTATCTCCATTGGAATGACACGCACATGTCCCTGCCATGTTTCTAAATCCCCTTCCATAGTATCACAGCTTGGCCATTCCGAGAGGGAGTCCTTCTCAAGCCTCTTAGTCTAAATGTCTGAGTGGCTGAGGGCCCTGACCTCTGTCAGCTCTCACAGTACAGAGTGAGAGAGAAGAGGATATGGGCCACTGGGTTCAGTAGGGAGATACATTTGCACACACACGAGGACACACACACGCATGAGCACACACAAACACAAGTGCCCACGCACATGCACACACACACACACCAGGCCAGCGACCACGACTAGAAGTCTAGTTCACTCGACCACAACAGGGAAAGTTGTGAGAGGAAGTGACAATCTCTGAATGACAAAAGACACATACGAGTCAGTGGATGGGCCATCACACACCAAGCACATACACACACACCAAGCACACACGTGCAGTCACACATAGACTTCTAATCTCCACAATACACAAACGCGCACGCACACACACACACACACACACGCACACACACACCCCATTGCTTTCTACTATCTGACTCCATTCCTGGAGATCTGCCAAGAGTTAATTTCTCCCACTGAAGTAGAAATCACATCTGATGAAGCCGTAATTTTCACAGCAGCCTGATCTAGAGTTAATAAAACAATTCCTGTAGCAATTAACTCCAAACAATAGCCATGAAGGCCTTTCTCATCAGCGATTTCGCAGTTAAAATTATAGCTTGGAGCTGTTAGCCATGATACCTTCTTGTGGTACAAGTACATACCCAGCTAGCACATTTGGTTCCTTGGAAGTTGTGAGAACGCATACTTTTGGTGTTGCTTTATCTGTTTTTATTAACCAGGTTTCATGTAATAATGGCTCTATATAATACTGTACGCTTTCTTGAATTTGTTCTGGATTTGGGGACTGTGAAAAGACCCTTGGTGGCATGATGTGGCCATTTAGTATGCGTGGCCAACAAACCTGAACAAAATAGAGGATAGGGAGAGTCTTGTTGATGCTAATAACAGAATGTATATGTTTTAAAATAACATTCTTAGAACATTCTCTGAACATTATTAAAGTTTATGGTTTTCATTCTCAGAACAATTTGAGAACATTTGAGACTTTAAATTGAACCATGAGGAAACCTGTAGGAAGCGTTATGTGAAGTACTGAAATTCCCACAGAATAACAGTGTTTCTTAACATTCTTGGAACAATTTGAAAACATGACTTTAAATTGAACCATGAGGAAACCTGTAGGAAGCGTTATGTGAAGTACTGAAATTCCCACAGAAGAAAGTTGTTTCTTAACGTTCTTGGAACAATTTGAGAACACGCTAGCAGACACCCATAGATTTACAGTCATTGCGCTAATGCTAGTTAGCATTATCTCACAAAACTACCTCTAACTTCCTTCATACTGGACACAGACACATAAAATGGTATCCATAAGTTCATTTGACTTTGGGAAAGTTGACAAGGGCCTCATTGCCAAAATCCCGAAGTATCTTTTTAAATAAAACCATGAGAAAACCTGTAGGAAACGTTATGCGGAAGTACTGAAATTCCCACAGAGGAACATTTTTGGAACAGTTTGAGAACATTCCCAATGTCAAACTACAGTGAGGGAAAAAAGTATTTGATCCCCTGCTGATTTTGTATGTTTTCCCACTGACAAAGAAATTATCCGTCTATAATTTTAATGGTAGGTTTATTTAAACAGTGAGAGACAGAATAACAACAAAAAAATCAAGAAAAATGCATTTGTAAAATGTTATAAATTGATTTGCATTTTAATAAGGGAAATAAGTATTTGACCCCTCTCAATCAGAAAGATTTCTGGCTCCCAGGTGTCTTTTATACAGGTAACGAGCTGAGATTAGGAGCACACTCTTAAAGGGAGTGCTCCTCATCTCACTTTGCTACCTGTATAAAAGACACCTGTCCACAGAAGCAATCAATCAATCAGATTCCAAACTCTCCACCATGGCCAAGACCAAAGAGCTCTCCAAGGATGTCAGGGACAAGATTGTAGACCTACACAAAGCTGGAATGGGCTACAAGACCATCGCCAAGCAGCTTGGTGAGAAGGTGACAACAGTTGGTGCGATTATTCGCAAATGGAAGAAACACAAAAGAACTGTCAATCTCCCTTGGCCTGGGGCTCCATGCAAGATCTCACCTCGTGGAGTTGCAATGATCATGAGAACGGTGAGGAATAAGCCCAGAACTACACGAGAGAATCTTGATAATGATTTCAAGGCAGCTGGGACCACAGTCACCTAGAAAACAATTGGTAACACAGTACGCCGTGAAGGACTGAAATCCTGCAGCGCCCGCAAGGTCCCCCTGCTCAAGAAAGCACATATACATGCCCGTCTGAAGTTTGCCAATGAACATCTGAATGATTCAGAGGACAACTGGGTGAAAGTGTTGTGGTCAGATGAGACCAAAATGGAGCTCTTTGGCATAAACTCAACTCGCCGTGTTTGGAAGAGGAAGAATGCTGACTATGACCCCAAGAACACCATCCCCACCGTCAAACATGGAGGTGGAAACATTATGCTTTGGGGGTGTTTTTCTGCTAAGGGGACAGGACAACTTCACCGCATCAAAGGGACGATGGACGGGGCCATGTATCGTCAAATCTTGGGTGAGAACCTCCTTCCCTCAGCCAGGGCATTGAAAATGGGTCGTGGATGGGTATTCCAGCTTGACAATGACCCAAAACACACGGCCAAGGCAACAAAGGAGTGTCTCAAGAAAAAGCACATTAAGGTCCTGGAGTGGCCTAGCCAGTCTCCAGATCTTAATCCCATAGAACATCTGTGGAGGGAGCTGAAGGTTCGAGTTGCCAAACGTCAGCCTCGAAACCTTAATGACTTGGAGAAGATCTGCAAGGAGGAGTGGGACAAAATCCCTCCTGGGATGTGTGCAAACCTGGTGGCCAACTACAAGAAACGTCTGACCTCTGTGATTGCCAACAAGGGTTTTGCCACCAAGTACTAAGTCATGTTTTGCAGAGGGGTCAAATACTTATTTCCCTCATTAAAATGCAAATCAATTTATAAAGTTTTTCTGATTTTTTTTGTTGTTATTCTGTCTCTCACTGTTGAAGTAAACCTACCATTAAAATTATAGACTGATCATTTCTTTGTCAGAGGGCAAACGTACAAAATCAGCAGGGGATCAAATACTTTTTTCCCTCACTGTAGTTGTAGAACGTTCGTAGAACATTATCAATATTGAAATGAAATGTAACCATGTTTTAACTTTTTGGGGGGTCAAGTTCCTTAAATATGCTGAGAACGTTCCAAAGCCAGTCAACTATCCTGCACTATTCTCAGAATGTTGTGGGAAGGTTGTATGCAAAATAACCATCGGACAACCACGCTCTCACCAAGCTCTTAGAAACATATGGTTCTCAGAACGTTATGCGCTAGCTGGGTAATAATCATACAACAAAGTTTCACAAACAACATGTATTTTCATTGGAGTAGTTCAAACGTCATTTGACAAAGGTCAACACAAATATTTAGAATAGTTTAAGAGTCAAAAGTAGCGGCATCCATATTTGGAAGCCTGTCAACAGAAAAATGGTATCCATAAGTTCAAAGACGGAAGTCCAAAAAGGAACTTTACTATTGTATCCTTAAAGTTTATTAATGACCTTATCTACACTTCTGTCTATGTCTGTGCACTGACTGTCAGCAGACAGAACTAAGGCATGGTTGAACATTTACAGAACGGTGACCTGGAAGAAAATGTGGGAAGGTCATGCTTTTTCAATTTCAGTCAGGGGGACGGTTTACAATTATTTGAATCTATTCCAGGGGAGGGTCCTGTAATTTGTATGTACCCATAATCACAAAGTGAAAACAGATTTTAGACATTTTTGAACATTTATGTATATAAAAGAATTCAGACCCTTTGCTATGAGACTCTAAATTGAGCTCAGGTGCATCCTGTTTCCATTGATCATCCTTGAGATGTTTCTACAACTTGATTGGAGTTCACTTGTGGTAAATTCAATTGATTGGACATGATTTGGAAAGGCACACACCTGTCTATATAAGGTCCCACAGTTGACAGTGCATGTCAGAACAAAAACTAAGCCATGAAGTCGAAGGAATTGTCCAAATGTTTGTTTACTATTCTTGTGGGGACTTCTTCAAGCTCTGTCAAATGTATTGTTGATCATTGTTAGACAGCCACTTTAAGGTCTTGCCATAGATTTCCAAGTCGATTTAAGTGAAAACGAACTACTGTAGGCCACTCAGGAACATTCAATGTCATCTTGGTAAGAAACTCCAGTGTATATTTGGCCTTGTGTTGTAGGTTATTGTCCTGCTGAAAGTTGAATTTATCTCCCAGTATATGGTGTAAAGCAGACTAAACAAGGTTTTCCTCTAGGATTTTTTCAGTTTCTTTTTCAGCAAAAGAAACTCCTTAGTCATCGCTGATGACAGGCATACCCATAACATAATGCAGCCACCACCCTGCTTGAAAATATTAAGAGTGGTACTCAGTGATGTGATGTGTTGGATTTGCCCCAAACATAACGCTTTGCATTAAGGATATGAAGTTGCCAAAGGATGCCATTAAGGATATGAAGTTGCCAAATTTTGTGCAGTTTTGCTTTAGTGCATTATTGCAAAAAGAATGCATGTTTTGGAATATCTTTTATTCTGTACAGGCTTCCTTCTTTTCACTATGTCATTTAGGTTAGTATTGTGGAGTAACTACAATGTTGTTGATCCATTCTCAGTTTTCTCCTATCACAGTGATTAAATTCTGTAACTGTTTTAAAGTTACCATTAGCCTCATGGTGAAATCGCTGAGAGTTCCTTCCTCTCCGGCAACTGAGTTACGAAGGATACCTGTATCTTTGTAGTGACTGGGTGTATTGATACACCATTCAAAGTGTATTGTAATTAATAACTTCACTATGCTCAAAGAGATATTCAATATTTTTTAAATGATCAATAGGTTCCCTTCTTTGCTAGGCATTGGAAAACCTCCATGGTCTTTGTGGTTGAATCTGTGTTTGAAATTCACTGCCCGACTGAGGGACCTTACAGATAATTGTATGTGTGGAGTACAGAGATTAGGTAGTCATTCAAAAATCATGTTAAACACTGTTATTACACACAGAGTGAGTCAATGAAACTTATTATGTAAGCAAATTTTTACTCCTGAACTTATTTAGGCTTTCCATAACAAAGGGGCTGAATACTTACTGACTCAAGACATTTCAGCTTTACATTATATATTAATTTGTAAAGATTTCTAAAAACATAATTCCACTTTGGAATTATGGGTATTGTGTGTAGGCCAGTGACACAATTTTTTTTATCAATCTTAAATTCAGGCTGTAACACAACAAAATGTGTAAAAACTAAAGGGGTGTGAATACTTTCTGAAGGCACCGTAACTGCCTCAGTCTGCTCCTTACCAGAGCCTCACATTATGGGCATCACCTTCACCATTCCCTACATCACATTTAATTTGATAAATTTTTTGAAATATTTGATTGTATTTCACCGGCCATGCAACTCCTCTATGTAGAACCAGTGTTAACTATCAAGCAATCTATTTGCAGTCCCTTTGCAGCAATATACAACCAATTTGGACCAATACAACAACTTCATTGTGAAGTCCCCCTTGTCACAGAGGTAAAGGACAGCCAAAAGGTCAGCCAAAGATCATTGAAGGTCAGCCGGTGACTCATTTGATTGTCTTCATGAGTCTCACTCAACGGGGACTAATAGGGGGACTAGGGTATCATGGGAGAATTACACCACAGCCAATCCCAGTGTTTTCCATTGGAGCCGACTGTCGGCTAATCAGACGGTTAAAGAATCATTTTCAGCCTGCTACTTTTTCCACTTCATATTAACTAGGTTGCTTTTCATTTAAAAGTGTCAATTTGCTAGTCCTCTCCTGCTAAAATGAACAACATGTATCTTTAAGCGATCTATTGATAGGATAGGCGAGCAAAGACAGGGAAATGTGTGTGCGCTGTGGTTGGTTGCAGTCAAATTTCTGCTTGTGAATTTGCACGTCCCATGTAATGTGGTAAGGATGACCCGAAATCCAGGCTATTTACAGTGCCTCCGGATAGTATTCAGACCCCTTGACTTTTTAAAAATGTTGTTATTCTAAAATTGGTTAAATAAATAAAAAAAAATCTGCAATCTACACCCAATACCCCATAATGACAAAGCAAAAACAGGTTTTTAGAAATTGTAGCAAATGTATCAAAAATGAAACACAGAAATATTTTATTTCCGTAAGTATTCAGACCCTTTGCTATGAGACTCTAAATCGGCCAAAATGAGCAATGGGGGAGAAGGGCCTTGGTCAGGGAGGTGACCAAGAACCCAATGGTCACTCTGACAGAGCTCTAGAGTTCCTCTGTGGAGATGGGATAACCTTCCAGAAGGACAACCATCTCTGCAGCACTCCACCAATCAGACCTTTATGTTCGAGTGGCCTGACGGAAGCCAATCCTCAAATCAAATCAAATCAAATGTTATTGGTCACATACACATGGTTAGCAGTTGTTAATGCGAGTGTAGCGAAATGCTTATGCTTCTAGTTCCGACAATGCGGTAATATCGAACAAGTAATCTAACAGATTCACAACAAGTACCTCATACACACAAATGTAAAGGGATGAATAAGAATATGTACATATAAATATATGGATGAGCGATGGCCGTGCGGCATAGGCAAGATGCAGTAGATGGTATAGAGTACAGTATATACAGTTGAAGTCAGAAGTTTACATACACCTTTATGCCAAATACATTTAAACTCAGTTCACAATTCCTGACATTTAATCCTAGTAAAAATTCCATGTCTTAGGTCTGTTAGGATCACAACTTTATTTTAAGAATGTGAAATGTCAGAATAATAGTAGAGTGAATGATTTATTTTAGCTTTTATTTCTTTCATCACATTCCCAGTGGGTGAGAAGTTTACATACACTAAATTAGTATTTGGCTTTAAATTGTTTAACTTGGGTCAAACCTTTTGGGTAGCCTTCCACAAACTTCCCACAATAAGTTGGGTGAATTTTGGCCCATTCCTCCTGACAGACCTGGTGTAACTGAGACAGGGTTGTAAGGCCTCCTTGCTCGCACACGCTTTTTCAGTTCTGCCCACAAATTTTCTATGGGATTGAGGTCAGGGCTTTATGATGGCCACTCCAATACCTTGACTTTGTTGTCCTTAAGCTATTTTTCCACAAATTTGGAAGTATGCTTGGGGTCATTGTCCATTTGGAAGACTCATTTGCGACCAAGCTTTAACTTCCTGACTGATGTCTTGAGATGTTGCTTCAATATATCCACATAATCTTTCTTCCTCATGATATCTATTTTGTGAAGTGCACCAGTCCCTGCTGCAGCAAAGCACCCCCACAACATGATGCTGCCACCCCTGTGCTTCACGGTTGGGATGGTGTTCTTTGGCTTGCAAGCATCCCCCTTTTTCCTCCAAACATAAGGATGGTCACTATGGCCAAAGTTCTATTTTTGTTTCATCAGACGAGAGGACATTTCTCCAGAAAGTACGATCTTTGTCCCCTTGTCAGACTACTGTGCAGTTGCAAATCGTAGTCTGGCTTTTTTATGGCGTTTTTGGCGCAGTGGCCTCTTCCTTGCTGAGCGGCCTTTCAGGTTATGTTAATATTGGACTCGTTTTACTGTGGATATAGATACTTTTGTATCTGTTTCCTCCAGCATCTTCACAAGGTTGATTTGCACTTTTCGCACCAAAGTACGTTCAATCACTAGGAGACAGAATGCGTCTCCTTCCTGAGCAGTATGACGGCTGCGTGGTCCCATGGTGTTATTACTTGCATACTATTGTTTGTACAGATGAACTTGGTACCTTCAGGCGTTTGGAAATTGCTCCCAAGGATGAACCAGACTCATGGAGGTCTACAACTTTTTTTCTGAGGTCTTGGCTGATTTCTTTTGATTTTCCCATGATGTCAAGCAAAGAGGCACTGAGTTTGAAGGTAGGCCTTGAAATACATCCACAGGTACACCTCCAATTGACTCAAATTATGTCAATTAGCCTATCAGAAGCTTCTAAAGCCATTACATAATTTTCTGGAATTTTCCAAGCTGTTTAAAGGCACAGTCAACTTAGTGTATGTTAACTCCTGACCCACTGGAATTGTGATACAGTGAATTATATGTGAAATAATCTGTCTGAAAACAATTGTTGGAACAATTACTTGTGTGATGCACAAAGTAGATGTCCTAACCGACTTCCCAAAACTATAGTATTTTAAGAAGACATTTGGGGAGTGGTTGAAAAACAAGTTTTAATGACTCCAACCTAAGTGTATGTAAACTTCTGACTTCAACTGTACATATGAGATGAGTAATGTAGGATTTGAAAACATTCTTAAAGTGGTGTTATTTAAAGTGACTAGTGATACTATTAAATCCATTTATTAAAGTGGCCAGAGATTTGAGTTGGCAGCAGCCTCTCTATGTTAGTGATGGCTGTTGAACAGTCTGATGGCCTTGAGACAGAAGCTGTTTTTCAGTCTCTCGGTCCCAACATACACGGCTGTGACTAAAATCGAAGAGAATTCTCTTGGGAGATAATGCGGTCGGCATTTGATTGTAAGGAATTCTAGGTCAGGTGAACAAAAGGACTTGTTCCTGTATGATGTTATGATTACACCATGAGTCGTTAATCCTAAGGCATACACCCCCGGCCTTCTTCTTACCAGAGAGATGTTTGTTTCTGTCGGCGCTATGCATGAAGAACCCGGCTGGCTGTACCGACTCTGACAACATATCCCGAGTGGGCCATGTTTCGTGAAACAGAGAATGTTACAATCTCTGATATCTCTCTGGAAGGCAACTCATGCCCTAATTTTGTCCACCTTGTTGTCTAGAGATTGGACATTGGCGAGTAATATGCTCGGAAGCAGTGGATGCTGTGCTCGCCTTCTGTCTAACCAGTAGGCCACTCTGTCTGCCTCTCCTGCGGTGTACGCGTTATTTTGGGTCAGCCTCTGGGATTAGATCCCATGTCCAGGATGGAGGTCCAAACAAAGGATCCGCTTCAGGAAAGTCGTATTCCTGGTCGTAATGTTGGTGAGTTGACGTCACTTTTATATCCAATATTTCTTCCCGGCTGTATGTAATAACACTTGAGATGTTCTGGGCTAACAATGTATGAAATAATATATAAAAAACAAATTACTGCATAATTTCTTAACAACCTGAAGCAAGGCGACCATCTCTGTCGGAGCCATCTTGCATGGAGTTTGCCAAAAGGCACCGAAAAACTCTCAGACCATGAGAAACAAGATTCTCTGGTCTGCTGAAACCAAAATTGAACCCTTTGGCCTGAATGCCAAGCTTGACATCTGGAGGAAACATGGCACCATCCTTACGGTGAAGCATGGTGGTGGCAGTTTCATGCTGTGGGGATGTTTTTCAGCAGCAGGGACTGGGAGACTAGTCAGGGTCGAGGCAAAGATGAACAGAGAAAAGTACAGAGAGATCCTTGATGAAAACCTGCTCCAAAGTGCTCAGGACCTCAGACTGGGGTAAAGGTTAACCTACCAACATGACAATGACACCAAGCACACAGCCAAGACAAAGCAGGAGTGGCCTCAGGACAAGTCTCTGAATGTCCTAGAGTGGCCCAGCCAGAGCCCGGACTTGAACCCGATCAAACATCTCTGGAGAAACATGGAAATAGCTGTGCAGCAACGCTCCCCATCCAACCTGACAGAGCTTGGGAGGATATGTAGAGAAGAATGGGAGAAACTCCTCAAATACATGTGTGCCAAACTTGTTGCGTTATACCGAAGAAGACTCAAGGCTGTAGTTTCTGCCAAAAGTGCTTCAACAAAGTACTGAGTAAAGGGTCTGAATACTTATGTAAATGTGATATTTAAGTTTAATTTTAAATTAGAAAAACATTTTTTTTTTAGTTTTTGCTTGGTCATTATGGGCTATTGTGTGTAGATTGATGAGGGAAAAAACTATTCAATCAATTTTAGAATAAGGCTGTAACGTAACAAAATTTGGAAAAAGTCAAGAGGTCTGAATACTTTCTGAAGGCACTGTATTGTTTTCTGCCACATTAATTTATTTTCTTTCACATAGCCAGCCACGCAGAGTCGTGTTGATTAGTTTATAAAATGTGTCAAACAGACTGAATAACGTTGATCTCCTATATCCCTTGCCAAACATAAATCATGCAACGTTAAATGTCCATGGTATCGCAACAAGGAAACCAAAGGATTTCCTAGGTTTCCTTTCCTAGGATGTCAGTGTTGTAGCCTATCGAATCGCATCGATGAGTGAGCCGTTCATTTGGCTCCCTAATTTGCATAGGCTACTGGCAGGCCTAGGCTTTTTGGCGATTATCTGCAGATAAATTATGAAAACATTTAATGAAAATGGTGAATCATCACTGCAGGAACAATAGGTAGTGGAGAGAAGCATTCTGGTCCAAATATGATATTTAGGGCCCTCACGGAATCCAGGCATTAAAATGGAATTCCACAATATTCAAAAATGTATGCATCAGAGATTTGTGTTTCCTTCAAGTTTTTGAAGAGGCAACAAGAACGTCTACCACTTAACGTCTACCACTACCACATCGCCAGTAGCGATGAAGATAATGAAAAGTATTCTGATAGATGGAAAGGCTTTTCTCTGAAACCTTCTCAATTAACAAAGTAGCCTACTGTACGCTTACTGTACCTGACAGAAGGATATCATGATTATTTTCATCAATCCAGTGGGTATTTGTTTTGCAAACTCTTGCATCACATGTGCGCTACAAAAACACAGCTAAACAACAGCAACTTGCTAGGTGCTCACTTGAATTACAGGGTAACTACACCCAAACATCTATTATATAGTCGTGGCCAAAAGTTTTGAGAATGACACAAATATTAATTTCCACAAAGTTTGCTGCTTCAGTGTCTTTAGATATTTTTGTCAGATGTTACTATGGAATACTGAAGTATAATTACAAGCATTTCATAAGTGTCAAAAGCTTTTATTGACAATTACATGAAGTTGATGCAAAGAGTCAATATTTGCAGTCCTCAGCAGTCCAATCCCTGTACCTTTTGCAGAGTATCAGTCTGTCCCTGATGTTTTTCCTGGAGAGAAGTGGCTTCTTTGCTGCCCTTCTTGACACCAGGCCATCCTCCAAAAGCCTCACTGTGCGTGCAGATGAACTCAAACCTGCCTGCTGCCATTCCTGAGCAAGCTCTGTACTGGTGTTGCCCCGATCCCGCAGCTGAATCAACTTTAGGAGACGGTCCTGTTGCTTGCTGGACTTTCTTGGGCGCTCTGAAGCCTTCTTCACAACAATTGAACCTTGAAGTTCTTGATGATCCGATAAATGGTTGATTTAGGTGATCTTACTGGCAGCAATATCCTTGCCTTTGAAGCCCTTTTTGTGCAAAGCAATGATGACGGCACGTGTTTCCTTAAAGGTAACCATGGTTGACAGAGGAAAAACAATGATTCCAAGCACCACCCTCCTTTTGAAGCTTCCAGTCTGTTATTCAAACTCAATCAGCATGAAACAGTGATCTCCAGCCTTGTCCCCGTCAACACTCACACCTGTGTTAACGAGAGAATCACTGACATGATGTCAGCTGGTCCTTTTGTGGCAGGTCTGAAATGCAGTGGAAATGTTTTTTGGGATTCAGTTCATTTGCATGGCAAAGAGGGACTTTGCAATTACTTGCAATTCATCTGATCACTCTTCATGACATTCTGGAGTATATGCATATTGCCATCATACAAACTGAGGTAGCAGACTTTGTGAAAATTAATATTTGTGTCATTCTCAAAACTTTTGGCCACAACTGTACATTTTTCATGGACCTCAAAAGTGGTCTCCTGATGTAGTTTAAAGGATCCGCCCCTTTTTTTCAATTTTCACCTAAAATGACATACCCAAATCTAACTGCCTGTAGCTCAGGCCCTGAAGCAAGAATATGCATATTCTTGGTACCATTAGAAAGGAAACACTTTGAAGTTTGTGGAAATGTGAACGGAATGTATGAGAATATAACACAATAGATCTGGTAAAAGATAATACAAAGAAAAAACTAACCGTTCTTTTGTATTTTTTTGTACAATCATCTTTGAAATGCAAGCAAAAGGCCATAATGTATTATTCCAGCCCAGGTGCAATTCAGTTGGCCACTAGATGGCAGCAGTGTATGTGCAAAGTTTTAGACTGATCTAATGAACCATTGCATTTCCAAATGTTGTATCAAGACTGCCCAAATGTGCCTAATTTATTTATTAATAACTTTTCATGTTCAGAAGTGTGCACTCTCCTCAAACAATAGCATGATGTTCTTTCAATGTAATAGCAGCTGTAAATTGCACAGTGCAGTTAGATTAACAAGAATTTAAGCTTTCTATCAGATATGTCTATGTCCTGGGGAATGTTCTTGTTTCTTACAACCTCATGCTAATCGCATAAGCCTACGTTAGCTCAACCGCCCCGTGGAAGGGACACCGATCCCGAAGAAGTTTAAGCATAGTTGTGGACCTTTTCTTTTTTTTATACCCCTTTTTTGTGCTATCCAATTGGTAGTTACAGTCTTGTCCCTTCGCTGCAGGAGATGAGAGCCGTGCGTCCTCCAAAACACAACCCAGCAAAGCCGCACTGCCCACTTAACCCTGGGCAGTGCACTTGGCAACAAAACAGTGTCACGCAAAAAAAAATGTAACCGATTTTATAGGGCCCTACTTGATGTTAATTTCTAATTAATTTAATGTCAAATCAGAAAGATATAATACTTCCGACCTTTTATTTTCGTAAAATCATGTCTTTCTACAACAAATGTTTCTAATCTGGGAGGTAAACTCAATAAAGTAATTTTGTTGTGTATTTCGGCCCTGGGGTACGTTGCTGGCTATTTTTCTATTTGACTGGCTACTCTATGTACTTGTGGAAAACACTACAATACCAACTACAGAATACTAGTAACATTCATAATGAGAGGAAATTAGCTCTACTGTGCTATGACCGCAGCATGAGCATTCAGTGCCCAAGGTCCAAGATACTAAGGTGCTTTCAAGTCAGACTGTCAAACATGGACATCAGTATTTTGTACCTATTATCTATTTGTTCTTTGGATTTCCAGTGCAAGAAATAAGCTAGTCTGAAGTATTTCAAAAACTAAAAGCATTGTATTTGGGACAAATCATTCATTAAACCCTAAAACTCAACTAAATATTGTAATGAGTAATGTGGAAATTGAGCAAGTGTAGGACTAAACTGCTTGATGTAACCCTGGATTGTAAAACTGTCATGGTCAAAACATATTGATTCAACGGTAGCTAAGATCGAGAGAGGTCTGCTTTCTTGACATCGCTATCAACAAAACAAGTCCTACAGGCCCTAGTTTTGTCACACCTGGACTACTGTCCAGTCATAAGATAAAGTGCCACAAAGAGGGACGTTACAATTACAATTAGACCGGAACAGAGCAGCACGGCTGTGTCACTGCTTGTCTTTGTGAGAGGTTTTGATTGACATGTTGAAATCACAGAGCTGTCTATTTAAGCGACTAGCGCACAGCTCAGATGCCCCATACATATCCAACACATTTCATGCCACCAGACGTCTCTTCACAGTCCCCAAGTCCAGAACAGACTACAGGAAACGCACAGTACTACATAGAGCCATGACTACATGGAACTAACTCTATTCCAGATCATGTAACTCAGTCAAGCAGTAAAATCAGATTGAAAAAACAGATAGAACTACACCTTACGGAACAGCGTGGACTATGAAGAGACACAGAGACAGACACACACGAATTCGCACACCCATGCTGTCACATACATACATTTGATATAGTTTTTTTGCTGTATTTTTGATTTTGTATTGTAGATTATGCTATGGTAGAGTAGTGTGTAATAATGTGGTGTGTTCTGTACTGTTTTATTGTATGTAACTGTGCAATCTGTGATTGGACCCCATGAAGAGTAGCTGTAATGGGGATCCATAATAAAAAAAACTAATATATATATAAAGAACATTTGTGGCCAGGTGTGTCTAGTTCTAGTTCCCACCACACCCACACCAACCACAGTCAGAGAGATATAGCAACAGAGTTTATTGAGTTGGAAAACAAATATAAATGTTATTGTTGTGGAATATTCAGTGCCAATATGGGGGATCGTCTGTCTTCCTTTATTTATTCATGTCTCTGACAGCAACAGAAGCCACCTTCAATTAATATCACTATCTGGGCCCTGTTCTAAGCCTCGCCATTGAGTTATGGATTATCTTGCTGAATTTCTGAAAGATGTTCACCTGTGGGATGACTATAACATGGACCGAACCGTTTTCTGGTTTTACTCTGGTTTTCAGAGTAATCTATTTCAGGTGCCTGGTATTTGGAGACCCTCTCTATACAGTAATTGTGTCACAGATATTGGAGAAGCAGACAAACTCACAATCATAGACAAACAGTTTCACCACTTATTGTCATTTGAGATATGAGATATATTTGATACATTTCCACAAAATGTTCCCACACAATGCCCTTATCAATTTACTGTACTTCACTTGCAAGTGTGTGATATCAAAATGTGTCTTTGACACATAGCTCTTGGTAGCAGGCTGTTGTTGTGTGCCCTTACGGAAAAACCACATAAATGTAGCATTGTGATCATATGTGATCTTGTGATGACGTGATTTAATGTGGTTAATGTGACAACATGTGAAGTTAATGTGATAACATGTGAAGTTAATGTGACAACATGTGAAGTTAATGTGACAACATGTGAAGTTAATGTGACAACATGTGAAACAAAGTTAGAACATGATCTCATGTGAAATAAATGTGACAACGTGGGGAGAACATGAAACTACACGTGACAACATTTGAAAGCAGAGATGTCAAATGTCATTTAGAATACTTAAAAAAAGGCATAATTGACATTAATTACATTTAAACAGTCATGGTCCCCTCCAGGTTTAGTCAAGTTCCCGTTTTTAGGACATCCTCAGAATGTTGTGTCATGGTCCCCTGGAGGTTTCTGTCTAGTTGTGGTGAAAATACGGTAAATCTACAACTAGTAACATCTTAAAGCTGTAACTTTTTGGGCGACCCGACCAAATTCACATAGAACTGTGGGTTATAGATCTGTCATTCTCATTGAAAGCAAGTCTAAGAAGTGGTAGATCTGCTCTATGAGCACTATTTCTAAGCTTCCGTTCTTAAGTTTAGTTTTTGTGTCTTTTACTTTCGGTTTTGTATAGCAGCTTCAAACAGCTGAAAATACAATATTTTTGGTTATGGTAAATATATTTCACAGCAGTTTAGATGGCACAATGATTATCGACACTATACTTGCTTGTTTTGTCACATAAACTGAAATTAGGCAAACCAGGAAATGGAGGAGCGTAGTGCATTTTTAACATTTTTAACGCTCTTACAAAGATTGCAGAACTGCTAGTATCAAAATAAGTGATCAACCTTCATGAACATAACAATTAAACCACTTAAACTAGTACAATATTTCCACTGACGGTTGGCACAAATACAACATATTTTAGTCTGTGTGCCCAACTGTGCTAATGAGCCCCCACTAACACATTGGCCCCACCTACATTTCAAAGTGCATTAATGATTGTACCTAATCTGCGTTCGTAAAGCAGGTTAGGTACCACATACTGTACAACAGAGAAAAATCCACATACTTTTGTATCTATAGTGTATGTGTTTTTTGGAACACTTCGTGTGTGAAAACATGTGTTTTTGCTGTTCAGCTAAAGGTTGACATGGGATCACATTTCCACATGTGCAACTGCATGTTTTATTGCTGTTCAGTTAACAGTATGACTCAACCTGGGATTTGAACTCACAACCTCTGGATTAATGTTACCTTGACCTTTCTGCTGAGCCACAAAGTCTGTAGGGTTACCACACATATTCATTACCACTTAGCCAAAGAGTGCCATCTGCACTGCTATCTTAGTTATTAGTTATTCTGACTATTCTTTCATCATTGTTTTAATTGACTAATTTCAGCAATTTGAGGGTTTTCTGTATAGTTGTCTAATGTTGGTGTGGCATAATCTTCTGTTTTAATGTTACTCCTGAATTACTATGATAAATATAATTGTTTTTCTTGAGTGTATTTTTAGTCCAAAGTGTAGGAATGCAGGCAAAATGAATTACTGACACAGATATGGTGGCGTAGCAGGAAGATTGGAATGCAGTGAACCAAGAGGATGTGAGTTAAAATCCCAGGGAAGGACATGTTGAAAAATAACTACTGTATAAATAAACACTCAATGTGGTCAAATATACAAGTTGAAAACACTGTATGTTAAAAGGGCTGTGTTTTGTTTGCAGGGCATCACCTGTGAAATCTCATGTGAAAATGTGAATCCACATTTGAAAAGTTATGCAATCACAAACTTCATGTGATATTTAATCACATGTGAAGTGTTCAAAAACCAAATGGTTCACATGTGAAAATCCACATCATCACATGAGAAGTGTTCCATCACATGATTTCACATGCAAAACATTCGGAAATGTCAAGGGGAAATCAAGTGGTTTTCTTTAAGGGTGTGCATGAGTGAGCGAGACAATTACAAGACCATTACAATATGTGCATGTTTCAAGGTTGATAGTTTGCTCGAGGGTGGGCAGGACTGACAAAGCAAGAGTATCGTGTTTCTTAGCTAACAATGCATGAACACTGAAAATGTATTCCTGTGTGTGGGAGTGTGCACAGATGTGCATTCACCTAACATTGAGCCTGTCACTTGGCACACAATCCCATGAGAGGAATCCCACTGCAAAGCTGTGCAAGCTACAGTATTTTCCCCTCACACATATTTTTACCCATCTCATGCATTCTCTCTCTCGTACTCTCTTTTCTTTTACCCTTCTCTCTCCTCATCCCTTCTCCATCTCCCTCTCTCCTCTCTTGCTGTGGCTGTGTTTCGTCTTGCTCTGTCTCTACCTGTTACTCCATCTAGTTTTGTTTAAGTCCCTCTCTCTTTCTCTCTCCTCATTCCTTCTCCCTCTCTCCTCTCTTGCTGTGGCTGTGTTTCGTCTTGCTCTGTCTCTACCTGTTACTCCATCTTGTTTTGTTTAAGTCCCTCTCTCTTTCTCTCTCCTCATTCCTTCTCCCTCTCTCCTCTCTTGCTGTGGCTGTGTTTCGTCTTGCTCTGTCTCTACCTGTTACTCCATCTTGTTTTGTTATAAGTCCCTCTCTCTTTCTCTCTCCTCATTCCTTCTCCCTCTCTCCTCTCTTGCTGTGGCTGTGTTTCGTCTTGCTCTGTCTCTACCTGTTACTCCATCTTGTTTTGTTATAGGTCCCTCTCTCTTTCTCTCTCCCTCTGTCTTTATAAAGACTACCTCTGCTTGTCCATCAATAATGCAATGGTACTTATAGAGCGCCAATGCTCTTTAAAATGCAGGGTTGACTGGAGATGGAGCCAAGGGATGTGCGAGACAGTAGGCATTAGCACCACAAAATTGCACCCATTGCACCCCTCACCAGTCCTCTTAAGGCCCCATATACTGTGCCCAGTTTTAAGGCCCCATATACTGTGCCCAGTTTTAAGGCCCCATATACTGCGCTGCTAGCAGTTTTAGCAATTTTTTTGTGCTAACGTGTCATGTTGATTTTTTTTCTTCCTATAAATATGGCTCTAGCATTTGAACTGTTTGGACTATGAGCTATGATGACCCCATCCCTGTATACGCTAAGATTCCTCAGGAACACGTACGTTCCTCCTCTCTATATGACGCTCGCAAGACGTGAAAGGCAGTGTGAGAAAAAACACCTAATAACAGGGGGAAATGAATTCAAAGCATACTGACATTTGTTTTATTTGGGGTAATTTGGAAAGCTATGTGATTGCCATATATTCTATAGCTTTAATTGAGATAATGGCAATAAGGCCAGATTCAAACGTTTCCTTAAATGATTTGGTCACACGTGTGTCCTAAAATAGAGAACCAAATAGCTTGCTGGTCCATGTGATCACTATCTGTGTGTTAGGGTAGTATTAAGAAAATGCTTTGTGTTCATAGAACATTAAAATAATTACTTTTAGCAACATTTAGGTGCTTTATATGGTGTGCCTTGATTTTGATAAAGTTCTTCTGAAGAATAATCGCAATGTCGAAAATGTCTGGCCCTTCTGCTATTAACTTGGGCCCCCATAAGAATATACAGTTGAAGTCGGAAGTTTACATACACCTTAGCCAAACACATTTAAACTCAGTTTTTCACAATTCCTGACATTTAATCCTAGTAAAAATTCCCTGTCTTAGGTCAGTTTGGATCACCACTTGATTTTAAGAATGTGAAATGTCAGAATAATAGTAGAGTGAATGATTTACTTCAGCTTTTATTTCTTTCATCACATTCCCAGGGGGTCAGAAGTTTACATACACTCAATTAGTATTTGGTAGCCTTGCCTTTAAATTGTTTAACTTGGGTCAAACGTTTCGGGTAGCCTTCCACAAGGCTCCCACAATAAGTTGGGTGAATTTTGGCCCATTCCTCCTGACAGAGCTGGTGTGACTGAATCAGGTTTGTAGCTTTTTCAGTTCTGCCCACAAATTTTCTATGGGATTGAGGTCAGGGCTTTGTGATGGCCACTCCAATACCTTGACTTTGTTGTCTTAAGCCATTTTGCCACAACTTCGGAAGTATGCTTGTGGTCATTGTCCATTTGGAAGACCCATTTGCGACCAAGCTTTAACTTCCTGAATGATGTCTTGAGATGTTGCTTCAATATTTCCACATAATTGTCCTTCCTCATGATGCCATCTATTTTGTGAAGTGCACCAGTGCCTCCTGCAGCAAAGTACCCCCACAACATGATGCTGCCACCCCCGTGCTTCACGGTTGGGATGGTGTTCTTTGGCTTGCAAGCCTCCCCCTTTTTTTTGGGAGCAGTGGATTCTTCCTTGCTGAGCGGCCTTTCAGGTTATGTCAATATTGGACTCGTTTTACTGTGGATATAGATACTTTTGTACCTGTTTCCTCCAGCATCTTCACAAGGTCCTTTGCTTCTGTTCTGGGATTGATTTGCAGTTTTCGCACCAAAGTACGCTCATCTCTAGGAGACAGAATGCGTCTCCTTCCTGAGCGGTATGATGGCTGCGTGGTCCCATGGTGTTTATACTTGCATACTATTGTTTGTACAGATGAACGTGGTACCTTCAAGCGTTTGGAAAGCGTTTGGAAATTGCTCCCAAGAATGAACCAGACTTGTGGAGGTCTACATTTTTTTCTGAGGTCTTGGCTGATTTCTTTTGATTTTCCCATGATGTCAAGCAAAGAGGCACTGAGTTTGAAGGTAGGCCTTGAAATACATCCACAAGTACACCTCCAATTGACTCAAATTATGTCAATTAACCTATCAGAAGCTTCTAAAGCCATGACATAATTTTCTGGAATTTTCCAAGCTGTTTAAAGGCACAGTCAACTTAGTGTATGTAAACTTCTGACCCACTGGAATTGTGATACAGTGAATTATAAGTGAAATAATCTGTCTGAAAACAATTGTTGGAACAATTACTTGTGTCATCCACAAAGTAGAAATCCTAACCGACTTGCCAAAACTATAGTTTGTTAACAAGAAATTTGGGGAGTGGTTGAAAAATGAGTTTTAATGACTCCAACTTCACATCATATTATGGGTATGCTTGACATCGGCAAAGACTAAATTCAAGCTGCTCAGATAGCTGATGCTTAAGATATAAGTCTCCAACTTCCTGGTAGAGTATGCAGTCATTCGTTTGTTGTATTGGAAAGTTTTGAAAGTCTCTCGCGAAATAGGAAGCCAATTCAGTTGCGGCTGAACAGTTTGTTTGTGTGTTTAACTCTGCCTGTAAACACGCTGGATGATACAGAATCCATTGAAGAGCTTGAGCGATTCATAGACGAGAGATATTTACGAACTCAAACAAATATGTCCCTGGTTTCGGAGGATTCAAGTATTGTTAAGGACAACCAACCCAATCAACAAAACAAACCAAAACCAAGTTGGCCAATATGTATCAACGATGGAACTAAACCATACCCTAGTACGAGTGGGGAGAGGTTTACTGATATGGATGTTGACTTGTTAATATCCATCAATGAAAGGCTTGCCAAACTTGATATCTTGGATATACACTGCTCAAAAAATAAAGGGAACACTTAAACAACACAATGTAACTCCAAGTCAATCACACTTCTGTGAAATCAAACTGTCCACTTAGGAAGCAACACTGATTGACAATAAATTTCACATGCTGTTGTGCAAATGGAATAGACAACAGGTGTAAATTATAGGCAATTAGCAAGACACCCCCAATAAAGGAGTGGTTCTGCAGGTGGTGACCACAGACCACTTCTTAGTTTTTATGCTTCCTGGCTGATGTTTTGGTCACTTTTGAATGCTGGCGGTGCTTTCACTCTAGTGGTAGCATGAGACGGAGTCTACAACCCACACAAGTGGCTCAGGTAGTGCAGCTCATCCAGGATGGCACATCAATGCGAGCTGTGGCAAGAAGGTTTGCTGTGTCTGTCAGCGTAGTGTCCAGAGCATGGAGGCGCTACCAGGAGACAGGCCAGTACATCAGGAGGCGTGGAGGAGGCCGTAGGAGGGCAACAACCCAGCAGCAGGACCGCTACCTCCGCCTTTGTGCAAGGAGGAGCAGGAAGAGCACTGCCAGAGCCCTGGAAAATGACCTCCAGCAGGCCACAAATGTGCATGTGTCTGCTCAAACGGTCAGAAACAGACTCCATGAGGGTGGTATGAGGGCCCGACGTCCACAGGTGGGGGTTGTGCTTACAGCCCAACACCGTGCAGGACGTTTGGCATTTGCCAGAGAACACCAAGATTGGCAAATTCGCCATTGGCGCCCTGTGCTCTTCACAGATGAAAGCAGGTTCACACTGAGCACATGTGACAGACGTGACAGAGTCTGGAGACGCCGTGGAGAACGTTCTGCTGCCTGCAACATCCTCCAGCATGACCGGTTTGGCGGTAGGTCAGTCATGGTGTGGGGTAGCATTTCTTTGGGGAGCCGCACAGACCTCCATGTGCTCGCCAGAGGTAGCCTGACTGCCATTAGGTACCGAGATGAGATCCTCAGACCCCTTGTGAGACCATATGCTGGTGCGGTTGGCCCTGGGTTCCTCCTAATGCAAGACAATGCTAGACCTCATGTGGCTGGAGTGTGTCAGCAGTTCCTGCAAGAGGAAGGCATTGATGCTATGGACTGGCCCGCCCGTTCCCCAGACCTGAATCCAATTGAGCACATCTGGGACATCATGTCTCGCTCCATCCACCAACGCCACGTTGCACCACAGACTGTCCAGGAGTTGGCGGATGCTTTAGTCCAGGTCTGGGAGGAGATCCCTCAGGAGACCATCCGCCACCTCATCAGGAGCATGCCCAGGCGTTGTAGGGAGGTCATACAGGCACGTGGAGGCCACACACACTACTGAGCCTCATTTAGACTTGTTTTAAGGACATTACATCAAAGTTGGATCAGCCTGTAGTGTGGTTTTCCACTTTAATTTTGAGTGTGACTCCAAATCCAGACCTCCATGGGTTGATACATTTGATTTCCATTGATCATTTTTGTGTAATTTTGTTGTCAGCACATTCAACTATGTAAAGAAAAAAGTATTGAATAAGATTATTTCATTCATTCAGATCTAGGATGTGTTATTTTAGTGTTCCCTTTATTTTTTTGAGCAGTGTACTACGAGAGGACTTCAATGCATTATGTTTCAGTCTGGAATTCAGCCAATGTCAGATTGATGATCTAAGGAAAGAGAACACGGAGCTGAAAGGTACTGTAGACTCTATTCATGGCAAGGTGGAGGTGGTGCAAAGGGAGAACAAACAACTTAAAGAAACCGTGCTTGATGTACGATGTCGATCAATGCGGGACAATCTAATATTTTCAGGGATACCGGAGAATAACAACAGCGGGGGCTGTGAGGACACAGTCCGAGACTTTATGTCAACTCAACTAAAACTGCCCATTGATGTTGTGCGTAATGTCACCTTCTCCAGAGTCTATAGAATAGGTAAGGCCTCTGGAAATAGGCCACGAGCTATTATTGCATGTTTTGACAAATTTAAACAAAAGGAAATGACAAAGACCATGGGCAGAGAACTCAGAAACACTGATTTTGGAATGAATGATCACTTCCCCACCGAGATCAATGAAAGGAGAAAAAAAATATATCCAATCATGAAGGAACAGCGTTGCCTGAATCAACGAGTCTCCATGGTGATGGATAAACTTTACATCAACGGGCAATTGTATCGGGACTCTAGAGTAACTCCCTGGCTATTTTAATCCAATGTTCAAATTTGGGTTTATGTGTTGTATTGTATCATGACAACGTCAACTATAATGAATACATGCTCTATTTATCTCCACTTGACAAGGAAAGGGTTGCATATAGCTCAGGTTAATGTATGTAACCTTCCTAACAAAATACATGAGGTTTTTAACTTGGTCATCATAAATAATATTCATATTTTGGCTTTGACCGAAACGCATTTAGATGCATCTGTAAATGATGGGCAAATGAATATTCATGGATATAGTTTACTGAGAAGGGATAGGAATAGGAATGGTGGGGGTGTAGCACTGTATATTCAGAATCATATACCTTTTAAGAGGAGGGATGACCTTAATGTATGTCAAGTAGAGGCACTATGGGCTCAAGTACATCTGCCTCACCAGGCAGCCATATTGGTGGGATGTGTGTATAGACCTCCTAGTTCTAAGGTGTCCTATCTGGATGACTTATGCACTGGGTTTGACCAGGCCACAGATGGCAACAGAGATGTATTTATCTTGGGTGATTTTAATATAAATTGGAAGGATCACAATAATTCAAACATAACAAAATTGATGAGATATGCCGAGAACAAATTTGAAACAAATGGTTAATGATACTACAAGATCATCAATTAAGTTGGGTCATCGTTCAGACACATGCATTGATCTGATTTTCTGTAATATAGCATTGCAATGCTTAAAAGCCAGATCAATGCCGGTGGGCTGGACAGACCATAATATTGTGACCATAACCATGAACACTGAGGTTCCAAAAAAAAAAAAAAAGGATTGTGGTCAAGAGAATTTTTAAAAGATTTAACCATGAGCTATTTGTAAATGATTTGGCTGCTGTACCCTGGGAGCTGATTTATCTAGAGGATGAACTAAATCACGCTAAAGAATGTTTTATTGATTTGCTCACTGAGGTAATGGACCATCATGCCCCAGTAAGAAAGAGTACAGTTGGTGCTCGTCCATCTCCATGGATTGATGATTAACTGGGTGAGGCTTTTTCTCAAAGAAATATGGCAAAAGTCTTAGCAGCCAAATCAAAATTAGAAATTGATTAACAGAATTATAGAACGTTACGTAATTATGCAGTTAAATTGAATCGTAAGAGAAAAAAACTTTATTTTACAACAATGCTTTTATTGATTGTAAAAATTATTCTAAAAAGGTATGGAATACAGTTAATTAAAAGGACTCAAATACCAGTGGGTCGCTAGCGGGATCATCCCGACACTACTAGCAAAAACCTGTAGCGCCAGATTTAAAATCCGAAAATTGAATTATTAAACATCCAGCTATATACAAGTGTTCCATACTCATCAAAAGCTCTGTTTCTAGGCAATATCACAGCGTTGTCAGATTTCAAAAAGGCTTTACGGCGAAAGCAGCACATTCATTTGTTTGAGGGTAGCACCTCACATATTTTCCAATAGCCATGTATCGATTAGCAATCATGGCACACACATAACACATTTCACAGCGAAAACAAAGTAATTACCTGTTGAAGAACTTCTGCTGAGGTCTTCCTAAGTGTCCAACGAAGACAATCCATGGTTCTTTTGTTAGAAAAAGTAACGTCTTTTATCCATAAATCCTCCATTTGGTTCATGCGTTATAATCAGAAACGACAGCCTCCATTACTCCTTTGAAACTCGGCGCCGACTCGTTAAAATTATACCTATAAACTTGTCCAAAAACAATCAAACATAGTTTTAAATGTATCCTTAGGAACCCTTTTACGTATATGTACTATTATAAATCAGCCGGAATATAAACTGAACGCTAAAAACGATAAATAAGGCACAGCGCTTTCTCATGCACGCCAAGACTCTGAAGAGTTTTCATAGCGTGGTCTCTCGTTCCATGCTGTTTATCAATGGCGAAATTCCCCAAGATGGAGTAAAACACCGTCTCGTGGTTGATGACATCATAAGGAAGCGACGTGCACTGAGTTCACATGCCTATATATGGTCATTTTGGATAGGGAGGGGCTCAAAAATGAGCAATGTGTCAAAATGACTTTTTTCAGGACAGAGATTCCTCAGGGTTTTGCCTGCCAAATGCGTTCTGATTGACCCACAGACAAATGGTTAACAGTTTTGGAACATTCAGAGTGTTTCCTATCCAATGGTACTAAATATATGCATATCCCATTTTCTGGGCCTAAATGGGAGGCATTTTACTTTGGGCACGCCAGGCTCTCCAAAACAGTCAGTTTTGCTGCTGGAGCCGGTGAAGTTTTAAGGGCTTACTGGGTACATCTATTTCATCATGCCCATCTAGTGTGGAGGTTGAAGGGAGAACCATAACAAAACCAGTTGATATTGCCAATCACTTTTTTACTAAGAAAATTAATTTACTGAGCAATAATGTAAACATACATTCTTTCAAACAATCTATTGTCCAATGGAATGATGATCATATTATGATAAACAAGACCTGCTCTTTTAGTCTGCAGACAGTGTCAGTAGAGGAGGTGTTAAACCTATTGAAGTCATTACCCGATGGTAAATCTACAGGTTCTGGTTTTATGGACAATTTTTTGCTTCGCTGTGCTGCTCCACAGATTGCAGCTCCACTGAGATATATATTTAATTGGTCACTGGAAAAGGGGATGTTTGCAAATGTATGGAAGCATGCAAAACTGTGTCCTATTCCGAAAGACAGCAAAGAACCCATTACTCCTGCCAATAGTCGACCAATTAGTCTACTCCCTTCACTCAGTAAGATATTGGAGGGTATTGTGAGTAGACAAATATGGGAGTATATGGAAAAGAATGATCTGATTACAGCTAATCAGCATGCTTATCGCAAAAACCTTTCCACTACCACTGCATTGGTTGACATGACTGACCAGTGGCTCAATGCTATGGATAATGTCAAGTTTGTGGGTGTACTATTTTTAGATTTCAGTGCAGCATTTGATTTAGTGGATCATGAAATAATTTTGACAAAATTAATGCATTATGGTTTTAAGGAGGTAGCATTGAATTGGGTACAGTCATATCTAACTGACAGGAAACAGTCCACCTATATCAATGGTTCATTCTCTTCCCCTCATGTTTTACACTGTGGAATACCGCAGGGCAGCTGCCTTTGGCCACTTCTTTATTTAATATATACCAATGACCTTCCTTATGCCTTAGCTGAAACTCAAGCTACTATATTTGCAGATTATACTACAATTTATGCAGCAAGACAATCGGTTCAACAGATACAGCGAGCTTTACAAGGAGATTTGGAGAATATCAGGGAGTGGAGCTGCCGGAACTAGTTTTAAACACTAACAAAACCAAAGTTATGTTGTTCTGTTCCACTAGGAAAAGGCCAAAACAGCATTGGATACAATTAAGTATGGGAGGAGTACAAATTGAAGAAGTGACAGAAACCAAACTATTGGGAGTGCAGCTGGACAACTGCTTATCATGGTCGTCTCTAATAACTAATCTATGTAAAAAAAAATATAAAAACAGCATGCATAATCAGAAGGATAGTTAAATATTTACCAGGAAAAATTATTGAGCAAATAACACAAACTGAGAGTCAGGTGAACTACTGTTCTGTGGTCTAGGGAAATGCATCATCAAGTGAACTTAGGAGGCTGCAGATTGCACAGAACAAAGCAGCAAGGATTGTTTTAAAGTGGAGATATGGTTCTTCTGTTGAAGTCATGCGCAGTGTTCTTGGTTGGTCATCAATCAATAAGATAATTGAAAAAAACATGCTTATTTTATTTCATAATATACACCATTTAAAACGGCCAAATTCTATTCACAAAGGTATTCAGTTGGTAAGAGACAGACATTCCGTAAATACTAGGAATAGATTGTCCACCATCTATGCGTTATTCAGACAGAAAAGAGAAATAGGCAAAAGAACATTTCGATTTAGAGCAATAAAGAAATGGAATGAATTAACTGAGCAAACCAGAAACCTTTCAATATATACATTTAAACATTATTTTAAAACCATTTATATATAATACATAGAAATGTTGTAGGACTACAGTAGATGAAGAATCAATATCTTTTAGATTGAGTATTTATCGGGTCAATATGTTAGTATATTATGTATGTTTGTAATAGTATGTTATGTGTGAAAATGTGTTTGTATTATAAAATGTTAATGTTTGAGGACTCTTGGAGATCCAAATAAAAGAGATCCAAATAAAATTTTAAAAAATAAAAACCTAAGTGTATGTAAACTTCCAACTTTAACTGTAGTTGAATATCCCTGTATTACACTAACTCACACATTAGCCTAGCTAACATTCTTTTTCTGTGTCAACACATGCAAATTAAGAGGCGACACGTCAATGCTCAGGCTCGTTATGACTTTGCACATCTGTGCCGTCGCTTCATTGATTCATCTCTCTCAAGTGGAGCTCAATGGCTCTGTGTTCTATCCCTGTCCAGTTCCTGAGCCCCTATGTGGCCCCTTCACTGCACTCTAATTAGAACTAAAAGCGCTAAATCTTATCCCCTCGACCTCTGCCGGGGCAACTGCTGATGAGGAACCATCTGTCTAGATCACCCTATAAAAGCCCCTCGCGATAGGAACGATAAAGAGAGAGAGAGAGAAAGGGAGAAGAATAAAGAGAAAAGTCGAGCTCATGAGATACGGAACGAGATGTACGGGGGAGAAAGAGCTGAAGGGAGAAAAGTGGGTTATAAAGTCAGAGGGAGAGTAAAAATTGAGAGAAGAGAGGGAAAAAAAGAGAGAAGTGAGATAAGAAGAGAGCTCTCATTAGTAAGAGACTGCAGGAGATGGAAAAAGAGATGTATGAGGCTAAAAGAGCTGCAAAAGGTTTGCAGTGCGATTCCCATCCTGGGAGGATAGTGGTCTGACAGCAACAAAGAAAAAGAGGAGAGAGGGAATTGATTTGAATTACTGTTCCCTTTTTGTGCAAAGTCCTGAGAGCAGTAGTTTCTGTTGTTTACTGTCCTAGGGAACTATTTTAACAAACCTAATGCAATGGTAAATCTAACCCGCTGGCGGAAGCACTTTAGGTTCCGGGGTGTGTCATTAATATTGTTGCTATTTTCAAAACCATAATTATGAGCGCAGTTCCAGGCGGTGGCGTGAAAGGGCTGGGTTTTATGAATGAACAAGTTGTGGGTGTTTCAAGGCCCTTCACTGGCCAATCAGAACGTGCTCCATTGCTAAATATGTAGTTGCTTCAAGTTGTGTATTTACAGTTGGTCTTTCATGTATTGCGTTGTCATCAACTCCAATTTGATTGTTAGTCCATTATAATCTAGCTTGTTAAATAGCCTGCCCAATATTTGCTAAATATGTTGAACATGTTTGCAGTCCACATTGTTCCAAATGCATTGCTTCAATATAGAAATACATTGCTAAACATAGGCTACACCATTCACACTGATATAGGGGCTAGGCCTCAATAAGATTAAATTAACTAAAAAGACAGCGTATATTTCAAATCAAATTCTACTAAAAACTAAACAACAACTTGTTTTAAATAGGCTATGTCTAAATACAGTTACAGGCACCATAATTGCTCCCCATGGGAGTATAACACAGACAAGGCAACATAGACTATGGAGGGTTTTAAGCATATGCAAACTTTTCACAGGAGCTGGATAAAGACAAATGGGGAATGTCCACTCACTGTTATACTGCTCAGAAATATAATGATTTATACACATATTGGAACCATTTTACAGATCGCATTCACACTTCTCCAGAAGTTGCATTTCATGCAACACATCACGGACAATCTGAAATGGTCCACCCACACAGACAGTGTGGTGAAGAAGGCGCAAAAGCACCTCTTCATCCTCAGGAAGCTGAAGAAATTTGCCTTGTCACCTAAAACCCTCACAAACCATTACAGATGCACAATTGAGAGCATTCTGTCGAGCAGGGCTCTCCAGAGGGTAGTGTGGTCTGCGGCAGGGGTTCAGAAACAGAAACAGAAACAGCAGGGGTTCAAACTTTTACAACCCAGATCCTACATTTTAATATAACAATTGATTTTATCAAACAAAACTATGCAACATTTTATCTCTGGGACCCTCAGGATGACAAGTCAGAGCAAGATCACTGAATGTAAATACATTATTTACCTTCAGATGTGGATGTATTAAATCAAGTGCCGTGATACAAGTTTTTTGTTGTTGTGCTACTTCTACTGTAAATTGGACAGTGCAGTTAGATTAACAAGAATCTACGCTTTCTGCACATAGAAGACATGTCTATGTCCTGGAAGTTGGATGTTGAAAGTTGGATGTTACTTACAACGTCATTCTAGTCACATTAGCGCACGTTAGCAACAACCGTCCCGGTATAGGGACACCAATCCCATAGAGGTTTTAATGGGCTTTGGGCCACCACGAGCCACCAGAACAACATCAATGCACCTTGGCATAGATTTTACAAGTGTCTGGAACTCAATTGGAGGGATGCAACACCATTATTCAAAGAAAAAGTTAATAAATTGGTGTTTTGTTGAGGATGGTGGAAAACGCAGCAGTCAATTTTGTTGAGATCTGGTGACTGAGACACACCTTAAACCCCCTATGCTCCGTTGAGACTCCTCTTTCAAAGTCACTGAGATCTCTTCTTCTAGCCATGGTAGCCAAAATAATGGGCAACTGGGCATTTTTATACATGGCCCTAAGCCTGATGGGATGTTAATTGCCTAACTAACTGTGTGGAAACACTTGTTTTCAATATACTTTGTATCCCTCATTTACTCAAGTGTTTCCTTTATTTTGGCAGTTACCTGTATATAACAACAGCTGTTCGTCACTTGACTGTCAGCTGATGATTGTTGAAAATGTCACCACGTAACTAAACTGCTGGACCCCTAATGTGCATCCAACAAGTATTCTGTGCAATTATTGAAGAAGCACGTTAATGACAGTAGTCTAACAGTATGTGCCTATAGATTTTGGTGTTATGAATCAAGTTAAGCTGACTCTTTCGGTTAAATAATTTTTGATTTGAATGTTTTTTGACGGCGTAACATAGGGAGAAACTAAATGTTAGGTGGTTATAGTGCATTTTATAGTGCATTTCCATACAACTAGTGCTGCAATGATTATGATATTTTGGGTAACAAGTAATTGTCATGTTTTAAAAACATTTTTTTAATGTTTTGCACTTGTAATGTATCGTAATGAATATAATTTGTTTTATACAAAATACTTAATGAATACAACACAGCTTTGGTGACACCCGCGATTAAAAGAAAGTGAATGGTTTTGAACTTTTGCAAAAGGACGTTTCTCCTCTCGACCATCATGCTGCTCTGCTCGTGTTCTGCTCGTGAAATTATGACCAACTTTACCCTCCTCATGTAAAAATGTAAATCTGATATTGGATGAACTAGCCTATATCTATATCCCCCCTCTCCCCCCTAAAATGAATGTTTTATAATAAAAAAAATTGTCCATGGTTATTGTCCATACATTTGTCGGTCATACAATTATACGATTATTGTGCCAGCCCTAGGATTATTGTGCCAGCCCTATGCACAATAGATACAGAATTATTACAGTGTTCAAGTTCAATGTCTAATTTCACTGCTTATTATATTGAGATATAACGACAAACAACACTGCCATTAATGCAAGGAATGAAAAGTTGGGTTTTATGTCACATGATTCTGGACAAATCTTCATAGTAAGAACCATTACCAGACAGAGTTACTAAATTGTTATTAAAATGTATTCAAATGTTACATTTACATTTTGGCCTTCAGCCTTAATATCAGCCTTCATATAGTGAGTTTCCCCACTGAGCCAACAGCCGTTTCCCATCCAATGTGTTTGCACACGCAGTGGTGAGAGAGCGCCCACGTGAGCACTCGCGCAGGGGTAAGAGTGCACTGCAGTGGACTTCGGTCTCAAACATGTCACTGGTTTCGACGTTCAAAAGAAAACCCACTGACACCAACACTTAGTCTCGACTCAAAAGGGTTGAGTACTGCACTTTGCTCAGAGACCGTGGAAGTTATCAAAGGACGTAATGAAAAATCTATTAAAAAGTAAGTTAATGTCATCAAGTAGGGAGAAAATATCTTCATTTCTTCATCTGGCAAGCTGTAGCCTTCCCAATGAAAACTATTTATCTTGTAAAAATGTTCAGTTTGAAAAGGGAATTGACCCATTCCAACGATCGACGTCGCAGATTGGCTGTAAGTATACGTTTGCCAGGTCTCTGACTTCATCTTGCCCAGCCCTGATTGATAGCTCCTGTCAGTCATTTAACATTGCCTTTCAAACGCACTTTGGCAAATTTAGTCTTTGCTCTTTTCTGTTCGCCCTCCCCCTGAAAATAAGGAACGGTTGGTGAGGTGTGGCAAAGGGCTTTTAAAACATGCTTCAGAAATGGGCATAGATCTTTTTTGAAAGGATGTAGAATGTGAGTTTGTGGATTTTTAGCTTTTGTTCACAGAGCGATATAGTGTCATTACTATTGCGTATAATATGTTGAATACAGCTAACTTGCCAAGTAAACATATTAAGCAATTCGATATATAAACAAATCAGTTGTTCTGAGTCACTGGATATACAGTATTACTATTCACTGATTGGTCCTGATAGCCTACTTACCTTTTCAGACGCAAAGCACTTTGGGTAACCTAGTATTTAATCCCCAGTCCTAGACCACTCAGCCCTTGAAACCTTGTGGCAAGGGCACTACCATGAAGGTACTTTTTCTACTCCTGCTGCTGCCTTGCTTTGACACAGTGATGTGACAGCACCTTCCTGGTCCAGAATTAATGAGAGAGACCTCGGTCTGCATCGCCGCGTCATTCATCACTATGATCCAATGATCATTGGCTCATCAAATTACTGAACGTTAAGCAGGACATAAAGAAGGGTAATGGACCGGAAATGTGTCAATTCGAAGCATTACAGCGCCATAATTGACCCCAGGCCTTCTCTGTCCAGAAGGGATCCTCCCTTTAAGGGTGTAGACTACTGTTACTGTACGGAACAAGAGAGAAGAGATAGCCCCTGAATGGTGTCCTTTGTGTGTGTGTGTGTGTGAATTCTTTTTTTTGCCAAGGTTTTTTAATTGGCCATGGGCTGGACCACAAGGAGGGAATAACATTTTATGACCATTTCTTAGTTTCCGCTCAGTGTAAATGGTCTCTAGAGAGAGAGAGCGAAAGAGTGTCGCCGTACGTCATGTACGCTTGCTGCATGACAACAAAACCTATGTCCGAGTGTGAGCCGAACACTGCTTTATAGTTGTCACTAAGCAACATGGTTCAAAACGCTACGGAATATATATTTATAGGTTAAATAGGGTCAGGAAAAACACAAACCCCTTACAATGAATCTTAGTTGAGCAGTGGTTGCTTCACATGTGGCTGCTTCTGCCCCGGTGTCTCTGTTGACACATGTTCAACTCAAAGTCTTCCAGGTTGAAGAAACGTTGAGTGAAAACGCGTTTTGCCTTTTCCACCTCGACCGGAGCAGCAACAGGAGGTTAAATAACCATTAAGCCAATCGGATCTCTCTCTTCCAATCGATAAAGCACCCTAATACATCTAATAAGCCACCAAAGAATGTTTCCTCTAGAACCCATAACGTGCAAACGGACGTCATACAAACGTTAGTCAAACGTCAGAGAAACTGCATGTTGTGTCTCAATATGCCAACCAAGTGAATCAAGGCCCACAACTCAGGACCAGATGTCTGCTCCAACTGCTGTGACTCTTCCTCCACTAGTGTCGTACATATTCCATCATTACCCATCCCATTCAGGACTTCAATCTCCTTCCTCTCTGTACCCTGACACCACCAGCAGCACCAGTTATTACCCAGAAATGTTATTACCATTCACTTCCACATGTCACACCCCAAAGACCTTCCTGGAAAAGCAATATGCTTTACGATAATACTAGAGCGAAATAAAATAAAAATGACATTTTCCCTCCAATTTGGGTCCAGTGTGGATTTGGTGGAGATGTGAGGTGACTTGGATGCAAGGATGATGAAGAGCTGAGGGAGGAGAGGAGGAGGAGAGGTGGAGGAGGTGGTGGGATATCGGAGGATAAAGTTGTGCTGAACATAGGTCCTACAGCGTTATTAGCCCATTTTACACTCCCGTGAACAAGGAAAATGGGCCAAGGGAGATATGCAAATATGCATCTAATAGGCCTGTCAGAGAGGTGGAACAGGGGGAAGAGCACAGTCAAAACCATGACAGCGAGAGAGAGAGAGAGAGAGAGAGAGAGAGAGAGAGAGAGAGAGACAGAACAGATTGGATTGGATTGGGCTGCCACCCTTGCACAGTTCATTAAGTCATTCGCCACGCATTATGCCTATGGGTCACTACACTATCCTTGAGCAGGTCTTTTCAACCTTCAATAGAAATGAAGTCTTCTGCACTTCCTTCTCCCAGTATCATGTTACTGTCTCAATTCTGTTGTGTGCCACTGATATAGAGAATGGACCTCTTCCCTAGCCTTCCTTTACACATTTTCTGTAGAGTAGTACTGTGTTGCAGCCTTAGGCCTTCATCCATGCATGCACCCACACACACACACACACCCACACCCACACACACACACACCCACACCCACACCCACACACACACACACCCACACCCACACCCACACCCACACACACACACACACACACACACACACACTTCCCCAAAATCTAGCCGGTGGTTCAAAAGTACAATGCGTGGTGCCCTGTCTGTGCTACTGCACAGAATTAATATACAGTATATGTAGACCACATTTTTTAAATGGCTTATGTGATCGGCTAGGGGAGAAAAGGTGCTTAATGTGCTGAAAATGGGAGCCGACTTCGTCCTGGTGTTTCAGAGATGTTCATGAAGAACCTGCAAGAGGAGCAGACAACCTCAAAAGAGACCAATCACCAAGCACACACTCGCATACACACACACACATTGTCATGCACGCTCATGCACACACACACATACACCCCACTTATAGCTGGCCCCAACAGCGGTGGACAGGAAAATCGATGAAGAGCGAAAAATGATAACCTCTCTCAAATTGAAAATCATCAAAGGCAAAAAACTTGCAGAGGAAAGGGTGGGTGGAGAAAGAGACGAAGCGGAGTCCCACCATAAAATCATTATGAAACTCACAAGGTCTGTGACACTGTAACCGACATGATGCGGTTGTGATGACAGAACTGCAGCGAGCATTACTAGGATGGTAATTACTTTGGCCCTTCTTATAGATCTGAGTTGGACTCTCACTATCAATGGCACGGGCTAATGTTGATCAAACGTCATGGCAGTCATAAATTCAACTTTAGCCGTATTCACTATTTATTGGACGGTATGGTGGTGTTACCGGGTCCACTTCTTGTCTAGCTAACTAACTAACCAGAGGTACTGTAGGTCAAGTTGAACCAGAGAAACCTAAATACCAGAAATACCCTCACAGTACTAAGGCTTAGGAGGGCTGCTCAAAACAACACTGTGCGAACGCACTATACTGTGCGAACGCACTATAGCTAACGAAAGAAAACTCCTATCCCATGATTTCCCCATGGTATCCTACATGTTAGTCCTAGAGGGTTGCTACAGTCAGGGCTGTAAAGTGCAATGAATTTGCCTGCATATGCTATGAAATATTTTGCTGTGCGACCAGGAGTTTTATTTTGGGAGCACTGTGCGACTTTGAAAAAAATCTGATAATGATTGTTGTAATGATAAGGCTTCGCTGTACCGTTGTTTCAGAGTGCCCTAGAGAGATAAGCGATTGAAGATGTGTTAGCACCATGGTGTAATGAACACGAGGGGAGACAGAGAGCTGGTTTCAAGCGCAGAGCGCAGTAGGTGTTTAATGAAAGGGACCATAGGAGGAGGCAGGTAGCTGGGTCCAGGGGCAGGCAGAAGGTCACACACGGTAGGTTCAAAATGGCAACAGTACAGGCAGTGAATAGGCAAAAGGCGTCGTGGGTGAGGCAGGCAAAAACTATCATACAGCGGGGGAAGAGAAGGACGGGAAAAAACAGAGCTCCGAAAAAGTGTGTCTCAAAAACAAACAATACCTCACAGTGATGGGGTGCAAGGAACTGAACTAAATAGTGTGGGATGATGACATGCAGGTGTGTGAACAGATGATTAGAATTCCGGTGATTGGGATCTGGAGAGTGAGCTGGAAAGTGGACTGCGTTCCGGGGGTCAAAGTGTTTGGGAGTGTGAGTAGGACGCAGACGTTACAGTAATTTTTTACTTTAGTTTATTGAACTGCACTGCATGTGTAGACGGCAGGTAGCCTAGTGGTTAGAGCGTTGGACTAGTAACTGAAAGGTTGCAAGATCGAATCCCTGAGCTGACAAGGTAAAAAAACTGTTTTTCTGCCCCTGAACAAGGCAGTTGGATTACTAGGCTGTCATTGAAAATAAGAATTTGTTCTTAACTGACTTGCCGAGGTAAAAAAATAAATAATAATGTTTCTGCGCATGTGACAAATAAAGTTTGATTTGATTTTAACATACGCAATTACCATGTTCACTAATATTGTAATTAATTATAGGTCATATTTCATAGAAATCTGGAAACACTGGACAGTTACTTTAAGAACGTAAAAAAAAAAAGGCCGCCATAGTGGTGGCCAAAAGGCTAGTGGTGCCCAGTCATTCTGAACGGGGGGCTAATGACGGTTTCACCTAAATTACACTGCTAAAGTACGCAAATCATTTGTAGAAAACAACTTTGCCATCATTATGATGTTGTCAAATTTACTTTAGAGAGATGGCAAAGTTGCCATTAGCTAGCAAAGTGAGTCAAAAACAGCAAGCAATAGTAACATTAGCTAGCTACTGTAACATCTGGTGCAGTCACCTCAATCTTAGCTAGCCAAAAGTATACTGCATCTAAAGTCAATCTGGCGACATCACAACGACGACAAAAGGTTTTCCTACAAATTATTTGCCTCCTTTTGAAATGGCATCGTGTTTCCAAGCCAATATAATGCACTTTAGATGAAATCTTCATCAGCGCCCAATGAGAATGCATTGAGTAGAACTTTCTGTTGGGCATCAGTCCTTAAGAGAAAGTTTAAAACAGTCTTGCGTCAAAACCTACAACCCACGAATAGTGTGATCATGTGCTTTGAATGGGGAGCATCCAAAGCAAAATGTCTGCCATGATTTATTGGTTTACATGCTACGAGTAGAAGTTAGACCTAGGGTCAGCTTACCTTCCCGCAATCCTAACAGCCAATGGTAAGAAAACACAGAGCTGACCTTAGATCCCTATTAGATGACAGATTACACCAGGAGTAACCTACTTTGGTGATACCTAAGTGATGGATGAAGCGAGATGCCCCCACACAATGAAAAGAACATTAAGACCTGATGAAAAAAGGGTACATGGGCCAAATGCAATCCATTGTAGTCAGTGTGGACCTGAGCAAGCCATTGTCCTTATGACAAATCATCACCACTTACACTGAAAACACATACTCAGATAAAGGGACACACACACTGCAAAATGCACATCTGCACACTCACGCACCTTTACAACAACAAAAACTGCAGTGTGCATAGAATCATGCACCTTGAAACATTGTGTAAAGGCTACTGCATGAATACAATCCTTCTGTTCAACTTCCAATTCTAACTCTGTAAAGTGACGACAGTACCTCTATGAATGAGCTCTTTCAACACTGACAATAGTCATTTAGTGATTTGACCATGAAAGATGGAACAGACTCACACAGGGGTGGGCAAACATTTTGTCTCGAAGGCCACATCGGGATTTTGAAATTCAACGGAGGGCTGCATAGATCTTTTGGGGGACCGATTTGTCTGTCAAAATCTATTTGTGTCCATAAAAAGGGAAGTTATTTGAAAATATATAGGTCCATTATAACTATTTACATATTTATATATAGTTTTAGACATTCAAGAGTGGCCTGGAGTGTTTTTTAACCCCCCCAAAATAATTTCTCTCTGCCCCCCAAAAACTCAAACCTCCGGATTGAATGGGATCACGAACCGTATTCGGCCCACAGGACTTAGTTTGCCCCCCCTAAAGACTAGACAGATATACTTATTTTTGGTCTCTTTGTCAAACAAATAAAGGCTATACTGTCTGTCTGGGTGAATTGAGCCAGAATCTAGCCAGTAGGGGATACAATTATGCAAGCCTTGCTAAGGATGACATCACCGTCTAAAAGCAGACTACAGTACCTCCAGGTAGCCAACTGGTCTTTTATCCAGCTTGACTTTGAACCCTGAGCCTCTCTAAGAAACACAGAAGGCTCATTAGAGCTAATCCTCTAACCTTTGATCTAATTTATTACAACCAGCTCTGATAAATTCCTTTCAAAGGATCAGATATTTAAGACATTATTTAATACATAATCTGACATAGCATTTAAATCTGGGGAATGTGATTTTATGATATAATCGTCCCTTGTCTTGACTTGCTAGGCGAGATAGAGTCACCTCCAAAGAATACTGTATAAAATAAATTATACAGATACTGAGCTATATTTTAGGGCGGCAGGTAGCCTAGGTGTTAAGATTGTTGGGCCAGTAACTGAAAGGTGCTGGCTCGAATCCCTGAGCTGAGTAGGTGACAAATCTGTTGATGTGCCCTTGAGCAAGGCACTTAACCTTAAATCCTGTAAATTGCTCTGGATTAGAGCATCTGTTAAATGACAAATAAAATAGTTGCATGTGCAAAAAAAATTGGACTTTTTAAAATGTTGAGCTTAAGGACCTGTATTGTGGCCTTCCATGTTGTCACGACTTCCGCCAAAGTCGGTATCTCTCTTTGTTCGGGCGGCGTTCGGCGGTCGACGTCACCGGTCTTCTAGTCATCGCCGATCCACTTTTCATTTTCCTATTACTATTGCTTGCTGTTTTAATTTGCCCTCATTACTGTTGTTTATTTAACCCTCTGTTTCCCCCATGTCTGTGTGGGGAATTGTTTGTTCGGCATGCTGGTTTACGCCGGGTTTGTATGTTTTCACCAGTGTTTTGTGCAGCCAGTATTTGTAAGTGTATTTTGTACTTTGTGCTGCCTTACTTGGTTTTGGGCATTTGATTTTGTGACGCGGTAGCATTCTGTTTTTACATTTGCCTCAGTAAAGTACTTAGTACACTCATCTCTGCTCTCCTGCGCCTGACTACCTACACCAGCTACACCCACCGCATGACACATGTCCTCCTGTTTCACCGGGTCCCATGTGTCTCAGTTGGTAAAGCATGGTGCTTGCAACAACAGTTGTGGGTTCATAACCACCAGGGTACTGGTATGAAAATGTTGCACTCACTACTGTAAGTTGCTATGGACACAAATATGAATGTAATAAAAATGAGGTAAAATCTGTTGATCATCATGGGGAAAGGCAAAGAACTCACAGATGAAAAGAAACAAATGGTTGTTGACTTCCATAAAATCAGGCAATGTGTAGAAAACAATAGCTAAAAAATATGAAATGTTTCACTATTAGGGCAATAATTAAGAAGTGTAAAACCACTGTAACAGTTGTGAACTTACCTGGTAGTGAGGAAGATGGTTTTGGAGGCAAGGAGAAGTCCAAAAGCTACAGTTGGTAAAATCACAGAACTTGTTTGCATCTTGGGTTTACCAAGTCTCTTAATCTACAATCAGATGCTGAGGTGGCGAAAAAAAGCCTTTATATATACACACCTGGAGTGTGCTAAATGGTATTGGCACTTGGATTGGAAGAAAGAAATAGAGGTCTTTGGCAACGCACACCAGTGGTGGTTTTGGCCTCGAAAGAAAGATGCAGAAAAGATCCTCATACATACTATTGTATATGGTGGTGGATCTTTGATGTTATGGCACTGTTTTTCTTCCACAGGTCCTGGGGCCCTTGTTAAGGTCAACGACATCATGAACTCTACCAAGTACCAGCCCAGCTAGCACATACTGTAACGTTCTGAGAACCATATGTTTCTTAGAGCTTGGTAAGAGCGTGATTGTTCTATGGTTATTTTTGCATACAACCTTCCCACAAATTTCTGGTATTGCTGCAAGTTAGTTGCTTGGCTTTGGAACATTCTCAGCAGATGGTATTTGGTATTTCATTACTTTAACATAATGTTTCCTAAAAGTTCAAACATGGTTACATTTCATTGAAATGTTGGTATTGTCCTAGGAACGTTCTCCAACAGGTTTGACATTGGGAATGTTCTCAAATATTTCATAGAATGTTCGTAGAATGTTAAGTTCTGTGGCAATTTCAGTACTTCAGCTAACATTTTCTACAGGTTTCCTCAAGCTTCTTTTAAAGTCATGTTTTCACATTGTTACAAAAACGTTAACAAACAACTTTCTTATGTGGGAATTTCAGTACTTCAGCATAACATTTCCTCATGGTTATAACCACAAGAAAAATGTTGTAACGTTCAGAGAATGTTCAAAGAACGCTATTTATAAACAGCTTTGTATGCATAAAACACATGGCATGCTCACTCCATCCTGGTGCCGTAGTGGACTAATTCCATGCATAGAGAACAGAAGATCATACGTAGGTTTGAATCTCACTGACACCATGCCACAATAAATAAAAGTGTTTGCATGATTAATGCCTAAGCAAATACATTTCCATGTGTCCTATCTGTGGTTGGAGTTCAAAACAGTTAACCCAAACTATGCTAGCAGTGTTATTAAAAGTCTTATTAAAACATGTTCTCAGAACGTTATTTAATTACCTTCAAATAACCTATAATTTCCGTTCTCAGAACATTAATAAAACCTTGAAGGAAAACTTTCAGGGAACCATAGTAAACCATAGTTCCCAGAAAAGGCTAAATGTTCCCTTCCGTTCTCAGAACTTTTAAAAGAAAATCAGTTATACCGGTCAGGAAATAAATGGCTTCGTTCCCAGAACCAATGGGAAACCAAAAACGTACATTCCCACAACTTCCAAGGAACCAAATGTGCTACCTGGGAGGACATTTAAGCCAAAAAACAGTGGTTGTCTTCCAACAAGACAGTGACCCCAAGCAAACATCAAAATCTACAAATAAATGTTTTATTAAACACAAAATCAACTATTGCAATGGCCATCTCAGTCTCTGGACATCACTGAAAACCTGTGGTTTGAATTGAAGAGGGCAATCCATAAGTGCAGACGAATATCAAGATTCTGTATGGAGGAATGGTATAAGATCCATCCCATTGTGTTCTCCAATCTCATAAAACAAAGAAAAAGGCTCAGTGCCATTTTCCGTGCAAGGGAAAGTATTGAAAACAGGGGTGCCAATAAAACATTTTTACAAACAAAATCTCCTTCTCTGAGCAATTGTATTAGTACATTGAGGGAAAAAAAGTATTTGATCCCCTGCTGATTTTGTACGTTTGCCCACTGACAAAGAAATGATCAGTCTATAATTGTAATGGTAGGTTTATTTGAACAGTGAGAGACAGAATAACAACAAAAATCCAGAAAAAAGCATGTGAAAAATGCTATAAATTGATTTGCATTTTATTGAGGGAAATAAGTATTTGACCCCTCTGCAAAACATGACTTAGTACTTGGTGGCAAAACCCTTGTTGACAATCACAGAAGTCAGACGTTTCCTGTAGTTGGCCACCAGGTTTGCACACATCTCAGGAGGGATTTTGTCCCACTCCTCTTTGCAGATCTTCTCCAAGTCATTAAGGTTTTGAGGCTGACGTTTGGCAACTCGAACCTTCAGCTCCCTCTACAGATGTTCTATGAGATTAAGGTCTGGAGACTGGCTAGGCCACTCCAGGACCTTAATGTGCTTCTTCTTGAGCCACTCCTTTGTTGCCTTGGCCGTGTGTTTTGGGTCATTGTCATGCTGGAATACCCATCCACGACCCATTTTCAATGCCCTGGCTGAGGGAAGGAGGTTCTCACCCAAGATTTGACAATACATGGCCCCGTCCATCGTCCCTTTGATGCGGTGAAGTTGTCCTGTCCCCTTAGCAGAAAAACACCCCCAAAGCATAATGTTTCCACCTCCATGTTTGACGGTGGGGATGGTGTTCTTGGGGTCATAGGCAGCATTCCTCCTCCTCCAAACACGGCGAGTTGAGTTTATGCCAAAGAGCTCCATTTTGGTCTCATATGACCACAACACTTTCACCCAGTTGTCCTCTGAATCATTCAGATGTTCATTGGCAAACTTCAGACGGGCATGTATATGTGCTTTCTTGAGCAGGGGGACCTTGCGGGTGCTGCAGGATTTCAGTCCTTCACGGCGTAGTGCGTTACCAATTGTTTTCTTGGTGACTGTGGTCCCAGCTGCCTTGAGATCATTGACAAGATCCTCCCGTGTAGTTCTGGGCTGATTCCTCACCGTTCTCATGATCATTGCAACTCCACGAGGTGAGATCTTGCATGGAGCCCCATGCCGAGGGAGATTGACAGTTCTTCTGTGTTTCTTCCATTTGCGAATAATCGCACCAACTGTTGTCACCTTCTCATCAAGCTGCTTGGCGATGGTCTTGTAGCCCATTCCAGCCTTGTGTAGGTCTACAATCTTGTCCCTGACATCCTTGGAGAGCTCTTTGGTCTTGGCCATGGTGGAGAGTTTGGAATCTGATTGATCGATTGCTTCTGTGGACAGGTGTCTTTTATACAGGTAACAAGCTGAGATGAGGAGCACTCCCTTTAAGAGTGTGCTCCTAATCTCAACTCGTTACCTGTATAAAAGACACCTGGGAGCCAGAAACCTTTCTGATTGAGAGGGGGTCAAATACTTATTTCCCTCATTAAAATGCAAATCAATTTATAAAATGTTTCACATGCGTTTTTCTGGATTTTTTTGTTGTTATTCTGTCTCTCACTGTTCAAATAAACCTACCATTAAAATTATAGACTGATAATTTCTTTGTCAGTGGGCAAACGTACAAAATCAGCAGGGGATCAAATACTTTTTTCCCTCAATGTATAAAATAATCAAATTTTCTTTTTTTTGTAGCATACAATATACCTCAGTATTTGCATAATTTATTTTATACAGTATTTTTTGCTCATCTTTATCAAAGGTGCCAATAATTTTGGAGGTGACTGTATATAAGGGAATGGGAAAGGGAGATACCTAGTCAGTTGTACAACTGAATGCATTCAACTGAAACGTGTCTTCCCCTCTGAATCAGAGAGGTGCGGGGGGCTGCCTTAATCGACATCCACGATACTGGCTGGTATTATTAATGGGGACAAGGGGAAAATCACTCTGAAAGTTTTGCTACGCTGCCTGAAAGAACCACAACTTATACCACTATCAACATAGCATTCAGAGTGCTGTTTATATGCAGTAGTACAGTATAGCTAAATGTCACCTATTTGTACCAGCCGGTGGGTACTTGATGCTATTGCCGCAACTTGTGGAAGTACCTTTGAGAAGGAGGAACAACTGCAAACACATGAACCACACATGAACAATCAGTTGCTACACGACTGCAAAACCACTACAGCTATGACCGTAGAAGATTCACAACAAAGGATTGGAGTTAAGGTCAAAGACAGGGTTAAGCTCCAACCTTATTAACCCTTTACACTCATACCCGTATACAAGTTGCAGTGGAGGCTGCTCAGGAGAGGACGGCTCATAATAATGGCTGGAACGGTACAGCATTAAACACATGGAAACCAATTAAGGTGCCACCAACCTCCTGGGACGGGTTGAACATTTTAGACTTGGGCATTGTTAAATGCCTAAATTGGAACGCAGCGGCTGTACAGTAACATGCTACACATGACGTCAGAGCTCAGGCTCTGCGCTTCACAGCGCTGTACGGGTTTTGACTGACAGCCGTTCTGAACTTGAGCACCTCGCGCGACAAGAAGTTGCTCCCATCCCTCCCGCACATTTGTTGTTGTCTGAATGAGGGGAAATGCTGTAAATTAAGAGGACTCTGTATTTGGAAAGATGAGACGTTGAGGATTATAATAAATACTGCTTTGATGTCATACAAGCAAGCCAAAAACCCATCCAAATGTGCATTTCACATTTCCATATCATAAAACTCATGTCATATACAGTGTCTTATCACTATGTTTGATGTAGCCTACAGTTACAAGATGACATGGTGTCATACCCTTGGTTGTTCTGAACAGAATGAGCCTATGTTTGTCTATTGTGAAGAAAATTTGCTTCAGCACACACACCTGAATGCACTCAGGACTCCTTTCTATGGGCACCAACATTATGATCGGTTTCCCTGAATTGCGTTGTGAAAACCTAACACTTATCATATTGTATAACTTAGCTAGTCATGTTGGCAATAGAACAGGCTTTCAAATAATGCCCACCTGACGCAGATTGCGATTTAAAACGGACCGTTTTAGGTTTGCGTAAACAACAGTAATTACAGTGCCTTTGGAAAGTATTCAGACCAAATGTTTGACCTTACAGCCTTATTCTAAAATTTATAAAATAGTTTTTTCATTCTTCAGTCTACACAAAATACCCCATCATGACAAAGAAAAAACAGGTTTCTATACATTTTGCAAATGTATAAAAAAAAAACGGAAATATCACATTTACATAAGTATTCAAACCCTTTACTCAGTACTTTGTTGAAGCACCTTTGGCAGCAATTACAGTCTCGAGTCTTCTTGGGTATGACGCTACAAGCTTGGCACACCTATATTTGGGGAGTTTCTCCCATTCTTCTCTGCAGATCCTCTCGAGCTCTGTCAGGTTGGATGGGGAGCATTGCTGCACAGCTATTTTCAGGTGTCTTCAGAGATATCCAACCAGGTTCAAGTCCGGGCTCTGGCTGGGACACTCAAGGACATTCAGAGACTTGTCCCGAAGCCACCCTGCGTTGTCTTGGCTGTGTGCTTAGGGTCGTTGTCAACTGTGGGACCTTATATACAGTAGATGGGTGTGTGCCTTTCCAAATCATGTCCAATCAATTGATCAACGGAAACAGGATGGACCTGGTCTCAAAGCAAAGGGTCTGAATACAAATATGTATGTAAACAAATATGTATGTAAACAATTGCAGTTTTTTTTTATACATTTGCAAACATTTCTAAAAACCTGTAAAAACCTCAAGGGGTCTGAATACTTTTTGAAGGCACTGTATGTGAGGGTGGGGATGCAGGGTTGTTTGCTTGCTGTAGTTCCTCAACGGCAAAGGTAGAAGAGCTCAAACAGCACCTTATCGTTGAAGACTCTTCTTTGAGTCATAAAAGTGCATTGAAAATACTTATGAACGTGCACACTTTGGAGAGGTGTGTGGCCATTTGGAGACACCAGTTAGCTGTACCTACCCCACATTTCCCAGGAATATTCTTATCATGTTACTGAATGTATCCAGAGCATTTTCAGATTTCGTTATCAACAAATTCCAGCGAATAGTACAGTAAATTTAAAATTCACTTAAAATCAACATTGTACAGTTCGGATTCAGTCTTGTGTCAGGTGAACTGGTGTGTCGTCAACGTTGGTCAAATAATTGTCCTATTATCTCTAAACTGTTCCATTTTAAATGCTACCATGGTTATGCATATGCTTTTCATTTTTCCAAAGATATTCCCCTGTGCATCAGAGTCGTGTCTTCATACGGCATATTACTGCTTGTTTCTAAAGCATAACAAATTTGTTCATTCCTTTAGATCAGTATAAATAATAATGAATTGTTAAAAAATTAAAAATATTAATAAACGAAACGTTGGCATTATACCCGTATGGCCAGACGGAAGCCACTCCCCAGTAAAAAGCACATGACAGCCCACTTGGAGTTTGCCAAAAGGCACCTAAAGGACTCCCAGAGCATGAGAAACAAGATTCACTGGTCTGATGAAACCAAGATTTTACTTTTTGGCCTGAATGCCAAGCATCACGTCTGGAGGAAACCTGGCACCATCCCTACGGTGAAGCATGGTGGTGGCAGCATCATGGTGTGGGGATGTTTTTAAGCGGCAGGGACTGGGAGACTAGTCAGGATCGAGGGAAAGATGAATGGAGCAGAGTACAGAGATATGAAAACCTGCTCCAGACCTCAGACTGGGGTGAAGGTTCACCTTCCAACTGGACAACCGACACTAAGCACACAGCCAAGACAATGCAGGAGTGGTTGACGGGACAAGTCTCTGGATGTCCTTGAGTGGCCCAGCCAGAGCCCGGACTTAAAACCGATCTAATATCTCTGGAGAGACCTGAAAATAGCTGTGCAGAGACGCTCCCCATCCAACCCGACAGAGCTTGAGAGGATCTACAGAGAAGAATGGGAGAAACTCCCCATATACAGGTGTGCCAAGCTTGTAGCGTCATACCCAAGAACACTCAAGGCCTTAATCGCTGCCAAAGGTGCTTCAACAAAGTACTGAGTAATGTGAAAATTCAGTTTGTTATTTTTAATAAATTAGCTAACATTTCTAAAAAACAGTTTTTGCTTTGTTTTTGCTTTGTCATTGATGAGAATTATTATTTTTTAATCCGTTTTAGAATAAAGCGGTAATGTAACAAAATGTGGAAAAAGTCAAGAGGTCTGAATACTTTCCGAATGCACTGTCTAATGCATGTTTTTTTAACACACCCAACAAGTAGTTGACCCACTCCAGTCAACTAATTGTGTTAACTTGCGTTTCAGGAGAAATAATGGTAGCTACCACTTTCTATGAACCGTCCACACAGGTGTAATGCATTATGTATCGGTTATGCATTTAAAAAAACAACTGTGGTAAATGCATTTATGGACTATTTACATACTTTTGCCAGTGGTGTAAAAAGTACTCAATTGTCATACTAGAAAAGTAAAAGTGAAAGTCACCAAGAAAAATACTACTTTAGTAAAAGTCAAAAAGTATTTGGTTTTAAATATACTTAAGTATCAAAAATAATGTAATTGCAAAATATACTTAAAGTAAAAGTATAAATAATTTGAAATTGCTTATAATAAGAAAATCAGACGGCACAATTTTCTTGTTTTTTTAATTTACGGATAGCCAGGGGCACACTACAGCTTGCAGACACATTTACAAACGAAGCATTTGTGTTTAGTGAGTCCTCCAGATCAGAAGCTGTAGGTATGACCAGGGATGTTCTCTTGATACGTCAGTGAATTGAAACCACTTTCCTGTCCTGATAAGCATTGAAAATGTAACGAGTAAAAAGTACTACATTTTTTTTAGGAATGTAGTGAAGTAAAAGTCAAAGTCGTCAAAAATATAAATACTAAAGTAAAGTACAGATACCTAAAAATGACTTAAGTAGTACTTTAAAGTATTTTCACAACATTGCTTTTTGCACTTTAAATCTCGACAGAAGACTGAAATCCAGCAATTGTCTTCTTAGTGAGTCTTGAAATCACTATCCTGGAAATCCAGGCTGAATCACTTGAAACTAACTTGAAACAGAGCTAAATTCAGTATGGATTTCCAGGCTGTTAAATCAGGTGGATGGAAACTAAAATAACAGTCAAAAGGTGTTACTGTGTTCCTCTCCGTTTGAATGGCTTACGTGGGATGAGAGTTGAGTTGGTGTCAGAATCAGACCCAGGACCCTGAAGACAGGGCCATCCTTTTGAAGTCCATCACCTGTGTTTCATGTCCGGGGCCTGCCTCACTTCACAGGCAGCGAGTGGGGAGATTAAATAACAGAACACAAAAGGAAAGAGAGCGGGAAGGATGGATAAATGGCGGAACAGAGGGATCTTTTCCTCCTCTGACAGGCTCAGGCAGAGGGAGGGAGGGAGAGAAAGAGAAAGAGAGCCAGGTACCTGAGCGGTTTGATCACTACCCCTTCAACGTTTGCTCACATGAGACACAAAACCTGTGATCCCTCCCTTCACAGCGGCTGATACAGGAGTGGTCCGTCTCTCCTCTACTTTCTGTGCAGTTTCCCCTATATTCATTTAAATAAAATCAAGCTTTATTTATATAGAACATTTTAGACATGAACGCAACACAAAACATAAATATTACTACACAAACATAAGAGGATAAAAAAACAAAATAATAACAATAAAACTGAATGACAAAAAAGGCACCCTAAGGAAAAGCAAAGCTGAAAAGGTGTGTTTTAAGATCTCTTTTAAATATGTCCACAGTTTCGGCCCCCCTCAGTTTCTCTTGCAGTCCATTCCAGAGGCTGGGGGCATGGTAACTAAAAGCTGCCTCTTCATGTCTCTTGGTCCTAGGCTTTGGAATAGTTAAAAGGCCAGTGCCAGAGGACCTGAAGGACTTACTGGGTACATAACTCAAAAGCATGTCTGACATGTACTGTACTAGTGTGCACAATTGTGGACTGATTTAAATACCGAATAATCTTAAAGGCAGCCAGTGCAGACTTTAAAACTGGTGTAATGTGTGCTCTTGGTCAGTACCTGTGCTGCAACATTCTGTATGTTTTGCAGTTGACCAATCAATGGCTTTCTTGGGTAGACCAGACAGGAGAGCATTACTTTAGCCAAGCCTGCTTGTAATAAAAGCATGGATGAGTCTCTCTGTATCAGCCTGAGATAGAAACGGCCACACCTTCGCAATGTTCCTCAGGTGGTGTGTGATTCGAAGTTGAGTTCAGAATCTAAAATGCCACCTAGGTTTTTTTACCTGGTGTTTTATCTTTATTGCCCATAAATGAAAATGTGCGGACAGATTCTCTCTCTGTCCTTTGGCTCCAATAATAAGTACCTCAGTCTTGTCTTGATTCAGCTGGAGGAAGATGTGAGTCATCCAATTATTTCAATCACTAATACAGTCTAATAATTTATCTGTGGAGCTAAAATCCTGTGGTGACACAGAAATGTAAAGTTGTATACCGTCTGCGTAGCAGTGGAAATACTGTGATTTCTGATAACGCTGCCAAGGGGTAACATACAGAGCATTTGGAAAGTATTCAGACCCCTTCACTTTTTCCACATTTTGTTTCAGCCTTATTCAAAAACGGATTACATTTAAACAAATTCTCATCAATCTACAAACAATGCAACATAATGACAAAGCAAAAACAGGATTTTATAATTTTGTGCAATTTTATTAGAAATAAAAAACTGAAATATCTTAAGTATTCAGAGCCTTTGCTATGACACTCGAAATCGAGCTCAGGCGCATCCTGTTTCCACTGATCATCCATGAGATGTTTCTACAACTTGATTGGTAAATTTAATTGATTGGACATGATTTGGAAAGGCACACAACTGTCTATATAAGGTCCCACAGTTGACAGTGCATGTCAGAGCAAAAAGTCATGAGGTCAAAGGAATTGTCCGTAGAGCTCCGAGACAGGATTGTGTCGATGCACAGATCTGGGGAAAGGTAACAAAAAATGTCTGCAGTATTGAAGGTCCCCAAGAACACAGTGGCCTCCATCATTCTTAAATGGAAGAAGTTTGTAACCACCAAGACTCTTCCTAGAGCTGTCCGCCAGGCCAAACTGAGCAATCGGGGTAGAAGGGCCTTGGTCAGGGAGGAGACCAAGAACCCGATGGTCACTCTGACAGAGCTCCAGAGTGGGAGAAATTCCCCAGATACAGGTGTGCCAAACTTGTAGCGTCATACCCAAGAAGACTCGAGGCTGTAATCGCTGCAAAGATGCTTCAACAAGGTACTGAGTAAAGGGTCTGAAAACGTATGTAAATGTGATATTTCAGTTGTTTATTTTGAATACAATGTATAAAGATCTGTTTTTTCTTTGTCATTATTCATTATTGTGTGTAGATTGATGAGGGGAAAAAAGGGGTCTGAATTCTTTCTGAATGCACTGTATATAAACTGAACAGTACTGGACCCAAACCTTGTGGAACGCCACATGTGATATCTATTTTTGAGTTATGTTCAGCAAGGGTGACAAAAAACTATTGACCGGTTAAATAGGTCCTCAACCAATTTAGAACCGGAAAAGCCAACCCACCTCTCTAGTCTGTCTAGAAGGACATCATGGTCAACAGTGTCGAATGCAGCACTTAAATCCAAGAGTACAAGGACAGAGAGCTGTTTGGCATCTGTGTTAGCTCTAAGATCATTTACCACTTCAATTAAGGCTGTCTCTGTGCTGTGGTGGACACGTAAACCCGATTGGAACTTAGAAATAAAAACAGTTGGCACTTAAAAAATAATTTAGCTGTTTGAAAAACAATTTCTCCAGAATTTCGCTTAAGAACGGAAGGTTGGAGATTGCCCGAAAATTGCAAAGAGCTGAAGAATCTAGATTACTTTTCTTCAGAAGGGGTTTCACCATAGCAGTTTTTAGTGCAGTGGGGAAAGTGCCTGTGAACACTTCAGATATGCAATTAAAAACTGTTTTGAAGAAGGTAGTGGGGATAGGATCGAGAAGGCAGGTACAGTAGAAGGCTTAAGATGTATTTTCACTTTCCTGAACATGTCTTTGTCAACCAGGGAAAATAACTCCATAGTGCCTTTGCGTGGTAGACTAGGGCACATATCAAACTTCTCATCAGGTACCCAGCCTAATGTTTGTTATCTTATCTCTGAAATAGGCCGCCAACTCATCACATTTAGATGTAAAGAAAAGTTCACATAGGTTTGCAGGGGGAAGAATTATCAGGCCATCAATGGTTGAGAAAAGCACTCTCAAATTATTCAGATTATTAGTGATCGTGTTAGAAAAATGAGCCCGTCTGGCATTTCTAATTGCCTTGTTATACAGTACCAGTCAAAAGTTTGGACACATCTACTCATTCAATGGTTTTTCTTTATTTTTTACCATTTTATACATTGTTGAAAATTTGTGAAGACATCAAAACTATGAAATACCACATAAGGAATCATGTAGTAACCAAAAAAGAGTTAAACAAATCCAAATATATTTTAGATTCTTCAAAGTAGCCATCGTTTGCCTTGACAGCTTTGCACACTCTTGGCCTTCTCTAAACCAGCTTCACCTAGAATGCTTTTCCAACCATCTTGAAGGACTACCCACATCTGCTGAGCACTTGTTGGCTGCTTTTACTTCACTCTGTGGTCCAACTCATCCCAAACCATCTCAATTGGGTTGAGGTCGGGTGATTGTGGAGGCCAGGTCATCTGATGCAGTACTCCATCGTTCCCCTTCTTGGTCAAATAGCCCTTACACAGCCTGGAGGTGTGTTGGTCATTGTCCTGTTGAAAAACAAATGATAGTTCCACTAAGCCCAAACCAGATGGGATGGCGTATCGCTGCAGAATGCTGTGGTAGCCATGCTGGTTAAGTGTCCCTTGAATTCTAAATAAATAAGTGTCACCAGCAAAGCACCATCACACCTCCTTTTATTTATTTTATTTTTATTTTTTCACCTTTATTTAACCAGGTAGGCCAGTTGAGAACAAGTTCTCATTTACAACTGCAACCTGGCCAAGATAAATCATGCTTCACAGTGGGAACCACACATGCGTAGATCCTCCGTTCACCTACTCTGCATCTCATAAAGACACGGCGGTTCAAACCAAAAATCGCACATTTGGACTCAGTAGACCGAAGGACAGATCTAATGTCCATTGCTCGTGTTTCTTGGCCCAAGAAAGTATATTCTTCTTATTGGTGTCCTTTAATAGTGGTTTCTTTGCAGCAATTCGACCATGAAGGCCTGATTCATGCAGTCTGCTCTGAACAGTTGATGCTGAGATGTGTCTGTTACTCTGTGAAGCATTTATTTGGGCTGCAATCTGAGGGTGCAGTCCTTTCCTGTGGCGATACTCATGAGAGCCAGTTTAATCATAGCGCTTGACGGTTTTTGCAACTGCACTTGAAGAAACTTTAAAAGTTCTTGACTGACCTACATGTCTTAAAGTAATGATGCTGTTGTTTCTCTTTGCTTATTTGAGCTGTTCTTGCCATAATATGGACTTGGTCTTTTACCAAATAGGGCTATCTTCTGTATACCAACCCTACCATGTCATAACACAACTGATTGACTCAAATGCATTAAAAAGGAAATAAATTCCACAAATTAACTTTTGACAAGGCACACCTGTTAATTGAAATGCATTCCAGGTGACTACCTCATGAAGCTGGTTGAGAGAATGCCAAGAGTGTTCAAAGCTGTCATCAAGGCAAAGGGTTGCTACTTTGAAGAATCTCAAATATAAAATATATTTTGATTTGTGTAATTTTTGGGGGGTTACTACATGATTCCATATGTGTTAGTTTAGATGTCTTCACTATTATTCTACAATGTAGAAAATAGCAAAAATAAAGAAAAACCCTGGAACGAGTACTGTAGGTGTGTCCAAACTTTTGACTGGTACTGTATATGCCAAGTTGCTTTGGATCTGCAACTTTCTCCACTTCCGCTCTGCCTTTATGCAATTTCTCTTTAGTTGATTTGTTTCCTCACTCAACCATCACTCTGTGATGTGTCCCTTTCAACATTATTGGAGCTATGGCCATTAATAGCTATGGCTATTCATTTGCTAAGTCATCACAAGAGGAAGACAGAATAAGTGATGGTGTATTGTTCATACACTAAATAAAATCTGTAGCAACTTTAGAGGTAAGATAGCCCAGTATAGAGTCTGTAGAGCTCAAAAGATTCATGAATTCAATCACCTTGGAGTCAGTCTCTTAAACATGAATATTCAACATGAATATTAAAATCGCCCAACACAATGATTTTATCGTAGTTCTCAAGGACAATAGACAATAGTTCTGAAAAATCTGTAAAGAAAGTGGGGCAGTGCTTTGGTGGCCTATACAGAGTTATAGCCAGCACTGGTGGCTGACATTTAAACAGTATAGCAGGAATCTCTAAAGACCCAAAGTCGCCAAATGAAATGTCCTTACAGGTGAGAGCATTCGTAAAAATAGAGGTTGTCCTCCCACCCTTTTCCCCTTTTCCGATTGAGTATGAAAAGCTGTAGTCTGGGGGAGGCTTCAAAAAGAGTGGCACTACAGTCTGAAGACAGCCATGTTTCAGTGAGAAACATGCAATCAACTTGGCACTCAGTAATTTAGCAGTCTATGGAAACAGCTAGCATGCCAGTCATTCCTTCAAACTGTACACAGAGACATACAAATTGCATCCATGAGTTCATCTGACTCTGGGTAAGTAGGACATCTTGCACTATCCTTTAAGTTCAGAGTGACAAGTTACAACATATATTTGTGGCAAACAGAGCGAGCACTGCCACCGCATGCTCCTCATCAGCTCCCTACAGTGCTGCAGTGGCACGCATCAGTTATATTTCCCCTGGACCTCCCCAGCAAAGAGCACCAGACACCACCCCAGGTCCTTTGCCACTGCTGTTAAAAAAATCCTATGTGAAACACTATTATGTGTCTCGTCCTCTATATCTCTCTTTAAAGCATAATACATTTTCCAAATTTGACGAAATATAAAACTACATTTTTTTCACATACCCAAACTTCCTACTATTTCTTTCCTTTCTCCTTTCCCTGGGCCAAATTCCGACAGGAAATAGAATGAATGATTCAGGAAAAGTGTCAGTTAGAGTGCATTCGGAAAGTATTCTCACACCTTGACTTATTCCACATTTTGTTACGTTACAGCCTTATTCTAAAATGGATTCAATTGTTTTTTTCCCATCATGAATCTACACACAATATTCCATAATGACGAAGCAAGAACTGTTTTTTGTGTTAAAAATAAAGTATTAAAAATAAAAAACGGAAATATCACATTTACATAAGTATTCAGACCCTTGAGTATTCAGACCCCTCTATCCAGAGATATTCGATTGGGTTCAAGTCCGGGGTCTGGCTGGGCCACTCAAGGACATTCAGAGGCTTGTCCCGAAGCCACTCCTGCGTTGTCTTGGCTGTGTGCTTAGGGTCTGTGAACCTTTGCCCCAGTCTGAAAAATGTTTGATATTATGTGAAATTATGAAAATGTATTATGCTTTAACTTGCAGGATGTCATACTAACTTCGGATTTTTCTCTAGTAGAATTTGCTGCACACTATTGAGGAAGATAATTGTATTTCGAGACCCACGTGTGTGTGACAATAGCTGATAATCAGCTGAGGGGACACACTCTGAGCGCTCTGGAGCAGGTTTTTATCAAGGATCTCTCTGTACTTTGCTCCGTTCATCTTTCCCTCGATCCTGACTAGTCTCCCAGTCCCTGCCACTGAAAAACATCACCAAAGCATGATGCTGCCATCATCATGCTTCACCGTAGGGATGGTGGCAGGTTTCCTCCAGATGTTATACTTGGCATTCAGGCCAAAGAGTTAAATCTTTGTTTCATCAAACCAGAGAATGTTGTTTATCATGGTCTGTGAGTCCTTTAGGTGCCTTTTTGAAAACTTTAAGCTGGCTGTCTTGTGCCTTTAACTGAAGAGTGGCTTCTGTCTGGCCACTCTACCATAAAGGCCTAATTGGTGGAGTGCTGCAGAGATGGTTGTCCTTCTAGAAGGTTCTCCCATCTCCACAAAGGAACTCTGGAGCTCTGTCAGGGTGACCATCGGGTTCTTGGTCACCTCCCTGACCAAGGCCCTTCTCCCCCGATTGCTGTTTGACCGGGTGGCCAGCTCTAGGAAGAGTCTTGGTGGTTCCAAACTTCTTCCATTTAAGAATGACGGAGGCCACTGTGTTCAATGCTGCAGAAATTTTTTGGTACCCTTGCCCAGATCTGTGCCTCGACACAATCCTGTTTCGGAGCTCTACAGACAATTCCTTCGACCTCACGGCTTGATTTTTGCTCTGACATGCAATGTCAACTGTGGGACCTTATATAGACAGGTGTGTGCCTTTCCAAATCATGTCCAATCAATTCAATTTATCACAGATGGACTCCAATCAAGTTGTAGAAACATCTCATGGATGACCAATGGAAACAGAACGCACCTGAACTCAATTTTGAGACTCATAGCAAAGGGTCTGAATACTTATTTAAATAAGGTATTTCTGTTTTAAATTTGTTAGAAAGTTGCTAAATGTTCTAAAAACCTGTTTTCACTTCGTCATTATGGGGTATTGTGTGTAGATTGATGAGGAATTTTCTTTTTTTAATACATTTTAGAATAAGGCTGTAACATAACAAAATTTGGAAAAAGTGAAAGGGTCTGAATCCTTCCCGAATGCACTGGAACCCATGGGAAAGCGAAAGAGGCATTTGAAGTGTCCAGAATTTCAATCACACCAGTCTACTAAATAAATTGGAGTAATTAGCCAGCCAGGCTGCCTCAGGGGCAAATCATTGATTATTCAGTGCTAAACAATATCCAATTGTAAGTTCAGACGTCCAATCGAGACATCCAATGTTTAATAAATTACTGTATTATTATTTAAAGGGAATATTCTGTCAGCAGACATTAAATCTCCTCAAAAAGATATATAATAAAATGTCAGCTGACAGAATTATTATGTTTTATAAGAGAGATACTTCAACTGTTGTTATGAAATCCTATAGTGTAGTTTGTGTATTTTACTGTTGTTACTGCCCACGTAAGCCACATAATCCCGATCATTACTCAGGATTATTATATGACTGTTCAAAAATCCTTTGAACATCTTGTCAACAATAACAAGTATTAGTCTAAGCATCTGTTTGATATACGTGTTATAGTACATGTGTAAAGTTTGGAAATCTATAGATTCCCCACTGCACATTTATCGTAGAATTTACAGTGTGTGTGTGTGTGTTTGTGTGTGTGTCTGTGTGTGCGCGCGTGTGTGTTTGCAAGCACATACATTTGCACCCACAAGTGTGTGTGTGTGTGTGCGCGCACGTACTTATGCATGTGAAACGTGCTAATGTGATTCGCAAACATTAACATCCTCCACCTTAAATGATTCAAATTATATGCTTCGAGGATCAAATGGGACCTTGTGCCACAGGCATTAAAATATGAAAAACATCATGGCTGTGTCTGAAATGGCTATATTCACTATGTAGTGCACCCATAGGGCTCAGGACAAAAGTAGTGCACTAAATAGGGAATACGGTGCCATTTTGGAGGGAGCCCATAAGACTCATCTACATAGTCTATTAACCAACAAACATGCAGATAAGGATTTTATTGAAAGGTGGTGGTTAATCATGCTGTCTTCATAATCAAACCGTGTGGGAATATGATACATCAACTGTTGCATGACAAACACTTGGCACAAATAGCCTGAGCTGTCAAGCTGAACATTTGAAGTGGCATGGTGTGGTTTGAAAACAGTGACACTTATGAGCAGTGTAAAAATGTAGCCCCCAAAAATGTCAAACAAATTAACTTCCACCCTGTACATTTTGCCTCATGGTTTATAAATAAGTCGTTTTTTGGAGGGTAGAAAGTACCAATTACTGTTGTTGTTGAAATTGAATTTCTCTAGTCTGGATCTGTGTGCATTTGACAAACTTAATTTGAGTGTGCATTCCCCTTACAAATGCACAACTTGTCATCCACAGCCACTGTCACGGTTCTTTCATGATAACAAGACGAGTTTCTCTCCTCACTCTATTCCTCACGTTCACTTTCACTCACTAATTACCATTTCTTTCTCTCGCTCATTTCCCTCTCATTCTCTCTCTCTTTCTCTGTCTCTCTCTTGCACCCTCTCTCTCGCTCTCTCTCTCTCTCTCTCTCTCTCGCACACACACACACTCACAGACTCACAGACACACAGACACACAGACACACACACACAACCATCCTCTTTCTCTAAACCGCTCCCTATACTCTTTTTGTTCTGTAACCTTGCATGTGTGTGTGGAGGGGGAACTAACTTTACCGGGGGACTAATACGGAATGAGCATCATCCTGTAGGAGAGATCAATGGACGAGAGGTCTGGCGTAACTGCGATCCCCCAATAAAGAATTAGCCAATGACACTGCCTCTTTTCCTACGGTCCCCCCCAGTCCCCGTCACATCTCTCACACTGATTTGATTGAGAACGCTCTGTGCATACACAAGACCCACGCTTCTCCTCTCCGCAGGGGCACGGTCACGGCTCGCCCAAATAACCATTCATCTCCTCTCGTTCCTGTCTCACCATATATCATCGACTTTAGGCTCATCATTCTTTTACATCAAAGCAAAGCTGCTGTGAGAGGAGGATAGAGGGAGGAGGAAGGAGGACCGAGGGAGGGATGGAGGAATGGAGGGAAGGCAAAGCACTTAACAATCCCAGTCCATGTTCCCACAGAGCAATTAATGTGGTGCCAGAACGACGGCCCACTCCTTTCTCCACAGAAACAAAACCAGGATGGATGAGGGAGCGCAACGCTGCATAAGTCACTGCCTGCTGCGGGTGCATGGGCTGGCTGGGCATTGAGGGAGAGAGAAAGAAAGAGGAGAGAGAGAATGGCTGGGATGGAGATAGAGAATCAGGGGGAAGGAGAGAAAGCGAGAAGGAAAGAGGAGAGAGAGAATGGGGGAATGAGAGGAAAGGAGAAAGACAATGATAGAGAGTGAAGAAGAACGGCAATAAGCGAGAGAGAGAGATAGTGAGTGAGTGAGTGAGTGAGTGAGAGAGACAGAGACAAAGACAGAGAGAGAGAGAGAGAGAGACATGGGTGGAGAAATAGAGAGGGAATGAGAAAAATGCAAAGGAGAACACTAGACAAACAGAGTTGGAAAGGGCAAGAGTGAGACATGGAGAATTGAGGAGATTGAGAGAACAAAACCAGAGAAAGATAGATTAGGACAGAGTGCCTTTTCTGCAAGCGTTTTTTTTGTAAATCCCCTTGGTAGCCATTTTATGGGTTTCATTCATTAGCTAGGCGCCACGGAAAAGCCAGGGAGAAATATCACCAAAGTCACCAAAAATAGCACAACACCACTTTCCCTCTCCGTTGTTATTTTACCAGTGGTAACCTTCTGGAGTCACAGAGCAGATTGTTAATCACAGAGAGAAATATTCACAAACCATTGGGTCTTTTGTTGACGCTTTTGTTGCTTAACCATTAGAATTTCACTGGCTTGGTCTCTGAGTTAGTTGCTGGGAGATGAAATGTGTCCCTAAACCAGCTCTGCCCTATACGAGATACTGAGATACTGTTAGTGAGAAAATGAAGGGCCTAGGATTTGCTGAGAAAACATTGGCAGACGATTTGGCAAAACTCAGATTCACCCTGACCTATACTGTTGAGCTTTATTCCATTTTTTACTGATTACGATTGTTTGGTGTCATGGACACGGCTAATTAACAACTATGGCTAAGCTTTTTAAGGGCCAATGTTTTAGATGTTTTAAAACATTTAAGCAGTACAGGCCTTAATCTGGGTCCAGGAAAACGGCAAAAAAATGCTGACTCTAAAATGGAATTGGGCCTACTTTTGACCCAGATTTTATATACATTTTGAAAGTATTCAAACCCCTTGACTTTTTCCACATTTCGGACTTCAAACTGAGGTGAATGTTCACCTTCCAACAGGACAACAACCCTAAGCACACAGCCAAGAAACCGCTGGAGTGTCTGCGAGACAAGTCTCTGAATGTCCTTGAGTGGCCCATCCAGAGCCCGGACTTGAACCTGATTGAACATTTCTGGAGAGAACTGAAAATAGCTGTGCAGCGACACTCCCCATCCAACCTGACAGACCATGAGAGGATCTGCAGAGAAGAATGGGAGAAACATTCCAAATACAGGTGTGCCAAGCTTGTAGCATCATACCTAAGAACACTCGAGGCTGTAATCGCTGCCAAAGGTGCTTCAACAAAGTCTTGAGTAAAGGGTCTGAAAACTTATGTAAATTATATATTTCAATTTTTATAATACATATGAAAAAATTTCAAAAAAACTGTTTTTGCTTTATCATTATGGGGAATCCTTTGTAGATTAGTGAGAGAAAAACCCGATTTATTTCATTTTAGAATAAGGCTGTAACGTAACAAAATGTGGAAAAAGTCAGGGGTCTGAATACCTTCCGAATTCACTGTACATACTAGCATTCTAAAAAAAGTTATGAATGTATAGTCTTGCAAGTACTCTATGATTCAAACCATTACAATGTTTTGAAAAGAAACTATAATAGAAAAATAATGGCATCTAACATCAGTTCACAGCTGTCAGAGTGAAAATTAATTGGAGCTATTTTCATTTAATGAAGTGTAAAGCAGTACCTATTACAAAGCCTCCTCGTTTGCCTGGGAGCAAAAAAACACATAGTCTAATTATAAGTCACATGTCACTGTCACCTACCTGTGTGACACTGTGATTCAACTTAAATCACAAGCCAGAGCTCTGCACTCAACTGCAGGCCTATCATAATTTGATAGTGTATGTATTTAGGGAGTGGGTAGATGTTTCCCATACAGTGCATTCGGAAAGTATTCAGACCCCTTGACTTTTTCCACATGTTGTTACCTTACCATACAATTCTAAAATGTATTAAATAATTTTTTTCCCTCATCAATCTACCACAAATACCCCATAATGACAACGTGAAAACAGGTTCTTAGCTATTTTTGCAAATGTATTAAAAATAAAAAACAGAAATTCCTTATTTACATAAGTATTCAGACCCTTTGCTATGAAAGTCAAAATTGAGCTCAGGTGCATCCTGTTTCCATTGATCATCCTTGAGACGTTGCTGCAACTTGATTGTAGCCCACCTGTCGTATATTCAATTGATTGGACATGATTTGGAAAGGCACACACCTGTCTATATAAGGTCCCACAGTTGACAGTGCATGTTAGAGCAAAAACCATGAGGTCGAAGGAATTGTCTGTAGAGCTCCGAAACAGGATTGTGTCGAGGCACAGATCTGGGGAAGGGTACCAAAAAATTTCTGCAGCATTGAAAGTCCCCAAGAACACTGGCCTCCATTATTCTTCAATTAAAGAAGTTGGAAACTACCAAGACTCTTCCTAGAGCTGGCCGCCCGGCCAAACTGAGCAATCGGGGGAGAAGGGCCTTGGTCAAAGAATCCAATGGTCACTCTGACAGAGTTCCAGAGTTACTCTGTGGAGATGAGAGAACCTTCCAGAAGGACAACCATCTCTGCAGCACTCCATCAATCAGGCCTTTATGGTAAAGTGGCCAGATGGAAACCACTCCTCAGTAAAAGGTACATGACAGCCCACTTGGAGTTTGCCAAAAGGCCTCTAAAGGATTCTCAGATCATGAGAAACAAGATTCTCTGGTATGATGAAACCAAAATTGAACTCTTTGGCCTGAATGCCAAATATAACATCTGGAGGAAACCTGGCACAATCCCTACGGTGAAGCATGGTTGTGGCAGCATCATGCTGTGGTGATGTTTTTTAGAGGCAGGGACTGGGAGACTAGTGAGGATCGAGGGAAAGATGAACGGAGCAAAGTAGAGAGAGATCCTTGAAGAAAACCTGCTCCAGAATGCTCAGGACCTCAGACCTGGGTGAAGGTTCACCTTCCAACAGAACAACGACCCTAAGCACACAGCCAACACAACGCAGGAGTGGCTTCGGGACAAGTCTCTGAATGTCCTTGAGTGGCCCAGCCAGAGCCTGGTCTTGAACCTGATCGAACATCTCTAGAATGACCTGAAAACAGCTGTGCAGCGACACTCCCTATCCAACCTGACAGAGCTTGAGAGGATCTGCAGAGAAGAATGGGAGAAACTCCACAAATACAGGTGTGCCAAGCTTGTATTGTCATACCCAAGAAGACTCGAGGCTGTAATCGCTGCCAAAGGTGCTTCAACAAAGTACTGAGTAAAGGGTCTGAATACTTATGTAAATGAAATATTTCAGTTTCTTATTTGTTATACATTTGTAGAAATATCATTATGGGGTATTGTGTGTAGATTGATGAGGAACTTTTTAAATACATTTTTAGAATAAGGCTGTAATGTAACAAAATTTAGAAAAAGTCAAGGGGTCTGAATACTTTCCCAATGCACTGTATAACCACATATCTAAGATGACATGACCTGGAAATGCCATGTAAATACTGTACACTGTATTCCCTGAAATACACTTAAAGTAAAAGTTGCCCTTTAACACAAATGTAGGATGCCCTCGTTCTGCTGATACAGGGCCAGATACTTTTCATCCCCCTAAAGGTTAAGGTTAGGATAAGAAATAGGGTAAGCTGATCCTAGATCAGTGGATAAGGGCAACTTCTGCCTCAAGCATATCATGGACATTCAAGGAGCATGGAAGATGTCCAGGGTATTTCCATGTCATGTCAAAGGGGGCTAATATAGCTGCTCAAGGGTATCAGTATTTATAGGTAGCTCAAGAAGTTTCTCTCCTCTCCAGCAGCTCAGGTTATAACTCTTTTTTTTTTCTTTGGTCAGTCAGACCGAGGAAGTATGAATGGTTGTAGATAACGGTGCCTTATGAAGAAGTATAGCCATAAATACACACTACCTTTTAGGCACAGACAGGCTGCTTAGATGTACCTCTCAAAGTGAGGAAATAGTATGAGTGCATCCATAGAAGTCAGCTCAGTTATGCCAATCAACCACAGCCTCAAATTAACAGCTATTACTGTGCAGCATCTCAGTGAAGCACCATGAGCCCACAGCATTGGGTTAATTGAAGGATGTTTAGGATGGGGAAACAGGGAAGTGGCGTCTCTACCTGCGTAAGGGACAGGGGCGTCCTTGTCCAAGGCCACCAAGGGAGGGTCCAGCAGGACGGTGTCCATGTTCTCTGTGATCACCCCATGGTACGACGTCTCGATCCACGGCTTGTGTTTGTTCACTGTGGAGAAGAAAGAGGAAAATGGGGAGATGGAGAGAGAGAAAGACGTTGTCAGACGATTTTGTGAGGTTTGCCCGGCCATGAAAAGAATAGCTAAACAGTACTATCAATAACCATGAAGCTAATATGTATAGACAGCTCTATTTCTCTCTCTAACATACCGAGGCATATGATATTGCTCTCCCAACCAGTATCCATGAGAAACACACTAATTTATCTGATTTTGGGTCCTGGTGACGTTGCTTTTGTTTGCCTCACAGGTACAAAAGCTGTTACAAGCCCTTGATCAATGCCCAAAGCTAAACAGACTAAAGTACAACTTAAATTGCCCACAGGCAAAGCTCATTTGGGGTGACACTTTCGATTTAGTTTGCAAATAGTCAGGTAATCCTTGATAAAGATGAGAAAAAAAGACAGTATAAAATAAATTTTACAAATACTGAGCTGTATTGTATGCTAAACAAAAATTAAAATATTATTTTAAACTAATACAATTGCTCAGAGAAAGAGATTTAATTCAACAAGTAATACAAAAATCTCAAAAAGATATGGATGAAAATTATTGGTACCCCTGTTTTCAGTACTCCAGCACCCTCCCCTTTGCGTCTATAACGACACTCAGACTTTTTCTAAAATGTTTTATGAGATTGGAGAACACATTGGGAGTTTTATACTTCAAGTTAATGATGCCTTTGACCTTAACAAGGGCCCCAGGATCAATGTAAGCAAAATAGCCCCATAACATCAAAGATCCACCTCCATATTTACAGTAGGTATGGGGTATTTTTCTATATTGTATGCTTCTGTTTTGTGACGTCAAACTGGTATGCGTGGCCAAAGAGCTCTATTTTCATATCAGAGTTTATAACTGTATTCTCCCAGGCAGAACAGTTTCTGGAGAACCGTTGACATCTCTATCTGAAGCCACAGACTGTTATGGCCACTCACTCACTCAGTACCCTGCTGTGTATAAAGTACAGTTCATCTCTGTAGAGCTTCCTCGACTCAAAGGAAACCACTGACCGAGTCCCAATGACACACTGAACTCCTACGCAGGTGCAGACAGAGAGAGAGATGGAGAGATAAAGCAAGCTAATAGGCCATTCAGTACATCAGGAGATTACTTTTAGATTGGTGCTGACCATCCACTGCAATTTAATGACTTCCTCGAAACCCACCTCGCAAATACGCTGACCGAGTAAATGAAAAGCTTTTCAAACTTTTAGTTCAGAGACACACACGCACACGCGTTGTGTATTCACACACATACAGTACACGCACACAGGCGTTCATGTACATGCACACTAGAGTGCACACACACACACACCACACACATCACAGACACCAAATCTCTTCTGAAAAAAAAAGTTATCTGGAAGCTTAGTGCCCGTTTGACCTTTCAATCCCAGGAAAATAAACAGTTTGCTTCATTCTAATGAGCAGATGACATGTCCAGCTTGCACTTTTCACCCCACTCCAAAACATCCTGGTCTCAATTTCGATGTGGCCTTATCCTCTACGGGATCGGTGTCCCTCCACCGGGATGGTTGAGCTAATGTGCACTTATGTGATTAGCACGACATTGTAATTAACAAGAACATTTCCCAGGGCATAGACATGTCTTATATTGGCAGAAAGCTTAAATTCTTGTTAATCTAACTGCACTGTCCAATTTACAGTAGCTATTACAGTGAAATAATACCATGCTATTGTTTGAGGAGAGTGCACAACAACAAAAAACATATCATGGCAACTGATTTGATACATTCACCTCTTAAGGTAAATAATGTACTTACATTCAGTAATCTTGCCCTGACACAGATCGAATGTGATATATTCTCCTACATTAATTTCATATTTCCACAAACTTCAAAGTGTTTCCTTTCAAATGGTATCAAGAATATGTATATCCATGATTCAGGTCCTGAGCTACAGGCAGTTCGATTTGGGTATGTCATTTTGGGAGAAATTTGAAAAAAGGGGCTAAAAGTAGTCAAAATTCCACCTCTTTATCCATCCTTCCTTCCTTTCCTTTCATCCTTCCTTCCAGACTATCCTTTCATCACTGGTAAGCGTTGTCAGTGAGGTAAGATGAGATGTACTTTCTTGTCCATTAACTTACAGAGAATGGAAATTTGTCTTTATGCTCACAACCCAACCCAACCGAGACACACACACACACACATGCACACACACACACACAAACACACCACGAGGGGCTGGAAGCAATTTGGCAGCTGCAGTGTGGCGCTCAAGTGAGCCGGCAATCCTCCTGTTGCCAGCTCACTCCACACCAAATTTTCCAGTCTAAGCTGGGATTTGAACTGCGTCCCTAACCACTAGGCTACTTGCCACAAGTAACATGTTGGTAATTGATGTGTTGCTAATCAAGTCTATTCCTAAGTTGCACCTCTTGTCACTTGGTTGCGTCATTGCAATTGTTATCAACATTCTTCTATATGCCGCAGCATATTGATGTCCGACTGATGGTTATTGCTCAGTCATTCTGAACGGAGACTAATGGCTGTGTCATCAAAATTACACTATAATGGCATGGAAATTCGATGACACTGCATCATGGGAGATGAAATGAACCCTGGGAATCGTAGTATGCTGTAGACCAGGGGTTCTTAAACTTTTTCAGCTTGGGACCAAAATTAGAAATGTTGTGTTTTCCTGGGACCCAAGCTTATGAAAACATGCAACTATACGTAAATATCGGTATATTGTCATTGCCCTTATGCCTGAAACAAATGCAATATAGATAAATAACATATAAATACAGTTGAAGTCGGAAGTTGACATGCACTTAGATTGGAGTCATTAAAACTCGTTTTTCAACCTTTCCACAAATTTCTTGTTAACAAACTATAGTTTTGGCAAGTCGGTTAGGACATCTACTTAGTTCCAACAATTGTTTACAGACAGATGATTTCACTTATAATTCACTGTATCACAATTCCAGTGGGTCAGAAGTTTACAAACACTAAGTTGACTGTGCCTTTAAACAGCTTGGAAAATTCCAGAAAATCATGTCATGGCTTTAGAAGCTTCTGATAGGCTAATTGACATCATTTGAGTCAATTGAAGGTGTACCTGTGGATGTATTTCAAGGCCTACCTTCAAACTCAGTGCCTCTGCTTGACATCATGGGAAAATCAAAAGAAATCAGCCAAGACCTCAGATTTCTTTTTTGAGATCTCCACAAGTCTGGTTCATCCTTGGTAGCAATTTCCAAACGCCTGAAGGTACCACGTTCATCTGTACAAACAATAGTATGCAAGTATAAACACCATGGGACCATGCAACCATCATACCGCTCAGGAAGGAGACGCGTTCTGTCTCCTAGAGATGAACGTACTTTGGTGCGAAAAGTGCAAATCAATCCCAGAACAACAGCAAAGGACCTTGTGAAGATGCTGGAGGAAACGGGAACAAAATTATCTATATCCACAGTAAAACGAGTCCTATATCGACATAACCTGAAAGGCCGCTCAGCAAGGAAGAAGTGGTGATCCTAACTGACCTAAAACAGGGAATCTTTACTAGGATTAAGGAATTGTGAAAAAATGAGTTTAAATGTATTTGGCTAAGGTGTATGTAAACTTACGGCAAATATTTTTATTTTGAATTTGGGAGAAATGTTGTCAGTAGTTTATAGAATAAAACTTCATTTTACCCAAACACATAACTATAAATAGTAAAACCAGAGAAACTGATCATTTTGCAGTGGTCTCTTGATTTTTTACAGAACTGTATATATATTCTGAACCGGAACAAACGGATTGATCACATCACACTGATGTAGACCAGAAAACCACACACACACACACACACACACACACACACACACACACACACACACACACACACACACACACACACACACACACACACACACACACACACACACACACACACACACACACACACACACACACACACAGTCCTAATGAGAGGTGTGTGACTGGTTGAAGTTTTCAACAAGCAGGTCTATTCTGGGCTCAGTTTTTGACAGCGCAACCCTGAGGTCATGCTCAGCATTGAGTCTGTTTCTGTACTTGTTTTTTAAGCACGCCAGAGTTGAGAACCCTGACTTGCATAGGTATGTGGTGCCAAACTGGATCAGAACATCTACTGCTTTCTCAGTCAGGCAGGAGGCCACTTCCTGCTGTAGATGAGCAACCCAGAACTGTGTGAGTGTTTGCCTCAAAAAGCATCTTGCTTCAATCAGTTTGTTCCAGTTCAGAATAAAAATGATTACTTGTATTTAACAGCAACAGTTACAACCTAGACTTGTTTTCAACAATTTCTATAGTAAGATATACAGTATGCCTGATCATTTTTAATCTTAATCTCTACTGTTACTTAGGGTTGCACTATCAGTAGCTAGCTAGCTTGCTTTGGCTAACATTAGATAGCATATTAGCTGTGTACAAGGGGATTGTTTGAAAGAGAAACTCGCATCGACTACTATGAGAGATAGTACTCCCTTATTCCTGCTTATCATCACCTGTTAGCTGTCGTTCTGCCCCTGAGCAAGGCAGTTAACCTTTTCCTTAAAATGACAACAATGCCTTGCCTTCCTGAAGCATTCTGCCCCGTTCTGAATAACTCCCTGGGTTTACCGTCATGCTGTGGATGTTTGGTCAGGACATGTCGTTATAATTTGTTCGCTTTGAGAGACTCATTACTAATCCCTTCCCCACACAAAACACATTGTGGGTGCTCTTCAATATTTATCAAAGTTTGTATTAAGCCAAGTGAGAGAAACTCAACGCTGTATTTGCATTTAATTTGAATTGAAATCAGTCAGAACTTGTGGCTAGCTTGAGTCCATTCGACGACAGCAGTGATTAACGCCGAGTGGGAATGACAAGTCAGTGGCTGACAGCACATCATATGCTGCTGGACAACAGCACTGCAGCGTGTGGGTTGTGGAGTGATCTTTAAGAAAACTGAAGAAAAAAATATCTGGTAAACCGCGAAGCACACAGGCATCTCCCACCCTCTCGCGCAGCTGCCAAACTGATCGGAGACATTGCTACTAAGCAGACAGCGCATCGAACAGAGAGCGCAGTTTACTTGGACAAATCAATTCCAGATATTAATGAAATAATACATTTACTCTGATACGTCACGACCAACCATTAACAGGAAGTGGGTTGCGACCCATACTTTAAGAAAGGCTGCTGTAGACAAAGGCAATACAGAAGCTTCAAAATGAGAAAAAAAGAAATCGTGCAGTATTACTAACAAAAAAAGTTAAAATGTCAAAATGTGTATCAAATCTTACAGTAGTGCATACATACTATCATCAAAATAACTGGTTATAAAGTGGCAGAATTCTCCTTTAATATTGAATAATTTGAGAACCTTCTGGATAGTTTGTGTTTGACATTAAGGGAATGGTCTCTTAGAAACAGTCCTTGCATGTCACTGGAACATTCCTATGAAAAGGTTAGGTAATGACCTAATGGGACTCTTAAGGGAACATTCTCTAAAGTCGTGGGAACATTTGTTGTTGTTTGGGGTCATTTAGTTCCACAAAAGGGTGAAGTTTCCCAAAGATACAGTAAAAGGTTTGTGTCTGGTTTTGATGGGAGTATTCTTGTAGCATGACTCAAGGGTATGATGTGAAAAGTAGCAAGCTTAAATATTTCAGTCAAGAGCATGCCCAACAGCCACCATGGTTCAGACAGTAACATCCTATTGTGGCAGACCATATCCACACCACAGCCACACTGACACAGTGCTGCAGTGCATCTTCAGCCAGTCCTAAAGTAAGTTCTATGGGTGGCGATTTCAATTTGTGGCTGGACCTCTTATGTTCATCATATTCCATATTGCATGTTAGCGCACTAACTCTCTCTCCATCTGACATGTCTGATAAGGCTGACAACAGGGAAGTAGAGAGAGAGAGAGAGAGAGATAGAGATTTTATGCTCTTTCTTCCAACAATAAGTACTAATGATTACAAAATACTCAACTTCCTCAAACCCCCCCACACACACTAAACCGCATAAAAACATCAAACATTCCCTCACAATCTCATTACCAGTAAGAGAGAGTGAGAAGAAAATGACTGAGCAATGTAGACACACAGCATTCTGCTGGGAACAGTATCTTGTTTTTGTAGACTTAATTATTTATCCAGCAACCCAAAAAATTACATTATATCCACGTTTTAAGTGTATCTAATAAAACCCCGTCAAGCACTGGGGAAGGGAACAGAGCGTGTGCAAATCTGCGCTGCGACCTCCCCGTGCCCTCATATAATGAAAGTTCCAGTCAGCATTCCAACTGGTAATTAAAACTGGAGACACACAACGTGAGATCACCGGGATGGATGGAGAATTTTACAGTGTTTCCCTGGAATGATGCAACACTCTATTAATCTGTTACCAGATGACACCCTGGTGTAATGTTGGGCTTCGTAACCTGGCAACATGGGATCAGGACATGTACATACTGTATCAGCAGTATAAAAGAGGAGGGGGAGAGAGGGAAAGAGACAGGGGAAAAGGATGGAGGGAGAGACAGTGAGGACAGAGAGAAGAGGGATGGAGAAAGAGAGTAAATGGATGGAGTAGCGAGAGAGATGGAGAGAAACATAAAGAGGGAGAGAGGATTTGTTTTGGGATAATTGCTTTACTAATTACATTTCCCTTACACCTTTGCATACCATTTAAACTTTGTGCATCACACCGATCAACAAAAGCAACCTTTCCAGGGTATAAAAATGAATCTGTAATTAAGACTTAATAAAAAGAAATCAATGGTTTATTGCAGTCTGCTATAAAGGCAACAGTTTTTATTATTGCCTACGGGCAATGCCATTTAAATCGGTCTCTCACAGCTAAAGGTACGTTTAAAGGAATAGTTCCTGATTTTGGCAATGAAGCATATTATCTACTTCCCCAGAGTCAGGTGAACTCGTGGATACAATTTTTATGTATCTGTGTCCAGTATGAAGGAAGTTAGAAGTATTTTTGAGAGACAATGCTAACTAAAGTTAGCACAATGAATGGAAGTCAACAGGAACAGCTAGCATGCTAGCTGTTCCCATAGATTTCCAAGCATTGTGTTAACACTAGTTAGCAATTGCACTAACGCTACTTACCATCTTCCTTCAAGCTGAAGTCAGATACATAAAAATGGTATCCATGAGTTCATCTCACTCTGGGGATGCATGATTCTGAGCTGTAGCGAAATGACTCCCACACTTGATCTCACCTCCAACCACTGGGAATGGAGATGTACTCTTGAATGCAACACATTGCACAGTGATATGCATAAGGGAACACGGATTATGGTACTGTCGATTAAGCTGTTAGCCTCAGGGTGCCCATTAGTATATGACATGTGAGCTACCTAGCTAGCTAGCTACACTGAGTGAGATCACACATTTCAGCATATGTGTGAGCTTAATTGGATTAGATGTCTGATCGCCTAAGGGCATAAAATCCCCCATATACAGTAACGCCCTAGTCAGAACCTGGAGTGTTACATTGCAGGACAAGAACAGTTATGAAATGTCACTCAAGCAGAACTTTGATTCAGGTCGAAACACTTTTTAAATGTTCAACATTCTCACAACATCTAAAAGAACCATTGCCAAGTGTGACTTTTGTCAGATGCCAGTGTTGTAGTACTCGAGACATATTGAGTGTCTCAGTCTTGTCTCGGTGTCAGTGTCAGATTCATTTTTACTCTGTCTTGACTCGGTCTCGGACAGTGAGGACTTGTAATTTCTTCCCGAGACCAGCCAAGACCAGCGGAGTAAAAAAAGGCATAATTAGGGCCTCCCGAGTGGCGTAGCGGTCTAAGGCACTGCATCGCAGTGCTAGAGGTGTCACCACAGACCCGAGTTCGATCCTGGTCTGTATCACAACCGGATGTGATTGGGAGTCCCATAGGGCAACGCACAATTAACCCAGCGTCGTCTGGGTTTAGGGGAAAGTTTGCCAGGGGGGGCTTTACTTGGCTGATCGCGCTCTAGCAACTCCTTGTGGTGGGCCAGGGCGCCTGCAGGCTGACCCCAGTCGTCAGTTAAACTGTGTTTCCTCCGACACATTGGTGCGGGTGGCTTCCAGGTTATGCGGGCGGGTGTTAACTTCTTAGGGAGCGGCAGCTGAGGTGACGGTTTTGGAGAGTCTGGCATGCCCAAAGTAAAAGGCCTGCCAATCAGGCCCAGAAACTTGGATATGCACATAATTAGTACTATTGGATAGGAAACACTCTGAAGTTTTTAAGAGTGTTAAAATATTGTCTGTGAGTATAACAGAACTGATATAGCAGGCGAAAACCCGAGGAATTTCTGTCCTGGAAAAAGTGTTTTTGACACATTGCCTCATTTTGAACCCCTCCCTAATGAAAACAGCTATATATGGGAGTAAGATTGCAGTACCAATTGCTTCCACTGGATGTCAACAGTCTCTAGACAGTGTTTGGTGATGTTAGGTTGCTCTGGATGGTAATAGAAGAAGAATTTCGAACTAGTCACCAGATGTAAACAGAAGAGGATGCGCGTTCACGGGCTCGCGCGCGCGCTGTGGTTTTTCCTTTCCTATCGTCCAGTTTAAAATCCGGTTTAAATATTATAGTAAATATACATAAAAGTGTTCCTAAGGATACATTATCAATGATGTTTGATTGTTCTTGGACAAGTGTATAGGTATAGGTTGAACGAGTTCTCTTCACGGTACAATGGGTGAGTGGACGCTGTATTTTATGAACATAACGCGCCAACCAAACTGAGATTTATGGATATAATAAATGACTTTTTCTAACAAAAGAACCATTGGATGTCTTCGTTGGACACTTGGGAAGCCCTCAGCAGAAGTTCTTCAAAAGGTAAGGGATTTGTTTTCACTGTGAAATGGGTTTTGTGTGAACCGCAATGGTTTATGAATTTATGCTAATAGATAAATATTGTAGGTGCTATCCTCAAACAATCAAATGTTGTGCTTTCGCCGTAAAGCCTTTTTGAAATCTGACAACGCTGTGATATTGCCAAGAATCATAGCTTTTGATGACTATGCAACACTTTTGGATTTTGAATTTGGCGCCTTACATTTCACCGGGTAGTGTCGGGAGTGGCACTAGCTAGCGCTCCACCACTCCCTAAGTAGTTAAGAAGCGCAGTTTGGCGGGTCATGTTTCGGAAAACGCATGACTCAACCTTCGTCTTCCATGCCCATTGAGGAGTTGCAGCATTGAGACAAGATTGAAATTGGGGAGAAAAAGGGGTTAAAATACAAAAATATGAACTCCTAATTACTAGCTTCCATTCAGTCAGTGCATAAAAGCTCTTCACCAGGCCAAATAGATACACTCCTTTCTTAAAACATGAATATATTATGGCCTATTTAAACCTGGGATTCCTACTTTAGTCAAAGTCACCATTATTAGTCAGTTGTACAACCAAATGCCTTCAACCGAAATGTGTCTTCTGCATTTAACCCAACCCCTCTGAATCAGAGAGGTGCGGGGGGGCTGCCTTAATCGACATCCACGTCTTCGGCGCCCGGGGAACAGTGGGTTAACTGCCTCGTTCGGGGGCAGAACGACAGATTTTTTCCTTGTCAGCTTGGGGATTCAACCTTTCCGGGATTCAACCCTCCGGTTACAAGTCCAACGCTCTAACCACTAGGCTACCTGCCGCCTACTTTACTCATAATATTACTGTCCTTTATTTTTATTGAAAAATATCTCAGTCTCAAACCATGAGAAACAAGATTCTCTAGTCTGATGAAAAAAAGATTGAACTCTTTGGCCTGAGTGCCAAGCGTCATGTCTGGAGGAAACCTGGCACCATCCCTGTGGTGAATTATGGTGGTGGCAGCATCATGCTGTGGGGATGTTTTTTAGCGGCAGGGACTGGGAGACTAGTCAGGATCGAGGCAAAGATGAACGGAGCAGATCGGAGATCCTTGCTGAAAACCTGCTCCAGAGTGCTCAGAACTGGGGCGAAGATTCACCTTCCAACAGGACAATGATCCTAAGCACACAGCCAAGACAACACAGGAGTGGCTCTGGAACAAGTCTCTGAATGTCCTTCAGTGGCCTAGCCAAAGCCTGGACTTGAACCCGATCAAACATATCTGGAGAGACCTGAAAATAGCTGTGCAGCGACGCTCCCCATTCAACCTGACAGAGATTGAGAGGATCTGCAGAGAAGAATGGGAGAAACTTCCCAAATACAGGTGTGGCAAGCTTGTAGCGTCATTCCCAAGAAGACTCAAGGCTGTAATCGCTGCCAAAGGTGCTTCAACAAAGTACTGAGTAAAGGGTCTGAATACTTATTTAAATGTGATATGTCTGTTTTACTTTTTTTTTTAATTAGCAGAAATGTCTAAAAACAGTTTTGGCTTCGTCATTATGGGGTATTGCGTGTAGATTGATGGAAAAAATACGATTTAATCAGTTTTAGAATAAGGATGTAACCTAACAAAATGTGGAAAAAGTCATAGGGTTTGAATACTTTCCGAAGGCACTGTATACCTGTCAGAAACAGGTGTGGCTGAAATAGCCAAATCCACTAAGCTTTCTAGTTTTTATTTTCACCTTTATTTAACCAGGTAGGTTAGTTGAGAACAAGTTCTAATTTACAACTGCGACCTGGCCAAGATAAAGCAAAGCAGTGCGACACAAACAACAACACAGAGTTATACATGGGATAAACAATCGTACAGTCAATAACACAATAGAAAAATCTGTATACAGTGTGTGCAAATTAAGTAAGGAGGTAAGGCAATAAATAGGCCAATAGTGGCAAAGTAATTACACTATAGCAATTTACACTGGAGTGATAGATGTGCAGATGAGGATGTGCAGGTAGAAATATTGGTGTGCAAAAGAGCAGAAAAACAAAAACAAATATGGGGATGAGGTAGGTAGTTGGTTGGATGGGCTATTTACAGATGGGCTGTGTACAGCTGCAGCGATCAGTAAGCTGCTCTGACAGCTGACATTTACAGTTGGAGACGCTGTAGTACAATAGAGAAATCAGGCACAAAGTAGTGTACACAATCGCAAAGCATGTGCTATATATTCACATGCGCTCAGCACACAGTGTCATGTCTGCTCCTGCTCCTCCCCTCCGGCGGGAGGAGCAGGAGCACACACCTGGCACTCATCATTACGCGCACCTGTGAATCATTATGATCATTATGATTCACACCTGGACTCCATTACCTTCGTCATTTCCTCCCCTTTATATGTCACTCTCTCATGTTCACTCCCTAGTTGGTATTGTTCTTGTGTATCGGCGTACTGCCTTATGTTAGTGGCGTGTTCTTGGTTTTGTTGTTTTATTAAAATGTTTCACCTGCTTCTGACTCACCGCCCCATCATTACAGAATACCAACTCAAAAGATGGAAACAGCAGAAAAACTGGACATCTCTCAGACGATCAATGAACAAGGTGACCTTCTTCGTCAACACCATGATCAGCTGGCTCAACTGGAGATGACCATGGAAGATGTTCTTCGCAGTCTACAACGTCTCAACAGCGGAGGATATTCCTGAGCCAGTCTACCCAACGAGTCAGCACACCAGCCCATTCAGCAACCCGCTCAGGTCAGCGATGCCCGTCTATCCCTCCTGGCGAAATATGACGGGACTCCATCCAAATGCTGTGGCTTCCTCCTTCAGTGCTCCCTTTATTTCGCACATCAGATGGGAGACCCCACCACAGAGAGGTCTAAGGTTGCCATGGTTATTTCTCTGCTGACTGGGCAGGCATTGGAATGGGCTACGGCCGTCTGGGAGAGAAAAAGAGCTTGAGTCTTATGAGGAGTTCATGGCTCTGTTTTTAAATGTATTTTCGATCATCCCGTGGAGGGCAGAGGGAGGTGAGCTACTGCATAGTATGCGCTTACCTTCCGGACAGTAGCAGCTTCCAGTTGCTGGAATGAGCCGGTGCTCAGCACGTTATTTATTAGAGGTCTGCACGATGAGGTCCAGATGGAACTGGCCTGCCGAGATGACAACCTCACCCTGGACGCACTCATTGCGATGGCCATCAGTCTGAATAACCTCTTCTGGGAGCGTCAGTATCTTCATCGCTTCTCTCCCTCCTTTGGTGAGTGTTCGGGATCAGAGCCTGAACTCATGGAGGTAGGGGTCGCACGCCTTCCCGTGGCAGAACAACGCAGACGGATACAGCTGGGGCTCTGTACTGTGGCCAAGGAGGGCACAAGCGCCAACGGTGTCCGTTACTTCAGAATCCGGGATCCACTAGAGCAGAGGGACGGTCATGTGATATTACATCCCCTGGACCAAGAGTGTGTATTCAATCTACTGCTCTTCCTGTTAGACTCTTTAGTACCATCACTCTGGCCGACTGTCCCTCATCTCCTGTGTCTACAGCTTTAGTGGATTCCGGTGTCGCGGGGGACTTTATGGATCAGACCCTTGCCTCTATCAATATTACTACCTACCCGCTCTCCTCTCCTTTTCAAGTTACTACCTACTCAATATTACTACCTACCCGCTCTCCTCTCCTTGGCCTCTAGGATCCGGAACCATCACCCAACCACTCACCCTCACTGTGGCGCCCAATCACCAGGAAAACATTCCCTTCGTCACCAATTCACAAGATCATATTCGGCCTACCTTGGCTTCAGCGCCATAACCCTACCATCTCATGGTTGAGGATGAGGATCACCGACTGGTCTCCTGAATGCCAGAATACCTGCTTTCCTGTCCCCTGTGGTTCCACGTCGGTTGAGAGTCCTGTGGTTGCCCTCCAGCCCAACATCCCGGAGGAATATCAGGATCTAAGGGAGGTGTTCTCCAAGACCCGCGCTACCTGTCTCCCTCCTCATCGCCCGCTGGTGCCATCTAGCAGCTCCGCGGGGCCTGGTTCTTCTCATTCGCATCCGGGAGGGGGACGAGTGGAAGACGGCATTCAGGACGATGTGTGGTCACTACGAGTACTTGGTTATGCCCTTTGGCTTAGCCAATGCTCCGTCAGTGTTCCAGGCATTCGTCAACTAGGTGTTCAGGGACATGCTCAGACGTCAGGCGATTGTGTATATCGATGACATCCTGATCTTCTCAACCAACCTGGAAGTTCACATCACTCCCGTTCGAGCAGTCCTGGATTGCCTCTTGGCTAACCACCTGTTCGTCAAGGCGGAGAAGTGCCAATTCCCAATTCCTTAGTAGCCCAAGGAGGTCTGTCTCCTTGGGCTACCAAATCAGCCCGCAGGGAGTGAGGATGGAGGACAAGAAGGTAGATGCGGTAAGGTCATGGCTAGTCCCAACCACCATCAAGGGGTTACAGTGGTTTTTGGGGTTTGCCAACTTTTACAGCCGCTTCATCAGGAACTTCAGCGCTGTCGCCACCCCTCTCTCCTCCCTCAAGGGTGGGCCTCGTAGGTTGGTTTGGTCTCCAGCAGCCGATGAGGCCTTTCGTCTCCAAGAAACTGTCCCCCGCAGAGAGGAATTACGACATTGGCGATCGGGAGCTCTTGGCGATGAAGTTGGTATTAGAGGAGTGGAGACACTGGCTTGAGGGTGCCAAGGAACCATTCGTCATCCTCACTGACCATCGGAACCTTGAGTACATACGAACAGCGAGTAGACTGAATCCATGCCAAGCCATATGGGCCCTCTTCTTCACGCTGACCTATCGGTTCTAAGAACATCAAGGCCGATGCCCTATCCCGTATCTACGATTCGCGATTGACCTCCCGCGCACATCATCGTTTCCTCCCCATTATATGTCAATCTCCCATGTTCAATCACCAGTTGGTATTGTTCTTGTGTATCGGCGTACTGCCTTATGTTAGTGGTGTGTTCTTGGTTTTGTTTTATTAAAATGTTTCACCTGCTTCCGACTCACCGCCCCATCATTATACATAGCCTAGTTCCTGAGGGAATATAATCTGCAGGCAGCAAGGGCACGCAGGTCTCAAATGATTGTAGCATGGCGCAGCTCACAGAATGACATCGGTAGCCGGTACGTAGGTAAGACGTATCAACTTCTGATATCTACCACTAAATCCTAAGGCAACAATGGGTATGCAAACCAGGTATTGAAAAAGTGTGGTCCTTAGTCTAGATAAGAAGGCTATTTGTGATGTGCTATTTGCATGAACATTAAGACTTTCCCAAAAAAACGCTCCAATTAAATGTTGACTGCAAAGTAGGCCGACCTGACAGAATGATTTCTGTCAATGGGGAGGGCATTTGTTTTGCTCAATTGAAAAAAAGGGCAACTACACCCTCAAAATATACACTAACATTCAAAAGTTTGCGGTCACTTAGAATTTCCCTGTTTTTGAAACACTTGTCAATTAAAATAACATCAAATTGATCAGAAATACAGTGACATTGTTAATGTTGTAAATGACGATTGTAGCTGGAAACGGCTCATTTTGAATGGAATATCTAGAGGCCCATTATCAGCAACCATCACTCCTGTGTTCCAATGGCACATTAGCTAATCCAAGTTCATCATTTTAAAAGGTTAATTGATCATTAGAAAACCCTTTTGCAATTTTGTTAGCACAGCTGAAAACTGGGCTGATTAAAAGAGCAATTAAACTGGCCTTTAGACTAGTTGAGTATCTGGAGCATCAGAATTTGTGGGTTCGATTACAGGCTCAAAATGGCCAGAAACAGAACTTTCTTCTGAAATTCGTCAGTCTATTCTTGTTCTGAGAAATGAAGGCTATACCGTGCGAGAAATTGCCAAGAAACTGAAGATCTCGTACAACGCTGTGTACTACTCCCTTCACAAACTTGTCAAAGACTCCAGCCACCCTAGTCAGACTGTTCTCTCTGCTACCACATGGCAAGCGGTACTGGAGCGCCAAGTCTAGGTCCAAGAGGTTTCTAAACAGCTTCTACCCCCAAGCCATAAGACTCCTGAACATCTAATCAAATGGCTACCCAGACTATTTGCATTGCCCCCTTTTTACACCGCTGCTACTCTCATCTATGCATAGTCACTTTAATAACTCTACCTACATGTACATACTACCTCAACTATCTGGTTCCCCCGCACTTTGACTCTGTACCGGTACGCCCCTGCATATAGTCTTGCTATTGTTATTTTACTGCTGCTCTTTAATTACTTGTATTTCTTATTCTTATCCATATTTTTTTGAAACTGCATTGTTGGTTAGGGGCTTGCAAGTAAGCATTTCACTGTAAGGTCTATTCGGCGCATGTGACTAATACAATTTGATTTGATAATGTACATTTGCTGAAACATGACAACTCAGCGACACAATGGTAGGAATTAACTGAGCTGGACTTGGGTCATTGATAAATCATTGTCTCAACGGAGCCTTATAATGCTGTGAAAGGATTCAGGAAGCCAAATGATTTGGGTGGATCCCATCCTCCTTATAAAACCAACTTTGTTTACAGAAGGTATCACAATTGCCAATAAATGTTACATCCACAGAGCTGCAATAGTCTCGTAGTCAGTTATGAGCTAAAAGTCTGCTGAAACGTTCAATGCCACGTTTTAGGGAGGGCACATGGCCAGATATTATGGGGCATTTGTTGGTGTCAAGCAGAGACCCAATCAGCTCCTTAAAATCCATCTTCAGCTGTTCTGAGCTGCCCTTCATAATGTCATTGAATCCCACATTAACTATGATAGAGTCTGATGCAGTTTAAAAATATTCACCAGTGAGTATGTTTACATGCACACTAATAATTCAATAATAAACCTGATTATGGCAGTAGGCCGAGTGTGGAAATAGTCATGTAAACATCTTACTCTGCTTATCTTAATCAGCATAAGGTCAACATCTAAGTAAGCATAGCGATTAAAACACCTGGTTTTCTGAGCAATGTTTGGAATAATTAGGAAATGTAAACAGCTTAATCGGTGTCCCGGCGGTGTATTTGATCTGCGCTAGCACCAGCCGAGCGAGCCTCCCTCTTATTACGAGTGAAGTGAGTTCGGAAAAACTGAAAGTATGTCTTAGAAAGAGATTTCACATATACCATTTATATGTCCGAACACAGAATGAAAAAGGTTTAGCAAAAATAACATGGTAACTGTGATATTTTGATTTGCATTTATCGAAAGTCCCACCAGTAGTGTGATTTCAGATGTGTCCATGTAAACAGGATTATTAGGGAAATCGTTCTTCTTGCCAAGCATGTCAACTTTTTAAACAAATTATTATATTAATCTGACACTCAAACACTCATTAAAGAGGCCATAAACTCTGTTCTTTATCATATGAGTCATAAAAACCCGCAGCGAAGACAATTATCTCTTGGAGATTCTGAATTAATTGACTTGCCTTAGCCATCACATTGTTATAAGTTGATTATCTACCATGTAGATATTGTACTGGAGACACAGGCTAGGAAACTGAGGTATATGAGGACACAGGTATATGAGGACACTGAGATATATGAGGACATTGTTGTATACGAGGACCAGTGTTGGAGAGTAATGAACTACATGTAGTTCAACTAGTAACTTAACTACATTTTGCCATAGCTTGGTAGTAACTCAATTCAAATCTTGGTAAAATACTTTTTTGCCATGCAGCGGTGCAGCTAACTACTAGAACTACACACTACTTTTTTTTGCAAAAAGAGAAGAAAATATGGGTGAAGTAGGCAAGAGTTTCCTTTCTTTTTCAGATTCAGACCTGCCTAATTTTCACTTGAAACATTGTTTGATTCTCACTTGAAACATTGAACATTGAAACATGACTTGGTACCGGTACCCCCTGTATATACTGTTGTCTAATTATTGTTATGTACATTTCTTGTGTTACCTTGAATTTGATTAGATTTTTTTTACTTTAGTTTATTTAGTAAATATTTTATTAACTATTTCTTGAACTGCATTGTTGGTTAAGGGCTTGTAAGTAAGCATTTCACCGTAAGGTGAATTCGGCCATTGTTACAAATACAATTTGATTTGACTTGAAATGTTTAATAGCCTAAATTACACATTCTGATCTGTTCTTGCAATTTGTAGTTTATTATATTTCAGATTTAGATATGATAATGTAGATTTGATCACAGGAGGCTGGTGGCACCTTATTTGGGGAGAACGGGCTCATGGTAAAGACTTTCAGTGGAATGGTATCAAATACATCAAACATTGTTTCCAGGTGTTTGCTGCCATTCCATTACCTCCATTCCGGCCATTATTATGAGCCGTTCTCTCCTCAGCAGCCTCCACTGGATGGGATGTATTGAACTACTTTTTCTAACTAACTTTAGTTAAGTAAACTATATTTTTCTTTAGGGTGGCTTTAGTGTAGTTTAACTTTTTCCAATGTGAAGTAATTGATAGCTTGGTAAACTATATTTTCAGACTAGCTTCCACAACACTGACGAGGACCATGTGTCTGGAATAGTGCATGAGAGTGAGTGACACCATCCAGGGCCAGGCTGGACTTTAACAATCACTAACAGAAACCCCTAGGGAGAGTGGAAAGGAGAGTGAGGGAACAACACTCGTACTGATTTACCACCTATCTGTTCGTGTATATTGCCTCAGCTCCACTCTAACCACCAGAGAGAGAGTGCATCAAGACTTGGGTGTTAACAGCTAGCTGAGCTCCATGCTGAGGAGGATTGTTTGTGCTGGGATGTGTCAACAGTTTGGGATATCGTTGGGTGTGGTGGCAGAAGTGTCCCAAACAGAGGCTGCAGTTCTAAGAATATTTGGAGAAAAAAAACTTGCTGTCCATGTTAGGAACTCCCTCAGTGAACAGATAGCTGGTCAGTTGTCTCTGTATCAAGTTGTATAAAGTCTTTATAAAGTTGTCAAAAGGGGAACTGTTAGTTAGAGGTGATTGGACAGCGCTAGATCATCATATACCTCATACGGTCACACGTTCTGATTTGATTTATATCGCTAACATGATGAATGTATGAATGAGTACTGTAAGAGGTTATAAGTTATGTACGTTGAGCGTTTGCAGAGAGCATATTATAAATGAATGATGACTTCTCTTTGGAGAAAGCCATTATAGAAAGATATAATATATCTCCCAGAGTTCTCTCTGTTGTGCCCATTGGCAGCCCAATCAGCTTCTAGAAGATTAATTAGTTTGATTTGACTTCAAACAAACATTAAACTCCATATTTCCTATTTTTAGAGTATTTACTCAACTGAGGGCTTTGAAATATCAATTACCTGTCATCATAAAGGTTGGAGAGAGGGCGATATTGAATTCCCAAAAATTGGCTCTCCATGTTGCATAATTGTGATCAATAATAAGCGCAATGTTCTCGGTTCTGATATGTAGCATGGCTTGATTTATAATTAAAAGTCCTCAAGCTCGAATGATGACTTTGTTGTTTTGTTGTTTAGTCACACTGAAGTGGGAGAATGGAGAGATTTGAAGGGGTAGAGTGAAAGTAGAGAGAACAGCTAGGGGGGACATGGAGGGGAAGAAAGGAGGGAGGAGAATGTGATATCTCTATATTTTTAACTGAAAGTTGTAGAATTTCAAATTCTTCAAACACCTGAAACAGCTTTCTCCTGCAATCTAGAGCCATAATCATTATGCTTAATTCTATGTAAAAAATATGTTTATTTTTCTGAATATCTATAACTCTTGAGCTGAACTAAATTTGCTTCTCTGCATCTCTGCTCAAATATGGGTAAAAGATTGAAAGGAATGTGAGTTCAGTACATTTAGTAATTACATAAAAGAGAAATTTGTTGATACTTGATACATTTGTGGCATTTTAGAGTGGCCTTTAATTGTCCCCAGCACAAGGTGCACCTGTGTAATGATCATGCTGTTTAATCAGCTTTTTGATATGCCACACCTGTCAGGTGGATAGATTGTCATGGCAAAGGAGAAATGCTCACTAACAGGGGCATAAACAAATTTGTTAAAAAAAATTGAGAGGAGTAAGCTTCTATGGAAAATGTATTGGAACTTTAATTTCAGCTTATGGAAAATAGGACCAACACTTTGCATGTTGCGTTTATATTTTTGTTCAATATATATATATATATATATATATATATATATAGTTAAACAAGCTAGCTACTCTAACTTGATTGTTAACCTGAAATGGCTTCTTGGTAGCTAGTTTTGAGGTTGGGAAATTGGGAACCTATCTGGTCTAGCTAAAGCCCATTTCATAAAATTGCTACAGCAGGTGGCAAGTAGCATTACAGAGAAACAACAACAACAAAAATGTAACAAAAAATTAAATACAGTGCATTCAGAAAGCATCCATACCCCATGACTTTTTCTAAATGTTGTTACGTTACAGCTTTATTCTAAAATACCCCATAATGACAAAGCAAAAACAGGTTTTAGAAAGTTTTGCAAATGTATAAAAATAATATTGTAAAAATACCTTATTACATAAGTATTCAGACCCTTTGCTATGAGACTCGAAATTGAGCTAAGTTGCATCCTGTTTCCATTGATCATCCTTGGGATGTTTCTACAACTTTATTGGAGTCCACATGTGGTAAATTCAATTGATTGGACATGATTTGTAAAGGTACACACCAGTCTATATAAGGTAGAAGTGCATGTCTGAGCAAAAACCAAGACACGAGGTCGAAGAACACAGTAGCCTCTATCATTCTTAAATGGAAGTAGCTTGGAATCACCAAGACTCTTCCTAGAGCTGGCCGCCTGGCCAAACTGAGCAATCGGGAGAGAAGGGCCTTGGTCAGGGAGGTGACCAAGAACCCAATGGTCACTGACAGAGCTCCAGAATTCCTCTGTGGAGATGGGAGAACCTTCCAGAAGGACAACTATCTCTGCAGCACTTCAACAATCAGGCCTTTATGGTAGAGTGGCCAGACGGAAGACACTCCTCAGTAAAAAGGCACATGACAGCCCACTTGGAGTTTGCCAAAAGGCACCTAAAGACTCTCAGACCATGAGAAATATGACTCTCTGGTCTGATGAAAACAAGATTGAACTCTTTGGCCTGAATGCCAAGTGTCATGTCTGGAGGAAATCTGACACAATCCCTATGGTGAAGCATGGTGGTGGCAGCATCATGCTGTGGTGATGTTTTTCAGAGGCAGGGACTGGGAGACTAGTCAGGATCGGGGGAAAGATGAACAGAGCAAAGCACAGAGAGATCCTTGATGAAAACCTGCTCTAGAGCGCTCAGGACCTCAGACCGGGGCGAAGGTTCACCTTCCAACAGGATAACAACCCTAAGAACACACCTAAGACAACGCATGAGTGGCTTTGGGACAAGTCTCTGAATGTCCTTGGGGGGGCCAGCCAGAGCCCGGACTTGAACCTGTTCGAACAACACTGGAGAGACTTGAAAATATCTGTGCAGTGACGCTCCCCATCCAACCTGACAGAGCTTGAGAGGATCTGCCGAGAAGAATAGGAGAAACATCCCAAATACAGGTGTGCCAAGCTTGGAGCGTCATTCCCAAGAAGACTCGAGGCTGTAATCGCTGCCAAAGGTGCTTCAACAAAGTACTCAGTAAAGGGTCTGAATGCTTATGTAAATGTTATATTCCATTATTTTACTTTTGTATACATTTGCAAAAATGTCTAATAACCTGTTTTTGCTTCGTCATTATGGGGTATTGTGTATAGATTGATGAGGGAAAACAATTTCATCAATTTTAGAAGAAGGCTGTAACCTAACAAAATGTGGAAAAAGTGAAGGAGTCTGAATAGTTTCCGAAGGCCCCTGCGCCCCTACTGGCATGGCAGCGAGGACCTGCTGTGTGTCGCCAGCTGAATTGAACTAAAAGGCGTTTCACCGCAGAGAATCCCCTGGCCTCTGTATCTGTGAGACACTGGGCTGGTCTGCTAACTCACAGAATCTCTGGGCATTTCTAATTAAAATTGCTGCTGGGACTTGGTCCTCCTCCCAATCTCCCTTAGCAGTGGAGACCGTAATGTCCCTTTCCAATAGTTTCTGTCTCAATCCATTATCCACTCCTCCAACCAATCTAGGTAGAGGGAAAGGCAATGTCTCCAGCCATGGGATGTCAACACATATTGAGAGTGAATGGACAGTGTCCATGCAGACAAGACCATCTGTTTTCAATTTATTTAACCAATCACCTTTAATTTGCACAGCAATTTTTACAAATGCATTTGTCAAACAGTTCTTAAAGGGCAAAAAACAAGCAATGAGCAAGCATAGAAGACAGGGGCAAGGGGAAAGAACAGACTCAAGAAAGGGGGAGCCCATTTGTTAACAGTACATATGACTCTTCTCCTGAGAGTTGTCCATAAAGTCAAGTAGTTGAGCAGCCAATTGAGCAGCTACCAATTGGCTTTAAACTAATTTTATTTTACAGGGAAAGAGTTACAGTATCCACTACCCTTAACTGACCATGGCTGTCACCTTTCAGTAGTGTCGTTTTTAACGGTCATTGAGGTCAAACCCATTTAACCGGCAGCTTTGAATGGGGCTTGTTTTATTCAATAATCAGTTCATTCACCTTGTAAAAGAACCGGCAAGATTTTTTACGGTTCAGATAGAGCGAGGCTTTCATAGCCCTCGCGAGGGAGTGTGAACACCAGAGGCCACCTCGCCATGCACTCAATCTCTATGGACCAGATGACATTTTCAAAAAGAGCACACTTTACGCATTTGTGATCTCCGGTTCTTTTTGTCAAAATCGCTCTGAAATCCAAGTAGCTGCTGAGTTGTCATTCAGCTTTGACACTCTGTGAAACACTTGCGCTCCAGTGGGACACTATGCCTGCAGTCATGCGTTTAGCAATAACCCCACCCCCTTCCGTCTCCCCATTCACACCTCAGATCTGAGCCCGTCTGTCTGTCTGTCTTAGGGCTCAGGTGGAGCAGGGTCTGTGGAAGGGGGCTTAGTTTGCACATCTCCACTGTGCCTTTCACAGTTCCCAGAAAAGCCACCCAGCAGGTGAGAATGAAGTGAGTCTATTTGTCAAAGAAAGTGTTCCTTGGGTAAGACTTATTTGGGTATTTCTGTCTTTGTTCTCACGGCACCCCTCCTACTTTGATTACTGAACCATGAAGGTCTACCTGAACACAGTTTGCGGGGGTTTCATTTCGTTTTATGAAACAGCTGAAAACCCACACACTCTGCACTTATCTGAACTATATTTTAGTTTGAATATACATATATTTCCCCATAGGTACAGGCTAAATAGGACTACTTATAGCTAGGCTTACATACCAATACTGCATGTAGTACAGAGATAGAGGAAGAGTTAAGAGATTACCCCTCGGGAGTTTAACTTGCATGCAAAGGTATTTTCGAGAGGTAGCCTTGGTCATGGTTGAAGAGTCCAAAAGCCCCTGGATAAGTGTGGAAGTAAATAGTAGATGCTGCCCATGGTGATCCTTTTGACCTGCTTGATCTACTGTGACATTCCTGCTTCATACACAAACCCTCATGTGCACGCACTTACACACATCCTGAGTGCACAAGAGAGAGTTTGACGTCTGGGAGGCAAATCATACACCAAACGTCAGGGGATCATAATGTCAACGTCAGATTTGCTTCTTAACTACAGCCAGATGGAATCGAAAAGGGAGAGGCTTTCCTCACGGCTCTACAAATGATAAACAACAGCTGAGTTAGAAAGAAAAAAATATATATCTGACTGTGTGTTTGCTCTCTGGTACAGCTCTGGCCTAGAGGACGTTTCAATAACCGCCACAGGAAAGCCTGGGAGAGCTGGAGGGGCTTTAGATGTCAGAGCTGACGTTAATTCTGGGAGATATGTAGCCATGTAGCAGATCAGTGTCAGTCCAACGCCTGTTTTAATCCCCTAAACAGCTGTTCTGGTTTGTCCCTCCCTTTCTCTCCATATTGGTCCACAGACACACACACACACGGCATGGAGTGACGGGATTAGGGGAGATGTGACTGGTGAAAATTGGATCAAACCAAGGATGCAGACAGGGGGTATGTGTGTGTACGTGTGGGCGTGCTTGGGTGAGAGCCTGGGCGCATGCATGTATGCGTGCCTGCATTCGTCCGTGCGTCCAACATACTTTACTTTAAAACTGAAAGTGGGATAATTCCCTTTCTGAGCAGGGAGGATCTTTGCTCCATAAATCACGGTAGTGAGCACCATTTCCTCAGTCACTTAGGCTTTCTGAGTCATAAAGAGAGCACTTAAACACAGCTTTTCGGCAGCTCATGTACGTCAATCATCAGTATATTAACAGACACCCCATCACTCATTCAGAGGCCCATCACTCTTGCAGAAGCCAAAAAGGAAGACCAGGAGTATGTTGACATCCATTCCTCTCTCCATCCTTCCCTCTTTCCTTCCATTCCTCTATCTTCTAGTCCATCAGAGGGGGAAAATATGGTGAAAGTCCACCCATTTTTCACCGTCCTCCCCTCCACTTTAAGATGAATGAAAACAGACAGCATTCAGATCATATCAGTTCTAAAACCATAAAACTGCTTGTGATCTATAAACCTCTGTTTTTAGCATTCTTACCATCCTATCCCTGTATACCAACCACCTTGACCTTTCTAGATTGGAGCTCAACCCCAGTGCTTCTCTTTGGCAGAGTACAGCATTATTGCCACATCTCTCCCCTACTACTAACACATTTTGACGCTTGAGAAGCCGTACCATTGCCCCGACGACTAGTCTGTAGCAATAAGGATTCACATAGAATTCATTTGCATCAATCAATCAGTCACACACACACACACACACACACACACACACACACACACACACACACACACACACACACACACACACACACACACACACACACACACACACACACACACACACACACACACAGTCCCAGGCTATACTCAGACCACTACAGAGTGCAGTAGTAAAACACATAGTTTTGAATGACAGTACCAAAACCCAGCCCAGATAGCGCAGACGGTAGGTAGCTAGTCATTTTAAAGGCAGCAGTAGCCTTGGACATACTACAGTATCTAAATAGGGAGGGAATGTTGGCTGTTTGCTGAGGGAATCCCCATAAGCTTCTGTGACTGACTGGGATCCAACCTGACAGGTGAAGATAAAACAGTAGCCAAGGAGACATGGGACTAAACACAGCCAGCACTGTGTCTGTCTGTGGAGGGTGTGTGTGTCTGTGTGTGTGTGTGTCTGTGTGGATTACCATGCAGTATCAGGAGAGGTTTTCAATTTATCCCTCGTTTTCTGCTATGTCACCATCATCAGAACCCCTCCTCTAACCACACACACACACAGACACACACACAGACATATAAACACACAAACACTCAATTCCACTCTTCCCTGGTCCCCCATCGCCGTTCCTGCTTCCCATCTTGCCCAACCTAGATAAGCACAGACCTCTATTAGAGCCTTACCCCTGTGCTGGGTGATGGCACACACACACGTAATAACTCACTCCCACACTCACACACACACACACACACACACACACACACACACACACACACACACACACACACACACACACACACACACACACACACACACACAATCAAACACTCAACACACATACACAAAATCACACACCCAGGAGCAGCAGTGTTGGACAGGAGATAGAGGACGATCCTGATGCACTATAAATTGTACCCTGGTGGGCACAGCGAGGGGTGTGAGAGAGGGAGGGGAGAGGAAAGCGGCTTTGGCTTCGGCTTGGCCAGCTAAGATGCATGGGCTGTCACCGTTAGTATCAGGGTCCCCGAGCACGGCATTAATCACCAGATCAGCACCGGGACCATGGAAGGGCCTGTTGGGCGGGCATTGCTACCCAACGGCAACCGCATGGCAACCACAATAAAACTGCATGTTACTGTAACCACTCTGCAAGCCTGTAGCAACCACACAACCATAGAGTAACTGTGCAGTGGAGGCTGGTGGGAGGAGCTATAGGAGGACGGGCTCATTGGAATGGCTGGAATGGAATAAATGGAACAGAGTCAAACGTGGTTTCCGTATGATTGATGTGTTTGATACCGTTACATTTATTAAATTCCAATGAGCCCGTCCTCCTATAGCTCCTCCAAACATGCAATACCATAATAGCGTACCCTTCCCAGATCTGGTACACTATACTACAGTCTGGAGGTGCTGGGTAGAGCAGGAAGACAAAGAGACAGCGGAGGCAGTAGAAATATAAAAACATGTGGAGAGTATTTACATACTGTATACAGGTACACATACACTGAACAAAAATATAAACACAACATGTAAAGTGTCCCATATTTCATGAGCTGAAATAAAAGATCCCAGAAATGTTTCATTCGCACAAAAAACATATTTCTCTCACATTTAGTTTATATCCCTGTTAGTGAGAATGTCTCATTTGCCAAGACAACCCATCCACCTGACAGGTATGGCATATCAAGAAGCCGATTAAACAGCATAATCATTACACAGGTGCACCTTGGGCTGGGGACAATAAAAAGCCACTAAAATGTGCAGTTTTGACACACAACACAATGGGAGTGTGTAATTTGCATGCTGATTGCAGGAATGTCCACCAGAGCTGTTACCAGATAATTGAAAGTGAATTTCTCTACTATAAGCCGCCTCCAACGGCCTGATCAACTCTATGCGCAGGAGCTGTGTCGTGCTGCATGAGGCAAATGATGGTCACACCAGATACTTATTGTTTTTCTGATCCACGCCCCTACCTTCTTCTTTAAGGTACACTACATGACCAAAAGTATGTGAACACTATGGGTGTTATGGTGACCATATTACCGCCACACTGGCGGTCACGAGTCATGAAGGTAGTCAAATTCCACATGACCGTTTAGTCAAATTAGGCTTCTCCAAGATCTCATGCTGCTGATGGTCATTAGTAGCCTACCACTCTGACATCAATGCAAATGTAATAAAACATCTAATCAAACACTTCATGAAAGCCCATGAGCTCATCTTGCGCAACATTTCTATAGGCTATGCAATTGCGTGAGAAAACACAGTGATGGCTTCTATTAAAAAGAGGAGGATCCCATCAGCTTTCAATAGGCTAGGCCTACTATATTTATATCTCAACTTTCCTAATATTAAGCACATTGCTTCTCTTTACAACAGGAGTATAGCCTACCTGGCTGGCATGAAAATGAACCATGGGAAAATCGCCCTCCATTTGCTATTTAAGTGCATAGATGACATGTATTTTTATCCGCTGCCCCTGTGTCGAGACAGGTGCATGATAATGGTCCATTCTAAATAAAATAAAAATTCCCACATATTATTTAGTATATGTAAAGACATGGTGGGTAACAATATTAGCCTATCACTTGTGAATTTCATATTATCACTTCAAATCATAGTCCCACATGTAGTCTAGCCCATAGGCCTATATGTTTTGATAAGGTTTGAATTAAAGTGGCCAAATAACTTCTTAAAATTAAGCACATTTATCCGCTTTACAATGGGTGTAGAGCCTAACAGGCTTAAATACACAGAATGTGAGTTTCAAGTTTGGGGAAGACAATTTTTTATAATAAAAGCATTACGTGCATAATCGCATTTGAGATCACTTTATAGAATGGTGTTTTCCCACTAATGGAACATTTGTGCTTATAGCCTACTGCCGTGTGCACATTGATGCACTTATAATGTGAAGAAATAGCCTAATAGTTTATCAACATTTTAACCTAAACGTTCTGATCTGTTGCGTCAGCCTCATTGCGTAAAACAGCTTTTTTGATGCTAGTGGTTGTATTTATTTGGGATCTATCGCATCCCACAACTGTCCCGGACTATGTTTGGAATATTTATTTCTCGCACAGAATAAAATAGGTAAACTTGTGTACTATGTGGGATAGTAGATTGACATAGGCTAGTGCTTTTTCTGTTCGTTAGGCCTACTCCTCTTGTTGGCTGATGAAAAGTAAATGTGGACAGATCTTCCAATATATTCAATATGCGCGCAGTTGTGTCCCCAATGTGTCTGTCTTCACTTGTAGCCTGTGAGAAAGACCCAATCATGTGACGGAGAGCCATGTGAGTGAGAGGCACTTCGGAGCACGCAGCATGCAGAGAGAAGGGAATTAAAATTATTATAGGGATGGATTTTTTTAGGGGGCATTTCGGCCACACAAAGGGGATGCTGCCGGGAAATTTGAGGCATTATCAAGTGCTTGTCAAATTGTGAATGAGAGACTGATGAAGTGTGTACAGCCTGCACAAAAAAAACAAAGCAGAGCTCATGCCTTTCATGTAACTTTTTTCAAACCATCATTAGTCGCATCATGCAGCCGTAGAATGTATTAAACATCTAAACATATAGCCCAACATTTGTATCACAATTAAAGTTACAGAAAAAAACTCTAAATTAAGCATATTGGAGTACCTGTTTCTTTGTTAACCACTCAACACAGCTTGTGCACACTCCCTCAAATACTTTGGAGAAAATATAATTAAAATTGTATTCAGCTTTGTTCAATTGTATTCTTCATACTATAAAATACTATAAAATAATGCCCCGAAATTCTAAGCAAATCTTGTCTGCTAAATTAGTGTAGCCCACAGCCATATGGCAGAGCCAGATCAGGATCTAACATAAGGACAACTCAGAGTATGCTACTCTGTTCTTCTGAAATAGACTACATTTTCTTCATATCATGTTTCTTTAGACCTGTCTAAAATAAATAATGGATTTATTGTGAAGGTGTATGCTATTTTACATGGACTTTTTAAAGATGTTCCAAAGTCTGCATCATTGGCTTGTAGGCTATGCATAGAAGCCAGGAGATGCAAAATTTGTTTATGTTAATTAACAGTCAATTACCGTGAGACCAGCAGTTATTTGCTTGACAATCACCGACTGATGAAATGTTGTGACCACCACAGCCCTAGTGTACACCTGCTTGTCGAACATGTCATTCCAAAATCATGGGCATTAATATGGAGTTGGTCCCCCCTTTGCTGCTATAACAGCCTCTACTCTTCTGGGAAGGTTTTCCACTAGATGTTGGAACATTGCTGTGGGGATTTGCTTCCATTCAGCCACAAGAGCATTAATGAGGTTGGGTACTGATGTTGGGAGATTAGGCCTGGCTCGCAGTCAGCGTTACAATTCATCCCAAAGGTGTTCGATGGGGTTGAGGTCAGGGCTCTGTGCAGGCCAGTCAAGTTCTTCCACACCAATCTCAACAAACCATTTTTGTATGGACCTTGCTTTGTGCACAGGGGCATTGTCATGCTGAAACAGGAAAGGGCTTTCCCCAAACTCTTGCCACAAAGTTGGAAGCACAGAATCGTGTATAATGTATTTGTATGCAGTAGCATTAAGATGTCCCTTCACTGGAACTAAGGGGCCTAGACCGAAGCATGAAAAACCACCCCAGACCATTATTCCTCCTCCACCAAACTTTACAGTTGGCACTATGCATTGGGGATGGTAGCATTCTCATGGCACCCGCCAAACCCAGATTAGTCCATCGGACTGCCAGATGGTGAAGCGTGATTCATCACTCCAGAGAATGCGTTTCCACTGCTCCAGAGTCCAATGGTGGCGAGGTTTACACCACTCCAGCTGATGCTTTGCATTGCGTATTGTGATCTTATGCTTGTTTGCAGAAACCCATTTCATGAAGCTCCCGATAAACAGTTATTGTCCTGACGCTGCTTCCAGGGGCAGTTTGGAACTCGGTAGTGAGTGATGCACCTGAGGAAAGGAAATATTTACGCGCTACGTGCTTAAGCAATTAGCGGTCCAGTTCTGTGAGCTTGTGTGGCCTACCACTTCGTGGCTGAGCCGTTGTTGCTTCTAGACGTTTCCACTTCACAATAACAGCACTTGCAGTTGTCCAGGTCAGCTCTAGCAGGGCAGAAATTTGATGAACTAACTTGTTGGAAAGGTGGCATCCTATGACAGTTTCACGTTGAAAGTCTTTGATGCACCTGTACTGACCTCGCCTTCTGGATGATAGCGGGGTGAACAGGCAGTGGCTCGGGTGGTTGTGGTCCTTGATGATCTTTTTGGCCTTCCTGTGACATTGGGTGGTGTAGGTGTCCTGAAGGGCAGGTAGTTTACCCCCGGTGATGCGTTGGGCAGTCCTCACTACCCTCTGGAGAGCCTTACGGTTGTGGGCGGAGCAGTTGCCGTACCAGGCGGTGATACAGCCCGACAGGATGCTCTCGATTGTGCATCTGTAGAAGTTTGTGAGTGATTTTGGTGTCAAGCCGAATTTCTTCAGCCTCCTGAGGTTGAAGAGGCGCTGTTGCGCCTTCTTCACCACTCTGTCTGTGTGGGTGGACCAATTCAGTTTGTCCGTGATGTGTACGCTGTTGCGCCTCTTCAACCTAGGGTCTCGAGCTAAATGACGAGTTTGGAGGGAACTATGGTGTTAAATGCTGAGCTGTAGTCGATGAACAGCATTCTTACATAGGTACAGTGGGGCAAAAAAGTATTTAGTCAGCCACCAATTGTGCAAGTTCTCCAACTTAAAAAGATGAGAGAGGCCTGTAATTTTCATCATAGGTACACTTCAACTATGACAGACGAAATGAGAAAAGAAATCCAGAAAATCACATTGTAGGATTTTTTATTTATTTATTTGCAAATTATGGTGGAAAATAAGTATTTGGTCAATAACAAAAGTTTATCTCAATACTTTGTTATATACCCTTTGTTGGCAATGACAGAGGTCAAACGTTTTCTGTAAGTCTTCACAAGGTTTTCACACACTGTTGCTGGTATTTTGGCCCATTCCATTTTGGCCCATTTACCAACTTCTGATAACAAGTTCAAACAGGTGCCATTAATACAGGTAACGAGTGGAGGACAGAGGAGCCTCTTAAAGAAGAAGTTACAGGTCTGTGAGAGCCAGAAATCTTGCTTGTTTGTATGTGACCAAATACTTATTTTCCACCATAATTTGCAAATAAATTCATAAAAAATCCTACAATGTGATTTTCTGGTTTTATTTTTCCTCATTTTGTCTGTCATAGTTGAAGTGTACCTATGATGAAAATTACAGGCCTCTCTCATCTTTTTAAGTGAGAGAACTTGCACAATTGGTGGCTGACTAAATACTTTTTTGCCCCACTGTATTCCTCTTGTCCAGATGTGTTAGGGCAGTATGCAGTGTGATTGCGATTGCGTCGTCTGTGGACCTATTGGGACGGTAAGCAAATTGGAGTGGGTCCAGGGTATCTGGCAGGATGGAGGTGATATGATCCTTGACTAGTCTCTCAAAGCACTTCATGATGACGGAAGTGACTGCTACGGGGCAATAGTCATTTAGCTCAGTTACCTTAGCTTTCTGGGAACAGGAACAATGGTGGCCCTCTTGAAGCATGTGGGAACAGCAGACTGGGATAGGGACTGATTGAATATGTCCGTAAACACATCAGGTCTGCGCATGCTCTGAGGACACGGCCAGGGATGCCATCTGGCCCAGCAGCCTTGCGAGGGTTAACACATTTAAATGTTTTCCTCACGTTGGCTGCAGTGAAGGAGAGCCCGCAGGTTTTGGTAGCGGGCCGTGTCGGTGGCACAGTATTGTCCTCAAAGCGAGCAAAGAAGTTGTTTAGTTTGTCTGGGAGCAGGACGTCGTGGTCCGCGACGGGGCTGGTTTTCTTTTTGTAGTCCGTGATTGACTGTAGACCCTGCCACATTCCTCTAGTGTCTGAGCCGTTGAATTGTGACTCTACTTTGTCTCTATATTGATGCTTAGCTTGTTTGATTGCCTTGCGGAGGGAATAGCTACACTGTTTGTATTCAGTTTCCGGTCGCCTTACCCTGGTTAAAAGCAGTGGTTCGCTGCCATCAATCCACGGTTTCTGGTTGGGGAAGGTTTTAATAGTTGCTATGGGTACCACATCACCAATGCACTTGCTAATAAACTCGCTCACCGAATCAGCATATACATCAATGTTGTTGTCAGATGCTATCCGGAACATATCCCAGTCCACGTGCTCGAAGCAATCTTGCAGCATGGAATCAGTTAGGTCGGACCAGCGTTGAACAGACCTGAGAAATGGCGTTTCCTGTTTTAGTTTCGGTTTGTAGGCTGGGAGCAACAAAATGGACTCATGGTCAGACTTGCCGAAAGGAGGGCGGAGAATAGCCTTGTATGCATCACGGAAGTTAGAATAACAATGATCCAGGATTTTACCAGGCCGGGTGGCACATTTGATATGCTGATAACATTTCGGGAGCCTTGTTTTCAAATTAGCCTTATTAAAATCCCCAGCCACAATAAATGTAGCCTCAGGATATGGGGTTTCCAATTTACATAGAGTCCAATGAATTTCTTTCAGTGCCGTCGATGTGTCAGCTTGAGGGGGGGATGTACACGGCTGTGATTATAATCGAGGAGAATTCTCTTGGTAGATAACGCGGTCGGCATTTGATTGTAAGGAATTCTATGTCAGGTGAACAAAAGGACTTGAGTTCCTGTATGTTGTTATGATCACACCACGTCTCGTTAATCATAAGACACACACCCCCGCCCTTCTTCTTACCAGATAGATGTTTGTTTCTGTCGGCGCGATGCATGGAGAAACCAGGTGGCTGTACCGACTCTGATAACGTGTCCTGAGTGAGCCATGTTTCCGTGAAGCAAAGAATGTTGCAGTCTTGGATGTCTCTCTGGAAGGCAATCCTTGCTCTGATTTCGTCCACTTTGTTGTCCAGAAACTGGATATTGGCCAGTAAAATACTCGGGAGAGGTGCACGATGCGCCCGTCTACTTAGCTTGACCAGAAGACCGCCGCGTTTCCCCCTTCTCCGGTGCCGCCGTTGTTTTGAGTCGCCGGCTGGGATCCAGTCTATTGTCCTAGTTGGGGTACCAAACAGAGAATACACTTCGGGAAAGTCGTATTCCTGGTCGTAATGTTGGTAAGTTGACGTTGCTCTTATATCGAATAGTTCCTCCCGGTTGTATGTAATAAAACTTTATATTTCTTAGAACCACTTTTTTTGTGATGGCTGCATCATGTTACGGGTATGCTTGTCATCGGCAAGGACTAGGGAGTTTTTGGGTGGATAAAAAGAAACAGAATACCGCTATAAGCACAGGCAAAATCCTAGGGGAAAACCGGGTTGTCTGCTTTCCAACAGACACTGGGAGACAAAATTCACCTTTCAGCAGGACAATAACTTAAAACACAAGGCCAAATCTACACTGGAGTTGCTTACCAAGATGACATTGAATGTTCCTGAGTGGCCTTCTTACAGTTTTGACTTAAATCAACTTGAAAATCTATGGCAATAAATGAACATGGCTATCTAGCATTGATCAACAATCAACTTGACAGAGATTGAATAATTTGTTTAAAGAATAATGGGCAAATATTGTACAACCCAGTTGTGCAATGCTCTTAGTGACTTAACCAAAAATATAGCTGTAATCACTGCCAAAGATGCTTCTACAAAGTATTGACTCGGGGGTGTGAATACTTAGGTACTTAACCAACAAAAATGACAAAATGTCTAAAAACATGTTTTTACTTTGTCATTATGGGGTATTGTGTGTCATTATGGGGTATTGTGTGTAGATGGGTAAGGAAAAAATTTTTTTTTGAATTCAGGCTGTAACACAACAAAACGTGGAATAAGTCAAGGGGCATGAATACTTTCTGAAGGCACTGTAGGTGACATTGTAATGTCTGCACAATAAGTCACTCATTTCCTCCATCCATTCAAGTCATCCCCAAAACAACCTTCCCTTTGTCATTGCCGTTTCCACGACTTCATCACTCGAAAGTTTACATTTACATTTTACAAAGGTGCATTCCATTTGAAGGAATACGTCATAGGACTAAAAAGGCATAGACGGGGAAAAGGGGGAGAAAAGTAATCAGGGGAGCTGAAAAGCGTGAAAGTACCATTACTCATAATGCCAGACACGTGGTGAAAAGATAAATGACTGCATTCCAATAGGAGTTTTCTCATATTGGACTCAGTTGCGCGGAACGAGAGAGGAAAAACCTTCCCCATGCTCATGGTTAGGCTACTATTGTTTAAAAAATGGTTGGCATAATTAAAAAACTGACTGTATGTGTGGTCTGGCATCTTAAAGGTGCTACGCATAGGATTTCTTATGACATTTTAGCATTGTAATTTCGGAAAAAGTCTGTAATATATCTGGTGCTAATGGTGGAATGATAGCCTTTCACAGTAGTACTTAAACGCCAGTGTTGTGATTGGCTGTGATATTCGCCTAATGATTTCTCCTGCCGGAGCGGCATCTGTTGTCAAGCTGGGAAAGCTGTTCTGGCTTTGTTGGTAGAATTCTACACGGTTTGCTCAATTTCAGTTTATGTGAGAAAACCTGCACTGTGTACGGAGTGTAGGGAGACATTGTACCATCTACATCGCTGTGAAATATATTTTCAATAACAAAAATGTTGTTTTTACAGCTTCAAACAGCTGTAAAATTATATTTTCTTGTTATTGAAAAGATAGACACAAACCTATATTGTAACTGACGCACACACAAACACTCATACAAACACACAAACACTCATACAAACATACAACCACTCATACAAACACTTATACAAACACACAAACACTTATACAAACACTCATACAAACACTCAAACACTCATACAAACACTCATACAAACACTCAAACACTCATACAAACACTCATACAAACACTCATACAAAACACACAAACACTCATACAAACAAATGCTGTCACACCCTGATCTGTTTCACATGTCCTTTGTCTGTGTTTTCTGTCTGTCTGTGCCAGTTTGTCTTGTTTGCCAAGTCAACCAGCGGTTTTCTCCTAGCGCCTGGTTTCCCCCCCAGTCTCTGTTTTTCCTCATCCTCCTGGTTCCTTGCCTTTCCTGACTCTGAGTCCGCCTGCCTGACCATTCTGCCTGTCCCTGACCTCAAGCCTGCCTGCCGCCCTGTACTGTTTTGGACTCTGACCTGGTTATGAACCCTTGCCTGTCCCTGACCTGCCTTTTGCCTACCCGTTGGACTATAATAAATATCAGAGCTCAAACCATCTGCCTCCCGTGTCTGCATTTGGGTCTCGCCTTGTGTCGTTATAAACGTGTGCATTGGAATGCGTGCGTTCGTCAGAAATAAGGTCCAACACACACACACAAAATCTCCCTAACATACAAGCAAACAAACCGACAAAACAGTATGCTTGATCTGCTGTTGGTACAGGGGATAAACACCATCGTCTAATTATGCGTCTGGATTCACACACACTGACACACAATGCTTAAAACACACCTGACAACTGGGCTTGTTAGCTCAGCTCATCTACAACGAAACAGACAGATGGACACATACCCACACATAGAGACGCCTCAAACACACACAACTACAGTATTACACAAACCAGACTATGCCAAAAAAAGGCCTGCAGGGAGTAAGGTGCCAGTCAACACACACACACACACACACACACACACACACACACACACACACACACACACACACACACACACACACACACACACACACACACACACACACACACACACACACACACACACAGTAACCAGGAGGGAGCAGCAGTCTGACCTGTTCAACCAGCCACATACAACCCTTAGGGAGGCTGCTAAGTGACAGTCCTGGGGATACACCTGCCCCTCACATGCAGCAGAAACTCTGTACCACTTTACTCTTGCTGCCCCTTTTAGTTTTTGAAATAATAAGGTGTAGAAACGGGTATCAAATAGTAACATTTAAGTTGCGGTCCTATTTCAATGGTATTTGTTGAGATATTATATGATATTAATCCATTTATTTCTGAGAATCAACCAGATAGTCATTACTTAAGCATTACGTCCATTTTCCTTTGCTACTGAAAGTAGATAAAAGGTAAATAGTGCTGTAAAGTAAAGTATGCATCTAAATGGTTAGAATTCTATCAACCCCCCACTGCAGAAACCCCCATCCTGTTGCCCAGTCCATCTGAGGGGCATGATGACCCATTCTCAGTGCTACTTTGAGTGTGTTATCACACTAGAGAGATAAGTGATGCGATTTGCTTGCTCTATTTCCCATTTCCCCAGATGCCCTGTATTTAGGGGGTCTTTTCTCCCTGCTAAATCTCCACAAGCAGACGGGGGCGGATATAAAACTTGTTATTTTCTACTCCACTTAATCAGACTCCCTCACAAACACACGCACACACACTCCCACGCTAATCCATGCAGGGCTTCAGAGAGACACCCATTCCCGGAGCAACAATCTGTGTTTGTGTATGTATCTGTGGACGCGCGCGTGTGTGTGTGTGTGTGTGTGTGTGTGTGTATTTCTAACTCAAAATACTAAGCCCACTGAGAAATCCTTCCATGAACAACAATCTGTGTACAAATACAGCTAAAGTGAAGACCCTGGAAATGTATTCTAAAAGCTTTAGAGAGAAAACACTTTCCTAGACTGTTTTTCTATAACTCAGGCAAAAACAACCCTTCCTAGATATGCTGGTCTGTTATTAGTTAGTTGGTGAGGTTCAGTGGATGTTAGTTAGTAGGAGTTAGTGAGAGTTAGTAACATTTAGTAGGAGTTCGTTTGTGAGAGTTTGTGAGAGTTTGTGAGAGTTAGTAGGAGTTAGTGAGAGTTAGTGAGAGTTACACTACCGGTCAAAGGTTTTAGAACACCAACTCATTCAATGGTTTTTCTTTTTTTTGATGGCCTTGAGAAAGAAGCTTTCATGCACCTGTGCTGACCTCGCCTTCTGGATGGTAGTGGGGTGAACAGGCTGTGGCTCAGGTGGCTGAGGTCATTGATGATCTTCGTGGTCTTCCTGTAACACAGGGTGTTGTAGATGTCCTGGAGGGCAGGCAGTGTGCCCCCAGTGATGTGTTGGGCAGACCGCACCACCCTCTGGAGAGCGCTGGTGCATCTGTAAAAAATTGTGAAGGTCTTAGGGGCCAAGCCGAATTTCTTCAGCCTCCTGAGGTTGAAGAAGCACTGTTGTGCTTTCTTCACCACACTGTCTGTGTGGGTGGACCATTTCAAATTGTCAGTGATGTGTACGCAGAGGAACTTGATGTTTTTTTACCTTCTCCACTGCGGTACCATCAATGTGGATTGGGGCTTGCTCCCTCTGCTGTCTCCTGAAGTCCACAATCAGCAGTCATGGGTGAACAGAGAGTACAGGAGGGGGCTGAGCACGCACCCTTGTGGGGCTCCTGTGTTGAGGATCAGTGTAGTGGAGGTGTTATTGCCTACCTTCACCACCTGGGGGCAGCCCGTCAGGAAGTCAGGACCCAGTTGCACAGGCCTGGTTCAGACCCAGGACCCCAGCTTAATGATGAGATTGAAGGATACTATGGTGTTGAAGGCTGAGCTGTAGTCAATGAACAGCATTCTTACAAACACTCAGAGGTATTCCTCTTTCCAGATGGTATAGGGCAGTGTGCAGTGCGATAGCGATTGCGTCATCCGTGGATCTATTGGGGCGGTAAGCAAATTGCAGTGGGTCCAGGGTGTCGGGTAAGGTGGAGGTGATATGATCCTTAACTAGCCTTTCAAAGCACTTCATGATGACAGAAGTGAGTGCTACGGGGCGATAGTTATTTAGTTCAGTTACTTTTGCTTTCTTGGGTATAGGAACAACGGTGGACATCTTGAAGCAAATGGGGAGAGCAGACTGGGATAGGGAGAGATTTAATATGTCCATAAACACTCCAGCCAGCTTGTCTGCGCATGCTCTGCGGATGCGGATAGGTACACCGTCTGGGCCAGTAGCCTTGCGAGGGCCCCTACCACATGCGTCACTTGTCTGAGCCATTCAATTGCGTCTCCACTGTACTGTCGTTTTGTCTGTTTGATTGCCTAAATACGAAGGGCACAACTGGATGGTTTGTCCTCAACCATATTCCCAGTCACCTTGCCGTGGTTAAATGGTTCGCTCTTTGAGTTTTGTGAGAATATGTGTGTGAATCCATGTGTGTGTGGGTGTGCGTCTACATACAAAATTGCTGGTGGGTAACAAGGGTGTCCTTATACCCGTGGGTGGTATAAAAAGGTAGGACTGTAAACTCCATCATTACAGGGCCGAAGGGACACAGTCAACAGTCTACCCTGTCTCCCGGCCTGTCTGTTTGTCTACTTGCATCCCTGCCTGCCTGCTTGACTGTCAGCACACGTGTCAGTCCCCAGTCCTTTGTAGGGCAACATGAATTACAGCAGACAATAATTCAATAAACACATGGACAGATATGAGACATTGACAAGTGAGCTTGTCACAGAGAGGTGGGGTTGTACCGAATGTTTATGGAGTGCAAAAATAACTGAAACTCGATCACCATTTCTGTGGTGATGGGCTCACCTAGGCAACGATGAGTGTAACCTACTCTCTCTATCACTATGTAGCTTGATCAAGAGGCTAGTGTGTAGAACGAGGTAGTGTGATACCATCTACTGCTACTTCTATTGCTCTGAAAAGGTGGGCGGGTTTCATAGATACATCATCACCATTTCCAATGCCAGGGCTGTATTCAAGAATGCACGTGTATCTCGTTCTTTCACTCATTCCCTCTCTTTTTCCCTGTCTCGGTCTATCACTTTACACACGTTTGTGTACTCTCTCTCTCTGTCTTTCCCACTCGCTCTCTCTCTCTCTTACACACACACACACACACACACACACACACACACACACACACACACACAGAACGAGACAAAGACACGCGCGCACACACACACACACACACACACACAGAACGAGACAAAGACACGCGCGCACACACACACACAGACACACACGAGGTAGATGCTTTGATGCATCCATGTCAAAGACAACTAAAGTAGCTTGTCCTTTACAAGTTGCAACGTACTGCAGCACAGCTTGCATGGTGTCGCAGAATTCAATGGCACGTTATTTAAGTGTCAGCCATTGTAACCATTAAAGCTAGTTAATGCTAGTTTGCCCACCAGAGGGCATCTTTGAGAATCATTTGATAGCCTTCAATAGTGGCTGTACTAGAGAATTGAAAACCTTTTTTTGTAAGAACATAGTATATGGGACTGATTTTAAGACATTTTGCTTAATTGATTTGATTAATATTATGGTGTTTCTATTCCAAGAAAAACAAAAAACCCTCAGGGTTTCCATTAGGATGGAACGGAAAATATGGCACTGTACAACGTGACGGTAGTGAGGGAGTAGGCTACAGTACAAAGAGCATAACATTTCCACACCCTAATTGTAGAATTGTAGTCTAACCAATACCCAAACAGAGATTCAGTGAAAATAAAAATCTCATTGATTTATCAAGACCAGTCCCCATGCTTGTTTCAGAGCAGCTCGAAACTGTGCTAAAATAGTGACCACAGCGGGTAGGCTATTGCTTCAAATCCTATTGCTTCTAACTTCAATATGCTCTTTAAATAAATATGCTCTTTAAATAAATAAATAACACCACTTTTAACAGCACATTACTCAACACTAGTGAGATTCATGTCATCTACAATATATGACGTGACTGCCAATAAGTACATATGGGTACATACGGCATGGGTATCGAACCTGCATCTGTAGCAACGCATAGTGTCTTAGACCGCTGCGCCAATCGGGAGGCTATTATAATACTGTACATGATGTCCAGCTCAGGATAACCAAAACATTTCTTTAGTAAATACTATCAGAAAGAATGTTGGTACTTATTTATTTTGATCCAAAGCCATGAGTGAGTGAGTCACTCATAATAATACTTTTTGTTGTATTATTTGTTTGGTCTTTTCTGGTGGATTAAACTGAAATTGAAACCAATCACGGCCGGTTATGATACAGCCAACCTAACTACCTGCTAATAACCATAATGGCGCTGTACAACGTGGCCATGTGTGTTTGAAAGAGTATTTTCCAGTAAGCAACAATTTGTTTACCTTCATTAAACTTTTTTCCAATATTTCTGTAATTCAGTGCTATCTATTCCCATAGTAATTCATTATGGATCCATAATTAAATAAACATCTGCATTATGAAAGAGTATTTTTGTAATTATTTTATTAACGAAAGCATAAAGATGCTGATGAAGAAATACAGTACTGTACAAATACTTATTTCTCTCTTTAAAATGCAAATCAATTTATAAACATTTTCACATGCGTTTTTCTGGATTTGTTTGTTGTTATTTTGTCTCTCACTGTTCAAATACACCTACCATTAAAATTAGAGACTGATCATTTCTTTGTCAGTGGACAAACGTACAAAATCATCAGGGGATCAAATACTTTTTTCCCTCACTGGCCAGCCTTGTGTAGGTCTACAATCTTGTCCCTGACATCCTTGGAGAGCTCTTTGGTCTTGGCCATGGTGGAGAGTTTGGAATCTGATTGATTGATTGCTTCTGTGGACAGGTGTCTTTTATACAGGTAGCAAAGTGAGATTAGGAGCACTCCCTTTAAGAGTGTGCTCCTAATCTTAGTTCGTTACCTGTATAAAAGACACCTGGGAGCCAGAAATCTTTCTGATTGAGAGGGGGTCAAATACTTATTTCCCTCATTAAAATGCAAATCATTTTATAACATTTTTCACATGCGTTTTTCTGGATTTTTTTGTTGTTATTCTGTCTCTCACTGTTCAAATAAACCTACCATTAAAATTATAGACTGATCATTTCTTTGTCAGTGGGCAAACAAAATCAGCAGGGGATCAAATACTTTTTTCCCTCACTGTATATTGTCCTGCTAATAACAGGGTTAATAATATATCTGGGAGAATATCCAAGGGGCTTTTATATCATTCTAAATTAATAATAAAAATAAATAACAATAATAATAATCCCTTTGTTTAAAAAATAACAATATATTGGAGATTATTTTGTTTTCAAATAACGTAAAATGAGCGAGAAAAAGACCATTCTTGAACATGGGGTGAGACATTGTTACTAATAATCCTAACATTTCCACACTATAATTGTAGTCTAAGTTTCTCTTAGAATAAAAACCTTAAGTAAGTAATTCTGAAGTCGTGCACAATTATCAGTTTCTATTTAGGTTTATGTCGCCCATTCATTATCAGTTAGAGACACATTTGCGCCTTGGGACCCAAAATCATAATCAGTGCTCTAACTCCCCCTTGTGCTGGTCTGGAGCAATGAAGTAGTGACGCAGGGTACCGTACTAAACCACAAATTACCTTTAAGTCCCGCAGCATAATCGCTAAAACTTTTAGTGGAGCAACAACTGTAAGCTACTGTGCTGTGGTAGCTAACCAACTTAGCCATGGCTCCAGGGTGTGGCAAGCATCTGTTGTACCTGTGAGGTTGTGTCCACCTTAACCCCCCACCCACACCCACACACCCACACACACACACACATACACACATACACACATACGCTGCCTCATTATCTCATGTCATGTAGTTGAGCCAGCGACCCTGCTGGCCTGAGGATGCAGAAGAGTCCGCAGCAGAACAGAACAGGGAGACGATTCTGAACGCGCCTCATTAAAGAGGACTCTCACTAGTGCTACACCAGATCAGGGTCTGTCGCCTAATGACGGGAGAACTGATTACTCCATTAAATAACAGTCATCACAGTCCCAAATATCGCTAACGGTCATCACCTTACGACCATCAACAGCTCTTACAGTCATTACCATTACAAATATCCACTGCTCTAACGGTCATTACCGTCACAAAGCACCGCGGACTAGTTATGCGTTTGCAGAATCACGTTTTCCTGGAGGGTCTGATTATAAGTCCCTGGCTATCAATAAGACAAAATGTAGAGCAACAAATTCTATGGAGTAATCCAAGCGAGGATGGAGGAAAACCAGTGTTGTAGTACTCAAGACATCCAGTCTGGTCTCAAGACCCAGTGATGTAAAGTACTTAAGTGAAAATACTTTAAAGTACTACTTAAATTGTTTTATGGGGTATCTGTACTATTTCTATTTTTGACAACTTTTACTTTTACTCCACTACCTTCCTAAAGAAAATAATGTACTTTTTACTCCATACATTTTCACTGACACACAAAATTACTCATTACATTTTGAATGCTTAGCAGGACAGGAAAATGGTCCAATTCACACACTTACGAAGAGAACATCCCTGCTCATCCCTACTGCCTCTTATTTGGCGGACTCACTAAACACAAATGCTTCATATCATGCCTTCTGGCTTGCCTAATATAAGGAATTTGAAATTATTTAGACTTTTACTTTTGATACTTAAGTATATATTTTTTAATTACATTTACTTTTGATACTTTTAGACTTTTACTCAAGTAGTATTTTACTGGGTGACTTTAACTTTTACATGAGTAACTTTCTGTTAAGGTATCTTTACTTTTACTCAAGTATGACAATTGGGCACTTTTCCCACATATTGCATGCTTCGTTAAGGTATCTTTACTTTTACTCAAGTATGACAATTGGGTACTTTTACCACCTATTGAGTGTTTCGGTCTTGTCTCGCCGTCGGATACATTTTCACTCACTTGACTCGGTCTCAGACAATGAGGACTCGTAATTTCTTCCCGAGACCAGCGGAGTAAAAAACTCATAATTATCAACTTCCGCTTCTCCAGGCCACATACGTACACTCCTTTCATGACACATTCATATCTGATTGAAACCTGCGCTTCCTACTTTACTCATAACATTACTGTCCTTTACTTTAGTTGAAAAATATCCTCAAACTAATATCCTCAAACTTTCTTGCGCTCGTCAGAATTGTATTGAATTGCTGGTCTTTGTATTTATTATAGACCTGTTTAGGTTATTGATCATTTGTAGAGTGGCTCTCTATTGCCCTCAGCAGGCATTTTTGCCCTCAGCAGGCATTTCTTCACCATTCTGAAGGTCTACAGAATCAAAATTTTCTTCTGAAATATGAACACAGAAATACTGCCCTCTACGTTTGTTTAGTTTGAAGACTCCTACAAGGAGGAGGTCAGAGACCTGGCCGTGTGGTGCCAGGAAAACAACTTCTCCCTCAACGTGAACAAGACAAAGGAGATGATTGTGGACTAGAGGAAAAAGGAGGACCGAGCACGCCCCCGTTCTCATCAACGGGGCTGTAGTGGAGCAGGTTGAGAGCTTCAAGTTCCTTGGTGTCCACATTACCAACAAACTATCATGGTCCAAGCACACCAAGACAGTCGTGAAGAGGGCACGACAAAATCTATTCCCCCTCAGGAGACTGAAAAGATTTGACATTGGTCCTCAGATCCTCAAAAAGTTCTACAGCTGCACCATCGATAACATCCTGACTGGTTACATCACTCCCTGGTATGGCAAATGCTCTGCATCTGACAGCAAGGCACTACAGATGGTAGTGCGAACGGCCCAGTACATCACTGGGAATAAGCTTCCTGCTTCACTGTAAGGTCTACACCTGTTGTATTCGGCGCATGTGAGAAATATAATTTGATTTGATTTTGATTTGACTGGGGATAATGGGGAAGATGGGCGACACCTGGGGGGGTGGAGACAATCACAAAGACAGGTGAAACAGATCAGGGTGTGATAGAAATCAATTTACTGACTGACTAATTGGGCTATATTTCCGTTCTTCAGTAAGTGATTAAAGGCTGAAATACATACAGCATATACTGTACCAGTGAAGTACTTTTCCCTAGCTTTCACTTCACTCATACTGCATCGCTGTAGCCATGTAGCCTCAAGTCAGATATGGTGCAAAATACAAGGTTCTCATTGAAATAAAAACACCAGACCGCTGAGGGTTTAGTATCCGGTTTCAGGGCAAACCAAATACTGTGATGAAACCATCTGACATGTCTGATAAGGCTGACAACAGGGAAGTGGAGCAAGAGACCAATCAGAAAAAAAGCGAAAGTCCTAAACAGAGAGGGAGAGAGAGGGAGAGAGAGAGAGATTTCATTTTTCCTGATGAAATACCATCCCATTCTCACTTTACCCATTTTCCCTCGCTCTGGCTCTTGATTTGAATTTAGACAGGGAGGTACAGAGAGGGGAGCGTTTCCAGCGGGCGATTTGTCCTAGCTACCCTTGGAGCCAGCGAGGGGGAAAGAATTCATGCTTCTGGCCTGGCTAAGCCCTGCAGTCATAATAATGATATGAAACAGGAGCCTACAAGGCCAGGCTGTGCAAACAGTTCAATGTGTGTGTGTGTGGGTGTGTTTGTGTAACTTCTCACTGAACTAGAAACAATGGATTTGTAACCCCAGACTGGTATAGGGTGGGGGTCTAATGGAGAGAAAGAAATCCTATGCATAATAATATGACCATGCTAAGATTTGAACATTCACCTCCCCAGCCTCAGCAGATGCATTGGAATTTACAGTATGTAAACCATATTTAAAGTGGATACAGCTCAATACAGCTCACTCATAACAGCATAACTAAATTAGATTTATCGCATAGTAGCGACTTTAATGAACAACACAGGACAGAGAATTCTCAAGGATGTCAGTGGGAATAATAGGGAACAGCGAGGACAATTATTCGTCTCCAATCATCGCTGTATTTACTCTCGTACTCAACAACCTTCTTTCGCTCTCCTCTTCTCTCCTCCACTGCTTTTCTCTTACAGGAGAGCGAGAACGGCCGCGTCCAAAATGGCAACCTATTCCTAATATAGCACGCTACTTTTGACCAGCGCCCATAGTGCACTATATAGGGAATAGGGTGCCATTTTCGGACACAGACAATGAGTCAGGATGCATAAAAGTAGAGGGAAGGCTAAGTGAAGCTGTCTGCATTGATCGTTGACCTCACAGAGGAAGTAACTGTCAAAAGCTGATGATTTTTCAACAACGTTGAGCTCAACAACAAAAAAATACATACAAATGTTTCACATTCTTCGCTGTTTCCCTTTAACGCTAGCACTTTACAAGCACTGCTTTAATCTATTCAAAATAAGCAAAAAAGTATGGTAGAAGACACACAAATTATGTAAAATATGCCCAAAAAAGTATACGCTAACTATTTGAGGGAAACAGAACGTATAGTGGTGTTGTTGATAGATGACCATTGCTCTACTGCACCCACAGAATGATTCCTCAATCATAGCTGACCATATCTCTTTCCGCTAAAAACTATTCCTCTCATACTGTAAGAGGAGGAAAACAAATCGAAATCTAATTTTGCTCACAAACACTCCAACGTGTACCTCAGATTACCATCAAATTGGTTTTCCTACTCTCCACGGTCTCCGAACGCTTTTCCACGTTCACTTGCAGACTCCCAGTCACTCCGCCTCCCCCGCCACGTTCAGCACAATATTACGAGACATCAGTTAAGTCTGTCTGTATTCTGTAAGTTCACGATGAACACCATAAACAAATTAGACTTTCTGCTCCCTCTTGACATGTGCAATGTCTGTGTGTTTCATCAGAACGCTTGCATAGGTACAGTTGGAGAAAATAACCACAAAATAATCTCTAGAATAATTTCCCCAGGTGGAAAACAAACACAGGTGCCCCCTGAGGTGACACTATAATTGCTCCCTTCTTCCTGTTTTCTAACCTCCTTCTTTTTTTCACATTCGTTCCCCCCAGAGCTCTGACACATGGCATTGCTGTGGCAACTGTAATTTGGTGCAGGTCACACCTGCCGCTGTCGCAAAGCCAGGTGGGTGGCCATGCTGAAATGTATAGGCTGGGTTTGGGATTAGATGAAATGTTGTACGAAAATCACTGTATGATGGTTAACATTATCATCAAACCAATGCCGCTATGCTTGTGTAAACTCACCATGGCAATACCTGACCTCCATTAAAAGAGGTCAGGTGGTGATCTTCCATAATCTGGTAGTGGCTTGCAGGACACTGGCCCTATAACAAAGTACTGCACTGTAACACCTTGGAAGGATTCCTAACCAGACGTTTTCTATGCTTTTCATCTAAAGGTCGAACATGCGGGCAAAGGGGTTGTTAGTCGTGACATTAATCAAGTTTCAACAAATCTGGATGCAGGAACACCCCAACCTGTTTTCTATGCTTGTGAGGCAATAATGGCATGGTAAGGTCCTTAGAGGCACTGATCAGGGAGGTGATGACACCATGGCTCTGTGAGGTGGGAGCGCAAGAGGAGAATGTCACAGGGGTTATGGCAAGAGAGATAGTATTGTGCACAAACTGGGTTCGTGGAAGCAGCAAAGAAGCTATGCTGTGTCCTCATAGGTCTAGTCAGTGACCACCTAGATAACAGAACGAGAATGAACTTATCTGGGAAAACGATATTGGAATCAATGTCCAATTGTTTACATTTTATATAACATGTATTACTAATTCATTCAAGTCATAGCCTTAACTAGGCACGAGTTGAGCATCAGAACATCTCCAAATGGAGTATGAACAACACAACACCAAGAACTGTCATTTCATTCTCCTCTCTCTTCTTCTTCTTCCTTCCCATTCTCCTCTCTCTCTTCTTTCTCTTCCTTCCCATTCACCTCTCTCTCTTCTTCTTCTTCCTTCCCATTCACCTCTCTCTCTTCTTCTTCTTCCTTCCCATTCACCTCTCTCTCTTCTTCTTCTTCCTTCCCATTCTCCTCTCTCTCTTCTTCTTCTTCCTTCCCATTCTCCTCTCTCTCTTCTTCTTCTTCTTCCTTCCCATTCTCCTCTCTCTTCTTCCTCTTCCTTCCCATTCACCTCTCTCTTCTTCCTCTTCCTTCCCATTCTCCTCTCTCTCTTCTTCTTCTTCCCTCCCATTCTCCTCTCTCTCTTCTTCTTCCTTCCCATTCTCTTCTCTCTTCTTCCTCTTCCTTCCCATTCTCCTCTCTCTCTTCTTCTTCTTCCTTCCCATTCTCTTCTCTCTTCTTCCTCTTCCTTCCCATTCTCCTCTCTCTCTTCTTCCTCTTCCTTCCCATTCTCCTCTCTCTCTTCTTCCTCTTCCTTCCCATTCTCCTCTCTCTCTTCTTCTTCTTCCTTCCCATTCTCCTCTCTCTTCTTCCTCTTCCTTCCCATTCACCTCTCTCTCTTCTTCTTCTTCCTTCCCATTCACCTCTCTCTCTTCTTCTTCTTCCTTCCCATTCTCCTCTCTCTCTTCTTCTTCTTCCTTCCCATTCTCCTCTCTCTTCTTCCTCTTCCTTCCCATTCTCCTCTCTCTCTTCTTCTTCTTCCTTCCCATTCTCCTCTCTCTCTTCTTCTTCTTCCTTCCCATTCTCCTCTCTCTTCTTCCTCTTCCTTCCCATGCTCCTCTCTCTCTTCTTCTTCTTCCTTCCCATTCTCTTCTCTCTTCTTCCTCTTCCTTCCCATTCTCCTCTCTCTCTTCTTCTTCTTCCTTCCCATTCTCCTCTCTCTCTTCTTCTTCTTCCTTCCCATTCTCCTCTCTCTTCTTCCTCTTCCTTCCCATTCTCCTCTCTCTCTTCTTCTTCTTCCTTCCCATTCTCCTCTCTCTTCTTCCTCTTCCTTCCCATTCTCCTCTCTCTCTTCTTCTTCTTCCTTCCCATTCTCCTCTCTCTTCTTCTTCTTCCTTCCCATTCTCCTCTCTCTCTTCTTCTTCTTCCTTCCCATTCTCCTCTCTCTTCTTCCTCTTCCTTCCCATTCTCCTCTCTCTCTTCTTCTTCTTCCTTCCCATTCTCCTCTCTCTTCTTCTTCCTTCCCATTCTCCTCTCTCTCTTCTTCTTCTTCCTTCCCATTCTCCTCTCTCTCTTCTTCTTCTTCCTTCCCATTCTCCTCTCTCTTCTTCTTCCTTCCCATTCTCCTCTCTCTCTTCTTCTTCTTCCTTCCCATTCTCTTCTCTCTTCTTCCTCTTCCTTCCCATTCACCTCTCTCTCTTCTTCCTCTTCCTTCCCATTCTCTTCTCTCTTTTTCCTCTTCCACATGCGTCGAATACAACGTATAGACCTTACCTTGAAATGCTTACTTACAAGCCCTTAACCAACTGTGCAGTTCAAGAAGAGTTAAGAAAATATTTACCAAATAGACTAAAGTAAAAAATAATAATAAAAAGTAATACAATAAGAATAATAATAGCGAGGCTATATACAGGGGGTACCGGTACCGAGTCAGTGTACAGGTTAGTTGAGGTAATTTGTACATGTAGGTAGGGGTGAAGTGACTATGCATAGATAATTAACAGCAAGTAGCAGCAGTGTACAAAAGGGAGGGTCAATGTAAATAGTCCGGTGGCGATTTTATTAATTGTTCAGCAGTCTTATGGCTTGGGGGTAGAAGCTGTTGAGGAGCCTTTTGGTCCTAGACTTGGGGCTCCGGTACCGCTTGCCGTGCGGTAGCAGAGAAAACAGTCTATAACTTGGGTGACTGGAGTCTCTGACAATTATATAGGTCCTGGATGGCAGGAAGCTTGGCCCCAATGATGTACTGGGCCGTACGCACTACCCTCTGAGCGCCTTACGGTCAGATGCCGAGCAATTGCCATACCAGGCAGTGATGCAACCAGTCAGGATGCTCTCAATGGTGCAGCTGTAGAACCTTTTGAGGATCTGGAGACCCATGCCAAATCTATTCAGTCTCCTGAGGGGGAAAAGGTTTTGTCGTGCCCTCTTCATGTCTTGGTGTGTTTGGACCATGATAGTTCGTTGGTGATGTGGACACCAAGGAACTTGAAACCCTCAACCTGCTCCACTACAGCCCTGTCGATGTTAATAGGGGACTGTTCGGCCCGCCTTTTCCTGTAGTCCACGATCAGCTCCCTTGTCTTGCATACATTGAGGGAGAGGTTGTTGTCCTGGCACCACACTGCCAGTTCTCTGACCTCCTCCCTATAGGCTGTCTCATCGTTGTCGGTGATCAGGCCTACCAGTGTTGTGTCGTCCCCTGAGGGGCCCCAGTGTTAAGGATTAGCGTGGCAGACGTATTGTTGCCTACTCTTACCACCTGGGGGTGGCCCGTCAGGAAGTGCCCTCAGTTGCAGAGGGAGGTGTCCCAGAGTCCTTAGCTTAGTGAAGAGCTTCATGGGCACTACGGTGTTGAACGCTGGGCTGTAGTCAATGAACAGCATTCTCACATAGATGTTCCTTTTGTCGAGGTGGGAAAGGGCAGTGTGGAGTGCGATTGAGATTGCATCATCTGTGGATCTGTTGGGGCGGTACGTGAATTGGAGTGGGTCTAGGGTGTTCGGGAGGATGCTGTTGGTGTGAGCCATGACCAGCTGTTCAAAGCATTTCATGGCTACCGACGTGAGTGTGACGGGCGGTAATCATTTAGGCAGGTTACCTTCGCTTCCTTGGGCACAGGGACTATGGTGGTCTGCTTGAAACATGTAGGTATTACAGACTAGGTCAGGGAGATGTTGAAAATGTCAGTGAAGACACTTGCTTTGAGTACACGTCCTGGTAATCCATCTGGCCCAGCGGCTTTGTGAATATTGACCTGATTAAAGGTTTTGTTCACATCGGCTACTGAGAGCGTTATCACACAGTCATCCAGAACAGCTGGTGCTCTTGTGCATGCTTCAGTGTTGCTTGCCTCGAAGCGAGCATAAAAGGCATTTAGCTCATCTGGTAGGCTCGCGTCACTGGGCAGCTCGCTCCTGGGTTTCCCTTTGTAGTCCGTAATAGTTTTCAAGCCCTTCCACATCTACGAGCGTCAGAGCCGGTGTAGTAGGATTCAATCTTAATCCTGTATTGACACTTTGCTTGTTTGATGGTTCGTCTGAGGGCATATCGGGATTTCTTATAAGCGTCCGGATTAGTCTCCCCGCTCCTTGAAAGCGGCAGCTCTAGCCTTTAGCTTGATGCAGATGTCTGTGGTGGTAAATAGACAGCTACGAATAATATAGATGAGAATTCTCTTGGTAGATAGTGTGGTCTACAGCTTATCATAAGGTACTCTACCTCAGGCAAGCAATACCTTGGGACTTCTTTAATATTAGACATTGTGCACCAGCAGTTATTGACAAATAGACACACACCCCCACCCCTCGTCTTACCAGATGTAGCTTCTCTGTCCTGCCGGTGCATGGAAAATCCCGCCAGCTCACTATTATCCGTATCATCGTTCAGCCATGTCTCGGTGAAACATAACATATTACAGTTTTTAATGTCCTGTTGGTAGGATAATCTTAATCGTAGGTCATCAATTTTATTTTCCAATGATTGTATGTTAGCAAAAAGAACGGATGGCAGTGGGAGTTTACTCGCTCGCCTACGGATTCTCCGAAGGCTGCCCGATCTGCGGCCCCTTTTCCTGCATCTTTTCTACAAGCGAAAGGCGTGGATCTGGGCCTGTTCCAGTGAAAGCAGTATATCCTTCTCGTCTGACTCGTTAAAGGAAAAAGTTTCTTCCAGTCGGCGATGAGTAATCGCTGTTCTTATGTCCAGAAGTTATTTTTGGTCATAAGAGATGGTAGCAGCAACATTATGTACAAAATAAATAAACAAATAAGTTAAAAACTAACAAAATAGCAAAACTGCCCCAGTGTATTTATACCTGTGTTCTCTGTTTGTATGTTGCCAGTTCATTTTGTTTCTTGAAACCTACCAGCGTTTTTTCCCTTGCGCTTGTCTGTTCTAGTTCCTGTTTTCTAGTTTTTCCCGGTTTTGGAAAAAAAGACTGAAAGAGAAGGGAAGGGGTGGCTGACCAGTAATGTAAGTCAGAAGAAGACGGGAAAGATGTAGACAAAGAACAGACAGAGATTCCGGAAGGGAGTGAGTGAGAGACAGAAAGTGACGGCAATGAGAGAGAAAGTCTGAAAACGAGAAAGAGAGAGAGAGAGAAAAGGGAGCCTGGTTTTGAATAACATTTCTCGCTCCAAATGCTACCGATTCTGTTTACTATTATATAGGTGGTGGTGCAGTTTGACTGGTCTCACTGTGTGTTTATTACCCTCTCTGACTGTAGCCTATGTCACCATGTCTGTCCGTCCTTCCTGGTGATCTTGCTGTGAGGGAGATGGAAAGGTGGTTCAGAGATGCATTCTCTCTATTAAACTATGCATGTATGCTAGTCTCATAGTGTAGTCCTATGACATACTACACAGTAAACTGGCCAGTGTGGATTTTTCAGTGTTACATTTCTAGTGTTGATTCAGGAGTTAAATTCACTATGTAGGGGTGAAATTAAAACTCTGGTGTAAAATAACCCCCAGTGTACACTAAATATCTGTTTTTGCATGTACGTTGATTAATTAATGTTATGCTATGCAAAGATAAATAGCATACATTTTCCAAACGAATCCAATCAGTTAATTAGATTTATTGCACCCGTTAATGAAATGGTTCTTCCAGTTTAAATAGTTCAGGTAATCTCCTTTATCAATTTCCATTATCCTGACAGTCATTTTAATGCGGGTTGTGGGTGAATAAAAGTTCCAACTGTTGGATATCCTAACTCTGTCTGGGGTCCAATAGGAATAACGCATCACTTTGCACGCCAGCGTAATGTGACTTGCAGGCCTAATGTGGCCTGTAAACCAGGAGTTTCCTAACACCACTACGTTAGGATTAAACTAGGCCATCAATTTAAGGCCTTATGATAACATTCATCTAGGAACTCACTTGGTGAAAGCCACAGGCCTTTTATAGGAAAATTATTAATCAACCATTACTGTGTCACTAACAAATACAGTCATGTGTGGTAGCTATAATTCACTCAAAAAGAAAAGGCACTCTGGGAAATAGTCAAGGCTTTACAACATACACCATTTCATGATATTTCACTCTACTGTGGAGTGAAATGGTGTGATTTTTCACACCATATTAGTGAGAGCATTTTATATTTCACTCCAGATTAGAGTGAAATAGTAATTAGTTCACTCCAGAGTAGAGTGAAATGCCTATTAGTTTACTTCAGTGTATTGTGAATTTCACACAGCCAGTGTTAATTTTATTCTCTGTATAGGTTTACAGAAGCACTGTCTAAATGTTAACATGAAATTCACTCTGTTGAGAGTGGATGCATATACAGACTGCAACTTAGTTTAACACTTCCAATTTTGCTGTGTACAGAATAATCTTGAGGCCTGGCCATGAGACATCCCATACCCTGTGTCAGGTATTAGAGAATGGACGCCTTGTTAAAAACAGAGACAACACGATGAAGGCTAGCTGGATAATTTAGCACAACAACCTCAAATACCCCTCTCCTCTATCGCTCTCCATCCTTATCAGAGCTGGGTTAGGTCATTAGGAGAACAGGGAACAACAGGGGAACAGGTAGAGGACATTTCTGTCTTCTCTTTCCCCCCCTTCTTCTTCTCATTTTCCATGCAGCTAAAAACAGCAGCAGGCAGGCGGCTAGCGGGCGAGCTGTTAGCCCAGCAAGGTCACGAGATCACAATCTGGATCTGTTATCAGCAACACGGTGGTGTGCCTATGTTAATATCCGGAGAGTGTGTGTGTGTGTGTCGGTGTGTGTGTGTGTGTGTGTCAGTGTGTGTGTGTGTGTGTGTGTGTGTGTGTGTGTGTGTGTGTGTGTGTGTGTGTGTGTGTGTGTGTGTGTGTGTGTGTGTGTGTGTGTGCACGCGTGCGTGCGTGTGTGTCAATTACCTGTTTGAGGGCTGGTGGAGGGAGGGTACACAGACAGGTATAGGGCATTGGAAAACAACATCAACCAAGATGTTAGTCTCTACACGACTAAGCACATACTATACAATATTATTACATCTACTACATCAATATGAGTTGCAACTACAACCAACATCCTGAAAATAGCATTTTACCCACAAAACACTGTGCTCGATCTGAACTAAAGCGGCGCAGAACTACTACAGCTCAGAACTGTCATAGAAGCTCCTCATGTACATTTCTATCTTCAATACAGTAAACACACTGTGCCATCTTAAGACACAACTTTACATAACGATCCTCCCGTGACAGTTTGTTTCCTATGCCACTGTATCTAAAAGCTCATCCGTTTGGGAGATCGCTTAATATCATGAGAAACTTACGTTCTCTGCTGGTTTCAATAACACTACTAGCACAATCTTCTGTTTAATTCATAAGGAGAAAGCTTTCAGAGTAGACTACTCAGACACCTCTTTGGTACACGAGTCCAGGAAGTCTGATATTCAACCATCACAATCACATCCAGTTAGCGTTATCGCTAACACTACAAAGTGGCCGCTGTGACTGGGCGCCAATTAGCACCCACCGTCTTGGCCCACCGTCCTTCCAGTTCCACTGCGGTTCTCAACCCCCTAATACCACCAAAGGTCTCTTCACAATCCCCAAGTCCAGAACAGACTATAGGTGGTGCACAGTACTACATAGAGCCATGACTATATGGAACTCTATTCCACATTAGGTAACTGATGCAAGCAGTAGAATCAGATAGAAAAACCAGGTAGAAATACACCTTATGGAACAGTGGGGACTGTGAAGAGACACAGACACAGACACACATACCCACTCTACACACACGTACACATGGATTTTGTACTGTAGATATGTGCTAGTAGAGTAGGGGCCTGAGGGCACACACTTAATGTGTTGTGAAAAGTGTTATGAACTGTAAAGTCATGGAATATGTTTAATTGTATCTAAGTGCCTTAACGTTGCTGGACCCCAAGAAGAGTATCTGCTGTTACTAACGGTGATCCTTAATAAATACTTAATAAATACTTAATAAATACAAATAATACAACCCCCAGCTCCTATCAGTGCCCCCCACCCCCTCCTATCCACCCCCTCCTTGCTCCGCATTAATTATCTGGTTAATTAAGGATCGGAAATGCCTCTGAAAAAGCGCAGAGCTGTCCTCGGGGGAGCGCTGACTCTAATGAACTGAATAAAGATGAGGCCAGCCGATCAGGGGGATCAGGAGAGGAAGTGTCGGAGAGAGAAAAAGAGAAACCCTGAGAAGGAGAAGTGGGGTTTGAGACAGAGTCAAAGCAGTAGGAAGAGGATTAAGTCTGTAGACCTTGGCCAGGTTTTACTCTGACGCAACAATTTGTTGTTATTTTACAAATAAAACGGACTCGCGTTTTTTGGTAAAACAATTGTGTTCAAATGTAGTTTTGCAGTGTTCAACGACTCTCCAATAGCAGTTGCACATTTCCAAAGAACAAAAACGGCGTTTAGAATAACAGACACTTGGAGTGCAATAGAGTAGGAGTTAGCGCAAACGAAGGCGGGAAAGTACTCGTGCTCTTGCTCAGGCTGGTGCTAACGCTGCTGTTAGCATCCTCCACCAAGTGTTTCGGCCATCTGCAGACCTGCCAAAGGCCTTCTGGGTAACTCCGTTGGTTTGGAGTGGAGTAAAGACAGTTTACAGTTAGTAGAAGAGGACTTAGACAGAAGAGACATCAACGGGACATCAACGGGACATCAACGGAGAGAATGTCCTTCTCAATATCTACTGTGACAAACTGCCTGTGGGAAAAAAGTCAACAACTCATCAAGAAGTTTTTTGTTATTATTCGTTCACCTTGTTAGTGTAATGAGTGTATGCTACAGTACACATACATTTTTGCTCCTGTTTAATTTGTCCATGCATTCGTTTGGCTACTCTTTCCCCTCTATTGTATTCACTGTCTCCTTAACAAGCAATGTATTCTATATCAAAGCATCTCTCTGTTTTGCATAGCTCTACATACAGCTCTACCGTACAGTATCTACAACCAGATCTCATGGTCAGCATGCGATCTCTTGTGCTTCTGAGAGAATAGCAAGGTCGAGAAGAACACGAGAGCGCGACTGGAGCTGAAGAAATGTGTACTAAATAGAATTTCTGTTCTTTGTTCTCATCTGATCTCCTACAGGGTGGACTTAGGATATCCACTCCATGCATTCTCCCCATAGGGATAGGTAGGGTCGTTTTTTTTGTTTGTCTTGCTCTATGTTACAACGCACGTCAACACATCTGGTTAGAGCGTTGGACTTGTAACCGGAGGGTTGCAAGTTCGAATCCCCAAGCTGACAAGGTAAAAATCTGTCGTTCCGCCCCCCCGAACAAGGCAGTTAACCCACTATTCCCCGGGCGCCGCAGACGTGGATGTCGATTAAGGCAGCCCACCGCACCTCTCTGATTCAGAGGGGTTGGGTTAAATGCGGAAGAGACATTTCAGTTGAAGGCATTTGGTTGTACAACTGACTAATAATGGTGACTTTGACTTTACACTGAGAGAAGCTGAGAGCGTCTCTCCCAGCATAAATCGACATAGTCGATTCCTGAGACCGAGCGGAGGAGGAACTTCCAAAATATGGTATACAGTATTTTTGTCCTCTACTGTATTAACTTGCCATGATAACATGGTAATTGTACAATAACTAGTGACAACTATTTGTAGGTCCAGGTAGTTACATTTTGTAAGTACCAGAAAAAAATACATTGGTATGATCAGATAGTGAATATTGGGAAAATATTCTAAAAAGGACTGTAAACTAAAGCCTGAATTATGTTTAAGATAGTAGCACTGTACCCAGCTCTACTTCCCACTGCATAACAGCAACACTGTCAGATTACAGAACCAACCCTCAAGGGCCCACAGTTGTCAACAGCTGCTGCTGCTGAAACCTCCTTCCCATTACCATCCAAATAAGAGCCACAGCCAAGATTATCCTCCACCTCTCTCTCTCTCTCTCTCTCTCTCTCTCTCTCTCTCTCTCTCTCTCTCTCTCTCTCTCTCTCTCTCTTTGCTCCCCTCTATCACGTTGTCTCTTTTCTCCCTGTATCACTCACTTATTCTCTCTCTTCCTCTTCCCACTTTCTTGCTTGAACCAGATTTGCCTGTCATGACACATTTGTCATTTTCTCTTAAAAGCCGAGCGATAACCTCTAAGACAGTGATTTCAAAGTCTGCACTGTTTCTCTGTACTGCCTCTGTCACTATGGACCCAGGGACATTAGATTCCATTCTAGGTGTTGGCTCAGAGGTCAAAAGAGTTCAGATACAATAAATAGATACAAGGATATTGAAAAGGGCTCTCATGGGACTCATTTGAGGCATTGGCAAAACATGGAAAAGCTGAGATCTCTGGCAAGTTCTATTTTTGTCTCCGCTCCGAGACAGGGGAGCAGGTGGAATGATGGACGGTGGGTTGAAGCCCACACAGAGTGCCTCTCCCTCTAATGACGGAATAATTGTGGACGTTGAAACCGTCTCAAAATGCTGTGTCAACCCAGGGATGTCTGGGGAAGGATTGCGAGGGGCAGTAATGCAATAAAGAGGAATGCAATTTAATTTGAAATGATAAAAGGATTGATTCATATGGCTGGCTCACAATGCAGAGGGCCGGAATTCTCCTCAGTACATACCCCCGCTCTCCTGACCTCCTGAAATGAAGTGAAGTGAGATATTTCTTGCGTGCGCTGAAGTCTTCTTTGGTGTGATGAATTAGCTCACCAAACTCACAAATCTTGGCGCCAAAAAGAGGGGAAATCTAAACGAGCAGAACTAACCAGCTAAACAGAGCAAAACAACAGAACTTCACTAAGTTCGTCAACAAATAAGCAACGGATTCAATGGGTTTCATCTCAAACAAAGAGCACTTGTGAAACGCAAGCTGATAATATATCCTATAGGATATACTATACTGTACTACTTGAAGGCAAGCTAAGCATATTTTGTAGAGGAACGCTCCATGAATAGAAGATAATGACATGGTAATGATTTGGATTAACCTGGAGGGCAAGTACCAGGTCTGTGTCGACTTTTGACTTTCTGGTAGGTAATTCCATGAAAGAACATGATCTTTCAATTTCTACACATTTACATATAAATTCTATTCCTTTCTGTAAGCCAAGGAGAGGCTATTTTAAAACCCTCCACTTAAGAAAATGTCGAACACACAGGTACTATGCTAATTTGAACTAGTCTTTTGAACTGAAGGAATACTCGGCTACCCAAATCACACGGTACAAAAACTCCGTCCCTTTCACTTCCTAACAGCTGCCAAAAGAGAGAGCTATGCATTTTTCAACGTGAACTATTACACAACTCACAAAAAAAGGTGAAAGGTGCAAAGAAGAACAGGTGGAGGTTTTCTTTCTTCAAACACTTCTCCTTTGATAAGACGTCTAGTCATTCAAGGTTTGGCGTTTTCGTTCAATGGGGTCGGAGAGAGTGCGTAGTTCCTGTTTGGGGGACCAATCGTGTTGATGATGGTACCTGTAAAATGATGGTGCTTATTAACCGAGTCATAGGTTCACTGTCATCATGGAAAGAAAGAGGGCACAAGCAGTTATTGCAAGAACATTTCATTGAGTCACTATCATTACCTAACGGCAGTACAGAGACCTTGTGAGAGGAACAATAGGGGCCCACGGTGGCTTATTATGTGTGGTAAATCGTATGAACTGTATTCGCTTAGCATGGATTGAAAGCGAACACAAATTGTTATTCATAAAGCCTACACCCTTTTCTATCATTATCTTACTCAAGTACAATGTAAACAGCATTGAAGCACATTCTTAAGCCTATGGTTTATTTTCTTCATCCCTACACCAAACGTCAACTCCTGGCCTTCTCTGATCGTATATCTTCTATTGAATCCATTGAAGTGATGTGTCTAATTTAACAGTGTGCAAACAAGTCTCCACTTTCATTTCCGATCCATTAAATGGCCATTAGTAAAAGCCTTTGTTGAATCCCATCAATGGATTGATCAGTTGATCAGTGTGCAACGTGACGCTGGATCAACACAGGTTCTACAGTAACTCGTTCCCTGACGGCCACACTGGTGTACTGTTGCCAGTGCACCGCTGCATCACTGCTAGCTCCCACGGAGAAGTTTAAACTAACCCTGGGGTTGTTAGACAGACACACCATTTAATGCCAGCTGGTCTGCCTATGGAAAGACAGTGATATGATTGCTGAAGATGAATCGCTCGCTCTCTCACTTCATTTATCTTTCTCCGTCTCTGGCTTTCGTTCTCTCAACTCCTCCCTGTTCTTTCCCTCTCATCGTCCCTCCCCTTTCTCTCTTCCGCCCCATCCCTTTCTATCGTGCTCTCTCCCTATCTAACCTTTGCCCTTTATCCCTTTCCCTTGCCTCTCCCTCTCTCTTTCTCCCTCTCTAGCCCTCTCTCCATTCATCTTATTCTCTCTTTCCCTCCCTCTCCCCCAGATACAGTGCCTGGTCCAGTAGCAGTAGGGATGGCTGACTCTGTGATGGCTAATAAAGGCTAATGTTGTGAGACTCCTTCTCGTGCCATCGCTCCTTCTCGTATATCACTGCCCCAGGGCCGTACTGGCCTCCGCTACTGTTTTCTTTCATCCATCTGTTGTTTCTATGACGATATTAAAGCAGACATGCCTTGCCCGGCGTAACATTGAAGTAGACGTGCTCCGTGGCGGTAAAAATAAGTTGATCGAGACATAACTGCACGTGAATGTGCTGCATAAAGAAAACAGATGACAATGTACATTGAGAAGCATCGCTACACACGGGGAACGCTTCCGCAGATCTGAAAAACATGTATTCATATTTAATGTACCGCACAACAGGGTCACAGCGTACGAAAAGAGAAAGGAGACAGCCACACATGAAGTGTTGTCTACACAATAAAACAACCCACAGCGACAGGGCTTGCCTTTGGACAAAACCGGCAGCTTTCGCAAGCTTTCACCCAATTAGGCACGAGCATGGTGTTCGACACACACCGCCCCATCTCCGCACCCGATATCTCCCTTTCTTGATCTCTCCGTTCTCACGCCGTCCACGTGCAGCATGTAAAAGCACACAAAGCGATATAAAGACCCTCGACAGGTCTGATCTCTCCGAGCCTGGCTGTTTGGCCACCAACACAAAGCCGGGCCTGTCAAGCAGCTCCGCCAGCTAATGTCAGGACAATATTGAACAAATGATGAGGGTACAGATAGAGATAGCACTTGGGGACACAACGGCGCTTTAGCATATGCGTTGCTTATATGTGGTTGGGGATACGGATAGGTTGCTCATCTTCACCCAATACATTCAACAGCCTGATCTGACAGTACGGTACATGGAAGTCCATGGCAGTCGCCCTTGGCTGTTTGAAGAGAGGATTCAGTTCAATAAAGGATGTCAAAATATGGCCAGGCTGCAATGTTTCCCAATGAGCAATGCAGTCCATCTCGACCTCGAATAATCTTCAAAAAGCTATTGATTGTTGAAGATGAACACTCCGTGCTGTAGACGTACTTGGTTATCGGAGATTTTGGTATGAGACACATCAGTATGCCAATACCATCGAACTACAACTCCTAGAAAGCACATTCAAACCCATGGTCTAAGGGGGTAAGTCCATTCTATTATTTAGGCCTCTATCTCTATGTGCAATACCAGGACTCCCGACTGCGGCCATTGAATTGCATTTTGCGACCCCTTGACTTGCCTGTGCAAGGTCAATTTCTAAGTGGTTTGAGCTGCACCTTCTACTTGGTCACCTCAGTTAAACCTTCCTCTTTTTTCAGTGGATAAAACCATGATTTGGTCAAACAGTGAAGTGCATTACGCTCATGATATCCTGTAATGAGAGAATCTACCCTGCCGCTGTGCCTGTTTCGCTGGGGCTGAACGCTCTAATGAGCGAGCCTTTCACAATCTCTCTCTCCCCTCATGCGGCCCGAAAAAAAATGCATTCCTTTTTGCATAACATTTTCAAATGCAACTGTGGGAAAAACTTTGGACGCAATACAGCAAACTCAAGATGGCATTGACACCTTGTATGACAAATTCTGTGAGGTGCTATGTAGTGAATTGGATGACTGTGTCAAGGAGAAGTCTGTAAATGCTTCCAGAAAAAAAAAAGGCCCAGAGGTGGGTAAACCCTTCTGGATTAAGGAACTAGACGCCTTATGGTCACAGATGAGGTTGTCTGAAAAAAGGTTCCTAAAGTGTAAAGGAAATACAAAGCTGAAGGAGGAGCTAAGAAATTCATTTAACGCGTGTCAAAAGAGTATGGTCTGTAAGGTTTAGTCGTGGGCAGGCATTACAACTGGAGCAGCTACAGACCAACAACCCACAACAGTTTTGGAGTGAGACAAACAAGTTGGGCCCAAATAAAAGGTTAAGAACTTTCACATGAACATTGCGTTGGAAAATTGAGGGAGTCATACTCCCCTAACCAGTATCTGAAGGCAGAGGGAGTCATACTCCCCTAACCAGTATCTGAAGGCAGAGGGAGTCATACTCCCCTAACCAGTATCTGAAGGCAGAGGGAGTCATACTCCCCTAACCAGTATCTGAAGGCAGAGGGAGTCATACTCCCCTAACCAGTATCTGAAGGTAGAGGGAGTCACACTCCCCTAACCAGTATCTGAAGGCAGAGGGAGTCATACTCCCCTAACCAGTATCTGAAGGCAGAGGGAGTCATAGTCCCCTAACCAGTATCTGAAGGCAGAGGGAGTCATACTCCCCTAACCAGTATCTAAAGGCAGAGGGAGTCATACTCCCCTAACCAGTATCTGAAGGTAGAGGGAGTCATACTCCCCTAACCAGTATCTGAAGGCAGAGGGAGTCATACTCCCCTAACCAGTATCTGAAGGCAGAGGGAGTCATACTCCCCTAACCAGTATCTGAAGGCAGAGGGAGTCATACTCCCCTAACCAGTATCTGAAGGCAGAGGAGTCATACTCCCTAACCAGTATCTGAAGGCAGAGGGAGTCATACTCCCCTAACCAGTATCTGAAGGCAGAGGGAGTCATAGTCCCCTAACCAGTATCTGAAGGCAGAGGGAGTCATACTCCCCTAACCAGTATCTGAAGGCAGAGGGAGTAATACTCCCCTAACCAGTATCTGAAGGTAGAGGGAGTCATACTCCCCTAACCAGTATCTGAAGGTAGAGGGAGTCATACTCCCCAAACCAGTATCTGAAGGCAGAGGGAGTCATACTCCCCTAACTAGTATCTGAAGGCAGAGGGAGTCATACTCCCCTAACCAGTATCTGAAGGCAGAGGGAGTCATACTCACCTAACCAGTATCTGAAGGTAGAGGGAGTCATACTCCCCTAACCAGTATCTGAAGGCAGAGGGAGTCATACTCCCCTAACCAGTATCTGAAGGTAGAGGGAGTCATACTCCCCTAACCAGTATCTGAAGGTAGAGGGAGTCATACTCCCCAAACCAGTATCTGAAGGCAGAGGGAGTCATACTCCCCTAACTAGTATCTGAAGGCAGAGGGAGTCATACTCCCCTAACTAGTATCTGAAGGCAGAGGGAGTCATACTCCCCTAACCAGTATCTGAAGGCAGAGGAGTCGTGCTCCCTAACCAGTATCTGAAGGTAGAGGAGTCATACTCCCTAACCAGTATCTGAAGGCAGAGGGAGTCATAGTCCCTAACCCAGTATCTGAAGGCAGAGGGAGTCATACTCCTAACCAGTATCTGAAGGCAGAGGAGTCATACTCCCCTAACTAGTATCTGAAGGCAGAGGGAGTCATACTCCCCTAACCAGTATCTGAAGGTAGAGGGAGTCATACTCCCCTAACCAGTATCTGAAGGCAGAGGGAGTCATAGTCCCCTAACCAGTATCTGAAGGCAGAGGGAGTCATACTCCCCTAACCAGTATCTGAAGGTAGAGGGAGTCACACTCCCCTAACCAGTATCTGAAGGCAGAGGGAGTCATACTCCCCTAACCAGTATCTGAAGGCAGAGGGAGTCATACTCCCTAACCAGTATCTGAAGGCAGAGAGTCATACTCCCTAACCAGTATCTAAAGGCAGAGGGAGTCATACTCCCCTAACCAGTATCTGAAGGTAGAGGGAGTCATACTCCCCTAACCAGTATCTGAAGGCAGAGGGAGTCATACTCCCCTAACCAGTATCTGAAGGCAGAGGGAGTCATACTCCCCTAACCAGTATCTGAAGGCAGAGGGAGTCATACTCCCCTAACCAGTATCTGAAGGCAGAGGGAGTCATAGTCCCCTAACCAGTATCTGAAGGCAGAGGGAGTCATAGTCCCCTAACCAGTATCTGAAGGCAGAGGGAGTCATACTCCCCTAACCAGTATCTGAAGGCAGAGGGAGTAATACTCCCCTAACCAGTATCTGAAGGTAGAGGGAGTCATACTCCCCTAACCAGTATCTGAAGGTAGAGGGAGTCATACTCCCCAAACCAGTATCTGAAGGCAGAGGGAGTCATACTCCCCTAACTAGTATCTGAAGGCAGAGGGAGTCATACTCCCCTAACCAGTATCTGAAGGCAGAGGGAGTCATACTCCCCTAACCAGTATCTGAAGGTAGAGGGAGTCATACTCCCCTAACCAGTATCTGAAGGTAGAGGGAGTCATACTCCCCAAACCAGTATCTGAAGGCAGAGGGAGTCATACTCCCCTAACTAGTATCTGAAGGCAGAGGGAGTCATACTCCCCTAACTAGTATCTGAAGGCAGAGGGAGTCATACTCCCCTAACCAGTATCTGAAGGCAGAGGGAGTCATACTCCCCTAACCAGTATCTGAAGGCAGAGGGAGTCATAGTCCCCTAACCAGTATCTGAAGGTAGAGGGAGTCATAGTCCCCTAACCAGTATCTGAAGGCAGAGGGAGTCATAGTCCCCTAACCAGTATCTGAAGGCAGAGGGAGTCATAGTCCCCTAACCAGTATCTGAAGGCAGAGGGAGTCATACTCCCCTAACCAGTATCTGAAGGCAGAGGGAGTCATACTCCTAACCAGTATCTGAAGGTAGAGGAGTCATACTCCCCAAACCAGTATCTGAAGGCAGAGGAGTCATACTCCCTAACTAGTATCTGAAGGCAGAGGGAGTCATACTCCCTAACCAGTATCTGAAGGCAGAGGAGTCATACTCCCTAACCAGTATCTGAAGGCAGAGAGTCATAGTCCCCTAACCAGTATCTGAAGGCAGAGGGAGTCATACTCCCTAACCAGTATCTGAAGGTAGAGAGGAGTCATACTCCCTAACCAGTATCTGAAGGTAGAGGAGTCATACTCCCAAACCAGTATCTGAAGGCAGAGGGAGTCATACTCCCTAACCAGTATCTGAAGGCAGAGGGAGTCGTACTCCCCTAACCAGTATCTGAAGGCAGAGGGAGTCGTACTCCCCTAACCAGTATCTGAAGGCAGAGGGAGTCGTACTCCCCTAACCAGTATCTGAAGGTAGAGGGAGTCATACTCCCCTAACCAGTATCTGAAGGCAGAGGGAGTCATAGTCCCCTAACCAGTATCTGAAGGCAGAGGGAGTCATACTCCCCTAACCAGTATCTGAAGGCAGAGGGAGTCATAGTCCCCTAACCAGTATCTGAAGGCAGAGGGAGTCATACTCCCCTAACCAGTATCTGAAGGCAGAGGGAGTCATACTCCCCTAACCAGTATCTGAAGGTAGAGGGAGTCATACTCCCCTAACCAGTATCTGAAGGCAGAGGGAGTCATACTCCCCTAACCAGTATCTGAAGGTAGAGGGAGTCATACTCCCCTAACCAGTATCTGAAGGTAGAGGGAGTCATACTCCCCTAAAATGACCCTTGAGGGCTCCCGAGTGGTGCAGCGGTCTAAGGCACTGCAGTGCTAGAGGTGTTACTACAGACCCTGGTTCGACTCCAGGCTGTATCACAACCGGACGTGATTTGGAGTCCCATAGGGCGGTGCACAATTGGCCCAGCGTCGTCCGGGTTAGGGTTTGACCGGGGTAGGCCGTCATTGTAAACAAGAATTTGATGTTAACTGACTTGACTAGTTAAATAAAGGTTAAATAAATAAAACCAGTGTCTGAATGCCGGTCTTTCCCTAGAGGAGGTCAGAAAGGTGGTTGAGCGTGCTAAACCAAAGAAATTTACCGGAATTTATGATTTGTCTAATGAAGTTTTGAAGTCACCTAAATTGTTCCAAATACTACTTGAACTCTTCCAGGCTTGTTTTGAGAATGGCATTATTCCATCTGTACGGTACAAATCCATTATCAAACCTATTTTCAAATCCTCAAAAAAAGACTCTAAATCACACTGAACTTCAGAGAGATAAGTCTCATTAGCACTGTATGTGAATTTTACTCCTGCATTTTAAATAACAGGCTTTCCCACTATCTAGAAGTGTCTGGTCTGCTTGCTGATGAACAGAATGGCGTTTAGAAAGCCAGAACATGTAAAGACCATACATATACTGTCTCCATAGTGGTCTGGGCTAGAATTCAAGAAAGAGACCCAACTTTTGCCTGATTTAGATTTTCAGAAGGCTTTCGTTTGGGTAAATAGAGATTTCCTTGCTTTTAGACTAACTCAAATGGGAATTGATGGAAGATTCCATGATGCATTAAAGCTCTTTATTGGGCTCCGGTTGTCAGTGTTCAGGTCAATGACCTCAGGACTGGCTGGTTACCAACCCCTTACGGTGTAAATCAGGGAGACGTACTCTCGCCCACTTTATTTGCACTATACGTTATTGATTTAGCCCTGAAAATCAAACCTTCTAAACTTGGGTGTTGAAGTTGCGGATATATTCCAAGGCATCTTGTTGTATGCTGATGACACAGTTCTCCTTGCTGAGACTGAATATTGTTAATTGATGGTGTACTAAATGGAGACTAGCGACAAATCAAGAGAAGATCCAGATTGTTCATTTCAGAAAGAAGGGGGTGCAAAGAAGTGCACACAACTTGTGTTTTTGGTACAACCCCATTATTCTACACTGGGCTCTATAAACACCTTGGTTTACCTCTGGATGAACACTTGACCTTTGAAGATGGCATTAGATCACATGGCAGATTCTGCTGGTAGAGCCTTTTGGTCAGTGTTACTGTGGTTACTGTGCTTATTCTCAGCTGTATACATCTCGTGTGTGTCCAGTGATGGACTATGCTGTATGGGGATCCAAAGTGCGTACTCATTTTAACAATGTTCCAAACAGAGTAATCCGCTGCTTTCTTTGTGTGCACAAGCATGGGTTGGGAACCCATGTGTAGTTAGGCAAAAAGGGTGACATGATATGTCTATGGAACAGACTGATAAATACGTCAGAACACAGAACGTTAAAAATAAACTACCCGTGGGCTAGAGAATTGTTATCTGTTTTTGTGAAATGGATTTGCTGTATATATTTAGAACCAAAATTCCATGTGGTGTTAACCAAATCAAGATTTTTCTGATCTACAAGGAAAAATGGTCAGCTGATATTTGGTTTAAACCTAAACTTAGAACGTACACTCTCTCATCAAAGAGAACTACACCCTTAAACCCTATGTCTGCCTGAACCTAACAAAAAGTCAAAAGTCCGTTTGTGCATAACTCAGATCCGGCACCCTCCCTCTGGTTTTAGAGATGGGTAGATTTAACAGAGTGCCTGAAGAGGAAAGAATTTGCCTACTGTGTGATATTGGGGGAAATTCGAAAATGAAATCCATTTAGTGTTTTATTGCCCTCTGTGTGACCATCTGAGACATTTTGGTGATAACCCTGAAGGATTCTGGGTTACGGGATGAGCAGAGGCTTGAATTTTGTTGTGTTTGAAATTGCTCTGTTTGTTCACAATGCCTGGAGAGGGATAAATGTAGTGTTTCTGTAGTGTCTTGTACATCCATGTGGCTGGGCACCGGTAGGTGTAAGACACTTAAATAATTCATATCAATTAATCAATCAAGCAATCACTCGATCAATCAATCAATCAATCTGTTGTCCATGCTAAATAGAGGAGCGCCTCAGATTTCTGTGGTGAATTAGCACCAATTGAATTAGACCTATGTTATATTAGCGCACATAAAGACGAAAGCAAATTCATTTCTATACAAGACAAAAAAAGCGGACAATTCTGGAGCCCTATTTTAACAGTAAAATATAACAGTAGCCTTATTGTCAACCCAAAAAGTCATGACAATCACTGGATTAGGTTGCATATCAAAATATCTTGAATGATTCATTCCTGATTGGACATGTTAGAATGTAATAACTGATTCGTTGAATACCATTTCAGTAGTCTATTGCACATCTTAATAAAATAATAGTGAATTACTTTATAATGACTTAATAAGAGGATTACTCCTTTTTCTATTGGGTCACGGCGCAAAAATGTTTGTGGGGCTACGACCAAATCATGGTCTGGTGCCACCAACTAAAAAAAATTGTGTCACTAGTGCCACCAGCAGAAAACGTTAGTATGGAGCCCTGAATACTGTTAAGTAGGCATAATCCCATACTACAGCAAGTAGTTTGAGCACCTGGTCCCAGATCTGTTTCTTGCCAACTCATTGCAACCATCACAGGAGTTGGCTTTACAGCACAAACAGATCTGGGACCAGGCTAGTAAGTGACCCGAGGCTAGACCAGCACCTGGTCTTCTCTGTCCTCTGATTCTAGACCAGGACACCATCTATTATTCCTGCTGCAGAATGAACACATATAAACTAAGAATAAATCAAGTGGTTGATGCAGTCTTTGGGGACCAGAGAGTAAAGACACGGAGGGGAGAGGTACTGTAGCAGTGAGAGTAGATAGATGCTAGCTATTCCTGGCCAGGGAGCCAGACGGACTGGGCTACCCGTGTCTAGCCGGGTGCAGATTTTCTGCTAGCACTGCAGTTTTTTGGTATGTGTGCGGGCAGGCGTGTGCGTGCGTGTGTGAGGGTGTGCAAGTACGTGTGTGTGTGATGGTGACATTGTTTCTGGGTTGTGTGTGCTAAGCTTGTACTGTTCTGTCTATATATTACAGAAGACAACAATGGTGTCATGTCCTGGCCATAGATAACCACCATAAAGCAGCCAAAAGGGCTATGGTCAGGACGTGATCAGGGATTTGTTTGCTCTATGCTGTTGTATTTCTATGTTGGTTTGGTTTGGGTTCCCAATTAGGGGCAGCTGTTAGTCGTTGCCTCTAATTGGGAATCCTATTTAGGTTGTTCAGTCCCCCACCTGTGTTGTGGTATATGTTTGTTCATTGTGTTAGTTGCTGTGTTGCGCTACATGTTGTGTTACGGTCATTGTACTTTCTTTTGTTTTGGTCAGTTCTATAATTAAAATATGATTAACTCAACCATGCATGCTGCGCCTTGGTCCACTTCTGTCAGCGATCGTGACAAATGGTCTGGATAGCTGAGGTGTTTACAATGAGTTCAGCTCAATGAAAATGGATTTTGGGAGAAGCCATTGATGTTGGCAAAAATGATACTCTAACAGACAACTAAAAAGTATCAAACTAAAGACTGCTTGTCAATGGAACTGTGTAAAGAATTTCTTCATATCTCCTTTCAAGTTATCAAACCAGAATATCACTTCTTGCAAGCAATTTTTTTAATGTATCCTGGGAGACAAAAATTATTCTAATGAACTAATCTCTTGGACCAAATAATCCCAATGTACCATACATTATGCAAACGCTTGCCCTATTTGCAATTAATGTAAATGTCAGCTCTGCTTTTTCCAATCGTGCCCAAACCCACACAAGTCTGTGACCCATGAAATTGCCAAGCACTTGGCATCAGTAGGTCTAGATAATAAACATCTACAAGGGAACGTATGTTCACCACTTCAGCGTTACAAGCCGGCTGCCATGTTATGAGGCAATCTGCGACTGGGACCCCAACCAAGGTCTAATATACTTGAGAGGCTGCAGGACGATGAAGAAATAATATTTTTTTTTTCTATTTGCACCGAACAATATCATCACTAGAGCAGTGGGAGGTCCATGCTTTCACTTCTTCTTCTTTGATATGTTGTTTCCCCCTTCCCTCTCTCTTCCATTCAGTCATTTGGAGTGGAGCCATTATCGTTGCTAAGAGATCAAGCGCCATTTCATATTTTTGTCAGTTTTCATATGTGCACCAATGGGTCATGGCGTCCTCTCTAGACTAAATGAACTCCTCTTGGTTTTACACCTCCTTGGTTATCAAGGGGACTTAAACCATGTGATTGCTTTCTGGTCATCATCGACCCACCTCTGTTGTGCATGAACTGATGTTTTGTCATTGCCAGTGGCTAACAGAATCAACCCACATGTCCGGATGTGGATATGGCAACAACAAGGCATATAAAAATCAGATCATAGACCTTTAGTTCTTTGAGATGAATAGATTAAAAGACAGCCACAACTCAGGTTGGATGTTGATGTCGTCGACTCTGCATGTCAGATTGTTTTCTTCAAGGACGGCCACAGCCATTCCGGTTCTAAGTATATAAGGCAAGGGAGGACTCTTTGGTATTCAAGGGGATTGAAAGCCACTTGATAGGATCTAGCATCTGGGTACTGCATAAAACACGTTCTCTTCACAGTGAGCAGAGTATACTCTTGATATGCTGTTTGGCTTCCTAGCTTTTATGCAGGGAAATAGTCACCTCTTCTTCTGACTCTGAAGGATGATCTATGTCCTTCAGAGGCAAAAGGGCATAGAATGGGGATGAGGTGTTAGTTTCAGATGAGGCTATAATAGGCTACATAGAGTAAATATCACACCTCGGTTGGTGCCTTGGCAAATAAAATAGAAGAAGTTGGGAGGTCAGCACTCCGGGCATCATGGGGGATTGAGAAATACAGTCCTATTAAGAGAGCCAGGGTAACCTTGGAACTTTAATTGGCATGCCTCTGCAGCATAATTATGAAATGTTTGTGCTGAAAGAGACTTTTCTGCTCAACGGAGAAAGAAAGAGAGAGAGGGATGAGAGAATGAAATCTGTGGGCGATTCAAGTCGGGGAGAAGCCCTAACCATATCTCAAGACAAGTAATTCGATTATCTCTGTTAATGTTGCATTTTTCATTTGCCAGCGAGGAATAATTTATTCATGCACTGGGCCACTTGATTTCATGGAAACTCTCAGAAATGATCCATGGCCTCCCTCTTCCCCCTCCTTCCTCCCTCTTCCATCCTCTCCTCTCCTCTCCTCCTCCTCCCTCTCCTCTCCTCTCCTCTCCTCTCCTCTCCTCCTCGTAATCTTGTTAATGTCTGTCTTTTCTTTGTTTCTTTTCTTTCCCCGCAACTTTGAGAAAGTATCTTAATTAAACAAGCCTGGGATTTGAAACATTCATTATCAGAGGCTCAGTGGGGATATGTTTACTGTCCCAAAGAAAGGATGAGCAAGTTCTCTCTCACATTCTGTGTCTCCACGATAAAACCGGAGCGGAACGAGGAAGTGTCTCGTTGGGTCCAATCAGCAGCGAGTAGCATGAAGATCAATTTCACCAGACAATCTCAAAGTCTCTCCACAGAGAAGTACATTCTATTTATTTGTTTTTACTTTATTTTCCATTAGTCTGGGTGTCAGCCTGAGATTTTCATTTCACTCTGTTTACTCTGTATTGAGTTGGGAGATCCCTGGCAAAAATATGACCCGGGCCAATCATCTTCCTCAAAAATCATAATGGCCGGGGTTAACAATTCTGTTTTCCAATGTCAAACTGGCTATTCAACAGAAGGACAATATTTACACTCAAATAATAAGTGTTTTGGCTGAGCTAGACAGCATATCTAATGTGAATAATAGAACAATATTCAGCACTGTATAGCCTTTTGTCAGCGGAGAAGATGTTCTTGCCCTTCTAAGAAAAGGGTGATCCAATCATTAAATCCCATTGCATCATCTTTCACGCATATCGCCCCTCGTTAATGGCACAATGACAAACTAATTTCGAAAGCTAATCTATCTAATCTGTGACAATTTAATTCACAACAACTTCAACCTGTGCAGTACCCAGTAATATCCCAGGTATAGAGATCAAAGAAGAGATTTGATAGTGACCATGAAATACGAATAATGCAACTGTAATGTTTTTTGGAAAAGTCAATAGATGAGATACCGGGGAAGGAGAGATTACAGTTGAAATGCTTGGTGTTTTGATTGATTGGTCGGCTGATTTATTCATTCATTCAAATACATATCGACAAAGCAATTGGCTGACTGTCAGGTAGGGTAACTGATGGAGGGATGAGGGGAGAGGTAGATTGAAGGCATGGTTAAACAGATCAGTCGCTGAACACATTGGTCCATTGACCATTAGATGGAATTACATATCATCGCATACACACACACACACACACACCTCTCTCTCTCTCACACACACACACACTTCCTGTGCCTTTGAGTCCGACGTCCCTCAACTCTGATGCGTCCCACTGATGCCCATGTGATGTGTTCTGTGACAGTAGAAGTCTCTCTCGTCGTCACGGTAACCTCACAGGAGATTGACAGCCCACAATTTCACTGTCACAAGTCGACAACAACAAGTGCAGTCAGCCTGGAAGCTCCATCCAGGCTGGTGGCGGTGAGACACAGGCCCACAAACACACAAACACACACCTCATCCCTCACACACCAAACGAGGCGTCATGAGACAGAACTTTGTCTCTGTAACGGGATAAAATCAGTGGTTATGTTCTCCTAACAGGATAATGGGAAAACAATTTCCTGAGTGGGGGGAAAAAAAACATGTCGCCACGTATTAAAACCTAGGAAGCAAACGGGAAGATGTGGGAGTGTTAATCTGGCAGCTTCCTCCTCGGAGCGCGGGAACGTCGTATTTATTCTCTAACCGGCTGTTTTGTTTTGCTAACTCAATCTACAATGAGAAAATCGAATCTAAAATCACTCAGCCGACCAAAGATGGATTTCACTTTTGTGTTTGTGAGAGAGAGAGAGCAGAATAACAGCATAACGTATACATTGATGGATGACAGTCGGGGGGTTGGCCCGGTTCAGATTGCCTGTTGTCCCTGAGACTGGCTAAGACAGCCATAGTAGAAAGCATGGATTTGTGAAGGCCTCCAATTTATATGGAGGGATTACTAGAGAGATGGAGTCACTGGGCTGTGAGCTGTCATTTCACACACACACACACACCCACACACACACACACACACACACACACACACACTAGAGCTGGGATGATAAACCTAAAATTATCTACACCGACCACACCGATCACTTATCCCAGGCATTTTGCTGTTATTATTCATTACGATAAGCAGCCTACACTAGAGAAATGTGAAGTTTGAAATGAAATAATTTGCTAATATGGGGGATTGTTAATGGGACAATTGATGGCTATAATCATCAAAATAGCAGTAGTAGTGTAGTCCTTCCCACTCACAGCCCCCTATACGGGTTAAAAACTGCAGATTTTGTCATTGATAAGCGCCTAAATTGGAACGCAGTGGCTGTACAGTAACATGTTATACATGACGTCAGATCTCAGGTTCTCCGCTTCACAGCGCTGTATGTGTTTTGACTGACAGCTGTTATAAACTTGAACACTGTGCGTGACAAGAAGACCCCCACCCCCACCCATCCCTCCCGCTAATTGGGCTTCTTTTGCACATGTGTTGTTGTCCAAGTGAGGGAAAAGCTGCGAATCGAAAGGAGTCGATGTGTTCTGAAAGTTGAGACGTTGAAGATGATAACAAACACCACGTTGATGTCATACACGCAAACCACACACCCACGAGTCCAAATGTGCACTTCACATTTCCATATTCGAAAACTCATGTCTTTTACAGTATCAACGTTTATGATCGCTATGCTTGAGTTACAAAGATGACATGCGTTAAACCCTGGCTTGTCCTGAACGAGCCTATTTTTGTCGTATTATGAAGAACGTTTGTCGCAGAACACGCACTTGAATGCACTCATGACTCCATTCTTTGCGCACCAAAATGACAAATCGGCTTGTCTGAAGTGCCTTCTGAAAGCCTAACACCGTAAGATCGTATTTTATAACTTAGCTAGCCATGTTGGAAATATAATAAGCTTTCAAATGATGCCCACCTAAACCAGATTGCAATTTATAATGGAACTTTTTTGAGTTGCGTAAACAAGAACAGTACATGTCTGATGAAGGCCTGTGTTCCAAACAAAAACAAGAGTGCTTGATTCAGATCCTCAATGGCACGGCTAGGAGAGCTCAAAAAGCATGGTTGAAGCCTCTTTCCTTGAGTCGTAAGTGCATTGAAATGACTTAGGAGCTGAACTGTGCACAGTTCGGAGACACCAGTTTAAACCTCTCACTCAAACCCTTGCAATCGTTTTTTCTTATCTTGCATCTACTGCATCATTTCAACGGATATTCGTATTATGTTACTGTATGTCTCCAGAATATTTTCGGACTTTCTTTATTGACAAATGCTGTGAAAAGTACAGTAAATGTCAAATGTGCAGACAATCAACAGTTTGGATTCAGTCTTGTGTCAGGTGAACTGTTGCGTCCTCAACTTTGGTCTGATAATTGAATTGGTCATGCATATATGCTTTTTATAGTTCTTCTATTAGAAACATTTCAAGTTCGTCCCGATCCAAATTTACACAAATCTAAAGGGGTTAAAGGATCCTAAAAAAAACATTGGGTGCTGATTAAAGTTCTCAACGGAACATTATATTTATTGTTGTCACATAAATTCTGGCAATTTATTGGGATATGGATTTTTGTCCATATCGCCGAGCCCTAACACACACACACACACTGCACGATAGATTCGCTATAAAAGCAAATATACCCTCTATTCTCTCTCCCGGCCCCTTTCAAATTGCCATCCTCGAGTCATGAAACAGCTCTCAAACATACATGCATTATAGAGTGACTAAGACAGAGGCCCAAGGCATTGGAAGAGAAGGGCACGTTCATAGAGATGTTATACTAATCATAGGTTCCTATTTTCATATGTTTTATAGTCTTAATGGCGCCCAAAATCCCCATCTTGTCTCCCCATAAAATCCCGCTACAAAGGACACATCAGTGTCAATGTCTTACCTCTTCTTACCGCACCTGAGCGTCGATATTTCATCTGATAAAAACAATGAATTTGGGAAGTCCATCCAGGAAATATGGAAATTATAACAAAACAACAAATAATAGGAAGAAAAGAAAGACAGACTTTTCTAACATTGAGGACTAACTAAACGGCAAACAGAATAGAAACTTGGCACAAATGAAGTTAACACTTGCATTCAAATCCAATACACCTCCAAGTGACAATGAATCCCTGAAATACACTGAGTGTACAAAACATTACAAAACATTACAAAACACTGCTCTTTCTACATAGGCTGACCAGATGAATCCAGGTGAAAGCTATGATCCCTTATTGATGTATCTTGTTAAATCCACTTTAATCTGTGTAGATAAAGGGGAGGAGACAGGTTAACTTCTTAGGGAGCGGCAGCAGAGATGACGGTTTTGGAGAGTCTGGCGTGCCCAAAGTAAAATGCCTGCCACTCAGGCCCAGAAAATAGGTTATGCACATAATTAGTACTATTGGATAGGAAACACTCTGAAGTTTCTAAAAGTGTTAAAATAATGTATGTGAGTATAACAGAGCAGGCAAAACCCTGAGGAAAATCCATCCGGATTTGCAGTTTGTTTTGTACATGACCTTCTTCTCCAGGCTGCCTATTCATTTCTATTTTAACTAGGACTGAGACTGTAGTACCTATGGCTTCCACTAGATGTCAACAGTCTTTATGCAGTGTCTGGAAGCTCTAGCACTAAGCAGAACGGATAGGAAGAGGAAGTAGTGAAGGGACCACTTTTGTCAACAACGTTTGACGGGCGCGAGATTGTGAGCGCGCCCCACTTGATTTTCCTTTCCTATTGTTCACGTTATCGTCCGGATGAAATATTACAGTAAATATACATAAAAGGATACCTAAGGATACATTAAAAAATGATGTTTGATTTGTTTGTAGAAAGTTTATAGGTATAATTTGAACGTGTTCTCTTCACGGTTCAATGGGCGGCTCAATGGTGGATTTTATGATCATAATGCGCCAACCAAGCGGAGATTTATGGATATAATAAATTACTTTTTCTAACAAAAGAACCATTGGATGTCTTCGTTGGACACTTGGGAAGCCCTCAGCAGAGGTTCTTCGAAAGGTAAGTGATATTTTTTAGCTCTTATATGGGTTTTGTGTGACCCGAGCTGGATATGAATTTATGCTAATGTGGAAAATATATGAGGTGCTATCCTCAAACAATCAAATGTTGTGCTTTCGCCGTAAAGCCTTGTTGAAATCTGACAACGCTGTGATATTGCCAAGAAGCAGAGCTTTGACTATGCAACACTTGTATATTGATGAATGTTAAATAATTCAACTTTTGGATTTTGAATTTGGCACCTTACATTTCACCGGGTAGTGTCGGGAGCGGCTAGCGCGCCGCTACTCCCTAAGTAGTTGAAGAAGGATTTTTAAGCCAAGAGACAACTGAGACATGGATTGTGTATGTGTGCCATTCAGAGGGTGAATGGACAAGACAAAAGTGCCTTTGAACGAGGTAGTAGGTGCCAGGCGCACCGGTTTGAGTGTGTCAAGAACTGCACCGCTGCTGGGTTTTTCATGCTCAATAGTTTCCCGTGTGTATCAAGAATGGTCCACCACCCAAAGGACATCCAGCCAACTTCACACAACTGTGGGAAGCATTGGAGTCAACATGGGCCAGCATCCCTGTGGAACGCTTTTGACAACTTGGTAGAGTCCATGCCCCAATGAATTGAGGCTGTTCTGAGGGCAAAAGGGGGTGCAACTCAATATTAGGAAGGTGTTCCTAGTGTTTTGTACACTCAGTGTATATCCAAACATAAAACTAAGTCAATACACCGCAAATAGCAAGCTTCAGTTGAACAGTATAGAACGGTAATCAAAACTTTTCACAAAGGTCTTCAACCATCCCACCAGAAACAACCCCTTTTAATCTGGGTCTCCTCTGAGTCGGGGGAACCTCCAGGGCCGTCCCCTGGCCCCAGGCTGGAGTTATGGAGAAGTGGAAGTGACAGGCTGTGGAAGAGGTGCCTCTGTCAGGGCCACAGGCATTAGGGGGACCAGGGACAACAAATGCCAAAGAGCCTGTCAGTCACCTGGTCAGTCTGCCCAAAGGCTGGCAGAGTAGACAGAAGGTAATTTGGACACTGGCAGGGGATGGTTGAGGGATGAAGGGAGAGTCGGGGGTGAGGAGGGAGGGATGAAGGAACCCATAGGCAAATGGCTATTCATACACGTTCTCTCTTTCTCTCTCTCTCTCACACACACACACACACACACACACACACACACACACACACACACACACACACACACACACACACATACACACCAACACACACACACATTTACAAAAAATTCCTAACCAAAAAAACGATGTTTTTTATCGTTTTTTATTGTTTTAGTCTTCACAAAATTCAAAGCACAGAGCAGTTATCACAAAACTACCACTAACATGTCCCGATCATCGTCATAAAGAGAAACAATGGAAATTAAACGAAGACTTAACGCAACAGTGCTGTAACCTTAGTAGGAGGAGATATGCATCTTTCAAATGATTTTCTAAGCGCTCCGCACGTCAGCGCCGTTAACAGTTGAAACAACGGCAGACAGTGAGACAGGGAAGTGACAGCAGCGAAGTCCTGCACGGCAATACTTTGAGAAGTTGAGTGAGAAGGTGGTGAAAGGCAAACTTGGAATTGAGCTACAGCGGCACGAAAGCCGTACGATAAGGGACAGTGTGAGAAAACCCCAGCTCTGATTACAGAAATGACTGTACACTGATATGCAGCCATTGGCAATGGTAGAGGATGTCGGCTTCAATACCCTAATGGCATATCGGGAACCAGACTACAACATGCCGTGTTGAAAGACTGTGACGGCCCTGACGGAGAAATTGAACAATGATTGGTCTGCTAGTACAAGATGTGAGCTCTCAAACACCCCGAAAATGGCGTTAACAACCGGATTGTTGGGACGTCTATGAACACGCTGTCATACATCACTGCAATGAGTCATCACGTTGACGAGAAGTGGGACAGGAAGTTGCATGTACTGACCACTGAGAACATGTAGGAGAGGCACACGGCAGAGGACCTAAAAACGGCATTAACTACCATAATGTCTGAGTGGGTGGGGGACAGCAGTAAGGTGAGCGCTGTCTGAGAGTCATGACAGCGGTAAACGGAACTGGATTTCCCACTAGAGGTCATAAGCAGGACCATATCTGCGTTGTGAACTCAGGTGTCGTTTGAAGATTTTGTTCTTATCTTTTAAACGTTTCAACTTCTTAAACAAAAAGTACAGTTTAAACGTTAAGAAAAGGTTTACATATGTCGCATCCCTAACAAACTCACACTCACACACACACACCTAACCTTGTCAGACACAGTGACACTCTAATCACCTGCCGTCTGCCCGATCGTCTGATGGCAGTCATCATGACTGACAGAGGGTCAGGACTCAGGAGGTTATAAGGCAATGTGTGTGTGTGTGTCTGTGTGTCCTCCCTAGCCCTAGTCATTGTGACGGAGCATCGCTGAGTACCACCTCAGACAGCGCCAGATGTCAGTGTTCCAGACAGTCACAGACAGAATACAGAAGGCCAACTTTACTAAGGGTTCCTGCAGCACAGCCAAATGTACACCTGTCATTTCTCGGATGGAATGAAACTTCAATGGTGGAAGGAAACATACCGGGTCCAAGTTACAAAATCATATTAATCATATTTAATTTGATCAGACACCGCAAAGTGTCTTAGTCTTTCACAATGCTTCTATGACCCCTATTATTTCATTATTGTGAGACAATAATAGGTTTTATGTAGGTTTTATGACACAAATGTTGGGTGAAGTGTTAGCAATTAAACTCTGTGACCTATCCATTATGATTCATAATGGATAATAATTCAGGCCTATTAGCAAGGACACAAAATGGAAGACTAGTAGCTTACTATAATGGCTGCCAGCAGACAAAGAAGAGGAAGGCTAAACTTAAAAATCCTCCCAAATGGATTTTGACAAATGCTACTGATAAGTTAAGATGGATAGCAGTGGCTCCTAACACAATGATGCTGTGAGCTATGTCAATCCCAGCTGTTATTATGCTACTTTAATCAAATTAACTCTTTCTCTGACCTGATTGTAAAGTTTGTGCTCAGATGAAAGCAGATACCGGTTTCCAGGCAACACTAGTGATGTCATCCACAAACCCTGTATTCTTCGGTTAACCACATAGGCACCAGATATAAATAAAATAAATACCACATCAAAACATAATTCTGCTTCAACTCGGCGAAGTCAATTACATTCTAGTCCTCAACTGGCAGCTTCATTAAATAGTACCAGCACAACACCAGTCTCAATGTCAACAGCGAAGAGGCGACTCGACTCCAGGATGCTGGCCTTCTAGGCAGAGTTCCTCTGTCCAGTGTCTGTGTTCTTTTTCCAATTGGAACACAGGAGTGATGGTTGCTGATAATGGGCCTCTGTTCGCCTATGTAGATATTCCATTACAAATCTGCCGTTTTCAGCTACAATAGTCATTTACAACATTAACAATGTCTACACTGTATTTCTGTTAAATTTGATGTTGTTTTAATGGACAAAAAAAAGTTGTTCTTTCAAAACAAGACATTTCTAATTGACCCCAAACATTTGAACGGTAGTGAAATTAAAATAAATACCACATCAAAGCATAATCATGCTTCAACTCGGCGAAGTCAATTACATTCTAGTATATAAAAAAAAAAAACGTTCAAAATAGTTATGTACTTTTGAATCGACAATTGCAGAGTATGAGTCATCATTCGACCGTGATTTTTTTTGGGGTGGGGGACTACTAGCTTTCCTACTGGACACAATCTAACACCTGGGTATCTGGTGGTTCACCTGTGGTTCTTTCGGCTCCCAGAGTAATTAAGAGATAAAGGAAGAAAAATCAAATCAATTTGGGGAGAGGAGCAGTGCTGGCGGGGGCCGCGGGGCCTCCCTGTCTTTGTTTGTAGTGTTAATATGAGCCCAGCTATCCCAGGGGTCTTTGGGCTCTGTCCATCTAGCGAAAAGGGACACGGACGCCACAATGAGAGGGCTGGGGCACGGTGGCCTTGAAGTTGCCTTTGCCGCCTGAGGGGAAACAAGCAAATTGAAAAATTGAATTAAACTACAACATCCTCCCTCCTCCGCGCCTGTATCTAGGGGAGTATGCTGGCTTTTCTCATCCTTCTATTTCTCTTTCTGTATGGTCTGGCTCAAAAGGATCCAGGATATGGGAATTGATGTGTAGGCAAAAATGTATCTTTCTTTCTCCCGCTCACCCTTTTTCTCCCTTTCTCTCTGGCATAGGAACTTACATTGCCGACATGTACGAAAATACTCTCTCTCTATCACTCTGTCTCACCCGCACTTACACACAGTATTTTTCTTGTCCTCTCCCCCCTTTGCCTCACCATATCACCTTGTCTTTCCATCATCTCCACATGACAAGACTCACAGTAAAGGGTCACACGTTCAAAGGCCGCGGTAATTGATGTTCCAGGTCTCATCTCTTTAGATCCTCTTGCCTTGTCTGAACACATTAACAGGCCCACAAGCCCCACCGGGGACGAAGAGGAGGGAGGCCTGAACATTAGCAAATGGCTTCCGCGTTCAAATGAACGGGGCGTTAAGTGGCCATCTACCTACACACGATATCTTGTCAAGGAAGTGTAGCCGACAAACGTTGCTACTGACAGATAGAGTGAGGTAGAGAGAGAGCGAAAGAGAGAGAGAGAAAAGGAGGAAAGGGAGAGAGGGAGTCTGAGAGAGTCGGGAGAGAGACAGAAAGAGAGGAAGAAGAAGAGAGAGAGAGAGAGAGAGAGAGAGAGAGAGAGAGAGAGAGAGAGAGAGAGAGAGAGAGAGAGAGAGAGAGAGAGAGAGGGGGAGAGATAACAAGCTATTTATCTGAAAGCTGTCTGCTTGCCTTCACCTGAGCATTAGAGTAAACAGGTTTCCATTAATGGCCCTCGTCACACAGATGCATTGTGGGAAAGCAGCAGCGCACCGCTGGGGAAATGATGGTTATCAACGTAATCACAGCTGATTCCTCCCTGCTTTTTAGTGCTCCAACACTCCCACAACAAATTGGCTATCACCATATTTCAATGAAATGATCCGGCTGCGGATGCCTACGAAAAAGAGGTAAGAACGGCTGACAGTTTAGTGCTGTATTTTAAATGTAATGGTGGGGTTTAATGTGTTTTTTGGGGGGGAAAGAGCATCTGCTCAAATTATAGTTCGAAAAATATCTAAATTTCAGCCCCTGACTCAACTGTCGTCTCGTTCCAAACAAAGAGGAATGGCAGAGCGTTATCGGAATGCAGTGTAGTGGGTAACGGCATTAAAAGGGAAGACCGTGAAAAAGTTTCAGGACACTTTTCTGACGGACGCACTTTAGCAAATACACTTCCTGAACTGAACACAAGTCAGCACTGAAAAGGCCCGAAATAAGAAGAGACGGAAAACTGGAATAAGTACAAGTTTGTTGGGTAAGTTGTCTGCAAATAGGCTACCGTAAATGGACTTTATTCATCAAGAAATCTATCTAAAAACAGTAAGGCGACTTCATTTCAAGGATATACAGTGAGGGAAAAAAGTATTTGATCCCCTGCTGATTTTGTACGTTTGCCCACTGACAAAGAAATGATCAGTCTATAATTTTAATGGTAGGTTTATTTGAACAGTGAGAGACAGAATAACAACAAAAAAAATCCAGAAAAACACGTGAAGATTTTTATAAATTGATTTGCATTTTAATGATGGAAATAAGTATTTGACCCCCTCTCAATCAGAAAGATTTCTGGCTCCCAGGTGTCTTTTATACAGGTAACGAGCTGAGATTAGGAGCACACTCTTAAAGGGAGTGCTCCTAATCTCAGCGTGTTACCTGTATAAAAGACACCTGTCCACAGAAGCAATCAATCAGATTCCAAACTCTCCACCATTTCCAAGACCAAAGAGCTCTCCAATGATGTCAGGGACAAGATTGTAGACCTACACAACGCTGGAATGGGCTACAAGACCATCACCAAGCAGCTTGGTGAGAAGGTGACAGCAGTTGGTGCGATTATTCGCAAATGGAAGAAACACAAAAGAACTGTCAATCTCCCTCGGCCTGGGGCTCCATGCAAGATCTCACCTCGTGGAGTTGCAATGATCATGAGAACGGTGAGGAATCAGCCCAGAACTACACGGGAGGATCTTGTCAATGATCTCAAGGCAGCTGGGACCATAGTCACCAAGAAAACAATTGGTAACACTACGCCGTGAAGGACTGAAATCCTGCAGCGCCCGCAAGGTCCCCCTGCTCAAGAAAGCACATATACATGCCCGTCTGAAGTTTGACAATGAACATCTGAATGATTCAGAGGACAACTGGGTGACAGTGTTGTGGTCAGATGAGACCAAAATGGAGCTCTTTGGCATCAACTCAACTCGCCGTGTTTGGAGGAGGAGGAATGCTGCCTATGACCCCAAGAACACCATCCCCACCGTCAAACATGGAGGTGGAAACATTATGCTTTGGGGTGTTTTTCTGCTAAGGGACAGGACAACTTCACCGCATCAAAGGGACGATGGACGGGGCCATGTACCATCAAATCTTGGGTGAGAACCTCCTTCCCTCAGCCAGGGCTTGAAAATGGGTCGTGGCTTGGTATTCCAGCATGACAATGACCCAAAACACACGGCCAAGGCAACAAAGGAGTGGCTCAAGAAGAAGCACATTAAGGTCCTGGAGTGGCCTAGCCAGTCTCCAGACCTTAATCCCATAGAACATCTGTGGAGGGAGCTGAAGGTTCGAGTTGCCAAACGTCAGCCTCGAAACCTTAATGACTTGGAGAAGATCTGCAAAGAGGAGTGGGACAAAATCCCTCCTGAGATGTGTGCAAACCTGGTGGCCAACTACAAGAAACGTCTGTGATTGCCAACAAGGGTTTTGCTACCAAGTACTAAGTCATGTTTTGCAGAGGGGGTCAAATACTTATTTCCCTCATTAAAATGCAAATCAATTTCTAACATTTTTCACATGCGTTTTTCTGGATTTTGTTCTTGTTATTCTGTCTCTCACTGTTCAAATAAACCTACCATTAAAATTAAAGACTGATAATTTCTTTGTCAGTGGGCAAACGTACAAAATCAGCAGGGGATCAAATACTTTTTTCCCTCACTGTAGGGCTAAATAAAGTCTCATCTCGGGTCACAAGAAAATACGTTTGAGTTAATATAAAGGGGGAGTTTTCTATTGATTCTTGCAAATGTTTTATGCAGTTAATGGAAGGCAACTTTTATTCTCACAGTAGAAAGATAAAGTTCTTGCCTCTTCTGCTTGACTAGGCTCCTTCATCTGTTCTCTATTCAACTGTGTATATTCTCTTGATATGACTGATTTGATTTGCCCTATGTTTGACTCTGAACTAACTGTGACTATATTAGTCATTCGATCTGTCGCCATAGACGTAGCCTCCACTGTTAACTCAACGTCCAGCTGATTGTGGTTCCATTGCTCATTGCCTACTGCTTCTCGTGTCTTTGTGGCTGTGCTACAGTATATCTACAGTTCTGTTCGGTTGTGTAGGCTGAGCTCTGACACTGTGGGCCACACAATTAACTACAGGGTCAACCCAAGGTCAGGCCAACGAGTGTGTGACGTTGGGACAAACCGCTTTCAAAGAAGAAGGGGATGAGAGGCGATCAACTCACACACACACACACACACACACACACAGTCACACACACAGACATAGATCAGACACACACACAAACACCCATTAGCCTCACTCACATTGGTAAGCAGCCAGGTGCTAGAGCAGACTGTAGTGAGGAGAAAAATACCTTAATGATGGTTTGCTCTGTTTTCCTCCTGCTTTCGCTGTAACACTATGGGCAGGGGCACTTTATTTTAGGTGACAACACCAGACCTGGGTTCAAAACAATGAGGTATACAAACCCTGGATTGCTGATGCTATGAATTGGCCGATTAGAGGCTTTGAAGCTACTGGTCGGCCATATTGGTACTCTTCAGAAGGAGCAGTCCTCCATAAGATTGAATGGAATTCTACAGCATTTCAATAAAATATTTCAAGGACAAAATTACATGTCTTTGAGTATTTCTTTGTTGAAGTGGGGACAGAAATATTAGTACTCAAGAAAAAAAAAATACTTTAAGGAATAGGTGTATATATATTATATATACAGTACCAGTCAAAAGTTTCGACACACCTACTCATTCAAGGGTTTTTCTTTATTTATTACTATTTTATACATTGTAGAATAAAAGTGAAGACATCAAAACTATGAAAAACACATATGGAATCATGTAGTAACGAAAAAAGCGTTAAACAAATCAAAATACATTTTATATTTTAGATTCTTCAAAGTAGCCACAAAGTAGCCACTTTACTTAGTACTTGTTGAAGCACCTTTGACAGTGATTACAGCCTCGAGTCTTCTTGGGTATGACACTACAAGCTTGGCACACCTGTATCTGGGGAGTTTCTTCCATTCTTCTCTGCAGATCCTCTCAAGCTTTGTCAGCTTGGATGGAGAGCATCGCTGCACAACTCTTTTCAGGTCTCTCCAAAGAAGTTTGATCGGGTTCAAGTCCGGGCTCTGGCTGAAGATCTCAAGGACATTCAAAGACTTGTCCAGATGCCACTCCTGCGTTGTCTTGGCTGTGTGTTTAAGGTTGTCCTGTTGGAAGGTGAACCTTGGCCCCAGTCTGAGGTCCTGAGTGCTCTGGAGCAGGTTTTCAAGGATCAAGGATCTCTCTGTACTTTGCTCTGTTCATCTTTCCCTCAATCCTGACTAGTCTCCCAGTCCCTGCCACTGAAAAACATCCCCACAGAATGATGCTTCCACCACCATGCTTCACCGTAGGGATGGTGCCAGGTTTCCTCCAGACATGACGCTTGGCATTCAGGCCAATCTTGGTTTAATCAGACCAGAGAATCTGGTGTCTTTTGGCAAACTCCAAGCGGGCTGTCATGTACCTTTTACTGAGGAGTGGCTTCCGTCTGGCCACTTTACCATAAAGGCCTGATTGGTGGAGTGCTGCAGAGATGGTTGTCTTTCTGAAAGGTTCTCCTATCTCCACAGATGAACTCTGGAGCTCTGTCAGAGTGACCAATGGGTTCTTGGTCACCTCCCTGACCAAGACCCTTCTCCCCCGACTGCTCAGTTTGGCCAGGCGGCCAGCTCTAGGAAGATACTTGGTGGTTCCAAACTTCTTCCATTTAAGATTTGTTTTATTTTGTTTATTTATTTAACTAGGCATGTCAGTTAAGAACAAATTATTATTTATAATGACGACCTACCCCGGCCAAACCCTCCCCTAACCCGGACATCGCTGGGCCAATTGTGCGCCGCCCTATGGGACTCCCGATCACGGCTGGTTGTGATACAGGCCGGGATCGAAACCGGGTCTGTACTGATGCCTGCGCCACTCAGGATCCCCGAAGGATGGAGGCCACTGTGTTCTTGGAGATCTTCAATGCTACACTTCTGTCCCTTCTTTGGACACTGTGTTAACTAACCTCCAGACGAGCTTCAATGCCATACAACTCTCCTTCCGTGGCCTCCAACTGCTCTTAAATGCAAGTAAAACTAAATGCATGCTCTTCAACCGATCACTGCCCGCACCTGCCCGCCCATCCAGCATCACTACTCTGGACGGTTCTGACTTAGAATATGTAGACAACTACAAATACCTAGGTGTCTGGTTAGACTGTAAACTCTCCTTCCAGACTCACATTAAGCATCTCCAATCCAAAATTAAATCTAGAATCAGCTACCTATTTCGCAACAAAGCATCCTTCACTCATGCTGCCAAACATACCCTCGTAAAACTGACCATCCTACCAATCCTTGACTTCGGCGATGTCATTTATAAAATAGCCTCCAACGCCCTACTCAACAAATTGGATGCAGTCTATCACAGTGCCATCCATTTTGTTACCAAAGCCCCATATACTACCCACCTCTGCGACCTGTACGCTCTCGTTGGCTGGCCCTCGCTTCATACTCGTCGCCAAACCCACTGGCTCCAGGTCATCTATAAGTCTCTGCTAGGTAAAGCCCCACCTTATCTCAGCTCACTCGTCACCATAGCAGCACCCACTCGTAGCACGCGCTCCAGCAGGTTTATCTCTCTGGTCACCCCCAAAGCCAATTCCTCCTTTGGCCGCCTTTTCTTCCAGTTCTCTGCTGCCAATGACTGGAACGAACTGCAAAAATCACTGAAGCTGGAGACTCCTATCTCCCTCACTAGCTTTAAGCACCAGCTGTCAGAGCAGCTCACAGATCACTGCACCTGTACATAGCCCATTTGTAAATTGTCCATCCAACTACCTCATCCCCATACTGTATTTATTTATTCATCTTACTCCTTTGCACCCCAGTATCTCTATTTGCACATTCATCTTCTGCACATCTACCATTCCAGTGTTTAATTGCTATATTGTAATTACTTCGCCACCTTGGCCTATTTATTGCCTTTACCTCCCTTATCTTACCTCATTTGCACTCACTGTATATAGACTTTTTGTTTTCTTTTTCTACTGTATTATTGGCTGTATGTTTGTTTATTCCATGTGTAACTCTGTGTTGTTGTATGTGTCGAACTGCTGTGCTTTATCTTGGCCAGGTCGCAGTTGCAAATGAGAACTTGTTCTCAACTAGCCTACCTGGTTAAATAAAGGTGAAATAAAATCATTAAAAACAGACATTTCTAGGTATCCTTCCCCAGATTCGTGCTTTGACACAATCCTGTCTCGGAGCTCTACGGACAATTCCTTCGACCTCATGGCTTGGTTTTTGCTCTGAAATGCACTGTCAACTGTGGGACATTATATAGACAGGTGTGTGCCTTTCCAAATCATGTCCAATCAATTGAATTTACCACAAGTGAACTCCAATCAAGTTGTAGAAACATCTCAAGGATGATCAATGGAAACAGGATGCACCTGAGCTCAATTTTGAGTCTCAAAGCAAAGGGTCTGAATACTTATGTAATAAGGTATTTCAGTTTAAAATTTTTACTTTCCCTCTACCCAAATACAATGCACATAGGTCATCCCATCTAACTCATAACATGATAATTACTACTTTTAGGCTAATTATACAATTATAAACAGACTAAAACGGGCTCAAGTCAAATAGTCTCCAACAAAGCCTTAAAACAATTGAGTCATGGATTGTGTATGTGTGCCACTCGTAAGATGAATGGGCATGACAAAAGATTTAAGTGCCTTTGAACGGGGTAAGGTAGTAGGTGCCAGGTGCACTGGTTTGAGTGGGCCAACAACTGCAACGCTGCTGGGTTTTTCACGCTCAACAGTTTTGTGTATTAAGAATGGTCCACGACCACCCAAAGAACATCCAGCCAATTTGACACAATTGTGGGAAGCATTGGAGTCAACATCATCCCTGTGGAACGCTTTCAACACCTTGATTGAGTTTGATTGTTGCAATGGGACCATTAGAAAAGTCCCAAAAGTGCAAACCCCACCCACCAGGCATTTGAACCCAGGTCTTGTCAACACAGGGGCAATCTGTACATCAGCTGAGTGCCATAATCTGCTTGTAACATGATAATACTGTAGTTTTTCTTTTCATTGATTCTCATTAGCTTATTAGGATTTTAATATAATGTTTTTGGGGGGTTTAGGTAACAATTCTAGGTCAAAGGTAACCTGTTTAACAATGCCGAAAAATCTACTTATAATTTCATTACGTTATATGCCGTTTACAAGCCCTTACTTAGTGTCTTCTATGTGGAATAAAGCTTGGAATATATTTTCATAAATACGCTTTTATTTTCAAATGCTATCAAGGGACCATTTTTTTTGTATTCTAAGGAAATATGTAAGACTGGGAGGGAGTGACAAGGAATGAACAGCACTGATTAATTGATTCATGAATTGCACTTTCAAGTTAGGACGAAATAGATGGAATCATGACTACCTATGGATAGATGGATAGCTATATAGATGGACTGAGAGCTGTTTTTAAGTCAAGGCCATATGCAATATTAAGAGAGTGACAGTGGTTGGAGAGAGAGACACTGGTTTTAGCAACAGCATCGGAAGGGACGGGCACCGAGCCCCTTATAAAACATTCATCCATGCTCTACCACCCTCTGCCATTAGTGAATATGTGTGTACTAGATAAAGCACACACACACACTAACACACACAGCACAGGGACATGTGGAAATAGAAACTTGACGCTCAAGCCCACACACAAGTCAATGTTCCCTAAAAGTCACATATACGGAATACGAATAAGGAGGAATGATGTCTAACCAAGTCCAGTGGCCCTCAAGTCTCCATCTGTTTCTCTGGCAGACAGTAAGGCAGAGAGGATAGAAAGACTATTCTACTTTAAAAATATTACAACGTTTGGTTTCCCACAATGGTTGGTTACAATTACTGCGCCAGCCCTGTGTGCTGCAAGAAGTGCCGCCAATCCATCCCACGCACATACACACACACACACACACACACATATACACACAGTGTGTACTGCCACTCAGGCAGTGGTGTGAGATGCATTTTTCCACTGGTGAGTGTAATTCTGCCATCATATCCCCACCCTGCACTCCCTGCCCTAACCTCCACCCTCCACTCCCCATTAATTTCAACTCTCCACTCCCATCTCCCCCGGGAGGCTATATAGGCCTTCCCATTTAGGGGTGTTCTGGATGATTCCGACCTCCCTCTCATCCTGCACCACCACTTCCTTTTCCCCTGAATCTGGGGTGCACTGAGTGTCTCTACACTCAGAGAGCGATGGCTCCTGCCAGAGCCCTGGGCAGAGGCAGAGGCAGAAAAGGCAGCCGAGGCGTCACACACACAGGGGCCATAAATAGCCTGGGCCCTGCCTGTGACATTACCTGCCTACGACAAGATAATCATGATGAATCGCTGCCGAGCTAACCACCAGTACCAGGGAACAAAGAGAGAGGCTCCGACGCAGCGAGAAAGCACCTCTTCTCCCTCTCATCTCTCTCTCTGCTCTCTCTCACGCCTCCCTCTTTCTTCTCGCTCCTTTCTTTCTCTCAGTCATGCTTCCCTCTCTCGTTGCTCTCTTTTCTTTCTTTCATGCCTCCCTCTCCCTTTTATATCTTTCATGCCTCCCTCTCTCTCTCTCTCTCTCACGCCTCCCGCTCTCTCTGAACCTCTCTCTCTTTTCTATCTTGCATGCCTCCCTCTCTCTTTTCTATCTTTCATGCCTCCCTTTCTTTCTCGTCTCTCTCTCTCTCTTCTATCTTTCATGCCTCCCTCTCCCTCTCTCTCTTTTCTATCTGCCATACCTCTCGCTCACTTCACTCTCTCTCTTTTCTACCTTTCATGCCACCCTCTTCTATTTTCGTTCTCTCATGCCTCCCCATCTCTCTTCTCTCGTTGTCTTTTCTATATGCTTTCTCCAAAGAAGAAGGAGCGCGCTAGAGTATAATCAAAAATAGTAAAATAGTGGTTGAATGCTAACAATGGCGTTGTGATGGAGCAGGGGTGTAGTGAGGGTTGTTGTACCTCGGTATAAATTGCTGCCTGGATGTGGTGGAACAGTGGTAGGGGGTGTGGAAAACGCCAGTGCCTACGTTAACAGGTGAAACCCTTAACAATGGATAACAACTAACCTCTACAAGCTATGCAAAGTATAACGGCGGTTATGTGGCTTTATCAACGGTAGTTATAAAGTAATAGGTACGGAAAAACTTTCGGACCAGGAATAGAACTATATTCCACACCACAGGAGGTAGGTGCCACCTTAATTGGGGAGAACGGGCTTGTGGTAATGACTGGAGCGGAGCCAGTGGAATGGTATCAAATACATCAGACGGCATGGTTTCCAGGTGTTTGATGCCATTCCATTTGCTCTGTTCCGGCCATTATTATGAGCCGTCCTCCTCTCAGCAGCCTCCACTGTTCCACACTGACGGAAATTGTCAGCATTATCATCTGTTGCTTAACCTTTTACTGCAGAGGGCTAAATCAGAGTCACACAGTTTTTCTTGGTGGCCTTAGGATCGGATGGGCTAGGATCAACTTTAATGTTTCAAAAATTGTCTTAGACAGTACTGCTGTATACAAAACAGACACTGTACATTACACACTCAACGTAATACATCCATTACACGTTACCCTTATCATCATACACTTCTTATATAGCCACATACATAATACTTTGCATATTCCCTTATTCTGTCAGTGGCGTACTAACATATGCCCGGCTTTACTGATTGCTGTTTAGGTAGTTGATGGACATGGGAATGAAGGGACGCTATGGATCTGTTCGGATCTGATCTGAAAACAAATGATTCGCTTGTCTGATAACGGTCTGTTCAAAAATAGTTGTTGCCTCACACCCATGACCTTCATGGCAGTTTGTATCAGGAGGGCAATTTTCAACTCAAAATTGAACACATTTTAATTCTATATCTGACATGTGTGAAGGATTTCCACAACACCATGTGTGTGAGATGTATACGTTAAGTAGATTTGTGTAAGACTACCAAGAAACACTCTGTGTGACCCCGACTTACCCCGGTGCAGTAAAAGGTTAAAGAGCCTTCTCTCCTTGTCTCATGTTCAAGACTCTCCATGTTTGCTCTGGTCTGCTGTGGAGAGTGTGTGTGTGTGTGTGTGTGTGTGTGTGTGTGTGTGTGTGTGTGTGTGTGTGTGTGTGTGTGTGTGTGTGTGTGTGTGTGTGTGTGTGTGTGTGTGTGTGTGTGTGTGTGTGTGTGTGTGTGTGTGTGTGTGGGTGGGTGCACTATCTGTACACGTGTGCATGTGTGACTCTGCAAGTGTGTGCGTGTGTGTGGCTGTGTGGCTGTGTGGCTGTGTGTATGTGTGTATGTGTGTATGTGTGTATGTGTGTAAACAGATGGGAGAATCTGGAGCCATCCCTCCTCATTTCCTACTTTCCCGTCTTGGCTCCTCTTCAACTACAACACAGAAGAGAAAAATCACAATCATGTTGTTTCCAAAGGCATCCGGTGCCTCCCAGGTAACTGCCATCAGAGTCACTAACAAGGGCAGTTCATCCATGAACACATCCTAGGTACGACAGACTGAGAGCCATTTTCTGGCCAATTACTTTAAGCGGTCCAATGTGGCGCAGACTGTGGGCGGAGGCGAGCCGCCATTACAATGCAAACACATCCAGAACAAACAGATAATTGGTGTAATAAGTGAATCTCGCTACTGGCGTGAACGCATCTGGCCGATAGTAGTCACCCACTTCTCTCACTGTGGGACAGTGGAGGCTGCTGAGGGGAGGACGGCTCATGATAATGTCTGGAATGGAATTCATGGAATGGTATCAAACACATTTGATACCATTCCATTCACTCCATTCCAGACATTTTACTCCGTTCCGGGCATTATTATGAGCCGTCCTCCCCTCAGCAGCCTCCACTGCTGTGGGAGTATGGGGCCTGGTTCCATTTTTGGCCCTCGGGAAAAGTAGGCAATGTTGTCGCTACCTCGCAGTCCATCTTCAACCACGGTGCAATAATTGGAGAAACAAACTGGGAAAACAAATGCAGGCTCAGCCGCCCTTGAAATACACAAACACAAACAGCTGCATGTAAAGTACATGTATAGGAGGAGTCTGTGACAAAGTCTGATTTAGAATAGGCTTACATGACACATGAATCAAAGTAATACATTCTAACATGCCATACTACAGTCAATGTAACAGATACTAGTAACACTAAAATCCCACTTGCCAGCAACGGTCATAAAAGTATAATGTAAGTGCTCTTCGGTTTGAAAAGGACTGTATTTGGATTTGCAATTTTTGGTATCACTTGAAACCAAACGTCATAACACGTTATGACACGGTCATAACTATGTAATAATATCTCATAGCAGCTGATATAACTCATAATATGGTCATAACACTGTCGTGACCCATACATTTACACCTGCTGTGACATATGTTGCGTTATTTTATGGCTGGTTATGACACCTAAATAAGAGTGTCAAAACTCACATTTATTCAAATGTTTTTTTTTTTCCCTGCCAAGAAGTTTCTTAATTTCTTTGTTGTTTGTTGTAGTGAATTCTTTACAGTCATGTTTTTTTTCATCCTATTGCAAATAGCTTGCAGAAAATACATTTTATGACACTGTCATGAAGCATTATGACCACACTGTGTCACTTTACTTGGACTAAGAAAATTCACTTTATGACACTGTCAAGAAGCATTATGACCACCATAATCATATAAGCCAGATAGGCCTATCACATACATGCCCTTATGTCAGTCATCAGTCAAAAAGAGGGTGTCTTGTCCTGCTCCTGAAATCTGCTCCTGCATTCATCCCAGTCATCAGCAACAGAGCATTAGGGTAGGTGAATGTCTGACATCAATTCGTGCGCGCACTTACAATTTAATATGGTAATTTCATCAAATGTAATATAACATAAACATACTGTTGACAAGTAGGCTATAGTGTAATGGAATGTTTTGCCTTGTGTGGTAGGTTTTGTGGGGTTTGACACTCTTATGTAGGTGTCATAACCAGCCATAAAAGAATGCATTATAAGCCACAACAGGTCTAAATATATGTGTCACGCCAGTGTTATGATCATGACAGGTTATGGCAGGTGATGTCAGCTATTATGACATATTATGACATGATTATGACATGGTTATGACCGTGTCATAACGCGTTCTGACGCTGGGTGTCAAGTAAAGTGTTACCCAATTTTACAACAGTGTTGGGAGAAAGATATTTGATGGATTAAATAAAAGCGAGTCTCATCTTGAGCAAATTGTTTCAGAAAACGAACAAAATAATGTAAATAAACAATAAAACTAATCCTACTATATAAGTTCAGACATGTATTATTTTTAACTGACAGGTTGATGAAATGTCAAGTGGATTACTATTGTCATGCTATGATTGTAAGTAGTACACTGTTCCTAGTTGTCTTCATCATCGTGTTCTCGTCTTTTTGAATACATGGTTGGAAAGCCTTTTACAGTTTTGTATTCTATATAATAACTGTATTGTCCGCTTTGAATATTTTTGACAGAGAGAGAGAAAAGGAACTGATGTAAAAGTTGACATTTCAATGGAAATTAATCATAATCTTCCAGTCTGTTAACTACTTAGGGAGTGGTGGGGCGCTAGCGCTCCTGACACTACCCGGTGAAATGCAAGGCGCCAAAAACCACAGCGCGCGCGAGCCTGTGAACGCGCTTCCTCGTCTGTTTACATCCGATGACTAGTTCGAAATTCTTCTTCTATTACCATCCAGAGCCACTAAACATCATCAAACACTGTCTAGAGACTGTTGACATCCAGTGGGCGCAATAGGTACTGCAATCTAATCCCATATATGTCTGTTTTCAATAGGGGAGGGGTTCAAAATGAGGCAATGTGTCAAAAACACTTTTTCCAGGACAGAAATTCCTCGGGTTTTCGCCTGTTATATCAGTTCTGTTATACTCACAGACAATATTTTAACACTCTTAGAAACTTCAGAGTGTTTCCTATCCAATAGTGCTAATTACGTGGATATCCTATTTTCTGGGCCTGAGTGGGAGGCATTTTACTTTGGGCATGCCAGACTCTCCAAAACCTGGGGTTACAGATTACTCCCTGTTATTTGACTATCAGACATGAGTACAATCTTCTGGAGCAAAGAAACAGATGTGCCAGTGTTGTACAAAGTGTTCTTTGTTAATTCCATACAGTAGGTTTCTATTCATCTCCAATCCCTGCACTATAGAATGCCAAAAATAGAAGAGGCGTTTGACAGAGAGGAAAATAAGGAGAAAGAGAGAAATAGAAAGACAGGATGGAGAGAGAAAGACAGGGAGAAAAATAGAAAAGCGAAAAGGCCCGACAACGTGCATGAATGCGTCTTGGCTGTCAAACCATGGCTGATCGTGTGATCCTATTCTGTGACATGACAGACAGCGATTTCCAGCTGACAGAGATCTCTTCATCTCCCTGTCTGTCTGTCCTGCCTATCTCTATTCATATACAGACCAGGAAGTTGCACTGGCATTTGGTCAAGGTCGCCAGGCAAGGTTGACAGTGACAGTGACAGTGAGAAAGAGGGAAAAGGCATGAAAGAGAGAGAGAGAGAGAGAAAGAGAGAGAGCCCAGGGACATGTACTAGTCTGTGGCGACCTAAATGCCAGAACTGGACAAGAACCTGACACCCTCAGCACACAAGGGGACAAACACCTACCTGGAGGTGACAGCATTCCCTCCCCTGTGCCCCCCTAAACACAACTACGACAACATAACCAATAAAACCGGGTCACAACTCCTGCAGCTCTGTCGGACGCTGGGTATGTACAGTACATAGTCAATGGTAGGCTTCGAGGGGACACCTATGACAGGTACATCTACAGTATAGCTCATCTTTGGCAGTAGTACTGTAGACTACTTTATCGCTGACCTCAACCCCGAGTTTCTTAGAGCGTTCACAGTCAGTCCACTGACACCATCAGATCACAGCCAAATCACACACTACTTGAGCAGAGCTTTGCTCAATCATGAGACATCAAAGCCAAAGGAACTGAATAATATTTAAGAAATGCTATAGATGGAAGGAAAGTTGTGTAAAAATCTACCAAAATCAATCGCTTCTAGACAATTTCCTGGACAAAATGTTTCACTGTAATAGTTAAGGTGTAAACTTGACAGTAGAAAACCAAACAGTATATTTGACCTCTCAGCTTCCCTATCAAATCAAAAAATTTCAAGCAGACAACCTAAGAAAATTAACAACAATGACAAATTGTTGATGAAGAATGCAAAAACCTAAGAAAGAAATTGAGAAACCTATCCAGCCAAAAACATACAGACCCAGAAAACCTGAGCCTACACCTTCACAATGTTGAATCACAAATATAATACAGAAATACACTATGGAAAAAGAAGGAACAGCACGTCAGAAATCAGCTCAATGTAATTGAAGAATCCATTGAATCTAACCACTTCCAGGAAAATTTTAAAACTCTAAACAAACAACAGCACGAAGAGTTATCAAATTTGAACCCAATAACTACCCTGGGATATGAGTCAACAGCAACCTTGGGAAAATCCTCTGCATTATCATTAATAGCAAACACAGCAAAAACAATGTACTGAGCAAATGTCAAATTGGCTGTTTACCGTACGACAGACCATGTATTCACCCTGCACACCCTAACTGACAAACAAACCAAAACAAAGGCAAAGTCTTCTCATGCGTTGTTGATTTCAAAAAAAACTTTCGACTCAATTTGGCATGAGGACATACTATACAAATTGATGGAAAGTGGTGTTGGGGGAAAAATATACAACATTATAAAATCCATGTACACAAATAATAAGGGTGCGGTTAAAATTGGCAAAAAACACATTTCTTTCCACAGGGCCAGGGGGTGAGACAGGGATGCAGCTTAAGCCTCAATCTCTTCAACATATATATCAACGAATTGGCGAGGGCACTAGAACAGTCTGCAGCACCCAGCCTCACCCTACTAGAATCTGAAGTCAAATGTCTACTGTTGCTGATTATCTGGTTATTCTCTCCCCAACCAAGGAGGGCTTAAGCAGCACCTAGATCTTCTGCACAGATTCTGTCAGACCTGGGCCCTGACAGTAAATCTTAGTAAGACAAAAATAATGGTGTTCCAAAAAAGGTCCAGATGCCAGGACCACGAATACAAATTCCACCTAGACACTGTTGCCCTAGAGCACAACAAAAAATATACATTCCTTGGCCTAAACATCAGCACCACAAGTAACTTCCACAAAGCTGTGAACGATCTGAGAGACAAGGCAAGAAGGGCCTTCTATGCCATCAAAAGGAACATAAAATTGCGATACCAATTAGGATCTGGCTAAAAATACTTGAATCAGTTATAGAACCTATTGACTTTTTGGTTGTGAGGTTTGGGGTCCGCACACCAACCAAGAATTCACAAAATGGGACAAACACCAAATTGAGACTGCATGCACAATTCTGCAAAAATATCCTCAGTGTACAACGTAAAACACCAAATAATGCATGCAGAACAGAATTAGGCCGATACCCGCTAATGATCAAAATCCAGAAAAGAGACGTTAAATTCTACAACCACCTAAAAGGAGGCGATTCTCAAACCTTCCTTAACAAAGCCATCACCTACAGAGAAATTAACCTGGAGAAGAGACCCCTAAGCAAGCTGGTCCTGGGGCTCTGTTCACAAACACAAACAGACTCCACAGAACCCCAGGACAGCAACACAATTAGACCCAACCAAATCATGAGAAAACAAAAAGAGAATTACTTGACACATTGGAAAGAACAGAGAGTACACAGTGGCAGAATACCTGACCACCGTGACTGACCCAAAATTATAGAGATCTTTGACTATGTACAGACTCAGTGAGCATAGCCTTGCTATTGAGAAAGGCCGCCGAAGGCAGACCTGGCTCTCAAGAAAATACAAGCTATTTGCACACTGCCCACAAAATCAGGTGGAAACTGAGCTGCACTTCCTAACCTCCTGCCAAATGTATGACCAAATTAGAGACACATATTTCCCTCAGATTACACAGACCCACAAAGAATTTGAAAACAAATCCAATTTTGATAAACTCCAATATCTATTGGGTAAAATACCACAGTGTGCAATCATAGCAACAAGATGTGTGACCTGTTGCCACAAGAAAAGGAAACCAGTGAAGAACAAACACCATTGTAAATACAACCTATATTTATGTTTATTTATTTTCCCTTTTGTACTTTAACTATTTGCACATCATTACAACACTGTATATATGACATTTGAAATGTCTTTATTCTTTTGGAACTTTTGGAAGTGTAATGTTTACTGTAAATGTTTTATTGTTTATTTCACATTTGTTTCACTTGCTTTAGACTTTCATTTGGTTATCAACAGCAGAGATTTGCATAAACCTTGCTCTGTCTCTCCGACCTTTTCAATACTGTTTCAAATCAATATTGAATTGCAATCTCCACTGTCCCATATGAAGTGAATGTGTTCCAAAGACATTTAAAAAATGTTACATTTTATTTCACCTTTATTTAACCAGGTAGGCTAGTTGAGAACAAGTTCTCATTTACAACTGCGACCTGGCCAAGATAAAGCACAGCAGTTCGACACATACAACAACACAGAGTTACACATGGAATACACAAACATACAGTCAATAATAGCGCAGAAAGCATTTGGGGAAAAAGTCTATATACAGTGTGTGCAAATGAGGTAAGATAAGAGAGGTAAGGCAATAAATAGGCCAAGGTGGCGAAGTAATTACAATATAGCAATTAAAAACTGGTATGGTAGATGTGCAGAAGATGAATGGGCAAGAAGTGATACTGGGGTGCAAAGGATCAAGATAAATAAATAAATACACTATGGGGATGAGGTAGTTGGATGGGCAATTTACAGATGGGCTATGTACAGGTGCAGTGATCTGTGAGCTGCTCTGACAGCTGGTGCTTAAAGCTAGTGAGGGAGATCTCCAGCTTCAGTGATTTTTGCAGTTTGTTCCAGTCATTGGCAGCAGAGAACTGGAAGGAAAGGCATCCAAAGGAGGAATTGGCTTTGGGGGTGACCAGTGAGATATACCTGCTGGAGTGCGTGCTACGGGTGGGTGCAGCTATGGTGACCAGTGAGCTGAGATAAGGCGGGGCTTTACCTAGCAAAGACTTATAGATGACCTGGAGCCAGTGGGTTTGGCGACGAGTATGAAGCGAGGGCCAGCCAACGAGAGCGTACAGGTCGCAGTGGTGGGTAGTTTATGGGACTTTGGTGACAAAACGGATGGCACTGTGACAGACTGCATCCAATTTGAGTGTTGGAGGCTATTTTATAAATGACATCGTCGTAGTTGAGGATCGGTAGGATGGTCAGATAAGGACATGGCCCTGCTCCAAAACTACCAGGCTCTGAATCCAGGTTCACCAAGGGGTCTGGTCCAGAAAGTGTTGTTCGACCTCCAGTTACATCTGGGTCGAAGAGGAAAAGAGGGGAACAGACAACTAAAGCCCAACTCATTCCTTGTAAAAACAGACGAGAACGGTCTATGGTATGTTGTTCATAGCCTGTTTGTGTTATTTCTAAGTTGCCCTCGTAATTAGGCTACTGGAAAACACTAATATAACAACGCATTCTCTCTCTCAGATACGCCACTCTCGCATATAACGAGGCCACAAAGAACCATCTGGACCCAAGGGAGACACCCGTTCCAATATATCCAACAAACACCGACTTCTCGGGCATTATCACTTAATTTAACAATGAGCACACAATAATATATTGAAAATTGTATTCCAAAACAGTCACACTGTTGTGATAGTGTTATGTAGAGGGCAGCGCGGGACGGATTCCGCTCCCTCCCGCACCTGCAGCTTTTTCATACTGCACGCACCATCACCTGCTAGCTTTCTGTCCGACTCCCAATCGCTACCGCAATAACTGGACCCGAACCCAATCGCAGTCCAGCAGCAATGTTATGTGACGCAGATCATTTTGCGCCCTACAGGCAATATCAAAATGAGCAAAAATAACCTAATAAATATGTTAAATTACCAGAGAGACTTGCACTTTCTCGATTTTCAGACTGGGAGACAAACCTGGGAGATCAATATTTATTTCTTGGCAATGTAGTCAACTATAGCCTAATCATATTTAGGAAGTACATTTCCTTGAAAAGATCAACAGTCCAGTGCTTATCCGTCCATGCACAAGCTATAGCCTACTCTTATTTAATTGAGACCACACGCGCACCTGATCTCGCACATATGGCTACAGAACTTGAAGAATTATGACAGCGGACACTTGCACTTTCTCTTGAGCTACGTTTTGCACATTGGATATAGCCTACCTTTTATGAGGAAGATTTGCAGGCAGAGACACATAAATGGGTAATCAATATTTATTGAAAATGAAAAGGCGCAATGCTCACTCACCATGGTAGCCCGTGCGCACGTTTTCATTTGCAATTATGATCAAAATGTGGAATTGCACGTCAACTCACGATGGTTGAGCACCCTCCACTTTTTTTCATTATCAATATGTATTAACTACAGTCTGTAAGTTAATTTCCTTGGAAAGATAACTGCCACGTGATTCTCCGGCCAAGCATACAGGCTACTATAGGCGCACTTGAACTCGCACGCCCAACAAGAAGGGGAGAGGTAGGCTACTGAAGCCGAATCAGCAAATGTTCAGTGTGTGAATAATGCAACAAAGATGTGCTTTTAATACAACATATAGGCCTAGACTAACACATACAAAGCACAATTTCCAAATAATCTGTGGGGCAACATAAATATATTAATCCCGAAGTTGTGTCTGACCGCCTGCTCCCACCCATATGACGCAATGATTTCTGTTGGGACAGGCAGGTACAGGGGGAACGCAGCCCTCTAGTGTGACGTGCAACTTCAGACACAATCTATGCTGAGTAAAATAACGTTTTTCGTCTGAAAATGCTTACATAAGCGTTTCTTGGCAGTAACTTTTTTTTTTTAAACCAAAACTAAAATGTTGATTGCAATCACTCCTTAGCTCAGTCTAATCTCAGTTAACCAAAAACGAACATTTTGCATTTGGTAATCTGCATGATTAAGTTTTGGGTCCATACATGTTAGAAAGTGGTAGTTCTGGTTTGCAAAGTCTCCCACCCTCCCAAAAAGGAAACTCTCAGCCAAAGCCTATGGTTAAAAGACTGAAGCACTGGGAGCAATTGAAGGTTATAGGCCCTACATGTAACATTTCTACCTGCAAATTATACATGTAAAATGTCCACCTCAATCACATATAACGAATGAATACCTCTCCCTGTTTTATGATTAATTCGCATTTGTGAGTCTGGCAACCACTAGCGGTTCTGGGGGACAGGGGGGGCCAGTGCCCCTGTGACAACAATTTTGGACCCCCTTGTGGCCCCCCTAAATGTGGAGTATGAAATAATTTTTGCATAACACTTTTTTGCTATCGTTCTTTTTTTACATCCGTTATTAGACAGTGGCAACGCGGAACACTAATTAAACCCACACATTTACTAGAGGGACATGGTCTTTTGCCTGATAATGCCTGAAATGCAGTGAAGAAAACGATATGACAACAATAACGTCTAATGTAACTGGCCCCACTAACAGTACAACTGGCCCCAGCTTGGCCTCCCCAGTTTAAATGATCTAGAACCGGCACTGCTGGCAACAGCAAAACATTCACATTACAACTCTTCCTCAAGTCGATATTGGACAACCTTGTTTTACTCCTCTTGACAGTTTAAAACTTTCTGAGATGTAGCCATTATTTACTATTTTACACCTAGGGTTACTATATATAACTTTAACCCATTTTATAAGATATTCTGCAAAATTGAAATATTCTAGGCATTTATATATAAACTCCAGTCGTACATTAACAAAAGTCTTTTCAAAATCAGCTATGAAAACCAGGCCTGGTTTCCCCAATATTTCATAGTATTCTATTGTTTCCATTACTTGTCTTATATTATCTCCAATGTATCGTCCATGTAAAAAACCTGTCTGATGATGGATGAATAATATCTGACAATACCTTTTTAATTCTATGCGCCAAGCATTTAGCTAGAATTTTTGCATCACAACACTGAAGTTTAAGTGTCACACCCTGATCTGTTTCACCTGTCTTGTGATTGTCTCCAGGTGTCGCTTATTTCCCTGGTGTATATATCCCTGTGTTTCCTGTCTCTCTGTGCCAGTTCGTCTTGTATGCCTTCCAAGTCAACCAGCATTTTCCTGTACTCCTGCTTCTATTCTCTTTTGCTAGTCCTCCTCCCTGTTTTCTGGACTCCGTACCCGCCTGCCTGACCATTCTGCCTGCCCTGACCTCGAGCCCGCCTGCCACTCTGTACCTCCTGGACTCTGAACTAGTTTTGACTTTGACCTTTTGCCTGTCCATGACCATTCTCTTGCCTACCCCTTTTGGATTGTTTAATAAATACCAAGACTCAAACCATCTGCCTCCCGTGTCTGCATCTGGGTCTCGCCTTGTGCCCTTATAGTAAGAGGCCTACAATTTTTTAAATGGACTGGATCTTTATATATATACCACTTGGATCCTGTTTCAGTAATAATTAAATCAGACCATGTTGCGTGTCCGATAATCTACAGTTTATATAGGAGTGGTTAAAACATGCCAATCATGGTCCTCTGAGTATATCAAAAAAAGTTTGATATACTTCCACTGGTATGCCATCCAGCCCTGGACTTTTCCTAGCCTTAAAGGCTTTAATTGCGTCAAGAAGTTCCTCCTACGTAATTTGGCCTTCACATGAGTCTTTCTGTACATGTGTTAATTTTACATTATTAATAGGAAAAATATCCATACAAAGCTTCGGTTAGTGGAGATGGAGATGTATTTTGCTTCACCAGAGTGTATTGTTTTTTACTGGTGACTTTATTAAATACCTTTCACATGCAAATTACCTCCTGCGCCTGACTCCTTCCACTATGGAACCACTGCCTTAACACTCTTTCAAAATATAATTTGGTGAATCATGCGTGACTCTATCACTTGTAACAAGTTTCAATACATTTTTTTTGTAGCATTTCTATGTTCAAGATTGAAAAATAATTTGGTGCATTTTTCCCCATATTCCATCCAGTTCCCTTTATTTTTATAATATATTATGGATCTTTCTTGAATAAGTTCCTCAATTTATTTTTGTTTTTCCTCTAACTTATTCTGTGCCTCTATGGTACAGTTTTTATTGCTATCTAACTGTACTGTTAGTCCTTCAATTTCCTTCGTTAATATGGACTCTTTCAATCTAAATTGCTTTTGTTTTATAGATGAGTACTGAATTGCATGGCCTCTAAAGGCACATTTTATGTGTCCCATACAATAAGGGGATCTGCTGTACCTATGTTATGTCGGGAAATGATTCAGTTAGAAATGATTCTGTCCTAGTTATAAACAAGTTATCATCCAGTAGGCTTTGATTACATTTACAATATCCTCATGCACGTGGAAATTCTGTAAGAGTAATATATATGCCAATTATGTGATGATCCGACCGCATTCTGTCCCCTATCAACACTTTTTAAACTTTTGGTACCAGAGAGAATGACATAAGAAAGTAATGAAGACGACTAACTTGATGAAGCCTCCGCCATGTATATCTCACTAGGTCAGAGTTTTTAAGCTTCTATATATACATTCATTCCATTATATCCATGACATTCCTGATTTCCTTAAGTGCCTGAGGGTGATAGTTTGTAGTGTGATTTCCTTTACGGTCCATAGAGGTATTTAATATCAAATATCAAAACTTATGTATTTTCTTAAATGAACAAAAACAAAAACTACAGTAACTGTTGGCATTTCATTTTCCCGCTGCACCGAAACCGAACCATGACCCCAAAACCGGAATACTTACCCAACCTGGGTATTTGGTAGAAATCAGCTTTGAAATCAGCATATTTTGTGTTATGGTCAGTATATTATCACAAACAAAGTACTAGGGTAGAGAATTTATGTTAGCTTTAGCTATCAAGGAAAGTTAACCTACAAAGCTGGAAGCTACCGGTATCTTCTTGCAATGTACTTACTATAACTGATATGTGGTTGTCCCACCTAGCCATCTTAAGATGAATGCACTAACTGTAAGTCACTCTGGATAAGAGCGTCTGCTAAATGACTAAAATGTCAAATGTAATGAGACGATAACTGGCTCAATATACCCAGAAAAAACTATAACTAAACAATTATGTTTCATTTCAGTTGACTAAAACAAAATGATCTGTGACTAAAATCTGACTACTATGTGGACTGGACAAGAGTTTTTGGAGAGATTGAAAGCTTTTTTGTGATAAGCACAGTTAATATTAGCAGCACAGATGTGCAGTATAGTTCTGTTCAGCAGTAGGAAGGACACATCACACCTGGCAAACACAGATTACATCAGCTGGTGAGCTCTGCAGGGGAGTAAGCGACAAGTATGGGCAGACAGGCAGACAGGCTTCGGCTCTGCCTCCGATTATACACATCGCGCAGGCGACTCTCTTGCTTCACCTTAGCTAACCAGGCTCCACCAGCCTTCTAGTTAGCTACTCTTCGCTTGGTTAAGAAACACAAACTGCTTTAAGAAGAAAAACAAAATAGCAGCATTGAGTTTAAAAGTAAATTAACAGTCTAGCTATGCTTTTTCTCTCACTAGAGTAGGCTATAAAACAGTAGGTTGTCTCAATTTGTAGTGCCGCTCAACCCTGCCACTTTTCCCGCTCCATTCCATCTACAAGTTCTGTACCCAACATAGCCAAGTGTCTCTATTTTCCTCAGAGAAAACGGCTTGATCCTAGCCCTTAGGCTACAATTCAAAGACATGACCCATAATACCGGCACTACGTTTTTTTCTGTTTATTGTGCATTGGCGGGCTGCATTTTGCTGTTCTAAAACGAAGCTACTTGCGGACCGGATCGTTAACCGTTTGTTTTTGCTACACCTTCTTCAGTCATGTTACCTCATTAGCTAGTTATAGCTAACAACCTGGGGCGCATTCAGCAGGATGCAACGTTTTGGTACGTTCAGATAGAAATGTCATGTAGAACAAACATGCCTCTCTGACATGTTGAATAAGGAATAACTTTGTCTCTATTCATGGAAATTTCATCTGTAACATTGGAGAACATTTTCAACTGAACATGGCCCTGGTAACATTACCAGTAGCCTACAGTATATGCAAACATTTGGTGGCACAGAAAGAATAGGAGGATAGCAAACATTTGACTAAATTCCTCATGCAACTATGCTATATCTGTCTTAAATACATTTTTGGGGTTTGAATGCAGACCTAGTGACTTGGACTTCAGCCATAGGGACTTGGGATTTGACCATTGATGACTTGGACTTGGGACTTTGACATACTACTTGGCGGCACATAAATATTATAATATATTATTATATACTGTATGGTTTGTCATATTTCTGTTGTTGGGAAAAAAACTGTAAAAATATGTTGGTAGGACAAGGCTATGTATGTTAGACTATAGGTTAATAAGGTAATACAAATGTGATGTTACTAAAATGTGACCAAAACGAAAGTGTCACGATCTTCTGAAGGAACGGACCAAGACGCAGCAATGCTTCCAGTATACATATTTATTTAACGACGTAACTGGGGAAAATAAGAAACAGCACGACCGCCAATCGTAACATAGACCATAACAAAGAAGAACCACTTACGCTATGAACAAACAATAACCCACAAAACCCTAGTGAAAACTACAAACATATATATGGTTCCCAATTAGAGGTAACGACACTCAGCTGCCTCTAATTGGGAACCATTAACCCAACATAGAAATACACAACCTAGAACAGAAAAAACCCTACACCAAAAACGAAACTAAACACGCCAGCCTGTCAACTCAGGCCTGGACGTGACAGAAAGGGAATTTAGTTGACTTAAAAGGCCCACTTTTCTCGTAAACTATATCATTATTCAAATGACAAAAAAATTAACTAAGACTTAATTATATTATTGTCAAGCTGACTAAGACTAGATTAAATTTAAAGAAGAGTGCCAAAATTAACACAGTGTCACATTACTCAAGTGTGTCAACTTCTGTGCAGCATTAGTGGGGCAGTAACATGGTGCAGCCCAGACTCACAGTGTGGCTAGCAATGACTAAGTGAAGCCGGCACGGCTATAATAAGGGGTTGGCTGCACTGATAGACAGGCTTGATCAATTAGACAGAAATACCGAAAGTAAAAAAAAAATAGAGTACCGAACCGTTTCTCATGTTCTAGTATCAAAAAAGTCAAACGTTTTGGTATACTGTACAACACTATACTGTAATCTACTGAACTATACTGAACTTTATCATACTCTGCTCTGCTGTTCTATATTGTACTGCACTGTGCTCTACTGTGCTCTGCTGTGCTGCGCTGTGATGTACAAACTTGTGAAACAGGAGAATGACATTTACAGTATATCCATAATTATGCATTTCCGTATAGTACAGATCAAAGACCCATGATGTAATTCCGTTACCGTGTATAAATTTACTTCACCAAAATAGATTGTTTTCAAACTCAAGGTGCCATGTCATAGCTGACAATCCAATGTTCTGCAGACATCTTTTAATCTTAATGAGATGTTTTTGGAAAACGTGGTCGCGTAAAAACCTGAGGGAGATTTGACCGTAATTCCGTTACCAAAGTTTGCATCTGCACAGTTCTTCCACTACATTTGTTTTTGTAAACTTTTCAGTGGAAATTGTTAAAAGTAGTCCTTGTGCATAGACTTGTATGGTTTGTTAAACTTTGAATTCAATGTTTATGTTTGGCATACATTATGAAGTGAAAAAACTGAGTCAAAGCGTAAGTCCGTTAATGTGTAATTGCCCTGGGGTAAAATGCTATGCATGGACCTGTCATTGTAAATGACTGGGTTGTCATTGTAAAGCACACTAGGCCATGCGTCTGGCTTATGAACAAACAGCCCTGCTAAGGTCAATGCTCGAGCCTATCACTCATCACATCATTTCAGCTCAGAGGAACGTCGCCATGTTGTCATTTCAGACCCTGCCCTCCCTCGCTGTCTCCTCTCAACAGCCTCACGCTGAGAGAATCACCTTCGACAACTAAGGCAAAGAGGAAGAGAGGAAAAATGTCATGTCATAAGACAAGTGTGTTGTTTGAATTGCAGTGGCTAAGAATGGGCCAAGTAAAACTTGTGCTAAAGTGAGATGTAGTGGGGATGATTTGGGAAGAGCTGTCTAAGTGAGGTTGTGGTTAAACTATAAACCCCAGTGGCCGATTGAGATAAGACTAACAACTACCGATATAAACGAAAACGTATGACTATTTTTAGAACTGTATTGTTTGCGTTATGATTGCATTTTAATGTAGGCCTATAGGGAAGATAGGCCATGTCTGCCTCCTCCTTCATGTATTGCAGCCTGCCTCAGCCCCACCACTTTCTGGCTCACTAGTACTCTCTGTAAAGCAACGTTATGATGAGATCTTGCTCCTGCTGAAGTCAGGCTCCATTTAACGTTTGCTTGTTACTCCATCCTTCTGGCTTACACTAGCCAGAGCCCTTTAACGTTACTGCAATAAAAGTATCTGACAGCAGCTAGCGGGGGTCTTTAAGAAATTGTTAACGAACAAGGTCATCTACTCCATCAACACCACGTCCAGCTGGCGAAACTGGGTACGACCATGGAGGAGGTCCTCTGCGTTCTCCATCGCCTCGACACCACCAGCAAGGTCCTTCATTCCCCTATCAGAGGGCCTCCTACCAAGGGTTGTCACAGTGAGCCAGTCCCCCAGCCTACCCAGCCGTTTGTCCAGGTCAGCGATGCTCAACTATCCCTTCCGGAGAAATTGGATGGCACTTGATCAAAATTCCATGGCTTCCCACTCCAGTGCTCCCTCTATTCTGCCTATCAGACGGGAGCGCCCGCCACCTAGAGGTCCAAGGTTGCCAGGGTAATTTCCCTGCTGACCGGACGGGCGTTGGAGTGGGCTACGGCCGTCTGGGAGAGAGGAGAGGAGGAGCTGGTGTCCTGTGAGAGTTTCATGGATCTGTTTAAGGCGGTCTTTGACCATGCTTCAGAGGGAAGAGAGGGAGGTGAGCGACTTTTCCAGCTCCGGCAAGGTGCCCAGACCCCTGCGTGGTACTCCCTCACCTTTCGTACTGTGGCATCTTCCAGCGGATGGAATGAGCCGGCGCTCCGCACTCTATTCCACAGTGGCCTGCGCGAGGAGGTCCAGATGGAGTTGGCATGTCAGGGTGACAATATTTCCTTGGACGCTCTCATTTCGATGGCCATCTATCTGGTTAACCTTCTAAGGGAGCGCCTGTGTCCACATCGCCACTCGCCTCCCTCCTTTGGCTGTCCTGAGGCAGAGCCTGAACTCATGGAGGTAAGGGCCACACACCTCTCAGCGGCAGAGCGGCGTCACGGGAGACAGTTGGGGCTCTGTCCCTATTACGGCCAGGAGGTGCCCGGTGTGCCCTAACCCGGGGTCCACTAGAGCAGAGGGGTGGCCCCATGACCTTCCATCCCCCAGGGTAGGTTTGAGTATCCCGATCTCATCCATGCAGTCATGGGTGAACAGGGAGTACAGGAGGGAACTAAGCACACACCTCTGAGCGGCCCCGTGTTGATGCTCAGCGTAGCGGATGTGTTGTTGCCTACCCTGGGGAGGTCCATCAGGAAGTCCAGGATCCAGTTGCAGAGCGAAGTGTTCAGTCCCAGGGTCCTGAGCTTGGCGGACCTTTAAGAAATTGCCTTATCTGTCCGACATCTTGCAAACACACTCCCTGCAGCATCTCCAGTTAGGCTACTTACCGTTGACCTGCTAAAGCCCGACTCCGAGCTGGGGTCATTCGTTTCACATCTCACTGGCCCTCGAGCTGTGTCGCGAGAGGGTGGCGTTAAGGCTCTTACAGACAGGCCGTGGTAAGCGGCGAAGGTCTCATAGACTTCAATGGGGGTAGGGCTACGGGCGGCAAAACACAAGTTCGGCACTCAAGGTGCCAAAAGATGAAATTAGCTGAAGTCTTGACTAATACAAATTATTAATCTTGACGACCAATCAAACAATGTTTTAATGACAACATTTGAGCTGACAACAACTGGGACCGCTGGACCCTACACACGGTAGGCAGATTTTTACGCGGTTCAATTGTCGTTTACCACGGCCCTTGTGTAAGTGTCTTTAACCGTTTGAGAGAGTGGTGACTGTGCTGCTAACAAGGCAAATCTGTGGGCGCAGGTGAACATAACGAACAAACAACTGTTCATGATTCCACTTGTTCGCAAATTGGCGGGCGTGATTAGAACTCAGATCAAGAATATAAGGATTCTGCCTGCCGAGTAGCACAGCGGTCTAAGGCACTGCATCGCAGTGCTTGAGGCGTCACTACAGACCCGGGTTGGACCTGGGTTAGCGACTTGTGGCGGGCCCGGGCGCCTGCAAGCGGACTTCGGTCAGCAGTTGTACGGTGTTTCCTCAGACACATTGGTGCGGCTGGCTTCCGGGTTAAATGAGCAGTGTGTCAAGAAGCAGTGCGGCTTGGCAGGGTTGTGTTTCGAGGGCGCATCGGTCTTTAAAGGACAAGACTGTAACTACCAATTGGATATCACTAAAAAAAAATCTTTTAAGTGTTTATATATATATATATATATATATATATATATATATATATATATAAATATACAGTATATATAAGGATTCTGAGCTTTGATCAACGCTGGGAATGCGATAATAAGTGGTTAAATTCTAAATAACAAAATAAAAGGTGAGTAAACGCTATTTCACAAAAAAAAGGTACGTAAATGGCTTTTACCCTCCAGTACATCCTTGGTTGTCAGGCAAGAGTTTGCTTTGTTTTGCTTTGTGTTCGACCTCAGCTTGTTACTGAATATTCTATTTTCAGGCAAGTGACCTGATGGAAAATAGCTATTGATTAAAAAGAGGGCAAACTCACTGCTTTGGTATCTCTATGCTGAAAAGCCACCCACAAAACAGAGAGAGAGAGAGAGAGAGAGAGAGAGAGAGAGAGAGAGAGAAAGCTTTCATCTCCTGCTCCTCAGCAATGGCTGTCACTGCTCTGAGCTGCATTCAAGCCCTTGTTACTAAGGCTTCTGCTGTTGGGCGGCAGGTAGCCTAGCAGTTAAAGTGTTGTGCCAGTAACCGCAAGGTTGCTAGTTGGAATCCCAAGCCGACAAGGGGATTTTTTTTTTTCGATGTGTCCTTGAGCAAGTGTCATGTCCTGGCCATAGATAGCCCTCTGGCTTCTCTATGGTGTTTTGATCAGGGCGTGACCGAGAGAGAGGGGTTTGTTCTATATTATTATTTCTATGTTTGGTTTTGGATGGTTCCCAATTAGAGGCAGCTGATTGTCGTTACCTCTAACTGGGGACCATACTTAGTTTGTCCTGTCCCGTGGGTTATTGAATGTATTGTTGTATGTGCTGTGTGCGCTACGCTTTTTGATTTCCGATCGTTTGTTCTTTGCTTGTTTATTTTGTTAAGTTCACTTTCATTAAAAAGATGTGGAACGCAACACACGCTCCTCCTTGGTCCGTTACTGTAAACGATCGTGACAGCAAGGCACGTAACCGTAATTGCTCCAGAGTTGCTGTTGAAAATGGCAGATCCTGGCCGTGACCCCACTCTCCGAGGGTGTCTCAGGGAGAGTTGGGATACGGAAAAAACACATTTACAATTCACACGGGTGTATTAAAGATGCGTTATGAAGGTTTTGCATAATTTCAGCCAGAAATTTTGAAAGTAGTGCTCACAAGCCAAAACCAGTCTACGAAAAATGTGCACATCCATTTCATATGATATGTTGTTACGTCCTGCAAAAAAAGAAATATGCAATTCGTATGATTTGTTACGAATTCCATTTCATACAATATGTTATGAATTTGTAAGTGCTTAAGATCCCATTCAATCTCTTTAACACACATTTGTGAAATAAGACAAAAATAAGCACCCACCAAATTATAATTCTTACTAAACCTTGAGTGGAGGCTTGTGCTCGGCTGTTTGAGCAATGCTGCCAAAACCAAAGACGAGAAACACAAAAAACGAAATACCTTTCCGCTAACGAAAGGCAAAAGAAAAAGAACAAGGAGATGAAAAACAGAAAAACTGTTCGGTTTGAATATGAGATTAAATGTTTTAATATGAGGTGACAGTACAGGATGTGACCTTTTATTTGAAGGTATTTTCATGCATTCGGAAAGTATTCAGACCCCTAGACTTTTTAAAAATGTTGTTATGTTACAGCCTTATTCTAACATGGATTAAATCTGGGGTGGTTTTCTCATCAATCTATACACAACACCCCATAATATAAAAAAATTATTAAAATGAAGGTCACATTTACATACGTATTCAGACCCTTTACTCAGTACTTTGTTGAAGCACCTTTGGCAGCGATTACAGCCTCAAGTCTTCTTGGGTATGACGCTACAAGCTTGGCACACCTGTATTTGGGAAGTTTCTCCCATTCTTCTCTGCAGATCCTCTCAAGCTCTGTCAGGTTGGAAGGGGAGTGTCACTGGACAGCTATTTTCAGGTCAATCCAGAGATGTTCGATCGAGTTCAAGTCCGGGCTCCAGCTGGGCCACTCAAGGACATTCCGAGACTTGTCCCAAAGCCACTCTTGCGTTGTCTTGGCTGTGGACTTAGGGTCGTTGTCCTGTTGGAAGGTGAACCATCACCCCATTCTGAGGTCCTGAGCACTCCAGAGCAGGTTTTCATCAAGGATCTCTCTGTGCTCCGTTCATCTTTTCCTCAATCCTGACTAGTCTCCCAGTCCCTGCCACTGAAAAACATCTCCACAGCATGATGCTGCCACCACCATGCTTCACCGTAGGTATGGAATCAGGTTTCTGCCAGACGTGACACTTGGCCTTCAGGCCAAAGAGTTCAATCTTGGTTTCATCAGACCAGAGAATCTTGTTTCTCATTGTCTGAGAGTGTTTTAGATGCCTTTTGGCAAACTCCAAGTGGGCTGTCATGTGCCTTTTACTGAGGAGTGGCTTCCATCTGGCCACTCTACCATAAAGGCCTGATTGGTGGAGTGCTGCAGAGATGGTTGTCCTTCTGGAAGGTTCTCCCATCTCCATAGAGGAACTCTGGAGCTCTGTCAGTGTGACCATCAGGTTTTTGATCACATCGCTGACGAAGACCCTTCTCCCCCGATTGCTCAGTTTGGCCAGGGGGCCAGCTCTAGGAAGAGTCTTGTTTCCAAACTTCTTCCATTTAAGAATGATGGCCACTGTGTTCTTGGGGACCTTCAATGCTGCAGAAATGTTTTTGCACCATTCCCCACATCTGTGCCTCGATACAATACTGTATCAGAGCTCTACGTACAATTCCTTCGACCTCATGGCTTGGAAACAGGATGCACCTGAGCTCAATTTCGAGTCTCGTAGCAAAGGGTCTGATACTTAGGTACAGTTGAAGTCTGAAGTTTACATACACCTTAGCCAAATACATTTAAACTCAGTTTTCACAATTCCTGACATTTAATCCTAGTAAAAAATCCTGTCTTAGGTCAGTTAGGATCACCACTTTATTTTAAGAATGTAAAATGTCATAATAATAGTAGAGAGAATGATTTATTTCATATTTTATTTCTTTCATCACATTTCATCACACAAGTTTACATACACTCAATTAGTATTTGGTAACATTGCCTTTAAATTGTTTAACTTGGGTCAAACGTTTCGGGTAGCCATCCACAAGCTTCCCACAATAAGTTGGGTGAATGTTGGCCCATTTCTCCTGACAGTTGGTGTAACTGAGTCAGGTTTGTAGGCCTCCTTGCTCGCACACGCTTTTTCAGTTCTGCCCACAAATGTTCTATAGGATTGAGGTCAGGGCTTTGTGATGGCCACTCGAATAGCTTGACATTCTTGTCCTTAAGTGCATTTGCCACAATTATGCTTGGGGCCATTGTCCATTTGGAAGACCCATTTGCTACCAAGCTTTAACTTCCTGACTGATGTCTTGAGATGTTGCTTCAATATATACACATAATTTTCCATCCTCATGATGCCATCTATTTTGTGAAGTACACCAGTCCCTCCTGCAGCAAAGCACCCCCACAACATGATGCTGCCACACCCGTGGTTCCCGGTTGGGATGGTGTTCTTCGGCTTGCCAGCTTCCCCTTTCTTCCTCTAAACATAACGATGGTCAATATGGCCAAACAATTATATTTTTGTTTAATCAGACCAGAGGACATTTCTCCAAAAAGTACGATCTTTGTCCCCATGTGCAGTTGCAAACCGTAGTCTGGCTTTTTTTTGTGGTTTTGGAGCAGTGGCTTCTTCCTTGCTGAGCGGCCTGTGTGTGTGTGTGTGTGTGTGTGTGTGTGTGTGTGTGTGTGTGTGTGTGTGTGTGTGTGTGTGTGTGTGTGTGTGTGGCATCAGTACCTGTATGTGTGTAAGTGAGTTATGGGTGTGTGTGCGTATCAGAGGAGGCTGGTGGGAGGAGCTATAGGAGGACGGGCTCATTGTAAGGGCTTGAATGGAATGAATGGAATGGTATCAAACACATCAAACATATGGAAACCACATGTTTGACTCCATTTTAATTCTTCCATCCCGCCATTACAATGAGGCCGTCAGCTTTTCCCACCAGCCTCCTCTGGTGTGTTTGTATATGTGTGTGCATATGTGTGTGCGTGGATAGAGACCTATGTGTGTGTGTGGATAGAGACCTGTGAGTGTGCACATCGCTGACGAATCAATAGAGATTCATCCGGAATCCATTGATTAGCTATTCAACAGTCTAATTGCTTGAAAATAGAAGCCTGTTGGTCCGAGAACTGATGCTTCGGTACCACTTGCTGGAAGGTAGCACAGAGAACAGTCCATGGCTTGGGTGGCTGAAGTCTTTGGCAATTTTCTGGGTTTTCCTTAGACACCGCCTGCTATATAGATCCTGGATGGCAGGGAGCTTGGCCCCAGTGATGTGCTGGCGGTGATGCAGAGGGCGTCCGCACCACCCTCTGTAGAACCTTACGGTCGAGGACGGTGCAGTTGCTGTACCAGGCGGTGATGCAGCCAATCAAGATGCTCTCAATGGTGCAGCTGTAGAACTTCTTGCGGATCTGAGGGCCCATGCCAAATCTCTTCAGCCTCCTGAGGAAGAAGTGGCGCTGTTGTGCTCTCTTCACAACTGTGCGGGTGTGTGTGAACTGACCCTACACTACTACTGGCCCTACACTACTACTGACCCTACACTACTACTGGCCCTACACTACTACTGACCCTACACTACTACTGGCCCTACACTACTACTGACCCTACACTACTACTGACCCTACACTACTACTGACTCTACACTACTACTGGGCAAACACTACTACTGGCCCTACTCTACTACTGACCCTACACTACTACTGACCCTACACTACTATTGACCCTACACTACTACTGGCCCTACACTACTACTGACCAAACACTACTACTGGCCCTACACTACTACTGGCCCTACACTACTACTGGCCCTACACTACTACTGTCCCTACTCTACTACTGTCCCTACTCTACTACTGACCCTACACTACTACTGTCCCTACTCTACTACTGACCCTACACTACTACTGACCCTACACTACTACTGGCCCTACACTACTATTGACCCTACACTACTACTGGCCCTACACTACTACTGACCAAACACTACTACTGGCCCTACTCTACTACTGGCCCTACGCTACTACTGGCCCTACGCTACTACTGACCCTACACTACTACTGGCCCTACACTACTACTGTCCCTACTCTACTACTGACCCTACACTACTACTGGCCCTACTCTACTACTGACCCTACACTACTACTGGCCCTACTCTACTACTGACCCTACACTACTACTGGCCCTACTCTACTACTGACCCTACACTACTACTGGCCCTACTCTACTACTGACCCTACACTACTACTGGCCCTACTCTACTACTGACCCTACACTACTACTGGCCCTACTCTACTACTGACCCTACTCATACAGTGACTAACACGCTACTCTCTCCCTTTCCCCATCTCAATCATGCACAGACACACACACACACACACACATTCACTCTCATAACAAATGACTCTCTCCAACAAATACACAGGGGGATGGACAATTCTGGAAATAAGTCAGCCCAGTTCCTGGTGCTCAGAATGTGTCACATCATGGAAGATAGGCTGCAGGACACAAGGCAGCTGCAGCCACTAGGACTACAGTATCCCCCATTGAAAAACAACAGCCCTGTCCCCACTGAAAACAGACAGTACTGTAGGAAGATTTGAGGCCAATGGGGATAGGGTAGGGGGTGGTGGTGCCATACACATCCACACACAGGTGTTTGGTCTCGGCTGAGAAATAGCAGGTACAGTTGTTGTTCTACACACACACACACAGGTGTTGAGACAGGGAAGGGACTGGAGTAGTAATGAGTACTCAGGGGGATACGATCTGCTAGTTGTACTGCCTATCTGTCATCAGCTCAGATAAGCTCAGTCCTGCAGGTAGACACACCCGAACACACACACACACCCGAACACACACACACTCAGCCTAGACTAACACATGACTCAAACACACACAAAACATGTCAAATGAACAGTCTCATGAAGAAAAAACTGTGATTAACAGATATTCTATATTCAGTTTTGAATTATTTGTTACAGTAATTGCAATACATAAGATATGAAACTAGGGATGAACACCTGCAGTTCTAGCAAGTTTCCCACTGGGCACACCATGTCATTTAAACGTGGATAATTGGGTAATTTGGTTGAGACATTGATCATTGAGATTACAACCTATCACCCACTCAAAAAGACAGCCAAAAGTTAGTTGAATTTCTAATGTGTTATCACTATGTTTCTAACCATCTAAAAGCACAACCAAATTCCAATGGAAAAACTGTCTGATCAGTGTTTCCCCTATATGAAATCATGGCCGCCACTGCAAAATAGTAATAATAACAAAACAATAAAATAACAAAACAAAATTCAGATATAAAGTATGTAGAAAAGATAATGGAACAATATATTTGAGAACTAACAATCACCAAAATAAAAAGTAGGCAGTCAGGGAGAATCTAAAATAACAAAAATGTCATTGCATGCGGCACCCATTGATTTTGTTATCTTTGAGTCATTCAGATAGCATAAGAACAAGACATGGCAAAATGTGTAGAATTGCAGAATATTTGCTTTGAAACAGCCATTTTTCTCTCAGCCCCATGGCAAAATGTGTAGAATTGCAGGAAACGAGTTTTAAAACTGCAAAATGTTCTCTCTGCCCCATGGCAAAATGTGTAGAATTGCAGGATATTACAGCGGCTTGAAAAAAGTTCAAATGTGAATACAATGTCAGATATTTTGTGTGTTTATACAGCAGATGAATGTGTTATCCCTGTGCTTCATCTAATAGAAGAACCAAATGACCTGGATTGCAGTTGAAATTACATTAAAAGTACATGGTGCAAGTGACAAATGCCATCCGAGATGCTGCGCAGATTATTACAGCAATTGTGAAGTTCTCCAAAGACCTGTAACGACCTATGCATGCTATCTTGAACATCCACGCTTTATATGATTACATAAGAAGAAATGCATAGTTACAGTTAACCTCAAAATGTGGCCGTGGATGTGTTAGTATTTATTTATTTTTTACCCCTTTTTCGTGATATCCAATTGGTAGTTAGTCTTGTCCCATCGCTGCAACTCCTGTATGGACTCGGGGGAGGGTTGAGAGCCATGCGCCCTCCGAAAACACTACCCTGCCAAGCCACACTGCTTGCTTAACCCAGGAGCCAGCCGCACCAATGTGTCGGAGGAAACTGGTGACCGTGTCAGCGTGGGTCGCCACAGGAGTCACTAAAGCATAATGACATCCCGGGCCAGCCAAACCCTCCCCTAACCCGGACAACGCTGGGTTAATTGTGCACCACCTCATGGATCTTCCGGTCAGCTGAGACACAGCCTGGGATCGAACCCGGGTCTGTAGTGACGCCTTAGACCACTGCGCCACTCGGGAGACCTGTGTTACTCATTTTAAGGTTGAATGTTACCATTAGCTTGTCTTTCAAAAGTAATATTGAATTGTGTTTGGTTGACAACGCAACCAAACATCAACATTTAAAGGAGATGTATCTACTGCTTGGATAGTTCCATCTGAGCCACTGGCTTAATCCCATGATATGTGAATACAACATATCATTTGTTAATGGGTCAACAAGTTAGTAGGCTGTTATTTGTATTTCAAAAGTGATATTGAATTGTGTTTGGTTGTCAATGCAATGAAATATCAACATTTGAAGGAGATTTATCTTCAAACAAACACAATTAATTCAATATCACTAAATTTCATTACATTTGAAATCAACCAGAGCTTGAAACCCTCAGCCTATTGTATTGTCTATTTTTTGTTGAATTTCTGGGTTGAAATTAAACAATAGCTGTTGATGACTGCAAATGCTATATAGGCCTAAATAGCATTGTTAATGATATGAGTGATAAAGTCTGGTACTTTTTAATTTGCTCTGTTAAACCTACCATTTGGAATGACTTCGATAGCAACAGTGAATCTATTTCGTTTTTAAGTGGAGCAATTGCAATGATCACTCTCACGATAGCACATTGATAATGGTCAGTAACAAATCTCATACCTAAGCCGTGTTGGGCTTGGTTAAAACGCTGGATGGGAGACCTAAGGATAGCTGTAGATAGATCAACTCCTCAGTAGGAGGTGCTTCCCAGCTTGTTTTTTTTCTTTTCTGAGAGTGGATATAACGTTGAAGATCTGACATTGTTTTAAAAGGTAAAAATTCAACATGTTTCATACAAGGTTTGTCTATGTTGACATTTGGTTACCATGATGACCTAATCCTGTGGTTGAAATTTCACCCTCGAAACAACAGTTTATGTTGATTACTTTTTTTCAAATCCAATGTATTTTCCATGTAGATTCAACGTTACAATAAGTCAACAAATGACTTTGAAACAATGTTGATTCAACCAGTTTCTGCTCAGTGGGTTGTCACTGTACACGTTCATGGATTGGTATGTTATTTCTCTGGCTAACTACAAGTTCTCTCCAACCCCTCTCCCCTAAGTGGAGATAGTTTTTCCAATCCACCCCATCATACAAGACAAGTCATATATTTTACATAAATGTAAATCACATCATACACAGACTGCCTAGCAGTTACCTGTCCCACATATACAAGTCCTAACATGTAAATGTAACAAACTACAAACATGCCTAACATCAAACTCCCGTTGACATACCCATTTTACACAGGACCTTTAGTCACGCATGTACACTTCAAGTTAGCATTGAACCCACAGGTACAGTAGGGAGACCATGCAGTAGCATTGCAATCTATACTGAACAAAAATATAAAAACGCAACATGCAACAATTTTAACGATTTTAGTGAGTTACAGTTCATATAAGGACATCAGTCAATTGAAATGAATTAATTAGGCCCTAATCTATGGACATCACATGAATGGGCAGGGGCGCAGCCATGGGTGGGCCTGGGAGGGCATAGGCCCACCCACTAGGGAGCCAGGCCCAGCCAGTCAGAATGAGTTTTTCCCCACAAAAGAGCTTTATAACGAACAGAAATACTCCTCAGTTTCATCAGCTTTCCGGATGGCTGGACTAAGACGATCCCGCAGGTGAAGAAGTCAGATGTGGAGGTCCTGGGCTGGCGTGGTTACACGTGGTCTGCGGTTCTGAGGCCGGTTGGACGTACTTCCAAATTCTCTAAACGGCTTATGGTAGAGACATGAAGATTCTCTGCCAACAGCTATGGTGGACATTCATGCAGTCAGCATGTCAATTGCAAGCTCCCTCAAAACTTAAGACATCTGTGGCATTGTGTTGTGTGACAAAACTACACATTTTAGAGTGGCCTTTTATTGTCCCCAGTACAAGTTGCACCTGTGTAATGACCATGCTGTTTAATCAGCTTCTTGATGTGCCACATCTGTCAGGTGGATGGCTTATCTTGGCAAAGGAGAAATGCTCACTAACAGGGATGTAAACAAATATGGGCACAAACTTCAGAGAAATAAGATTTTTGTGAGTATGGAACATTTCTGGGATCTTTTCTTTCAGCTCATGAAACATGGGACCAACACTTTACGTATTGTGTTCATATTTTTGTTCAGTTTAAATGGACTCACATTTCACAACAGCTTGCTCAGAAATCCAATTAAAAGGTCTGCTAACGATGTACTCTAAATGAAGAGAGGCTAATGAGTCACAAAGCTGTGATCAGGCTCATGGCAGATGGATTGGTTTATTAAAAGGCATTAGTTAGCACCGAGCCAGTCAAGACTACGCAGGTGTAACAGAGGTAGTTTGGAGTACCACACTTGTGTGTGTTGGTCTTTCTCTCTCGCTCACACACACATATGTGCATACTCACATGCACACACACGCACACTCATGGACCCTTTAGTTAGACTGCAAGTGTTCAATTCGGACTACTTCATCAAGCCCCTGGAGTGTCTTATCTTCCTCCACTCCATAACATCCATGAATAAAGTTATATTACGTTAGAATACGGGTCAAGGACCATAGGAAAAAGAATTAGGGTCAGGACTAAAGAGGAGATCTACGAGAGGGGTAACACGTATGAGGAAGCCCAGCTCCAGCCACTGACAGCAACATCTGTTAAGACTGAGACAGAGGGAAGGGCAGAGAGAGAGAGAGACGGGTAGAGAGGGCGAAATGATACGATACAGACTGACGGTGTGAAAGGGAACGGGAGAAAGGAAAAGAAACAGGGAGAGCGAAAAAGCAAGAGGAGACGAGGGAGGAGAAAAAGAAAAAGGGGACAAAGAGAGAGAGAGAGAGAGAGAGAGAGAGAGAGAGAGAGAGAGAGAGAGAGAGAGGAGAGGAGAAGTGCTTTGTAGTCCGGCAGACTTCCTCCTTATTAAAGCTGACGGCTCCATTCAGATGAGCAACGTCTAAAATATTGAAATTGTCTGACAGAGAAACAGCCACATTTGTCCCGACACATTTAAACCAAATCAAATGTGTCGCTGCAGGGTGGAGAGCGAGAAAAGGAGAGAGAGGGAGATAATGCCTTCGACTGTGAGACGCATCATGAAAATTAATACCTCCTGTCATGGGGACACACTTTCCTTTCTCTTCCCCGCTGCAATCTCTTGCTCCCCGAGCTGTGAACAAAGCTTCAGGTGAGCCAGGTGTGTGTACTGCCTCCCTTTAACTCTCTCTCTCTCTCGTTGGTCTTGCCATTTTCAGTCATGCATTGTGTTTCCCAGTGGCCATAGTTGTCCATGGTCCATGAGGATTTCACTTTCTGTCAGCACTACTGTTACACAATGAAGCCTTTTGTTATTGGAAAATAATAAACACACACACACACACACTCTCACAAACACACATGCCATTGACCTCTCAACCCCTGCCCTACACCCCCCTCCACACATACACTCACACACGCACAAATACACTCACACACATGCACACACGCACACACTCAAAACACACTCTCTCTCTCGCTCTCTATCCCACTCTTTCTCTCAGTCTCAATTACAGCACTCCAGCTGTCCGTAGGGGAGTGGAACGGCTTGCTGGGATATGTTAGTCCTCCAGAGCCCCCACTGTAATTGGGTGGGCTTGTCTGCTGACAACTTGCCATTGGTGAAGGATGGAGAGATTGTGAAAGTGGTGTGTGTGTGTGTCGAGGCTGGGGGTGCATTGTTGTGAGTTTGTGTGTGTGCTGATGTAAGAAACAGAGGGAGAGGCGGAGAGTGCCTCTGATCAAAGTGTGTGTGAGTGTGAATGTGTATGTGTCAGAGCTCAATGCTGCATGAAAAGTTTTTCCAGCACAGATTGAGCAGTGCTGACCAAAGGGACCCACTGGGGCCATTTGACCAGCTGGTGGGAGCACACACACGCACACCATCCCAGTTTACCGGCTACTCCTCTCCACCCCACGCCTCATCACGCTCAATCTAATGAGGCATGCTGGGTAATTAACGCCCTAAATTAAGCAGCTCATTTGCATAGCTGTCCGGCTTGACAAAGGCCTGACGTCCCCTTTACAAACCAGTACACCATGAAACGAAGATGTTACTCAAAGGTGGGGAGGAGAGTTAGGGATCAGTTAAGGGTGGGGAGAGATGAAGAGAGGGGGGAGAAAATGGGACAGAGAGCGAGACAGCAGGAAGCAGAGAAGAAAAGAAAATATCTTACATTCACATCGGACCAGTAAGCCCTTGAAATGCAAAAACATCTCAACAGAAGACACTTGAGAAAGAGAGAGAGAGATAGAGAGAAATAGAGAGAGCGTTGAAAGAGCACATTTGTCCTTTCTCCATCTCCTGGCATTTTTTCATCACATCTCTCTGCCTGCCCAACGACGTCAGCTGAGCGAAGGAGAGAGGAAGACAGAAGAGGAGAGAAAGAAAGAGAGAGAGAGAGAGAGAGAGAGCGAGAAGGCAGACGGAACAGTTCCCAGGCACTGCCACGTTCTTAAGTCACCGTATGAAAAGCCTGAGTTATGCTCCCTCGTTCCACTTCAACAATTTATGTATCACTCAGATAATGCAGCTTCTCCGGAAAAGGCCCCCATAAATCTGACCCTGTCTTTCAGCGCTCTTGTCTCTCTCTCACTCTCTCTCTTTCTCTCTCTCTCTCCCGTTGTGGTGTATGTCTGTTTTTGGTCATGTAACAGAAGATATGGTTTTGTCAGATAATGCTGAAGATCTTTGTCTTTGGGTTTGTCACACAACCCAAATGTGATCATACTCTCAGAGGTATCTCACCTTCACCCACTCGCACGCGTGCGCACACACACACACACACACAGTTCAGGAGTCTTTCTTCCCTTACTCTTACATTTTGATAATGCCACATACAATATAAGAGGGAGTGAATACAATCACTGTAAAGTAATACCAAGCATCCACCTTCTCACACTGACATTACTGTGGTGGTGGAGTCAAGGCATATGCGAGGATATGACCTCTGTCAAAAGGTCTGGACCTTTTTGACATGGGCGGTAGTTTGCTTACCTAAAAGCTGCACGGTTGCAGGTTCAAGCACCACTTAAGCAGTTTCCCCCGAAAACCACTGAATTACAAATTGAGGAATAATCCCTGTTTAATTATAGTTTTGCCTCCTTTCTCAGCTGACCAATTGCCAGACAAATATGCAATCTGAATCAAGAGAAGAAAAATAACTATGTTTTGTTACAGATACCTTTTCCAACCCAACCCCATAGTCTCACCCTCGAGACTCAATTAGACTCGTTGTGCACCGCTGATGCCCTTTTTAAACATGACTCTGCAGTAATTTGTTTACTTTGAAGGCGAGAATAGGACGAGGCATTATTACAGATAGCATATCTACCATACTCCTTTCATGTCTAATACTACAGCCTAGTCGACAAGCGCCACAGAGCTGGACCGTGCTGTGTGAACGGTCAATGGGGTCCCTATCCTATCCATGGCATCGCTGCCTCATTTGAAGCACGCACCACCCAATTATTCACTAAAAATTGATCGTTTCGACAAGATTCATTTTTTTTGCAGTCTGCAGGAACGCTTTTGTCGAATGACTCATTTCATACTTGTCTCTTTTTTCCTTAAAAAAAAAAGACATTTGCGCAGCGTGAGTTCAAACAGGAAAGAAACATCTGAAAATCGTTGTGAAGTCTACGCTCGCGTCTGTCAATGCCTCAGCATACAGAAATCCCATTCTGTCAGCAGCTCCCTTACCTTTTCCAGCGAGAATGCAGGACAGCCCGAAAACCACCCAAACCAGGGCAAATGGCACTCCAAGCATCTTCATGACGGGAGAACCAAGACAAGGCGACCTGTCTCTCTCTCCTTCACTTGATATCCCTTACTTTCTTGCGAGATCTGTTCGACACACCTTCCCAACGCGAGGTTAGCGGGGAACTGACGCGGACTGCGAGAGAGACAGAGAAGAGTGGCAGTCCTACTAGGTGGGGACTACTGTTCAGTCGTGTGGTCAGGTGCCACAAAGAGTGACCTCGGAAAATGACAATAGGCTTAGAACAGGGCAGCACAGCTGGCCCTTAAATGTACACAGTGTGTTGTGATAAGTGTTATGAAATGTAATGTAATATTTGACATTTTGTATATAACTGCCTTAATGTTGCTGGACCCCAGGAAGAGTAGCTGCTGCTAATGGGGATCCTTAATAAATACAAATACAGACGTTGCTTACTATATAGTTAGTAGCCTTTTATAAACCAAAATGACCACAACGCGTTAATGAAATATATATTGTTCAATCATATGAATATGACTTTGTGTTGTTATGACGCTACTTAATTTGACCAGTTTCTCACAGCAGGAGAATCATCCTGCAGCAACCTGAAATGTGAATTATATACTTTTTTTGTATATGTTGATACATTTTTTTGTTATGGCAAATCAATTCTGACATTTTAAAGTGGAAATGAAACTTTAGAAGTATTTTTAAACCTCTAAATACACTACACGTTTGCATTTCTTGCAGTGCAGGACATTTCCTGCAACAACTTGGTGATCATATTATGATTCTATATCTGGATGTTCTCTAAGATGTTCGCTGGAAAGGCACAGCTTTGTGTAGGCTATTGTACAATTCCAGCAAGAGCCTGACAAAGGCTTAGAGCCTATTGTATGGTACATCTGCTCCCCCTCGCAGATTTAACTCCTCCAAGTAACCAGTGGCAATATGTCTAGTTTCCGCTCCTATTATTATTTTTTACAACATTCCCTGCCTCTGTTGCGTGTGGTGAGGATTATTGTGTGTGCTAAGCCCCTGTGGTGTTGCCTCATGCTGTCAGGGGCCAGGGCAGAAGGGAGAAAGTCCCTAGTGGGTCACTCAAAAAGCACAAGAAAGAGGTTTTAGACACCCACCATCTCAGATTGTTCTGAAATGGTTTCTGTAGTTAGTAACAGATACATTCCGGGAACATGAATTTGTTGAAATATAATTTGATCTCAGAAATTAAGCTAATTGATTTAATCCAAATTGGCCATTTTAATTTATAGGATTCATATAGAATTATATAAATATGGTACCTAACATCATATTTGGACCTAACCTTTTTCTAACAATGAGTTAGACATGAGGAATCAAAAGAAATGTTCAAAAGCCAAACACGGATCCCCCCACACCCCACGCCAATCCAACCCTAACAATGAGTATATAGTATCAGATCTCTGTGTCTGACAATAAGTATATAGCTGTGGCCCTGAGTATTGTTTCTTTATCCTATGTAATGTATTCTCAATGAATTAGGTGATGTTTTTTATCGCCCTGTTCAGAGAAATTATTCATTGAATTTGTTAATTTCCCATCCTACATCCTGATGTTACCAGGTTCTGACCACTAGATGGTGCTGGTCCTGCTATTAGGTGTTTTATTGTTTAGATTCCCACTCCCCCCTCCTAAATGGTAAAGGTATAGTTCACCAGTAAAGGTATAGTTCACCCAAATTGCAAACATCATCAGTTTCCTTACCCTGTAAGCAGTATATTGACAAGGTATGACAGCAACCCATGCTTTGGTTTAGTAATTCTCAAACATTTGATGTACCTAATAGCAGGAACAGCACCATCTAGTGGTCAGAACCTGTCAGGATGTAGGATGGGACATAAATCTAACAACTTCAATGACTAATTTCTCTGAACATGAGGGACAAATCATCAAATTCCCTGAGAATACATTAGACAAGATGAAGAAACAATACTCCTGTTCAGTTTTGTCACACAACACAATGCCACATGTCTCAAGTTTTGAGGGAGCGTGCAATTATCATGCTGACTGCAGGAATGTCCACCAGAGCTGTTGGCAGAGAATTTAATGTTCATTTCTCTACCATAAGCCGCCTCCAACTTCATTTTAGAGAATTTGCCAATATGTTCTACTGGCCTCACAACCGCAGATCACGTGTAACTATGCCCAGGCCCAGGTCTACCACATCCGGCTTCTTCACCTGTGGGATCGTCTGAGACCAGCCACCGGTCAGCTGTTGAAACTGAGAAGTATTTCTGTCTGTAATAAAGCTCTTTTGTGGGGAAAAACTCATTCTGATTGGCTGGGCCTGGCTCCCCAGTGGGTGGCCCTGGCTCCCAATTGGGTGGGCCTATGCCCTCCCAGGCCCATCCATGGCTGCGACCCAGCCTAGTCATGTGAAATCCATAGATTAGGGCCGAATGAATGTATTTCAATTGACTGATTTCCTTACATGAACTGTAAGTCAGTAAAATATTCGAAATTGTTGCATGTTGCGTTTATATTTTTGTTCAGTATACATGTCAGTCATATAGTACTGATACTGTGGTTGGGTTGGGTGGAGTGGGTTGTGGGGGGTCCGTGTGTGGCTTTTGACTGTTTCTTAGGATTCCTCATGTTAGAAAAAAGGTAATATTATAAGAATCCTAGAAAATGTAAATGGACAATTTGGTTGCAATCAATTATCTGAATTTCTCAGATCAAATCCAACTTTATTTGTCACACGTGCCGAATACAACAAGTGTAGACCGTGAAATGCTTACTTACAAGCCCTTAACCAACAGTACAGTTTAAGATAAACTAAAGTAAAAAATAATAAAAAGTAACACAATAAAATAACAATAACGTGGCTATAGGGTACAGGCACCGAGTCAGTGTGCGGGGGTACAGATTAGTCGAGGCAATCTGTACATGTAGGTAGGGGCGAAGTGACTATGCATAGACAATAAACAGCGAGTAGCAGCAGTGCACAAAACAAATGGAGGGGGTGTCAATGTTAATAGTCCGGTGGCCATTTGATTTATTGTACAGCAGACTTTTACGGCTTTTGGGCAGAAGCCGTCAAGGAGCCCCCCGGTCCCAGACTTGGCGCTCCGGTACCACCTGCCGTGCGGTAGTGGAGAAAACAGTCCATGACTTGGGTGACTGGAGTCTCTGACAATTGTATGGGCTTTCCTCTGACCAGATCAAATTATATTTCAACAAAATGTCGCAGGAATGTTTTTAACTACAGAAATGATTTCAGAATACCTGAGATGGTGGGTGGCATGGCTTGCTGAACTGACATGAAACAACCCTAGTGTCAGAGACACAGAAGAAAAGACCCGGGCTTTGTTTCCCAGAGCCCATACTCTTAGGAAAAAAGGTGCTTCGTCAGCTGTCCCCATAGGACAGAACCCAAAAGGGTTCTACCTGGAACCAAAAAAGGGTTCTCCTATGGGAACAGCCGACAAACCCTTTTGGAACCCTTTTTCCTAAGAGTGTACATGGGCCTACAGTGCCTTCAGAAAGTATTCACACCCCTTGACTTTTTCCCCAAAAAATTGTGTAACAAAGTGGGATTCAAATGGATTTAATTGTCAATTTTTGTCAACGACCTACACAAAATACTCTACAATGTCAAAGTGGAAGAAAAATTCTAACATTTAAAAAAAATGTATGAAACATAAAACACTAATATATCTTGATTGGATAAGTATTTAACCCTCTGAATCAATATATGTTTCAATCAACTTTAACAACGATAACAGCTGTGAGTCTTTCTGGGTAAGTCTATAAGAGCTTTGCACACCTGGATTGTACAATATTTGAACATTATTATTTTTTTAATTCTTCAAGCTCTGTCGAGTTGGTTGTTGATCATTGCTAGACAGCCATTTACAAGTCTTGCCATAGATTTTCATGCCGATGTAAATCAAAACGGTAACTAGGCCACTCAGGAACATTCAATGTCATCTTGGTAAGCAACAGTGTATATTTGGCCTTGTGTTTTAGGTTATTGTCCTTGTGAAAGCTGAATTTGTCCTGGTGAAAGCAGACTGGACCAGGTTTTCCTCTAGGATTTTGCCTGTGCTTAGCTCTACTCCATTTTCTTTATTTAAAAAAAAACCTCCCTAGTTCTTGCCAATGACAATCATACCCATGTCATGATGCAGCCACCCCCATGATTGAAAATATGAAGAGTGGTACTCAGTGATGTGTTGGATTTGCCCGAAAACATAACGTTTTGTACTCAGGAGATGAAGTGAATTTATTTTTGCAGTTTTACTGTAGTGCCTTACTGCAAACAGGAAGCATGTTTTGGAATATTTTTTATTCTGTACAGGTTTCCTTCTTTACCCATCTACCAACAGCTGCCCTACTTCGTGACGCATTGGAAAACTTCCATGGTCTTTCAGATTAGATCTGTGTTTGACATCCACTGATCAACTGAGGGACCTTACAGATAATTGTACCTGTGGGGTACACTATTATATGCAACTTATTATGTGACTTGTTGAGTACATTTTTACTCCTGAACTTATTTAGGTTTGCCATAACAAAGGGGTTGAATACTTAGACTCAAGACATTTCAGCTTTTCATTTATTGATTTTTTGTAAAAATTTCGAAAAGCATAATTCCCATTTGACAATGTGAGGTATTGTGTGTAGGCCAGTGACAAAAATATAAATTGGCTATAACCCAACAAAATGTGTAGGAAGTCTGCAGGCATCATTAAAATCATATTGAAATAAATGTCATATTCAATCAATTGACTTCTATTTCGCGACTAGGCTACTGTCTGTAATTTTTCCCTCAATGTGTTTCATGATGTGTGACAACATGTGCACAATTGTGTGCCCAATCTGTGATTTAGTGCATTATTATTGATTAAGCATAATAAGCCAACTCGTCCTCAATAGCCCATTTGCAGGCAAGGTGGTAATATCTCTCTAAGAGCTGATTCGTCATCAGTAGTGTGGAATAATTATCATGTTAAGGTAAAATGTGAATGGAGAAAGCTTTCTTTCCATTCTAGTGATCCTATCAGTATCGACACATGGTCTTACGACTTAGCGAACATTATCTCTACGTCCTTGTTTGGGAAACACCAAAAGTTGACTCGTAAATGCATCTGTTACAATCATCATAATGCTTAAGCCCTGGTTGCATTAGAGGCCAAACCAGAACCCAAAACTAGTGGTCAACCCCTTTACCCTTTCAGTAGACACTTGTCCCTCACATTTAGAGCACTATTCACTGTGTGAGTGTGTTCTTCAAACCAATGGAACTTTTTGGACCCTAGACAGTATTGCAGAATTCCTATTTGGAAAAATCTAAATTAGCATGATACGAGCTGAATTAAATGTAAAAGGCTTTGAAAGTAAACGGTTGGTATATGCTCAGTGCTCCGTTGAGATTTCACTAGGATACGCTTGTCTTTGTGAGAAATTTTCCAAAAAATAACAGGAATTTAGAATGAATATGAACAGCAAATGCTAAAACATGAAAATACTACATGTCATGTCTCAAAATCGATATCCATCTTACCTCTATAGAGTTTAATGTCCTGGGGATTCGAGAAGAAAGATGAGGAGCTCAACGGGGAAGGGAGACTGTCAGGCAGCCAGTAGACTTAATTCTTGCCCAGTACCCAGCCTAGCTGACACGAGGCAATTTTCCTGATTGGTTTACTGCTTTTTTTTCTCTGGCCTCCATTGATTTAGTCACCCTTCTGGCCATCCTACAAGGGTAAAAAACGCCAATTACTTTTGAACGGGTTATGATAGAGACATGAGGAATGGAACGTTGGTTTTCTTAGAGGATCGGCTAGACAATTGGATTATTATTTTACACATTGGTCAACATATGTGTTTTTTTGATTGGACACCTTTCATGCTGTATAGCAGAGTCAAATGACAATCTCACATACAATGAAAATTATTTAAATTGTTTTTGCTATTTAGATCAAGACTACGTTAACCTGTATCATTAAGGTATATTATTATACTTACCTTGATATTCAAAGAAAAAATTTGCACTAATGCAAATGCCCAATCTGGTGCACCGTAGACAGCTGCAGGTTGGATCCAAATCACAATGCTCTACCTTTGACCCATTACCATTAGTAGAAATGTACCTCTTTAAAATGATTATGGACTGTATAGCCTGAACATTTAGTACATAATATGGCAGTAACTGTTCTTGCCTGCATTTTTTATTTTATAGTTTTACTGCAATCAAATGCAAAGGCCTTGTATTTTATCCCCAATTTCCCATCGTCCCATGTGGTTGCTTCATTGCGTATGTTTAGGCAGTTCTAGGTTACAGCTATGGTGCAGTAAATGTATTCCATTGAATTATTGCTAATCTCCTTTCCTGTGTTTTTTTTTCTTGTTTCTTACTCTAGCGTTTGTATATTCAGCACCATGGTCAGTGGTAAGAGTTTGCGTGCAATTTATATTGTCCACAAGGGGTCAGACTTGAGTCATTTAAAAACAAAACAAAAATGACACGTACTTGTGTGTATCTTGAGTTGGTTGTGTCAAGCTGTACAAGTCCAATCATTCACCAAAAGCTCAATGGCAAATAAGGGGGGTTAAGCAGCATAAGGCTAAAACATTTTGGGGGTGAGAATCTATCTCTGTATCTATTTAGTTCAGTGACCTTCCAGCTTGTAGTTTAGCAAAAAATGATTGCAAACAAGTTGTAAAGGTAAGTACGAGGACGTCGTTATAACATCTCACATTGTACTTAAATGATATAGCTAGTCTGTGTGTGCGTAGGGTAATTAGAAACCTTCCCTTCTTTCTGCAGGTTGTGTGGATGTGTGTGTGTGTGTGTGTGTGTGTGTGTGTGTGTGTGTGTGTGTGTGTGTAGGGTAATTAGAAACCTTCCCTTCTTTCTGCAGGTTGTGTGGATGTGTGTGTGTGTGTGTGTGTGTGTGTGTGTGTGTGTGAAGGGTAATTAGAAACCTTCCCTTCTTTCTGCAGGTTGTGTGGATGTTTGTGTGTGTGTGAGTGTGTGATAGAGACTTGTGCTATTTGTACAGTGCCTTCAGAAATAATTCAGAACCCTTGACTTTTTCCACATACACACACACCCCATAATGAAAAAGCAAAAACTGAAAAAAACTGATTACAGCCTCGAGTCTTCCTGGGTATGGCACACCTGTATTTGAAGAATTTCTCCCATTCTTCTCAGCAGATCCTCTCAAGCTCTGTCAGGTTGGATTGGGAGCGTTGCCGCACAGCTATTTTCAGGTCTCTCCAGAGATGTTCGATTGGGTTCAAGTCCGGGCTCTCGCTTGGCCACTCAAGAACATTCAGAGACTTGTCCCGAAGCCACTCCTGCGTTGTCTTGGCTGTGTGCTTAGGGTCATTGTCCTGTTGGTAGGTGAATCTTTGCCCCAGTCTGAGGTCCTGAGCGCTCTAGAGCAGGTTTTCATGAAGGATCTCTTTGTACTTTGCTCTCTTCATCTATCCCTTGATCTTGACTAGTCTTCCAGTCCCTGCCACTGAAACACATCCCCACAGCATGATGCTGCCACCACCATGTTTCACTGTAGGGATTGTGCCAGGTTTCCTCCAGATGTGGCCCTTGGTATTCAGGCCAAAGAGTTCAATCTTGGTTTCATCAGACCAGAGAATCTTGTTTCTCGTGGACTGAGAGTCCTGTAGATGCCTTTTGGCAAACTCCAAGCCGGCTGTCATGTGCCTTTTACTGAGGAGTGGCTTCTGTCTGGCCATAAACAAAAATGCCTGATTGGTGGAGTGCTGCAGAGATGGTGGTTCTTCTGGAAGGTTCTCCCATCACTCTGGAGCTCTGTCAGAGTGACCATCAGGTTCTTGTTCACCTCCTCCCTGACCAAGGTCCTTCTCCCCCGATTACTCAGTTTGGCTGGGCGGCCAGCTCTAGGAAGAGTCTTGGTGGTTCCAAGCTTCTTCCATTTAAGAATGATGGTGGCCATTGTGTTCTTCTAGGGGCCTTCCATGCTGCAGACATTTTTTGGTACCCTTTCCCAGATCTGTGCCTCGACACAATCCTGTCTCGGAACTGTACGGACAATTCCTTCGACCCCATGGCTTGGTTTTTGCTCTGACATGCACTGGGACCTTATACAGACAGGTGTGTGCCTTTCCAAATCATGTCCAATCAGTTGAATTTGCCACAGGTGGACTCCAGTCAAGTTGTAGAAACATCTCAAGGATGATGAATAGAAACAGGATGCACCTGAGCACAATTTCGAGTCTCATAGCAAAGGGTCTGAATACTTGTTAATACATTTGCAAACATGTGTAAAAACTTGTTTTTGCATTGTCATTCTGGGGTATTGTGTGTAGATTGATGAGGGGAAAACATTATTTAATACATTTTAGAATGGGAAGGGGTCTGAATACTTTCCGAATGCACTGTACTCACGTGTCCTCCTTTGATGTGTGTAAATATGTCATTTTCATGTGAAGAACGCAGATCTCAAACAACTTGTGTTCTTTTTGCATAAAAAAGGGAAAATAACGTCTGTTCTGTATTTTTGCGACTATTTGTCTCTATCGTGCCTTAATACTACAGAATCTTTATGCAACGTTGCTCCAAACTGGGGAAGGCAAAAAGTGTAAGTGTGTGTACACTACATGACTTTCAAAATCCTAACATCGCTGAGCCTCTCACTCCTTTTTGTCTTGCAATCGTAGTGGTGAGCACACTAAACGATGTGGCACAGACTGGGTGTCACACACCACAATGTTCTTCACTTGATCGTGAGGATTGTCGATGCCACACTGTGTCACGAAAACAATGATGTGATTAGATTAGCTTCAACGAGGTGTGGCTCAAAGCAGCCTCAAACGTTTTCATTCCGACAATCAAGCTTGCCATACAGAGTTGAAATGTCTAGCTAACATTTTGATTTAAATAACAAGAGTCTAAACATTCTGGCCACCGGATTATTTACATTGACACCCCTCAATTTGTTTTTTTACACTGCTGCAACTCGCTGTTTATTATTTATGCAGTCACTTCACCCCTACATCTACAAATTACCTCGACTAACCGCACATTGACTCGGTACCGGTGAAGCTGCCTTGAAGGGCACAAATAAAACATGCTTTCTGCTACTAAAATCAGTGAAATGTAGGCTAAACTGACAACTGAGTGAAGATCAGAAATCTCAACTAGTAAGCAAGTCGCAGCAATGAAGAATCGAGTACATGCGCGTTCACGCGAAGGGGGGGGATTTTCGGCACAACACGGCCTCGTTATTATTTTATTGTGTTACTTTTTTATTCGTTTTTACTTTAGGTTATTTGGTAAATATTTGTTTAACTCTTTCTTGAACTGCACTGTTGGTTAAGGGCTTATAAGTAAGCATTTCACGGTAAGGTCTACACATGTTATATTCGGCGCATGTGTCAAATAAAGTTTGATTTGATGCGAAACAACGTCATCATTTCGATAGCTTCTGCTCTGGCGAGCTGTCTTTTGTTATTGCTGATCACCGTTCTCAAAACTTGGTGTTTCAAATCTGAGATTTCACAGTACAAAACTACTGCAGATTTTGTGCCGATAAAATCAAACATGTTTGAAAATATCGGGACGTCTGGCACATGAACATTATGCAAACCAAACAGTACACACAGGTTGGAAAAGGTAATGATATTTTTGCTAGTAGCTTGCTATCATTGTCATTTCTGGTTGACAGTTAAAACTAGCAAAAAATTGTTTTGAACGGTCGTCCAACTTGGAAGTCCAACTCGGGCCTCTTTCCTGTAGATCACTGACATCAAGATTTGACCTTGCATTTTTCGGAGTTCCCAGTTCGCTTGAAAGCACCATAATACTCACGGTACCCTTCGCCAGCTCATATCTATGTGAAGCTTGATTCAGTGCTCTCGTCTGCTTTAAAACCAAATATTGATCCAGGTTAGATGTCACAGCAGAGATGAGGTGTGCACTGTCGATCAGGCTCGCTGCCTTTGAGAATCTCTGGCGCGACATGCGTCAAGCGTGGTGGTGAGATAAGAGACATTACAGTGAGGGAAAAAAAGTATTTGATCCCCTGCTGATTTTGTACGTTTGCCCACTGACAAAGAAATGATCAGTCTATCATTTTAATGGTAGGTTTATTTGAACAGTGAGAGACAGAATAACAACAAAAAAATCCAGAAAAACACGTGAAAAATTGTATAAATGGAATTGCATTTTAATGAGGGAAATAAGTATATGACCCCCTCTCAATCAGAAAGATTTCTGGCTCCCAGGTGTCTTTTATACAGGTAACGAGCTGAGATTAGGAGCGCACTCTTAAAGGCAGTGCTCCTAAGCTCAGCGTGTTACCTGCAGAAGCAATCAATCAATCAGATTCCAAACTCTCCACCATGGCCAAGAACAAAGAGCTCTCCAAGGATGTCAGGGACAAGATTGTAGAACTACACAAGGCTGGAATGGGCTACAAGACCATCGCCAAGCAGCTTGGTGAGAAGGTGACAACAGTTGGTGTGATTATTCGCAAATGGAAGAAACACAGAAGAACTGTCAATCTCCCTCGGCCTGGGGCTCCATGCAAGATCTCACCTCGTGGAGTTGCAATGATCATGAGAACGGTGAGGAATCAGCCCAGAACTACACGGGAGGATCTTGTCAATGATCTCAAGGCAGCTGGGACCATAGTCACCAAGTAAACAATTGGTAACGCACTACGCCGTGAAGGACTGAAATCCTGCAGCGCCCGCAAGGTCCCCCTGCTCAAGAAAGCACATATACATGCCCGTCTGAAGTTTGCCAATGAACATCTGAATGATTCAGAGGACAACTGGGTGAAAGTGTTGTGGTCAGATGAGACCAAAATGGAGCTCTTTGGCATCAACTCAACTCGCCGTGTTTGGAGGAGGAGGAATGCTGCCCCAAGAATGACCCCAAGAACACCATACCCACCGTCAAACATGGAGGTGGAAACATTATGCTTTGGGGGTGTTTTTCTGCTAAGGGGACAGGACAACTTCACCGCATCAAAGGGATGATGGACGGGGCCATGTACCATCAAATCTTGGGTGAGAACCTCCTTCCCTCAGCCAGGGCATTGAAAATGGGTCGTGGATGGGTATTCCAGCATGACAATGACCCAAAACACATGGCCAAGGCAACAAATGAGTGGCACAAGAAGAAGCACATTAAGGTCCTGGAGTGGCCTAGCCAGTCTCCAGACCTTAATCCCATAGAACATCTGTGGAGGGAGCTGAAGGTTCGAGTTGCCAAACGTCAGCTCGAAACCTTAATGACTTGGAGAAGATCATCAAAGAGGAGTGGGACAAAATCCCTTCTGAGATGTGTGCAAACCTGGTGGCCACCTACAAGAAATGTCTGACCTCTGTGATTGCCAACAAGGGTTTTGCCACCAAGTACTAAGTCATGTTTTGCAGAGGGGTCAAATACTTATTTCCCTCATTAAAATGCAAATCAATTTATAACGTTTTTCTGGATTTTTTGTTGTTGTTATTCTGTCTCTCACTGTTCAAATAAACCTGCCATTAAAATTATAGACTGATCATTTCTTTGTCAGTGGGCAAACGTACAAAACCAGCAGGGGATCAAATACTTTTTTCCCTCACTGTATGTAAGACTCAGTTCCAGTTGACTGCCCCACATTGAAAGTATGTGATGGTGAGTTGAGAAGACAATCAGAAATACTGTTAGAATGTTTTTCAATTGACTGCCATAGCCCCAAATTAAAAAAAAAAGCAAACAAGGGCTGTTAAGTACATCTTCCTTTTCACATGGTTGGGGTCACGAGACTTTTCAGATATCAAAATGGGGTCGTGGGCCACAAAGTTTAGGAACCCCTGGCATGAGACATTCAGTGTCTGTACTATAGCTAGCCTACTATCAATGTCAAATCCCCTGTAGCCACCTGATAAACACCAGTAACTACCATGTCTGCCAACTATGATGGACTAGGTAGCTACGTAGGGGGAAAAAGACTAGCTTAATGTGGGAAATAGTTTTATTTTGGCAGTTAAATGTATGCTGTACCTATGTTGCATCCATATACAGTCATTGGTTGTACCGTCCGTCCTTGTGTTATTATGAAGCTATGTTGCATTCCGATTCCGTATACTTCCTCAATAAAACCCCAAAATCACAACTTAACTCCCATCATAGTTACCATGATTAATACCTCAACATCTGACCACAGTGGTAAACCTTCTTGATGTGAATTTAAGACCTTCGGTACCTATGATAGATAATCAAGTATTCAATTTATTCAGGCATAATGTCCGCATTGCTGGTATTATTGAATGCATTTCCCCAATCGTCACTAATCCTGTGTTTTAGGGTTCTATGGGGTTGACCATGGTTTGAGGGAATGAGCGTGTACATACAGTCTACTTCTATAAACCAGAGAAACAGTACTGCACTTCAGTTGGAATAAATAATGCTCTTAGTTTCCAATAGACCCTGGGCATAAGACATCAGCTGACTAATGAGAATGTAAACATTGTACATAATGGCTGTATAGTACACTGCTCAAAAAAATAAAGGGAACACTTAAACAACACAATGTAACAGTCAATCACACTTCTGTCAAATCAAACTGTCCACTTAGGAAGCAACACTGATTGACAATAAATTTCACATGCTGTTGTGCAAATGGAATAGACAACAGGTGGAAATTATAGGCAATTAGCAAGACACCCCCAATAAAGGAGTGGTTCTGAAGGTGGTGACCACAGACCACTTCTCAGTTCCTATGCTTCCTGGCTGATGTTTTGGTCACTTTTGAATGCTGGCGGTGCTTTCACTCTAGTGGTAGCATGAGACGGAGTCTACAACCCACACAAGTGGCTCAGGTAGTGCAGGTCATCCAGGATGGCACATCAATGCGAGCTGTGGCAAGAAGGTTTGCTGTGTATGTCAGCGTAGTGTCCAGAGCATGGAGGCGCTACCAGGAGACAGGCCAGTACATCAGGAGACGTGGAGGAGGCCGTAGGAGGGCAACAACCCAGCAGCAGGACCACTACCTCCGCCTTTGTGCAAAGAGGAGCACTGCCAGAGCCCTGCAAAATGACCTCCAGCAGGCCACAAATGTGCATGTGTCTGCTCAAACGGTCAGAAACAGACTCCATGAGGGTGGTATGAGGGCCCAACGTCCACAGGTGGGAGTTGTGCTTACAGCCCAACACCGTGCAGGACGTTTGGCATTTGCCAGAAAACACCAAGATTGGCAAATTCGCCACTGGCGCCCTGTGCTCTTCACAGATGAAAGCAGGTTCACACTGAGCACGTGACAGACGTGACAGAGTCTGGAGACGCCGTGGAGAACGTTCTGCTGCCTGCAACATCCTCCAGCATGACCGGTTTGGCGGTGGGTCAGTCATGGTGTGGGGTGGCATTTCTTTGGGGGCCGCACAGCCCTCCATGTGCTCGCCAGAGGTAGCCTGACTGCCATTAGGTACCGAGATGAGATCCTCAGACCCCTTGTGAGACCATATGCTGGTGCGGTTGGCCCTGGGTTCCTCCTAATGCAAGACAATGCTAGACCTCATGTGGCTGGAGTGTGTCAGCAGTTCCTGCAAGAGGAAGGCATTGATGCTAAGGACTGGCCCGCCCGTTCCCCAGACCTGAATCCAATTGAGCACATCTGGGACATCATGTCTCGCTCCATCCACCAACGCCACGTTGCACCACAGACTGTCCAGGAGTTGGCGGATGCTTTAGTCCAGGTCTGGGAGGAGATCCCTCAGGAGACCATCCGCCACTTCATCAGGAGCATGCCCAGGCATTGTAGGGAGGTCATTCAGGCACGTGGAGGCCACACACACTACTGAGCCTCATTTTGACTTGTTTTAAGGACATTACATCAAAGTTGGATCAGCCTGTAGTGTGGTTTTCCACTTTAATTTTGAGTGTGACTCCAAATCCAGACCTCCATGGGTTGATAAATTTGATTTCCATTGATAATTTTTGTGTGATTTTGTTGTCAGCACATTCAACTATGTAAAGAAAAAAGTATTTAATAAGATTGTTTCATTCATTCAGATCTATGATGTGTTATTTTAGTGTTCCCTTTATTTTTTTGAGCAGTGTATAAGCTATATGGCGTGGTTACAAGAGCTTTATTTTCCCATATTGCAGAAAACACTTTTATTTTTAGATACAGTAGTTATAGAATTGCCCTTAATGCCGTAGCCTTGTGACTGGTCTTAGCCCTTTCTGGGGCAACAAGGAAGAGAATATCGCAATGTCAGGGAGTGGGGAGGAACAAGACTCTCATCAACCAATCATTTCCTTACTTTCAGGTCAGTTCCAGGTGGTGGGTGGGATTGTGTCTACGGTGAGAGACGGTTATGGCAAGCAGGGCCTGGTATTGGCCAAGCACCACATCGGCATGGCGAGGCTGGCACTGCAGAGCTCGTACTGGGTCAGCAGCCCGACTGGACAGAGACGGTGTTCACAATGAGGTGTGGAGCCACACATTTTCTCAGTTTCAACCTTTAAACCAATTGATTAAAGTAACTAGTACACATCCCCAAAATGGCTTCTCTCTGAAAAAATGTTTTGAGAAGTTTTTTATTATGAACATGTTTGAGGCGAAAGTGACAAACCACACTTGCTGTCTCTGCCTCTTCATTGGGATTATCTGCCTCTGACCCTGGTTCCTCTCTTCGTTTCTTAGGTTCCTGCCTTTCTATGGAGTTCTTCCTAGCCACCGTGCCTCGACATCTGCATTGCTTGCTGTTTGGGGTTTTAGGCTGGGTTTCTGTATAAGCACTTTGTGACATCTGCTGATGTAAAAAGGGCTTTATAAATACATTTGATTGATTGATTTATTACAGTTTGGATGAGCAGTGTACACTCAGAAATGTATATGATTTGAGATTTTTAATGGATCCGCATTGCCTTTGCGATGTAACTGGGCATATGCACCACACATTTGTCATTATGCAAGTTAGCCACTGAGTGTAATCCCTTCATAACTTTGTCTGGAAGTCTTTTTGTTCAAAATAACGCAAATGTCACGTCTACTCCCGCTCGACGTCGCCGGTTTACTAATCACTGGCTCTGACAAGCATCATTACGCGCACCTGCGCCTCATTATGAGACTCACCTGGACTCCATTACTTCACTGATTACCTCCCCTATATCTGTCACTCCCTTAGGTTCATTCCCCAGGCAGTATTGACTGTGTTTCATGTCCAGACACGACGCTCGTATCGTATCGTATCGTATCGTATCGTATCGTATCGTATCGTATCGTATCGTATCGTATCGTATCGTATCGTATCGTATCGTATCGTATCGTATCGTATCGTATCGTATCGTATCGTATCGTATCGTATCGTATCGTGCCGTGCTCGTTGTATTATTAAACTCACCACCTGCTTCTCGACTCCCAGCGTTTCCGTTACAGAAAATCGGATTCAGAGCTTTTATGTAAGCACTGATAGGTCAGGATTCCACCTCAAACAATAGTGGTGGCAGGTAGCCTAAAGGTTAAGAGCGTTGGGCCAGTTACTGAAAGGTCGCAATTTCAAATCCCCGACCTGACTAGGTGAGAATCTGTCAATGTGCCCCTGAGTAAGGCATGAGAGCGTCTGCTAAATAACTAAAAATGTGAAGTTGTTGAAAAGTGTCGTTACCCCAACCAAACTATGCTGGTCAGGTTTGATTTCCAAGAGCTCTGGACTGTTGTTCAAGGAGTTTACTTAAGAAATCCTTCAATACAGCTCCACTCTATGCATGAAACATGTTGTAAACATTTCAAATCCCCTTTGGTGTAGACAAAGTAGAACATCTCAGCATGCAAATTTATTCTGCCAGTCATAGCGTCATCCTTTTCACTATGACAGACCCCCGTCTACACCGGACATTTTAAAATAACTTTTGTAATCCTATCACAAATGACTTAAACAATCTCCGTAAGGATATAGATTTCATCCACACCCTGTATTAAAATGTGTCCCACCATGATGTCACATCATGCCTTAACTGTCCATGTTGTGAGTGATGATTTCCCTCTGCACTAATTTTGACCGTTTCATCTACTACACAAGGCATCCATCTACCTATCCACCCACTGAGGGGGTCAATCAAATCCGATCACAATACGTCTTAGGTGCGTCTGTCTATTCTGCTCCTGGCCATAAACATAACATTTTACTGAATGTGGACAATGTCTAATCACATTTGGATACCAGGTGTACACTGGTCCGAAGCCTTGGTTTCTCTCCATGTTGTACTCTACAGCCCCCGTCCTTCAGCTCTCCATTAGCCGCTAGCACTCCGTATAATCTCTTCTTCCCGCTCTGCAATAGAAAAACAACAGCTCCCTGGGTAGAAATCCCCTCTTCTGCTGCTCCTTGACAACTGTCCGTAGTGCTAGAAACCAGCCCAGATTTAAGTCTGAGATGCCAGAGGTTCTAGGGCTACTGCGCCAACATGGGGCCACGCCAGTTCTGGGTCTTTACTGAGGTCAGCTCTGGGTCCCTCGCTGCTGGCTGTGTTTTTTTGCTATTGTGACTTGACTCAGTGATTAAGTAGATGTGGGACACTTGCGTTTGGTGCTGCTGATCAACGAGTTGAAGCTACGCATACAGAAAGTTACCTCCACTTTACATGTGTGGGATGTTAAAAATGTCAAATATTTAGTCATCTCCCACAATGGCAGTCACTGGTGATTTGATCTAGAAGTCAAACAAATGGACCAGCACATGATTACACATAAACATGACAGGCATTTAGTTATATGTGAACAACCACACATCTCTCTGTATTTATTTGGACAGTGAAGATAAAATGAGTACATTTTGCTCTCTACTGCCAGCATTTTGGATTTGAGATCAAATATTTCATGAGGCGACAGTACAGAATGGCACCTTTTATTTAAGGGTATTGTCATATCTGTTTTACTGTTGAGAAATGAAAACACTATGTGTACTGTAACGTGAAGAAGTAGTCAAAGGTTTAGTATTTGGTCCCATATTTCTAGCACGTAATGGCTACATCAAGCTTGTGACTACAAAGTTGTTGGATGCATTTGCAGTTGTGTTTCGGTTGTGTTTTTTTTTGCCCAATAGGAACTCAATGGTGAATAATCTATTGTGCCATTTTGGAGTCACTTTAATTGAAAATAAGAATATAATATGTTGCTGAACACTTCTACATTATTGTGGATGTCACCATTATTACGGATAATCCTGAATGATTCCTGAATCATAATGAGTGACAAAGTTATAGAAACAAAGATCCTACCCCCAAAACATGATAACCTCTCACCATTACCAATAACAGGGGAGGTTGGCATCTTTAGGGGGGTATGATATATATGCCTGTTTAACTTTATCACTCAGCATTATTCACGATTCATTCATTATTATCCATAATCATGGTAGCATCCACATTAGTGTAGAAGTGGTCAGAAACATATTCCATTCATATTTACAATACAAGTGACTCCAAAATGACACAATACATTATTTACCATTCATTTCTGTTGCGCACAACATATAATCTGAAACACAACCAAAACGAACTGCAAATGCATCCAACAAGTTTGTAGAGTCAAAAGCTTGATGTAGTCCAGGGATGGGCAACTTTGATAGGGGTGGGGGCATTGCGAGCAAAACATCTTAGTGGCCCCCCTCTTTACAGTGGAGATAATTTTTTTACGTTTTAGAGTTAATTTTGTGCAATTCTACACATTTTGCCATGGTGTGTAGAGCAAATGTTGCAGTTTTAAAAGCAAGTTGGCTGCAATTCTACACATTTTGTCAAGGGCAGAGAAAATATTTCTGCAATTTTCTAGCAGATTCTATGCAATTCTACTCATTTTGCCATGAGGCTGAAAGGAAAATGAGCTGTTTTACAGCTCCTTTTCTGCAATTCTACACATTTTGCCATAGGGTGGGGAGAAATGTTGGCAGTTTTTAATATGATATCTGATTGAGACTGACTAACAAAATCAATGGGGGCCCCCCAGCCGGTAGTTAGACCATGATAGTTAGTTAGATAGTTTAGCGGACAGCTAACTTAGCAATCTAAAACATGTTAGCTGGACTAATTGACTGACTATCAGTGACTGACAGAACAAGAGAAAAACTGCTGATGCACAACCACATTTAGAAATTGCTCCTTGTGTAGTCTACTATTCTAACTCTCAACAGTAAGGCATTTACCAGAGGGAATCTGGACCGCAGGCCGCTAGTTGCTCATCCCCGATGTAGTCATTGCGTGCTAGGGATATGTGACAAAATACTAAACTTTTGACTGCTTTAATACACTAAGTGAATTTGTCCAAATACTTAAGACACCTTCAAATTGGGGGACTATATACATAGTGCTTTAATTTCTAAACGACAAAACAGATGCGTATGAACCCTAAAATAAAAGGTGGGACCAATGCGAATGTAAACACACACACACAAATGCACACACAAGTGCTGATTCCACTTGTGATGCATTATATAACTCTCTCCTTGTCCCCCTGCTCTGACAAATCTCCTTGTTGTGCAAGTTGTCGGCGCTCTAAGCAGTGTTTGCACAACAAGGGAGCTGATTAAACTTATGATGTGGCCACATTGGAGCAGGGCTGTGGGAACCTGGGATATTACGTAACCCAACGCCCAACAGAGATCTTCTGAAACATCTGTAAGAGGCTTTGCTCGCAACAGTAGATTCCTTCATTGGTTTACGTTTGCGTTTGTCACATGTGTGTTTGTGTTCGTTTATCCCTTTACTTTTGTCTGCTATTATTAGTATTATCTTTGTTATTACTTTTCTATCTTTCCTCTCTCTGCATTGTTGGGAAGTACCCGTAAGTACGCTTTTCACTGTTAGTCTACACCGGTCGTTTACAAAGCATGTGACCAATACAATTTGATGTGGATTTGAGGTCTGATTATGGCCGGATACTTACTAAGCAGTAGCAAGAGAGCACAAGGGAGGACAGTGGTCCCACCACTGACTCCCACCCTCCTTTACCTTGCACTCTCTAGCTCAGTCCCATTCTATCCCCTTCTCCTGTATATGTTCAAAGATCTAAAAGGATTGGATAGGTCAGTGGTCTGCAACGTGTGGCTCCGGATCCGCATGAGGCTCTTTACCTGCCCCTTTGTGGTTCCAATGGCAATTCTATAATGAGTATTTTAAAGCAATCAAGTAGTTGAATTAACAAATCAAATTAGCTATACTCACACTTAGACAACTGCGTGTGAAGTGTTTTACAACAATTTAAATTGGCCTTCCTTTCAACACAATTCTGTTTTGTGAGACTTTTAATGCGAAATGGACTAAAATGGAACTGGGCCTCTCTCTCTCTTGGCACCTACTGAGCTGCAACAATCCTCCATAAATTATAAGCCTCCAAATTGGTACTGGCCTCCTTTCCTCACTGTTTAATTGCCTAGTTTGAATCTTTTTTAGGTTGAAATATGTATAGGGTCTGTTTTTTCATATTCTCAAGCCAACTAAGTCGTCCTTTATTCCCCCTTACGCATGCTTCTCTATGGAAGCAGCTCTATGGAAACAGCTTTATGGGAGCAGCTTGCTCATGACAGCTAATGATTTTTAGAGGGGAGGTTGGTGGTATTGAGGTTTCAGTATGGGCCAGGGAAGACACAGTGTAAATTGAGCCAAACACAATAATACACACACACCATTCCTATCCAAGTCTGGTGGATATCTGTCAGAAAGAACTCTTATCAGAAATTCCTTTTGGGGAGACATTATCTACACTGAACAAAAATAACATGTTGCAATATGCAACATGTTCAAGATTTTACTGAGTTACAGTTCATATAAGGAAATCAGTCAATTGAAATAAATAAATGATCAAATCAAATTGTATTGGTCACATACATATGGTTAGCAGATGTTATTGTGAGTGTAGCGAAATGCTTGTGCTTCTAGTTCCGACAGTGCAGCAATATCTTACATGTAATCTATCTATTCCACAACAACCACCTAATACATACAAATCTAAGTAAAATTAGCCCCTAATCTATGGATTTCACATGACTGGGAATACAGATATGCAACTGGTGGTTACAGATACCTGTGGGGTAGGGACGTGATCAGAAAACCAGTCGGTATCTTGGTGTGATCACCATTTGCCTCATGCAGCGCAACATCTCCTTCTCATAGAGTTGATCAGGCTGGTGATTGTGGCCTGTGGAATGTTGTCCCACTCCTCTTCAGTGGCTGTGCGAGGTTGCTGGATATTGGCAGGAACTGGAACACGCTGTCGTACACGTCGATCCAGATTATCACAAACATGCTCAATGGGTTACATGTCTGGTGAGTATGCAGGCCATGAAAGAATTGGGACATTTTCAGCTTCCAGGTATTGTGTACAGATCCTTGTGACATGGGGCCATGCATTATCATGCTGAAACATGAGGTGATGGCGGTGGATGAATGGCACGACAATGGGCCTCAGAATCTCGTCACGGTATCTCTGTGCATTCAAATTACAATCGATAAAATGCAATTCTGTTCGTTGTCTGTAGCTCATGCCTGCCTGCCCATACCATAACCCCACCGCCACCATGGGGCACTCTGTTCACAAGGTTGGCATCAGCAAACCGCTCGCCAACAGGACGCCATACACTGTCTGCCATCTGACTGGTACAGTTGAAACCGGGATTCATCCTTTAAGATCACACTTCTCCAGCGTGACAGTGGCCATTGAAGGTGAGCATTTACCCACTGAAGTCGGTTCCAACGCCGAACTGCAGTCAGGTTAAGACCCTGTTGAGGATGGCGAGCACGCAGATGAGCTTCCCTGAGCCGTTTTCTGAAAGTTTGTGCAGAAATTCTTCAGTTGTGCAAACCACAGTTTCATCAGCTGTCTGGGTGGCTGGTCTCTGACAATCTCGCAGGTGAAGAACCCGGATGGGGAGGTCCTGGGCTGGCGTGGTTACATGTGCTCTGCGTTTGTGAGGCTGGTTGGATGTACTGCCAAATTATCTAAAACGACGTTGGAGGCAACTTATGGTAGAGAAATGAACATTAAATTCTCTGGCAACAGCTCTGGTGGACATTCCTTCAGTCAGCATGCCAATTACACGCTCCCTCAACTTGAGACATCTGTGGCATTGTGTTGTGTGACAGAACTGGACATGTTAGAGTGGCCTTTTATTGTCCCCAGCACAAGGTGCACCTGTGTAATTATCATGCTGTTTAATCAGCTTCTTGATGTGCCATCTGTCAGGTGGATGCATTACCTTGGCAAAGGATAATTCTTTTATTTTATTTTATTTCACCTTTATTTAACCAGGTAGGCCAGTTGAGAACAAGTTTTCATTTACAACTGTGACCTGGCCAAGATAAAGCAAAGCAGTGTGACAAAAACAACAACAGAGTTACACAAACAAACGTACAGTCAATAACACAATAGAAAAGAAAAATAGAAAAATCTATGTACAGTGTGTGCAAATGTAGAAGAGTAGGGAGGTAGGCAATAAATAGGCCATAGAGGCGAAATAATTAAAATGTAGCATTAATACTGGAGTGATAGATGTGCAGATGATGTGCAAGTAAAGATACTGGGGTGTAAAAGAGCAAGAGGGTAAGTAATAATATGGGGATGAGGTAGTTGTGTGTGCTATTTACAGACTGTCTGTGTACAGGTACAGTGATCGGTAAGCTGCTCTGACAACTGATGGTTAAATTTAGAGAGGGAGATATAAGACTCCAGCTTCAGAGTTTTTTGTAATTCGCTCCAGTCATTGGCAGCAGAGAACTGGAAGGAAAGGCGGCCAAAGGAAGTGTTGGCTTTGGGGATGACCAGTGCAATATACCTGCTGGGCTACGTGTGGGTGTTGCTATGGTGACCAGTGAGCTGAGATAAGGCGGGGCTTTAACTAGCAAAGACTTATAGATGGGCCAGTGGGTTTGGCGACGGATATGTAGTGAGGACCAGCCAACGAGAGCATACAGGTCGCAGTGGTGGGTAGTATATGGGGCTTTGGTGACAAAACGGACGGCACTGTGATAGACTACATCCAGTTTGCTGAGTAGAGTGTTGGGGGCTATTTTGTAGATGACATCGCCAAAGTCAAGGATCGGTAGGATAGTCAGTTTTACGAGGGTATGTTAGGCGGCATGAGTGAAGGAGGCTTTGTTGCGAAATAGGAAGCTGATTCTAGATTTAATTTTGGATTGCAGATGCTTAATGTGAGTCTGGAAGGAGAGTTTACAGTCTAACCAGACATCTAGGTATTTGTAGTTGTCCACATATTCTACGTCAGAACCGTCCAGAGTAGTGATGCTATTCGGGCGGGAGGGTGCGGGCAGCAATCGGTTGAAGAGCATGCACTTAGTTTTACTAGCATTTAAAAGCAGTTGGAGGCCACGGAAGGATTGTTGTATGGCGTTGAAGCTCGTTTGGAGGTTTGTTAGCACAGTGTCCAAAGAAGGGCCAGAAGTATACAGAATGGTGTCGTCTGCGTAGAGGTGGATCAGAGAATCACCAGCAGTAAGAGCGACATCATTGATATATACAGAGAAAAGAGTCGGCCCGAGAATTGAACCCTGTGGCACCCCCATAGAGACTGCCAGAGGTCTCTGCCAAATGCTCTGCCAAATGCTCACTAGCAGGGATGTAAAGAAATTTGTGCACAACATTTGAAAGAAATAAGCTTTTTATGCGTATGGCAAAATGCCTATTCTTCCCCTCTCAAAAAAGCTAATGTTGAAGAGGTCAAACTCTTCTTAAACATAGTTACAGTGCATCCAGAAAATATTCATACCCCATGACATATTCCACATTTTGTTGTGTAACAGCCTGAATTCAAAATGAATTAAATATACTTTTTTCTCGCCCATCTACCCCATAATGACAAAGTGAAAACATGTTTTTATAAATGTTAGCAAATGTATTGAAAATTAAATGATAGGGAAATGATAGGGTATTGTGTGTAGATGGGTGGGGAAAATATATATTTAATAAATGTTGAATTCAGGCTGTAACACAACAAAATGTGGAATAAGTCAAGGGGTATGAATACTTTCTGAAGGTGATGTAGAACCATGCCAAAATGGAGTCTGAGCTCTAGAAGTGTAGGTAGTCATGAGCAGCTTTCGGTCTTAGTTGGAACTACATACACAACACATGGAATTGAATTGAATAAAACATTTTATCCTCTTTTTAATCATGAGATTGATCTACTCATTAACTGTCTTTCCAGGGTTTGGTCGGCACTCTTGCCATGAATACAGGTTACCATGGTTTATCTGCACAAGTGACTCCTAATCCCCAGTCCTGTCACTTTTAAAACAAGCTGTTAAACAAAAAAGTGTAATGGATTTTCACAGTCCCATATACAGTAGTGTGCCTGTGCTTATGGTACCTTATATAGACAGGTGTGTTTCTTTCTAAATCATGCCCAAACAATTGAATTGGCCACAGGTGGACTCCAATCAAGTTGTTGTGACATCTCAAGGATGCACGTGAGCACAGTTCGGGAGTGTCACCCAGCGTTATAACACATTACGATATGGTCATAAAATGTCATAACAGCTGACATAACTTGTCATAACCTGTTATAATATAGCCACAACACTGTCATAACGCATATATTTAGACCTGTTGTGACAATTGCATTATTTTATGACTGCGATCTTGGTGACAACCTATGGCTAAATGCATCAAGGTCGGCTTGATGCAAAGTATTGCCTGCTTAACTTTGTTTCTTTCATTCATTTCATTTGATTCATTTGATTACAGTACACCTATGTTGTAATTATATCTGAAGAAGACATGTCTTTTTTGCATCAAAGATTGTGAAAAATGCCTTCAAGGATCACAACCTTTGATCACACATGGGACATAAATGAGGGAAATTGGATTCTCAGTCAATTTTGATGGATTTTGACAGAACTGTAGCATATTACATTAAAAGGGCAATTTAGAAAATGTATCTTGCACGTTTTGCTGGAACTGGTTGTTAAAACAACTCAATTGAGAAGATATCATTATGTAGGGTTTTTTGTGATTAAATCAACGTTCTCCTGATATTTCACAGTAAAATGTATATTTTGGATCAATGATTGTGTGGTAAAATATGTCTCCAAAATGAATGTACAACAAAAGGTTTGGAATATAAGACTGGTTGCGTTGCTAGTGTTACTATATAGTTTGGAGTTTTGTACTAAGAGTTTTGAAAATTCACCACATACTTGTGAAAATAGCACCAAAGCCATTGGGGGGAAAATGTAGTCAACAGGATACAGGTTTGGTATCTCTATTCTTCCTCTCAATGCAAGCAGCAGGTGCTTGCGGCACACCACATTGAGCTCTTAATTGAGTAGGTCTAGCCATTCTATGCTCCTCTATCGGATGCCACACTGGGTGACTCAGAGCTTTTCTCTCAGGATTTCAGTAATCCTGACAATCCCATGCAACAACGAGAGGTATTTTCTCAATTAAAAGAATGCCAAGCGAAACGCCCCTGTGTTACCAATCCACTTGGCATGTGTTATTAAGATAGTGGCGGCCATGGTCAACTCAAAAGACGGCTATAATCGAATTAGCTTAATTATTTCATTACAAAGGATGTGCCAGACCAGTCGTTAATGGTCGCCTTCAAGAACATTGTGCTAAACAGAGCGTTGGAAGTTATGCGCATTGCGATGCATTTTTTATGTGTTTTCAATAGTTATGTGGTTTAAATAAGATAGTAGCCTATCTGTACAAAATCGAGTCGCATTTCTCCCACCATGAAAACGTGTATCATAAAATGACACTGAAAATGTTGTTTTTCATCCAAACTAGGCCGAATTGATGAGGGAAATACTCTTAACCTAATCCTAACTGATCTTATTAAGCACTCTTAAACATATAGCACATGCCTTAATGTAGAGGAAAGTGGGGTAAATTTAGCAATTTTTTACATTCTACATTACTCCGTCAAAGGAATATGGGGTGTTTCTCAAAATGCATACTACTGTGCTGCGAACCACGCAAATTGGAGCACGGGAGGCAGGTCAGAGTATGATGAGTCCAAATCAAAGTATGCGAAAAGGGCAAAGTATGCGTAAAAATGGAGCACGGAGGGCACTTCTCGAATGTGTACTCCGTTTGCTTGTTAGCCTATCTGGTTAGCTACATTATTACGCGTCACATATAGCTAGCTGAAGGTTATGGAAGTAAAACGGTTGTTTTGTGTGTCTTGTTTCATCTCTTTCCATTGTTGTCCTGGCTGGAAGACGGTTCAGGGAATGGGTAAATCCATTACGTCAATAGGGCTAATTGGTACTATAGCTAACAGCGAAAAATGTACATCTATCTTGCATAACATTAGTTTAAGGTCATTTTTGCCATTTTTACTATATGACTGGCTAGATTATTACGTTAGATTATTACAATTCACACATCTGGATGATAATTATGAAGTAAAAAGTTTGCTTTGTGCATATGTTGTTTTGCCTATTGTTGCCATTGTCCTGGCTGGAAGAAGGTTCAGTGAATGAGGAGGTGAAGCGTGAGGTAATACAGTATGTGGAGTCTTTGAGCTTCTCAAATGTATTGCTTTATGCATTCTCCACACCCTCGTCCTCACAAGAACGTACTCAAGAGAACGTGGTTGTAGAATGCACTCGGAGCATGAAAGTGTGGAGCATATTGAGAAACACCCATGGTGTTATTTCTAACAAAGATATCAACATATATTTCAGGATGTTGAGTATCCCTGGAAATAATCATGTCAACCACGGTTTTGAAAACAGTTTGTCCAAAAGAAGTGTCTCTTGGAATAACATAACCTAAATTGAGCATAGGGACAGGGTAAATTAAGCCACCTACACATTTCTGTACTGAATGAAATATTACCAAAACCTTTTTTAACCACGTCTATCTTTATATCCCGAATAAAAAAACATGAGCTGGCGCACACAGAGAAAATTATTTTATGTAGAGGTGCTGACTAACGGCGAATAAACTATAAGCTATAAAAAGAAGGCACAGTAATGCCGAAACGTTGGTGATTTACCCAATACATTACTAGGAGTTTATATATAGTGTGTGACTCTCTTTATTTTTTATTTATAGCTTATATCTTTATTTCCCAACCACATTTCAACACAATCACAATCACTTTTTTGTCTTTTAATCATTTTAAGCATATTTTAACACAGGCTTAACATCTAACAAACAATATGTACTTTTTTAAAACACTTTTAACATTTGCCAGGCCCTGTTCTTACCTCATATGCCAGTGATAATGCCTTGCATCATGCCTGGGAAGAAAACTCTTCCATTTGTTCAATTTGCCATTGGCTTAATTTACCCCATGGCCATTGGCTCAATTTACTCCAAGGCAAGCATTTTGACTATATTAGCCCAAACAGCTACATGGCTGCGCTTTCATGCTAGGTTTAGAACCTCATTTGAAGCTTATATAGACCCCAACTGATGCACAGAACCATCTTTAAATGATCTACTTTGGTTTAGATGCAAGCATCATGAAACCTCTAACACAGTAAATTATTTGGATTTGGTGATAATCCGTTTTTTGGACCTAAATTGTTTACCACTTTTCCCATGTAGTTTCTTCCTTCACAGACTCCATGAAATTATGACCTATTCATAAATATTTGGTCAAATTATACATTTTGTGTATGGTTTCAAAGGTGGTTCAATTTACCCCGATGGCTCAATTTACCCAACTCTAACCATATGTATAATCTCGTCCCCAGCCTGTTCTCTTGAGTCTAGGCTGGGGTTGATTGATGTATGGCTCGTTCCAAATGCGCAGTTTGCGCGGATCAGCGGTGGTGGGAGGGAGGGAGTTTCCAATTCTTGTAAAAAAGGAAAGAAAGCTGGTGAGTAATCGGATTAAAGGGGTTCTGGTTCGAATAGGAGGCCTGGACAGCAGTCGTGCATTCCGTCGCAAGTAAACAGCGATATTGGATCTCCTTTGCCAATTTCACTGGAAGTAAGGAAACTAGAAACACACAGCCAATATGCCAGTTGATCTGAATGGGTATTGGAAAATGATCTCAAATGATAACTTCGAGGAGTACTTAAAGGCCCTCGGTGAGTTGTTACATCATGTTTTGCGGGATGATTAGTTTAAGTGGGACTCCAAACTTCAGGCAAATGGATGATGCGCAAGGATACTGCTGCTCCATACGTCGAGTTCCGTTGCATCAGGACCACTGCGCCCTGCGGTCAATATTGAGCTCTAGGCATTAATATACCTAGCTAACGTTATAGAATTTAGTATAGTTCAAAAGTGTGTTTATTGGAGCACAGGTGTAGATACTGACATATTGGTTGTGCCATATAAAATAATGTTTTTGAAAGTGCTGCACATTTGCAAAGTATCCCAAAAAATAACAAGATTCCTGGTATTAGATCCAGTTATGGCCTATACAGAAACAGAGGTTATGAAAGTGATGTTAGGCTATAGATGACTGTAGCCCTCCTGCTTCTCAGTGTTAATCTGTCTGTCTGTCTCTCTCTCTCTCTCTCTCTCTCTCTCTCTCTTCTTTCCTTTTTTTGGGGACCCATCACACAGATGTAAATGTTGCCATTAGGAAAATTGCCACCTTGTTGAAGCCTGACAAAGACATCAATCATGATGGTGACCACATAGTCATCAAGACCCTCAGTACCTTTAAGAACTACAACATGGATTTCCATGTTGGCAAGGAGTTTGAAGAGGATCTGTCAGGGGTGGATGACAGAAAATGCATGGTGAGTTGGCAAAAACATTTCCATCACACATTCAGTTGTTGTTTTTTAAAAGGCTATCAAAACGTATTTCTGGAGACTAGAGATACGGACCAAGGATTCATTTTGATGTTTCAGTAGTGATTTGTCATATTCCCTCTAGTGTGACATCCCAAATGGCGGTCCTTATGTGTGCTCATCAATATTTGATTAAGGTACCACTGTGAACACAAGGGGCCTTGAGTTGAGACTAAGGGGGAAGCAGTAGATTGCTGCATTAGAGAATACACTGGTGTCCTTGAAAACACATAAGGGCTTTTCACACAACTGAGCCGAACAGAGCAGAGCCAAACCTATCCGCACTGAGCTGGCCTAGTTGGGCATCCACTGTAGTTGCTGGAACTGCTGAAAAGGACAATGTGAAAACTAAATATCCAAGCTATCACAGTACAATTTGGCTCTGCCCTGTAGTGGCAATCAGGCAATAGAGGACAAGGTGAGAAGGTTAGTCAGGAGATCTGAGAAAAACTTGTATGATACAAGTTTTCTTCTGATTAGATTTTTTTCCTGGGACCTGATTAGGATCTGCATATTTTTCTCCCCAAAAAGAACATCCCTTGTAAGCCAGTAGGCTGATTTCTTTCCAAGCCCATAAACCATTACCTTGTGGGCTGCTGCAAGTACCATCAGGGGATGAAATGATGTAGTCTGTTATTGGCCACTGGGCCAACTATATTCTGTAATGTTGTAACTTACCATTTGTGAGACTTTTCTATACCTATAACTTTATTACACCTTTATGACTATGTATACACTTGAATCTTAACTTGTTTATGTCATGAAAGAGCTGGTGTGTATAATATATGGGAATTATTTTAACTATATTTTGGTATTTGTTTCATTAGTCCATTGTTGACATATGTAGTCCCAAAAACAGTCCTACTTTGCTTTGCTGAGAAAAGAAAAGTGTGTGTGTCAGGAACCGTGTGTGTAGCTGGTGCGTGAGAGTCAGGCGCAGGAGAGCAGAGATAGTGAACGAAAGCACTTTACTGTGGCTCAGTACAAACACTGAACGCAAATAGCGTTACAAAAACAAAATCCTACAGGAAAAAGTGCGGCAGCACAAAGTACAACATACTAGTCTGGCGCAAACCAGCCGTAAACGTGCCACTGACAAATAACAATTACACACACAGACATGGGGGAAACCAGAGGGTTAAATACATAATGAGGGAATGACAACCAGGTGTGTGGGGAAACAAGACAAAACAAATGGAAAATGAAAAGTGGATCGTGATGGCTAGAAGACCGGTGACGTCGACCGCCGAACACCGCCCGAACAAGGAGAGGCATCGACTTCGGCGGAAGTCGTGACAGTGTGTGTGTGTGTGTGTGTGCGCGTGTTTGCATGTGTCTGTCTGTAAGTCTGTAAGTTATATGTTCCTGCACACTACTGTGTGTGTGTGTGTGTGTGTGTGTGTGTGTGTGTGTGTGTGTGTGTGTGTGTGTGTGTGTGTGTGTGTAGGTCATGCTCCTAATTGCTAATTGACAGTAGAATGCATAATGTTGTCTGTCCTCTCTCTCTGTAGACCATTATCTCATGGGAGGGGGACTATCTGGTGTGTGTGCAGAAGGGAGAGAAAGAAGGAAGAGGCTGGACCCATTGGGTGGAGGGAGATGAGCTTCATCTGGTAAGAGAAAGCATTCATTTATGGCATTTGAATGCAAGTCTACTTCCTCAGTTCCTGATTTCACATTTTGTCACAACAGATCTCAGATCAGATGAACATGTAAGACAATAAATAGCAGAGATGAAAAACATTTATTCAAAGCTTTTGTGAAAATATAGCTGGTTTCTGGCTTTGATAACCTCACAAACAAGATTTTAACTAAGTGTGAACCACCAGGGCAAATACTCCATGACAAAATTCCTAAACTTTGTGGATAGAATTGGAGTTTAGGGGCCCTCAATAAAATTGTCTCTTTGTAGTGCACCTCTAGTGTACCCATACATAAACATGAGTAAATCTACTGACCTCGACAATGACTACCGTATGACCACTTTCATTACCTTGTCATTACGGATTTTCATTGCTATGATTATTGTCATCAAAGCTGAGTAAAAGGCATCTGACTGCCAAATAATTTAGTCAAAGTGATTCTAACAGATGTTCGCAATTAGTAGCCATGAAATTATTCATTAGCAGAGTGGCTCCCTGGAGTCACTAAGCCCAGGAACACTGAACAGCAGCTACCTCTGCTGGTTAAAAATATAACTGCAAGTACATGTGCTTTGCCTTTGGTTTTCTCCATAGAGGAGATTGATTACTGTGAATATTTTTGACATCTTCACAGCTGTTTACCTAAATTAATGATGATAGGGGGGTATCCAAAAACAAAGAAAGAATTCATCAATGGGATTTATTAAAAATACTGTTTAATCTCTCGATGGAACATACTTTTACCTTCTGTTCACTCTGCAGGAGCTGAGAGCTTGTGGAGCTGTGTGCAAGCAGGTCTTCAAGAAAACCTAAACCAGCACTGGAACAACAGAATGGCGCCCCCTACCTGAGAGCTCAAGAGAGACACAGACACAAACCAACCCTGTGACAAAGAACTCTCTAATGCACTCATCTGCCCATCCACCCATCCATCCATCCATCCATCCACTCATCCATCCATCCACCCATCCACCCATCTAACCATCCATCCTTCCGTCCGTCCTTCCTTCCATCAATCCCATTCCATCATTCAAACTATCCACGACAGGGGTGATGTATCTGTCGATCACTTGTACTGTAACTCTGTCTCAGAGTGTGGATACATTAACACTGTAGTACGTGTAGTAGGCTTTGTGATTAGTGCCTCAATCTCTATTGGTGCCCTGAATTGACAACTGTGGGTGAACTTTGTGATTAGTGCCTCAATCTCTAATGGTGCCCTGAATTGACAACTGGGGGTGAACTTTGTGATTAGTGCCTCAATCTCTATTGGTGCCCTGAATTGACAACTGGGGGTGAACTTGACCAGTAGGAAGAAGGGTTTCAGTAGAGTGAAAAAGAAAATGAGTGTGAGAGAGGTAAAGAATGAAAATGAAATGGAGAGGCAGCAGAAGATGTGACAGATAGCTACCGGGCCCGTCCAGCTGTTGTCATCATCGCCGTCTTGGTAGAAACCTTTACTGACGTGTTCAGGAAATGACAGCAGACTTTGTCTGTGTTTTTCCTCAGTTCATTTGGGAGTGTCCCCTTCATAGGGAAAAAACACTCAATAAATGAATCTCAACAACGTGGTCTGTCTGGGATAGTTTTTGTCATTAAAAGTGAGAAAGCAAACAGAAATGCTTGTCTCGCATGTGTTTCTTTCACCAATGTCAAGTCAACTAATCTTTGGGCCATGAGAGAAGCAGCAAAATTAATTCAAACCCAATTTTTTTTTAAATTATATAAAAAATCTGTGAGTAAATAATACAAATAAATGTAAAAAGATGCTGTGATCATGTAAACAGGAAAACAATAAAATACAATAAATAATGTATTTAAAATAAAAGTGACTCCAAAATGACACTACATTATTTACCATTTATTTCTATTGGGCACAAAATAATCTGAAACACAACCAACAAATTCGGAAAGTCACAAGATTGATGTATTCATTGCATACTAACGTAAAGGACGTCACGCTGCTTGCTTAGTGAGTACCACTTCCTCCCAATTCAGCCCATACCTGGCGCAAACTTGGGACCTCTGCCTTGCTGGCACACGTGATCGCCCTCCCTCGAGCGTCTTAGCTGATCGCACCACCACAAAAGCTAGCTAATGAGGAGACGCAAGCGGGACACTTCAGACTGAGGAGTAAGTTTCACACATCTCCATGTGGTACACTAGGATGGTACCAAATACTAAACTTTTGACTTCTGTAATACAAATACACTATCGGTCAAACGTTTTTAGAACACCTTTATTTTACTATTTTCTACATTGTAGAATAGTGAAGACATCAAAACTATGAAATAACACATATGGAAACATGTAGTAACCAAAAAAGTGTTAAATGAGACTCTTTGACTGAAACTGCACAGTTACAGTTAGATTCTTTTGTGTGTGTCTTGTATTTATTCTGCTAAAAAAAAGGCTATTTTAACTTTGAGCGTGCATGTTGAGTAAGTTCAAAATGTGCAAATCCAGTATCTGCTAATAGAAAACAGAAGGGGGCCATACTTGCGAACGTAAGCAAGCATTTAAAGTTAAACCGGTTCTCACGCACAAAATGCGTATCAGCCAATTAAACTTAACTTGCACTTACTGTAAATTGTAGCTGGTCCCATCAGATAAAGTGATTACATATTGGCACAGCTTTTGCAGCCAATTAAAATTGTAGATGTAGTCCTTAACATACCTGTCACACAGCACTTTCTGATCATCAAAGCAACTAGGCCAGGGATCATCAACTAGATTCAGCCACGGGTCGATTTTTTTATTGAGTGGATAGTAAGGGGGCCAGAACATAATTACAAAAAAAATGTAGACAAAAAATTAACAGCAAGAAGCCCAAACAGATATAATATTTTACAAAAACATAATAATTTCAAACCTTGCTTACATTTGTATATGATCACATATATAGTGTACCGACCCTGGGTTTATAAACGCGGATATCGACTCTGCCGCACGAGCATGTTTTTGCGGCATAGTCGATAGCGCTCTGGATTTCGGGCTAGAAGGTCGAGGGTTCGAGACCTGCTCCCTGCCTGTTTCATTACAATATCTTTATTGTGCGTGGGGATACTTTGGAACAGATTTAAAAAATCTATTGGAGCTGATTTGCTGGTGTTTTTACAGTCTTTTTTTTTATGTCCAACCATAAAATAAAAAAATTTAATAACGTAATTTTGTTTGTGCTCAGAAATATTTTGGGACAAATAAAATCTCCTGCTGGCAAAATTCGGACAGCGAGCCACCTAGGTTATCATGTGTATTTGACTGACCGGTCAAATTGCTCTCTGTGTAAAGTACCTAGTTCATGTAATTGTCACAGATTGTGGCAAGAGTTACAAGTTTTTCACGCCCTTTGAAATGTTGATTTACATGTAGTGTACTGTGTTAGTGTGTTGAAAAGGGATGTAGCCTACTGCCAACAGCATGAAATGTGAAAGGAATTGAATTTCAGCCATGCACACAAACACACTTATTTTGCCTAATAATCATATTGCATAGGCCATATTACACGGATGTGTAAAACCTAAATGTAGGCCGACGTTTTATATAGATTTTTATAATCATCCGTCACATACTGTATATGTTATTTCACCCAAGGAGGATGATCCAAAGTGAACAGTAGAAATAGTTTGCATTCACGTTATCATCTTGCAGATGGCAGTATTGCAGATTGAAAATACAATGAGGAAGACACTTGGCAGTCATTAGTATATTCTTATGTAGGCTACACTTACATGCAGGCGTACAATGCTTTAGAGTTTATGCTTTATTATAATAAACATGCGTTTTGAATCCTCAACATAAAAGGACGATAAGAGGTGGGCTCGGAACCACGGTTAAAAAGCACTATCGATAATGAGTCCACCACTTTAGCAGTTTGTGATGAGGGTGACAATAGCCTACATGACTGCTATTGGACAAATCCTTAAGAGTCTAGTGACGTTACTGTGCGTCAATCTAAGTAACGTAATAAAAAATCCCCATCAAAATCTGCCAGTTTAAATCAAACGTTCGGACACACCTACTCATTCAATGGTTTTTCTTTATTTTTACTATTTTCTACATTACATAATAATAGTGAAGACATCAAAACTATGAAATAACACATATGAAATCATGTAGTAACCCGAAAAGGTGTTAAACAAATCAAAATATATTTTATATTTGAGATTCTTCAAAGTAACCACCCTTTGCCTTGATGACAGCTTTGCACACTCTTGGCATTCTCTCAACCAGCTTCATGAGGTAGTCACCTGGAATACATTTCAATTAACAGGGGTGCTTTGCTGGTGACACTGTCTGTGATTTATTTAGAAATCAAGGCACACTTAACCAGCATGGCTACCACAGCATTCTGCAGAGATACGCCATTCCATCTATTCAATCTGGTTTGCACTTAGTGGGACTATCTTTTTTTTTCAACAGGACAATGACACAACACACCTCCAGGCTGTGTAAGGGATAGTTGACCAAGAAGGTGAGTGATGGTGCTGCATCAGATGACCTGGCCTCCACAATCACCCAACCTCAGCCCACTTGAGATGGTTTGGGATGAGTTGGACAGCAGAGTGAAGAAAAAGAAGCCAATAATTGCTCAGCATATGTGGGAACTCCTTCAAGACTGTTGGAAAAGCATTCCAGGTGAACCTGGTTGAGAGAATGCCAAGAGTGTGCAAAGCTGTCATCAAGGTAAAGGGTGGTTACTTTGAAGAATCTCAAATATAAAATATATTTTGATTTGTTTAACACTTTTTCGGGTTACTACATGATTTCAAATGTGTTATTTCATAGTTTTGATGTCTTCACTATTATTATGTAATGTAGCAAATAGTAAAAATAAAGAAAAACCATTGAATGAGTAGGTGTGTCCGAACGTTTGACTTAAACTGGCAGATTTTGATGGGGATTTTTTTATTACGTTACTTAGATTGACGCACAGTAACGTCAGTAAGGATTTGTCCAATAGCAGTCATGTAGGCTATTGTCATCCTCATCACAAACTGCTAAAGTGGTGGACTCATTATCGATAGTGCTTTTTAACCGTGGTTCCGAGCCCACCTCTTATCGTCCTTTTGTGTTGAGGATTCAAAACGCATGTTTATTATAATAACGCGTAAACTCTAAAGCATTGTAGGCCTGCATGTAAGTGTAGCCTACATAAGAATATACTAATGACTGCCAAGTGTCTTCCTCATTGTATTTTCACTCTGCATTACTGCCATCTGCACGATGATAACGTGAATGCAAACTATTTCTACTGTTCACTTTGGATCATCCTCCTTGGGTGAAATAACATATACAGTATGTGACGGATGATTATAAAAATCTATATAAAACGTCGGCCTACATTTAGGTTTTACACATCCGTGTAATATGGCCTATGCAATATGATTATTAGGCAAAATAAGTGTGTTTGTGTGCAAGCCTGAAATTCAATTCCTTTCACATTTCATGCTGTTGGCAGTAGGCTACATCCCTTTTCAACACACTAACACAGTACACTACATGTAAATCAACATTTCAAAGGGCGTGAAAAAACTTGTAACTCTTGCCACAATCTGTGACAATTACATGAACTAGGTACTTTACACAGAGAGCAATTTGACCGGTCAGTCAAATACACATGATAACCTAGGTGGCTCGCTGTCCGAATTTTGCCAGCAGGAGATTTTATTTGTCCCAAAATATTTCTGAGCACAAACAAAATTACGTTATTAAATTTTTTTATTTTATGGTTGGACATAAAAAAAGACTGTAAAAACACCAGCAAATCAGCTCCAATAGATTTTTTAAATCTGTTCCAAAGTATCCCCACGCACAATAAAGATATTGTAATGAAACAGGCAGGGAGCAGGTCTCGAACCCTCGACCTTCTAGCCCGAAATCCAGAGCGCTATCGACTATGCCGCAAAAATATGCTCGTGCGGCAGAGTCGATATCCGCGTTTATAAACCCAGGGTCGGTACACTATATATGTGATCATATACAAATGTAAGCGAGGTTTGAAATTATTATGTTTTTGTAAAATATTATATCTGTTTGGGCTTCTTGCTGTTAATTTTTTGTCTACATTTTTTTTTTGTAATTATGTTCTGGCCCCCTTACTATCAACTCAATAAAAAAATCGACCCGTGGCTGAATCTAGTTGATGATCCCTGGCCTAGTTGCTTTGATGATCAGAAAGTGCTGTGTGACAGGTATGTTAAGGACTACATCTACAATTTTAATTGGCTGCAAAAGCTGTGCCAATATGTAATCACTTTATCTGATGGGACCAGCTACAATTTACAGTAAGTGCAAGTTAAGTTTAATTGGCTGATACGGCATTTTGTGCGTGAGAACCGGTTTAACTTTAAATGCTTGCTTACTTTCGCAAGTATGGCCCCCTTCTGTTTTCTATTAGCAGATACTGGATTTGCACATTTTGAACTTACTCAACATGCACGCTCAAAGTTAAAATAGCCTTTTTTTAGCAGAATAAATACAAGACACACACAAAAGAATCTAACTGTAACTGTGCAGTTTCAGTCAAAGAGTCTGTCTGCCAGTCTATCTCGCTCTGTGTGTGTGTGTGTGTGTGTGTGTGAATCGGCACTACTTACTGTATCTCCCAATAGGCCTCTTATATGAGCACTCTTCCCATCCCATCACCCCTCCTGCCCCCCCTATAGCCATAGCACTCAACTACTTTATCAATAGTACTCTGCCCTCAGCCTTGGCTGTTATATAAAGAGACTGGAACACTGTGTACCTTCCCATTCTGATTCAGCCCAAAGTTCATCAGCCCACAGAACCAACATGCCTGCAGACTTCAATGGCAAATGGGAGTTGGAAAGCAGTGAGAACTTTGAGGATTACATGAAAGCACTGAGTAAGATCTTTCTTCATTATCTCTATGGATTACCACAATGGAATATATATTATATTTTCCCATCCCTCTGCAGAGAAGGATGACAAGACAAGGGGATGTACAAGTGCCTGTGCAGTGTGCACTACCACTGCCAGTATATTGTAACTGTATAATGTGCCAATATGCAGGTCTATTGTACATTAGATTTAGATGCTACCTTCAGCAGTATTAACTGAGAGATTCACATAGGGACCACCGTATTCTGGGGTGCAATGTGTAACATGTATAGTGGTGCAACATTGCATACTGGTATTTTGCTTTGATTAAATATTTTACATAGAGCTAAAAGGTTCAACTGAAGTATTGCTGGTGTCCTTTTAGACAGCTTTGATGTTATAAACACGTGTTATTATTTTCAGTTACATCTCTATTACTCAAATGTTACATGTGATTTGATCCTTCCGACTTTTCTCATGCTTTTCCATATGTTCAATTTTTTATACCACAGACATTGACTTTGCCACACGCAAAATCGCAGTGCACCTGGCCCAGACCAAAGTGATCATCCAGGATGGAGACAAGTTTGAAGCCAAGACGCTGAGCACCTTCAGGAACTATGAGCTTATGTTCACTGTGGGGGTGGAGTTTGAGGAGCACACCAAAGGACTGGACAACAGGGTGGTCAAGGTTGGACACGTCGGGCTACGTTCGAATACTTTTGCAATGCGTCCTTCTTGCTCTCTTTTAGGATGCACATGTAATCACTGCTGATCGTACGTGATTAGCTAGGTGTAAGGAATGATTTATTACAATAAAAAGTCCAGTCACATTGAAGATTACTTCAAACAAGGAAGAAAGGAAGGATGTAGCTTTAAACTATTTGAACAGATCGGTCCATCTAATCCTCAACTTCCTCCTCCGTTGGATCTTTTTCTACTTTATTGTTTGCTTCTTTTTTCCTGTCCTTAGATCTTGGATAATAGCATTTTCACTTTTGTGTTACAAATGTGGTTTCCTTTATAGCCAGACATTGACAATTCATGTCAATGTTGACTGTATCATAACAGGCTCTTGTGGTGTGGGAGGGGGACAAGCTAGTGTGTACCCAGAAGGGGGAAAAGGACAACCGTGGGTGGAAGCACTGGATTGAAGGAGACAAACTGTACCTGGTGGGTTAACATTATTTACTTAATTGATCATGTTGATGATAAGTTATAGTGTAGTAATTAAGAAATAGCAGTATAGTATCTCCATCCTTAACATTGCAGATAGAAATGTTAATGTGGGCCTGAAATGATTCCTTACTTTGCAAAACAGAGAACATGTTAGTGCTACACATCAGACAGTTCTATACTTCTACTGTATCTCAATGTGGGCCTAAACGTTGCACCTTCCTCATGAGCTGATGAACAGCATAGAGATATCGCCACCTGCAGAATATAAATGTGAAACTTATTTTACAGACAGGAGAATGCCATTCCTAGGTAGCATCAAAGATGGAGGATTATAAAAATGACCCAAAAAGGCATTTTTTACAGTTCCAGTCTACTCAGGGGATGGCTCCTCCATATGCACCAATGCGATAGCAGGTCTGCTTAGTTCATTCGCCATGCACCAACCAGAAAAAAGGAGCCTGTGAAATGTCTCAATTTCTCTATCATCTCTGGTAGCATATCAATGGTCCTTTCCTTTAATTTGCACTGATCGGCCAGGACTAACCTGTTTCTTCAAAGGGAACGAGATAAGGCGAGGAATAGGGCACCCGGAGCTCCCAATCCCAAACTTGACATCTGACTTCAGATTTCTTCTCTCTGAATTCACAGGAACTGACGTGTGAGGACAAAGTCTGCATGCAGGTGTTCAAGAGAAAAGAGTAGAAAGACAATATCTGGATATCAGTTGCTGCATTCGTCCACCTTTTCATACCTTGTGTCAATATAGTAAACTCCTGCTGTTACCATTTAAACTTGTCATGCGGTTTCAAACTCACAAGCACATTTGAATAAAGCATTGTATATTGTTCACTCTTCTAAGCCTATTGGTACTATATTTGATTTTTGTTGGGCAAATCTTCCATAACTAATACGTTGTTAGTCTTTTCATACAAATGAAACAGTCATATGTTAGCCTAAAACTTCTCAACGTTGACCATGGGAAACCACATTATTGCTCATTTTCCCTCCGGCTGATCATTATTTAGACACTCAGTTGTATAGCCCAGTGTTCCTCAACCTGTGGTTCATTGACCGGCGTCAGTCCGTGGCATGTGGCTTTCCTGTCGCTGAGATAGTTAACTTACACTAATTGAGTCAGTTTGACAGTGCTATTTTAATGTGAGTGTCTCCCACGGAGGAAAAGCCATAACTTGCTGGTCCCTGACACAAGAGGGACCATAGCTTGCTGGTCCCAGCTGGCATAAAATAACTTTGAGAAACGACTACCTCATCAATGACAATCCCCCTATGGCCATTAGGTGATGATACACAAAAATGCCTCCCAAACCATATAGGAACATAAACCGGTAGGTAGTAGGCCCTGGACTACACCAGTTTTACAAAGATGAATTGACCATTTGGGCCATCATAGTGATTAATTTTGCCCAGAAAAGAACACTGTCTGAACATGCTTGTAAACTGCAGTTCTTAATATGCACAATTTGTACAGTATATGCTATGTTTGAAATAATACTTTGAACAAAGTTATAGCTGCACTACAGACAGCAGTACCCCGACCCAAAATGAACCTCCAAAATGGCACGTCATCGTTTCCCCTCGCACGCCGTGTCAGGAAGTTCCACGTCACTCGACAGTCCGTCCACAGAAAACGCAACACCGACTGGGACTATTCATAATTCATTCACAGAAAAAGAGACAACCCGGTGATACAACATGGTGAGACACGTGTACATTCGTTGTTGAAAGATTTGTAGTCTGAACTGCATGTAACCCGTTTATTTCAGTAAAGCCGGTGTCGATTGAGACAGGCCAGCCATGTTAGCTAATTTAGCTAGCTAGAAAACAAGCTAGTCCACTGTAGCTAGCTAACATTATGTATCTTACCATTTACCGACCTGGCTAGTCCGATTAATTATGATTTATTTGGATGATACAAGCTAAGCGCTCGTCAGCTAGCTAGATCATTTAGCAAGGAGAATGCTAACTAGCTAACGTTAGTTGTGCTAGCTACGTCTATCCGTGGCAAGGATGCTCGTCTTAGCTAACTAGCTCCATGTCACGCCTTCAGTTAGCTAACTAGTTCTTTCTACGGTTTGCGTGTAAAATCTTTTATTTAGGTGGTACGGTACCTTGATAGATATTGTGCTGTCAGTGTTGACGTTTTTGGGAGGGGGATGTGGTCATGAAGGATTATGAATTGGTCGTGTTTATAAGCTAACGTTATCACTATTAGCAAACGTTCGCTGGCAAGCTAGCTAGCTCTCTGCAATCAGATGAGTACGTTGTGCTCTGCCCTGTCTGTTTATTTGGATTGACTTGACATCTGTCTCAAAGCCTCTCAGGCTGGACATCAAGCGGAAACTGACAGCCCGGTCAGACCGGGTGAAGAGTGTGGACCTCCACCCGACCGAGCCGTGGATGCTTGCCAGCCTGTACAATGGTAGTGTCTGCGTCTGGAACCATGAAACACAGGTACACACAGTTTGATGTTGAATATTTGCACAATGGAGATTAACAGCTCTAAGATAAACCTGTATGCAATGAATGAGAAAGTACAATTTGTAAATATATCCTTTCCAGACTTTGGTGAAGACCTTTGAAGTGTGTGACCTTCCAGTGAGAGCATCAAAGTTTGTAGCCAGGAAGAACTGGGTCATAACTGGAGCCGTGAGTGAGGCTTTAAATTCAGGACAAGCATCTAGCTAATGAGAACTTCTGATGGTTTATCTTTCATGGAGACTACACGTTTACTGTTTTTGCAGGGTCATATAATGTCTTTCCTCCCTTCTCTCTGTAGGATGACATGCAGATCCGTGTGTTCAACTACAACACCCTGGAGAGGGTTCACATGTTTGAGGCCCACTCTGACTACATCCGTTGTATCGCCGTGCATCCCACCCAGCCCTACATCCTCACAAGCAGCGGTACACAATCTGTAACTTTTATGACTTGCATCATTTTATACGCGGGTCAAATACATAAACTGATTTATCTATCACACAAGTATTATATTAACTAATTGTTCCATCCTCTGTGTGTGTGTGTGTGTGTCCAGACGACATGCTGATTAAGCTGTGGGACTGGGAGAAGAAGTGGTCTTGCAGCCAGGTGTTCGAGGGCCACACCCACTACGTCATGCAGATTGTCATTAACCCTAAAGACAACAACCAATTTGCCAGCGCTTCTCTGGACAGAACCATCAAGGTAACACCAGACTGTGTGTGTGTGTGTGTGTGTGTGTGTGTGTGTGTGTGTGTGTGTGTGTGTGTGTGTGTGTGTGTGTGTGTGTTGACTTTACCACACAGGTCATGTGTGTGCTTACAACAACCTAGTGTAGATGTTTGTGAATCGTGTGAGTGTGTGTATTTGACTAGCTCGTCCTCTGCCCTATCCCAGGTTTGGCAGCTAGGCTCCTCTGCTCCTAACTTCACCCTTGAGGGGCATGAGAAAGGTGTCAACTGCATTGACTACTACAGTGGAGGGGACAAGCCCTACCTTATATCAGGAGCTGATGACCGCCTGGTCAAGATCTGGGACTACCAGGTAAGACTGCTGAGGAATGAAACAAGCACTTTTAGCCTGAGAAAGCTGGTAACTTGTTCAGCAGATGGGTTTTCTGGTCTTTGATGATACTGGATTTAGTCTGAATCTGTATCGGTCCAGGCAAATGTCTCACACTCCTGTCCTGTGTCTCTTCAGAATAAGACGTGTGTGCAGACCCTGGAGGGACACGCCCAGAATGTGTCATGTGTCAGCTTTCACCCAGAGCTGCCCATCATCATCACAGGCTCAGAGGACGGTGAGTAAATACCTTATACACTCTTATTAGATTCTGATCCTTTGTAGATACTTGTCTGTTTGTGGTGAGCAGACAAACAGCTATGTGTTAGCTCCACTCTATACAATATGTGCATGTTTTTGCATATAAAAAAGTGAGCACACCATCACAGTTCTGAAAGAAACGTTTCTCTGGTTCCATAGGCACTGTGCGCATCTGGCACTCGAGTACGTACCGTCTGGAGAGCACGCTGAACTACGGCATGGAGCGCGTGTGGTGTGTGTGTGGCCTGCGTGGCTCCAACAACGTGGCCCTGGGTTACGACGAAGGCAGCATCATCATCAAGGTGTGGAATATGGCCATATACACTACGTGACCAAAAGTATGTGGATCGGCTAGTCGAACATCTCATTCCATAATCATGGGCATTAATATGGAGTTGGTCCCCCCCCTTTGCTGCTATAACAGCCTCCACTAGCAGTCAGCGTTCCAATTCATCCCAAAGGTCTTCGAGGGGGTTGAGATCAGGGCTCTGTGCAGACCAGTCAAGTTCTTCCACACCGATTTCAACAAACCATTTCAGTATGGAACTCGCTTTTTGCATGGGGACATTGTCATGCTGAACCGGGAAAGGGCCTTCCCCAAACTGTTGCCACAAAGTTGGAAGCACAGAATCGTCTAGAATGTCATTGTATGCTGAAGCGTTAAGATTTCCCTTCACTGGAACTAAAGGGCCTAGCTCGAACCATGAAGCCCCGGACCATTATTCCTCCTCCACCAAACTTTACAGTTGGCATTATGCATTCGGGCATATAGCGTTCTCTTGGCATCCATCAAACCCAGCTTCATCCTTCGGATTGCCAGATGGTGAAGCGTGATTCATCACCCCAGTCCAAGCGTTTCCACTGAGTCCAGTGGCTGCGAGCTTTACACCACTCCAGCCGACGCTTGGCATTCCGCATGGGGATCTTAGGCTACTCAATCATGGAAACTCATTTCATGAAGCTCCTGACAAATGGGTCTTGTGCTGACGTTGATTCCAGAGGCAGTTTGGAAGTAGGTATTGAGTGTTGCAACCGAGGACAGACTATTTCTACGCGCTCTGCACTCAGTGGTTCCGTTCTGTGAGCTTGTGTGGCCTACCACTTCGGCTGAGTCATTGTTGCTCCTAGACATTTCTACTTCACAATAACAGGACTTCCAGTTGATCGGGGCATCTCTAGCAGGGGAGAAATTTGAAAAACTGACCTGTTGGAAGTTGGCATCCTATGACGGTGCCACATTGAAAGTCACTGAGCTCCTCAGCACGGGCCAGTCTACTGCCAATGTTTGTCTATGGAGATTGCATGGCGGTGTGCTCGATTTTATACACCTGTCAGCAACGGGTGTGGCTGCCATAGCCAAATCCACTAATTTTGAAGGGGTGTCCACATACTTTTTTATATATAGTGTATTTGTGCACAAGATTCGAAACTGAAGAACCCACAGATGTTTCACAATCCAGAGTTTGATAGACTTTCAGTTTGTACACATTGCGCATATACTCTTTTTAAAATTACCCTTCTATATTGAAACAACTACTTGGTGACATCTCTGAAAGCCATGGTTCTTTACTCAGTCCATCCTCTCCTCCACCTCTCCTGCGTGCTGTAGCTGGGGCGTGAGGAACCAGCCATGTCCATGGACACCAATGGGAAGATCATCTGGGCCAAGCACTCTGAGGTGCAGCAGGCCAACCTGAAGGCCATGGGCGACACAGAGATCAAGGACGGAGAGAGGCTGCCGCTGGCCGTCAAAGACATGGGCAGCTGTGAGATCTACCCCCAGACCATCCAGCACAACCCCAACGGAAGGTCAGTCCGCACTGCATTGGAGTCCGACGTCAGAAATTCAGTGCACCTATTAAAAGCCTTGCACAACAACTACATGTTAGTGTTTGTGTGCCACACATATTTAAAGGCAAGTAAGTTGTTTGGAGAAATATGATATTCATATTCATCCAAACACTTCACCTGGTTGAAAATCTGGATATTTTATGGAGCCTCTCTCTTTAATCCATGTGTTGTTGTTTGTGTTGTCAGGTTTGTTGTGGTGTGTGGAGATGGAGAGTACATCATCTACACTGCCATGGCACTGAGGAACAAGAGCTTCGGCTCAGCCCAGGAGTTTGCCTGGGCACACGACTCCTCAGAGTGAGTCCAACACACACACACACACACACACATTCTTTGTTATGGATGGTTACTGTCTGTCAGTGGTTAATGTGTCTGTGGTCTGCCTTGTCGCAGGTATGCCATCAGAGAAAGCAACAGTGTGGTCAAGATCTTCAAGAACTTCAAAGAGAAGAAGTCTTTCAAGCCAGACTTTGGGGCTGAAGGTAAAGTGGAAGAGATCAGATGCAGGTAGTTTGTAGTGTGAAAGATTATTATACTGCATAAAACATTATGGCAGTTTTGATGGAACCTGGCAGGCAACAGAAAATGTTTTGCAACAGAAAACAAAATTTGTCCAGATAGTCCCTCGGTTAAGCTGTGTGTGTGTGTGTGTGTGTGTGTGTGTGTGTGTGTGTGTGTGTGTGTGTGTGTGTGTGTGTGTGTGTGTGTGTGTGCAGGTATCTATGGAGGCTTCTTGCTGGGCGTCAGGTCAGTGAACGGTCTGGCTTTCTATGACTGGGAGAACACAGAGCTGATCCGCCGCATTGAGATTCAACCCAAACATGTAAGTACTGCTGTAGAGAGCAGGCCATCTTTATCAGAATATAGATGGGTGTCCTAGCATTTACAAATGTTAGTTTTGGTCAATGTTTGTTTTTCCACCCAGTACCGTATTGGTAGAAATGGTCATATGACACAATTGCATTATCATTGTGAAATGAGGACTGTAAAGCGAAGCATGAGAACACTTCATCTCCCTCTCTCTTTTCCCTCTCTCGGGTTTGTAGATCTTCTGGTCAGACTCAGGGGAGTTGGTGTGTATAGCCACAGAGGATTCCTTCTTTATCCTGCGTTACCTGTCAGAGAAAGTAGCCGCCTCCCAAGAGAACAATGAGGGAGTGACGGAGGACGGCATCGAAGACGCCTTTGAGGTGTGTGAGTATGTGACAGGCTAATACTCGATATTACCTTGTACCTGTACTGACCTAGCAGGTAGACTCTGCAACTCTACAAGCGAGGCTTACGGTTTCTACTGAAGACAAAGCACAATGCCTATAGCCATCCAGTAGAGGGCCCTAGACAACAGGGCACCAGTGAACACTCACCATCTGCCCTCCCTCCCTCCCATTTTGTGTCTTGATCCTCCAGGTCCAGGGGGAGATCCAGGAGGTGGTGAAGACAGGCCTGTGGGTGGGAGACTGCTTCATCTACACCAGCTCTGTCAACAGACTCAACTACTTTGTGGGGGGAGAGATTGTCACCATCGCTCACCTGGACAGGTACTGCGTACCAGGGTCGTATATTTATTAGTGCACAGCGTAGCAATATATTTTGCAACGGAAAACGAAAACAAGCGTTTCTTACTGGCCAAATTCGGGTAGGTTCCTACCCGTTTTGGCCCATTTGCTTTCATTTGGTTCCTAGTGAATACTACCCAGGATTAAGAGACTGGAATAAGTGAAGCTCAATACTACTGTTGCTTTGGGTCCGACCCCGCTTTTTTGGGGGGTGTAAGACCAGAAACAATAATCTCTGAATATTCAAACGTTGCTTTTTGGAGAAGAAATAGGCTAACTGTTTAAGTCAGCCAATATTATCTTAATGTTAAGCCAAAAATCCCCACTAGAGTGTCCTCTATAGGGCAACATTTGAGTCCGTCAAGTCATTTTGTGTTTGAAAGCAGCTAATGTTCTTAGGCTACATTGACATAGCATTCATCCTACAACAAGACTATTCAACAAATTAAAATTGGGGGGGGGCATACAGCCTAACTTACTTCACAAAAAACACATTGAGGTAGTTTTCTGGACAAAGATTAAGCCTAGTACTATACTAAAAAGATCTTCCTATGAAAATATATTCCTACTAAAAAGCTCTTCCTCCATTGAGCATGCTTTTTAGTTTAGAACTATGCTTCATCTGTGTCTGGGAAACCATCCCTAAAACTCCATCTCGAAGTGTGTTTCCTTTTTAATTCCTATAACACATTATCGATCTACTCCATCCTTAGGACCATGTACCTGCTGGGCTACATCCCCAAGGACGACCGTCTGTACCTGGGCGACAAAGAGCTGAACATCGTCAGCTACTCCCTGCTGGTGTCTGTGCTGGAGTACCAGACAGCTGTGATGCGCAGGGACTTTGGCATGGCTGACAAAGTGTTGCCCACCATCCCCAAGGAACAGAGGACCCGTGTGGCCCACTTCCTGGAGAAACAGGTCAGAACCAGGAACTTCCTGTTAACGAAGGAAGTGAGGCGTGTAGAATGGGATATTTTAACTATGGTGGAGCTGGGGGTGGGGGAGGGCTGAGTAGATTCTAGCTAGACTATGGGATGTTATAGGGTGTCCAATTCAAAATGCGTCTTTTGACCAAAGGGTAAAAATAATGTTAATTGTGTATATAACCCTCTAAGAAAACCAATGGTCCAAACCTCATGTCTCAAAGGTAGAGTTTTTATCCTTGTAGGATGGCCAGAATTAAGGTGACTAAGTTGATGGAGGCCAGAGAGAGAAAAAAGTAATCAAATCAGGATAATTGCATCGCGTCAGCTAGGCTGGATTCTGTGCAAGGCTCACTTTCCCATTGAACTCGTCATCTTTCTTCTCAAATCTGCAGGACATAAAACAATATAGAGGTAAGATGGATATCAATTGTGAGACATGACATGTAGTATTTAAAAAATATATATTTTTGTATAAGCTTCTTATATTAATTTGAAGTCCCTGGTCTTTTTAGAGGATTTCTTACATAAACGAGCGTATCCCTGAAGCACTGACTGCACACCAGGCTTGTTATTTTCAAAGCCTTTTACATTTAGTTCAGCTTGTTATGCTAATTTTAGTTTTTTTGCGATCCACCGAAACAACTTTGAAGACGATTAGCACGAAATGTAAACTCCTCAAAAGTTGTTACGATAAACCGCTATGTCAACAGAGCTCAGTGCTTATTATCGGATGTATTGGGTTACGGAATCGGACATTTTGGATATAATGTCAGTGATTAGGAATGGGGAGAAACATTTATACAGTTACATATCGGGATATTATTTTTGACGATATGTAATTCTGAGCTCTTCATCTTCAACACGAGTCAAGCTGCGTTTATGTGGCTGCTGTTGTATGTTGTGAGAACGGACTGTGTTTGTGTGAAGTGTTATGTTTACTGATATGTTCTTTTTGGTCGTCCAGGGCTTCAAGCAGCAGGCTCTGGCCGTGTCGTCAGACTCCGAGCACAGGTTTGAGCTGGCCCTGCAGCTTGGGGAGTTGAAGATCGCCTATCAGCTGGCTGTGGAGGCAGAGGTGAGACCTACAGTACACTCGGCTATGGAGAGACCACTTCACACACACTACAAGAGAGTTCAAAGACTAGAAATCAAATCCATTTTTTTGTCACATGCAACGAATACAACTGGTGTAGACTACCTTGAATTGCTTCCCAATGATGCAGAGTAGAAAATACTAATAAAATAGTAACATGAGGAATACAATTCACAAGAATGGAGATATATACAGGGAGTACCAGGTCAATGTGCAGATATACAAGGTATTTGAGGTAGATATGTACATGAAGGCAGGGTAAAGTGACTAGTCATCAGGATAGATAATAACAAGAGTAAAATAAAGAACAGAGCAGCAAATGATGAGTGGTTAAGTGTGTATGGTTTGTATACACTTGTACAAAACCTTAGGAACACCTTAATATTGAGTTGCACCCCCCCCTTTTGCCCTTAGTAAAGCCTCCATTCATCGTGGCATGGACTCTACAAGGTGTCGAAAGCATTCCACAGGGATGCTGGCCCATATTGACTCCAATTCTTCAGTTGTGTCAACTTGGCTGGATGTCCTTTGGGTGACGGACCATTCTTGATACACGCGGGAAGCTGTTAAGCGTGAAAAACCCAGCAGCGTTGCGGTTCTTGACACAAGCTGGTGCGCCTGGCACCAACCGTACCCCGTTCAAAGGCACTTAAATCTTTTGTCTTGCCCATTCACCCTCTGAATGGCACATACTCAATAACTGGTTTCCTTCATCTACACTGATTTTTGAAGTGGATTTAACAAGTGACATCAATAAGGGATCATAGCTTTCACCTGGATTCTCCTGGTCAGTCTGTCATTGAAAGAGCAGGTGTTGTTAATGTTTTGTACACTCAGTGTAATATATATATTTTGTACATATTAGTCTAGTGTGCCTGGGGTCAGTGCAGATAGGTTGGGTACCATTCATTGACTATTTAGCAGCTTTATGGCTTGGGGGTAGAAGCTGTCTCTGAACCTGTTGTTCTGAGAGCCGATGCTCTGGTACCATTTGCTGGACGGTAGCAACCTTTTGAGGATCTGAAGGCCCATGCCAAATCTTTTCAGCCTCCTGAGGGGGAAGAGGTGTTGCCGTGCCCTCTTCATGACTGTGTGTGTGGGCCACGGTAAGTCCTTAGGGATGTGGACGCCAAGGAACTTAACTCTCGACCCGCTCCACTACAGCCCCGTCGACGTGGATTGGGGCGTGCTCTCCCCTCTTTCTCCTATAGTCCACGATCAGCTCCTTGGTCTTACTGACGCTGCGGGAGAGGCTGTTGTCTTGGCACCACACCTCTAAGCCTCAGCCTGTTGGTGATCAGGCCCACCACCGTTGTGTAGTCAGCCAACTTGATGATTGTGTTGGAGTCGTGTGTGTGTGAACAGGTAGTACTAAGCACACACCCATGAAGGGCCCCCGTGTTGAGGGTCAGCGCGGCGGAGGTGTTGTTTCCCACCCTCGTGGGCTGTTTCCCACCCTCGGCCCGTCAAGAAGTCCAGGATCCAGTTACAGAGAGGGGGGTTCGGTCCCCGGGTCCCTAGCTTGGTGCTAAACTTGGAGGGGACTATGGTGTTGAACCCTCAGCTGTAGTCTATGACCAGCATTCTCCCATTTATTGGTTGTGTCGCCTGTGGGTCTGTTGATCTGTTTTTAATGTAGATGTTCCAAAGGTCTGCATCAGTGGCTTGTAGTAAGCCAGGAGATGCTAAATGTGTTAATTAACGGTTATTTGCTAGACAATCACCGGCTGGCACCATTTTCTGACCGCCACAGCCCTAGTTCTATATCAGGTGAGCAACATCTTGAGATTTCCTTCACACTGGAAGCAGCGCACCAGTTATTTTTTTTATTTATTTCATCTTTATTTAACCAGGTAGGCAAGTTGAGAACAAGTTCTCATTTACAACTGCGACCTGGCCAAGATAAAGCAAAGCAGTTCGACACATACAACAACACAGTTACACATAGAGTAAAACAAACATACAGTCAATAATACAGTAGAAGAAATATCTATCTATATACAAAGAGTGCAAATGAGGTAGGATAAGGAAGGTAAGACAAATAGGCCATGGTGGCAGAGTAATTACAATATAGCAATTTAACACTGGAATGGTAAAAAAAATGTGCAGTAGATGAATGTGCAATGTAGAAAAACTGGGGTGCAAAGGAACAAGATAGATAAATAAATACGGTAGGGGATGAGGTAGTTGGTTGGGCTATTTACAGATGGGCTATAAACAGGTACAGTGGTCTGTGCTCTGCTCTGACAGCTGGTGCTTAAAGCTGTTGAGGGAGATAAGTGTCTCCAGTTTCAGAGATTTTTGAAGTTCGTTCCAGTCATTGGCAGCAGAGAACTGGAAGGAGAGTCGGCCAAAGGAGGAATTGGCTTTGGGGGTGACCAGTGAGATATACCTGCTGGAGCGCGTGCTACGGGTTGGTGCTGCTAAGGTGACCAGCGAGCTGAGATAAGGCGGGACTTTACCTAGCAGGGACTTGTAGATGACCAGGAGCCAGTGGCTATGGCGACGAGTGTAAAGCGAAGGCCAGCCTACGAGAGTGTACAGGTCATAGTGGTGGGTGGTATATGGGGCTTTGGTAACAAAACGGATGGCACTGTGATTGACTGCATCCAGTTTGTTGAGTAGAGTATTGGAGGCTATTTTGTAAATTACATCACCGAAGTCGAGGATCGGTAGGATGGTCTGTTTTACGAGGGTATGTTTGGCAGCATGAGTGAAGGAAGCTTTGTTGCGAAATAGGAAGCCAATTCTTTGATGTGAGTCTGGAAGGAGAGTTTACAGTCTAACCAGACACCTAGGTATTTGTAGTTTTCCACGTAATCTAAGACAGAACCGTCCAGAGTAGTGATGCTGGACGGGGGGACAGGTGCGGGTAGCGATCGGTTGAAGAGCATGCATTTAGTTTTACTTGTGTTTGAGAGCAGTTGTAGGCCACGGAAGGAGAGTTGTATGGCATTGAAGCTCGTCTGGAGGGTAGTTAACAGTGTCCAAAGAGGGGCCGGAAGTATACAGAATGGTGTCGTCTGCATAGAGGTGAATCAGAGACTCACCTGCAGCAAGAGCGACATCATTGATGTATACAGAGAAAAGAGTCAGCCCAAGAATTGAACCCTGTGGCACCCCCATGGAGACTGCCAGAGGCCCGGACAACAGGCCCTCTGATTTGACACACTGAACTCTATCAGAGAAGTAATTGGTGAACCATGCGAGGCAGTCATTTGAGAAACCAAGGCTGTCGAGTCTGCCGATAAGGATGAGGTGATTGACAGAGTCGAAAGCCTTGGCCAGATCAATGAAAACGGCTGCACAATAATGTCTCTTATCGATGGCGGTTATGATGTCATTTAGGACCTTGAGCGTGGCTGAGGTGCACCCATGACCAGCCCTGAAACCAGAGTGCATAGCGGAGAAGGTACGGTGGGATTCGAAATGGTCGGTAATTTGTTTAACTTGGCTTTCAAAGACTTTAGAAAGGCAGGGTAGGATGGATATAGGTCTGTAGCAGTTTGGGTCAAGAGTGTCTCCCTTTGAAGAGGGGATGACCGCAGCTGCTTTCAGTCTTTGGGAATCTCAGACGTCACGAAAGAGAGGTTAAACAGGCTAGTAAATAGGGGTTGCAACAATTTCGGCAGATAATTTTAAAAAGAAAGGGTCCAGATTGTCTAGCCCGGCTGATTTGTAGGGGTCCAGATTTCGCAGCTCTTCCTATAACATCAGCTGACTGGATTTGGGAGAAGGAGAAGTGGGGGAGGCTTTGGCGAGTTGCTGAGGGGGGTGCAGGGCTGTTGACCGGGGTAGGGGTAGCCAGGTGGAAAGCATGGCCAGCCATAGAAAAATGCTTATTGAAATTCTCAATTATTGTGGGTTTATCGGTGGTGACAGTATTTCCTATCCTCAATGCAGTGGGCAGCTGGGAGGAGGTGCTCTTATTCTCCATGGACTTAACAGTGTCCCAGAACTTGTTACAGGAGGCAAATTTCTGCTTAAAAAAGCTAGCCTTGGCTTTCCTAACTGCCAGCGTATATTGGTTCCTGACTTCCCTGAAAAGTTGCATATCACGGGGGCTGTTCGATTCTAATGCAGAACGCCACAGGATGTTTTTGCGCTGGTCAAGGGCAGTCAGGTCTGGAGAGAACCAAGGGCTATATCTATTCCTTGTTCTAAATTTCTTGAATGGGGCATGCTTATTTAAGATGGTGAGGAAGGCACTTTTAAAGAATAACCAGGCATCCTCTACTGACGGGATGAAGTCAATATCCTTCCAGGATACCCTGGCCAGGTCAATTAGAAAGGCCTGCTCGCTGAAGTGTTTTAGGGAACGTTTAACAGTAATGAGAGGAGATCGTTTGACTGCAAACCCAAATTTATGAAGAAACACCCCCTCCTCCTTTAGACTTGCCTCTGCATGGAGAATCCACCAGGTACCACGTGCATAGAGTCATCATACATGTCAGTCGTTCACCAATGAGTTATTCAAAACTGAAGACTAGCATCTGCTCGGTTTAAATCTAGTCGGCCCACATCTGATTTAGATCTGAATGTATTGTGTACTCAATCATATCGGTAAACGTATTAACCGTCCTTCAGCTAGACAGCCCTGCACTAAAACAATGCTGAGCTATAGGATTGTTTTAGCTCGGATCCTGTATAACATTAGAAACGTTTTTTCCTTTTCTCTGGTGGCAGTCGGAGCAGAAGTGGAAGCAGCTGGCAGAGCTGGCCATCAGTAAGTGCCAGTTTAGCCTGGCCCAGGAGTGCCTCCACCATGCCCAGGACTACGGCGGCCTGCTGCTGCTCGCCACCGCCTCGGGCAACGCCGCCATGGTGGGCAAGCTGGCCGAGGGCGCTGAGCGCGACGGCAAGAACAACGTGGCCTTCATGACTTATTTCCTGCAAGGGAAGTGAGTACAAGGGAGGGTAGAGGGGTCCACGACCATGTCATATTTCCTAAATACGGTAACGTTTTAATAAGGAATTGGAATCCTACACGACACTACTTCTGTATGTTTGATGGGAGCACGTGATCAGTAGCAGTGATTTTGGACCGCTCTCTGATACTGGTCTCAGTCTCCTCTGTCCGTTTTTCGCCAGACTGGACCACTGTCTGGAGCTGCTGATCCGGACCAACCGGCTGCCCGAGGCGGCTTTCCTGGCCCGCACCTACCTGCCCAGCCAGGTGTCCAGGGTGGTCACGCTGTGGAGGGAGAGCCTGGCCAAGGTCAACCAGAAGGCGGCCGAGTCGCTGGCCGACCCCACAGAGTATGAGAACCTGTTCCCTGGTCTGAAGGAGTCATTTGTGGCTGAGCAGTTCCTCCGGGAGACCTGCCTGGGCAACTCCCGGCCAGCCACCGACTACCCTCTGGTCACAGTGAGTGGTGGGGGTTCGATGTGAGACTGTAGAAATTAAATGGAAATATCTGGCTTGCAAATCTTTAAACTGAAAGATAGCTATGGATGTGTATTTGCTGCACAGGAGGAGTCCAACTTGAATAAGTAGTAGTCCTTATCGCTCCTATTGCAGTCTTTCTGCTTATTTACTCACATTATCCATATCTTGCCTCTTTTCTCCAGCCCAATGAAGAACGTAATATACTAGAGGATGCCACGGGCTACGAGCCCAAAGAAGTTCCCCTCTCACTTGCCACACTGGTACCGGTAAGTCTGCTTCTCAGAGACCTTCACTATACAGTGGAAGTAATAGCCAACTAGATCAAAGGCCTTTTATTTAGATCTACACAGATTAGGTGTTTTTTCCCATCATAGGCCTAGAAGTTAGAGAGTAGAGTTTCACACCTAGAAATGCCCTCGTGTTGGCTGGATTGATGGGCAACACCGAGACACTGGAAACGGAGTCCTGCTCATGCCTGTGTGTCTTGTCAGCAGGGGGAAGACCGCAGGGAGGAGGAGACCACGTCGGCTGCTGGAGTGCTGGCGTCCCCCGTGATCCCCTCGGAGCCTGAGGCTGCACCGGAAGAGGCGAGCCCCAGTTCGTCTGAGGCACTGAAGGACAAGGTAGGCAACGGTCTCCCTAGAAAGACAGTACGGCAGGCTCTGGACAAGTAATGCACTGTACCCGACGAGAAGAACAGGAGATGTATGAATGTAACCCGTTGCAATATTCAGTACCGTTAGTTATGGGCCAGATGCAAACGCTGTGTTTTGTCCCCCCCAGGCCCTGGACGAACTTGAAGATGACCTGGACAACATGGAGCTGGACGACATCGATACCACAGACGTTAACCTGGATGACGACTTCTTAGACTACTGAGAGACCCCCCACCCCCCCGGCTATGAATATTTATTTAAGAGACCAAACCCCCCTTTTTGTATTTGTACTTAACATGTGTTTTGTTAGTCCTACGGTGTTTGGAAGACTGAGTAGATGATAAATCCATGCGAGGGAAAGAGGCAAATTATACGTCTTGATTCTTAAGCAGATTTTATACTTCATCCAGGGCCTTACCTTCACTAACTAGCCGTGCATTGAGCTATATATTTACTCTCTGTACAATGGTAAGTCACTGTTCATTTACGCCTAATAAATTGCTATTGCTGTACATTTATGTTGAACACTGTTGTCGGTTTGACATTTTTGGGCCATACGGGATTTAATCATTAGATGCTGGCTTTAACTAAAACTCTAAAGTTGAATATTCCAGGATTCTTTACATTTGGTGTCAGTGCTGTGTCTGTGCTCTGTTATCAGCAAACATTCTTACCTAGATTGTTTTTGTTTGTTTTTTAGCTTCAGTGGCTGTATTCATTTTTTCTGTTCCTCGTGTATAACATGTTGGTTTTAAATGTTATTTCAATCAAATTACTCTAAAGAAACTATTGACATACCAGTAACTCACCTTAAAGGGATCGTTCACCCAAATTATAAAATGACATTGGTTTCCTTACACTGTAAGCAGTCTATGGGCAAGGTATGACAGCAATCCATATTTTGGTTTAGTTTATCTGACCTTTGGTTTTTAGCATTTGTCGCACAAATGCTAGTCAATGGTACCTATATTAGCATTTTTGCAGTTAATTTCCAAATCATCCTGGAGTATCAACTCGATTGTGTAACTCGATGAAGTTACTTCAAATTGCTTTTGTTTACCTGGTCACCGTTTCAAATGCTAAGCAGGTGTTGCTGTCATACCTTGTCAATAGAGTAGACCGCTTACAGCAGGGGTGTCGAACTCATTCCATGGAGGGCCTAGTGTCTGCTGGTGTTAGGTTGTTCCTTTCAATTAAGACCTAGACAACCAGGTGAGGGGAGTTCCTTACTAATCAGTGACCTTAATTCATCAATCAAGTCCGAGGGAAAACCCACAGACACTGTGGAATGAGTTTGACACATGGCTTACAGGGTAAGGACATTTCGTAGTTTTAGTGAACTATCCCTTTAAAGGATGTTTCCGTATTTACCAGTAGGTACATAACTAAATGCTGCGATCATAACCAAATGGGGAAGTGGTAATTACCAGTTGGATGCATTCATGTGCTTTGAGCTTGTTCAGAAATGCCGATTGGCTAATGGCCAACAAGCTGCATCAACCATTAACTAAAAGTATAGCTATCATGCTTGTAAATGAAAACCAAATTAATATATTGCTTTTTATGAATCATGTTTTGATATATTTAAACTGATCAATTCTGTTATCAAGGTCCTTAATAGGTGACGTCAGAGGTCAGCATTTGGGAGAAGTCGGAGCTCAGGGATGATAGTTTCCAACTAGTAATTACGAGTTGGAGGGGCATTCAAGTGGATTTTTCCCAGTCGTATGTGGTAAATACCAATTTCAACTTGTTTATGAATGCAGCATAATAAAGGGGAAACTAATCTTGTCATGTTCAGCAGGCCACACCATTGCGGAACATTCAGAAAATGTTTATGTAGAACGCCCACCCTATTATATGTTGTTATTTGAATCCTGCACAGATTCAACCACAAAGTTTGATTAAACAATCCACCATGTCAAACAGAGTATTAGTACACTCCCCAAAGTCAAAAAGACTATTAGTACTAGCTATGAGTGTGTGTGTCTGCGCAGCCTAACTGCAATGTAGTCAATCTCTAACGTTCACCCTCAAGGGTTTTGTCTAGATATAGTATAGTTTGTCAAAAGTGGCTTTGTGACAGGTAAGAAAATTAGGTTAGGGTTAGCTAAAATGCAACAACAAATGTTCTTTTGACGTCAATTTGACATAAGATGCCTGTATTCCATCTACTCCTTCAAGACTGTTGGAAAAGCATTCCTCATGAAGCTGGTTGAGAGAATGCCAAGAGCGTGCAAAGCTGTCATGAAGGCAAAGGGTGGCTACTTTGAAGAATCACAAATATAAAATATATTTTGATTTTTTTAACACTTTTGATTACTACATAACTCCATATGTGTTATTTCATAGTTTTGATGTCTTCACTATTCTACAACGTAGAAAATATTAACAAAAAAACATTGAATTAAAACTTGTTTTTCAACCACTCCACAAATGTCTTGTTAACAAACTATAGTTTTGGCAAGTCGGTTAGGACATCTACTTTGTGCATGACACAAGTAATTTTTCCAACAATTGTTTACAGATTATTTGATTTATAATTCACTGTATCACAATTCCAGTGGGTCAGAGGTTTACATACACTAAGTTGACTGTGCATTTAAACAGCTTGAAAAATTCCATAAAATGATATCATGGCTTTAGAAGCTTCTGATTGGCTAATTGACATCATTTGAGTCAATTGTGGATGTATTTCAAGGCCTACCTTCAAACCCAGTGCCTCTTTGCTTGGCATCATGGGAAAAACATAATAAATTAGCCAAGACCTCAGAAAAAAATGGTAGACCTCCACAAGTCTGGTTCATCCTTGGAAGCAATTTACAAACGCCTGAAGGTACCACATTAATCTGTACAAACAATAGTACGCAAGTATAAACACCATGGGACCACGCAGCCGTCATACCGCTCAGGAAGGAGACGCGTTCTGTCTCCCAGAGATGAACGCACTTTGGTGTGAAAAGTGCAACTCAATCCCAGAACAACAGCAAAGGACATTGTGAAGATGCTGGAGGAAACGGGTACAAAAGTACCTATACCCACGGTTAAACGAGTCCTATATCGACATAACCTGAAAGGCCGCTCAGCAAGGAAGAAGCCACTGCTCCAAAACCGCCATAAAAAAGCCAGACTACGGTTTGCAACTGCACATGGGGACAAAGATTGTACTTTTTGGAGAAATGTCCTTTGGTCTGATGAAACAAAAATAGAACTATTTGGCCGTAATGACCATCGTTATGTTTGGAGGAAAAAGGGGAGGCTTGCAAGCCGAATGAACACCATCCCAACCGTGAAGCACCGGGGTGGCAGCATCATGTTGTGGGGGTGCTTTGCTGCAGGAAAGACTGGTGCACTTCACAAAATAGATGGCATCATGAGGAGGGAAATTATGTGGATATATTGAAGCAACATCTCAAGACATCAGTCAGGAAGTTAAAGCTTGATCGCAAATTGGTCTTCCAAATGGACAATGACCCCAAGCATTCTTCCAAAGTTGTGGCAAAATGGCTTAATGACAACAAAGTCAATGTATTGGAGTGGCCATCACAAAGCCCTGACCTCAATCCTATAGAAAATGTGTGGGCAGATCTGAAAAAGTGTGTGCGAGCAAGGAGGCCTACAAACCTGACTCAGTTACACCAGCTCTATCAGGAGGAATGGGCCAAAATTCACCCAACTTATTGTGGGAAACTTGTGTAAGGCTACCCAAAACGTTTGACTCAAGTTAAACAATTTAAAGGAAATGCTACCAAATACTATTTGAGTGTACGTAAACTTCTGACCCACTGGGAATGTGATGAAAGAAATAAAAGCTGAAATAAATATTTTTCACACTCTTAAAATAAAGTGGTGATCCTAACTGACCTAAGACAGGGTATTTTTACTAGGATTAAATGTCAGGAATTGTGAAAAACTGAGTTTAAATGTATTTGGCTAAGGTGTATATAAACTTCCGACTTCAACTGTAGGTATTAGAGACTGTCGGGGAGAGGTTGAAAATGTCAGTGAAGACGCTTGAAAGTTGGTCCGCGCATGCTCTGAGTACACGTCCTGGTTATCCGTCCTGGCCCGCAGCTGTGTGAATGTTTAAATGTCTTGCTCACAATGGCTATGGAGAGCGTGATTACAGTTGTACAGAACAGCTGGTACTCTCACGCATGCTAAATGTTTCAATTTGCCTGTATTAAAGTCCCCAGCCACTATTTATCAAAGTTCAAGAATTCAATTTGAACATAGAGATGCAGAAGAAGGAGTAAAGCAGAAGTGGAATGTCAGTTCAAAGTTGTAATAAATGCATTACTAAATGAGTCTGACTTCTGTTTTTTCATAATGATGAAACAACCACGTTAGTTTGGCTTTACCTAAACCGACCAGTAGATGGTGATAGTATTGGTTTTAGTGAGGGACCATTTTGTGATTGCTATATATAAACCGTCCAGAAGATGGCGATAGTAGTTGTTTTAGTACAGCGTTTCTAAACAGAGGCGCAACATCGCGAGACTTCCGGGAAGATGGAAAGTCTTGGGAAACAGACCAAGCAGAAGTTAATGAGAGAAGTGAAACATGTGTCATTCGTTTTTCAATTTTCTCAAAATCTAAAGGCACAACCTAGATTTGAGCCTATAGGTTTCCATCCAGTTGGCGACAGATTTTCATGCAAATATTCGAAAATCTGCATAAAAAGAATAAGCTCATTTTCCCACCAGAGACGTGTTTCCATCAAATTGACTTGTTTCGGATAAAAGGCTGTGTGATGACTTCTTGGGTAAATTCTCATGTACCAAATAAAAAAATACAATTTAAATGAGTTTCCTGCGCATTTTCAACTCTACTGATGGTTTTGTCAGAAAAAGAAAAGTGCGTTATGTAGCGATTGTGCCTATTCTGGTCTTGGCATGTGCGCTCCAGCCAACAGCTCACAGATAGCGTGGGTATAGCCTACAACATGAGTGTATTATGGACAAAAGAGCAAGATTATTTTGATTTGTCGGCAGCCATCATGTCACCAGAAGACCCTCAATATTTATTGGAAAGGAGAATAAAAACATATCACCATGCACTTTTACAACCCTGTGAAGTTCATCTAATTTATTTAATCTGTAGCCTAATAAAACAGAATGATTTGTAGTGGGAGGACCACACACCATATCACGTGACTCCAAGTTGATGGTTACTATAGCAATATATGCCATAAAAGCGTTTCCACTGCCATTTCTCAAATTAATGGTACCAACACAAACACTATTGTTTTGTCGACATTTCGAAAGTTTACCAACAAATTAGCTGTTTACAGCAGGCCTTTCATGACATGTTTTATCCTAAATGTATTATTATGGAGCGACTTCAGTGCCAAAATTAATTGTATTTGAATTCCAGACTTTTCAATTTGAATTAGGATATTGAATTTGATAGTGATATTTTTGAATTTGTAATGCACAAATTGAATCATTGAATTCATAAATTGAACTTGTATTTCATGATTTGAAACTGAATATTGCATTCAGTTTTGAAATTAAGTCAATTTTATATATTTCGTTTCAATATGGTAGTTATTGCATTCATTGCAAGTTTACAAACCATAATAAGCTAATCAAAGTTTCATATATTAAACTTGTCAGATAAATTCAGAATCAGTTTTAAATTCAGTTCTCTAAATTCAGATTCAAAACCAGAGACAACATCCTGGCACTTTTCCAGCCAGGAAAGGTAGAGGAGCAGATAGAATATGTCACGTTGTATAAATGATTGGAGACAGGCGCAGGAATATGTAATAGGGGGTTTTAATACTCCACCCAAAAATACAACATGCCATGAAAAGGCACAGAGAGAAGCCCAAAACAAACACGTATACAAAAACACAGGGATGTAAACACAAACAAAAGAGCGAGGGAAAACCTCTAATAAATACACGGGGCGAGACCTGTAATAACATTACACGGGACCCGTCATAACAAGTGCACAACAATACACGGAACGAGACCCGTAATAACGAGTACACAATACATGGGAACAATAACCGGCCAGACAATCGTGAACAGAGGGCACATATATACAATTACTAATCAGGGGGAATGGGAACCAGGTGTGCGTAATGAAACAGTTCAGTGACGCCTAGAGGCCGGTGACGCAGACCTCTGGAGCTGGTGCACGGAATGAGCAGCAGTACCGGGGCAATCTGTGACAGAATCAAACGCTCACTCTGGTAAACGGAAACGTCTGGCAGTTTCTAAAGCCAACGTGGCTTGTTGAATTTATTTCCTTCCCATGAATTTATCTCTAGCGTTTGAACCACTTTGGCTATGAGCTATTGTGACCGCAATCCTGAAAGCTAAGACACTCTGGAGCATGGACGTGCCTTCTGTTCCCCTCCATGATGATCACAAGCCACGTTATATAGTTGAAATGGCTTGTCATAGCCCTTCTCCTCTCACATTTTCCCTTCGCTTGTGGACTTCAGTGTACGATACAACAGCTGTCTGTGACCAGGCAAAAAAAAAAACATTCCAAGCAAACTTTCGTACCATAACTGCTAACCGCTATTCGTACCATAACCGCTAACCGCTACATCGTTTTCACCATATTAATGTCATAGTCAACATAGCTACTAGAACTAATGCGTTAGTAAACCCGCTGCAATCATGCAGTACAGTGTACAGCAAGCAGTTTAGTAGTTACACCGGCAGGCCCTGGTGGCAATAAATTAATAAAACCAAACGCTTACCTTAACTTGGAAGAGTTCCAGTGTTGGATAGCTATAGCCAGCTAGCAAACATAGCATCCTTATCTGTTTGAACCGGGTGTTTTGAGTAGGCTAAACTAGTTAGCTACAGTCGCTAGCTAAGTAAGTGAAAGTGAAAGTCTAAAATATATGTATATATAGCTAGCTCTCTCTGTCTCACTCTCTCTTGCTTCTCCTTAATTTTGGAAGAAATTAATTTGTTCAAAACTGTTCAACTAATGTCTTTCTCTTTGAGTCAACTACTCACCACATTTGATGCACTGCAGTGCTAGCTAGCTTTAGCATATGCTGTCAGTACTAGACTCATAATCTGATCCTTTGATTGGGTGGACAAATGTCAGTTCATGCTCCAAGAGCTCTGATAGGTTGGAGGATGTCCTCCGGTAGTTGTAATAATTACTGTGTACGTCTATAGAAGGGAGTGAGAACCATGAGCCTCCTAGGTTTTGTATTGAAGTCAAGTTTCTGATAAAGTCAGAGGCAGGCTACAATTGTTGGTTAGTTTATCTGTAACATCAACGAAATAGTTGCTATGAAAAATTGGTGATACTTTCTGTGTTAATAGTATTGTTTTTTTGCTCATATTTGGGTTCCCTGTGTTGCCAACTTGAAATGTGGGAGAATGTGAGATATACACTTCATGACCAAAAGTATGTAGACACCTGATCATCAAACATCTCATTCCAAAATCATGGGCATTAATGTATAGTTGGTCCCCCCTTTGCTGCTGTAACAGCCTCCACTCTTCTGGGAAGGCTTTCCACTAGATGTTGGAACATTGCTTCAAGGACTTGATTCCATTCAGCCACAAGAGCATTAGTGAGGTCGGGCACTGATGTTAGGCAATTAGGCCTGGCTCGCAGTCTGTGTTCCAATTCATCCCTAAAGAGTTCGATGGAGTTGAGATCAGGGCTCTGTGCAGGATAGTCAAGTTCTTCCACACCGATCTCGACAAACCATTTCTGTATGGACCTCGCATTGTGCACAGGGGCATGAAAGGGCCTTCCCCAAACTGTTTCTACAAAGTTGGAAGCACAGAATCATCTAGAATGTCATTGTATGCTGTAGCATTAAGATTCCCCTTCACTGGAACTAAAGGGGCCTAGCCCAAACCATTATTCCTCCTTCACCAAACTTTACAGTTGGCACTATGCATTCGGGCAGGAAGCGTTCTCCTGGCATCCACCAAACCCAGATTTGTCTGTCAGACTGCCAGATGGTCCAATGGCTGCAAGCTTTACACCACTCCAGCCAACGTTTGGCATTGCGCATGGTGATCTTAGGCTTGTGTGCGGCTGCTCGGCCATGGAAACCCATTTCATGAAGTTCCCAACAACAGTTCTTGTGCTGATGTTGCTGCCAGAGGCAGTTTGGAACTCGGTGGTGAGTATTGCAATTGAGGACAGACGATTTTTACGCGCTACGAGCTTCAGCACTCAGCGGTCCAATTCTGTGAGCATGTGTGGCCTAGACGTTTCCACTTCACAATAACAGCACGTACAGTTGACCGGGTCAGCTCTTGCAGGACAGAAATTTGATGAACTGACTTGTTGGAAAGGTGGCATGCTATGACGGTGCCACCTTGAAAGTCACTGAGCTCTTCAGTAAGGCCATTCTACTGCCAATGTTTGTCTATGGTGGTTGCATGGCTGTGTGCTCAATTGTATACACCTGTCAGCAATGGGTGTGCCTGAAATGGCTAAATTCACTCATTTGAAGGGTGCCCACATACTTGTGTACATATATTGTATTGTAGCCTAATCTTTGGCATTTTGTAATAATTTACAGTATTTAAAGTTAAAGAGTGTTATGCTTATTTCGACCCGCAGAGGGAGTCTCTAGTGGTTGCTTCACGCGCTCTCACTCTACAGTGTCTCTAGCGCTAGCCTGCCTTGTCGGTGAGTCACTTGAATGACAGAGCCAAGCCAACTGAAAACTAAAGAGAGAAGCACCAGATAAACGAAATATTTCAAACGTTTTCATCACGGTGGGCGAGTTATAAAGCATAGAATATGAAACACCAAGTTAAGTGGAGTGTAATGATATAATTGCTGTCCTTTTTTGATAATGTTTTGATACTTTTAATAATTAAACTATGTTAGCATAGAAGTCTAAAGTTAGCTCCAGTCAAGCTAGCCTGTCGTAGTCATGGCGACAGGACCAATGAACGTTCACACAGTGTAAAAAAAAGGGTAACTTGCAGTTTTTAGGGATATGTTGAGAATTACATGATGAAAATGTATCTAAGAGATATAAGATGCTAATTAATACCATTTTACAAATTGTTTAGTATGTTGGCTATTTAGAATTGTACTGTAAGAATAGCCAAGTCCGTTGAATGTGAGAGAGCCAACTGAAAACTGTTTTGAAGAGAGATGCACCAGATAAACTATCTAGCTATTTTACATCTTCAAGGTTTCAGACTCCCTTCATTCTTCTCACCATATGCTATCCAGGTCCCAAGGTTTAAGAGGGTACACTACACTACTAGACCATGTGTGTTGTGGTTTTTCACTATAAGCTAAAAGGGTTTAAGAGGGTACTAGGCCTATGCTTTGCCATTGCAGAGCGAGCAGTCAATGTTGCATTTTGTGAGGACCATAAATTACGATGTTTTTGGTCCCTTTACCCCCAAAAGCATGGTAAACAACTACCATGCTTTCATGTTTCACTACATGCTGCTAGTACAAAACCATGGTATTGTTTTTATTGTACTATGTTTTTACATTTAACCTTTATTTCCCCTTGGCAAATCCATGGTTCCAATGGTGTAAAGTACTTAAGTAAAAATACTTGAAAGTACTACTTAAGTATCTGTACTTTTATATTTTTGAACTTTTACTTTTACTTCACTACATTCCTATAGAAAATCATGTAATTTTGACATACATTTTTCCTTACACTTAAAAGTACTCGTTGAATTTTGAGTGCTTAGCAGGACAGGAAAATTGCCTAATTCACACATTTATCAAGAGAACATCCCTGGTTATCTCTATCTGGCAGATTCACTAAACAGATACTTAGTTCGTAAATGATGTCTGATTGTTGAAGCATGCCCCTGGCTATCTGTAAAAAAAAATTAAAATACAAGAAAATGATGCCACCTGGTTTGCTTTGTATAAGGAATTTGAAATTATTTATACTTTTACTTTTGATACTTAAGTATATTTTAGCAATAACATTTACTTTTGATACTTAAGTATATTTAAAACCAAATACTTTTAGACTTTTACTCAAGTAATATTTTACTGGGTGACTTTAACTTGGTATTTTACTGCCATGGTAGTTGACCCAAAAAACATGGTCTTTTTTTCATTGTACTACCATGGTACATTTTTGTAAGGGTGACGCTACCCTACAGAGTGCTGCTGAGGCTACTGTAGACATTCAAAACAGTGTGTTGTAATAAATTATTTGGTGACATGTGAATATATTTAGTATAGTTTTATCACTATTTTTTTTTTTAATGAAATTCACAGAGGAGGATGGTCCTCCCCTTCCTCCTCTGAGAAGCCTCCACTGGAATATTAACATAATGTGAAAACGGTGCATTTCTACATTTTGTAGAAACATATAACTATGAGATTAACGGTGGGGAGCAAGAAAATACCCTCCTTTGGGCTAGAAACTCCTTGCATGTTTTGAAAATCCGCTTTTTTCTTTTAATCCTACCCTGTGATGTCACAGAGGAGCACATTAGGACCTTATATTTTTAACCACATATCATAGAAACGCGCAGTTTTCACATGTGTAGACTGGTTTAGTGCTGGAGATTGTGAATAGAAGGTTCAAAAGTGGCGCAATTTCCCTTTAACCCAAATCGATTATTTTTCTTCCCTCCTGTCCGATAGAGGGAGAACTTTTGGGTTTGGGTTGGTGTTTGTTTTTGTAGACTGCATTCTGAACTCGGGAGGAAGGATTCTTCGTGTGTATTCAACAAAATAACTGCTAGCTAGCTCGAAAAACGACTGCGTAAATTCACATTTAACCAAGATTTGAAAGTAGCTACACGCATTTGGCTCCTTTTCAAATTGGTAAAATAATATCAGGGTACATAGCTAATCAGTCGTCGTCTGGCTGGACCTTTGTGGAGCAAGGTGCTTCTGAATAGCTAGCTAGCTAACGTTAGCTAATAGGATTCAAAAGAACAACTGGAAGCTAGCTTGCTGGCTAGCCAGAAAGCCGGGGGAATCAGCACCACGGGGAGCCGGTGCCCGAAAGGGAGCCATCCAGGCCCGCGGCTTGATGTACCCTGCCTGCCTCGCCCCAGCAGCCCACAATGGGGGAGACCAAAGTCATATATCACCTCGACGACCAGGAAACACCATACCTGGTCAAATTGGCAGTGCCCGCTGACAGGGTCACACTTGCGGACTTCAAAAATGTTCTGAAGAAGCCCAACTACAAGTTCTTCTTCAAATCTATGGATGACGATTTTGGGTGAGCATTATTAGCAAGCAGCATATTATGATAGTTAACTACTTTATGTAGCTAGCTATTATTTGAGTCTAAACCACAGATGTAAGTAATCATCATCTTTTTAAAAACTGTTACTATAGCCAGCTAACCAACGTCTCAATGTTCATCATCATGAATGATGATCATGGCTTGAGGTTTATTCCTTTGTTTAGCATTATTCGTCTCTCTGTTCCATTTCTTTCTTTTTTTTGGTTGTGACTAACGTTAGTTAGCCACAACAGCCACAAAGTTAGGTCTGGCAGAATTAACGTTATTACATAATCGTGCAACCGACAATTATGGGCAATAGCCATGACCAAAATAATGTAATCGTTTTAATACATTTATTTTAGTAGGGGGGGTGGATTCAACGTAATTTAAGTAAATGTAATTTACCCAATAGCAGTTACTTATTTTACTGTACATCGTGTTAGGAGTAGAACTGCAGGCAAGGAGAAACTAGAGTAATTTCCAAAAGTTCCCAGCGGTCAAAACCATTCATTTTCGAGCTGTCGTTAAAGCTGTGTTGTATTTTTAACAACAAGGTCAAAACAGTTTGAAGTAAAAAATGATACATTTGACAATAACCGTGGCCATTTGCTAGACAATTAATCGTTACCCCAAATTCCATAATCGTCACAGCCATACAGTCAAAAAATGCCAATATCGTGAAACCAGTATGGGACAAAGGAGATGATGAATATGATGATCTCCTCTCTGCCCAGAAAACTACAATTCAAGCTACCATTCACCAGCTCTGCAAGCATTATGTCAAAATACATTATTTACTCAACAAATACGCCAGCAACTATCATCATTTACTGCCGTTAAGGCTTGTATGTACTTGCAAAAAAACGATTCAATGTTTCGGTTGCTTGTAAATGTTTATTTATACTTTTTTTTGGAAGAAGAGGTGCATATTTTCAATCTAGTGATGATGCATGCATTTAAACACCTGCACATATTTCTTACATAGTTGGTTAGTAATAAAACGTCACAATGAGTACGTTTACATGCACAGTAATAATTCAATATTAAACTGATTATGGCAGTAGGCAGATTAGCAGAGTAAGATGATTACATGACTATTGCATAATCTTCAAACCCATTGCAGTCTAATGCCTGTCTAAGGGGAGGGGTATTCTACTAAGCTATATGGAATTGTTTTAAGGTCATACCAAGGATGATTTAGGTATTTGATTTTGAATTTTAAGACCCCTTGAAGTATAATAAAAAATATATATTTATTTGATAACCTTTATTTGGCCTTACTGCGATTTAGCACATACAAACGCATTGAATAACAGATTTGCTACATGGAACAGATAGTCCTCCCCCTCCAAAGATCTAAAGAAAGTTTGTTCTGAAGTGTCTGTCCTATATCTGAGAGAGATAAGAAAGATCAGGAAGCATGTACTTTTTTTATTTATTTTTTAAACATTTATTTAACCCCTTTTGTCCCTAAACAGTCTCCATATATACTTCCATTCATTTTTTCCAACTAATACCCGGGGACCTTCAGATGAGTCTTGTGAGGCCCATGGGTGTCCTAGAACAAAACTCAACAGAGGGTGTTACATTAGTGTGTAGTCCAAACTGCTCAGACAGAAGTTGGCAGATTGGCTGTACCGACTTCAAACGAGTCCCAAGACGCTTGTGGGGGTCGTAGAGCAAAACGGAAAGCACCATGGTGTTTGTGAGAGTACAATTTTTCCATAGACTGGTAGACCAAACCATTTGAACGCTACAGATTTTGTGGGAAGATGGATTTTCGGGATGTCTCATGGTCTGACAAACACCGCTCTAACTCTGTGACCTTTCACCACAGATGCGGAAGTGTGACATCGGCGGATGTGGTGAATTGAGACACTTCCAATGCAACAAAAATCTCTAGCTTATACAGACAGATTTTATTATTATGCTAAATAATTTGCACGGTGCGCGAACATCAACTCTATGGGGCTAATCAGCATAAGTTCAAAATTGAAGTAAGCATACGTCGATTAAAACCATGGTTTAAAATGGTTTTCTGAGCAATCTTTCAAATTATTAAGACATGTAAATGTATTAATCGGCGTTCCCAGCTGTGTATTTGATCTGTGCATGTGCTAGCACCAGCCAAGCGAGCCTCATCTTTAGCGCGAGTGAAGTAAGTTTGAAACAACTGAATCTGTGTGTCTTAGAAGTAGTATTCACATGCAAACTATGTCTGAACTCTGAATCAAATATGCTACCCAAAAATAACATGGTTGCTGTGGTAAAACATTTATTATGATTGGCGATTTTCTGCATTTATCAGAGTGCCATCCGGTAGCCTGATTTCAGATGCGTCCAGGTAAACAGGAATATTATGGAAATCATTCTTCTTGCAAAGCATGTAAATGTTTTAAACTGGTCAGAATTGAAGACCTGATGGATGGCGCTAAATACAAGGGAATTCTTGAGGGAAATCTGTTTCAGTCTTCCAGAGATTTGAGACTGGGACGGAGATTCACCTTCCAGCAGGACAATGACCCTAAGCATACTGCTAAAGCAACACTTGAGTGATTTAAGGGGAAATATTTAAATGTCTTGGAATGGCCTAGTCAAAGCCCAGACCTCATTCCAATTGAGAATCTGTGGTATGACTTAAAGATTGCTGTACACCAGTGGAACCCATCCAACTTGAAGGAGCTGGAGCAGTTTTGCCTTGAAGAATGGGCAAAAATCCCAGTGGCTAGATGTGCCAAGTTTATAGAGACACCCCAAGAGACTTGCAGCTGTAATTGCTGCAAAAGGTGTCTCTACAAAGTATTGACTTTGGTGGGGGGTGAATAGTTATGCACGCTCAAGTTCAGTTTTGTCTTATTTCTTGTTTTACAATAAAAAATATTTTGCATCTTCAAAGTGGTAGGCATGTTGTGTAAATCAAATGATACAACCCCCCCAAAAATCCATTTTAATTCCTGGTTGTAAGGCAACAAAATAGGAAAAATGCCAAGGTGGGTGAATACTTTCGCAAGCCACTGTATATACTAAGTGTACAAAACATTAGGAACACTTTGCTAATAGACTTGGGTGGTATACCGTATATACCCTATACCTGTGGCATTCGTAAATAGCCACAGGATGTTTTTTTCAATACCGTTGAAACAATTTCTTTTACGTTTTTTAATAAATTCATATTTGTTGATACTATTGAAGTAAATACCTGCAGGTAACTTGTGTAATACGTTAGGAGATAAAAGCAGATTGCCTTGTTTTTTTCACCTGTCACATTAGCTACATAATAAAGATTACTGTAGTTCCCCAGAACAGTTGAGCCAGTCAAGTGTTTTTGTAAATAGCACAACATGAGAAAGAGGGAGCTGTGTATTGAAAGTCACTTATTTTTTTTGCTTCAATACAAATCAGCGTTTTTAAGCCTTTTAATTGAGACTTTGATTGTGCATGTGTGCCATTCAGAGAGAGGGTGAATGGGCAAGACACAAGATTTAAGTGCCTTTGAATGGGGTATGGTAGTAGGTGCCAGGCGCACCGGTTTGTCTAAAGAACTGCAACGCTGCTGGGTTTTTCATGCTCAACAGGTTCCTGTGTGTATCAAGAATGGTCCGTCACCCATAAGATATCCAGCCAACTTGACACAGCTGTGGGAAGCATTGGAGTCAACATGGGCCAGCATCCATGTGGAACTCTTTCGACACTTTGTAGAGTCCATGCCCTGAAGAATTGAGGCTGTTCTGAGAGCAAAAAGGGGAGGGGGGGTGACCAATGGCTCTGTCTCCGACTAAAATTTTAGAGGCTGACCTCTTGGCCGCAGAGGAAAAATGTTGCTGTTATAACTCCCTAGAGACGATTGATGCACCGGTGCATAATAAAAAATCCCCATAAAAATCTGTCAATTTAAACTAGAGGTACCGTATCTGTTTTTACCGTATGTTTTTTGCATTGGCTCTGTGTCAATCCACCATGAAAAACTATTTTCCCCTTTCTGATTTTTTTCTGTTTTTGCATATTTTTGATACTGAATGTTATCAGAACCAAAACCTAATATTATATAAAGGGAACCTGAGTTTACTAGATTTACTTATTTTATTTATTTAATTAACAAAGTTATGCAACACCCAATTCCCCTGTGTGAAAAAGTAATTTCCCCCTTACACTCAATAACTGGTTGTGCCACCTTTTAGCTGCAATGACCTCACCCAAATGCTGTTGTTGATCGGTCTCTCACATCGCTGTGGGGTGATTTTGGCCCACTCTTGCACGCAGATCTGCTTTAACTCAGCAACATTTTGTGGGTTTTCAAGCATGAACTGCTCATTTCAAGTTCTGCCACAACATCTCAATTGGGATTAGATCTGGACTTTGACATGGCATTCCAAAACGTCAAGTTCTTTGCTTTTAAGCATTTTCATGTAGACTTGATTGTGTGTTTTGGATCATTGTCTTGCTGCATGACCCAGCTGCGTTTCAGCTCACAGATGGATGGCCTGACATTCTCCTGTGTAATTCTCTGATGGAGAGAATAATTATTGGTGAAAAGTGACCGTTTTGGAGAGCCTGGCGTGCCCAAAGTAAAATGCCTCCCATTCAGGCCCAGAAAATAGGATATGCACATATTTGGTACCATTGGATAGGAAACACTCTGAATTTTCTAAAAGTGTTAACCATTTGTCTGTGAGTAAGACAGGATATGGATATGGCAGGCGAAACCCTGAGGAATTTCTGTCCTGGAAAAAGTGGTTTTGACAGAGTGCCTCATTTGGAACCCCTCCCTTATGAAAATGCCCATATAAGGGCATATGAATGCAGTACCGATCGCTTCCTCTGGATGTCAACAGTCTCGAGACAGTGTTCAGTTTTGTTTTGGATGCTTTAGAGCAGAGAATAAGAGAAAACAGGAAGTGTCCCCTTGAATGTCAACAGAAGGGAACGCGCGCTCCCGAGAAGGCACGCTCTGTGTGTTTTTTCCGTCCTTATAGCTCAGTTTATATTCCGGTTGAATTATTATAGTAAATATACGTAAAAGTGTTCCTAAGGATACATTTAAAACTGTTTGATTGTTCTTGGACAAGTTTATAGGTATAAGTTGAACTAGTTCCATTCACGTTTCAATGGAGGAGTGGAGGCTGTAGTTTCTGATTATAACGTGCAAACCAAATGGAGATTTATGGATAAAATACACTACTTTTTCTAACAAAAGAACCATGGATTGTCTTCGTTGGACACTTAGGAAGACCTCAGCAAAAGTTCTTTAACAGGTAATTGATTTGTTTTCGCTGTGAAATGTGTTGTGTGAACCGTGAAGGCTAATGAATTCATGGTAATGGCAAAAATGTGAGGTGTTACCCTCAAACAATCAAATGTGCTGCTTTCACCGTAAAGCCTTTCTGAAATCTGACAACGCTGTGATATTGCCAAGAAACAGAGCTTTTGATGAGTATGAAACACTTGTATATTGGTAGATGTTTAACCTCTTAGCGCGCCGATCCCTTTAGCGGATCGTTTCAGAGCAAACATAACGCCGCCAAATTCAAAATACATATTCGTAATACATATTCGTAATATTTAACTTCCGATATACAAGTGTTGCATAGTGTTGCATAGCCATCAAAAGCTCTGCTTCTTGGCAATATCACTGCGTTGTCAGATTTTAAAAAGGCTTTACGCAGTAAAGCACTACATTTGATTGTTTGAGGCTAGTACCTCACATATTTTCCACATTAGCATAAATTCATATCCAGCTCGGTTCTCAAAATATCCATATCACAGCTAATATAAATCGCTTACCTTTCAAATAACTTCTTCTGAGGTCTTCCCAAGTGTCCAAACAAGATAATCCATGGTTCTTTGTTAGAAAAAGTAAATAATTATATCCATAAATATCCGTTGTTTTTGGCACGCTACGTTCAGCTACTCCACCAAGCATTGTCAGTCTACTCGCCCGTTTTACAGTGAAGGGATCGCGTTCAAATTATACCTCTCATCTTTTCACAAACAAATCAAATATCATTAATAATGCATCCTTATGTATTCTTTTATGAATAATAGCGATCATATTTTACAAGAACGGTAAGTGAAACGTTAAAAGACTAAAAGAAAGTTGGTCGCTGGCGCGTTCACGCTCTCGTGAACGTGCACGTCTGTTTACCTATTTTCCCTACCCGTAGTAATTCTCTCTCTCTAAGGATCTGGTCAGAGCTTTTTCCTCCATACCCTTTCCAGAGACTGTTGACATCTAGTGGAAGCCATAAGTACTGCAACCTCGGTCCTATTCCCCATAGAAAATATTACATGGGCTTCAAAATGAGAGGAGAGCCAAAGAAAAATAAATTCCGGACAGAAATTTCTCTGGTTTTTGCCTGCTAAATCTGTTCTGGAATAGCCACAGACTATATCTTAATGGTTTTATAAACTTCAGAGTGTTTCCTATCCAATAGTACTAAATATGTAAATATCCTAGTTTCTGGCCATGAGTGGTAGGCATTTAACTTTGGGCACGTCAGACAGGCGAAAATTCGGAAAATGGGACCCCTAGCTGGAAGAGGTTAATAATTCAACTTTTGGATTTTGAATTTGGCGCCTTGCATTTCACCTGGTAGTGTCGGGAGTGGGGGCGCTAGCGCACCACTGATCCCTAAGAAGTTTTAAGGCAAGTCGTCCAGGTCCTGAGGAAGTAAAGCATCCCTAAACCATCACACTACCACCACCATGCTTGACCGTTTTTGTGGAATGCAGTGTTTGGTTTGATGGGTGATTAGGTGATAATAACAGCCCCAGACTATTATTCCTCCTCCACCAAACTTTACAGTTGGCACTATGCGTTCGGACAGGTAGCGTTCTCCTGGCGTCCGCCAAATCCAGATTCGTCCGTCGGACTGCCAGATGGCGAAGCGTGATTCATCACTCCAGAGAACAAGTTTCCACTGCTCCAGAGTCCAATGGTGGCGAGCTTTAAACCACTCCAGCCAACACCATGCACAATGCCAAGCGATCTTAGTCTTGTATACGGCTGCTCTGCCATTGAAACCCATTTCATGAAGATCCCGACAGAAGGGACCACAATAATGGTCTCCTCTTTCTTGCTGTTGTTGTCAAATGGAATGCAGACTGGTTGCACCCAACGGTCGGTCACTTACTCTGGAATGTTATGTTTTTCACCGGCTGGTTTACAAGCCAGCCCTTACGCATGAAACATGTCTGAAATGGGAAAGGAACCGCTAGTCTAAAAATGAGTCCATCTCCCATTCCATCACAGAAAATGTCTTACCCTAGACTTTAACATCAGGAAGGTGCTTTGGATAAAGTGTTAAGGTGTTTTAAAAATACGGTTGGCTATAAATCAGAGCCATGTCAGAAATAGGTTACCTCAGTGTTGACCACTTTAGTTGAGTGAAACACTTCAATGGTCTGTTTTGGAGAATGGCTTAAGGCATCCGCATGCTTCCCAGCTAAAACGTTTAGTGATATTTCTGTTTGTTTTGGTGTTCGGCAAGATTTGTTTTTTGGTTTGGGCGCAAATTTTTTATCGAGGCAAGCCCTATGTCGGTCGAAGTCATAGCTCTGGTGATTGGTTAACAGTAGGGATTATTCAATGAAGTTTGTCATTCAACGAGAGACAAATCGTTTATGCAAAAAGGAAAATCACTTGAAATACTGCTCCACACATCTTAGTTAGATGTAAAATTGCGTGACTAAGATTTCTTGAGTTATCTTCAATTTAATTTGGACTCTTTTGAGGAAGTGTCTAAGTGTCTGCTTTTCCTTCACTCTGCGGTCCAACTCATCCCAAACCATCTCAATTGGGTTGAGGTTGGATGATTGTGGAGGCCAGGTGATCTGATGCAGCACCATCACTCTCCTTCTTGGTCAAATATCCCTGACACAGCCTGGAGGTGTGTTTTGGGTCATTGTCAAGTTGAAAAACAAATGATAGTCCCACTAAGCACAAACCAGATGGGATGGCGTATCGCTGCAGAGTGTTGTAGTAGCCATGCTGGTTAAGTGTGCTTAGAATTCTAAATAAGTCACAGTGTCACCAGCAAAGCACCATCACACCACCTCCTCCATGCTTCACGGTGGGAACCACACATGCAGATATCATCCATTCACCTACTCTGCGTCTCACAAAGACACGGCGGTTGGAACCAAAAATCTCAAATTTGGACTCCAGACCAAAGGACAGATTTCTACCGGCCTAATGTCCGTTGCTCGTGTTTCTTGGCCCAAGCAAGTGTCTTCTTATTGGTGTCCTTTTAGTAGTGGTTTCTCTGTAGCAATTTGACCATGAAGGCCTGATTCACGCAGTCTCCTCTGAACAGTTGATGTTGAGATGTGTCTGTTACTTAAACTCTGTGAAGCATTTATTTGGGCTGCAATTTCTGAGGCTGGTAAATGAACTTATCTTTTGCAGCAGAGGTAACTCTGGGTCTTCCTTTCCTGTGGCAGTCCTCATGAGAGCCAGTTTTATCATAGAGCTTGATGGTTTTTGTGATGTTACTCAACTCTGAAGCATTTATTTGGCCTGCAATCTGAGGTGCAGTTAACTCTAATGAACTTATCCTCTGCAGCTGAGGTAACTCTGGGTCTTCCATTCCTGTGGTGAACCTCATGAGAGCCAGTTTCATCATAGCGCTTGATGGTTTTTGCGACTGCACTTGAAGAAACTTTCAAAGTTCTTGAAATGTTCCATATTGACTGACCTTCATGTCTTAAAGTAATGATGGACTGTCATTTCTATTTGCTTATTTGAGCTGTTCTTGCCATAATATGGACTTGGTCTTTTACCAAATAGGGCTATCTTCTGTATACCACCCCTACCTCTTCTGTATACCACCCCAACTGATTGTCTCAAACGCATTATGGAGGAAAGAAATTCCACAAATTAACTTTTAAGAAGGCACACCTGTTAATAGAAATGCATTCCAGGTGACTACCTCATGAAGCTGGTTAAGAGAATGCCAAGAGTGTGCGAAGCTGTCATCAAGGCAAAGGGTAGCTACTTTGAAGAATCTCAAATATATAAAATATATTTTGATTTGTTTAACACTTTTTTGGTTACTACATGATTCCATTGTGTTATTTCATAGCTTTGATGTCTTCACTATTACTCTACAATAGAGTAAAAATAAAGAAAAACCGTTGAATGAGTAAGTGTCAACTTTTGGCTGGTACTGTATTTGATTTCAAACCGGTCTGCAAATTGCACTGAAGAACTCTATTTGACATTGGGTTAGATTGGAATTTGAGACTGCAGGTTTGTTTGTTCTGTTGTGTTGAACCTCCACACACATACTTATTGTTGTTTAATATCAAATCTTCTACTGAACAAAAATGTATACGCAACTCTTAAGAGTTTCAGTTCATATAAGGTAATTGGTCAATTGAAATCAATGAATTAGGCCCTAATCTATGGATTTCACATGACTGGGAATACAGATATGCATCTGTTGGTCACAGATGCCTTTTTAAAATTAGTTAGGGGGCGTGGATCAGAACCAGAAAGCCAGTCAGTACCTGTGACCACCATTTTTCTCATGCAGCATGACATATCTCCTTAGCATAGAGTTGATCATGGTGTTGATTGTGGAATGTTGCCCCACTCCTCTTCTTCAATGGCTGTGCGAAGTTGCTTGATATTGTTGGAAACTGTAACACGGTGATCCATAGAATCCCAAATATGCCCAATGGGTGACATGTCTGGTAAGTATGAAGGCCATGGAAGAACTGGGACATTTTCAGCATCCAGGAATTGTGTACAGATCCTTGTGACATGGGGCCGTACATTATCATGCTGAAACATGAGGTGATGGTGGCGGATGAATGGCACGACAATGGGCCTCAGGATCTCATCACGGTATCTTTGTGCTTTCATATTGCCATCAATAAAATGCAATTGTGTTTGTAGCTTATGCCTGCCCATAACACAACCCCACCACCACCATGGGGCGCTCTGTTCACAACGTTGACGTCAGCAAACCGCTCGCCTACACAACGACATATGCTGTCTGCCATTTGCCCAGTACAATTGAAACCGGGATTAATCCGTGAAGCGCACTTCTCCAGAGTGCCATTGGCCATCGAATGTGAGCATTTGCCCACTGAAGTCAGGTAAATTCTTCGGTTGTGCAAACCCACAGTTTCATCAGCTGTCTGGGTGGCTGATCTCAGACGATCCCGCAGGTGAAGAAACCGGATGTGGAGGTCCTGGGTTGGCGTGGTTACATGTGGTCTGCAGTCGTGAGGCCGGTTGGACGTACTTCCAAATTCTCAAACAACTTTGGAGGTGGCTTATGATAGAGAAATTAACATTAAATTCTCTGGCAACAGATCTGGTCGACATTCCTGCAGTCTGCATGCCAATTGAACGCTCCATCAAAACTTGACATCTGTGGCATTGTACATTTTAAAATTGCTTTTTATTGTCCCCAGCACAAGGTCCAGCTGTGTAATGATCTGTTTAATCAGCTTCTTGATAGTCCATCCACCTGACAGGTGTGGCATATCTTGGCCAAGGAGAAATGCTCACTAACAGGGATGTAAACAAATGTGTGCACAATTTGAGAGAAATAAGCTTTTTGTGCATATGGAACATTTATGGGATCTTTTATTTCAGCTTATGAAACATGGGACCAACACTTCACGTTCCGTTTTTCATATTTTTGTTCAGTGTGGTAACTTAACTAGCTAGCACAGTAATGTAACAAATGAGAGTGCAGAAGCTGGAAGCGTTAGGCAAAGTATGTTTTTTACCATCAGACTAATTATTAGAATGTCTTTGTGGTATTGGTCCAAAGCAGGGATTTTAGACTGTTTTCCTATTGTTTGGGACCGGGAGTGTTTAAGTGTTTTTGCATTCCTTACCAGCATTTGTGTACGCATGGCGAGTCAATGTTGTTCTCTCTTTCCCTTGCAGGGTAGTGAAAGAAGAGATATCTGATGACAATGCCAAACTACCTTGTTTTAATGGCCGCGTGGTATCTTGGGTAAGCGCGCGCACACTTCATCTTTGTCTTAAGTGTTTGTCAATGACAACCATCTGTTGTGGCTGCTATTGACCCCAAACATCGCTCCGTCCCTAGAGAGAAGCCCCACCCATCTGTCTGATAATATCATTACTACATAATGATGTTAGGAATAACAGTGGCACACACGGAACATGAGCGCACACACACACACACTCAGTTTCTCTCACGCACTCTGTATCTCGTCAATATTTCTAACTCTTCCAAATACACTAGTTATTTATGTCTCTATAAAACTCCTACATTTCTCATCTCACACAGACCAATGATCCCGTCTCTCCATGACTGAGCCATCTGGTTCTTTGCTCTGCCTCTGTTATCCTCGGTTCCTCCATTGAGATCTTATTAAGAGAAACTGAAATCACAGGATCATAGACATCACTCCAAAATAAAGAGCTTCACTGCACCTAATGAGGAGATTGAATCACAAGTCACAGAGCGGTGAAATAAAGGAGTGAAAGAGTGGTTTGTTCAAGAAGGAAATGGTTTGTGTGGGGGGAGGGGGAAGGGGAGGCGGTAGGCCAACCTTGTTACTATAACTATGGAAAATCACTGGGCCCTAGTTATTGGCTTTATTCCATACAGTGCGTGGTAGGGAAAGGAATGATAGTCGTCTCTGTTCATGTTTCGTGTACGTTTATCTCAGTTTTAATGTCACGTGCCCAAGTGCCGTGAAATGCCTTTCCTGCAAGCTCTAAACCCAACAGTTCAGTAATCGACATCGATGTAGTACCGAAAGAACATGAGGTAGAACAAAAATCTGTCTGGATGTGTGATTGGCCTTGCCTCGGTCTCTGCCTATCTGATCAGGCTAAAGGTATTAAGTTCTAGTGAAATGTTTGGTATCCAGGGTGTCTCTGTCTGTCACCTAGGTTACAGACCTGGCTTGCTGTAAAATGTATTTGTAAAAAAAAAATAGCTGCGTAGTGCATATAAATCAAAATTTGAATGATTCTTAGATTGAGGGTGTATGATTCTTAGGGTCTCAAAGTGGGTCTGTCTGCCTTCTGTGTCCTCAGCTGGTGTCGGGGGACGGTGTTCACTCAGATGGGGGCTCTGTGGTCGAGAGTTTGTCAGAGTTGCCGCCACCCCCCCTGGAGAGGACTGGGGGCATCGGGGACTCCAGACCCCCCTCTTATCAGTCAGTTCTCTCTAGGTTGTGTGTGTTTAGCTGTGTGCGCATGACTTTGTTTGTGTTTCTGTTTGGCTGTGTGTGAGAGATGTTGTGCGTGTGAATTAAGTGGGTTTGTCTCTTGAGTGTCTTTTTATAGGCTTAGTCTTGATTAATAATCTCCATTGTGCTTCTAATATCTGCCGAATGACCATGAAAACAGTAAGCACAACAACATGTGCTCAATGGGAAAAGAATGACCTCTGTGACTCTGTGCCCCCTCCTCTCCTCCCCCTCTCCATTTCTCACTGCAGCGGGAAGGCCACGGGTGGACGAGACTCGTTGGACAACGAGACAGAGACGGGCTCGATGGCGTCCCAGAGAAGAGCGAGGGAGCGACCGCGCCGAAAACACACTCGCGAGCAAGGTCAGAGAGCAGTCGGCGCCCTCCGTTCCTCTCACTCCGAATTTCTCTCTCTTCGTTCCCCCGCGTGACACCTGATCTAGCCTAGTTGTTGGATAGGTGTATGAGCCGTACGGCCGTATTCCACCCAGACTAACAAGGGGCAATGTGGAGCTATTGCCGTCGCTTTATACCTATCCAAACTACATGAAGTTCCCAGAGGCTGGTTAGGAACTGGGCATGTAGCGCTGTGACTGAGCCCCTCCACTATGTAACTCCTGTCACCTCCTCTCTCACCATCTGCAGGTGGGAGGAATGGCTACTCGCGGGTGGGCCGAGGGGCAGAGCTGGGCCAATACGACAGCTGCTCGTCCTTCATGAGCAGTGAGCTGGAGTCCACCAGCTGCTTCGACTCCGAGGATGACGACGCCACCAGCCGGTGAGAACCCCCTAGATAATAACCATTACGCAGCGTTTCGCCAACGTCCACTTTCTTGCCTCCCCGTATATTTGACTTAACCTGCGAGAACCAAAAGGTATTATGCTTACCGTAACCCTATTGAACTTTGTCCCCCAGGTTCAGCAGTTCCACAGAACAGAGCTCCTCTCGCCTGATGAGGCGACACCGCCGTCGCCGCCGGAAACCCAAAACATCCAACATGGAAAGGGTGAGATGGGCAGACACACGCCAGGGTTTCCGTTAGCCAGTTATTGCTGGCCTTTGGCCAAATAAAAATGAAAAGCCAATAAATATAATTGTTTTCTGCCAAATTGACCGGGAGAACAAAACTACTGTAGGCAGAGGCTGTCGGCGAGTCACCGACCACTTTACAATGTGTGCGGGAGGCAGCGTGCATTTTGAAAACATACTTCATATTTTGAGGCATGTCTTACTTATTTTATAAAGACTTCATAGGCGGCACGTGCTTTTTTTAAAGTTCAGGGAAGCATGCAATTTATCCTACGATTTCTACCGATCTGCGTACCAGTTTATGATTTTCATATGCGCATTTTTGTTGGAACAGTTTCATTTCAATAATAACGTTTTCATTTCTTAATCATTGTCGCGTGGTTAAAGGGATACTTTGGGATTTTGGCAATAAGGCCCTTTATCTACTTCCCCAGAGTCCGACGAACTCGTGGATACCATTTTTAGGTCCAGTATGAAGTTAGCGTAATGACTGGAAGTCTGTGGGTATCTATTTCTCAAATGGCCAGGAAATGAAGATCTTCCCGGTCACGTTGTCCGGTGCCACACACACTTTCTAACTTCTCTCGGCCCCCTTTCTCTCTTTCTAGTCGTCTTCATTCAGCAGCGTCACAGACTCCACCATGTCACTGAACATCATCACTGTCACTCTGAACATGGGTAAGTATCTCTCTGTGGCAGTCTTTCTCTCTCTTTCTATTCTGCGGTCTCCGTTTCCTGATAACTTGCAATAAAGCTTTACATAGTCCTCCCGACCACTCATAATTTTTCATTCTCTCTCTCTCTCTCTCTCTCTCTCTCTCTCTCTGCCCTCTCTCTGCCCCTCTCTCTCTCTCTCTCTCTCTCTCTCTCTGCCCCTCACTCTCTCTCTCTCTCTCTCTCTCTCTCTGCCCCTCACTCTCTCTCTTTATCTCTCTCTTCCCCCTCTGTAGAGAAGTATAACTTCCTGGGCATCAGCATTGTGGGGCAGAGCAACGAGAGGGGCGACGGGGGCATCTACATCGGCTCCATCATGAAGGGAGGGGCGGTGGCCGCCGACGGACGCATTGAGCCTGGAGACATGCTACTGCAGGTGTGCGCTCGTATGTTTGAGGGTTTGGGACTCTTTGTCACAGCCTTGAAACCAGAGTGAATTAAGTGGCTCCCATTGGACATTACAGCAGGGTGATCAAACGGTTGAAATCAGGGTTGTGTTCACGAAGCACCAAATGGAAGAAAATCGACTGAAGCGAAGGAACCTACCTAAATATGTCCAATAAGAAAATGCTTGTTTTTGTTTTCAGTTTCAAAGCATTTTGCTATGGTGAACCCTAATGAATATGACCCACTTTAGCCGGCTAAACTCGACCCCACGATTTACGATGGACATAAAATGACGTCTTTCTCAAAAACGACTGATTTCAGCACCCAGAACAGCCCACAATTACACAGAACAATGCTGTAGAGAGACTGAGAGATTGTCTCCGCCCTCCTAACAGGTGAACGACATCAACTTTGAGAACATGAACAACGACGAAGCGGTTAGAGTGCTGAGGGACATCGTACACAAGCCAGGGTGAGTCACTCACACACCAACAAACACACTCAAGTTGCCACAAGTCTTAGGACTTATTAAACCTGTATTTTTAGCTTTCACTATCTTTTGGTATTGTATTCCATCTGTAAAAAGACAGGTGCAAGTTTTGCCACTTTGCCTAAGCTGTATAAACATGGCGCTGTGAGCATTGCCAGCTCTGTGTTAACTGTGTGTGTCAACTCTGTTTACAGCCCCATCACTCTGACTGTGGCTAAGTGCTGGGACCCCAACCCCCGGAGCTGCTTTGCTCTCCCAAGAAGTGAGTATTCATTCACCTGCCGTGCTTCCTCTCACAACACATCCACGAATGTAAGACTATTTTTGTTTTTTTGATGTGTGTGTTTCGTGAAGTCTATGTACTACGCCAAACCCCGCTTTTTTTTCCTCCAACAGGTGAGCCGATCCGGCCCATTGACCCTGCTGCCTGGGTGTCCCACACTGCGGCGATGACGGGGGTGTACCCTGCTTATGGCATGAGCCCGTCGATGAGCACGGTCACCTCCACCAGCTCCTCCATCGGCAGCTCCATCCCCGAGACCGAACGTGAGTCACACACCTGGGTCCTGTCAAAACTGACCCAATTAAACTGTAACTAAAACACTCTTGCTTAATTGTGTCATGAAATCTACAGTTGAGGACAGGCTAGTATGCGACGGAGCACATAATGTAATGTCTGTCACAAGTTCAGCTAATATTTGAAAGTCCCACAAAACTGCCATACCCTGGAACACCTCTGTCCTATCAAAACTGCCGCCCTGTCCCGTTGTAAACCTGTAAACCACAATTACTACCTTCGCTAAGCCCAGTAACCCACCTCCCGACTTTTGCTCCTCGCAGGCTTCGACGATTTCCACCTGTCCATCCACAGTGACATGTCAACTGTTGCCAAGGCCATGGCTTCCCCGGAGTCAGGCCTGGAGGTGCGAGACAGGATGTGGCTGAAGATCACCATCGCCAACGCCTTCATAGGTACGCTCACTCTCATTTTCCTCTCGGTCTCTCTCTCTCACTGTCAGTCTTCCTGTCCTCTGGTTTTTCACTTTCTCCTTTTGTCTAGTTGTCTTTCTATATGCCCCCTTTTTTATATGTCTGTCTTTGTTTCTTCTACCTAGTTTGGGGTTAATTGCCATGGAATGTGTATTTTGTGTCTAGACTCATATGTTTCTGTATCCAAAGGCTCGGATGTGGTGGACTGGCTCTTTCATCACATGGAGGGATTCTCGGACCGACGCGAGGCAAGGAAGTACGCCAGTAACCTGCTCAAGGCCGGCTACATCCGCCACACCGTCAACAAGATCACCTTCTCCGAGCAATGCTACTATATCTTCGGAGATCTCTGTGGCAGTGAGTGTTTTCACTATATCCTCATTGTATTTCACGGTTTGAAAACAACGCCTAGTCCCTAGCCCTTCTGTGTTTGCAGACAAAACGGCAACATTGATATTCATGATAACTCGATCTCTCTCTCTCTCTCTCTCTCAGACATGACCCACCTCTCTCTGCACGACCATGACGGCTCCAGCGGCGGGGCGTCAGACCAGGACACCCTGCCCCCTCTGCCCCACCCTGGGGCGGCCCCCTGGCCCATGTCCCTGCCCTACCAGTTTTCCATCGCCCACCCCTACAACCCCCAGCCCCAACACGACCTGCCCCAGGGCTTCCCGGGAGTAGGGGCGGGCAGCGCTGGCAGCCAACACAGCGAAGGTGAGGAAAGCTGGGACTCGCCAGCAGTATTCAATCATATCCAGACACTGAGAGAGACAATATTTTTTTACTTGTTGGCCAGTAAATATCAATGAATCTGTTGGCCCAGGCATAAATCATGCATTTCTCCCATGAGGTTGGGGCTAGGCCCTTAGTTCCAGTGAAGGTAAATCTTAATGCTACAGCATACAATAACATTCTAGACGATTCTGTGCTTCCAACATTGTGGCAACAGTTTGGGGCAAGCCCTTTCCTGTTTCAGCATGACAATGCCCCTGTGCATAAGCGAGGTCCATACAGAAATGGTTTATTGAGATCGGTGAGGAAGAACTTGACTGGCTTGCACAAAGCCCTGACCTCGACCTCAACCCCATCAAACTCCTTTGGGATGAATTGGAACGCCGACTGCGAGCTAGGCCTAATCGCCCAGTAACATCACCCAACATCACCTCACTAATGCTCTTGTGGCTGAATGAAAGCAAGTCCTGCAGCAATGTTTCACCATCTAGTGGAAAGCCTTCCCAGAAGAGTGAAGGCTGTTATAGCAGCAAAGGAAGGGACCAACTCCATATTAATGCCCATGATTTTGGAATGATATGTTGGACGAGCAGGTGTCCACATACTTTTGGTTATGTAGTGTAGTTGGATACTAACACACTTTGTTTTGCTCCCGTCTCCAGGGAGCAGCGGCTCCAACTGCAGTAAGACCGAGGGCCGAGGCGGTGCCGGGGGCTCCAACAAGTCGGGTGGGAGTGGCAGCGAATCAGAGATCAGGAGCCATCGGGTCCCCAGCGAGCGCTCTGTGGCCCCTAGCGAGCGCAGCATCCGCAGTTCCTACAGCCATCGAAGCGCCCACTCGTCCCACTCACTGTCCTACAGCCCTGGCTTGGTCTACTGCCCCCCAGGCCTGCCTCCTAACCCCCCACCTGGCCACAGCTGCCCCAGGAGCCCCCCCAGGTCGACAGCTGGCCAACGCTCCCCCAGAGCTCACCGGCTCCCGCCAGTCCCTGCGCATGGCCGTAGGCAACCGTGGCGAGTTCTTTGTCGACGTCATGTGACGCAGGTTATGTCATAGGCGCACCACATAATGGTGGTTAGGGATTTTTTGTTTAGTGCTGAGGGGGACAGACAGGAGGAGGAAGTCTCTAGAAAATCACTGTTGGGGTCAATGTCATTTCCTTTTGAATTGCCAGAATTGAAATGGAATTGAGCCCAACCCTGCTGGAAATGTCCTCTTGCTCTTGTGCTCCTGAGGGTGTATCTGATTTGCTATATTTTCTTCAGTGAAGAACCCACCCTCGCAGATGGAATCAAAGCGCCTTTTCTCAGTTTCCTCCCTGTGAGAGAGTTGTGCTTGGGTCGTGACAGGCGAGGGAGGCCTGGGGAACAGCTGGGGATGACTTGGCGCTTTTCTACGTGGATGTTTTTCATTTGTTCTTTTCTCTATCTCCACGTCCTGTCCTCCCCGACCTTAGTCCGCCAGAGACAAAGTATATAAAAAAAAAAATACATCCTTTCACCTACAATTTGAGAATGAACACTAACCTTCGAACCTTACGTGTACTTTTGTTTGTTTGTATGACTATGAAAAAGAATGAAAAGTTAAATAATGTAGTGCAAAATAATTGAGGCCCTTTCTGTTCTCATGTTTTTATCATAGCTGGTCGCCGATACATGTAGTTTCTTTTTCAACACTTAACATGAGCTTCCAGCTTAGACTGATTTTAAAAGTACATTTTCGTCTTAAGTTTTCTTACCAACTCTTTCACACTACTCCAGTGTTTCCCAAACTTGGTCCTGGGGACCCCAAGGGGTGCACAATTAGCATTTTGCCCTAGCAGTACACAGCTGATTCAAAATAATCAATTTATCATCAAGCTTTGATCATTTGAATCAGCTGTGTAGTGCTACGGCAACAACAACAAAAACACGGTGCACCACTTGTGGGTCCCCAGGACTGAGTTTGGGAAACACTGCACTACTCCTGAGAAAATGTATTTTTATTTATAAATATAGTTTTATGACTTTAAGTTGGTTGTGTTGTGTTTTGTGTGTGCGCCCAAGAAACCTGGGGTTTAACAAGGGGGGCGTAGGGACATTTTTTGCACAAGCAAGGAATTTCAGTCTGAGAAGGAATGTGAAGGCAATATAGTTTGCAGATGTGTGGGTAGGCTTGACCTGACCATGTCTATTTTTTGTTTGTTCAAGCTTCAGTTGAACTGGGTGACCCACTGCATCATCAAAAGGTTTCCAAATGTAGAGGTCTAGATTTGAGGACACTTTATTTATGAGGGGAATATGGTATGGGAGCATAACCTGAAGTATTTTTAGATGAATTTGATAGGTCTGCATCATACATGAATCTGATGTGGAATTCCTACGTTATGTAGGCATACAATTGAATGTGCAGGAAACGAAATATTTGTTTTGATATCCTGCAGCATTAGGCAAAATAAATGACCAATGTGCTTATCTTCAGGGTGCGGTTCAGAGTTCAGTTTAACGGCGCCTCACCCGTCTTTATTTTATTAACAAACAGAGGAATGCGTACAAACAAACTGTTTACATTGCCAGGAATCCTACATAAACTAGCCGTATTCCTTGTTTCGACCATCACGTTTGTCAGTCGTGACAGTGGTCTAGGAACATATAGAGAAGGAGTTGAACATAATAATGGGTTTCATTGTCTGCTTCTCTGACCTGATAGGAGATCAAAGCCGTGGTGGGGATAGTGGGTGGTCTGGGTTGGAGATGGTTGCGTTTGTACTGTAGGTGAGGGGGATCCAATCGAAGTGCGAAACTAGAAAGTACTTGTGGTTTGGTCGAGCGAAATTATACCAGTGCGCTCCGAAGAGGAAATAACGATATGTAGTCTCACATCGCTCCCATACAGCAGATTCAATTTTTTTTTTCGTTAGTCCTCTTAAATTGTACACTGAACAAAAAACAAACATAACATGCAACAATTTCAAATATTTTACTTAGTTACAAGTTAAATAACGTAGTGCAAAAGAATTGAGGCCCTTTCTGTTAATGTTATCATAAAAGTACATTTTCGTCTTAACGGAAACTCAGTCAATTGAATTAAATTCCTTAGGCCCTAATCTATGGATTTCACATGACTGTTAAAATAAGAAGAAAAAAGGTAGGGGCGTGTATAAGAACTAGTCAGTCTCTGGTGTGACCTCCATTTGCCTCATGCAATACGACATCTCCTTCACATAGTTGATACGTGTTGATTGTGGCCTGTGTAAATGTCCCACTCTTCAATGGATGTGCGAAGTTGCAGGATACTGGTGGTAACTGGAACACTTTGTCATACACGTCGATTCAGAGTATTCCAAACATGCTCAATGGGTGACATGTCTGGTGAGTATACAGGCCATGGAAGCACTTGGACTGCTTCCAGGAATTGTGTACAGATCCTTGCATTATGTTGAGGTGATGGCGGCGGATGAATGGCACGACAATGGGGCTCTGAGCATTTGCCCACTGAAGTCTGTTACGACGCCGAACCGCAGTCAGGTCAAGACCCTCGTGAGGATGACAAGCATGAGTTTGTTTCCCTGAGACGGTTTCTGACAGTTTGTGCAGAAACGTTTCGGTTGTTCAAACCGAGTTTCATCAGCTGGTCTCAGACGATCCCGCAGGTGAAGAAGCCAGATGTTGAGGTCATGGGCTGGCGTGGTTACACGTGGTTGTGGCCGGTTAGGCTTACTGCCAAATTCTCTAAAACGACATTGGAGGCTGCTTATGGTAGAGTAATAAACATTCATTTTTTCTGGCAACAGCCCTGGTTGACATTCCTGCAGTCAGCATGCCAATTGCAAGCTCCCTCAACCTGGGGTATTTTGTTGTTACAGCTGCACAGCCTTTTCGTGTCCCCAGCACAAGGTGCACCTGTGTAATGATCATGCTTTTTCATCAGTTTATTAATATGCCACACCTGTCAAGTGGATGGATTATCGTGGCAAATGAGACATGCTCACTAACTGGGAAGTAAGCACATTTGACCACACAATTTGAGCGAAATAAGTTTTTTGTGCATATGGAACATTTCTGGCATCTTTTATTTCAGCTCATGAAACATGGGAATCCAAGTTACACATCAAAATATTTAGCGTCATATTACGGTCATTCCTCCCCTTCACACCAGGGCTGCCAATAATATGGTTGCTGTAAGAGAGACATAAATGGGGGGGGGAAACTGGACCTGTGAAAAAACGACAATGGGTACCCACTTTCATGAGATGTATTAATTGAAGGGTTGCGACCACAGCCATAAAGAAAGTTAATTTAAATCGTGTTTTAATGCGTTTATTCCTCCCTGCTCCATGTATTCAATGTGCTACGTTTCAAAAAGTGGCTGTAAGTGCGGCTCTACTTCCGGGCTGTTATCAGATCCTTCTCTGCATGTTCCTAGGCGGTGGTCAGCTGATTTTAGAGGAGTGGGAGCAGCAGAACTAGCTGGTGTGTGACCCAGACACATCTCTTGAGGGGAAACAAGGGACGTGAACCTCGGTGTGAGAGAAGATTCCGGTAAGATGATCATTAGATTTTGAAGATGAATCTCGACATATTTTAACAGTAACAACGGTATAGCTAGCTTACGTTACCGTTTTATACAAGCTAGGCAACAGTTAGCCAATCGTTAGGCTGGCGAGGTTCTGTCTAGTTCTACATCTGAACGAGTAACTAACGTTAGCTAAGGAGAATATCAACAATGTATGTATACCACGTCAGCGAACACCAACAACATTCCCCTTTCGTGGATGGGGAATGAATTTGCTAAACCAGCTATGGGTGTGTCCAGTTGATACGTAAAGCCATGTTGTGCTGGAATGGAGAAACTGTCTTGCTCTCTGTTCTACGGTAGTACTATAACAGGAAGTCACGCACAGCTAGAATTCCAGGCATGTCTTTCATTTCATAGTACTCATACGCCTCATCATATAATGAACTAGAACAAATGAATAAACCATTATTTGGCCCCCACTTGGCATGATCAGGAAATGGTCTATTCCTTTTCCCAATACCAGCAACCCTCCATATGAACCTGAAACCACTCCCATAGTCACAGCTAGCTACTACTGGAGTTTTGTAACATTGACTGTAGCTTTAATAGTTACCATTGTACATCTAACCTACCCAGCATTAATCCTACTTTAGGATTTGTGTGTGTACATCACCATTGTGACTGATTTATTCACCACTGTGGGGGAGTAATAGGATGCTCTGCTGAAAACATCCTTCATATCTGGGTAATTCCGAATCATCTTTATTCGCCAAATTCATTTGCATGTACCAGGAATTTGACCCGGTGAAATGTAATATCACCCTCTCGCTCTTAATCAGACGGAGTTTGTTTTCGCCATGGCCAGTTTGGACTAAGGAACAGCCACGATGATCGGAGGACTGTTCATTTACAACCACAAAGGGGAGGTCCTTATCTCCCGAGTCTACCGCGATGATATAGGGTAAGTGAGGTGGTAATTAGTTTGGGGAGTTAAGGAGGTTCTGTTACAATGGCATCATAAGGGAAGAGGGAGATGATCAGTGGTGTCTACCTGGTTGGCCTGAAGTAAGTTGGAGAGATGAATCTGTTAGGGGTTCAATGTAACTACATAGGTATTGAACTTACTCCTTAGGTCATGTACTCATTAGGTGCACCCACCAAACAAAATAACTGAGCTAATAGCTAGGCTATATCATCTTGGGGATAATGGCTGTTGTATCAGGTCTTAGACAATGCAAGCTTTCTGCAGTAGCCAATACATGAACTCTTTTGACTCATCATGTACGCTGCTGTTACTGTTTACCTATACTGTTGCTACTGTTGCCTAGTCACTTTATCCCTACATATATATATCTCTACCTCAATTACCTCATACCCCTGCACATCTACTCGGTACTGGTACCCCTGCACATCGACTTGGTACTGGTACCCTGTGTATATCGACAAGTTATCGTTAGTCGTGTATTTTATTCTTTGTGTTATTTTTCAATTATTTCCCTTTTTTTCCCCCTGCCGTTGTTGGGAAGGGCCCGTTAGGAAGCATTTCACTGTCAGTTTAGGACGCATGTGACAACTACATATTTGATTAGATTTTCTCACCCAGCTATCTAACCACACCACTACATCTAGGGTTGACGATCTTGCTTGGCACTGCAAAATAATGCCAAGATTTTCCAGACACAAGATTTGTTGACGCATTCAAGTTGCCTTAGATTAGACTCCACTCTCTTAAATCTTAAATTCAACCACTATTGATGGAAAAGGTCATTCATTTAACTGATTTAGACTGCATTTGTCTGTTTACTACAGTGGGATGGCTTTTTAAACACCATGTTACTCAATCTGTGTACATGCACAAATGTCTTTGTGAATTTTTTTGTCTCTTTCCTCTCCTTTATATCATCCCTCTACCTCTTTATCCTTTTGCCATTTTCCTCCATCTGTCCATCTTGGCCACTGTAGAAATAGGTAAGCGATGCACCAGCCTATCAAGCATGTCCCCTGACCCATGGCAACCAAGCAGTGACTCCCAATGCATGTCCTCTGACCCACAGCAACTACCCGATGACCCTTTCATCATGTCAGTGACCAAAGAACACAAACTCAATTACTGCAACCAACCAATGCCTCTGAGGTGCATCTACTGTCCTCCCCTTACCCACTAGCATCTCTTTCCTCCTTACTGGACCTTGCGTTCTAAAAAAAACAGATGGGCAGACCCTGTTAAATGATCATGTATGGTACCAGTGCCCCTTCCGTCCCTACCTCCATCTCTCTTTGTCCACTCTCATGGGGAGAGATTGGCTAGTGCTGAGTCTGGCTCTGCAGAATCCCTCATCTGAAATTGGTTCCAGAGATTCATATTTCTGGGAAATGGTTCCCAGAATCTGTCCTGGTTTCAAATGAATAAATGTATGATTAACTACTAGGCAGTAGCTTTATGGTCAATGTCAGTTTCACTGTCAAGCTCACAGAAGTTGTGGACCCTGCACCTGGGAATATATTGAGTCTTGAACATCACTGATTGGGACTCCGCAGTCTTGTCTGGACATGCTGCCTCATCTGTAGTAAACCTTTCAGTTATTTATACATCCACACCAGATCTCTAAAGCACTCTAACCTCCCCACTGATCTACACCCTCTAAACAAAAGACTGCTCTATCTGTGCCGGAATGGTCAAGTCATTTTGGGACGATTCCGTCATCTCGCAGTTCTCAACAATATGTGCTGTCCTCAGCAAAGCGTACTATTAGGATGTTTGGAGGGTTACTAGTTTTGGCAAGGCAATAGTCTTTTCTATTCTAAGTAGAAGGTCTGGAAAAAAAGAATATGGTAAGTAGTGTAGTTGACAAATGTTTGACAGTTGACTATCCCTCTGAAAGCCCCATGGGAGACTGTTGTAATTTATACACACTACTGATGTGTGTGTGTGTGTGTACTATTAACCAAGAGCGTATTACGAGTTTGCTTTTGTTGTGATCAACTGCAGATGGCGGTACATCCTCTTCCACGTTGCCTCATAACATGAAAGTACTCCTCCTCTTGCTTGCTCTACCTCCTTTCCTCAGGCGCAACGCGGTGGACGCGTTCCGTGTGAATGTGATCCATGCCCGGCAGCAGGTGCGCTCTCCGGTGACCAACATTGCACGTACCAGCTTCTTCCACGTCAAGCGCTCCAACATCTGGCTGGCGGCGGCCACCAAGCAGAATGTCAACGCCGCCATGGTGTTCGAGTTCCTCTACAAGATGTGCGACGTCATGGCCTCCTACTTTGGCAAGATCAGCGAAGAGAACATCAAGAACAACTTTGTGCTGATCTACGAGCTGCTCGACGGTAACTGTGGCTGACCGAATGTCTCACTCTTTATGCCATTTGATATATATATTTTCCCTGTTTTGGTTCCACTGTTCCTCTCTTACCCTCTTCATCATTTTGGTTTCTTTGTTTTGTGCAGAGATCCTGGACTTCGGGTATCCCCAGAACTCTGAGACGGGTGCACTGAAGACCTTCATCACTCAGCAGGGCGTCAAGGGCCAGGTGAGGATGAAGAGTGTCTCCTTGTCACTGCTGTAACGCTCTGCGATGGGCTCTTTAGCAGAACTGTGAGTCATCTGTTTTTTGACTCTTTCTCTTCTTTTTCTTTCTCTGGGATTGTGGACACGGCCGGATGCAGCACCAGGTAATGATGAGCCTCATTTGGTTTGGCCTGTTCATTTCATTTCTATTTGGGACATTAGGCCCGGTTGCAACCATACACTGTTTTTTCCACTTGATATCCTGTTGATCTCTCTCTCTCTCTCTCTCTCTCTCTCTCTCTCTCTCCTTTTCCAGACAAAGGAAGAGCAGTCTCAGATCACTAGTCAGGTGACCGGGCAGATTGGTTGGCGTCGCGAAGGCATCAAATATCGACGCAATGAGCTCTTCTTGGATGTGCTGGAGAGTGTCAACCTGCTCATGTCGCCTCAAGGTGAATGATGGTCGTAACGCTTGAACGTAAATGGCCTAAACGGTTGTCCTGTTGAATATGCTAAGAGGGGAGTTGTAGGAGTAATGTTTCCTAGTGATGGACCCTTTCAATTTTACCCCATCCAGGTCAGGTCCTGAGCGCCCACGTGTCCGGCCGTGTGGTAATGAAGAGCTACCTGAGCGGAATGCCAGAGTGCAAGTTTGGCATGAATGACAAAATTGTAATTGATAAGGCGGGTAAAGGCGGGGTCACTAATGAGGCAGGAAAGAGGTGAGTAAGAGTGGCTGTTTGGACGGAGCCAGGGTTGGGGGTACATTCCATTTAGTTTCAGGAAGTATACTGAAATTGCACATTTCATGAGAAGAATTAGAATTTTGCTTTAGTTTCTGAATTGAAAAGCAATTCACTCCAACCCCGGACAGAGCTTGACCATTAAAGGGGTGGAGCTAAATATACGACTTGTGCTGCAGAATTGGATAAAGAATGTACGTCTTGTATTGATTTTCATCTTAGACATTTCAGACTGATGGGCAATTGTGTTGATTCTGACTTAATCTTCTGTGTACAGTAGAAATGTTTTTTTTTTTTTCCCCAGACCGTTTACTGCCTTAACTGTCAGTCCCTGGACTAGAGCTTTGCTTAAGGCTTACAATTTGTTTTCCTTTCGATGTGTCTCCTTTCTCTCTCTCTCTCTCTCTGTGCTGTACCTCAGTGATTTAGGGGGAGGAGGAAGGTACTGTATTGATGTCTGGCCTTACCTCCATATGTCCCGCTGTCTTGGCTATCGTGTTATTTATGGTGACTGCTTTATTAAGCATTTGAGGAGGCTCCAATATTTACTGGAGTTACTGTGTTCATTTGTGCTTAAGCGGTCAACTAGTCACTGCTAGTTGATACATCTGACTAGCCTCCTCAAATCTTTAGTGGACTGCCCAATTGGTTGTGTATTTCTTAGTCATTACTGAGAGTGCTGTTTGTTTACCCGCTTGACCCTTAACTCTGACCCAGTCGTTGACAGTGATGGACATGGTTTGCATCCACTGGGTTGCTGTGTTGTGGTGGCCACGGTGTCCCTTTTTTTGTGTGTGTATGTATTGAGTGTGTTTCTGTGGTGGTGTTGTATTAGGATGTGGGGCAGGTAGAGCAGTGCGTTTAAATGACTGTTGGGTTTGTGTGTTCGTTTTGAATGTGTCAGTATGACCGGGTGTGTATGCGCGTAGACGTTAAACTCTCGTCTCCCTCTGCCCCTGTAGTACCAGTGGTAAGCAGTCTATAGCCATCGACGACTGTACGTTCAACCAGTGTGTGCGTCTCAGTAAGTTTGACTCGGAGCGCAGCATCAGCTTCATCCCCCCGGATGGAGATTATGAGCTCATGAGGTAAGTGTGTCACAGGCTAAACTTCAAACCTATATTGACCCGGTGCATGTGCTCGCATGTTTCTATTTGTAAGTCCTCTCGCTTTGTCTGTGTGGATTGTGTCCAATGATTTTGAGCCATTTGCCCCTGTGTGTGTCTGTTTGACATGAGTTTGGTGTGGTTTTACCCCTGCGTCTAGATACCGAACCACTAAAGACATCATTCTACCTTTCCGAGTCATTCCGCTGGTCCGGGAGGTGGGCCGCACCAAGCTGGAGGTCAAAGTGGTCATCAAGTCCAACTTCAAACCCTCGCTACTGGCCCAGAAAATTGAGGTAGTTATTCAGCCTCTTTTTTTGGGTGGGGGGGATTGTTGGTGTTCTGTCACTTTGTTTGTGAAACTGGTCTTTCATGCGATCTTGGGGTAAATCTTACTCTTTTGAAGTGACAGTATGTTTTGCATCATAACCCTTTGTTTACGCTTGGTCTGTTAATTGCAGTTGGCGTTGTTCTTACAAGTTCACGTTTAGTCTGCTGTATGACACTTCATCATGTTATGACTTGTCTTCCGTTGCTCCAGGTGCGCATTCCCACGCCGCTCAACACCAGCGGTGTCCAGGTGATCTGCATGAAGGGTAAGGCCAAGTACAAGGCCAGCGAGAACGCCATCGTATGGAAGTGAGTCATGTCAACCGTCTCAATCACGGTACCCCAGATATCCCTCGTGTTTTGTGTCCCCTTTTAATTTGGACTGGCCCCTTTTTCAGATGTTGAATGTCTGTTTCCCGCTTGTAGGATTAAGCGCATGGCTGGGATGAAGGAGTCTCAGATCAGTGCTGAAATCGAGCTGCTGCCCACCAACGATAAGAAGAAGTGGGCACGTCCTCCCATCTCCATGAACTTTGAGGTATGGCTGCAGTCACACGCAATGATGATAATTTTGAGCATTTCAGCTTACCGTATTAAAATGCAGTCGCATACAACTCCTAACCTGGGTATCTTTGTCCCCTCAGGTTCCATTTGCCCCCTCTGGGCTGAAGGTGCGTTACTTGAAGGTGTTTGAGTCCAAGCTGAACTACAGTGACCATGATGTTGTCAAATGGGTGCGCTACATTGGCAGAAGTGGCATCTACGAGACTCGCTGCTAATGTTAGAGAGCGAGCCCGAGGAGAGGTATACCAAGCAACCTCCCTCTATATAGTTTCCTCTGTCCCTCTCTCCTCCCGCCATCTCAATCTCTCCCCTTATCCTTTACTCAATGTTGGGGATGAATAAAAAAAAAAAAAAAAAAAGTTTTTATAACGCACAGATATATGCCAAATGTGAAACGTTGTGTCGCATCTTAGTATGATTTTTAACTGGTAATCAAACTGGTCCTGTGTAGAAAAGACAGTTTGTGGTCATCCTTAACTTAGTTGCCGGGCTCAAAGAGTACTTTGAATGAACAGAAAGGCCTGCACACTATCTATGCTCCCAATTCACTGCTTTAGTGACAAAGCATTGATCTGAAACAGATCTTTGCCAGGTCTGACGGAGTGCACACAGTCCAGTCTGCAGTTTCTATTATAGGATCAAGATCTTTGAAGTGACCCCTTGAAATCTGTTGTTTTTCTAAATGGCTTTTTGGGTCCATCTTCTTTTAGCTAACTAGTTCCTTTCTCCCCTTTGAACCGCTCTGTCTGATCGCATGTGAGCTTATTGAGAATTCACAGTTTCGAAGTGGTGGTTTGTTTCGGTGAGTGGGACTCCTGACCACAACAGTGGCTTAGCTCTGACCTGCCCTTGTGGTGAAGTTGCCCCTGAAGGTCACATTGCCTTGACTGGCTCCTTGTTTGTAAACCCTGGTGACCGTCCAGTAAAATATGATCATGTAACGAGCGCCACCTCTTGTCTTTGTTTTCACTTGACTGTGTACATGCACTTTCTCTGTTGGGTTGCAATGTACATGAACACGTGCTAGTGAAGGATTGGTTGTGTTCCAGGCCGACTACATTGAAGTTGTTGTATTGCATCAACCAAAGGTTATGCCATGTCATCTAATGCGCAGTCGGTGATCAGATTGCTACAGTTGAAGTGGGAAGTTTACATACACCTTAGCCAAATACAACTCCTGACATTTTAATCCACCACTTTATTTTAAGAATGTGAAAGGTCAGAATAATAGTAGAGAGTCTTTTATTTCTTTCATCACATTCCCAGTGGGTCAGAAGTGTACATACACTCAATTAGTATTTGGTAGAATTGCCTTTAAATTGTTTAACTTGGGTCAAATGTTTTGGGTAGCCTTCCACAAGCTTCCCACAATAAGTTGGGTGAATTTTGTCCCATTCCTCCTGACAGCTGGTGTAACTCAGTCAGGTTTGTAGGCCTCCTTGCTCGCACACGCTTTTTCAGTTCAGCCCACAAATGTTCTATAGGATTGAGGTCAGGGCTTTTTGTGATCCTTAAGCTATTTTGCCACAATTTTGGAAGTATGCTTGGGGTCATTGTCCATTTGGAAGACACATTTGCGACCAAGCTTTAACTTCCTGACTGATGTCTTGATGTTGCCTCAATATATCCTCATGATGCCATCTATTTTGTGAAGTGCACCAGTCCCTCTTGCAGCAAAGCACTCCCACAACATGATGCTGCCGCCCCCGTGCTTCACGGTTGGGATGGTGTTCTTTGGCTTGCAAGCATCTCCCTTTTTCCTCCAAACATAACAATGGTCATTATGGCCAAACAGTTCTATTTCTGTTTCATCAGACCAGAGGACATCCAAAAAGTACGATCTTTGTCCCCATGTGCAGTTGAAAACCGTAGTCTGGCTTTTTATGGTAGTTTTGGAGCAGTGGCTTCTTCCTTGCTGAGCGGCCTTTCAGGTTATGTGGATATAGATACTTTTGTACCTGTTTCCTCCAGCATCTTCACAAGGTCCTTTGCTGCTGTTCTGGGATTGATTTGCACTTTTCGCACCAAAGTACGTTCATCTCTGGGAGACAGAACGTGTCTCTTTCCTGAGTGGTATGACGGCTGCGTGGTCCCATGGTGTTTGTACAGATGAACGTGGTACCTTCAGGCGTTTGGAGGTCTATACATTTTCTTTGAGGTCTTGGCTGATTTTCCCATGATGTCAAGCAAAGAGGCACTAAGTTTGAAGGTAGGCCTTGAAATACATCCACAGGTAGACCTCCAATAGGCTAATTGACATCATTTGAGTCAATCAGAAGCTTCTAAAGCCATGACATTTTCTGGAATTTTCCAAGCTGTTTAAAGGCACAGTCAACTTAGTGTATGTACATCTCTGACCCTCTGGAATTGTGATAGTGAAATAATCTGTAAACAATTGTGTCATGCACAAAGTAGATGTCCTAACCGACTTGCCAAAACTATAGTTTGTTGAGTAGTTGAAAAACGAGTTAATGACTCCAACCTAAGTGTATGTAAACTTCTGACTTCAACTGTATATCATGTGGTTACCTGAGTTGATAAACACCTATCTAGGCGTTGTGAAATCAAGCATGTCTGCAATGTAGCCATGAGGGGATCTGATTAAGCTGGCCCGGAGTGGCTGAGTTAGCACCGGGTGCCCCGTTCAAAGCAGGGTACAGGCTTGACATACATCATGTAAAAATTGAGTTTACTCGAGGTAAATGCATACGTGCTGCATCTGCCTTCCCAAGGAAATGTTTTCATACATTATGGGGGAAAAAAACATGTTTCTGCACCATGCTGCCTTGTTGACAACCTGGCGGCGTTGATTACTGTTCGATTTTAGAAGAAATGGGATTACTCATCCATGGATTTGAGGTTATGGTTAGTTTATTTTTTTTATTCCATTTACATGTTCCCTGGTATCTCATGCCTGCACATTCAGGAGCTAAACAAACTCAACCCAAACAGTAAAATGTTTAAAACAATGTACTTAAAGCCAGGTACATTTGTAGCTGGCAGAGTGAAAGGTTAGTACTGGCTTCTTTACATATCAGAGATAGACATGCCCCTAATGAGAAGCAGTATTTTAATGGATTTATTCAGATCCCAAATAATCAGTCCAGTAAAATGTCAATTGATGGATCATATCATCCCTTATACTGTATAGACAATCCAACATGGTTACAATAATATGCTTAAAATAAAACCACCAGCTGCTTTGCTGCCACAGAGACAAAAGCAAGGCTAGCAAGCGTTGGGTCAACAGCCAAAATCAAGTGATCCAACTATGGGATGGAGATATGTAACAGGGATAAAATTGTATTACGTATGTAGTCATTTTTAAAATGAGGTCTCGTTATTGCACACAGGTGTTTGGGTTCAGCTAGAACCTCCTGAAAACAAGTTATCTTGAGTCCTACAGAACAAGATCCAGTTCTCTAGTTAAATGCTGGGCACTATGCTTTGAAAACCTCTGTCCAAAGACTGACTCGAGGTCAAACTATTAGTATTGTAATGTGCAAAAAGGTCAAGCTGAGTCCATGGATGGAGGACATCGAGATGCCTACACAAACTAGCAGTTTACACACTCACAGAAGCAAACAAACACTCCAAGGGGGAATCCTCAAGGGACTGATGGTTACTATATATATATATATATATATATATATATAGTAAAATAAAATACTCTCAGATCATCTGTGGATGAATGCAACAGTGCACCAAACACCCCTCAACCTATATAGGAGACAAAACTGAATTCCCCACTAAACTCATGGTTAACTAAAAATCTACCCACTAAGGTTATAACATCCGGAGTAGGAAGCGTGCATGAAAATAATATCTGCAAATGTTCCTATCGGTGAGAAATGCAACATTAGCTGTCAAAAACAAATTGTGCATTAACCCCCCTCTGACTGATGTGGTACAGTACATATGAAATGGACACCAGCAATTGAAAAAGGGACAACGCTATATAGATAATTGGACATACTGATGATTGTTTGGAGGGGCTTGAACGCTGATACTGTCGATGGACCGAGGAGCAGGATTAACAAACCTGAGAAATGGGAGCCCTAACCTTCGTCAGACTCGTCATCATCCTCACTGACGGGGTATCCCCGTGCAGCACTGTGGTGGGGTAAGGCCTTGTTTAAGAATGGCATGCGGAAGATGGGGGAGGGAGAGCGCTCACGGGTGGGACTGCTGCTGGGACTCTGTCTTGGGCTGATGGCCTGCAGCATCCGGCCCCTGCCCTCCTTCAACATGTGCTTCTACAGAGAAAGAGAAGGTGGCATCTCAGTCAACATTACAAGTTCATTGGTTGTTCTTAGGCTATAGAACAAATAAATCCATGTTAGGCCGTGCACACTTTGATCTATAGCATGATACAAATCTTCCATGGAAAACCACACTCGTCACTATTATTGCCCAGAGCAAGAAATTATGATTGCCACAAAATACACCATTCTTGTCTACTTTACACCACACAGAGAGAGAACAGAAGTTCTCACTAGTGCTCCCTCGGGGCCGAACATCTGCAGGAAGTTGCCGATGAACTCCCGGGACTTCTCCTCCCACTTCTGGATGAGGTCGATGCTCTTGTTCTCCACCTTCTGCACAAACTCTTTACTCTTCTCCTCCACGTCACGCACCTTCCTCTTCACCTTGTCCACACGCTCCTGCAGGTGGTACTTCTTCTCCTGAAAGACAGGGGCAGTGTCATACCAAGTGCCGTGTCAAATCCAGACCATGGCAAGCAAGGCTTTACTAGACTAGTAAAAATGTCTTAGCAGCTTTCATTCAACTACTTAAATTAATTATGCTGTCCTGACAAATAGACAGATGGCTACCTCAACTTTTGAGTCATAACTAGCAATAGTTAGCAACATGAAGTGTTAACATTCTTTTTAGTTGTGATGATCATGTGATCACGCACATTTATGAAGCTGACGTTGAGCTCTTTTGCAGTGTAGCCGCGTTGCAGGTTGCGCCTCACGTACACGTCGTAGTCGCGGACGATGCGCGTGATGATGTCAGAGGTGGAGATGCCCTCCGTCCGCTGGGTGGGCGCAAACATGCCTGCAGGCACAAGGGGTCAAAAGGGTGAGGGGGTCATAGTGACAGACACGGTACCAGGATGTTCATGGTTGCCATTCCTGCTGGTTGTCATGGTACCCACCCGCCTCCTTGATGTGCTTGTAAACGTCATCCTGGCCTGCTGATGTATATGGGATGTCGTCATGGGCAACAAAGTCGATCTGGTGGGTTATCGGGGTGAATGAGAGACGGATGACTTCAAAAACACATATACACAGACAAAATATAAAACAGTGTTGGTCTCATGTTTCATGAGCTAAAAGAAAGATATCCAACATTTTCCATACACACAAAAAGCTTCTCATTGTGTGCACAAATGTTTACATCCCTGTTAGTGAGCGATTCTCTTTTGCCAAGATAATCCATCCACCTGACTAGTGTGGCATATGAAGAAGCTGATTAAACATGATCATTACACAGGTGCACCTTGTGCTGGGGACAAAAGGCCACTTTAAAATATGCAGTTTTGTCACAACACAATGCCACCGACGTCTCAAGTTGAGGGAGTGTGCATCTGGCATGCTGACTGCAGGAATGTCCACCAGAGCTGTTGCCAGAGTTGAATGTTAGTTTCTCTACCAGAAGCCGCCTCCAACGTCGTTTTAGAGAATTTGGCAGTACGTCCAACCGGCCTCAACTGCAGACTGACCACGTAACCACGCCAGCCCAGGACCTCCACATCCAGCTTCTTCACCTGCCGGATAGTCTGAGACGAGCCACCCGGACAGCTGATAAACCTGGGTTTGCACAACCAAAGAATTACTGTACAAACGGTCAGAAACCGTCTCAGAGAAGCTCATCTGCGTGCTCGTCGTCTTCACCAGGGTCTTGACCTGACTGCAGTTTGGTGTCGAAACCGACTTCAGTGGGCAAATGCTCACCTTCAATGGCCACTGGCATGGTGGAGAAGTGTGCTCTTCACGGATGAATCCCGGTTTCAATTGTACCTGGCAGACAGTGTGTATGGTGTCGAGTGGGCGAATGGTTTGTCCATCGTGGTGGTGTGGTTATGGTATGGGCAGGCATAAGCTGCGGACAACTAACACAATTGCATTTTATCGATGGCAATTTGAATGCACAGAGATACCGTGACGAGATCCTGAGGCCCATCGTCGTGCCATTCATCTGCCGCCATCACCTCATGTTGCAGCATGATAATGCACGGCCCCATGTCCTAAGGAGCTGTACACAATTCCTGGAAGCTGAAAATGTCCCAGTTCTTCCTCGGCCTGCATACTCAGACATGTAACCCATTGAGCATGTTTGGGATGCTATGGATCAACGTGTACGACAGCATGTTCCAATTACCACCAATATCCAGCAACTTCGCATAGCCATCGAGGAGGAGTGGGACAACATTCCGCAGGCCACCATCAAGAGCCTGATCAACTCTACACGAAGGAGATGTCGTGCTGCACAAGACAAATGGTGGTCACACCAGATACTGACTGGTTTTCTGATCCACGCCCCTACCAACAGATACATCTGTATTTCCAGATGTGAAATCCATAGATTAGGGCCTAAGGAATTTATTTCAATTGACCTTATATGAACTATAACTCAGTAAAATCTTTGAAATGGTTGTGTTTATATTTGTTCAGTGTCATCAGCATGTCATTACTTCACCCCCATCCCTCCAACTTTCTTGCTCACTCACTCGGTGCTTGGTGAGGAATTCGGGCGTAAGCGTCCAGGGCGCGTTCCTGACGACCTCATCCACGTAGCGGCAGTGGCTGACTGCATCGTAGCGCTCGTCCTCGTTCATCACTGTGAACCCCTTGAACTTGTGCGTCAGGTCGTCACTACACACTGAGACGGGATGAATAGAAGCACAGGGGTTCAGGGAAATCGAATACACAATTAGTCCCTAGTACTTAACTTAATTAAGCACCATCTATGTAAAGTTGGTTCTCGGAAAAACAATTTCCGCTGAAGAACCAAATGGACAGAGAGTAAACTGTCAAGTAGGCACTCAAGGCATGTTAAGAGGAAAGGTTGGCACACACACAGCCAGAGTGAGACACTCACCGCCCACGATGAGGTGTGTGTTGGGGAAGAGGCCCTTGGCCTGCATGAGGGCCCGGGCGTGGCCTGAGTGGAACACATCAAAGATTCCATCTGCATAAACCCGCACTGGCCTATGCACTGTGGGAGAAAGGAGGGATGTGCTGGTGATGACAGCCAATCACAAGTCACTTCATTAGAGTAACATTCTATACCCCTCAAACTCAACTTTGGAGTCTGGAACTTGAAGTCAGTTCCACTGCATTTTTTTCATTGTTCCCCTCTAATCAGGGACTGATTTAGACCTGGTGTGTGCAATTAATTATCAAGCAGAACAGACAGTGGAGGAAAATGTACCTTAATAGAAAATGACTCAAGTAAAAGTCACCCAGTGTAATCCTACTAGAGTAAAAGTCAAAGTATTTGATTTTAAATATACTTGTATCAAAATTAAATGTAATTTCTCAAATATACTTAAGTATCAAAAGTAAAAGTACACTTTTTCTAATTCCTTAAATAAGCAAACCAAACAGCACCGTTTTTTTAATTTACGGATAGCCAGGAGCACGCTCCAAGACTCAAGACATCATTTACAAACGAAGAATGTGTTTTGTGAGTCCCCCAGATCAGAGGCAGTAGGAATGACCAGGGATGTTCCCTTTAAGTGTGTTAATTTAAATATTTTCCTGTCCTGCTAAGCATTCAAAATGTAACAAGTACTTTGGGTGTCAGGGGAAATGTATGGAGTAAAAAGTACATAATTTTCTTTAGGAATGTAGTGAAGTAAAAGTAGTCAAAAATATGAATAGTAAAGTACAGATACCCAAAAAACACTACTTAAGTAAATTACTTGAAAGTACTTAAATACTTTACACCACTGAGAACAGAAAACTAGCAGGCTCCTGACCTCGTGGGGTAAGAGTTAACCCCTGTTATATACATTTTCATAACTGTTCATGTCTTTGGAACGGTACGTTTGGGGTGAGAGTGAATAAGAGGTTGTTTTTGAGGGAGTGTAAGACCGTGAGTGTGTGCGCGACTCACATGGAGTTCCCCTCTTGGCCTCCTCCATACTGACTCGCAGGTATGGAGTGTCCTCAGCCGACTCCAGCTCATCAGCAAAGGAGGCGGGATCTTTTAAACCCTAGTGTAGGAACACACATTATTACCATGACAACACTGAGGTTTTCCTTCATAGGAATCACATGACTCACTTGCCTCTCTTACCCAACACACATCAACTCCCCATAAAGAAAGTCTGCACCCACAAAGCCTCTTCCTCACTCACCACGGTGGATCTTGGGACTTTCCCTGGCCGCTCTACCTCCTCGGCTTCTCCCTTGGATCCATCTCTCCTCCTCTTCCTGGACAGGCTTGACCGGCTTGAGCTGTGGGCCTCCATCCAAGGGCTGAAAGGGGGAAAGTCACGTGTTCACACACCAACCACCATCTTGCTTAGAGAGCAAAAGCAATCACATGCAGTTTTGATACTCTCAAACAAACAGAATGTGTTGTCTACATGGAAGAACAACATTAACCAGTACCAGGATGTGCAAATAAGTCATCTTGACTCTACTGAAGGTCACATAGGCTTATTTCTTACAAATGATGTAATAGAATTGTCTCTGCAGCGAGTCTACATCGAATTACTTGGGTGAATTGCATTCAATTATTGGCCACAGGGCGGCGTCCATCCATCCACGAGCACGACCAGGGGGCAGGCAGGTCGAGTGGTGTGTTTGCGTCTGTCGCGTCGAATGGTACCGTTACCTAATAACCTGTGCATGTTCTCGGTGAACACATTCACTTGGATTTAAATCACCCACACTTTCAAATCGACACTTGCCTCGGTTCAGGTTAAATGCTCGGATTGATGTTGAAATAAGAAATGTCTTTTTAAGGAAATAACTTTGCCCCGCCTCATTCCTGACATTCCTTCGCACTAACATTGAGGGGTAAAAAAATTAAAATGTATCCGTTTGACCGTCGGCTTTAATATTCTTTAGTCAAAAATTACTACTGGATTATGTAGCTGGTGTGAACGTATATTAGGCTATAGTTTCACAATCAACAGTGTGGTTGCATACCTTTGTGGCTCAACCTTTCTTGGATAGCTGGCACAGTTTAACAGTGTTTCAGAGATTTACATGGTCATGTCTGAAATTAGTAGCTATTAGAAGATCAAGGGCGATACTCTGGCAATTCCATGGTACCGGAATTACGCTTTCACTCAGATTTTTCACTTTGAGATGTATGCCAAACAAAAACCATTGATTTCAAAGTTTAACAAATCATAAAACTGTATTCACAAGGACTACTTCGAACGATTTACACAGAATATTTCACAAAAACATATTTACTGGAAGAACTGTGCAGATGCAAAATTTGGTAAAACAATTAAGGTAAAATATTCCGCGAAAAAATCTGGAACCACGTTTTCCAAATATCTGCTCCAAATGATGATTCAAAGTTGTCTGCAGAAAGAATGGGGTGTCAGCTATGACATTGAAATGGATTTACATCTGGTAACCAAACTCCATTATTTGTCCCTAATCTGTACTATACAGAAATGCATTATTATGGATATGAATATCACTATCCTACATAGCTACACAAAAGGTAAAATATGCAATATCCTTATTTTGCATTTTGGCTATCATTGTAATAAGCTCCGCCTCCAAACAAGACCACATTTGGTTGGTACCGACCAGACCAAATCTGAACCAATCATAGATGTCTATGTTTCACAGGTTTGGACATAACAGCATAGCTCAGTATACAGTAGGGCACAGTATACTGCTCAGTAGAGTAGGAGTACAGTAAATATGTTCAGCATAGTAGATACTGTATGTTCAGTATACTGTACTCTACTCGATCTACTGTACTCTACTTTTACTGTACAGTTATGTACTGTACTGTCCAAACTTGTGAAACAGACGTCTATGATCGGTTCAGATTTGGCCCAGTCAGGGCGGACTGACCAAATTTCAGCTACTTTTCAACGTCCATGGAGGTCCGGTGTCAATCGGTGCTCAGTGGGTGAGGATGCTTGTTTACAGTACATGGAAAGAGGGTAGGTGTCATGGTAGATGTCAGTAAGAGCTGGGAGAGGTGACATTAACTGAACTGGAAAGAGAGAGAGAGCGGCAGTCTTGCTTCTACCACCAGACGACAAGTCAAAAGAAGAAAAAAAACAGTTATGAGCTGAACATAACAGTATGCCAGTGGAAGGAAGGACAGTAGGTGAACCAACTATGGTTGTGACTACTATGATTTCCCATAGTAACCAATTAAATTGCAGTAATTCCTTTACTAATTAATAAACAAACTTGACATCAGTAAAAACACAAACTCATTGGTAGGTCTACCTTTACTTGTTACTTTGTGAATGTTCATTATCCTCCCTCATGAGGGAGAGAAATTATCAAATATCTTAAAGATACAGTATGTGGGTGCAAGGCAAAGTTTCTTAAACTTACAGAAAGCAAATCATTTCTCAAAAAAAATGTGTTTATTGGTGGGAAGGGGTGATTACTTCAACATTATTGTGTTTTGATGCATTTCTAATACCATGTAAGACTTTCTGGTAGGTGTTTTCTTAGACCCCTTTACAATCTGTTATACCAGAAAACAAAGCCTTTGCTTATTGACAAAAATATATAATATGCCTTAAAGAAAAGACACTCTTAGCTTTCATTTGACATGCTCCTATGAACTTCACGTTGGTGCTCATGGATCCTTTTAGATTGAAATGACAACATGCAGTTTGCAAAAGTCATAGACTATTTGTAATGTTAGCTGGTGCCAAGCTGCAATGGCTTAGACACAATGTTCCCATAACTCTTTACCCGTGTGTGTCTTCCACAGATTCAGTTACTTTGGACTACTTGCATTATTCTATTCCAGTCTACAGATCCTTATCTTCTAGCAAAGTGTGTGTGTCACTCTCTGTACAGGTAACTGCCAAAATAAAGGAAACGCTTGAGTAATTGAGGGATACAGAGTATATTGAAAGCAGGTGCTTCCACACAGGTGTGCTCCCAGAGTTAATTAACCTGCTCTGATTTTTTTATTAACACGACTTAAAAAAAAAGTAAGCCTATGCAACATTAACCAATTAAAAACAGAACTGTAGCAATACGCTATAGCCCCAATACATTTCCATTGCATACTGGCTTTGCTTGAAGTGACCTGCCAATGCATTGTTGTTCGGGACAATTTTTTAAATTATATTTCAACATTTGAGGTAGGCTATATGATCACACCGGTAATATATACATTGTTGTATTACTTGTGAGCCACAGCTGAGTGAGCATACATTTAAATATTTTTATTTTACTGGGCTGATGGTGCCTGCATCTGATGGTCAGTCTCAACGGAGGGAGAGAGCAGCAGACAGGGTCCGTCTCTCAACATCCCTCCGCCCTCCCTTTCCTCCACTGACCAAAAAGGGACACGGTCTTCCAGCTGATGGCGAAACTCGAGTCGCACTGCATTATTTCTGCCTCATGCATAAATTCATGTTGTTACTCCTATGAACAGAGAAAGTGAAATATTCCTCGATATGAAAAGACCCAAGCCGCTAATAATAACGCAAACCTATCAATACACGTTCCTACTCATTCATTACTGCTGCACTGCTTGTTGTAGCGCTGAGTGGACATAGGAAGAACGCGCATTTTATGGGTTATAAAAGTGTTGAATACAAAGTGTTGACAGTGCTGAGTAAGAACTTAAACTCACTCATAAAAACAACAGCTCTTTGCTGTATTCGTTGACAGTCTATCTAGTCATGGTTTTAAACGTTTTGAAATCTCACAGTATCACTTTTGCCGTAGCTTTCTTGTATGCCTGCTACGTTACTGCAGACTCGGTCATCTGAGCAATCTGATTGGCCAGCGGTAGCATAGTGCACTTGATTTCCTCTCCAGGCCCACCGGAAAGGCAGAGTTTGTACCTTCAGACACATGAAATAGCAACAGTGTGCCTGCCTACCCGGCGTACAGGGCAGCTGAACCGACAACTAACAGCCAGAGACTAATACAAAAATAGAAACAAGGCTTTATCGTTGGGTTTTTAACAAATGTTTGGCGATGGACTAAAAATGCCTTGGAGTTCGACCGATTGGTGACCACTGCTCTATACCAAGACACATTGAAGCCGTTCTGGTGGCTTAACACCCTATTATGGCACTGTTGGTGTTTCCTTTATTTTGGCAGTTACCTTCATCTGTCTCACACACTTTGCTAGAATATAGTCTCTGGTCTGTAGACTGGAAAATAATGCTTGTTAAGTCACTAACCACTAGCTGATCCCGTGGAAGGCTCACCAATCTACACCAACTGATTGTCAGTGATACAAGAGAGAAAGGTGTATAGGGGTTTTCACAGGAAGCTTTAGGTTGGCTGATAGTGACCTCATAGTGCAGCTGTACAGTCTTAGCAAACAGTCGTTCATCTCTTAGTTTGACATGAGTCACCATGCAAACACATTCCTTCTCTGACTCAGATTTGACAAGCCAACAAAGTATGCAGATAAGTAACCAGCTGTACCTGACAAGTACAACCCTCTGGAAACTAAATCTAAGGGCGGATTCGATTATGCTGACGCGCGGAGCACTGCTCCATGGCCGGTAACGTGAAAGGGCAAAAGAGGGCGCCCGGGCCCAACAGTCATGGTGCTTTCAAGACAACTGGGAAATCGGGAGAAAAAAAAACGAATCATGACGTCAGTGATCTTCAGGACGGAAAATCTGTTCTAAAAAGTAGGCCCGAGTTCCCGATTTGGAATTACGCGTTGGATGACAGTTTAAACGAAAGTTCCCAGTCGGAGTTCGTTTTTTTTCCAAGATCCCAGTTGTCTTGAACGCACTGAAATCGGAGATTTCCAAGTTCCCAGTTGTTTTAAACGCGGCATCATACTAAACTAACTAAAAAGACAGTAACGTACTTACCGTTCTGTGCTTGGGATATGCAGTGTAGAAGTAGCTAACGTTACTGCTGAAAGCTATCTAGCTCATCGGCAGTGTGCTAGGGAAATATTTTATAGCTAACTAGCGTTACTGTCAAGTTGGTTTGCTCTCTGTTGCTTGCTAACTAGCTAACGGTTGGTCAATAACGCTAAATTCACTAACTAGCTAGCTAGAACAGTGCACCCAACACTCAGGTAATGTTAGTCCAATGTCTCGAACTGTGCCACCAGCTCGATGTGTAGAGGGGAAGAGGACGCGCATGGGTTAGGGAGTAGACTAACATACGGATTATCAACAGAGTATTTCTCGCTAACTAATGCAGTCCTCTGAATGACAGTTTACTCCACAGGAACTACAACAACCGGGACACGTTTCCAGGAAATTACGTACTTATGAAAGGGGTGCCTGGCATTTCCGGTAAAATCACCTCAGTCAGAGAGGAAGATGCGAAGCGAGATGTTTTACTCGCCAAAACCTGGCAAAAATAAACCCAATGCCTATATGGGCTTTTTTGGACCTAAACTTGTCGCCTGCCTAGACTGGTCTCAGATTAGTAGGGGTGTCAAAAGGGGTGTTGCTTGATTTCGAAACGCCAACTCCTTTCCATACACCCATACCAAAGATTGTTATAATTTAACTAAGATTTAGTTACTTCAGTTTATTTGAGTAAATACTTTCTTAACACTTTTCTTTTTTAAAACTGCATTGTTGGTTAACGGCTTGTAAAGTAAGCGTTTCACTGTAAGGTCTACACCTGTTTTATTCGGCGCATGTGACAAATACAATTGTATTTGATAGACCACAGCCTGTCATTTCAAACGGTAAAAAATGTGTCATAGTGGGCAGAGCCAAGCACAATCTAGCGAGATCCTATTGGCTCGTTCTAGATAATATTTGCATATTTCCGTCAGGTAACGCCTACTCTGAAGTGCGCGTGTGCAATAACTCAATTTGCCTTTACACTCTTTCTAAACAACGCACTTTTTTTACACCCTGGCAAAGGGGAAAGTCTACAAAATCTCATTCACTCTGTTCGTAACAGATACTCGTTTTGGGAACAGGAAACTGTATTGAGATCAAATGTTTTATCGATGAGACAATTAGCAGAATGTCGGCCAAAATCCATCTCGTTCCATCTTCTCCCACTGGCACTCCCCCCACCATTTAAAACAATATTTTGAAAGCTTTAGAAATGCATTTATTAATGTACAGACACCTTAATGCATACTTCTAAATTATATTATGTGAGCTAAACAAAAAAAAAACATCTTAATGTATAGTTTTTATAGATTACTAATGCTACTGTCCCCACTACAACAAAACAAATTTGTTTAATATATTTAATTTGGTCTTTTAAACATTTCATTGATGTAGAATTCCATTAATTCCTTTGGAGGACTGCTCCTACTGGGGAGTGCCAATATGGCCAATACATAGCATTAGCAATCCAGGGTTTATAGAAATCATTGGTGGCAACAAACTGGCAGTGGATGAGGCTAACGAGTTTATTCTCTACTCAGGCAAATACATTTTCAGGACACTACACTAGCAAGTATACTACACACATGCAAATATGTGAGTATTTATTCTGGGGGATATGTATCATACATAAGAAATGCACACACAATAATGTACCAATTATCATCTTTTATTCATTTCTCTCATACATTGCCAGCCTATTTTATGCAGTCAAACAACCAGGTGGTCATTTACATCCAGCCTTTAATCTTTACTTCTAAACACTGGTTTAGCAAAGAGAATTCAATTTTATCCAGCAAGAGTGAGCCTTGAACCATTTCCGTCAACTTGAGGACAGGACGATGTCAGATCAACCATCTAAGCATGAAGATGACCTCATCTTACTTTTGCTGATCCATATTCAACTAACCAGACCAGATGACAACCAGATGACAATACCAACGCCTCAAGAAAAGGCAGGGCAAATCAATAGAGACAAAATTGAGAGAAAGTAGATGAGGACTAGACCGCAAAACTGAAGATGCAAAAAAATAGGACTGCTTATTATCATTATGTACCACTAGTTTCTACTATTGAGTTGTTCTTTTGCCATGAGTATTATATCCAGCTTCATATCTTGTGCTTAGACTTGTGTTGCTGAACTTCTTTCCAGTCCAACCAAGGCATTTGGTCATACTACCAAAACTGAACATTTTCAAAGCAAACAGAACATTTCTTTCAATATACTAAATTAAAGTGGAAATTGTATAGTTCATATTACACTAAAAATTATAACAAAGTGGTGGCAAATAAGACTTCCAAAAAGGACAACCGAAAACAGAAACAAAGCTCATGATTCCACAAGATGGCCAACTTGCCTGAGATTGACAGAACACATTACCTTATTATTTCAGAAAACCCACTACTGGAATGGAGCTTATGGCTTTTTTTTGCGCTGTAAAGTGTTCACCTTTATCATTTAAGGCACAAGAAAGGAATGACTTGATAGAGCTTGCCAAAAGTAACCAGCAAGACAAATAATATAGAAAAGGCCAAATAAAATAAGACAAATTAAGAACAAAAAGGTCACAAAAAGTGCAAGATAGTGGCTCATCCTCCTTGGCCTAGATTTGTGCAGCTTAAGAAGACTGAGAATGTTGAGTGAAGGATAATGGGATGTCATAGAGCAGAGACAGAGGTGTTTCTTGGTTGGCCAAATACTGAGTGGAATGGATGGGTTGGACATGTCATCCTACATGCCCATCCGAATGCTCTGAATGATCTGGAAGATAGCTGTGGAGAGAAATTCAAATGTTAAGAAAATAAATCACTGGAGTTCATGGACAAAGAAACTTGGCGAGTCAAAGAATCTCTTGAATGACACTGGAAAACCACGACCTGGGGAAAAACATTTTTTTAATAGGTTTTAATTCACTGATGACAGCAGTCGTCATTGAAGCTCGGAAACACAGCTGGGAACTGACCAGAATGTTCCGCTGGAATTGTCTACTTTATCCATTTTCTTATTTTCTTCTAACTCGCCAGTGTGACTATATCCCTCCTTTCCTGCAAGGTATTCATTTAGATTTCCAAGGTGACTAATGTAATTGCTCAATTATGTTCTGCTGGAATCTCTGAAAGTGTTGCCAAACCCACTGACTACTAAAAGCTTGGATTGGGACAATCAGTGGGAGGACAAGGTAGTAAAGCAAAATGTCAAACCAGACCACACAGAAACAGTACAAACAGATGATCTGACCCAGGATGAAAGAGAAACAGTCTCCAACAGTTAGCTGGCAGAGGTCCTGGAACACTTTGTGTCCTTCCCCAATATTAGCTGAGGTGGGCAACAAGCATGTTGATATTGCCTGTTAAAGGCAAACATTGACAAAAAGATGTGTACAAAGGCTGACAAACCCTAAGGCTGTTACAAGAGACTAACAAACCCCTCAAGGGACCAGTGCTTGGTTTAAATACTGCAACAGCTTTGTAAGATAAGGTTATAAAATCTATGTTTTTAGACTCAGGTTTCGCCATCAGCTCGAAGATGGTGTCACCTGGTCCGACAGAGAGAAGCAGGCCCTCTGATGCTCTCCCTCCGCTGAGACTGACCATCAGACGATAGCACAATCAGTCCAGTAAAATAAAGAAAGCACATTATTTCAATGTATGCACACTCAGCTGTGCCTCACAAGCAATACAACAAATGATGATCTATTACCAGTGTGATCCTATACCTCAAGTTGAAATATATAAATTTTTTAATAGTTTGAGAAGAACAATTCAAGCATAGCCAAAAATGTATTGGGCATATAGCCTCCTACATACCTCATTGCTATGTAACTGTTTTTAATAGGTTAATGTTGCATAGGCTTGTGTTTTTTAAGTCATGTTTAAAATCTGAGCGGTAGATCTCTGCCTTCATTTCGACTCAGAAAGTGATCTAGGCTCAGAAAGGTTTGGGGACTACAATGATCAGATAAGTAAGCAATAGGGTTTCATCTGGCCTTATGACGAGCTCAGTAAAATGTTGGATACACCCATCCAATCCTTTCAGATCAACAACTGTGTCTAGGACATGGGATGGGCAAATGGAAGCCCACAGTGCAAGTCAGTCAATTAGGGGGCGGCAGGTAGCCTAGTGGTTAGAGCGTTGGACTTGTAACCGGAGGGTTCGAATCCCCGAGCTGACAAGGGAAAAATCTGTCGTTCTGCCCCTGAACAAGGCAGTTAACCCACTGTTCCCGGGCGCCAAGACGTGGATGTCGATTAAGGCAGCCCCGCACCTCTCTGATTGAGGGGTTGGGTTAAATGCGGAAGACACATTTCGGTTGAAGGCATTCGGTTGTACAACTGACTAATAATGGTGACTTTGACTTTGATTAGCCCATGTCAGCTACATTTTTTTTAGATTGCCAAGTTAGTTTTGCACCAGCTATCTATACTTTGCCATTGGGCAGAGAGGAAAATATAGATAAAACAGCTAACTTTCCTCTCTGCCCTATGGTAAAATGAGTAGAATTGCAGGAAATTAGGTGTAAAACAGCTAACTTTCCTCTCTGCCCTATGGCAAAATGAGTAGAATTGCAGCATAGTTTATTTAAAACTTCAACATTTTCTCTACACCCCATGGCAAAATGTATGTAATTGCACAAAATTAACTGAAACATAAAAGTTCCTCTCGGCTGTTAAGAGAGGTGTGTGTGTGTGTGGGGGGACATGTGGGACGGGGAGAATATGGGGATCAATTTCATTGTTGTTCATTGTCACTGGCAAATTAGTAAAAGTCAACACAACTCACCTGATCCACACACAACAAAGATGAAGAGCGCCAACAGCCAGGGTCCCACGGCTACCTTATCATCCTGAGGGTTTCTCTGTGGAACCAAATACAGTACACGTCATGCTATCATGTCAAAAGTAATCATTACAAAAAAAGTTTTGAAACTGCAGGAAAAGTGCAGTCATTCTACTGTACTGTATCATATTGGTCAAACATGTACACGTCTAAAAACCGTAATCAGAAACATACAGCGGTTTAAATAAAAATGTAACTCAACTTGGCATGATGTAAAAATGTACTTTCATGGATACTATTACAGCTGACCAAAGATTGACAGCATGAGCTGTTGGCACCTGGGCTAGAAACATTGATATATGTGAATATAAAAATAAGAAAACTAGCAAACAATCAGACAATTAAGTGTTCGCCTTTGACTAATTTACGTAACGTTAACATATTCCTTAACTCGTTCGCAAACCGAAATATAATTGTTTTTTGTTTTTTTTACCGTGGATTTGGCTACGTTGCCTCTTTGCGTGATATTCTTGCTGTGTTTTTCGTTGGCCATACGAATCCTCTGTTTGGCGACCATCTTCCAAATAGGTAGGTTATTAATAATTGTTACAAAAAGTTAGGAATGTGAGTGATATGGTTAATATGTCTCACTGATGTAGTGCTGACTCTAGTCTAGAGTACCCACTTTTTCAAAAGGAAGAATAATAGCAGTGCAAATGTCTACGTATACAAATCTTAACCCCGCCCACACAGGAAGACCGCATTTCAAACTTGCAATGTTTATTTGGTATATCTTTCCGCCTCCCACTGTGTGGCAATATAGTTCTTCCCACTTCGATCATTCCACAGTAGCATCTACAATACTGTCTTTGCTAGTGCATTTTCGGTCCGTGTGTTTATGGATAATTCCTATTTCCTTGACCAGGTCCTCAATTCTAGTGCTTCAAGTGTTTCGACTTTGATGTAGTAAAAGCAAACCTAATGCACCCCATTAGCTGTTGCAAAAGCAGCAGCTACTCTTTGTGGGGACACACAAAACATGACATAATAAAGAACATTAATAGACAAGAACAACTCAAGGACAGAACTACATCAACTAAAAAACAAGGCACACGTAGCCTACATATCAATACCAACACATACACACAAACTATCTAGGTCAAATAGGGGAGAGGTGCATGCCTTGAGGTGTTGCTTCATCAGTTTTTTGAAGCCAGGTTTGCTGTTCATTTGAGCAATGCATTGACAATTACATTTTATTTTCAGATTCAGATTTCAGTACTGTCTTTATTCTTGTATAGGGGGGAATGTAAGGTAGGTTAATGATCCCCAAACCAACAATTATCAGAATTTACAAATATACTGAATAAAAATATAAAGTGTTGGTCACATGTCTCATGAGCTGAACTTATAATATCCCAGAATTTGTCCACACTAAGAATATTTTGAGAATAAATACACAACGCAGAGGACGAGAGGTCAATAGAGTACTAATGATCAATGGAAATAGTGTTTTTTCTGTAATATCAATCGGGCAGAGAGACATGGGAGGAATTTCAGTCCGGGACTCATAGCTACATGGCAAGTTCTCATTGGTCCAAATTGTTTATACATTGACCCTGAAATAGGATACTTGCTATTTGGCCATTGGCCCAGTTTTATTGCGAGGAATTGTAATTGGTCAACCACAGGCTATGGCTGGGTTATACAACTACATCCTGTCCCTTTGTTCTGTGGAGAGAGTCACTGAGGACAGGGGAGCATGAACATCTACCGCCCTGCATGATTTGTTCTCTTTGAATAAACCTATTTTCCTCCCCTTGATTTGCTTTGGGGTCTGTTATTGAAGAATAACATCAATTGCTAACAACACCCACAAAATTTTATTTCTCTGAAATTGTGTGCACAAATTAGTCTACATCCCTGTTAGTGAACATTTCTCCTTTGCCAAGATAATCCAACCACCTGACAGGTGTGGCATATATAGAATCTGACTAAACAGCATGATCGTTACACAGGTGCATCTTGTGCTCAGGATAATAAAAGGCCACCCTAAAATGTGCAGTTTTGTCACACAACACAATGCCTCAGGCGTCTCAATTTCTGAGGGAGCGTGCAATTGGCATGCTGACTGCAGGATTGTCCACCAGAGCTGTTTCCAGAGGATGGAATGTTAATTCCTCTGCCATAAGCCACCTCCAACGTCGTTAGAGAATTTGGCAGTACGTACAACCGGCCTCACAACAGCAGACCACGTGTAACTACGCCAGCCCAGGACCTCCACAACCGGCTTTGTTGAAATTGTTGCATGTTGCGTTTATATTTTTGTTCAGTATACAGTGCATTCAGAAAGTATTCAGACCCCTTGACTTTTTACACATTTTGTTCAATTACAGCCTTATTCTAAAATGTATTAAATTGTTTTTTTTCCCATCAATCTACACACAATACCCCATAATGACAAAGCAAAAACTAAAATATCTAAACTATATAAGTATTCAGAACCTTTACTCAGTACTTTGTTGAAGCACCTTTGGCCGAGATTACAGACTCGAGGCTTCTTGGGTATAAAACTACAAGCATGGCACACCTGTATTTGGGGAGTTTCTACCATTCTTCTCTGCAGATCCTCTCACACTCTGTCAGGTTGGATGGGGAGCGTCGCTGCGCAGCTATTTTCAGGTCAATCCAGAGATGCTCGATCGTGTTCAAGTCCGGGCTCTGGCTGGGCCACTCAAGGACATACAGAGACTTGTCCCGAAGCCACTCCTGCGTTGTCTTGGCTGTGTGCTTAGGGTCATTGTTCTGTTGGAAGGTGAACCTTCGCCTTAGTCTGAGGTCCTGAGCACTCTGGAGCAGGTTTTCATCAAGGATCTCTCTGTCCTTTGCTCTGTTCATCTGTCCCTCGATCCTGACTGGTTTTCCAGTCCCTGCTACTGAAAAACATCCCCACAGCATGATGCTGCCACCACCATGCTTCACTGTAGGGATGGTGACAGGTTTCATCCAGACGTGACGCTTAGCATTCAGGCCAAAGAGTTCAATATTGTTTCTCATGGTCTGAGAGTCCTTTAGGTGCCTTTTGGCAAACTTCAAGCGGGCTGTCATGTACCTTTTACTGAGTAGTGGCTGCCGTCTGGCCCCCTCTACCGTAAAGGCCTGATTGGTGGAGTGCTTCAGAGATTGTTGTCCTTCTGGAAGGTTCTCCCATCTCCACAGAGGAACTCTGGAGCTCTTTCAGAGAGACCATCAGGTTTTTGGTCACCTCCCTGACCAAGGGCCTTCTCCCCCGATTGCTCAGTTTGGCCAGGTGGTCAGCTCTAGGAAGAGTCTTGGTGGTTCCAAACTTCTTCCATTTCAGAATGATGGAGGCCACTGTGTTCTTGGGGACCTTCAATGCTGCAGAAATGTTTTGGTACGCTTCGTCAGATCTGTGCCTCAACACAATCCTGTCTCGGAGCTATAACTACAGTTCCTTCGATCTCATGGCTTGGGTTTTGCTCTGACATGCACTGTCAACTGTGGGACCTTATATAGACAGGTGTGTGCCTTTCCAAATCATGTCCAATCAATTGAATTTACAACAGGTGGACTCCAAGTTGTATAAACATCTCAATGATGATCAATGGAAACAGGATGCACCTAAGCTCAATTTCAAGTCTCATAGCAAAGGATCTGAATACTTACTTAAGGTATTTCTAAAAACCTATTTTCACTTTGTCATTATGGGGTATTGTGTGCAGATTGATGAGGGAAATGTTTTATTTTTAATCCATTTTAGAATCAGGCTGTAACGTCACAAAATGTGGAAAATGTCAAGGGGTCTGAATACTTTCCGAATGCACTGTATATTCAATCCACAGACAGGCAAAGCAGACATATGGTGTTGGTGGTGACAGTTACGATTGCAGATTATTAGCCACTTGGTTGTGTCCAGTAAGATAATTCAATCTTTTAATCCTTGAGATAATACAAAAATGATCATAATTCAATTTTACAGGTAAATGTTCACCTACTACTGAATGCTGGTTGGCATTAATATTAAAGAGAAGAGCCACCTCAGAGAAAGTTGCCGCACCTATTTCCAGTAATTCCTGTAATTCCTGTCCTAGAGCAGAAATTCTTGTTTAGGTTCCACCTTGAAGACTGACGCAGGCTGCTAATACATATTCAGGCTTTCGGGGTGGGAACGTTTCAGAGAAATAACACTGACTGACAGCTGTCACTGTAATTAGCTAGCATGCTAATCCTAGCCAGCTAATGAAAGTTATGTGAGCACCATTTAAGTTGACAGGTATACTTAAAAAAAAAAAAAAGGACTACCACCCTACTTTTCAATAGATGAGTTTCAGCTAAACTGTGCCTATATGAGCTGTTGACATGCGGGCCACCAACCATACACATTCACCCTGACCCTACACACCCTACTTAGACAAAGGCAATAGTGCTGACATAACACTGACAGGTCAGTGCAGCATTTCTCCACCATTTCTGTACCAGTAACTGGCAAGACAAGGTCTTTTTTTAACCAGCTCATGTTTAAAACAATATGTAAAAACACCACTGGAGATACAACTCACCACTATGACTGTTCCTCTGTTCTAGCCTTGTTGATTGCCTCCCTGTTGTGCCTTCAGGAGGTATTCACACCCCTTGACTTTGTCCACATGGATTTAAAATGGATTCAATTGAGATTTGTGTCACTGGCCTACACACAATACCCCATAATGTCGAAGTGGAATTATGTTTTTAGAATTTTTAACAACTTAAAACATTTTAAGTCAATAAGTGCTCAAACCCTTTTTTAAGGCAAGCCTAAATAAATTCAGGAGTAAAATGCATGTTTTGGAATATTTTTATTCTCTACAGGCTTCCTACTTTTCACTCTGTCAATTTGGTTAGTATTGTGGAGTAACTACAATGTTGTTGATCCATCCTCAGTTTTCTCCTATCACAGCCATTAAACTCTATAACCGTTTTTAAGTCACCATTGGCCTTCCTCTCCGGCAACTGAGTTAGGAAGGACACTGTTATGTATATGCTGGGAGTCAGAAAGCATGTGCAGGAGGTGAGTTTAATACAGAACAGATACAAACGCACAAACATGGGAAGCGTAGTGAATGTGCGAGACAATCAAAAATACCTATGGACTGATGAACACAGAGGGCTAAATAAAGGGGAAGTAATCAGGGAAGTGATGAAGTCCAGGTGTGCGTAATGATAGGTTGCCAGAACTGGTGTTTAGTAAACTGGCGACATTGAGCGCCAAAGCGGGAGTAGACACCTAAACTCAGCAAAAAAAGAAACGTCCCTTTTTCAGGACCCTGTATTTCAAAGATAATTCGTAAAAATCCAAATAACTTCACAGATCTTCATTGTAAAGGGTTTAAACACTGTTTCCCATGCTTGTTCAATGAACTATAAACAATTAATGAACATGCACCTGTGGAACGGACGTTAAAGACACTAACAGCTTACAGACAGTAGGCAATTACGGTCACAGTTATGAAAACTTAGGACACTAAAGAGGCCTTTCTACTGACTCTGAAAAACACCAAAAGAAAGATGCCCAGGGTCCCTGCTCATCTGCGTGAACGTGCTTTAGGCATGCTGCAAGGAGGTATGAGGACTCCAGATGTGGCCAGGGCAATAAATTGCAATGTCCGTACTGTGAGACGCCTAAGACAGCGCTACAGGGAGACAGGACAAACAGCTGATCAGCCTCACAGTGGCAGACCACGTGTAACAACACCTGCACAGGATCGGTACCTCCGAACATCACACCTGCGGGACAGGTACAGGGTGGCAACAACAACTGCCCAAGTTACACCAGCAACGCACAATCCCTCCATCAGTGCTCAGACTGTCCGCAATAGGCTGAGAGAGGCTGGACTGAGGGCTTGTAGGCCTGTTGTAAGGCAGGTCCTCACCAGACATCACCGGCAACAATGTCGCCTATTGGCACAAACCCACCGTTGCTGGACCAGACAGGACTGGCAAAAAGTGCTCTTCACTGACGAGTCGCGGTTTTGTCTCACCAGGGGTGATGGTTGGATTCGCGTTTATCGTCGAAGGAATGAGCATTACACCGAGGCCTGTACTCTGGAGCGGGATCGATTTGGAGGTGGAGGGTCTGTCATGGTCTGGAGCGGTGTGTCACAGCATCATCGGACTGAGCTTTTTGTCATAGCAGGCAATCTCAACGCTTTGCGTTACAGGGAAGACATCCTCCTCCATCATGTGGTACCCTTCCTGTAGGCTCATCCTGACATAACCCTCCAGCATGACAATGCCACCAGCCATACTGCTCATTCTGTGCGTGATTTCCTGCAAGACAGGAATGTCAGTGTTCTTCCATGGCCAGCGATGAGCCCGGATCTCAATCCCATTGAGCACGTCAGGGACCTGTTGGATCAGAGGGTGAGGGCTAGGGCCATTCCCCCCAGAAATGTCTGGGAACTTGCAGGTGCCTTGGTGGAAGAGTGGAGTAACATCTCACAGCAAGAACTGGCAAGGCTGGTGCAGCCCATGAGGAGGAGATGCACTGCAGTACTTAATGCAGCTGGTGGCCACACCAGATACTGACTGTTACTTTTGATTTTGACCCCCCCTTTGTTCGGGGACGCATTATTCAATTTCTGTTAGTCACGTCTCTGGAACTTGTTCCGTTTATGTCTCAGTTGTTGAATCTTGTTATGTTCATACAAATATTTACAAATATTTAAAGTTGCTGAAAATAAACGCAGTTGACAGTGAGAGGACGTTTCTTTTTTTGCTGAGTTTATATTTGCTGAGTAAAGTTTGGTAGAAATATAAAAAACATATATTGAATATTCCTTTGAGAATAGAAAAGTTAAGTTTGCTGAGTAATTATTAACTTTTCTATTCTCAAAGGGATATTCAATATCTGTTTTTTTATATTTCTACCAATAAGTGACCTTCTTTGTGAGTCATTGGAAAACCTCACTGTTGAATCTGTTTGAAATGCGCTGCTCGACTGAGGGACCGTACAGATAATTGTATGTGTGGGGTACAGAGATGAGGTAGTTCAAATATCATGCTAAGCTATTATTGCACACAAAGTCCATTCAACTTATTATGCGACTTGTTAAGCACATTTTTACTCCTGAACTTATTTAGGCTTGGCATAACAAAGGGGTTGAATACTTATTGACTTAAGTCTTTTCAGCTTTTAATTTATTAATTAATTTGTAAAAGTTTTGAAAAACATGATTCCACTTTGACATTTCGGGGTATTGTGTGTTGGCCAGTGACACAAAATCTCAATTTAATCCATTTTAAATTCAGTCTGTAATACAACAAAATGTGGAAAAAGTCAAAGGTTGTGAATACTTTCTGGAAGCACTGTAGAACCTAAAATGGTTCTTTGGCCTTCCCCATAGGAGAACCCTTTGAAGAAAACCCTTTTCGGATTTGAGGTAGAACCCTTTTTTTGCATAATAAATAAATGTGACTGTTAAATTGTGTGAGTCAGGGGCTGGGCCCAAGAGGCAAAAAAATAACTATAGAAAAGTAACTTAATATTTTTATTATACACATTTTTTATCCAACCACAGGAGCCCGCTCTCAATGTTTAAAATACACAAGAGGGCATAATTTAGCCACAGAAGATTTATAAATTTATAAAAAAATTGGATTAAGTTTTATCACAAGCACATACAGGTATCTGCCAAAATAAAGGAAACACCAACAAAGTGTGATGCGCCACCATGAGCTGCCAGAACAGCTTCAATGCTCCTTGGCATAAATTCTACAAGTGGACTTAAACCATGGCAGGAAAATGCACCCCACACCATAACATATACTTTGTTTCCCTCACTTACTCAAGTGTTTCCTTTATTTTGAGAGTTACCGGTATGCCGACAGTCGGGAAGGCTGCAGTTTAGGCAGCATGCATGCCAAATATACAGCATAGACATATAATCCATAGAAGGGTTTTGTAACCTCTTACCCTGGCAATTTGACCTTTTACTTCAGTAGGCTAAATCAGTAGTCTTAAATAAATCTACTTTGAAACAAAAGTATACACCTCACATAAATGTTTATAGGCGTACAAAAAAAAAGCCACCATGTCATATATAGAGTTGAAATGTATTACATTTTGAGTTTGCATCCCAATATTACACTTTATATACATCACAGACAACTGACATATAACACAACTGTTTGAGATAGAAACACCAGATTTAAATATGAAATTCTGAAAAATATGAACATTCCACCCATGAGGCCACTAGGTAATTTGACTGCTGGAGGCTACACTCATGGGTACACTAGCAATGGATGCCAGTCTTAACTTGAATGGGAACTGCCATCTATGGATTTTATTTCTTTGGTTGGTTGCGGCTGTCGGTTTGCCTTTTGCAGATTTCAAAATATAATTGCGGGGAAAGCGTACAGTTTGGAAAGCAAATATCTACTGCTGAAAAGAGAAGACTAATCTGTCTGTAGAAGAGAAGAAAGAAATGCTCAATAACTCCCAATTTTTTTGCTAACAGCACTGTTTTTCAAAGTAGCTCGTCTTGAGATAAGCTATTGCCACGTGGCCATCACCGTAGCCTATTGCTTCATCTTCATCATTAGGTGAGTTAGTGTGCCACTGGAACTTGTATTTAATAGCCTACTGTAGCCTATGATATAACGTATATATACTGTATATTTATTTCCTCCTAATATTGTACAATCTGTGTGACACTTCATTAGCCTGGGCGATTGTTTTTTTTTTTAATTCAAGACCAGATTGATGTCAGTTTGTCAGTCAGAGTAGCCAATCGTTTCAGTCATTTGTTTGGTATTAAAAAAAACGAAGCCCCGGGGCCTATGATTTCTTAACACGGCCGTGCGCGCACTGCTCCATATCTCAAAGCCATATAAAATATATTGGCTGTAAAATAGTTGCATGTTGAATGTTGAGAGTTGAGAAATACAGCTGAGATACCCCTCTCTTCTATAAGGACACGGGGATGAAGCTTCCAGCGCTGTGTTGTTCCCGTAATTTCATTTTGATACGTTCATTACCAATTTTTCTCTTGAGCGCATTGGGGGGAGAGGAGAGTGGCTTGCTCATCACAGCAGCAGGCCCCAGCAAGGGCACAGGCACAGCGGTGTGGAAGATACTTCCATTACAGGAATCATTTTACATCATGATTTTAGCCGCCCAACTAATAGGACGTTTTGAGTGAGGTGACAATGTACAATTTGATCTTTTTATGCTTTTAGGCACATTTTCCTTTTTTTACGATCCATGATCTTGGCTGTCTAACTGATGAAATAGTGAGAGCAGGTCTCTTTTATGATGCCGAGTTTGACTTCGAATGTGAGTTTGCGTGACCTCAGCTCAGCCTATCAGAACCCCGGGCTGGCCAAAGCCTCCTTATAGATTAGTATAATACAGATATTGCGAAAAGAAAAATAATCTATACGGGCCCATGGGCCACCGGCCATGTCACCTTTTTCTATGTTTTATTTTTTGTATAGAATATATATATATATTTGTGTGTGTCAATTTCGACCAGCCCACACAAAAAAAATGGTCCAGCCCATCTGGCAATTGGTCAATCGCCCCTGTATATTTGGAAAAATCGAGTTGATGATTATACAGATAGCAGATCAGCTCATGAATAATGGGGAGATGAAGAGTGGATATTGTTTTAAATATCAAGGTATTTTAACAGGGACCAACTCCGTTTAAAAAAATACCCATATCTACTCTCATACCGTTTGTTGATCACACATTCTCTACTGAAGCTCTCACATGGGCAGCAAGTTCGAGACAGCGCAGGGAAGCGGGGGAAATTGTATAGCGGTATTTTGACATGCATAGGCGAGAGACGTGCTTTGATAATGCAACCTATGGATTTCAGAATAAAGTTACGAATTTTTATGCGAGACAGGAGTTAGGATTTGGGGTTTCAGTGGCATTGGGACTGGACAGGAAAATAGCCAGGCTCTACAACAGGAGAAGATAGAATTTTCCCTCATGCCTCACTGACAGTGACAGAGATGCCGATGTAGTGAATTGTGTATAGGCCTATCACGTTTGTGACTGAAGAGTCACAATGACAGCTAAAATAGTTTCCTGTAGGGTTTATTAACTGCATTCAGGTTGTGTATGCAGTCCGACAGTGTCAATTGTCCATGCGACAACCTGTTTGGATAATATGCTATAGACATGTTTTGCTAATCTGATGCTGCGCATGTTGTGTGGAATTGTATTATTGTACACATTTTTGTGAACATTTTGTACATTCCTGGGTCTTGCCATAATTTTTTGGGGGGGAAATGTGAAGTGTTCCCAGGACAGTCCCGGTTACCCATATTTATCCCTAATTTGAACAGTTTGTTATTACAGCAGATGAAAGAGCGTGGAGATGTGGAAATAGACAGCGAGGAAGAAGGAAAGTAGCTGAGTGTGGGAAGTGGTGTGGTGAAGAAGATTGGCGTCAGGTACAAAAATGAAACAAACTACTCCAGTAGCTCAGAAATTGAACCTGACGAGAGTGAGGATGAATTACCTGCGGTGGCAGGTGTAATGAAGACCGCAGAGTTCGGGCCTCGTCCCCGATGATGACAAGGATGATTCTGGCCAAAGGGGAGTGTGATCTTTGGAGTGAATAGATCCTTGCTTTCTGGCTGATCCATATATGGTATCAGGATAGGTAGAGAGAGGTTGGGGACTGTTGAATCGGTGAAAGTAACTCGAAGTGGACTTGTGATGATTTTTTGGTATGTCTTCCGTCCAGAGGCAGTGCCTAGGGACAAGACCTGTGACTTGCTTAGCTCTCCGGAGCAGGGAGTGATAACTGGAGTGGCGTTAAGTGTTGAGGAATACCAACTGAAATTGAAGATTCCCGCCGTTTGGTGCGACAGACCTGACGGAGAGCGTGGTAAAAAAAAAAAAAAAAACACTGCCTGCCCTGCTGAGTTTTGATGCAGTCTTTACCCAGCAAAGTCAAGTTAGGATGTGTCAATTATGCCGTGAGAGCTTTTGTCCCGAACCCATTACTGTGTTTTAGGTGTCAAGCATATGGTCATGCTGCAGCAGTGTGTAGGTGGGGATTCCTAGATTCCTAGATTCCTGAGAAGTGTGCAGGAGGGCATGAGACAAAGAAAAGTGTAGTATCAGTGGAAAAAGCTGTGTGTTAATTGTAGGGGTACCCACGGTGCTGGAGATCAGAAGTGTCTGGTGAGAGAAAGGCAGGTCGAGGTTGCCAGGATCAGAGAAGTACAGAAAGTGTGGTATGCTGAGGCAGTGAAGAGAGTAGTAGAGGAAGATGGGGCGAGGGTTCCTAAAAGGCTCCCTGTGAGTAGGCCGAGGCCAATAGAGAGTGATAGGAATAACATGTGATTCAGTAAGATGGGCTTCTTAGCGTTCATAGCCATGGTTATCAACTGTACCGCAGAAATGGAACGTAAATCACAGAAAATAGATGTTGTTGTGGCAGCTATAGAGAAGTAGTTGGGTGTAAAGGATTTTACTGCAGAGGAGTTAGGTGTGTTGAACGATAGTGTTCTGGCCTGGTGTAGGATCAGATAAAGCCAAATAGTGGAATAGTGGTGAGGTTTTAATGGGTGTAGGGTTAGTTGGTAGGGCAATCATTTGTTTTCCCTCTTCGCCGTCCTTTTTCCTTTCCCTTTTGTATCACAAAGTGTAATGAATTCACGCTCCAGAACCGTAAGCGGAAAACACTGGGCTAGATAAGAGAAATGGATTAATAGGGAGGCTGTGACTGGCCTCAAACTCCACTACAGTAGGTGGCAGTGTATACACCTTTCCGTTAGTTGCAATCCACCAATACAAATTTAAAGAAGAAGAAGAATAACCTATCCCCTACAATAGTTAAAAACTCTCTGATAAGGAACGGTATCATTGAAAGTGGACTCAATTGCTTTGCTTGGATTGCCGTGAAGGAATGAAGACTTGAGTGCAAATATTGAACTGCATGGGCCTCCTGAGTGGCGCAGCGGTCTAAGGCACTGCATCGCAGTGCTTGAGGTGTCACTACAGACCCAGGTTCGATCTCAGGCTGTGTCACAGTCGGCCGTGACCGGGAGACCCATGAGGTTGACCCAGCATTGTCCGGGTTAGGGGAGGGTTTGGCAGGTTGGGATGTCCTTGTCCCATCGTTCTCTAGTGACTCCTTGTGGTGGGCCGGGCACCTGCAAGTTGACTTCGGTCACTAGTTGTACAGGGTATCCTCCGTCACATTGGTGCTTCTGGGTTAAGCGAGCAGTGTGGCTTGGCAGGGTAGTGTTTTGGAGGATGCATGGCTCTCGACCTTCGCCTCTCCCATGTCCATACGGGAGTTGTTGCGATGGGACAAAACTGTAACTATCAATTGTCTATCACAAAAAAGTGGTAAAAGTACAAAAATAATAATCATAAAAAACATTTTTAATTGCATCGTTTGAAACTTGCATTGGAATTGTGGAATTGGTTGGATTGTGGTGGAGTTGTGCATTCATTGAGATTCACGTGGAGTGCTGACATCATGTTGTAAATGCAACCGGGTGCCATTTGTGAATGGTGTTTTCATCTCGGATGAACATTTTGTGTATGCAAACGTTGACTATGTGTAATGTGGAATATGAAACTATGGATGAGAAAGAAAAAATGTCTACGAAAAAAGAGAGACCAAAGATAAATGTGAAAGCTATGGATGAGAAAATTGCCATCCTAAAAAATGCTAGGAAGGCAAAACTGGCTCAGCTCACCAGCACTCAATGTAATTTAACCACTTCTTGTATTTTATCAGAACTCATTGATCATACAGAGGCACATGAAAATATTCAGTTACCTGGCTAAATATTTCATTGCACTCCAGTGTTCAGTATGCTTACAAGACCTACTGTCTGAAGAGGAGAGAGAGCAGGACCATGACAACTAGTATCAGCCAAAAGTGGACAAACTAAAGAAATTCCAGGAAGAGATGGTTGACGGTGATGGAATTGACTGCAAAAATCCATTTCCAGTTAACACAAGAACATCAAGATGTAAAACAAGATGACAATGCTTCAGTGCTATCTGTGCAACGTAAAGTGAGCTCTGCCAGCAGAACACCAACAGCCTTGTCCACACACGAGAGCCCAAGCTGAATTTGAGATTGCAGCTCTGATGGTGCGTGCTGCCAATTTGTAGCAAAAGCATGCTATAGGAAGGAGCTGAAATGGAGGCTGAATTGCAAAGTAAAACTGAAATGCAACTAAAGAAAGCTGAACTTCAATCAAAGAAAGAGATTGGCAGTAGAAACCGACATTGGAGCCTTAACCACTAAAATAAAGGCGTTACTGGTTGTAGACGTCCCTCAAGTGTACAGTGCTTGATTAGACAGAATTAATGAGTACTATGATTCCATGCATCACAGGTCCTCAAATGTCATGCATGATGGTACAGAGGATGAAGAGGAAGATGATGTTGAACCAGATGAGCTTGAAAATGCAGATTATGTTGTTCCCATGAGAAGACCCAGAGCTGGAGCGCTGGGTCGCCCTAGAGGTCATGTACAACATGCAAAAGACATGTCTCTGAAAAACATCCCCACAGCATGATGCTGCCATCACCATGCTGCCATCACCAGGAACTCAGGAGCTCTGTCAGAGTGACCATCATGTTCTTGGTCACCTCCCTGACCAAGGCCCTTCTCCCCCGATTGCTCAGTTTGTCCGGGCGGCCAGCTCTAGGAAGAGTCTTGGTGGTTCCAAACTTCTTTCATTTAAGAATGATGGAGGCCACTGTGTTCTTGGGGACCTTCAATGCTGCAGACATTTTTTGGTACCCTTCCCCAGATCTGTGCCTCGAAACAATCCTGTCTCTGAGCTCTATGGACAATTCTTTCAACCTCATGGCTTGGCTTTTGCTCTGACATGAACTGTCAACTGTGGGACCTTATATAGACAGATGTGTGCCTTTCCAAATCATGTCCAATCAATTGAATTTACCAATAAAGTTGTAGAAACATCTCAAGGATGATCAATAGAAACAGGATGCACCTGCGCTCAATTTCGAGTCTCATAGCAAAGCGTCTGAATACTTATGTAAATAAGGTATTTCTGTTTTTAAATGTTTAATACATTTTCTAAAATGTCTTAAAACCTGTTTTCGCTTTTTCATTATGGGGTATTGTGTATAGATTGATGAGGGGGGAAAAAACATTTAATACATTTTAGAATAAGTCTGTATTGTAACAAAATGTGGAGGAATTCAAGGGGTCTGAATACTTTCCGAATGCACAATATATATATTATAATTTTTTTGCTGAGAAAACTTTGGGGGGGACAAGTAAAACCGCCCAGTTGGGGAACCCTGATGTAGGCTAAATCAAGTGTTTTCAAGTGTTAATCAAATGTTATACTGCTGTGGCAGTACTGTCGATATTTAAACTAGGTAGATAGCTACACATACTCAACCGGTGACCGCATCTCTCAAGCCATGCATGCTTGGATACCAGGCATTCGCGAGCTCCTTACATGCAGATCAAAACCAACAGACAGGTTGGCGAATTTAGGCTAGAGCTAAGAGCTACAAAGCTAATATTTGTGAAAACTCTTCACAGTTTTGTTCTGTGTGTCAGTGAGTAGGCTGATACCCCATTTCATGGACCCAAGATCCATAAAGGCTGTACATTACAATATGAATTTTCAGGGCTGAATAGTGAGGTGATTTCCTTCCTAGTAAAATCTCAGAATTAAAAGCTACGACGCTAATATTTGTGAAAACTCTTCAGAAATGTAATCTGTTGGTGTCACTGAGCAGGCTGATACCCCATTTCATTGACCCAAGAGCCATAGGTAAGGCTGTGCATTGCAAAAGTATGCCCTCAATGCAATTCTCAGTGGTGGAAAAAGTACCTAATTGTCATACGTGAGTAAAAGTATAGATACCAAAATAGAAAGTTACTCAAGAAAAAGTCAAAGTCACTCAGTAAAATAGTACTTGAGTAAAAGTCTAAAAGTATTTGGTTTTAATATACTTAAGTATCAAAAGTCAATGTAATTGCTAAAATATACTTAAGTATCAAAAGTAGAAGTAAAAGTATAAATAATTTCAAATTCCTTATATTAAGCAAAGCAGACGGCAGCATTTTCTTGTTTTAAAAATTTACGGATAGCCAGGGGCACACTCCAACACTCAGACATTATTTACAAAAGATGCATTTCTGTTAACGATGCCCACAAACTGTGCCCACAAACTGTTATGACCTACATAAAGCTGTCCCAACAGCAGAGCTTTCTTTTCATCACCATGGAGTGAATCCTCACCACCGCTACACCTGGCTATCAGCGGAGCCTCGTCTGGCAGCGAAACAGTTCATTCAACCTCAGTTAACACCTTTTTCAAAAACATAGCTGATATGGCTGACTTGCTTAAAGAAATGTGGTTCTTACTGACAATTGAGATGGACAAACTATTTTGATGAAGACATTAATGAGCGGACTAGGACGGACGTAGTCAATATAACTATTTATTCAGCACTATTGAAATGGACAGCGACAGAATTCTGAACATGGGCCGTTCTTACAGTGTTCTCTCTGTACACCAAGTCAGAACCGGAGGATGAATAAAAAGGGCATATAAGCAGACAATGAAAGCTCTTAAAATATTCGATGATGACATTTCTCTAAAACAGGCTATAGGCTACATGTGCACCACCAAGTCAGAACAGTAGGCTAGGTTATGATGGGGAAAGGGACCAAATTATTAGGGTGAGGCACATGGGCTACTAACAGCTTACTACACAACATACACTTAGTATTACTTTCTTAGCTACAGTATACATATCTCCCTGGCATATTACATAAGTTATGCAGCAGCATACAATACATTTTTGGACTCACCGTTGTGCTGTGCTCACTTGAACAGGAAGGTGGCGCGGCGGTCCTTCCTGTGGTCAAATTTGTCATGAAAAGTCTGGCATTCAAATCAAATCAAACCTTATTTGTCACATGCTCCGAATACAACGTGTAGACCTTACCGTGAAATGCTTACTTACAAGCCCTTAACCAACAGTGCAGTTCAAGAAGAGTTAAGAAATGATTTACGAAATAGACTAAAGTTAAAAAATAAATAAAAAAGAACACAATAAGAATAACAATAATGAGGCTATATACAGGGGGTACCGTTACCGAGTCAGTGTGCGGGGGTACAGGTTAGTTCAGGTAATTTGTACGTGTAGGTGGGGGGTGAAGTGACTATGCATCGATAATAAACAACAAATAGCAGCAGTGTACAAAAGGGAGGGGGATCAATGTAAATAGTCTGGTGGCGATTTTATTAATTGTTCAGCAGTCTTATGGCTTGGGGGTAGAAGCTGTTGAGGAGCCTTTTGGTCCTAGACTTGGCACTCCGGTACCGCTTTCCGTGCGTTAGCAGAGAAAACAGTCTATAACTTGGGTGACTGGAGTCTCTGACAATTTTATGGGCTTTCCTCTGACACCGCCTATTATATAGGTCCTGGATGGCATGAAGTTTGGCTACAGTGATGTACTGGGCCGTACGCATTACCCTCTATAGCACCTTATGGTCAGATGCCAAGCAGTTGCCATACCAGGCGGTGATGCAACCGGTCAGGATGCTCTCGATGGTGCAGCTATAGAACCTTTTGAGGATCTGAGGACCCATGCAAAATCTTTTCAGTCTCCTGGGGGGGAAAAGGTTTTGTCGTGCCCTCTTCACAACTGTCTTGGTATGTTTGGACCATGATAGTTTGTTGGTGATGTGGACACCAAGGAACTTGAAACTCTCAACCCGCTCCACTACTGCCCCGTTGATGTTAATGGGGGCCTGTTCAGCCCGCCTTTTCCTGTAGTCCACGATCAGCTCCTTCGTCTTGCAAAAAAAAAAAAATTGAATCATGATGTCAGTGATCTCCAGGTCGGAGCTCTAGAAAGAGGCCTGAGTTCCCGACTTGGAATTCAAAGTTGGATAACCATTCAAAACGTATTTTCCCAGTAGGAGCTTGTTTTTTTCAGAGTTCCCAGTTGTCTTGAACTCACTGAGGTCTGAGATTTCCCAGTTCCGAGTTTCCAGTTGTTTTGAACGCAAGGGAAGTCATGCTCGATTGACAGCATGGCCAATGTATTCTAGATTTTCTGGCCCAAAGTGTTGCATGTGAATATTTATGCTTTTAAGCTTAGAAAAGAGACCCTTAAACCCAGACTTGGACCACACACCCACTCCACTGAATAGCAGGCTAGTGATTGCTTTGCAACGCTGTGTAATGTTTGTGTCCAATGGCCGATGAGCACCGATACGTTTTATCTATAATTTCTCTTCATATGACAAGAAAATGATTTGGCACTAGATTGTCGACTTGATTTATGATGACTGCCTGTCTAGCTAAGATTTTTAAAGTATGATGTTAACAGGATCAGTCCAATCAAAGCTACGGTAGATGTAACGTGATTTGACTTCATTTTATCTGTGGCCAATGACCTTGAGCCTTGGATTGGCACTTTTAATGTAAATCTATGGCAGCACCCAAGGGGGCTTGAACTTTCTAGCTCTCCCTGTAGATTTTGCAGTGATGTAGTGTCCCCATGAGTGGCAGAAGACTGAGACAATCATGGCGCAGCTAGAGGATTACCTTACGCTTAATTTCCGCTGGCTCCCCCTCCACCTGCATTTTGGAGCTGCCTTACTCAAAGAAAGCAAAAAAGAGACCATGTTTGTATGCGGCTTTATTAACTCAATTATACAATTTTGTACAATGTTTCCAAACTGATATGTGACACGCATTAATGCCAAAATAACATGCAAAACTGGCATTTTATTTGCTAAACAGTTGGGGCTCTGCCCTGAATGATTGGTCGCCACTGCATACAGAGTGCAATTTCAACTGTTTTTGGTCAAGTTAACAAATTATTGTATTTTGTAGAATTTATATAACAACATTACAAACTTGTTTAGCATGATCTAGTCAACTTGTTGCATGATTACGCTATCATTTTCAAGTGGAGACTTTTATTTTGAAGGCGAGCCACCGATTACACTATTGTTGCTCACGACACACAGGTGGACAAATCGAAGGCGAAATGGCGAAGAGGTGGCTACCCTTTTCGCTCCTGTTTCTAGTTCTCTCCCTGTACTGTGCTGCGTCGGCTGATAACAGCGGCCTTAACAAAATGAAGATGCAGTTTGCAACAGGGCCACTCCTTAAATTCCAAATCTGGTAAGTTAAGCGAGGACAACAATACACTTTGAGTAGACCTCTTGTCTTTTTGTTGTTCAGCTAGCATCGGCTACTTGCCCGTCTGCACAGCTAGTTAAATCCTGTTAGCTAATTCTGCTCAGGACATTGGGTGGGTGCAGTCCAAGAATCCTTACAGTGTCCATGCAACACCGTATTTTGGTTAGCTAGCAACATCCAAATATTTAGAAAACTAAATGACAACCGTGTTTTGTCTGTTGTTAATGAATCTGTAGTTGCAAGGTTAAAAAAAAACCATACTATTCTAGCTACTTCCGTTGTCAAATAGCTAATTTTGCGATTTGCGTCCCCATGTGGGCACTAGCGGTGGTTGGATTAATTTCTACCATGTCAAGAGAATGGGATTAACTCCAAGGGATGTGTTTGGAATGTGAAATGCCTTTAAGTATTTTAATGATGCATTTGGACAGTAGATGAACCGTGTGCCATACAGCAATGGGAGGTCACCTCAGGCTTTGCAGGCAGCATACAATCCGTGGAAGTCACAACAAAGGATCGAAGATAACCTTGGACTCTTTGTTGTTTAGGGTTGTTTGGCTGTGGCCAAGTGTATATAGCCTTGCCTCTAAAGACTGTTTTTTCAGCGTGTGTCACTGTCTGTTCCCCTCTGGCCCTGTTTGTCTATCTCTCTCTCCTTCTCTCACCCAGCATCTCCTGAGGGTACAAGCGGGTGTTTGAGGAGTACATGCAGGCCTTGTACCAGCGTTACCCAGACATCCGCATTGAGGGGGAGAACTACCTTCCTCTACCCCTCTACCGGTAAATTACACTGCGTGCCACCATACTGTGTAAAAACTTGAAGCGTGTTGCAATGTATTCTCCCTTGTGGTTGTTACCAACAAGTTGCCCTCCTTTGGACCCAGAGGTGTTTGCTTTTTCGGACACTTGTAACTGTAATTTCCTGCAATCTAAAGCAAAAAAATGTATTGTATGATAACCGATAAAGTAAAAAATAAGTGTATGTATATATATGATATAGTGGTGCAGCCTGTCCACAAGGTGACGCAGCGCCCCTCATACATTCTTTGGGTAGAACCCTTGATGTGCGTATGTTCTACCGTCTCTCTGGAAGTTGACGTTATCATCTTCTTTGCTGTCCTCAGACACGTTGCTTCCTTCCTGTCCATGTTCAAGCTGGCACTGATCGGACTGATCATTATCGGCAAGGACCCCTTCGCCCTCTGCGGCATGCAAGCCCCAGGCATCTGGGTCTGGAGTCAGGAGAATAAGGTGAGACTCTCTCTTATGTTTAAAATGTGACATAACACTTGGTGTTAGCATCACCGGCATACCTGCTCTAATGGAAGGTAAAGGGTAGATGTAGACAAGAATAGTCAGTACCTCAAGAGACACACAGACCTTACCCATGGGACTTCATTAATGACTCATTTGGGAGAATGAGGAGATGATGCAGTCTTTTTGTTTGTGTGTATTGTCAACCTGGATCTCCGAGGTAACATGAGTCCATGGTGCTGAAGTAGAGGGCACACAATATTCAAACCCCCTCCATGTATATCCTGAACACACTGTGGGCCAATAAAAATTGACCTGTTATGTAAGCACTAATATGGCAGCATTCTTCTCTGTTCCTCTGCCTACTGCTATAACATGTTGGTGTGTTTCCCCGGGCTGGGAACACAGACAGAAGGGCTATGGAATTTTGCATCCTTGTCCTTGGCAGAACCGATGTGCATATTAACCAATGAAACATTTTAACTTGAAGCTCCAAGTCCAACTTTCGCTCGTAATTCATTGATGGTGATATTGAATTTCTCTTTCTGTCTCTCTTTCAGATTTATGCCTGCATGATGGTATTCTTTTTCAGCAACATGATTGAAAACCAGTGTATGTCAACAGGAGCTTTTGAAGTCACGTTAAACGGTAAGGCTCACTTTGCCTTTGCATAAGTATGCACAAATCCTTTACGGACCCTGCATAGACGTCGTTGTAAAATACCACACAGAGAAGAGTGTTGACGTGTTTTGTACCTCCCTGGGCAGATGTGCCAGTGTGGTCCAAGCTGGAGTCGGGTCACCTGCCCTCCATGCAGCAGCTGGTCCAGATCCTGGAGAACGAGATGAAGATGAACGTACCCATGGACACACTCCCCCACCACCGCTCCTAACCCTGCCCCTACTCCCCCCCTCGGATGGAGCCAAAGGCCCCTCCACGTATGCAACCCTCGCCCCCCATCTTCTATCCACCGCAATTTGCACAGTGGAAAGAACCACCATCTCACACACACCCAATACCTCAGACAAATGTACTGTGTGGCATGGGGTTTGCGCACTTTCATATTGTATTCACATGACCATAGTTGTCGATTAGATTACTCAACCTACTCAACTCATTTTTTTGACAGAACTTCAAGGACTTTTGCGCTTGATGTTTTGGATGCGCTTGATGTACTCACTTTTCTGTCCCTTTCTTTTCCTCTGCAGGTTTGAGGTGGGCTTCTCAATGGACTGTGAGGTGATGTTTATGAAGGTCTGCACTGAAGGCAGGAAGACTGCTAGCTCAGACTGGATGTCCCCATCGCTTCTCACCACGTCCCTTAGAGATGCCCCTCCCCTAACGCTGGACTGGGATCCACGGCAACCGCGATGGCCGTTTTCTCTACTACTACTACTCTTACTACTGCAGATCATTCATCCTGGTGCAATAAACTTTCCGCTTTGGCTCTTGCGCTCACAAGGATCAATTCAAGTGCAACAATGTTGACGGTCAGATTAATATTATGGTCTTTAGTTAGCCACACAGAATCTGTTTTTATTTTGAGCCATTTGTGTGTAGTTTAACCATTTGTTAGTCTTAATTTAACTTTGTTACATGTAGAACATATTACGTAGTCTGATCATGAGCATTTGAATAATGTTTAACATTTAATTTCTGTATCTTTGCATAGCTGGAAGTGGAGCTAAGACTATGAATAAATGTGAAGGTGAAAGAGCTGTGTGAGCGCTGTCTGTGTTTGCTAGGACAAGATGGACTGATTTGTTGTTGGTATGAGAACAAGTCAATTATTTTCTAAAGTGACTAGGCAAATGAGGGCACGACAACCACACCAGCCATATTTCAAAGGTTAGGTACATACAGAAATCCAGGAAGGGACTGTTTTTGTAAGAAACAGGCCTCCAGTTTCTGCGTAAATTTAAAAGACCTACAGTTAAAGAAAACCGGAGACCAACTGCTAAGCAGATGTAAAATGTATTGATTTTGAATTTGCACACAAGTAGAGACCATCTGGCTTCTCATTAACCACCCATTTAAGGTTTACAGGGTTTGGGGGAAACAGTGGTTAGGGTTAAGTAGATCACCAGGTTAAGACATTTGGTTAAATCTGTATCTAGTCAAGCTTCTACGAACTTCTAGCACATCCTTGTGTAAAGGGCCCTGCAAATTAGGCAGAGACGTCAAGTAAATTCCTAGAAACTCATGGAAATCAAAACTTAACGGATCTCTTTAATAAGAGACTTCCGTTTGAGATAGCGTTCCACAACCGAAGCTACTGTAGTGTTAAGTTAGAAACAATGTAAATTGTCAAAACCAAATGAGTGATAACCAAATAACTAGGTGTGTTGCATGGAAAAATGTCCCCTACTGTAATTCTTAGCACCAGAAGCAATCTACCACTATTTCTTGCAATGCCACTTAATGAGAGTAAATTGCTGCCCAAAGAACATCCCAATCATAACTGTCTAAAATGCTATCTAGACTCGTATAGAGAAGCAGCCTACAGGAACATATCTCCCAACTAGGTTCAACAATTAAGGGAGTTTATTTGGACTGGAAGAGTTGTTTGAGTCTCTTAAAAACATGACTTTCCTGTGTTTTATATATTTCCACACTATGAGGTTGGAATAATACTGTGAAATTGTGAAAATTAGGATCATGCCCTTTTAGTGTGTAGGAGTTGTTTGGAAAGGCTGCCTGAAATTTCTTCCTGTTTTGTTGGGTAGGAGTTTTGGCCTGCCTGGTGACATCACCAGGTGGTGATTTAGTTAAGTCTTGTGTGGCTCAGATGGTAGAGCATGGTACTTGCAATGCCAGGGCTGTGGGTTTGATTCCCACGGGGGACCAATAGCAACAAATATTAAAATATATGTACTTACTACTGTAAGTCGCTCTGGATAAGAGAGTCTCCTGAATGACAAATGTAAATTAGTTAATACACCAATAAGAAAGTGTTTCAAACCTCTGCCAATTACAGCTAGATAATTGGCAGAATTTGTGCTTGAGAAATTGTTAAGAAGCTATTTTTGTTTCTTTTAGACCATTTTAATTGAAAACATTCACAGTAAGGTCCTTACAGTGGGTATCAGAAGTATTCACCCCTTCACATTTTATTGTTACAAAGTGGGATGGAAATGGATTTAATTGTCTTTTTTTTTGTCAGCGATCTACAAACAAATCTAGAAATGATTTGATATTGAGATAAAAACGGCTGCATTGGACCTTAAAAGCAGAGACCCTTCCATCTTGGATTACACCAGACCCTTTAATCCATAGTCGGAGAGATGAAGTGGACTACTAGCCTCGTAGTCAGTTTTACAACAGTTGACACATAGCACAGTTCAAGACTACTTTACTATTGACCCTGCTTATAGGTGTTTATTGTATGTTGCTTCAAACAACGGAATGTGTCATAATTTGACGTAGTTCATTTGACATGTCATTCTGGGGAATCTAGAACAAATATACATCGCATTATATCATGTACCGAAATGAAGAAATTAAGATTTAAATGAAATTCAGTTATTGTGGCACTATTGTGTAGTTTCACATAATTCATTCCATGTTGAAAATTTGGTCAGGCTTTTCACAATTACACATTGCACATCTAATCAGAGGCCTCAAAAGACTAAACTTTAAAACAAATAAAAATGTGTCACGATCCTCAGTATGACACAGCAGGCACAGTCATACATAGTGCTGCAGCAACCCCTGAAAAATCATAATAATAAAAAAATATATATTTCTGTTGAATTTTTTTTCATATTAATTCTTAATTCTGATTAAAGAAGCGATACAACTGGCCTTCTTTAGACTAATTGAGTATCTGGAGTATCAGCATTTGTGGTTACAGACTCAAAATGGCCAGAATTCCATGCGAGAAATTGACAATAAATTGAAGATCTCGTACAACGCTGTGTACTACTTCATTCACAGAACAGCGCAAACTGTCTCTAACCAGAATAGAAAGAGGAGTGGGAGGCCCAGTGCACAACTGAGCAAGAGGGCAAGTACATTAGAGTGTCTAGTTTGAGAAACAGACGCCTCACAAGTCCTCAACTGGCAGCTTCATTAAATAGCACCTTCAAAACACCAGTCTCAACGTCAACAGTGAAGAGGCGACTCTGGGATGCTAGCATTCTAGTCAGAGTTGCAAAGAAAAAGCCATACCTCAGACTTGCCAGTAAAAATAAAAATATTAAGATGGGCAAAAGAACACAGACACTGGACAGAGGAGTCGCCTCTTCACTGTTGACGTTGAGACTGGTGTTTTGCAGCTACTATTTAATGAAGCTGCCAGTGCATTAGACCGCTTGGGAGGCCAGAGAACCCCATTTTGACCTTTAACCCCTGACCCCTCAAACCTGCGCTCCTCTCTTTCCATGGCCTGGACCTGCAGCTCCTCCTCCTCTCTAGTTTGGCTGGTTGTGTTGCATCATCCTCCTGATCAGGTCTCTGCAGAGCAAATCACCTCTCATTGGCCAGCCTGTCTCACAGCTGTTGGTACTGGCCACAGCAGAAGAGCTGTGTGTCCGAGGGCATGTGTGTGAGATAGGGAATGAAAGAGAAACATAGAGTAATATAGTGTGTGTGTGCATATGGAGTGTAGGGACGGACATATCATAAAAGTCATATCACTATTTAGACATAGTACCTAGTGTTATGGTTTGTTCCACTCTTCTCCTGTTCTAATATTCACCATCACCTATCCAGCCTTACCTCAGAGTCCACTGCAAATCCTGGGTGATGTTGAGGCCTTGCTTTCTCTCCACAGTACTCACACATCACTGGAGAGTCCCTGAGAGACTGGGGCTGGACAAAAGGGGTGAGTGATAAACAATGGTCTCAAGATTATCACCCAACTGACCACACAATAATACTTTGAGTAACACACCGTAAACATGTGGCATTCTGCACAAAATACTCAGTAACGTCAAAGTGGAAGAAAAATTCGAACATTTGCAAAAAATAAAATAACAAAAATAAAACACATCTTGATTAGATAAGTATTCAACCTCTTGAGTAAATGCATGTTGGAATCAACTTTGGTAGCAATTACAGCTGTGAGTCTTTCTGGGTAAGTCTCTAAAAGCTTTGCACACCTGGATTGAAGAATCTTTGCACATTATTCTTTTTTAAATTCCTCAAGATCTTTCAAGCTGGTTGTTGATCATTGCTAGACAGCCATTTTCAAGTCTTGCCAAAGATTTTCAAGCCAATTTAAGTCAAAACTGTAACTTGGCCACTCAGGAACATTCAATGTCGTCTTAGTAAGCAACTCCAGTGTATATTTGGCCTTGTGTTTTATGTTATTGTCTTGCTGAAAGGTGTATTTGTCTTCCAGCATCATTTAGGGAAGACCCAGATGCAGACAGTGTCGAAGTAACAAAGGTTTATTACGAGAACAGGGGCAGGCAAAACGACAGGTCAAGGGCAGGCAGAGGTCAGTAATCCAGATCAGAGTCAAAAGGTACAGAACGGCAGGCAGTCTCAGGGTCAGGGCAGGCAGAGCTCAATAATCCAGGGCGGTGTGACAAGGTACAGAACGGCAGGCAGGGTCAGGGCAGGCAGAATGGTCAAAACCGGGAAAACTAGAAAACAGGAACTATAGGAAAAGACAGGAGCAAGGGGGGAAACGCTGGTAGGCTTGACGAACAAAACGAACTGGCAATGGGTTTGGGTTTGATTTTACACATGAAAAGTGGGATGAATACAGAGGGTACGGAGTAACAGAAGACGAACAGCAGAGGGGATAATGACCTTGGAGATGGGGAAAGGGCAGATAAACCGGGGGGAAGGTTTGCCGGACTCCACCAGGGGGGGGCAGATCCCGAGTGGACAGCCATACCTTCTGCCCGAGACAATACTGGGGAGCCGGGGTCCGGTGGTGGTCCGCTTGTTGTCGATACCTGGAGGTGGTCTTGAGAAGAGCCGACCGGGCTCTCTTCCAGGTACGACAACAGCGGCGGACAAACATCTGGGCCGAAGGTATGCTGACCTCTTCCTCTTGCTCAGGGAAGAGTGTGGGTCTGATAGCCTAGGGAACATGGAGGACAGGCTGACCGACGACCCAATGAGTGTGCAGAACGCCTTCCAGAACCAAGATGAGAACTGAGGACCCCGGTCGGAGACAATGTCTACTGGGAGTCCATGGATCCGGACGACGTGCTGCACCATGAGCTGGGCCATCTCTTTGGCAAAGGGTTGCTTTGGGGAGAGGAATGAAGTGAGCGGCTTTGGAAAACCGATCTACTACTGTCAGAATGGCGGTGTTGCCATCAGATGGGGGGAGACCCGTGACAAAGTCCAGGGCTATGAGAGACCAGGGACGGTGAGGGACAGGCAGAGTTTGAAGGAGACCAGCCGGAGCTTGCCGAGGAGTCTTGTTCTGCGCACAGACTGTGCATGCGGCGACGAATGCGGAGAAGTCAGGAATCATGGCAGGCCACCAAAAGTGTTGTCGCACAAGGGCCAGGGTCCGACGGGTGCCCGGGTGGCAGGCAAGCCTGGAGGAGTGGGCCCACTCCAGGACCGAGGACCGGACCACGTCAGGAACAAACATCCGGTTATCTGCCACCCCTCCCCCGGGTTCGGCTGGGAACGCTGCACCTCACAAACCTACTTCCCTATCCCCCAGCTGAGGTACGATGTGGGAAGGATGGTCTCAGGTTCCGGTGTTGTAACCGTGGGGCTATAGCGGCGTGACAGTGCATCCGGCTTGACATTCTTGGATCCCGGTCGGTATGAGAGGGAGAAGTTGAACCAGGTGAAAAGCAGGGCCCATCTAGCTTGCCTGAAATTGAGATGTTTGGCGGTGCGGAGATATTCCAGGTTCTTGTGGTTGGTCCACACAATGAACGGATGTTCCGCCCCCTCTAGCCGGTGCCTCCACTCCTTCAACACCATCTTCACCGTGAGAAGCTTATGAATCCCCACAACATAGTTCCTCTCGGTGGCGTTGAGGCGATGGGAGAAGAAAGCACAGGGATGTAACTTGAGGTTCAGAGCAGAACGCTGGTACAGGACAGCTTCCACACTGACATCCAAAGCATCGGCCTCCACCACGAATTGGTGGGACGGGTCAGGATGAACCAAGATGGAAGCTGTGATGAAACGTTGTTTGAGATCCCGGAACGTCCGGTCAGCAGCTGGGGACCACGTGATCGGAACCTTGGGAGAGGTGAGTGCAGATGGGGGAAGCCCCTGAGTGGTTTCCTTAATCTACGGCAACTAAGTTAGGAAGCCCACCTGTATGTTTGTAGTGATTGGGTTGTATTGATACACTATCCAAAGTGTAATTAATAACTTCACCATGCTCAAAGGGATATTCAACGTCTGCTTTTTTAAATGTATACCCATCTACCAATAGTTGCCCTTCTTTGCGAGGCAATTGGAAAACCTCCCTGATCTTTATGGTTGAATCTGTGTTTGAAATTCACTGCTCGACTGAGGGACCTTACAAATAATTGTGTGGGGTTCAGAGATTAGGTAGTTAGGGCTGTTATGGTGACCGTATTACAGCCACACCGGCAGTCACAAGTCATGACCGCAGTCAAATTACACGTGACCGTTTAGTCACGGTAGCTAAGCTTCTCCAAGCTCTGATGCTGCTGATGGTCATTAGTAGCCTACCAAACTTGCATGGTACTCAGCACTCTATTGTACCTCTAATCACTCTGACATCAATACAAATGTAATTGAAAATCTATTCAAATACTTAATGAGAGCCCATGAGCTCATGTTGTGCAACATTTCTATAGGCTATGCAATTGTGTGAGAAAGCGCCCCACTCCTGACACTACCCGGTGAAATGCAAGGCGCCAAATTCAAAATCCAAAAGTTGAATTATTAAACATTCATCAATATACAAGTGTTGCATAGTCATCAAAATCTCTGCTTCTTGGCAATATCACAGCGTTGTCAGATTTCAAAAAGGCTTTACGGCGAAAGCACAACATTTGATTGTTTGAGGGTAGCACCTCCAATATTTTCCATTAGCATAAATTCATAAACCATCGCGGTTCACACAAAACACATTTCACATCGAAAACAAATCCCTTACCTTTTGAACTTCTGCTGAGGGCTTCCCAAGTGTCCAACAATGACATCCAATGGTTCTTTTGTTAGAAAAAGTCATTTATTATATCCATAAATCTCTGTTTGGTTGGCGCGTTATGTTCATAAAATCCAACGTCGAATCGGCCATTGAAACGTGAAGAGAACGCGTTCAAATACACCTATAAACTTTTCCTAAACAAATACCAGTTAAAATGCATCCTTAGCTATCCTTTTATGAATATTAGCGATAATATTTCACTCGGATGGTCACCTATACCTTATATAAGTAAAATAAAGTGGGGCGCGCAGCCAGACTCGTGCCCGAGAAAACTTGTTGACATCTGAGCTACCTTGACCATTTCCTGTAACTATTCGTTCTGTTTACTCCAATCTCTCTGAGTCTTTGTATATAGACTGTTGACATCTAGTGGAAGCCATAGGTACTGCAGTCTCAGTCCTGGTTACAAATGGATTCAATGGGGAGTGTGTCAAACAGAGCAATAGGTCACCAGAAACTGATTTCCGGATAGATTTTTCTCTGGTTTTCGCAGGCTAAATGAGTTCTGTTATACTCACAGACATTATGTTAACACTTTTAGAAACCTCAGAGCGTTTCCTATCCAATAGTACTAATTATGTGCATATCCTATTTTCTGAGCCTGAGTGGCAGGCATTTTGCTTTGGGCACGCCAGACTCTCCAAAACCGTCACCTCACCTGCCGCTCCCTAAGAATTAAAAAAAGCAGGTTCCCATCAGCTTTCCATAGGCTACTATATTTATTTCTCAACTTTCCTAATATTAAGCACATTGCTTCATGAAAATGAAGCAACGCTACCTGGCTGGCATGAAAATGAACCATGGGAAAAGTGTCCTCCATTCGCTATTTACAGTTGAAGTCGGAAGTTCACATACACTTAAGTTGGAGTCATTAAAACTAGTTTTTCAACCACTCCACAAATTTCTTGTTAACAAACTATGGTTTTGGCAAGTCGGTTAGGACATCTACTTTGTGCATGACACAAGTCATTTTCCCAACAATTGTTTACAGACAGATTATTTCACTTATAATTCACTGTATCACAATTCCAGTGGGTCAGAAGTTTACAAACAAGTTCACTGTGCCTTTAAACAGCTTGAAAAATTCCAGAAAATGATGTCATGGCTTTAGAAGCTTCATATCACATTCTTAAAATAAAGTGGTGAACTGACCTTAAACAGGGAATTTTTACTAGGATTAAATGTCAGGAATTATGAAAAACGTTTTAAATGTATTTGGCTAAGGTGTATGTAAACTTCCGACTTCAACTGTAAGTGCATAGATGACATGTATGTTTCCCCCCAGACCGTTTTGTGACAGGTGCATGATAATGGTCCATTCTAAATCAAATCAAATTTCACAAATATATTATTTATATAAGTTAAGACAAATAAAAATCTAAAATAGGATAATATTGTCACCCATAAGACTATCACTTATGTATTATCACTTGGGAATGATTTTCAGCTTGTGTGCAGTAAGGAAGAAACAACGCATGCCTTTTTTTTGCAAATTTTCAAATTATAGTTGCACACCTTCTGTAACCTAGCCCATAGGCCTATATGTTAACTGGCCAAATAGGCCAAATAACTGTTAAAATTAAGCACATTCATCTGCTTTATAACCGGCGTAGAGCCTAACTGGCATACATAGGCGGTACATGAGTTTCAAGTTTGGGAAATACATTTTCACCATAAAAATGCCCCTTTATAAGAAAGCCTTACATGCATAATCGCATTTACGGTCACTTTTGAGAGTGGTGTTTTCCCGCTAATTGATTAATGCCTGTGAGAAGGACCCGATCACATGACGGGCATTTGCTAATAAGAACTGAAATATCTGAGAGAGTCATGTGAGTCAGAGGGGCTTCGGAGCATGCAGCCGGGAGAAGGGAATTATAGTTATTATATCCAGCTCAAGGGCACAACGGCAACTGGCCGCAAAAGACATGGATGTTTTTAGGAGGCATTACGGCCACAAAGGGGATGCTGCCGTGAATTTCAAGGCATTATCAAGAGCTTGTCATGAATGCGCAACAAACAAAGCAGAGCTCAAGCCTTTCACGCAACTTTTTTCAAATCATCATTAGAGTCACATCATGCAGCCTTAGAATGTATAAAGGTCTAAACATATAGCCCAACATTTGTATCACAACTAAAGTTGCATAAATAACTATAGATTAAACATATAGGAGGACCTGTTTCTTTGTTAACCGCTCCACACAGAATAGCCGCCCGCATGTGCACATTCCCTCAAATAGTTTAGAGAAAATAACCTATTTATACTGAATAAAAATATAAACGCAACATGCAAAAATGTCAAGGATTTTACTGTTACAGTTCATATAATGAAAATGGATACAAATGAATTAGTCCCTAATCTATGGATTTCACTTGACTGGGAATGCAGATATGGATCTGTTAGTCATAGATACTTTACCTTAAACAAAAGTAGGGGCGTGCATCAGAAAACCAGTCAGTATCTGGTGTGACCACCATTTGCCACATGCAGCGCGACACATCTCCTTCGCATAGAGTTGATCAGGCTGTGGATTGTGGCCTGTGGAATGTTGTCCCACTCCTCTTCAATGGCTGTGCAAAGTTGCTGGATATTGTCGAAAACTGGAACATTCTGTCGTACAAGTCGATCCATAGAATCCCAAACATGCTCAATGGGTAACATGTCTAGTGAGCATGCAGGCCATGGAAGATCTGAGACATTTTCAGCTTCCAGGAATTGTGTACAGATCCTTGCGTCATGGGGCCGTGCATTATCATGTTGAAACATGAGGTGATGGCAGCGGATGAGGGGCACAACAATAGGCCTCAGGATCTCGTCATGGTATCTTTGTGCATTCAAATTGCCATCGATAAAATACAATTGTGTTCATTGTCGGTAGCTTATGCCTGCCCATACCATAACCCCACTGTCACCGCGGGGCATTCTGTTCACAATGTTGACATCAGCAAACGCTCATCCACACAACGCCATACACGTGGTCTGTGGTTGTGAGGTTGGTTGGACATACTGCCAAATTCTCTAAAACGTTGTTGGAGGCAGTTTATTGTAGAGAAATAAATATTAAATTATCTTCCAATAGCTCTGGTGGACATTGCTGCAGACAGCGTGCCAATTGCACGCTCCCTCAAAACATGAGACATCTGTGGCATTGTGCTGTGTGACAAAACTGCACATTTTAGAGTGGCCTTTTATTGTCCCCAGCACAAGGTGCACCTGTGTAATGATCATGCTGTTTAATCAGCTTCTTGATATGCCACACCTGTCAGATGGATGGATTCTCTTGGCAAAGAAGACATGCTCACTAACAGAGATGTAAACCAATTTGTGCACAACATTTGAGAGAAATAAGCTTTTTGTGCATATGAAACATTTCTGGGATCTTTTATCTTTACATGTTGTGTTTATATTTTTTGTTCTGTGTATTTTATTCAGCTATGTTCAATTATATTCTTCATATTATAAAATAATATAAAACAATGCCACGGAACTCAAAGTAAATGGTGTCTGTTAAATGAGCTAGTGTAGCCCACAGCCATATGACATAGCCAGAATTATTCTGTTCTTCTGAAATAGACTACATTTTCTTCATATCATGTTTCTTTTGACCTGTCTAACATAAATAATGGATTTATTGTGATGGTGTAGGCTATATTAAATGTAGATGTTCCAAAGGTCTGCATCAGTGACTTGTAGGCCATACGTGGAAGCCAGGAGATGCTAAATGTGTTTATCTTAATTAACTTTCAATTACCGTAAGACGGGCAGTTTTTTGCTTGACAATCATCGGCTGACAAAATGTCATGACCGCCACAGCCCTAGAGATAAAAAAATTATGTTAAACACTATTATCGCACAGTCACACACACACGCGCACACGCACACGCACACGCACACACACACACACACACACACACACACACACACACACACACACACACACACACACACACACACACACACACACACACACACACACACACACACACACACACACACACACACACAGCCATGCATATGTCTAACCAAATTCATACACTCACCTCAGTGTTGTACCTGGTCAGACAGCATGTAGCTCAATTTGCTGATGTTGTAACCGTGGAGATTAAATGGTTGTATGGAACTTTCTGGATCTAATACCTATCTAATGCCTGAAATTACTCATTACAAAATAAGAGACAGCAATAGCATGCTCAGGGCTAGAAGGTGGGTGGGTTATAGCTATATTTATTGTTGTCTTTTATTGGGCCAAACTAGTCTACTTTTTCAAAGAGCTCTATTTTCATGTCATCCAACAAATGTAAATGCCTGGAGCTTGCTTAACAGCATTGGAACTTGGATTGGAAGCAGTGTTTGGTCAGATTACATGAAAATAGAGCACACCAGTGGTGGATTTGGCGTCGAAATGAGAACGCATGAGCAGAAAATAACCCCATTCCTACTGTAAAATATGGTGGTGGATCTTTGATGTTATGGGATATTTTCCTTACACTGGTTCTGGGGCCCTTGTTAAGGTCAACGGCATCATGATCTTTACCCAGTACCAGGATATTTTTGCCAAACACCTGGTCGCCTCTGATAGGACGCTGAAAGTTGGTCTCAAGTGGATCTTCCAGCAAGACAATAACCCCAAGCACACATCAAATTCCACAAAGAAATGGTTAATTGGCCACAAAATCAACATTTTGCAATGGCCATCTCAGTCTCCGGACTTGAAACCCAGTAAAAACCTATGGTTGGAATTGAAGAGGACAGTCCATAAGCACAGGCGAATGATATCAAGGATCTGGAAGGATTCTGTAAGACTAATTCTTTCTCATCTTTATCAATGGTGGCGAGCGGCGCCACTGTATAAGGCACTGCATCTCAGTGCAAGAGGTATCACTGCAGTCCCTGGTTTGAATCCAGGCTGCATCAGATCTGGCTGTGATTGGGAATCCCGTAGGGCGGCGCACAATTGGCCCAGCGTCGTCCGGGTTTGGCCGGGGTAGGGCGTCATTATAAATAAGAATTTGTTCTTAACTGACTTGCCTAGTTAAATAAAGCATACATTAAATGGAGTCAATCATTTTGGACCTCAATGTATGTGTCACTCTAAGGACCTGGGTTTATACCCGGTTGGTCGTTTCCCTCTTCCTTCACTTAAATTCCACATTTTTTCCCCTCTATATACAAAGTCTTCTTTGCTTTCAATGTCTCCTCCAGTTCTGTCATTTTACTCTCGATGATACTGTTTGACTCCACGGAGGCCCCACCTCCTTCGTTTACCCCATTCTGTCCACCACTATATATTTTCAGATCCTACTCTCTACAGAGCACACGCTCATACACACAGTTCCACATCGCTGTGTTTTCATCCCTGAAATTGAATCACAAAAACCATGAAACATGGTTTTCTTGTCTTCATGTGTATTTACTTGAAAGTCTTGAATGTCAGCTGTTTAGGTGCCTTAGGGCTTTTGAGTCACCCGCTCTAGAGATCCACCATGGAGGCTGGAGATGATCACTACTGTACATCTCTCCCTGTCCACTAGTGGTCTTTTCATCATGGTTAAATGGTTTGACTCTCGGCTCATCACTGTCCCTCGATGTGAGTTGGCATTTTGATCGCTAGTCTCTTGAGAAGCAAGTGTGTCTGCAATGACTGTAAGTGCCATTTGTTCATGTTTTTGTGGCATGAGTGATAGTGAAGGCTGCTGAGGGGAGGACGGCTCATAATAATGGCTAGAATGGAGCAAATGGAATGGCATTGATGTATTTGATACCGTTCCACTAGTTCCGCTCCAGCCATTACCATGAGCCTGTCCTACCCAATTAAGGTGCCACCAACCTCCTGTGGTGTGTGACTTACATTATATGGTTCCATGATACTCACATGATAATGTGATGGTTTACTGACTGTTCTCTTTTAGTAACGCTGCTATAGTAGATCCTATATAGATATAGCTACTCCGTATCTGTCCATCACTCTGAAAGGATGTTCACATAATGATCCAATGAATATCCTGAACGCTTTTGTTTCTCGACATCACATTAGATGTATTCATGTATCAGTGCTATTTGTGAGTGATGCAATGTAAACCTGTGCCGTGTTGCCGAATGTGGACGTGCGCGTGATACTAAAAACACTCCTTTATTCATCTTTATCCTCTTACTCTCAGGAAAATAGAGGAAAGGATGGAGATAAGAACTGACCTCTATCCCCACCTCTGGGCCCAACCAATAATTCAGCCCCTCCCCCATCCGTGAACCATGCTCTTTCCACAGGCCCGGTCATCTAATGCAGGAGGACTTTGACATGGATGTGGATGAGCAGGACGAGGAGGAAAAACGCTACAAGAAGAAGGCCATAGACCAGTGGTGGGTGAGCAAGTGCAACAAAGATGCATGTGACGAAGAAAAAGAAGGAAGAAGAAGAAATGTCGGAGGCAGGATGGTTAACAGCCTGAGTTGGGCTGAGGAGCACATTCTCATTCCTCTGGCTGAGGCTGACTGTCAAAGGAGAACAAGCAGATCATTCCACATCACTGTAAGTGCTCTCTCTCTCTCTCTCTTTCTCTGTCTTTCTCTGTCTCTCTCTTTCTCGCTCTCTCGCTCTCTTTCACGCTCTCTCTCTCTCTCTCTCGCGCTCTCTCTCTCTCTTTCTCTGTGTGTGTGTAATTGTAGATGTGTCTGCGTGTGTGTAGAGATAGTCCACTGGATGGTGCTATTTTATTTTTACCCTTCCACTCCAACACCGAACATACCTCAGCCAGCCAATGAAAGTGTAGAGTAAGCAATTAGCTCGAAACCAATCCATGATTTGACCAATCAGTGGACCATTACAGAGAGTTGGGACATTTCTAGCTACAGTCACTGGAGGATGACTCAAAAGGTTAATCTGCCCCTAAATTTTCACCTAAAATGACATACCCAAATCTAACTGCCTGTAGCTCAGGACCTGAAGCAAGGATCTGCATATTCTTGATACCATTTGAAAGGAAACACTTTAAAGTTTGTGTAAATGTGAAATTAATGTAGGAGAATATAACACATTAGATCTGGTAAAAGATAATACAAAGAATAATATTTTTTGTACCATCACCTTTCTATTTAAACGCAAGAGAAAGACCATAATGTATTATTCCAGCCCAGGCGCAATTTAGATTTTGGCCTCTAGATGGCAGCAGTGTATGTGCAAAGTTTTAGACTGATCCAATGAACCATTGCATTTCTATTAAAGATTTTGTATCAAGACTTCCCAAATGTGCCTAATTGGTTTATTAATAACTTTTCAAGTTCATAACTGTGCACTCTCCTCAAACAATAGCATGGTATTATTTCACTGTAATAGCTACTGTAAATTAGACAGTGCAGTTAGATTAACAAGAGTTTAAGCTTTCTGCCAATATCAGATATGTCTATGTCCTGGGAAATGTTCTTGTTACTTACAACCTCATGCTAATCGCATTAGCCTACGTTAGCTCAACCGTCCCATGGGTGGGACACCGATCTGTAGAGATCCTCAAGAGGTTTTAATTAGTTTAATTAGCCACAGTGAGCCACTGCTGCATGGTGACACAGTAGCACCCTGAGAGCCGAGTGCGTGTGTATATGTGTGTGCCTTCTCTGTGTCTTATGACTCACCACACTTGGACTGATGGTCAAAAGAGGAACAGTCCTCCAGGAGGAAAACAAACAAAGTGTACACAAAAAAACATACATTTACAAACATGTACACAAACATGGCATTAGGTGAATGTCAGTGGCGGTCAGTGCCGTTTATGTTGAGGGAGGATTTTTTTTTTAGGAGCATGGCCTTATTTCTATTATAGCATGTTGGATGACTGTCATTCTTATTCCGTTCACCCAGTTCAGTGTAACGTCGATAGTTTTAGGCTACTACTTGAATTTTCCCTATATCCATCATGGGGTTCCTACAACCTAGCCTATGAATGAAAGTTTACGACGTAGGTGCACACAGGTGAGATGAGATGACATACAGTGATACATGGACAGACAGTGACACATTCAATACCGCCTTGCAGACTCTTGCCTGCATCTACAGTGAGGGAAAAAAGTATTTGATCCCCTGCTGATTTTGTACGTTTGCCCACTGACAAAGAAATGATCAGTCTATAATTTGAATGGTAGGTTTATTTAAACAGTGAGAGACAGAATAACAACAAAAAAATCCAGAAAAACGCATGTGAAAAATGTTATAAATTGATTTGCATTTTAATGAAGGAAATAAGTATTTGACCCCTCTGCAAAACATGACTTAGTACTTGGTGGCAAAACCATTGTTGGCAATCACAGAGGTCAGACGTTTCTTGTAGTTGGCCACCAGGTTTGCACACATCTCAGGAGAGATTTTGTCCCTCTCCTCTTTGCAGATCTTCTCCAAGTCATTAAGGTTTCGAGGCTGACGTTTGGCAACTCGAACCTTCAGCTCCCTCCACAGATTTTCTATTGGATTAAGGTCTGGAGACTGGCTAGGCCACTCCAGGACCTTAATGTGCTTCTTTTTGAGCCACTCCTTTGTTGCCTTGGCCTTGTGTTTTGGGTCATTGTCATGCTGGAATACCCATCCACGACCCATTTTCAATGCCCTGGCTGAGGGAAGGAGGTTCTCACCCAAGATTTGACGGTACATGGCCCCGACCATCGTCCCTTTGATGCGGTGAAGTTGTCCTGTCCCCTTAGCAGAAAAACACCCCCAAAGCATAATGTTTCCACCTCCATGTTTGACGGTGGGGATGGTGTTCTTGGGGTCATAGGCAGCATTCCTCCTCTTCCAAACACGGCGAGGTGAGTTGATGCCAAAGAGCTCCATCTGTCCACAACACTTTCACCCAGTTGTCCTCATTCAGATGTTCATTGTCAAACTTCAGACGGGCATGTATACGTGCTTTCTTGAGCAGGGGGACCTTGCGGGCGCTGCAGGATTTCAGTCCTTCACGGCGTACTGTGTTACCAATTGTTTTCTTGGTGACTATGGTCCCAGCTGCCTTGAGATCATTGACAAGATCCTCCCGTGTAGTTCTGGGCTGATTCCTCACCGTTCTCATGATCATTGCAACTCCACGAGGTGAGATCTTGCATGGAGCCCCAGGCCGAGGGACAATGACAGTTCTTTTGTGTTTCTTCCATTTGCGAATAATCGCACCAACTGTTGTCACCTTCTCACCAAGCTGCTTGGTGATGGTCTTGTAGCCCATTCCAGCCTTGTGTAGGTCTACAATCTTGTCCCTGACATCCTTGGAGACCTCTTTGGTCTTGGCCATGGTGGAGAGTTTGGAATCTGATTGATTGATTGCTTCTGTGGACATGTGTCTTTTATACAGGTAACAAACTGAGATTAGGAGCACTCCCTTTAAGAGTGTGCTCCTAATCTCAGCTCGTTACCTGTATAAAAGACACCTGGGAGCCAGAAATCTTTCTGATTGAAAGGGGATCAAATACTTATTTCCCTCATTAAAATGCAAATCAATTTATAAACATTTTCACGTGTTTTTCTGTTTTTTTTTGTTGTTATTCTGTCTCTCACTGTTTAAATAAACCTACCATTAAAATTATAGACTTATCATTTCTTTGTCAGTGGGCAAACGTACAAAATAAGCAGGGGATCAAATACTTTTTTCCCTCACTGTAGCTTATCTAGGGTGTAATTGTTAGTCCAACAGTAGCAAACAAGTTTCTTTTTGACAAATTCAGGTATTTTTATCCCCATTTCATTTGCTTCCGTTTAGGAAATGTTTTTCAACAGAATGCACTCTCCTCCTCTCACCTTATCCCTTCGTTTGTGGACTTCAATGAACAACATGTCAGCTGTATGTGACCAGGCGAAAAAACCTTTCCAAGCCAAACCGCTCCACACAGCCTACATCGTTGTCACCATATCAGCTAAAGTAACGTCATAGTCAACATAGCTAATATAACTAATGTGTTGGTAAACCTGCTACAATCATGCAGTAACGTTACAGTGTATAGTCAATAAGCAGTTACACCGGTGGGCCCCGGTGGCAATAAATTAATAAAACCAAAAGCTTAACTTGACTTGGAAGAGTTTCAGTGTTGCATAGTCATAACCAGCTAGCTAACATAGCATCCCTCTGTTTCAGCCGGTTGTTTGAGTAACTCAAGTAAGTGAAACTGAAAGTGAAAAAAAGGCTAAATCTCACTCTCTCTCTTACGCTCTCTTGCTTCTCCTTCATTTTTGAAGAAATGAAGGAGCACTGCAGTGCTAGCTAGCTGTAGCCTATGTTTTCAGTACTAGATTAATTCTCTGATCCTTTGATTGGGTGGACAATATGTTAGTTCATAATGCAAGAGCTCTGATAGGTTGGAGGACGTCCTCCGGGAAGTTGTCATAATTACTGTGTAAGTCTATGGAAGGGGTTGAGAACCAAGAGCCTCCTAAGTTTTGTATCGAGGTCAATGTACCAAGAGGAGGATGGAAGCTAGCTACACCATGGTGCTACCCTACAGAGTGCTATTGAGGCTACAGTAGACCGTCATTGCAAAACAGTGTGTTTTAATAAATTATTTGGTGACGTGAATATAAACTTGGCAAAAAAAAAAGAAACGTCCTTTCACTCTCAACTGCGTTTATTTTCAGCAAACTTAACATAAATATTTGTATGAACATGTATGAACATGTATGAACATAACAAGATTCAACAACTGAGACAAACTGAACAAGTTCCACAGTCATGTGACTAACAGAAATGGAATAATGTGTCCCTGAACAAAAGGGGGGTCAAAATCAAAAGTAACAGTCAGTATCTGGTGTGGCCACCAGCTGCATTAAGTACTGCAGTGCATCTCCTCCTCATGGACTGCACCAGCTTTGCCAGTTCTTCCACCAAGGCACCTGCAAGTTCCCGGACATTTCTGGGGGGGAATGGCCCTAGCCCTCACCCTCCGATTCAACAGGTCCCAGACGTGCTCAATGGGATTGAGATCCGGGGTCATCGCTGGCCATGGCAAAACACTGACATTCCTGTCTTGCAGGAAATCACGCACAGAACGAGCAGTATCGCTGGTGGCATTGTCATGCTGGAGGGTCATGTCAGGATGAGCCTGCAGGAAGGGTACCACATGAGGGAGGAGGATGCCTTCCCTGTAACGCACATCGTTGAGATTGCCTGCAATGACAACAAGCTCAGTTCGATGATGCTGTGACACACCGCCCCAGACCATGACGGACCCTCCACCTCCAAATCGATCCCGCTCCAGAGTACAGGCCTTGGTGTAACACTCATTCCTTCAACGATAAACGCGAATCCAACCATCACCCCCTGGTGAGACAAAACCGTGACTCGTCAGTGAAGAGCACTTTTTGCCAGTCCTGTCTGGTCCAGCGACAGTGGGTTTGTGCCCATAGGCAACGTGGTTGCCGGTGATGTCTGGTGAGGACCTGCCTTACAACAGGCCTACAAGCCCTCAGTCCAGCCTCTCTCAGCCTATTGCGGACAGTCTGAGCACTGATGGAGGGATTTTGCGTTCCTGGTGTAACTCGGGCATGCTGCAAGGAGGTGTGATGTTCGGATGTTGCCATCCTGTACCTGTCCCGCAGGTGTGATGTTCGGATGTACCAATCCTGTGCAGGTGTTGTTACACGTGGTCTGCCACTGCGAAGACGATCAGCTGTCCGTCCTGTCTCCCTGTAGCGCTGTCTTAGGCGTCTCACAGTACGGACATTGAAATGTATTGCCCTGGCCACATCTACAGTCCTCATGCCTCCTTGCAGCATGCCTAAGGAAAGTTCACGCAGATGAGCAGGGACTCTGGGCATCTTTCTTTTGGTGTTTTTCAGAGTCAGTAGAAAGGCCTCTTTAGTGTCCTAAATTTTCATAACTGTGACCTTAATTGCCTACCTTCTGTAAGCTGTTAGTGTCTGAACTACCGTTCCACAGGTGCATGTTCATTCATTGTTTATGGTTCATTGAACAAGCATGGGAAACAGTGTTTAAACCCTTTACAATGAAGATCTGTGAAGTTATCTTTGAAAGACAGGGTCCTGAAAAAGGGACGTTTCTTTTTTTGCTGAGTTTATTTAGTATAGTTTAATCTAAAAAGGATACATTTTTCAATGTTTTACTATTTATTTATTTTTGTATCCACTGAGGAGGATGGTCCTCCCCTTCCTCCTCTGAGGAGCCTCCACTGGTGAATGTGAGGTTTGCCAACATCCTGGTCAGCTCTCCTTTCACTGTTTTGCCTCCAGTGGAACAGATGGTACTCCACATGATACAATAGTCTTGCTCTTTGCATAATGTCCTGAATATCATTTCAATCTGGTAAAGCAGGTGACATGTAGTCTCTCCACCTCTCATTCACTCCCATCCTAATTCTCTATCTATCTCCAAATCTCTCCTTGAATTTCTTCCTTCACATTTCTTCATCGTCCCATCTCTCCCTTTCGCGCGCTCCATAAATCATGCTGCTCCCATGGTGGAACGGAGAGACAGGGAGATGGAGATAGAGAAATATGAGGGAAAAAAAAGGAAGATACAGAGACAGAGAGAGATGGAGGAGCAGATAGGTCTGGGAAGCTGCAGCCATGCTAACAGTCACCAGGAGGAGAGTAGCGGAGAGTGCCCATGTCTTTCCATCAGCTGCGCAGACTCTCCCCCTCTTCCTTCCTTCCTTCCCTCCCTCCCTCCCTCCCTCCCTCCATCCATTCATCCCCCCTCCGTCCTCCTCTCCTCCCGCCTCCCTCCCACGTTCTTCTGCGTGTAGCTGTGGTATATGAGTGGTTCTCCTGGGTCTGGCTCACTGCAGTGTAGGGAAGGGTAGGGCTGCTGCCTGTACAATGCGCTGAAGGATGGTGCACCAGGAGAAACGTGTCTACCAGGTGTGTGTTTGGTTGTAGTATATTGTATGCCATGTATTCAAACTACCGTATGTGGTTAGGTTAATATCGGTATGTTAGGTCAATGTGTGGGTTATGTGTGCATGTGTGAGTTTACCATGTGAGGGCGTGTCCGTGTGTATGTTTGACCTGATTGTGCGTGTATTTGCGACTGCATACATCAGCCTATAGTTTTTGCTGTGCCGTCCTGTGTGTGTGTACATTTCTAGTCTGTCTACTTTTTTTGGTGTGCGTTTATGCATAGGTGCTGTTTCTCCTAGGTGGGTGTGGACACATTGTACAATGCACATCGCATGAGAGTTTGTTTAAGAGTAGGTTAATGCTATGCTTTTTACAGTTCAGTAATACATAACATATACCTAAAACATCATACAGGGTGTGCTGTTTATGTTTCATATGGGCTATGTGGTCTATCTACCCAGTAGGACAGTACCTGGCTGTGTGTATAGATGGTCTAACTACCCAGTAGGACATTACCTGACTGTGTGTGTAGATGGTCTATCTACCCAGTAGGACAGTACCTGGCTGTGTGTAGATGGTCTATCTACCCAGTAGGACAGTACCTGGCTGTGTGTGTAGATGGTCTAACTACCCAGTAGGACAGTACCTGGCTGTGTGTATAGATGGTCTAACTACCCAGTAGGACAATACCTGGCTGTGTGTATAGATGGCCTAACTACCCAGTAGGACAGTCCCTGGCTGTGTGTATAGATGGTCTATCTACCCAGTAGGACAGTACCTGGCTGTGTGTATAGATGGTCTAACTACCCAGTAGGACATTACCTGGCTGTGTGTATAGATGGTCTGACTACCCAGTAGGACAGTACCTGGCTGTGTGTATAGATGGTCTAACTACCCAGTAGGACAGTACCTGGCTGTGTGTATAGATGGTCTATCTACCCAGTAGGACAGTACCTGGCTGTGTGTATAGATGGTCTAACTACCCAGTAGGACATTACCTGGCTGTGTGTATAGATGGTCTGACTACCCAGTAGGACAGTACCTGGCTGTGTGTATAGATGTTCTAACTACCCAGTAGGACAGTACCTGGCTGTGTGTATAGATGGTCTAACTACCCAGTAGGACAGTACCTGGCTGTGTGTATAGATGGTCTAACTACCCAGTAGGACAGTACCTGGCTGTGTGTATAGATGGTCTAACTACCCAGTAGGACAGTACCTGGCTGTGTGTGTAGATGGCCTAACTACCCAGTAGGACAGTACCTGGCTGTGTGTATAGATGTTCTAACTACCCAGTAGGACAGTACCTGGCTGTGTGTATAGATGGTCTAACTACCCAGTAGGACAGTACCTGGCTGTGTGTATAGATGTTCTAACTACCCAGTAGGACAGTACCTGGCTGTGTGTATAGATGGTCTAAGTACCCAGTAGGACAGTACCTGGCTGTGTGTATAGATGGTCTAACTACCCAGTAGGACAGTACATGGCTGTGTGTATAGATGGTCTAAGTACCCAGTAGGACAGTACCTGGCTGTCTGTATAGATGGTCTATCTACCCAGAAGGACAGTACCTGGCTGTGTGTATAGATGGTCTAACTACCCAGTAGGACATTACCTGGCTGTGTGTATAGATGGTCTGACTACCCAGTAGGACAGTACCTGGCTGTGTGTATAGATGTTCTAACTACCCAGTAGGACAGTACCTGGCTGTGTGTATAGATGGTCTAACTACCCAGTAGGACAGTACCTGGCTGTGTGTATAGATGGTCTAACTACCCAGTAGGACAGTACCTGGCTGTGTGTATAGATGGTCTAAGTACCCAGTAGGACAGTACCTGGCACGGTCTCCAGTGGGGGGAGACTAGAGTGGGTGGAATGTTGGTTGCTTCCTCTACAATGGGAGTGTCCATCTGTGATTTATGACGTTACATCACAGCCCATCTGTGTTTGTTTCTATGTTGATGCATGTGCGTGTTCATGTACGTGTTTGTGCATGTGTTGTTGTATTTCTGTGTTTGCGAGTGCTTATGTGGGGTATGGGCAATGTATAATAGATTTGAGAGGAGTATGTATTTGTTATGATGTGTGTTGGTGTTTGTGTGTTGCGGTGATGTGGGAGTGCATGTGTTGGCACAGTCTACGAGTGGGCAGGAGAAAGTGTGGGTAGAGTCTAAATTGGTTTGTATTTAAATGTGTGTGTGTGTGTGTGTGTGGATGCGCATGTGCTACAGCACACACTACTAGTAGGCCTGAGGGATGTAATGGCCCAGTAATGGACTCTAAATATAACATTTGTGTGGAAAAACTGGAAAGGAAAATCACGTTTACTGTAGCACAATGCATTTTCTTTGGTTCTCTTTCTATATGGTTGCAGGAGCAGGTCTTTGAGAAGATAGGATATGTATGTCAACCTAAAAGCTATTTGACATCAACAACCTGCCCAGGACAAAATGCGCTTTGGATGTGGTGGGTAGAGAGGAAACAATGGAGAAATAGAGAGAGGGGTGGATAATAGAATGAATAGTCAGGAAAGGAAGACGGGAAGCAGGAAATAGAAGAGAGGAAAAGGAAAGATGAGATGAAATCAATGCGAGGCCACTGGACATTTTCTGGCCCGTGAAAAAATCGTATGGATTTGTCGTCCTTTGACAGGTCCAGTGAGTGTGCGTTGATCGTACAGATCCTATCAAATGACTCAAATTCCTGATTCTAAGGTGTTGATGGCCATTATCGATGACCTCACAACAGGCAGCCTGTCTACTGAAGGCTGTTGATGGCGACCTCGATGAGTGTTTCTTTGTCGACTCCGCCACTCAGTGTTGACAACTAGGCAACATTAGGGAATAGGAGGGACGTGTGTCTGTTTACGTGGCGTGTTTATAAAAATACACATGAGTGCACTTCTCTCCATCTAGAAATGGCCTTTGATCTATGCGGGGTGAAAGTTTGGGATGCATGGAGTATTTCTATACGTTCAAGTGTGATCCTATTAGGGGTGTATGGTATATTGTGCTATATGTGACGTGTATGCGGTACGGTATGGTATTTGTGTGATAAGTGTATGTGTGATGCATTCATTTGTGTGTGTGTTCCTCCAGGCGTGCGTAGCTCTTTCCCTTCTCTTCGCGGCTCATTGAGTCAACAGTGATTTCACCTCGAGCATGATCTCAGACACAATTTCCACACTCCATCCATCCCTTCTTCTCCACTTCCCCACTCAGCTCTTCTCTTTGTGTGCTTGTGTGACCATGCTCCAATTCTACATCCCCCTATTGCTTCGGTGTAAGCAAGAGCGTGCATCCTTTTTGTTTTTCAAGTTTTATTTCATTTGCTGCGAATATTTTAATGATGTCCAATCATCTTAGTTTGCCGCGTCTCTTAAAGAAGCCAATACATGGAAAATCCATCTTTATCATCAGGGTTTTTACTTCCTGTTTATCGTTGTATATTATATTGGAGTAATATTGGAGTATTAATCTGTTCTATATGGCTCTACCTCCACCAGGCCCAGAGGAATGACAGAGAGTCCATCAGGCAGAAGCTGGCTCTTGGCAGTTTCTATGACGACGAGGAGCCAGTCATCTACAACAGCTGCAGCAAGAACGGCCTTCCCTCCCGGTGGGTTTATAATAGCATCATTATACAAATGTTGAGAGTCAGTTGTACAGCACCCTTTCCACCACTAGAGGGTGTGATGCTGTACAGCTCAGTGAGTATTTGACATACTTTCTAATGGAAGAGAGCTAGGCACAGGTCTAGGATTAGCTTACCCTCTGCCAAACACTAACCGGCTCAGATCAGCGTCTCGAGGGGGAGACTCATCCTTGAATAGAGAGTACTCAAATATAAACCATGTGGGATTGGTGAATATTACATCTAGCCAACAGGCAGGCAGGGTGGAATATCTACCAAATTACACTGAGCAAAAATATAAATGCAACATGCAAAAATTCCAAAGGTTTTACTGAGTTACAGTTCATTTACTTTAAATTAATTCATTAGGCCCTAATGACTGGGAATACAGATATGCATCTGTTGGTTACATATAGCCCCACCAAAAAAAGTAGGGACGTGGATCAGAAAACCAGTCAGTATCTGGTGTGACCACCATTTGCCTCATGCAGCGCGACACATCTCCTTCGCATAGAGTTGATCAGGCTGTTGATTGTGGCCTGTGGAATGTTGTCCTACTCCTCTTCAATGGCAGTGTGAATATGCTGGATAATGGCGGGAACTGGAACCCGCTGTCGTACATGTCGATCCAGAGCATCCTAAACATGCTCAATGGGTGACATGTCTGGTGACTATGCAGGCCATGGTAGAACTGGGACATTTCCAGCTTCCAGGAATTGTGTACAGATCCTTGCGACATGGGGCTGTGTATTATCATGCTGAAACATGAGGTGATGGCGGTGGATGAATGGCACGACAATGGGCCTAGGATCTCGTCCGCGGTATATCTGTGCATTAAAATTGCCATCGATAAAATGCAATAGTGTTCATTGTCCGTAGCTTATGCCTGCCCATACCACAACCCCACCACCACCATGGGACACTCTGTTCCCAACGTTGACATCAGCAAACCGCTCATCCACACAACGTCATAAACGCTGTCTGCCATCTGCCCAGTACAGTTGAAACTGAGATTCATCCATGAAGAGCACGCTTCTCTAGCATGCCAGTGACCATCAAAGGTGAGCATTTGCCCAATGAAGTCGGTTACGACGCCGAACTGCAGTCAGGTCAAGACCCTGGTGAGGATGACGACCACGCAGATGAGCTTTCCTGAGACGGTTTCTGACAGTTTGTGCAGAAATTCTTCAGTTGTGCAAACCCACAGTTTCATCAGCTGTCCGGGTGGCTGGTCTCAGACGATCCTGCAACTTGAGGCATCTGTGGCATTGTGTTGTGTGACAAAACCGCACATTTTAGAGTGGCCTTTTATTGTCCCCGGCACAAGGTGCACCTGTGTAATGATCATCCTGTTTAATCAGCTTCTTGATATGCCACACCTGTCAGGTGGATGGATTATCTTGGCAAAGGAGAAATGCTCACTAACAGGCATGTAAAAATTGTGCACCAAATTTGAGAGAAATAAGCTTTTTGTGCGTATGGAACATTTCTGGGATTTTCAGCTCATGAAACATGGGACCAGCACTTTACATGTTGTGTTGATATGTTTAACCACTTAACCACTTAACCACTTAACCACTTCAATCTCCACATGAGCCTAGAGGATAGGGGGACATTTGGGATCGGGTGTGGGAGCAGTAGATGCCTTCACTTTTAGAAGCCCCCTGAAATGAGTCATTTAGGTATTGAAGCAGAGAAAATCCCACAGGGGGAGATAAGAAAGTGTTGGGAGAGAAATGTATAGAGAGAGAGACAGAGGGGAAAGCTAGCTACATTGTTTTCTCTTTCACCCAGTAACACAAGAGCTTCATTCTTCAGTGCAAGACAAGAGTCACTTACTTAAAATTGCTGAATGGGGAACCGTACAGACGTAACACATATACAACACATGCACGGATGATGTATTTGCACACTGACTTAGAAATACTCATCAGCTCATAGCACAGTGAAACCCCTAATGCACACACACACACAAATACACAATGAACTGTCACTTCAAATGACACAAATGTCACAGACTATTATACTGAGCATTCACACATAACCACTAAGCCCACACAGCCAAAAACTATACAAGAACACATTACACCCACACACTGTAGGTTCCCGAATACCAAAATGCATGAGTATAGACAAGGTTAACCAAATCCCTCAGAAACTGCAAGTCTCTCTGACGAGTGAACGTGAGTGCCTACACCTTGCCCTTTTCCTCTAAAATAGCTCAGATTTCATTCAAATTAAAGGGGACCGGCCCTTGTCAGTCCAGTTTAGGGAGGTGCTCATCTGTCTGTGGTCCAGCCACTGGAAATAAAGAAGCGTTGGTTTTTGATGTCCACTGCTCCTATTGGATGTTCTCTTGCCACATGACCCTTAGCGAAGGTCAAAGTGCACCTACCAGTACATTGTAAGTTGGAAATTCCAATGTGAACAAGCATTTGGGGGTTGGGTGTGGTTCCTCACATCATGTTTTGTTAGAGCTTGAATGAATGAGGTTTAGTATGAGCTGTTAAGATTACATAAAAGTCTGGCTCACTGAAGGTGACAGAGAGTAGTCGACTCGTGACTCGTTGTCATCACTGTGGCCAAGAGACTGTCAGCCAAAGATGGCTGGTGGCACCTTAATTGGGGACGACAGGCTCATAGTAATGGCTGGATTGGAGTGACGTGTTTGATACCATTCCATTCACTCCATTCCAGCCATTATTATGAGCCGTCCTCCCCTCAACAGCCTCCTGTGCTGCCAATGGTTCCAATTATTATGTCATGTTGTGCGTTTGGTTGTTTCATTGAACCTTTCGTGGTTGCTGGTTTTATCTATTGAGGAGGGAGCCTTATTGAGCCGGGTTGCGTAAACCTTGACCTAATCTGTAACTTATAACAGTGATGGCATGATGTAAGCAATTGAAACAACACAATGCCCAATCACCCCACATGATCCCTTCTGCCCTCTTTCACTCTCCTGTGCGGATTTGAGATGACTGGGTTGATGTGAAAGCAATAGCAATACTTTCACGATTTTTTCTGAAAGCAACTCTCTGGAACGAAATGAAGAGCCAGTCTGGGGCCCCCAGATCTAAGATCCGCAAAGGACAGTGAAATGAAGCCTTTTTTCCCCCTCCCCCTTGCACATTTGCTCAATTCATTTCCAAATTGACCACTAGCCACTACCCTTAGGGGCTTTGTGTAGATCTAAAAGGATTGGAAAGGTGAAAGCAATATGGTGAAAATTCGACCTAATGTATATATCAGTGGTCCACCTTGAGAATATTAATATACCTACTCAATGATTTCCTATCTACAGGAAATGCCTAAGGATATATGGGTCAGTGTGGAATTTAGCCATTCTCTCTCCCCCTTCCTCCCTTCCTCTGTCTGTCGCTCCCTCTTTTCTTAAGGTTGTAATTTGATTATACTCTCCCTCTCTCCCTCTCTCTCTCTTACTGTCAGTCCTCAGAGTGGTGTGAACCTGCAGGTGTGTTTTGTGAATGACAGCAGCAGTGACAAGGACAGCGATGCAGAGGACAGTAAGACAGAGACCAGCCTGGATACGCCGCTGTCACCCGTGGTACACGCTATAGATGTAAATGTGTGTGTGTGTGTGAGTTTGTGTGTGTGTTCTCCACATTCATTCACACAAGTGATACATTTGAACCTGACTTAACAGGAGAAAAAGAAGCATATTGACTGTGGAATGTGTGTGTGTGAGCATACACTTATACCAATGTGTTTGTGTGGATGATGACTTAGAAGTATGCATGTATAGGTGGTGTGTGTGATCATACATGACCATCTATGACTCGGTATAATGGCTCTGGTGTGCATGTGTGTTTATCCAGAGTAAGCAGAGTTCGTCGCTGTCGGACCGGGACACGGGCGAGGAGGACTCGGACCCCCTAGAGGACTGTGGCTTCTGGCGGGTGCAGCGGCGGCTCCAGGAGGAGGCCAGGGTGGCGCTGGCATTGGCTCGCCCCATGGCCCGCATGCAAGTGGAAGTAGAGAGACAGATCCAGCTCCACCGCCGCTCGCCCGTCGCCGACCTGGTCAGTGTGTGTGTGTTGTAGACCCGTCATTTGTGATAAGTTGACTTGGCTAGAGAGCGAGGAGCCTTGAGGCCATGGTGTGGTCGAAGTAACACATTTGATACCGAATGACTCTGGGTACATGCATTACAATTACAAGACGCGAGAGCAAGTTACATCTTAGACGCAAGGGAATGGTACAAAACGAATAGCGTTACATTTCCCTTTACAGTTTGATGTCAAAAAGCAGTGGCTAAAAAGCCCTAATGGCGAAGAAGCAAATTCTTCTTTTGAGTCTCGAGATTACCTAGTCATTCTGAATTACGTATACATGCACCAGTACAGACGTTGGTTAATATGAAACTCCCACGTGACAAGAATCCCACAATAGAATATTATGGTACACTGTGAATTGCAATGTGCTGTCATTACTCACAACTTTTGAGGAAACCTGTTGCACTTGTACGAGTACAGTGTACGAGTACAGTTACTTAAAGTGATTTTGTAGTCATCGTTACTCAAACCAATAGTCACTCTGTATGAGGTCCAGATTTGAGTTGTATCGGCTTGAAAAAATGTAGCTACGCCCCCACTAAGTCACGCCTCCTAAATCATTTCCCAGTGTGTCTTGCCTTTTCGAGTGAATTGTAAATTTACCACCTATGGCTGTATTTGTTAGTGACAGAGTTATGGTTGTTGAATTCGTTCATTTTCAGTACTGTGGCGAATGTTATCATTATAAGGAAAGTCTTTATGACAATACATTACGTAGCTCACGAGGCCTTATTTTGAGGCCTAGCTTTACAAGATACAGGTGCCTATAACTCATGGTTTACAGTCCACATCAGGCCTGCAAGTAGGGTTACAAAATTCCAGTAACTTTCCAAAAATTCCCAGATTTTCAAGAAAATCCTAGTTGAAAGATTTCCAGGAATCATCTGACTGGGATTTCTGGAAAACCTGGGAAATATATATTCTGCAACTCTACATGCATGTCACATTATGCTGGCTTGCATATTCATGATGACTGCCAGGATTAGGAACAGTGTGAGGAGACTACCAGTATACTACAGTCATGTCCGCAAAAATCTTACGCAAAACACTACAGTGAATACTTTAGTATATAAATATACTAATACTATAGTATTTATACCATGGTATATTATGTGGGCTGATACAACTTTCAGTTGAACAATGAGAACACTGAGACTTCTGCTACTATGTCATGTTTCCTGGTACAGAGAGTGAATTTAAGCCGCTTCCGCCAGTTCAAGGTTGGATTGTCACGAGTTTCTGTGGCATTTGAGAACTTGGTGACCTGTGTAATCTGAGGCCCAGAGTGATGGAAAAAAACGTGTACTTCAGAACATGTTCACTTACTGTATGTGTAGGCAATTAAGCAGATGACTCATATTGTGATTGTAAGCAAAGATATGTAGGATAAGGCATCCGGCTTGGGTTCTCCTCCATCCGCAATGTGTGTGTGTCTGTGTGTATGTGCAAGAGGCCTGACAGGTAGCCAAGGAGGGACAGTGCGTCCATTAGCCTCAGTTGTTTACTGGAATTAAACAGTGCTTTTTTGGAACAAGAAAAAGTGCTTTAGCACTTCTGAGAAATTGGGAGCTACCTTTTGTACATGTCATTTTTACATTTTCCCCGCCCCAGAGATTGTGGTGAAGGAGTTGTAAATACAACTATACAGTCATTGTGGTCAGACCAAGCGATTTCCCCCCTGACTGGAGTACTACTGAACTGTAGATGTGTGTGTCAGTGCCTATACAAGCAATGGTGGGGAGACGGGCATTTAGCTCACCCAGGTCTAAAGAAATTGCTCTATGATCAGGATAAATGGAAGGATTGAGTAATTTCCCACCCGGCACACACTGGTTGAATCCACTTTGTTTCAATGTGATTTGTCAACGTATTGTGATGTGGAATCAACGCGCAAAATATAAAAAGTAATAACCAGTACTGTTTTCATCTCATTTCAACCAGCGTTGTTAACATTGAAATTAGGGTTAAACTTAAACGTAAATACATCGACGGACAAATCTGGGTTTGGTGGATGCCAGGAGAACGCTACCTTCCTGAAAGCATAGTGCCAAATGTAAAGTTGTGTGGAGGAAGAATAATGGTCTGGGGCTGTTTTTCATGGTTCGGGCTAGGCCCCGTTGTTCCAGTGAAGGGAAATCTTAACGCTACAGCATACAATGACATTCTAGACAATTCTGTGCTTCCAACTTTGTGGCAACAGTTTGGGGAAGGCCCTTTTCCTTTTTCCTCATGACAATACCCCCTTGCAGAAAGCGAGGTCCATACAGAAATGGTTTGTTTAGATTGGTGTGGAAGAACTTGACTGGCCTGCACAGAGCCCTGACTTCAACCTGCATCGAACACCTTTGGGATGAATTGGATCGCCAACTGCGAGCCAGGCCTTATCGCCCAACATCAGTGCCCGACCTCACTAATGCTCTTGTGGCTGAATGGAAGCAAGTACCTGCAGCAATGTTCCAACGTCTAGTGGAAAGCTTTCCCAGAAGAGAGGAGGCTGTTATAGCAGCAAAGGGGGACCAACTCCAAATTAATACGCATGATTTTGGAATGAGATGTTCAACGAGCAGGTGTCCACATACTTTTGGTTATGTCACATTTTTTATTTGATTAGACATATTTTATTTGACCTTATTTCAATGTTGACTGTAAAATGGTATGTTTGAATCAACGTCATGCCATCAACCTAAATAAAGAGGTATATTGAACAAAAATGTGAAGGCACAGTCCAATGGTTCCTGCTTGAACAGTGACTCCTACTGATATAAGAGGGGTAATTCACTTCAGTGAGAACAAGTCTACCATCCAGATGCCTACATCTACATACCCTGTTCTTTTCAGCTGAGCTATCACGTCAACACATTAAAATATTGATCAGCTTCCATACTAATTTGTGCAGACTACCTAAATAACTTTTCTACTTTTCTTGCACAAGCTGTATGCGAAAGTAAATTCAGAGTGAGGTTGAGTTTATGTTGGCTACATTGACATCTGATTTGCCCAACAAAGGAAACCATCATGTAGCTAGGTATACTATCATTCATCCATGGTTTATTGGATTGTTGGAAGTTTAGAAGTAGTTACCATTAGCCCTATAAATAGGGTTCCAAATTCAGGATATTAATAATACACTTTACCTTTGGATATTGTCTTTAATCTACAAGTTATTAATACGTTGGTTCTCCATCTCAACCAAACATGTAAGTTGAAGAATAGGACTCAATCAAATCAAACTTTATTCGAAGTGAATTTAAAGTTAGATTTGATGTAGTGCTATTTTTAAACTTTGATTTTTTTGCTTGCAGATGTGAATCCAACATATCAATCATTCATTTGTGGACAAACTGGATATTGAATTGTGAACGCAACCAAATATCAACATTTGAAGGAGATGCATCTTCTGCTTGGATAGTATATATACTGTATTCTATATTATGAATAACATACTTTAGGATATTGTCTTGTATGTAAGGTTTATTATTAATAATTTGGCATCCTATTTATAGGGCTAATGGTAACTACTTCTAAACTTCCAAAGATCCAATCAAACATTGACGAATGATAGCACATATTAAATGGTGTCCTTTGGGCAAATCAGATGTCAATGTAGCCTACATAAACCCAACCTCACTCTGAATGTATTTTCACATACAGCTTGTGTAAGAAAAGTTATAGGGATTACTTTCAACTACTAAACGTTATTAGGTAGTCTACGCAAATTAGTATGGAATCTGATCAACGTCTGAATGTGTTGCAGTGATAGCTCAGCTGACACTAATACAGTTTTGTTTCCAAAGTTATGCAGTGTACATATAGCTAGGTATCTGGATGGTGGACTTGTTCTCTCTGAAGTGGAGTCACCAGTAGGAGTCACTGTTCAGGCGGGAATCATTGAACTGGGGCGTCTCATTTTATTGCAGTATACCTCTAAATTTAAGTTGATAGCATGAAGTTGAAACAATGACGTTGATTCAAGCATACTGTTTTACTAAGAAGGTCAAACAAAATATGTTTAATTAAATATGAAATTCAACATCATTTCAACCACCCCAATAAACAGTATATAGGATAAAGATTTTTACGTTTAAACATAGAATCTTCAACGCAATTTCAGCACATACATAGTTCTGCTGATTATGTTGAAATTACATTGATGTAACAACCTCTTAGTCAGGTTAAATCATTGTACATAAGTTGAAGTTTTACCCTAACAACGCTGGTTGAAATGAGAAGAAAACAGTGCTGGTTGATGACTTTCTTCAAATCCAATGTATTTTCCACATTGATTCCACGTCACAATACATTGACAACTTATGTTGAGACAAAGTTGATTCAACCAGTGTGTGCCCAGTGGGTTGAATCTAATAACCCTAACCCCAAAGGCCCAAATACCAATCTATAGTTGCCTTATTTCTCTCTTCAACATTAGATCAACATGACTCTGCTGACTAATGACTGTGACCCCGGTTTCTATTTAACATTGTTCTAACGTTATCCCTGTGTCTCTCTGTGTGCAGCTGCCCCACCTGCCCCACATCAGTGAGGGTCTGATGAAGAGGAGTCTGAGGAGGGGAGACATGAGGGACATGAGCCTGGGCCAGCTCCAGGTCATCACCAACGATCTGCACTCACAAATACAGAGTGAGTACACACAAGCACACACGTATGCACAAAAACACTACACACACACACACCAACAAACATGCAGGCACGCACTTTTGCACATAAACTCTACACACACACACATACCAATAAACACAGAGGCACGCGCATATGCACACAAACACTACAATAAACACACAGTTGAAGTTGGAAGTTTACATACACCTTAGCCAAATACATTTAAACTTCGTTTTTCACAATTCCTGACATTTAATCCCAGTAAAAATTCCGTCTCAGGTCAGTTAGGATCACCACTTTATTTTAAGAATGTGAAATGTCAGAATTATAGTAGAGAGAATGATTTATTTCAGCTTGTATTTCTTTCCTCACATTCCCAGTGGGTAAGAAGTTTACATACACTCAAATAGTATTTGGTAGCATTGCCTTTAAATTGTTTAACTTGGGTCAAACGTTTTGGGTAGCCTTCCACAAGCTTCCCACAATAAGTTGGGTGAATTTTGGCCCATTCCTCCTGACAGAGCTGGTGTAACTGAGTCAGGTTTGTAGGCGTCCTTGCTCGCACACAAGTTTTTTCAGTTCTGCCCACAAATGTTCTATAGGATTGAGGTCAGGGCTTTGTGATGGCCACTCCAATACCTTGACTTTGTTGTCCTTAAGCCATTTTGCCACAACTTTGGAAGTATGCTTGGGGTCATTGTCCATTTGGAAGACCCATTTGCGACCAAGCTTTAACTTCCTGACTGATGCCTTGAGATGTTGCTTCAATATATCCACATAATTTTCCTACTCATGATGCCATCTATTTTGTGAAGTGCACCAGTCCCTCCTGCAGCAAAGCACCCCCACAACATGATGCTGCCACCCCCGTGCTTCACGGTTGGGATGGTGTTGTTTGGCTTGCAAGACTCCCCCTTTTTCCTCCAAACATAACAATGGTTATTATGGTAAAACAGTTATATTTTTGTTTAATCAGACCAGAGGACATTTCTCCAAAAAGTACGATCTTTGTCCCCATGTGCAGTTGCAAACCGTAGTCTGGCTTTTTTTATGGAGGTTTTGGAGCAGTGGCTTCCTCCTTGCTGAGCGGCCTTTCAGGTTATGTAGATATAGGACTCGTTTTACTGTGGATATAGATACTTTTGTACCGGTTTCCTCCAGCATCTTCACAAGGTCCTTTGCTGTTGTTCTGGGATTGATTTGCACTTTTCGCACCAAAGTACGCTCATCTCTAGGAGACAGAACGTGTCTCCTTCCTGAGCGGTATGACGGCTGCGTGGTCCCATGGTGTTTATACTTGCGCACTATTGTTTGTACAGATGAATGTGGTACCGTCAGGCGTTTGGAAATTGCTCCCAAGGATGAACCAAACTTGTGGAGGTTTACAATTCATTTTCTGAGGTTTTCTAATTTCTTTTGATTTTCCCATGATGCAAAGAGGCACTGCATTTGAAGGTAGGCCTTGAAATACATCCACAGGTACACCACCAATTGACTCAGATTATGTCAATTAGCCAATCAGAAACTTCTAAAGCCATGACATAATTTTCTGGAATTTTCCAAGCTGTTTAAATGCACAGTCAACTTAGTGCATGTAAACTTCTGACCCACTGGAATTATGATACAGTGAATTATATGTGAAATAATCTGTCTGTATAAAATTGTTGGAAAAATTACTTGTGTCACGCACAAAGTAGATCTCCTAACCGACTTGTCAAAACGATAGTTTGTTAACATGAAATTTGTGGAGTGGTTGAAAAACAAGTTTTAATGACTGCAACCTAAGTGTATGTAAACTTCCGACTTCAACTGTACGTACAAACACAATCTGCCTTCATCACCACCATCATAACTCTGTTGTTCTGGTGCTTTGAGGATGTTAAGATAAAAAAAAAAATATGACGTTGCAGGCCTGAATGAGGAGCTGGTGCAGCTGTTGCTGATGAGAGATGAGCTCCATGTGGAGCAGGATGCCATGCTGGTGGACGTAGAGGACCTGACCAGGTGGAGATACCTTTCATACCCAGTACTATGACCACAGAAGCACACACACATACATGTATTAATACCTTCAGTTTAAAAATACATTCTAGAACGTCTCAGTTTAAAAATACATTCTGGAACGTCTCAGTTTAAAAATACATTCTAGAACGTCTCAGTTTAAAAATACATTCTGGAACGTCTCAGTTTAAAAATTCATTCTGGAACGTCTCAGTTTAAAAATACATTCTGTAACGTCTCAGTTTAAAAATACATTCTGGAACGTCTCAGTTTAAAAATACATTCTATAACGTCTCAGTTTAAAAATACATTCTGGAACGTCTCAGTTTAAAAATACATTCTAGAACGTCTCAGTTTAAAAATACATTCTGGAACGTCTCAGTTTAAAAATACATTCTAGAACGTCTCAGTTTAAAAATACATTCTGGAACGTCTCAGTTAAAAAATACAATCCTGGAACGTCTCAGTTTAAAAATACATTCTAGAACGTCTCAGTTTAAAAATACATTCTGGTACGTCTCAGTTTAAAAATACATTCTGGAACATCTCAGTTTAAAAATACATTCTAGAACGTCTCAGTTTAAAAATACAATCCTGGAACGTCTCAGTTTAAAAATACATTCTGGAACGTCTCAGTTTAAAAATACATTCTGGAACGTCTCAGTTTAAAAATACATTCTGGAACGTCTCAGTTTAAAAATACATTCTGGAACGTCTCAGTTTAAAAATACATTCTGGAACGTCTCAGTTTAAAAATACATTCGGGTACGTCTCAGTTTAAAAATATATTCTGGAACGTCTCAGTTTAAAAATACATTCTGGAACGTCTCAGTTTAAAAATACATTCTAGAACGTCTCAGTTTAAAAATACATTCTGGAACCGCTCAGTTTAAAAATACATTCTGGAACGTCTCAGTTTAAAAATACATTCGGATGCGTCTCAGTTTAAAAATATATTCTGGGAACGTCTCAGTTTAAAAATACATTCTGGAACGTCTCAGTTTAAAAATACATTCTAGAACGTCTCAGATTAAAAATACATTCTGGAACGTCTCAGTTTAAAAATACATTCTAGAACGTCTCAGTTTAAAAATACATTCTGGAACTTCTCAGTTTAAAAATACATTCTAGAACGCCTCGTTTTAAAAATACATTCTGGAACGTCTCAGTTTAAAAATACATTCTGGAACGTCTCAGTTTAAAAATACATTCTAGAACGTCTCAGTTTAAAAGTACATTCTAGAACGTCTCAGTTTAAAAATACATTCTGGAACGTCTCAGTTTAAAAATACATTCTGGAACGTCTCAGTTTAAAAATACATTCTGGAACGTCTCAGTTTAAAAATACATTCTGGAACGTCTCAGTTTAAAAATACATTCTGGAACGTCTCAGTTTAAAAATACATTCTGGAACGTCTCAGTTTAAAAATACATTCTGGAACGTCTCAGTTTAAAAATACATTCTGGAACGTCTCAGTTTAAAAATACATTCTGGAACGTCTCAGTTTAAAAATACATTCTGGAACGTCTCAGTTTAAAAATACATTCTGGAACGTCTCAGTTTAAAAATACATTCTGGAACGTCTCAGTTTAAAAATACATTCTGGAACGTCTCAGTTTAAAAATACATTCTGGAACGTCTCAGTTTAAAAATACATTCTGGAACGTCTCAGTTTAAAAATACATTCTGGAACGTCTCAGTTTAAAAATACATTCTGGAACGTCTCAGTTTAAAAATACATTCTGGAACGTCTCAGTTTAAAAATACATTCTGGAACGTCTCAGTTTAAAAATACATTCTGGAACGTCTCAGTTTAAAAATACATTCTGGAACGTCTCAGTTTAAAAATACATTCTGGAACGTCTCAGTTTAAAAATACATTCTGGAACGTCTCAGTTTAAAAATACATTCTGGAACGTCTCAGTTTAAAAATACATTCTGGAACGTCTCAGTTTAAAAATACATTCTGGAACGTCTCAGTTTAAAAATACATTCTGGAACGTCTCAGTTTAAAAATACATTCTGGAACGTCTCAGTTTAAAAATACATTCTGGAACGTCTCAGTTTAAAAATACATTCTGGAACGTCTCAGTTTAAAAATACATTCTGGAACGTCTCAGTTTAAAAATACATTCTGGAACGTCTCAGTTTAAAAATACATTCTGGAACGTCTCAGTTTAAAAATACATTCTGGAAGCGTCTCAGTTTAAAAATACATTCTGGAGCGTCTCAGTTTAAAATACATTCTGGAACGTCTCAGTTTAAAAATACATTCTGGAACGTCTCAGTTTAAAAATACATTCTGGAACGTCTCAGTTTAAAAATACATTCTGGAACGTCTCAGTTTAAAAATACATTCTGGAACGTCTCAGTTTAAAAATACATTCTGGAACGTCTCAGTTTAAAAATACATTCTGGAACGTCTCAGTTTAAAAATACATTCTGGAACGTCTCAGTTTAAAAATACATTCTGGAACGTCTCAGTTTAAAAATACATTCTGGAACGTCTCAGTTTAAAAATACATTCTGGAACGTCTCAGTTTAAAAATACATTCTGGAACGCGTCTCAGTTTAAAAATACATTCTGGAACGTCTCAGTTTAAAAATACATTCTGGAACGTCTCAGTTTAAAAATACATTCTGGAACGTCTCAGTTTAAAAATACATTCTGGAACGTCTCAGTTTAAAAATACATTCTGGAACGTCTCAGTTTAAAAATACATTCTAGAACGTCTCAGTTTAAAAATACATTCTGGAACGCGTCTCAGTTTAAAAATACATTCTGGAACGTCTCAGTTTAAAAATACATTCTGGAACGTCTCAGTTTAAAAATACATTCTGGAACGTCTCAGTTTAAAAATACATTCTGGAACGTCTCAGTTTAAAAATACATTCTGGAACGTCTCAGTTTAAAAATACATTCTGGAACGTCTCAGTTTAAAAATACATTCTGGAACGTCTCAGTTTAAAAATACATTCTGGAACGTCTCAGTTTAAAAATACATTCTGGAACGCGTCTCAGTTTAAAAATACATTCTGGAACGTCTCAGTTTAAAAATACATTCTGGAACGCGTCTCAGTTTAAAAATACATTCTGGAACGTCTCAGTTTAAAAATACATTCTGGAACGTCTCAGTTTAAAAATACATTCTGGAGAACGTCTCAGTTTAAAAATACATTCTGGACGTCTCAGTTTAAAAATACATTCTGGAACGTCTCAGTTTAAAAATACATTCTGGAACGTCTCAGTTTAAAAATACATTCTGGAACGTCTCAGTTTAAAAATACATTCTAGAACGTCTCAGTTTAAAAATACATTCTGGAACGTCTCAGTTTAAAAATACATTCTGGAACGTCTCAGTTTAAAAATACATTCCGGAACGTCTCAGTTTAAAAATACATTCTGGAACGTCTCAGTTTAAAAATACATTCTGGAACGTCTCAGTTTAAAAATACATTCTGGAACGTCTCAGTTTAAAAATACATTCTGGAACGTCTCAGTTTAAAAATACATTCTGGAACGTCTCAGTTTAAAAATACATTCTGGAACGTCTCAGTTTAAAAATACATTCTGGAACGTCTCAGTTTAAAAATACATTCTGGAACGTCTCAGTTTAAAAATACATTCTGGAACGTCTCAGTTTAAAAATACATTCTGGAACGTCTCAGTTTAAAAATACATTCTAGAACGTCTCAGTTTAAAAATACATTCTGGTACGTCTCAGTTTAAAAATACATTCTGGAACGTCTCAGTTTAAAAATACATTCTGGAACGTCTCAGTTTAAAAATACATTCTGGAACGTCTCAGTTTAAAAATACATTCTGGAACGTCTCAGTTTAAAAATACATTCTGGAACGTCTCAGTTTAAAAATACATTCTGGAACGTCTCAGTTTAAAAATACATTCTGGAACGTCTCAGTTTAAAAATACATTCTGGAACGTCTCAGTTTAAAAATACATTCTGGAACGTCTCAGTTTAAAAATACATTCTGGAACGTCTCAGTTTAAAAATACATTCTGGAACGTCTCAGTTTAAAAATACATTCTGGAACGTCTCAGTTTAAAAATACATTCTGGAACGTCTCAGTTTAAAAATACATTCTGGAACGTCTCAGTTTAAAAATACATTCTGGAACGCTCTCAGTTTAAAAATACATTCTGGAGCGTCTCAGTTTAAAAATACATTCTGGAACGCCTCAGTTTAAAAATACATTCTGGAACGTCTCAGTTTAAAAATACATTCTGGAACGTCTCAGTTTAAAAATACATTCTGGAACGTCTCAGTTTAAAAATACATTCTGGAACGTCTCAGTTTAAAAATACATTCTGGAACGTCTCAGTTTAAAAATACATTCTGGAACGTCTCAGTTTAAAAATACATTCTGGAACGTCTCAGTTTAAAAATACATTCTGGAACGCGTCTCAGTTTAAAAATACATTCTGGAACGTCTCAGTTTAAAAATACATTCTGGAACGTCTCAGTTTAAAAATACATTCTGGAACGTCTCAGTTTAAAAATACATTCTGGAACGTCTCAGTTTAAAAATACATTCTGGAACGTCTCAGTTTAAAAATACATTCTGGAAGCGTCTCAGTTTAAAAATACATTCTGGAACGTCTCAGTTTAAAAATACATTCTGGAACGTCTCAGTTTAAAAATACATTCTGGAACGTCTCAGTTTAAAAATACATTCTGGAACGTCTCAGTTTAAAAATACATTCTGGAACGTCTCAGTTTAAAAATACATTCTGGAACGTCTCAGTTTAAAAATACATTCTGGAACGTCTCAGTTTAAAAATACATTCTGGAACGTCTCAGTTTAAAAATACAATCCTGGAACGTCTCAGTTTAAAAATACATTCTGGAACGTCTCAGTTTAAAAATACATTCTGGAACGTCTCAGTTTAAAAATACATTCTGGAACGTCTCAGTTTAAAAATACATTCTGGAACGTCTCAGTTTAAAAATACATTCTGGAACGTCTCAGTTTAAAAATACATTCTGGAACGCGTCTCAGTTTAAAAATACATTCTGGAACGTCTCAGTTTAAAAATACATTCTGGAACGTCTCAGTTTAAAAATACATTCTGGAACGTCTCAGTTTAAAAATACATTCTGGAACGTCTCAGTTTAAAAATACATTCTGGAACGTCTCAGTTTAAAAATACATTCTGGAACGTCTCAGTTTAAAAATACATTCTGGAACGTCTCAGTTTAAAAATACATTCTGGAACGCGTCTCAGTTTAAAAATACATTCTGGAACGTCTCAGTTTAAAAATACATTCTGGAACGTCTCAGTTTAAAAATACATTCTGGAACGTCTCAGTTTAAAAATACATTCTGGAACGTCTCAGTTTAAAAATACATTCTGGAACGTCTCAGTTTAAAAATACATTCTGGAACGTCTCAGTTTAAAAATACATTCTAGAACGTCTCAGTTTAAAAATACATTCTGGTACGTCTCAGTTTAAAAATACATTCTGGAACGTCTCAGTTTAAAAATACAATCCTGGAACGTCTCAGTTTAAAAATACATTCTGGAACGTCTCAGTTTAAAAATACATTCTAGAACGTCTCAGTTTAAAAATACATTCTGGAACGTCTCAGTTTAAAAATACATTCTGGAACGTCTCAGTTTAAAAATACATTCTGGAACGTCTCAGTTTAAAAATACATTCTGGAACGTCTCAGTTTAAAAATACATTCTGGAACGTCTCAGTTTAAAAATACATTCTGGAACGCCTCAGTTTAAAAATACATTCTGGAACGTCTCAGTTTAAAAATACATTCTGGAACGTCTCAGTTTAAAAATACATTCTGGAACGTCTCAGTTTAAAAATACATTCTGGAACGTCTCAGTTTAAAAATACATTCGGGTACGTCTCAGTTAAAAAATACATTCTGGAACGTCTCAGTTTAAAACTACATTCTAGAACGTCTCAGTTTAAAAATACATTCTGGTACGTCTCAGTTTAAAAATACATTCTGGAACGTCTCAGTTTAAAAATACAATCCTGGAACATCTCAGTTTAAAAATACATTCTGGAACGTCTCAGTTTAAAAATACATTCTAGAACTTCTCAGTTTAAAAATACATTCGGGTACGTCTCAGTTTAAAAATACATTCTGGAACGTCTCAGTTTAAAAATACATTCTGGAATGTCTCAGTTTAAAAATACATTCTGGAACGTCTCAGTTTAAAAATACATTCTGGAACGTCTCAGTTTAAAAATACATTCGGGTACGTCTCAGTTTAAAAATACATTCTGGAACGTCTCAGTTTAAAAATACATTCTAGAACGTCTCAGTTTAAAAATACATTCTGGAACGTCTCAGTTTAAAAATACATTCTGGAACGTCTCAGTTTAAAAATACATTCTAGAACGTCTCAGTTTAAAAATACATTCTGGAACGTCTCAGTTAAAAAATACAATCCTGAAACGTCTCAGTTTAAAAATACATTCTAGAACGTCTCAGTTTAAAAATACATTCTGGTACGTCTCAGTTTAAAAATACATTCTGGAACGTCTCAGTTTAAAAATACAATCCTGGAACGTCTCAGTTTAAAAATACATTCTGGAACGTCTCAGTTTAAAAATACATTCTAGAACTTCTCAGTTTAAAAATACATTCTGGTACGTCTCAGTTTAAAAATACATTCTGGAACGTCTCAGTTTAAAAATACAATCCTGGAACGTCTCAGTTTAAAAATACATTCTGGAACGTCTCAGTTTAAAAATACATTCTGGAACGTCTCAGTTTAAAAATACATTCTGGAACGTCTCAGTTTAAAAATACATTCGGGTACGTCTCAGTTTAAAAATACATTCTGGAACGTCTCAGTTTAAAAATACATTCTGGAACGTCTCAGTTTAAAAATACATTCTAGAACGTCTCAGTTTAAAAATACATTCTGGTACGTCTCAGTTTAAAAATACATTCTGGAACGTCTCAGTTTAAAAATACAATCCTGGAACGTCTCAGTTTAAAAATACATTCTGGAACGTCTCAGTTTAAAAATACATTCTAGAACTTCTCAGTTTAAAAATACATTCTGGTACGTCTCAGTTTAAAAATACATTCTAGAACGTCTCAGTTTAAAAATACATTCTGGAACGTCTCAGTTTAAAAATACATTCTGGAACGTCTCAGTTTAAAAATACAATCCTGGAACGTCTCAGTTTAAAAATACATTCTGGAACGTCTCAGTTTAAAAATACATTCTAGAACTTCTCAGTTTAAAAATACATTCTGGAACGTCTCAGTTTAAAAATACATTCTGGAACGTCTCAGTTTAAAAATACAATCCTGGAACGTCTCAGTTTAAAAATACATTCTGGAACGTCTCAGTTTAAAAATACATTCTGGAACGTCTCAGTTTAAAAATACATTCTAGAACGTCTCAGTTTAAAAATACATTCGGGTACGTCTCAGTTTAAAAATACATTCTGGAACGTCTCAGTTTAAAAATACATTCTGGAACGTCTCAGTTTAAAAATACATTCTAGAACGTCTCAGTTTAAAAATACATTCTGGTACGTCTCAGTTTAAAAATACATTCTGGAACGTCTCAGTTTAAAAATACAATCCTGGAACATCTCAGTTTAAAAATACATTCTGGAACGTCTCAGTTTAAATATACATTCTAGAACTTCTCAGTTTAAAAATACATTCGGGTACGTCTCAGTTTAAAAATACATTCTGGAACGTCTCAGTTTAAAAATACATTCTGGAATGTCTCAGTTTAAAAATACATTCTGGAACGTCTCAGTTTAAAAATACATTCTGGAACGTCTCAGTTTAAAAATACATTCGGGTACGTCTCAGTTTAAAAATACATTCTGGAACGTCTCAGTTTAAAAATACATTCTAGAACGTCTCAGTTTAAAAATACATTCTGGAACGTCTCAGTTTAAAAATACATTCTGGAACGTCTCAGTTTAAAAATACATTCTAGAACGTCTCAGTTTAAAAATACATTCTGGAACGTCTCAGTTAAAAAATACAATCCTGAAACGTCTCAGTTTAAAAATACATTCTAAAACGTCTCAGTTTAAAAATACATTCTGGTACGTCTCAGTTTAAAAATACATTCTGGAACGTCTCAGTTTAAAAATACAATCCTGGAACGTCTCAGTTTAAAAATACATTCTGGAACGTCTCAGTTTAAAAATACATTCTAGAACTTCTCAGTTTAAAAATACATTCTGGTACGTCTCAGTTTAAAAATACATTCTGGAACGTCTCAGTTTAAAAATACAATCCTGGAACGTCTCAGTTTAAAAATACATTCTGGAACGTCTCAGTTTAAAAATACATTCTGGAACGTCTCAGTTTAAAAATACATTCTGGAACGTCTCAGTTTAAAAATACATTCGGGTACGTCTCAGTTTAAAAATACATTCTGGAACGTCTCAGTTTAAAAATACATTCTAGAACGTCTCAGTTTAAAAATACATTCTGGTACGTCTCAGTTTAAAAATACATTCTGGAACGTCTCAGTTTAAAAATACAATCCTGGAACGTCTCAGTTTAAAAATACATTCTGGAACGTCTCAGTTTAAAAATACATTCTAGAACTTCTCAGTTTAAAAATACATTCTGGTACGTCTCAGTTTAAAAATACATTCTAGAACGTCTCAGTTTAAAAATACATTCGGGTACGTCTCAGTTTAAAAATACATTCTGGAACGTCTCAGTTTAAAAATACAATCCTGGAACGTCTCAGTTTAAAAATACATTCTGGAACGTCTCAGTTTAAAAATACATTCTAGAACTTCTCAGTTTAAAAATACATTCTGGAACGTCTCAGTTTAAAAATACATTCTGGAACGTCTCAGTTTAAAAATACAATCCTGGAACGTCTCAGTTTAAAAATACATTCTGGAACGTCTCAGTTTAAAAATACATTCTGGAACGTCTCAGTTTAAAAATACATTCGGGTACGTCTCAGTTTAAAAATACATTCTGGAACGTCTCAGTTTAAAAATACATTCTGGAACGTCTCAGTTTAAAAATACATTCTAGAACGTCTCAGTTTAAAAATACATTCTGGAACGTCTCAGTTTAAAAATACATTCTGGAACGTCTCAGTTTAAAAATACATTCTGGAACGTCTCAGTTTAAAAATACATTCTAGAACGTCTCAGTTTAAAAATACATTCTGGAACGTCTCAGTTAAAAAATACAATCCTGGAACGTCTCAGTTTAAAAATACATTCTAGAACGTCTCAGTTTAAAAATACATTCTGGTACGTCTCAGTTTAAAAATACATTCTGGTACGTCTCAGTTTAAAACTACATTCTGGAACGTCTCAGTTTAAAAAGACATTCTTCTGAAAACAAGTCACCATTGCATCCTTTCTAAAATGTTGCATCTAATGATGATTTTTCATGCATTCTTTAATGTAACTGTTATTTGTTGTTCTTTCTTGTCACAGGCATGCTCAGAGCCAGCAGAGACACCTGGCAGAGAAAACCCTCTCCAAATAAAACCCCGGACCACCTGTCCCCATCATCACCCACATCACATGACATCCACAACCACCACAGAGCAGTGGTCAACAACCCTGGTCCTGGAGACCAATAAGGCATGGAGGCTTTTGTTCCAGCCCAGCACTTTCACAGCTGATTCAACTAATAAATATATTTGAATGCTTAGTTGATTAGTTGAATCAGGTATGTTAGTACTAGGCTGGACCAAGCCTGGACATGCTTTAGCTCGCCAGGGCTGCCATCCACTGCTAGAGGACCCCACCCACCCGGGAGTCATACAGGGCCCTGAGTTTTAAGTGGTCAGGCAAAATCCCAGGCCCCAGTCATAAACCATGTGTCGTAATGACAGTTTGATCACAGAAGATGACTAGAGTTCTGTTTGTTGCCCTGCTCAGCCAGTCGCGTGCTTTGTAGAATACTCAACACACTGCATAGCTATATCTATTGAACACGTACTGTAGTTGTTTGTGCCGTTGCTAAAGAATGAGCTCCTAGGCTTCTCAGTATATAAACTTTGCGGCAACTTCACAGCTCTTGTATGATTCATTTAGACACACATGGATGTAGTACAGCTGTTGTTGCATAATTCTACCTGCTTTAACATGCTGATGTTTTGAAGATTTACTGGTTGACCCTTGATTTTGCCAAATTTACAGACAGATTGCATTGACCTTGTTGTTTGTCTCCACTATAGATGTAATGAAAGCTAAGGGTCATTTTAGTTTTCTTTGTGGCAGGGTTTAAATAACTAATCTTACTTAACTTGACATCCGTGTTCCAAATATTAACATTGGTTTGGCCCAATATTTTTAGGACGCCCCCAAGCGTCAATGTGTCATTCAATCCCTGCTTTGTGACCCTAATGCTAGTCCACAGTAAAACATTCAACAATATATATTTTAAGACATAATATTATTGACAAAGTAATGGTCCCAATGATTAAGAACTAAAGATGTCTGAGCTGACTGATCTTGACACTTGTAAAGCGATAGCTGGTCGGTCTCGGCTGACTAAATACAAATTCTGTGCTGGAAGGAGACTTGGATGCCTTGCCGCTGGTTGTAGATGATGGTCATCAGTGTTCACTATGATTAGTCTATCTTCAGCATTTGGAGAATGTCATTTTCTAGCAGGTCTTTTGCATTTTGTTCTCCATCAGATTATACTAAACTCATTCAAACGTATTCTGCAGCACTCAGAAATCATACAACGTTTTGTGTACAGAGATGAAAATTATAAATAAACGTTTTAAGTGTTTAAGTGTCTTTATTAGTTCCCTGGTTGTGGTCAGTCTCGGTAGCTATATGAACCAGATCTAACTCTCAGCAGATGAGACAGGAACAGTTTAAATGTATGAATGAATGGCACAGAAGGATGCTTGAGGGACCAAAGAAGGCTGCATTTGCCTACACGTACCTCTTAAATAAAACACATAAAACATATAAATACAAACCACAAAATATGACAAGGTCAAACTTAGGGTAGCGGAAGCCTACTAGTTGTTTTCTTCTATGGATGTCAAAAATTACATAATTAAATTGGCATTAATGCAATGACATAGCCTAGCTGAATATAGGCCTGAAGAAATTCGGAATCATGGACTGTAGTTCCTGTTACACTGCCACAGACCTTGTAGGCCTAGCTAACCACTAGACAGCAGAGAAGGTGACCACGTGTTTTCTACCAAACTGTGAGAAACTACTGTAGTTTGTAATAGTGTCCACAACCAAAACATCGGATACAATCAACTCAACTCCAGGCAATGTTAATTCCAGTTCCACTCTGTCAAAACAGACCTTTTTTTTTTTTTTTATATCTCCGGCATCTAGGAAAATGACAGACAGTGAGATTATGTTACCTGAATTACTTTCAATGTATATTGGCGAACATTGTTACGGTGCCCGGGAAATGCCTGCCCAGGAAAGTATAAAAACACTTGAGAGGTGAAGCAAGACACACAACATAATTTGGATAAACCAAGGATAAACATTGTTATAACCATGCTGCCAAACACCAAGCTTTGTGAGTAACCTATAGTCTTTATCTCTTTCTCTTCTAACGAAATAGTTGTTATAAAGTAGCCTATTTATTTTTCTTAGAATAGGTTAGGATAACTGATGTTTAAAAATCCTGCATGAGAATATTGCAAAAGCTCCTGGAAAAAAATATAGGGCAATGTATTTGTATAGAAAGTGTTCATTTTAAAGGTTGTTCTATCCTCTTCTAGAACCTGTCAGGTTTTTCCCATTGGCTGCTCTTGGTCGGGTTTACTTGTTCTATCTGGCACGTGAACATGTCCAGTCCAGTGGTGACACACAACGCCCCTATAACCGAGCGTTGTGCCACTTCTGCAAAGGCACTTCTTTGGAACGTCACCGAGGCGCTCACACAGGTGAGACGCAAAGACACATTTTCCAACCCTGTTCTTGATCGTAGTCTACATTATCGTCTCCATATTAAATTCATATCTGTAGCCTACTCATTAAATACGTTTCAATATTAGGAAAACCTGTTCAAAGGAATAAACTGCACGGATCCGGGTATGGAGTTGAACACGAGAACACACACGGTGTCAGTATGCGCGCCAAAGGTAAGAAAATGACCATATTGCCAGATGACATTCTGTAATCTGTTTTCAAATATTTCCGGAAAAAAAATTATGATTTTTCCCTTAGAAGTCTATGTTAGATAGGCCTAAAGTGTTTGAAAGCCTTTGCTGAATCAATCTACTTAGGCTAAACAAATCTACTGTCACATATGTATTGCCTCTTCTCTCACCTTTTCATTTGCTTGCTTTAAAAACACAGAATTGCTTCTCCTCGTCATTGTTGGGTGACTGGTCATCTCAGCCATGGTCTCAGCAGGGAAGAGATTCTTAAAAGCAACCCTGACTATTGTAAAAAGGACTTTCAGGGACTCCGTCTAAGATTAACAGGGATTACATTGGGAAGTTGTGGGCAGTGGAATTCATGTTCCCTAAAATGGCTCCTAACCAAAGATGGTAATTTTTATGTCAATTGTAACCAAATAAAGATGAAGTTAATTGGACACGGTGTGCACTATGTTACTTTGCAGGATGCTCAAGGTACTACTAACCAAAATCCTTTTGATGAAAGGGTACATCTGTGTAAAGTACTGAAGAGCTTCCTGGTTCACACTATCACCATCAACAGAATCATTGGCTGTATTCATGCTGGAGACGCCAATATGTAAGGTGGCATCCTCATCATGGACCAGGCATGTTGGAGAATATTCCTCATCCCCATTATTGTCATTTTGACCATTCACTCAAGGGAGAAAAAAATTATCAGGTTTTCATGAAAACCACCAAGTTGCCTTTGTCGATGTTATGTCCTGTGGACAAGTGTTTTTATCTATATTATCATCAAATGACAGTTTAAAAAGTGTTTGTGACATAATGCGAATATATAAGTATTTCATCTAGGTATTTATGTATAATTATTTTACTTCAAAAGCTAAATAATTTTTTAAATGTGATATTTATATTCAATCTAATGAGTTGTATTATTTATTTGCCTAATATATGATTGATTTATTTTCTACATATCAATTGAGCTTTTTTCAATGTTTACACAGTTTTGGTTGAAACATCTCCAAAACTAAAATACATTTTGCAATGAATTAAAATAGCTTAAAGCCAGCTGTTTTATTTCTCTCTTAGTTTGCATGGTATTTTAGTGTGTGTGTGTGTGTGTGTGTGTGTGTGTGTGTGTGTGTGTGTGTGTGTGTGTGTGTGTGTGTGTGTGTGTGTGTGTGTGTGTGTGTGTGTGTGTGTGTGTGTGTGTGTGTGTGTGTGTGTGTGTGTGTGTGTTAGATCATTTGACAGTACGTCCACACGGCCTCACAACCGGAGCCCATGTGTACTGCAGGACTGCATCATCAGTGAAGGGGTGCGGTTGGTAATCTATTGAATGGAGTTGAGAGTGTTGGCGAGTACAAAGCAGTGTATATTTCTTGGAGGTTTTATTACAATTCCTAATGCCTGGCCATGTACAGTTCAAAGCCATCACTGAAACAGAAGTCCTCATCATTCAATGGAAGTGTAGGTCTACCACTGACACCTAGTGGCAGGTGCACAGTACTGTAAAAAGAGCCAAACTAGCCCAACAATTATTCTTTGTGTCTCCTCTCCAAGCTACTGCATTTTCAGTGCTTGATACATCTTATTGCCTGTTCTAGAGTTGGGTCGAGGATGTTTTTTTTGCTCCAATTTCTTTCCATGCTTTACTTATGGACTGTTTGTGTGTTGCTGTCTTATTCATGTTTTATCAATATTACCTTGACAAGCTAAACATTAATAAAGTAGCTTTTTTTCATTACTCTAAAAAGGAGGATCATTTAGGTCACGTGTCAAACTCATTCCACGGAGGGCCGAGTGTCTGCGGGTTTTCGCTCCTCCATTGTACTTGATTGATGAATTAAGGTCACTAATTAGTAAGGAACTCCCCACACCTGGTTGTCTAGGTCTTAATTGAAAGGAAAAACCAGCAGACACCCAGCCCTCTGTGGAATGAATTTGACACCCCTGCAGTGTTCTTCAAATTGAAACTGTGGGGGAAAGGGGGGTACCTAGTCAGTTGTACAACTGAATGCCTTCAACTGAAATGTGTCTTCCGCATTTAACCCAACCCCTCTGAATCAGAGAGGTGCGTGGGGGCTGCCTTAATCGACATCCACGTCTTAGGGGCCCAGGGAACAGTGGGTTAACTGCCTTGCTCAGGGGCAGAACGACAGATTTTTTTACCTTGTCAGCTCGGGGATTCGACCTTGCAACCTTCCGGTTACAAGTCCAACGCTCGAACCACTAAGAACCCCTATAAGTTCTTCGAGGAACCCTTTATAAGGGTTCTTTAAAGAACCCCCCGTTATGGTTCCTCGAATAACCTTTTCGGGTGTATTTTTGAATCCCCCCCATTATTAAATCAGCATAAACCCGATAGTGGCAAAGCAGAATAAAAATTTAAAAAAATGCAAATATGAGGTAAAATCCCAGCAGCGCTCCAAGTCCAATGGGTTTATCCTCTGGCGCGTTGATGTTGATGTCCTCCATAGCCAGAATAATTTAGCAGTGCATAAATCAGAGGTGTATGGAGGGTGAAATCTGAATACCAAAAACATTATACTTATACAAATGATTAAGAAAATGTGCACACAACAGTATTCATACCTCGGTTTTTGTGGTAAATTTGAATGAAAAAAAAAACGTCACTTTTTGACAACGGATTTTCACACACATACCTTGTCCTCTGGGATCTTCATTGAAGAGGTAGGAGAGGAGAAACATGGATGCTGTGACTGAGTCCTATAAGGTTTTAGAGAAACCATTAATAAAAATTAACTGTAGATGCATAACATTATGAGGCAAACTAATACCAATTGTACATACCTTTGTGTGGTTACTCGCCAGTATACAGTTGAAGTCGGAAGTTTACATACACCTTAGCCAAATACATTTAAACTCAGTTTTTCACAATTCCTGACATTTAATCCCAGTAAAAATACCCTGTCTTAGGTCAGTTAGGATCACCACTTCATTTCTAGAATGTGAAATGTCAGAATAATAGTAGAGAGAATGATTTATTTCAGCTTTTATTTATTTCATCACATTCCCAGTGGGTCAGAAGTTTACATACTCTCAATTAGTATTTGGTAGCATTGCCTTTAAATTGTTTAACGTTTCGGGTAGCCTTCCACAAGCTTCCCACAATAAGTTGGGTGAATTCTGGCCCATTCCTCCTGACAGAGCTTGACTTTGTTGTCCTTAAGCCATTTTGCCACAGCTTTGGAAGTATACTTGGGGTCATTGTCCATTTGGAAAACCCATTTGTGACCAAGCTTTAACTTCCTGACTGATGTCTTGAGATGTTGCTTCAATATATCCACATCATTTTCCTACCTCATGATGCCATCTATTTTGTGAAGTGCACCTGTCCCTCCTGCAGCAAAGCACCCCCACAACATGATGCTGTCACCCCCGTGCTTCACTGTTGGGATGGTGTTCTTCGGCTTGCAAGCTTCCCCCTTTTTCCTCCAAACATAACGATGGCCATTACGGCCAAACAGTTCTATTTTTGTTTCATCAGACCAGGGGGCATTTCTCCAAAAAGTACGATCTTTGTCCCCATGTGCAGTTGCAAACCGTAGTCTGTCTTTTTTATGGCGGTTTTGGAGCAGTGGCTTCTTCCTTGCCGAGCGGCCTTTCAAGTTATGTCAATATAGGACTCGTTTTACTGTGGATATAGATACTTTTGTACCGGTTTCCTCCAGCATCTTCACAAGGTCCTTTGCTGTTGTTCTGGAATTGATTTGCACTTTTCTCTCCTGTGGTGCCCAGTGTGATTGGTGTTTCTCTTGTTGTGGTCTGGTGTGCTCGGCAGAGCAAGATTCTTTATTTTCTTTAGTATTTACTTGACTATGGCGTCTAATGTAGATGAGTTCAGTCGCTTTCCATTAGAGGAACTATTAGAATGATGTACTAAAGAACAGCTGTTGAAGATCGCTGAATACTACAAGGTTGAAATGAGTGATAAACGTCAAAAAAAAATTGTTAGGTTGATATTGAAAGCCAATCTGATGGAGTGGTATTCTTGAAGTTACCACTGGGGCAGCCTCTGCCGAGGACTCGCCGTGTCCCCGTTTCGTTTCAATGGCCGCTCCATCTGCTAGCCCTAGTAGTCTTCTTTTGAACACCAGAAAGAACTGCTTCTGTTACAACTGGAGCATGATCGTGTAAAGTATGAGAAGGAATTGGCATTTTAACAGGATTTGGAGCGGGCTAAAATCAAGCTGCAACAAGAGCGTCTACAGTTGGTTAGGGAAGGAAAGCTCTCAGGGGTGAGTTTGCTCTGGGAAGGTGACCCAGATTTACCTAGGGGTCGCTCCTCTCTCGGTCGTTCCCCCGGACTCATTTGATATTGTTGGAAACTTACGGTTGTTGCCAAAATGTAATGAGAAGGACCCTGAGATGTTATTTTCGTTGGAGCTTGTTGCTGACGCGCTCTCTCGTGCGCCCTGTTCCTGAATGTCTACGTGACTGACCATTGTTTATTTTGTTTGGTATTGTCCTGTTCTGTCGCTCCTGTCTGTTTCCTTCTGCTCTCCTTTTCTTCTTTCCTCTTAAAGGTTGCTTCCTGTGCGCAAAGGTTGCTGAGGTCCTGGGAGGACAAGGTTGGCTGGGGCAAGTGGAAGTGTGAACACGTACTCTCTCACAGATTTAAGACGCAGGCTGGGTCATTTGGGATGCAGGCTGGGTCATTTGGGACGCAGGCTGGGTTTTTTACTAGGATCCAGGGCAGTATTTTGTTTGTGTGATTGGTGTGGTGTTCCGGGGACCTTGGTGGTCCCTGGTTTTATGGGGTGAGGCGACCCTCCCACTCTGTCTGCCAAATTCTTTCTCTTTGCTCTTGTTTTCCTAATTAGAATGTCGGTGGGTGGAGCCGGGAGGGTCGTCAGCGACATGGGACACACCTGGGCCCAGGTGTGTCCCGGGATAAATACACCTCTTTCCCATTCATTGAGGAGACTCTCTCCATGCAGACACACAATGTTTGAATTTGGTTGTGGCATTTTTGTGGCTGTTTTGTTTGTTTGCTTTGGCACCTTTCAACACCCCTCATTATCACATCTATGCACGCAACCACTCACTTACACTACTGACTATATACACCATAGTTTATTGTATATAAGTTACTTCAGTTAAATATATTTTTGTTATTCCTTTCTCCATGTTGTCTCCCTTCTTGTTACGGCTTCAAGTCGGTTCGAGTCGGGCTTCGAGTCGGTTCGTGACAATGAACTTAGCCTTAAGATGCTTCTGGGAAACCAGACCAGGCCTCCTAGGTCGAGAACTGTCCTCGTAAAGTGCCACGAAGACTTGCTTAAAGTCGTGCTGAAAGCTTAGCTGTTTGACATGGGCATTCTCGCGATCACGTTCATTGGGCAGCAAGGCCGCTGATGATTCTTGCGGTTTAAACACTCTGGAAGAGGCAGAGCTCACCATCTTTGCCCGTTTGACCGCATTTGGAACCAAACTCTCAGTAAGCTTTTTGACACATTTTCAAAAGCACTTCAGCTTTAATATCTCATCATGACGCAGCTCTAATTAGGTTCAAGCATTTAACCTTCAGACCAAAGGGTATGGATGGAACTTTTGCAGGGGGCGCTACGCAAAAAAGGGTCCCCTAAGAAATATTGTCCAGAAAACATTTCCATGGACAAAAAGTTTTGTGAGTCCATGGCTACATGGGCACACCTCCCCATTGTCCAATATTAATGAGATGAGGTATAAGGGCATCCCATAGCGACAGCGTGCAAGTTAAGTCGTGGTCCAATGACTGTATTAGCAGCATGTGTGCCGCGTCAGAAGCCACATCCATTATCGGCAGACTGTTCCGATTGGAGAATCACTGTTTGCATCGCCAAGCAGTGAACAACAAACTTTTTAAATCCACATGCGCACATGTTTCCTCTACTTCCCGTCTTGGCCAGCATGGTGTAAGGCTGATATTGTAAGGCTGATTAGCTAGACAAACAGGTGTGAAACAGACTGGTGTGCACGCAAAATGAGAACACATGGAATCCTTGTTTGGTTTTGATTTGTGGAGGGGAGGTGGGTAGCATCTTAAAACTGGATTTAATAGTTTCTTGTTCACTGCTCGGCGATGTGATTCTCCAATCCGAACCATCTACTGATCATGGATGTAACTTAGGATGCGGGACACATGCTGTACAGTTATTGGACCATGACTCATCACGCACGCTGTCGCTATGGAATGCCCTTAGATCTTGTCTCATGAATTAAATAATTGATCAGAGGTCTAATATCGGGCTAACCTCCCCACGGCCATGAGAACATTTATTGTTAGCCTAACACCTAAGGTTTGTGTGGTTCAGAAGTTAAGAAGTTTGTTTTCTGCATATACACCACACCCACCGCTCAAGCAAAAATTGAGGAAAACTATTTGCAAAACCTCCATAATGAATAACTCAAAACATTTCTACTTCATATTCATCATCTCCAGCACCACCCCAACATCAACATGTGAAAATGGCACATTTATATGTTTTGTAGTAAAAAAGATAGAGGAAGATAAGTGTTTCCAATGACATCATCTGTGTGCATCATGTGATTTCTACCAATTATGAGTAGGTATTGCCTACTAGTTGTCTACTAATTGGTTGATGTCATTGGAAGCACTTATCTTCCTCCATCTTTTTTTACTATGAAACATAGAAATGTGCCATTTCCACATATGTTGATGCTGGAGATGATGAATATGAAATTGAAAAATGTTGAAATTTCCCTTTAAAGTAACTGTCCGGTGTTTCCAGATTTCTAAGAAATATGATCTATGATTAATTACAATATGAGTGAAATAGTTTTCTTTCCAAAAAATGGCAATTATGCAATTACGATTTTTTGTATTTGAATGGTGTGGGTGTATACTGGTCATTCAGAATATTAAAGCGGGTAGACCACTGATTGGCCAGCTCAGCCAATGAGCCATGAGGAAATAGCAAGCATTTTTAAACAGTCTGTTTGAGATTCCAGCGTTCTCAACTATTCACTTGCACTCTCTCCTTATTGTGTTCTCAGATTGGATGCTGCTGCGATTCCCTTTGAATGCCATTATGGAAAGTGAGTGGGTTTGGCTACCTGTAGTGGGCCTTGATGCCTTTTTTTTCTCTCCCCAATTTCATGATATCCAATTGCGATCCAATTACGATCTTGTCTCATCACTAAAAAACTCCCCAACGGGCTCAGGAGAGGCGAAGGTCGACTCATGCGTCCTCCGAAACCCTCCAAACCGCACTTCATAACACCCGCCCGCTTAACCCAGAAGCCAGCTGCACCAATGTGTCGGAGGAAACATGACAACTAAAGTCAGCCTGCAGGCGCCTGGCCCGCCACAAGGAGTCGCTAGAGCGCAATGAGCCGTATAAAGCCCCCCCATTGTGCGCCGCCCTATGGGACTCCCGGTCACAGCCGGTTGTGACACGGCCTGGGATCGAACTTGGGTCTGTAGTGATGCACCGACCACTGCAATAAAGTGCCTTAGACCACTGCGCCACTCAGGAGTCCGCATTGATGTCTTTTAACCTGTCTCAGTCCTTACACTATAATGTGGAAATGCACTCAAGTATTAAAGCCATGCATCCCCAATGGTGAAACAGCTACATCTGTTTGCGATATTACAACAAAAAGGTTACTGAAAACAACAAACACTGCTTTTCCCCTCTGACATCATTGCACGTGCGATAGAGTAGCTAGCTAGCTAGCTAGCTAGCCAGCCAACGTTAGCCAGTTATCTTGGGTGCTTGACTGTAGTTGTGAGGTCAGAACACTCGGATCAACCCTACTCCTCGGGCCAGAGTGTCTAGTGTGTGCTACAAACTGACAATCTGATCTCATGGATGGTCAGCCTTGCATCCGGAGCCATGTCTATGAATTTCAGAGTGGTTACATTTCTCCAACTCCATCCCTAAACTGTTTGCCCAAAAATGTGGTAGGGTGGCCACTTTGTTTGAACTGCAGAATTCCCCTTTATCCCTTGTCATGCAAATGGAGATGCAGCATTTGCTTCCCATCATTTCGTGTTCTGTTTCTACTCACCATGGAACATTGGATACCAGTGATTAACCTGGAAATGTTTGCGCTAAACAAGTATAGGTTGTTGTCTAGAATGAGAACGTAAAAACAACACAACGTACGCCCAAATCGGGTTTCAGGACCATGGAAAAGTCTGTATGCCCAAATAGGGTTTCAGGACCATGGAAAGGTCTCCATACGCCCAAATTGGGTTTCAGGATCATGGAGAGCTCCTCACGCTCCCAGGTGGTACTTGGGATAGGCCGATAGAACCTCATATTTTTTTCCATACATTTGTTTGCTTTTGTATCTATAATTCCAATGGGATTGTGCATTTAAGCATCTCCAAAATGCTAGAGTCAATTGTCAACATCTCAGTTTAAAATTAAACAAAGTATTTGGTCTCCACAAATCTTTATTTCAATGTTAATATTACAGAACCTTTTGTTTTTGATTCAGAACTTAGTATATCAATTTATATCCGAAAATTAACAGAAATGGCATTGACAAAATTATTGACACCCTAGACTATATTTGGTTACACAGCCTTTGGTCAAAATAACTGCAATAAAGCGCTTCCTATAACCATCGAAGAGCTTCCTGCACCTCTGTACTGGCAGTTTGGCCCACTTCTCTTGTGCAAACTGCTCCAGTTCTCCCAGATTAGACAGGTGCCTTCTCCTAACTGCTGTTTCCAGATCTCTCCACAAGTTTTCAATGGGATTTAGATCTGGACACATTGCGGGCCACTTCAGAACAGTCCAGCGTTTTGCCTTGAACCATTCCTGGGTGCTTTTTGAAGTGTGTTTGGGGTCATTGTCCTGCTGGAAGACCCATGACCTTTGACGGAGACCCAGCTTTGTGACACTCGGTCCGACATTGCGCTCCAAAATGCCTTGGTTTTCACCTGATTTCATGATGCCATGCACACGTTCAAGGCACCCAGTGCCAGGGGCAGCAAAGCAACCGCAAAACATCACTGAACCTCCTCCATGTTTGACTGTAGGGAAGGTGTTCTTTTCTTCATGTTGTTTTCTGTAAACATAGAGATGGTGTGCTCTACCCAAAAGCTCTAATTCGGTCTCATCTGTCCACAGGACATTCTCCCAGAAGGATTTTGGCATGTTCAGGTGTGTTTTCGTAAATTGCAGTCAGGCTTTCTTGTGTCTTCTTTCTCCCTTTTATTAAGTTGGCGAAGGATGGTGCGAGTTGAAACTGTCGTACCTTGTGTCTGAAGGTCAGCTTGAATCTGTGTGGCAGTTGACCGAGGTGCTTTCTCCACCATTCGACCAATCCTTCGCTGCAATCTTCCGTCAAGTTTTCTCTTGTGACCACATCCAATGAGGTTGGCTACAGTGGCATGGGCCTTAAACTTCTTGATAACATTATGTACGGTGGAAACAAGAATATCAATGTCTCTGGAGATGGATTTATAGCCTCGAGATTGTCCATGCTTTGCTACAATCTTGTGTCTGACCTCCTAAGATAATTCCCTTTTTTTTCTTCTTTTTGTCCATGCTCATTGCAATACACACAGTGACACAAAACAGGAGAATGAGTCCTTTTCTCTATTCAAACTGGTTGCATACGTGATTTTTATACTGCAGATACCTTCAACTCACATCAGGTGAGTTCAATTCCAAAGTAAAGGAGAATCACCTGCTTGAAATCAAACTATTTCTAACTACTTCTAGAAGGTGCCAATAATATTGTCCGGACCATTTTAGGATTTCTTTGTGGAATTAGCTAAGATTTTGTAAATTATTCAGATGTTTTTGTTTTGTTTTTCAACTGCACACCAAAGACATACATATGTGGATACCAAAATATGTTTTAATTTCAACAGTTTTCCTGGAAGAAATGGTGCATTAATTGAAAAAAGTGCAAGAGTGCCAATATTTTGGACACGACTGTATATACAGTACCAGTCAAAAGTTTGGACACACCTACTCATTCAAGGGTTTTTCTTTATTTTTACTATTCTCTACATTGTAGAATAATAGTGAACATCAAGACTATGAAATAGTACATATGGAATCATGTAGTAACCAAAACAGGGTTAAACAAATATAAATATATTTTTGATTCTTCAAGTAGCCACCCTTTGCCTTGATGACAACTTTGTACACTCTTGGCATTCTCTCAACCAGCTTCACCTGGAATGCTTTTCCAACAGTCTTGAAGGAGTTCCCACATATGCTGAGCACTTGTTGGCTGCTTTTCCTTCACTCTGTAGTCCAACTCATCCCAAACCATCTCGATTGGGTTGAGGTTGGGCGATTGTGGAGGCCAGGTCATCTGATGCAGCACTCCATCACTCTCTTTCTTGGTCAAATAGTCATTTCACAGCCTGGAGGTGTGTTAGGTCATTGTCAAGTTTAAAAACAATTTTATTTTACCAAGGAAGTTGACTGAGAACACATTCTCATTTTTATCAACACCCTGGGGAATAGTTAGAGGGGATGAAGGAGCCAATTGTTAGCTGGGGATGATTAGGTGACACTATGAGGGCCAGATTGGGAATTTAACCATGACACCAGAGTTAACACCCCTACTCTTATGATAAGTGTCATGAGATCTTTAGTGACCACAGAGAGTCTGGACACCTGTTTAACATCCCATCTGAAAGACAGCACCCTACACAGGGCAATCATTGCCCTGGGGAATTGGGATATTTTTTTAGATCAGAGGAAAGGGTGCCTCCTACTGGCCCTCACCACTTCCAGCAGCATCTGGTCTCCCTTGCAGGGACCAACCCTGCTTAGCTTCAGAAGCAAGCAAGCAGTGGGATGCAGGGTGGTATGCTGCTGGCAAATGATATTCCCACAAATGATAGTCCCACTAAGTGCAAAACAGATGGGATGGCGTATCACTGCAGAATGCAAGTGTGCCTTGAATTCTAAACAAATCACTGACAGTGTCACCAGCAAAGCACCCCCACACCATCCCACCTCCTCCTTCATGCTTCACGGTGGGAACCACACATGCAGAGATAATTTGTTCACCTACTCTGCATCTCAAAAGACACTGCGAAAGACACTGCCAAGAAACACGAGCAATGGACATTAGACCAGTGGAAATCTGTTGGATCCAAAAATCTCAAATTTGCATTCATCAGACCAAAGGACAGATTTCCACTGGTCTAATGTCCATTGCTCGTGTTTCTTGGCCCAAGCAAGTCTCTTTTTCTTATTGGTGTCCTTTAGTAGTGGTTTCTTTGCAGCAATTCGACCATGAAGGGCTGATTCACATAGTCTCTTCTGAACAGTTGATGTTGAGATGTGTCTGTTACTTGGAACTCTGTGAAGCATTTATTTGGACTGCAATTTCTGAGGCTGGTAAATGAACTTATCCTTTGCAGCAGAGGTAACTCTGGGTCTTCCTTTCCTGTGGCAGTCCTCACGAAAGTCAGTTTTATCATAGAGCTTGATGGTTTTTGCGACTCCACTTGAAGAAACGTTAAAAGTTTAACTTCTGTATTGATTGACCTTTATGTCTTAAAGTAATGATGGACTGTTGTTTCTCTTTGCTTATTTGAGCTGTTCTTGCCATAATATGGACTTGGTATTTTACCAAATAGTGCTATCTTCTGTATACCACCCCTACCTTGTCCCAACACAACTAATTGGCTCAAACACATGAATTATTAAGAAGGAAAGAAATTCCACAAATTAACTTTTAACAACACATACCTGTTAATTGAAATGCATTCCAGGTGACTACCTCATGAACCTGGTTGAGAGAATGCCAAGAGTGTGCAAAGCTGTCATCAAGGCAAAGGGTGGCCACTTTGAAGAATCTCAAATATATTTTTATTTAACACTTTTTTTGGTTACTACATGATTCCATTTGTGTTATTTCATAGTTTTGATGTCTTCAGTATTACTCTACAATGTAGAAAATAGTAAAAATAAAGAAAAACCCTTGAGTAGGTGTGTGCAAACTTTTGACTGGTACTGTATATACAGTGCCATCGGAATGTATTCAGACCCCTTGATTTTTTTACACATTTTGTAACATTACAGCCTTATTCTAAAAATGATTAAAATGTTTTTTTCCCCTCGCCAATCAACACACAATACCCCATAATGACAAAGCAAAAACAGTTTTTTAGAGATGTTTTCGAGAGTCTTAGCTTTTGATGGTGGGGTCATATTAGTTTGTAGCCCAAACCGTTCGGACTGCAGGTTTCTGTGAGAAGACCTGATTTTCGGGATATCTGCTGGTCTGACAAACACTGCTGTAGCTCTGCCACCTTCTACAGCAGATGAGGAAGGACCACATCGGCTGATGTGATGGATTGAGACGCTGCCCATGCAAATGTGGACAACTACAAATACCTCGGTGTCTGGCTAGACTGTAAACTCTCCTTCCAGGCTCACATTAAGCATCTCCAATCCAAAATTAAATCTAGAATCGGCTTCCTATTTCGCAACAAAGCATCCTTCACTCATGCTGCCAAACATACCCTCATAAAACTGACTATCCTACCGATCCTTGACTTCCGGCGATGTCATTCACACAATAGACTCCAACACTCTACTCAGCAATTTTATGTAGTCTACCACAGTGCCATCAGTTTTGTCACTAAGCCCTATATACTACCCACCACTGCGACCTGTATGCTCTCGTTGGCTGGCCCTCACTACATATTCGTCGCCAAACCCCCTGGCTCCAGGTCATCTATAAGTCTTTGCTTGGTAAAGCCCCGCCTTATCACAGCTCACTGGTCACCATAGCTACACCCACCCGTAGCACGCGCTCCTGCAGGTATATTCACTGGTCATCCCCAAAGCCAACACCTACTTTGGCCACCTTTCCTTACAGTTCTCTGCTGCCAATGACTGGAACGAATTGCAAAGATCACTGAAGCTGGAGACTTATATCTCCCTCACTAACTTTAAGCATCAGCTGTCAGAGCAGCTTACCAATCACTGTACCTGTACACAGCCCATCTCTAAATAGCACACCCAACTACCTCATCCCCATATTGTTGTACATTTTTTTGCTCTTTTGCACCCCAGTATCTCTAATTGCACATCATCATCTGCACATCTATCACTCCAGTGTTAATGCTAAATTGTAATTATTTAGCCACTATGGCCTATTTATTGCCTTACCTCCCTAATCTTACTACATTTGCACACACTGTACATAGATGTTTCTATTGTGTTATTGACTGGATGTTTGTTTATCCCATGTGTAACTCTGTGTTGTTGTTTTTGTCACACTGCTTTGCTTTATCTTGGCCAGGTCGCAGTTGTAAATGAGAACTTGTTCTCAACTGGCCTACCTGGTTAAATAAAGGTGAAATTAAAAAAAATGTAAGGGCTTCATAGCAAAGGGGTGAATACATATGCACGCACCACTTTTCCATACTTTTTTTCCTTTCACTTCACCAATTTGGACTATTTTGTGTGTGTCCATTACACGAAATCCAGATAAAAATCCATTTAAATTACAGGTTGTAATGCAACAAAATAGGAAAAACTGAATACTTTTGCAAGGCACTGTATATTGCATTTTCCACTCCAATCTGACAGAAGCATGACACCTTTAATCACAATGAAACCATCAGGCAGGCAATATACTGTAACTTACATTATAGTTACACATCAACCAATGCAGAACAGTTTCAAATATGTTTAGACGAAAGAAAGAAAGAAGACGTGTTTCTCAGTTGCTGCCTGTAGCATTCAGGCCTAGCATTAGGTTTAAACTGACAGGTTGACATTTGCTTGGCTAAATATACACGAGATCTTTCCATATCTTCATGTTACTGTAAATGCCAAAGGTGTCATCAAGTTGTGGGCTCCAAATACAGCCTATTACATAATAGAAACAGAGGAGTATTTCCAAACTCACGCTGGAAAGAGAAAATACATAGCCTAAATGATAGTCTAACCCTGGTTTTGTTGATTGTTTCTGATGCTGTAGTAGACTACAGTCCAAGTTCTTGGGTGTGCCTCCAGCCCTAGGCATCCTATCTCTTCAGTTTGACCGTGGGCATGATACCGTTATTTTAGATGAGAAGCCTGTGGTCATTGTTGTGATGTTCTCAATCACATGATGGCGGCATTGTATCTTTGCCTGCCAACTGTAGCTTTGCCTGCCAACAGGTAGCTTTGCCTGCCAACAGGTAGCTTAAACGTGCAGTTGTGGCAAGAGCATACATTTTTTCATGGCTATTATGAAGTCCATTCCACATGTTGTAATATAGTTTATATGGCCTACATGAATTGTAGTCAAATAAGTTTTCAGTGAATAGGCCTATGAACATACAGGGTAAAATGAAACTTGCTCATGCTGGACAACACATGTCAAACAAATTTGAATGTGAGCAAAGAACAATATGCACAATGAATTGACGAAGGCGACTTCAGAGTGGGGGCACCTGATTATGCTGTGCGTCCAGACATGCATGCAACTTCATCCTCAAAAATTCGATTTGATTAATTTCTGATAAAAAAAAAACACGTTTGGTGTTAAACCTTAGGATGATAACAATCGACACCAAAGTGATCTGTTTTTGCAATTTGTAGTCTCTTACATTTAAGATTGGTATATTATACTTTTTCACAAAGTGTAGTTTAGATGTACGCTAGTGAACTACTTGTTCAATGTAACTTTAGTTAGTTAAACTGTATTTTTCTTAATGGTATAGCTTTATTGTAGCTTAACATCTTTCAGTGTAAAGTAATTTGTTGCTTGGTAAGCTATATTTTCAGCACATCCCCCTGAAACTGAACTTCTGTCCCCTTGATAGACACCCAGCTCAAATAGGCAGCGGCCAGCTCCACGATTGCGCCAAAGCACGAGATGCACCTTACTGGACAATGCTAGACTTTCTTGCAAAGGGGGGCCGATTTAAAACCAAAAATGTCCCTCTCTTTCAGGATCTTGTACATTTCTTTATCGGCTTCATCCAAACTCCACCCATCAGGTCATCCATTACATACACTAGTCCCGTCGGCTGTAGTGCCATGAGTGGGGTCGCCTCCTCCTCTCCTGAACCCCGGCGTCATGAGAGACGTCCAGCCTCTTCACGGTCTCATTGAACCGGATAGCAGGGGCAGGTGTGGAGCATACAGGCTCAGTACCTAATTATGAGGTTAGTTTTCCTGTGGGGAGGCGTTAGGTACGGGAGAACGGTAGGGAGGCTTTAAGTACGGGAGAACGGTAGGGAGGCTTTAAGTACGGGAGAACGGTAGGGAGGCTTTAAGTACGGGAGAACGGTAGGGAGGCTTTAAGGGGATGGGTGTAACACTTTTAGCATTTTAATTTCTCATCGATTTTTTTGAGCTACTTAATTCAAAATGTGAAACGAAAAAATCACATCTGTCTGCTACAACTTGTTGTAGGTATTATCTCTCTAAATTAAACAGACAAGGTGTGACATTGTCTCAAATACATGGAATGAAATGCTACAATTTACCCCACCTCCTGGGTCTGTTGCAACAGGGCTTGGGGTGAAATGTAACAGTTTGAAAAAATCCATAAATCGTAAAATGTTTATGCTCCGTTAACTTGCCCTTCTCAACTAAACAACATCTGAACTGAACAACTGAATGTTTTGGTGTGTGTGTGTGTTTGTGTGTGTGTGTGTGGTATGACAGTGGTATGGTAGTCCTAGGGTACAGGTTTGGTGGGCCCATCATTTGCATTCACAGCACTGCACCCAGACCTCTTTAGGCTTGTTTACAACTAACCCTTGAAGCCATTAGCTAGATTCAATTTTAGCTACATTTTAAAACTTTTGCATTGCTAACTTAAATCAAATATATAGTATATACACTGATAGGGATGTTTGTATGTTTAAGTAATGACTAAGAATATTCCATTCTGAAAACATATGCAATAGGGATAGGGTTATAAGACAATGACAATCCGATTGATGTGTGTGTGTCTAGAAATGTATATTGTATAGAGACTGGAACAAGGTGGTGCAATCTTGCAATGTAAGAAGGAGTATTTGGGAGAACAAAGAATTCTTTGTGAAACCAGACTACAGAAGAGAGGCCTTTTCCTCCTCGGGACGCGAGGGACGGCTAGGAGCTGTCCAGATTGACTTATGTTGCAAAGAGTGATAAGCCAGTCTATGTGTACTGTGGGAAAGTACTATTGCCTAGAGAGGGTGGAGCATTTGTATCATCTGTATTCAGCTTAAAGCTTGTACAATATAAAAAGACTGTGTTCACATTTGGGATTCAGAATTCTCATGAATAAACATATTTGCAGATTTGGGACTTTGTCTAATTTTTCATTAACTAGAGCTTTACAACCTCTGGGAATTATTCAAAGCCTGATTGATAGTTTATGTCAACAATTGAGAACAGAATTCTCGTGACAACACACACTGGTTATAAACCTGATATAAGTTTGGGTAATCAAACTACAAAGCAGGTGATAACTTACAAACACTAATTTGGTCAAAATAAAATGACTTACCTTAGAATCAGATTTTTGTCAATATAATCTGCAGAGTTTATCACAGGGTCTTGCTTCTTCACATGAGGGTTGAGGACTAAACTGAGCATGTGACAGTGGGTCACCTGATTCTAGCTTGTTCCCGATTGGAGATGATGAGAGTGTTACAGCTATCCCATGCTACAACCATCCCCGGTTTCCCCTACAGTGAATCGCTTTGGTTTATGGAAAGCCTGCTGAATGTTAACACACAGGTCTCTGACATTTGACACATTCAATATTTTACAATGTACATGCCCTCCCTTCTCCAGACCATCTCTGGAGACCTTCTCCCATTCTTCACTTCCCTCATCAACTCATCCCTGACCACTGACTGCGTCCCCTCTAACTTCTAAATGGCCCGAGTTGCTCCCCTCCTCAAGAAACCAACACTCGACTCATCTGACGTCAAAAACTATAGACTTGTATCTCTTCTTTCTTTTCTTTCCAAAACACTTCAGCGTGCTCTCTCAAAACTATCTTCTTGACCATAACCAGTTAGGCTTCAAGACAGGTCACTCAACCAAGACTGCTCTTCTCTGTGTCATGGAGGCTCTCTGGACCGCCAAAGCTGACTCTCTAGCCTCTGTTCTCATCCTCCTAGATCTGCCAGCTGCCTTTGACACCGTGAACCATCAGATCCTCCTCTCCACCCCCTCAGGGCTGGGCGTCTCAGGCTCTGCACACTCTTGGATTGCATCCTACCTGGCAGGCCGCTCCTACCAGGTGACGTGGAGAGGATTTGTGTCTGCACCACATACTCTCACTACTGGTGTCCCCCAGGGCTCGGTTCTAGGCCCTCTCCTCCAAGTCACTCGGCTCCATCATATCCTCACATGGTCTCTCCTACTATTGATATGCGGATGACACTCAACTACTTTTCTCAACTACCCCCCAGGGGTACACGCAATGCCATCGGGTGTACGCCAACAAAAAATGTGATTCTTTTATTTATTTATTTATTCACATTTTCAAACAGTCCATTTATATTTTCCAACGGGGCTATACATTTGGGTGAGGTTTCTTTCTCACCTGAGTAGCCTCGTTTCACTGCCAAAAATAAAATTAAACCATCTAGTGTTCAGTGAAATAACAACACAAAGTCAAATACAGGTAGCCTAGTCAAATAATTAACATTCAATCACATTAACCGTTACTCTTTCGCGGGAATTCCACTAACGGTCCGTATGTAGCCAAACGTAGCTGCTGCTCATTCCGTTTGCTCAAAAATGTATAAATGGTTAAAAAAAAGTAAGGCCCGTGTCCATAGAGACACATAACAGCTCTACTGGTAGTACTGCTACTACCAGCAGTACTACACCAGCACCTGTGACGACACAAGTTGTTCTGCTTCCACGAGCACATCCAATGCTAGCATCAGTAATTCTACGTTTGTTGTTAGCCCAGCTAGCATGGACACTGACAGTTGTGAATCTGCTGCAGCCGAAGAGCTACTGCCCCCTTACCCGGGAAAGCACCGAACAACAGACAAGGACGTTGGACCGTCGAAGAGGCGCAAATATGATGAGAACTACATTGACTTGGGGTTCACTTATATTGGGAGTAGTGCCTTTCCTTGGCCACAGTGTGTTATATGTGCAAAAGTACGATCTCACAACCTGACGAAACCTTCACTCTTGCGCAGACATTTAGAAACAAAACATGCCAATTTGAGCAAGAATTAAGAGGACTTTCAAGTAGTAAGAAATGTATAAAAGCAACAGATACCATTAATAAGAAGGGGCTAGAAGCATCTTATATGGTGAGCTACCGAGTGGCTAGGACAGGCAAGCCCCATACTTTTGTGGAGGACTTAATTCTTCCTGCTGCCGCGGATATGGCTGGAACAATGCTGGGGGAAAGGCCCTAAAAACTATACAGACGATGTCTTCATCAAACGACACTGTTTCACGACGCATCAGTGACATGGCAGGAGATGTTTTGAAACAATTACTGCTTCGCATACAAGCCAGTGAATTCTATGCGTTACAGCTGGAGGGAGACATAGTGGAGTGGTGACGCGCGTGCATGCAGTTGCTCCCGGCGCCACTTGGGTACACTGCAGCATCCACCGAGAGGCTCTTGCTGCCAAGGGAATGCCTGACAGCTTGAAATACGTTTTGGACACTACAGTGAAAATGGTTAACTTTGTTAAAGCAAGGCACCTGAACTCTCGTGTATTTTCTGCACTGTGTATGGGCTGCGACCATGTAACGCTTTTACAACATACAGAAGTGCGATGGTTATCAAGGGGTAAAGTATTGACATGTTTTTTTGAATTGAGAGACGAGCTTAAAGTTTTCCTTACAGACCATAATTTTCACTTGTCTGACCGCTTGAATGATGATGAGTTCCTCACACGACTGTCCTATCTGGGTGATGGTTTTTCTCGCCTGAATGATCTAAATCTAGGATTACAGGGACTCTCCGCACCTATATTCAATGTGCGAGACAAAATTGAGGCTATGATTAAGAAGTTGGAGCTCTTCTCTGTCTGCATTAACAAGGACAACACACAGGTCTTTCCATCATTGTATGATTTTTTTTGTGTGCAAATGAACTCAAGCTTACGGACAATGTCAAATGTGGTGTAGCGAAGCACCTGAGTGAGCTGGGTGCGCAACTACGCAGGTATTTTCCCAAAACGGACAACACAAACAACTGGATTCATTATCCTTTTCATGCCCTGCCTCCAGTCCACTTACCGATATCTGAATCATGAGAGCCTCATCGAGATTTCAACAAGCGGTTCTGTGAAAATTGAATTTAATCAGAAGCCACTGCCAGATTTCTGGAGTGTCCTGCCTTGGCAAATTGTGCTGTTAAGATACTGATGCCCTTTGCAACCACGTACCTATGTGAGATTGGATTCTCGGCCCTCACTAGCATGAAAACTAAATACAGGCACAGACTGTGTGTGGAAAATGATTTAAGACTGAGACTCTCTCCAATACAACCCAACATTGTAGAATTATGTGCATCCTTTCAAGCACACCTTTCTCATTAACCTGTGGTGAGTTATTCACAATTTTCAATGAACAAATAAGGTTTTATATGTAAGATGGTTAAATAAAGACCAAAATTATTGATTATTATTATATTATTATTTGGGCCCTGGTCCTATAAGAGCTCTTTGTCACTTCCCACGAGCCGGGTTGTGACAAAAACTGACACTCATTCTTATGTTTAATAAATGTATCGTATAGTGTGTGTGGCAGGCTTACAATGATGGCAAAAAACAACATTTGAGAGTGTGCTGACCCTGGTGCTAGAGGGGGTACGCAGCTGGAGGTTGAATGTTTGAAGGGGTAAGGGACTATACAAAGTTTGGGACACTACTCTACATCTGTAGAGTACGACCCTATCTCACAAAGGCACTTGTCCTCTCTCGTCTGGACGACTGCAACTCGCTGTTGGCTGGGCTCCCCGCTTGTGCCATCAAACCCCTCCAACTTATCCAGAACGCAGCAGCCCGCTTGGTTTTCAACCTTCCCAAGTTCTCTCATGTCACCCTGCTCCTCTGCACACTCCTCTGGCTTCCAGTTGAAGCTCGCATCCACTACAAGAACACGGTGCTTACCTACGGAACAGGAAGAGGAACTGCCCCTCCCTACCTTCAGGCTATACTCAAACCGTCTTAAGATGAATGCACTATCTATAAGTCGCTCTGGATAAGAGCGTCTGCTAAATGACCTAAATGTAAATGTAATGTCATCATTGAGGATCCCCAAATGAAACCGAATCAATTGTTTTGTCATGGTGTGACTGATGGGAGATGTCTTCATTCATGTGTGACAATCCAGCACACTGGTGAAGAAAGAAACATGAATACAGAGATGTAATTGTTTGGCTGGGTATTTGCGTACATCATTGTGGTTTCTCTCGGGCCCCAGATTATACTGCACTATTTCTTGGTGGCCATACTTGGTTTATAGGCTACAGAAAGGTTGCATACACAGTAGCGGACTTACCATTAGGCAGAATAGGCAATTGCCTCTGGCCTCACATCATCAAGGGGCCTCATGAGCTGGGCATAATTAAAACGAATTCTACTAGTAATAATAATAAAACACATTTTTAAATCTCCGCTAAGGCAGAGGGGCGCTGTTTCGTTCGCTCAGATGCTTTTTCCAGTGGGATTGTTTCAGCCACTTGCGAATTGAAGAAAAGTTGGTGAGTGCACAGTGAGTGCACTGTTTGGATGCTGGAATTATTTTGGATGAATGTGTGTTCATGGTACATAAAAAAAAATTATAGTTAAATTACACTTCACTATAAAACCCTTTGAAAATGTTGATGCACTCGCTTCTGGGCCTCAGACTGGCCTCTGCCTGGGGCCTCCAAATCACTAAGTCCGACCCTGCACATACACATTGCTATACGTGAATAGGCAACAGAGATCAGCCAAATCTGTCTCGAGATTTCAATTACTTATTATTTTTGCTCTATTATACAATTAAAACCGGTCTAAATTGTGATTGGACCCACTATACATATTTTATAAGTAATTGACCGTGTTATATCTGAGAGGGCAGTTGCAGCTAACTCTCTGCGCATTCTCTTTGAAATTGGCAAGAATAAGGACAACAAAAACATTTCACAGGGTAGCATTGAATTTTAATACTGACAGACTGTATTCAGCAAAGTCATACATTTTGTGTTTGGCAGAGTATATGAGTGACTTGTTGGTGAGCTGTCTACAAGTGATGCTTGTTGTTACATTATCGACTTATGCATGAGTAAAGGTCAACAATAAACAGCTGTATATGTTTTGTTTTGGCAATAATATTAAAACGGAAAACAATAAATAAGGCAAATAAGGTACATTGTTAAATTATAAAAAGCTTGACACATAATTTCAAGCATAAAATGTACCTATGAAATACAGTAGTAATTGTAGTATTCAATACAGTAGTATAGTAGTAAAACTAACACAAGGGTGGCCAACTGTTCCTGGATAACCAGTGTGTGCAGTCTTTATTACTTAAAACTATTTGAATCAGGTGTGCTGGGCTGCAATGAAACCCTGCACACACTGCTGCTCTCTCGGAGGTTGGCCATCCTTGGTCTCTAACATGATCCTGACCTTATTAACACATCAGTATTCACTCCAATCATATTGCATATTACTGGCAATTAGCCTTCCTGTTTCAGCTGTGAAGCCTTTGAATCAGTCGATTCCAGGGAAGCACCAACACCTGTGTGCTAACATCCACAGATCTTTCCCAAACATGGATAGGCTAAACAAATATCCTATAAAGGTCCAGTACCATAATACAGTAACTATACATCAGCCTGGTTAAGACTGTGTTAACAAAAAAGGCAATGGCTGGAGCTAAGTCAGGGTTTGATCCTGTATACGACCAAGGACTTACAGCATTTTTATGGGCTGATATAAGGGCTTTCCACAAAAATAAAAGTCTCAAAGGTACATTTTCTTTCTTTTTTTTCTTCAGGACAGTGTCAGTCCTTTGACAGTAGAGCACACTGCTGTTGTATGTTGGTAGAGAACAGTAGATCACAGTATGCAGTGCTGGTTGAGTCAGAGAGTCATCTTCTCATTGATGAAGAAGGGGTGATCTCCAGTTGTGTGTCAGTAAAGATTGAATGGATGAGATTAGTGTTCATGCTGAATGCCAATGTGTGAGACGGAAGTGAGTGTGTACGTATGTGTCAGGAAGATCTAGCACTCCAGTTTCAGAGTAAAATCCATATATCAAACAAAAATGTGTATCTATCCAAAAGTTATGGTCAGAAAATGAAAACAAATAGTTTGGGGTATAGGTGTTCGTGCGTGTCAAAGAGAATGCCAGGTATCCAAGTTGCAACAGTTCCCAATCCTCCCCAGGTTGATAGCTTGCTACACTATCAACAAGGGAGAAGAGACAATCTATAACATAACAGTAATGATGACCCTATCATGACATTGTGATCTCAACACCATCTCTACTCCCCGGCCCTGCTCCCCACAGGACCACTCTTGAACTTGACCACCATGACAGTGATGTTGTCTGGGCAGCCGCGGTAAAAGGACTGCAGCACAATGCTCTTGGCGCCGTAGTGTGGCTCGTCCAGGCGCTCGCGCACAAAGCGCACCGCCTCCTCGTTGCTGAAGGCGTCCCACAGGCCGTCCGACGCCAGGATCATGAACTCAGGCTGCAGCTTGTCCAGGTCAAAGGTCAACACGTCAGGGTCGGGGATGACCACGTTGAGGTTCTTCAGGGGGTAGTCGCCCAGCGAGCGAGACATGGCCAGGATGCCCTGGACGCGCCATGAACCGTTGAAGCTTATGAAGCCCCCTGGTGGTGAAGGAATGAAAGTGCAATGCAATTTAATTAAACTGTTACTTTATTATTCCACACTGAGACATTGGTCATTCACTGGTCATTCATTGTGTACACAGAAAACAACACAGAAAAAAGTGCAGACTGAGTATAGAAATGTCTGTATCCTAGTCAAAGTACATAATATCTATATATCTATAAATATTATATTTACCAAATCCAGTGGTGTAAAGTACTTAAGCAAAAATACTTGAAAGTACTACTTAAGTAGTTTTTCTGGGTATCTGTACTTTACTTTACTATTTATATTTTTTACAACTTTTACTTCACTACATTCCTAAAATGATGTATTTTTTACTCCATACATTTTCCCTGACAACCCAAAGTACTCGTTACATTTTGAATGCTTAGTAGAAAAGGAAAATTGTGAAATTTCCGCACTTATCAAGAGAACACATGGTCATCCCTACTGCCTCTGATCCGGCGGACTCACTAAACACAAATGCATCTTTTGTAAATTATGTCTGCGTGTTGGAGTCTGCCCCTGGCTATCCGTACATTTAAAAAACAAGAAAATGCTGCCGTCTGCTTTGCTTAATATAAGGAATTTGAAATGATTTATACTTTTACTTTTGATACTTAGGTATATTTTGGCAATTCAATTCACTTGTGAAACGTAGGTATATTTAAAACCAAATACTTTTAGACTTTTACTCAAGTAGTGTTTTACTGGGTGATTTTCACTTTTACTTGAGTCATTTTCTATTAAAGTATCTTTACTTTTACTCAAGTATGACAATTGGGTACTTTTTCCCCCACAGATCAAATCCAGCACAGGATATATTAGTCCTTCTTATCATTTGTCAGAGCTAATAACACTCGCAAGGCTGCCGGCCCAGATGGCATCTCTAGCTGCGTCCTCAGAGCATGCGCAGACCAGCTGGCTGGTGTGCTTACGGACATATTCAATCTATCCCTATCCCAGTCTGCTGTCTCCACATGCTTCAATATGTCCACCATTGTTCCTGCACCCAAGAAAGCAAAGGTAACTGAACTCAATGACTATCGCCCTGTAGCACTCACTTCTGTCATCATGAAGTGCTTTGAGATAATAGTCAAGGATCATATCACCTCCACCTTACCTGTCACCCTAGACCCACTTCGATTTGCTTACCGCCCCAATAGATCCACAGACGATGCAATCACCATCGCACTGCACACTACCCTATCCCATCTGGACAAGAGGAATACCTATGTAAGAATGCTGTTCATTGACTATAGCTCAGCATTCAACACCAACCTCCAAGCTCATCATTAAGCTGGACTTCTTGACGGGCCATCCCCAACTGGTGAAGTTAGAAACAAAACCTCCACTTCGCTGATCCTCAACACAGGGGCCCCACAAGGGTGCGTGCTCAGCCCCCTCCTGTACTCCCTGTTCACCCATGACTGCGTGGCCACGTACGCCTCCAACTCAATCATCAAGTTTGCAGACGACACAACAGTAGTGGGCCTGATTACCAACAATGAAGAGACAGCCTACAGGGAGGAGGTGAGGGCCCTGGGAGAGTGGTGCCAGGAAAATAACCTCTCACCCAACGTCAACAAAATGAAGGAGCTGATCGTGGACTTCAGGAAACAGCAGAGGGAGCACCCCCCTATCCACATCGACGGGACCACAGTGGAGAAGGCGGAAAGCTTCAAGTTCCTCGGCGTACACATCACTGACGATCTGAAATGGTCCACCCACACAGACAGTGTGGTGAAGAAGGTGCAACAGCGCCTCTTCAACCTCAGGAGGCTGAATAAATTTTAGGGGCTTGGCCCCTAAAACCGTCACAAACTTTTACAGATGCACAATTGAGAGCATCCTGTCGGGCTGTATCACCGCTTGGTACGGCAACTGCACCACCCTCTTAATTCCCTTATTTTACTTTTAGATTTGTGTGTATTGTTGTGAATTGGTAGATACTACTGCACTGTTGGAGCTAGGAACACAAGCATTTTGCTACACCCACAATAACATCTAAATATGTGTATGTGACCAATACAATTTGATTTGAGTTGATTTATAAGACATCACTGTTTGCATTTCCAAAGAGGGCCAACAGGTGGCGACTCAAGGCTGCAATTCTTAGTCTCTATTTGACACTGATTCATTATAGTGACTCATCCTAGCGTGCCCTTGTGATCTGCTGAAATGTGGGAAACATTTTATGAGGATAATTATACACTGCCTGCCACAGCCAAGGAAATGTACGTGTGTTTTGTTTCTGTGACACAGTTTGTTTCCTGGACAGTTTGAAGGCCCAATGCAGCAGATTTGTACTATCAATATCAAATCCTTTCTGGGTAACAATTATGTACATTCCATTGAAATGGTCGAAAATAAACAAAAATGGCTTTTTAGCAAAACACTGTTTCTGAAACAAGAATCTTGCTAGGACTGTCTGGGAGTGGTCTGAGTGGGGAGGGGGAAAACTAGATGTTATTGGCAGAGAGGTTTGGAAACACAGGGAAAACAGAATTTTGACAGCACTGGACCTTTAAGCCTGGTGCTGGACTGAGAGTCATTTTCAACTGAGATTTTTCATTCAAAATGCTTTTTTAGTTCCGTTCTAAAACAGCCCTGTGGAATTTAGCGTGACTTCACTCTGTAGTATTTCCAGTTTAGCGAGGTTCGACACAAACGTCTCTACAATGTCCCCATAGCGTTGTGGTATTTTTGACCCATGCAGCGCTCCGCTCACCTGCCCTCTTGATCCTCTTGCGCTCTTTGAGCTGGTAGGGCTTGTGGTCATGTGACAGGGCCACGGCATTCCCATCCTTGTCGCACAGCACGCCCCGCGAGTCCCCAACGTTGGCCACCGTCAGCTCCCGGTCTGATAGCAGGGCCACCAGACATGTAGTGCCTAAGAGAGGAAGAAATCATCGTTTTTTTTTTTTTTTTTTTTTGAAGGGACATTTACATTCCAAAACCATAGCTACGTCTACACAACCTACGGCCTGGGACGTGGATCTAGTTTGATATTAGACTACTGTGAAGTACTGAAAACATTTGACGAACTTATGATTTTTTTTATGTCCCTTTAAGTTTACTTGAATACATTTTTCACCTGTGTTTCTCATTCTCAGAATACAATATGTGTATCCTAGTCTGCTAATCAACCGCAATACTGAACGCCATAGTGTATTTACACTTAGTGTACAAAACATTATGAACACCTGCTCTTTCCATGACACAGACTGACCAGGTGAATCCAGGTAAACGCTCTGATCCCTTATTGATGTCACTTGTTAAATCCACTTCAGTCAGTGTAGATGAGGGGGAGTAGGCCGGTTAAAGAGGGATTTTTAAATCTTAAGACAATTGAGACATGGATTGTGTATGTGCGCCATTCAGAGGGTGAATGGTCCAGACACAAGATTGAAGTGTGTTTAAATGGGGTATGGTAGTAGGTGCCAGGGCGCACCGCTTTGAGCATGTCAAGAACTGCAACGCTTCTGGGTTTTTCCATTTCCCGTGTGTATCAAGAATGGTCCACCGCCCAAAAGGACATCCAGCCAACTTGACACGACTGTGGGAAGCATTGGAGTCAACATGGGCCAGCATCCCTGTGGAACGCTTTCGATACCTTGCAGAGTCCATGCCCTGATGAATTGAGGCTGTTCTGAGGGCAAAGGGGGTGCAACTCAATATTAGGAAGGTGTTCCCAATGTTTTGTACACTCAGTGTATATCACAACAATGAAAGCATCCAAGTAACAGGAGTGAATGCTATTCCTGGCCCTAATAACTTATCTGACAAAGGTTTACCTTTTCATTCTGCCCATGTTCTCCTCTTCCATTGGAAATCCAGTGATTTACAAGGTACTGTTTCCAGTACAGGCATCTAATCCACTTCTCAGGGCTGACAATAAATCTCCCAGGGCAACAAAGGGTAACGACACTGACTTTGTGTCTTGACCTACAAAAGGTCTTCTACATGGAGACATTTCACCGCCGCCGCCATAACAAATAATACTACATTTGATGTATACGGCTTTTCATCTTCACAGACAAAATCTGTAAAACATCTAAAAAGTGCTAGACAGTACATTTATAAAAAGTCTTTATGTTTTCTCTACGCAGAACGTCATTAGGATGTTTTAAAGAGAGGGTCAACTCTGGCCAGTCTTAACCTGGGTTATGCTCAATAGGTGGAAAACAGAGTGAAACTGGGAGGTACTACCTTAACTTGTCCAATAAGAACACATATTTTCATTTCCTACTGAAGATAACTATCTGACCTACTGCCTTAACCCCTCCCCCCATGGTTGCCACCTTTTTCAAGTGTGACACCTGGGCTCGTGATCCCAAAAAGTCTCAGAGTAGGAGTGCTGATCTAGGATCAGGTTCCCCCTGTACATGTAACTTATTAATTATTGGCAAAACTGATCTTAGATCAGCACTCGTACGGTCCCTCACCTGCTTCGTCATGATTAGCGGAGAGCTTGTCCACCATGTCTCGGTCCACAGCCAGGATGCGTTGCTCCAGGATGCTGTGGTAGGAGAGAACGCCCTCCCTCTTCTCCCTGTCATAGGACAGCAGCTGCTGCCTCAGAGACTCTGGTAGGTGGGCCTTCACGTAGTCAGCTGCAGCCTGAGCGAGAGAAGGGAGGATAGAGAGAGAATTTCACTTATTTGGTTGAATTTCACTTATTTGACTGGTCGACATTCCAACACTTTGTTGATACAACGCTGTGCCGTTACATGTACAGAATGTTCACTTTTTTCTTATAGCCAAATTAATCCAAATTCAACTTTGTTATGTTTGAAAGACATACATGATTATTGTCTATACTCAGCAGTGTTCTGAGTACATGAATGGTAGCCTTGAGATTGATTGTCTTTTACAAGAGCACGGCCAGGAGATTGAATTTTATATTTAACTAGGCATGTCAATTGCGGCCTACCCTGGCCAAACCCTAATCCGGATGACGCTGGGACAATTGTGCGCCTCCCTACGGGACTCCCAATCACGGCCGGTTGTGATACAGCCTGGAATCAAACTAGGGTCTGTAGTGACACCTCTAGCACTGAGATGCAGGGTCTTAGTCCGCTGCGCCACTCGGGAGATAACTGCCAAGGTAAACAAAGTATCAGATGTTTAGTTTAAAAATGTCCCTTTATATCACGGTTCAATTTAAATTGAAAGTCAAAACAAGTTCTTCAAATTGAAATACATTGAAATAGACTTGACCCCAAAATACAAGTTGAAACCCCTATTTTTTATACACATGACACTCAAAGACACCAATGCTTTCTAGGAGCTACCAGAAATATTCATAAAGGCTAGATGGAGCCTATTCATTATTTACAGTAAGACACAGTACTTTAAGAGCATATCTAAACAAAAAGCTATACATAGTGCAGGACCATAGAAGTTATATTTGACCAAGCACATTTTATATATACAGTGTAGAAATGGTTTCAATGTGTATGGCAGTATGTCTACACATAATTCATGTGTTTACATACAGTACTGAGTGAATGGAGGCTATTTGTAAGAGATTTTAATATGCATGCCCAAACGCACACTTGGTTGAGTTGTTAATTTCAATTAATCATGCATGGCTGTTCAGGAATTAATTGTGTAAGAGATAATCAACGAGAGGCTATGCGTTCTATGGAAAATAATGAACGACGTGGAAGGTGTGTTCTTCCACGACGCGCTAGCGGTGTGAAACTGACTTTCCATGGAGTTGCGTTATTTTCCAGAGAACGCATAGAGCCCCGAGTTCATTATTATTTTTATACCATGGCTATAATTTAACACATTTGCACGGTAGAAAAGTGTTCATTTGCCGGTAGAAATGTGTTCAACAAGTTTACTAGCAAGTTTACTAGATAGCTACAGTAGTTGCCGTGGTAGCCAAACAAACAGACTTTCTAGTTTACCTAACCAAACCATCAGTCCTCGCCTTGGCCATTATGAAAATCGAATTCAACAATGCCAATAATGTTTTCAATTCGACTTTTGCTTTCAAAAGCAGCTCAGACAATGAAAATGTAAGAAGGAATTATAGCCATTGAATTCTACCGTGCAAATATACTGTGCATTATAGGTAAATAATTCACACTTTAGAATGCCTGTCAAGCCAATCAGAAACTAGTATTCAACAATGTCATGGTATAATTAAGCAATATGGCCCCGAGGAGGTGTGGTATATTGGCCATATTTCACCCCCCCAAAATGTATTGTAATAGTAATATGTAAATATCACAAACCCCCCGAGGGTTTGAACTGCACTGTTGGTTAAGGGCTTGTAAGTAAGCATTTCACTGTAAGGTCTACACTTGTTGTATTCGGTGCATTTGACAAATAAAGTTTGATTTGATTTGCCTTATTGAACTGGTTATAAACTGGTTACCAACGTAATTAAAGCAGTAAAAATACATATTTTGTCATACCCGTGGTATACGGTCTGATATACCATGGCTGTCAGCCAATCAGCATTCAGGGTTCGAACCACCCAGTTTATAATAGTTAATAATGACTAATCAATTACCATGGGAATAGCTCTACAGTGTGCATGAAGGTTAACATTGGTTTCCAGTGAAGATGTTAAAAAGACTCTGTATATTGAGATTACTGTGTATTAGGGAAAAAGGGATACCTAGTCAGTTGAAATGTGTCTTCCACATTTAACCCAACCCCTCTGAATCAGAGAGGTGCTGGTGGCTGCCTAAATCAACATCCATGTCATCAGCGCCCGGGAACAGTGGGTTAAATGCCTTGCTCAGGGGCAGAATGACAGATTTTTACCTTGTCAGCTCAGGGATTCGATCCAGCAACCTTACTGGCCCAACGCTCCTACCCGCCAAGGCTACCTTACTCAAATAAGCAGAGTGAATCCTCTTGGTTTCACTACAAGTACAAATGTGATATTAGTTGGATTGAAATTTGTTTTGTTTTCAGTGTCTTAGTGGTTATTTTTTGTCTGAGAGGTGAAAGAGAAAATGAAGGATGGTTCAACAGGTGTTCTGTGCTTAATTATTCAACAACCTCTCTTCATCTCCATTCCTCCCTCTTTCCTGCTCTCTTTTTCAAGCCCTCGCCTTATTTCCCCTGCTCCCTACCTTCTCCTCAGATCATGTTCACCATACTGAACATTCATTCAGCTGCCAGACGTTCAGAAATATTTCACTAGAGAACCGTTCAAAACTCTCTCAAACTTGAGACTCCAACACTCATGTCGTTTGCATATTCGTTACACTTTGCAATCAACAGTTGTTGTGTTTTCATCAGTCCTGTAATCGAGGCATCCAATTAACCGAGGCAGATGAGATATTAACGAACAAACTCATTTCACCCATGGTGATAATTATAGGAGCAGATTCATTTGAGAGAGAAAAGGAGAGGGGGGTGTAATGATGAAGTGAAATGGTATAAATAAATGATCAAAACAACCAACTCTTCATTAGTCACTAGTGTCTCTCTCTCTCTCTCTCTTTCTCTCTCTCTCTCTCTGGATAAGTGTACACAGGGAGCATTGAATAGTGAACAGCGAATGTAGCTACCCAATCCAAGAGCCCAAATGACTGAGTCATGTAAAAGTCAATGCAGTCTTCATGGCTGTAGACTCAACTTTATTTGGTAGAAAACCTTTCAGATAGAAGTTCCCCCTTAAACTCAACTGTCAGTTTGAATCATATTAAAATGAAGAATATTAACTTGTAATGGCCTTGTGCTTAGAGTGTCTGGCCTGAGATTGGAAGGTTGAGAGTTCGAGCTCCGGCCGTGTCATTCCAAAGACAAAAAATGGGACCCAATGTGTCTCTGCTTGGCACTCAGCATTAAGGAGAGAGATTGGAGGTAAGGTCATGTGATAGACTAGCATCCTGTCCAGGGGGTGTACTTGTACATCAAGTTGTCTCACATTAGAGAAACAGGAGATGGGCTCCTGCTACTTTACTGGCCTTTTACCTTTTGGTCAAAATAAGGACTGCTAAAAGATTGAAAAAAGAAAGAGTTGAGGATATGCAACATATTTGCAGTTTAAGGACACACTGCTCAGTTAGAAACAAGCTGTTCTGTACACAGATATTTGTTTTGGAGACATTTCGCTCCATTTTAAACTGGGGGACAAGCAAACATTTATATTTACCAACTTGCAGAAAATGATTTGGAAAAAAGCCCTTGAACACAAACACCTCCTGCGTCTTGAAGGCGGAAGAGTGGAAGATTTTTCTTAATTCCTGAGACTTGGGTAACTTAAGGTTCATTCTGAAAAGGTGAACATTTAGCCGTCTGAGTCTGTCGGGTTTGGTGCATACAAACATACACATGCCTTCTCAAACTAACACACCTCCTCTGTTACTCTCACCACATGCTTGCCAAAAGAGCTCAGTTCCGGATAAGTAAATTCAACACTCGGCCCCTTCTGACAAAAAGTCCCACAACACATTCCTATATGCATGTTCTTATAACTAATTCACCCAGTGGTCTATAGTCTACTGTGTGTGTTTCTCTTGACGTGTCTCTGGCACTAGTCAGAATGTTGTGCAACCTTCTCTTAGTTGAAGATGGTGCCGGAAGAAATTGAAGCCGTTTTACGGGCGACTAACCAATTGAGCTAGTATGTGTTTTTTTTTGCGTTATTTGTAACTTATTTTGTACATAATGTTTCTGCCACCATATCTTACGGCAAAAAATAACTTCTGGATATCAGGACAGTGACCATTCACCTCGGATTAGACAAAGATTTTTTCTTCAACAAGCAGGACGCACAGGATGTACTTCAGACACCCGACAAGGCCGAAATCCCCATCACTGGCAAGAGAAAGAGACACAGGGCGGGGTGCCTCGTAAGGATCCGCTGACGGCGAGTGGGAAATCTGCCCTTACCATCAATATTACTTGCCAACGTACAATCATTGGACAATAAATTAGACAAGGTACGATCACAAATATCCTACCAACGGGACATCAAAAACTGTAACATCTTATGTTTCACCGAATCGTGGCTGAATGACGACATGGAAAACATTCAGCTAGCTGGATATACGCTGCACCGGCTAGACAGAACAGCACACTACGGTAAGACGGGGACGGGGGGGTCTGTGTATATTTGTAAACAACAGCTGGTGCACGAAATCTAAAGAAGTCTCTAGATTTTGCTCGCCTGCAGTAGAGTAGCTCATGTTAAGCTGTAGACCACACTATTTATCAAGAGAGTTTTCATCTATTTTTTTCGTGGCTGTTTATTTACCACCACAGACGGACGCTGGCACTAAGACCGCACTCAGTCAGCTGTATAAGGAAATAAGCAAACAGGAAACCACTCACCAAGAGGTGGCGCTCTTGTGGCTGGGGACTTTAATGCAGGGAAACTTAAATCAGTTTTACCTAATTTCTATCAGCATGTTAAATGCACAACCAGAGGGGAAAAAAATTATAGATCACCTTTACTCCACACACAGAGACACGTACAAAGCTCTCCATCGCCCTCCATTTGGCAAATCTGACCATAATTCTATCCTCCTGATTCCTGCTTACAAGCAAAAATGAAAGCAGGAAGCACCAGCGACTCGGTCTATAAAAAAGTGGTCAGATGAAGCAGATGCTAAACTACAGGACTGTTTTGCTAGCACAGACTGGAATATGTTCCGGGATTCTTCCGATGGCATTGAGGAGTACACGACATCCGTCACTGGTTTTATCAATAAGTGCATCGAGGATGTCTCCCCACAGTCAATATAAGTACTTGCCACATCCGACGCACGTCTCATGTGGCAGGGCCTGCAAACTATTACGGACTACAAAGGGAAGCACAGCTGCAAGCTGCCCAGTGACACTAGCCTACCAGACGAGCTAAATCACTTCTATGCTCGCTTCGAGGCAAGCAACACTGAGGCATGCATGAGAGCATTAGCTGTTCCAGATGACTGTGTGATCACGCTCTCCGTAGCCGACGTGAGTAAGACCTTTAAACAGGTCAACATTCACAAGGCCACTGGGCCATTCGGATTACCAGCACGTGTGCTCAGGGCATGTGCTGATCAACTGGCAGGTGTCTTTACTGACATTTTCAACATGTCCCTGATTGAGTCTGTAATACCAACATGCTTCAAGCAGACCACCATAGTCCCTGTGCCCAAGAGCACTAAGGTAACCTGCCTAAATGACTACAGACCAGTAGCACTCACGTCCGTAGCCATGAAGTGCTTTGAAAGGCTTGTAATGGCTCACATTAACACCATTATCCCAGAAACCCACTCCAATTTGCATACCGCTCAAACAGATCCACAGATGATGCAATCTAAATTGCACTCCACACTGCCCTTTCCCACCTGGAAAAAAGGAACACCTACTTGAGAATGCTATTCATTGACTTTCAACACCATAGTACCCTCAAAACTCCTCACTAAGCTAAGGATCCTGGGACTAAACACCTCCCTCTGCAACTGGATCCTGGACTTCCTGACGGGCCACCCCCAGGTGGTGAGGTTAGGTAGCAACACATCTGCCACGCTGATCCTCAACATTGGAGCCCCTCAGGGGTGCATGCTCAGTTCCATCCTGTACTCCCTTTTCCCCGACAACTGCATGGCCAGGCACGACTACAACACCATCATTAAGTTTGCAGACGACACAACAGTGGTAGGCCTGATCACCGACAACGACGAGACAGACTATAGGGAGGAAGTCAGAGACCTGGCCAGGTGGTGCCAGAATAACAACCTATCCCTCAACGTAATCAAGACAAAGGAGATGATTGTGGACTACAGGAAAAGGAGGACCGAGCACGCCCCCATTCTCATCGACGGGGCTGTAGTGGAGGTTGAGAGCTTCAAGTTCCTTGGTATCCACATTACCAACAAACTAGAATGGTCCAAACATACCAAGACAGTCGTGAAGAGGGCACGACATAACCTATTTCCCCTCAGGAGACTGAAAAGATTTGGCATGGGTCCTCAGTTCCACAAAAGGTTCTACAGCTGCAACATCGAGAGCATCCTGACTGGTTGCATTACTGCCTGGTACGGCAACTGCTCGGCCTCCGACCGCAAGGCACTACAGAGGGTAGTGCGTACGGACCAGTACATCACAGGGGCAAGCTGCCTGCCATCCAAGACCTCTACTCCAGGCGGTGTCAGGACCTCTACTCCAGGCGGTGTCAGAGGAAGGCCCTAAAAATTGTCAAAGACCCCAACCACCCCAGTCATAGACTGTTCTCTCTGCTACCGCATGGCAAGCGGTACCGGAGCGCCAAGTCTATGACCAAAAGGCTTCTCAACAGCTTAAGATTCCTGAACAGGTAATCAAATGGCTACCCAGAATATTTGCATTGTGTCCCGCCACTCCACCCCCGCCAACCCCTCTTTTACGCTGCTGCTACTCTCTGTTTATCATCTATGCATAGTCACTTTAACTATACCTACATGTACATATTACCTCAATTAGCCCGACTAACCGGTGCCCCGGCACATTGACTCAGTAACGGTACCACCTGTATATAGCCTCGCTACTGTTATTTTCATTGTTTTCTTTTTCTTTTGTATTTCTTTACTTATCTTTTGTTTACCTAATACCTATTGTTTACTTAAAAATTGCACTGTTGGTAAGGGCTTGCAAGTAAGCATTTCACTGTAAGGTCTACACCTGTTGTATTCGGCGCACGTGACAAATAAACTTTGATTTGATTGAGTGATTTCTCAGGGGGACCTTCCTTGTGAATAAATCTACTGTAAAGGGGACCTGCCTCATGTAAACATTGACAACTCTCTCCTGCGGTACTCTGGGCTCAATTCCTGGTTCCTGCTGCAGGACCACTCTGCCCAGCTGCTGACAGCCAGGTTTATTGCCTACGTGGCCAGCCTGGGCACAGTGTACCTAAGCATTGGGTCAACAGAGCCGCTTTCCACTCTCAGATGCTGGTGCACCAAGCTCCAGTCTCTAAATGGTGAAAGAACTACGGTTCGGTTTTTTCGCTTCATGTCACAAGAGTAGCCGAAGAAAGAGGCAGGTCTCTCTCTCCAAGTTGAGACCTTGAAACTGAGACACCTCGGTTGTTCCCATAGCAATATTCTGGTCGACTGCCAAGTTGAGGATCAGTGACATGCGAGGATTCCTCCATACGCGATCAGTCAGTCACCTGCATGAACCCATCTAATTAGTGATTAGGAAGAAGCATTGAATTGATACACAAACAGAACATTTCCCTCACATGATCAGTGAGGACTAAATCAATCACACGTTCACCAACTACCAGCAGATCACAGGCATGGAGGGTTACTTCACAGCCATCCAGGGGAACCTGACACCTTTATAGTTCAGCGTGGCGTCTTCCATGTTTCCACATAACTGTCTGTAGTAAACCAAACCAGGCAAGGCAGTTGGAGTCGGTACATTGACATACTGATGCAAATAAATTAACATGGTGTGTATACAACGAACCACGTTGTCTACTTTTAAAAGCATCAGAGGAGCATGACGATCTTCGGTTCATTATTTATTTATTTATTTTATATTGGGACGGATTTAACATTTGCAGTTCTGGAATTTGTTATGTGTTAAGTGTGTGTGGACTGATTTGTGCGTTTCTGGCAAAACTCTCACTGAGAACAAGGTAAAAGTAACCCAGCCTGCAGAGTAATAGCTAATGCATGTCACTCTGTCACCACGACCACAGGAAACACACACACACACACACATAGTAGGGGTGGTAATTGGCCCACAGAGGTATGGCAGACCAGACAGGAATAGGCAGAAAGGTCCAGATAGATATGTAAACAGCCTGTCCAATCAGACTCCCACCAGCCTTCACTACACAACATCAACAACAACAACCCTATTCAAAGCCTTAAGGCCAAGGAGGTCCCTTATCAAGATCTTGTCAACCTATTTAGATAAGGAATAGCATGATTGACATAGTACTACTAATGGTTGAAAGTCGGATGTAGGTTGAACTGGATTTCGTTTTCAGTGTACATGTAAGACTGGTAAGACTGGTTTTCTAGACCGTTTTTTTTCTCATTAGAAAGCGCCAATAACATAGAGACGCAGTCAAATCTGCCTAAAGATGATGCCAACAGTTTGTGGACTACATTATTAGGCCACAGGAGATGAGCATTACCAAAAGATAAAAAGTAGAGCGGATTAATGACTACCAAATTAATCTCAAAATGGCAGACTTGAATACCTCTCTTCTGTAGTCAATATTAGGTCTAATGTGGGTCTCATCTTACAAACTCCTAAGAAGTAAATGGCCTAGATAGAACATACTTTTTTTCATCAACATAAATCTTTTAGTATTTCCATTTGGGAAGATAGACAGAGTCAACATACTTAATGAGTGAACTAAAGTGTCATTTGTGACTTCTAAAATGCATGTGTAATAGTGTGTAAAAGTGTTTGTGTAATAGCTATGTAATAGTCAATCCCTATCCCAGTCTGCTGTCCCCACATGCTTCAAGATGGCCACCATTGTTCCTGTACCCAAGAAGGCAAAGATAAGTGAACTCAATGACTACCGCCCTGTAGCACTCACTTCTGTCATCATGAAGTGCTTTGAGAGACTAGTCAAGGACAATATCACCTCCACCTTACCTGCCACCCTAGACCCACTTCAGTTTGCATACCGCCGCAACAGGTCCACAGACGATGCAATCGCCATCACACTGCACATTGCCCTATCCCATCTGGACAAGAGGAATACCTATGTAAGAATGCTGTTCATGTACTATAGCTCAGCATTCAACACCATAGTACCTTCCAAGCTCATCATTAAGCTTGAGGCCCTGGGTCTCAACCCCGCCCTGTGCAATTGGGTCCTGGACTTTCTGACGGGCCGCCCTCAGGTGGTGAAGGTAGGAAACAACATCTCCACTTTGCCGATCCTCAACATTGGGGCACCACAAGGGTGTGTGCTCAGCCCCCTCCTGTACTCCCTGTTCACCCATGACTGCGTGGTCATGCATGCCTCCAACTCAATCATCAAGTTTGTAGACGACACAACAGTAGTGGGCTTGATTACCAACAACGACGAGACAGCCTACAGGGATGAGGTGAGGGCACTCGGAGTGTGGTGTCAGGAAAACAACCTCTCAATCAACGTCAACAAAGCAAAGGAGACGATTGTGGACTTCAGGAAACAGCAGAGGGAGCCCCCCCCCCCCATCCACAGGACAGTAGTGGAGAAGTTGGAAAGTTTTAAGTTCCTCTTCGTAGACATCACAGACAAACTGAAACGGTCCACCCACACAGACATTGTGGTGAAGAAGGCACAACAGCGCCTCTTCTACCTCAAGAGGCGGAAGAAATTTGGCTTGTCACCTAAAACCCTCACAAACTTTTACAGATGCACAATTGAGAGCATCCTGTTGTGCTGTATCTCCGCCTGGTACGGCAACTGCACCGCCCTCAACCGAAAGGCTCTCCAGAGGGTGGTGCGGTCTGCACAACGCATCACTGGGGGCAAACTACCTGCCCTCCAGGACACCTACAGCACCCGATGTCACAGGAAAGCCAAAAAAATCATCAAGGACAACAACCACCCGAGCCGCTGCCTGTTCACCCCGCTACCATCCAGAAGGCGAGGTCAGTACAGGTACATCAAAGCTGGGAACGAGAGACTGAAAAACAGCTTCTATCTCAATACCATCAGACTGTTAAACAGCCATCACTAACACAGCTGCTGCCTACATACAGACTCAAATCATTGGCCACTTTAATAAATGGATCACAAGTCACTTTAATAATGCCACTTTAATCATGTTTACATATCTTACATTACCCATCTCATATGTACACTACCGTTCAAAGGTTTGGGGTCACTTTGAAATGTCCTTGTTTTTAAAAGAAAAGCATTTTTGGGCCATTAAAATAACATCAAATTGATCAGAAATACAGTGTAGACATTGTTAATGTTGTAAATGACTATTGTAGCTGGAAATGGCTGATATTTTATGGAATAACTACATAAGCGTACAGAGGCCCATTATCAGCAACCATCACTCCTGTGTTCCAATGGCACGTTGTGTTAATTAATCCAAGTTGATCAATTTAAAAGACTAATTGATCATTATAAAATCCTTTTGTAATTATGTTAGCACAGCTGAAAACTGTTGTGCTAATCAAAGAAGCAATAAAACTGGCCTTCTTTAGAATAGTTGAGAATATGGAACATCAGCATTTGTGGTTTCGATTACAGGCTCAAAATGGCCAGAAACAAATAACTTCCTTCTGAAACTCGTCAGTCTATTCTTGTTTTGAGAAATGAAGGCTATTCCATGCAAGAAATTGCCAAGAAACTTAAGATCTTGTACACTGCTGTGTACTACTCCCTTCACAGAACAGCGCAAACTGGCTTTAACCAGAATAGATAGAGAAGTGGGAGGCCCCGGTGCACAGGGGCGGAGCCAGAGGGGTGTCCACCCCAAAATGTAATTTGCTACTGGCAGTTTGATGCTGATTTGACATCTCATTTCACATCTTATTGAAAGAATCATTTGTTTTGATGTTGGGCTGCGCATTTTTTAAATCGAGGACGAGGAAGAGAGAATATTAACGTTGGTTGCGAGATACAGAAGAAGAAGAGAGAATATTTCCACAGCTCCACGAGCTCTTTTCGCGATTGGAGAAAGCATCATATTTGAAGTAAGTTTTAAGGTTTAGCATTGGGTTTAGGTTTCCTGAACAACTTTTACGAAAGTTGAGTTTCTGTGTAAGTTAAAGTTAGACCTTTGGCTCCATTAACAGACAATTAATCAGATAAGAGAGATCGGTTCCCAATTTAGTCCAAATTATGTTTACTTCTGTGCTAGTAATACACGCATATACAGTGCAGTGTCGCAAGTTACAGTACACAAATGTTTAGCTAATGTGGGGTAACTAGTAGGCTACAGCTGTCAGTGTTCAGCAAGTTAACATTCAGCAATTTGAAATCCATTAACTCAGTTAGATGTTTGTACTTGAACTCAAAACGAACAATTGTTATTATCAATCTGTTAACGTTACTCAAAAGATTACCACAATTTGCAGATTGCCTGTTTGCTATCATAAAGGTGTAAGAAATTATAGCTAGCTAAGTTACTTACTGCAGAGTAAGGCTAGCCATGATCTAACTAGTAACTTAGGCTGGTAGTTGATTGGTACAGTTATGATGATGGGGATTTGTAATTAAGATTGAGATTGGACTAAAATGTGGGTAATTGGATGCTTAGATGTAACCATAGACTGTCTTATTTTTGCATAGGGTCAAATAAACAGGAAAAGAAAGAGAGAGATATCAGACTTCTGTTCCAAAAGGACCCAAAGGTAGGCCAGGCCTATACTTTAAACTGCACATTTTAGTTAGCAGCTGTTAGTATCTAATCTTGTGGATCCCTTAATTATACATTTCCATAGAGATATAACACATTATTTAACGTGTATTTCAGACATTTCAAGATCCAGAGAAGAGGGTCCTGTACAGCTGTGTTTGAAAACATTTCCCAGAACTCAGGATGGTACTAGGAAAAGGGCTTTCAACAGCTCCTGGTATAAGGACAATTCATGGCTTGAATATTCTGTAAGTCAAGATTCAACTTATTGTTTCGCCTGTAGGCATTTTTGTCTGGAAAAAGGCGCTGTTTAAAGATTTAAGCTCCATTCGAAGGCAGAGCATCATATCAATGCTATGTATGCTTGGAATCAGCATAAAAGGGCTGTTGACAGCAACTCATCAATGTTAGATGTCATAAATGAGGACCGGAAAAAGAAAGTGGAGGAAAACTATACTTGTGAATTAATAAGAGAAGTTGCAGATGAAACCAAAGATTTAAAGAAAAAAGAACAAATGTCTTTAGTTGTGAGGAACTATTACAACGGGGCCATCCACGAAAGCTTTTTGATAATTGATGATAATTGATTGCCTTGAAAAACATTGTCTGGCCTACAGAAATTATATAGTGTGGCAAAACGGTGCATCCTTCATGAGCGGAAAGCATTCTGGTGTGTCTGCACGGCTAAATTTTTTTGCAAAATCAGCATTTTATGTTCACTGTAATGCACATTGTTTGAATTTGGTTCTTGTCGATGCTGTAAAATCAGTGCCTGAGGCAGTTCACTTTTTTGCTCTCCTGCAGAAGCTTTATAACTTTGTATCTGGCTCGTACATTCGTCTCAAGTGGCTTGCAGTTCAGAAAGAGCTGTATCCGCAGCAGCAGCCCAGGGAACTACAGAGACTTACGGATGTAAGGTGGGCATGCAGACACATGGCATGCCGTAATCTGAGGGACAGGCTTCCAGCAGTTCTGAGAGTGCTACAGGATATCACACTTGCAAATAGTGGTGACAGATCAGTGGAGGCAAGGGGCCTTCTTTCTCAGATAGATTTACATTTCACAGGGCTTTTAGTTACTTTTTGTGAAGTGCTTGGTGATGCCAAATGTCTTTCTGACATGCTCCAATCAAGCTCTCTTGACCTAGCAAGGGCTGTGGATCTAGTAGGTGCCCTTACAGACACATTACAGGACTACAGAAGTGAGGGTTACTTTGGAGAACTATGGAAAGAGGTTGAAGAGATTGCAGAGCACTGCAAAATAAGTGTACAAACAGTGTGTAAAAGACAGCCTAAAACAAGCTTAAGATTTCATGACTCATTGATGATAAGCACTGTAGGACAGAAAAATAGTGACCAAAGTGATGGTTAGAGCTTCCAAAGAGCTATCTTTTATCAGGTGCATGAGTCTCACAGCTGAGCTGCAGAGGCATTTTTCAAAGAAAAATTGCAAGAGAATGCAAGAGTCCAGTCTCTCAATCCAAAGAGTACAACATTCTTTAATGAGGAGCCTCTGTTTGCCTTTGCTCAGACCTTTGAGTCAGATTTAGAGGACCACAAACATGAGGTTCATCAAACCAAGTGGTTTCTTGATCGGAGAGAGAAAAGTGGAAGGGACAGACCGTCTACTCTCCTTGACTTTGTTGTGTTTCTAGAACCGTATAAAAGGGTCTTCCATGAGCTATTTCAACTTTGTAAGATTTCTGTTGTTACACCAGTCAGCAGTGCTTCTTGCAAGAGAAGCTTCTCAGCTTTAAAAGGGATTAAAACCCAGGACAACAATGGTTGATGACAGGTTAAGTCACTTCAGAATTCTCAGTGTTGAGTCAAGGAGGGCACGCTCCCTCAACATGGATGAATTTGTGAAACATTTTGCCAGTTCTCACCATACTATTTTAATGGACAAAAAAATGTGCTTTTCTTTCAAAAACAAGCGAATTTCTAAGTGACCCCAAACTTTTGAACGTCAGGGTAAATTGCATAGTTTATTTACAAAAAAGTAAATTTACAAAAAAACACACTGCAATTTGACATACCAAGTATCAAGCAGAAATGGACTTGAAAAATAAGTCAGTATCATATTTATGCTCATATATATTATGTTAACTAATAGCAAAGAAAAGTTTTGGAATTGGCCTAATCAAGACCAAATTAAATCTGTGTGACATGATACCCTTTGGATTTATCATTTTAGAATGTCAGTGTACACAGTGCAGATTTTAATTATGACCAGAGGGACCGTCTAAGTGCCAGATTATCCTAGGTAGATTTAAAACAACATAATTCTGTGAGAACTGGCTAGAAGGCCAGCATCCCGGAGTCGCCTCTTCACTGTTGACGTTGAGACTTGTGTTTTGAGGGTACTATTTAATGAAGCTGATAGTTTAGCACTTGTGAGGCGTCTGTTTCTCAAACTAGACACTCTAATGTACTTGTCCTCTTGCTCAGTCGTGCACCTGTCACGATCTCCTATAGTAGCGGACCAAGACGCAGCGATGCTTCCAGTATACATATTTATTTATATAACGTAACTGGGAAAAAATAACAAATGAACGAAGACCGTATTGGACTATCTATACGCACTGGAACTCTGGTGCGGGGAGCAGGAACGGGCCGTGTTGAACTCACGATGCGCACTGGGATCCTGGAGCGTGGAACAGGGACAGGACGTGCTGGGTCCACGACTCGTACAGGGATCCTGGAGCGTGGAACAGGGACAGGACGTGCTGGGTCCAAGACTCGTACAGGGATCCTGGAGCGTGGAACAGGGACAGGGCGTGCTGGGTCCACGACTCGCACAGGGATCCTGGAGCGTGGAACAGGGACAGGACGTGCTGGGTCCACGACTCGTACAGGGATCCTGGAGCGTGGAACAGGAACTGGACGTACTGGGCTCTCTAAGCGTACAGGGGACCTGGTGCGCGGAACCGGCACCCTACTCCCCGGCTGTTCACTCACCCTCACCTCACAGATGGTGGGAGCTGGAATGTCGCGCACCGGGCTGTGGGCGCGAACCGGAGACAACGTATGCAGAGCCGGCGCAGGATATCTTGGTCCAAGAAGGTGCACTGGAGATTTAGCGCGCACCACTCTACCAGGCAGCACACTCACCCTAGCCTGACAGATGAGTGGAGCTGGAATGTCGCGTACCGGGCTGTGGATACGCACCGGAGACACTGCATGCAGAACCGGTGCAGGATATCCTGGTCCAAGAAGGTGCACGGGAGACTTTGCGCGCAGAGCCGGCACCACTCTTCCAGGCTGCACACTCACCCTAGCCTGACAGATGAGTGGAGCTGGAATGTCGCGCACCGGCCTATGAATGCGCACTGGAGACACCGTGCGCAATACAGCATACCACGGCGCCTTACCAGTGCGACGCTCCCTCCAACGCTCCCTCCAAACTCCCCGTGTGCCCCCCCCAAAAAAGAAATCGGGGGCTGCCTCTCGGGCTTTCTAGCCAGGCGTGTTCCAGCATATCTCTCCTTATATTCGCTCCATGCTCCGAACTTCTCCTCGTAATATCGCCGCTCCGCCGCCGCTGCTTCCAGCTCCTCTCTTGGACGGCGATACTCCCCAGGCTGGGTCCAGGGTCCCCCTCTAAACAATTCCTCCTCCCAGGTCCAGAACTCCCGGTTCTCTCGCTGCTTGGTCCTTTGTTGGTGGGTTATTCTGTCAGAATCTCCTATAGTAGCGGACCAAGACGCAGCGATGCTTCCAGTATACATATTTATTTATATAACGTAACTGGGAAAAAATAACAAATGATCGAAGATCGTAACGATGAACATAACATGAAACAAAACTAACGCTATGATCAAAACAATAACCCACAAAACCCTAGTGAACACTACAAACATATGGTTCCCAATTAGAGGTAACGAAACTCAGCTGCCTCTAATTGGGAACCATTAAGCCAACATAGAAAACAACAACCTAGAACAGAAAAAACCCTACACCAAAAACTAAACTAAACTCGCCAGCCTGTCAACTCAGGCCTGGACGTGACAGCACCGGTGCCTCCCACTCCTCTATCTATTCTGGTTAGAGCCAGTTTGCGCTGTTCTGTGAAGGGAGTAGCACACAGCGGTGTACAAGATCTTCAGTTTCTTGGCAATTTCTCGCATGGAATAGCCTTCATTTCTCAGAACAAGAATAGACTGACGAGTTTCAGAAGAAACTTCTTTGTTTCTGGCCATTTTGAGCCTGTAATCGAAACCCCAAATGCTGATGGTTTTTCTTTCAAAAACTAGGACATTTCTAAGTGACCCCAAACTTTTGAACGGTAGTGTATGTATTTTATACCATCTATTGCATCTTGCCTATGCTGCACGGCCATCACTCATCCGTATATTTATATGTACATATTCCTATTCCATCCCTTTACATTTGTGTGTATTAGGTAGTTGTTGTGGTACTGTTCGATTACTTGTTCCATATTACTGCACTGTCGGAACTAGAAGCACAAGCATTTCACTACACTCGAATTAACATCTGCTAACCATGTGTATGTGACCAATAAAATTTGATTTGATTTAATAGTGCCTGTGTAATAGTGTGTAATAGCTTTGTAATAGTGTGTAATAGCTTTGTAATAGTGTGTAATAGTGTGTAATAGCTTTGTATTAGTGTGTAATAGCTTTGTAAAAGTGTGTAATAGTGTGCAATAGCTTTGTATTAGTGTGTAATAGTGTGTAATAGCTTTGTACTAGTGTGTAATAGCTTTGTAATAGTGTGTAATAGCTTTGAAATAGTGTGTAATGGCTTTGTAATAGCTTTGTAATAGTGTGTAATAGCTTTGTAATAGCTTTGTAAATGTGTGTAATAGCGTCTGTGAGAAAAATAATCCTGCCTCCAGGCTCACTGAGGACACTGGAGCGGCAGATGGTTCACCAGACATGTGGTCTGGAGGCCTTTTGGGAATTCACTGACCCTTGACAGAAAAAGTGGAAAAAAGGTTCACACCCATGTGTGTGACACACAAAGCCTCAAGACAGCCTCTTTGTGTGTATATGCAATTCAATTCCCATGTATTTGTGCTGATGACGTCACAAGAAAAACAAAAGGAACACAAAGGGGGTGATTCTAGTTTCCATCAAAAGGTACTGGTAGGCTGCACACACAGGGCCTACTAAATAGTGAATAGGCAGTGGAAACTGTGTGACAAATTGCATTGCAGACGGTTCAGATGCTGCCTACTCTATCTTCACTCTTATTCTGGTCATGGTTAGGATGTCCCCAGACTGTGTGACAATCACAATGCTCTGTTTGAGTGATTGAGCTTTATGTATCCTGAAAGCTGGGGTGGGAACATGTTTTGTTTGGACTTACCTCTCTCACTCCAAATCCAAAGAGAATTCTGTAATGACCATAGATATCTATTTTATTGAACCTATTTTATCAGGGAGTCATACTGAGAACAAGGTCTCTTTTACAGATGAGGCCTGAATTACTTCAATTACAGACAAATGCACACATTAGTATAAATACATAATGCAAGTAGGTCATAAAAAACGAAAAACATTGATCAGTAATAAGGTCCTCAATCAGTCTTCTGAACTGCCCTAGAGGCATCAAAACATCAAATGTAAGAACATTTTGAAGACATAGCAATATATCAACCTGTACATGACATCAAAGAGGGCCAACCTACTTTGTGGTAGAGAATGCAGTGATGAGTACTAAAACTGTTGCCCGTAATAAAGCGCAGTGCGCTGTGATAAGCTGCATCTAACGGCTTTAATGAAGTGGCAGCTGTGTTCATATTGATGATGTCGCCATAGTCTAGGCCCGATAGGAACATCGACTGAATAATCTGCTTTCTACTATTTTGAGAAATGCAGGACCTATTTATATAGAGAAGTACAATTTTGATTCTCAGCTTTTTAACTACACTGTACAGTATATACAAAGGTATGTGGACACCCCTTCAAATTTGTGGATTTGGCTATTTCAGCCACACCCGTTGCTGACAGTTGTATAAAATCGAGCACACAGCCATGCAATCTCCATAGACAAACATGGACAGTTGAATGGCCTTAGCGAAGAGCTCAGTGACTTTCAACGTGGCACCGTCATAGGATGCCACCTTTCCAACAAGTCAGTTCGTCACATTTCTGCCCTGCTAGAGCTGCCCGGTCAACTGTAAGTGTTGTTATTGTGAAGTGGAAACATCTAGGCGCAATAACCGCTCATTGTGTGATTGGCCACACAAGCTCACAGAACGGGACCACCGAGTGATGAAGCGCGTAAAAATTGTCTGTCCTCGGTTGCAACACGAGTTCCAAACTGCCTCTGGAAGCAACGTCAGCACAAGAACTGTTAGTTGGGAGCTTCATGAACATGAAATGGGTTTCCATGGCCGAGCAGCTGCACACAATCCTAAGATCACCATGAGCAATGCCAAGTGTCAGCTGGAGTGATGTAAAGCTCGCTACCATTGGACTGGAGCAGTGGAAACATGTTCTCTGGAGTGATGAATCGCTCACCATCTGGCAGTCCGACGGACGAATCTGGGTTTGGTGGTTGCCAGGAGAACACTACCTGTCCCAGTACATAATGCCTACTGTAAATTTTGGTGGAGGAGGAATAATGGTCTGGGGCTGTTTTTAATGGTTCCAGTGAAGGAAAATCTTAACGCTACAGCATACAATGACATTCTAGACGATTCTGTGCTTCCAACTTTGTGACAAGTTTGGGGAAGGCCCTTAATTTCGAGTCAGCTAGAGGCTGGCAGAGGGAAGAGCAGTCGGTTGACTGACCAGGGTCAATTAAACCACCATTTTTCTCAAATAAAAAGCCTTCCCAAGATAAAATGATGATTAAAAGCATCACTTATTCCATTCTTCTCAGTCATGATGCCAGAGTCCGACAGAACTTGCTGAGGCAGGGAAGAAGAGGAATGTGTACACTTCCGTGCATTTACTGTTTCCCAAAATTATGAAGGATCACCAGCAGAGTCAAAGATAGAGCTTAAAAAGTAGCTTGATTTAGCTTTATTAATTGAGACCGTACATCTGTTTCTCAATTGTCTGAAAGATTGCCAGTCAACTTGATTTGGCCCAAGGCTGATTTCTCATTTGAATGAGCTCAGATAGCTCAGAAGAATCTATATTTCACTCTGAATTGTTCAAAAGGGGTGTGTTTAAATATGGTATAAAGGTATAAATATGGGGGATACATTTTGTAGAACCAACCCATGGTCAGGAATACAGGAGAAAGTGGCTAAATCTGAGTTGTACATGTCATGTCTACCTCACCCTTGAGGGGATTTTTTATATTTTTTATTTGTCTTCTTAATTAAATGATGAGTATTTTGCGGTTTCTTATCTCTGATACATACTATGGGCCAATGACCACTGAGATCATATGCAAATACTCCACTAGACAACTATTTATGGAAGTTGTTCGTATGAATTAAATAAATCAATGAGGAACTAACAGGGTTTTTCACATTTAGCCATGTTGGTTTTGAGATCAATTGAGTCGGAATAAAATCAATGCATATACTCTTTAATTGATTTGAGGCCGCGGAGAGCCCATCTAGATCAAAATCCCCTAAAATGACTCCGAGGAAAATGATGCTAATGATGCTGACCGTTCAGGCCTATTCTAGGCTGTGTTTTTGAAAGACACCCACACCTTTGATACATACCTCACCACCGTGACCGTCAAATATCCCGAATATAGACGGATGACTCTTGTTGGTGATGTCCGTGAGCACCTCGAAGCGGTCCTCCATGTGGTCGCGCCGCCCCTGAATGGAGTACACTGCTACATTGTTATTTTTGAACTCCCAGGTTTTGGAGAACTCCGCGTCTAGGACGTTCAGGCCTCCCAACCTGTCGTTCTGCATTATCTCCGCCACTTTCCCTTTCACCATCTTCACGGCGTCCCGGCTAGACTTGACGATGGTCTTCACCTCGTCCGTGTGGAAGAAGTAACTCCATAAGGCCAAGCTAATGCATAGCAGAAACAATGTCTCTGGCCTCAGGAGGAAATAACGCATGATCCGACCCAAAAGAGACAACAGCGTCATTGTGTCTCCTATCATCACACGCAAGAAAACTACTGACTGTCGCTTCCCTCGTGCAATTCACTCCATTATATCCGTTCAATGGAACAATAGAAAACGTCCACCATAAAAAAAATCTGATGTCAGAACTGCTATAAATATATCAAATTGGATTTAAATGGTCAATGTATTCCCTGGATTTACTCAGCCGAATATAGCCACAATGAAGTGAGGAGCGACGGACGAGCGTGGTCACAGTCATGGGCTAGGCCCGCTGTCTTGAAATATACACGCGAGACTGTCCTCCTGGCTCTCCGAAGGACAGCTGCAGTAAGAGGATCTGCCGACAAACCCGTTATGAAGCCGCTGTCGTCTGTGGCCCATTGCAGGCGTCGCGAATAACGGGCGAAGACCCACCGGAATGTGAGGAGTTGTCACCGGGGGCGAAGTAGGGATTTGGTGGCCTCTTTTTGCGTTTACCCCGTTTCTTGTGTGGGAAATGCTCCTATTCAGCTTCTACTCACCCGCATCAACAACACCCCCCTTCCTCAGTTTTCAACTCTAGTCTGGGATGACAGCGTGCGCAGCTGCCGGCAGAACGTCCTGATGGATCATCACAACACTTGCAGCAAGTGGGGGAATAGCCTTATTATTAATTATTTCTTAAATATAGCTTTCAATTTATTCCAGTAGGCCTATTTAGCTTTCTCGGGGAATATGACACCTTTCTGTCCGATCTGCTTACTAAAATGTCATTAACTGTAGAGTTGTATTATTATTAAATGTTTTATTGAAATGTTAGGGCTATTCAACTTATTACACTTGGGTATCAGGTGTGTTGGTGTTGGGATGCACATTGGTGGCTGTCGGGGAAAGGGTTAGTGACCACTGAACACGAGCCTTAACAAACAGTACCACAAGTAATGTTGTCTTGTAGCCCTCTAGTGGCTCAAACCAATTTCCTTTTGTCTCTTATTGAGATGAAAAACAAATAGTCCCTCTTTAAACTGCTTTTCGACTGTAACACCAGTGTTGCACTAGTGTATACATCCATATAATACTAGGTAAACTGTGTTTCCATAGCTAGGGCTGACAGTGAGGGCTTGTGAATCAACAACCTCCGCATAATCAAAACAGTTGATTTGTGAGAAGTCTGTGAGTTCACAGTTAGCCATTGTTATATAATGCCAGCTGAGCCATGGCCCAGTGAGACACGAGTGCTGGCCCGCATAGATTGAAACAGAAACGTCTGAGCCTTTTGGGTATTTAATTTTTTATTTCACCTTTATTTAACTAGGCAAGTCAGTTAAGAACAAATTCTTATTTACAATGACGGCCTAGGAACAGTGGGTTAACTGACTTGTTCAGGGGCAGAACGACTGATTGTTACCTTGTCAGCTCTGGGATTCGAACTAGCAACCTTTAGGTTACTGGCCCAACACTCTAACCACTGTAGTAAATCCTGTATGGAAATGGCATTCAATGTTACGTATGTATTTACATCGTAATTACATAGGCACGCACATTGTGTATACGTTGTTACATACCTCTTACAAATGATATACCTGTTTGTGGCGTTGCCCATTTTCAAAGATTTGCAAATAAACTCACAATGGAAATAATGATAATGTAAGGGAAGGTCTAACCACAATTAAGTTAATTAATTATAAATACACATAGAAATGTTATTCTGTAATTCCACAAACTGCAAATAAATTGTCACAGGCTATTGTAGGCTACAATGCAACAATGTGAACCTACTCTGTAATACTGGCCTACACTGAGTGCACAAAACATTAGGAACACCTGCTCTTTCCATGACATAGACTGACCAGGTGAATCCAGGTGAAATTGATGTCACCTGTTAAATCCACTTCAATCAGTGAAGTTGAAGGGAAGGAAACAGGTTAAAGAAGGATTTTCAAGCCTTGAGACAATTGAGACATGGATTGTGTATGTGTGCCATTCAGAGGGTGAATGGGCAAGACAAAATATTTAAGTGCCTTTGAACGGGGTATGGTAGTAGGTGCCAAGCGAACCGAATTGAGTGTGCCAAGAACTACAACGCTTTTTCACAGTACTTGACTTGGACTGAAATAGGTGCCGGTACTGTTTATATTTAGGTGCAGGAGCTCCACAATAGTTTTGAGCCAATATTCTATAAGAGGAACCAGAGCTCCAGCAGTAGAACTTTTGAGGTGCCGGTACTCTGCTCCGTTGAGCTCCTGCCCAAGTCAACCACTGGTTTTTCACACTCAACAGTTTCCCATGTGTATCAACAATGACCCACCACCCAAAGGACCTCCAGCCAACTTGACACGACCGTGGGAAGCATTGGAGTCAACATGGGCTCCTCTTTTCAGTTCGCTGCAGCTAGCGACTAGAACGAGCTGCGACAAACACTCAAACTGGACAGTTTTATATCAATCTCTTCATTCAAAGACTCAATCATGGACACTCTTACTGACAGTTGTGGCTGCGTCGCGTGATGTATTGTTGTTTCTACCTTCTTGCCCTTTGTGCTGTTGTCTGTGCCCAATAATGTTTGTCATTTGTTTTGTGCTGCTACCATGTTGTTGTCATGTTGTGTTGCTACCCTGCTGTGTTGTCCTGTGTTGCTACCTTGCTATGTTGTTGTCCTAGGTCTCGCTTTATGTAGTGTTGTGGTGTCTCTCTTGTTGGGATGTGCGTTTTGTCCTATATTTATATTGTATTTTTACATTTTTAATCCCAGGACCCCATCCTCGCTGGAGGCCTTTTGCCTTTTGGTAGGCCGTCATTGTGAATAAGTATTTGTTCTTAACTGACTTGCCTTTTAAATAAAGGTTAAACAAAAAAATGGGCCAGCATCCCTGTTGCACGCTTTCAAGATCTTGTAGAGTCCATGCCCCGACCAATTGAGGCTGTTCTGAGGGCAAAAGGGGGTGCAGCTCAATATTAGGAAAGTGTTCCTAATTTTTGGTACACTCGGTGTAGATCACATGTGAATACAACACTTTTTTTAGGGCCACGTAATTTAACATGGGTAGCCTGGCTGACGCGACACAGTGAGGGAGAAATGTGACACACTGGTCTGGAAAGGAGCTCATTGTTAGTGCAGTATTCGTGCAGAAGTTGTCTGTTCACCCTGCTGTCATCCAGAAGGCGAGGCCATTACAGGTACATCAAAGCTGGGACAGAGAGACTGAAAAACATCTTCTATCTCAAGGCCATCAGACTGTTAAATAGCCATCAATAGCCGGCATCCACCTGGTTATGCAACCCTGCACCATAAACATAGACTTGAAATCACTGGCCACTTTAATAACGGAACACTAGTCACTTTATAACAATGTTTAAATAATCTTTACATACTGCTTTACTCATTTCATATGTATATACTGTATTCTATTCTATTATATTTTAGTTTATGCCACTCCGACATTGCTCATCCTAATATTTATATATTCCTTAATTCCATTCTTTTACTTTTAGGTTGTGTGTATTGTGTGTATTGTTGTGAATTGTTAGATATTACTGCACTGTTGGAGCTAGAAACACAAGCATTTCGCTACACCCGCAATAACATCTGCTAAACACATGTACAGTGAGGGAAAAAAGTATTTGATCCTCTGCTGATTTTGTACGTTTGCCCACTGACAAAGAAATGATCAGTCTATAACTTTAATGGTAGGTTTATTTGAACAGTGAGAGACAGAATAACAACAAAACAATCTAGAAAAACGCATGTGAAAAACGTTATAAATTGATTTGCATTTTAATGAGGGAAACAAGTATTTGACCCCCTCTCAATCAGAAAGATTTCTGGCTCCCAGGTGTCTTTTATACAGGTAACGAGCTGAGATTAGCAGCACACTCTTAAATGGAGTGCTCCTAATCTCAGTTTGTTACCTGTATAAAAGACACCTGTCCACAGAAGCAATCAATCAATCAGATTCCAAACTCTCCACCATGGCCAAGACCAAAGAGCTCTCCAAGGATGTCAGGGACAAGATTGTAGACCTACACAAGGCTGGAATGGGCTACAAGACCATCACCAAGCAGCTTGGTGAGGAGGTGACAACAGTTGGTGCCATTATTCGCAAATGGAAGAAACACAAAATAATTGTCAATCTCCCTCGGCCTGGGGCTCCATGCAAGATCTCACCTCGTGGAGTTGCATTGATCATGAGAACGGTGAGGAATCTGCCCAGAACTACATGGGAGGATCTTGTCAATGATCTCAAGGCAGCTGGGACCATAGTCACCAAGAAAACAATTGGTAACACACTATGCCGTGAAGGACTGAAATCCTGCAGCACCCGCAGTGTCCCCCTGCTCAAGAAAGCACATATACATGCCCGTCTGAAGTTTGCCAATGAACATCTGAATGATTCAGAGGACAACTGGGTGAAAGTGTTGTGGTCAGATGAGACCAAAATGGAGCTCTTTGGCATCAACTCAACTCGCTGTGTTTGGAGGAGGAGGAATGCTGCCTATGACCCCAAGAACACCATCCCCACCGTCAAACATGGAGGTGGAAACATTATGCTTTGGGGTTGTTTTTCTGCTAAAGGGACAGGACAACTTCACCGCATCAAAGGGACGATGGACGGGGCCATGTACCGTCAAATCTTGGGTGAGAACCTCCTTCCCCCAGCCAGGGCATTGAAAATGGGTCGTGGATGGGTATAACAGCATGACAATGACCCAAAACACACGGCCAAGGCAACAAAGGAGTGGCTCAAGAAGAAGCACATTAAGGTCCTGGAGTGGCCTAGCCAGTCTCCAGACCTTAATCCCATAGAAAATCTGTGAAGGGAGCTGAAGGTTCGAGTTGCCAAACATCAGCCTCAAAACCTTAATGACTTGGAGAAGATCTGCAAAGTGGAGTGGGACAAAATTCTGAGATGTGTGCAAACCTGGTGGCCAACTACAAGAAACGTCTGACCTCTGTGATTGCCAACAAGGGTTTTGCCACCAAGTACTAAGTCATGTTTTGCAGAGGGGTCAAATACTTATTTCCCTCATTAAAATGCAAATCAATTCATAAAAAGTTTCACATGCGTTTTTCTGGATTTTGTTGTTGTTTTTCTGTCTCTCACTGTTCAAATAAACCTACCATTAAAATTATAGACTGATCATTTCTTTGTCAGTGGGCAAACGTACAAAATCAGCAGGGGATCAAATACTTTTTTCCCTCACTGTATGTGACAAATAATTAGATTTGATTTGAGCTTTGATTGGTTCTCACAAAGATTTTGTCCATGGGGGGTTGAGACCCCTTGTTGTTTGGATTTGAAAATCCAACAATTGTATTGGAAGGGGGCAGCGCTCGGGGGGCTGTATGTGTCTGTCCATGTTGGTGTTTAAGTGAGAAAGAGACAGAGGTGAACCAATCAGTAATTGTCGACTAATCTTGCTTACAACATCCTGGAGCCTTTCCAGACTGAAGTCAGGAAGACTTTGAGTTAAGGGTCAGCCAGGCTATACTATGGACCACATTATTATGAAGCTCTCATTAAGATACTATATTGGGGATTTGGGGTGTAAACTCAATTCCTGGAGGGCCGTGGGTCTGCAGGTTTCACTCCACAAGACAGAAATGATCGAACCCGGAGAATTCACTGCAATACGGCACCACACAATGGTCACACATGCATATTCATCAGACGTTCTCACTTTCAAGAATAAGATCTTAAGGCAACAGCCGCTGGATATCAAATGTGAGCCTAGATTTGTTTAACAAAGGTCTCTCTGTCTTAACTTCCTTTGGTTGATTCTCTCCCTCTCTGTTGAATGAAGAACATAATTGCGGCCTACCCCAACCCTGTAGCGCATGGCTAGTGGACATTCAGAAAAAAGCACATTGAGAATGTGATTACAGTTCTGAAGCCATTTAACCCAACTTCCCCAAAAATCCTTACCAAAGAACACTTCCCCAGGTGACTATCCCATTAAAAATAAAGAAAACGTTGCACTCGGTGTCTGCATTGATCATGACTTTATTCACGGGACAATCAAGCAGGGTCATGTTTCGGCGTAGGAGACCTTCATCAGAGCCTTGAGAAGGAACCTGTCATGAGGCACCTAAAGCTTCAGAGGAGCACATGCCAATAGCGACTGCTGGTGTTGGTTTCACAGACGAGGCCACAGTGCAGCATCGGAGGGGGTTCAAACTTCAAACCTCAAACCACACCCCATCCGGTTGACATCCTACCCATAAAGCCCTCTGAGAGGAGTTGTAAAAGTCAGCAGTACTGGGTTTCCTAAAGTTTGGTGGGATGGTAGATCAAGGTGGTTATGGAGGCTCGTTTGAGAAATGTATCCCTCCCTCTGCGGTTGTGTTTTGGTCCCTTCCGCTTTGAGGCGGTGCCAATGTGGTGTGGTCGCACTGATGCCTGACCGTACGGTCCTGCCACCATCTCATATGAGGGATGATCCATTACTAACAGGTGTGTGTGTGTGTGTTCGTGTGCATGCACGTCTGTTTGTGGCAGCCATATAGAACATCACATCACACATCACAAAGACACAAGGGGAAAGGAAAGAAAGACCTGTGTTGTAGTATGTTATTCTAGCACTTCATGACCATATCCCTCAGGTTCTCACCTTGTGTCCGTGCCAACCCACCCTTCCTCCTAATCCCCAGTGTGTCCCTTAGTCTCCTCTCATTGGTCAAGCTACGGAGGCAAGAGGCTAGCAGACACAATAAAAGGGAAGAGGTTTGTTGTTGAAACCACCAAATGCAGGGAATGGAGTGAACAGCAAACCATTTAATTTAAAGGTAAGCACAGAGTGCTTCATTTGAGGTCACTTTTTGTGAGGTAACTTTTTTGTTTAGGTCAGTCCTCAGAATTGTTCATGAATTGAAAGCTACTTGTTACTAAATGTAATTTACTACCTTCATCTATGCTCTCTCTCTCTCTCTCTCTCTCTCTCTCTCTCTCTCTCTCTCTCTCTCTCTCTCTCTCTCTCTCTCTCTCTCTCTCTCTCTCTCTCTCTCTCTCTCTCTCTCTCTCTCTCTCTCTCTCTCTCTCTCTCTCTCTCTCTCTCTCTCTCTCTCTCTCTCTCTCTCTCTCTCTCCCCATTCTCTTTCTCCCCATTCTCTTTCTCCCCATTCTCTTTCTCCCCGTCTCCACTTCTCAGATCAATGCACACCAAAAGCCGCTGACATGCCCTCTCTTCGTTTGCTCGCCATGCTCACAACCCTGCTGGTGGTAGTCTTGATGGCGACCCAATCGTCCGCAGCCAGAACAACCCGCAGACCAAAGCCTCAGAACACCAAGAAGCCCCCTCGCGGAGGTGGTACCGGAGGAGGTGGTGGAGGGGGAGGAGGTGGCGACCAGCCGGCCCGTCTGGGCTTCAGGCAGACCACCACCACCATGGCCCCCTCCAGTAGCCTGGGCACCGACGAGACCACAGAGGATACCATGACGGACGCCTACTCCCTGTCGCCCACTGACAGCACCACCTACGCAGGCGACGCCTACCCTACAGAGTTCCACACAGACTCCATGGCGCTCCCTGGGGCCGGCATGGGAAACCACACCCTGGACTACAGCCACTGCTACTTAAACGTCTGCGAGTGCTGCCCGCCTGAAAATGGCCCCATGGGGCCCCCAGGGGAGAGGGGGCCCCCAGGACCTGCAGCGGAGAGGGGACTTCCAGGTAGACTAAGGAATATAAATTGTGTCGATTTTAGTACAGAGTGACTAAAAGTATACATAGGGATCATGACTGTACTGGATAGTGACCACGACTCGTAGTTTGTGTTTGGTGTGCTTGCATGCAGTATATTGTGTGTGTGTATGTATGGTGTGTACTCCTGAATAGCTCCTCATATCCCCAACCCCCCTACCTCTGCTCTTCCCCTCCTTCCCCCTGTCAGGTGTACCTGGAGAGAAGGGTGATGTGGGACTCATGGGACCTCCTGGACTGGATGGTATGCCTGGAGCTACTGGACTTGAAGGAGATAAAGGTTAGCTTGCCAACTCTCAAATACAACTTTTAAAGGACCCCCCCCAGGGGCCACTATTTCGACGTCATTTCCTGACCTAGAGAGGAAATGCCCATTTTGGTTTCACCTCTGAAGAATGACGAAGGCTACTTATACATATTCACAAATTGGGTGTGGGAATTTCCACGTGGAGATGATAAAAATCAAAGATGGCAATGACAGCTGTCAGTGTAGCTAGCTAGCATGCTTACCTTATCTAGCTAGCTATCTGTCTAACCTTATCTAGCTAGCTAGCCATCTTGCTAACCTTATCTCGTTAGCTAATGTTATCTCCAAAGGTTTGGCATCTTCCAAACAGATGCCTCACAAGTCCTCAACTGGCAGCTTCATTAAATAGTACCTGCAAAACACCAGTCTCAACGTCATCAGTGAAGAGGCGACTCCGGAATACTGGCCTTCTAGGCAGAGTTGCCCTGTCCAGTGTCTGTGTTATTTTGCCCATCTTAATCTTTTCTTTTTATTGGCCAGTCTGAGATATTTGCAACTCTGCCTAGAAGGCCAGCATCCCGGGGGGTCGCCTCTTCACTGTTGACGTTGAGACTGGTGTTCTGAGGGTACTATTTAATGAAGCTGCCAGTTGAGGACTTGTGAGACATCTGTTTCTCAAACTAGACACTCTAATGTACTTGTCCTCTTGCTCAGTTGTGCACCGGGGGCCTCCCACTCCTTTTTCTATGTTGGTTAGAGCCAGTTTGCGCTGTTCTGTGAAGGGAGTAGTACACAGCATTATAAGTGATCTTCCGTTTCTTGGCAATTTCTCGCATGAAATAGCCTTCATTTCTCAGAACAAGAGCCTGTAATCGAAACCACAAATGCTGATGCTCCAGATACTCAACTAGTCTAAGAAGGCCAGTTTTTATTGCTTATTTAATCAGAACAACAGTTTTCAGCAGTGCTAACCTAATTGCAAAAGGGTTTTCTAATGATCAATTTGTCTTTTAAAATTATAAACGTGCCATTGGAACACAGGAGTGAGGGTTTCTGATAATGGGCCTCTGTACGCCTACGTATGTAGATATTCCATAAAAAAATCTGCCGTTTCCAGCTACAGTAGTCATTTACAACATTAACGATGTCTACACTGTATTTCTGATCAATTTGCTGTTATTTTTATGGACAAGAAATTTAGATTTTCTTTCAAAAACAGGGACATTTTGAAGTGACCCCAAACTTTTGAACGGTAGTGTATATATGTTTTTTTATACAGACTGGCTTAAAAATAAGTGACATATTGAACAATTATTCAATGGATTATATTAATTGTCTGGTAAAGAATATGGAGGTGCAAAAACACCATGGCTCAGGCGGCCAAGGGGACACAAGGCTTGTGTCTCAAGCCTCAGTCACAAAGAGGAATAACTTTGAATCTGATTCATAAACAATTCCATGCTGGTGGATGATAACATTAAAATAAAACCCAGCCCTGAATCGAAACCTAGACAGAAAATTATTTGTATTTTATATCATAGGAAAAGACACCGCATTTACATCGATTTTCACAAAGTAGGCAGTTCAGATGTGTCACTTCAAGCCCCAAATATATCATACTTTGACTAAAAGAAAGGATGACTTATTGACTTAAATCATCATGGGTAAGCTCTGGTCATCGTCTTTCAGCTCGAAAAAGTAGATTTCTACTGGTGTAGGCGTTTAAAGAATGCAATCTGGGTTTTTACATTTACTGTCCAAAGTGTTAGCTACTATGCTATCTGTTATCGAATTCTTGAACACGTCGCTTTCTGGTGCTGATTTCAACAAATCTGTAACTTTGATCTAAAATGGAGCGTTAATGCTGGGGACTGATATCTATACCCACACGTTTAAGATACCAATCCTTCTCTCTTTCTATTTGATAGGTGACAAAGGCGATCAAGGAGACACGGGGATGCCTGGTGCTCCAGGGATACTTGGGAAACAGGGACAGAAAGGTATACAATGTTCCCTAGATGTCATCAGAGTAATGTGTAGAGGCAGAGTAGCCCTAGTATAATGCTATTGCTAGAAGACCACACTCTATTAGGGGAGAACAGTCATCTTATTAGACTGAATGTCAACTGTTGTTTCACTATCAAAGACTTTCTTGCTACAGTAAGTGACTAAGTTCCTTCTCACAGGTGACTTGGGCTCCAAAGGAGAAAAAGGAGAAACAGGCCTCTCTGGCTTGAAAGGAGACCTGGGAGAAAGGGGAAAGCCTGGGCAGAATGGGACCCAGGGCGAGAAAGGTGACCTGGGTAGAATAGGCCCTGCAGGTCCCTCCGGGCTGACTGGCCCAATGGGACAGAATGGCCAAAAGGGAGAGATGGGGGAGTGTCCAACTGGTGAGAAGGGAGAGAAAGGGGAGGTGGGCTTACCTGGCCCCCCTGGGCTGAGGGGGTCGGTGGGACCCCCGGGAGTAAATGGAACTAATGGTCTACCAGGGCCTGTAGGTCTGAGGGGTCAGCTAGGCTCCCCGGGAGGGAAGGGGAGACAGGGGGGCGGGGGCCTCCGGGTCCTCCAGGCTTGAGGGGTATGCCTGGGCCGAAAGGAGAGAAAGGCCCCAAGGGCCCACGAGGTGTGCGGGGTCCCAAGGGCCCCCAGGGGGAGACCGCAGAGCAGATACGCTCTGCCTTCAGCGTGGGCCTCTTCCCCAGCAAGTCCTTCCCCCCTCCAGGCCTTCCCGTCAAGTTCGACAAGATCCTCTACAACGAAGAGGAACACTGGGACCCAATGCTCAGCAAGTTCAATTGCACCCACCCCGGGGTCTATGTGTTCTCCTACCACATCACCGTGCGCAACCGGCCCCTGCGCGCCGCACTGGTGATTAACGGCGTGAAGAAGCTGCGCACACGTGACTCCTTGTACGGTCAGGACATCGACCAGGCGTCCAATCTGGCTCTGCTGCGTCTGGCATCAGGGGACCAGGTATGGCTGGAGACGCTGAGGGACTGGAACGGAATCTACTCCAGCAGCGAAGACGACAGCACCTTCACCGGCTTCCTGCTCTATGCCGACCCCAAGGCCTGACCTACGACCTCGCCTGTGAACCCGGCTTGACCTCTGCATGACCTTTATCTGACAACTCTGCATCCCCTCCAAACTCTTTGCACTACTCTGCTAAATCATCTCTGTCAGAATTGCTATTGCTATTGCTACTACCTATGTTACTGCTTATTGCTATCAAAACAATCTGACCAAATGCTTGCTGTAACACTTTATGCAACGCTTACGCATTCTGACAATGCAATAAAACACTGCTAATGCTTGAAATGAATATTGTGTGAGTTTATGGTTTTGAACCTATCTAGACTTTACTGATCTTAGCCCTAGATTCAATCAGATCAAGCGTTAACCGGCGATAGCCAACACCCGCATAGCTAATGTTTTGGCGGTGTCGGACATGTAGCTGTGTTGGAGCTGTCAAGTTGGTGAGCAGCTGCTTTTAATAATTGTCACAAAGCCACACCTGTCCAACTCGCATTAGAAGTTCAGAGTGAGAAAGTGTAGGCTATACAGAAATAATGTCACAAAATCATGAAACAAAATAATGAGGATTTCTATTAAACTAATCAAGGTGTAGATTACATCTCACATTCCAGTGGTGGAACTTGTAAACAAGGCTGCATGTTATTTCTCCCTTTGCGACTCCATGCAGCCAATGGCAATGTCCGCATTAGGCATAATGTCAGGAGCCACTTGTGGATTTGACAGCTCTAACGCAGTTCCACCTCCAACACCGCCAAAACAACCGTTATGTGGATGTCGGCCAAAGCGGATCTGATTGAATAGAGCACTTAGTTTCGACAACTGCCCAATTCCAGCTCTGATTAGGGACAGTTTCACCCATTGCTACTTGAATGTGCTCCTTACAGTAATGAGCCTTCATCATTGTTGTGTCATGGAAATACAGCTCCAAGGTCTGTGAGTGATGGTGGTTGATATATGAATGCATTATGTATTACAGCCTACTAATGTACTAGTATATGGTCACCACCAAAATATATCTGACTGAAACGTACGTGTTATTTCTCCCACTAGAGGGCACTGGGATATCACAGTTTGAAGAGGAGGGCTGAATGAGGATTGTATTGATTGTACAGTATCATGTAAAAAATATCATGTTTAAATACATGAAAATAATGTTGATATTCATAAAAAGGAATATCAACAGCACAAACACACACACGCTATACGTATTTGTGTTACACTATCCAAGCACCGATAGCCAAATAGAATTAGAAATCTAAATAAAGCAGGTTTACACTCTGTTTTTACTTACGCAATACGGCATGAGGGGATGTGGTATATGGCCAATATACCACGGCTAAGGGCTGTTCTTGGGCACGATGCAACGCAGAATCTATGACCAGTCTATGACCTCCCTATAACTACATGATGTCATCTTCTTGGAGTTGGATGGAGGGAAAGCAGACTACTTGTGTCATGATTATCTTCCCTCGGGAATGACCAAAGCGCAGCGACGTAACCAGAATACATATTTATTGGAAAACACGGGACAAAACAATAAACGAAGAACAAGACGTGAACCCTAACACTAAATCCTAAACTGGACACAGAGATCTAAACCTAACCACGACTGGCGAAACCTAACTAAACACGAATGGCGAAACCTAACTAAACATGAATGGCAGAACCTAACTAGACACGAAAGACAAGAACCTGACTGAACACGATAACCCTAACATGAACAATAACCCACGAAACTAAAGTGCAACTCCCAAACATATATATGGTTCCCAATTAGAGGTAACGAGACTCAGCTGCCTCTAATTGGGAACCATTATCCCAACATAGAAATAGACACCATAGAACACAAGAAACCCCTACACCAAAACGAAGCCAAAACGCTCCAGCCTGTCATCTCGGGCCTGGGCGTTACAGTACCCCCCCCAAAGGCGTGGACTCCGGACACGCCCAAAAGTCTGTGGGGGGGTCTTCGGGTGGGTCCCTTTGTCCCAGGTGGGGGCCTGTTTCTCCTTTTTCTGCTGGTCTGAAGTCACGCACCGGAGGCCCTGGACCATTTCCTGGAACTCTGGTGCGTGGAGCAGAAGCTGGGCGTACTGAACTCATGATGCTCACGGGAACTCTGGTGCGTGGGGCTGGAACTGGCCGTACTGGACTCATGATGCTCACCGGAACTCTGGTGCGTGGAGCAGGACCTGGCCTTACCGGACCCACGATGCTCACGGGGACTCTGGTACGTGGAGCAGGAACTGGCCGTACTGGACTCATGATGCTCGCGGGGACTCTGGTGCGTGGAGCAGGAACTGGTCGTACTGGACTCGTGATGCTCACTGGAACTCTGGTGCGTGGAGCAGGAACTGGTCGTACTGGACTCGTGATGCTCACTGGAACTCTGGTGCGTGGAGCAGGAACTGGCAGTACCGGACTCGTGATGCTCACTGGAACTCTGGTGCGTGGAGCAGGAACTGGCAGTACCGGACTCGTGATGCTCACTGGAACTCTGGTGCGTGGAGCAGGAACTGGCAGTACTGGACTCGTGATGCGCACTCTGGTGCGGGGAGCGAGAACCGGCCAAACTGGGCTCGGGACGTGCACTCTAGTGCGGGGAGCGGGAAACAGGCCGAACTGGGCTCGGGACGCGCACTCTGGTGCGGGGAGCGGGAACCGGCCGAACTGGGCTCGTGACGCGCACTCTGGTGCAGGGAGCGGGAATAGGCCGAACTGGGCTCGTGACGCGCACTCTGGTGCGGGGAGCGGGAACAGGCCGAACTGGGCTCGTGACGCGCACTCTGGTGCGGGGAGCGGGAACAGGCCGAACTGGGCTCGTGACGCGCACTCTGGTGCGGGGAGCAGGAACAGGACGTGCTGGACTCTCTAAGCGCACAGGGAGCTTGGTGCGCGGAGCCGGAACAGGACGTGCTGGACTCTCTAGGTGCACGGGGGGCCTGGTGCGCGGGGCCGGAACAGGACGTGGCGGGCTCTGAAGGCGCACAGGGGGCCTGATGCGTGGAGCAGGGACAGGACATGCCGGGCTCTGGAGGCGCACAAGGGGCCTGATGCGTGGAGCAGGGACAGGACGTGTAGAATCCACAACACAGACATGGATCGTGGAACTCGGAACAGGGACTGGACGTGTTGACTCCACAACACGAACTGGGATCTTGGGACTCGGAACAGGGACTGGACGTGTTGACTCCACAACACGGACTGGGATCTTGGAACTCGGGACAGGGACAGGACGTGTTGACTCCACAACACGGACTGGGATCTTGGAACTCGGGACAGGGACAGGACGTGTTGACTCCACAACACGAACTGGGATCTTGGAACTCGGGACAGGGACTGGACGTGTTGACTCCACAACACGAACTGGGATCTTGGAGCGTGGAACAGGGACTGGACGGGTTGACTCCACAACCCGAACTGGGGACCTGATGCGGAGAGCAGGCACCACTCTACCAGGTAGCACACTGACCTTGACCTGACCGATGAGTGGAGCTGGAATCTCTCGGACTGGGCTGTGGATTCCCACCGGAGATTCTGCCCGTAGGACCGCAGGATATCTGGGTCCCAAAAGGCGCACTGGAGACCTGGCGCGCAGAGCTGGCACCACTCTTCCAGGTAGCACACAGACTTTGGCCTGACCGATGAGTGGCGCTGGGATCTCTCGCACTGGGCTGTGAACACGTACCGGAGACGCTGCACGCAGAACCGGTGCAGGATATCCAGGTCCCAGGAGACGCACTGGAGATCTGGCGCGCAGAGCTGGCACCATTCTTCCTGGCTGTACACTCAGTCTAGCCCGACTGATGATTGGCGCTGGAATCCTTCGTACCGGCCTCTGGATACGCACAGGAGAAACCGTGCGCAAGACTGCATAGCAGGGTGACCTCTCCGTGCGACGCTCTCCCCAACGCTCTCTCCACAAGGCACGAGGAGTTGGCTCAGGAGTCCCTCCTGAACCGGCCAACCTCCTCGTGTGCCCCCCCCCCAAACGTTTTTTGGGGCTGTCTCTCGGACCTCCGTGCCAGGCGAGTCCCAATGAGCTGTTCCCTGGTCCAGTACTCCCGGGTCTCTCGCTGCTTGGTCTTCGGTTGGTGGGTTATTCTGTCATGATTATCTTCCCTCGGGAATGACCAAAGCGCAGCGACGTAACCAGAATACATATTTATTGGAAAACACGGGATGAGACGGGACAAAACAATAAACGAAGAACAAGACGTGAACCCTAACACTAAATCCTAAACTGGACACAGAGATCTAAACCTAACCACGACTGGCGAAACCTAACTAAACACGAATGGCGAAACCTAACTAAACATGAATGGCAGAACCTAACTAGACACGAAAGACAAGAACCTGACTGAACACGATAACCCTAACATGAACAATAACCCACGAAACTAAAGTGCAACTCCCAAACATATATATGGTTCCCAATTAGAGGTAACGAGACTCAGCTTCCTCTAATTGGGAACCATTATCCCAACATAGAAATAGACACCATAGAACACAAGAAACCCCTACACCAAAACGAAGCCAAAACGCTCCAGCCTGTCATCTCGGGCCTGGGCGTTACAACTTGTTTATGAGATTAATTATTTTAGAAATGCATAAAAAAAAAAAGCTCAACAGAAATGCATGGAATAAAAACTCTGCCCATGATAGCAGTATTTTGTTCAGAATAACTTCAGAATCATTCAGAATAACTTAATTTCTATTTCAAGTATTTTTGTTTTGAATATGTAAGCTGTAATAATAATAATACATTTAATTTGTATAGCGCTTTTAATTACAGTGTTATCTCCAAGCTCTACATAGGCAAGTTTAATGGAAAAAATAAATAACAGCAAAAACTCTAAAAACATCATAGATTTAGTATCAAGGCAGGAAAAAACAATAGTAGGCTAGGTGCTAAAATGACTTTCCAGATTAGGACTATAAGAAAGACAGTCTGTAGAAATGTGTTTTAAGGCTCATTTTAAAAGTTCTGATTGATGGAGTGGTCTCAGATGGTCAGGGAGAGCATTCCAGAGGCGAGGGGGAAGGCAGTAGAACGCCCAGTCCCCAATAATACGGAGACGTGTCTTCTGGACTTGAAGCAGTGGTGAGATGCTGGGGCGGAGAATTCAAGGTGGCTCTTTGATGATAATTAGGTCGCTGTTGTAGGTGGGAATCAATCCATTCAAGGCTTTAAACACGAGGAGGATTTTAAAGTCAATCCTATAGTGATGTGGGATGACTTTTTGGTCCTGGTTAGGACTCTAGCAGCACTATTCTGGAGAAGTTGTAGCCTCTGAGGTGATTTGGCTGGAAGGCCCCCGAACAGAGCATTGCCGTAGTTGATCCGAGAGAAGATGAAGGCGTGGACGAGTTTCTCTGCATCTGGCTGGGAGAGCGATGGTTTGAGCTGGGCGATGTTTCTTAGATGGAATAAATATGTTTTGCAGTTATGTTTTATGTGGGCATCAAATGACAAATAAGGATCAAACTTGACTCCCAGGTTGGAGATGACAGAGGACATATGGATGGCTTGACCGTCAATTGTAGGGCAGATGTTTCTAGCACGGGTGACTAGCTTGGGTGTCCCAATAAGCATAGCCTCAGTCCTGCTGCTGTTGGAGGACGTTCTCTTTCATCAATGCCCTGATGTCATCTATGCAGCTGCCAAGTTTTGATAGGGCTGAGATGGTGTCCAGTTTGGCGTTAATATATACTTGGGTATCGTCAGCGTAGCGGTGGAAGTTGTAATTATAGTCTTTGAGGATTTGGCCGAGAGGGAGCATGTAGAATAGGTCACAGCACTGAGCCCTGTGGAACACCGCATGTGACTGTAGACTCCTCCGACATGGACTCTCCAATGGTGATGTATCGCTTTCTGTTGGAGAGGAGGGAGGAGCACTGCAGTGTGCTCTCTGAGACACGGCAGGAGGATGCTGTGGTCAACGGTGTCAAAGGCAGCACTGAGATTTAAGAGGAGGAGGCAAGGTGATCTAAAATCTAAAGCCATCAGTAAGTCACTGGTAACTTTCACCACAGCTGTTTCAGTGCTGCGCAAGGGCCGGAAACCAGACTGAAAGACTTTGTACAGCTGATTGAAGGTGGTTTGAAACTACTTTCTCCAGTACTTTTGATAGGAAGGGGAGGTTGGAGATGGGCCTGTAGTTGGATAGGATGTTATGGCCAGGTACCTCCCCGGGCAGCAGGGACTTGTTGATGAGGGTGGTGACAAACAGAAGCAGGTTAGATGAGTAGGTTTTGAGTAGGGATCTAAGGATAGGGTCAAGGGAGCAAGTGGTGGCTTTCATTTTAAAGATGATTGACTGCACAACAATGGATGAGACTTCTGTGAAGTTGCTGAGGGGAAGGGCAGTCTGAGTTGGGGGCTCAGGAGGTGGCGTGCAGGTCATCTTAGAGGCCATGATATTTCTTCTGAAACTCTTACTCTTGAAAAATTTCTGAGAAGCGATTGCACTGCTCAGATGAGGCTGCAAGAGGGCATGAGTTTGCAAAGTTGAGAAGGCGGTTGATGGTTGAGAACAGGGTTCTAGGGTTCTAGGGTTATCTTAGTTCTTGTCAATCGTGGTGGAGTAGAAGGCTGGTTGTGCTGCTTTTAAGGAAGCAGAGTAGCTTGCTTGGTAGTCTTTGTAGGGCAGTAGATGGGCAGTGAGGCCCTCCTTCCTCCAACGCATCTCAAGCTTACGGCCATGAGTCTTCTTTCTGCGCAGTTCATCAGTGAACCAGGGTGAAGAGCGTTGTAAGGTTACTTTCATTTTTTTCGGGAGCAAGGATATTTAGGGTAGTAGTCAGAATGCTGTTATACAGATTCACCATGTCGTCGAGGGCCAGTTCACTGCAGTCAGACTCAAAGCGGGCTGGATGTGTTCCAGGAAGAGGGATGGGTTGAGTTAATTTAATGGTCTCTTTGGGCTCTGGAGAGGAGTTGGAGCACTCAGAGACAGTATAATAAACCGGGATTCGCCAGACCAGGCAATGTTTTTCCTCTCCTCAATTGTCCAGTGTTGGTCGTCGTGTGTCTACTGGAGCCGCTTCTTCTTGTTTTTAGCTGATAGGAGTGGAACCCGATGTGGTCATCTGCTGCAGTAGCCCATCCGTGACAAGAACCAACGATTTGTGCGTTCCGAGATGCCGTTCTGCACAGCACTGTTTTACTGTGCTGTTATTTTCCTGTTTGTGGCCCGCCTGTTAGCTTGCACGCCTCTTGCCATTTTCTTTCAACATCTCATCAACGAGATGTTTTCGCCCATAGGACTACCACTGACTGGATGTGTTTTGTTTGTCGCACCATTCTCTGTATACCCCCGTGAAAAGCCCAGGAGGCCGGCCGTTTCAGAGATACTAGAACCGGCATGCCCGGCACCGACGATCATACCACGCTCAAAGTCGCTTAGGTCACTCGTTTTGCCCATTCTAACGTTCAATCGAACAGTAACTGAATGCCTCGATGCCTGTCTGCCTGGTTTAAATAGCAAGCCATGGCCATGTGACTCCCTTTCTGTAGGAGAGAACCATTTTCATGAACGGGGTGGTGTACCTAATAATCTGAGAGTATATTAGAGTGAGCTATGTCAAGTATATAAATAAATATGCGGTGTGTAGCTTTTGGACGAGAGTCCAGAATAAAATATACACTGAGTATACGAAACATTAAGAACACATGCTCTTTCCATGACATAGACTGAACAGGTGAATCCAGGTAAAAGCTATGATCCCCTTTTGATGTCACTAGTTAAATCCACTTCATTAAGTGTAGATGAAAGAGGGGAGACAGGTTAAAGAAGGATTTTAAGCATTGAGACAATTGAGACATGGACTGTGTATGTGTGCCATTCAGAGGGTAAATGGGCAAGACAAAAAAAAAAAGTGCCTTTGAACAGGTATGGTAGTAGGTGCTAGGTGCACTGGTTTGTGTCAAGAACTGCAAAACTGCAGATTTTTTCATGCTCAACAGTTTCAAATCAAATTGTATTTGTAAAAACAAAGGGGGGTCAATGCAAATACCCCGGGTGTCCGTGTGATTATATGTTCAGCAGTCTTATGGCTTGGGGGTAGAAGCTGTTAAAGAACCTTTTGGACCTAGACTTGGTGCTCCGGTACCGTTTGCTGTGCGGTAGCAGCGAGAACAGTATATGACTTGGGTGACTGGAATCTTTGACCATTTTTTAGGCCTTCCTCTGACACCACCTAGTAAATAGGTTCTGGATGGCAGGAAGCTTGGCCCCAGTGATGCACTGGGCTCTACCCACTACCCTCTGTAGCGCCTTACAGTCGGATGCCGAGCAGTTTCCATACCAGGTGGTGATGCAACCTGTGTGTGTTTGGACCATGATAGTTTGTTGGTGATGTGGACACCAAGAAACTTGAAACTCTCGACCTGCTCCACTACAGCCCCCGTCAATGTGAATGGGGCATGTTCAGGCTCTCCTTTTCTTGTAGTCCACGATCATCTCCTTTATCTTGCTCACGTTGAGAGAGAGGTTGTTGTCCTGGCACCACACTGCCAGGTCTCTGATCTTCTCCCTATTGGCTGTCTCGTCGTTATCGGTGATCAGGCCTACCACCATTAGGTTGTCAGCAAACTTAATGATGGTGTTGTAGTCGTGCTTTGCCACGCAGTCGTCGGGGAACAGGGCGTAGAGGAGGGGACTAAGCACGCACCCATGAGTGGCCCCCGTGTTGAGGATCAACATGGCAGATGTGTTGTTGCCTACTCTTACCAACTGGGGGCGGACCGTCAGGAAGTCCCAGGATCCGGTTGCAGAGGGAGGTGTTTAGTCCCAGGGTCTTTAGCTTAGTGATGAGCTTTGTGGACACTATGGTGTTGAATGCTGTGCTGTAGTCAATGAAGAGCGCTCTCACATAGGTGTTCCTTTTGTTCAGGTGGGAAAGGACAGTGTGAAGTGCGATTGAGATTGTGTGATCTGCGGATCCTTTCAAAGCACTTCATGGCTACCGACGTGAGTGCTACGGGGCGGTAGTCATTTAGGCAGGTTACCTTCGCTTTCTTGGGCACAGGGACTATGGTTGTCTGTTTGAAACATGTAGGTATTACAGGCTCGGTCAGGGAGAGGTTGAAAATGTCATTGAAGATACTTGTCAGTTGGTCCTCGCAGGCTCTGAGTACATGTCCCGGTACCCTCCTGGTAATACGCCCGGCGGCTTTGTGAATGTCGACCTGTTGAAAGGTCTTGCTCACTTCGGCTACGGAGAAAGTGATCACACAGTTGTCCATAACAGCTGGTGCTCTCATGCATGCTTCAGTGTTGCTTGCCTCGAAGTGAGGATAAATGGCATTTAGCTCATCTGGTAGGCTTGCGTCACTGGGCAGCTCACAGCTGGGTTTCCCTTTGTAGTCCGTAATAGTTTGCAAGCCCTGCCACATCTGACGAGCATCAGAGCCGGTGTAGTAGGATTCAATCTTAGTCTTGTATTGAAGCTTTGCTTGTTTGATGGTTCGTCTGAGGTTATAGCGGGATTTCTTATAAGTGCCCGGATTAGTGTCCCGCTCCACGAAATCGGCAGCTCCAGCCTTTCGCTCGGTGCGGATGTTGCCTGTAATACATGGCTTCTGGTTGGGATTTGTACGTACAGTCACTGTGAGGGACAGCGTCATCGATGGACTTATTGATGAAGCCGGTGACTGAGGTGGTATACTCCTCAATGCCAATGGATGAATCCCGGAACATATTCCAGTCTGTGAGTGCCGCTTCTGGATGAGCATTTTCTTGTCTGCTTATGGCCTTATACAGCTCGTTGAGGGCTGTCTTAGTGCCAGCATCGGTTTGTTGTGGTAAATAGACGGCTACGAAAAAAAGAAGATGCAATACCTCAAGACTTCCACCAGCTGTTGTTTACAAATATACACACATCCCCACCCCTCGTCTGCCAGACATACAGTGGGGCAAAAAAGTATTTAGTCAGCCACCAATTGTGCAAGTTCTCTCACTTAAAAAGATGAGAGAGGCCTGTAATTTTCATCATAGGTACACTTCAACTATGACAGACAAAATGAGGAAAAAATCCCGAAAATCACATTGTAGGATTTTTATGAATTTATTGCAAATTATGGTGGAAAATAAGTATTTGGTCACATACAAACAAGCAAGATTTCTGGCTCTCACAGACCTGTAACTTCTTCTTTAAGAGGCTCCTCTGTCCTCCACTCGTTACCTGTATTAATGGCACCTGCTTGAACTTGTTATCAGTATAAAGACACCTGTCCACAACCTCAAACAGTCACACTCCAAACTCCACTATGGCCAAGACCAAAGAGCTGTCAAAGGACACCAGAAACAAAATTGTAGACCTGCACCAGGTTGGGAAGACTGAATCTGCAATAGGTAAGCAGCTTGGTTTGAAGAAATCAACTGTGGGAGCAATTATTAGGAAATGGAAGAAATACAAGACCACTGATAATCTTCCTCGATCTGGGGCTCCACGCAAGATCTCATCCCGTGGGGTCAAAATGATCACAAGAACGGTGAGCAAAAATCCCAGAACCACACGGGGACCTAGTGAATGACCTGCAGAGAGCTGGGACCAAAGTAACAAAGCCTACCATCAGTAACACACTACGCCGCCAGGGACTCAAATCCTGCAGTGCCAGACGTGTCCCCCTGCTTAAGCCAGTACATGTTCAGGCCCGTCTGAAGTTTGCTAGAGAGCATTTGGATGATCCAGATGAGGATTGGGAGAATGTCATATGGTCAGATGAAACCAAAATAGAACTTTTTGGTAAAAATTCAACTCGTCGTGTTTGGAGGACAAAGAATGCTGAGTTGCATCCAAAGAACACCATACCTACTGTGAAGCATGGGGTGGAAACTTCATGCTTTGGGGCTGTTTTCTGCAAAGGGACCAGGGCTGACTGATCCGTGTAAAGGAAAGAATGAATGGGGTCATGTATCGTGAGATTTTGAGTGAAAACCTCCTTCCATCAGCAAGGGCATTGAAGATGAAACGTGGCTGGGTCTTTCAGCATGACAATGATCCCAAACACACCGCCCGAACGAAGGAGTGGCTTCAGAAGCATTTCAAGGTCCTGGAGTGGCCTAGCCAGTCTCCAGATCTCAACCCCATAGAAAATCTTTGGAGGGAGTTGAAAGTCCGTGTTGCCCAGCGACAGCCCCAAAACATCACTGCTCTAGAGGAGATCTGCATGGAGGAATGGGCCAAAATACCAACAACAGTGTGTGAAAACCTTGTGAAGACTTATAGAAAACGTTTGACCTCTGTCATTGCCAACAAAGGGTATATAACAAAGTATTGAGATAAACTTTTGTTATTGACCAAATACTTATTTTCCACCATAATTTGCAAATAAATTCATTAAAAATCCTACAATGTGATTTTCTGGATTTTTTTCCTCATTTGTCTGTCATAGTTGAAGTGTACCTATGATGAAAATTACAGGCCTCTCTCATCTTTTTAAGTTGGAGAACTTGCACAATTGGTGGCTGACTAAATACTTTTTTGCCCCACTGTAGCTGTTCTGTCCTGCCGATGCACGGAAAACCAGCTAACTGTATATTATTTGTGTTGTCATTCAGCCACAACTTGGTGAAACACAAGATATTACAGTTTTTAATTGTCTCGAACGGAGATCATCCAGTTTATTCGCCAGTGATCGCACGTTAGCCAATAGAACGGATGGTAGAGGTGGGTTACCCACTTGCCGTGAATTCTCACAAGGCACCCCGATCTTAACCCCCTGTATTTCCATCTTTTCTCTTCACGTGAGTAACGGGAATATGGGCGTGGTCTCAGGGAAGCAGTATATCCTTCGTGTCGGACTCATAAAAAGAAAATCTTCATCCAGTTCGAGGTGAGTAATCGCTGTTCTGATATCCAGTAGCTCTTTTTGGTCATAAGAGATGGTAGCAGCAACATTATGTACAAAATAAGTTAAACAACGCGAAAAAAAACACACAAAATAACACACTTGGTTGGGAGCCCTCCCCCTCCGGCATTATATCCAAATGCACAACATTCAACATCATAGTCCTTTTCAAGCTCATCCCCAAGCTCAGGACCCTGGGACCCGGAACACCACCCTCTGCAACTGGATCCTGGACTTCCTGACGGGCCGGCCCCAGGTGGTGAGGGTAGGCATCAACACCTCTGCCATGCTGACCCTCAACACGGGGGCACCTCAGGAGTGCGTGCCTAGTCCTCTCCTGTACTGCCTGTTCACCCATGACTGGATGGCCACGCATGACTCCAACATCATCATCAAGTTTGCTGACGACACAACAATGGTAGGCCTGATCACAGACAGCGATGAGACTGCCCACAGGGAGGAGGTCAGAGACTTGGCAATGTTGTGCCAGGACAACAACCTCTCCCTCAATGTCAGTAAAACCAAGGAGCTGATCGTGGACTATAGGAGAAAGAGGGGAGAGCACGCCCCCATCCACATCGACAGGGCTGTAGTGGAGCGGGTCGACAGCTTCAAGTGCCTTGGTGACCACATCACTAAGGACTTAACATGGTCAACACACACTTGCACAGTTGTGAAGAGGGCATGAAAACGCCTCTTCCCCATCAGGATGCTGAAAAGATTTGGCATGGGCCCTCGGATCCTCAAAGAGTTCTACAACTGCACCATCGAGAGCATCTTGACTGGCTGCATCACCACTTGGTATGGCAAATGCACCACTCTCAACAGCAAAGCGCTACAGAGGGTGGTGCGGATGGCCCAGTATATCACTGGAGCCATGCTCCCTGCCATCCAGGACCTCTATATCAGGCGGTGTCAGAGAAAGGCCCAAGAAATGTCCAAAGACTTCAGCCACTCAAGCCATAGACTGTTCACTCTGCTTCCGTCTGGCAAACGGTACCAGAGCATTGGCTTTCAGGCCAACAGTCTCCAAGACAGCTTCTAACTCCAAGAACTCCCACCACACATCAGCTATCAGGTGGAGAGGTGAGGAGTGATATATGCCAATTAGGAATGAGGGGGATGATTAGGTGGCCATGATGTAATGTGGCCAGGTTGGGAATTTAGCCATGACAGTGGGGTGAACACCCCTACTCTTACAATAAGCACCATGGGATTTTGAATAACCACAGAGAGCCAGGACACCCGTTTTAACATACAATCTGAAAGACGGCTGTTTAGGCTTCATGCAGTCAGTTTGCAGTCAATTTCAATTTTTTTATTATTATGTTCCGGCCCCTGACGAACAACAACAAAAGATATGAAAGTTTATATACACACTCACACACTACACTGACACGCTCATACAAAACCCACACACATTCACATACTGTACTTACACTACATACACACACACATAACACATGCATAACACACACACATATACACACACTTTTAACTCATCATATGCTGCGCCTATTCTGTTATTTATTCTTACTTTTATTATCTGTTGTGATTCCTAGTCACTTTATCATGCATTTATGTACATATCTACCTCAAACACCTTGTAACCCTGCACATGAATCTGGTCATTCCTGAATACAATTTAATTATTGTGTATTTTATTCCTTTTATGTTACACATTTTTATGTATATATTTTTACTCTGCATCATTGGTAAGGGCTCATAAGCAAGCATTCCACGGGGTAGTCTACACAATTTGCATTCAGCGCTTGTGACAAATACAATACAATTTTATTTCATTTAAAATAAATTTGACACTTAGTAACAATGTTTACTGGGATTAACACCTAAACCGCGAAGTGGGTGACTGACTGGAAAATAACTGTCACTGGAGGATTAGATTAAAAAATCAAGTCCTTGTTTACAATCTGTGTCAAATACTTTCTATTTTAAAACCTTCAGGAACTATGTAAACAGTTCCGTTAAACAGGCCTGCTAATCAGAGGAAAAGAGGACCCATATCATTACTAGCAAACAAAATAGAACAGTAACTTCTATCAATGCAATCAATGAACACTTGACGATCAATTATTTTCCCTGCATATTTTTGTAGTAGGTTTATGGATATTCCTAAAATTCTACTTAAATGCTTTGTTCAGGGGGGTTCCATGTTACGTTGGACGTTCAGCACTGCCAACACTCAACACAAATTTAGACGTGACTACGAATTTCACACAATTAAATATAAAAAAGAAAACAGTGTTATTGTCTGAAACATTTGTGTCTCCTGCATTCTTGTTTTGTTATACACAATGAGCTGGGCATTTAAAATAATGAATGTGATCCTCCATGTATTTTTTTAAATGTTCCGCGTTTCTGAAAATAGAAACCGATATGATGCCAAATAAATGGTAACTGGGACCGTATTTATAAAACTTCACTCGGCTTGTTGCGACAAAGACTTTCACATGATACAAGGCTATTTTTCCACTGAGGTAATCATTTGACCCAGGTAGATTTTGCTCATAGTGTTATTGATTTGCATACAATTGCAAGCAGAATGACAGCACACATTTACCCAAACGGGTGTAAACAAACTCCAATCTCGCTTTCCTGACCATTTTTATTTGTTGTAAATTATCTCTTCAAGCGGTTGTCTTCATCTACAATGATCTGTTCTTCTCAAGGTTTCTTCTCTTGCCAGTAATGTCCTGCGAATGAGAAGCGTCTAAACTTAATTTGTAAGAAAAAAATTAAATAATAATAAATACAACACCAGCATAAAAACAAAAAGGGTGCAAGAAAAGTTAGATGGGAATTTGTGACAAGTCTAACAAACCAGTTATACTAGCCATCACATCTAATCAATCATCTCATGCCAGGTTTAGATTCAATTGTTTCTGTCTGCTGACCAACTGATTATGTTGCTTCATATACTTCTACCGTGCTTCTACATCTGCATTGCTTGCTGTTTGGGGTTTTAGGCTGGGTTTCTGTACAGCACTTTGTGACATCGCCTGATGTAAAAGGGGCTTTATAAATAAATTAGATTGATTGATTGATATTTGTGCACCAGCACTGCCTGTGCTGTTTACCCTTTCTCTGTTCATAGGATATTATGTCCATAGAATGTCCATACACAAGAAGACCACGTTTGATCAAAATCAGAATAAAGGAAATCATTTCTGTTGTGTGTGTACCATAACTTGGATGATGAGTAAATGACATGTCAGCCCTTCTGGTGACGGTCTTGAGTCATGTGCATTTAATAGAAACCATAAAAGGAGTGACGTCGCCACCTGTGGGTAGAGAACAAGAAAAGCAGCTTTCCACCATCCTATTTTTCCAGGTCAAAAGACATAAACCATTTATGTGTGTGTATGTGTGTGTGTGTTGGTATATACTGTGTGTTAAAATATAAATAACTGCCATGGCGGTGTAGGCAGTGTAATCTGTACCCAGCAGGCTGGATCCCCACTGTGTGAGAGTCAGTGTATTGTTCCTGCAGCGCAGCAGATAACAACTCATTAACATACAGAATCATTTGGCTGCAAGAGCCACTCTGCCATCCATCTGCACTGAGCTGATAAATCCGCGCACACGTGCACGCGCACACACACATGCACGTACACACACACACACACACATAGACACCCGCACGCACGCACACACACACACAAACACACAGTCCCCCCTGCCTTTTTCTGTCACTCTCTCTCATGCACTTCCCTGTCCCTGTTTTCCTGTTTCTCTTTTTGGATGGACAGTATGACTGCAGTCTCCAGGCTGCAGGTAAATGTTTGGCAGTCGAGCCACAGAGTTAGTTATCGAGGTCACAGTCCAGTGTGGAATACTGGAGAGGTCCTAGAACACCTGGGTGCCTCCGCTTTACTAGAAACACTGCACTTTGGTTTTGTTATGTCTTGCAAGTGGAGCCGATATCACAATAATTCTTACAAAAACATGAAACATATTTTTACTGCGAGATTATCATTAGGTTAAATGGTTGAGGTAGCGTTTATGCATTATAATGGCTTCTGTGGTTTACTTTTACGTTTTGTGCTGCATCATCATGAATGAATAACTCTTCATGTTTCATGGGATTGTTTGGTAATGCTCCAGACGGACTGAGTGTGGAAGGTCTGAAGAGTGTGAACCACTTTCACAATGGCAGGATATCCTGAAGGTCACTGGGCCACTCTGACCTTTGCAGGAAGTTGTCACTTGCTAAGAGGACGTGAGGATTCCAGACTCCAGTGGGAGTGTTTTACATGCCTTGTTATGGATTTAGAGCACATTGTCTAGGCTGTGTTGAAGGGGGTGGTTCACTGCATTTATGCTTAATTTAGCCCCTAAATATAGGAATGAGTTGGTTTTTAATTCTTGCAATTGTTGTTCAGTAGTCTGAATTATGTGATGGGTGATGATTCCTAAAATAAGTGAATAAAGAAAACTGAATCATAAGAACGCTGGAAAAAAAGAGTATGTGATACACATGGTTTATAACATACATAATCAGTTTGTTGTTGCCTTTTCCTGTGATCATTTTATTCAGCATTTTATATAAAAGTCATCAAGTTAACATTGCATATAGTCATAGATATATTTATCATACAACAAACATGTGATTTTTTTACTAAACAGAAAAGAGAATGTCCCTTTGCTTTACTGTAGTTCATAAAATAGTAACCAAAGGTACCAAGATAGGCTACTAAATGTATGTTGAAAAAGCCGTAATGAAATAACCAAACAACAGGGATGTACACCTCACTGTTTACTGACATAAAACTGCTGGTGTTGTTGATCATTCCAACAGAGAGGAGGGCTTATTAAGGAGGTGATATACTTAGTGTACCATACCAAACCACAACTGCAATACAGTGAGAAAAACATTAAAATAGATATTTATAATATACAAAATGATTGGAAGTGAGCATATGATTTCATTGGATCTCAGTTACAGAAATACTATTTGTACCTCTTGACAGGATTTATTTTTAATTTTTATACCTGTGGTTGTTGTAGTTACTAGCTACCTCGCCGCACATATGTCCATCTACATGCTTAGGCAATGTGTCTCAGAAATCAAAATTGTTCACACAGATTGTACTCGATATGTGCGTGTGTGTGTGTGTGCATGCTTAACGGTCAGTTGCCATGTTACTCCGTGTTGTTTTACTCAATGCTAATCAGTGATGTGTGACAGAAATAAATAAATAAGGTACCACATTTGTTTTATCGTTATATGCGTTTGACATTCATTTTCTAGTTGACATGTTGTTCACCCACTGTTGAATAAATAGTATGCAATCAGGAGCACAGAGCAGAATCCTTCTCAAAAAGCCACCTGCCTGAAAGCCCTGTCTAAAATATAGGCCACTATATCAAACTGCCTAATCACATCACTTGACATGAACCACTGTCAAAATATTTGGGAAGGTATGCTAATGTTATATGTACATGTTTGATCATGTGTTGAGAGTGCTGAATCCTTACTCAAGCAAATAATAATGGTCTTCAATGTGTGATGAAATGTGCATTTTTTTTTGTGAGGATTTGCATCAAGCCATTGCTATCAGTGAAACATTTATGTTGTTGTCGTGTTGTCGTAAACGTTCAGACGGATACAATGCCCCTCATTGACAACTGGCAAAGTTTGCTCTTATTCGTAACCCAAGGTGAGAGCATGATGGCATTCCTACTGACATTTCCTGGTGTCGCCTGATGCGTCGCCTGCTGGTACCATGGCATCAATTACTTTTATGACGATGACATATGATGTATACTGATAACATGGCAGTGTAACAGAAGCACACTGTATTTGAACATTCATGATGCAGGAAATATGAAGTGTTCCTCAACCCAGGTCCTAGACAGCATGAAGCATGCAGAATTTACAAGTCTTTCATTTTGTTAACCAACTGACCAAAAAAGGACCAAAAAAGGACCTTAGAATCCTGATGAAGGGAAATTCTGGCATCAGCATGCTCCCAGAACCTGAAGCACCGTTCTTTAGATAGAGCTCAGAGATGCTAGGGCCCTTCTCACACTCATCCATATTTGAGTCATCCCTCTTCCCGGGGACATAAGTCAATCCCTTTGTTTTCCTGCGGTCCACCATCAACTCCACCAACTCCGTATCCACCATCGTCATCCCCGACACCACATCACCACCATCCCCACCACTATTATCATCACCGTCATCGCTGGCTGCCGCCATCTTGTGGCCGTGCATTGCGTCGTAGGTCCCTACCGCGCGGGACGGGCACAGTTCTCGGGGCTGGAGGTGAGTCTTGGTCCTCGGTGAAGCTCTCGGGGCTGCCGTCCCCATCTGGCAGACTCCGCGCAGCTGGACCCGGGCGACAACGTGCCCTGGAGGAGGTCGTCCTCCCTGGCCAGTCCTACCCCGTCCTGACGGGGCCCCTGGGGTCCACCCTCACGGCCCCCTACCAGCAGCTCTGTCCCGTCACCCACGGTGGCCCCTCCGTCCTGGTCGTCCAGCAGGTTGGACAGGAAGCTGATGTACTTCATGGCCAGACGCAGGATCTCGTTCTTGCTCAGCTTCTTGTCCGGTGGGTGGGTGGGGATGAGCTTGCGGAGCTCCGAGAACGCCCCGTTGACGTTCTGCTGCCGCCAGCGCTCCCGGCTGTTGGTGAAGATCCGCCTTACGATCTTTGGTTGGCCAGCTGACGGAGGAGAGGAGGAGGGGAGAGGATAGAAGGAAAGAGGAGTAATGGGAAAGATACGGGATGTGGGAAAGGGGATGCACAAATGAAGAGTAAGACTCAGTCAGTCCAAATGTCTTATTCTCTCGAATTCTGGCTTGATGTTTGTCTTATCTGCTCTACAGAATTTACTTGGTCACTTTAGATGTAATCCTTCCTCTTCACAGAGTAAATTGAAAAGCGATAAGTGATGAGAATGTTTTAATGGTGGTAAAGTAGTCGAGTGAGAATAGTGGCATGACAGAAGCCAGCGTAAAGGTGGTGACGAGTGACTGCATTTTCTATTTCTGAAGACAGCTATATGGTGCTGTGGTTAATGAGCGGGTTATGTACTGTAAAGCAACCAGAAGGGGGACTCTTTAAACACTAGCACAAGATATAATGTAGTGAGCTGTCCAACTTACTTAGACAACGGCACTTTTATCATCTGTATACATGTATTTGTCTATGCTCTGCCATATGTGAAGAGGTTTCTGAGTTTGGCACACCGATGACATTATTGGGGTGGCAAACACAGTGCCGCTGGTTGGACTCTAATCTTGGCTTTGCTACATTGATGTCAGAAGTGGGATAGGAGACGCAGTGGGTAACATAAACGTATGTTACCCGCTATCATATATTTCTCAATGTGTTTTCTTGATATAATGGTACATATAGCCAATGAATAATACCTGCGGCTCATGTCAGAAACTGTGGGATGCATTTGAGAAATACAATATCCCGTTGGTGTACAGTATACCATTTCTTTCTCTTGGAACGCACCCAGCCTCCCGTAATCTGCCAGCTTACTATGCAGCAAAGCCTTGGCAAGGTAGCAGCTAACTCCCTCCACCCTCCCCCATGCTATTTGACTGTGAGTGGTTGATAAGTGAACATGAGATGCTGTTTCTTACAGAGGTTTCTAATAAGCTAAAACCATAGATATCGTATATGACATCATTGACTAGTTTTGGAGATTTGTTTAGGAGTGCTCTACGAATTGATGGTCAGTAGCCTATTTTCTTCAACACCTGCCCATGTTGCAGCCAAATCGGTGGATGAAACGGAATGGGATGGTATTGGAATGAGGAGAGGATTGAGAGAAGACTGACTGTAAGCAGAAGGAGGACACAGCAGAGGTGCGTCTTACCATACTTATAAAGATCTAAAATGCGCCTACCCTCGTCGAGCTCAACCTCGTAAGGCGCAGGACGGCGCTTTACCCTGTTGCTGGGGTACATGCCGTACTGTTCCGACTCCCCTCCAAGACTAGTGGCAGAGAATAGATATGAGAAACAGGTACACACTACCCTACACACAAACTACTTACACACAGGCACATATACAACAGCTTACCAATATGATGTATAGGCCATACCAAAATCTTTCATGAAATCGATAGCCTTTTTTTAGCCTGTATAATATATGACATACAGAATTGCAACCAAAACACAAAGTGTAAGGGTATTATAGGCACAAGTAGTCTAACCTGAAATCTTCCCTATCCAAACTAATAAACAGAAATACATCTGACTGCAGTTAATCAACACAGGTAGCCTAGAGGTGAAGGCTCTGACAAATACCTTTGTGAAGGTGAATGAGCCAATGGCCCAGATAACAAGCTACTACATTCACTTTTCTGTTTCTCCGTTATTTAGGTTTTTAGACAAAACATTTTTTTGATGTAGGCTTTACTTGTAAGTAATAGTTTACAAAGGATTAGGCCTATCTGCCACAAAAATAAACGAAGATGAATAACGTATAGACGTCTATAGGCTATAATTATAGGGCGGTCAGGATAATATTTATTCTTTTCCATAAAGCTATTTTATAGTTTATTTTACCTGTTGATGGCAGCGAGAGGTTGCGCCAAGTTGTAGAGCATTGCTCGCGCCGGGAGAGGGAACGCGTTTGGGCTCAGCTGAACCATTCGAGCGTCGATCAGCGCGTCTCGGTGCGGCAGCGGCAACGGCACGGGTGGTCTGCGAAGCTCCGTGATCGGTACCGTTTGACTGTCGGTTCTCTGCTGTCCCGTCTTTATATCGTCTCTCCTCAAGAGCTCGATCACTGGTACTTCCCTTTTCAGGTCAAGGGCGTCGTAAGCGGTTTCCTTGGCAACGCCGTTGAGGATGATGGTCCCGTTGCGCGTGTTCCGCAGAGGCGCGTCATCTGTCTTAACCCCTTCCCCAGTGAAGTTCCCCTCCTTCGAGTCCTCCAGGTCTTGGCATCCATTCTCCCTGATGGAATCCTGCTTCAGCGGGATGCACGATTTGGCGCCGGGACTTCCAGGACAAAGATCCAGCTTCATTTTTTCCATAATTTCATCACGTTGCAGTTATATCCTATGAAATGTCTCTCTATAAATCAGCTGTCGAAAACACCACACTGTGGGGCGGAAAACACTTTGTAAATGCATGCAATAAAAGAGGACTGATATAGAAACGTTATTGTTGTTGATTCAGGTCAAGGCAGTCAACAAAGGCATTTCCCGATAATCACTCCATGATTCCATCATTATAAGGCTGTTATTACTCTGTGAAGGGCCGTTGGCATAGGTCTACAGGTAGCCTATAAAGCACCACATTTAAAGAGAGAATGTATTCATTTCGTATAGCCCATCAAGAAAATAACCCCTAAAATGCAGGCATCTGCGCAGCAAATGTTAACATGTTTTCAATTCAGAACTGGTGGGAAATGTCCTCATCAATGCTACAAATATACTGTCATTCGCAACTCGTTGCCGTGTTGTTTTGGAGGCTATGGTTGTTTTATTTCCCCACACACATTTTGGATTAGACCCTAAATAAATCCTATAAGGCTGATCGAAGGGTTCGCTATTAGGGAAAAAAATAGACTAGGCCTTGTTATTCTTCAAATAGCCTACCTATGGGCATGTTTGAGTGCACCACACTGAATATTTTTCCGAAAATAAGTAATACACGTAATGTGAATAGCGAACACAATGAATATGAATAAAGCGTGTTGCACGTTATGAGAGGTCAGTCAAAAACATTGACTGCTTTTGATGGTCAATGGTGTTGTTCAGCGAAGTTCTTTCCACCTCAAACGACTGTTTTTACACGTCCGTTATTCTCATTTGAAAAACAGTGACCACGGCCTATATTCAATGTGACATTTGAAATGAAAATTGGTGCTGCTGTTTTCGAAAATGACCTTTTATTCAAATCCTATAAAAATATCATTTTGTGAGAAAAGCCGCCTGAATTGTGAGAATTTACTTTTGCTTTTGAAATGACCTATTAGGCCTATTTAATTTGATCATGTGAATGAACGTATTATTAACAAGAGAGTAAGTGAATCTCATTCGTAATTGTCTTTACTGTTGAAACAAACCTCATCAAAATGGCTTTTCTCTAGGGGTTTTTATTTTCTATTTAAAGCTAGAGCCTACGATCCGATAGGCAGTCACTTCGATTATAGATTGCATCAGACATTTGGAACAAAGGTTGACATAACCGAGCTATTGTTCGAATGTTTGATTTATTTTTCGTTCCCTTTTTTTGTTCTATCGATGCTGTAGTATTGACATGTGTAGCCTACCATAACCCAAAACAACGACGAAACCACAAGCCAATAATTTTGAACTGTAGGATAATAATATAGCTTACCATTGTCAATGAGACAATAACAATAATTATTCATATTCAAACAATCATTAACATAGGCCAAAACAATCACACAAAACCGTTTCTAACCAATAGCCACATAATTATTTATGATTAGCCTATAATTGTTTAAAAATAAATCCAAGAAAAATAATAGGGCCTAATGCGTTCCTAATGTATTCTAAAGTGGCCAACCAACGAACAATAACGAAAAAACACTTCCAACACACTCCTAAGTGTAATTCAAAAATATTTACCGTGCAAACCCCAGGCATGGAAAAGGAAATATCGATTAATTTTATGCGCTTACCGTTCCCGACGTCTTGTTGATGCTAGTGTGAAAGTGGAGCCATTTTGTGAGTGGGTCATCCATGTCTGAGGTTTTTTTTAGTGCCGGTGAAGTGCAGTGTGGAACTGGAAGTGAGGTTTGAGTTATTCCTCACTGCGTCCAGCGCGCCCGCTCAGTATGGGGAGCGGAACACGAGCGCAATGTGGCCAGGCGAGATAAGCGTACGGCAGCGGACTCTTCGTTCCTGATAAGCCACTAAACCCATTATTTATGAAATGATTCATTATTATTTGGCTGTCGTAGGCTATATAGGCTTGTGGAGGGCAAAACATAAAGACATATGGATGCAGCTCCAGTAACTACAACGATGCGAGGTATAGGCAAAAGGTGAATCTAGGTGGTTATATTTTTCTGATATTATTCCGCCACTGGAAAACAAAGTCTTTAAGGTACAATATGTTTATCTTTGTCGTACATTAATTTCCAATTAAAATTAGGTAATAAAACCCTAACATTTGTAGACTGAGCCTAATAATAGTCATAGAATATAATAATAATAATAGCCTAATAATCATAATTATAAACTAATCATAATCATTAGGCTGTAGTAATATATATTTCAGTTGAATCTATTCTCTAATATTCTATTCTATTAATTTCAACATCAGTACTTAGGATATGACCAATGTGTGATTTTTTTGTCTAAGTTGAAATGGACCCAATACCAAATGACTTCTGATGCTGGGAGGAATTGTTCACTGTCATTGTTTTTATGTAGCTTATCTACGGGGTAGCCATGCCCGGTATTCGTGGCAAATTTAGCGGGAGTCCCCCGGGGTGACATGGCTGAGAGAGATAAAACCCATATCAGCTCGCTTTCATCGGATAAGCGGAGGGAGAAATCAGCAGTGACGCACCATCACTGGAGGACATACAGCATAGGCTATAGGCTAAATGGTCAGGTGTTTTCCACTCTTTTTTTGTTGATTCTAATGAAGGGCGCAACAAGCCTATCATAATTCAGTTTTATTGGAATATCTTACCCCATGTTCGATAAGGATAGGCTATAGCCTAGTAGGCTACGATTAGGAATATAGGACTTGGCTTACAGTCTGTGTCTATAGCCTAACCTCCTTTGTCCGACCATCAGAGGTGGCAAGGTTTAGGCCTAGTGATAAACTTAGTATAATGTATAATAAGACGTACTTGGCCATTAATATGTAGCATATTCTACAAAGTCAAGTTGAGACAGAGTGTGCGGCTGTCCTTTTCTTTTTCAAGTGTTCTACTCCGCTAGCCAGCACCTCGCCTAAACAGGTGTGCGTTTCTTTCTCCTCCAGAGACATGTTTACTGACATGTATAAGCTTCAAACGGCGGAGAAAACGTCATCGGTTAAACGGAACACATTAGAGCCAGTTGCTTTGATAAGATCCCCACCAATGTCCCCTCATCCACTAGCTCTCTGTTTTCGCGCCTTGGAAGTTGACCGTCTCGACCTTTGCCATAATATCACGTGCTGTGGATCACTGGTCACGACAAGCATCCTCCTACATCCAGTAAAAGCAGACTATACAAAAAGAGAAAAACAAACAATAGGCTATTTCCCAGCCTTTTCCGTTAAAGTCAATACATTGACTGCAGAAGGGGACACTGCCACACAAAAAAAATCGAATAATATACGGTAGGTCTATAGCGTTGATGAGTAACTTTTGAGAAAGAAATGAACCACCTTGGTAGTAGCGGACTACACTTCACTCCATTGTGAATTAAGTTTCTGATGAACTTCACCAACGGCGTGGAGCTGAGACCAGGCTACATCGGTTCGCCCAAGGTAAATAAAAATAAAAACATGTGAATTAGGAAACGCCCGCCTTGTACGTGTTTGCCCTCTGTAGTTGCGTGCCTTTCTTTGCTGAAATCCATACGTTTTCAATAAACGCTCATCAAAAAGCCTATAACTTTTATTGAAAAAGTCTGGATTTCAGCAAACAAAGAAAGGCACGCAACTACAGAGTGCAAACATAGGTACAAGGTGAGCGTTTGATATATTTTTTTTAAAGTATTGACCTTCGGCGAATCAAGCTGTTGGTAAAGTGCATAAGAAAGTCCGCTACCTCGGAAGTGGACATATTTGGTGAACGAGCTTTTTCAACAAAGCTTGCAATTAGATTTACAATGTAGGCTGTGTGTTGGAAAAAGGTAAACTATTGGGTTGCACTGTAGTTGAACAAGATACCAAATATTGCATAGGAGTGAGTGCAGGTCAAACAGGTAGCCTAATTAATAAACAGATTTCATTATCACCTTCGAAACAATGTTATTTATTAGGAAATGCAAAATGGCCATTAGGTGCAGCATCTTCTTTCTCCTCTGTCTTATCTGACATTTTCTTACCTTTGCCTGAATCTTCAAAGACTAGGCCTAATGATGGACAAGTATAATTCGATTGATTATGTCCTTCCTTTGGTTCTCCCAGAGTTAAAAAGTCTCTCATTATGCTCGCTTATTTCCATTCGCGTGTTTTCGTCATGACATCACTGGGCAGTGTCCAGTGTGTTTTTTAATTGAAATGGATAATGGAATATTCCAGTATTGCATTGCTCATCGCTGGTTCCGACAGAGTGGGAGGATATATGGATTGAGGCCGTGCTGTTGCGGGTCATGAGACGTGACACCTGATCCAGGGTCAGTCCAGCCACCCCCTTCCCGTTCACCTCCAGGATCTCATCCCCAGCGCCCAGGAACCATCCCCTACCTGCTCCACATACACACCTGAGATGAGAGAGAGGGGTGGAGAGAGGGGTGGAGGGAGGGCGATAGAGGGATGGAGATACGTGGGGAAGGAGGTAGAAAGAGAAAGAATAGACAATTACTTTCTCCACAAAGCATAAGAATATGCACAATAGGTAATGGCATTGGTACACAAACACCAGAATATGTACATTCAAAATCATTAAATAGTATGTCATTACACACTCAGGTAAAATGCCCTTCCAAGCACCCAACTAAAATCCCTTCAATTAGGTGTTCCATGAATATGCACCCTCACTTTAACATAAACATCTAATGGAACCCAGTTATACCGTCAAGGTGCTTAAATATACCTGTGACCGGTTGTCCTTTGCCTCGTGAGATGACAAAACCATTTGGGGCCATTTGGGGGTCTGGTGAGCTCTAGGATAAGGGTTCCATCAGGAGAGGCCTGGACGACCCACCCCATGGGATACTACACCCGTGGGGCTAACACCTCTTCCACACCCGGGGCTCTCTGGATCACTGTAGAGATAGTAGGATACAGACATTTCGGTGAAATGTAGTGGGGGTATATTTACCTTCATGAAAAATTGGTGGCAGTTCATCATAATTGGGTTCCTGTTGGAAAGTGGGTTCTTACAATAATCTAGCTATATGGTTTGTATGAACACAAGGCATTTTGCCAAGTCAAACATTGCCTAGTGTGAATACGGTCTACAATCTACACTGAACAAAAATATAAACGTAACATGCAAGAATTTCCAGTTCATATAAGGAAACCCGTCAATTGAAATCCATTGATTAGGGCCTAATGAATGTATTTCAATTGACTGGTTTTGAAATACATTCATTAGGCCCTAATCAATGGATTTCACATGACTGGGAGTACAGATATGAATCTGTTGGTCACAGATACCTTTAAAAAAAAAAAAAAACTTGGATCATGTCACGATCTTCTATACGGACGGACCAAGATGCAGCGAGGTATCCAGTACAATGCTTTTTTTTTTTATGACGGAAAGAAGGATCGTCACTCCAGTGTGGCTATATAGGCTCACACCAACTAAACACACTCAATCCCTCAGAATAAACAATAACCCACAAAACCCCAGTGAAAACCACAAACATATATATGGTTCCCAATTAGAGGTAACGACAATCAGCTGCCTCTAATTGGGAACCATCAACCCAACATAGAAATACATAAACTAGAACAAAAAACCCTCCTAACCAAAACACAAACTAAACACGCCAGCCTGAAACTCAGGCCTGGACGTGACAGATCAGAACACCAGTCAGTATCTGGTGTGACCACCATTTGCCTCATGCAGCGTGACACATTTCCTTCACACAGAGTTGATCAGGCTGTTGATTTTGGATTGTTGTCCCACTCCTCTTCAATGGCTGTTAGAAGTTGCTGGATATTACTATTATTATTTTTCCACCTTTAGTTGACCAGGTAGGCCAGTTGAGAACAAGTTCTCATTTACAACTGTGAAGAGCACACTTCTCCAGCATGCCAGTGGCCATCGAAGGAGAGCATTTGCCCACTGTCGGTTACGACGCCGAACTGCAGTCAGTTCAAGACCCTGGTGAGGACGACGAGCATGCAGATGAGATGGTTTCTGACAGTTTGTGCAGAAATTCTTTGGTTGTGCAAACCCAAAGTTTCATCAACTGTCCGGATGGCTGGTCTCAGATGATCCTGCAAATGAATAAGCCAGCTGTGGAGGTCCTGGTAAGGCATGGTTACAAGTGGTCTGTGATTGTGAGGTCGGTTGGACATACTGCCAAATTTTCTAAAATGACATTGGAGGCTTATGGTAGAGAAATTCACATAAAATTATCTGGCAACAGCTCTGGTGGACATCCCTGCAGTCAGCATGCCAATTGCACACTGCCTCAAAACTTGAGACATCTGTGGCATTGTGTTGTGTGACAGAACTGCATATTTTAGAGTGGCCTTTTATTGTCCCCAGCACAAGGTGCACCAGTGTAATGATCATACTGTTTAATCAGCTGTTTGATATGACACACCTGTCAGGTGGATGGATTCTCTTGGCAAAGGAGAAATACTCACTAACAGGGATTTAAACAAATTTGTGCACAACATTTGAGAGATATAAGGTTTTTGTGCATATGGAACATTTCTGGGATCTTTTATTTCAGCTCATGAAACATGGGACCAACACTTTACATGTTGAGTTTATATTTTTGTTCAGTGTAGATGATGAAGAACTGCCTGTGTTTGTAGTGTTGTGTCAAAAAGGATGACAGTATTCATGTTCCCCCTTTCCCTTTATGTTCCTTATGTTGTCCTGAAATTTCTTGATTAAAATTTAATTTCTGTTTCATTATAGTTGGTTTTTTTACCGTTTGGAATTGGAAAGTACAGAGTACTATTGGCAGAGGTGGTTGATTTAGAGCCTATACACAATGATAAATCTCTTTTGTCCTTCTCTCTCTCCCCAACACACACACACACACACATACACTCTCTCTCTCTCTCTGTACCTGGGTGCCAGGCTGTAAGGCACGGGCACCCCTCCCAGAATGGTCGAACGCTCCACTCTCCTCTCCAGACTGCACAGAGGAGGCTTTCCGAAGCTGGGCCAGTGGGGACACCTGGTGACAGAGAAGCACATTGCAACAAGGTGTCATCATCCGTGCAGTTGATGTTGTCTCCTGAGTGCTGACAGTCACAGACATTCTCTTGTATGTCAGCCATGAAAATTGCATCTCAACATGAAAATGTTAAAGAATGGTATAAAAGTAAAGTGCCATAGGCCTTTCTGTTGCTTAATGAGTTAGTGAGAATGCAACTGAGCTGAACTGAAGAGCTGCTGCTTACTGTGCATAGGGCCTGTAGCGAGGGGGTGTTGGGGTGAAGCCTGCGGGTGGGGCTGGGTGAGGCGGAGTTGGCCCGGGGCGCTGAGATACTGAGCTGTTCCATGCTGCTGGAGCGCCCTCCCTTCACCAGCCTGCCCACACTGTGCAGCCCAACGGAGGAGAAGAACCGTCGCAGTGAGAGTTTGGGTCTACCGTTCCGCTCTGCCATAGACCTCCTACACACGTTACCAATGCATACAGACAGAGCAGCCTGGAGGTGTGTTTTGGGTCATTGTCCTGTTGAAAAACAAAGCACCCCCACACCATCACACCTCCTCCTCCATGCTTCACGGTGGGAACCACACATGCAGAGCTTATCCGTTCACCTACAAAGACACAGTGGTTGGAACCAAAAAGACCAAAGGACAGATTTCCACCGGTCTAATGTACATTGCTTGTGTTTCTTGGCCCAAGCAAGTCTCTTATTATTATTGGTGTCCTTTAGTAGTGGTTTCTTTGCAGCAATTCGACCATGAAGGCCTGATTTACGCAGTCTCCTCTGAACAGTTGATGTTGAGATGTGTCTGTTACTTGAACTCTGTGAAGCATTTATTTGGGCTGCAATCTGAGGTGCAGTTAATTTGAATGAACTTATCCTCTGCAGCAGAGGTAACTCTGGGTCTTCCTTTCCTGTGGCGGTCCTCATGAGAGCCAGCTTCATCATAGCGCTTGATGGTTTTTGTAACTGCACTTGAAGAAACTTTCAAAGTTCTTGAAATTTCCGAATTGACTGCCCTTCATATCTTAAAGTAATGATGGACTGTCATTTCTATTTGCTTATTTGAGATGTTCTTTCCATAATATGGACTTGGTCTTTTACCAAATAGGGCTATGTTCGGTATACCACCCCTACCTTGTCACAGCACAACTGCTCAAACGGATTAAGAAGGAAAGAAATTCCACAAATTAACTTTTAACAAGGCACACCTGTTAATTGAAATGCATTCCAGGTGACTACCTCATGAAGCTGGTTGAGAGAATGCCAAGAGTGTGCAAAGCTGTCGTCAAGGCAAAGGGTTGCTACTTTGAAGAATCCTAAATATAAAATATATTTTGATTTGTTACTACATGATTCCATATGTGTTATTTCATAGTTGTGATGGCTTCACTATTATTCTACAATGTAGAAAATAGTACAAATAAAGAAAACCCCTGGAATGAGTAGGTGTGTCCAAGCTTTTGACTGGTACTGTATTTTTAACTGAACAAAAATATAAATGTAACATGTAAAGTGTTGGGCCCATGTTTCATGAGCACAAACGCACAAAAATCTCTAAAATGTTTTGCACTCATTTGTTTACGTCACTGTTAGTGAGCATTTCTCCTTTTCCAAGATAATTCATCCACTTTACAGATGTGGCACATCAAGAAGCTGATTAAACAGCATGATCATTACACAGGTGCACGTTGTAATGGGGACAATAAAAGGCCACTCTAAAATGTACAGTTTTGTCACACAACACAATGCAACAGATGTCTCAAGATTTGAGGGTATGTGCAATTGGCATGCTGACTGTAGGAATTTCCACCAGAGCTGTTGCCAGATAATTAAATGTTAGCCTCCAACGTCATTTTAGAGAATTTGGCAGTACGTCCAACCGGCCTCACAACCGCAGACCACGTGTATGGTGTCGTGTGGGCAAGCGGTTTGCTGATGTCAACGTTGTGAACAGAGTGCCCCGCGGTGACAGTGGGGTTATGGTATGGGCAGGCATAAGCTACGGACAGTAAACACAATTGCATTTTATCGATGACAATTTGAATGGACAGAGATACCGTGACGAGATCCTGAAGTCCATTGTCGTGCCATTCATCTGCCGCCATCACCTCATGTTTCAGCATGATACAGCATGTACACAATTCCTCCCAGTTCTTCCATGGCCTGCATACTCACCAACCATTTTCTTAAGGTATCTGTATTCCCAGTCATGTGAAATCCAAAGATAGGGCCTAATGAATACATTTAAATTGACTGATTTCCTTATATGAACTGTAACTCAGTAAAATCTTTCAAATTGTTGTGTGTTGCATTTATATTTTTGTTCAGTATATATACCATTTATTTGATGCTTTCATCCAAAGCGACTTACAGTCATGTACGCATACATTTTTACATATGGGTGAACCCAGCGGGAATAGAACCCACAACGTTTGGCATTGCAACTGACTGAGACACACAGGACCCCTGTATATGGGTGACTTGAATTTGTTGTCAGCGGTGGGATCCACACTGACCGAGTCCCCTCTAGGCTGTCGTCCCACTGAGCCTCCGCCTTCAGGTGCTCCGCTCTCAGTAGCTCTGCCCTTAGGTCCTCAGCTCGGGACAAGTAGCGCAGCGCAGGGAGACACTCTGGAAGAGCCACCAACATATCTCGACACACTTCTCCACTCAGCACCAGACCTGGAAGAGAGAGCGATTTTAGATGTGTGACTGAAAGACATTCAGTGGAATATTTTAGAGTAATGTGCACATCACATCAAGTTTACTTCCTTCCAGTGCCATACATATTTTCAACTTACCAGCTCCATCTGCAGCAGTGTCCCAGAGTTCCGCAGGAGGGAGGTCAGGGGTAATCCAGGCAGGGGAGTACCTGAGGGAGGATGGCCAGATGCAAGGGACCAAGGCGGAGCTAGGGGAGACCCTGGGGGGTGGCAGAGATAGGACCCTCTCCATGCAGAACTGTGGTGATGAGGTCATAGTGCCCCCCGGCCTCATCCAGATTGATGAGACGATACTGAACCGAAGGCTGGAGCTTGACCACACTCTGCCCACTTCCCCTGCTCTTGGAGCCTGACTTCAGAGCTGACCTAATGGGAAGGGTGGGGGCGTCCCTGTCCTTGGGGATGCTGTTTCCGGAGTCTCCCACCAGAGGGCGGTCCAGAGCTACAGGGTTGCCCAGTGCAAAGGCGACGGCTCGCCTGCACACATTGACCCTGTTTCTGGGATTGGAATTTCGACGAAGGGCCCACGAGGCATCATAGGGGTCTCTGCTTTGTGGGATGAGGAGTGGGCCCGGTGAAGGAGGGTTAGCTCTTTTTTGGGTTATACAACCACAGCCTTTTGGACCGGTGGTGAACCACTCCCAGACTGCTGCCTCCTGCTGGATAGAACAGGGAAGCACACTAATAGTAGATAATGCAATCATGGATTTAAACACTTACTGGCATTCGGTAAATATGTAAATAGACACAAATGAGTAATCATTGTGTGTGTGTGTGTGTGTGTGTGTGTGCCTAAGGGTAGAGCAAAACAACTGGCAAGGTACTGCTCTGTTTCAGCCGTTAAAGTCAGCCTAGCTGTGTGGAGGAGAAGGTACTGCTCTGTTTCAGCAGTTAAGGTCAGCCTAGCTGTGTGGAGGAGAAGGTACTGCTCTGTTTCAGCCATTAAGGGCAGCATAGCTATGTGGAGGAGAAGGTACTGCTCTGTTTCAGCTGTTAAGGGCAGCCTAGCTGTGTGGAGGAGAAGGTACTGCTCTGTTTCAGCTGTTATGGCCAGCCTAACTGTGTGGAGGAGAAGGTACTGCTCTGTTTCAGCCGTTAAGGGCAGCCTAGCTGTGTGGAGAAGGTACTTTTAGTTTCATTAACTGTCCTTGCAAAAACATGAATGTTTTTGAACTATTAAATGTTTGAATCCTTTATGATGTAATGTGATTTGTGGATTCAAATAAAGTATTTAAAATATGTGTGTGTGAGAGAGTGTGTGTGTGCCAGTATTCCTAATACCATTTGCTGTGAAAGGATCCTACTGATACAGTATAAGAGGGGATTTCAGGAACAAAATAATCATTACGTAAACCTCATGGTGTGTGTCGTAAACATTGTTACATAAGCCATAGAGCAGTCTTTGTATCTCTGTAAAATACCCGCTCTGTGTTTCCAATCAGAAACCAGAGTTATGATTCTGAAATGATCAGTTATTGGTAGTTGGTAGTCGTTCCATGAAACGAGTGCCTTTTGCATCCCTTTGTCAAAGCAACAAAATAGCTAGGGCTTTACAATGATGGTGAAAACTTGGAGACATTTTTGGATTAAGTGGTTTGAAATCTTCCTAGAATTGGCACAAGGTTGACGGAGGGACATGTCAAAATGCTAAATATTTTAACTTTAGCAAGCCTTTATTCATATAAAAGAAAATCTGATTTATTGAATTATCCAAGTGGTATATATTAAAGGGCACTTCATTTCATATAACAGGCTTTTAAAATTCAATATTGATGCACAATTTCTACTTAAAATATCAAAGTCATTTCTGAAGATTCTTATTTATTTATTGTGATTAGTGATTAATTTACGTCTGTCCCTCATTCTAAGGTCAACCTTGTTATGTGAACTGAACTTTTAATAAGGTGAAACTATTCCTTTTTAAAAATTATTATATAGAAATATTAAACACCTAATAGTCAAATCATAGTGTAAAAACAGGTGAGCTGGTAAAAAAAAAAAAAAAAGAGCAATTTTCTGGTGTTTTGTGGTGGAAAACTGAGCATAACACGTCAACCCTGTTACCCGTAGTGAGACCGGCTAGAAATTACCGGGATTTTTGTTTCCACTCTGTTGCACACAATAAGCTTCCATTCCTGCTGTCACGAGAGGATTTATGGCTGATTTATGATTAAATTGTCAACCCTGTTATGGTCAACCATGTTACGGTCAATCCTGTTACGGTCAACCCTGTTTCGGTCAACCCTGTTACTTTATTTGGTACTTAATAGGCACTTACTATAGTCTTTTTTTAATTTAAGCTCTTGAGATGGGAAAACATGTTTTTATTATGTTGAACATGTGCTCTTTATGACAGAATGTAAACATTTTGTGAAATCAAAAGGTTTTTTTGGAACAAGTTACACTTCTCAAAAGGTACAGGTAGTCAGACAGGTAGTCAGATGAACAGAGGGGGGTGTCGATAGAGATCGACAAAGGAACAAATACAGTTGATTGACAGCAGGGCACAGCTGACTTGCGGGTTATATCTCTGGGCAGAATGGGAACGGCGGGTTGGGGGGTGTTCCCCTTTGGCGTGAATGAAGCAGGCTTTTAACCGAGCCTTCTCCAGCAGTAGCATGGCCCACTCGTGTCTGGGACTCAGGGGAATTATGTCAGGGTTGAAGTGTGACCTGTCAATCACACAGAGACAGAGGGTAAATGGGAGAGGGAGATATAGAAATAGTATATATTGGTGATATAAATGTCTAACCAATCCTTGCCAGGAGAGGGCAAAATCACCCTGTGGGATTTTTTATTTATTTCACCTTTATTTAACCAGGTAGGCTAGTTGAAGTTCTCATTCACAGTTGCGACCTGGCCAAGATATTGAATAGTTTCTTGGGATGATTTGGGATCAGGGTTGTCTTTGAGCTAGTGGAACTGGTAACATGTTTGTTTATCGATCGATCATAGATATGGAAAGGTAGCACACCTTTTATCTTCGTAATGGCGTCTTCTGTTACAGCATGGGCAACACCATTGGGGGCTAGCTCCATTTTAAAGTAGTCCATTTATTGAACTTCTATGAGTGTATTAGCGGTTTGTAAATAAACTAAAGAGGTGCATACCAACACCTAATGTGCTGGAGTATGAATAGTCTGAACAGTTTTAAAGCTGCTGACCTGGTTGGAATTCTGTGATTCTTCCTTATTAACCCATAGCAAGTTCCACCTAGTTGACTACTTCGAAATGGTGAAAGTACTCAATGGCGCTGCCCATGCTAAAGCAGGCTTTTGGTCCAAGTCAGCCGTCTATATACAGTGAGGGAAAAAAGGTTTTGATCCACTGCTGATTTTGTACGTTTGCCCACTGACAAAGAAATTATCAGTCTATGATTTTAATGGTAGGTTTATTTGAACAGTGAGAGACAGAATAACAACAACAAAAATCCAGAAAAACGCATGTGAAAAATGTTATAAATGGAATTGCATTTTAATGAGGGAAATAAGTATTTGACCCCGTCTCAATCAGAAAGATTTCTGGCTCCCAGGTGTCTTTTATACAGGTAACGAGCTGAGATTAGGAGCACACTCTTAAAGGGAGTGCTCCTAATCTCGGTTTGTTACCTGTATAAAAGACACCTGTCCACAGAAGCAATCAATCAATCAGATTCCAAACTCTCCACCATGGCCAATATCAAAGAGCTCTCCAAGGATGTCAGGGACAAGATTGTAGACCTACACAAGGCTGGAATGGGCTACAAGACCATCGCCAAGCAGCTTGGTGAGAAGGTGACAACAGTTGGTGCCATTATTCGCAAATGGAAGAAACACAAAAGAACTGTCAATCTCCCTCGGCCTGGGGCTCCATGCAAGATCTCACCTCGTGGAGTTGCAATGATCATGAGAACGGTAAGGAATCTGCCCAGAACTACACGGGAGGATCTTGTCAATGATCTCAAGGCAGCTGGGACCATAGTCACCAAGAAAACAATTGGTAACACACTATGCCGTGAAGGACTGAAATCCTGCAGCGCCCGCAAGGTCCCCCTGCTCAAGAAAGCACATATACATGCCCGTCTGAAGTTTGCCAATGAACCTGAATGATTCAGAGGACACCTGGGTGAAAGTGGTGTGGTCAGATGAGACCAAAATGGAGCTCTTTGGCATCAACTCAACTCGCCGTGTTTGGAGGAGGAGGAATGCTGCCTATGACCCCAAGAACAACATCCCCACCGTCAAACATGGAGGTGGAAACATTATGCTTTGGGGTGTTTTTCTGCTAAGGGGACAGGACAACTTCACTGCATCAAAGGGACGATGGACAGGGCCATGTACCGTCAAATCTTGGGTGAGAACCTCCTTCCCTCAGCCAGGGCATTGAAAATGGGTCGTGGATGCGTATTCCAGCATGACAATGACCCAAAACACACGGCCAAGGCAACAAAGGAGTGGCTCAAAAATAAGCACATCAAGGTCCTGGAGTGGCCTAGCCAGTCTCCAGACCTTAATCCCATAGACAATCTGTGGAGGGAGCTGAATGTTCGAGTTGTCAAACGTCAGCCTCAAAACCTTAATGACTTGGAGAAGATCTGCATAGAGGAGTGGGACAAAATCACTCCTGAGATGTGTGCTAACCTGGTGGCCAACTACAAGAAACGTCTGACCTCTGTGATTGCCAACAAGGGTTTTGCCACCAAGTACTAAGTCATGTTTTGCAGAGGGGTCAAATACTTATTTCCCTCACTGTACCTCTATGATATTGCTACAACACCATTGAAGAATGAAGTTGCCCTACCCTTTACTGAATCCTCGCCTTGCACAGCTGACGGCAGCAGTGGGATCCGACCCACACGATTGAAATGCATTTTTTTTCTCGACTCATTTGCCTGCACAACACATCTGGGGCCTTCAGTTGTACCGTGCTGATTCTGCACCGGTACATATCAAGAGAACATCATATGCCCTACGGATAGACTTATAGAGAGTGGAGCTATGAACGCCCCAAGTATTCTACGTTAAGCCTTCTTATTATAAAATCAGATATGACTGGAGCATGGAGGCGAGCATTAGGAAGAGCGTCATATGCCCAATAGCTTAGCTTAGCCCCTGTATTGTACTTGATCCACTGTATTCCACTTGATCCTCTGCTCTGTCTGCTTTAGTGGCCAAGAGAGCATGACACGGCCTTATCCCTGTCATCTGCATACTCATCCACTCCTGTATGTAAGGAAGATGTTGTGTCTGTAGCTTAGCTTTGTAAATGCTTCGTATTCATCCACTACTGATCGGATGTCATATGCTTTCTTAGCATCTTTACGTAGCTTATGTTTCAATCTGTAGCTCTGACAGAAATTCATTTTGACATGGTTTTCCAGCTGTGGCCAGCCTGCTTTCATTGATTTGTAAAAAAAAATATTTACGCTTTAACCATGTCCCTCGTGGCAATGCAACGTTCAGGTGTGCATGATGCTTGTGGGGACAACATTTTGTTTTTGAACCAAATGCAAAATATATAGGGGGAAAAACTATCCCAAAAAAGGTAGTTGAACCCCCATCCATCCTTGCACACACACCACCCCACTTTTCTATGCAACCAGACACTAGTGTGATATTCCTTACCCGGGCAGCTCTTGTTGTGGAATGGCTGAATCCCACTCACGGTCCCGGGAAGGCAGATGTGTCTAGAGATACTGAAAACAAAAGAGACCTTTCACCATTAAAATAAAGCTTTCCAAACGTAGTTCCATGCCATGCAAATGGACCCTCATGCATTCAGTTGCAACAAATCCAAAGAAACAGTCCAACTCAACATTACACAATGCTATTACATTCAAAGTCAAATTCAATTCACGTGGTTGACGTTTAGGGGTGAAGATGCTTCAGATGCATTTTCACGGTAAGATATTTGAGATACTTTGTTCACAATTTAGCTCTAATGCAAATTGAGCAGCAGAAGTGCATTGTTAAAGCATGTATGCAGGTATTAAACTGCGGAGGGCTTCACTCAACCGTAAAGGTTGTCGTAAGCCACGCATCACATCAAACCCATGGACCGCCCCCAAGCTTGTCTCTGATCCTAATGCCTGTCAGATTCATAAGCCTTACAGGTCAGTATTAAAACATTATCATCTGATCATGCCATGCACTCAGTGTCACAGTGGTTCAACTTTAACCCCACCCCTCACAATCACACGCACACAAACAAACATCAAACAAACGCACAAATCGGCAGACGCACTCAAACATGCAAAGAAGGACATAAACAGACTCACCCCTCCCCAGAGTGCTAATAATAGCTACACAACACCAACACATCTGTTCCTCTAAGTGCTCCTGATGGTGGGAGGTGCTCACATAGAGCTCTGATCATCTGACAAGATCTGAGACTGGGCCCCAGACTGAACAGTTGTATGCACCTTTTAGAATGAATGGATTTACTTCATCAACGACGCCTGGTTTGCTTACAAAACAATTGACATTCACTTGAAAAGGAGGTGCATCTAAAAGGTGAAACTAAGCCCTCCTCCCCAATCCTATCATTATTGAGCAAATGATTTGTGTTCCAAAGCGGGACATATTTGTTTACCTCCCACACTCTTGATGGACACTCTGTCCCACAGCACACATTCTACCATGTACCATGTTCTTCAACCATGAGCGGTCAGCAAGGGGAATTTTGTATCTATCTTTTTCAGTTAACTTCTCCAAGTACCCAGACTTGTCTTACATCAAGGTGTACCAACATTTCATAACTTCACTGGAACTTCATAATCAAACCATCTCTGTTGTCTATCTGGTCGACACAGAGGTACGGGATGTCCACGCCACCTTTCTCTTCCCCTCTGTTGACGTTCTTTCGTCTGTTCACCGACCGCCCTCTGGCTCTCAGGTTGGCCTCCATGGTCTCCACCAGCGAAAGCGTCCCTTTGTGCGAGCACACGCTCTCCCAGCTCCCTGCCCTCCACAGCCCCCACCCCCCACCCAGTCCGTTGGCTCCTTCGCTTCCCTCTTATCACACCTCTCCGGGTAGCAGTGCAGGCTGTACGAACATAGCATGTCCCAACGGCCCTTGTTCTTGTCCTTGAGAGGGTGGCATTAGCAGGGGGTTCGTCCTTCAGAGATACAAATGACGAGGCTATGGGCATCGTAGTCTGAGTGCCTACGGTAGACTGAGTGGCTACTCCGTTCAGAGTCTCTGGGCGTGCCACCCTCCAGATGCCTTTAGGGGGAGCCCAGTGTCTGTGAGAGGAGGGAGACGATGAGGAAGAAGAGGTAGAGGAGGATGAAGGAGCAGGTTTTGGAGAAGGAGGGGGGGTCCTTCTTCTTCCTGCCGGTGCTGTCCGACTGGATGTTGTCCAAGCTCTCCAAGCTGTGGCCCCCTCCCCGAACCCACGAGGTGGCTGCCCTGGCACACTTCCAGCCAGGCCTCCCCTCTCCCCCTTCTCTGCCCCCTTCCCCATGGTACCCCAGCTCTCCTGCTCCCTCTGTGGTTCAGTCAGGTAGGTGTGGAGCTGTACCCTGGCCACCACTTCCTGCTCCACATCGTCTTCACTACTGCTGGACCTCCTCCTTTGGCCAAAGCCCCCGGGAGGACACGGGCTGTAGCACCTCCCCCCTGCTGTGGGCCTTCTGCCTGGGCCGGGCCTGGGATGAGACAGGCCCCCCTGCCTGGAGCTCTAAGGCCCTCTTGTCCTCCCACTCCCTCTTTCTCTCTCTCCCACTGGATTTCTGGGAGAGAGCCTTCACCTTGGACTGCAGGGCATGGACGGCAGGAGGGGGAATGTAAGGGAGAGGAGGCAGAGAGTGTGCCATGCTCGAGGACGAGGCTCAGGAGGAAGCCCCGGTCATCAGAGGCTTTTGTCCAATGCGAAGAGTTGGCAGAAGGCGATATTTGTGTGATTTGCACCTTTTCCTCCTCCATTGGCTGACAAGGCAAAGAAGACAAGTTTGATTGGAACCTAATGAGGAGAAAGGGATCACTAATTGTTGCAGGCAGCTGGTAAAATAGACTCACTAGAACTAGGATATCTAAAGTAGTGGATTTAATTCAATGTCTACCCTTTATCAAATGATTACTACATAGGATAATGGATAATAATTTAGAATGGAAATAAGCCACCAGTGCATAAGAAACATATGTGTGATAGCTGGCATTGTACTGACCATATAAAAGTGTTGTTGTCATAAAAGACATTGGATGAATACATTAAAATATATATATAAAAAAAGTGCATTAATTTTGTTCTACTTTCCTTTATGATCAGTTGCAGAATGATTAGGCACTCGATTTGTCCAGTTGTATTAATAAAAGTAAATAGCATAAGGACAACAATAGTATGTTACTAAGCATCCAACTGTAGGCTATCACACATGCATGAATTACCTATTTGCAATTGAAAGAATTCCCCTTACATTGAGTTTCAAGTGTACCAGAGGATAAAAATACACTATCACAAAATAATTTCAAAGTGACTATAAAATATTTGAACAAGGTCAATAACCTACCTGGACAGATGTAATCCACCACCCTTGAAGAAAACTTGTAAATCGGTCCCAAGTTCTCTCTGAAAAATGTAGTTCATTTAATCTGATTGTCATAAGGTTCCATGACTTTGTCCACACAGGGCATCTGAACACACAAAATACATTTAGATCATTTTCATTAAATGTTGGGTGTTTTATTTAACTTTTGTACACCTGTGGTGTTCCCGGTTTTGACCGGTCATTAGAAATGAATGGGGTGAGACTACAATTAGTGTATAAAATTGAGTTCAGGCACATGCCCATTCATCAGATGGACACACTTCCTCTCCCAGACCCCCACATGCATGTGTTTGAGCACACACATCTCACTCCCCTTCTTGGCTTCCATGGCAACCTCCACGGGAACCTTTCGCCAATATAATCTTCCCCCAAGGGAACCACACCTGTTGGCATTCTCACAAACAATCGCAATTTTTTTTCAATAATACATAGAACCTTTCTCGCAGCTATGGTATATAGCTTTTTTGAGGCCTTGCTCAGTACTCATTCTATGGCAGCACAATGATCAAACGATATACTGTATGTGATGCTGTTGATCATATCTTTGATCATGACACTGGTGAGGAGGAGAGAGTCCTTGTTAAACTTTGACACAAAGTAGTCTGTGATAAATAGCACAATATATTTCATCTGAGTATTTGTTATAGTCAAAACAATCCATACATTTTACTCAAAACTAGTAAAATGAGCTCAGGTCAATGAGGTATACAGGCCATAAATAGGACATAGAAGTTCAAAACTTGTAATGTTCACAATAACTTAAGTTAAAAAGATATAACACAACATTAGGTGATAATATATGTATTATTATGGATTTATAATCAGCTATTATTGGGCGGTCATTCTGAAACGGGAACACAGAATTAATGAACATGAAACGAACACAACAGGAGGGTTAAAATCTCTTTGAATATTCGATTAGGATTGTTGACGTCAACCGCCTGTATTCAACGGAGAGAGAGAGCGATGCCATGCTACTAGTCTCAGTCATGAATATAAATAGCCATGTCGTGACAACTCTGACATAAATATGTTTTTCCTCAGAGTTGCGGGGATGTCACGTGTACTACTTATATCAGTACACTCGTAACAACCAGCATTAAGAAACGTTTATTAAATCAAATAAACCTCACGTAGCAACCCATTCCTTTTTTTGACCAAATTCGACACTCTCAAAACGCCACCTACTTGGAGGGACACATTTTCCGCCGAGATGGGCCGCGATCGCCTCCTCTCTGGCCATATCCACTAGACGTGACAGATGGCGATGCTGCCCGACGTGTTTGCTGTGTACTGGCATTCCCCCACCAACCGGGGGTGCAGTCGCTCCTCGCCCAACTCCAATGTTAGCTAACAAGCCAGACACTCAGTTGACACCCTCAAAGTTCGGCAGCAGCCAAGCTGCATAGTCGACATGGCGACCGATAAAACAACACAAGATTTTTCTAAAGACCGATAAAAGTCTTCCAAGTGTTTTGGAACGAGTGAGTAATTTGTGCATGTAAACGGTAAAATGTCATGAACAGTAAACTATACATGTTAGTTAACGACGCCTAGTTTCTGAGCTAGCCAGCTGGCATGACTGAGAGCTAGCGTCCCACTCAGCTCGCTAACTACGTAGCAGCATGTTAACTGGCTAATTGCAATTTACTTGCCAACAACATTCTGCAACCTGGTTTAGTAATTGGATTGCCACATAACGATAGCTAGCTACATCTTTGATATTCAGTTAAATAGACGTCTAATATAGTAAAACGGTAGTGGTAAAACTAGCTAGCCGCTAACGTTAGCTAGCTTAGCTAACATCATTTTAGCTATTTTTGAAGTGTCTTTACGCTATCTAGCTAGCACGATGTCCCTTGTAGTTAGCTATTTGTTTTACTTGTAATGTTGATGTGGCTAGTTTGTTCTAACTTCCCTAGTTTCTTTAACCAAATTCGTTTCATGCGTTTGTTTTCATTTCCGTCACGAACGCATCCACCGTTAGCTAGAGATCTAAGGTTGTTTACCATATATAGTAGCCAGTTGGCTAACTTTAGCTACTTGTCGCTCGATTTTAACTGAACTATTTAGCGACTTGCCATAAAGCTAGCTAGACGTGATGCGTTGCGTGTTTTAGCCAATTGGCAATTTTAAATAAAACGCATGAATATATAAATAGAAGCTGTGGCTAATCTTGCAGGATCCAATTGTTAGTTCGCTAATTCTGCGCAGCATAAGTTGGCTAACTAGCTACGTTAGTTCAAGCAGCAGAAGTAGCTAGCCTCTCCGTCTTTGTCCACCAGCTAGCCAGGCCACAGGCTAACAACGTCAGTCGTTGTTTTGATCTGTTATTTGGCCGTCTGGGTGGCCGGCCATTCATGATGTATCTGAAGGCTGCATTTCCCGGCGCTTTGAAAAGGATTGAACCAGCTAGGACATGTTTAATCAGGTTAATTAAAGGACGACACTGCTGGATGGCAATCATGCTAACGTTACTAACTAACTGTTCAGCTCGCCGGTGGTGGGTTGTCTTTTTTACCTAGCCATTTTGAATTTTTGTAAGGCAGCGGTATCGAACCGACTTGCCTTGTGCAGCTAACCATCATCTATTCTCCAGTGTTCATTTCAGCGATTAATATTGTGCCTGTTATTATTTTTAATTCAAATATAGTTAGCTTAGACGTTAACCCTTAACTGTCAGCTAAGTGTCGTTAGTTGGCTAACAGGACAATGGGCTGGATTTGTCCAACGTTATTTTATTGGAGCTAACGTTGGTTAAATGTTAACAGTTATTGCTTGACCTGTGCCTAGAAGAGCAATTCTATCCACTTTATCAGCTCCTGTAACTTGGGTTGTTTGTTGTGAGAAGTGTAGCTATGCAAACTGTTGCCAGCCGTACATGTAAACAATGACGGTTTGAGTCATCTGTTGTATCAAGGTAATTGGCACGGCTAATGTTACATTGTGCAAGAGTCACTGTCAACACAATATAACCCACAGGCTTTTAACCAATGATCTATATAGAGTTCGCCGGTTTGTAGTCCTAAAACCCGGAAATGAGTTACCTTGGCTTAGTTAAAAACATCGATATGGGGGGAAATAATAGGGTTTTGGACTAAACGCCGAAAATAAGGTTGGAGGTTAACACAGGCTTAGGAGATCTTATATGTTTTGTTCTATGAAATTATAGCAGTCAGTTAACATAACCTTCATGAATTATGAAGCCTTTATGTGCTTTTTCTTACACCATAAATCCTTAAATCCACAAGGGACGTTAGCTGATAAAGATTCTCATAATCAAATGTTGAAAGATTTCCTAAGCGTGTGTTTACCACAGACCTTATTTTTCAGCGTTTATCCAAAAACGGCATTCATTTTCCTCATAGACTTTGTCCAACGAACCATGGCGGTGTTAGTGCCTACAAAAAGACGCCATTACTATTTCTCTCTATAAACCCTGGATTGCAGATGCTATGTATTTTTCAATGGATAGGCTGTGAAGCCACCGGTTGGCCATATTGGCACTTCCCAGTAGGAGCGGTCCTTTATAGGAATGAATGGAATTCTACAGTATTTAAATTTGTTTCAAGGAGAAAATTACATGTATTTTTGTTGTTGTAGTGGGGACAGTAACATTAGCAGTCTCAACTATACTTCATGGAATATGATTTTATAAATGTTTTCGTTTAGTATTTTTATGTTTAGCTCACATATATTTCAAAGTATTCATTAAGGTGTCTGTAATATAATAAATGTGTCCAAAAACGAATGTAGACATTAATAAATGCATTTCTATAGCTTCAAAAATATGTTTTACAATGGAGGAGGAGTGCCAAGATGGAGACACGGTGACTTCAACACAGCGCCCCCTATTAGTCTTCTAGTGTATATATAAACCATTGCTTTTAACCCACTATTACTGTTTTCCTTCTCTTTCAGGATTTGTGACGTGATGTGCATCCACGATGTGTGACATTTAAAGAACAATTGAGTTCGGAAGAAAAATCTTGATTCCAGTGGAATCTTCCAATATTTTTTAACACACTTGCACACACACCCACCCAACCCCTACACACGCTGCCCAGCCATGCCCGTGCAAGCCCCACAATGGACAGAGTTCCTGCTGTGTCCCATCTGCACTCAGACGTTCGAGGAGACGGTGCGGCGGCCCATTTCGCTGGGCTGTGGCCACACAGTCTGCAAGATGTGCCTGAACAAGTTGCACCGCAAGGCCTGCCCCTTCGACCAGACGGCCATCGCCACTGACATCGAGCAGCTGCCCGTCAACACAGCCCTGCTGCAGCTGGTTGGGGGACAGGTGAGTCGTGAGACCCGGGAGAGGGGTGTCAGTAGTGGAGGGGGGTGGCTCAATCCAGTTAGAATCTGTTCTTTGCGCTGTTCCACCACAGTGTTCCCCTTTTTGTATTTCAGATGAGGTGCCAAGGTCTCTAGGGTTAGGGATACAAGATGATGGCAATTCTACCAACATAATACTATTGGAGATTAATCCATCATATGTGATAGTTTGGAGCTGATTGTGGATGTTTAGGGTGAAGAAACAGTAGAGAATGAAAAGAGGAAGACCTAGCTAATGGGGAGTTAGTTGTGATCTGTGTTCAGAGATCTTTCTGGTCAGTAGTTGTGGTGCATGTACCTGGTAGCCTTAAAGGTAGGGACGGGCATGAGTAATCGAGTACTCAAACGCACGTCTCAACTCTATCTTTAACCAGAGATCGCGTTCTTCTTTAAAAACTGCAGTACTATTTGTCGGATTTATTTCGTAACTCCTGCTCTACCCAAAACACATTCCCACACACTGACACACCAACACACACATAATATGCACACACATTTATACTGACTCTGTGCACACACACTCACATACAATCTTCATTTACGCTCCTGCTACACTGTTTATCATACATCCTGATGCCTAGTCACCTTACCCCTATACATATCTACCTCTTTCACTCCAGTATTCCTGCACATTGTAAATATGGTACTGGAACTGACCCTGTATATAGCTTCTTACTTTCTCGTTCTTATTTTTATTGTGTGGTTTTGTTCTACCTTATCTTATTTTTAGTTCTACATTGCTATTAGTTACTGCGTTGTTGGATTTAGAGCCTGCAAGAAAGGCATTTCACCTTACTTGTGCACGTGACATTGAAATGTAAAACCTGTTATATTGTCAGAGAGGGGTTAACTATCACCTTACAACTTATTTAAGATTCAAAAATCTAAACGATAAATATTTTATGTCAAGTGCTTCTGATTAGCTGTGGGGTGTCTGTTTCGGGCACATAGTGCCCACTTCGCACTATCAGCATGGTGGCCAAACACAGCGAGGTTTGGAAGCAAGGTATTTTGATCAAACTGATGAAACCCATGTGCAATGCAAACTGCAATATCAAGCTCTCCTTTCACAGCACATCTAGTTCCATAAGAAATCATATGCTTATCAAGTACAAAGAAACGTTCTCAGAGGGGGAAAAGCAGCAGAAATCTTGCATCATATCTTCTGCCACTGCAAAGCACTGCCGTGCAGGTAACACAGCTCATTACAGTTTCAATTAATGAATCTCAAATGGCACTTGTTTTTATTGACCGAATATGTATGGGGAAATTTGATTTCAGATCATATTTAATTACTTAAGCTACCATTACGTAGTCCTTTTGATTCTTAACATAAGGCTTCTACAAGCAAGAGCCACTGCTGAGGTTACTGCCTTTTTTGAAGATTGTGTTCCACGCTATAATATAACCAGTTGATATTACAGTTTCAGTAAATTAATCTTAAATGGCACTGTTTTTTCATTGACATTTATTTATATATATATATATATATATATATATATATAATGGGTAAATATATATATATATATATATATATATATATATATAATGGGTAAATATAACAATTAGGATTCATCTGTAATGGTTCTGATAAATTAGGCATTGTTGCACACTATTGGTATATAGATAAATGCATGCCATTTTTTTCTCAGTGTGGACCTTGTGTTCTAAAAAATAGATACAATTTTTTCCTTCGACTACTTGAATGGAAAAAAGTGAGTACTCGGGAACAGTCAAGAAATGGCAAATGCCGATCCCTACTTAAAGGTGTGTCAGAGATGGTCTGAGAGTAATAGCCTATTCAGTTATCACTAGCTATGTTTCTATTAACTTGTCCAGTGATTCTTTTGTTGTTGTTGTCAACATTTAGGAACTTGGGGTGGCAGCATCATGTTGAGGGGGTGCTATGCTGCAGGAGGGACTGGTGCACTTCACAAAATAGATGGCATCATGAGGCAGGAAAATTGTGTGGATATATTGAAGCAACATCTCAAGACATCAGTCAGGAAGTTAAAGCTTGGAAAATTTGTGGGCAGAACTGAAAAAGCGTGTGCGAGCAAGGAGGCCTACAAACCTGACTCAGTTACACCAGTTCGGTCAGGAGGAATGGGCCAAAATTCACCCAACTTATTGTGGGAAGCTTATGGAAGGCTAACCGAAACGTTTGACCCAAGTTAAACAATTTAAAGGCAATGCTACCAAATACTAGTTGAGTGTATGTAAACTTCTGACTGGGAATAAAATATGAAATAAATAATTCTCTCTACTATTATTCTGACATTCTTAAAATGAAGTGGTGATCCTAACTGACCTAAAACAGGGCATTTTTACTAGGATTAAATGTCAGGAATTGTGAAACTGAGTTTAAATGTATTTGGCTAAGGTGTATGTAAACTTCCGACTTCAACTGTGTGTGTGTGTGTGTGTATATATGTGTGTGTGTATATATATATATATATATATATATATATATATATATATATATATATATATATATATATATATATATATATATATATATATATATATTTTTATTTTTATTTTTATATAGTTAAAATAGATTTTGCAAGCAGTGCGTATTTATAATTAAATGTGGAGTAGAGCTTCCAAACTTATTTGGCAATCAACATTTATAAGAAAAACTATTTGTCGCAAAATAAAGTTTAACAAAAGAAAAATACGCCCTTGACTCCTGGCTGTCCCCAGTCCACCTGGTCGTGCTGCTGCTCCAGTTTCAACGGTTCTGCCTGTGGCTATGGATCCCTGACCTGTTCACCGGACGTGCTACCTTGTCCCGGTCCTGCTGTTTTCGACTCTCTCTACCGCACCTGCTGTATCGACTTCTGAATGCTCGGCTATAAAAAGCCATCTGACATTTAATCCTGAGGTACTGACCTGTTGCACCCTCTAGTCTACAACCACTGATTATTATTTGAACCTGCTGGTCATCTATGAACGTTTAAACATCTTGAAGAACAATCTGGCCTTAAATGGCCATGTACTCTTACAATCTCCATCCAGCAAAGCCAGACGACGACTGGTCACCCCTCCGAGCCTGATTCAACTCTAGGTTTCTTCCTAAGTTCCTTCCTTTCTAGGGAGTTTTTCCTAGCCACCGGGCTTCTACATTGCATTGCTTGCTGTTTGGAATTTTAGGCTGGGTTTCTGTATAGCACTATGTGACATCTGCTGAGGTAAAAAGGGCTTTATAAATACATTTGATTGATAAATGTTGTCGCTCTTTAGAAAATGTATTCTATATCTGCCGTTTCCATTACAGATTGCTTTTGTCTAATAAACCTGGGTTAATGGAAACCTGACTATATATTAAATCACAAAAGGCAGTTCCTGTTTGGGATGTTACTCACCAGGGCGTCTCCACTTTTTTTATTGGATTGTTTTTTGGGGTGTGGTGATGGCACAGTAGTGTTGTGGGACTGCTAATGTTGTCGATGTGAAAGGACATTGTTCTGATGCAGATGGGTGTGGCAGATATGAATACATTTATTTGTGAAGTTGCCAGATGCCCTGTCAGGTAACATTACTATTACTGCCAAGATGCGCTGTCATCACACTGTTTCCTCTGATAAAATTTGACTGGAAGTGTCAACACATAGCCAGCCAAGGGTGTCAAAGATGCTATAGCTGTGAAGTTTGGTCAATTCTCTCTGCTCTGTACGTGTCTATGCCCATTGACATACAGTTATAAGAACTACAGGGTTTTTTCACGATCAAAAAGGGGCTTGTGTGGTCAGTACAGTTGTGTATATTACATTTGTGTTATTTCTAAGAAATCTCATCTCTATAGAGCTGTTGCCTATGCTGTCTGACAATCCCTCTTTTGTAGTTCTTCAAAGTACTTTTTATGACTGCTGAATACCAACTATCAATCACTCAGATCATGTATTTTCATGCAGTGATAGCTCAGGATGCAACAGCTGCTCTCTATCGCCTCACGATCACTGGGTGGGCCTGGCTGCCAAGTGGGTGGGCTAAGGCCCACCCATGGCTGCACCCATGCCCAGTCGTGTGAAATCCATAGATTAGGGCCTAATGAATTTATTTAAATTGACTGATTTCCTTATATGTACTGTAGCTCGGTAAAACCTTTTGAAGTTGTTGCATGTTGCGTTTTATATTTTTGTTCAGTATATGTCACTGCGTATAGGGGAAGTAGAACCTGCTCACTCAGTGCTCCAACACATAACTGTATTGATTAAGTAATCTAATTATATTATAAACTAACAAAGGTCTTTGTTTGATTATTTGACTGTGTAAATTAACCCGTTTACACACTTCCCAGCATCATATTAAAGGTGACACGTGTTTAATTGTTTATTTTCATATATTAATATTCCATTGTGCCACTTGTGTGTCCCGTCAATTCCAGGTTCCCAAGGTCCAGCCGGTGGCCCTGATCACCAGCCCAGAGGACGCGCAGCACTATGAGGAGGCCAGCCAGTGTGTGGAGGAGCTGGCCCTCTACCTCAAACCCCTCAGCAACACCAGAGGTAACGCGCACACATGGTGTTGAACCAACTCTGACTCAGGACGATGATGACAATATTGTAAATAATTAACAATTCATGAATCACAATAATTGTTTGCTAAAATATTAATTTCTTGCCAAAAATATAATTTTTATAATGGCAATCCTGGTTTATAGGTAAAAATCCTAAGCATTAGAACTGCCTACGTTATTACGCATTTTATTTGTTCATTGTGGAAATTAAGTTACGCAAGATTTAATATATATTTTTTTATAACTGTATATAATACAATTGAGGTGAGGGTGATGGAAATGCTTTTGGCGTTTTATCTGCTTCTGTCCTGTGGGTGGCACTGCTCTTTTTGAAGGATTGTTTCCGGTCTCTGGGGGGATCCGGGTGGTCTGCTGGTCACTGGGTGGACAATCCAACTTGGGATGGGTGGGGAGGTTTTAGCGGGTGGAACAGTGGAGGACAATTGGAGATTTACTTAGTAGCAATGCAAATATCATGGTACAGCTATATGGACACTTAATCATTATGGTACTTTTTAATGGTAAGTTTACAAACACATATTATGATAATAGAATTGAAACTTGTATCTCATGGTAAATGGTGAAATGACTATAGCCAGTTATAATTTTAATGGATTAGCAGATAATAAAAAAGTATTTACCTCGCTAAAAGAGAAGGAATATATCTATTGTTTACAGGAAACTCATTCAACAATTTTAGATGAAGTTGTGTGGAAAAAGGACTGGGGTGGGGGACATGTACTTCTCCCATGGGAAAAGAAACTCAAGGGGTAATAATGTTAATTAACAATAATTTTGATCCGAATGTGCAAATTGTCCGAACAGATCCGCAAGTGGATTATTTTAAATATATTATTTGACCATAAACAGGTTGTGCTCATTAACCTATACGGTCCAAATAATGATGATCCACGCTTCTTTGAAAATTTTAATAATAATTGATCAACCCTACAAGCAATACAAGACTATTGTTATGGTGGGAGATTATAATACGGTTTTGATTATCTCAATAGATAGTAAAGCAAATCACACTACAAAATATCACCATCATGCACTTAAGGAAATCATGAATATCATGGATATATTGGAACTAGTGGATATATGGAAGCTTAAATATCCTGACCTTGTGAGATATACATGGCGGATGCTCAATCAAGCATGTCGTCTTGACTACGTCATTATGTCATTCTCGCTGGCACCAAATGTAAACAAAAAGTGTTGATAGGGGACAGAATCCGTTCGGACCATCAAATAATTGGCATGTATAGTACTGTTACAGAATTTCCACATGGGTGAGGATATTGGACATTTAATCATAGCCTATTCGATGACAACTTTGTTTTTAACCAGGACAGAATAATTTATTGCAGGTCTCCTTATTGTATGGGGCACCTTTTTAAATGTGCCTTTAGAGGCCATGCAATTCAATACTCATATCTAAAACAAAGCAATTTAGGTCAAATTAGTCCATATTAACAAAGGAAATAGGACTAACAATACAGATGGATAGCAATGAAAACTGTACTATTGGAAAAACAAAAATAAATGGAGGAACTTATTCAAGAAAGATCAAGTGTACTACATTTATAAAGAATAAAGAGAACTGGATGAAATATTGGGAAAAATGCACCAAAATCTTTTTTTATCTTCAACATAGAAATGCTCCCAAAAATAATTTACTGAAACTTGTTACAAATGTCACCCATGATTCACCAAACAATATATTGAAAGAGGAAGCAAAGTACTTTAAGCATATTTTTTTAGTTTGTCTCCATTTCCACTAACCCAAGTTAAATTGCATGGATATTTTCTCTATTAATAATGTAAAATTAACAGCTGTACAGAAATACTCATGTGAAGGCCAAATTACGTAGGAGGAACTTCTTGATGCAATTAAGGCCTTTAAGGCTGGGAAAACTCCAAGGCTGGATGGCATACCAGTGGAGGTATACCAAACCCTTTTTGTTGCACTCAGAGGACCGTTATTAGCATGTTTTAACCACTCTTATAAACATTGTAGATTATCAGATACACAACAAGGTCTGACATTATTACTGAAACAGTAAATATAAAGATCTAGTCCATTTAAGAAATTGGAGGCCCCTTACACTTGAGTGTTGTGATGCAAAAATCTAGCAATATGCATAGAATTAAAAAGGTGTTGTCGGGTTTTATTCATCCTAATCAGACAGGGTTTTTACATGGACAATACATTGGAGATTATATAAGACAAGTACTGGAAACAATAGAGCACTATGAAAAATCTAGGAAACCAGGCCTGCTATTCATAGTTGACTTTGAAAAGGCTGTAGATAAAGTAGGACAGTAATTTATATATAAATGCCTGGAATATTTCAGTTTTGGAGAATGTCTTATACAATTGGTTGAAGTTATGTATAGTAACCTAGTAAATGTATATGTAAACTAGTAAATAATGGATACTTTTCCGAAAGTATTAAACTGTCCAGAGGAGTAAAACAAGGTTGTCCACTATCCGCATATCTATTTGTAATGGCCATTGAAATGTTAGCTATTAAAATCAGATCCAGCAATATCAAGGGGCTAGAAATCCAGGGCTTAAGAACAAAAATGTAATTGTACATTGATGATTCATATTTTCTTTTAAATCCACAATTTGGATCCATCCACAGCCTTATAGAGGATCTAGATATGTTTCTATCCTCTCTGGATTACAACCAATTGTACTATGTTACGTATTGGATCACAAAAAAATATAAACTTTTACGTTACCGTGTAGTTTACAAATAAAATGGTCTGACAATGATGTCGACATACTCTGTATTTATATCCCGAAAGAAAAACGATCTCACTACAATACATTTTAATACAAAATTTGCAAAACTACCAAGGAAAGGAAAATACCTGTCTATTTGTGGAAAAATCACCCTGATTAACTCTTTAGTCATATCCCAGTTTACTGTGCTTATGGCCTTGCCTAGACCTAGGGATAATTTCTTTAACATTATGAGCAAAAAATATTTCATTTTACTTGGGCCTATTCATATAATCAATAGGAATTTGGAGGTCAGAAATTAATTAAATGTTAAAGCATTAGACATCTCTAAAGGCTTCAGTCATACAAAGGTTATACTTAAATCCAAACTGGTTCTCTAGCAGATTAGTAAGAATGTCTCACCCCATGTTCAAGAATGGTCTTTTTCCCTTTATTCAGATTAGAACCTCTCACTTTTGGATATTTGAAAATGAAATAATCTCAAATATCGTTATTTTTTAAAACAAGCCTAGAACGTTGGTTGCAATTTCAGTTTAATCCACCAGATTGGTTAAACTTGGTTAAACTTAAATATACTAATTGATTAAAAAAACTATCTGGAGTTTTCTTAATTAATTTTTTTAATGTATAATCTTTGTAAATTATATCATAAATAGGACTGGTGTAGTTAAATCACACATAAAACTAACAAAAATATATGGAAATGTCTGCTCTACCCAAAATTACAACCAACTAAGTACTGCAAAAATGGAGGAGGCAAGTGGAAGGGGGAAAAAGTAAGGAACTTGTCTGTCGGCCCTGCATTAAAGACCATGATTAATAAAAAAAGTATACCAGTTCCATTTAAGGACCAAAAAATGTACAGCTGTGCCGTATAGATTGCAAAATAGTTGGGAAGAGATTTTCGATGTACAAATTCCATGGCACATTGTTAATGAACTGCGAAATGATGCCAGATCCTAAACTTTATTTTTTTATTTTAAATGACTATACAAAATTCTTGCAACCAATGGAATGTTATATATGGGGGATACAACCATCCCAGCTCTGCAGATTTTGCTGCGATGAGAAAGAATCATTGGTCAAAGGTCCAAGAATGGCTAAAGAATTGCAACATTTAACTTGAGCTAACTCTGCAAATGGCACTGCTGGCTTATTTGAAAAAGTCATAGTCAATCGAGCAATAATAAATTGCTCGATTAAATTTACAATCTGTAGAAACTATGAGAATAGAAAGGTTCAGAACTTTAGTGAAACATCACAGCACAGTTGAAAAATATATGGCAAATACACATAAAAAATTGAATGTGTTAAAATATAGATGGGAGGGATTAAGTAGAGCGGAAGGGTGGGACTAAAAACAACTAGATAACTAATGTAAAATATACTCTGTCCGTGAAATTTATATAGGTTCAGAACTTTTGTGAAACAGCAGTTAAAAAATATATGGCAAATAGACCATCCAGTTCGATTTCTATCTAACTATTGTAAAATACATTGTGTCCGTAAAATGAACAGTGCATTCTGAAAATATTCAGACCCCATGATTTTTTCCACATTTTGTTACATTACAGCCTTATTCTAAAATGTATTAAATAGTTTTTTTTCCTCAGTCAATTTAAACCTAACCCATAATGACAAAGCGAAAACAGGTTTTTAGACATTTTTTGCATATATATATTTTAAAAAATTTACTCACATAAGTATTCAGACCCTTTACTATGAGACCTGAAATTGAGTTCAGGTGCATCATGTTTTCATTGATCATCCTTGAGATGGTTCTACAACTTGATTGGAGTCCACCTGTGGTAACTTCAATTGATTGTACATGATTTGGAAAGGCACACACCTGTCTACAGATGACAGTGCATGTCAGAGCAAAAACCAAGCCACGAGGTTGAAGGAGTTTTCCGTAGAACTCCGAGACAGGACTGTAGAGGCACAAAACTTGGGAAGGGTGCCAAAAATGTCTGCAGCATTGAAGATCCCCAAGGTCACAGTGGCCTCGATCATTCTTAAATGGAAGATTTGGAACCACAAAGACTTCCTACAGCTGGCCACCCGGCCAAACTGAGCAATCGGGGGGGAGAAGGGCCTTGGTCAAGGAGGTGTCCAAGAACCCGATGGTCACTGTGACAGAGCTCTAGTTCCTCTGTGTAGATGGGAAAACCTTCCAGTTGGACAACCATCACTGCAGCACACCACCAATCAGGCCTTTATGCTAGAGTGGCCAGACAGAAGCCACTCCTCAGTAAAAGGCACATGACAGCCTGCTTGTAGTTTGCCAAAAGGCACCTAAAGGAGTCAGACCATGGGAAACAAGATTATCTGGTCTGATGAATCCAAGATTGAAGTCTTTGGCCTGAATGCCAAGTGTCACGTCTGGAGGAAACCTGGAACCATCCCTACGGTGAAGCGTGGTGGTAGCATCATGCTGTTGTTCAGCGCCAGGGACTGGAAGACTAGTCAGGATCGAGGGAAAGATGAACGGAGCAAAATACAGAGAGATCCTTGATGAAAACCTGCTCCAGAGAGCCCAGGACCTCAGACTGGGGCAAAGGTTCACCTTCCAACAGGACAATGACCCTAAGCACACAGCCAAGGCAACGCAGGGTGGCTTGGGACAAGTCTCTGAATGTCCTTGAGTGGCCCGGCCAGAGCCCGGACTTCGAACATCCCGATTGAACATCTCTGGAGAGACCTGAAATGATCTGTTCAGCGATGCTCCCCATCTAACCTGACAGATCCTGAGAGGATCTGCAGAGAAGGGGAGAAATTCCCCAAATACAGGTGTGCCAAGATTGTAGCGTCATACCCAAGAAGACTCGAGGCTGTGATCACTGGCAAAGGTGCTTCAACAAAGTACTGAGTAAAGGGTCTGAATACTTATGTAAAAACCTGTTTATTGCTTTGTCATTATGGGAAAAAACAATTTAATACATTCTAGAATGAGGATGTAATGTAACAATGTGGAAAAGGTCAAGGGGTCTGAATACTTTCCGAATGCACTGTATGTAGTATGTCTAAGCTGGAAGTAGAAGCCTAAGTGTTGTTGTCCATTAGTTTACTCCAATTAGGGGAAGGGTGGTAGCGATAGGGAAAATAATGAAGGAAAATATATTTCAGAGATGTACTTTTATAAATTTGTTATATATTTTTTACAAAAGAAATTGGGGATTGGAAATGATGCAGACAAAATTGATGCAAGCTACAATCTATCGGTAATACCATTGAATGTTTTTTAATTAAAAAAATGTGTCTCCACCCACCAATCTCCTTCCCTTTGTCTCTCACCAGGGGTGGGTCTGAGCAGCACGACCCTGAGTATGCTGAGTCGACCCATGCAGAGGAAGCTGGTGACCCTGGTCCACTGTCAGCTGGTGGAGGAAGAGGGCCGGGTGCGGGCCATGAGGGCAGCCAGGTCTTTGGGGGAGCGCACGGTCACAGAGCTCATCCTGCAGCACCAAAACCCCCAGCAATTGTCGTCCAATTTGTGGGCCGCTGTCCGGGCCAGGGGCTGCCAGTTCTTGGGCCCAGGTAGGATGAGATTAAGTTTACACACACACACACCTGCCTTTACTATACCAGAAATGTCTGCTCAAATGCTGTGAGTGTGCTTGTGGTCTAAACTCAATTGTATGCGTTCTCCCTCCCAGCCATGCAGGAGGAGGCTCTGAAGCTGGTGCTGCTGGCTTTGGAAGATGGCTCGGCCCTGTCCAGGAAGGTCCTGGTGCTGTTTGTGGTCCAGCGGCTGGAGCCACGCTTCCCCCAGGCCTCCAAAACCAGCATAGGCCACGTGGTGCAACTCCTTTACAGGGCCTCTTGCTTTAAGGTAGTTCTGACTCTACCTACACACACAAATACAGTTCTAAGAGCTGGTTGTTGTTGATTTGGCACAAACCGGAGAGGTACTATCTAACGTTCTCCAATATGAAACACTATTTTGTTTTCTGTTGTATAGTGTTTTGGAACTTTTGCTAGAGTGTGCTCCAATTAATATGACCCAGCATAGGCCACGTGGTTCACAACATGTTTTGGGCTCCCTAAAATTCTCAAAACCATCTATAACCAATCAGTAGCTCTTGACACAAAATTTTTAGGAAACTATAACCTAACTCCCTCTCTCCCGGGTGTCTAGGTGACCAAGCGGGACGAGGACTCATCGCTGATGCAGCTGAAGGAAGAGTTCCGGACATATGAGGCGCTGCGGCGCGAACACGACTCCCAGATTGTCCAGATCGCCATGGAGGGCGGCCTCCGCATCGCCCCTGACCAGTGGTCCTCTCTGCTCTACGGGGACCAGTCACACAAGTCCCACATGCAGTCCATCATCGACAAGGTACCTGTGTGTCTTCGACAAGGTGTCTGCATCTGTTCCTAGTCCTAGAAGTAGCTGTCATGTACAGTACCAGTCAAAAATGTGGACACCCATTCATTACAGGGTTTTTATTTGTACTACTTTTTTTCATTGTAGAATAATTGTGTAGGTATCAAAACTATGAAATAACACACATGGAATCATGTAGTAACCGAAAGAATGTGTTAAACAGCTCAAAATATATTTTATGTTTAAGATTCTTCAAAGTAGCCACACTTTGCCTTGATGACAGCTTTGCACACTCTTGGCATTCATGAGGTAGTCACCTGGAATGCATTTCAATTAACAGGTGCGCCTTGTTAATTTGTGGAATGTATTTTCTTCATAATGCGTTTGAGCTAATCAGTTGTGTTGTGACAAGGTAGGGTTGGTATACAGAAGATAGCCCTATTTGGTGAAAAACCAAGTCCATATTATGGCAAGAACAGCTCAAATAATCAAATAGAAACAACAGTCCATCATTACTTTAAGACATGGTTAGTCAATCTGGAAAATGTCAAGAACTTTGAAAGTTACTTCAAGTGCAGTCGCGAAAACAATCAAGCGCTATGATGAAGCTGGCTCTCATGAGGACCGCCACAGGAAAGGAAGACCCAGAGTTCAGACCTCTAGGCTGTGTAAGGGCTATTTGTCAATGAAGGAGAGTAATGGAATTGCATCACATGACCTGGCCTCCAAAATCGCCCGACCTCAACCAAATGGAGATGGTTTGGGATGAGTTGGACCGCGGAGTGAAGGAAAAGCAGCCCTCAAGTGCTCAGCATATGTGGGAACTCCTTCAAGACTGTTGGAAAAGCATTCCAGGTGAAGCTGGTTGAGAGAATGCCGAGAGTGTGCAAAGCTGTCAAGGCAAAGGGTGGCTATTTGAAGAATCTATCAAATATATTTTGATTTGTTTAACAATTTTTTTGGTTACTACATGATTCCATATGTGTTTTCTCATAGTTTTGATGTCTTTGCTATTATTCTACAATAGTAAAAATAAAGAAAAACCCTTGCATGAGTAGGTGTGTCCAAACTTTTGACTGGTACTGTACGTCCATTATCATCAAGGTGTGTGTCAGTTACACATATTCACAAAAATCCCACATTCACTCATGTAAACATCTACTTATCAGTTTGTGTATTTGTCTATATAACTGTGTGTGTGCACACATGAAACCACAAAATAACCATTGTAATAAGCTTCCACTAAAGGAGAAGCACTCCTTCACAATAGAAAACATGTTATTGCAAACAATGCTGATATGATACAGGAGAGCAGGAATGATCATATCCACAAAAGAGTGGTAGAAAATCCAGGTGCAGGCACTCAAATGCTGATTAGAATTTTCATTAATATCCCGTGTCCCCTCCAGTTGCAGACGCCGGCTTCGTTTGCCCAGAGCGTCCAGGAGTTGACCATCGCCCTGCAGAGGACGGGTGACCCCGCCAACCTTAACCGCCTCCGACCACACCTGGAGCTCCTGGCCAACATTGACCCGAGCCCCGGTGAGAGAGAGACACACACACACACGCTGGCTCCCATGCACATCACACACCCCGCTCAGGACCAAATCTTGACAATGATGCATGCAACTGAAGATTGTATTCGAACCACAGACACACCATGGCTGCCTTTCTGCATTCAAAATTGTTCTCTAACTCACTCCTGTTTTTGTGTTGTCCCCATTATGGGACTGATCGGACTAAATAGCTGAAAGCATTACCAGGAACTTAGCCAAATTATTGCATTCCCCTTTTCGGGTCCCATCAAATCCTCGAAGGGCAGGGAACAAGTGCATAGGGGAGGGAGTTTTCTTGAACTTTCTGGAATGAAATACAGCCCAGTGCTTTCAATTAGTTAAGTGGTAAAGAATCAATCAATCAGTGTAGAACAGGTTGGGTTTGTTTGTGAGCTGCATGTGGCTGTGGTCAGGGAGAAGAAGTTGTGATGTTATCAGACTGATTCAAATGGGCATGACTCACTGGCCCTTATGACTCATCTCACCTATGGATTTTGGATTTGTCATTCCAATCATGGTTAAGTACCATTTCATTGAAGTACTTTTGTTTAACTTCTTTGGGAGCAGCGCACGAGGTGACTGTTTTGGAGAGCCTGGCGTGCCCAAAGTAAAATGCTTCCCATTCAGGCACAGAAAATAGGATATGCACATATTTAGTACCAATTGTTAGGAAACACTCTGAAGTTTTTCTAAAAGTTTTAACATTTTGTCTGTGCGTATAACAGAACGGATATGGCAGGCAAAAACCAGAGGAATTTCTGTCCTGGAAAAAGTGGTTTTGACACATTGCCTCATTTGGAACCCCTCCCGTATGAAAATGCCCATATAAGGGCATATGAATGCAGTACCTATTGCTTCCTCTGGATGTCAACAGTCTCGAGACAGTGTTTTGATTCTTTTTAGCTGCTTTAGAGGATAGAAGAAGATGATTTAGGAAGTGTCCACACAGATGTCAACGAGTAAAACGCGTGTTCACGGCTGGCACGCTCTGTGGTTTTTTTCCTTATCGGCCAGTTTATATTCCGGTTGAAATATTATACAACATATACATAAAAGTGTTCCTAAGGATACATTTACAATTATGTTTGATTGTTCTTGGACAAGTTTATAGGTATAAGTTGAACGAGTTCTCTTCACGTTTCAATGGACGAGTCGACGCTGTATTTTCTCATTATAACGCGCCAACCAAACAGAGATTTATGGATATAATACATTACTTTTTCTAACAAAAGAACCATGGATTGTCTTCGTTGGACACTTGGGAAGCCCTCAGCAGAAGTTCTTCAAAAGGTAATTGATTTGTTTTCGCTGTGAATTGTGTTGTGTGAACCGTGATGGCTTATGAATTTATGGTAATGGAAAAATATGTGGGTGCTATCCTCAAACAATCAAATGTGGTGCAACGCTGTGATATTGCCAAGAAGCAGAGCTTTGATGACTATGCAACACTTGTATATTGATGCATGTTTAATAATTCAACTTTTGGAATTTGAATCTAGCGCCCCACCGCTCCCTAAGAAGTTAAGAGCTGCATATGTGACGGTTGGAGAGTCTGGCATGCCCAAAGTAAAATGCCTGCCACTCAGGCCCAGAAAATAGGATATGCACATAATTAGTACTATTGGATAGGAAACACTCTGAAGTTTCTAAGAGTGTTAAAATAATGTATGTGAGTATAACAGAACTGATATAGCAGGTGAAAACCCGAGGAAAATCTATTCGGATTTGAGTTTTTTTTTGTAAATGACCATATTCTCCATTGTGCCTATTGCATACAATGTTATGTAGGACTGAGACTGCAGTACCTATGGCTTCCACTAGATGTCAACAGTCTCTATACAAAGACTGGGAATTCTAAGAGTAACCAGAACGGATAGGAACAGGAAATGGTCAGGGGACCACTTTTGTAAACAAGGTTTGACGTGCGTGAGATTGTGAACGCGCACCACTTTATTTTTCTTTCCTATCGTTCACGTTATCGTCTGGTTGAAATATTACAGCAAATATACACAAAAGGATACCTAAGGATACATTAAAAATGATTGATTTGTTTGTAGAAAGTGTATAGGTATAATTTGTATGTGTTCTCTTCACGGTTCAATGGGCGACTCAACGGTGGATTTTATGATCAGAAAGCGCCAACCAAACAAAGATTTATGGATATAAACATTTATTTTTTAACAAAAGAACCATTGGATGTCTTCGTTGGACAATTGGGAAGCCCTCAGCAGAAGTTCTTCGTAAGGTAAGGGATTTTATATTATGCGTTTTTTGAGACCCGTGTTGGTTATGGATTTATGCTAATGCATAAAATATGAGAGGGGCTATCCTCAAACAATCAAATGTTGTGCTTTCGCCGTGAAGCCTTTTTGAAATCTGACAACGCTGTGATATTGCCAAGAATCAGAGCTTTTGATGACTATGCAACACTTGTATATTGATGAATGTTTAATAATTCAACTTTGGGATTTTGAATTTGGCGCCTCACATTTCGCCGGGTAGTGTCGGGAGTGGGGCGCTAGCACTGCTCCCTAAGTAGTTGCCTATGTTTGAAAGAGAGGGAGTGAAGTACACAGGCAGCCAATTCTTTTCCCAATTAATTGCATATCTGATACCTATCTGATATTTTTCCTTGTTTAACAACCACATGGAATCTGATCTTTTGACTTCTGATTTTTATATCATCTGCATATGTGGATCTCAATCCTGATACAAACCCCATCCACCATTTGCGACCTGTCTACATGCTCCGATAAACATTTGGGGTGGAGCTAAATTATCTTAAGGAAAAGTGACATGAAATGACCATTGCATCGGTGTACTACTTCAGAGGATACATCAGTTTGAGTGTGCAAATTTGATAATTCTGAGTGTGGACAGTCAGAAGAAAATGGGAAATGGATATGGAAAGAATATCAGATTTGGGTTCTTGGAGTGGCTGTGTAAACACAGCCGTATTGTCATACTTGTGTATGTATGTGTGACCCCCCTTTCAGGCAGCTTTCTTCTGACTAACTAGGCTAGTACTGATAGAGCGATAAGACCTGGGTTCTGTCAGAGGGGGCCTATATCAGGGCATAAAATTTACTTTTTGGTCTACAAGCCACTGTGACAGGTAGATTTTAAAACCTACCAGCCGCTTAGATCTTGTGGTAGCAGACATCATGACTGAGATTGCATTTCCAATATTAGCAGGCAGAATTTAGACTGTCCGCTTTTTTAAGTGCTGAGACAGAATGCCTATATAAGGAATGAAGCATATAGGATGAGGGCTCAGGCACCATTATAGTTACCATTATAACCTAGACAGCTGTCAGATGTGGGCGTTAACAAGCAAAGAACTGAGAGGAAGATCACTGTAAAGCAGGGCCAATGGGAGTTGTTCATGAATAGACAAGGAGTGATTCTATACGTTAAGCAGGGACAGAATACTATAAAGGCAGAGCTCTGTGATAAGATATTTCAGTCTCTTTCCATGGGAGAGGCTCGGCTTTAATCCATTGAATTAAAGTCTGAATTTAATTCACAAGCTCCGTTATCTGTGCAATTATTTGACTAATTGTTTTTCCACAACAATCTTTTACCAGATTTTTTTTGTTGCTAAAATTACACCAAAACAAAAGAGGATGAGCGAGCTTTGTAATGTTTCCAAAACAATAAATTAATTACTAGTAAGAACTAATGTGGTATATTGTTTCAGTTCATTTTGTGACCGGAGTCTTTTAACCAAAATATCACAGATGAGACAAATGTTCACCTGCGGAGGTTACCGTGGTAAAGCAACTTGAGTCATGTTTGTGCGTGTGAGATTGAGTCTGACTAGTAGAAGGGTTGTCTTCTCTTCCCTAACAGTTGAAACTCAAACATAGAAAAACAACTTAGCTTGTGAACAAAACAATGTAAATAGCCAAGAAACACAAGGACAAAGTCTCACTTCAGTTGACTTTAGTTTCAAGCAAATTAGACCAACTTTTATGCCTGTGCGCACCGCTTCTAAAGAATGAGTCTTTCACTCAGCTCTTAGCGTGTGCTCAGGCCCCAGCCAGACAGTGTTGCAGCGTGAGGTAGAGTAGGCTATATAGGATTCGTAGTTCTTTGACTTTGTGCGATTTAATTTACCAGCTGTGAATCAAAACGGCAGAAATACTTTAAATGTAACTGTAGTTTTCATTTTACTATAAATGTGATCATACTTGACTATTTTCATTCACAAATGCGAATGACATGCTCGCACTGTGGAGCCCAGACCACACGCCGATGTGCCTGGTGAAATAGATATCTCACCTGCCAATGCCAAAATCGTCCCGCAGGTGTTTACTTTTAGGCCCTGGCTTTTTTCTTACTTTTTTTCACCTTTATTTAAACATGTAGGCTAGTTGAGAACAAGTTCTCAATAAATAAATAAATAACAGTATGGGGATGAGGTAGTTGGATGGGCTGTTTACGGATGGGCTGTTTACAGATGGGCTATGTACAGTGATCAGTAAGCCGCTCAGACAGCTGGTGCTTAAAGTTAGTGAGTCTCCAGCTTCAGTGATTTTTTTTTTTCAGTTCGTTCCAGTCATTGGCAGCAGAGAACTGGAAGGAAAGGCAGCCAAAGGAGGAATTGGCATTGGGGATGACCAGTGAAATATACCTGCTGGAGCACGTGCTACGTGCTCCAGCAGTACTGCTATGGTGACTTGTGAGCTGAGATAAGACAGGCTTTACCTAGAAAAGACTTGTATATGACCTGGAGCCAGTGGGTTTGGCGATGAGTATGAAGCGAGGGCCAGCCAACGAGCGCATACAGGTCTTCAGTATATGGGGCTTTGGTGACAAAACGGATGGCACTGTGATAGACTGCATCCAATTTGTTGAGTAGAGTGTTGGAGGCTATTTTGTAAATGACACTTTGCCGAAGTCAAGGATCGGTAGGATAGTCAGTTTTACGAGGGTATGTTTGGCAGCATGAGTGAAGGAGGCTTTGTTGCAAAATAGGAAGACAATTCTAGATTTAATTTTGGATTGGAGATGCTTAATGTGAGTGTGGAATGAGAGTTTACAGTCTAACCAGACACCTAGGTATTTGTAGTTGTTCACATATTCTAAGTCAGAACAGTGATCGGTTGAAGAACATGCATTTAGTTTTACTTGCATTTAAGAGCAGTTGGAGGCCATGGAAAGAGAGTTGTATGGCATTGAAGCTCGTCTGGTTAGTTAAGTGTCCAAAGAAGGGCCGGAAGTATACAGAATGGTGTCGTCTGTGTAGAGGTGGATCAGAGAATCACCCGCAGCAAGAGCGACATCATTGATGTATACAGAGAAGAGAGTCGGCCCGAGAATTGAACCCCGTGGCACCCCCATAGAGACTGCCAGAGGTCCTTACAACAGGCCCTGTGATTTGACACACTCTGAGAAGTAGTTGGTAAACCAGGCGAGGCAGTCATTTGAGAAACCAAGGCTGTTGAGTCTGCCAATAAGAATGTGGTGACTGACAGCGTCGAAAGCCTTGGCCAGGTCGATGAATACAGCTGCACAGTATTATCTCTTATCGATGGTGGTTATCATATCGTTTAGGACCTTGAGCGTGGCTGAGATGCACCCATGACCAGCTCAGAAACCAGATTGCATAGCGGAGGAGGTACGGTGGGATTTGAAATGGTCGGAATGTTAACTTGGCTTTCGAAGACCTTAGAAAAGCAGGGTAGGATAGATGGTCTGTGGCAGTTTGTGTCTAGAGGTGTCTCCCCCTTTGAAGAGGGGGATGACCGCGACAGCTTTCCAATCTTTGGGGATGTCAGACGGTACAAGAGGTTCAACAGGCTAGTAATAGGGGTTGCAACAATTTTGGCTGATAATTTTAGAAAGAGAGGGTCCAGATTGTCTAGCCCGGCTGATTTGTAGGGGTCCAGATTTTGCAGCTCTTTCAGAACATCAGCTATCTGGCTTTGGGTGAAGGAGAAATGGGAGAGGCATGGGCAAGTTGCTGTGGGGGGTACAGGGCTGTTGACCGGGGTAAGGGTATTCATATGGAAAGCATGGCCAGCCGTAGAAAAATGCTTATTGAAATTCTCAATTATCGTGGATTTATCGGTGGTGAGTGTTTCCTTGCCTCAGTGCAGTAGGTAGCTGGGAAGAGGTGCTCTTATTCTCTTTTTTGAGTTTGTGCTACAGGATGCAAATTTCTGTTAGGAAAGCAAAGGCTAGCTTTTTCAAACTGCCTGTGTATATTGGTTCTTAACTTCACTGAAAAGTTGCATATCACGGGGCTATTCGATGCTAATGCAGTACGCCGCAGGATGTTTTTGTGCTGGTCAATGGTAGTCAGGTCTGGAGTGAACCACGGTTCCTGTTCCTGGCTCTAAAAAAAATTTAATGGGGCATGCTTTTTTAAGATGGTGAGGAAAGCACTTTTAAAGAATAACCAAGCATCCTCTACTGACGGGATGAGGTCAATATCCTTCCAGGATACCCGGGCCAGGTCGATTAGAAAGGCTTGCTCGCTGAAGTGTTTTAGGGAGTGTTTGACAGTGATGAGGGGTGGTCGTTTGACCGCAGACTCATTACGGACGCAGGCAATAAGGCAGTGATTGCTGAGATCTTGGTTGAAGACAGCAGAGGTGTATTTGGAGGTCAAGTTGGTTAGGATGATATCTATGAGGGTGCCAGTGTTTACAGATTTGAGGTTGTACCTGGTAGGTTCATTGATAATTTGTGTGAGATTGAGGGCATCAAACTTAGATTGTATGTTGTCCGGGGTGTTAAGCATGTCCCAGTTTAGGTCACCTAACAGCACGAGCTCTGAAGATAGATGGAGGGCAATAAATTCACATATGGTGTCCAGGGCACAGCGGGTGGTCTATAGCAAGCGGCAACAGTGAGAGACTTGTTTCTGGAAAGGTGGCTTTTTAAAAGTAGAAGCTCAAATTGTTTGGGCACAGACCTGGATAGTATGACAGAATTCTGCAGGCTATCTCTGCAGTAGATTGCATCTCCGCCCTCTTTGGCAGTTCTTTCTTGTCGGGAAAATATTATAGTTAGGGATGGAAATGTCAGGGTTTTTTGTGGTCTACCTAAGCCAGGATTCAGACACAGCTGGGACATCGGGGTTGGCAGAGTGTTCTAAAGCGGTGAATAAAACTAACTTAGGCAGGAGGCTTCTAATGTTAACATGCATGAAACCAAGGCTTTTACGGTTACAGAAGTCAACAAATGAGAGAGCCTGGGGAATGGGAGTGGAGCTAGGCACTACAGGGCCTGGATTAACCTCTACATCACCAGAGGAGGAGTAGGATAAGGGTACGGCTAAAGGCTATAAGAACTGGTTGTCTAGTACGTTCGGAACAGAGAGTAAAAGGAGCAGGTTTCTGGGCACGATAAAATAGATTCAAGGCATAATGTACCGTCCAAGGTATTGTAGGATGTGAATACAGTTGAGGTAAACCTAGGCATTGAGTGACGATGAGAGAGATATTGTCTCTAGAAACATAATTTAAACCAGGTGATGTCACATCATGTGTGGGAGGTGGAACTAAAGGGTTAGCTAAGGCATATTGAGCAGGGCTAGCTCTACAGTGAAATAAGACAATCACCAACCAAAACCGCAATGGACATTGCATATTGACATTAGGGAGAGGCATGCGTAGCAGTTGAAGTCGGAAGTTTACATACACCTTAGCCAAATACATTTAAACTCAGTTTCACAATTCCTGACATTTAATCCTAGTAAAAGTTCCCTGTCTTGGGTCCGTTAGGATCACCATCATGAGGTAGTCACCTGGAATGCATTTCAATTAACAGGTGTGCCTTGTTAAAAGTTCATTTGTGGAATTTCTTTCCTTAATGCGTTTGAGCCAATCAGTTGTGTTGTGACAAGGTAGGGGTGGTATACAGTAGATAGGTAAAAGACCAAGTCCATATTATGGCAAGAACAAGTCAAATAAGAAAAGAGAAATTACAGTCCATTACTTTAAGACATGAAGGTCAGTCAATCTGGAAAATTTGACGGTGCCACATTGAAAGTCACTGAACTCTTCAGTAAGGCCATTCTACTGCCAATGTTTCTATATGGAGATTGCATAACTGTGTGCTCAATTTTATACACCTGTCAGCAACTGATGTGACTGAAATAGCCGAATCCACTAATTTGAAGAGGTCCACACGTTTTTGTGTATATATAGTGCATATGCAATTCATTTCATTCTTTTTCCACATTTTGTTACATTACAGCCTTTTTCTAAAATGTATTTAAAAAAAAAAATCCTTCAGCAATCTACACACAATACCCCATAATGACAAAGTGAAAACCGGTTTTTAGAAATGTTTGCAAATGTATTAAAAATGTAAAACTACCTTATTTACATAAGTATTCAGACCCTTTCCCATGAGACTCAAAATTGAGCTTAGGAGCATCCTGTTTCCATTGAACATCCTTGAGATGTTTCTACATCTTGATTGGAGTCCACTTGTGGTAAATTCATTATAAGGTCCCACAGTTGACAGTGCATGTCAGAGCAAAAACCAAGCCATGAGGTCGACGGAATTGTCCAGGGAGCTCCGAGACAGGATTGTGTCGAGGCACAGATCTGGGGAAGTGTAACAAAAAAATTCTGCAGCGTTGAAGGTCCCCAAGAACACAGTGGCCTGCAGCTCTCCACCAATCAGGCCTTTATGGTAGAGTGGCCAGACGGAAGCCACTCCTCAGTGAAAGGCACATGACAGCCCGCTTGGAGTTTGCCAAAAGGCACCTGAAGACTCTGACCATGAGAAACAAGATTCTCTGGTCTGATAAAACCAAGATTGAACTCTTTGGCCTGAATGCCAAGCGTCATGTCTGGAGGAAACCTGTCATCATCCCTACAGTGAAACATAGTGGTGGCAGCCATGCTGTGGGGATGTTTTTCAGGGGCAGGTACTGGGAGACTAGTCAGGATTGAGGCAAAGGTGAAAGGAGCAAAGTACAGGGATACTTGATGAAAACCTGCTCCAGGACCTCAGAATGGGGTCGACGGTTCACCTTCCAACAGGACAACGACCCAAAGCACACAGCCAAGACAACGCAGGAAAAGTCTCTGAATGTCCTTGAGTGGCCCAGCCAGAGCCCGGACTTGAACCCGATCTAACCTCTCTGGAGAGACCTGAAAATAGCTGCCCAGCGACGCTCCCCATCCAACCTGACGGAGCTTGAGAGGATCTGCAGAGAGGAATGGGAGAAACTCCCCTAAATACTGGTGTGCGAAGCTTGTAGCGTCATACCCAAGAAGACTTGAGGCTGTAATCGCTGCCAAAAGTGCTTCAACAAAGTACCGAGTAAAGGGTCTGAATACTTATGTGATTTCAGTTTTTTATAGTTAATACATTTGCAAAAAAATTTTAACTTGTTTTTGCTTTTTGCCCAATATGAGGTATTGTTTGTAGATTGAGGGGGAAAAAACGATTTAATAAATTTTAGAATAAGGCTGTAACAAAATGTGAAAGAAGTCCAGGGGTGTGAATACTTTCCAAATGCATTGTATGTGCATTTTGGGGGGGTTAAGTACTTTGAGCACAATGCCTATAAATAATTTATATTAAGAGTTATTGTTTATCATTGATATAACTGACCAAGATGTCTAAGTTATCAGCGTCACTATTGTAATGGTGTGTTATACTCCTTCAGGCCAAATATTGACTCCTATCTCCCTCCATCCTCTGGGTCTCTAGACGCCCCCCCTCCCACGTGGGAGCAGCTGGAGAAGGGTCTGGTGGCGGTGAAGACAGTGGTCCACGGCCTGGTGGATTTCATCCAGAACCACAGCAAAAAGGGAGCCGACCCACAACAGGTACCGTAGCTCACACGCCAGCTCGCTATGTCTGATCACTCTACAGCAGCCTTTATTGGTCACGACCCAAAGTGGGTTGCGGACATGTTAGTGGTGGGTCGCAACATGTCAGAGATAAAAATATATACATTGCCTTCAGAAAGTATTCATACCCCTTGACTTAGTCCACATGTTGTGTTACAGATTTTGAACTTCTGAGTGATAGGGACCAAGAGGACTAACACCAATCGGCCTACACCACTGTGCACACCTGTCGTTACTATGACAACTAGCGTAGCCATGTCAGCAAATGACTGCTGTCTGAACACACATCCGATTTGGTCACTTATAACTTGCTGTTTGGACAGTCAGTATTCCAAAACCGATTTGAAAAACAAAACCTATTTGAGTGCTGTCAAATTGGTTGTTGATCATTGCTAGACAAACATTTTCAGGTCTTGCAATACGTTTTCAAGTAGATTTAAGACACAACTGTTACTCGGCCACTCAGGAACATTCACTGTCTTCTTGGTAAGCAACTCCAGTGTAGATTTGACCTTGTGTTTTAGGTTATTGTCCTGCTAAAAGGAGAATTAATCTCCCAGTGTGGTGGAAAGCAGACTGACTGAACCAGGTTTTCCTTTTTTATCCTGAAACACTCCCCAGTCCTTAACGATTACAAGCCAAGTGGTGTGACTACTTTCTGAAGGCACTGTATAGAGTAATATATATGGATATATATATGTCGCTTTTAGGTGCAACGTTCCAAAATGTAATGTACTTCCCAATTGCACTATTGATTGCCCTGTCATGTTTCAAATAATGTGGCAAAACTGACTTTGGCAAAAAGTGATTTAATATGGCATAAGTGTTTCAAAATCTACTTTAAAGATAAGACGCAGATATCAGAATTATTTCAAATTTTCTAAGTTTGTACAATATTGGCTCATAGGAAGAATCTTCTATCCTGTAGAGCAGAGAATTTCAAACACAGGTTTTCCAATGCATCGCAATGTAGGGCACCTATTGGTAAATAAAAAATTATTTAAAAAAGCAGATATTGAATATCCCTTTGAGCATGGTGAAGTTATTAATTTAACTTTGGATGGTGTATCAATACACCCAGTCACTACGAAGATACAGGCGTCCTTCCTAACTCAGTTGCCCGAGAGGAAGGATACCGCTCAGGGATTTCACCATGAAGCCAATGGTGACTTTAAAACAGTTTAATGACTGTGATAGGAGAGAACTGAGGATGGATCCACAACATTGCAGTTACTCCGCAATACTAACCTAATTGATAGAGTGAAAAGAAGGAAGCCTGTACAGAATGAAAAAATATTCCAAAACATGCATCCTGTTTACAACAAGTAAAACAGCAAATCTCAATTTAATCAATTTTGAATTCAGGCTGTAACACAAAATGTGGAATAAGTCGAGGGGTATTAATTCTTTCTGAAGGCACTGGAAGTTTCCATCCAATTTGGGACATATTTTCAGGCAAATTATCTAAAATCTGCATAAAGAAATTAGAGCACACAATGTACCTTTTCACTTCAGGTTTTCATGTACCGAATACAATTCTAAAGTGCAATGTGTTTCCATCGCATTTTCAACTTTACGGATAGTTATGTCAGAAGCTGTTGTGCTATTAGTAAATGTGCCCACTCTGGTCTTGGCACGTGCGCTCTAGCCAACAGCTCACAGATACAGTGCTGGTAGGCTGTGCAAGTAGGCTAGCCTGCATGAGATTATTATGGATAAGAGCAAGAATATCTTTATTTGTCAGTTAAGCATCGATCATCAGGTCACCAGAATAAAACACTCGATATTTAAAACCTGTAATAACCTGCATGGTTTCCCGAGTCGTAGTGGGAGCACCACACACCATATTATCGTGTGACGGCAAGTTTATTTCGATAGAAGGGTTATTATATCAATATTTGCGCGCATAATTAAGAATTAATTTTACAGACACAAAAAGATCCCACCGCGTCGAACGAACAAATGATCTGTCTGCATGTATAAAATTCTACTGGAACTTTCCATCACAGCTGTCAAATAAAAACTATGGCTGGAAGCGTGGTTACTCTAAAATGTCTCTCTTCAGCCCCCCCAGCACAGTAAGTACAAGACTTACATGTGTCGGGACATGAAGCAGAAGGGAGGCTGTCCCCCGAGGAGCCAGCTGTACCTTCGCCCACTCTCAGGAGGAGCTGGAGAAGTAAGCCCTTCAGAAATATAAACACCTCACAACCACCACCCTTTTGATTGAAATGGAATAGCCCACACTCTGTCCTCTTTCCCATTTAAATCAATACACCTAAACATATTTTGCTCTGATAACCTCTTTCTGAGTTTGATAGTTGTCACTTAAAATCGCACTGTTTTAAAACCTCTTCCCCTTGGTGTAGATTTTATTTTTTTTTTTAATCTACGGTAGGATGGCTTTTCTGTTTTATACATACTGTAAAATTAAAACGGTATTTTGTGTTTATAGCAAGCCACCAAGGCCAGAAGTATAACTGTATTGTCTGTTCGTAGGTACCGTAAAATGAACAAGCGTTTGGTAACTCGCCTCCCCGGCTCATCTGGCCTGCTGTCCGATGATGGACTCTCTCTGGACGTGGGGGTGACCCGGAAACCCTCGCCCCTCACCAACGGCTCAGCCGTACCCCCCATGCCCCAGCTCATCGCACGTGGCACCGACCTTGTGACCTACGACCTGTTGCGCAAGCCCAAGATGGACGGCGGGAGCAACAGCACCCCGGGATCGCCCCCCGACTCGTAAGTGGGAAACACCGCTTTTCAGCCAACCTTATTATATATTTTTGGTAAATCTATTTTGTAACCGAAGAAAATTTGTGTTTTAGCTATATTGTTTTGATGCAGAAACTTTTATGTAACATTGTATCCAGAACTCTCACTCTGTTTTTCTGCCCTCAGTCTGGACTCGGGCCCCAAACAAGGGTACCCCCAGCCACCCCATGCCATGGGCTACTCCAGGGGGCCAGGAGACCACATGTCCATGCCCAAGCAGATGCCCAGTGGCGTGGTGCCCCGGGGGCCTCAGATGTACCCGCAGCAGCTACCTGAGATGTACTACTCCGACTCTCGGCCCCCGCCATCCACCTCGCAATACGAGCCCTCGCAGTACCCCCAAGGTGAGGCTGCTAAACGCTTTTGTACTGTTGAAACATCTGATGCGTTTCTGTCACGTTTTTACTTTCACTTATTTCAATGCTTTCATTGATTGTGTTTTGAACCTATGATATTGTTGAATGACCAAGAACAAAAAGTGTGATGAAAATCAACATGTAATTTCCCCCTCGCCCCACAGGTTACCCCTACCAGCAGCCCCCCCAATACGCCCCCCAGCGCTACATCCGCAACCCACCTCCCCCCAGTGAGCCCGCCGGACCCGCCTACCAGGACCCCTACCCCGGCTACGGCCCACCCGATCGCTCCTACCCGGCCCCCCATTCGGGCCCTTCCTTTTCCTCCCCTTCCCCATCCCACTATGACACCAGGGGCCGCCACGGCCCTTACCCCGTCCCCCCTCCTCCCCCCCAGCCCTACCCCTCGCAGAGGGACGACATGATCCGGATGAGCCCCGCGCCCCTGGAAGGGCCCCCATACCACCAGGAGCAGGCTGCCAGGGAGAGGTACCCCCCGGAGGGATTCTACCCACCGGGTACCCAGACCCAACCTTTGAGGTCCTACGTCAGGGTGAGTTTGGTTCCTCCACAGTGGTCAGAAACCTTGGTCCCGGAGAGTTACAAGGTATATTGGCTTTTAGTCCAGACCAGTAGTAAAACCTTATTCAACCAGTCCAAGGTCTTGATGAGCAGTTAATCAGTTGAATCCGGCTGTGTTGGCACTGGGCTCAGCAAAAAGCTAGCAAACCTTGTAACACTCCAGGTTGGTGACCTTTGATGAACATACACAATGCAGTTGTCTTATGACTCATAAGATATCTCCCTTTTGAGTTATACATTTGTGTCGTTAGAAGTTGGCCAGAAGTCAGATATATTTCATCATTTTGATGATGGTTTGCATTTTATATGGCTGGCACTAATGAAGATAAAAAATAGTTTAGTGTCGTGATGGTAAATATTGAATAGTTGTCTCATGAACTGTGTCCCGAGGCGAGTTAACTAGGAGCAGTATGGCCACTGCTCCCAGCCCAGTCTGGACGACCTGCACCATTGGTGTACATGTACACTATATTTAATTGTAACTCATCATTATAAATGTTGTCCTGTGGTTTGTTAGGAGCAGTACGGGCGCTCCTCCCAGCCCAGCCTAGACTACTTGCACCACCGCCGTAAGGAGCTGATGGCCCAGCTGGAGGAGAGGAAGGTCATCGCTCCTCGCCCACCCTCCCCACACCTTCCCCAGCGACTACCCCCAGAGGTGAGGACCCCCCACACACACACATACATACATACATACATACATACATACATACATACATACATACATACATACACACACACCGTATGTCACTCAGGGTCAACACAAAAGTCAAGAGTTCTGCCTGGTCCAGAAACTATTAAGTGACTAGTGTTGGCCTTCAAAGCTCCCCACTGGTAGTTTTAATGTCATGACATTATCTAATTGGGAAGTGAAACTACTGTCTATTTATAACTGTTTCAAAACAGGGCTGCTGGAGCTGTTTCAGCTATGACACTCATTTATCTAGCGATGACCCTATTTCAGTGAAATTCAATATTTTATATTATTCCGCCCTATATACACTTTTCTAAAATGCCTATGTTTTAGCATGTTTAAATGCTGTTTCCTAGTTAGCATGGGTATACTAGTAAGTGGCTAACACACCTGCCTGTCTCCACAGTATGGGGAAGAGAGCTCCAAAGCCTTTGGGAAGTGCAGGGAGCCCGACTACGCGGGCCAGTACTCTCCCTGGTCCTGTGACACCATCGGTTCCTACATCGGCACCAAGGACTCCAAGCCCAAAGATGTCGTGGCGCCCGGTGCCATGGAGATGATGGTGAGTGACAGTCGGAATAGTGCCGGTGGGTGTTAGTGAGACTGGTATGTGTCTGGAAGTGTTCCTGGTTCAAATGTCACAGGAGCAATGTTGTGCTTGATGAGGAGGATTTGGACAATAAGTTACATGAGCTCTATTGTTCCTAGTGTCTTCCTCCCTTCCTCTTCCCTTACTTCACCATCTCTCCTCCCCTACTACTTATTGTCATTGGCTTTGGTTGAGAGCGTCTCGTTAAATGGCTAAATTGTTAATTGCCCCCTGGCCTTTCGCTCTCATTTTCCTCTCCCCCTTCACTTTCTCTTCGCCCCATCTTTCCCTCTCTCCATTTTGTTTTATTATTGTATTTCACTCTGGGTGAGCGCGTCTGCTGAATTCTAAAATGTGCCCCTACGCTCGTGTCTTTCTCAACCCGCGCTTTTTGTTTATTTCTCTTTCTCTCCCACATCTCTTTGTAGAATGACTGTTAAATGATTGTTAAATGAAGGGCCTGCTACTGTTACTGACTGAATAAGGGGCCTCTCTCTCTAGAATGTGGACGGTAAAGGCAGGCGGGGGGAGCCCTCCATGGAGGCCCAGGTCAGGCGGGGGACAGAGGTGAAGGACGACGACCCCATCATCCCTTTCGGCCCCCAGCCCACTGTGTCGCGCTTCGGGGCCATCTCGCGCACCTCCAAGACAGGCTACCAGACGACAGGCCCCATGCAGGCCTTGGCCTCCGCCCAGGGACCCAAGCACATGGCCATAGCCGGTAAGGTTACTCACACTTGGCACTTGCAACCTTTACTTTGACCATTCACTGTCGTCACCTGTTATCAGGGTTGTATTCATTAGGCACCAAACAGAAGGGAACAGGGATAGACTACCTGGACTTAAAGGGATATTTCACCCAAATTACAATGTGACACAGTTGTTTTCCTTACCCTGTAAGCAGTCTATGGACAAGGTGTGACCGCAATCCATGCTTTGGTTTTATTTGCCTGGCACTGTTCCAAATGCTAACATTTTAGCATTCGCACATCATGTCCAAATCATTCGAAAGTCTCATTGTTTGTGAAGTCCCATATAAAATGATTTGAACATGATGTGCAAAAAATTCTAATATCGGTCCAAATTACTTTAATGGGATTTGTGCCAGGTAACCAAAGCATTGACTGCTGTCATACCTTGTCCATAGACTGCTTACAGGGTAAGGAAACTAATGTCATTTTGTGATTTGGGTGAACTACCCCTTAAGGAACACTTCATTTCGCTTTCAGTTGCAAAACGTTTTCCGTTGCATGCCTCAATGACTAGGACCCAGAGTTGAACCATGTTTCTAAGACATGATCGGTGGTTAACACGTCAATGTCCCGCCAACAGTGGAGTACTCCTATGGGAACCACGGAGGCTGGGGCGGAGCCTCCTACCCCTCCCACCAAACTGTCTCCTCTTCTCAGGGACACTTCAGTGAAAGGTACGGCCAAACACACCTCATCCATTTATCTCTCCTCTCATCCATCAATCACTCATTCACATTTATCAGTAATTCTGACGGTTCTCTTCTCTCTCAGGCTGCCTATGCCAACTCAGGACAGAGAGCAGCTGAAGACTGAGCTCCAACAGGTCAACCAGCAGATCAACCAACAGTCTCAGATCCACGGCATGGAGGTGTGTATTCACACACACACAAACAGAGAGATGGGACAAACTTGTAATACTCATATGTAGACATCCTCAACCAGAATCCAGGACTGGCAACATTTTGCATTGAAATTGAGGCAAAAACCTAGCATTTGTTTTGGTGCAGGGCACCCGAGCTTGTTATTATTGGTAGAGAATGGGGTTAATTGTAGGGGGAAAAACTGACCTTACTAACCCTTGACTCCCTCCCTCTCTTCCACCAGCTCTCCCAGCCAGGTCAGAACCAGGGCCAGCAGGGGGGGAAGTGGCCTGGTCCAGCGGGGGGTTCCGGCAGCGCTGCCCCAGTGTCCAGCGAACAGCTCAGCATGGAGCTCCACCAGGTGGAGAGGGAGATCGGCAAGAGGACCCGCGAGATGGACATGGTGAGGGGGATGGATTGAGGGGAGAATAGTTGGTTGTCTGTATTACAATGGGGAATCATTCTGCCCTGCTCCCAATGCCCTATAGAGTTATTGCTAGCTTTGTCATATCAAATTACATTTGTCACATGCGCCGAATATAACAGATGTAGACCGTACAGTGAAATGCTTAAGCCCTTAACCAACAATGCTTTAAGAAGTTTTAAGAAAAATAATAAATAAAATATAAATAAAAGTAACAAGTAATTAAACAGCAGCAGTAAATAACAATAGCGAGGCTATATACAGGGGGTACCGGTACATTCTCAAATGTGCAGGGGCACCGGTTAGTTGAGGTAATACAGTGGGGCAAAAAAGTATTTAGTCAGCCACCAATTGTGCAAGTTCTCTCACTTAAAAAGATGAGAGGCCTGTAATTTTCATCATAGGTACACTTCAACTATGACAGACAAAATGAGGGGAAAAAATCCAGAAAATCACATTGTAGGGTGGAAAATAAGTATTTGGTCACATACAAACAAGCAGGATTTCTGGCTCTCACACTTCTTCTTTAAGAGGCTCCTCTGTCCTCCACTCGTTACCTGTATTAATGGCACCTGTTTGAACTTGTTATCAGTATAAAAGACACCTGTCCACAACCTCAAACAGTCACACTCCAAACTCCACTATGGCCAAGACCAAAGAGCTGTCAAAGGACACCAGAAACAAAATTGTAGACCTGCACCAGGTTGGGAAGACTGAATCTGCAATAGGTAAGCAACTTGGTTTGAAGAAATCAACTGTGGGAGCAATTATTAGGAAATGGAAGACATACAAGACCACTGATAATCTTCCTCGATCTGGGGCTCCACGCAAGATCTCACCCGTGGGGTCAAAATGATCACAAGAACGGTGAGCAAAAATCCCAGAACCACACGGGGGGACCTAGTGAATGACCTGCAGAGAGCTGGGACCAAAGTAACAAAGCCTACCATCAGTAACACACTACGCCGCCAGGGACTCAAATCCTGCAGTGCCAGACGTGTCCCCCTGCTTAAGCCAGTACATGTTCAGACCCGTCTGAAGTTTGCTAGAGAGCATTTGGATGATCCAGATGAGGATTGGGAGAATGTCATATGGCCAGATGAAACCAAAATAGAACTTTTTGGTAAAACTCAACTCGTCGTGTTTGGAGGACAAAGAATGCTGAGTTGCATCCAAAGAACACCATACCTACTGTGAAGCATGGGGGTGGAAACATCATGCTTTGGGGCTGTTTTTCTGCAAAGGGACCAGGACGACTGATCCGTGTAAAGGAAAGAATGAATGGGGCCATGTATCGTGAGATTTTGAGTGAAAACCTCCTTCCATCAGCAAGGGCATTGAAGATGAAACGTGGCTGGGTCTTTCAGCATGACAATGATCCCAAACACACCGCCCGCAACTTGAAGGAGTGGCCGTAAGAAGCATTTCAAGGTCCTGGAGTGGCCTAGCCAGTCTCCAGATCTCAACCCCATAGAAAATCTTTGGAGGGAGTTGAAAGTCCGTGTTGCCCAGCGACAGCCCCAAAACATCACTGCTCTAGAGGAGATCTGCATGGAGGAATGGGCCAAAATACCAGCAACAGTGTGTGAAAACCTTGTGAAGACTTATAGAAAACATTTGACCTCTGTCATTGCCAACAAAGGGTATATAACAAAGTATTGAGATAAACTTTTGTTATTGACCAAATACTTATTTTCCACCATAATTTGCAAATAAATTCATAAAAAATCCTACAATGTGATTTTCTGGATTTTTTTCCCTCATTTTGTCTGTCATAGTTGAAGTGTACCTATGATGAAAATTACAGGCCTCTCTCATCTTTTTAAGTGAGAGAACTTGCACAATTGGTGGCTGACTAAATACTTTTTTGCCCCACTGTATGTACATGTAGATAGTTAAAGTGACTGCATAGATAATAAACAGAGTAGCAGCAGGGTAAAAGAGGGGTCTAGGTAGCCCTTTGATTAGCTTTTCAGCAGTCTTATGGCTTGCGGATATAAGCTGTTAAGAAGCCTTTTGGACCTAGACTTGGCGCTCCAGTACCACTTGCTGTGGGGTAGCAGAGAGAACAGTCTATGACTAGGGTGGCTGGAGTCTTTGACCATTTTTAGGGCCTTCCTCTGACTTCACCTGGTATAGAGGTCCTGGGTGGCAGGAAGCTTGGCCCCAGTGATGTACTGGGTCGTACGCACTACCCTTTGTAGTGCCTTGCGATCGGAGGCCGAGCAGTTGCCTACCAGGCGTTGATGCAACCAGTCAGGATGCTCTCGATGGTGCAGCTGTAGAACCTTTTGAGGATCTGGGGACCCATGCCAAATCTTTTCAGTCTCCTGAGGAGGAGTAGGTTTTGTCGTGCCCTCTTCACGACTGTCTTGGTGTGTTTGGACCATGATAGTTTGTTGGTGATGTGGACACCAAGGAACTTGAAGCTCTCAACCTGCTCCACTACAGCCCCGTCGATGAGAATGGGGGCGTGAGCGGTCCTCCTTTTCCTGTAGTCCACAATCTTCCATTTTGTCTTGATTACGTTGAGGGAGAGATTGTTATCCTGGCACCACACGGCCAGGTCTCTGACGACCTCCCTGTAGGCTGTCTCATCGTTTTTGGTGATCAGGCCTACCGCTGTTGTGTCATCGGCAAACTTGATGATGGCGTTGGAGTCGTGCCTGGCCATGCAGTCGTGAGTGAACGGGGTGTATAGGAGGGGACTGAGTACGAACCCCTGAGGGGCCCGTGTGTTGAGGATCAGTGTGGCAGATGTGTTGTTACCTACCCTTACCAACTGGAGGCGTCTCGTCAGGAAGTCCAGGATCCAGTTGCAGAGGGAGGTGTTTAGTCCCAGGATCCTTAGCTTAGTGATGAGCTTTGAGGGCACTATGGTGTTGAACGCTGAGCTGTAGTCAATTACTAACATTCTCACATAGGTGTTTCTTTTGTCCAGGTGGGAAAGGGCAGTGTGGAGTGCAATAGAGATTGCATCATCTGTGGATTTGTTGGGGCGGTATGCAAATTGGAGTGGGTCTAGGGTTTCTGGGATAATGGTGTTGTGAGCAATGACCAGCCTTTCAAAGCACTTCATGGCTACAGACGTGAGTGCTATGTGTTGGTAGTCATTTAGGCAGGTTACCTTAGTGTTCTTTGGCACAGGGACTATGGTGGTCTGCTTGAAACATGTTGGTATTAGATTCAGGGACAGGTTGAAAATGTCAGTGAAGACACTTGCCAGTTGGTCAGCGCATGCTCGGAGTACACGGTAATCCGTCTGGCCCTGCGGCCTTGTTGACCTGTTTAAAGGTATTACTCATATCAGCTACGGAGAGCATGATCACACAGTTGTCCGGAACAGCTGATGCTCTCATTCATGTTTCATTGTTACTTGCCTCGAAGCGAGCATAGAAGTTATTTAGCTCGTCTGGTAGGCTCGTCACTGGGCAGCTCGCGGCTCTGCTTCCCTTTGTAGTCTGTAATAGTTTGCAAGCCCTGCCACGTCCGACGAGCGTCGGAACCGGTGTAGTACGATTCAGTCTTAGTCCTGTATTGATGCTTTGCCTGTTTGATGGTTCGTCGGAGGGCATAACGGGATTTCTTATAAGCTTCCGGGTTAGAGTCCCGCTCCTTGAAAGCGGCAGCTCTACCCTTTAGCTCAGTGTGGATGTTACCTGTAATCCATGGCTTCTGGTTGGGGTATGTACGTACGGTCACTGTGGGGACGACGTCATTGATGCACTTATTGATGAAGCCAGTGACTGATGTGGTGTACTCCTCAATGCCATCGGAATAATCCCGGAGCATATTCCAGTCTGTGCTAGCAAACAGTCTTGTAGCTAAGCAATCTGCTTCATCTGATCACTTTCTTATTGATCAAGTCACTGGTGCTTCCTGCTTTAGTTTTTGCTTGTAAGCAGGAATCAGGAGGATAGAATTATGGTCAGATTTGCCAAATGGAAGGCGAGGGAGAGCTTTGTGCGTGTCTGTGTGTGGAGTAAAGGTGGTCTAATGTAACATGTAACATGCTGGTAGAAATGAGGTCAAATGGATTTGTTTCACTGCATTAAAGACCCCGGAAAACTAGGAGTGCCACCTCCTAATGAGCGTTTTCCTGTTTGCCTATGGCCGTATCCATCCGATCGAGTGCGGTCTTAGTGCCAGCATCGGTTTGTGGTGGTAAATAGACAGCTATGAAGAATTAAGATGAAAACTCTCTTGGTAAATAGTGTGGTTTACAGCTTATCATGAGATACTCTACCTCAGGCGAGCAAAACCGGGACTTCTTTAGATTTCGTGCACCAGCTGTTGTTTACAAATATACATAGACCGCCACCCCTAGTCTTACCAGGCCGCAGTTCTATCCAGCCGAAAAAACGTAAAACCCGCCAGCTGTATGATATTCATGTCATCGTTCTGCCACAACTTGGTGAAACAACGAAAGATATTACTGTTTTTAATGACCCGTTGGTAAGATATACGTGATTTTAGTTTGATTGTACGTTGGCTAATAGGACTAATGGTAAAGGGAGATTACCCGTTCGTCGTCGGATCCTTACAAGGCACCCAGACCTTCGTCCCCGATATCTCTTGTCTCTTTCTCCTGCGAATGACGGGGATGAGGGCCTTGTTGGGGTCTGAAGTAAATCCTTCCCATCAGACTCATTAAAGAAAAAGTATTACTCCAGTACGGGTGAGAAATCGCTGGTCTGATATCTAGAAGATATTTTTGGTCATAAGACAGTGGCAGAAACATGTACAAAATAAGTTACAAATAATGCGAAAGAACATGCACAATTGGTTAGGGGATCGTGAAACAGCAGCCATCTCCTCCGGCGCCATTGATGTTGTCGTGTGGTATTATAGCTGGTTTGTGTTCATGTATTTGTATTTTATTATGGATCCCCATTAGCTACTGCCAAGGCAGCAGCTACTCTTCCTGGGGTCCAGCAACATTAAGGCAGTTATACAATTTTAAAAACATTACAATACATTCACAACACATGTACTTGTCACGGGCGGGTGTCTGTCTACACATGTGAGTTGACAGTGTATTGATGTGGTCTCTACAGGACAGCCAGGTGGCTCATGAGGTCCTGTACAAGACTGCGGAGAATGGCCAGCAGGACCACAAGGCCCAGCTGGAGGAGATTGCTCTAGCCCTGGGGTGAGTGGAGACACAACTCGGTAGAACACGTGTATAAAGACAGATGACATGCTGAAGGATAATACCACGTAGTAGTAATACATATGTTAATCCTCTCTGTGCCGTCTCCCTCTGTGCCGTCTCCCTCTGTGCCGTCTCCCTCTGTGCCGTCTCCCTCTGTGCCGTCTCCCTCTGTGCCGTCTCCCTCTGTGCCGTCTCTAGCGAGGTGTCGAATGGCTCCAGTGGTCTAGGGCAGGACGGCGGTGTAGGCGGAGCCATGCTGTCACTGACCACTAAGGCGTCATCGCTTAGCCTGTGTTCTGAGCCAGGGCCCGGGGGCTCAGATCTGCAGAAGAACGGTGTGGTCCATTCCTGCTCCTAGACCATACACACTGCGACACACACGACAAACACACACTCAGAGCCTTTGTTCTAAAGCATGCACACACATACTCGTTTTATTTAGAAAATGAGCAGTATCTGCCGTGATATGAATTTTCTTTCTTTTTGTTCTGTGAATGAGCTTCTTTTTTTTCTTTTTCTTTAATCTTTTTTTTTTTACGACTTTCATTGCCTGGAAACCATTTGATGACATTTATTTCTCTTGTGTTTTTTTTTCTGGGACTATAGAACAAGACTCTCAAAGTAGATATGTCAAAAAAAGCAGATGATGATGATAATTATGCAAAGAAGGCTATCCCTCCTACATAGATATCACATACCAAGACCCGTAGTGGATCAAAGTATTTTTCAATTCTCCCCCTCTATTTTGTGCCCATTACCAGGGTAAGCAACTTGCAGGGACCTTAATACCCCCAAAGATGGTTTTAAGGCTGTGAAATTTAAAGGTTCAATTTCGTAACCAATTTAGTATTGAATCCTAACTCAAGTTATGGTCGTTTTGGTCTTATGTACTACATAGCTATCAAAAGTCTTGGTGTTTTACGACGTAGTTATGTCAGCTGTCATAAGTATCACATAAGTGTCTGTTTATAATGCATCATAGCCTGATATATATATATTTTTTTTAACAAGGCAAGTCAGTTAAGAACACATTCTTATTTACAATGACTGCCTAGGAACAGTGGGTTAACTGCCTTTTTAACCTTGTCAGCTCTGGGATTCAATCTAGCAACCTTTCGGTTACTGGCCCAACGCTCTAACCACTAGGCTACCTGCCGCCCCGATATGACACGTTGTTTCTTTCTGATACCTTTGACAGCTTACGTAGACATTCTAACTAACGGTTAGTCCGTGTAGTAACCGTTCTGTTCGCGTTCAGTAAAAAAGGTGTAACCGCTAGTGTTCAGGAATACGCCGCCCCCAGAATCGTAAAACGTGGTTGACCAGATGGGGAGGGGGGAGTGAAAACGTTCCACCAACGCTCAGTCAACCCTCCGAGCCAAACAAGACCATGTCGCTTCAAGCCACATGAGACCACATGCCGTTTTTAACCCGCCTTGAGAAGTCTGATTTTATTAGTGCATTTTATGAATACATCATATGTCTGTTTCATACTTGAAAAGCAGTATCTTACTAACCAAAGCATTCTGTTTTAAAGATTGCAAAATTTATCTTTTTGATAATGAGCTTTTCTCATGTTTTCTATAAGGGAACATACTATGTGCTTCTCGTGGGATGTGGTGTGACTTGCTGCGGAAATGTCTCGTTTGTACTTTGGTGGGCTGGAATTCAATAGAACTTGCAGTACGGAAATGCAAATTCCAGGGAGTGTAACAAAACGTAAATTTTCACATTGCAGGAAGAACATTTTCTATGTTGTGAGACAGATTGAATCCCCTCCCAGTGTGAATTGAATCATATGGGGTGATTGGTGTTTTTGTTCCTCGTCTTCCTCAGAGCTCCTCATCTGGTCATTGAAAAGGCCTCCCCATTGGGATTATCTTGTCATTGGTTCTCCTTAACTTCTATGAAGTTGCGTTCCCTTAGTTTTTTTTGCTTGCGTAAATCGCGATTAAGGGGGTGTGGCCTGCCTGAACGCTAGTCTGTAATTGGAGGGGAAGTAAATTGGTTTAATATGCAAATTTGTGGTCCTCTTGATCTTAATACGTTTGTAAAAGGTGTCTGTAGTCTGCCAAACAGTCCTTTCAATGGTTTGTGCGTCAATGTCAACAATTAAAGAGTAGCGAAGTGTCTTAAATAATTGTCATTCTACAGGCTTAAAAAAAGTCCTCCTATCCCTTTTTTGTTTTTAACCGCGTACAATTAGTTCATTTTAGAACAAGTCTGTATCAAGACACATATTCAGGGTATCTTAGTGGATTCAAAACCCAGAACCTTGGGCCACACCTGTGAGGCTTAAAGCAAGCAGCCGGAGTGTCTTGCCCCTCAAAAAGCCTCTACCCAAAGTCTTGACCTTTTTTAATTATATTTTTCACTATATAGTTTCCTGGTGTTTATTATTATTGTAAGCTATAAAAACAGAGTTGCACACTCCATATGTATAACCTCCCAGTAATTTATTGGGTAAAAAAAAACACATGTTTCGGCATTACTGTGCCTTCCGAAACGTTGGTGTTTTTTCTTTTCTTTTTTACCCAATAAATTACTGGGAGGTAAAACGTATGGAGTGTACGACTTTGTTTTTATAGCTTCCACTTTATTCACCGTTAGTCAGAACCTCTACACTAAATAATGTTCTCTGGGGGTGCGCCAGCTCATGCTTTTTATTATTATCATTATTACTTTATTATTGATGTTCCTGTCATGGTAATTGTTTATCGCTGATGCTCTTTAAGGAGCTCTCTGCCTTTTTGTAAACAATCGTCATGATTGGCTGTTGAAAAAAGCTGCGCTGAAATGCAGAGGTGGATCCCAGTGCTCAAACGGTTAAGAATACACGGATACAGGTGACGATTGGGTTTCATAATTTGGGTTCAGGACAAAAACGGTCAGCTTTTTGTCTGTAGATGGGTGTTGAGGGCCAGGGTCTGTTAGAGGGTTTTTGGTTTTTTTAAACCACACTCTTGGGCTACTCTTTGCTATATTTTATTGTTTAGGTAAACAACTCACTTATACATATGAGTATGTATACATACATTAATATACTAAGCACTATTAACGTGCCACCTCTTATTCTACTCGCTCAGCATTTATATTAAATGATCTCTACTTAGAATCAGCTAAATGTTTTATTTTATTTCTCCACTGGTTGCCAACAGACTTTATCCTTTCCCAGTTGAAGGACTTCTGTGCGCATTGACGTGTTTTCACTTAATCTTTTTGTGTTCAAACAAAGATAAGTTCTCTACTGAAATATGCTTCCGAAGAAGACACATTTAATGATGAAAATGTACAACAAAAAAATGCTTTTGTGTGTGTTAGGTTGTATTGTAGAAAATGTACACAGTCTTTTTTTTCAAAGTAAAGTGTGCTGTACTGGGTGACGGTGTGGAAATATTAGAAATGTGTTGGGGTTTTCTCTTTTTTAAGAGGTAATCCGGGTAAGCCTTTAATTTAGTCAAAGGCTTGCTTCATATTCTCAAGGAATAGTCCTAGGCCATTCATTCCAACCGTATGAGATCATTTGGAAGCACCATAACCAAATTGAAAGCGATCTTAATTGGAACACTCATTTTGTCACCACCATCACTAATCACATGACACAGGCAGAGGCACATGGTTTGTCATATTTAGAACAAAAAATGTGTTTCTGCTGGGGAAAATGTAATTGACTAGTTGGGTTTGTTTTTCTTTCTTCCTGTCGTTGAGTGAAATCACTTACTTCCAAGTCTTACAGTGATCTATGTAATGCATCACAAGGCGAAGCATCATGTTGTCCATCCACAGGGAAACTGTCTAACTTGGCATCACACACATCCACACACAGGTTGTCATTTGTTTCAGAATAGTCATGAAAATTTGTATGCCCACACTTGTTAATTCTGCTTTGGGAAATCCTCTTAAGTCCCTCCAGCCATGAGCCTTGAAGAGAGAGTTCACTTCAAATTTGTCTAATGATTTTAGATATCAAAAGTGGTCTGTTGACTTGAGGCAACATTTCATGCCTTCTGTTGTGAAGATCCAGCCCTAAGCCTCAATCCCCAAATCAATGGCAAAGATGGACACAGTCTAGTTACCTGAACATAATTCAGTGCCTATCTTTTCCACTCATTTTGGGTTTAAGGCATATAGTTTATATATATATATATATATCTCAAGTGGTTTAACGTTTATTCAAGGTCACGTCCCAAAACATTGTGTGTGTGTGTGTGTGTGTGTGTAATGTTTTGGGATGTGACCTTGAATAAATGTTAACCCACTTGAGGTCTAAAACGTGCAACAAACTTTGATTTTGGAGTAAACTTTCCTTTTCTTAAAGCCTATAGGTGAGTAGAATTAACAATTATAAGGTTTCTATGGGAATAGCAATGATGTTCATGTCAGTCTCATGCTTTCATTTGTTTCTGAGTGAAACTGCTGCCTACCCCTCTCACACAGCCAATGAACTCTTCCCCCAAACCACAGAACTCTTACTGCTGTTTTGGGCTCACATTTTAATTCCTAACTTTTGGGAAAAACTCAATGGCTGTTTTTTATATGATTAATCCCTTGTAAGATATCTCTTAAATTAAGGTACAGTTTTAATTTCAGCAAGAAAATACGTTTTTATATGTATTATACTCCATTAAGGAATGTTTAGAATTATCTTCCTCCAATGTGGATGTAGCCATTATTACGCCATTTTATGACTTTGTAAGAGAATTCACTGTGTGAAAATTGGTTTGCATTTTTGTATAATACAATCTGCTTTTTTTGTTTGATACGAGAGGGAGGTCAAACTGGAAGTTTTTAAGAGAGAAATGAACCTGTGAAATTGAGTATTATTTTTTTTAAACTTATGTACAACAGTGATTCTATGCTGAGGGGGATGGATTAAATGATATTGCTAACTCTGCTATTGGCGTCTTGTTTTACTTTCCCATTGGGGAAATGAGTGAACATCTTTGAGCGCAAGTATTAACATGCATAACACCACGTCGTTTTTTTTCTGGCCATGCCAGTTAGTCCACACATCTTTATCCACCCCAAACTGTGGACTCTGCCCACCACCAACTCAAGGGATCAAAACAGAATTTGAGAGAGGATTGAGGAGTATCAACCAACTCTGTGGCTCTCTCTTTGGCAAATGCTCAAGGAGAGACAGGACCAGTAAGTAGGTATGCCAGGATACGCACAGGGCGGCATAGGCTTTACCGCCACATTGATGGCGTATGTAATGTTGCACTGCGGAGAGTCGAGTGGAGACATGTTTACTCAGTTGTCCTGATGAGCCCTTCCCAGCTAGCTAGTTTATTCTTACCGGCAGTGGTGTAGTGGAGGGTATACACTCTATACCCACCTATTTTTCAGTGGGCATTGAGTATACTCACTTAATCCCCACGAAGCATAGCAAAGTACTGTAGTCGAGGTATACATCGTATCAATAAGGTTGATTGAACAGATCAGAATGTTTAGCTTAAAATGTTGATAAGATATTAGTTCTATACATTTTAGGCGCTTTCCCGTTGCGGGACGAGCCATTTGGCAATATTAGAGTATACCCACTTCTCCAGGCACCACTATGCCACTGCTGGCTGGCAACAACAGCATGGCGTTATTTAAAACTTGTTTAAAAGAAGGCAATATTTATTTCGATGGGCGAGGGAGAAATAACTTGTAGTATTGGTCACTTGTAATATTGGTCGCGGGGGAGACGGCCAAAAACTTCAAGTTCCTTGGCGTACACATCAGAGGAGCTGAAATGGTCAAACCACACGGACACCATGGTGAAGGCACGACATCGACTGTTCAACCATCGAGAGCATACTGTCAGGCTGCATCCCAGCCTGGTACAGCAACAAATGTATTGCCCTGGCCACATCTGCAGTCCTCATGCCTCCTTGCAGCATGCCTAAGGCACGTTCACGCAGATGAGCAGGGACCCTGGGCATCTTTCTTTTGGTGTTTTTCAGAGTCAGTAGAAAGGCCTCTTTAGTGTCCTAAGTTTTCATAACTGTGACCTTTATTGCCTACGGTCTGTAATCTTTTAGTGTCTTAACGGACCGTTGCACAGGTGCATGTTCATTAATTGTTCATGGGTCATTGAACAAGCATGGGAAACAGTGTTTAAACCCTTTACAATGAAGATCTGTGAAGTAATTTGGATTTTTACGAATTATCTTTGGAAGACAGGGTCCTGAAAAGGGACGTTTCTTTTTTTGCTGAGTTTATGGTTTTCTCTCACCCCCACAATAGCCCATAATGACAAAGTGAAAACATGTTTTTAGACATTTTGCAAATGTATTGAAAATGAAATATCTAATTTACATAAGTATTCACACCCCTGATTCAATACATGTTAGAATCCCCTTTGGCAGCGATTACAACTGTGAGTCTTTCTGGGTAAGTCTCTAAGAGCTTTGATTGTACAATATATACACATTATTCTTTTTACAGTTCTTCAAGCTCTGTCAAGTTGATTGTTGATCATTGCTAGACAGACATTTTCATGTCTTGCCATAGATTTTCAAGACGATTTAATCAAATGGTAACTAGGCCACTCAGGAACATTCAATGTCGTCTTGGTAAGCAACTCCAGTCCATATTTGGCCTTGTGTTTTAGGTTATTGTCTGTTGGAAAGCAGACTGAAACCGTTTTTCCTCTAGGATGTTGTCAGTGTTTACCTCAATTCCATTTATTTTTATCATAAAAAAACTCCCTAGTCCTTGCCAATGACAAGCATACCAATAACATGATGCAACCACCACCATGCTTAAATAATATGAGTGTTACTCAGTGATGTGTTGTGTTAGATTTGCCCCAAAGATAACGCTTTGTATTCAGGACAAAAAGTTCATTCCTTTGGCAGTATTACTTTAGTGCCTTATTGCAAACAGGATGCATGTTTTGGAATATTTTATTCTGCATAAGCTTCCTTCTAATTCACACTGTCAATTAGGTTAGTTTTGTGGAGTAACTACAATGTTGTTGTTCCATCCTCGGTTCTCATATCACAACCATAAAGGGATACTTTGGGATTTTGCCAATGAGGCCCTTTATCTGCTTCCACAGAATCAGATAAACTTGTGGATACCATTTTTATGACTCTATGTCCAGTATGAATGAAGTTAGAGCTAGTTTTGCGAGTCAATGCTAACTAGCGTTAGCACAATGACTGGAAGTCTATGGGTATCTGCTAACATGCAATGCCAAAAGCCTGGGCCTCTGATGGAGACTCTAGAACTGTTATCAATGCATGCTTCAGTATTCCCTTCTCTCTAAGAGCATTCGTGTGCTCAGGCCCCATAGGCCTATCAACATTTTCACACGCTGGTCACCATTGTAGCTGACCAATGTAGAGAGAGATATTTACATCTTAGTCTTATCCAGAGAGACTCACAAGAGGAACACATAGACAGATTTTTTAACTAGTCACTTCGGAGATTCAAACCAGCAACTTTTCGGTTCAGGCCCAATGCTCTTAGCCACTAGGCCACCTGCCAACCTGTCAAGACCGAGTTAGACAACAGGCAAATGCATATGCAGTGTCAATGTCTAAATAGTGAAGGTTGATTAAACTGCAGGACTTGGTGAATAGATCTTGAGACAAAAGTGAGAGACAATAATGAATAAAAATGCTCAAACAAGCATGTGTATCTGTAGTGGGTGTTCTTCAACTCTAAAATACACTCAAATCAAATGTATTTGTCACATACACATACACACACGTTAGCAGATGTTAATGCGAGTGTAGCGAAATGCTTGTGCTTCTAGTTCCAACCATGCAGTCGTATCTAGCAAGTCATCTAACAATTTCACAACAACTACCTTATACACACAAGAGTAAAGGAATGAATACGAGTATGTACATATAAATATATGGATGAGCGATGGCTGACCGGCGTAGGCAAGATGCAGTAGATGGTATAGAGTACAGTATATACATATGAGATGAGTAATGTAGGATATGTAAACATTATATAAATGCATCGTTTTAAGTGGCTAGTGATACATTTATTTAATCCAATTATAATTATTAAAGTGGCTAGAGATTTGAGTCGATGGCCGAACGGCATAGGCAAGATTCAGTAGATGGTTTAGAGTACAGTGTATACATTTGATATGAGTAATGTCGGATATGTAAACATTATATACAAAATTGTTTAAAGTGGCTAGTGTGTAAAACAAAATCTATAAAAGAAAAGAGAACAGGCAAGGTTATTGCTAGTTCAAACTGCAGTAGGATGATTCTCCTCACAGGTGAATGAATCAGCCCATGCTTAGTGAATAGCTCTTGGTTGATTTCTGGGAGCAGGACACAGTGGAGCTGATTAGATCACGTGAGAAAAAAGTTAGAGACAAGAAGGAATAAAATAAATCATAACAGCAAAGGAATGTATTTTGTGAGTTAGAAAATGTACATCTTGACAGCTCTGTAATCATCCTACTCCAACTATTGACAGGGATAATGTGGCATTTCTTATGTGTCAGTATGATTTAAATTAGTCAGTCCTGCTTTGATTACTATCGATTATGTAGTCTTAAATTATTACTTAAAACTCCTGAAATGACATGCTAGCTAGTGATAAAGGCAAGCTATCTAGTCTTGCTATCTTGCAGCATATCAACGCAACATGTAAAGTGTTGGTCCTATGTTTCAAATAACAGATCCCAGAAATGTTCCATGCACACAAAAAGCTTCTTTCTATTACATTTTGTGCACACATTTGTTTACATCCTTGTTAGTGAGCATTTATCCCTTGCCGAGATAATCCATCCACTTGAAAGGTGTGGCATATCAAGAAGCTGATTAAACAGCATGATCATTATGCAGGTGCACCTTGTGCTGGGGACAATAAAAGGCCATTCTAAAATCTGCAGTTTTGTCATACAATGCCATAGATGTCTCAAGTTTTGAGGGAGCGTGCAATTGGTATGCTGACAATAGAAATGCCCACCAGAGCTGTTGCCAGAGAATGATATGTTAATTTCTCTACCATAAGCTGCCTCCAACGTCATTTTAGGGAATTTGGCAGTACGTCCAATCGGCCTCACAACCGCAGACCACGTGTAACCACGCCAGCCCAGGACCTCCACATCCGGCTTTTCACCTGTGGGATTGTCTGAGACGAGGCACCAGGACGGCTGATGAAACTGTGGGTTTGCACAACCAAAGAAGTTCTGCACAAACTGTCAGAAACTGTCTCAGGAAAGCTTATTTGCATGCTCGTCGTCCTCACCAGGGTGTTGACCTGACTGCAGTTCAGCTTCGTAATCAACTTCAGTGGGCAAATGCTCACCTTCGATGGCCACTGGGACACTGCAGAAGTGGGGTCTTCATGGATGTATCCCGGTTTCAACTGTATGGCATCTTGTGGGCGAGCAGTTTGCTGATGTCAATGTTGTAAGACAGAGTGCCCATGGTGGGGGTAGGGTTATGGTATGGGCAGGCATAAGCTACGGACAATGAAATAATTGCATTTTATCGTTGCCGATTTGAATGCACAGAGGTACTGTGACGAGATCCTGAGGCCCATTGTCGTGCCATTCATCCACCGCCATCACCTCATGTTTCAACATGATAATGTACGGGCCCCATGTCGCAAGGATCTGTACACGGTTCCTGCATGCTGAAAATGTCCCAGTTCTTCCATGGCCTGCATACTCACAATTGAGCATGTTTGGGATGCTCAGGATCGACGTGTACTACAGCGTGTCCAGTTCCCCCCAATATCCAGCAACTTCGCACAGCCATTGAAGAGGAGTGGGACAACATTCCACAATCAACAGCCTGATCAACTCTATGCAACGGAGATGTGTCGCGCTGCATGAGGCAAATGGTGGTCACACCAGATACTGACTGGTTTTCTGATCCATGCCCCTACCTTTTTTTTAAAGGTATATGTGATCAACAGATGCATATCTGTACTCCCAGTCATATGAAATCCATAGATTAGGGCCTAATTTATTTAAATTTAAATATTCATTTAAATTGACAGATTTCCTTGTATGAACTGTAAATCAGTAAAATCTTGGAAATTGTTGCATGTTGCGTTAATATTTTTGTTCAGTGTAGCTAGCTAACTCTTCTCCTTCTGTGTCTTCTTTGGTATTATAGTGGTCTGCAAACAAATATTGTAGGTGCATGCCCCCACCTACTGTATTGGCTGTGTATAGCCTACAATTCTGAAGTATGAATTTATTACACTTTGTGAAAAAATTGCCCTACCAAATAACCCTGCACCCATTAAATCCTCCCCACTATTCACTAATTCACTAATCCTACTCCAGGCCAGCAGCCTGGGAGGACAGGACAGTATCATTCAAAACATCTTGTAACTCTTCTGCAGTAAAATCTCGTACACCCAAGTACTGTACTTCTCTGCAGCTGCCACCACAACATATATCCTCTGTGATTTACATTCCATTCCTGCCGTACAAATGACAACCGAGGCCATGAACGCCAAAAAAACAACCTTACTGAAGCACATGTTATTCCTATCACTCTCTATTGGCTTCAACCTACTCACATGGATCGTCTTAGGATCCCTCACCCTGGACCAATCTTCCTCTACTATTCTCTTCACTGCCTCAGCATACGACACCTTGTGCACTACTCTAATCCTCGCAACCTCAACCTTTATCTCACTGGACACCTCTTCATCTCACTGGACACCTCTTCATCTCATTGGACACCTCTTCATTTCACTGGACACCTCTTCATCTCACTGGACACCTCTTCATCTCACTGGACACCTCTTTATCTCACCCGGCACCTCTTCATCTCACTGGACACCTCTTCATCTCATTGGACACCTCTTTATCTCACTGGACACCTCTTCATCTCATTGGACACCTCTTTATCTCACTGGACACCTCTGATATCCAGCACCATGGGTAGCCCTACAGTTTACATACACAACTTCTTCCACCAATACTACACATTCCTTTGTCTCATGTACTTCTGTACACTTCTCACATCTAGGAATCTCCCTCCTACACACTGCTGCCACATGATTATAAGCTTGACACCTAAAACACAGTAATGGGTTCAGGACAAACGCTCTCACGGGATAACTAACACATCCTAACTTGACTTTATCTGGTAACGGCTCTGCATCAGAACTCAGTAATACAGACAGTGTTTTCTCTGGTTCACCAAACGGCGGGCGTCACAGACACTGGCAATCATCAACTTCAGTTGACCATCCTCAACACCACTCCAGTTTTTCACTACTTTCAACGGCGCCCTGCTCGCCCTGCTCCGGAAAGGTGTGGAGCGCACGCTCCCTCTGGACGGCAGAAACACAAAAAATCAACACAATTCCATTTCGAGTTACTTTCACTGACCCAACATTCCCTATCCTCTTCTCCATCCAACCCGACACCACATATGGATCAGCTAGAATGCAAGGATCCATTCTCTCCTAAAATCTCACTCCCACTGGGCCAGAATCACCTTTATCACCATCAGGATGAGGCTCAAACTCGGTGGTCTTCACAGCACCTGCAGTTAATTCATCCTCACTCTCGTCATGTTCAATTTCCTTCTTAAGCACTCCATATTTACTCTTAATATGTTCCACTTTATGTTCTTCCATTTTTTCCCTGCTCGCCTTCTTACCAACCGCTATGTGTTCCACTGATGCCATCTCCAAATCTGACAACCATTCGGGTGTACCCGCCATCTTGTCCCTCACCTTCTTCCTCCTTCCCATCCAGCCCACCACCTACCTGTGCATGTGACCAATAAACTCTCTACATTTAAATCACCATCTGGAATCTGGATACCACTGTGACATGCCAATTAGCTAACGTAACAACAAGCCAGAGTGAAAGACCAATGCCTGCTGTATGCAAGGAAAGAGGAAGGGAGGAGGAGTTGAAGCCCCCTCGGAACTTGAGTCATAGATTCGCACTGTTGCTTCCCACTGCTGGGCAGAAGTTGCTTCACCGGGCAGCTAGCTGTATCACATGTTGTTGGCGGTGGCTAATGTGGCCAATTTGTTCCATACTCAATTCTATTTCGAGTAGGATAGCAGCATACACTAAAAATAACTTGTAATATTGGTAGTAACCATCTGGATGTCACCCTGATACAGTCTACTACTGCTGGTCAATTGGGAGAGTTTGGGCTGCAAGCCGGAAACACAACAACACTGGGCACAGTGCGTCCTTCGCTCCTGAGTCGTGCTTGCCATGCAGCACTGTAGAAAATATCAGGCCAGGGTGACAGGCAGCTAATGCACATTTGTTGATTTTGCAGTCCGATAAAAACGAAATGATTCTGAACACTCCCAAGTCCCTTCTTTGGCAGAATCATTTTAGGATGAGTGACTGAACCGATAATGTTCGTCCCTACTCAGCTCTCGCTGCACGACATACGTCATACATTTTGTACACCAGGCGAGTCCCTATAGCCTCTCCCCTGGAACACCTGTGCACGAGATTGGCAGGTTGAGGTTACCAGGCTTAGAGTAGTGCAGGAGGTGTCATATGCTGCACAGTGAAGAACGTAGAGGTAGAGGGGTCAAGGGGGAGGGATCTTGAGAGGATCCAGGTGAGTAGTGGATCTGTGCCAGCACAGAGGGATAGGCCAATGGGTGATATATGCTTCAGTAAGATTGGCTTCTTATCGTTCATAGCACAGGAGGTTGGTGGCACATTGACTGGGTAGAACGGGCTGATGGTAATGGCTGGAGCAGAACAAGTGAAATGGTATCAAATACACCAAACACATGGTTTCCATGTGTTTGATGCCATTCCATTCCCTCTGTTCCAAACATTATTATGAGCCGTCCTCCCCTCAGCAGCCTCCCCTGGTTCATAGCAATGGTATCAACTGTACTGGTGGGATAGAACATACCTCACAGAAAATAGAGATTGTGATGTCAGCTTCAGAGAGGTATTTTGGGATACAATATTTGACTGTAGAGGAGTTACAAGGTGTGTTGAGTGGTGGGGTCCCGTCCTTCCAGGCCATTGGCCTGGTGTAGGACCAAATAGGGTTCAAGTAGTAGTGGAATAGGGGTGTGTTTTAATGAATGTAGGATTAGAGGGTAGAGACATTACGTGTTTTTCCCCTTTCCTCGTAGCGCAAAGTATAATGTTTTTTTTTCATGGCGTAAAGAATAATGGGTTTATACCCCCAGTCTAGTTGGTGAAGGTACTTGCAACATACTGTATACTGGATCCCAAACGCTGTAAAACCTCATCAAGATTGAAGAAGACCCGTTGCATGAGGACGGCCTGCGCATTACCGCCATCTGCAGTGCTTGACCAGTAATGCAACTGAATATGGACGGAACTCGATGACAGCCGCGGCCAGTTCAAGTGGAGCGGCGGCAAAACAACAACAGATGCTGAACAACTTCTACAAGTTACATTGCACTGGAGGTTCGTATTGGATTAGGACAGCATTTGGTACACATTTAGCTATGTTTCGTGTTTTGTTAGTGGTTACGGTTGTCGTGGGTCGAGGGAGGTTTGCTGCTTCTATTAGTATGTCGATTTGTTGTTAGCATGGCTACAGTACGTTAGCTAGCTACCGTTAGTTGCATAGTTTTGAACACTTTTTGTTGTTGTAATGTTACACGTCTTTAACATTCGGATGAGGTTGTTGGTAAGTTGCCGGGCTACATTAGCTATCCATGCTATCTAGAAAACCCTTATTATATGATAACGTTAGTAGCTAACGTCTTAACAATAAGACATATTTGCTAGAACAGTGCAGTAGCTAGGTAACGTTACTACTAGCACATATAACGTTAGATACATACCTTAAGTGCACAGTCATAAAGCCCCATTTTGCCATTTCAACACCCTGCCACTTTGTTTGGTCAACTGAAGGATGTGGCTGTAGAAATGTAACCACTGAAATTGTGCATGAATGAAACTGTAGCTATTTATTTTGATCTTCTAGGCTATGGCGGATGGAGAGCTGTGTCTGATAGATAAGAGCATATCAAGGTAATCACACCTTCACCTTCCAGTAAAATCTTCACCTGGAACTTCTGTATGAAATAATCAATGGAATTCTCTCATCGTGTCACCCTCTGTGTAGTTTGCTGGAGGTCCCATTGAGTGCCAATGTCACATCCCTGAATCTGCATTGTAACCATATACTGAAAGTAGAGGGCTTGACCACTGCTTGGCATCTCCGACACTTGGATCTGTCGTCCAATCATATCTCTCGCATCGAGGGACTCAACTCTCTAGCCTCACTGAGAACCTTGAACTTGTCCTGCAACTTGATCACTAAGGTCGAAGGTGAGCCCTGGTCAAACATAGAAAAGAGTTGTTCAGTTAGTTTTTATTTTTGTCACACACATTCGGAATTGGGCCACCCTGCCGCTTTTGCTTGTAAGATGTTCATTTCTCATTTTCAGGACTGAATGGACTTGTTAACCTGATAAGATTAAACCTGGCCTATAATCAGATAAGTGACCTCACAGGTAAGTTTCAGTTTATACTTACATACACAGTGTGAAGCCTACTGACCACAACATTCATGAACAGGGATGGGCAACACTGTCCCAGAGTACTAGAGTTGCCCATTCCTGCTCATGATGATCACACACGGCGAAGTTTTCCGTAACAGAAACGTGCATTTACTATCACACGAGGGTGATACTCATTGGTTGTAATACCCAGGTTTGCTGTACCTTCACGGGGCGGAGTACAAACTGAGACACCTCAATCTCCATAGCAACCGCTTGGACAGCGTCAACCAGCTGCTGCAGTGCATGCTGGGACTGGAGAATCTCAGTGATGTCACCCTAAGCGTGGAGGGAGCAGGCAATTCAGTCTGCAGCTCACCAGGTGAGTGGTGATGAAAATGGAGTGATGTTGCAGTGCTATTTGAGCTACACAATTCCTGGGTAGCGGTACTAAACCTCTGAAAATGCTGACGTATGTCCATGAAAAAACAAAATGTTGCAGTTTCTTGATATTTAGCCAGAGATGCAGTGCCTTCAGAAAATACTCACAACCTTTGACTTTTTCCACATTTTGTTGTGTTACAGCCTGAATTTAAAATGGATTAAATTGAGATTTGTATGTCACTGAACTATGCTCAATACCCCATAATGTCAGTGGAATTTTGTCTGTTAATTAATTTTGGAAATATTATATTTTTTTTAAATGGAAAGCTGAAATGTCTTGAGTCAATGACTATTCAATCCCCTTTGTTATGGCAAGCCTAAATAAGTTCAGGAGTCAAAATGTGCCTAAAAAAATGCATAATAAATTGCATTGACTCATTCCTTGTTCAATAATAGTGGTTAACATTATTTTTTTAATGACTACCCCATCTCTGTACCCCACGCATACGAATATCTGAAAGGTTCCTCAATCTAGTAGTGAATTTCAAGAACAGATTCGAACAAAAAAGACCAGAGAGGTTTTCCCAATGCCTCGCAAAGAAGAGCACCCGATTAGTAGATGATTGAGAAGAATGAAAAAGCAGGCGCTGAATATCCCGTTGAACGTGGTGAAGTTATTAGGCTTTGGATGGTGTATCAATACACCCAGAGTCACTACATAGATACAGGCGCCCTCTTTAACTCAGTTGCTGGAGACGAAGGACACCGCTCAGGGATTTCACCATGAGGCCAATGGGGATTTTAAAACGGTTACAGAGTTTAAAGGGATACTTCGGGATGCTAGCAGATACCCATAGACTTCCAGTCATTGCGCTAACGCTAGTTAGTGTTGGCTCGCAAAACTACCTCTAACCTCCTTTATACTGGACACAGAGACATAAAAATATAATAACCACAATCCTGAAATATCCCTTTTAATGGTTGGAATATGAGAACTGAGGATGGATCAACAGCATTGTAGTTACTCCACAATACTAACCTAAATGACCAAGTGAAAAGGAAGAAGCCTATACAGAATACAAATGCTCCAAAACACCCATTCTTTTTTCAACTAGGAACCAAAGTAATACTGCAAAAAATGTGACAAAAAAAACGTTTTGTCCTAAATACAAATATATTTGGGGCAAATCCAATGCAACACATCACTGAGTACCACTCTTCATATTTTCTAGCATGGTGGTGGCTACATCATGTTATGGGTATGCTTGTCATCGACAAGGACTAGGGAGTATTTTTAAGATAAAAATAAACGGAATACAGCTATAAGCACAGGCAAAATCCTAGTGGAAAACCTGGTTCAGTCTGCTTTCCAACAGACACTAGGAGACAAATTCACCTTTCAGCAGGACAATAACCTAAAACACAAGGCCAAATATACACTGGAGTTGCTTACCAACACAACATTGAATATTCCTGAGTGGCCTTGTTACTGTTTTTACTTAAATCTATGGCAAGACAAATTGTTGTCCTCCAATGATCAACATTCAACTTGACAGCTTGAAGAATTGTAGAAATAATAATCGACAAATATTGTACAATCCAGGTGTGAAAAGCTCTTTGAGACTTACCCCAAAAGACTCCGCCAAAAGTGCTTCTACAAAGTATTGACTCGGGTGTGAATACTTATGTAAATGAAATATTTCATCTTTAATACATTTGCAAAAATGTAAAAAACATGTTTTCACTTTGTGCTTTTGTGCTTATGGGGTACTGTGTGTAGATGGGTGAGAGAAATTCAGGCTGTAACACAACAAAATGTGGAGTAAGTCAAGGGGTATGAATACTTTCTGAAGGCACTGCAGGTCATGTAAAGTAAGCATTTTGGACATCTATTTGGCATATTCAAACTCAATGACTCCTGTGTTCCCTGCTGCAGGTTACAGAGAGATTGTGCTCCAGTCCTTACCCCAGGTCTCCAGCCTGGATGGGTTGGACCGGCTGGGGAACCCTGCTCCTCCAGGGGAAGACAGCCCCATCAACATCCCCGGCCTGGAGGATTATGTGGACTTCTTGCTCTCCTCAGACACCAGTGCCAAAGAACTGGTAAACATTAATCCCAACCAAATAATATTCTATATAAAGTATGCCAAAAGGGTTGTTCCACATCTTAAAACTGATGTAAGGTGTGTTTATATCACCCTCTATGTTAGTGATGGGCAACCCCCTTTTGTAGGCCCGTGGATCAATTTCCCTGGATCCATTTTCTTCAGAAGGTGCATTTTTTTAAAATTTGATTGTGCATCAAGCTGTTTTTTTTCTTGTTATGTCATTTACTGACAGTCACTCAATTAGCCCATGCCAGCTAACATTTTTGGGAGGGGTAAGTTTTTCTCGCGTCCAGCTATCTAAAGTTGTAGTAACCATGGCCCGGGGGGCCCCATTGATTTTGTTAGTCACCTTCACTCAGATATCATATTTAAAAACTGTGGGGTGGGGGGGTCAACAAAATGTTGCTTAGGGCCCCCAAAACACTAGGGCCACCTCTGACTGCATCCATGGGTCTGGAGGTGGGTACCCAGATGATTTCAGATCGGAAGTTGCACGTCCCTGCTCTATGTAGTATGACTACTTAGATGACAAGTAATTTCTAAGCAGTGTATATGAATACTTTTTGTAATTTGAAGTAGTTTAAGTGTCCTCACTTTGAACTGTTTTTCTCTACCTGGCACATGGCATGTTTCTCTGGGTGTATTATTACATATTACACCTATTGAATGTTGTAGAACTAATAAGATGTCCCCACAGGCCAGGGTTGACGTCTCTCCCACCACTCCCCATATTGACGAGGTGCTGAAGCAGGTCCGCCAGCGGGCAGGGGGCCCAGTGGGGGCCCCAGACCCAGTCAGACGGCCCCAGGTTTCACAGCCAGGTTGGGCTACAGCGGGCAGCTATAGTACAGCAGCAGACCCAAACAATGAACAGCGCATCCAGAAACTGGAGCACCAGGTGTCCCGGCTGTTCCAACAGGTGAGACTGAATGGAACGGTCTAAAGACGTCTGACTGATGCTGATCAGCACCTATGTGAAGACTGTTGCTGTATAAACATCACATACACTGAGTGTACAGAACATGACAGACTGACCAGGTGAATCCAGATGAAAGCTATGGTCCCTTATTGATGTCACCTGTTAAATTCAAATCAATCAGTGTAGATGAAGGTGAAGAGACGGTTAAATGAAGGTTAAAGAAGGATTTTTAAGCCTTGAGACAATTGTGCCATTGAGGGTGAATGGGCAAGATAAAAGTTTTAAGTGCCTTTTGAATGGGGTGTGGTAGTAGGTGCCAGGCGCCCCGGATTGAGTGTGTCAAGAACTGCAAAGCTAACGGGTTTTCACGCTCAACAGTTCCCCGTGTGTATCAAGAATGGTCCACCACCCAAAGGACAGTCAGCCAACTTTACACAACTGTGGGAAGTATTGTAGTCAACATGGGTCAGCATTCCTGTTGAACACTTTTCACATCATGTAGAGTCCATGCCCCAACGAATTGAGACAAAAGGAGGTGCAACTCAATATTTAGGATGGTGTTCTTAATGCTTTGTACACTCAGTGTATAACACATCACGCATACAGTGAAATTATGGCCCAGTTTTATAGTAGTACTATACTATATAGTGGTGTAGTGCTCTCTACATTGTAGAGTATTTGAGTTGTATACTACAAAGTAGTGTAGTAGTATTGCATATGGTTTATCCACCTGGATCACTGATGAAGCTCCTAACCTGGTCGCCAGACTCCTGCAGGGGAGGTCTCCAGCAGCTCTACCCCCTTTGTGAAGGTACGGAGGCCCAAGAGGGACATAGACAACACGTCAGAGAGTGAGTGTGACAGCGGGAAGGAGAACCGGGGGCGTCGCTCCAGAATCCCAACTCGGCACAGGGGTAGCAACAGTACTGCAGTGAAGAGGACCATCAAGCAGCCCACCAAGGCCAAACAGCCAGACAGGTAACAGACACTTCCTCTCTGCTGGCAAGTTTCTTATTTGACAATTTCACACCTGTCATGATCTCCACACATGACGCAGTGACATTGACACTGTGGTTATGCTTCATCAGATTCTTATCATACCCGCTCAGTTCGAGTCGTTTTGTTTTGTTGAACCTAATCAATCATAGTTGACAGCTTTTCATACTCATTCTGAAACCTATAAAGCGCGACTCTTATTGAGACTGCTTTGCTTTGACTTGTTACGTGCAGTGATCAAGAGAGGAGCAAAGGGAAAGGTTCAAAGTGTTCAGTTGTCCCTGGGAGGAAGTCGGGCGTCCATCAGGCCTTTGGGGGTGCCGACTCAGTAGGACCAGTCAGGAAGACCCCCAGCAGCACCAAACAAGCAGAGGAGGAGACCTATAGGGTACGGACCATAGACCACAGTTCTCATATACAGTATTTGTGTACATCAGTGATGTAGTGTTAAAAAAGAAATGGTGGGTGAATGCTGATCACCGTTCACTGTGGGTAAAGTAATGCTCCCTATACTTTAAGGCTGGGTTCCCTAACTGGTTTTATTTGGGGCCCCTAAGTTTTCTGAGCAACATTTTTTTGGGGGAGTATTTTTATTTGATTTTATTCTTGAACATAAAAGACTGTAAAAACACCAGGAAATAATATCCAAGTGATGTTTAATTTAAGAAATCTGTTCCCAAGTATTCCCACGTGTAATCGAGACACTTGATCCTTAACAAATGTAAGCAAGGTTTGAAATGATTGTGTTTTAGTCAAACCTTTTATATATGTTTTGGATTGTTGCGATCAATTTGCGGTCTACAAATAATTTGTAATCATGTTCCGGCCCCTGAACGTCCACTCAAGAAAAAAAATGGTCCCGCGGCTGAATCTAGTTGATGATCCCTGCTTTAATGCATTTTTCCGCAAAAGGTTGGTATGCCCGCACAGTTAAAAAAAACTGTATGGAAACGACATTAAGGTGCATTTAACATCCTCTACACCACTGCTGTACACATCGCCGTTGAACTTAACTAGTTCGGCTGTCATATCATGCATAGATTCCCTGTCTAATTGAATATATCAACTTAGTGATTTTGTAGACTACTATACTGATACTATGAAAGTGCGTGCATAATTAGTGCGTCACAATGAACTTTGTGTGTGTGTGTGTTTGCGTGCCTCCCTAGGCGATCGTGGAGGAGCGTGATCAGGAGAGAGAGCGGCGGTGGAAGGCTGAGCAGGCTGTGAGGAAGCTGACCGAGCAGATGAAGACCTTGCAGACCCAGGCCAGCCAGGAGAAGGACCTGCAGAGCATGGCCCTGCACACCACCGACAGGTTAGAGTAGTTCACTGTATACAGTACATACACAAACACAGAAATTCCTTATGCTCTTGTCACAAAAAAGTAAAAATCTCTGCTAAATTCCCACACCCGCTTTACTTCCGTTATCTCATGCTTCCTGTAGGTTTTTAATACAAGCTAAAGTCGGACGTTGTGTCTCTCACTCCCCTGTCTCTCTTTCCACCTCCCAGACTGAAGGAGCTGTTGTTGAAGGAGCGTTCGGAGCGCTCTGGTCTGCAGGCTCGCGTGGAGGAGCTGGAGGAGAGGTGCCAGAGCTCCGCGCTGCAGCTGGAGCAGGTCCTGCAGCGGGAGGAGCAACACAAGAGGGCGCTGCGTACCCTGGAGGACAGCACGTCCCATAGTGAAGCACGGAAGGCCCGCCGGCAGGCAGAGGAGGTAGAGCGATACTGCTGCTTCATAACCCTTGATACTTCATGGATTTAGTAGGGCTTCCATAGGTAGCACTGGGACGAAACGTTGCAACGTGGTCAGGAAAAATTCCAAGCGCTTGTGCTGCAACATGGTAATGTTACCCGTACTGAGTAGGGTTTGACCATTTGGCGACCTTTCAGATGAAGAGGAACCAGGAGCTGGAGAACAAGGCGTCGGCCCTGATGAGGGAGCTTGAGATCCAGCGAGCTTCGCAGCGACAGCATAAAGACAAGCTACGGCAGCTCCACGAACTGCTGGCCTCCAGGGAACAAGTGCACAGGTAGACTACAGCGCCCTTTATTGATGTACGGTGCCATCATTAGGGCACACAATGGAAAACGAGCGTTTCTTCACATTTTCACTCCGTTTCAAAATGTTTTCTCCCTATTGAACATGACCCAGATCTCATTAGTTTAGTCAGCCAGTCAGTGAGTGTCTTAATGGTGTCGTTTCACAGGAAGGAGCTGGAGGGTCGGCTGGTGCCAGGCGGTGCAGAGTTCCGGGAGGTGGTGGCCAGGGAGGTGGCTGGTGTGGAGCAGAGACACGCCCAGAGCAGGGCTGGGTTGGAGGACAGATTGGCCCAGGCCACACAGCAGTACACTGCCCTGGAGGACGAGTTCCGTATGGCCCTCACCATCGAGGCTGCTCGCTTCACTGAGGTCTGACATCAACTAGAACTGTTTATTTATTATTTAACTTCCACTAGCATAAAAAGACAGCTGAAGCAAGGACACCTTTTGACCTGTTCTAGTTATTTATGTAGTGTGTGTGTGTTGTGATAATGTTGACACTTTGGTTCATTAGGTATTAAATGTCCCCTACTTCGCTAACTCCGTTCTCTAACTTTGACCTTCTACTAAAGGAGCTTGAAGAAAACATATTGCTAGTCAGATTGAGACAAACCAGGACTGCACAGTAGTGGACTTTCATAAAAATGATGAATTAAGACAACAGGACTAAAGAGAGCCTTTGACTAATGAAATTGATGATGAGATGAAAATGAAACTTTTTGATAGGAACAACCAACAAGGTTTCTGCCTGTGTCCTCTCTACGTAGGTGGAGCAGGGCTGTGACCGGCTGAGTGCTGAGCTGTCGAAGGTAAAGGCTGCCCTGTCTCAGACCCAACAGAGAGAGAGACAGGCGGGGGGTCTGGTGCAGGAGCTCACCGCCATGGTCAAGGAGCAGAAGAGCCGCATCACAGAGCTCAGCAAAGCCAAGCGAGACGCCGTCACTGAGCTCAAGGTACAATACCACGACCGGGGCTCTTCAGCATTTTGCTTATAGCTATCAAGTTATTTCGGATCTGCAGTACCTGGTAGTGATGGGGGGGGGAAATGTATATAGATACATATCGCAATATTATTTTGGATAATATTATATCAATACTTTGACTCCAAGAATCAATTTGTAAAAAATTATTATTATATATTTTAGTACCAGTCTAAAGTTTTGACACACATACTCATTCAAGGATTTTTCTTTATTTTAGCTATTTTCTACATTCTAAAATAATAGTGAAGACTCAAAACTATTAAATAACACATATGGAATCATGTAGTAACCAGAAAAATGTTAAACAAATCTAAGTCTGTTTTATATTTGAGAATCTTCAAAGTAGCCACCCATTGCCTTGATGACAGCTTTGAACACTCTTGGAATTCTCTCAACCAGCTTCATGAGGTAGTCACCTGGAATGCATTTCAATTAACAGGTGTGCCTTGTTCATTTGTGGAATTTCTTTCCTTAATCCGTTTGAGCCAATCAGTTGTGTTGTGACAAGTTAGGGGTGGTATACAGAAGATGTCCCTATTTGGTAAAGACCAAGTCCATATTATGTCAAGAACAGCTCAAATAAGCAAAGAGAAATTACAGTCCATCATTATTTTACAAAGTGGTCAGTCAGTCTGAAGAATTCAAGAACTGAAAGTTTCTTCAAACCATCAAGAGCTATGATGAAACTGACTCTCATGAGGACCGCCACAGGAAAGGAAGACTCAGTTACATCTGCTGCAGAGGATAGGTTCATTAGAGTTACCAGCCTCAGACATTACAGCCCAAATAAATGCTTCACAGAGTTGAAGTAACAGACACATCTCAACATCAACTGTTTAAAGGATACTGAGTGAATCAGGCTTTCATGGTCAAATTGCTGCAAAGAAACCACTACTAAAGGACACCAATAAGAAGAAGACTTGCTTGGGCCAAGAAACACAGGCAAGGGACATTAGACTTGTGGAAATCTATTCTTTGGTCTGATGAGTCCAAATTTGAGATTTTTGGTTCCAATCGCCATGTCTTTGTGAGACGCTGAACAGATGATATCCGCGTGTGTGGTTCCCACTGTGAAGCATGAAGGAGGAGGTGTGGGGGTGCTTTGCTGGTGACACTGTCAGTGATTTATTTAGAATTCAAGGTATACTTAACCAGCATGGCTACCACAGCATTCTGCAGTGATACGACATCCCATCTGGTTTGCGCTTAGTGGGACTATCATTGTTTTTCAACAGGGCAATGACCCAAAACACACCTCCAGGCTGTGTAAGGGCTATTTTACCAAGAAGGAGAGTGATTGAGTGCTGCAGATGACCTGGCCTCCACAATCACCCGACCTCAACCCAATTAACAAGGTTTCGGATGAGTTGGACCACAGAGTGAATGAAAAGCAAATGTTCTCAGCGTATGTGGGAACTCCTTCAAGACTGTTGGAAAAGCATTCCTCGTGAAGCTGGTTGAGAGAATTCCAATTGTGCAAAGCTGTCATCAAGGCAAAGTGTGGCTACTTTGAAGAATCTTAAATATAAAATATGTTTTGATTTGTTTAACACTTTTTCGGTTACTAAATGATTCCATATGTGTTATTTCATAGTTGTGATGTCTTCACTATTATTCTACAATGACAAAAAATTAAGAAAAACCCTTGAATGAGTAGGTGTCTAAACTTTTGACTGGTTGTATGTGTATATAGATAGATATATAGATATGTGTATGGATGGATGGATGGATGGATGGATGGATGGATGGCTGGCTAGCTAGCTAGCTAGCTAGATAGATAGCGATATCTAGCTATCTGACCTGCCCCCAAACTGCGGTATTTTTCATCCTATAGCTTTTATTTCCATGATTGATCAAAACAAATTTTCTCATGCTCTCTCTTGTCTCTCTGTAGCAGACATATAGTGAGCAATATGTTTGGAACATAACATCGCAGTATCGAATCGCAATACATAATATAATCATGAGAATCACAACACATATCGTATCGGCACCTACCCATCATGATAATATCGTATTGTGAAGTCCCTGGCAATTCCCAACCCTAGTACCTGGAGTTTAAGAATACAGGAAGTGCCTATAAGGTAGTATGAATGGGTTAGGGGCTAAGATAAGGGGGAAGGGGTTGTTGATTGTTTCCGTGGTGTCTGTGTCCCATCAGGGCCGCGTGCGGTCTCTGGAGGCCGGGGCGGAGGAGGACAGGCGTCTGCAGATGCAGCTGGAGCTGGTGAAGAAGGACAAGGCCAGGCTATTGTCCCAGCTCACCGCCCAGGAGTCGGTTATAGACGGCCTCAGAGCTGAGAGGAGGATCTGGGGACAGGAGCTGGCTCAACAAGGTATGCTAACACCTTGGAAATAGAATGACTTAGTTACTATTGTTAAAGCAATAAGGCACGAGGGGGTGTGGTATAAGGCCAAAATACCACGGCTAAGGGTTATTCTTATGCAACACGGAGTGCCTGGATACAGCCCTTAGTCGTGGTATATTGGACATACAACCCCTGAGGTGCTTTATTGCTATTATAAACTGGGTACAAACATAATTAGAGGAGTACAAAGAAATGTTTTGTCATACCATACTTTCAGCAAATCACCATTCAGGGCTCGAAACACTCTGTTTTATAACGGTAATTATATTTCTATGGTACACTATATATACAAAAGTATGTGAACACCCCCCTTCAAATTAGTGGATTTGGCAATTTCAGCAACAATTTCAGCAAAAAATAAAATCGAGCATACAGCCATGCAAACTCCATAGACAAAAATTGGCAGTAGAATGGCCTTACTGAAGAGCTTAGCGACTTTCAACGTGGCACCGTCTTAGGATGCCACCTTTCCAACAAGTCAGTTCGTAAAATTTCCGGTCAACTGGAAGGGCAGTTATTGTGAAGTGGAAATGTCTAGGAGCAACAACGGCTTAGCCACGGAGTGGTAGGCCACACATGCTCACAGAACGGGACCACCAAGTGCTGAAGTGTAGAGTGTAAAAATCGTCTGTCCTCGGTTGCAACACTCACTACAGAGTTCCAAACTGCCTCTTGAAGTAACGTCAGCACAATAACTGTTCGTCGGGAGCTTCATGAAATGGGTTTCCAATGCCGAGCAGCCGCACACAAGCCTAAGATCACGATGCGCGATGCCAAGCGCCGGCTGGAATGGTGTTGAGCTCGCCGCCATTGGACTCTGGAGTAGTGGAAACGGGTTCTCTTGAGTGATGAATCACGCTTCACTATCTGGCAGTCTGACGGACAAATATGGGTGTAGGCTCATGCCAGGAGAACACTACCTGCCCGACTGCATAGTGCCAACTGTAAAGTTTGGAGGAGGAATAAGGGTCTGTGCTGTTTTTTCATGGTTCCAGCAAAGGGAAATCTTAACGCTACAGCTTACAATGACATTCTAGACGATTCTGTGCTTCCAAGTTTGTGGCAACATTTTGGGGAAGGCCCTTTCCTGTTTCAGCATGACAATGCCCCCGTGCACAAAGCGAGGTCCATACAGAAATGGTTTGTTGAGATCGGTGTGGAAGATCTTGACTTGCCTGCACAGAGCCCTTACCTCAACCCCATCGAACACCTTTGGGACGAATTGGAACACTGACTGCGAGCCGGGCCTTATCGCCCAACATCAGTGCCCGACCTCATTTAATGCTCTTGTGGCTGAATGGAAGCAAGTACCTGCAGCAATATTCCAACATCTAGTGGAAAGCCTTCCCAGAAGAGTGGAGGCTGTTATAGCATATTAATGCCCATGATTGATTTTGGAATGAGATGTTTGACGAGCATTTGTCCACATACTTTTGGTCATGTAGTGTGTCTATACACCCTTTACCGTGATTTCAATCTCAAATCTAGGCTGACCGGTTGCAGTTCACTTTTTTGTAGTTGCTATCCTCTTCCTTTTCTATTCATTTAAATGTGTTGGGCTGTGGTAGCCGCATATATTTTTAAGCTATTTTAGTCTGAATGTTATGTATTCTTATGTGATTTGAATGTACCTGGATAAACCCGAAGAAGGCTCACAGAAAAAACATTCTCTAACGTGTGATGCTTTACTGCCGTCTAGTGGCTGTTTGATCACTCCACCAGGTCAATAAATACTGAATTCAACATTTCTCTTGAGTGACCCTTATTGACACTCGTCTTGTGTCTCTTGACCCCCCCCACACACCAAATAACCACACACATAGGAGCGTCTCTGTCCCAGGACAGGGGTCGTCTGGAGGCGAGGATTGAGGTGTTGGCTGCTGAACTGGAGAGTCAGAAGAAACAGAACGAGCGAGACAACGACGCCCTGAGGATCAAAGTCAAGGTCATCGATGACCAGACGGAGACCATTCGCAAACTCAAAGAGGTACTCAAAACACTTCCATGGCCAGACAACCGCTTGTTGATTGCCCATTGGGCCAGGTGTGAATGTTCTGGGTGCCTAAACCTACCCAACCAATTACCAGAATATATATACATATACATTCTACATTTTAGTCATCTTAAATTTTAGGAATTTATCAGACGCTCCTATCCAGAGTGACTTACAGTTAGTGCATTCATCTTAAGATGGCTAGGTGGGACAACCACATCACAGGCATATAAATTACATTTTTCCTCAACGTAGCTATCAGTAGAGTCAAGTGCAAGTGCTGGCTAAGTGTTTCTTTTTTTTGTTTATTTATGGGTTGAGGTGAGGAGTATTTTATATACTCTTTGAAGAGGTAGGGTTTCAGATGTTTTCAGAAGATGGGCAGGGGTGCCAGGACAGAGAAGAGCTTGGACTGGGCTGAGTGGGAGGGCCAAGAGACCTGAGGTGGCAGAACGGAGTGCTTGGGTTGGGGTGTAAGGTTTGAGCGCAGTCTGAAGGTACAACGGGATGGCCGTCCACTGTTGATGGTGCATCAGCAGGCAATAATGGAACGCACCATCAGATGATCAATGCTGCATAGACATGTAATAACCCATGTTGTAGTCAAGTCATTTTAAAAACCCAATGGTGTCGTTTACTACCTCGACCAGTGCAGTCAGTGCTGGGACATGGTTTAAAACCGTATTGGAGGGTTTTAAAGATACTGTTTTGATTTTTTTTAAAGGATGTGAGCTGGTGGGCTACATTCTTTAAGTTGTTAAGTTCATCCGGATCAAGGTCCGGTTTAATTACAGCCAATTTAAAGGGGCAATCTGCAGTACAAATAAGAGGGTCACCCCAGCACTGTCTTGGTAAACTGCTGGGGGATGGTGCTGGAGAAATGTAACCACTTTCAAGTACATAGACTGCCATGGACGCAAGGACTGACCATCCATGAGATCAAATTTATTGTTTTAACCATGTTTTGAGGCTATACAGTGTTTGTTTACAGTTACGTTGTTTAGAAAACAATGGCGTAAAACAAGCTTATTTGGGGTTCTGATTGGGTACAAAAGTTTGACTAAGCGTATGAGGCATTTATAAGTTACATTCTTCTGAGTCAATTAATATATACACCACATCACCAAAAGTATGTGGACAAAAGGCTTCCCAGAAGAGTGCAGGCTGTTTATAGCAGCAAAGTGGGAACCAACTCTACATTAATGCCCATGATTTTGGAATGAGATGTTCGACTTTTGGTCATGTAGTGTATCATCCATTTTAAAGTATAAAAATGGATGTACCAATTGCAGATTGCCCTTTTTTTTTTAAAGACTCAGAAACTATCCCCACTTGGATAGATGTGTTTTATAATGGTGAGCGTTGGTTGGCCTATTACTGGGAGAATTACTTTGACCAGCTTTGTAGGTATGGGGTCAAGTTGGCAGGTGGTAGGCTTGGAGCACATGATACATTTAGCCATGTCATTGTAGGCCCAGGGTAAATGGCTAATACTAGGAGCAGGAAGAAGGACACTATATCCTTATCATTAAGGGAAGGTCAAATCTCCCAACCCCCAATTTTCCTCTGAATACCACCCATCAGATGTATATAATTACAGACATACAATTCACAGCAAGGACATGTACATCATTCAAATGGAAACCTGACAGTAAATGATAGCAATATTGTTCCCATTTTGTTCAGTAAATGCCTTTTTATATAATTTTGGCTCAATATATGATAAGCATTTGAAGTGTTCCCCTGGCATAGGGAAGAGTAGGAAACCACAGAATATGCTGTAATTATTGCTATCGTCATAGAGACTGTGGCCACTGGAAAGGCGTGCGTAGACCAAGCCTCCCTCCTCCAGCTCTAGAGTCACTACATTGGATACATTCTCCCTGCCTCTGACTATTATACTGATGCACTGTCATTATACACTGGTCATTCGTGGAACAAGAAAATGCGCACTGGTTCTGAAGTAGTAGACCCGTCTCGTTGGTGGAGTGAAGACACCGGCATCAGAGGAAAAGCAGGGACAAAGCAGCACTCTCATAGCAGACATGGGATAACTATAGTTTTAACTATGCTTTGTGGAAAGTAACTATTTTTCTGTGGAAACAAATGGCTACTTTGGAGGTGACTACAACTATTTGAATACAGATCCCCAAAAATGACTACTTTTTTCAACTATTTGAATACAGATCAGAGAAAGCAACTACCTCATTTTTACAATTTGAATACAGATCTCAGGAAGTGACTACTTTTCTGAGACTATTGGATTGGCTGCCTTCAGCTAATGGCGGGCTGTATCTGAAACTGCATATTGAAGATAGAAATAGAATGAATAGAGCACACACATTCTACTATACTATTCCAATCTATCTGACAGTCATGTTTGATCTACACAATACATTTCTATCAGACCATTTTGTAAATGTCCATTGCCCCAGGTGTACATAATCAAGTCTAACCAATTATATTTTGTACAGATAAATAAGTATAAATAAGTTATGATGCTCAACTAATGTATGGCTTTCAACATGGCACTGAAAATGTTGAAAGCTACAATTCATTTTATGATACTGGAAAAAACTGCAGACAGCAAATTTAATGCTTAGCAAAAACCACTTGATACCTTTTTGTCCATCTGAGGGTAATTGTTCTTGTTTCAAACACACACTATACCATCTTTAATGGGATAGTTCACTAGAATTCAACACGTCACAGTGTTGTTGATTGTATTATACATCACTTTACCTGTGTTCTCGCTCTCCAGTTTTTCCACCTTGTTCTTGTGGAACTGCACCTCATTCTAAGTGACACTCAGCTCCACTCTGATCCAAATCAAAATAAAATGTATTTATAAAGCCCTTCTTACATCAGCTGATGTCACAGAGTGCTGTACAGAAACCCAGCCTAAAACCCCAAACAGCAAGCAATGCAGGTGTAAAAGCACGGTGGTTAGGAAAAACTCCTTAGAAAGGCCAAAACCTAGGAAGAAACCTAGAGAGGAACCAAGCTGTGAGGGGTGGCCAGTCCTCTTCTGGCTGTGCCGGGTGCAGATTATAACAGAACATGGACAAGATTTTAAAATATTCATAAAACAGGCAGAACAGTTGAAACTGGAGAAGCAGCACGGCCAGGTGGACCCGGGGACATCAAGGAGTCATCAGGTCAGGTAGGCCTTGAGGAATGGTCCTAATGCTCAGGTCCTCCGAGACTCTCTCCCCCTTCACCTAGACCACTTCTCTATTCAGTTCATCCACATGGCTCTCACTGGCTGTCAGTCTGGCCTGCATGTTCCTCAGCTCCACTCTCTGTGCCACCACCATGCCCCTTAGCTCCTTCAGCTCAGTCCAGATGTCAGGTTGATTGTTCAGCATCACCTTCCCGACTCTCTCCCCCTTCACCTAGACCCCGTTGAGTGATGTAATTCTCTCTGACCCCTCCACTCTCTCCCTGAGCCCATGCCCCAGACAAACAGGAAAACACCAGCAGAACTACAGCACCCCTCATTCTGAAACAACGACTCTCCAGAACTAATGTAGTCTATTAGGCTCAGGCCCATTCTGTGTGTATATACACTGGTGTTATTGAACCAATAAATGGGAACATTAACTGGTGTCCATTAGGGGAACATTTTGATAACTTTGCCAAGGAATGTGTGTGATGTAACAGAACACAGGTTGAGATTATTATCTTTCGAATATGAGGTGTTTCAAGGACATGGTAAAATATCAAACCTGTTACTCTGTTTTTAAAGTCTTTCCTCCAAAAGGGTTGCTTATAGAAAGTAAAAATCAGCTCTTGGTCAAATACATACGTCAAGTACTTGAGGTGCACTTGATTTCAGAGCTATTGGCATTTCTCTCTGTCAGCATTCTCTCTCTCTCTCTCTCTCTCTCTCTCTCTCTCTCCACCTTCTCTCTCTCTCTCTCTCTCTCTCCACCTTCACTCTCTCTCCCTCAGGGCCTACAAGAGCGTGACGAGCAGGGCCGGAGGCAGCGTGAAGAGAGCCTGCAGGCCCAGCGGCGCCTGCAGCAACAGCTGGAGGAGTCGTCAGCCACAGAGCAGGACCTGAGAGACACGGTGCAGCAGCTCAGTCTCCGCAAGGAGCAGCTCAAGCAACAGCTGGAGGACAAGGAGATGGAGCTGGACGAGGTCAAGGCCGCCTTCAGGTAGCTCACGACACACACAGACAAATACACTCGCACAACACACTGCACCCGCACTGAATTAACTTGAGCTTCACATGTTACTCATACATTCCCATAAATCATGCGTTGATGTAAATGGGAGATTTGAATGAAACATTTTGTACAGATGTGGATCTAAAATGTGGGTTTTACCCATCATAACATCATTCTGAGGACCACAATCCAATATTTCTGACACTGTGTCACCATCCTCCTTCTTTAATGTATGCGCATTGTCCCCACTACATTCCTTCATGCATACTTCATGTTTACTACTTCTATGTACTCCCCTGCAGTGTGTCCAATAAGAAGTGGCAGGACAAGGCTGACCTGCTGACCCGGCTGGAGAGCCAGGTGAAACGAATGAAGGAGGGCTTCGACTCTAAAGAGAGCCTGCTGCTGGAGGAGAGAGACAAGGCCTCACAGGCGCACAAGTACGCTGACTAACACACCTTTAATAGGACAACTTGTAGGGCTACCTATCTAATCCAGCCGTGTATCATTATAGTAATATATATAATATATATATATATATGGTCATTAGCAGATGCTTTTATCCAAAGTGACCTATGGTAAATACATACATACATACATACATACATTTAAATATATGTGGCCCATATGTATGAGGAAATGAAACACAGAAGTCTGGTGTTGCAAACACCGCGCTCCAATGACCAACTGAGCCACTGGAACCATATAAGAGATGAGAATATAAGACATTGGTTGAAGAGCTGCCAGCCTGCAACAGTGGTCCAGGTCAGAGTAATGACAACAGTGTATCTGTGTTTGTGGTTTCCCCTCCAGAGCGGTGGTAGAGAAGCTACACACTATAGACGATGCATTCCGGCGACAGCTGGAGTCGCTACAGGCATCCCATCAGACCGAGCTCCTACGGCTGGCCAATGACAAGCAGAACCGGATTGAACAGGCAAATCAGAAGGTAGCTACGTTAATGGTTACCACAGTCACTACACTGACCTGCTCCGTCGCATACTAAGGAATGAATGCTAACTTGAGATCCATGCACGTAACTTCTCCAAATGCATTATTTATGCAAATGGATCAGATGTATGACCGTGTGTGTGTTTTCCTCAGGTGTATAATGTATTTGTTATTGGGGTGTGTTTAATAGTGGAAATGTGTGTGTTATTGACTCAGGTATTTCAGGTGGAGGAGGAGATGCGTCAGCTCCTGGAGGAGACTGAAACTGAGAAGAAAACGATGGAGGAGAAGATGAGACGTCTCACCAGCGTATTGAAAGACTTCTAAGTACAGCTGATGGTGTATATATCATCTACCTATAGAGTCACCTGTGTTTCTACTTGGACGTTACCCTGATGAGGTGACAGCATTTGTTGATGTGAATTATTTGCAAAACGTGAATGTTAAGCTGTTCTGACAGTCAAACTTTTTTGGGGGTGGACAGGCTTTGGACTTTTGTGGTTAGGCCAGTAAGTTTGAAATTAGCCCAACCGGCCGCCAGAGGGCACTATTATTCGTTTGTTATCTGCGTCCGACTTTGTGCCCAGCAGGCTATAGACAGGTTTGTTGTATAGCAACAAAACCGACGTGTGCAACTGTGAGGCAAAACAGACGGGGTTGGTTTAGATTGTTGACATGTCAACTATATTTAATCTCCTATGTTTATTGAAAACATAAATACATTTGCACAATGAGCACTTGTTGTCTCAAGTACATTGCTACAGTTGTTGGTTAGCTAGCTAACGAATTTTATCCATTAGCATCAGTCAACAGCTCAAAACAAGAAATGGAATCAAGAACAAGATGAAACAGACTGAAAAAAGTCACTTAGAATTCCCCTCATGGCAGTTTCTTGTCATTGTTGCTAGCTATCTGGGCATCCAGAATCCAAACAGACTTCTGTCCCATTGAAGCGTACGCATCGTTTTCGTGACGTTGTCAGCTATCTATAGACTCCTGTCCCCCGGCGACTGGCTCATAGATAAAGCATACTCCATTCAGGATGCAAATGTGTTGGTTTCCTCCTTAACTCGATTGGCGGGCCAGCACTTCAAAAAAGGGAAAATATCCATACTGTCTTAATAAAACAAACAGTTTCCCCGCCATTTTTCTAATAACGTCTGGATGTTGCACACCGTGTTCAGTGCATCTGTCTGTTAACCCATGGCTGAACAACATCCGGAAGTTGTCTGAAAATGGTGGGGGAAATTGTGTTTGTAACAAGTGCGCATATTTTCCCAATTCTTTTAATACATTTTTATTTTAGGCCGGCGGGCCATTAATTAAATCGAGTTGAGGAGGAATACAACATCAGGAAGAACTACGCCCTGTAGGGCACTAGTTTGAAATGTAATACATGTACATGTTGTGTAAATATTTGTATTAAGTTATCAAATATGTGTATATTTTTATCATGCTAAATAAAAGCAGTTTTATTGCGCTTTAGTTGTCAAGTCTTAGAAAAAGTTTTGGGCTGTGATGGGGGGGTTGGAGCACATGTGGCAGAGATACAAATATCAGAGTTTCTAAAAAGAAAATAAGACAAAGCCATCGATGAAGTCACCCATTGTTTTCTATGAGAATGCTCAGTGGCGCATTTGATCAGGAAGTGTCATTTCAGCGTGTCGCCATCTTGCTACATGGAGGAGTTTTTAGAAACATTGCATGCGTTTGTGCTACTCTAGGAAGTGACTGTTTCAGGCTAGCTCAGTGCTGGCCGACATGCAATCATTAGAAAACAAAATGGATGATCTACGATAAAGACTATCCTGCCAATGGGACATAGTACAATTTTTTTTTATCTTATGTTTCACCGAGTTGTGGCTGAACGACGACACGGATAATATAGAGCTGCCAGGATTTTCCATGCATCGGCAGGAAAGAGAAGCTACGTCTGGTAAGACGAGGGGCGGGGGTGTATTTGTCAATAACAGCTGGTGCGCGATGTCTAATATTAAAGAAGTTGCTTGCCTGATGTAAGGTAGAGTACCTTATGATAAGCTGTAGATCACACTATCTATCAAGAGAGTTCTCATCTATAATATTCGTAGCCATCTATTTACCACCACAAACCGATGCTGACACTAAGACAGCCCTCAACAAGCTCTATAAGGCCATAAGCAAACAAGAAAATGCTCATCCAGAAGCGGCGCTCCTAGTGGCTGGAGACTTTAATGCAGGCAAACTTAAATCCGTCTTACCTAATTTCTACCAGCATGTCACGTGCAACCAGTGGGGGAAAAAACTCTAGACCACTTTTACTCCACACACACAGACACATACAAAGCTCTCCATTTGGCAAATCTGACGATAATTCTATCCTCCTGATTCCTGCTTACAAGCAAAAACTAAAGCAGGAGGTACCAGTGACTCGCTCAATATGGAAGTGGTCAGATAACGCGGATACTACGCTACAGGACGACTGTTTTGCTAGCACAGACTTGAATGTGTTCCGGGATTCATCCAATGGCATTGAGGTGTATGCCACCTCAGTCATTGGCTTCATCAATAAGTGCATCGACGACGTCATCCCCACAGTGACCGTACATGCATATCCCAAGCAGAAGCCATGGATTACAGGCAACTGCATCGAGCTAAAGGCTAGAGCTGCCACTTTCAAGGAGCGGGACACCAATCCGGGCGCTTATAAGAAATCCCGCTACGCCCTCAGATGAACCATCCAACATGCAAAGCGTCAATACAGGATTAAGATTGAATCCTACTACACCGGCTCTGACACTCGTCGGATGTGGCAGGGCTTGCAAACTTTTACGGACTACAAAGGGAAATCCAGCCACGAGCTTCCCAGTGGCACGAGGCTACCAGACAAGCTAAAATGCCTTTTATGCTCACTTTGAGGCAAGCAACACTGAAGCATGCATGAGAACACCAGTTGTTCCGGACGACTGTGTGATTACGCCCTCGGTAGCCGATGTGAGAAAGACCTTTTTATACATGTCAACATTCACAAAGCCGCGGGGCCAGACAGATTACCAGGACGTGTACTCAAAGCATACACACAGACCAACTGGCAAGTGTCTTCACTGACATTTTCAACCTCTCCCTGACCGAGTCTGTAATACCAGATCAAGCAAACCACTATAGTCCCTGTGCCCAAGGAAGCAAAGGTAACCTGCCTAAATGATTACCACCCGCTCACGTCGGTAGCCATGAAATGCTTTGAAAGGCTGGTCATGACTCACATCAACAGTATCATCCCAGATACTCTAGACCCACTCCAATAACGCCCCAACAGATCCACAGATGACGCAATCTCAATCGCACTCCACACTGCCCTTTCCCACCTGGACAAAAGGAACACCTATGTGAGAATGCTGTTCATTGACTACAACACCATAGTGCCCACAAAGCTCATCACTAAGCTAAGGACCCTGGGACTAAACACCTCCCTCTGCAACTGGATCCTGGACTTCCTGACGGGCTGCCACCAGGTGGTAACGGTATGCAACAACACATCTGCCACGCTGATCCTCAACACTGGGGCCCCTCAGGGTTGCATGCCTAGTCCTCTCCTGTACTCCCTGTTCACCCACGACTGAATGGCCAAACACGACTCCAACACCATCATTTAAGTTTGCTGACGAAACAACAGTGGTAGGCCTGATATATCGACAACGATGAGATGGCCTATAGAGAGGAGGTCAGAGACCTGGCAATGTGGTGTCAGGACAACAACCTTTCCCTCAATGTGAGCAAGACAAAGGAGTTGATCGTGGACTACAGGAAAAGGCGGGCCGAACAGTCCCCTATTAACATCGACAGGGCTGTAGTGGAGCAGGTTGAGGGTTTCAAGTTCCTTGGTGTCCACATCACCAACAAACTATCATGGTCCATACACACCAAGATTGTCGTGAAGAGGGAATGACAACACCTTTTCCCCCTCAGGAGACTGAAAAGATTTCCATCATGCTGGAAAAGGCATTGTTTGTCACCAAACTGTTCCTGGATGGTTGGGAGAAGTTGCTCTCGGAGGATATGTTGGTACCATTCTTTATTCATCGCTGTGTTCTTAGGCAAAATTGTGAGTGAGCCCACTCCCTTGGCTGAGAAGCAACCCCACACATGAATGGTCTCAGGATGCTTTACTGTTGGCATGACACAGGACTGATGGTAGCGCTTACCTTGTCTTCTCCGGACCATCTTTTTTCCAGATGCCCCAAACAATTGGAAAGGGGATTCATCAGAGAAAATGACTTTACCCCAGTCCTCAGCAGTCCAATCCCTGTACCTTTTGTAGAATATCAGTCTGTCCCTGATGTTTTTCCTGGAGAGAAGTGGCTTCTTTGCTGCCCTTCTTGACACCAGGCCGTCCTCCAAAGGTCTTCGCCTCACTGTGCGTGCAGTTGCACTCACACCTGCCTGCTGCCATTCCTGAGCAAGCTCTGTACTGGTGGTGCCCCGATCCCGCAGCTGAATCACCTTTAGGAGACGGTCCTGGCGCTTGCTGGACTTTCTTGGGCGCCCTGAAGCCTTCTTCACAACAATTGAACCGCTTTCCTTAAAGTTCTTGATGATCCGATAAATGGTTGATTTAGGTGCAACCGACTGGGGTACTGCAGGCTACCATTAGCAACTAAATTGTCCTTTTGTCTTTATGTGATTTTAAAGTAATCGGTTCAAGGACATACATTTGGTGTACTAGAAGCAATTATTGATACCATGATTGTGTTCTAATATTTTTTTTTTTTATATATCCATGAATATTGACCACGAACAACGCCATTAACATCCCAATTCACTATAATGGGGGAATACTGTTTTCTGGGAACAATGCTTGCAGTACCGCCACAGATAGATGAGAACATAGAGTAGAAAATATTTAATATCGCAGTCGGCCATCAACTTGAAATCCTCAATGTGAGGGGGCAGTCATTCTTCCCAGTTATTAAACCCAGAGGCGCAACATTGCAAGACTTCTGGAACACGCGAAACAGACCAAACAGACCAGGCTGGGGTTGGGATTTGAAAAGTCAAGGTAGCTAGCTATGGGGAATAATTATTCATTAGTTGTTAATTTTCTAGAAATCTGAAGGCACAACCTAGATTTGAGCCAATGTCTTAAGTGGTTGAATATGTCATTACTCCTACTCCTACCTACCGGGGAAGCAGGTAGCCTAGTGGTTAGAGTGTAGGTCTATTAACCGAAAGGTTGTTAAATCGAATCCCCGAACTGACGAGGTAAAAATCTGTCGTTCTGCCCCTGAACAAGGCAACCCACTGTTCCTAGGCTGTCATTGTAAATAAGAATTCGTCCTTAACTGACTAGCTACTTAAATAAAGGTAAAAAAAAAAAAAAGTGACAGACACGTTTCGTCAACAACTTTATTTCTAGTTAAATAAAGGTTCAATTTAAAAAATATCGAAAGAGTGCCTTTGATTTGACGCCGGTGGGAGGCGCCCATTCGAAAATTACGTGTTTCTGAGCATTATTATTATTTATTTATATATATATATATATACTTTTTTCATTGTACAAAATTATCAACAACTTACATCCCTACATCAAACATTTCTATCAAAACACAGGTATAAACAAGAAAATACTAAATACATACAATATAGTACCAGTCAAAAGTTTGAATACTCATTCCAGGGTTTTTCTTTATTTTTGCTATTTTCCATGTGACTGCGTCACTAATTGTTTTCATTAGGAACATGTGTTGGAAATTCCAAATTGTTTGCATAGTCAACTTACACACAGCACTAACACACACACTTACTCCACCAGACCTGCCACTGTAACGGTGTGAAATGGCCAGTAAGCTAGCGGGGTGCACGCTAACAGCGTTTCAATCGGTGACGTCACTCGCTCTGAGACCTTGAAGTAGTTGTTGATGGGTGCAGAGGGTCCCTGGTTCGAGCCCAGGTAGGGGCGAGGAGAGGGACTGTTACACCACCAGGGGTCTTTCAAAGCCCCCAGGTCCAGAACAAATTTAAGGAAACATACAGTATTATATTATATGGAACTCCTTTCCATATTAAAAAGCACAAGTGAATAGCAATCCTGGTTTCAAAAAACAAATAAATCAACACCTCATGGCACAAAGCCTCTCCCCCATGCGACCTACTTGTTGTGTGTATGTACTGACATGTACAGTACCAGTCAAACATTTTGACACACCTACTCATTCAAGGGTTTTTATTTATTTACTATTTTATACATTGTAGAATAATAGTGAAGACATCAAAACTATGAAATAACATATATGGAATCATGTAGTAACCAAAAAAGTATTAAACATCAAAATATATTTTATATTTAAGATTCTTCAAAGTAGCTACACTTTGCCTTGATGACAGCTTTGCACACTCTTGGATTTCTTTCAACCAGCTTCATGAGGTAGTCACCTGGAATGCATTTCAATTAACAAATGCATTAACAAGGTGTGCCTTGTTATATGTACATTTGTGGAATTTCTTTCCTTCTTTGAGGCAATCAGTTGTGTTGTGACAAGGTAGGGGTGGTATACAGAAGATAGCCCTATTTGGTAAAGTACCAAGTACATATTATGGCAAGAACAGCTCAAATAAGCAAAGAGAAACTACAGTCCATTATTATTTTAAGACATGAATGTCAGTCAATCCAGAAAATTTCACCGCCACAGGAAAGGAAGACCAAGAGTTACCTCTGCTGCAGAGGATACGTTTATTAGAGTTAACTGCACCTCAGATTGCAGCCCAAATAAATGCTTCACAGAGTTGAAGTAACAAACACATCTCAACATCAACTGTTCAGAGGAGACTACATGAATCAGAACTTCATGGTTGAATTGCTGCAAAGAAACCACTCCTAAAGGACAACAATAATAAGAAGAGACTTGATTGGGCCAAGAAACACAAGCAATCGACATTAGACTTGTGGAAATCTGTCCTTTGGTCTGATGAGTCCAAATGAGAGATTCTTGTTTCCAACCGTTGTGTCTTTGTGAGACACAGGGTAGGTGAACGGATTATCTCTGCATGTGTGGTTCCCACCGTGAAGCATGGAGGTGGTGGTGTGGGGGTGCTTTGCTGGTGACACTGTCTGTGATTTATTTTTTATTTTATTCAAGGCACACTTAACTAGCATGGTTACCACAGCATTCTGCAGCGATAAGCCATCCCAGTGGGAATATCATTTGTTTTTCAACAGGACAATGACCCAACACACCTCCAGGCTGTGTAAGGGCAATTTGACCAAGGAGAGTCATGGAATTGCATCAGATGACCTGGCCTCAATCCCCCGACCTCAGCCAAATTGAGATGGTTTGGGATAAGTCGGACCGCAGAGTGAAGGAAAGCAGCCAACAAGTGCTCAGCATATGTGGGAACTCTTTCAAGACTGTTGGAAAGCATTCCAGGTGAAGCTGGTTGAGAGAATGCAAAGATTGTGCAAAGCTGTCATCAAGGCAAAGTGTGTCTATTTAACACTTTTGGTTACTAGATGATTCCATATGTGTTATATAATAGTTTTGATGTCTTCACTATTCTACAATGTAGAAAATAGTAAACATAAAGAAAAACCCTTGAATGAGTAGGTGTTGTAAAACCTTTGAGAGAGAGAGAGAGAGAGAGGTGTTTGCGCATGAGCTAAGCTAGCCAACATCGCGATGACATCGTTTACAAGTGTAATCGGGGATTTCTATTATCTAAGCAGTTTCTGTCTATCTTCATACTGGGACTGTCTTTGCTAATATCTCTGCATGGGGTAAGGGAGGTTGCCATGGCAATTGTAATCTAACGTCACATCCGTTCGTTTTAAAAACCTCACAGAATTTGCTGTCGTCCTGACTGAGGTAAATAGATTGAATGGAGAAAAGTCCCGTTTCTCTCAACCATCACCTCACCACCCAAGAAGTGAGTTCAACAACCTAGCTAGTTATAGAAACATTTCTCACCCAGGAGCTCGAGACAATGGCTGAGTCTATGCGCTCGAGCCTGCCGAACGGTGGAGCCGCATCCAGTCGACATGAGAAAAGTTTGGGTCTCCTCACAGTCAAGTTCGTGACTTTACTCCAAGAGGCGAAGGACGGCGTACTTGACCTGAAAGTGGTCAGTTGTCAAAGCTTGCTTTCACCTCATATTTGTCACTATTTATGCAATGTTATGTCGGTGTTTTCCCCATCTTCCAGCCAGAGAAATTGGTGTGAAATTGAACAAAGCCAAAGCAAGGTCTTGATTCACCAGTCGTTCTTCTGACCAAATCTCAGATTGGCAATGTGTTATAACGTCTCAAGGTCATTTCACAGTGAAGAAAGTTGTACATTTTTTGTCTTCAACCAAGTTTTGAAATGAACTAGCCAGAAAAGCTTGCTTGCTTGCTAGCTAGCTAACGTTAGTTAGCTGCTGGCACACTTTCATTCTGCCAGCTTTCATTTCTGTCAAATGCGTTACTTTATATTTCCCCACTTTCAGGCAGATACCTCCACAGCTAGCTACCTGTTGTCATTGGTCCATAGCTATGAAATAATGTTTTCTGGACATGTATGTTATGCAACAAGTTACTTAAACAGTTAATGTGACCAAGAGGATCACAACTGGGACACCTGGCCATACCTGCTAACCCCCCCACACCACCACCAGTGTCTGTTTCCTGACAAGGTTTCCTTCCTTTTACAGTGATTGATTAATGCAGAGTAGACTAGGACCACTTAACTTGCTACCCCCCTGGACAACCTGGCTGTTTGAACTGGCTGTTTTCAACTCCTTCACTGATAAGGAGTTTGGACATTTCCCCCTCTACTTGCGCGCCACAGCAGGCTGTTTACTCAGCAGGCAGGCTCCCTCCCTCTCCTTCCATTGTATGAAGTCTACTTAGTCTTCATGTGTCAACTTTTGGTTGGTTTGTGCAAATTCTGAGCCTGGGTGGTAGGCGTATATACACAGTACTCAGTAGTTTAATTCTACACAATAGAAAGCAGCTTAGTCATTTCCACGTGTTTGCATGGGTTTTCATCCCCAATGTATTCTGACTGTACAGTTTTCCTCGATTCATTTTCTCAGTAATGGTCTCTTCGGGTATCTGTCAGTATTGTCTAGTTTTTAAACACGTCTGTTGTGTCCATTGACAGGCTGCAGACAGCTTGGCCGTGAGACAGAAGAGGAGGATCTATGACATCACCAACGTGCTGGAGGGAGTGGGCCTCATCGAGAAGAAAACCAAGAACATAATTCAGTGGAGGTGAGTTGGGCGGCTGCCTGTTGTCTGCAGGGTCAGGGTGATTGAAGTCAGTCCCTCTGGATGGTGTTAATTTCCATGCAACACGTAAGGGAAAGGAATGTGTGAAATCACTGCACATCCAAATGCCCTACACACACATCCTCCCATTCATACCCCTTCTCTCATCCTCCCAGAGGGGAGAACCTGGGCTGCCAGACAGCGGAGGTGCTGGAGCAGGTGGAGGTGCTGACAGCTCAGCTGTGTGAGCTGGAGGAGCAGGAGAAGGAGCTTGACAGCCAGAAGGCCTGGTTGGAGCAGAGCATCAAACACATGAACGACGACCCCATCGCCAGCAGATATCCTTCAACATGAACTCCCTCGCGCCGTGGGGGTGGTGGGGTACTGGCCCATTAGGATGCGCGTGTTACTGACCTTTAGTCACTCGAGAAAAGCGTGTAGCTCGGAAGTTTAGCGTTAATCATGCATTTATTGGTGGGACGTTTGTGAGAAATCGAGAAGAAGGATTCGGTCTTAAAAGACTGGGCTGAATTTTTAATTAGACAAGGTGAAATATGAGATGGTTTTTGTCTGTTTCTCTTGTTTCTCCTGTGTTCTACCTCATCTATGCTGACAGTGATTATGTCCCTGAAAGGCCCCCCCCTACTTTTAACAATGAACTCAAAGGAGGAAATCCCTTAAATGTAAGGATGGGATTACAGACATGAGTGTAATTAGCATGTCAGATAAATTTTAGGCTCTTTGTTGTTTTAATGCGCTTGGTCTAGTTTTTCCAGTTTACACTGATTGTCACGTCAGTCTTTCCTGCTCCACTTCAGTCTCTCCCCATTCTTTCCTTAACACCACCCACGTGTAAGTATGTGACCCACGAGGACATCTGTGATGCGTTCAGTGGAGACACACTCCTGGCGGTGGTCGCTCCCTCAGGAACACAACTGGAGGTACCGGTGCCTGAAACGGTATGTCATGTGGTATGCTAGGGTGGATATTGGAACGAGGTCAAGCGCTTATACCTATTTCACACTACTGAGCTAAGTCGAACCAAGCTAAGCCATGCTGGGCTGGACTGTTTACGCATCCACCATAGTTGGTTTAACTGTACTGGAAAGGATGATGTGGAAAGAAGCTAGCCGAACCAGAACCGTTTGTCTTGGGGCAACACCATTTTATGAAAATGCTATTTAGTGTTCTAACTGTCCCCATGGGTCCTAGGGTCAGAGAGGCCAGAAGAGGTACCAGGTGAATCTAAGGAGCACGTCAGCTCCGATCCAGGTGATGCTCATCAACAAAGAGTCTGGTTCCTCCAGACCCGTTGTGTTCTCTGTGCCTCCCCCAGAGGACCTGTCTTCCATGCCTACCCCACCCACCACTCCTGCGGACCTGCAGAGGTTCCCCCTGCCCTCTGACTCAGTCCATTTCCCCAGCCCTGTGACACACCACATCTCTGAACACAAGATGGCGCCACTGCGGAGTCACGATGAGGATCTTACACCCTCATCCACCCCACCAGACATACACATGGGTAAGGAGGACTACTAGGCCATTCACTCAGCCTGTAGCAATCAGAAGGGAATCTAAGATAACACCACCAGTAATTTGTAGAATATCTTCAACTTCACAAATGAAGTGAGCCCTAAGGATTTTAGTGACTTCTTAAAAATGATTGTTATTATCATATCTGAAATCAACAACTGTATAGATGATGGAGTAAGAGCAATGGGAAGTATTTGCAGCATGAAATCCCGTCATGCTACTGTTTTGTCCTTCTTCCCCTCCTGTAGAATGCCACCCCCAGGCGACTACTGGTCTGGTGATGCAGCAGTTGGTCGGCACGCCAACAGGTGTCCAGCAGCAAGGGGTTCTGGGAGGGCAGTTGGGCCAGGAGCTCCAGTCCATGCTGGACATGGGCAGCCTGCTGAAATTAACCAACACAGGAGACCACATGAAGGAAGAGAGAGAGGGTGAGGTGGTGGGGGGGGTGAGAGGGGGAAGTGCGCAGTCTGCTGAAACTAACCAACACAGGAGACTAGCTGAAGCAGGAGAGAGAATGTGAGGGAGGGGAGGTCTCTCCCTCAGGAGAGCAGCTGAGGGAGAGGGCGGGAGGTCTGGAACTGGGAAGGTGGCCAACTGGTTTGGACGGGGGCTTGTATTGACTCCCTGTATGGTGTACTTACAGAGAAATGTTTTCTGTGTTCTTTAGGTGTGGCTGACCTAATAGATGAGCTGATGTCCTCTGATGGTAAGCATCAGGGCTGAGAGTCTAAAGATCCTATCCGGCTGCTCTCGATATTCTCTCTTCAAAGACCATCAAGATATACAAGTTTAACAGTGTGAGATTTGAGTTTTCTCCTCTCTCTATTTTGTGTTACAGTGTTCCCTCTGCTGCGACTGTCTCCCAATGCAGGGGTGGACTACAACTTCAACCTGGATGACAATGAGGGAGTCTGTGATCTGTTCGACGTCCAGATCCTCAATTACTAAGAGACGAGAGGGCGTCATGTTCGTACAAACAGCGGGGTGTTTCTTTACTTTTCCCTAGAGTAGCAGAGGTTCTTCTGTCATGTTTAAATTTCCTTATTTTAAGCCTACATTGAGTTATTGGTGCACTGCCTATTCTGAAGCCAATGGTTGTACTCCTAATAATATCCCTTTGGTATCAACCCTAAACACTGACATTTTCTGAGCCCCTAGATATCAGCGACCTATTATGACCTCTTATTTCCAGCCGTCAGTCATCTCTAGCTATGGCTCTACCAGCAGTTACGATCTGTCCAAATGTGAATTATGAAGAATGTAGCGGCTGAACGTATCTGCCAGAGGACGATGAGGATTTGATCCGCTGTATGACAGTAATTGGTCGCCCTTTGTTCATACCAGGAGTCGCAGTGCTCAAGTGGGGGTCGCGAGGGAGGTTTCTCATTCATGTGTGAGGGGAATACATCGAGAGTCCAGACAATAATACAGCCATACTTGAGTCAGGTGAAGGAAAACCCTGCTACATTCTAGAGGAAGATTACAGTGGGTGGATGCAGCCGTGATGTGGGGTTGTTGTTGGCTTTCCAATGCACTTATTTAGATGCACCTCTGCATCGTTGTTGTTTGGACGACCAAAGTATTTCCCACAACTGAATCGCATTGCGTTGACGCCGGGGGGTTTTCTGTTTCTGTGGATCCTTTTTGATATTTTGAACGCCTCAAATAGTCATGTGACGGTGTTCATTGCTGACATGGACACCGTTGTTGACGTTTCCGGTCACGGAGATGCTTGTTGATCCAGTGTGATTGTATGTAGACCCGGATGTCTGTAATTACGTCAGGTGGTATTGATTCTCACTGACTCAATGTCTTCCTCATCTCCACCATGCAGTGTGACGCGTCCTTCTAATCCCGATCTTACTCCGTCTCATTTAACTGAAGGCCTACCTGTATGGATGTTACTGTTTTGCTTTGTAAAGGAATGTGACTGCTAATATTTAAGGCTTAAATATGTTATTTCCCTTAACTAGTTATATTTGAATAGATGTATAATAGATTTTTATTTTATTTTTACTTCAACGAAATAAATGATTCTTGGTTGTAGTTATTTTTGCAGGACTTGAAGCTGTTCAACTGCCTTATGATAATTTGACCTGCCGTAATGACAATTGGTCTGAATTTTTATAGACCAGAATGGTGCCTTGTGTGAAGGGCTTTTGTGTATTTCTAGTTTCTAGTCCTAATCAAAGGAATATTGTTTTGTGTTTTTGTTATATTTTGTATATTTGCACATTTTGTTGGACCAAAGTTTTATATTAAACACATTCAATTGCTGTGGGCTAATGGTCATGTACTGTGGAAATTAGTTCTAATGCAGTATGTTGGATATTTGATTACCTGTCAATAACAGGAATGTTACCCTACCATAAACATTTTCCTGGAGATAATAATAAACACCGTCTTAAGTATACATTTTGAGTAAATAAATAACTGGATCTGGTCTGTAGACTAGTACGACATCATTCCGCTGTCCTTGCTTACTATACACTTTCTGAGTAAGAATGGTGTTTATTTGTTGACATTGTACAGGAAAGAAAATGTAAAAACAAGGCATTTCAACAACAAGCTCAGCATCAGATTGCAACCCAAACATCAACACTTTGATAGATCACTTTGAATAAAAAAAACTAAGAGCAGGTTAAACAGTCAAAATCATGTTTTTCATGAAATTTGATATTTGGGGAACATTTGATTAGGGTGTCAGCAAATACAATTACAAGTTTAGACTAGTTACTGGCTAGCTCGGTCTTCAGCCAGCATGGAATAAAAGAGGGGGAGGAGTCTTTCAAAACTCTGACACAGTTGTCCTGTCAACACATCTGCCAGTGCTGTGAACCTCATCACAAGAGACATGCCGAATGGCAGATGTAAAATATTTGAGATTGATGCAATTTCAATGTTTGAGTTGCTTTGTGTATCACCAAATTAGCTTGAGATGCTCACTGCATTCAAGTTTCTTGACATAGGAATTTCAGTAAGTAAGATCCCCGCCCACTCAGCCTGTCTTTTCAAAAATTTCTGGTAGAAAGAGTACTTTTTCTAAAAAAAATGTGCATTTCTATGCCAAGAATAGGTGATGTTTTAGTCACTCAAAAGGCTATTTTACATGTGAATCAGAATAACTGTTTGGGACCTTTAACAACTAACGCATTTTTAAAAGCCGGTCTCAATCTTGCTGCTCACTCGCAAGGGGTGAATTTCTGAGGTGGTAGCAGACAAGGAGCTGAATAATAAATGTAACGAACAGATGTCTTGATTTCTTTAGGCCGGAAAGAGTGGGGATGTTACTCAACATTCTGTCCACGACAGAGGGTTTTGGCTAAGAGCATCGACTGATCATGCAAAAATGTGTGTAATAAACAGAGCAGATGTCTCAGGTTTTTTGAAAGGCTAACTGGTCTTTAGCAGGTGAAATAATATTTAGATTATTCCTACCACACTCTTAAGGCAAATGAAACATGTTGCAAACTGAATATTACAAACAATGTCTCTGGGTCTTTGGATGATGCTGGTATTATGGTGGTGTCTTTAGTTTTGAGACTGAGGGATTGACAGTGTTCCCAGGGCTGACATCTTTAGAGATTTCTCTGATCCCTAGAATAGTACTTTAGAAAATACACCCCAATAGAGTACTTCTGTTCTGGCACCGGTGCGTCAATCTAAGTAACTTAATTAAATCCCCATCAAAATCAAAACGTTTAAGCTAGAGATGTGTTTTTTTGCATGGGCTGCGTCTCAATTCATTTCATCCGCCTATGTCGCCGTTCTGCATCTGCAGTAGAAAGTGGTAGAGCTACAGTGCTGTTTGTCAGACCAAGAGACATCTCGAAAATTGGTCTTCTCACAAAAACGTCTATAGTGTCTGAACGGTTTGGCCTAAAAACTGATATGACCACTCAATAGAAAGGGGAGACAGACTCTTACAGACACGTTTTGCTCTACTTCCCCCACGGGACCCGTCTACAGGTAGCCCATACAAATGAATGGAAGTATGGAGGTAGTTTTGTGCCCCAAAAATAATATATATATATTTTCCTGCGCTTTAGGACAGACACTTCAAAACCTTATTCCTTATGACACATTTTATTACTTGTCTTTTTTTCGCCATTTATGAATGTGTTATTCAATACGTTGCTATGGGCCATAGTGTCACATGGGATGACGCTGGAGAGACGAAGCAGTTACGGGGGGAGTAAAACATTTTAATAAAGAACGGACATGGAACGAGACACGAACAGCGTCAGCAAACTAATAATACAGACAAAAGACAATCAATGCAGCAGCGGGGAACAGAGCTGGGGAACTGACAAATATAGGGGAGGAAATAACAAGTGATACAGTGGGGCAAAAAAGTATTTAGTCAGCCACCAATTGTGCAAGTTCTCTCACTTAAAAAGATGAGAGAGGCCTGTAATTTTCATAGGTACACTTCAACTATGACAGACAAAATGAGGAAAAAAAATCCAGAAAATCACATTGTAGGATTTTTAATGAATTTATTTGCAAATTATGGTGGAAAATAAGTATTTGGTCACATACAAACAAGCAAGATTTCTGGCTCTCACAGACCTGTAACTTCTTCTTTAAGAGGCTCCTCTGTCCTCCACTCGTTACTTGTATTAATGGCACCTGTTTGAACTTGTTATCAGTATAAAATACACCTGTCCACAACCTCAAACAGTCACACTCCAAACTCCACTATGGCCAAGACCAAAGAGCTGTCAAAGGACACCAGAAACAAAATTGTAGACCTGCACCAGGTTGGGAAGACTGAATCTGCAATAGGTAAGCAGCTTGGTTTGAATAAATCAACTGTGGGAGCAATTATTAGGAAATGGAAGACATACAAGACCACTGATAATCTTCCTCAACCTGGGGCTCCACGCAAGATCTCACCCCGTGGGGTCAAAATGATCACAAGAACGGTGAGCAAAATCCCAGAACCACACAGGGGACCTAGTGAATGACCTGCAGAGAGCTGGGACCAAAGTAACAAAGCCTACCATCAGTAACACACTCGCCGCCAGGGACTCAAATCCTGCAGTGCCAGACGTGTCCCCCTGCTTAAGCCAGTACATGTTCAGGCCCGTCTGAAGTTTGCTAGAGAGCATTTGGATGATCCAGATGAGGATTGGGAGAATGTCATATGGTCAGATGAAACCAAAATATAACTTTTTGGTAAAAACTCAACTCGTCGTGTTTGGAGGACAAAGAATGCTGAGTTGCATCCAAAGAACACCATACCTACTGTGAAGCATGGGGTGGAAACATCATGCTTTGGGGCTGTTTTTCTGCAAAGGGACCAGGACGACTGATCCGTGTAAAGGAAAGAATGAATGGGGCCATGTATTGTGAGATTTTGAGTGAAAACCTCCTTCCATCAGCAAGGGCATTGAAGATGAAACGTGGCTGGGTCTTTCAGCATGACAATGATCCCAAACACACCGCCCGCAACGAAGGAGTGGCTTCGTAAGAAGCATTTCAAGGTCCTGGAGTGGCCTAGCCAGTCTCCAGATCTCAACCCCATAGAAAATCTTTGGAGGGAGTTGAAAGTCCGTGTTGCCCAGCGACAGCCCCAAAACATCACTGCTCTAGAGGAGATCTGCATGGAGGAATGGGCCAAAATACCAGCAACAGTGTGTGAAAACCTTGTGAAGACTTACAGAAAACGTTTGACCTCTGTCATTGCCAACAAAGGGTATATAACAAAGTATTGAGAAACTTTTGTTATTGACCAAATACTTATTTTCCACCATAATTTGCAAATAAATAAATTAAAAATCCTACAATGTGATTTTCTGGATTTCTTTTTCTCATTTCGTCTGTCATAGTTGAAGTGTACCTATGATGAAAATTACAGGCCTCTCATCTTTTTAAGTTGGAGAACTTGCACAATTGGTGGCTGACTAAATACTTTTTTGCCCCACTGTAAGTGAGTCCAGGTGAGTCCAATATCGCTGATGTGCGTGACGAGGGAAGGCAGGTGTGCCTAATAGATGGCAGGAGTGTGCGATGAGGTGCAGCCTGGCGCCAGGGGGGAGAAGAGCAGGAGCAGACATGACAGTCCCCCCCCCTCTTGGGGCGCCACCCGGCGTCCCACCTGGGCGAACTGGCCGATAATGGGCCAGTTCGCAAGCCGGTTGGGGCGTGGGAGCCTGGCGAGCCGTCTGAGGCATGGAAGCCTGACAATCTGGCTGAGGCAAGACGCCTGTCGATCCTGCTACAGCGAGGGAGGCGTGATGCAGGGCAACCTGACGCCCTCGAGCGCTAGGGGGGGAAAAGTGGGAGCAGACGTGACACATAGTAGTAAAGGCCAAATTGAAAATATTTTTGGGGGGATACCTAAAGGGTCCTAAAATGCTAAATCAAATATCTAAATCATCCATGATATGACGTTCTTAAAACAATGTTTTTACCCAAATGTAACCCCTTTTTTTGGCACTAAACTAGTTTCATATACAGTGCCTTTGGAATGTATTCAGACCCCTTGACTTTTTCCACATTTTGTTACTTTACAGCCTTATTCTAACATGCACTAATGTTTTTCCTCATCAATCTACACACAATACCCCATAATGACAAAGCTGTTTCAACAAAGTACTGAGTAAAAGGGTCTGAATACTTATGCAAATGTTTTTGCTCTGTCTTTATGGGGGTATTGTGTGTAGATTGATGAGGGAAAAAAACAATTGAATACATTTTAGAATAAGGCTGTAACCTAACAAAATCTGGGAAAAGTCAAGGGATCTGAATAACACATTACTAAGTACCACTCTCCATATTCTCAAGCATAGTGGTGGCTGCCTCATGTTATGGGTATGCTTGTGAACATTAAGGACTGGGGGGATAAAAAATAAACATAATGGAGCTAAGCACAGGCAAAATCCTGGAGGAAAACTGTTATAGATTTTATGGTTAATGACTAAATGTTTGTACATCTAAGAACATCCCATTCTGAAAATGTATGCAATAGAGAGGGGTACGAGACAAATGGCAGTCCAATTAATATGTGTGTGTGTCTAGATATTAACTTGGTGTGCAGAAGTGTGACTTCATTTAGGGGGTGTCTGTGTGAACAAAGGATTCTTTGATTCTACCAGACACATGCGAGAGACCTGTCCTTGAGAAGAACCTCCCAACACCTCCCAAGTTTGACTTATTTGCAAAGATTGTGATAAGGCTGTGGGAAGAGACTATGTTCTTGGAGAGGGTGGGGGGAGAGGTGGGAATTTTGCATCTTTGTGTTTCAACATTGTACCATATAAAAGACTGTGTACACCTTTTAGAGCTCAGAGCTCTCCCGTGAATAAATAATCCACATTTGATCATTACAGATTGGGCCTCTGTCTCATTTCAACCAGTATCTTACAAATACTGGGTAACAGACAGAGTTTGTTTAATTGGAGTTCAGTTTATGAACATTGAAAACGAAATTTCTATAACAAAAACCTGGTTCAGTCTACTTTCCACCAGACACTGGGAGATTAATTCACCTTTCAGCAGGACAATAACCTAAATCACAAGGCCAAATCTACACTGGAGTTGCTTACCAAGAAGATCATGAATGTTTCTGAGTGGTTGAGTTACAGTTTTGATTTAAATCTACTTTGAAAATATATGGCAGACCTCCAAATAGTTGTCGAAAAGATGCAACCTTTGGATTGCTAGACGGTCACAGATTACACCCTGCCATCTTCCCTGACCAACCTCCCTAGTTTTGTTTCTGTCTACAGTAACTAGACCATTAGTAGGTATCGTACGTCTTGGAGGTGCTTTTTGTATGTTTTGTATGGCTCTGAGGTCAGGCTGCCCCACCCCACATATGCAGCTGGTTTTTTTTAGAGAGTGGAGAAGACTTTTGGTAAGTCGTGGCGGAAACTTTGAGGAATGAGTTAATGAGATTGAAATCAGTGGCACCACCCATCCCAGAGGACTGCTAATGGCACGATTACAAAGCGTGAACTATCCAACATGCTTGGCCAATCGAGAGGGTGTGTGTGTGTTCTGTGCAGCACAAGGTCATAATCCCCTATAACTTCACTTGAATTAACGTCTGGAACTTTTCGTTGTTTTGATAGAAAAAGACAGGAATGTAAACACTTCCCTATCCCTGAGGTCATTGTCAACCACATGTCTGAGGATAAGGGTTGGTGTAGAAACAAACATATGGTTTCAAGATGCAGGGTAGAGCATAAATCTACTAGTTTTTTTTAATGCTAGATCCTTTCTGATAACTGTAATGCTTCTCCTTAGCCTAATCCCATCTGTTTGTGCTGTTTTGTCACTTCCCCTTGACAATGACCATAGGAGCTGGTACGACAGCACATTTACAAACAGATCTGGGAACAGGCTAACCATTCCCCTTCCCCTGGTTGGCTTCAATAATTCCACAGCAGCAGATATATAGTTTTAATGATACTAAAGCATCTGGTTATAGAGCACTGATAACTTCTTAATACACTGATGCAAGACCATGAATCAGATCTCTTAGCCAAGTGATTGCTTCCAGTCCTGCTGTGTTAAGGGTGAGTAGGCCTCCGCTGCGTTTGTAGATTGGACAGACTTCAAAAATGTGGTGCAGGGTTTGCGCCACCCCACAGGCATATAGTGGGCTTTCTTTAATGCCCCATTGGTGGAGGTTGGCGAGGCATGGGTCGTGGACAGTGGTGAACCTATTGAGGGTGAATCACTCCTTCCTGGGGAGGTTAAAACCAGGGGGCTGTTGTGTGGGGGTGGGGATGAGGTGCTTATTTGTCAGGTCCATTAACTCCTGTTGTGTACAGGTCAGATTTGTGTTGAAGTCATCATTAGGTGGATCTTAGACTGGATTTCTTGAGGGGAGGCGTGTCTTTGGATGGTTGAGGAGGTCCTCATGCTATAGAAGTGCAAGAATCTCATGTGATACAAAGGTGTTAGCCAAAGAGATCCTCTCTCTCTCTCTCTCTCTCTCTCTCTCTCTCTCTCTCTCTCTCTCTCTCTCTCTCTCTCTCTCTCTCTCTCTCTCTCTCTCTCTTCTCTCTCATATGGAGAAGGTGCTGGTTTCCTGAGAGGCAGTGTTGTGAGAGTTGAAGGACATCTCCATTCCTTCGTCCTCTCTCTGCTCCCCCCTTCTTCTCTTCGTCCTTTCTCCAAACGCCTTGGCTGCTTTCAGCACATATTGTCTGAAGGAGGACCCGAGGAAGATGTAGAGTAGTGGGTTGAGACAGCAGTGGGTCAGAGCCAGGCTCTCAGTGACCTGCGCCGCCCGGTCCAGGGCCTTACTCACACCACAGTGGGTCACCAGTGTGTAGACCGAGTCCATCGCCCGACACATCTTCACCACGTTATAGGGCAACTGGGTGACCACGAACAACCCCACCACGACCAGCAACACCAGGATAGCTCTCCGCCTCCTGCCCCTGCTCTCCTCGGGCAGCCGCCTCAGCACACGCCCCAAGCTGGCGTAGCACCACATCATAACCAGGAGAGGAACCAGGAACCCCAGTAAGACCTCAACCACCTCCAGGCAGGCCTTGACCTCCCGGGCCAGACTGGGCGGGTAGACGGCCATGCAGACCCACCTCTCGGAGGTCTCCCTTACTGTGGAGAACAGAAGATCGGGAAGACCCAGGAGGAAAGCCACAGCCCACACCCCAAGGCAGACCTTCCCACAGTGCGCCCGGGTGAAGACCCTGCCCAGCCTTCCCTGGTTCCTGCCCTCCGCTCTAACAGATGCTAGGTAGCGGTCCATGCTAACACAGGCTAGCAGCAGCATGCAGCAGGTGAAGTTGATGGCGTAGCAGGCCCGAGACCAGCTTACAGAGAGGCAGGCCCAGCTCCCAGCCCAGCGCCGCGTCTGCAGCCCAGAAGGGCAGGGTGAGGAGGAGGAGGAGGTCGGCTACGGCCAAGTGGGCTAGGAAGGCTTCCGTCATGGTTCTTCTCAGACGTTTGTGGTAGGCGTACACAGCTAGCACCAGGGAGTTCCCGGCTAGCCCTACCACCACACAGGCTGCGTACACCACAGGGAGGAAGAGGCCAGCGAAGGAGCGCACGTCAGCCTTCTCACACACAGTGTGGTAGTCCTCGTAGCTGTAGTTCAGGGTGAGGTTGTTGTGGTAATCATAGTCATCCTCTTCGGTCAGATCCATACTGGAGGAATATCTGTATCTGTAGGACAAAGAAGGAAGATTACGATGGAGCACTGGGAGTCAGTAGTACAGAGGGTCTTTAATGGAATTCACCATGTTCAACCCGGTCTGTGCAGCAAATTCAAATCAAACTACATTGAACAAAAATATAAACGCAACATGCCAACAATTTCAAAGATTTTACAGAGTTACAGTTCATTTAAGGAAATCAGTCATTGAAATAAATTCATTATGCCCTAATCTATGGATTTCACATGACTGGGAATACAGATGCATTTGTTGGTCACAGATGCCTTAAACAAAAAGGTAGAGGTGTGGATCAGAAAACCAGTCAGTATCTGGTGTGACCACCGTTTGCCTCATGCAGCGCGACACATCTCCTTCTCATAGAGTTGATCAGGCTGTTGATTTTGGCCTGTGGATGTTGTCCCACTCCTCTTCAATGGCTGTGCGAAGTTGCTGGATATTAGTGGGAACTGGAACGCGCTGTCGTACACGTCGATCCAGAGCATCCCAAACAGGCTCAAAGGGTGACATGTCTGGTGAGTATAAAGGCCATGGTAGAAGTGGGACATTTTCAGCTTCCAGCAACTGTGTACAGATCCTTGCATCATGAGGCCGTTCATTAACTTTCTGATATATGAGGTGATGGCGGCGGATAAATGGCACGACAATGGGCCTCAGGATCTCGCCACGGTGTCTCTGAGCATTCAAATTTCCATCGATAAAATACAATTCTGTTTGTTGTACATGCTGTCTGCCATCTTCCCTGTATTTACATTTTTTAACTAGGCAAGTCAGTTAAGAACAAATTCTTATTTACAATGACGGCCTACCCCAGCCAAACCCTAACCCGGACGACGCTTGGCCAATTGTGCGCCGCCCTATGGGACTCCAAATCACAGCCGGTTGTGATACAGCCTGAAATCAAACCAGAGTCTGTAGTTATGCCTCTAGCACTGAGATGCAGTGCCTTAGACCACTGCACCACTCGGGAGCCCAATTTGGAGTTGAAAATGAGATTCATCTGTGAAGAGCACACTTCTCCAGTGTGCCATTGGCCATCGAAGGAGAGCATTTGCCCACTGAAATTGGTTATGACACCGAACTTCAGTAAGGTCAAGACCCTGGTGAGGACATTTTCAGCTTCCAGCAACTGTGTACAGATACTTGCAGCATGGGGCCGTTCATTATCTTTCTGATATATGAGGTGAGCATTTGCCCACTGACCCTAGTGAGGACGACGAGCACGCAGATGAGCTTCTGACAGTTTGGGCGGAAATTATTTGATTATTCAAACCCACAGTTTCATCAGCTGTCCGGGTGACTGGTCTCAGATGATTCTGTAGGCGAAGAAGCCAAATATGGAGGTCCTGAGGCCGGTTGGTTGGACGTACTGTCAAATTATCTAAAACGACATTCGAGGCGGTAGAGAAATTAACATTCAGTTATGTGGCAACAGCTCTGGTGCACATTCCTGCAGTCAGCATGCCAACTGCACACTCCCTCAAATCTTTATAGAGTGGCCTTCTATTGTTCCCAGCACAAGGTACACCTGTGTAATGATCATGCTGTTTAATCAACTTCTTGATATGCCACACCTTTCAGGTGGATGGATGAATTTGGCAAAGGAGAAATGCTCACTAACAGGGATGTAAACAAATTTGTGCACAACATTTTAGAGAAATAAGATCTTTGTACGTGTAGAACATTTCTGGGATCTTTTATTTCAGCTCATGACACATGGGACCAATACTTGTTGTGTTTATATTTTTGTTCAGTATATATTGAAAGGGAAAGTAAAAAGAAAGGAATGTTAACACCTCAATTTCTCTGAGTCATAGTGTGTGTGGGGACAACGGTTTGTCACACCCAAGGGTGGGTGTCGGAACAAAATGTGGTTTTTGAGATGCATAGTAGAGCATGAACTAGTCTTCTCATGTGAGATCCCTTCTGATAACTGGGATGCTTCCCCCTAGTTAGCTGGTCTCAATAGTGCACTTATTTCTTTTAAATGCACCTTTCATTGAAAGTGCATTTACATCTTAACACCTCAATGGACTTAAAAAAACAGTAAAACAGATGTCTGTTTTGCGAGGCATAAAAAACAAGAATTACAACAGGCAGAGAATGATTATATGGAGACCAGAGACAAAGTTTGGGCCACAGTCACTTCACTATCACCTTGCTTTTTCCTCTGCTTGCTTTGAACACTGTGTGATCTCACTCTGACCCAGTCCAGTGCACAGAGGAAGATGAACGAACACACACACACACACACACATTCCGAAATGCCATTTGCTCAATCCATCCCAGCTCTTTCTGTTGCGTCTTTTACCTCATGAGGTTGTAAAATCATTGTGGGATGTAAATCGTGTGAATGGAATCTGACTTCTTACTTATACAGGCAGAAAGGTGGGGTTAAACTCCCGTGTCTCATGGGTATCTAAATGCGTTAGCAGCATAGGTACCATAGAGGTGTTAAAAGAACCACGAATGAAATGTAATGTTCTAGGTAACAGGTGTAATGTGTGTATCATCCAGTAGGGTATGTGTGTGTTATGCCCATCCCAGACATTCTCACCAGTGATGGACCAATAATGACAGACACTAAAAAGAAAGAGTTTCATTCCAAAAAGCAGTATATACATTTTCAGAAAAATTTGCTTTTATTGTTTAAAGAAATTATATAAGAGATTGGTGTGTTTTTTTCCCGCTATCTAATCATGGCAGGAGGCTGTTTTTGTTTAAAATCTATCACTTAATGGTTTCATTTCAAAGAGACAAATAATCATGTTTCTCTGCCAAATGCTATATATCCACCTCACTCTCAGTGAAATTAGTAGAACTGCTAGGTTTTATACAGACAAATGTAACAAATAACTAGATTTTGAATAAAGAAATTAGCAAATCATACATTTGTGACATCAATATACATATGTCTATTTAAAAAGAAAAATCTATAAAGTAAGAGGTCTGCATGTAAAACATTTACATTTGACATTTCTGTCATTTAGCACAGTGTTTCCCAACCCAGGTCCTCAAGTACCCCCAACAGTACACCGTTTTATTGTAACCATGGACAAGCACACCTGATTCAACTTGTCAACTAATCATCAAGTCCTCAATGAGTTGAATCAGGTGTGTTTGTCCAGGGCTACAACGGAACTGTGTGCTGTTTGGTGCACTCGAGGACCAGGGTTAGGAAACACTGATTTAGCAGAGGCTTTTATCCCGAGAGACTTACGGTAAGTGCATTCATCTTAAGATAGCTAGGTGGGACAACCACATATCACAGAACAAATATACAGGATACAAACATTCCATTCCAGCTAAACAATGGGTACAAAGCGTTTTGCACAACATCTATTAATAAGGTACCTATAAGTCATTTCTGATGAACAAATGCAAATTGGTGGATATAGCATTTTGGGAAATAAAATAAATAAATCAAGCTGAAACATTCACTAGGATTTACTCTACACATTTGGGGAAAGTACATGACATACATAGTGTGTCTTTGTTTCTTTATACTGTATACCTGTCTCTTCACCTCCAACCATATCTTCAGACAATCTATAGTCAGATGCTTTTGCTCGCTAAGGAACATATGAACTACTAACCAGCTTCACACCAGGAATACTTTATCCACAAATAAGTAAGCCTTACCGCCTCTGCTTGTCTCCTCTTCTGCAGTGAGCTACAGCTACTGGTCCGTATCCTCCGCTGTGCTTTTGGGAACGTTGACTCATTGCACATAACAAGGAGGGTGTTATTTTTTGAGAGTGAGATAATGAGAGGGGAGGGAGAGAGCGAGAGAGCGAAAGAGAGAGAAGCACACCTAACACGCCTAATTTGCTCAGTCATAACAGACTACAGCATTCTTACTAATATAACTGTGTCTAGAAATCATATGGGGCTTACAGGCTTGTAATTAGTTTGACCAAAACAAAAGTACCGGTAAGCAAAGTCATAACTTATTTTTCTGTCACAAACTCTCTCAACATCTTCTGTCATGTATTTGTGGTCAGAAATTGAATAGCTCTGGAGAAGATGAAGTTGAGTGATGGTGAACCACACCGCAAAATTAAAGACTGGATTAATTTCATTAGATATTACAGCATGAGCTCTTTCAAAAAGTTATTTCATGAATGACGCGATGACAGCGAAAATGCAAATCAGATGTTAGTGCAGTGAAAAACAAGAGAGAAATAACCAACAACAAACCAAAGTGTGAATGAATGTGTGTAAATCGACATGCTAGCTGACAGGAATGTCAAAGCTTTCACACCTAGTTGTAGACTACACAAGTGCAATTTTTTACTTTGTGAAAAGTTGTCAAAGTTTTTGACTTGTTTGGAGAAAACAAAATATTTCTCTCCAGTGAGTAAGGACACAGAGAAACAATTCACGGAACATAAACCACAGTTTCCGTGACTTCATGAATTGTATAGCAATATAAAGTGCAATGGAATAATAACGGAATAGAGTTAAGCAGTACAATGCCATATTATTACAATATTGTCATTATTGATGTGTAAACTCAGCAAAAAAAAGAAACGTCCCTTTTTCAGGACCCTGTCTTTCAAAGATAATTCGTAAAAATCAAAATAACTTCACAGATCTTCATTGTAAAGGGTTTAAACACTGTTTCCCATGCTTATTCAATGAACCATAAACAATTAATGAACATGCACCTGTGGAACGGTCGTTAAGACACTAACAGTTTACAGACGGTAGGCAGTTAAGGTCACAGTTATGAAAACTTAGGACACTAAAGAGGCCTTTCTACTGACTCTGAAAAACACCAAAGAAAGATGGCCAGGGTCCCTGCTCATCTGCGTGAACGTGCCTTTGGCATGCTGCAAGGAGGCATGAGGACTGCAGGTGTGGCCAGGGCAATAAATTGCAATGTCCGTACTGTGAGACGCCTAAGACGGCTCTACAGGGAGACAGGATGGACAGCTGATCGTCCTCGCAGTGGCAGACCTTGTGTAACAACACCTGCACAGGATCGGTACCTCCGAACGTCACACCTGTGGGACAGGTACAGGATGGCATCAACAACTGCCCGAGTTACACCAGAATGCACAATCCCTCCATCAGTGCTCAGACTGTCCTCAATAGGCTGAGAGAGGCTGGACTGAGGGCTTGTAGGCCTGTTGTAAGGCAGGTCCTCACCAGACATCACTGGCAACAACGTCGCCTATGGGCACAAACCCACCGTCGCTGGACCAGACAGGACTGGCAAAAAGTGCTCTTCACTGACGAGTCGTGGTTTCGTCTCACCAGGGGTGATGGCCGGATTTGCGTTTATTGTAGAAAAAATGAGCGTTACACCGAGGCCTGTACTCTGGAGCGGGATCGATTTGGAGGTGGAGGGTCCATAATGGTCTGGGGCGGTGTGTCACAGCATCATCGGACTGCGCTTGTTGTCATTGCAGGCAATCTCAACGCTGTGCATTACAGGAAAGACATCCTCCTCTCTCATGTGGTACCCTTCCTGCAGGCTCATCCTGACATGACCCTCCAGCATGACAATGCCACCAGCCATACTGCTCGTTCTGTGCGTGATTTCCTGCAAGACAGGAATGTCAGTGTTCTGCCATGGCCAGCGAAGAGCCCGGATCTCAATCCCATTGAGCACGTCTGGGACCTGTTGGATCGGAGAGTGAGGGCTAGGGCCATTCTCCCCAGAAATGGCTAGGAACTTGCAGGTGCCTTGGTGGAAGAGTGGGGTAACATCTCATAGCAAGAACTGGCAAATCTGCAGCTGGTGGCCACACCAGATACTGACTGTTACTTTTGATTTTGCCCCCTTTGTTCAGGGACACATTATTCCATTTCTGTTAGTCACATGTCTGTGGAACTTGTTCAGTGTATGTCTCAGTTGCTGAATCTTGTTATGTTCATACAAATATTTACATTTACATGTTAAGTTTGCTGAAAATAAACGCAGTTGATCGTGAGAGGCTGTTTATTTTTTTGCTGAGTTTATGTTTTAGCCTATGAGCTAGAATTGCATTTTCAAGGATGGATATGGAAGGTTCAAAGAGTCCAGGACTCAAAATTCAGTACACGTGTTTGTTGATGTTGGGTCAAGGCTTTATCTGTGGGAGTACATCTTTCTGTACATTTCCATCAAGGTTAAGCTGAAGTATGTTGTTCTGTAAATATTTCTCTGCTAAGGTTCTGCTCTTTGGCCAAGTGTCTACACTGCACTCGTCTGGGATCCGAACTGATTCACTGGTAAAACAGAGCATATCAGCTTGGATTCCAGGACAAGGCTAATGCGGCACCGCCCAGAGACAGCACTGAGGTGATTCACTGCTCTGTTAAAAGTTGCAGACAGCTGGTCTTTTAACTCTTATCAACATGTATAAATTCTCTCACTGCCTCCCTAAATCTACCTAAGCTTCAACTGTTGATTGGAACTTGTGGAGATATTGCAAACGTCCAAAAATAAATACATCTGCGGTTGTGATGCTTTCTGGATTGAGTAACATTAAAATACAGAGTCGATTCCACTTCAAAATAAACAGCACTTACAGTTGACCGGGGCAGCTCTAGCAGGGCAGAAATTTGACCAACTGACTTGTTGGAAAGGTGGCATCCTATGACGATGCCACGTTGAAAGTCACTGTGCTCCTCAGTAAGGCCATTCTACGGTGGCCTTACTTTTGTCTATGTTTGTCTATGGAGAGTGCATGGCTGTGTGCTTGATTTTATACACCTGTCAGCAACAGGTGTGGCTGAAATATCCTAATCCACTCATTTGAGGGGGTGTCAACATACATTTGTATATTTGATGTGTATTTTTTCAGTGTAATTACACTGAGATAGACAAATCAAGGTATTTAACAAAATAAGTAATTCACTTCTGACCATTCTGTTGAGAAAACAAATTTAAGTAATGGTTTCCTCTCCATGGCCTGTCTTCTGTCTCAGTACCGTCTTCTTCTATGCTGAGGATCTGTAAGGCTGAATGCACAGATATTTTTTTTTTACGTATGGCAGCAAAGGAAAAGTACAATCACATACATACAGTACGTTAGGAAAGTATTTGCACATTTTGTTACATTACAGCCTTATTCTAAAATGGATTAAATAGATTTTTCCCCCTCATCCATCCACACACAATACCCCATAATGTCAAAGCAAAAACAGGTTTTTAGAAATTATTGCTCATTTATAAAATAAAATAAAAAATGAAATATCACATTTACATATGGTAAGTATTCAAACCCTTTACTCAGTACTTTGTTGAAGTCCCTTTGGCAGCGATTACAGCCTCAAGTTTTCTTGGGTATGACAATACAAGCTTAGCACACATGTATTTGGGGAGTTTCTCCCATTCTTGGATGGGTTGGATGGGGAGCGTTGCGTCTGTCAGCTGCATTGACACTGTTTGCTCTTGGATGGAGATAAACAACTGTCAGAAAAAGCTGGGTGAATTCACCGGGGAGGGAGGTAGGTGTGCAGCGACACTGACAGTAGCTCCATATCAGAGTGCATAATGTTTTTCCTGACAGTCATAGTTTTACACCGTCTATCATTTATCAGAACACAGACTCCGCCTCGGTGCTCCTTACCAGTAGCTTCACTGTCTCTGTCCATCCGAGTAATAGTGAATGCGTCAGGGGTGACTTCAGAGTCGGGCATCGCCTCCGACAGCCAAGTTTCAGAGAAGACCATCACACAGGCCTCCCTGAATTCATATAGATACCGTGAGTTTGCCCGCAATTAAGCGATTGGACATTGGAAAGCAGAATAGTTGGAAGCGGAATCTTTGTTTTGTTCCTCATCAACCTCTGGCCACACCTCATTCCCTTTTCCTCTTCCTTTTTAGTAGTTGTTCGCCCGGTTTGTTTTGTCTCACAGTCAGTGCAGGTATGTCCCCTTTGATCCATTCTCCTGAATGGGAGTTATTACATTGTAAAAGATTGTTTCTGCTATAGCGGATGTGTGGTGCCGGCGACTTTCTCAGAAGGTCGCATGCAGTTTCAGGTACCAGCAAAACTAATCCAAGTAGGAGAATAATCCACTGTACGCACTTCATGTCGCTCTATCATAGCCTAATCAGTCATCCGATTCAGCATAAAACACTATTAAACTACAAAAACAAAGCAACAAAAACGGATGAGTTTAAACAGCGAACAAACAAACACCGCAGGGCACTACTGCCCAGAGCCCTAATCATGTACAGGGTCCCAATCATGTCCAGAAAGGGCCTTACCCAAACTGTTGCCACAAAGTTGAAAACACAGAATCATCTAGAGTGTCATTGTATGCTGTTGCATTAAGATTTCCCTTCACTGGAACTAAGGGCCTAGCCCGAACCATGAAAACAGCCCCAGATAATTATTCCTCCCCCACCAAACTTTACAGTTGGCACTATGCATTCAGGCAGGTAGCGTTCTCCTGGCATCCGCCAAACCAAGATTAGTGCGTCAGACTCCCAGATGGTGAAACATGATTCATCACTCCAGTCTCAACGTCAACAGTGAAGAGGCGACTCCGGGATGCTGGCCTTCTAGGCAGAGTTCCTCTGTCCAGTGTCTGTGTTCTTTTGCCCATTTTCTTTTTATTGGCCAGTCTGAGATATGGCTTTTTCTTTGCAACTCTGCCTAGAAGGCCAGCATCCCGGAGTCGCCTCTTCACTGTTAATGTTGAGACTGGTGTTTTGTGGGTACTATTTATTGAAGCTGCCAGTTGAGGACTTGTGAGGTGTCAGTTTCTCAAACTAGACACTCTAATGTACTTGTCCTCTTGCTCAGTTGTGCACCGGGGCCTCCCTCTCCTCTTTCTATTCTGGTTAGAGCCAGTTTGCACTGTTCTGTGAAGGGAGTAGCACACAGCGTTATACGAGACCTGTTTCTTGGCAGTTTCTCGCATGGAATAGCCTTCATTTCTCAGAACAAGAATAGACTGACAAGTTTCAGAAGAAAGAGCTTTGTTTCTGGCCATTTTGAGCCTGTAATCAAACCCACAAATGCTGATGCTCCAGATACTCAACTAGTCTAAAGAAGGCCAGTTTTATTGCTTCTTTAATCAGGACAACCGCTTTCAGCTGTGCTAGCATAATTGCAAAAGGGTTTTCAAATGATTAATTAACCTTTTAAAATGATGCACTTGGATTAGCTAACACAATGTGCCATTGGAACACAGAAGTGATGGTTGCTGGTAATGGGCCTCTGTACGCCTGTGTAGATATTCCATTAAAAATCTGCCATTTCCAGCTACAATAGTCATTTACAACATTAATAATGTCTACACTGTATTCCGGATCAATTTGATGTTATTTTAAGGGACAAAAAATGTGCTTGTCTTTCAAAAACAAGGACATTTCTAAGTGACCCCAAACTTTTGAACAGAAGTGTATATTCCCAGTGCTGAGCTAGTAGTGTAACTGACATGTTATGTTAGCTAATGTTTCATCCCCTCTAGACTGAAGTGAATGAACTACTAGCAGCTAGTTAGCTAGCTAGTAGCTACCGTCCACAGCCAGTTCAGCTCTAACTAGCCTGAAGCTACAGTATCTGTCAGGTAGCAGTATCTAACAGCTAATTTTCCCATTTCAACAGAAGTAAATTTAATGATGTACCATTAGCTAGCAGAGCTAGCCAAAAGTTGGCTAACGTTAGCTAGCTCACTAACTTTAGCTATTATTTTTGCCTCAATCACACTGGACCTGAATTAAACGATGAAACCAGCGGCCAATGATTGAAGACTGATATTCAGATTTTTTTTTCAGTGCAATGTGAGTTTCTATTAGTCAGTATAGCAGTGTAACGTTATTGATCTGTCAGTTTCCCAGTCTAATTCCCTACTTTTCACACTGCCACGGTATAAACAGCTCTACATGCTTCACTGTCATGGTGCACAGTCAGTACACAACACTATGATCATCATGTCTTAGCAGGATCCGATGGTGACAGGTGTCCCAGCAGGGTCAGACAGCCAGGGAAGACCAGTCTACGGAGCTCAGGTGAATTTTGCAGTATATTATAACAATCAGTGAATGGATACAACGTTCCATCTTGAATTGATGGGTATGCTACAGTCTGGGATCTGGGAGTAATGGTAATTTCAATTGTTGAACCATTGATTCTATTCATGGACGATATAATGTATAAATGTACACCAATGTAATTATCTGTCATGCCTCATTTAAACAGGATCAGATGGTGAAAGGGGTCTCGTCAGGGTCAGGCAGATACAACACTTTATTTTCTCAGTGCAGCAAACACTGGACAAGCAAGACGCTTCAAAGATTGAAACTATTTTAAGGCAGTCTTTTTAACCTCTAAAGTTGATTTCCAAACTGTATCAAGGGTTGATAAAGGCTTTTCCCCATGACACAAAACATGTCAAACAAAAACGTGATAAAGTCCTGGGAGACGCTATTGATGATGATGAATGGATATAGATGATGAATGGATACAGAATGCCCAGTCATGTTCGTATAATCTCAGACATAAATTAAAGCCATCCATAGAACATACTATATGGCAGTGAAACTGAATATCATGCACACAGAAACATCATTATTATGCTGGAGGTGTAAAACACAAAAAGGGACATATTTGCATATGTTATTGTATCTTGAAGGCTGGCTGAATTCTGGCAAAGAGTATGTTCTTTATCTCAGCATGTCTACAGATTCTCCCTTCTCCCTGGTGTTGTTTGCTTGGAAATGTTGATACTGGAGACTGTTATCAGAAGAAACTGTGTAACCTAGCATTTATAGCGGCTAAGAAGTGCATTGCTATTAATTGGAAGGTTGGTTATCCTCCCACAATGGATGGAAGAAATGCCAAGTTATGTATCACTAGATTTGATTTATTACAAGATTATGGGTATGCTGACAACTTTCATGAGGTCTGGATGCCTTATATGGAATACAATACGACAAAAGGAGTCTGCATTGAAAACATGCCCACGTCAGGGAAGATACCTACCTATTTAAGCAAACTCTAGCTGCTGGGCTGCTCAGTCCTGGCCCTCGGAGTCTGCCGTACTGTTGGTTGACATTCTGGACTTGGCCTAACACACCAGAAACCAATAATGACTGTTTCACTAAGATCCTAAAGCTGAGTGGGGTGTGTGTTGAGTTGGGGCGCTGCAGGGCCGTGGACCCCTAGGGAAGGGACAGGGTGACCCAGCTCTATTGTGTGCAAGTAAAAAGAGCTCTACAGTACTATTAGTGATATGAATTATGTGGAGGGTGTGCTGTTTCAGTGTTAGTATGTAAGTTTATGTGTGTTTTTATAAAACTTCCCTTGAGACATGAAAAAAAAGATGTGAAGGAAGTTGTGTCGGGGAGAGTGTTGAGTTATTGACTAGACTGGTGGGTGTTGGGCCTGCAGGAGGCTCGGGCTGGCTGGGTGGTGAGGCAGAAATTTGATATAGAGGATGTCTTAATAAAGACAATCAGAAGTCTTTGTAGTTTATTTGTAAGAGTTGTTCATTTGTTAGGCTATTGGTTAAAGATGCAACACAATAGGGATTATTGAATTATCATTGATCTAGTTCAGTCTTATCAATCACTTAAAATATATATATTTCATCTTTATTTAACCAGGAAGGCCAGTTGAGAACAAGTTCTCATTTACAACTGCGACCTGGCCAAGATAAAGCAAAGCAGTGCGACAAAAACAACAGCACAGAGTTACACATAAACAAACGTACAGTCAATAAAAAAAATAGAAAAATATATGTACAGTGTGTGAAAATGTAGAAGAGTAGGGAAGAAAGGCAATAAATAGGCCATAGAGGCAAAATAATTACTATTTAGCATTAACACTGGAGTGATAGATGTGCAGATGATGATGTGCAAGTAGAGATACTAGAGTGCTAAAGAGCAAGAAGATAAATAACAATATGGGGATGAGGTAGTTGGGTGTGCTATTTACAGATTGGCTGTGTACAGGTACAGTGATCGGTAAGCTGCTCTGACAGCTGATGCTTAAAGTTAGAGAGGGAGATATAAGTCTCCAGCTTCAGTGATTTTTGCAATTCATTCCAGTCATTGGCAGCAGAGAACTGGAAGGAAAGGCAGCCAATAGAGGTGTTGGCCTTGGGGATGACCAGTGAAATATACCTGCTGGAACGCGTGCTATGGGTGTTGCTATGGTGACCAGTGAGCTGAGATAAGGCGGGGCTTTACCTAGCAGAGACTTAGATGACCTGGAGCCAGTGGGTTTGGCGACGAATATGTAGCGAGGGCCAGCCAACGAGAGCGTACAGGTCGCAGTGGTGGGTAGTATGTGGGGCTTTGGTGACAAAAAGGATGGCACTGTGATAGACTACATCCAGTTTGCTAAGTAGAGTGTTGGATGAATTTTTGTAAATGACATCGCCAAAGTCAAGGATCAGTCGGATAGTCAGTTTTACGAGGATATGTTTGGCAGCATGAGTGAAGGAGGCTTTGTTGCGAAATAGGAAGCCGATTCTAGATTTAATTTTGGATTGGAGATGCTTAGTCTGGAAGGAGAGTTTACAGTCTAACCAGACACCTAGGTATTTGTAGTTGTCCACATATTCTAAGTCAGAACCATCCAGAGTAGTGATGCTTGCCGGGTGGGCGGGTGCCGGCAGCAATCAGTTGAAAAGCATGCATTTACTTTTACTAGCATTTAAAAGCAGTTGGAGGCCACAGAATAAGTGTTGTATGGCATTGAAGCTCATTTGGAGGTTTGTTAACACAGTGTCCAAAGAAGGGCCGGAAGTATACAGAATGGTGTTGTCTGCATAGAGGTGGATCAGATAATCACCAGCAGCAAGAGCGACATCATTGATATATACAGAGAAAAGAGTCGGCCGGGAATTGAACCCTGTGGCACCATAGAGACTGCCAGAGGTCCGGACAACAGGCCCTCCGATTTGACACACTGAACTCTATCTGAGAAGTAGTTGGTGAACCAGGCGAGGCAGTCATTTGAGAAACCAAGGCTATTGAGTCTGCCGATAAGAATGCAGTGATTGACAAGAGTCGAAAGCCCTGGCCAGGTCGATGAAGAAGGCTGCACAGTACTGTCTTTTATCGATGGCGGTTATGCTATTGTTTGGGACCTTGAGCGTGGCTGAGGTGCACCCATGACCAGCTAGGAAACCAGATTGCGAAGTGGAGAAGGTACGGTGGGATTCAAAATGGTCGGTGATCTGTTTGTTAACTTTAGAAGATTTTAGAAAGGCTGGGCAGGTTAGATATAGGTCTCTAACAGTTTGGGTCTAGAGTGTCTTGGGGGCTTGGGAAAGTTTCTGCAGGGGGTGCAGAGCTGTTGGCCCGGGGTAGGGGTAGCCAGGTGGAAAGCATGGCCAGCCGTAGAAAAATGCTTATTGAAATGATCGATTATCGTAGATTTATAGGTGGTGACAGTGTTTCCTAGCCTCAGTGCAGTGGGAAGTTGGAAGGAGGTGCTCTTATTCTCCATTGACTTTACAGTGTCCCAAAACCTTTTGGAATTAGTGCTACAGGATGAAATTTCTGTTTGAACAAGCTAGCCTTAGCTTTCCTAACTGACTGTGTATATTGGTTCCTGACTTCCCTGAAAAGTTTTATATTGCAGGGGCATATCGCTGGGGCTATTCGATGCTAATGCAGAACGCCACAGGATGTTTTTGTGCTATATCTGTTCTTAGTTCTACGTTTTTTTGAATTGGGCATGCTTATTTAAGAGAGTGAGGAAAGCACTTTTAAAGAGCAACCAGGCATCCTCTACTGACGGGATGAGGTCAATATCCTTCCAGGATATCGGGGCAGGTCGATTAGAAAGGCCTGCTAGCTGAAGTGTTTTAGGGAGCGTTTGACAGTGATGAGGGGTGGTCGTTTGACAGCGGGACCCATTATGGACGCAGGCAATGAGGCAGTGATTGCTGAGATCCTGGTTGAAGACAGCAGAGGTGTATTTAGAGGGCAAGTTGGTCAGGATGATATCTAAGAGGGTGCCCATGACTACGGATTTAGGGTGTTGTACCTGGTATGTTCCTTGATAATTTGTGTGAGATTGAGGGCATCTAGCTAAGATTGTAGGACGGCCAGGGTGTTAAGCATATCCCAGTTTAGGTCACCTAACAGTACGAATATCTGAAGATAGATGGGGCGCAATCAATTCACATATGGTGTCAAGGGCACAGCTGGGGGCTGAGGGGGGTCTATAACAAGCGGCAACGGTGAGAGACTTATTTCTGGAAAGGTGAATTTTTAAAAGTAGAAGCTCGAATTGTTTGGGCACAGACCTGGATAGTATGACAGAACTCTGCAGGCTATCTCTACAGTAGACTGCATCTCCGCCCCCTTTGGCAGTTCTATCTTGTCGGAAAATGTTGTAGTTGGGGATGGACATTTCTGGATTTTTGGTGACCTTCCTAAGCCAGGATTCAGACACAGCTAGGACATCAGGGTTGGCGGAGTGTGCTAAAGCAGTGAAAAAAACTAACTTAGGGAGGAGGCTTCTAATGTTAACATGAATGAGACCAAGGCTTTTATGGTTACAGAAGTCAACAAATGAGAGCGCCTGGGGAATGGGAGTGGTGCTGGGGGCTGCAGGGCCTGGGTTAACCTCCACATCACCAGCGGAACAGAGGAGGAGTAGGATAAGGGTACGGCTAAAGGCTATAAGAACTGGCTGTCTAGTGCATTCGGAACAGAGAGTAAAAGGAGCAGATTTCTGGGCGTGGAAGAATAGATTCAAGGCATAATATACAGACAAGGGTATGGTCGGATGTGAGTACAGTGGAGGTAAACCTAGGCATTGAGTGACGATGAGAGAGGTTTTGTCTCTAGAGGCACCAGTTAAGCCAGGTGAGGTCACCGCATGTGTGGGGGCTGGAACAAAAGGGCTATCTAAGGCATATTCGGCGGGGCTGAGGGCTCTACAGTGAAATAAGACAATAAGCCGATTCAGTTGTCGCTACTACGCTGGGCGAGCTGGAGACACGGCGATTCAGACAGCTAGTGGGCCGGGGCTAGCAGATGGGCCTCCGGCGATGTCGCAACGAAAGAGCCTGTTGAAACCACCTTGGACAATTCCGTGGGCAGACCAGTCGTGATGGATCGGCGGGGCTCCGTGTCGGCAGTAAAGGGACCAGGCCAATTGGCAAAGAGGTATTGTAGCCCAAGAATTGGCTGGTGGACCTCTTCGGCTAGCTCAAGGCTAACTGGTGCTTGCTTCGGGACAGAGACATTAGCCAGCAGCAGCCACTCGGATTGCAGCTAGCTAGCTGCGATGATCCGGTGTAAAGGTTCAGATCTTGCGGTAAGAAACCGGAAATGTGGTAGAGAAAAAGCAGTCCGATATGCTCTGGGTTGGTATCGTGCAGACTGGCAGGTATTGACCGAGCTGAGGCTGGCTGGTGTCCGAGTTAACGGTGAAGACCGCTAGCATTGGCTAACTGACTGCTAGCTAGTAGCTAGTTAGCTGGCTAGCTTCTGATGGGGGTTCCGGTTCTAAAGTATAAAAAATAGCAGATAGGTACAACATTGGGTGAGGCGGGTTGCAGGAGAGTATATTCAGTCCGTAGATGGAAAGTGGGATTAGAATATATCAGAAAAAAGAAAATGAGGGAAAAAACGACATATACACAGGACAGGACTGGACAAGACAAAACACACGTCCGACTGCTACGCCATCTTAGAATTGGTACTTAAACATATTTAATAATTATATTTTACCTAGCTTGATGACTGGGCATTTTTGCTTACTTTACGTTGTTCTAAAAAAGACCATGGGCCATATTAGATTGTGTAGAAATGCAGGAAATTAGCTTTAGATACCCCAAAAATGGGATAACCCCCCGCCCCCAATTATGTCTCCCCACTTCTAAAAACAAAGATGCTCCGCTGGCAACGTGTGGCTGAAATATCCAAATACACTAATTTGAAGGAGTGTGTACATAGTGTATGTATGTTGAAGTCTATGAGCTAAAATCGCAATTTTAAGGATGGATATAGAGGGTTCACAGAATCCAGGACTCAAGATTCAGTACACACGTAATGCTGATATTGGATCATCTGTGGGAGTTAGGAGGGAAATTAATGATTTACAATCTTAGGCTGAAGTATGTTGTTCTGTAAATATTTATCTGCTAAGGTTCTGCTCTTTGGCCAAGTGTCTACACTGCACTCGTCTGGGATCCGAACTGATTCACTGGTAAAACAGAGCACATTAGCTTGGATTCCAGGACAAGGCTAATGCGGCACCGCCCAGAGACAGCACTGAGGTGATTCACTGCTCTGTTAAAAGTTGCAGACAGCTGGTCTTCTAACTCTGTTTTCAACATGTGTATATTCTCTCACTGCCTCCCTAAATCTACCTAAGTTTCAGCTCCTGATTGGCACTTGTGGAGCTATTGCAAACGTCCATGATGACCTTATCAAAAATAAAACAACATCTTGGGTTTTAATGTTTTCTGGATTGAGTCAAATCTCTTGTAATAACCACAGTAGGAGTAAATTGGATTGTCAAAGAATAAAGAGAAATTAGGAAATGACTGACTACTGAAACAAATACATTGAATGCGTTTGACATTTTTGTTTCCTTTGTTTTAACTGGCTTGAACAACATTAAAATACAGAGTCGATTCCAGGAACTAACTAGATTCCAGGAACATCACCTACAAGTTTGGTGACCCCAATGTGATTTATCTTACAGAACAATCAGAAATGAGTGAATTGATTTCATAGTCTAGTCCAGTCCACAGCGCGGGAGAGTTTTATTTATAATTGCATTGCTGGAAAACTAAAAACAAAGTCAATGAAAGTTTAGTCCCGCTTTATTTGAAATGCATCTTATGAAGGCTTCATAAAGCACTACATAGATGCTTCACATATCATCTATAACCTTATATCTTGCTCTATAAAGAGTCATAATGTGGCTTAACTGTATGGCATAACCATACATTTATTTGTTCACATTTATAAATCACATTTATAAATCTTTTATGTAGCATGAAATACGGTTATAGATTATTTGTGACCCATTTATGCAGGGCTTATGAAGCCTATATTCATGTTTTTTAAAGCTTTCTGAAGATGCACTTCAAATAAAGCAGGACCGAGTGTTTTACTGTCGATACCACATATTATCTTTATGTTTATTTCACTTCTGACCAAAATAAAGCAAGTTTCAGCGGTGGGTTTCTCTCCATGGCCTGTCCTGTGTCTCAGTACCGTCTTCTTCTATGCTGAGGATCTGTAATGCTGAATGCACAGATAAATTTTTGTACGTATGGCAGCAGAGGATTAATACAATCAGAAACATAGACCATCATGTAAACCTCTAGCATTCACTTATATGGACGATTGTCGGGTACACCACACTTACAGGAACAGCTGGGTCGGAAGATACAGCCAAGGCTCCAGGACGATAGGGTCTTTTGCGTCTGCCCTTGGTTCTCTCCTGCCTCTTAGTCCTGGAACTCTGAGGTGAAAGGATTAGGAGAGGAAATGAGCATAGTGATTCCGATCAAATCGGTTACTGATCACAAAGTCAGGGTTTCTTTGAGAACTGCATATAATATTAAATGAATTTAAGAGATGTAATATCAACCGTGCAGTCTGACGGTACAATAGCATTGTTATGATATGGGCTGTCCACTCTATCAGCCAGTTTATACACTCTTAGAAAAAAAAGTGCTATCTAGAACCTTAAAGGGTCCTTTGGCTGTCCCCGTGAGAGAACCTTTTGAAGAACTATTTTTGGATGCATGTAGAACCCTTTTGGAACCCTTTTTTCTAAGAGTGTAGTTTTGATACATTTTAAGGCTACTTATTCCTTTGACAGAGATGTAGCACCTTACTTAAAATCATTTGTGATTCCGCAAATCCTTTACATGTTTCAACACTATAGCGTCTCTCTGTTTCTCTCGCTCTAACCTCGGGTGGCGGTGGAGGTCTAATAGCATTCTTCAGGACTGACATCACTGAACAACCCCCTGGACGCTGCCCACTGCATCCCTTTACCACGACTCCGTCGGGGACACTCTCCTCATGTCTCTTTGCTCTGAGCTGCACAAGCAGTGGCTTCATGTCTACCTGATGTCCAAATGATGATACCATTAGAATCGATCATGTCTCAAAGCAATCTTTTCTAGACTACTGAAATGATGTGGAAATGTAATGTGGTAATATGTTGTAAAATTGTTTCTTACCTGAGGTGGAGGTCCTGGGAGGAATGGGGAAGAGCCTCCCTGTTGAGAGTGGTTCAGAGTGAACGTGATAGCGCCAGAGTGATTTCTATACCAATGTGCACATTCTAACTGTGTGTCAAGTCTAGAGCAGGGCTCTCCAGCTCTGTTCCTGGAGAGCTACCGTCTTGTAGGTTTTCACTACAACCCGAATTTAGCACCCTTTAAAAAAAATACTTATTTATTTAATAATTAAATATACAATCCACCTGCCGTGAAGCCACTCAACATTTACATTACATTCAACCCACAGGAGCAATCAGGGTCAAGTGCCCCACTCAAGGGCAGATCGACAGATCCCTCACCAAGTCGACTCACCCGAACCAGCGACCTCTTGGCCACTGGCCCAACGCTCCCAACTGCCAGGCTACCCCCCACCGTCCCCTCATGAAAACCGACCCTCCACCATCCAAGATCCCCACAGTCCCCCCCGAAAACTTCCCCCTCTAGCGCACTTGATTCTAATAATTATCTAGTTGAGAAACTGCACCAGGTTAGTTACAACTGGGGTTGGAGTGAAAACCTACAGGAGGGTAGCTCTCCAGGAATAGGATTGGAATCACAGATTATAAAACAGGGAATAAACCTAGTAGAATCCAGAGGAATGTCTCACCATGGCTTGGTTGGTTTGAAAGGCTGCCGTCCGTCTGTCTTGTCCAGGGAGGGCCGTGGTGGAGAGCAGACAGACCTGCAGAAACAGGACACACAGCAGCCACACAGCTCGCTCCATACTGACGCACTGGATCCTGACTACGCACAAAATCCTCTTTATACTGACATGGCTAATGATTACCAGATGTAGAGAGTGAACACTGAGGAATGCCAACAATAACACACCCACACACAGAGACAGGGCAATTTATAACAAGAGGGAGGAGGTATGGACTGTATTAGGAAAAGAGCCTTCGGGAGGATCCCATGTTACAGTAAACTGTGAGTCAGCGGCAGTCAGTTCCATTTAAAATGAGGGAGGAGCCTATGAGTTAAAGTTAACAACGAGGCGCACAGGTCGAGATTAAACGTTTTGTAATCAAGGTGACAGACAGTGACACATTCAATACCGCCTTGCACACTCTTGGCTGCATCTAGCTGATCTAGGGTGTAATCATTGGTCATCCCTACCACCTCTGACCTGGCGTACTCACTAAACACAAATACTTCATTTGTAAATTATGTCTGAGTGTTGGAGCGTGCCCCTGGCTATCGATAAATAATTAAAAACAAGAAAATTGTGCTATCTGGTTTGCTTAATATAACTATAATTGAAATTATTTATACTTTTACTCTTGATACTTCAGTACATTTTAGCAACTACAATTACTTTTGATACTTAGTATTTTATTGGGTGACTCACTTTTACTTGAGTAATTTTCTATTAACGTGTCTTTACTTTTACTCAACTATGACAATTGGGTACTTATACACCACTGGTATGGGGTATGGTGGCCATTGACTCAACTTACCCCAATGCAAACATTTTGACTATATTAGTCCACACAGCTACAAGGATGCACTTTAATGCTAGGTTTAGAATCTCATATTGGAGCGTATAGAGACCCCAACTGATGTACAAAACAATCTTGCCAGTTTGTTTTCTTTCGTCAAGCCTACCAGTGGTTTTCCCTCTGTTCCTGGCTCTCGATTGTTCCTGGTTTCGACCTTTTGTGCCTGCCCTGAGCTTGCCTGTCTGCCGTCCTGTACCTTTGCCCCACCGATCTGGATTACTGACCCCTGCCTGCCTTGACCTGTCTTTTGCCTGCCCCTGTTGGATTAATAAACTGTTGTTAATTCGACATGGTCTGCATCTGGGTCTTACCTGAAACGTGATACATATTGTCATGCCATAAGAAAATATCACCTTTCTCAGCTTCTGCTTTACTAAAAACCTCTTTGGTTCTTTGTGCTTGGTGTCTTACCCAACTGCGCCCCGGAGGACCCATGGATGTCATGGCTCCTGGGCGGGACCGACACATTTCCAGGTTTTTCTTGCGTTCACTCCTGAATTTCTCCTGCCTCTTAATCCTTAAACTCTGAGGATAGAGGAGAGAGAGTTCAGACAGTGGAAACAAGAACAGTATTTACGGTTAATCGTAATAAACTTTGACGGTTAAGTTGCCCTAGTGGACGGTATTGAAGGCATCTCACGACGTCCTGGGGACCTGGACAAACGTCAAATAGTGAATTATATCCGGTGTGATCAGAACTACGGGGGATACAAAGCTCGGCAAGGTGCAACCGGTGAGAGAATGGTGCTGAAGTGCGAAATCGGGGGTGTATGATAAGCAGCCTAGTCTTTGCAAGTCTGATCTGCGATGGATTTGTTATTATAATGTTTGTACAGGTCATACGGGTCGCAATAAACAGTGTGGTGGTCTTTTCAACGTTTTATTGAGCAAAAGCTGTGTGTATTAAGGAAATAGACTCTAATAAGCGCTGTTGGTGTTCAGTGATAAACACCTGGGCTACTAATTGAAGTTTTGCAGTATTTAGAAGTCTTATGGCTTGGGGGTAGAAGCTGTTCAAGGTCCTGTTGGTTCCAGACTTGGAGCGTCGGTACCGCTTGCCATGCGATAGCAGAGAGAACAGTCTATGACTTGGGTGGCTGGAGTCTTTGACAATGTTTAGGGCCTTCTTCTGACACCGCCTGGTATAGAGGTCCTGGATAATTGAGTGAAAACATATGATGTGTGTCACCCCCCACAGTTGAAGCCACACATGCACACAATTATATATGGTTGGCTGTAATATCATTGATGTGCTCTGAAGATAAGAGTACATTTGCCTAAAACATGTACCGTACTGATTACTTTTGGGGCGGCAGTGTAGCCGAAAGGTTGCAAGTTCAAATCCCCGAGCTGACAAGGTACAAATCTGTTGTTCTGCCTCTGAACAGGCAGTTAACCCACTGTTCCTAGGCCGTCATTGAAAATAAGAATTCGTTCTTAACTGACTTGCCTAGTAAAATAAAGGAAAAATAAACTTTATTTGTGACCTTAGTGGACAAACCCTCACTGACTCACAATGTTCCCCGACCCCAAAGGTTGGTAGACCCATGGAGACACATTTATATCAGTGTTCTATTTGACTCCGTAGGTAGAAGAACACCGTTCATTCTGACCAGTAAAGAACAGAGGATTGCAATGTCTCACCATGGCTTGGTTGGTTTGTAAGGCTGCCGTTCGCCTGTCTGGTCAGGGAGGGCTGTGGTGGTGTGCCGACAGACCTGCAGACACAGGACACCCAGCAGCCACACGGCCTGCTCCATACTGATACACTAGAACCTGCTACACACTCCAACTCCCTTTTGTACTTTTATTGCACGGGCGCGCACACGCGCAAGCACAACGCACAAACGCATTTCGCACACTCACGCACACATGCATGCAACCCACCCACTTCCCAGTTCTCTCTCCATTCCTCTCTCTCTCTCAATTCAACTACCTGTATAGTGCACTACTTAGTGCAGTATATGGGGAATAGTGTGATTACGGTGTGATTCTGCACTCTGATACCGAGTCTACTACAAGCAGCAGAGATTAGAGACGTACCATGGAGCAGCAGAGGCCCCCAGTGAACTTTGCCCTCCCACACCACACCACACCACACCACACCACACCATTGCCCAGGCAGCAGCCACCCCAGCTGACTTGATCCACATGTGACTGGGTTTCACATGAAGCAATCAGTAGTCCAGCTTTATTCTCCAAACAATCACTTCACTGGCTCCCTCAAAAAGCCTGGACTCCGATCTGTCACACTAATGACCATTCACGTTGGCAAGACAGCACAAACAGATCTGGGACCAGGCTACAAAAAGCCTCTTTACCCCAAGAAACGTCACTGTGTGACTGTTCACTGTTCCAGCAGGAGATTGCTTTTCTTTTCTGGGATATAGTCACAGGCTGTGGAGTTTCCTGGTTTATTTCACCATCTCTTGCAGTTGAGTACCTGTTTTTTTTCTATTTTTTCATGCTGGGCTGATGCGTGTATAGAATGCATTGTTTTCTGTTTGGGTTCAGTAAGGGTATGAGGAGCAAGGCTATCTGAATGGGAAAGAGATACCAGGATAACAACTTCAGTGAGCATTCGGTTGATCATGACTTACATTAAAATGTGATAAAATGTGCCCATGAACAAATGTGTATTTCCAAGTGTATTATTTCATCGCATTTCAGGTTTAGTAGGCCAATGTGATTATGGAGTGTTAAACATTGTTCCATGAAAGGTTTTTACCTCAAATCCAGCTATAGTTGCTCCTTAGAAATAGATGATGGAAGCTTAGAATTTAATGACTTTATTCTCATTCTGTTAAAAACATTTCATGGAAAATGTATTGCTCAATTATATTAACTTGTGTCGATGAATTTAACTACTGTGGCATAGTCTTTGTGATATTACTGGCGGGCTGTAGAATTTAATTTACAGTTTAACCTACTGTGCCGGGTTCATTCCAAACAGTAAAATAACGGTTTATAAGTCGCGGTCTGATAGGCTCTTTCGACAGCAGGTGTTTGCAACTTCAATTGCGCTTGTTAGTAGTAAAGATGCCGCCCTTTCCGTACTGTACAGAGACTGAAACAGGTTACTAGCTTTATGCATGAGTTGCCTAAAAAGTCAGTCGAAATTCTGAAGAGACTAACATGAAATGAGAATGAAATGGACTTAACTTACACGGATATGATCATGTAGGCTAGAGTGTTTCTTGTTTTTATAAATCGTGTTAATGCTCGCACGACAGCTGACTTGCACAACATCTGGCCAGAGTCCGGGATTTCCTTACTGTACCGGTGTGGACCTGAGAAGAAGAAGCCTAGAGCACGGACCCGGTGAGTTACTTATTTCTCTACATTCTAATGTTTCGATATAAGCTACGTTTTTAGTGACAAATTAAAATGTAATTATTGCACCCGTCAAAGGTATAGTAATACTATACGACTAACGGAGCAGAATATCCTAATAGTAATAGCCAATTCATCCATATGAGTTTGATTTCACTATCATCACAAGGTAGTACAGGTCAAATAACGAATTATTCACATTCAATCGCTCTCATTCTCTATCCCCCCTCTTTGTCATAGGGAAATAATGTTGTTTTAAATTGTTCATTTGATATATATTATTTTACTAGGAAAAACAAATTCTTATTTTCAATGACGGCCTATAGGAACAGTGGGTTAACTGCCTTGTTCAGGGGCAGAATGACAGATGTAATGTTTTTTTTTTTTTTTTTTTTTTTTTACCTTGTCAGCTCGGGGACATTCGGTTGTTAGTCCAACGCTCTAACCACTAGGCTACCTGGACTGCCTACACGCACACGCACACAGTTGAATCTCTTCTGGGACTTCTGACATACAGTATTAGAGGTCTTCACGGGTCCACCTGAACCTGGATACCCAAGACCCGTCCTAGGACCCGAGCGAGTCCTGGTCAAAAAAATTCAAACTTTTCTGTCCGGGTCGTGTCTGTTTGATTGTCATCGGGTCTCAAGTCATCGGGTATCGAGTCAACTACAGCTAATAGACCCGAATGGACCCGACCACAGCTCTGCATAGCCTATAGCATATTTATTTTGCACTAATAAGGTGAATGTATTGATTTTTAGAAGGCCTAGCCAACATATAAAAACCTATTTGTTTACCAGAATGGCAACTTGGCTGATATTCTTTTTTTTTTGTCACTCGGGTCTAATCGGGTCTGGTCTAGACCCAGACCCATTATGGTACGGGTCTGGGTCTAGGTCTGGTTGTCGTTGGCTCCATTCGGGTGCGGGCTTGACTGTCCTGATTGTCCTCTAGCTCATATACAGTTAACGTTGTTTGAAATGTTGCTCTGTGAGTCAGAATGAGAGCAAAAGGAACACTTGGGAAATGTGATTCAGGTCATAAGTACTCATTCTCCTTACAAAACAGCTTGATTGTTGTGGCTTAGCAGATTGAAATGTGTGTTCTCTCACCATGGGGTTTAGGGTGCTGCTGTGCTGAGAGCAGTCCTAATCACCTGCTGTAGTTAGTACCTTAATCAGGAGTTATTAACAAGCCAGTGATAGGTGTCAGACCTGGGTTCAAATACTATTTCAAATAATTTCAAATACTTTATCTAGGCTTGATTGACCTTCTCTGGTGCAATGGATCCAATACAACAGTTGCAAAAGTGCGAATCCCACCAATCTGGCTGAAGCAAACGCTAAAAGTATTCAAAGGATTTCAAATTGTATTTGAACCCAGGTGTGGTGGGTTTTGGGCTGCTCCTGAAGAGTCAGACAGCTCAGTTGTGGTTCAATCTGAGAGTACAAGTATCCGCATAGTGTAGCCCACCCTTGTTTTCTTTCAATCAGTCACACTTGTAATCTTGTGTCCAGTCTTGTTTTTCAGCACAGAGCGTTAGTTGAGCTTTTCATTCATCATTGTTCATCTTAAATATTTCGTTTTGTGTTTCCTGTACACACAAAATACCAACCATTTGTCTTTTGTCTTGGAGGAAATGAAGGACTTGGAACCAATCTAGACAATGGTATCTTGATTTAAGAGAGAGTCAGAGCCTACAGTTATATTTAATTTATGGATGATTAGGTTATATTCATTCACTCAAGTAAAGGCATCTCATTGCTAAGTGAAAAGGGACTAATTACAATTCAGTCTTCTGTAAAAGGAGATAATTTTTATAAGATTTTGTAAAGAAGTGTGTATTTCGGAATGGTTCTTTCTCTCTTGCTGCATTGTTTGTACACAGGAAGACAAATGATGCTACGTACGGATTGGGTAGGAAGGTCTTTCTGCCTGACCCGCATGCCAGAAAGCTCCCACACTGACCAAAGGCTGCAGAGCCACCATGTATTCCTTCCTGGTGCATGCTCTAATCAACACAGACACAGAATTTCATTAGACCTGTGAAGTAAAAAATAATTAATTTGTATATCTGTTTTAGTTTATTCTTGATGTAGCTAGTTGTTACATTGATTCAACAGTAAGGTGTGTGATACACTCTTCGAAAAAAAGGTGCAAAGTAGAACCATATGATTATGTCCAAATGGGATCACTGCTGGTTCACTCATACTCCCTTCTATTCACCTATTCTCTGCTCAATAAAATCACAGAAAATACTAATTTGAAAGACAGAAATCAAGGCAAAAATATAAATTATGTCAGTACTGTAAATGAAAAGTGATTAAGGGAATACCAGATGCATTCACAATATTTCCATATACATTTTAAAACATTCTCACACATATCTTTTTAAATGTATCAGATTATTCAAACTCCTGATTTTAAATTTAAATACTTAGGTAAACACTAATGCTTAGGCACTATTTAAAAGAAAGAAACATAGAATGTTAAAGGTTTTAGGTAGAACCCTTTGCCTTACAAGGAACCCTTGTTTATCAAAAAGGGTTCTTCAGATGAAAGCAGTTCTTGGTAGAACCCTATTCCTCTGCAAAGAACTCTTTTAGAACCCTTTTTTCTAAGAGCGTGCTCACTGAAAATGACTTTTGCTGAAGGAGGAGACGACACTGAGCATAGTTCTCTGTTGTGCTGTGTTGATCTAAGTTAGTCACACACTTAAGACCAACTTAACCCTCTCAAATCCAAACCTTAACCATTAGAAGAAACAACTCAAACTGTCCTTATATCATAATCTAGGAGAAACTTCATCCTTTGACCTTTTCCTAATGTATGTCATCCCCTTACAGTCTGTCCTGAGCTCAGTGGAGACAACAGATTGGGGCAGGGTGTTGGATTGACAGTGGTACCTGAGTCAGCCATGAGGCGGAAGCTGGACATGTCGGGACTGACGGACGATGAGGCAGAGCACGTTCTACAAGTGGTGCAGCGAGACATGAGGCTCCGGAAGAAAGAGGAAGAGCGCCTCAGGTGAGTGGATGGAGGGCACACTTGCCACAATGCTTGTTTTAGCATGAGTAGTGCCATTGAAGGCTTTCACTATTATAAAGTAGTCAACGCGTAGTGACTTGCTGTGGGTTATGGAGGATCACAGATTTCCATGGGTCCTTCCCAACAACAAATAAAATAATGATAACTAAGCTATTTACACGGGGTACCAGTACCAAGTCGATGTGCAAGGGTACCAGGTAATTGAGATACAGTACTAGTCAAAAGTTTGGACACACCTAGTAATTCAATGTTTTTTATTTATTTTACTATTTTCTACATTGTAGAATAATAGTGAAGAAATCAAAACTATGAAATAACACATATAGAATCATGTAGAAACCAAAAAAGTGTTTAACAAATCTAAATATATTTTATATTTGAGATTCTTCAAAGTAGACACATTTGCCTTGATTACAGATTTGCACACTCTTGGCATTCTCTCAACCAGCTTCATCAGGTAGTCACCTACAATGCATTTAATTTAACAGGTGTGCCTTGTTAAAAGTTAATTTGCGTTTGAGCCAATCAGTTGTGTTGTGACAAGGTAGGGGTGGTATACAGAAGATAGCCCTATTTGGTAAAAGACCAAGTCCATATTATGGCAAGAACAGCTCAAATAAGCAAAGAGAAATGACAGTCCATCATTACTTTAAGACATTAAGGTCATTAAATACGGAAAATTTCAAGCGCAGTCGCAAAAACCATCAAGCGCTATGATGAAACTGGCTCTCATGAGGACCGCCACAGGAAAGGAAGACCCAGAGTTACTTCTGCTGCAGAGGATAAGTTCATTAGAGTTACCAGCCTCAGAATTTGCACCCCAAATCAATGGCAGAGTTCACAGAGTTCAAGTAACAGACACATCTCAACATCAACTGGTGAGAAGAGACTGCGTTAATCAGGCCTTCATGGTCGAATTGCTGCAAATAAAGCACTACTAAAGGACATTAATTAGAAGAAGGGACTTGCATGGGCCAAGAAACACAAGCAATGGACATTAGACCGGTGGAAATCTGTCCTTTGTTTCCGAGATTTGAGATTTTTGGTTCCAACCGGCGTTGGAGACGCAGAGTAGGTGAATGGATGATCTCCATATGTTGGTTCTCACCGTGAAGCATGGAGGAGGAGGTGTGATGGTGCTTTGCTGGTGACACTGTCAGTTATTTATTTAGAATTCAAGGCACACTTAACCAGCATGGCTACCACAGCATTCTGCAGCAATACGCCATCCCATCTGGTTTGCGCTTAGTGGGACTATAATTTGATTTTCAACAGGACAATTACCCAACACAACTTCAGGTTGTGTTAGGGATATTTGACCAAGAAGGAGAGTGATGGAGTGCTGCATCAGATGACCAGGCCTCCACAATCACCCGACCTAAACCAAATTGAGATGGTTTGGGATGAGTTGGACCACAGAGTGAAGGAAAATCAGCCAACAAGTGCTCAGCATCTGTGGGAACTCCTTCAAGACTGTTGGGACTGTTGGCATTCCAGGTGAATCTGTCATCAAGGCAAAAGGTGGCTACTTTGAAGAATCTCAAATATTGTCTGTTGCCAGCGACGGTGGGTTTGTGCCCATATTTGATTTGTTTAACACTTTTTTGGTTACTACATGATTCCATATGTGTTATTTCATAGTTTTTATGTCTTCACTCTTATTCTACAATGTAGAAAACAGTAAAATGAATGAGTAGGTGTGTCCCAACTTTTGACTGATACTGTAGGTATGTACATATAGGTAGGGATAAAGTGACTAGGAAACAAGATAGATAATAAACAGTAACAGCAGCGTATGTAATGAGTCAAAAGAGTTAGTGCAAAATGGGTCAATGCAGATAGTCCAGGTAGCTACTATTTAGCAGTCTTATGTCTTGGGGGTAGAAGCTCTTTAGGCTCCTGTTGGTTCCAGACTTGTTGTTTGCCGTGCGGTAGCAGAGAGAACAGTCTATGACTTGGGCGGCTGGAGTCCAGACATTGGATATCACAGGAGATTTCCCATCCTGCCTCTTGGCCACTGTGTCTCCAAAACAAGAGACAGGAAGAGCCTGCCTTTCCTGTTTGACTATGACTCACCTCCTGCCCAAATCACCATGGAAACTGGTATACACCCAATCCCAAACCCCCAAGGGACCTGGGGAGATCTGAGAGGATTGGATAGGGATAATCAATATGGCCTATCAGGGGGGAAAGTAGAGTCATTACTGTACAGTACTATATTGCTTATACCCATCCAGTCATTACCAGTCCTTTCAGATTTGCACAAGTAGGTAGTGGTGTATGAATTCAAATGACAGCGATAGAAGGTCCTTAGATACACGCATCAAGACCACAGTGTGTTGTGCCGTTTGTGATAATTGGATACTAAGTGAATGAAACTAAGCGGTGTCCTTGGTTGGTTCTGAATACCCACAATGAATTAAATGCATCTGTTAATGAATTCATGGTCTGAGTTATGCATGGTGAGGCTGTGAGCAGTGAGAAGCATTCTCACTTTTCCTTAGCCCCCTCTCTCTCTCTCTCCCTCTCTCTCTCTCGCTCTCTCTTTCTCTCTCACTCTAATGCGTGCTTATGTACAGGGTGAGATTGCATCCCTTTCCCTGTTGAAAACCACGTCTGAAAACCACAGTGAGTTTTTCTGTCCTAATGGGCACAGAGTTGATCTAGCCTCGCAGAACCAGTCTGATAGCTGTGTTAATTCGGGTAAGGAACAGAATGGTGAGCTATCACGCAACCAGGCTGGTTCACGAGGCTATTGTTGATTCAGTGGTGACTGAAATATGGGGATTTGGCCAAGATTATTAGATTGTTTTGGACTGATCAAAGTATTGGCCTGAATCTTTGGTGTCTGGCCAGCATTCACTCGTGATCTATTGCAACATTCAGTGTAATAAGGTATGTATCAACTTTATGGAGATGTAGCTACCATGGGGGCATGATCCACTTAACTGACAGTAGTAGAGATATGCTGTCGCTACAACCCAGAATTGATCAACCGCATAAGGAGTGTGTGCTCAATTCTAACTAGGCTTAGCTTAAGCTGAACCTTTTTCCTTTCCTCCTTGATTGATTACAAGATAGTGGCAACTGACAAGAGGATGACCAGTTTGTAAAGACCAAGGCTTCACTTAGTTTATATCACAACTGTACAACCTTAGCATATCCAGCATACTCTTGTTGGCGGTCTTCACAGCTCAATCTTCCGACTAGACGTTTTACCCCTCACTTCCCCAGCGATTAGGAAGTGAGTTTCGCTGCTGCTACTGTGTTTGATTCTAGTAAACAGGCCAGGCGCTTACCATCAACTAATCTTGTTGTTTTCCATTTATGTCTGGATTTGTACAGCCAGGCTGGGGAGAATGGACAACCATGATGGTGCAGTTTCAACACAGCATAATGCACTGCTGGTTTCCTGAAGTGTGGCTTGATTGAATTTCAGCTGTATTCATCATCATCTTGATTGTTATTCATCATTTCCTCACTTGATTTAGAGGTTTCAGAGATAAGACACTGGATAGTTTAGTTAGTGTCAGCTCCTGTGTTCCTGTTTTAATCAAATGCTCGTGATATACAGTACCAGTCAAAAAGTTTGGACACACCTACACATTCAAGGGTGTTTCTTTATATTTACTATTTTATACATTGTAGAATAATAGTGAAGACATCAAAACTATGAAATACCACATATGGAATCATGTAGTAACCAAAAAAGTGTTAAACAATTCAAATTACATTTTATATTTTAGAAACCTTCAAAGTAGCCACCCTTTGTCTTAATGACTGCTTTGTACACTTGTACACCTGGCATTCTCACAACCAGATTCATGAGGAATGCTTTTCCAACAGTCTTGAAGGAGTTCCCACATATGCTGAGCACTTGTTGGCTGATTTTCCTTCACTCTGTGGTCCAACTCATCCCAAACCATCTCAATTTGGTTGAGGTCAGGTGATTGTGGTGGCCAGGTCATCTGATGCAGCACTCCATCACTCTCCTTCTTGGTCAAATAGCCCTTGCGCAACCTGGAGGTGTGTTTTGGGTAATTGTCCTGTTGAAAATCAAATGATAGTCCCACTAAGCTGGTTATATCTCCCTCACTAACTTTAAGCATCAGCAGTCAGAGCAGCTTACTGATCACTGCACCTGTACACAGCCCATCTGTGAAAAGCCCACCCAACTACCTCATCCCAATATTGTTATCTATCTTCTTGCTCATTTGCACCCCAGTATCTCTACTTGCACGTCATCATCTGCACATCTATCACTCCAGTGTTAATGCTAAATTGTAATTAATTACCTCCCTAATCTTACTACATTTGCACACACTGTATATAGATTTTTCTATTGTGTTATTGACTGGATGTTTGTTTATCCCATGTGTAACTCTGTGTTGTTGTTTTTGTCGCACTGCTTTGATTTATCTTGGCCAGGTCGCAGTTGTAAATGAGAACTTGTTCTCAACTGGCCTACCTGGTTAAATAAAGGTGAAATAAAATAAAATAAATAAATAAGCGCAAACCAGATGGGATGGCGTAACTCTGCAAAATGCTGTGGTAGCAATGCTGGTTAAGTGTGACTTGAATTATAAATAAATCACAGACAGTGTCACCAGCAAAGCACCCCCACACCATCACACCTCCTTCTCAATGGCTTAATGACATTGAGCTATAATTTGTTTACTGTGCACACACACACACACACACTCACACTCACACACTCACGTACACACCACTCACACCGCCCCTTTTCAGTTGTTATCGCATCAAGAGGCTAAACCTTCATGCAGCTAGTGTACCTGGCTTTCTCTCTCTTTCTACCCATCTGTCCCCAAGTGCTTGCTGTTGGCTCCATGCATCCTGCTTTTCAATTTCTCCTCTGACATGCAGGAGCATCACACAATATCAAATAGGGATGAGTGAGAGCCCACTGGAAGACTCTGGTCTCAGAGATCTGAGTGAAGAGGGAGAAACTATATAAACTCAGCAAAAAAAGAAACGTCCTCTCACTGTCAACTGCGTTTATTTTCAGCAAATGTAACTTTGTATATTTGTATGAACATAACAAGATTTAACAACTGAGACATAAACTGAACAAGTTCCACAGACATGTGACTAACAGAAATTGAATAATGTGTCCCTGAACAAAGGGGGGGTCAAAATCAAAAGTAACAGTCAGTGTCTGGTGTGGCCACCAGCTGCATTAAGTACTGCCGTGCATCTCCTCCTCATGGACTGCACCAGATTTGCCAGTTCTTGCAGTGAGATGTTACCCCACACTTCCACCAAGGCACCTGCAAGTTCCCGGACATTTCTGGGGGGAATGGCCCTAGCCCTTCGATCCAACAGGTCCCAGACGTGCTCAATGGGATTGAGATCCGGGCTCTTCGCTGGCCATGGCAGAACACAGACGTTCCTGTCTTGCAGGAAATCACGCATAGAACGAGCAGTATGGCTGGTGGCATTGCATTGCTGGAGGGTCATGTCAGGATGAGCCTGCAGGAAGGGTACCACATGAGAGAGAAGGATGTCTTCCCTGTAACGCACAGTTTTGAGATTGCCTGCAATGACAACAAGCTCAGTCCGATGATGCTGTGACACACCGCCCCAGACCATTACGGACCCTCCACCTCCAAATCGATCCCGCTCCAGAGTGCAGGCCTCGGTGTAACGCTCATTCCTTCAACGAAAAATGCGAATCCGACCATCACCCCTGGTGAGACAAAACCGCAACTCGTCAGTGAAGAGCACTTTTTTGCCAGTCCTGTCTGGTCCAGCGATGGTGGGTTTGTGCCCATAGGCAACGTTGTTGCCGGTGATGTCAGGTGAGGACCTGCCTTACAACAGGCCTACAAGCCCTCAGTCCAGCTTCTCTTAGCCTATTGCGGACAGTCTGAGCATTGATGGAGGGATTGTGCATTCCTGGTGTAACTCGGGCAGTTGCTGTTGACATCCTGTACCTATCCCGCAGGTGTGATGTTCGACCAATCCTGTGCAGGTGTTGTTACACGTGGTCTGCCACTGCGAAGATGATCAGCTGTTTGTCCTGTCTCCCTGTAGCGCTGTCTTAGGTGTCTCACAGTACGGACATTGCAATTTATTGCCCTGGCCACACCTGCAGTCCTCATGCCTCCTTGCAGCATGCCTAAGGCACGTTCACGCAGATGAGCAGGGACCGTGGGCATCTTTCTTTTGGTGTTTTTCAGAGTCAGTAGAAAGGCCTCTATAGTGTCCTAAGTTTTCACAAATCTGACCTTAATTGCATACCGTCTGCAAGCTGTTAGTGTCTTAACGACCGTTCCACAGGTGCATGTTCATTAATTGTTTATGGTTCATTGAACAAGCATGGGAAACAGTGTTTAAACCCTTTACAATGAAGATCTGTGAAGTTATTTTGATTTTTACGAATTATCTTTGAAAGACAGGGTCCTGAAAAAGGGACGTTTCTTTTTTTGCTGAGTTTTATGTTACCCAATACCACTGAGGTGGTTGCCATTCTATTCTCACATTCCTGCAGTACCTGGTAAAAGAGTGCCAACATGGTTGCCATGTTCTCAGAATATAAGATAATAATGTTCTAGACACGTTTCATGGGAATGTTGCAAGAACATTCATGTGTCCAATTTTCTGAGGGTTCTGAGAATATTCCATTAATGTTCCATCAAACATACACAGAACATGGTTGCCATGTTCTCAAAATATAAGATATTAACGTTCTAGACACGTTTCATGATAACATTCCTGTGTATCAGTCATCGGGACATCGCCTGATGGTCCCAAAGAAACATTCTACAAAAAAAACCGATTGTTTCATCATTATACATCACCCCTTAATACTGTGGCTGAGTCCATCAAGGCTCTGACTGGTGAACCACCGATCCATTCACAGCTCTTTGTTTGTTGGCAAGGGACACTCATACACACACAAACAATGCTTTTAACATTCAGTGTTTTCAGCTTACATATTTGACACACATGATTACATTTTGAGTGTTAATTTATAAAGTAATTATTATTCCACATGTCCTCCCCTGGGATTTGAATTGACCTCTTACTTCACAGCATTCCGATCTTCCTGCTACGCCACCATGTGACCGAAAATAACTTCTGGACATCAGAACAGCGATTACTCACCTCGAACTGGACGAAGAGTTTTACTTTAACGAGTCTGATGCAAAGGATATACTGCTTTCTCTGGAACGGGCCCAAGTCTCCATCATTTTCTTCATGGAGAAAAACGGGGCGGAGGTTGGGCTGCCTTCTGAGAATTCGTAGGCGAGTGAGTAAACCTCCACTGCCATCCGTTCTATTGGTCAATGTGCAATCATTGGAAAACTAAATGGATGATATATGTTCAAGCCTATCCTACCAACGGGACATTAAAAACTGTAATATCTTATGTTTCACCGAGTCGTGGCTGAACGACGACACGGATAATATAGAGCTGGCGGGATTTTCCATGCATTGGAAGGACAGAGAAGCTACATCTGGTAAGACGAGGGGCGGGGGTGTGTGTCTATTTGTCAATAACAGCTGGTGCGCGATGTCTAACATTAAAGAAGTCTCAAGATATTGTTTGCCTCAGGTAGAACACCTTATGATAAGCTGTAGACCACACTATCTACCAAGAGAATTTGCATCTACATTGTTTGTAGCAGTCTATATGTATCACCAAAAACCTATGCTGGCAGTAAGATCGCACTCAACAAGCTGTATAAGGCCATAAGCAAACAAGAAAATGCTCATCCAGAAGCGGCGCTCCATGTGCCCGGGGACTTTAATGCAGGCAAACTTAAATCTGTTATACCTCATTTCTACCAGCAGGTCACATGTGCAACCAGAGTAAAAAAAAACTCTAGACAACCTTTACTCCACACACAGAGAATCATACAAAGCTCTCCCTCGCCCTCCATTTGACAAATCTGACCATAATTCTATCCTCCTGATTCCTGCTTACAAGCAAAAACTAAAGTACCAGTGAATCGCTCAATACGGAAGTGGTCAGATGATGCGGATGCTACACTACAGGATTGTTTTGCTAGTAAAGACTGGAATATGTTCTGGGATTCATCCAATGGCATTGAGGAGTATACCACCTTAGTCATCGACTTCATCAATAAGTGCATCGAAGTTGTCCCCACAGTGACCATACTTACATATCCCAACCAGATTACAGGCAACATCCGCATCGAGCTGAAAGCTAGAGCTGCCGCTTTCAAGGAGTGGGACACTAATCCGGACGCTTATAAGAAATCCCGCTACCCTCTCAGACTAACCATCAAACAGGCAAAGCGTCAATACAGGATTAAGATTGAATCCTACTACACCGGCTCTGATGCTCGTCGGATATGGCAGGGCTTGAAAACTATTACGGACTACAAAGGGAAACCCAGCTGCGAGCTGCCCAGTGACACAAGCCTTCCAGGCGAGCTAAATGCATTTTATGCTTGCTTCGAGGCAAGCAACACTGAAGCATGCATGAGAGCACCAGCTGTTCCGGACGACTGTGTGATAACGCTCTTGGTAGTCGATGTGAGCAAGACCGTTAAACAGGTCAACATTTACAAAGCCACAGGGCCAAACGGATTACCAGGACGTGTACTCAGAGCATGTGCGGACCAACTGGCAAGTGTCTTTTTACTGAGATTTTCAACCTCTCTCTGACCGAGTCTGTAATGCCTACATGTTTCAAGCAGACCACCATAGTCCCTGTGCCCAAGGAAGCGAAGGTAACCTGCCTAAATGATTACTGCCCCATAGCAATCACGTCAGTAGACATGAAGTACTTTGAAAGGCTGGTCATGGCTCACATCAACAGCATCATCCCGGATACCCTATACCCACTCCAATTCACATACCGTCCCAACAGATCCACAGATGATGCAATCTCAATTGCACTCCACACTCCCCTTTCCCACCTGGACAGAAGGAACACATGTGAGAATACTATTCATTGACTACAGCTCAGCGTTCAACACCATAGTGCCGACAAAGCTCATCACTAAGCTAAAGACCCTGGGACTAAACACCTCCCTCTGCAACTGGTTCCCGAACTCCCTGACTGGCCTCCACAGGTGGTAAGGATAGGTAACAAAACATCTGCCACGCTGATCCTCAACACTGGGGCCCCTCAGGGGTGCATGCTTAGTCCCCTCCTGTACTCCTTGTTCACCCTCGACTGCGTGACCAAACATGACTCCAACACCATCATTATGTTTGCTGATGACACAACAGTGGTAGGCCCGATTACCGACAATGATGAGACAGCCTATAGGGAGGTCAGAGACCTGGCAGTGTGGTGCCAGGACAACAACCTCGCCCTCAATGTGAGCAAGACAAAGGAGCTGATTGTGGACTACAGGAAAAGGCTGGCCTAACAGACCCCCATTGACATCAATGGGGCTGTAGTGGAGCAGGTCGAGAGTTTCAAGTTCCTTGGTGTCCACATCACAAACAAACTATCATGGTCCAAACACACCAAGACAGTCAAGAAGAAGGCACGACAACGCCTTTTCCTCCCCAGTAGACTGAATAGATTTGGCGTGGGTCCCCAGATCCTCAAAAAGTTCTACAGCTGCACCATTGAGAGCATACTGAGCGGTTGCATCACTGCCTGGTATGGTAACTGTTCAGCATCTGACCGGCGCTACAAAGGGTAGTGCGTAAGGCCCAGTACATCACTGGGGCCAAGCTTCCTGCCATCCAGGACCTATATACTAGGCAGTGTCAGAGGAATGCCCCAAAAATTGTCAAAGACTCCAGTCACCCAAATCATAAACTGTTCTCTCTGCTACCGCATGATGAGTGGTACCGGAGTGCCAAGTCTGGGACCAGAAGGCTCCTTAACAGCTTCTATCCCCCAGCCATAAGACTGCTGAACAATAAATCAAATGGCCACCCGGACTATTTACATTGACCCCCCCCATTTGTTTTGACACTGCTGCTACCCGCTGTTTATTATCTATGAATAGTCACTTTACCCCTACCTACATGTGCAAAATATCTCGACTAACCTGAACCCCCGCACATTGACTCGGTACCGGTACCCCCTATTTATACAGTTGAAGTCGGAAGTTTACATATACCTTAGCCAAATACATTTAAACTCAGTTTTTCACAATTCCTGACATTTAATCCTAGTAAAAGTTCCCTGTCTTAGGTCAGTTGGGATCACCACTTTATTTTAAGAATGTGAAATGTCAGAATAATAGTAGAGAGAATGATTTATTTCAGCTTTTATTTCTTTCATCACATTCCCAGTGGGTCAGAAGTTTACATACACTCAATTAGTATTTGGTAGCATTGACTTTAAATTGTTTAACTTGGGTAAAACGTTTCGGGTAGCCTTCCACAAGCTTCCCACAATAGGTTGGGTGAATTTTGGCCCATTCCTCCTGACAAAGGTTGTGTAACTGAGTCAGGTTTGTAGGCCTCTTTGCTCGCACACGCTTTGTCAGTTCTGCCCACCATTTTTCTATGAGATTGAGGGCTTTGTGATGGCCACTCCAATACCTTGACTTTGTTGTCCTTAAGCCATTTTGCCACAGCTTTGGAAGTATGCTTGGGGTCATTGTCCATTTGGAAGACCCATTTGCGACCAAGCTTTAACTTCCTGACTGATGTCTTGAGATGTTGCTTCAACATATCCACATAATTTTCCATCCTCATGATGCCATATGTTTTGTGAAGTGCACCAATCTCACCTGCAGCAAAGCACCCCCACAACATGATTCAGCCACCCCTGTGCTTCACGGTTGGGACGGTGTTCTTCGGCTTGCAAGCCTCCCCCTTTTCCTCCAAACAGAACGATGGTCATTATGGCCAAACAGTTCTATTTTTGTTTCATCAGATCAGAGGACAATTCTACAAAAGGTACGATCTTTGTCCCCATGTGCAGTTGCAAACCGTAGTCTGGCTTTTTTTTATGGTGGTTTTGGAGCAGTGGCTTCTTCCTTGCTGAGCAGCCTTTCAGGTTATGTCGATATAGGACTTGTTTTACTGTGGATATAGATACTTTTGTACTTGTGTCCTCCAGCATCTTCACAAGGTCCTTTGCTGTTGTTCTGGAATTGATTTGCACTTTTCGCACCAAAGTACATTCATCTCTAGGAGACAGAACGTGTCTCCTTCCTGAGCTGTATGATGGCTGCGTGGTGTTTATACTTGCGTACTATTGTTTGTACTGGAATTGTGATACAGTGAATTGTAAGTGAAATAATCTGTCTGTTTACAATTGTTGTAAACTTTTTACTGTTTACAAGAAATGTGTGTAGTGGTTGACAAAACGAGTTTTAATGACTCCAACCTAAGTGTATGTAAACTTTTGACTTCAACTGTAACTCTTTTTTTGAATTGCATTGTTGGTTAAGGGCTTGTAAGTAAGCATTTCAGGGTAAGGTCTACACCTGTTGTATTCGGCGCATGTGACAAATAAAGTTTGGCTTGATTTTATTTTATTTCTTTGTCAATTATCAGTTCATCAGACTAGTCCCTCATCAATGAGTATGGTTACATGCACACAATAATGTGATTATTGTGGATAGTCTGATTAATATAATAGTTCAATTAAAATGTTTACATGCTTTGCAAGAAGAGTGATTCCCTAATAATACTGTTTAAGTGGGCACATCTGAAATCAGGCTACCTGATGGCAGAAAATCAAATCGCCAATCAAAATAAACGTTCTACCACGGAGAACGTTATTTTTGGAAAGCATATTTGATTCTGGACATATAAAGTTTGTATGTGAAAACTACTTCTAAGACGCATACATTCAGTTGTTCCGGACACACTTCACACACACTAAAGATGGAGGCTCACTTGGCTGGTGCTAGCACATGCACAGATCAAGTACACCGCTGGAACACCAATTAAGGTGTTTACATGTCCTAATAATTAAAAAGGTTGCTCAACACATTTGCTAGTATTTTTGCATCACAGCACCTAAGTGTAAGGGGCCTCCAGTTTTTTTAGATAGACTGGGTCTTTATACTTACCACCTGGTTTCTTTACCTGTCATAGTGAAATCAGACCTTGTTGCTGAGTACCTGATAGTTGACACATTTTATAGGAGTGGTTTGTAACGATGTGCGCTGCGAGTCGGGATGCAAGTTCAGGGAGTGAGTGTTTTAATAAATAAACGTAACGTAATACAAACAACGCACAGACATGAACTAGAACAGAAACAATAACGCCTGGGGAAGGAACCAAAGGGAGTGACATATATAGGGAAGGTAATCATGGAGGTGATAGAGTCCAGGCGAGTCTGATGACTCGCAGGTGCGCGTAACGATGGTGACAGGTGTGCGCCAATACGAGCAGCTTGGTGACCTAGAGGCCGGAGAGGGGAGCACACGTGACATGGTTAAAACATGCTAATAATGTTTTAACCATGTCACGTGTGCTCATTGAGTAGACTATAAAGGTTTAATATACTGGTATGCCATCTAGCGCTGGAGTTTTCCCAGGATTAAAGGCTTTAATTGCGTCAAGAAGGTCCTCCTCTACAATTTGGCCCTTACACAAGTCTTCCTGTACAGCTGCTAATTTTACACTATTATTTCAAAACAAATTCTAACAAATTCTAACTTCAGTTGGTGGAAATCACCCTCTCGCTCATCCTCTCTCCCCCTCATCCTCTCCTCCCCCTAACCCTCCCCTCTCCATCATCCTCCCTCAGTGAGATGAAGCAGGAGCTGGACGAGGAGGGCAGTCGCTGCTCCCTGCTCTCCCGGCAGCATCGCTTCAACGAGCGCTGCTGCATCCGCTGCTGCTCTCCCTTCACCTTCCTGGTCAACCCCAAGCGCCCGTGTCTGGACTGCAAGTACAACATCTGCAAGACCTGCCGCTCCTACAGCAAGAAGGACAAAGCCTGGATCTGCTCGGCGTGTCAAAAGGGCAGGTCAGTGGGGATGGAGGGAATGTGTGATTCTGTGTACAGGTATAAGCGGGGATGGAGGGGTGGAAGGAGGTGTAGTAGGATGGTGGATTGGAGATGGAAGAGAAGGCTGTCAGATAATTGTGTGTGGGTATGTCTATGTGTGTGGGTGTGTGTGTCTATGTGTGTGGGTGTGTCTATGTGTGTGGGTGTGTCTATGTGTGTGGGTGTGTCTATGTGTGTGTGCATTTTGTATACCGTATAGCTAGCCTATTTGCCAATGGTGAATGACAGTGACAGTCTTCATCCGCTGTGTGAGCTTGTTTAGTACTGGAGATGTCAGGTAGCCACACTGTCATAAACACATGCAATCTCCACAGTCTCCTCTCTCAGACGTCACTGTCTGTGACACCTGTACACCGCCTGTGTCAGCTTAGTTAATATTCACTATGGCACGTACTGTACATGCACACACACTTTGGCCTGGAGACACACATTTACTAAGTTTATCACCCGTGTATGCCTAGAGACTCATATTATGAGCAAATGCAAAATAGGGTAATGTAGTTATGACCCTATAAGACTCTCTGACTACCTATGTTTGTTGCAGTTTGCTTGTTTTTGGTAACACTGGTCTTACCCCAACATAGAAACACAACACCTAGAACTAAAAAACCCTACACCAAAACGAAACTAAACACGCCAGCCTATAAATATCATGCCTGAACGTGACAGTACCCCCCCCAAAGGCACGGACTCTGACCACGCCAAAAGTCCATTGGGGGGGTCTTTGGGTGGGCCCTGGGCTATTTGCCGGAACAGTTTGTTTTGGACTGGGGACCTTCTCTGGAGGTTCCGGACTGGGGACCTTCTCTTGAGGTTCCGGACTGGGGACCTTCTCTGGAGGTTCCGGACTGGGGACCTTCTCTGGAGGTTCCGGACTGTCGACGCGCACTGGGACTCTGGTGCGGGGAGCAGGAACGGGCCGTGCTGGGTTCACGACGCGCACAGGAATCCTGGAGCGTGGAACAGGGACAGGACGTGCTGGGTCCACGACGGGCACAGGGATCCTGGAGCGTGGAGCAGGGACAGGACGTGCTGGGTCCACGGCGCGCACAGGAATCCTGGAGCGTGGAACAGGGACAGGACGTGCTGGGTCCACGACGGGCACAGGGATCCTGGAGCGTGGAGCAGGGACAGGACGTGCTGGGTCCACGGCGCGCACTGGGATCCTGGAACGTGGAACAGTGACAGGACGTGCTGAGTCCACGACGGGCACAGGGATCCTGGAGCGTGGAATAGGGACAGTACGTGCTGGACTCTCTAAGCGCACAGGGGACTTGGTGCGCGGAGCTGGAACAGGACTTGCTGGACTCTCTAAGTGCACAGGGGGCCTGGTGCGCGGAGCCGGAACAGGACGTGCTGGACTCTCTAAGCGCACAGGGGGCCTGGTGCGCAGAGCCAGAACAGGACGTGCTGGACTCTCTAAGCACACAGGGGGCCTGGTGCGCGGAGCCGGAACAGGATGTGCTGGACTCTCTAAGCGCACAGGGGGCCTGGTGCGCGGAGCTGGGACTGGACGTACTGGGCTATCTAAGCGTACAGGGGACCTGGTGCATGGATCCGGTACTTCTCTCCCCGGCTGTTCACTCACCCTTGCCTCACGAATGATGGGAGCTGGAATGTCACGCACTGGGCTGTGGATGCGAACCGGAGACCCCACACGCAGAACCGGTGCAGGATATCTCGGTCCCAGAAGGTGTACTGGAGACCTAGCGCGCAGAGCCGGCACCAGTCCTCCAGGCTGCACACTCACCCTCCCCTCACAGATGAGTGGAGCTGGAATCTCGCGCACCGGCCTATGAATGCGCACTGGAGACACCGTGCGCAAAACTGCATAGCACGGCAACGCTTCCTTCCATCCTGAACCGGCCAAACTCCCCGTGTGCCTCTCAGGTTTTCGCGCCAGGTAAGTCCCAACATATCTCTCCCTCTCCGGGTTCCACGCTCCATATACATCCTCATAACTCCCTCGCTCAGCCTTCGCTGCTCCACTTTTCTCCCTGGGGTGACGATGCTCCGCCGTCTTCTCCCAAGGTCCCTTACCAGCCAATATCTCCTCCCAAGTCCAGAACTCCCGGGTCTCTCACTGCTTGGTCTTTTTGTGGTGGGTTATTCTGTCACGATCTCCGTGAGGGACAGACCAAGACGCAGCGATGCTTCCAGTATGTTGAAGCACTCATTAACCTAATTTATTATTCATGATCCATGCTGCTTTGCATACAGTAAATATCTTAAGACGGGCTCATCTAGATATTGTAAATACTAAGCCAATGGTTGGTCTCTTTTGTAATATTATAGCTCATGATATAGGCCCGTATTCACACTGTGTATCAGACACTCATAGATACCTTCAGAAACTATTCATACCCCTTGACATATTCCACATTTTGTTGTGTTACAGCCTGAATTCAAAATTGATTAAATATTTTTTTTTAAAACCCATCTTGAGAAGCAATTCAAGTGTAGATTTGGTTATTGAAAGGTGAACTAAGGTGAATTAATCTCCCAGTGTCTGGTGGAAAACAGACTGAACCATATTTTCCTTTAGAATTTTGCCTGTGCTTAGCGCCATTCCACATTTTTTTTATCCTGAAAAACTCCCCAGTTCTTAACGATTACAAGCATACACATAACGTGATGCAGCCACAACTATGCATGAAAACATGGAGAGTGGTACTCAGTAATGTGTTGTGTTGGATTTGCCCCAAACATAACACTTTGTATTCAAGACAAAAAGTGAATTGCTTTGCCACATTTCTTCCAATATTACTTTAGTGCCTTGTTGCAAACAGGATGCATGTTTTGGAATATTTTTATTCTGTACAGGCTTCTTCCTTTTCACTCTGTCATTTAGGTTAGTATTGTGGAATAACTACAATGATGTTGATCCATCCTAAGTTTTCTCCTATCACAGCCATTAAACTCTGTAACTGTTTTAAAGTCACCATTGGCCTCATGTGAATAGTTAAGCAAATTTTTACTTCTGAACATATTTAGTATTGCAACAACAAAGGGGTTGAATGCTTATTCACTCAAGACATGTACATTTCTAAAACATATATTATATTGTGTGTAGGCCTGTGACAAACAATCTCAATTTAATACATTTTAAATTCCGGCTGTAACAATAAAAAATTTGGAAAAAGTCAATGGGTGTAAATACCTTCTGAATGTATTGTAAATATCGGGAAAATGTCTCTGTTTTCGAAAGTACCCGAGGAACACTAGACCCATTCCATGTAGACCTGTTCAGATCCAGACCCGGTCCGATCCGAATGAGGGAAGCAGCAGAAAAGGCTGTAGTGCATGCCCTTTTGTCATAGTTACAAATAACAACTCCATTCAGAAGATAAAGCAGCAATTGGTTGGCTCTTGGTCATTGTAGACTATCCTTCTCATTTAACTTTTAACTCTGTCATTTTAATTGCATCTTCCATTGATTAGATATCTCCTAACTTTTGCCCCACACAGAGGCTCTATGACTGTAGCCTATTGCCGCTTTGATGACTAATGATTGGCCAACAACAACAACAAGATACACGGTCCACTCTTGTGAAAATTTATGCTGCTGCTCTTGCTTTTCACATTTCTCTCTCTCTCTACTGCAACAGTCGGGTTCGGATCTATATGGGTCCTTCCGGAAAAAGTCAGTTAAAATTACACATAACGAGACCCGTAACAATCATATCAGATCCGACCCAGACCCGTGACATTATTTAGAATTCTGAATCCGGACCCTCTTGGGTATTCGGGTACAAGTGGATCCGTGAAGACCTCTGGCTGAGAGTATACAGAGAAAAGCAGGCTTTTGGCTGAGAGTGTTCAAGAGACAGTAGAGTTGTTCGACAGTGCAGCCGACTGCCGACTGACTGATCTACAAAGAACCTTGCATCATAAATAAATACTCATTATTATTTGTATATCAGTCAGTGTGTCATTGGTTGACAGTGTTTAGGAATTAGCATTCTTAATTCCATTCCTTTACTAGATTTGTGTGTATTGGGTATATGTTGTGTAATTGTTAGATATTGTTAGATAATACTTGTTACATATTACTGCACTGTCGGGGCTAGAAGGCCAAGCATTTCACTACATCTGTTAAACACGTGTATGTGACTAATACAATTGGATTTGAGCAGGTCATTGGCAGGTCATTAACTGAGATTGTACAGGAGGAGACAGATGGCCTGTAAACTCTGGACCAGCTGTTTCTAATGGCAGCCCTGTTCTGCCCAGCTGTTCCACTGTAGGATTTAGACCTGTGGACTGTTTACCTACATACGCAGCTAGAATTAAGATGCTTTCCCTGGCAGACAAGGTGTGTGTGATCTTGTTCTTCTATTCTCATGGGGGCCTAAAATCCCCAAAAGCATAGTAAAACAAAGGAAAATTCTCCCTCGTTGGGGACATTTATCAAGTCCCCACAAAGACAAAGACTATTTTAAGCTTAGGGGTTAGGTTTAGGGGTTAGGGTTACAATTAGGGTTAGGATTAGGTTTAGAGTTAGGGGTTAAGGTTAGGTTTAGGGTTTGGGTTAGGTTTAAGGTTAGGGAAATAGGGTTAGGGTTAACCCTAACCCAGTGTCCTTTGGGGAGGAAATAGACAATCGATTCAAGGGAAATAAATATGTCTACAATCAGAGGTCTCCTACCTAGTATAAGTTGGCAGATGTTCAACAAAGTGAGAGGAGGATGAGGGCTGTGTGTGTGTGTGTGTGTGTGTGTGTGTGTGTGTGTGTGTGTGTGTGTGTGTGTGTGTGTGTGTGTGTGTGTGCGCCATGGTCCCCTTGACTCAGAGGTACAGTATGCGTGGTTACACACGCAAAGCCCATACACACCCTACAAAGTTGCAAGGTAAATCACCGCCTTATCTCAGCTCGCTGGTCACCATAGCAGCACCCACCCGTAGCACGCGCTCCAGCAGGTATATCTCACTGGTCACCCCCAAAGCCAATTCCTCCTTTGGCCGACTTTCCTTCCAGTTCTCTACTGCCAATGACTGGAACGAACTACAAAAATCTCTGAAACTGGAGACACTTATCTCCCTCACCAGCTTTAAGCACCAGCTGTCAGAGCAGCTCACAGACCCCTGCACCTGTATATAGCCCATCTGTAAATATCCCAACCAACTACCTCATCCCCTACCGTATTTATTTATTTATCTTGCTCCTTTGCACCCCAGTTTTTCTACATTGCACATTCATCTACTGCACATCTACCATTCCAGTGTTTATATGCTATATTGTAATTACTTTGCCACCATGGCCTATTTTATTGCCTTACCTTCCTTACCTTACCTCATTTGCACACATTGTATATAGATTTGTTTTTCTACTGTATTATTGACTGTATGTTTGTTTTACAACCAAATGGAATAGTCCCTGAATAGAATCTGTGTTTGAAATTTACTGCTCGACTGAGGGACCTTACAGAGGTGAGGTAGTCGTTCAAAACTCATGTTAAACATTTTTATTGCACACAGAGTCCATGCAACTTTTTCTGTGACTTGTTAAGCACATTTATACTCCTGAACTCATTTAGGCTTGCCATAACAAAGGGGTTGAAAACGTATCGACTCAAGACATTTCAGCTTTTCATTTTTCAAATATTCTAAATACATAATTCCACTTTGACATTATGGTGTATTGTGTGTAGGCCAGTGACAAAAAAATCTCAATTTAATCCATTTACATGTCAGGCTGTAACACAACGTCAGGAAAAAAATCAAGGGGTGTGAATACTTTCCCAAGCACTGTATATCACCACATCTCATCAGTCCTTCTTTCTCTCTCCTCTCTGTTGTCATTGTGCCAGGCTTCTGAAGACCCAGTCCCTGGAGTGGTACTACAACAATGTAAAGTGTCGCTTCAAGAGGTTTGGTAGTGCCAAGGTGCTGAAGACACTATACAGAAAACACCTGGCGGAGCATGGGACGCTGGGAGAACTCACAGGTACTTTTTTACTGCTGCCGTCACTTTAATCGAACGTTTGCATCGACTGCAAGAGTGCAGAGACTCTCTGCTTGTGATAAATCTTCCAGCATCTTAGGGACGGATCAACATTTACAGAATGGTGACATGGAGTAAAATGGGGACGGTCATGCTTTTTCAATTTCAGTCAAGGGGAGGGTTTATTATTTTTATAATCTAGTTCAGGGGAGGTCATGTAATTTGCAATTGATAACATTTTGATATTTCTTAGTGTTTTAGAATTAATTGCTTATTAAGCTATAAATCGATATGTGCCCGATGCCGTCCCTCATCTCTGATTCTCCGCTGGGCGCTTAATATCAAATGCGCCTATAGGCTATTTAGTGTTGTCTCAAGTCAAAGGATCCATAGCCTAGGCTATGGGCTACGAAGTGCATGCTCGGAGAAGCAAAGCACAGAGCAAAGTTATACATTTCTAAGATAGCTTCTGGGATATTGTAAATATAACTGCATTACACACGGCAATGGATATTCCAACCCTGAGCCCCGGGCTGCTCTGCTCTTACTGATCAAAAACCCTTTTGTGTGCTGCCATCCAATGGCTGTGCTGTGTAGGCCTACAGTGGCAGTTCAGGAGGAGTGAAAGTGTTTTTTTCCAAATGTTTATTTTTTTTAATTAGGCCTAGTCTAAAAAATATTGCACGTGGACTAGCCTATACTTTATGTTCTGTTCAGTTTGAGAAGGAAAGCGCAAAGATGAGAAGGTCAACTTTGATAGCTTGATACTACTATAATTGATTTTATTAAAAACAATATTTTTCTTACCCATGATGTCTTTATCAGAGTTATTGACCTCTCAATAAGCCAGATTCAAGTAACTTTGTGCTGCTAAAACTTGATGCAGCAGCCACAGCACAATCAATTGGAAATGGACAGCTAATGTTGCTGAAAGTAGGCAAATTCGAGTAGGCAACCGTCTTCATTTGAATTAGACTTTACTAATAACAAGAAGGCTTTGTGTTGGAGCCAATTTCTTCCTATTTAACATTTTTCAACGTTGGTAGGTCTACTCTTTCTAGGGTGGAAAGGTAGGCCTAACTTTTGAAAGTACCATGCTCTGATTCCTAATTATTTGCAAACAGGGACAGTTTCGATGCAAACAAAACAGACTGATTTGGCATTAGAGAAATATGAAAAGATGAACACATAGGCCTATCTGTCTGTCCATTCTTAGCCTGTAATTTTGGTAATCTGTGTGGCATAAAAGAATATGCTGCTAATATGTAAAATTAAGTAGAATGGCATGAAATGTTTATAAAAGGCAATTGTTTCTCTGACCGGCAAATACAGTGATGGAGTCATGCAATGCTTTTACTATAAAGGAGGTCTTTCCACCCCTACTCTTTTCCACGGTGGTCTGCGAACCCACAACTTTCTGGCCCAAAGCCATGTGCACTATAAAAATTCCTCTAATGTCATGTAATGCTTACAGGACACATTTTAAGCATTCAGGGAGGATTTAGGTAAAATACTACATATATTGCTGAAGGGAGAGCCATCCATTTTCATTTTATTTTTTTATTTTGTTTTTTATTTCACCTTTATACGCCGATGAGGATGTGCAAGTAGAAAAACTGGTGTGCAAAAGATCAGAAAAACAAAAACAAATATGGGGATGAGGTAGGTAGTTGATGGGCTATTTACAGATGGGCGGTGTACAGCTGCAGCGATTGGTAAGCTGCTCTGACAGCTGATGCTTAAAGTTAGTGAGGGAGATCTCCAACTTCAGTGATTTTTGCAATTCGTTCCTGTCATTGGCAGCAGAAAACTGGAAGGAAAGGCAGCCAAAGGAGGTGTTGGCTTTGGGGGTGACCAGTGAAATATACCTGCTGGAGCGCGTGCTACGGGTGGGTGTTGCTATGGTGACCAGTGAGCTGAGATAAGGACCAGCCAACGAGAGCATACAGGTTGCAGTGGTGGGTAGTATATGGGGCTTTGGTGACAAAACGGATGGCACTGTGATAGACTGCATCTTCTGAGTAGAGTGTTGGAGGCTATTTTGTAAATGACATCGTTGAAGTCAAGGATTGGTAGGATAGTCAGTTTTAGAGGGTATGTTTGGCAGCATGAGTGAAAAGAGACTTTGTTGTGAAATAGGAAGCCGATTCTAGATTTAATTTTGGATTGGAGATGCTTAGTATGAGTCTGGAAGGAGAGTTTACAGTCTAGCCAGACACCTAGGTATTTATAGTTGTCCACATATTCTAAGTCAGAATCGTCCAGAGTAGTGATGCTAGTCGAGTGGGCGGGTGCGGGCAGCGATCGGTTGAAGAGCATGCATTTAGTTTTACTAGCATTTAAAAGCAGTTGAAGGCCACGGAAGGAGTGTTGTATGGCATTGAAGCCCATTGGAGGTTTGTTAACACAGTGTCCAAAGAAAGGCCAGATGTATACAGAATGGTGTCGTCTGCGTAGAGGTGGATCAAAGAATCACCAGCAGCATTAGCGACATAATTGATATATACAGAGAAAAGAGTCGGCCCGAGAATTGAACCCTGTGGCACCCCATAGAGACTGCCAGAGGTCCGGACAACAGGCCCTCCGATTTGACACACTGAACTCTATCTGAGAAGTAATTAGTGAACCAGGCGAGGCAGTCATTAGAGAAACCAAGGTTGTTGAGTCTGTCGATAAGAATACGGTGATTGACAGAGTCGAAAGTCTTGGCCAGGTCGATGAAGACGGCTGCACAGTACTGTCTTTTATCGATGGGCGGTTATGATATCGTTTAGGACCTTGAGCGTGGCTGAGGTGCACCCGTGACCAGCTCGGAAACCGGATTGCATAGCGGAGAAGGTACGGTGGGATTCGAAATGGTCGGTGATCTGTTTGTTAACTTGGCTTTCGAAGACTTTAGAAAGGCAGGGCAGGATGGATATAGGTCTCTAACAGTTTGGGTCTAGTGTCTCCCCCTTTGAAGAGGGGGATGACCGCGGCCACTTTCCAATATTTAGGAATCTCAGATGATACGAAAGAGAGGTTGAACAGACTAGTAATAGGGGTTGCAACAATGGCAGCGGATAATTTTAGGAAGAGAGGGTCCAGATTGTCTAGCCCAGCTGATTTGTAGGGATCCAGATTTTGCAGCTCTTTCAGAACATAAGCTGTCTGGATTTGGATGAAGGAGAAGCGGGGGCTTGGGCCAGTTGCTGCGGGGTGCAGAGCTGTTGGCCGGGGTTGGGGTAGCCAGGTGGAAGCATGGCTAGCCGTAGATAAATGCTTATTGAAATTCTCGATTATCGTGGATTTATCGGTGGTGACAGTGTTTCCTAGCCTCAGTGCAGTGGGCAGCTGGGAGGAGGTGCTCTTATTCTCCATGGACTTTACAGTGTCCCAGAACTTTTGGGAATTAGAGAGGTCTGATTTCTCCATGTAACCCTTATTATAAATAACGTTCACTCCCTTAGCAGCCTAGTATAATATACACTAAATGCCTACAGGTCAAGCTGTGTGTGTGTGTGTGTGTGTGTGTGTGTGTGTGTGTGTGTGTGTGTGTGTGTGTGTGTGTGTGTGTGTGTGTGTGTGTGTGTGTGTGTGTGTGTGTGTGTGTGTGTGTGTGTGTGTGTGTGTGTGTGTGTGTGTGTGTGTGTGTGTGTGTGTGTGTGTGTGTTGTGCAGCAGGACTGTTGAGGGAGAAAGAAACAGGATTAAGCGCCTGCAGGCTTTAATTTCATATAACAAGTTCACCAGATTACTGTACACATCCTGAGACGGGCAATGTGTAGGCCACACTGATTTTAGGAACAGAAGCCAAAATCTGTGTATATGTGTTATATGAATGTAATAGTAGAATGCAATGTGAAAATACCTCAAATGTGTGACCATTATTAGTGTGTGGATTACATTCTACTTAATGCCATAGTCATAAAGCTCTATGTGTGTGTGTGTTCTTTGAATGTAATAGTATAATGCAATGTGAATGCATTATCAGTGTCTGTACTTGACAACATAGTAAGTACATGTGTGGATTACGTTCTACTTAATGCCCTCTGCCATATTCATAAAGCCTACGATGCTCCAGAACCTTCAGGGGAAGGGCAGGACAGCTTTGGCCACGGAGATATTTGCAGTAGCAGGGGTCATATGATATTCTGTGATAGTTAGCAATAGAGTCGCAAAGGAAACAGAATTAGGCTTATTTGTTCTCAAATCTAGTTCCTGTCACTCAAGTTCACTGCCTTCCTCCTTAAAAGGACTGGAAATGACCATAGTGTTCCCCAGTCCACTTCTGAGCTACATAAACACTGGGTGCACGCAGTCCAGGGATAAGGCTGATAATGCCTCACACAAGACCCAGTAATGCAGTTATATAACAACAAATAACCTCAGCTTTATGTGCATATTTAGAGGACCTGAATAGAGCTCAAAGCAGAATGAGAATGTATGACTAGGGCTGTTATGGTGACTGTAATACCGCCACACCGACGGTCACCAGTCATGATGGCAGTCAAATTCCACTTCACATTTAGTCATGGTAATTAGGTTTCTGCAAGCTCTGATGCTACTCAGCACTCTAGTTGTCCCTCTAATCACTCTGACATCAATGCAAATGTAATTGAAAATCGAATCAAATACTTCTTGAGCCCATGTTGCCCAACATTTCAATAGGTTATGCAGTTGCGTGAGAAAACATGGCCTCTATTAAAAAAAGGAGGATCCCATCAGCTTTCTATAGGCTTACAATATTTATTTCTCAACTTTCCTAATATTAAGCACATTGCTTCTCTTTACAACAGGAGTATAGCCTACCTGGCTGGCATGAAAATGAACCATGGGAAAATCGCCCTCCATTTGCTATTTAAGTGCATAGATGACATGTATTTTTATCCGCTGCCCCTGTTTCGAGACAGGTGCGTGATAATGGTCCATTCTAAATCAAATCAAATTTCACACATATATTATTTAGTATATTTAAAGACAAGATTAAATAAAGAATAGTGTGATGGTGACAATATTAGCCTATCACTTGTGAATAATATATTATCACTTGTGAATGATGCCTAGCTTAAGGCAAGAAACAGCGCTTTGTCTGTTTTTTGGCTACTTTTTCAAATCATGTAGCCTAGCTCATAGGCCTATATGTTTTGATAAGGTTTGTTTAAAACAGCAAAGGAGAGCCGCACACTCTAGGGGCTCAGATGCAAGAATATTTATGTCCAACGTTTCGACAGACAAGCTGTACTTCCCTCATTAAAATGCAAATCAATTTATACAATTTTTCACATGCGTTTTTCTGAATTAATTTGTTGTTATTCTGTCTCTCATTGTTCAAATAAACCTACCATTAAAATTATAGACTGATCATTTCTTTGTCAGTGGGCAAACGTACAAAATCAGCAGGGGATCAAATACTTTTTTCCCTCACTGTACGTACTTTTGATTCGCGCTTTGTTTTACCCACATCATTTTTTTTACAAGGTTTGTATCACAACTAAAGTGGCCAAATGCAGCATGTGAGTTTCAAGTTTGGGGAAGAAAATTTTCACCATAAAAATGCACCTTTATAATTAAAGCAATGCATGCATAATCGCAATTGTGGTCACTTTTGAGAATTGTTTTCCTGCTAATGGAACATTTGCGCTTATAGCCAACTGTCATGTGCGCGTTGCTGAGCTTATACTGTGAAGAAATAGCCTAATAGTTTATCAACATTTTAAGCTAAACGTTCTCATCTGTTGTGTCAGGCTCATTGCTTAAAGGTTTTTTTGATGCTAGTGGTTGTATTAATTTGGCATCTACCGCATCCCACAACTGTTCCAGAGTAACATGCGTTTTTTTTTTTTTTTTTTTTAACAATCATCTTTGAAATGTAAGAGAAAGGCCAAAATGTATTATTCCAGCCTAGGCGCAATTTAGATTTTGTCCACTAGACGGCACTCTGTTCTGTTCTCTGTTCTTCTGAAATAGACTACATTTTCTTCATATCATGTTTTTTTAGTCCTGTCTAAAAAAAAAAATAATGGATTTATTGTGATGGTGTGGGCTATATTACATGGATGTAGATGATCCACATGTCTGCATCAGTGGCTTGTGGGCTATGCATGGAAGCCAGTAAATTCTAAATGTGTTAATGTCAATTACCTTGAGACCGGCAGTTATTTGCTTGACAATCACCGGCTGACAAAATGTCATGACTGCCACAGCCCAGGCATAAGTTAGCACTGCTCAGGTAAAAACCCTCTATTCGACTGCAGTTACTCTGAGGCCATCACTGTGTTTGCTCATGTCATTAGAGTATTTTTTAATTGTTATGCTCAAAATAATTGTCAAAAATATTTTTCGCTATAGCTGTTTGTTTGAATTTTCAGTGTGTGAATGTTGTGGCCATAGTCCTCCTGTTCAGTAAGCACATAACAGGAGACAATTATATGAAACAGACAAAGTTGTCCAATGCCTTAAGTTTTCCAATACCCATTTTATTTTCCTGTTTACACCTCTTTGCTACATTGTGACCTACTGAACATAACCCATGCCCTGTGTATTGTATCTTTTTGCAGAGGGTAGCACGTATGAGGAGAGCATCGGCAATGAGGGCAGCGTCTGTAGTGAAAACGCCTTCTACAGACAGAGTGAAGGTAGGCTTCACACATTTCCATTACATACTTGTGTATATTTGTTGACAAATATAAGCACCACCAATCATTATTATTATTATTTTCATAAAATAACTTCCGGTTCCGGTGGCATGCATTGGAAATGGTGGCTCTTCTTTTGCAAAATAACTATACATTTACTTATTTTCAAATTATTGTAAATGTATAACATCACATTAAGGTGTGGGACGTTTATTGTTTGGCAAGTAACAATAGCAGGTCTAGGAGGGAAAAGTAAGGAACTTGTCTGTCTGCCCTGCATGAAAGACCAAAAATGGTTAAAGAAAATTGTGATAACTAAAAATATATACCAGTTTCATTTCAGGACCAAAAAATTGACAGCTGTGCCATATAAATTGCTAAATATCTTAAAATTTTTGATGTACCGATTCCATGGCACATGGTTTATGAATTGACACGCAAAACAACGCCGAATTCAAAACGTATAACTTTTCAATTTAAATGATTATACAAAATTCTTGCAACCAATGGAATGTTATATATATGTGGGATACAATCTTCCCAGCTCTGCAGATTTTGCTGCAAGGAGGCAGAATCATTTGATACTGTCCATATGTAGCTCGTTTTTGGTCACAGGTCCAGGAATGGCTGAAGAATTGCAACATTTACCTAGAACTAATGCTGCAGATAGCAATACTGGGTGATTTGAAAAGTCAAAGACAATCAATCAATAACATAAGTATTATTTTAGCAAAACATTTTATCTTTAATTTACAATCTGTAGAAACTATGAGACTATTCTGTACTTTTGTGAAGCATCACAGCACAGTTGAAAAATATATGGCAAATAGAAATCCAAAATGGATGGTGTTAAGTGATAGATGGGAGGGGTTGAATGGAGCTGAAGGGTGGGACTAATAACAACAAGATAATAAATGTAAAACATACTTGGTCTGTAAAATGTATATAGGTTCAGAACTTTTGCATGGCCAGGACTAAAAACAAACAAAATATAACTATTGTAAAATAGATTGTGTCTGTAAAATGTGTATAGCATGTATGAACTGAAGGTAGAAGCTGAAGTGTTATTGTTTATTAGTTTACTCCAAATGGGGGAGGGGTGGTAGGTAGGGTTTGTGAGGAATAATATTCAAAAAAAAAGTGTATATATACAGTTGAAGTCGAAAGTTGACATACAACTTAACCAAATACATTTAAACTCAGTTTTTCACAATTCCTGACATTTAATCCTTGTAAGAATTCCCTGTCTTAGGTCAGTTAGGAACACCACTTTATTTTAAGAATGTGAAATGTCAGAATAATAGTAGAGAGAATGATTTATTTCACCTTTTATTTCTTTCATCACATTCCCAGTGGGTCAGAAGTTTACATACACTCAATAAGTATTTGGTAGCATTGCCTTTAAATTGTTTAACTTGGGTAAAACGTTTCAGGTAGCCTTCCACAACCTTCCCACAATAAGTTGGGTGAATTCTGGCCCATTCCTCCTGACTGAGCTGGTGTAACTGAGTCAGGTTTGTGGGCCTCCTTGCTCGCACACGCCTTTTCAGTTCTGCCCACAAATTTTATATGGGATTGAGGTCAGGGCTTTGTGATGGCCACTCCACTACCTTGACTTTGTTGTCCTTAAGCCATTTTGCCACAACTTTGGAAGTATGCTTGGGGTCATTGTCCATTTGGAAGACCCATTTGCGACCAAGCTTTAACTTCCTGACTGATGTCTTGAGATGTTGCTTCAACATATCCACATAATTTTCCATCCTCATGATGCCATCTATTTTGTGAAGTGCACCTGTCCCTCCTGCAGCAAAGCACCCCCACAACATGATGCTGCCACCCCCCGTGGTTCCCAGGTTGGGATGGTGTTCTTCGGCTTGCAAGCCTCCCCCTTTTTCCTCCAAACATAACGATGGTCATTATGGCCAAACAGTTCTATTTTTGTTTCATCAGACTAGAGGACATTTCTCCAAAAAGTACGATCTTTGTCCCCATGTGCAGTTGCAAACCGTAGTCTGCCTTTTTTATGGAGGTTTTGGAGCAGTGGCTTCTTCCTTGCTGACGGGCCTTTCAGGTTATGTCGATATAGGACTTGTTTTACTGTGGATATAGGATACTTTTGTACCTGTTTCCTCCAGCATCTTCACAAGGTCCTTTGCTGTTGTTCTGGGATTGATTTGCACTTTTCGCACCAAAGTACGTTCATCTCCTTGAGACAGAACGTGTCTCCTTCCTGAGCGGTATGACGGCTGCGTGGTCCCATGGTGTTTATACTTACGTACTATTGTTTGTACAGATGAACGTGGTACATTCAGGCGTTTGTAAATTGCTCCCAAGGATGAACCAAACTTGTGGAGGTCTACAATTTTTTTTCTGAGGTCTTGGCTGATTTCTTTTGATTTTCCCATGATGTCAAGCAAAGAGGCACTGCGTTTGAAGGTAGGCCTTGAAATACATCCACAGGTACACCTCCAATTGACTCAAATGATTTCAATTAACCTATCAGAAGCTTCTAAAGCCATGACATCATTTTCTGGAATTTTCCAAGCTGTTTAAAGGCACAGTCAACTTAGTGTATGTAAACTTCTGACCCACTGGAATTGTGATACAGTGAATTATAATTTAAATAATCTGTCTGTAAACATTTGTTAACAAGAAATGTGTGGAGTGGGTGAAAAACGAGTTTGAATGACTCCAACCTAAGTGTATGTAAACTTGCGACTATAACTGTATATGTGTATATGTATGAATGTTTATACACTACCGTTCAAACGTTTGGGGTCACTTAGAAATGTCCTTGTTTTTTAAAGAAAAGCACATTTTTTGTCCATTAAAATAACATACATTATATCAGAAATACAGTGTAAACATTGTTAATGTTGTAAATTACTATTGTAGCTGAAAACGACAGATTTTTTCATGGAATATCTACATAGGTGTAAAGAGGCCCAATATCAGGAACCATCACTCCTTTTTTCCAATGGCACGTTGTGTTAGCTAATCCAAGATTATCATTTTAAAAGGCCAATTGATCATTAGAAAACCCTTTTGCAATTATGTTAGCACAGCTGAAAACTGTTGTACTGATTAAAGAAGCAATAAAACTTGCCTTTAGACTAGTTGAGTATCTGGAGCATCAGTATTTGTGGGTTCGATTACAGGCTCAAAATGGCCAGAAACAAAGAACTTTCTTCTGAAACTCGTCAGTCTATTCTTGTTCTGAGAAATGGCTATTCAATGCGAGAAATTGCCAAGAAACTGAAGGTCTCGTACAACGCTGTGTACTACTCCCTTCACAGAACAGTGCAAACTGGCTCTAACCAGAACAGAAAGAGGAGTGGGAGGCCCTGGTGCACAACTGAGAAAGAGGACAAGTACATTAGAGTGTCTAGTTTGAGAAACTGACGCCGCACAAGTCCTCAACTGGCAGCTTCATTAAATAGTACCCACAAAACACCAGTCTCAAAGTCAACAGTGAAGAGGCAACTCTGGGATGCTGGCCTTCTAGGCAGAGGCATCTATTTCTCAAACTAGACACTAATGTACTTGTCCTCTTGCTCAGTTGTGCACTGGGGCCTCCCACTGTCAAAATGTAACAAGTACTTTTGGGTGTCAAGGAAAATGTATTGAGTAAAAAGTGCATTATTTTCTTTACAAATGTAGTGAAGTAAAAGTAGCTAAAAATATAAAATAGTAATGTACAGATATCACAAAAAACAACTTAAGTAGTACTTTCAAGTATTTTTACTAAATACTTTACACCACTGCCCAAATGCCTTCACACCAATACATTAGCATACTTTATATACTGTTACACATGCACTTATCACATAGTATTCCATACAAGGTAAGGCCATGCAACCTGAGTTGAAACCTGAGTGAGGGGAACATGTACAGTACATAAACAGAAGCATGCGCAATATATTTGTGTGGCGGACACTTGATACGATCACGATATTGTTGTGGTATGTCACAAAATCATGTTATAGTGATAGACGAGGTAGTTCTAGGCATACAATCAGGGATAAAGTGGCTGAGCAGCAGGATAAAAACAATAGTAGCAGCAACATATGGCGTGTGTGTTAGGAGAGAGTCATTTTAATAGAGGCACTGCAGATAGTGCTGATGACTGGTCCGTCCAAACCATGCATGAACAAGGGAATGTACATTCGGAGAGCATGCTTGTCCTGCCCTTGACTTTGGTGCAGGGCACGTGATGTCCATAGCCTCTTCATCGCAAAACTCCCTGATCTTGTCAAAAAGATAGTTTGTCTAGCTGTGTCCAGTACAGGTGGTGCTTTACAGGCTGACCATCTATGGGAGGAAGGATGCGAAGCAGCTGAAACCTGGTCCCGACAGTCCGAACGCTCCTTGGCGACAACACCAGGCTCCGGTGCATTGGATCTGTAAAACAGGGAATAACAAAAAATCTGAAGACATTACAACCCTGCACAACATCAATTCACCTCATACAATGAAAATGATTTTTTACCTGAAGTGCTGGTACTGCTTGATCTGTAGCAGAGGCCTGAAGTACGGAGTCAGGTGTTGTTGCCAGCCGTAGCTTTCCACCAGCACCGCACCATCTTCCATTCCAACCAGCTGTGGGATGTTGACCCCTGTCACAGTGCAATCTCAGACAAAGTATTCACTCTGGTCTTTCTGAAGCGCTGCTTGATGAGGCCGAAGCACCAGTCAGGGGCAAACTTGGTGTGGCTTGGGATCAGGAAGTGAAGGTCCAGATTGTGGTGGAGCTTGTGCATGGTCCACCAGGAGTTATCACCATTCAGGTCCACACGTGTTTTCCCAACTCAGTAGTTGGTGAAGAAATGGTGCATGTAGTTGATGACTGCGCTGCTGCCTTTGCTTGCTTGGGCCAGCTCTCTTTTTGATGACTGTATGACTGGTGGATTAGAGTCAGGGGTGTTCTACTGGTTGATGCTGAAAGACAAATACCAGATACAAATATTTTTGCATTTGTACACAATAGATGCGAAATGGCATTCTGAGCTATCACTTTGCACAGTTCATACAGGGAATGTCATGCTACTGTAGCTAGCCAGCAATCTAACGTCAGCTGGCTAGCTAACAGTAAACTTTAACTAGCTAAAGTTAACCAAAAGGTAGGCTGGACACATTCCAGCAGGCTGGACACATTCCGGCAGGCTGGACACATTCCGGTAGGCTGGAGTTCATTGCATCCGCCGTGGAGCCCAGTTTCATAATATGACCATATTTCCCAGCTGTTTTGCCGTCAATTTGAAGTAATTGCGAAATAATAGGCCTTATTTTAGTGCATTTGTCACCCTGCTAACGATTAGTTCTATTGAGCACTGTGGCACCAACTCGCCTTCCGATCGTTCTATTCCCAGTATATTGTTAAACGTCACAATGCCTGCTTCGCTATTGTTGGAAATGAGACCTGCTCACGTTGTTTAATAGTTAAAATGTAAACAACAATAAAAATAATATTGGAACTCTGTGGTCTTCCCATTGTTTCCTATGGGGGAAGTATAGGCATGTTTGTCTATTTCGCCAAATATCTTGCAGTGTATATTTTTTTTTTTTTAAGTCGGACGCCATTTTAATCATGAGAATCTCCTCTTTCTAATTATGTAAGCCTGGGCAGCGAGCTCGTTTGTCATCGATCGCTAGACCAGAAATAGTCTGAAGTTTTTAATTTTTCCCTACTTTCTCATTACGCAGACATAAGCACAGTTGACACCATCGAGGTGCAGATGTTTACTTTCTACACAAGTTGTTTTTTTCCAGTTCCGTCCGACGAACATAGTAGTAATAATAGTGACGTGCGACATATGCCTAGTTTCCTGAAACAAGTCACGTTTGTATTTTTTTATTATTATTATTTTTTTTTTTACACGTATTTAAACCCATATTTTTGCCACTGAACACTATCCATATATACTTCCATTCATTTTTTCAACTGGTACCGGGGACCTTCAGATGAGTCTTGTGAGGCCTGTGGTAGTCCTAGAGCAAAACAATGTACGTGTTTGTGAGAGTCTTGCCTTTCCACAGAGGGGTCATATTAGCATGTGGCCCAAACGCTAGAGACATAAGTTGGCAGATTGGCTGTACCGACTCCAAACGAGACCCAAGATGCTTGTGGGGGCCTTAGAGCAAAACAGAGGACACCATTGTGTTCATGAGTCTCATCTTTCCATAGAGTAGTTTGTAGGCCAAACCGTTCGGACGCTACATACGGTTTTGTGAGAAGACAGATTTTTAGGATGTCTCATGGTCTGACAAACACCGCTCTAGCAACTACTGTACAATTCACATGAAACCAAGGCTCTCCAGCATATACTCTCTGATTACATCTCATTTATGCCTGCTGAGCACATAATCCTAAAGCAAAATAGTACACATTTTAATCAAACAAGCATAAATCGTTCTGATGAATCGATTTCATACTATTATCTACACCTCTATTTTCTTTAATCAAGAAAACAGAAATTTGACATATGAGCTTGTCTAACCACACTTACTACTGCCAACTTCAAATGTCAGAATCTCCTAAACGAGCCACAAGCTGGCATTTTAAGAGGTCATTACTACAAAATCCTGCATTCTGTGATCAATTTGAAATGGAACTAAATTAATTCATAATAATCAATAGAAATTTGGTCGATGACCCCCGGATTCTATAGGATGCTACCAAAGGTTATATAAAACAAATACATTTGCATCTGGGTTGAATAAATTACAATTAAAGAAGATATCAGAATTGGAAATGCTGTGTTAGAACGTTCTCAAGAAACACTCTTTTCAGACCAGGTAGCTATTATTGTTCCAAAGTCAAGACAGAACATCATTTATTGATAAGACAAAGAGCAGCCATCCATCGAGAAAGACTTTCATGGTAATCATCCCAGTCCTTTACTAACAAGCTATGCAGTAATGATCAATTAGCTGACATAGTAATTCCCATTTCAGATTCAATAGTTGCTATCAGAACCCAAATGAACAAATCAAAGATTCTCCCGCTCCTATAAAGGACTGTACACCTCTGATTGGAAATCCACACCAAGCCAGACTTTTTTCTAAAAGAATTAAAGCTGCATTATGTAACATTTTGGGAGACCCAACCAAATTCAAATAGAAATATGAGCTATAGATCTGTCATTCTCATTGAAAGCAAGTCTAACAACCGGTAGATCTGTTTTATTTCTATGCTTCCCGTTCTTAAGTTAGTTTTTGCCTCTTTTACTTTCAGTTTTGTACACCAGCTTCAAACAGCTGAAAATACAATATTTTTGGTTTTTAAAAACGTATTTAGATGGTACAAACACTGCTTGTTTTGCCACATAAACCAAAAAGTTGGCGAACTATTAGAATTTTTGATACGACGAAATGGCAGAGCGATTTCTGCATATTGCACCTTTTAAGAACTCTTCTCTCAACAGAGGAAGCCACCTCACAGGGAGCCCAAATCTGTCTCAATGGACTCAAAGGGGCATTGGATAACATGAACATAGGCAAATCACCTGGATGGGAAAGTATTCCTCCTGAAGTCTATTTAAAATGTTGGAATCAATTAGGTCCACTATTAAATGATTAATACAGCCGTTCTTAAAGGTTCATTTGGGTGAGATGTGAACACGGCGAAAAGCATTAAACAGTCGAAAAGCATTAAACAGTCATGGCAATTTAGCTAGCTAGCTTGCTGTTGCTAGCTAATTTGTCCTGGGATTGTTATTATTTTACCTGAAATGCATAAAGTTCTCTACTCTGACAATTAACCCACAGACAAGAAGTTAGTTTCTAGTAATCTCGCCTCTTTCTGTCTTCTTCTTTGGACTTTATATGGCAGTTGTCAACCAACTTTAATGTGCATTACCACCACCAACTGGACTGGATTGTGGACCTCAGTTCATCTTTCAATCACCCATGTGGCTATATACTCCTAAAAACCAGTGAGGAGATGGGAGAGTCGGGACTTGCAGTTCTATTTTACCGCCTGGCTACACAGACTCGTTGACGGGTGCAAGCAGTGTGGATGCAATGATTGAATAACATGCATGTATACATTTATTTTTGGTGTGGTCAGCATGTTACTTACCTAAATTATTCCACACGGTCCAAAGTGGGATTGTTAAAAAGCGTTTATCCTCGGATAACCTCCGTCGACTATATCATTACAAACAACAGCTCCTTGGGCTGTATTATCTCTCGATGCAGAAAAAGCGCTTGATTGACTAGAATGGTCCGTCTTGGAACATATTGGAATTGGCAACAATTTCATTAATATGATTAAAATAATATATGGCAATTCCTCAGCCATGGTTATTTATTTTATTTAATAAGAACAAATTCTTATTTACAATGACGGTAGGCCAAACCCTAACCCGGACGATACTGGGCCAATTGTGCACCACTTGATGGGACTCCCAATCATGGCCGGTTGTGATACAGCTTGGAATCGAACCAGGGTCTGTAATGACACCTCTAACACTGAGATGCAGTGCCTTAGACCGCTGCGCCACTCAAGGCGATATCTGCTCTGCAATCTAGAGGAAAAAGAAACGCACACCTATTTAGGCGAGGTGCTGGCTAGCGGAGTGGAAAACTTGAAAATAAAGGCGCACACTAGGAGCTCAGATGCAAAAATGTAATGTCCAACGTTTCGACAGGCAAGCTGTCTTCATCAGGGTATAATCACTGCGAGGTGACTCGTTTACATAGTGTCAAAAGACACACACAGGTGTCTGTAATCATGGCAAAGTGTAGCCTAATATCATTGGTTAATTTTCAAATATTAAAATGGCGTACAAAGAACAACACACAAAAAACCAAAATGGATAGCGTACGATCATAGATTCAATTTGGGCTACATAAGCCTGCAAACAATTACAATGGCAAAGTCACAACAATCACAAGAATGGCTTCAGATCAAAGTCTACGTTGAGACCGAAGGGAGCAAGGGTCTTTAAATTAAAGATCCAGGCAGCCTCTCATTTTTACAATAAATTATCGAGGTCACCCCCTCTCCTAGGGAGGGTGACATGTATCTGCTCTGCTCCATTCAGAATCACTAGAAGCAGCAGACAAGGAGATCCAATATTAGCTCAGCTATTCTTATTATCCATAGATCCCCTGGCCCAGGCAATTTGGCAATCAATTGAAATAACACAGATTTCTTTATATTCTACTGATCATTTCATTTCCTTATACGCAAATTACATTTGACTATATCTAGATACTGTATCGCAATAGCTCCCAAACGCATTGAAGATCATAGATAAAATCAGTTTCATCTCAAGTTATAAAATGCATCTAACCAAATCAGCCCTACTGCCTCTCAAGACCCCGATGGAGGACTCCATCTCTACTTATGGAATCCCAATCGTTTCCCATTTTAAATATTTGGGAGTAGATACATTTCCTTCTTTAGATTAAACCATTGCCAAAAACTTTAACAAAACACTCAAATCGATTCAATCCGACATCAGTAGATGGAATAATATCCCAGTTGCTTTGACTGGCTGAATATCTATTGTCAAAATGAATATTGCCACTGCTGAATTTCTGTACTTAAATGCGTCCCATGGCTCCCCCTGCTGGCTATTGGGAAAAATTTATAGTGCGGTATAAAAATGTATATGGCAAGGTAAACGATCCCAGATACAATTTGTACATTTTCAAAGAGGGAAAGACGTAGGAGGACTATATTTTACCAAGCTTTCAATTGTATTTCCAGGCATTTGCCCCATCTTAAATTGTTCCAGACATTATTATTCTGCCTCCTGGTTGAGTATATAGAGAAATATAATGTATCCTATTGCCCTGGAAGAGGTGGTCTTCACTGGTCTATCTCTTAGGCTTAAACAATGTAAATTACAATTTGGTGCTACTATTACTCACACTTTCTATTTGGTGCAAAATTGAAAAACAATGTAACTGGGAATCAAAATGGCATGCCCATACTCCAATATTTCACAATTATGCCTTGAGACCTGGAGGGCGGCCTTTTGCATCACCCTAGCAGTGCAAATGTGGAATCTGGACCCTTACCAATATCATGAACAGTAAGGGTTTGAGAACATTCCAAGAATTGAAAACATTCACATTACCAGGTAATTCCTTTTTTTCCATAATAGATCAATGGATCGGGGGTTACCCAATTTTTTTGTACATGTAACCCCCCCCCTGAAAAACAACAATTACAAAAATAAATAAAAACAAAAAAATTCTTCAAAAAAATAGACAAACAAAACACGAAGTACTACCACGAAGTACTAAACCTCTCGGTTATGTCCCCGTCCCTTTTCAGAGCACAGCATGGCAGAGACCCTAACGGTGGCACTGAGGGTGGCAGAGGAGGCCATCGACGAGGCCATCGCCAAGGCAGAGGGACACACCGACAGTCAGGTAACATATTCTGCAGGATCGAGTTGTCTAAAAAGAGTAATCATCTTATTGACTGTCTGGCTGACTTCGTTGTTGTTCTGACTAGGACAAGCAGAGCGAGGCAAGGTACCTGCGAGACCACAGAGAAGAGCTGATTGAGGAACTGACCACAACCATTGTGCAGAAAGTAAGTCCAATTTCATTTCATTTCAATTCATTTCAATACAATTTAATTCAACTCAGTTCATTTCATGCTAGATCATCCGGCGGAGGAAGAACCTAGCTGAGATGAAGCCAGACTATGACCTGGACTGGCTCCCCGACAACCAGAGTGGTGACCAGCCCTTGGCTTCAAGCTCCCCCAGCTCCAAGATCTCCCGCACCACATCAGCCCGCGCCAAGGCCTCTATATGGGTTAGTATGGAGTGTAAGGTGGTTCAGGGAACTACCTTACGTGATCAGTAGCCTTGCCTAGGCTTTAGCTCAGAGGGCTAACTAAGGCATGCAGTCGACCCAGGTTCAAAACCCAGTCTGTGACATAAGACCAGTACAGAGCGCATTTATATATACACAGCGTGGCCTATGTTGATTATATTTACCTCCCTTTAGAGATTCAGCTATTTCATTATTTGTATTTGTCTCAGCGGTCTCACTCTGCCTTCTCGCTGCTGGATGACAACGTTATGATGAAGTGCTCAGGGGTTTCCCAGGACTCTCAGCAGGGGCTGAAAAAGGAGGGAGGAGCGGCAGGGTTGGCCAACTGGAAGAGTGTTGACCGCCTGGATAACTCCAGTAAGACCCTGCTGGCCACCGCAACTCTGCTAGTCATTATTCACACGCACCATTACAACGGTCTTTCCACACACCTAGTTGAGTCATTTTCAAAATTACACTTTTTTTCCAAATTATTTATTCGCTTGTCTTCCATATCCTAGACAATTACAGTTTCAAGATACAATACAGTCGCTTCCGAAAGTATTCACCCCCTTGGAATTCTTCCTATTTTGTTGCCTTACAACCTGGAATTAAAATAGATTTTTTGGGGGTTTGTATCATTTTACTTACACAACATGCCTACCACTTTGAAGATGCAAAATATTTTTTATTGTGAAACAAAAGAGAAATAAGACAAAAAAATGGAAAAAACGTTAGCGTGCATAACTATTCACCCCCTCCAAAGTCAATACTTTGTAGAGCCACCTTTTACAGCTGCAAGTCTCTTGGGGTATGTCTCTATAAGCTTGGCGTATCTAGTGTTGTGGAAAAACAATTAGTCAAATAATTGCACAGATACCGGACTTTAATTCAACGGATTAAAGCCGAGCCTCTCCCATGGAAAGAGACTGAAATATCTTATCACAGACCCTTCCTTTATAATATTCTGTCCCTGCTTAACGTATAGAATCACTCCTTGTCTATTCATGAACAACTCCCATTGGCCCTGCTTTACAATGATCTTCCTCTGAGTTCTTTGCTTGTTAACACCCACATCTGACAGCTGTCTAGGTTATAATGGTAACTATAATGGTGCCTGAGCCCTCATCCTATATGCTTCATTCCTTATATAGGCATTCTGTCTCAGCACTTAAAAAGCGGACAGTCTAAATTCTGCCTGCTAATATTGGAAATGCAATCTCAGTCATGTTGTCTGCTACCACACTAGCCACTGACCAGAGTACCTTCTTCCAAATGTTTGGGGGAGTCTCGAACATGCCTTTTGGCGAAGACCAAACGTGTTTGCTTATTTTTTTCTTTAAGCAATGGCTTTTTTTCTGGCCACTCTTCCGTAAAGCTCAGCTCTGTGGAGTGTACGGCTTGAAGTGGTCCTATGGACAGATACTCCAACCTCCGCTGTGAAGATTTGCAGCTCCTTCAGGGTTATCTTTGGTCTCTTTGTTGCCTCTCTGATTAATGCCCTCCTTGCCTGGTCTGTGAGTTTTGGTGGGCGGCCCTCTCTTGGCAGGTTTGTTGTGGTGCCATATTATTTAAATTTTTTAATAATGGATTTAATGGTGCTCCGTGGGATGTTCAAAGTTTCTAATATTTTTTTTTATAACCCAACCCTGATCTGTACTTCTCCACAACTTTGTTCCTGACCTGTTTGGAGAGGTCCTTGGTCTTCATGGTGCCACTTGCTTGGTGGTGCCCCTTGCTTAGTGGTGTTGCAGACTTTGGGGCCTTTCAGAACATGTGTATATATACAGAGATCATGTGACATTTAGATTGCACACAGGTGGACTTTATTTAACTAATTATGTGACTTCTGAAGGTAATTGTTTGTACCAGATCTTATTTAGGGGCTTCACGGCAAAGGGGGTGAATACATATACACGCACCACTTTTCCGTTTAGATTTTTTTTAAATAAGTATTTTTTTTCATTTCACTTCACGAATTTGTACTATTTCGTGTATGTCCATTACATGAAATCCAAATAAAAATCCATTTAAATTACAGGTTGTTATGCAAAAAAAATAGGTAAATCTAAAGCAAAGGGGGATGAATACTTTTGCAAGGAACAGTACATACATGCAACTTTGTACAGTTGAATATAGGGGGAAAACAAACAAACAAAATGACCTATTATTAATGTACTATAGTAAAATACTGGTGGCTAAAGGCATCCTCCCCTGTGTTTGTGTATCTGCCTGTCTGCTGGGTGTGTGTGTGTCATCTGTCTACCCTGATGTGTGTGTGTCCGGAGGTGCGTCCTCAGTGCTGAAGAGCCCAGACGGGAACTGGATCGCCCAGCAGAGCACACAGCTGTCTCGGCCCAGCCTGCTGACCAAGAGGAAGTCACTGGTATTCAGCATTTTGGAGAAGGAGTCCGGTGTGATCTCCGCCTACGATGAGATGGGCTCAGACGACGCAGAGGGAGGAGAGGGGGCCTGGGGTGCCGCCCTGCTGGAGATACGCAGGAAAATGACGAATGCCAACAACAACCAGGGATCAGAGGCACCAGATTCCCAGGACTCTGCCGACCAACAGCACAGCCTCCCCTCACCCTTGCTGAGCCACCACACCAGCACGGACACCCTCAACTCTGAATCTGAGGTAGGAGAAGATCAGATTCGAGATATAGGGCCGAAGCCCCAGAAGCCTCTGTTCTCCGCCCTGAAGAGAAAGGTGCCCGTGGAGCACCGTTGCACCCCCTCGTCACGTCGGTCGTCCCGGCCGGGCATCTTCGACGTGAACTTTAACCCTGAGGGGCCGGAGGCTGAGAGCAGCGGGGCTGATGAGCTGGAGGAGGGGGCCAAAGTCAGGAGGACGTGAAGGAGGAAGAGGACTAAGAAGGATCAGGGGGAGGGAAGAGGAGAGGTAAAGCGAGACTGTCTGTCACTTTCACTTATGACCTCAATTTCACTTATTCCCCTTATCATGTTGGACATCCATTTAATTTCTCTGATATCTTCTATGTCTTCTATCTGCTGTTAACAGGAGTATAACAGCATGCTACTGGATGCCCTGGCCAATAAACTAAGCTTGAAAAAGACCAGCCAGTCTGGCGCAGTCACCCCAGACACTCTGACTTTGGATGGTGGCTTGACCTCCAGGGCGCTGACCCCTGAACCCCGGGATCCTGAGGGGGAGGCCCCCGGCTGTGAGGCCCCTAAGGGCCAGGCAGGAGGGACCATGGGAGTGACCAGCAATCTTGAGCAGGAACTGACCATCAGACTGAGAGAGCTGGCCAGCCAAGTCAGCCTCGCACACCTCTCATCATCTGAGGACGAACTGGACAGATCGGGAGAGGATGAGGGAGGAAGGGAGGGAAGGAGAGAAGGAAATCAGGAGGAGGAGAGGCTATGGCATATAGAAATTGAGATGGAAGGAGGGAGAGCGGGAGAGGGTGAGGAGGAGAAGAGGACAAAAGAAAGGGAGGGAGATGGAGGAGGAGAGCTGAAGTCAACACTAATCAAGCTAGCTAGTCAGGTCAGAGGCACAGAATTCTCATCCACTGAAGATGAGTTGGACAGAGTGGGTAGGGTTGAGCAAGAATGGGAGAGAGAGCGGGTGGAAGAGAGGACAAAAAAGAGGGAGAGAGAAGGAAGAGAGGAGCACACAGTAAAGTTGCGTATGCTGGCTAGCCAAGTCACACATTTCTCATCAACAGAGGAAGAGCTTGACCGAGTGGGCGTCAGCGATGGAGAGATGGAGGAGCAGAGAGAAGGAGAGAGGGAGGGAGGGAAGAAAGAGCTGACAGACAAACGGTGCAGCCTGGCTAGACAGGTCAATGACGCGCAGTTATCATCAACAGAGGACGAGCTGGATAGAGTGAGTCTCTATGATGAAGAGATGGAGAAAGGGAGGGAGGAGAGAGGAGGAGAAGGGGGTGGAGAGCGGGTGGAGATAGACGGTGAGGCACTGTGGGAGATGGAGGGAGATAAAGAGGCACTGACCTCCAAGTTGAGAGATCTGGCCAGTCTCATTAGCTCCTCCCAATTCTCCTCTACGGAAGACGAACTGGATAGAGTGGGAAAGAGCGAGGGAGAGAGGGAAGAGGAGGAGGAGAGAGCAGAGGGGAGCAAAGGAGACAGAGTGAAGTTGTCCAATAGAGTGGCAGACTGGGTCAGAGAGAGAGGTGGAGCGATGGAGGGAAAGTGGCATGGAGAGAGATGGGGAGAGATGGAGGGAGAGAGGAGGAGGGTACAGGTGGAGAGGGTGAGAGAGAAGCCCTGGTACCTGGGGGCGACGGAGGTGGAAGGGAGGATGATGAACAAGGAGAGGAGAGACAGCATCGGAGAACTAGACGTCAGACTCTTTGACTTTGAGGATGAAAGTGAGAAAGAGGGAGAGCTGCAAAGCGAAGAGATGGACACAAAGGTAGAGGAGGAGGGAGTCATGAAGGTACAGAGGATGATGGAGAGGATGTTTGAAGGAGGGAAGGAAGGAAAGAGGGCAGGGGAAGCAGAGAGTAAGGTGGAAGGAGGGAGGGGAGAGGCAGAGGTGGCAGGAAGAGAGCGAGAAACAACAGAAAGCGTGGACACTGTGGAGGGAGAGGTGATGTTTGACAAAATAATCAGCAACCTAGAGCACACACTGGGTGGGATGGAGGTAGAGATGGATGGAGAGACACTGGGTGGGATGGAGGTAGAGATGGATGGAGAGACACTGGGTGGGATGGAGGTAGAGATGGATGGAGAGACACTGGGTGGGATGGAGGTAGAGATGGATGGAGAGATGGTGGCGGGGCCCGAGAGAGAAGAGAGAGAAGAGGATAAGAGCCAAACAAAGGTTAGAGAAAGCGAGTTTAGGAAAGAAGAAGAGATAGATGAATGCCTAATTAATGAGATGCTAATGTTAGACCAGCTGTCAGACAGGTTTGGCACTTTAGATAAGACTGGAGTAAAACCTCAAGAGAAGACTGGGGGGAAGGAAAGAGAAAGGGACAGTTCCGTTACGACAGTAGAGCGGGTCGTGGAGCGAGGTGGAAATAAGGCTCGAGAGAACAACGAGCAGACTGAAACAGAGACCCATAAGAGCATCCTACCGCAGAATCTAGATGAGAGAAAAGCACAAGTATCAGACCAGACAAAGAGCGAGACATCCCGAGACCTGGAAGAAGAGAGCAAGGGAGTAGATAGAGGGGGATATGAGGGTGGGGAGGTAGAGGAGCAAACAAGCGAGAAGGAGATGGATAATTTGGGGGAAAGAGAAGGGGAGAATTTTGAGAAGAATACAGATGAGAAAGAGAAAGAAACTGAGAGCAACCGAACTAAGGACCCAGAAGAGAGCGCCCCCTGTGTTCAGGAGGAGATACTGTCTTCAGAGGAGATCCAGAATGTAAGAAACGAAAAGGACCTAGCTCTAGCCCATAGAGATACCTAAATTGCTATGTAATTCTGTGGATCTACCCTTTCGACATTTCTAACCTCAAAGCAACTAACAGCGGTAACACTAACTCTGTGCTTGCTCCTCTATACCATTCTACTTTCCCTTTCTCTCCCCCCCTGTCCTCCCTCGTTCCATTGCTCTGTGTTAGGATAGTCCTAACGATTAGGACATAGAAAACACTCCAGTTCCTTTCCACTTTTCTACAGCAGCTGAGATCACAAACTGATAACTTGACCGTGCTTTGGGCAACATGGGTAGCGCTATATGCAGTCAACCAGTCAAACACAATTTCTTTCTCTTGACTCTTTGGCTCTTTTCTGCTTGTCTAAAACTGTTATTCTCACATGAATGGATGTGTTACACACAGAGACCTGAGGCTTTTAGGGATTGCATAAAACTTGTGTAAATCCAATTGCGTGTGTGTAGAGGTACTCGGCGATGTCACTGTGCAGTATCACCACTGAGGTGCTGACGGTGTTGAATGCGACAGAGGACCTACTCCAGGGGGTGGAAGGGGGTGACTATGCTTGTTCTCCTCCCTCCTCACTACCCCCCAACACTGACACCAAGAGGCTGGATGAACAGCTCAGCAGACTGGAGGAGAACGTAAGACCTTTTCTGCCTGTGTGTCTGTATGACCTTTAACATACAGTGCCTTTGGAAAGTATTCAGACCCCTTTACTTTTTCCACATTTTATTAGGACAGCCTTATTCTAAAAAGTAAATAAAAAACTGAAATATTACATTTACATAAGTTACTCAGTACTTTGTTGAAGCACCTTTGGCATCTATTACAGCTTTGAGTCTTCTTGGGAATGACGCTACAAGCTTGGCACACCTGTATTTGGGAAGTTTCTCCCATTCTTCTCTACAGATCCTCTCAACCTCTGTCAGGTTGGATGGGGAGCGTTGCTGCAGAGCTATTTTCAGGTCTCTGCAGAGATGTTCGAACAGGTTCAAGTCCGGGCTCTGAAGCAGGTTTTCATCAAGGATCTCTCTGTACTTTGCTCCGTTCATCCTTGCCTCGATCCTGACTAGTCTCCCAGCCTCTGTCATTGAAAAACATCCCCACAGCATGATGCTGCCACCACCATGCTTCTCCGTAGGGATGGTGCCAGGTTTCCTCCAGACGTGACGCTTGTTTCTCATGGTCTGAGAGTCTTAAGGTGTCTTTTGGCAAACTCCAAGCGGGCTGTCATGTGCCTTTTACTGAGGAGTGGCTTCCGTCTGGCCACTCTACCATAAAGGACTGATTAGTGGAGTGCTACATAGATGGTTGTCCTTCTGGAAGGTTCTCCCATCTCCACAGAGGAACTCTAGAACTCTGTCAGAGTGACCATCGGGGTCTTTGTCACCTCCCTGACCAAGGCCCTTCTCCCCCGATTGCTCAGTTTGGCCAGGCGGCCAGCTCTTGGAAGAGTCTTGGTGGTTCCAAACTTCTTCCATTTAAGAATGATGGAGGCCACTGTGTTCTTGGGGACCTTCAATCCTGCAGACATGTTTTGGTACCCTTCCCCAGATCTGTGCCTCGACACAATCCTGTCCGGGAGCTCTACGGACAATTCCTTTGACCCCACGGCTTGGTTTTTGCTCTGACATGCACTGTCAACTGTGGGACCTTCTATACACAGGTGTGTGCCTTTCCAAATCATGTCCAATTAATTGAATTTACCAATGGAAACAGGATTCACCTGAGCTCAATTTCGTGTCTTATAGCAACGGGTCGGAATACTTATGTAAATAAGGTATTTGTTTTAATTTTTTTTTTATAAATTAGCAAACATTTCAAAAAAACTGTTTTGTCATTGTCATTATGGGGTACTGTACTAAGTACTATTTATTTAATCAATTTTAGAATATGGCTGTTATGTCACAAATTCAAGGGTTCTGAATACTTTCCGAAGGCACTGTATTTCACAGTCCCTGTGGGTTTAAGAACACTGTGATGCTAACCTCTGCTAATGTTAGACTGACGGCTGGCATATCAGTTTTATATCTGTCTGTGCCAAATTAATTGTGCCATTCAGGTGTATGTGGCGGCGGGCACGGCGTACGGCCTGGAGGGGGAGCTAAACGACCTGGAGGAGTGTGCCCGGGCCATTGGCGATGCCACCTCTGACCTGGAGCTGTCCTACCTGGAGGAGCAGGTGGCATCGGCTGCCGCCCAGGTGCATCAGTCTGACCTCCAGGTGTGTTCAAGTCTGGATGCCCTCTGTGTCTCATAGCTAGCTAGTTAGTGTCCAAAATGGCACCCTATTCTCTATGTAGTGCACGACTTTTGACCCGAGCCCTTTGTGGCATTTCAGACGCAGACTTTTGCTTTGGAAAAAAGGAGAAAGCGGGGGATTTTACCTCTGGTTTTACCTCGGGTATGATGACATTAGAATTAGAAAATTGTATGTTTGAATGTTGGTGATTGTCACATAATGAAACTAGCAAGTAAAATGTTTGATCGAAAGAATTAGAAAGATGTCCATAATGTGGATATTTGCCTGAAAACATAAAAACATATATATTCAATTGTGTTTTTAAGTCCTTTTAAGTTGATCTGAGTGAGAGAATCTTCATGTTAATGTTACGTACTTTGTTGTAGGTGTCGGACATTGCAGCCAGGATCACAGCTCTGAAGAATGCAGGTCTCAACGTGGTCCCACAGAACCGCTTCCCTAAGCCCAAGAAACAGCCTAAGGTACTGGACCAGACCAGGTCACTTAGCACTAGGACCAGGAGTTTTACCTAGTCAGGTCATGTGGAAAAATTCCTGGCCCTACTTGTCACTCACTAACAATTCTAAACATATCTTGTGATTTTCTAACAACAACTAATCAAGTGTCACGTGACTCTCTGCAGTCACAAATGTTGGCCTCGACACGGCAGAGAGGAGGCGACTACCTGCTCCACCCTTGAAGGGTTAGAGATATGTGACCAACCAGCACAAATCGGTCTTATGTAGCAAAATTTGAAATTAGTTTTTACATTGGATAAAAGTAGGGACACAGAGCTACAAAATGAGAACAGTGGGAAAGTCGTTCTGCTTTGAACATTGATAAACTTGTAAACTCACTTTTGAGAAAATGGCCTTTGAATGTTTTGGTACTACTACTGGAGAGCTCCTCTTTGTCTACACCCATTCAGCGTCGTTCACACCCTCTTAAACTTTAGCCCCACCCATCTCTTTAAGGGTTGATCCGAGCACTCTGTGCAAACAACAGCAGTCAGTCACCCAAGCTAACTTTTTAGCTACTTCTAGACACAAATGAGAGAACAGCTCACTGAACATTACTTGTCCTAGCAGAGCTGGTTAGGCTGTTATGTTATCCAGAGCGTTGGTGACTGCAACTGTGCTGTCAGATTGTCTGTTCGTTAATTCAGAGCGTTACGCTCTCGGAGCGTTCAGAGCGCACACTGGACGCTCTGGCCGAGGAGTAGGGTTGATCCGAGCGTTCTGACCTCACAATGGCAGTCAAGCACCCAAGCTAACTGGTTAGTAGCTTAATAGCTACTTCCAGACACAAATGAGAGAACACACCACTCTGACCATTTTACTCACCCTAGCAGAGCTGGTTAGGCTGTTTTCATGTTATCCAGAGCTTTGGGGACTGTAACTGTGCTGCTGGCAACAATTTAATTGTGTTTTTTGCCGACGTTTACTGACACCGCCGTATTCAACAGGTGTTGAGTGTTCATAAATTCATCAGCTATTCTGCGCTGTGGCACACTCAGATGAGAGTGCTCTGAAATCGGAGTAGATGGCCAGACTGAATCTACGGACACACCCGAAATGGTTGCTTGCATAGTGGGGTCTTTTGTTAAGACATGTAGCTAGCTAGGTAAACAATGAACCATAATCCCAACTCATGACATCACTACCCTGCATGAATATGCAAGTAGCTAACCACCCAGGTTCAATGTTAGCTAGCTAACATTAGGCTACAGCTGGCCAAGCAAATGACTCTGAGATACGAATAATAAGATTGTACATGTAACGTTAGCTAGCGAGCCAGCCAGCTAACGTTAGCTAGCTAGCTAGGTAAACAATGGACCATAATCCAGTCCAAAGTTTAGAAACAACTACTCATTCAAGGCTTTTCCTTTATTTTTACAGAAGATAATATATATATATATATATATATGTTTTGTATTATTGTAGAATAATATTTTGAATTGTTTAACACTTTTTTGGTTACTACGTGATGCAATATGTGTTATTTCATAGTTTTGATGTCTTCACTATTATTCTACAATGTAGAAAATAGTAAAAATAAAGAAAAACCCTTGAATTAGCAGGTGTGTCCAAACTTTTGACTGGTACTGTGTGTGTGTATATATATATATATATATATATATATATTCTGTATGCCATGATAGTCACACATGTACTACAATCACATTAGTTCCTGTATTCAATAGTGTGTGGTCTCATACTGTATGTTGTTCTGTATTTTGACCCACATGCCTTATCTTTTTTCAGATAAAGAAACCTAAGCCAGACTGATCAGGCATGTTGACCTGTCATGACCCCTAGCTTCCCCCCACACCAGTGCTTTGAGCCCATTGTCCAGTCAGGACGATGCCACCCGTGTCCAGTCAAAGGGGTGCTACCTGCCTTTAACCAACCATCAGGATAATGCAGAGTACAGACTGACAGTATTACCACTCATTTTGGCACTGTGGACAAGAGACTAGAGTTGTAGATTTTTTTTATAATGAGATGAAAATAGTACATACTTTATGTAAAAAAGTTAAAAACAAAGATGGTTTCGTATAGAATATTTATCATAAATATCATGCTGTTGAGTGATATGTCAATAATTTCTTTATTATTGGACCTTTTAACCAAATCAGTAACCATATAGCCATATAAGGTAATGAAGAGAACATCGCTATGATGGACACTAACAAGCTGTGTTGCTCCTGGCTGAAAGCTTTGATTAATACTACTGATTGTTTTAACATGTTTTAACAGTTAAAGGTCCAATGTAGCCATTTTCATCTCAATGTAAAATCATTTCTGTGTAACAATTAAATACCTAACTGTGATTATTTTATCATTTGAATTTAAAACAAACAAAGAGCAATTTCTCAAGCAAGAATTTTGCTAGGACTGTGTGGGAGCGGAGAGGGGAAAACTGAAAACTAGCTGTTATTTAACTAATTTACCACCTGGTGATGCCACCTGGTAGGCCTGAACTCCATCCCACAAAACAGGCAGAAATTGCAGGTGTTCTTTTTTTAAACAGCTCTTACACTAAAAGCGCATTATCATTGCTTTCACAGAATTATTCCAACCTCAGTGTGGAAATACATATATAAAACACAGGAAAATCACTTTTTTTGACTGCACTGGGCCTTTAACATGTTTAATAGTCTGTCATTGTTATGGGAACAATTACATATGAGATAGTTATTGCAATAGGTGCCAAATTACATCCTTAATCATCAATGATTTGTCTAATATTAAGTACCTGTTGAATATGGGTAATACGTCATTTTGTATTTTCAGGTAGACAGAAAGTCCCACAATAAATGTCTATGGTCGTTAGTTCTTTCTAACCTTGTACATTTGATGTTTGATTTTACATTTTAAATTATGGTGCACAATAAAATAATCATTCAATTGCTCATGGCTTATCATTGTGCTCCTACAGACAGACATTTCAATGTGAAGGCTAGCTATTGTCTTCCACTATTACAAGTGTGGGAACAAAGTCATGAACTAAAGCCTTGAAGTAATCAATGAGATTGATCCACACACAGAGCTTGCCTAGCCTTTTAGGTTAAAGACGTTGGTTTGGAGTTTTGAGAGGAGGAAGTGGCAGCAGTGTCTGACGTTCCCCCTGTGCTGATGGAGCCGGGGATCTGCACACAGGGCTTCTGGAGAAATAGTGGTAAAACACCTCTTTTGAGAGGTGCAGCGCGACTAGAAAAAAGACCACCTGGAACCCACCAGAGACACACAAAATACCAGGCTGATTAAAACTTGGACAACCTTTAGTAGCATGAGATTACAGAGTTTTGTTCGGCCCTGTTTTGGTCTGCCGAGTGAGTAACAGTGGAGTTCGTCGACACGCTGGGGTCCAAGTTGGCTCAAGTTTGCCAAAAAAGCCCCTGGAAGTACCTGGATAATCATCAAGACTCTTGGAATAATGTTCTCTCGACAGAGGATTCAAAAGTTAAACTTTTTGGACAACATTGGTCCCATTATGCCTGGCGAAAACCAAACACTGCATTCCACAGTAAGAACCTCATACCAACGGTCAAGTATGGCGGTGGTAGTGTGACGGTTTGAGGGTGCTTTGCTGCCTTAATAGAAGGAACCATGAATTCTGCTCTGTATCCATCTGTGAGCTGAAGCGCAGCTGGGTCATGCAAAAAGACAATGATCCAAAACACACAATCAAGTCTACATGAAAATGGCTAAAAAGCAACACATTTTATGTTTTGAAATGGCTTAGTGAAAGTCCAGACCTAATCCCAGTTGAGATGTTGTGGCAGGACTTGAAGCGAGCAGTTCATGCTTGAAAATACACTCATGTCAATGAGTCAAAGCAGTTCTGCATGGAAGAGTGGGCCAAACTTCATCCACAGTGTCGTGAGAAACTGAACAACAATTACAGGAAGCAATTGCAGATAAAGTGGCACAAGCAGTTATTGAGTGTAAGGGGGCAATTACTTCTTCACACAGGGGCACATAACTTTGTTTATGAAATCAATTAAATAAGTATGTAATTGTTGTGTTATTTGTTCACTCGTGTTCCCATGATCTAATATTAGGTTTTGGTTGAAGATCTGATAACATTCAGTATAAAAAGTATGCAGAAGAATAGAACATTAGAAAGGGGGAAAATACTTTTTCACAGCACTGTAAGTCAAATACTTAGACCATTAAATACTTCAGATCCACTTGATTGGCACAATGGAATGAACAGAATAAGCCCATTAACGCTAACTCTGCCCACCTGCACATCCGTCAAGCTAAATCAAGCACACTTCCAAGTATTTAACATTGTGTATATTAACGCAGGTCTGGAACTCTCCAGGAGGACGTAGCCCCTGCACGCCAGCATGGGAGACCCCTGAAGAGAGTAAAAGGTGCTCCATATGACATAGTGTAGGCTTACTGGTTACGTTTCATCCTACCAGTGTTTGAAAACCATGTGAGGGTGACAATAGCATGTTGAATGTCTTTTCACACGAGCCAGTGAAAGGCTCCCTCGTATTCTTCACACTAGCAGGCACAGCCCAAGAGATGGTATAGGGGCAGCTATGACAGAGGAGGAGGATGTGTTGTGATAGTGTTTTGGTAGCCACAGGAGACCTCGAGGTGTTATTGTGGTTTGGAGATGTAACCACTCTCAAATTCATAGACAGAGCTATGCATCCAATATCAAAATTACCGTTTTAACCGTGTTTTGAGGCTACACAGTGTTTGTTTACACATACTTTATTTACAAACAAAGGAGTAAAAGAAGCTAATATCATAAAGCATTTATAAAAAGTCAAAAAATGTTAGAAGTGATCGCAGATTGCCACTTTAATGAGCTACGACTGGCACTAATAGCAGTAATAGGTCTACATTTCAGCAAGATGACATTTATGAAGTAGGTCCCTTTATCTTGTTAAATTGTTTTATCTCCTCGTATCTTGGGAAAGTCCCTTGGGGAGTATTAATATATTCTAGTGGTGAAAAAATGTGCAGTTAAAAAAAAGAGGACTTCAGAAGACCAGGGGATTCTCTGAAGTTGGATTTCATTTCATTGACCTTGAATATTGCAGACCATTTGTGTAGGCTATTAGCCAGACAAAATCTGTAGAGTTCAACAATAAATAGTTGCTTAATTTATCCTCAAGCCAACTACTTTTTTCCTCATTGTTAGGCTATATGTATTTACTGAGGATGACCATTAGCTGCTGTGTAATTGTTATACAAAGTTTATAAATAGCAGCTAAATACGGTAGATGGCTATAGACAGTATACTGAATTAAGAAACAATGTCTAGTGAGCTAGTGTTTTGAAGGTGGACCGACTATTATTTGTCATTATTAGACTGGTTGTACGCACAACAACAACGAGGACGGCTCATGTCATGCAGGTTCAGGTAGCCTTTACAGGACAGGTGTATATTACAAAACATCTATTGGTAGCTGATTAGCATGCTGTTTGCATCGAACATTTATTTTACAATTGAATTACTGAACAAGTAATTACATTATTGCCACCAGCCAGCAGTCTAAAAATGACAGCATTGCAACGCCATGTATAGCTTCGTGAAATGTTAGGCTTAACGAAAATGATGACAAAATAGGCCTACCAATAAACATGTATCCATTAGCTAAAGCAAAGATATACATGCCCTTGCACCACAGAAAGCCTATCATCGATTCATTAGGAATGCAGCCTCATGGGGGAGTCTGGGTGTTTGCTACCATGTCTGTGCTGGATGCGCCAGGGCCTGAACTGAGTCTGAGCCTGGGGATGGATGGATAGTGGGGCTGGGGCTTGGAGAGAGGTCTGGGGACTGGGGATGGGGGAGGATAGAGGGCTGGGGTTGGGGCTTGGAGAGAGGGCTAGCGATGGGGCTTGGAGAGACGGCTAGGGATGGGGCTTGGAGAGAGGGCTAGGGATGGGGCTTGGAGAGAGGGCTAGGGATGGGGCTTGGAGAGAGGGCTGGGATGGGGCTTGGAGAGAGGGCTAGGGATGGGGCTTGGAGAGAGGGCTAGAGGTGAAGCTTGGAGAGAGGGCTGGGGATGGGGCTTGGAGAGAGGACTGAGGCTTTGAGAGAGGGCTGAGGATGGGGCTTGGAGAGAGGACTGAGGCTTTGAGAGAGGGCTGAGGATGGGGCTTGGAGAGAGGACTGAGGCTTTGAGAGAGGGCTGAGGATGGGGCTTGGAGAGAAGACTGAGGCTTGGAGAGAGGGCTGGGGCTTGGAGAGAGCGCTGGGAATGGGGCATGAGATGGTTGTCTTATATTACAGGTTAGAGAGGCAAAGACTGAAGAAGAAACTTATAAATAAACATTTATTACAGTAAAGTGCAACAAAAAAACGATATCTTACTCTAGCTACAAAGATTTCTGGTTGTTGGTTTATCCAATGTCATTATGAATATACCACTTTTTAACATAGCTATTGATCTTGATCAACATTGTCCTCTTGTCACTATGGTAAATGCAATTCCCGAGCATAAAATAATGAACATACAGTACCAGTCAAAAGTTTGGACACACCGACTCATTCAAGAGTTTTTCTTAATTTTTACTATTTTCTACATTGTAAAATAATACTGAAGACACCAAAACTATGAAATAACTCACAGGGAATGATGTAGTAACCAAAAAAAGTGTTAAACAAATCAAAGTAGCCACCCTTTGCCTTGATGACAGCTTTGCACACTCTTGGCATTTTCTCAACCAGCTTAATGAGGTAGTCACCTGGAATGCATTTCAATTAACAGGTGTGCCCTGTTTAAAGTTAATTTGTGGAATTTCTTTCCTTCTTAATGCGTTTGAGCCAATCAGTTGAATTGTGACAAGGTAGGGGTGGTATACAGAAGATAGCACTATTTGGTAAAAGACAAAGTTCATATTATGGCAAGAACAGCTCAAATAAGAAAAGAGAAACGACAGTCCATCATTACTTTAATCTACAATGTAAAATGTTTTTTTAATTAAGAAAAACCCTTGAATGAGTAGGTGTCTCCAAACTTTTGAGGTACTGTATATCAATCGAGCTTTCCTAAGACTAATATGAATACTGTAAGATACAAACTGTAGCTTATACACTTCAGTTGACACTGTGCTTAGTAGTGTTTGAGTTTATTAAAGTTTTACAGGGATAGTGCACATTAATCAATGTTTCAGTAAAAGGGATGGTTTTAGCCGGCCAGCTAATTTGTTACTTTGTTTTGTTATGAGCTCATGAGAACAGTTATGAGAACGGTTCAGAGATATTCCTCCTCAAGCATCAGAGGTAAGCCCTCTGAACTCTGCAGTGTCTGAAGAGGGATCATACAAGGTGTTGAAGAATGACAGCCCAGATTCCCTTCCGAATTCTAAACCCTAGAAATAAAATAAAGTATCTTTATACAGTCCTAGACAGAGCACAACTTGGCCAATATGGCTCTCAAACACACGTTTTCATGATGGCGGTGAGTGTCATAACTTTTAACAGTATAGAATATGATTTTGTGATAATGTTCACTATTTTATGTTATAATGTAATTCTACTTACATTGTTAATACTGAAAACATGGACATTTTCCAGAGGTTCAGGGAGGCTGTGGGGGAGATGTCACTGAATTATTTCTACCACTACTGTGATCAGATATCATTGGATCTATTTTACATTGTAATCACAAATATTGTAATTGTCAATGTTATCATCTTCATTGCTATCATCATCAGCAGCAGCATTCTTATCATCACCATCATGAAAGACATCACCAATTCATCATTAACAACTTCATCATCATTCTCATCATGACATACTTGGTGGAGCGTTTCCGTCGGAGTACAAAGAGAACAGTGGCGATGACAGCCACCACCAGCAGAGAGAGAACCACTCCCAACCACACAGACAATGAATCTGTAGGTACAAGAACACATCAGAGAATTCAAAAGTTAGTGAACATTGGAACTTTGTTCGTAACATTGTGTACATTAGTTTAACACCCTTGTCAAAAGGGGTTGTTAGTAAACTCATTCTAATACCATCCTGCCGACTACACCAAAAGTCTAAACCTGAGGGCTGAGTGACCATTGATCAGACATTCCAGTCCAGTACAGAACAAGTCTAGCCCAGTCCAGTACAGCACAGCTCAGTGCAGTGTAGTCTAGTGCAGTGCAGTAGAGCACAGCACAGTCTAGTACAGTCTAGTACAATACAGAGAGAGGCCTACTATCTGTAGTAGGAGTTGGAGTGTCCGTGGGTACGGTGTTGTAGCAGTGACCAGGCTGGATGGAGATGTCATCTAGAGCCACGTCACCGCCTGGGGACCGGCCCCCTCCAGTACATGAACACAAACTGTAGAGGGGACAGGACACAGCCTTTATATAATCACAGACATATACAGTATAATTAGTGACACATCAGTCTCGCATTACCATACTTCCAAGTCTTGTTAATGATTTGGCTTGGAAGCCTGGGAATTGTGGTTTATGACACAGGTAGTCACACACTAATACGGTAGACCAGTAATGTTTAATCAAACCAAGGACAAAACGTACATGGAGAAAACAAATATAAAATGTAAGAAGATCCTTGTATGCTTTCCTGGCCACTACAACGACCACTAAATATAAAGCCTCCCTGAAGAGTTAAATGAGTTACTTAATACTTATGACTGTAGACACTTACCCAGAATGGCTGTGTATAATCCACATATACGCTACCCTCCAACCACGCGTCTCCCTGGCTGCCTGACTTCGTCCACAAGACATCAGCAGCACCTCCACTAGCATGCTGCTTACTGGGGGAATGAAAGAATCAACCAATCAATAAACCCATCAATCTACCCATTCATACACCCATCCATCTATCCATCTATCCATCCATCCGAGGATAACACAATCGTACCCACCTGTCATTGCGGTAGAGGTTGACGGTCCCGATGTGAGGGCCGTTCATGTGAAACCAGAAAGTCAGACAGTACCCCCTGCTGTCCGGCTGCAGTATCTCACTGAACAGCATGGATCTGTCTCCCCACTGGCCCACAGAACTGTCCACGTATAGGTAGTAACCTGGGTGGAGACAAGACAGGGAGCGACTAAGGGGCCTTTTATGACCAGCATTCCATTAACAGCCAGACTAGCCAAAATATATAACTGACACTTACCTTAACCCTAACCGAATTTTAACAAATTGTAAAATTGTATAGCCGTTTGTACGTCAGCCACGTCCCTTGTGTTTTCCCCCACAGGACAGGTACACATAACACAAAAACTTTCAAAATGTTTGGAAACAGAGACAATCATACCTGAACTTTAACATTAAGAATGCAAATGTTAATTCTCTGTTTGAAAACATTTTGCTACGTTGTGCCCTATTGAACATAACACATGCTCACCTAGGGAGGAGTTTGTGGTGTGGTCCACACAGGGCCCAGTGTTGGGGTTCGGTGAGGCCCCTCGGCCCCTCAGCCAGTCCCCCTCATCCACCCCTGCCATGGCCACGTTGGTCCAGCCACACAGGTTGGTCTGGAAGTCACAGTGTCCAGGGGGGGGACAGGGGCTGCTGGTCACCAGGATGTCATCAAAGGCCATGTCCCCCTCATCAGTGCTCCCCTTCACCCCCCTCCACAATGATCTGAAACAACATAACAGCTATGAGAATCACCAGAAACAAAATCACCATCATATACAGCAGTGGTTTTCAAACGTCTCCTCGTGGACCCCCAGATGTTTCACAATTTTGTTGTAGCCCTGAAATAGCTCACCTGATTCACCTATTCGAGAGCTTGATGGTTAAATCAAATCAAATTGTATTTATCACATGCGCCGAATACAACTGGTGTAGACTTTACAGTGAAATGCTTGCTTATGAACCTTTCCCAAATATGCAGTTTTATTCATTATTATAAAAATGATTATACAAAATGTAATAGTAACTAACACGAGAGGAATTAAATGAAATACACAAGAATGGAGCTATATACAGGGAGTACCTGTACCAGATCAATGTGCAGAGGGACAAGATACTTTAGGTAGATATGTACATGAAGGCAGGGTAAAGTGACTAGACATCCGGATAGATAATAATAAGAGTAAAATAAAGAACCAAGTAGCAGAATGACTGTTTATAAAATGGGGAAACGAATGGAAAAAAATACACACATTTCCTATACACGCAAAATGCTTATTTTTTTGGGGTTGAGTCAGCGACATTTAAGATTTTACTGTAATTCACAACACAATGACTTAATTTTCTCTTCATATTGAAAAAAAATTGACTACATTTCGATAATCAGTGAGAGATTTGTGTGGGAGTGACAGTGTGTGTGATTGTGTTACCCGTTTCAAGAAGCTAGGTGTATGTCGCACGTCACTACTTCACAGGAAAGGCATTTTAACGTAATACTTTTTTTTTTAAATACATTTTGTTTGGCCAGAAATGCCTTCTGGAACATGTAAACTTTCATGTGTCTTAATAACAAACTTGTATGCTATCCGTAAATACAATTAATTTTGTAAAATTAGGAGCCTAGTTGGTTTAGCCACAGAAAACATCAGATGAGATAATGAATGGGCTGGACATGCCAAGAGGCGAGTTCGGATTGGTCTGCCCCGTAGCACGCTTCAGTCTGTAACATGAGCTGCTCAGTAAGTGTAGATAATCCTTGCTACCACTGCCTTTTTGAAAGATTTAACGATAGCAATGCAGAACTGCAAAAGTGTTGCTACTTTCTGCACACGGTTAGTGTGAACCGGAAGGATTTGCCACAACGGGCCAAACAAGCTGTAGCTAGCTAAAAACCAAATGGAAAAGACATCTAGCTACATTTTCAGATATTATACGTTTCAAATTTAGTAAGAAAGTAGTTTTCATTGCAAGTTAGCTTGCTGGCTCGCTAGCGAACGTTACGTGTATGAACTGTGTAGTAATATTATTTGTATCGCAGAAAGCCATTTGCATTGCTAGTTATAGCCTAATGTTAGCTAGCTAGCTAACATTGCATGTAGTTGGTTAGCTTTAGCTACCTGCAGATTCAAAGTGCAGCATTTCACGCCTGGTGGCTAGCTATGACAATCCGTTTGTACTGTAGCTATGGGTTTTTATTTTGTTTATTTATTTAACCTTTATTTAGCTAGGCAAGTCAGTTAAGAACAAATTCTTATTGACAATGATGGTCTAAATATATGACAAAACACACATCATGACAAGAGAGACAACATAACACCACATAAAGAGAGACCTAAGACAACAACATAGCAAGGCAGCAACACATGACAACACAGCATGGTAGCAACACAACATGGTAGCAGCACAAAACATGGTACAAACATTATAGGGCACAGACAACAGCACAAAGGGCAAGAAGGTAGAGACAACAATACATCACGCAAAGCAGCCACAACTGTCAGTAAGAGTGTCCATGATTGAGTCTTTGAATGAAGAGATTGAGATAAAACTGTCCAGTTTGAGTGTTTGTTGCAGCTCGTTCCAGTCACTAGCTGCAGCGAACTGAAAAGACGAGCGACACAGGGATGTGTGTGCCTTGGGGACCTTTAACAGAATGTGACTGGCAGAACGGGTGTTGTATGTGGAGGATGAGGGCTGCAGTAGATATCTCAGATAGGGGGGAGTGAGGCCTAAGAGAGGTTTTATAAATAAGCATCAACCAGTGGGTCTTGCGACAGGTATACAGAGAAGACCAGTTTACAGAGGAGTATAGAGTGCAGTGATGTGTCCTATAAGGAGCATCGGTGGCAAATCTGATGGCCGAATGGTAATGAATATCTAGCCGCTCGAGAGCACCCTTACCTGCCGATCTATAAATTATGTCTCCATAATCTGGCATGGGTAGGACGGTCATCTGAATCAGGGTTAGTTTGGCAGTTGGGGTGAAAGAAGAGCGATTACTATAGAGGAAACCAAGTCTAGATTTAACTTTAGCCTGCAGCTTTGATATGTGCTGAGAGAAAGACAGTGTACCGTCTAGCCATACTCCCAAGTACTGGGTTGGGTTGGGTTGGGATTATGTTTAATTGTTTAGCTAGCTAGCTACAAGTCTAAACCAAAGACTCCAAATCGCCAGATGGTTAGATGACCCATCCAGTTAGCCAGGTGTGTCTAGAGGTCATTACAGCGATCTATTGTAGTTCATGTCTAGACAATAGTGACCCATCCACTTACCTAGATGTGGCTGGTGGGTGGTTAAAGCATTTCTTTCACATGACCCATCAATTTAACAAGTGTGTCTGGGTAAGCGTCACCTAATTATTATTAAATATTTGTACAATATTTTTATCTGGACACTTACAAAGTCAGATTAGGATATAGGCCAAGGACTAGATAAGGTGTATTTTTTACCTGGAGTTTTCCTTATTGTAGGCTACTACTTTCACCACTTTAAGTTTGGAAATCTTTGTTTGTATACTACACTAACTTACTCACTCTGTTTAGCACATGGCCTCACGCAAATCCTTAGAGGTGGGTGGGACTAAGGATTAAGATGCTGAATAGGTGTAGTCAAAGAACAGCTCTCCAGTAGGTGTACCAGAATATTCAAGGGCATTTTCTCAAAAGTGTTGTGACAAGTTTATCAACTGTCAAAGAATAACTACTTTCCCATTGTTCCTCAACTGCACTGTATGATATACCATTTTGTAGCTCTGATTCTCTACTTTTATGCAATGTAAAAAAAACAATTTCAAATGTTGCTACATAAGACCGAATCGAGGCGATCGGTCACATATATGGTGTGTATATAAAGTCTAGGGAGTGTGCGTAGGGTCAGTGCAAGATAGAGTCAGTGCAAATAGTTTGGGTACCATTAATTGACTATTTAGCAGTTTTCTGGCTTGGGGGTAAAAGTTGTCTCGGAGACTGTTGGTCCGAGAGCCGATGATCTGGTACTGTTTGTCGGATGGGCCTTCCTCTGACACCACCTGATATAGAGATCCTGGATGGCAGGTAGCTCGGCCCCAGTAATGTACTGGGCTGTCCGCACCACCCTTTGTAGCGCTTTGCGGTCAAGGGTGGTGAAATTACCATCCAGTGATGCAGCCAGTCAAGATGCTCTCGATGGTGTAGCTGTAGAACTTTGAGGATCTGAGGGCCCATGCCAAATCTTTTCAGACTCCTGAGGGAGTGCCCTCTTCACAACTGTGCGGGTGTGTGTGGATCATGTTAAGTCCTTAGTGATGTGGACGCCAAGGAACTTAAAGCTCTCTAATCGCTCCACAATAGTCCTGTCGATGTGGATGGGGGCCTGCTCTCCCCTCTCCCCTAGTCCACAATTAGCTCCTTGGTCTTACTGATGTTAAGGGAGAGGTTGTTGTCCTGGCACCGCACTGCTAAGTTTCTGACCTCCTCCCTGTAAGGCTGACTCATCGCCGTTGGTGATCAGACCTACCACCATCGTGTCATCAGAAAACTTGATTTTGGTGTTGGAGTCGTGTGAGGCCTATTGGAGGGGACTATTGTGTTGAATGCTGGGCTGTAGTCTATGAACAGCATTCTCAAATAGTTATTTCCCCTTTTGTACAAGTGGGAGAGGGCAGTGTGAAATGCAATTTAGATTGCGTCATCTGTGGATCTTTTGGGGAGGTATGCGACTTGGAGTAGGTGCAGGGTGACTGGGATTATGGTGTTGATGTGTGTCATGACCAGCCTTTCAGAGTACTTCATAATTACATTTAGGCTGATTACCTTGGAGCTCTTGGGAACAGGGACAATGGTGGTCAGTTTGAAACATGTTGGGATTACAGACTGGGACAAGGAGAGATTGAAAATGTCCATGAAGATACCTGCCAGCTGGTCTGCGCGTGCTTTGAGAACGCGCCCTGGTATTCCATCTGGCCCAGCAGCCTTGTGATTGTTAACCTGTTTAAACATTTTGCTTTGCTCACATTGGGCCACGGAGAGCGAGATCATATAGTCATCCGGAAAAGCATGGGCTTTCGCACGAGGCACAGTGTTATATTCCTCGAAGCGAGCATAGAAGACATTTAGCTCGTTTGAGAGTTCTGCGTTGCTGGGCAGCTCATGGTTGGGTTTCCCCTTTGTAATCAGTTATCGTCTGCAAGCCCTGCCACACACGACAAGCGTAGAACAAGTAGTAGGATTCCACCTTAACCGGGATTATTTACAGTAAGTGTTAGGCTGGAGAAGGATGGGAATAGAAACTAAAACCATTGTGTTTTCGACACATAGCAATCATCAGTGTGTTTGGTCTAGGACGGCATCCCACAGTGTCAAGAAAGCGGCTCACCCTGTAATCGTCCCCGTCCAGCTGCAGCGTTGCCTGGGCAAACCTCCACAGAGCCCCCTGGTCCCCTGAGCGGGACAGCAGCATTACCTGGCCCCCTTGTTCACTCCACTGGTACACATTCAGCGTCCCCATGCCCCTCCCGGACATGTGGTACCACAGCTGAAGACACACCCCTTTACCTGCACCACAAACAGACCGACACGTAACAAATACTCTTATTCAGTCTTTTTAGGATCTGCTCAAAGGTAGTATACTATACGCAAGTGAAATAATATAATTTAAGACTGAACCTCTGTTATCTCTAGTAGATGGTTGCCAGTCTATGATTGCGTTCCGATTCTCTCAAAGTGTGCACTTGTCCACTCTTCCCCATGCAATGAATAGTATTGGGGTTGGCATGGGTTTATACCAATCTTCCACCAGTACTTTCCTTTTAATTCCACGAAGGGAAGTGAACAAGTGCACATAGAGCAGAAGGGTAGAGAAATGGGACGCAGAATATCCCTTTCACCTGCAGGGAACAGCGGGGAGGCCATCCTGGCTGTCTGTCCAGGCTGGTCAACCCCCGACGAGGGCATGTAGAAGTAGTGTCCAGTGGCGGTGTTGGTGGTGTGGTCGTAGTCTGGACCGGTGTTAGGGTTAGGGGTGGACCCGGACCCCCTGACCCAGTCACCGTCATCATCAGCCTGCTGAAGCCAGTTACAACTGCTCTCCTCAAAGTCACACAGGTCTGGAAGGTAACAAATATTTGAAGATATACAAAATATACAAAAAATATACAAAGGTATGTGGACGTCAAATTAGTGGATTTAGCCATTTCAGCCACACACAGCCATGCAATCTCCATAGACAAACATTGTCAGTAGAATGGCGTTACTGAAGAGCTCAATGACTTTCAATGTGGCAGCGTCATAGGATGCCACCTTTCCAACAAGTCAGTTGGTCAAATTGCTGCCCTGCTAGAGCTGCCCTGGTCAACTGTAAGTGCTGTTATTGTGAAGTGGAAACGTCTAGGAGCAACAACGGCTCAGCCGCAAAGTGGTAGGCCACACAAAGTCACAGAACGGGACTGCCGAGTGCTGAAGCGCGTAGCGCGTAAATATCATCTGTCCTTGGTTGCAACACTCAATACTGAGTTCCAAACTGCCTCTGGAAGCAACGTCAGCACAATAACTGTTCGTTGGGAGCTTCATGAAATGGGTTTAAGTGGCCGAGCACCCACACACAAGCCTAAAATCACCATGCCAATGCCAAGCATCGGCTAGAGTGCTATAAAGCTCACCGCCATTGGACTCTGGAGCAGTGGAAACGCATTCTCTGGAGTGATGAATCACGCTTCACCATCTGGCAGTCCGACGGACAAATCTGGGTTTGGCGGATTCCAGGAGAATGCTATGCCCGAATGCATAGAGCCAACTGTAAAGTTTGGTGGAGGAGGAATAATGGTCTGGGAATGTTTTTCATAGTTCGGGCTAGGCCCCTTAGTTCCAGTGAAGGGAAATCTTAACGCTACAGAATACCATGACATTCTAGACGGTTCTGTGCTTCCAACTTTGTGGCAACAGTTTGGGGAAGGCCCTTTCCTGTTTAAGCATAACAATGCCCCCGTGCACAAAGCGAGGTCCATACAGAAATGGTTTGTTGAGATCGGTGTGGAAGAACTTTACTGGCTTGCACAGAGTCCTGACCTTAACCCTATCGAACACCTTTGGGATGAATTGGAACGCTGACTGCGAGCCAGGCCTAATCTCCCATCATCAGTGCCTGATCTCACTAATGCTATTGTGGCTGAATGGAAGCAAGTCCCCGCAGCAATGTTCCAACATCTAGTGGAAAGCCTTCCCAGAAGAGTGGAGGGTGTTATAGCAGCAAAGGGGGGACCAACTCCATATGAATGCCCATGATTTTGGAATGGGATGTTAGATGAGCATACTTTTGGTCATGCAGTGTATCAACATATACTGTTTATCAACATATACTTAATGATATACGGAAATATACAGGTATATTAACATATAGTCGTACAAAAAAAATGCTAGGACTTAAGAAGAGTTATACTAAGTGTACAGAATGAAGTTATGATGAAGGGTACCTGATGGGGCGCAGGGTCCCGCGGTGAAGGTGATGTCATCGATGGCGATGTCCCCCGCCTCCCCGCCCACCGAGGCCTCCAATACCACCAAGTGGACTTCGTGTAAGGTCACATGACTCTGGGCCAGCCGCCACTCATCCCCCTGAGTGCGACCCCTGTACCACACCTGTAGATCAAGACAAGAGAGCAGGTAGATGATGGCTCTAATCACTGATCTAGGGTCAGATATTACCTATAGGTCATAGGTAAAGACAGGGGGAGAGTTAGACGTTACCCGTAATCTCTGATCCAGGGTCTGTTCTTACCAGTGTTCCTAGCCGGGACTGTGTGGTGTGTAGCACCATCCTGAGTGATCCTACTGTGGGCCCAAACATGTGGTACCAGAATGAGAGGCAGTACCCCTGGGACCCTGCAGGGGGCAGCAACTGGGACTTCAGTTGTGCAACACTACCAACGGTGCTGGGAGCAGAGCTCTCGATGTACAGGTAATACCCTAGGAATTAAACAACACACTGATTAACATTGAGGAAACCATTGAATAATGCAACAGGTTGGAACCGTTGAAGAAATTGAACCCACCCTGCTGACTACGCCAACATTAAAAAACGGCAACAGTTCCAACCTGTTACGTTATATTGTCCAGATTTGATGTAATCATGATCACTTACATTGGTTACACTACCCCTTTAAAGTACCAGAAACAGTGAGGGAAGGACCATAGCCTACAATCGTTAGCATTAAACACTGATGCTGAAAATGCCTTCCGTGTAACGCCCAGTTGCTGGTACTTTGAAAATGTGTCACTACACTACCCCATTTTTTGTTGCAATAAAAAAATTCAATAAAAAACACGGTGTGTTTTGATGTACATCATCATGAAATTAGTACATTGAGTGGTGATGTGACGCAACTGTGGGACTGACTGACCAGTGGTGGTGGTGTGGTCCCCAGCAGGCCCAGTGTTTGGGGTGTCTGTAGGACCAGACTTCACCTGCCAGTCTTGTTCCTCCTCTGCCCCCCGCATCCAGCCACACAGGTCCCTCTCAAAGGAACAGTCATAGGCAGACAGGGCTGGGGAGAGAAAAGTGAAATAGTGACCCAGTGACATGATGTAGCCTCGGCCCGTATTCATAAAGCTTCTCAGAGCGCTGATCTAGGATCAGGTCTAGGATCAGCCCCCTCCCCCTGTTTACCTAGTCTTCTTCCTTATGATCTAAAGGCTAAACTGATCTATTCCTGCCCTACCTGGTGGCTGGTAGGATGAGTCACAGTTGAGGAAGGAGATATCGTCCAGAGCAACAGAACGGGAGACATCTGAGAGGCTCTCCCCGGCCCAGCTTCTGAACACTACCTGAGAGGACCGACAATTACATCAGTACAGTCAACTAGCATGCTGTGGGTCCAGGGGTTTCTCCTGATCGCCTGACCTGAGAAGAGAATATTCTCGGCCCTAGTAGAGTCTAGTAGTGGCCAGAGTTTTTCCTGGTCTAGTAACATGGTCAGTAAAAAATGACTCCTGGACCTAAACATGTGGTTTATGACTGCACTGAAGTACCGTGCCAGTTCAATGTACGGCCCAATGGAGTCATATCAACAAAGCTAGTTACGGGTATATGGGAACACACACCTTGTAGGGCTGGAGGTGTTGACCTAGGGGCAGGTGCTCTGGTCTCCACTGGGGGGCAGTGGTGAGTGTGCGTGACCATAGTGCTACCTCTTTGCCCTCAGTCTCCTGCAGAAGAACACTCAGAGACCCTACACTTTTACCACGCATCTGGAAGTGAAACCTGAGTGAGTGAGAGTGAGAGTGAGAGTGAGAGTGAGAGTGAGAGAGAGGGGGACAGAGAGAGATGCTAATACATGGTCCGTGAGGCTATAATATAAAATACTGTTGAATAAAACTGAGGTCAAAATCCACAGGTAGACATCGAAGGCAGGCTCATGGCAACAGCCTACTGGCTGTCCTGTCTGTCACTCACAGTATCTGGCAGTAGGGGGACAAGGATGGGAGGGCGGGACTCTGGAGACGAGCCTCGATTTGGGACTGGCTGAAATTGACTGCCATGTAGTAGCCTATACACAAAGTAGGAGGGAGAAGGAAAAGGGCTTAAACATGCAATCTGTAACTTTCATTTCCTGTCAAAAGTGCTGCTGCTGCACTTGCTTTCTAAACTGTGTTGAGGAACGTAACCGTCTGTTTTTTTCTTGGCTGATTGTGTTAATAGTACCGATCGAGTTGTCACTGGTGAAATGAAAATAACAGAACACACCTTTATGCTAAATGGTTTTACATGTGCTGTTGCGTTGTCATTGGTAGGTGGTTGTGGTCATGTGTTTGGCCAGTGTATGTGGTCCATTGTAGTTACCTGTGCCAGTCGTGTGGTCCGTCTCTGGTACTGTGTGGTTTCCGGCTTCCTGTCTCTGCCATCTGTTGACGCCCTCGCTGGTGTCACTCCACAGACACTGGTCACTCTCAAACGTACAGGGACTGCTGGTGGGAGGGACTGAGGAAGTGGGTGTGGTTTCAGTTGTGGGAGGGTCTGAGGGAGTGTGTGTGGCTGGATTAGTTGGAGGGACAGAGGGAGGTGGGTTGACTGGCAGCTGGCTGTTGTTAGGGTCGTGGAGACACTCCTTGATGAAGGAAACGTCGTCAACTGCAACCAGACCAATACGGTCATCTCCTCTCTTATACTGGAATACAATCTGCAGACACACAAGCATACGTACACACACACACCAAGAGAGCCGATGTGAGCAAGACCTTTTAACAGGTCAACATTCACAAGGCCGCGGGGCTAGAAGGATTACCAGGACGTGTGCTCAGAGCATGTGCGGACCAACTGGCAAGTGTCTTCACTGACATTTTCAACCACTCCCTGACCGAGTCTGTAATACCTACATGTTTCAAGCAGACCACCATAGCCAAGGTAACCTGCCTAAACGACTACCGCCCGTAGCACTCACGTCGGTAGCCATGAAGTGCTTTGAAAGGCTGGTCATGGCTCACATCAACACCATCATTCCGGAAACCCTAGAGACCCACTCCAATTCGCATACCGCCCCAACAGATCCACAGATGACACAATCGCACTCCACATTGCCGTTTCCCACCTGGACAAAAGGAACACCTATGTGACAACCTATGTTGTTCATTGACTACAGCTCAGCGTTCAACGCCATAGTGCCGACAAAGCTCACTAAGCTAAGGACCCTGGATCCTGGATTTCCTGATGGGCCGACCCTAGGTGGCAAGGGTAGGCAACAACACATCTTCCACGCTGATCCTCAACACGTGGGCCCCTCAGGGGTGCGTGCTTAGTCCCCTCCTGTACTCCCTGTTCACCTACGACTGCGTGGCCAAGCACGACTCCAACACCATCATTAAGTTTGCCGACGATACAACAGTGGTAGGCCTGATCACCGACAACGATGAGACAGCCTATAAGGAGGAGGTCAGAGACCTGGCAGTGTGGTGCCAGGACAACAACCTCTCCCTCAACGTGAGCAAGACAAAGGAGATGATCGTGGACTACAGGAAAAGGAGGGCCGAACACGGTGCGGGTCGAGAGTTTCAAGTTCCTTGGTGTCCACATCACCGAAAAACTATCATGGTCCAAACACACCAAGAGAGTTGTGAAGAAGGCTCCACCATGCCTTTTCCCCCTCGGGAGACTGAAAAGATTTAGCATGGGTCCCCAGATCCTCAACAGTTCTACAGCTGCACCATTAAGAGCATCCTGAACGGTTGCATCACCGCCTGGTATGGCAACTGCTCGGCATGCGGACATAAGGCACTACAGAAGGTATTGCATACAGCCCAGTACATCACTGGGGCCAAGCTTCCTGCCATCCAGGACCTATATACTAGGCGGTGTCAGAGGAAGGCCCAAAAAATTGTCAAAGACTACAGTCCCCCAAGTCATAGACTGTTCTCTCTGCTACCACACGGCAAGCGGTACCGGAGTGCCAAGTCTAGGTCCAAAAGGCTCCTTAACAGTTTCTTCCCCCAAGCCATAAGACTCCTCCCTTTGTTTTTACACTGCTGCTACTCGCTGTTTGCTATCTATGCATAGTCACTTTACCTCTACCTACATGTACAAATTACCTCTAACATGTACACCCGCACATTGACCCGGTACAGGTACCCCCTGTATATAGCTTCATTACTGTTTTTTTTTCTTTAGTTTATTTAGTAACTATTTTCGTAACTATATTTTCTTAAAACTGCATCGTTGGTTAAGGGCTTGTAAGTAAGCATTTCCCGGTAAGTTCTACACCTGTTGTATTCAGCGCATGTGACAAATAAAATTATAATTTAATTTGACACCAATGAGCCATCCAATCTGTTATGCAATACACACTAAATAATCTCCATGTCACAAATGTCTGTGTGTGTGTTTGTATGTGTATGTGTGTTGTCCTCTCTGACCTTGCTGTTGACCGGTACAAACAGTATGACCTCTGCCCTGTGCCAGCTGTAGTCCTGTGATGAGTCTCTGGTCCACAGCACAGTGTCATCAGCCCCATCCTGGTCTGTCCTCAGCCTCATAGTCAGACTGGCCGTCTCCTCATCCTGACTGTAGTAGTAGAACCTCACCTGTAGGGAGAGACAGAGAGCAGCGTCTCACTGAGAGAACTACAGACTAGCTAGAGGAGGCTACGGCACTGCTGCATAGAGATGGAGAGAGGGCACACTTCCTATCTTTGCCATGATTGCTTCTGTGACAGCACAGGCAGCACTTTTGCGGGCTAAAACAGGCTTTTGTGGCAAGTGCGCCCTCTAGCCATGTCTATGTGTTGGTGTAACATTCGTGTTCATTGTGAACCATATGGGGCGGCAGGGTGCCAGGGTAGCCTAGTGGTTAGAGCGTTGGACTAGTAACCAAAAGGTTGCAAGTTCAAATCCCCGAGCTGACAAGGTACAAATCTGTCGTTCTGCCCCTGAACAGGCAGTTAACCCACTGTTCCTAGGCTGTCATTGAAAATAAGAATTTGTTCTTAACTGACTTGCCTAGTAAAAAAAAAAAAAAAGGAGGCGGCAGGTAGCCTAGTGGTTGGACTTGTAACCGGAGGGTTGCAAGTTCGAATCCCCAAGCTGACAAGGATAAAAATCTGTCGTTCTGCCCTTGAACAAGGCAGTTAACCACTGTTCCCCGGGCGCCGAAGACGTGGATGTCGATTAAGGCAGCCCCCCGCACCTCTCTGATTTAGAGGGGTTGGGTTAAATGCGGAAGACACATTTCGGTTGAAGGCATTCGGTTGTACAACTGACTAGTAATGGTGACTTTGATATAGATAGCGATTGACAGAGTGGTTGTGACTGTAGAGAGACTCACGGTGCAGTTGAAGCTGGGTAGCAGAGTGCTGGAAAGCAGCTCTGATGTCTGGCCCTTCTCAGTCAGGTGGCTCCCAGGAATCACATAGTGCCCTGAAACATAAACACAACCTCGCTCTATCACAAAGAACCGGCCTGTATCTACAGTGGGGGACGCTAATCTCAGCACCCTGAAGTAAATCTCCCATGGGCGCTGCTACTCTATAAGTCTGTGATGAAAGACCATTGGGGATGGCCATAAGGCAATTCTTGAACTCCCTGATTCACACACTGTAATTTGTCTCTAAGTGCACCGAGTGGACCTACCTGCTCCATTGTTTTTGGTGTGGTCCCTCGGCGGCCCGTGTTGAGGCCAGGCGCTCTCTCCCTTCTGGAAGGTCCAGTCAGCCCCGGGGGTGTCCACCTCACTCCCCCCCCAGGAGCACAGGCCCTGCTCAAAGCTGCAGTGCCCTGCGTAGCCCTGCTTCTCTGGATGCACACGGACAGAGGGAAGGGAACACTTAGGATACAACCAACCGATTAGAGTGCTTTGTTATTATTATGTGGCCTGGCCAGGAAAAACTCCAGGCCCTTGTTAAAAGTATGAAACCAAGGTTTTCCTGCTTACAAAACTGTCCTTCTCACTCACCACAGTCGGCCTCGTCAGTCCCATCCCCACAGTCGTCGGTGTAGTCACACACTCGGCTCTGCTTCACACACACACGGTTAGAGCAGGTGAACACTCCGGCTGGACAGGAGTCCTGGGGCTCTGAGGGGGAGAGAAAACAAGTTCAGCAAAGACTCACTCACCCTGCTTTAAATCAGCACTGGAGCAATGTGAGATTCAATCTATATAGCTCTTGTAATAGACAGGTAGTACTATGCTATGCTATGCTTTGCTATACTATACTATTCTATGCTATATTCCCCTGAATACAATTAACCACTAAGGATATTGCCATTGTAGTTTATAGCATAATTGTTTCCCTTCCTCTATAACACAAGTACCACCACAACCCATGTCTACAGTCACTTTGCGTGTTTGCTGCTCACCAGGTAGACTACAGTTGAGGAAGAGGACGTCATCGATGGCAATGTCCCCTAGCTGACTGAAGGTCCTGGTCGCATGGAAGAGCAGGGTGAACACATGGGGGGTACGACCCACCTTCACCTCCCCCCGACGCCACGCATCCCCCTGGTCCTCCAACCGCCACCACAGAGGAGTGGTCCTGGAGCCCTCCTGTAGAAGCACGCTAAGTTCCCCTATACCTACACAAACGCAAGCATGCACACACACAATATACACACCCATAAACACTAGGACTGTCCGTACCAAAAATGAAAACACGAAGCAGATCAAACTCTTTGGTCCTTTAAAAACCTGCTGTATGTAAAATATTGTGTGCTATAGCTTGGAACATGAATAAATGTGACTATGGATGACAACATAATGACTGGGGCCGTTTTCCTGAAGAAGTTAAATCTGCTTTGTGTTTTGTTTCCTTGTACGATACTAACGGGTATCACCATACTGGTATCATCCCGCCTCTAATAAACACGCATAAACGCAAACGCGCACATGCAGGTAAAAAGTATACTGAAAGAAGGTGCTTCCACACAGGTGTAGCTCCTGAGTTAATTAAGCAATTAACATCCCATCATGCTGGGCAGGCCTTAATTTTGTCTACCATGGCTATGTTCCTATAGGACGACAGGGCCCCCATCCACAGGGCAGAGTGGTCCCTGAATGGTTTGATGAGCATGAGAATGATGTAAACCATATGCCATGGCCGTCTCAACCCAACTGAACCCTTAAGAGAGATTCTGGAGCGCCGCCTGAGACACCGTTTTCTACCACCAACAACAAAACACTAAATTGTGAAATGTATATAGAGTTCCAGACACTTGTAGAATCTATACCAATGTATGGAAGCTGTTCTGGTGGCTCATGGTGGCCCAACGCACTAATAAAACCCTTTATATTGGTGTTTCCTTCATTTGGGCAGTTACCCGTACGTGCAAGCGCGCACAAACATACAGTACTTATTACGCACGCATGCATATGTGTCGGAGCATCTTACCTGTTCCATACATATGGTAGTAGAACTCTAGCAAGCACACAGCACTGGCCTGCTTCATGGTGGGACTCTGCAGCGCTGCAAAACTGTTCACATCCCCACGGCTAGACTCCACCGCCATGTACCAGCCTGGAGGAATACAGGACAAACAGAGTGGAGTTAAAGTAGAACTACAAGGGTGGTGTGTGTCTTAAATGTGTGTGTGTCTTACCCAGCTCAGTGCCCAGGGTGTGGTCTAGTGACGGGCCAGTGTTTTCCGTGGTAGTGCCATTCCTGCCCCGCTGCCATGTAAACTGGCCCACACTGACATCCGCCCAATCACAGGTACCGTTCTCAAAGGAGCACCCCACAAAGTCGCCGCTAGTCCCATTGTCTGTCAGGACAGGTGAACATGGGATGGAAGGACATGGAATAGGGTATGGGGGGACCGAAACAGGTGTAGGGGACAAGGGCCGACAGAGGACAGGGACAGTTAGCCTTGTTGTTTTGATTTTCCCATAAACCAGTCTACAACTATAGCTATAAAGCCTTCCACATTGTTTGTACTGTACCTGGACAAAGCCCTGGCGTTACAATGATGTCATCAACAGCAATGAATCCACGGCCTCCAGATTCTGCGTCTATCAGCACCTAGACAGACGGGGTTAGAAAGTACACTCAGCTGTGCAGGACGGGTGTGTGAGCTGCGTACAAAGCTTTAAACCAGCCACTCAGTCACTGTACCTGGAATGGGCCGGACTTCTCCACAGAGCCAGAAAAACGGGTCCAGTTGGATCCCCCAGACTGGGTCTCAAACAGTAACTCTTGTTTTGTCGGCCCAGAGCGCTCAAACACGCGCAGGGCCCCACTGCACAATAAGTAACACATAAAGGGGGACAGATAATTATTATTTTAGAGAAATGTTGACTCCTACCACACCAATATAGAGCCTGCTATCCCAATAGTAGTAGTTCATATACAGCTCATTACAATAGTACCGTTCCATTCGGTGGCAGGTAGCCTAGCGGTTAAGAGCATTGGGCCAGTAACCAAAAGGTTGCCGGTTTGAATCCCTGAGCCAACTAGATAAAGAAAATCTGTTGATGTGCCCTCGAGCAAGTAACTTAACCCTAAACTGCTACTGAATAATAGTGCCTGCTAAATTACTAAAACGTAAATGACTGTGTATGTCTTGTTTTTGTCTTGTCTTCTTTTTGAACGTGTCATATGTGGCTTTAATGTATCGGACACCACACAAAATAACTTCCCCTCTAAGAGAAGTCAAGTCCCTGTCAGTCTAGGCTCTGACCTGCCATTCATGTGATACCAGATGGTAAGGCAGGTGGCTTCAGTCTGAGACTGGATCCACTCGGAGACCACCACGGCCCGTCTGCTCCGGTTCTGGGGCACGGCCGGGCTCAGCAAAAACCTCCCTGATAGCAGAACAGATCACAATACAGGTCACGTATACATCAGGCATCATCATAAGGCAGCAACTATCATTTCAGCTTGAGTATCTGGTGCACAATAACGTGGGCTTTGATGTCAGGCTGCACCACATGAAGCTACTAAAAGGATGTGTGTACAACCTCCGTGTTTATTTACCGCTATTTTACTAGGTAAGTTGACTGAGAGCATCTTCTCTTTTACAGGTTTAATTGGAAGGGAATCCTATTCTAGCATGATTTTCAACTAGTTGACCTTGTAACTGCCTGCGGTGCTGTGGCCCAAGCCCTCACCCTCTGGTGTCTGACTGGTGTGGTCAGTGTCTGGGCCATGGAAGCGTCCGTCTGCCTGTACCCAGTCGTGTCCGTCTGTCCGGGCCTCGTTGACCCAGGTACACTGGCCAGACTCAAAGTCACAGTTGCCCGTGGGAGTGCAGGCTCCTTCCCTCATTGACACATCATCAATCTGCGCCGTCGCATCAGAGCCCGGCGCATGCTCTGCTCTGAAAACCACCTGGGAGCGTGTGCGGTGTGGGGGTGGGAGGTTGGTGCGTGTGTGAAGTCAGAAGAAAGATATCCATCAGTCACTTCCCATTCCTCCTTCCAATGAGGATACCTGGTCATAGGAATGGCTGGTACCACAGCCAATTTGAATGCATACAGTGTTGCGTAGCTAGCTAGGTGAGCTAACCTTAAAAGTGTTAGGGGCGGCCACAGTGAGTTCTGCCACCTCCCAGCCTGCAGAGGAAGCTCCAGAACGCTCCCACAGAGCCAGGCCCTGCTCCCCGCTCCTCAGGACATGCACTGACAGAAGGTCAGTGGAGCCAGCAGGCAGCCAGTACCTAGAGGCGAGGAGTGAGAGATCAGGGCAGAGGTAAAATGAGGAGATTATGGGGAGAGGTTTTTTTAGTAGGAGAATGAGGTGAGAAACAAGGCTCGGGGTGTGAGGGGAAAAGTAAGGTGAGGAGAGATGAGTTGGGAGGAGAGTGAGGTAACAGCGAGGGACTGAGCTCACCAGAAACGAACACACATCCCTGTGGTAGAGCTTAGCTCTGAGGAAAGCAGCTGAGCCACCTCGATCTCCTCGGAGTTCCGTTTCAACACAGTCAGATAGAAACCTACAGGACAGACACCGACAATCAATAATTGTCGTCATAATAGATTGGATTTACGCAGCGCTTTGACGGGTGCTCAAATCCCTCCCTTTTTGCACCAGCTAAATTCGCAGCCAAACAATGCCATGAATGACTACTGTTTGACCTGCTTCCTAAAGACGGCCCGATGGGACTTCCTGGTTAGATAGGGTTCAATAAAACAAGATGTATCCCTCCCTTTTCGACCACCCTTCCCAAACCCAATGACGTTGGCCATAATAACACTCACCGTTCTCAGTTCTGTAGGTGTGGTCCAGTCGGTCCTTCCTGCCTCTCAAACGGTCCCAGCGCCCCTTGTGACTCGCGTCTACCTCAAAGTCACACCAGGAGTCGACCTCAAATCCGCACGGGTCTGGATGAAGCAAACACTTCTTACCCTGCTGCTTCCCCATACTCTCCCGATAGAATATCGTCATAGTCTCAAATCAGTGAGTTTGATATGGTATAACCCCACAGAATGTAATGGAACTCTAGTAAGTGATATGATCAATGTAGTATCACCTATGTGCATTAGTGGCAATATAATAACAATCACACTTTCAGTGTTAAAAAATGCTTCCCAGGGCAGTGTGTTTATAGAGCCATCATGAACGCATCTCTTACTTTGATCTTTGCAGGCTCCTTCCTTGACTGTGACATCATCGATGGCTATAAACCCACTGCCAGAGGTATTCCTGCTTCCAGAGAACTGAACCTAGACCACAGATCATACATACATTTTCATTTATTATGGATCCCCATTAGTCAAGGCAGCAGCTACTCTTCCTGGGGTCCAGCAAAATGAAGGCAGTTTATACAATTTTAAAAACATGACAGTACATTCACATATTTAACAACACATTGTGTGCCCTCAGGCCCCTACACCACCACTACCACATATCTACAGTACAAAATCCATGTGCACGTGTGTGTATGTTATCGTGTGTGTGCATGCATGTGCCTGTGCCTATGTTTGTGTTGCTTCACAGTCCCCGCTGTTCAATAAAGTGTATTTATATCTGTTTTTTTAATCTGATTCTACTGCTTGCATCAGTTACCTGATGTGGAATAGAGTTTCATATAGTCATGGCTCTATATAGTACTGTGTGCCTCCCATAGTCTGTTCTGGACTTGGGGACTGTGAAGAGACATCTTGTGGCATGTCTTGTGGGGTATGCACAGGTGTCCGAGCAGTGCGCCAGTAGTTCAAACCGACAGCTCGGTGCATTCAACATGTCAATGTGCACGTGTGTGTACCATCAGGTAAACCTCTCACATATACAAGTAGTGATGAAGTCAATCTCTCCTCCACTTTGAACCAGGAGAGATTGGCATGCATATTATTTACGATAGCTCTCTGTGTACATCCAAGGGCCAGCCGTGCTGCCCTGTTCTGAGCCGTCATTACCACTGTGTGTGCGTGTGTGTGTGCGTGAATGCGTGCGTGTGTGTGCATACCTCTTGTGTGTCTACTATCCTGAGTTGAACCTGTGCATTCATCCACTCTGAATCCTGGCTGCCTTGGCGAGTCCACACCACAGTTCTTGATGTTTTCTACCATGAAGAGAACGATTATTGTTCCGTGTAATACTAAATGTTACAATACTCTGATATATGACACATTGAAAAACAGAACTATTAGTTGAGAAGGTAGTTATGTGCAAGTTAGAGGACAATAACATAAAAGCTTGGTGATGAAAGGCACTTGTTCAACCAACTGTAGAAGGCTACTATCTGTTCCTCTAAACCCCCTTGCCACTAATGCATACAGTGGGGCAAAAAAGTATTTAGTCAGCCACCAATTGTGCAAGTTCTCCAACTTAAAAAGATGAGAGAGGCCTGTAATTTTCATCATAGGTACACTTCAACTATGACAGACGAAATGAGAAAAAGAAATCCAGAAAATCACATTGTAGGATTTTTAATTTATTTATTTGCAAATTATGGTGGAAAATAAGTATTTGGTCAATAACAAAAGTTTATCTCAATACTTTGTTATATACCCTTTGTTGGCAATGACAGAGGTCAAACGTTTTCTGTAAGTCTTCACAAGGTTTTCACACACTGTTGCTGGTATTTTGGCCCATTCCTCCATGCAGATCTCCTCTAGAGCAGTGATGTTTTGGGGCTGTCGCTGGGCAACACGGACTTTCAACTCCCTCCAAAGATTTTCTATGGGGTTGAGATCTGGAGACTGGCTAGGCCACTCCAGGACCTTGAAATGCTTCTACGAAGCCACTCCTTAGATTGCCCGGGCGGTGTGTTTGTGATCATTGTCATGCTGAAAGACCCAGCCACGTTTCATCTTCAATGCCCTTGCTGATGGAAGGAGGTTTTCACTCAAAATCTCACGATACATGGCCCCATTCATTCTTTCCTTTACACGGATCAGTCGTCCTGGTCCCTTTGCAGAAAAAACAGCCCCAAAGCATGATGTTTCCACCCCATGCTTCACAGTAGGTATGGTGTTCTTTGGATGCAACTCAGCATTCTTTGTCCTCCAAACACGACGAGTTGAGTTTTTACCAGAAAGTTCTATTTTGGTTTCATCTGACCATATGACATTCTCCCAATCCTCATCTGGATCATCCAAATGCTCTCTAGCAAACTTCAGACGGGCCTGAACATGTACTGGCTTAAGCAGGGGACATGTCTGGCACTGCAGGATTTGAGTCCCTGGCGGCGTAGTGTGTTACTGATGGTAGGCTTTGTTACTTTGGTCCCAGCTCTCTGCAGGTCATTCACTAGGTCCCCGTGTGGTTCTGGGATTTTTGCTCACCGTTCTTGTGATCATTCTGACCCCACGGGGTGAGATCTTGCGTGGAGCCCCAGATCGAGGAAGATTATCAGTGGTCTTGTATGTCTTCCATTTCCTAATAATTGCTCCCACAGTTGATTTCTTCAAACCAAACTGCTTACCTATTGCAGATTCAGTCTTCCCAACCTGGTGCAGGTCTACAATTTTGTTTCTGGTGTCCTTTGACAGCTCTTTGGTCTTGGCCATAGTGGAGTTTGGAGTGTGACTGTTTGAGGTTGTGGACAGGTGTATTTTATACTGATAAGTTCAAACAGGTGCCATTAATACAGGTAACGAGTGGAGCACAGAGGAGCCTCTTAAAGAAGAAGTTACAGGTCTGTGAGAGCCAGAAATCTTGCTTGTTTGTATGTGACCAAATACTTATTTTCCACCATAATTTGCAAATAAATTCATTAAAAATCCTACAATGTGATTTTCTGGATTTCTTTTCCTCATTTTGTCTGTCATAGTTGAAGTGTACCTATGATGAAAATTACAGGCCTCTCTCATCTTTTTAAGTGAGAGAACATGCACAATTGGTGGCTGACTAAATACTTTTTTGCCCCACTGTATATTGACAATGATTTGGGCAATAGCAGTCATCAGGGAATTATGTATATTTATTATAAAGTAACTAAGGCCCCAGAGTTGTAAAACTTCTTATAAAACATCAGTGTAAAACATATACGGCCAGGACAGAGATTAAGCCTAGTCCTGGACTAAAAAACAAGCTCAATTTGGATTCGGAATTGAAAGTACTTCTCAGTCCAAGACCAGGTTGAGTCTGTGTCTGGGAAAGCAGCCCATACTGTACTAGCTGTCTACTGTACATACCGTCTGTATTAAGAGGTCCAGGTTGGACACAGATGGTCCCAACATGTAATACCAGAATCCAACACAGAGTTCCGTGGTTTGGAACGTAAGAGGAACAGAGACGACCGCGGTCTCACCGCCCACGCTACCAGACATATTCACCATCAGGTAAAACCCTGTCACACACACAGGACACAAAGCAGCCATTTCTAAATGACAGTCTTTGCCACTTTGAGTGACACTTTTGGCAGATCCAGGGATGTTTAATTTGTCTCCCTATGAGTAATGTGATGGAACATTTTATCATGTGACAAGACTGCCTTCAAAAGTTTAATCTTATCTTAGTGTCATAAATAATACTTGGTTCCTGCCTGTGCTTGGTAAAGATATGAGGGTGGGGGGGGAGACATGACCCCCTCCTTTGGACCATCTGGCAGAACGCCCAGAATATGTTCTTTAAGATAGGAGACGGTGGCAGCCACATGCCGGAACCAACTCTATGAACTATGCCTATGTAACTTGTCTGTAACCAGTATATAAGGGATCTAACGGTACAGCCCCTTTGGAGAAGCTCACTTCAGACCGGTACTTTATGCATCTAAGTTTGACTGTGACCTCTCCAGCATGCTGATAATAAACAATGAGTCATTTAAAATTGACTTGGAATGTCCCTGTGTAGATTTTCCATGACAGTAGCTAGCTCTTCAGGTCCAGAACAGTACCTTTGTCATTTCCGACCGTGTGGTCGTACAGCGGTCCATTCCATGGCTGGTCCACCTGCAGGCCTTGAGAGTGGACCCAATCGAAGTCATCGTCGGTCTCCTGGACACAGTTACACAGGCCTGATGGGGAAAGACAGGAACATTTTAATCTCATGTAGTTTTCTTATCTTCTAATCTTCTCTGTTACAGGCTTATGTTATTGCTTTCTTCACAGTGCTCCTTTATGAAGCTGAACCCTCCCTGCAACTCATTCTTAATGCCAATCAAACCTAAGTAAATCTTCTTGGAATTCATTCGCAATTCCAGGTGACTTCAGGCTAAACTAGGAGGGGTTGGCACACCTATGGCAAACAGATCTGGGACCAGGTTAATGTATTTCCTAGTAAGCCTCTTCTCTGTGCCTCACCATGTTCAAAGGTGCAGTCCATAGGGGTGGCTGGAGGGGTGGTGCGTACTGTGGTGGGGGCTGAAGTGGTTGGAATCAGCTCTGCACAGGTCAGGTTCATCCTAACGTGGATGTCATCCAGGGCTATGACTCCGTCTTCGCTGCCGGGGCGCTTGGTAGAAAATATGATCTGCGACAAAACACATGGTCCAACAATGTCCACTTGAATGCTCACTAGTACATTGGTTGACCACTGTCTTATTGGATGACCGTTGTCTGACCTGGTGTGGTCCTGTAGCGTTGTAGTCCACCATGGCCTGATACCAGATTGGGCCGAGTTTACCAAATCTGCTCCATATCGACCGTAGAACACCTGTCTCGTTCACATACACTGTCAGCTCCATCTGGTCTGGGGGGGGAAGCAAACACTAAATACACACTTTTTCGGTATGTATGACACCAGTAGGCCCTATAGTGGCATGGTATTACACGCACAGGAGGCTGCTGAGGGGAGGACGGCTCATAATAATGGCCGGAACAGAGCAAAATGAATGGCATCAAACACCTGGAAACCATGCTTTATTCGATACCATTCCACTGACTCCACTCCAGCCATTACCACGAGCCCAATTAAGACACCAGCAACCTCCTGTGCATGCAAGATCGGTTTATTGTTTTTGCATAATATCCGTCACAATTTACAGCCATATCAGAGCCAGTTCAAGCTACTTACCCATGGTCCCCCACATGTCCATGAAGTACCAGAACTCTATACATGCATTCTCTACGGACTCCATAGGTTCACTCTGCAGCTGGGTAATCTCCAGTCCGGAGGAAAATCCCTCTGTCAAGAAGATGATGTAGTGTCCTGGAGACGAGAGCCACAACAAACAACACAAGTAAAGCCATCGTCTTTAGACAATGAAAACCAAAGCGGGAAACGCTGTGCCCTGGGTATAAACTTCAGCAGGCTAACACTGTCTTGTGGCACAGGGCCGGCCAGGGCTCAAACCCAATTGGTCACACAGGCTTGAAGACTTGTCTTAGCTCCCCAAACCTAAAGTTGTGCTAAGACTTTAGCTCAGCAGTCAAATACAATCTTGTGGCCACAGACAGAGTTGACCTAGGATCAAACCCCTTCAGTCACACAGTCAGCCTACCCTGGCCAGAGTTGGTGGTGTGGTCCACTGTTGGAGAAAATCGCCCTCCACTGGACCCTGACCACCATTCCCAGTCCACTCCTGACTCAGCTGGGGGACTGTTCAGCCAGCCACAGTAGTCCATCTCAAAGTCGCAGAACCCTGCAGAACACACACACACTGGTGGACGGATGCACGAACTCAAGAACACACACATAGTAAGAGTAGCTTTCAGAGCCTTTCTGTAACCTTTCTGCAACCTTTCTGGTTTCTGTGTGTATTTCTTTTTACGTTAACATCCCACTGGTCATCAATTCATTGACACACTCACCTTGTGGTGGACACGGCCCATTAACAAGGGCGAGGTCATCAATGGCAATGTCCCCCTCCCAGCCATCCCCGGCCACAGCCTCAAAGATGACCTGTCAATCAGGAAACACATTGCCGTACTCTTAGTGAGTCTATCTATGAACGGTCTGTGTTTGATTGTACAACAATACGTACAGGGTCCATGCTTCATGAGTGTAAATTAGTGGGAAAATAGATGACAGGGTACAGTAAACAGTGGGTCATATGAGGAAGGTGTCCTCAGCTGAATCCCAGAGTAGAAGTCATACTATATCTAGGGTTTGTCTTAAATGGCACTCTATTCCTTATATAGTGCATCACTGTAGGGCTCTGGTAAAAAGTAGTGCACTATTTAGGGAATAGGGTGCCAATAGGATGCCTAGATATCCCCCAGTACTCTTATTTTGACTCTGTGTGTGTGCTAGTACACCTTTACTGGTCTACTGAAGGGTTGAAGTGCACAACCTGACTGCAGACTGCACGTCAGCACTCCCCAGACTGTTAGCACAAAACGTATCTGATTATGTTGAGGGTCTATTTTCCGTTTTCAGATTATCCAAAGATTATATCGCAGACCATGGCGGACTTTGTGACAAACTCAACCACGTATGTGCCAGCGGTTTTATCTCGAGCACAGAAAAGCAAGATGCATTTTATCTTTTCATTGGAAGATGATTTTATGATGCTCATTCAGATGTTTAATGGCTTACATGCTATAAAACACTGTATTAGTGTGGATCTACTATTAGTGTTAATTAATGTATGACCAAAACGTGTGTTTGGCTTTCACATGCAAACACCACAGTTGGGGTCAATGTGATTTCAATTCAGTTGTGTAGTAATAGTCAGGGTTGGGCAGATTACTTTTAACATGAAAAATAAAGTAATCAGTAATGTAACCGCTTACTTTTGGATTACTTTCAATTCTAACACCCCGGGCATATTTTAACTGCAACTAAAATATAGTAACATGACTACTTCCAATTTGGGGACTGGTGTGAAAGCATACAGATGCTATAATTCACATTCTATTTTATATTGTGAGACCATACCCAGGGCTCAATAGAAACTTTTTCCTAACGTTTTCAGTTGGCGGCACAAGCCAACAAGTTTGGTCATGCGGGGTCAGGCAATAGAACAAACGAGTAGTCTAATGATCTTATCTAAACCCACTCAAATGACTTAAGTCTAATAGACTACTAAAATAGTATGACTCATTAAATAAACTGTTTAAATGAATTAGCATGTCCAAGCAGGAATGCACGATTCAAGATACTTTGATGTATAACCTTAACCACTGATTATCATAACATTTGGGTTGGACAATAGGTTCTAGAATTCGCGGTTTGAAATGTTGCGCAATTAGAAAGCATTTTCTTTCCCGCTACTCAGAGACAGAGTGAAAGTGAACTGTAAATACACTACAAAGCAGCAACTCTATGGAGTCCAGAGTTGGTTCGATAGCCTTACCTATTGATTCAATCAATTGGAATACAAAAAGAAGCCATGCACCCTTGATGGGCGATCAGCAGGACAATAGAATCTTGCCGAGTTGAGAGCATGTAAAAAGTGTTGGGTTTGAGAATATGTTTCTTTGCTAATTGTTAGGTTTGAGAATATGTTTCTTTGCTACACAGGAATATGTTTGAGCTAAGGCTGATAAGTTGTGGAACAATACAGTGGATTGTAAACACCTGGTGTCTGACTGGCTAAAGGGCTGTGTTTAACCTTGGGAGATAACAGTATGTTGAGCTAGGAACACATGAATAGAAAGATGTTGAGACCAACAGGACTGTGCCTGTGGCCTCAGTAACCCCGGACAACAAGCGCCAAGAGGCTGGGACCAGCCTGTGCGCCTACTATTGGCTAGGCAAGTCTAAACCACGCCCAGCCACTGTTCTGATAGGCCCATCCCGAGGTGGGAACTAACTCTGTCAGAACTTACTTATACCAATGCATTTAGCAGAAAGGGCAGTTCTCTGTTAGCCCTGCGTGGTACTACATTGAATCCGTATATACGAAGATTGCATTTACCATTTATTGCTTGAGTGAATAAACTAATTAGAACTTACTTGGTGGCTGTCCGAACACCATATTTGAATTTCGCAACCCTAACAAAAGTCTTGAGGGTGCACAAAATGACAGCAGTGCTGACGAAGTGTTATCAAATGTTCCTATTCATATAAGATGAAGAAATCCTAAATGTCATTAGCTGTAAACCTGATAAAAAAAAATCTTAAGTCACCCGGGCTGATTACAGTTACTTCATTTTTGCAATTTGATTTACTTAATCTCCATTACAAATAATCCGTAGTAGTAGTAGCAGCAGCAGCAGCAGTAGTAGCAGTAGTAATAGTAGCAGTAGTAATAGTAGCAAAAGTAATAGTAGCAGAGTAGCAGCAGCAGCAGTAGTAGCAGTAGTAATAGTAGCAATAGTGGTAGTAGTGGTAGTACAAAGGGTGAAAGCGGCAGCAGTGGTGTTGGTGGTAGAAATGGTAGCGGCACCGGTGGTGGTAGCGGCACCGGTGGTAGTGGTGGCACCAGTGGTGGTGGCACTTGCGGCGGTGGTGGTGGCACTGGCGGCAGAGTGGCGGTGGTAATGGTGGTGGTGGTGGTGGCGGTGGCAGCGGCGGTGGTTGCGGTGGTGGCGGTGGTAATGGTGGTGGTGGTGGTGGCGGTGGCAGCGGCGGCGGTGGTTGCGGTGGTAATGGTGGTGCTGGTGGTGGCAGCGGCGGCAGTGGTTGCGGTGGTGGCGGTGGTAATGGTGGTGGTGGTGCAAGGGTGGCAGCGGCACCGGTGGTGGTGGTGGCACCGGTGGCGGCGGTGGTGGTGGTGGTGGCACCGGTGGTGGTGGTGGCGCCGGTGGTAGCGGCACCGGTGGTGGTGGTGGTGGCACCGGTGGTGGTGGTGGTGGCATCGGTGGTAGTAATGGTGGCACCGGTGGTGGTGGTGGTGGCACCGGTGGTGGTGGCACCGGTGGTGGTGGTAGCGGCACCGGTGGTGGTAGCGGCGCCGGTGGTAATGGTGGCGGCATCGGTGGTGGTGGCACTGGCAGCGGTGGTGGTAGCGGCGGCGGTGGTGGTGGCGGTGGTGGTGGCACCGGTTGTGGCACCAGTGGTGGTGGCACCGGTGGTGGTAGCGGCACCAGGGTGGTGGTAGCACCGGTTTGGCGGCACCAGTGGTGGTGGCACCGGTGGTGGTGGCACCAGTGGTGGTGGCACTGGCGGCGGTGGTGGTAGCGGCAGCGGTGGTGGTAGCGGCACCAGGGTGGTGGTGGCACCGGGGTGGTTGTGGCACCGGTTGTGGCACCGGTGGTAGTGGCACCGGTGGTGGTAGCGGCGCCGGGGTGGTAGTGGCACCGGTGGTAGCGGCACCAGGAGTGAGTAAGTGGCACCGGTTGTGGCACCAGTGGTAGCGGCACCAGGGTGGTAGTGGCACCGGTTGTGGCACCGGTGGTGGTAGTGGCACCGGTGGTCGTGGTGGCACCGGTGGCAGCGGCGCCGGGATTGGTGGTGGCACCGGTGGTGGTGGCACCAGGGTGGTGGTGGCACCGGTGGTGGCACCGGTGGTGGTGGCACCGGTGGTGGTGGCGGCACCGGTGGTGGTGGTGGCACCAGCGGTGGTGGCGGCACCGGTGGTGGTGGTGGCGCCGGTGGTAGCGGCGCCGGTGGTGGTGGTGGCGGCACCGGTGGTGGTGGTGGCACCGGTGGTGGTGGTGGTGCCGGTGGTGGTGGTGGCACCGGTGGTGGTGGTGGCGGCACCGGTGGTGGTGGCGGCGCCGGTGGTGGTGGTGGCACCGGTGGTGGTGGTGGCGGCGGTGGTGGTGGTGGCGGCGGTGGTGGTGGTGGCGGCGCCGGTGGTGGTGGTGGCACCGGTGGTGGTGGTGGTGCCGGTGGTGGTGGTGGCACCGGTGGTGGTGGTGGCGGCGCCGGTGGTGGTGGTGGCATCGGTGGTGGTGGTGGTGCCGGTGGTGGTGGTGGTGGCACCGGTGGTGGTGGTGGTGGCACCGGTGGTGGTGGCGGCGCCGGTGGTGGTGGTGGCGCCGGTGGTGGTGGTGCCGGTGGTGGTGGTGGCGCCGGTGGTGGTGGTGGCGCCGGTGGTGGTGGTGGCGCCGGTGGTGGTGGTGGCGCCGGTGGTGGTGGTGCCGGTGGTGGCACCGGTGGTGGTGGTGGCACCGGTGGTGGTGGTGGCGCCGGTGGTGGTGGTGCCGGTGGTGGTGGTGGCGGCGCCGGTGGTGGTGGTGGCGCCGGTGGTGGTGGCGGCACCGGTGGTGGTGGCGGCGCCGGTGGTGGTGGTGGCGGCGCCGGTGGTGGTGGTGGTGGCGGCGCCGGTGGTGGTGGCGGCGCAGGTGGTGGTGGTGGCACCGGTGGTGGTGGTGGTGTCACCGGTGGCGGCGCCGGTGGTGGCGGTGGTGGTGGCGGTGGTGGTGGCGGCACCAATGGTGGTGGTGGCACCGGTGGTGGTGGTGGCACCGGTGGTGGTGGTGGCACCGGTGGTGGCTGCGCCGGTGGTGGTGGTTGCGGCACCGGTGGTGGTGGTGCCGGTGGTGGTGGTGGTGGCGGCGCCGGTGGTGGTGGCGGCGCCAGAGTGGTGGTGGTGGCACCGGTGGTGGTGGTGGTGTCACCGGTGGCGGCACCGGTGGTGGCGGTGGTGGTGGCGGTGGTGGTGGCGGCGCCAGTGGTGGTGGTGGCACCGGTGGTGGTGGTGGCGCCGGTGGTGGTGGTGGCACCGGTGGTGGCTGCCGGTGGTGGTGGTTGCGGCGCCGGTGGTGGTGGTGCCGGTGGTGGTGGTGGCGGCACCGGTGGTGGTGGCGCCGGTGGAGTGGTGGCACCGGTGGTGGTGGTGGCGGCGCCGGTGGTGGTGGCGGCGCCGGTGGTGGTGGCGGCGCCGGTGGTGGTGGTGGCGCCGGTGGTGGTGGTGGCGGCACCGGTGGTGGTGGTGGCACCGGTGGTGGTGGGAAGCGCCGGTGGTGGTGGTGGCGGCGCCGGTGGTGGTGGTGGCGCCGGTGGTGGCACCGGTGGTGGTGGCGGCGCCGGTGGTGGTGGTGGCGCCGGTGGTGGCGGCACCAGCGCCGGTGGTGGTGGCGCCGGTGGTGGTGGTGGTGCCGGTGGTGGTGGTGGCGCCGGTGGTGGTGGTGGCGGCGCAGGTGGTGGTGGTGGCGGCGCCGGTGGTGGTGGTGGCGCCGGTGGTGGTGGCACCGGTGGTGGTGGCGGCGCCGGTGGTGGTGGTGCCGGTGGTGGTGGTGGCGGCGCCGGTGGTGGTGGCGGCACCGGTGGTGGTGGTGCCGGTGGTGGTGGTGGTGGCACCGGTAATGGTGGCGGCGCCAGGTGGTGGTGGTGGCGCTGGTGGTGGTGGTGGCGGCGCCGGTGGTGCCGGTGGTGGTGGTGGTGGCGCCGGTGGAGTGGCGGCGCCAGGTGGTGGTGGTGGCGCCGGTGGTGGTGGTGGTGGCACCGGTGGTGGTGGTGGCGGCACCGGTGGTGGTGGTGGTGGTGGTGGTGGCGGCGGTGGTGGTGGTAGCGGCACCGGTGGTGGTGGTGGTGCCGGTGGTGCCGGTGGTGGTGGTAGCGGCACCGGTGGTAGTGGCACCGGTGGTGGTAGTGGTACCGGTGGTAGTGGTAGTAGCACCAGTAGTAGTAGTAGCAGCACCAGTAGTAGTAGCACCAGTAGTAGTAGCACCAGTAGTAGTAGCACCAGAAGTAGTAGCACCAGTAGCAGTAGTAAAAGCAGTGCCAGTAGTGTCTGCATGTACCTGGTAAGGTATATCAGGACTGAGGACCGTAGTTCGGCCGTGCCTCCAGCGATCTCCTTGGTCACCAGTCCTGCTCCACAGTAGGGTCTGGGTCCTGGAGCCTGGGAAGGGCTGCAGGTAGATGTTGAGCTCCCCTGAGGCCCTGCCCTCCATGTGGTACCAAAACATCCAGCACTCTCCACTGCGAGGGGTGGCATCGTTCACCCCCGTTATCATACGCCCCCTGCTACCCACGGGGTGGTTCCACAGCTGGGCACTCAGGTAGTATCCTGAGCAAAAACACACCATCATATACAGGATGAGTGTGTGTGTGTACGAGTGCCTGCTTGTGTGCGTGTGCGTGCGCGTGCGTGTCTCTCTCACCCATTTCAGTACCCAGAGTGTGATCCAGCGCTGGGCTGGAGGTGTTGGCCCCCAGGGCCCCGGTGGTTCTGTTCCAGGTGAAGTCTCCAGACATCTCCACCTGCAGGCCACACAGGGATCCCTGGAAGGTGCACTCTCTTTCCGCCGGACAGGAGCCATTCACATTGCTGCTGCTGCTCACTACCACGTCGTCTATGACAATGCTACCTTTCTTACCACCCACCACAGCCTCCAATATGAACTGAAAAACACACGTTATGTGGTCAAAATACATGACAATACATAAAAAAATACATTATATTCCAATGTATTAAATACATTATATTTTATTATATTCCAAACAGGCTACCCGTTAGCCTATCCATTGTCACATAATGAAAGATTTGAAAACCAATAACAGGCTACTGTTTGATGAGTTGATGAGCTGATTTGGGCCATCAGTTGATTGATTTAAGCCTACTATAGAACGATACATTTTCCTCCAGTGTGGATGCTTGCCCACGTTTTATAGTTAGGCTACGTATAATTTGCAGAGGTGGGTAAAGTACTTAACATCTGTACTTAAGTAAAAGTACTGTTACTTAGATTGTAATTTACTCAAGTAAGAAACTACTCAAGCCCTCTTAAGCAGCTCCTCCAGTAAGAGTAAACAAAGTATCCAGTCAGAAGTACTAGTTACAAATTTAGTTTGGTCATTTTTTACACCTTATGGTAAACTGTGACAGCAAACAAAAATGACAACAACTTAGTTCAACCGATTTGACATTAATGTATTATTTGACCCTGCCAGCAGCATCTTGCAGATGTCCTCCAGCACAGGTAGTCTTCAGTGAAGACTGACATCAAAGAAAGTCTGCAGACTGTAGTTTTTTATATGTTATACTCCTTTTCTCCCCAATTGGTAGTTACAGTCTTGTCCCATCACTGCAACTCCTGGACGGACTTGGGAGAGGCGAAAGTCGAGAACCATGCGTCCTCCGAAACACGACCCTGCCAAGCTGCACTGTTTCTTGACACACTGCTCGCTTAACCCGGAAGCCAGCCGCACCAATGTGTCAGAGGAAATACCGTCCAACTGGCGACTGAAGTCAACTTGCAGGCCCGCCTCAAGGAGTTGCTAGAGAGCGAACGGACAAGGAAATCCCGGCCGGCCAAACCCTCCCCGAACCCAGACGACGCTGGGCCAATTTGGCGCTGCCTCCTGTCTACATTCATTTTTGCCACGTTTATTCTATTACATGCATACTTTTAAATTATACTACATGAGCTAAACATTCAAATTAAAAAATAGATAAAACATTTTCCTTAAAGTATAATTTTTTTAGATTACTAATGATAATGTCCCAACTACAACAAAACAATACTTTAATACATGTCAATTTGTCCTTGAAAATGTTTAGTGAAATACTATTAATTCCTATGAAGGACTGCTCCTTCTGGGGAGTGCCAACACATAGCCTCAGAAATCCAGGGTTTACATACATTATTGATTCAAACCCATGCCGACTCTGGCATACGTGTGCCGGGTCAGTGGCTGTAACCACGGGATCACACAGGCACTGAGGCAACCAATAATTTATTTGGCCTATTGTTTGCCCTGAACAATTTGTTATAACGAAAAATACATCTACCCCCTACAAATATGTTAATTTATTTGAAATATTAAATATTCATTCAAATCCTTCTGCTGCAGGACTATTTTGCTCCTGCGACGAAAACGATCAAATTAAGATCCGACATACAGATGTACCTGTAGTGGGGTGTCAGTGGTGAAGGTAAGGTCTGTAAAACGCCACTTGTTCCCCTGAGTCCCATGTCTCATCCACACAACAGTCTCTGGCTCTCTGGTTGACGTGGTGAGGAACCTCACGGAGCCTGGAGAAGAACCAGATAGGGGTCATGTCTGTTCAACTGTGAGAATAGGCAGTAGGCACCATCTGGCCTGTTTTGATCCCCCTTGGCCTCCTCAGAGTCTGATGTCAGAGTTTTCATGTCTATTGAAACTCCCCACTCAATTGTATCTTTATTGGGACGAAAAAATACAAATTGCCTTTTGCAAATAATGAATTCAAAGATATTGAATTTGGCCATCAGTGGCGCCTAAGAAAATACCATACCAATATCATTGCCGTATATGCGATACCAGAAGCTAACACAGATGACTGTGCCTGCTGGCTGAGGATAGCTGATGAGTCTGGCTGTTGATGAGGGGTCCAGCTCGCTGCTGGCGTTAATGGACATGAAATAACCTGTGAACACAAGTACATGCATGCACATGCACACACACAGACACACACACAAAAACACACAGTTGAGAACGATCTTGTACTCTAACCAGGTTTCCATCAAACATTTTTATGCAAGTAAAGTATGGATAAAAAACATAGAACAACAGTCCTGATAGAAACAACAAATTCTTTGGTAAAAAAATAATAATAATCTCTAGGTGGGATCTTTTTGTTTCAGTAAAATTAATTATGTGAGAAATGGCGGTGGAAACACATTCATGAACACATATTGATATAATAACCATCATAAGTACATTTGAAGTACATTTGGAGTCACGCTATGATACTGTATGTTGTGTGGTCCTCCCACTACAACTCGGGAATACCTGCAGTTTATTAGACTACTGATTAAATACATTAGTATGAACTTCACAGGGTGATGAAAGTGCAAGGCGATGAGTTGGATGCTCCTTTCCAATAAATATCGATGGTCTTATTCTGGTGACATGATTATCCGTGCTTGGCTGCCATTTGACAAATAAAAAGAATCTCGCTCTAGTCCATAATAATAGGCTAGCCTACCAGCACTGTAACCAAGTTGTTGGCATGTGCCAAGGCCAGAGTGGGCACAAACGCACAATTTTTGTGACAAAACTTTTGTACTCAGTAAATGGGAATTTAATCTCAAAAGTTATTTTTATGTGCACAACATCATCACGCACAGTATTTAATCCGCAACAAGTCAATTTGACGGAAACACATCTCTGATGGGAAATGCACATATTATTTTTATGCAAGTTTTAGCATATTTGCATGAAAATCTGTCTCCAATTGGCTGGAAACCTAGTTTCTGATTACCATGTGAAATGTAATCTACAGAAACATACACTACATGACCAAAAGTATGTGGACGCCTGCTCATTGAACATCTCATTCCTAAATCATGGGCATTAATATGGAGTTGGTCCCCCCTTTGCCGCTACAACAGCCTCCACTCTTCTGGGAAGGCTTTCCACTAGATGTTGGAACATTGCTGCGAGGACTTGCTTCCATTCAGCCACAAGAGCAACAAGAGCATTAGTGAAGTCGAGAACGCATTTCCACTGCTCCAGAGTCCAATGGCGGCAAGCTTTACACCACTCCAGCTGACGCTTGGCATTGCGCATGGTGATCATAGGCTTGTGTGCGGCTACTTGGCCATTTCACTAAGCTCCCAACTAACAGGTATTGTGCTGATCTTGCTTCCAGAGGCAGTTTGGAACTTGTTAGTGAGTGTTGCAACCGAGGACAGGCAATTATTATGCGCTACGCGCTTCAGCACTCAGCGGTCCCGTTCTGTGAGCTTGTGTGGCCTCCCACTTTGCGGCTGAGCCGTTGTTGCTCCTAGACATTTCCACTTCACAATAACAGCACTTACAGTTGACCCGAGCAGCTCTAGCAGGGAAGAAATTTGACGAACTGACTTGTTGGAAAGGTGGCATCCTATGACGGTCCACGTTGAAAGTCACTGAGCTCTTTCAGTAAGGCCATTTTACTGGCAATGTTTGTCTATGGAGATTGCATGGCTGTGTGCTCGATTTTATACACCTGTCAGCAACAGGTGTGGCTGAAGTAGCCAAATCCACTCATTCAAAGGGGTGTCCACATACTTTTGCATATGTAGTGTTGACAATATCCAATACATACACAATCAAATAAACAAAACACACATCAAGAGAATAATCCTGTTTACATCTCCCTGACTAAAACACCTCTCCTTCCATCTCTCCATCTAGGATATGATCTAGTCTGTGGTTTGGCAAACACTTGACTTACCACTGCCAGTAGTGTGGTCTATTCCTCTTGCTCTTTTCCACAGAAGGGGAACAGTGTGGTCTGGGTACCTTTAAACATAACCAGGAATACTGTTATCTTAAGGATGATAATGATGATGATGATGATGATGATGATGATGAGTATGATGATGAGAATGAGGATCGGAGATTAAATTGATTCTTATTATGGTTGTTATTGTCATTACCAGGCACAGGTGTCCTTCTCAAAGTCACAGGTGAGGAGTTGGGAGCCTGCAGGTATGTCCCCCTCCCCACAGCTCTCAAAGCTGATGTCATCCAGCATGATGTCCTGAGCTCCAAGGGACGAGGGGTCCACAGAAAACTCCAGCTAAGGGGAAAGAAAAAGAGAGAGAGAGCAAGAGAGAGAGAGAGAGAGAGAAAGAGTGTGCATGTACGAGTGTGAGTGTGTGAGAGTGTGAGTGTGTGAGAGTGTGAGTGTGTGTGTGTTGGTTTCCAATGCCAACCTTGAAACCTCCTGGCTGATTACCGATGAAGGCCGTAGCATTCTCCCATCCTCTAGTCTGCTGTGGCTTGTAGATCATCAGTAATTCTGTGCTCCCAGTGTTTCGGATCATCTTCAGATACATCCGAGAGGATGCACTAACGTCATCATAGAGGTGGTACCAGAAGCTACAAATATCAGAGCATCCTTAGTACAACAGCTACTGTAGCGACCTCAACAAGAGGCTTGGACCTCTTGTTGTAATGGCTATGGTGTAATGGCTAAGGCCAATTACCTCTGATCATGTCTGGCTAAGAACCCACAAACAACATTTGAAACTCTTTCTTGATATCATAGTAAATGAGCTCTAGCTACCACATAGAAAAGCATGTGTTTGTGTTACAGCAAATAGCTGTTTCAATACACCATCAGGCTATTAAATACTTTTAAGAAGACTTATTCCCAGATGAAAAACTATGACTTCATACCTCACTAACTCGCCCTCCTTCTCTTTTTGTTACGCAATGATAAATAAATCTGTACCATAAATCAAAGGGAAACGCTGACTAGTACAGAATTTCTCTTTACCTTATCTGGCATCCCAAAGCCATTGGTTTGTCAACGGAATGCCGCAACACGGCCCTGACAAAGTGTGTTGCTGAGTCTCCTTCCACATGCATAACATGACCTGGGACATATAAACACACACATCATCCAGGCAGCACAGATACTGTACAAAGATGCACAGAGGCAACACAGCAGTCAGAACAATGGAGCTATGTGACCATTCTATTCACTAGGGCTGGGTTTCCCAAAAGCATCGTAGCACTGAGATCATCTTTCATCCATTTAGTTTCAACGGAATGATGATGATCTTAGTGTGTGTTGAGACATATACCCCAGGGTGATCCCGTGGTGTGGTCCTGTCCAGGTATCAGGCTGATGTTAGCCATCTCCAGACTCCAGCGGAACACTCCAACACTGCTGTCGTTCCATCCGCAGGAGTGGCGCTCAAAATCACACGACCCTGAGAGGGGACACCAGGGTCATATTCATTGGGCACAAAACAGAAGATAACAGGCGGACACGGGGATGGACTACCTGAACTTGTCCAATAGAAACGCTATTTGTTGTTGTTTTGTTTTATTGAAAAACGCTTTGCTACGGTGTGCCCTAATGAATATGACGCAGCAAACACTAAGACTAAAACTAAAGGGATAGAAAGTGTTTGATTATTAGACAGAATGGTGTTTTTTTTTTTGTCAAAGGAAGAAACAACTGGTTCCCACAGCCTCTGTCGGGCATTTTGAACGAGAAGAAAGAAGAGAGAAGAGAATAATAGCTCTCTAGAGCTGAAGAGTATGCAGAGAAGCTGGAGGAAGATTTCAGATTGACGTACCACAGAACTCCTCATCGGAACCATCGTCACAGTCATCCTTGAAATCACAGACATCATCAACGGGGACACATTTGCCTGACGCACACAGGAAGTCTCCCTCAGGACAACAGGAAACTGGGATCAAAAAGACTGAAAAAGTAAAAGTCCTATTAGATGAGTTCCTGGATCTGATCATTGTGTATTTTAATGACAACATTGCATTGGTGAACTGCAATTAATAGTATTCAGGAGGTGTGTCTACTAAAATGAGAAAATGAAGAAATGTGTATTTTCATTCTAAATAGCACTGCTGTTGATTATTGTCTGCCATGCTGGACACATATTCACGACGCGAATTCACCATTCAAGAAAGTTGATTACAATTGCAACCATTTGAATATAACGATTACTGACGACCCTTCCATTCCCTCTAGGTATTACTGTTGCGCCACACGTGAGACCAACCTCACTGTCCTGCTCATACGCTCTTCTAAGAGACACACACTGTCCTGCTCATACGCTCTTCTAAGAGACACACACTGTCCTGCTCATACGCTCTTCTAAGAGACACACACTGTCCTGCTCATACGCTCTTCTAAGAGACACACACTGTCCTGCTCATACGCTCTTCTAAGAGACACACACTGTCCTGCTCATATGCTCTTCTAAGAGACACACACTGTCCTGCTCATACGCTCTTCTAAGAGACACACACTGTCCTGCTCATACGCTCTTCTAAGAGACACACACTGTCCTGCTCATAGGATCATTCTAAGTCATTACGTGCAGGTAAACTCACCTGATATCAGAACCAATAATCTTCTCATGTTGAACAAACCATGGAGACAATACAATAAATACAGATTTTTTTTTTTATAAACGCGAGGCTTCAGAAAGCTGCCTGACCGACTGGTGTAAATGTTATCATCACTTCCGAGGATCTGATTGACAGCACGTGTTATAAAGATTCCATTACCTCAACCGTTTGGTCTTATCGATGGCTTGTGCTTAAAGTCCACACAGCGCACTCATTAAACTCATATTTACATTTCCTCTGCCTTGTCTTTATAGCCCACCATGTATTTCAGGGCCAGTATTCATAAAGAGAGTATCGGAGTAGGAGTGCTGATCTAGGATCAGTTTAGCCTTTTAGATTATAATGAAGACGATTGTTTTACAGGGGGGACCTGATCCTAGATCAGTACTCCTAATCTGAGATGCTTTTTGAAAACAGGCCCTGAACCCTATCACTCTGTCTGTCTGGCACAGCACAGCTGAGCTCTGGACTACCGGATCTAGAGAAAGAGTTATATAGTTCTGCCCCTTGATCTCAGCTGGTGTACACAGATTGTGACACACAGGTCTTTCCGTACAGGTCTCAGGCTAGGCAACTTATCACACTTATTAGTGATAAGCTACTGTGTGATGTAGATTAGTCTACTAATCATTAACATTCTAATCTAATCGACACGGACACAAAAGTGACGTGATTGGGACATACATTTCTTCTTTTTTTTTTTTACAAAAGTGAATACAAATGATTTAGCATAGTAACATTCATTGGGTAATTGATAGATTAACTTCTAAATAACGCAAATAATATGTTACTATGGTAGTCAGACTATGGAATTGTGATTTGGAACCGTCCTCTGTGACATCATATTGTGTCCAAGCACAGTCACCATAGACATTATGACATCATGAACAGTCACCTGTGGTTTATTGTGCTATCACCATGCCTCCATTTGGGGTCAACAAAGTCAGTGGGTCATGAGGTATGGCATCTCGGAGGTTGTCAAATCCATCAACTGCCCTTGGTAGGTTCAGATATTTAACTGAAAAGAAATATTGCATTACAATATCATTGGTTACAATATATAGAACATGCCAATAGTTTGAATTATGCATTTACTTTGTAGATTCATATGTTTACCATTACAGAATATTAGTAAGGTCAACCCTATCTGAATTAACAGTTTTCTTTTAAGATCATCAAAGTTGTGCCATTAAAGAGGCAAGGGCTACAAATCAACCATATTATTAGATTATAGTGGTAGAACATACGATAACAGGCTACTGTAGACAATTTTTTTCAGTCTGATAAAAAAAACTTAGTGGTACTCTGTTTCCCTGCCAGTCTGTGGGAGGCGTAGAGGGCTCAGGAGACCTCTCTCCATGGCCAGAGACTCACTGAAGGTGCTGAGGATGGGGAGAGAGGGGGAGAGGGAAGCGTGGGACTCCGGCTTTCCCCTGCCCACCAGGAGCGTCTGAGCCAACAGAGAAGAGAGACTCTCCCCAGCCACAGCGCAGGAGAATGGATGCCAACTCTGTGAGGAGGCGCAGGCCTCCACTACTCTCCTCTAGAGATGGGATGAAACGCTCTCCCCGTAAGAGGCTGGAGGCCGACTCTGTGAGGAGGCGCAGGTCTCCGTGCGGAAGAAGGAGAAACTCTCCCCAAGGCAGGAGGTTAGCCAACCCTATCAGGAGACGCAGGTCCCAGATCGAGAGGGACCAAGCTCCTGGGAGCTGCAGAGAGAGGGAGGGAGAGAGGGATGAGAGTAAGGAAGAAGAAGGAAGCAGCAGCTCCGGCTCTGCCAGTGAGAGTGAGACATCTGGAGAGAGTGAAGGAGAAAGACAGGAGAGAGAAAGTAGAAGAGCGATGAAGCAGGCTGCTTGTCTGTTTGAAGAGATATCAGGGCTGAGGGTCAGGGAGAGTCCCTCCCAGGAGACAGAGAGTGAGGAGGAACAACAACAACAACAACAACAAGCATTCCCTTATTTGTTGAGAGTAAGGACCAACAGAATACCCAACCATTTACCAAGAGAGAACGCTAGAGGCAGAGCCAGACCCAAACCAGAACCAAAACCAAGTAGGAGCGAACCCACCAACAAGGACTCTCCCGGTCCATCCCGAGCCAAGAACCCACGCATGAGGCCCAACATGATCAAACTGAAGTCCAGAGAGAGAGTCAAAGCCAAGGACATGGGGGAGGAATCGCTCCTGAGCCGACGCAGAAGTCGAAGTGAGACATCCAGCAGAGGTCCTTCTTCTCAGAGTGAGACAGTAGAAAGACAGGTCCCTCCAGCCTTAACGCACACTTATAGACTCAGGCCCAGAGCCCCAGCTCCAGCTCCACATAGGCAGGCTGAGCTTGAGACAGAAGCTGCTGCCATTAGAGAGAGAGTGAGGAAGAGAAAAGAGGAAACCCTGAGAGGACAGAACGAAGTCAAGGAGGAAGAGGAAGACGAGGAGGAGGAGGAGGAGGAGGAGGAGGAGGAGGAGGAGGAAAATGAGAGCACAGTTCTTTCCTGCTCGGGAATGAAGGGAGGGAGGAGAGGAGGGTTGGTGAACAATGGTAAGGGACTTAACCTGGGATGGCGTGATAACACCAAACGGAAGAGAAGAAAGAGGGCCAGAGAGGAGGAGGCGAGCAGTGAGGAGTTGGTGGACAGGGTGTGGTCCAGGGAGGGCTGGAAGAGGAATAAGAACAATAGAAACACTAGTCCGGAGATACCCATCGTTGTCCACTATCTAACCCGGCAAAGGAGAGGCCAGTTGAAGAACCCACTACCCAACTATAGAGGATCATCCTCTTCTTCTTCATCCTCAGACTCCAGTAGCTTTAATCTTGGACCCAACCCCAGTAAGACCGTACTACGTAGAATCAATTCAGCGGAAGAAGAAGAACTAGCCTGGTCCCAGATGTGTTTAGTGCAGTCTTGCCATGGGCCTGACAATGACAAACAGGAGCTGGCAAGACAGCACAAAGACATCTGGGACCAGGCTAAAGAAGAACTAGTATTTGCATATGACATTAAACAGTATCTAATCTTGACTTTGCTATTTCTAATCTGTGATGATTTGGGCTTTTATCTCATGCGTCACTTTGTTGCAGGTAGCTTTGAGTCTCTCTTCACACTGGGGAGCATGCTGGGTAAAGGAGGATGTGGGGCGGTCTACGCCGCCATGCGCAAAAGTGACGGCCAACAGGTGAAGCTTTTAACAGTTGGTTATAGAACTCAAATTTTGGTCGTAGTAAGTAAACAGACATTAGAATTTTCATCTATCAAGGCAAGAAGTGAAAGCACACTACTATATGAATATATCATGTTGCTTTTTCCCCCTCAGGTGGCCATAAAGTATGTGAACAGAGGAATGGCTGAGCCATACGTAAAGCTTGTAAGTAGCCTGTTTTCGTTTACACAGTTGCAAGTAGCGTAAGTCTAAGCAGACAAGAACGCCCCTACTGGGTTTTGGTCTGGGTCTGGCTCAGCCTCTTGCGTTCTCCGTTGGTAAATGGTTGGGTGTTCTGTTGGTCCTTACTCTCAATAAGGGAACACTTGTTGTTGTTGTTCTTCGCTCTCCTTTTCACCTGTGGAAAAAACACCTCATCTAATTGCAACCCCCTCTCAACCTTTCCACCGCCCCCACCACCCCATCTCCCCCTCACCTCTCCAACTTCCCCACCCCTCTCACCTCCAGCCCGGAGAGAGGAGTGCCTTACCCCTGGAGGTGGCCCTGATGCAGATCGTCTCACGGCCCCCGTCCTGCTGCTACGTGCTGGGCCTGCTGGATTGGTTCGAGGAGGCCGAGCGTTTCATCCTGGTGCTGGAGAGACCCTATCCCTGCATGGACCTGTTTGATTTCATCGAGGAGCTGGGAGGCCGGGTGGACGAGTGTCTGGCCAGGATCATCATGATACAGGTGACAGGTCTAGACCTGTGTGGCGCAGTTGGTAAAAGCGTGGCGCTAGAAACGCTAAGGTTGTGTGTTCATTTCCCGCAGGGAAAGTAGAAATCCCATCTCTACTTACTCCTAAGTCACACTTTATTTAATCACTGTTTGTTAAGAGGCATATATTATGTTATTACAGGTGGTACTGGCTGTTCGGCATTGCCGCGACCGAGGGGTCCTGCACCGAGATGTCAAGGCTGAGAACCTGCTAGTGCAGACAGACAACCTGCGGATTAAGCTCATCGACTTTGGCTGTGGAGACCTTCTGAGAGAATCTTCCTACAGAGACTACTCAGGTAGGACACAACAGGAGAATGGCTGGTCAGGGTTATTGTGTTCAGTAGGCACAAAATGCAAGGAAGCGCTCTGAAACTGAGGGAAGTGGGGAGGTACTATCTAAACTCGTCCAATAAGAAGCGCTCATTACTGTTTTCCATTTTAAAAAGTTTTGTCAGTGTGCCCTAATGAACATGACCAGTTGTAAAGATAAAAAAAAATCTAATGTTTCCCCCCTTCCTCCTCAGGCACAGAGGAGTACTGTCCTCCAGAGTGGGTGCTGAGCGGTGTGTACCAGGGCCGCCACGCCACCATCTGGTCACTGGGGGTACTGCTCTACGGCCTGGTGTGTGGCCGTCTGCCCTTCAATAAGGAGGCTGATATCATTGCTGGGCGCCTGCGCTTCAAAAAGGGCCTGACTAAAGGTGAGCGGGAAGGAGGCAAGAGCGAGAGACCATTTGAGAGAGAAAATAACAGAGTTTGTGTTGGTAAACGTGGGTATGTATTTGGTTGTGGTTATCTATACATAAAAAAGGTGCTCAAAGACAACAAAAAAATATCAAATAGACCCAAAGGGAAACTCACCATCCTATCATTTTTTTTCTTTATGATACAGAGTGTAAGGAGTTGATCAACTGCTGTCTGCAGCAGGATCCCACCAAGAGGCCTGTTCTAGAGCAGGTCCTCCTTCATGACTGGATGGCAGAGGGACAGGCGATCTAGGACAAACAGGCTGGGTGATCTCCCACCTGGGTCAGCTGTGGCGGCTCGCAAGTTACCATGACAACAACGACCAGGGAAGAAATGCAAAATGAACCTTTGCAAGATACCAGAATGTGAATAAAGAGAAGAGAGCATTCTTAACACTGATCGGCATGTCAGGTTTTTTTTGTTGCAGTTTTTTCATAGACATTTTCCATTGTCTTGTTTTTTTTCATAGAGAAACTTTAGTATTTGAAATTTAAAAGATGTGAAAATTTCAGAGAAAAAAAAACGTACAAAAAAATTGTAAGATGTTTGTTTATTAAATCCAGAAATGTCCTATACAGCATATAAAAAAAAAGAATACTTCAATAAGGCATTTGGTCATTTGATTCAGAATGTTTACACTTGTTCTAAAGTAACATGATATTTCCTCAATAACTCTACCAAGACATTCGGATATTTTTCTATACTTGTAAATAGGTTATAGAAAAGAAGAACCCAGGAACATGTGACAACATCACTCCATTCCGAAGGACTTGTTCCTAGCTTGGTCCTAGATCTGTTAGTGCTGTATATTATTAATGCCCAGTGGAGTTGGAGTATAGACGACAAACAGATCTGGGACCAGGTTAACTTGTTCCAGCGTAATCACGCGCAAACTGGTCTCTGCATTAGAGGGAATGAAAGCTTACTTTACGGTGCCATCCTACCCACCATGACGATAAGCACACAATAATTATCTTGGAAAATGACATAATATTACATGTGATCCTTATGACGTTACGATGATGTAAATCTTACAATATAAGTATTTCTCATCTTCTTTGACAACAACAAAACGTTTGACAAACGCTGGATTCCGAGCGAATATCGTTAAGCATTTTAGGACTACGAAGGGGCCATTTGAGACAGGTTGTCCGATGTCTGCGAGCTTCCTTCAAGCGTAGAGAGAAAAACCAGTTCTGGTCCCATATTCATAAAGCGTCTCAGAGTGTCCCAGGTATTCTTATTCATTATGATCTAAAAGGCTAAATTGATCCTAGATCAGTACTCCTACTTTGAGATGCTTTATGAATACACGCCCTGGGGGCTCCAGTGCCAGCACATCCCCTGCAGTCAGTCAGGTCCAGTACAGCCCTACACAGTTTTCCTGGCTGTGAGCACTCTCACGATGGAGCCCACTCCTCCAGCAGAGAGAGCCTACAACAACAAAAAAAGATACATAAACAGCATGAATACAGTGAATGCAAACAACATATCAGCAGCTTGCGGCACCCATTGGAAATGTAGATTTGGATTCCATGTAATTCCTCCCTCCTGCTAATCAAATAGCCTGTGTGTTTATCTGGTCAGCGTTTGTGTCTCTGGATAGACTGCCAACATTCTCAAAAGGCTACTGTTTTTGTAGGCTCTTGCTTTCTGGACCGTTACTGAAGTCATGTGCGATGTGCGCTTTGCCCACTCGCTGCAGCGTGTGTAGGTGTTGCATGTTCTGATATGAATAACATGGGTTCATGGTAGGCCTATCTATTTCAAAACAGAAGCCTACAATATAAATGACTATTGTGATGCAATTCCCCCCCTTCTGCAAATAAAACATGTGTTCATTTGTTCAGGTTTTTGGTCTATTGATATAGAAAAAACCTCCCATAGGTCCTTTTTTTGAGACCAATGTGTTTATTTATTTTGTCCGGAGGGGCATTACAGGTACAATATTTAAATTAATATCAATTCCTATTCCTCCCATAGGCCTATTTCCCTGGCACTTGATCATGGCACTTGCTTTCGATTTACAATGAAATGTTTCGATAGGCATTTTTACATTTACGTCACTGAGCAGACGCTCTTATCGAAAGTGTCTTACAGTAGCGAGTGCCTACATCTTCATACTTGTCTTTCGTACTGGTCCCCCCGTGGGAATCGAACCTACCAGCCATGGAGTTGCAAGCGCCATGCTCTACCAACTGAGCCACACGGGACCCATGAGCCATACCATTAACCCATCTTAAACTCCCCCCACCCCCTCTCCCGTGTGGGCTGACTAATCTACCAGCTCACGTTCGTTGCTTGTCTTTTAGGTCTAGTCCTCGTTTGACTCGTTATGTACCTTCCTCTAATTGACGGCGTTACTTGAAAGGATTTGAAGCGAAGTTTACGAGTTGGGGAAGACAGGGCAGCGGGTCATGAGATCTGCTGACTGCCGTTAAAGATTTTACACACATAGACTATCAGGGCAGCAGCGCAGTTGATAGGATGCTGCACCTTGGATACTGCGGATCGCTGGCTGCATATTAACATTACCACGCATAATTGCCATGGTAATTTGGAATGTTCAGTCAATTAGCATTTGGATTTATTAGGGATCCCCATTAGCTGCTGCCAAGGCATCAGCTACTCTTCATGGGGTCTGGCAAAAATGAAGGCAGTTATACAATACAGAATTCACAACACACTAAGTGTGTGCCCTCAGGCCCATACTCCACTACCACATATCTACAACACAAAATCCATGTGTACGTGTGTGTATAGTGCGTATGTTATCGTGTGTGTGTATGCATGGGTCTGTGCTTTTGTTTGTGTTGCTTCACAGTCCCCGCTGTTCCATAAGGTGAATTTCTACCTGCTTTTTAAATCTGATTCTACTGCTTGCGTCAGCTACCTGATGTGGAATAGAGTTCCATGTAGTCATGGCTCTATGTAGTACTGTGCACCTCCCATAGTCTGTTCTGGACTTGGGGACTGTGAAGAGACATCTTGTGGCATGTCTTGTGGGGTATGCATTGGTGTCCGAGCTGTGTGCTAGTATTTTAAAAACAGACAGCTCGGTACCTTCAGCTTGTCAACACCTCTTACAAAAACAAGTAATGAGGAAGTCAGTCTCTCTTTCACTTTGAGCCACGAGAGATTGACATGCACGTCATTAATGTTAGCTCTCCATGTACTTTTAAGGGCCAGCCGTGCTGCCCTGTTCTGAGCCAATTGCAATTTTCCCAAGTCCCTCTTTGTGGCACCTGACCACACTACTGAACAGTAGTCCAGGTGCTACAAAACCAGGGCCTGTAGGACCTGCCTTGTTGATAATGTTGTTAAGAAGGCAGAGCATCACTTTATTATAGACCGTCTTCTCCCCATCTTAGCTACTACGGCATCAATATGTTTTGACCATGACAGTTTACAATCCAGGGTTACTCCAAGCAGTTTAGTCACCTCAACTTGCTCAATTTCCACATTATTCATTACGATATGTAGTTGAGGTTTATGGTTTAGTGATTGATTGATTGATTTCTCCTAAATACAATGCTTTTAGTTTTGGAAATATTGAGGACTAACTTATTCCTTGCCACCTATTCTGAAACTAACTGCAGCTCTTTGATAAGTGTTGCAGTCATTTCAGTCGTTGTAGTAGCTGACGTGTAGTGTTGAGTCATCCGCATACATAGACACACTGGCTTTACTCAAAGCATGTCGTTAGTAAAGATTGAAAAAAGCAAGTGGCCTAAACAGCTACCCTGGGGAATTTCTGCTTCTACCTGGATTATGTTTGAGAGGCTGCATTAAAGAACACCCTCTGTGTTCTGTTAGACAAGTAACTCTTATCCACATTATAGCAGGGGGTGTAAAGCCATAACACATACGTTTTTCCAGCAGCAGACTATCATCGATAATGTCAAAAGCTGCACTGAAGTCTAACAAGACAGGCCCCACAATCATTTTATCATACATTTCTCTCAGCCAATCATCATTCATTTGTGTAAGTGCCGTGCTTGTTGAGTGGCCTTCCCTATAGGCACGCTGAAAGTCTGTTGTCAATTTATTTACTGTAAAATAGCATTGTATCTGGTCAAACACTATTTTTTCCAGAAGTTTACTAAGGGTTGGTAACAGGCTGATTGGTCGGCTATTTGAGCCAGTAAAGGGGGCTTTACTATTCTTGGGTAGCGGAATGACTTTAGCGTCCTTCCAGGCCTGAGGGCACACACTTTCGGCTTAAATTGAAGACGTGGCAAATAGGAGTGGCAATATCGTCCACTATTAACCTCAGTAATTTTCCATCCAGATTGTCAGACCCCGGTGGCTTGTCATTGTTGATAGACAACAATAGTTTCACCTCTTTACACTGACTTTACGGAATCCAAAAGTACAATTCAAATCAAATCAAAGTTTATTTGTCACTTGCGCCGAATACAACAGGTGTAGACCTTACAGTGAAATGCTTACTTACCAATAGTGCAAAACTAATAATAATAATAATAATAATAATAATAAGGTATTAGGTGAACAATAGGTAAGTAAAGAAATAAAAACAACAGTAAAAAAAGACAGGCTATATACACTAGTGAGGCTACATACAGACACCGGTTAGTCAAGCTGATTGAGGTAGTATGTACATGTAGTTATGGTTAAAGTGACTATGCATATATGATGAACAGAGAGTAGCAGGCAGCGTAAAAAAGGGGTTGGCGGGTGGTGGGTGGTGGGACACAATGCAGATAGCCCGGTTAGCCAATGTGCGGGAGCACTGTTTGGCCGGTCCAATTGAGGTAGTATGTGGGGGCACAATGCAAAAGTCCAGGTAGCCATTTCTTGTCTTTCATAATTTGGTCAGATATACTTGGATGTGTAGTGTCAGCGTTTGTTGCTGGCATGTCATCCCTAAGTTTGTTTATCTTGCCAATTAATAAGTCATTATATAAGTTGGCAATGTCAGTGGGTTTTGTGATAAATGAGCCATCTGACTCAATGAATGATGGAGCCGAGTTGGCTTGTTTCCCCAAAATGTAATTTAGGGTGCTCCAAAGCTTTTTACTAGCATTCATCTTTGTTTCATAGTATAGGTTATTTTTATTTAGTTTAGTCACATGATTTCTTAATTTGCAGTATATTTGCCAATCAGTTGGGCTGCCAGACTTATTTGCCATACCTTTTGCCTCATCCCACTAAACCATACATTTTTCAATTCCTCATCAATCCAAGGGGGTTTAACAGTTTTTACAGTCATTTTCTTAATGGGTGCTTCCTTATAATTAACTGGAATAAGAAATGTCATAAATGTGTCAAGTGCAGCGTCTGGTTGCTCCTCATTACACACCACAGAGCAGCAAATATTATTTACATCATCAACATATGAATCACTACAAAACTTATTGTATGACCTCTTATACACTATATTAGGCCCAGCCTTTGGAACTTTGGTTTTCCTAGATATGGCTATTATATTGGGACCACTACATCCTATGAATTTGGATACTGCTTTAAAGCAAATTTCTGCAGCATTAGTAAAGATGTGATCAATACATACTGAAGATTTAATTCCTGTGCTGTTTGTAAATACCCTGGTAGGTTGACTGATAACCTGAACCAGTTTGCAAGCACTGGTTACAGTTTGAAGTTTTTTTCTTGAGTGGGCAGCTTGATGAGAGCCAGTCAATATTTAAAATCACACAGAAAATATACTTCTCTGTTGATATCACATACATTATCAAGCATTTCACACATATTGTCCAGATACTGACTGTTAGCACTTGGTGGTCTATAGCAGCTTCCCACAAGAATAGGCTTTAGGTGACGCAGATGAACCTGTAGGCATATTACTTAAACAGTATTTAACATTAGATCGTCTCTAAGCTTTACAGGAACGTGGTTCTTTATATAGACCGTAACACCACCCCCGTTGGCATTTCTGTCTTTTCTGTAGATGGTATAACCATTTATTGCTACCACTGTTTCGTCAAAGGTATTATCTAAGTGAGTTTACAATTGGCCCAGCGTCGTCCAGGTTTGGCCGGGGTAGGCCGTTATTGACTTCACAGACCTGGTTTCTCAGGCTGCATTTGTTAATAAGGGCTATTTTTAGCACTTTTCTGGGTTGCTTGATAGTGCAGGGTGAACTGCACAAAGTTATCTTCCTACTAGGGCACACCACCTCCGTGCTAAGAGTGTAACTCTGGTTCATAGGCACATGATTACTGCATCCAATAGCTGTAGGATTAACAAAGGTATTCAGGCCAATTAAGGGGACAAATTAAGTTACTTACATTGTGTCTGCCAACGCCCCTAGGATAATGTACATTTAATGCTGCATTATTACAACTCATTGTCACAATGGTAGGGATTAGCTGAGCTGGTCTCGGGTCATTGATAAGTTATTGTATCAACGCAGCCTTGAAATGCGTGGACAGAGTCCAGGAGCCAAGATTATTTGGATGGACTCCGTCATTCCTGTAGAGTATCTTCTGTTTCCAGAAGGTGTCAAAGTTAATCTAGAAAAGTGACTGCAGCAGAGCTACAGTAATCTTTTAGCCAGATGTGTAAGGCCAGTAGCCTGCTGACTCTTTCACACACGCGGCCCAACGATGGTACTGGACCTGAAATGATTGGCCGTTTTTTGGAGTCTTTTAAATGCTCAAATCAGTTCTTTAAAATCAATTTTCAGATGTTCCGAGCTAGCCCTCCTGATGTCGTTTGACCCCACATGGACTACGAGTGTCAGCTCCCGGCATCTGTAGTAGAACAGGCAACTCATGGTGATGCATTGTTTAGTTTTTTTGTGCTTTTGAAGCGCTTTGAGATTATGAAAAGCGCGATAGAAATGTAATAAATTAAAGATATATGGAAATAGCAGCAATACCAGCAATATAAGTGTAAATTGTACTTCAGTGCAAACACCTCATAATAGAAATCCATGCACGTGGTTATACAGTTGAAGTCAGAAGTTTACATACACTTAGGTTGGAGTCATTAAAACTTGTTTTTCAACCACTCCACAAATTTCTTGTTAACAAACTATAGTTTTGGCAAGTCGGTTAAGACATCTACATTGTGCATGACAAGTAATTTTTCCAACAATTTTTTACAGACAGATTATTTCACTTATAATTCACTGTATCACAATTCCAGTGGGTCAGAAGTTTACATACACTAAGTTGACTGTGCCTTTAAACAGCCTGTAAAATTCCAGAAAATTATCATTCTGATAGGCTAATTGACATAATTTGAGTCAATTGGAGGTGTACCTGTGGATGTATTTCAAGGCCTACCTTCAAACTCAGTGCCTCTTTGCTTGACTTAATGGGAAAATCAAAAGAAATCATCAAGACCTCAGGAAAAGAATTGTAGACCTCCACAAGTCTGGTTCATCCTTGGGAGCAATTTCCAAACGTCTGAAGGTACCACATTCATCTGTACAAACAATAGTATGCAAGTATAAACACCATGGGACCACGCAGCAGTCATACCGCTCAGCTAGGAGTTCTGTCTCAAGGAGATGAACGTACTTTGGTGCGAAAAGTGCAAATCAATCCCAGAACAACAGCAAAGGACCTTGTGACAATGCTGGAGGAAACAGGTACAAAAGTATCTATATCCACAGTAAAACGAGTCCTATATCGACACAGCCTGAAAAGCCGCTCAGCAAGGAAGAAGCCACTGCTCCAAAACCGCCACAAACAAGCCAGACTATGATTTGCAACTGCACATGGGGACAAAGATCTTACTTTTTGGAGAAATGTCCTCTGGTCTGATGAAACAAAAATACAACTGTTTGGCCATAATGACCGTAGTTTTGTTTGGAGGAAAAGGGGGGAGGCTTGCAAGCCGAAGAACACCATCCCAACCGTGAAGCACGGGGGTGGCAGCATCATGTTGTGGGGGTGCTTTGCTGCAGGAGGGACTGATGCACTTCACAAAATAGATGGCATCAAGAGGAAGGAAAATTATGTTGATATATTGAAGCAACATCTCAAGACATCAGTCAGGAAGTTAAGCTTGGTCGCAAATGGGTCTTCCAAATGGACAATGACCCCACGCATACTTCCAAAGTTGTGGCAAAATGGCTTAAAGACAACAAAGTCAAGGTATTGGAGCGGCCATCACAAAGCCCTGACCTCAATCCTATAGAAAATGTGTGGGCAGAACTGAAAAATAAATAAATAAAAGCTGAATTAAATAATTCTCTCTACTATTATTCTGACATTTCACATTCTTAAAATAAAGTGGTGATCCTAACTGACTTAAAACAGGGAATTTTTACTAGGATTAAATGTCAGGAACTGTGACAAATTGAGTTGAAATGTATTTGGCTAAGGTGTATGTAAACCTCCGACTTCAACTGTATCGTCGGTCAGGCTTTAGCATGCCCACGCACCCTGTAAGTGCTTCCAGCCATACACCAATAAGGATAAGTCTTACCTTTTCGTGCCATAGCAGCAGTGTAGCACTGCTGTTTTCAGAAGGCTTCTCAAAACCCTTGTAGATGTACTTCATGAGCAGGTCAACGCCGTTCTTATCCAGAGACTGAACAGCTTTCTCAATGTCACTACTCTTGAAGGCGCTCAGCACTTTAAGCACCAGGGCTTCAGCACGATCCTATAAAACACACACACTTTAGTATCTTCTGCTAAGGAAGTACACACTTTCACATGCCTCGACTCTGTATGATGTCGTGATGTGTGAACCACAGACTATACAGTTCAGTTTTGAGGAGATGGAAGCTCAAAGTGTATTTTGAGGAACACAGAGGCAAGTTGTGTTTCACATAGGGCCGTTATTAATGCTCAACATGGATCTATTGTGTTGTAACGAGGGCTCACCTTAACATTTTGGTTTTTTGTGTTGATTGGGGGATTCTTCAGCACAGCCTGCAGAGCTTCCATCAGGTTGCCTGTGCATCACAGTGTTAAGGAAAACGGACAGAGAGACAACACAGTTTAACACTGATGAGACAGTCATGGTCAGCTTGACTCACCTCTTCAAATCATGTTTTTTTATGTTTCAGAAACTCAATGACTCACTGACTGGTGGAATTCACTTCCTACCCCCCAATTTGTCTGAACCTGCTTTGAAACAAATTACTGTCTTCAGGTAATAAACAAAATATTAGGCCTACCACCACCACTAAACGTCTACTGAATACAACACCAAATCTGACTGCACAACGTGTATTGTATTTTCTCCTCATATGAAGAAAAAAAAAGATTAAAAGACATAAGAGCACCACGCCCTGGCTTGAGGTGACGCGCAAAAGCATATACTTGATTCTGCAACATCATAGCACGACTTGCCAGATGGTCTGTGCATTGCAACATTTTGGAGCAAATCTGTATCTGCTTCACGCCACTTTATCAAATGTAAGTCAAATCAATGTAAAAGGATATTGTCTGATCAGCGAATCCACTTCTGCTTCATCTGGACCGACCTGACTCTCTCCATTATCCTCATCATCCACAAATTTGTTCTCGTCGTACTCGTCAACGTCCACCTTCCTGAATTGGTTCGAATCAGTATTTTTCGACATTTTGACGATATGTTTTGTTGTTTAAAGAAGAATACCGCAATCTGTCTGTGCTCCTTTTACTGTGAAAGAATTCCTGGTTTAATTTCCTGTCTCGTACTGACAGCTTCACTTCCGCATAGAGGGCGCTCTCTAGTGGTTGATGTATGATTTGTATAGTTGGAGCTGAACTCATAAATAACAGTAGATGGTGGTAGAGGTCAAGAAAACACTAGCTCTCTGCCTAAGTAAAAAACTGGGCGGAGACGCCTGCATTTTGGAGCTGCCTTACTCAAGAATGAAAAAGAAGAGACCATGTGTGTATGCGGCTTTTTCTTTTTTTTTACTTTGTATGCAAACTTGATATGTGACACGTATTAATGCCAAAATAGCATACAAAACAGGCAACGAAAAGTATATATATACAGTACCAGTCAAAAGTAAAGGGTTTTTCTTTATTTTTACTATTTTCTACATTGTAGAATAATAGTGAAGACATCAAAACTATGAAATACACATATGGAATCATGTAGTAACCAAAAAAGTATTAAACAAATCAAAATGTATTTTATATTTGAGATTCTTCAAAGTAGCCACCCTTTGCCTTGATGACAGCTTTGCACACTCTTGCCATTCTCTCAACCAGCTTCTTGAGGTAGTCACCTGGAATGTCACCTCAATAGTCACCTCAATTAACAGGAGTGCCTTGTTAAAAGTTAATTTGTGGAATTTCTTTCCTTCTTAATGCGTTTGAGCCAATCAGTTGTGTTGTGACAAAGTAGGGGTGGTATACAGAAGATAACCCTATTTGTTAAAAGACCAAATACATATTATGGCAAATAAGCAAAGAGAAACGACAGTCCATTAAGGGCTGCCCAACCCTCTTCCTGGAGATCAACTGTCCTGTATGTTTTCAGTCCAACCCTAATTTAGCATATCGGATTTAGCTAGTTAAGGTCTTGTTGAGCAACTAATTAGTAAACTCAGGTGTGTTAAATTAGGGTTGGACTGAAAACCCACAAGCCGGTAGATCTCCAGGAAGAGGGTTTGGGGGTCTATTTTTCTTCACTTCCTGTCTGACTGACGTGCCCAAAGTAAACTGCCCGTTACTCAGGCCCAGAAGCAGAAATGTTAAAATAATGTATGAGACTATAACACAATTGATATGGTAGGAGAAAATCCCCCCAAAAAACAACCAGATTATTTTTCTTTTTGAGAGCCCATGCTCTTACAATGGAAAGCTATGTATATGCAATTCCAGCTCCCAGATTGCAATTCCTATGGCTTCTACTAGATGTCAACAGTCTTTGTTCAAGGTTTCAGGCTTGTTTCTTCCCAAACGAGGAAGAATTTAGAGTTTTGGTACTGGGAGTCAGAGTTGGAAATCAGTCTGGCTCTCACAAGGACCGCCACAGGAAAAGAAGACCCAAAGTTACCTCTGCTGCAGAGGATAAGTTCACTACAGTTAACTGCACCTCAGATTGCAGCCCAAATAAATGCTTCACAGAGTTCAAGTAACAGACACATCTCAACATCAACTGTTCAGAGGAGACTGCGTGAATCAGGCCTTCATGGTCGAATTGCTGCAAAGAAAGGACACCAATAATAAGAAGAGACTTGCTTGGGGCAAGAAACACGAGCAATGGACATCAGACCGGTGGCAATCTGTCCTTTGGTCTGGAGTCCAAATTTGAGATTTTTGGTTCCAACCGCCGTGTCTTTGTGAGACGCAGAGTAGGTGAACGGATGATCTCCGTATGTGTGGGTTCCCATCATGGAGGAGGAGGTGTGATGGTGAGGGGGTGCTTTGCTGGGGACTTCGCTTATTGGGACTGTCATTTGTTTTTCAACTGGACAATGACCGAACACACCTCCAGTCTGTGTAAGGTCTATTTGACCAAGCAGGAGATTGATGGAGTGCTGCATCAGATGACCTGGCCTCCACAATGACCCAACCTCAACCCAATTGACATGGCTTGGGATGAGTTGGACCGCAGAGTGAAGGAAAAGCAGCCAACAAGTTCTCAGCATACAGTATTTGAGAACTTCTACAAGACTGTTGGGAAAGCATTCCAGGTGAAGCTGGTTGAGAGAATGCCAAGAGTGTGCAAAGCTGTCATCAAGGCAAAGGGTGGCTACTTTGAAGAATCTCAAATAAAAAATATATTTAGATTGAACACATATTTGGTTACTACATGATTCCATATGTATTATTTCATGGTTTTGATGAACAATGTAGAAAATAGTACAAAATTAAGAAAAACCCTTGAGTAGGTGGGAGTAGGTGTGTCCAAACCTTTGACTGGTACTGTATATATATTTTTTTGCTAAACAGGTGACGGGTTGCCACTGGTGTGTACCAATAAAACTTTTTGAATGCGTTTAGACAGGCAGCCCAATTCTGATATTTTTTTCACTAATTGGTTTTATGACCAATCACATAAGAGCTTTTCACAGCAGCTCTTTTTCAGAGCTGATCTGAATGGTCAAAAGACCAATTAGTGAAAAAAAGATCTGAAATTAGCTGCCTGTCTGAATGCAGCCTATGAGCCACAGAAATAAAAATTATTATTGAAGTTGCATAGTGACCATTTGAGAAAAATAATAAACAAGGTATCGTTGAGACACAATGCATATGAATAATTTTGGGCTGGCAGGTAGCCTAGTGGTTAGATTGTTAAGCCAGTAACCGAAAGGTTGATAGATTGAATCCCTGAGCCGACAACGTAAAAATCTACCGTTCTGCCCCTGAACAAGGCAGTTAACCCACTGTTCCTAGGCTGTCATTGTAAGTAACAATTTGTTCTTAACTAACTTGTCTAGTTAAGTAAAGGTTAAATAATAAAACAATATGCTGTGTCAGTTCCAATGTATTGAGTGTACTGTGTCTCTAAGGTTAGATTTGACTGCGCTTTGTTTTAGTTTCATAGCCATTGGTAGGGTTACTGAAATTGGTGGGTACTTTTATTTGTCCTGTTACACACTTGTACACTTGTACAAGTGTGTAATGGAAATGTGATTTTTGCATATCCCAACACCCCCTGAGACACCTGCGGAGAGTGGCGTCACCATTTTGCAGCACCCCTGGAGCAACAGTGGAGGTTCTAGACCCTTTCAACTGGGGGGGCCAAGCTGGGGCCAGTTGTACTGTTAGAGGGGCCAGGTACATTAGACGTTATTGTTGTCATATTGTTTTCTTCACTTCATTGCAGGCATTAGTAGGCAAAAGACCATGTCCCTCTAGTAAATGTGTGGGTTTAATTAGTGTTCCAAGTTGCCACTGTCTAATAACGGATGTAAAAAAAGAACGATAGCAAAAATTAGTTATGCAAAAATTATTTCATACTCCACATTTAGGGGGGCCACAAGGGGGTACAAAATTGTTGTCACAGGGCACTGGCCCCCTGCCCCCAGAACCGCCAGTGTGGAGCAATTGGGGCTAAGTGCCTTGCTCAACTGCATAGCAACAGATTGTTCACTTTGTCGGCTATAGAATTCGAACCAGCAGCATTTTGGTAACTGGCCTAACGCTCTAACCTCAAAACTATGGTGGGAGAGAGAAGAGGGAACTTCCCTCTCAATTATAGATGGAATGAAGAAATTCCCAGGAAGCCTATTGAAACACATTGCTTAAATGAAGAATGACGAAGTTCCCAGGTAGCCTATTGAAACACATTGCTTAAATGAGGAATGACTAAATTCCCAGGTAGCCTATTGAAACACATTGCTTAAATGAGGAATGACTAAATTCCCAGGTAGCCTATTGAAACCTATTGCTTAAATGTGGGTTCCTAGGAACAGCAGGAGGTAGAAAGTTCTATGACTCCTGTATGCCATACCAGTGCCTTAAGCCTACCCCTAACCACTTTCAATACAACGAGGACCCCGTTAACCATCAGAAGACAATGAAGTATGCTAAGTTGAGAGCCTAGTCAGCCTAGTCAACTAGGTTAACAGAAGCTACTGTGACAAAACATGAGTCAACTAACCCATTCCTGCTCCAGTTTATTCCAGTTTACAAATGGAATAGATAGTGAGTGTTTAGGTGATTCACTTAAGTGTTAGTAGTATGTGTTATTAAATATTCATTTGAAAACCAGGAAATAGGAGTGAAACAAAGAGTCAGCGTGCAATTTCTACAGTAGATGACGAGTGTGTGAGTCTTTGAAATCTTTTCTAGGGGAAGTACAGGAGCATACTGTAAGTAGTAATACAACGTCTAGACAGCTGGTTCACAGAAAAAAGGGTAATAGAGCTGAGTCATTGTTTTTGTAATGATCTCTTTTCGGTCCACCAAGAGCTGTATGTGGATTCCTTCCACTTGCATACATCGCACACGTACAATCACACAATACAAATCCAATAAAATTGTATTTGTCACATGCGACGAATGCAAAAAGGTGTAGTAGACCTTACCATGAAATGCTTACACACAAGCCCTTAACCAACAATGCAGTTCAAGAATATTTACTAAATAAACTAACGTAAAAAATAAAAAGTAACACAATTAAAATAACAATAACGAGGCTAAATACAGGAGGTACCGGTGCCGAGTCAATGTGCGGGGATACAGGTAAGTCGAGGTAATTTGTACATGTAGGTAGGGGTAAAGTGACATGTATGGACAATAAACAGTGAGCAGCAGCAGTGTAAAAACAAAGGGGGGGGGGTCAATGTAAATAGTTCGGTGGCCATTTGATTAATTGTTCAGTAGTCTTATGGCTTAATGGTAGAAGCTGTTAAGGAGCCTTTTGAACCTAGACTTGGCGCTCCGGTACCGCTTGCCGTGCGGTAGCAGAGAGAACAGTCTATGACTTGGGTGACTGGAGTCTTTGACAATTTTCTGACACCCCCTAGTATATAGGTCCTGGATGGCAGGAAGTTTGGCCCCAGTGATGTACTGTGCCGTACGCACTAACCTCTGTAGCGCCTTATGGTCGGATGCCTAGCAGTTGCAATACCAGGCGGTGATGCAACCGGTCAAGATGCTCTCGATTTGTTGCAGCTTTAGAACTTTTTGAGGATCTGGGGACCAATGCCAAATCTTTTCAGTGTCCTGAGGGGAAAAGGTGTTGTCATACCCTCTTCACGACTGTCTTGGTGTGTTTGGGCCATGATAGTTCGTTGGTGATGTGGACACCAAGGAACTTGAAACTCTCAACCTGCTCCACTACAGCCCCGTCGACGTTAATGGGGGCCAGTTCGGCCCGCCTTTTCTTGTAGTCCACGATCAGCTCCTTTGTCCTGCTCACATTGAGTGAGAGGTGGCTGTCCTGGCACCACAATCAATCAATGGCGGACTATAGACAACAGAGCAGAATGCCTCAAGATAAAAATCTAATATTCAATATCTGTAAATCTGACTAAATATTAGCACTTCACTCCATATACTCGTATACTTTTGGGAAATAACTTTCAATCTGGATAACACAAAACTAATTATAAGGCAAGAGAAATGTATCAACCAATATTACCAATACAGTCAACACCAAAACATGTCGAAGAATAAGCAGAGAACCAATCCCCAAAAGAAAACTAGACTCCTCGACTGACACAAAATATTTATGCTTTTCACCACCAGGAACGGTAAGTGTAGAAACCAACTAGCTAAAGTCGATAAATTATACATTGGGCATACTTGAACTTGAGATGAGTGACGAAAACGCTGAGACGATAGAGAAAGAAACAAACAAACAAGCTTAAAGGTGCAGTCAGTACTATTGAAACGGACGTTACACGTTTCTGAGAGAAGCCTTACTATACGAGAAAATCTGGTATTTTACCGGTAAATCTGGTATTTACTGGGTGAAGATCCAGAGAGTGTGGTGAAAGATTTCCGGGTTAAAGTGCTACAGAACCCAGGTGATACTGTCGACAAAATCAAACTTGAGCATGACATAGTTTCAGTCAGATTTGCATTCTTTAAGGGTAAAATAAAGTTTAAAAGCCTGAGCAAAAACATCTCTGGCACGAAAATAGACATGAATGATCAGTTCCTGAATTAAATTGCAGAACGGCACAAAGTTCTGTACCCACTCTTCGAAGTGAGTAGACTAAAACGGAAACGTGTAGCTCTCGTAGTCGATCAACTGTACATTGATAACCAACTATTCCGAGACACCAAGACTACTCCATCGCTATTTTAAATAATACGAAGTTCGAATAATGGAACACCCAATACTATCCATGGTAGGGGTTGTTATAAAAATAGGAAAACAATACAATTGCTAAAGACATAAATTACAAATACACTATGCCATTCACGATAGGGAAGGTTGTAAAATAATTAGTATTCGACTTTATATTTATAAATAGATAAAAGACAGCATTAGAAGAAAGGACAATTATTGAAATAATACTTCTTCAAATATAAGGAACTGGAACACAAAAGTACCTAAAGCCCGAAATTAGGTTGGAATCAACATGGTAGGGATAAAAACACAGTAAACAGAGAACAAAGAGGGCCTGTTTGGTGGGAGGAGTGTGGTTGTGATTGAAGAGGGCTGTGTGTTTATATATATATATAAATAAATATATATATATATATATATATATATGAACTCATTGGTGGTCTAAACCTACTGAGAGTTAGAATAATAAAATACACAAGGTGCAATTTTGGATTTTGGTTGTGCACCCATGTCACCTTCAGGGAACTCTAGGGTACAGCACGCCATTGGTGGACGGAACTGCTTCACCAATTTTGAAATTTGCTTGTGCATCACTAGTCACTCAATTATCCCATGTCAGCTGAATATTTTTAGATTGGTAAATTAGTCTAGTGGCCAGCTATCTTAAGTTGTAGTAAGCATGGTCGAATTACCGACTGGGGTGTCATATAAAAAAACGGCAAACATTTGCCTACACCCTATGGCAAAATGTGTATAATTGTAGGAAATTACTTAAAAAATTGCAAGATCTTTTCTCCATCACATGGAAAAACGTGTAGAATTAAATTTTCTCTTTGCTGTCACGATGGGGGCCGCTAAAATGTTCTGCTCACAAGGTGGGGGGGGGCAGTTCTATTTTTCCGTGGCCCCCACACCCATCAAAGTTGCCCATCCCTGGACTAGGCTACTTGCAGTAGACTGTTTTACACTAAACCATTGCCATCGCCAAAAACATGCACCTGTTCAATGTCAGTAACTGCACAGCCAGAACTTATGTGGACAGTTAGCCAACCTCTGGCACTTTTAAATAGTCAAGTTCACTCACTGATCTGAGTTCATTATTAGGCTACTAACTAGGTATACTATAGTCAATTACTATTAGTAAATTGTCAGTCACTTTAGTCTCTCAACTCAGCTACTGTAGATGAGCAAGCTCAATTGGTTCATATTTTATTCACAAACAGGTGTTTCTAACTCTTGCAAATAAGTATTCAAATTAAGCATCACATATAAAACATATTAAGGACGTCAAAGACAAATAACTATTTTTAGTAGCCTGGTCAGTCATACTACTTTCACTGTAAAGCAGTGGTGTAAAGTACTTTAGAGAAGATACCTTAAAGTACTACTTAAGTCTTTTTTGGGGGTATCTGTACTTTATTTTACTATATATATTTTTGGCAACTTTTACTTTTACTTCACTACATTCCGAAATAAAATAATGTACTTTTTACTCCATACATTTTCCCTGACACCCAAAAGTACTTGTTACATTTTGATAGGAAAATTCTCCAATTCACACACTTATCAAGAGAACTTCCCTGGTCATCCTTACTGCATCTGATCTGGCAGACTCACTAAACACAAATGCTTCATTTGTAAATTATCTTTGAGCGTTGGAGTGTGCCCCTGGCTATTCGTCAATAAAAAAAGTGTGCCGTCTGGTTTGCTTATTATAAGGAATTTGAAATTATTTCTACTTTTACTTTTACTTTTGATACTTAACTACACTTTAGCAATTCCATTTACTTTTGATACTGAAGTATTTTTTTAAACCAAATAATTTTAGACTTTTACTCAAGTAGTGTTTTATTGGGTGACTTTTACTTTTACTTCAGTCATTTTCTATTAAGGTCTGTTTACTTTTACTCAAGTATGACAATTTAGAACTTTTTCCACCACAGCTGTAAAAAAAATGGTACATTTGTCCACATGTTAGCGCCAAATGACTACAAATGCGTCTGACACTCCATATGTCTCCCAACGTCCATACTGTACATGGTCCGTGCACGTGGTCCATTTTGACAATGCTCTTAAAAGGAAAGAAGGATTTATCCTACTGTTTTTACCAAACAAATGTCAATGATTTCTATATATATGGTCCATGCCTTACTTACTGGTAATTGCTTTGGAAGTTTGCGAATAAAGCATTTTCACCCCAAAAATGTATCACAATTATGTCTTGAAATAATTGCGTAATTACAGAACTATTAGATAGCCTAACATTTATATTATTTTTATTTAAATATTAACAAGTAAAATAATATTGTGTTAATAAGAATGAGAATAAAAATAGTCAAATAATCAAGTAAAAACAGACCAAACTTTATTTTGTCTTGTCAGACCTTTCAGAAAGAAAAAATACATTTGATTTCAAAAACTCTATATTTGAGAACTGTTTGTTAAACATATTTCCTTTCTCACAAAAAAGCATTTTCTGTTTCCCCAAGCAGGCATTTTTTGTTGTTGTATTTCCCAGTAACAGTAACACAGAAGTGATTTGACCCTATTGGTCAAAATTATCCCTTCAGTCTTTCTCTCCACATGTTGAACACAATGTACATGTGTGCTTTCTGCAGATGTATTCATTGCATTCTACACAAGTGGTGCTGGTTTTACTTTCTTGGTGAGGGGGGAAGAGCAAATTGTGTAGGCCCTGGAACAATTTTGATTACACTGGAAGCTGACAGTCTACCTTGACTTCGTTGTGGTGACGGTGACCATTCTATATTACCATCTTTAGACTTCCATGTCCTCTCTTCTCTGGATGATGGTTGTTGCATGCTCTCTCTCTCATCTGATGGAGGGGATGGTATGGTAGACTCCTCTTTTGAATCCTCTTCACCAAAGAAAAATGCACAATCTGGATCATCAACAGCATTGTCCTCTTATCTCTGAAACCTCTTCTTCTATTTCACTAAGCTAAGGATCCTGGGACTAAACACCTCCCTCTGCATCTGTATCCTGGATTTCCTGACGGGCCGCCCCCAGGTGGTGAGGGTAGGTAGCAACACATCTGCCACGCTGATCCTCAACACTGGAGCCCCCCAAGGGTGCATGCTCAGTCCCCTCCTGTACTCCCTGTTCACCCACGACTGCATGGCTAGGCATGACTCCAACACCATTATTAAGTTTGCAGACGACTCAACAGTGGTAGGCCTGATCACCGAGAACGACGAGACAGTCTATAGATAGGAGGTCAGAGACCTGGCCGGGTGGTGCCAGAATAACAACCTATCCCTCAACGTAACCAAGACTAAGGAGATGATTGTGGACTACAGGAAAAGGAGGACCGAGCACGCCCCCATTCTCATTGACGGGGCTGTAATGGAGCAGGAAACTAAAAAGATGTAGCATGGGTCCTCAGATACTCAAAAGGTTCTACAGCTGCAACATCAAGAGCATCCTGACTGGTTGCATCACTGCCTGGTACGGCAATTGCTCGGCCTCCGACCGCAAGGCACTACAGAGGGTAGTGCGTACGGCCCAGTACGGCCCAGTACACTGGGGCTAAGCTGCCTGCCATCCAGGACCTCTATATCAGGCGGTGTCAGAGGAAGGCCCTAAAAATTGTCAAAGATCCCAGCCACCCCAGTCATAGACTGTTCTCTCTACTACCACATGGCAAGAGGTACCGGAGTGCCAAGTCTAGGACAAAAAGGCTTCTCAACAGTTTTTACCCCCAAGCCATAAAACTCCTGAACAGGTAATCAAATGGCTACCCGGACTATTTGCATTGTGTCCCACCACTCCCCCCTGGCCAACCCCTCTTTTATGCTGCTGCTACTCATTGTTTATCATATATGCATAGTCACTTTATTTATACTTTCATGTACATACTACCTCAATTGGCTCGACCAACCAGTGCCCCCGCACATTGGCTAACCGGGCTATCTGCATTGTGTCCCGCCACCCACCACCCGCCAACCCCTCTTTTACACTACTGCTACTCTCTGTTCATCATATATGCATAGTCACTTTAACCATATCTACATGTACATACTACCTCAATCAGCCCGACTAACCGGTGCCTGTTTATAGCCTCGCTACTTTTATAGCCTCGCTACTGTATATAGCCTTGCTACTGTATATAGCCTTGCTACTGTTATTTTTCACTGTCTTTTTACTGTTTTTATTTCTTTACTTACCTATTGTTCACGTAATAAATTTTTTGCACTTTTGGTTAGAGCCTGTAAGTAAGCATTTCACTGTAAGGTCTACACCTGTTGTATTCGGCGCACGTGACAAATAAACTTTGATTTGATATGATTCTATTTTACTGTCAGTCCAGAATTTGTGATGAGGCTTCATTGACTGAAAATCCTTTGGAGCTCGTTTTGGAGTGTCTGTGTCAGAGATCTGCTGCTCTCGCACGGAGAAGGAGAAGCTTGGGAAACTGCTTTTCACCCAAACATAATTATAAAAGTGCAACCAGAACCAGTCAAATCAAAATACATCAAAGACACTTGTTTATTTTGAACCCGTGAAAATATCTATACACATGAAAGCCTCCGGGTCAAAACGACTCACCAAATCATGTTTGTATACAATATCTACAACACATCAGTGTGTCCACATTTTGAAGTTTATGACCCTAAATTTGGAAAAGTAATTTCATTTCATGGAGAAAAGGAGAGGTTTTTTTTCAATTTTTCACTAACCGATTTTGGATGTGCGGTAGATTATGCCTGTTATACATTTTTAGAAAATGTGTTACTTTTCTTATCAATCTTTATACAATAGAATCAAATTAGACAAAACGCCAATGTACAGTGATTGAATACACTGTAAATACCGTTACTTTAGTTTTATTGTTTTAAATTCTCACTATGTGGATGCCAAAATAGACTGGATGCAGAATAGACCAAATACCTCCAAGAGGAAGATGATTGGTCAAAATGTTCCACTCCCGGCTCCCCTCGACAGGAGCGTAATAATTTGCGTAAGTGCTTGGAATGAGCAACATACATAAATATGGACCAGACATCCAAGAACCTCAGAATCACTGTGAACAGGAGTGAGCAGGAGTCGACTGAGACTTCACATTTTATACCGGATTGCGATTCAATAGAGTCTTTCGGGGATGAATAAAGTAATCTGTATAATTTTTCTCTTGACTGTGGGGCTCTACTTCTGCGAAGGAGGTGAGCATGTATATTTTGATTCTCATATTAATATTTTTTTTAATCTTTAGTTATTCTATTGTGAAAAGAATGTATTTGGCTTATCATAATTATACCTTTACTGTACATAAGGTGTTTTCGATTTATCTGAATTGTTTGTTAAAGATTATAATTCTTGTAATGGAAAAAAAAGAGTCATTAATAATCATTTTGTATAGCCTTCTAAACTTTTGCCATACCTTTTCAGTTGATCCTTGCTGTGCGCAACCTTGTGAAAATAGGGGGTTATGTAATTCAAAAGGCTTTGACAACTATGAGTGCGACTGCACAAGGACTGGATATTATGGAAAGAACTGCACAACTCGTAAGTAAAACATTTTCAGTAATACAGATTATACCAACGATATAATGGTGCATCCTTATTAACGCGATGTATTCGTTATTGTTGTTATAAATATTTCCCACTTCTATCCACTCTGCAGCTGAATTCCTAACATGGTTAAAAATATCATTGAAACCAGCTCCGAACACTGTTCACTACCTCCTTACTCACTACAAAGGGGTTTGGAACGTCATCAACAAGATCACTTATGTGAGAAATGCTATAATGAGCTATGTCCTTACATGTAAGTTGAAATAGTATAACCTTTTTGTCAGCGCATTAAAGAAGTTTACGATTAAGATTTGTCTATGAATGTGGATATATGATATTTACTGATATGGGAAGTATGGAGATAAAGTTAGAAAATAATTTGTTTTTCATTTTTACATTAAATTTAAAAGATTTACATCTTAGCTCAGCTTCCTAACATCATAAATAATTCTGCCTTTGCCTCTATAGCCCGCTCACATTTGGTGGACAGCCCACCGACTTACAATGCTGATTTTGGCTACAAGAGCTGGGAGGCATACTCCAACCTGTCTTACTACACACGGACCCTCCCCCCATTGCCAAAGGACTGCCCTACACCTATGGGAACCGCAGGTACTGAGCTCACGCCTAACCAGTCTTTTGGGATTCCTTACAGTTTACCTATGGAAACCTTAAAAATTCTCGTCAGACGGGTTACTCAATCATTCCCACCAGTCGAAAGTTACAGACTTCCCAAGAGTCCAAAACTAGACTGAACAATAATGCAGTCATATGATTTTTTTTTTAACTGTCTTTAGTAACAAAATACAGATTTTGTTGAGATAGAACCCCAATTATGTTCCCAACTTCTTTTTTTGTCTCCTGATAGGAAGAGCAGTGCTTCCAGATGCCAAGCTTGTGGTGGAGAAGGTTATGTTGAGGAAGCGGTTCATTCCGGATCCTCAGGGTTCCAATCTCATGTTCGCCTTCTTCGCCCAGCACTTCACCCACCAGTTCTTCAAATCAGACTTAAAGAAAGGACCAGCTTTCACCAAAGCCTTGGGCCATGGCGTAAGTCTAATTTACAATACATGACAATTAGTGGGTCTGTCACGTGAAAATATGTTTCCATTTTGTTTCATGGTTGACTTTAACTTAGGCTTAGAGTGTATGTTTGGACTCACTTTTTACCTCTGTGTTTAAGGTGGACTTAAACCATGTTTATGGAGACACTCTGGAGAGACAGCACAAGCTGAGGCTGTTCAAGGATGGCAAACTGAAGTATCAGGTTTTGAATGGCGAGGTCTACCCCCCATTGGTAAGGGAGGTTGGGGCCGAGATGCACTACCCACCCCAAGTGCCCGAGGAGCACCGCTTCGCTGTGGGCCACGAGCATTTTGGCTTGGTCCCCGGCCTCATGATGTATGCCACCATCTGGCTGCGCGAGCACAACCGTGTCTGTGACGTCATGAGGCAGGAGCATCCCGAATGGGACGACGAACGCATCTTCCAGACCACACGCCTCATCCTAATTGGTGAGTCACCAGTACCAAAAATGGACACACATACTGTACCTACTGGTCATAAACCCTTTAGGTCCTTATAATGGGAATCGTATATGATCAAAGTATGGCAATATTCGAGTGTGTTCCAGAAACTGTACAATGCATACAGATGAAAACAGCTCTGTATAAAACAGATAAAAACTTTGTATTTGGGTGTCAGGTATTTATTGAGAAACATCTCACCAACCTCAAGGAGTATTCTCATGCATTCTCTTACTTCCGCCCTCCCTTCTTTCCTGGCTTGCAGGCGAGACCATTAAGATTGTGATCGAGGACTACGTCCAGCACCTGAGTGGCTACCACTTCCGGCTCAAGTTCGACCCAGAGCTCCTCTTCAACCAGCGCTTCCAGTACCAGAACCGTATCGCAGCCGAGTTCAATACCCTGTACCACTGGCACCCACTGATGCCTGAAACCTTCAACATTGAGGACCGCGCCTACACCTACCCCCAGTTTATCTTCAACAACTCCCTGGTCACAGAGCATGGCATCAACAACCTGGTGGAGTCCTTCACCAAGCAGATTGCTGGAAGGGTGAGTTGTCTGGTGGGGTGGACACAGTGGGGTCCAATGGGGAATAACGGAAATGAGTGGACACTAAGATCCTAACAGCAATAGTCTTTCATTGAGGCCTAAGTGACAACTCTTATATCAACTTTACATGCTAAATGATGAGTAAATGAGTAGAGCTGTATAAGGGCACTGGAGTTTGGTAGGTGTTCACTTCGTAGGGCAACAACACCTATATTTAATATTGGCTTTATATTAATGAGAATGACAACAGACACCATACCCCAACAATATATTTTTACTTCGGAAAAAAGGTGTCAAAAGTTGATATTGACGGAGGATCTTGATTCCCTTTGGTTCCCAGGTGGCTGGAGGACGGAACTTGCCTCCTGCACTAGTGGGCGTGGCAGCTAAGGCCCTGGAGCACAGCAGAGACATGCGTTACCAGTCCCTCAACGCCTACAGGAAACGCTTCAACATGAGGGCCTACACCTCCTTTGAGGACCTCACAGGTGAGAACTAAAAATGTACACACCATATTATGAAATGTATATATCCTCAATCTAATAGTTACCTAGTTACTAGGTGAAAGGTTACGTTTAGTAAGCACAGGTCCATGGCAACTGAAGTAGTCCCTGGATGAAGTGACAGGATTGGTTCAGTCAGGCCCAGCTTTTTTGTTATTGGCATGGTTACCATCTTCATGACAGCTGCTGATAGAGAGTGGGCAGGGAGGGAGTGGCTGTCGCCTTTAAGCTTAAGGTGTATTATTAAAGTCTGCACCTCTAATCTTCAACGTATTACATACACAGTTTCACTCTCACATGAGATTCACACAAGATCCAAGTGTATGGTGTCTGTACTTGTGTCATTGAGTTCCTATAAAGACCAAAACACAGACTTGTCATAGCATGCACCTTGTTTGTCTACTTAGTTTTTTTGTGAGCTGAGGATGTATTGCATGCCAGTCTTTTGCTGCATTGTGGTATAGACATTTGTGAGTAGCAGGCTAGATGTATTAACCATTTGTTTGTTGCTCTGTTGGTGTTGCAGGAGAGACAGAGCTGGCTGCAGAACTAGAGAGTCTATATGGGGACGTAGATGCTGTGGAGCTGTACCCAGGCCTTCTGGTGGAGCGCCCCAGACCTAACGCTGTTTTCGGGGAGACTATGGTCGAGATGGGTGCACCCTACTCCCTGAAAGGTCTCCTGGGAAACCCTATTTGCTCGCCGGAATACTGGATGCCCAGCACGTTCGGAGGGAGTGTGGGCTTTGACATCATAAACACTGCTTCATTGGAGAGGCTGGTGTGCAGCAATGTCAAGGGTTCTTGTCCGATGGTGTCCTTTCAAGTGCCTGATTTTTTGAGAGCATTTGAGTCGGCGTCAGTCAACACAAGTGAGGCACACCTGAGTGACATGAACCCAGGTGTTCTGTTCAAAGAAAGGACTTCAGAGCTTTAAAGAACTAAAACACTAGGTTCTATTCAAGTACACAGACACAAATACACAGACACAAATACACAGACACAAATACACAGTGTCTCAGTGTTCTAAAGCTGCTCTCATTTTAGCTTGTTTTGCTTTATTTAGTTATTTATTGTTGATTAATTTATGTATTTAATATTTATTTTGTATTGTTGAATATTGAGTTGTTACTGAGTTATTAAGTAATTATTACGTTTTTAAATACGGATATTACAAATGTCTTACATGAACAAAAGCAAGTTAGTTCACTCTGTATACAATGTGGAACTTGAAAGAGTTACGTTTACTTGAAGAAAAGAACTATTAGAAATACTTGTATGTTGTTTATCTACTGAATGGATACAGCTGGGTTGTATTTGTCAATCTTTTTTGTTATTTTAAAGACAAAGGCTTTATTATTGTAAATGGATGAAGTGAATAATGGACGTAGAAATATACAGTGTTTTCAGAAAAATAGAGTGTTTTCAGAAATACACAGTGTTTTCAGAAAGTATGAAGACTGTATATTTCTCCAGCCGCATCCCTCAGATGTTTTCCAAAAATAGTGTAGTTTCAACTGCAGATTGCCTCTTCAATGTTATGAAAGTCATAATTTACATTCCAATTAAAATTGTTTTTGCACTTGAGAAAACATTCAAAGACAATCGATTTGTAAAGATTATAATTTTATTAGTCCGATTAATTTAATAATTAATTTGCATTTATTCATGTCACTTTGTCACCCCTTGACTTTTTCCACATTTTGTTGTGTTACTGCCTGAATAAAAAATTTATTAAATTGAAATTTGTTGTCAATGACCTATACACAATATCTCATAATGTCAAAGGAGAATTATGCTTGAGTCAATAAGTATTCAACCCCTTTTTTATGGTAAGCCTAAATAGGCTCAGGAGTAAAAATTTGCTTAACAAGTCACATAAGTTGCATCGACTCACTCTGTGTGCAATAATAATGAAAAACATTATTTTTGAATGACTACCTCATCTCTCTATCCCACACATACAATTATCTGTAAGGCGCTCAGTCCAGCAGTGAATTTCAAACACAGATTCAACCACAAAGACCAGGAAGGCTTTCTAATGCCTTGCAAAGAAGGGCACCTAGAGTACCTTGCAAAAGTATTAATTCCCCTTGGCGTTTTTCCTATTTTGTTGCATTTAACCTGTAATTGAAATTGATTTTTATTTGGATTTCATGTAATGGACATGCACAAAATAGTCCAAATTGGTGAAGTGAAATGAAAAAAATTACTTGTTTAAAAAAAAAAGTGGTGCGTGCATATGTATTCACCCCCTTTGCTATGAAGCCCCTAAATAAGATCTGGTGCAACCAATTACCTTCAGAAATCACATAATTAGATAAATAAAGTCCACCTGTGTGCAATCTAAGTGTCACATGATCTCAGTATATATATACCTGTTCTGAAAGGCCCCAGAGTCGGCAACACCATTAAGCAAGGGGCACCACCAAGCAAGCGGCACCATGAAGACCAAAGAGCTCTCCAAATAGGTCAGGGACAAAGTTGAGGAGAAGTACAGATCAGGGTTGGGTTATAAAAATAAATCTGAAATGTTTAACATCCCACAGAGCACCATTAAATCCAAGAATATGGCACCACAACAAACCTGCCAAGAGAGGGCCACCCACCAAAACTCACGGACCAGGCAAGGAGGGAATTAATCAGAGAGGCAACAAAGAGACCAAAGATAACCCTGAAGGAGCTGCAAAGAGATTGGATTATTTTTCCATAGGACCCCTTTAAGCCGTACACTCCACAGAGCTGGGCTTTGTGGCCAGAAAAAAAGCTATTGCTTAAAGAAAAAATAAGCAAACACATTTGGTGTTCGCCAAAAGGCATGTGGGAGACTCCCCGAACACATGGAAGACGGTACTCTGGCCAGATGAGACTAAAATTGAGCTTTTTGGCCATCAAGGAAAATGCTATGTCTGGCGCAAACCCAACACCTCTCATCACCCCGAGAACATCATCCCCACAGTGAAGCATGGTGGTGGCAGCATGATGCTGTGGGGATGTTTTTCATCGGCAGGGACTGGGAAACTGGTCAGAATTGAAGAAATTATGGATGGAACTAAATACAGGGAAATCCTTGAGGGAAACCTGTTTCAGTCTTCCAGAGATTTGAGACTGGGATGGAAGTTCACCTTCCAGCAGGACAATGACCCTAAGCATACTGCTATAGCAACACTTGAGTGATTTAAGGGGAAACATTTAAATGTCTTGGAATGGCCTAGTCAAAGCCCAGACCTCATTCCAATTGAGAATCTGTGGTATGACTTAAAGATTGCTGTACACCAGTGGAACCCATCCAACTTGAAGGAGCTGGAGCAGTTTTGCCTTGAAGAATGGGCAAAAATCCCAGTGGCTAGATGTGCCAAGCTGATAGAGACATACCCCAAGAGACTTGAAGCTGTAATCGCTGCAAAAGGTTGCTCTACAAAGTATTGACTTTGGGGGGGTGAATAGTTATGCACGCTCAAGTTTTCTGGGTTTTTTTTTTGTCTTATTTCTTGTTTGTTTCACAATATCAAATGATACAAACCCACCCAAAAAAATCTATTTTAATTCCAGGTTGTAAAGCAACAAAATAGTATAAATGCCAAGGGCGGTGAATATTTTCACAAGCCACTGTATTTGTAGAATAAAAAAGCAGACATTGAACATCCCTTAGAGCATGGTGAAGCTATTAATTACACTTTGGATGGTGTATCAATACACCCAGTCACTACAACGATACAGTCATCCTTCCCAACTTAACAGGAAACCGCTCAAGAATTTCACCATGAGTCTAATGGTGACTTTAAAACTGTTACTGAGTTTAATGGCTGTGACAGGAGAAAATGGAGGATGGATCAACAACGTTGTAGTTACTCCACAATACTAACCTAATTGACAGAGTGAAAAGAAGGAAGCCTGTACAGATTAAACATATTCCAAAATATGCATCCTGTTTACAACAAAGCATTAATGTCACGCCCTGATCTGTTTCATCTGTCCTTGTGCTTGTCTCCACCCCCCTCCAGGTGTCGCCCATCTTCCCCATTATCCCCTGTGTATTTATGCCTGTGTTTTCTGTCTGTCTTTTGCCACTTCTCCCCTTACTCGCACCCCTCTCCCTGCCACCTTGCTGTGGGGTGACCAGTCCAGGTCTCTCCAGAGTCTCATGGACGTTACCCTGGCATCCGAGCTGGGCATCCCAACTAAAACGCTATCCATTCCCATGGGTGTTAGAGCACTGGACGGGCGCTCTATAGGCCGGGTCACCCACCAGACCACCCCGGTCAACCTACGAGTGTCGGGGAACCACAGTGAGACGATCCAATTCCTGCTGGTTGAGACTCCGCAGGTTCCCCTGGTATTGGGATTCTCTTGGCTCCAGCGACACAATCCCTCCATTGACTGGGCTACTGGTGCCATCGTGGGCTGGAGCCCGTCCTGCCACACTCATTGCCTGTAGTCCGCTCTGCCTGCCCCGGGACGTCTTCCTGGGGGCTTGGAAATTTCCCCAGACCTCTCCGACCAGATCCTCAGAGTACCAGGTCCTCCGGGAGGAGTTCAGTAAGGGCCTGGCCACTTCGCTTCTGCGGCACCGACCGGTACTCAAGGAGGTTAAGCCGGATGTGCTGTCACTCCGCTATAGCCCCGCAGCTACACCCCCGGAAGCCGAGACCTTTCCCCCCTGCTCCAAAATCAATAGCCCCTCTGCTGTTCATCCTCTGTTGCCCCGTACCCTCCGTATACTTCCTACTTTCATGTGTCTAGATCTAAACCCATGTCTCACAGCCCTTTGTCTCCGGTTTCCAGGCCTACCCCTCTCCCCCGTCTCATTGACGGTAAACCGGCGTACAGGGTGAGACGTATCCTGAAGGTTCAACCTCGGGGCAGGGGATTCCAGTACCTAGTTGACTGGAAGTGTTTTGGCCCGGAGGAGAGGTGCTAGGTCTCCGCTAGGGACATCCTGGACCCAGGCCTCGTCTCTGAATTCCAATGCAGACCCCCCCGCTCAACCAGGTATGCGTCCAGGTGGCGTCCCTAGAGGGGGGGGGGGGTACTGTCACACCCTGATCTGTTTCACCTGTGCTTGTCTCCACCCCCCTCCAGGTGTCACCTATCTTCCTCATTATCCCCTGTGTATTTATACCTGTTTTCTGTCTGTTGCCAGTTCGTCTTGTTTGTTCAAGCCTACCAGTGTTTAATGGCTCAGCTTCTGCTTTTTCCAGTTTCTCTTTTTCTCGTCCTCCTGGTTTTTGACCCTTGCCTGTCCTGACCCTGTACCCGCCCGCCTGACCATTCTGCCTGTCCCTGAGCCTGCCTGCCGTCCTGTACCTTTGCTCCACCTCTGGATTTACCGACCTCTGCCTGACCTGACTCTGAGCCTGTCTGCCGTCCTGTACCTTGGCATCTACTCTGGATTATCGACCCCTGCCTGTCGTTTGCCTGCCCCTGTTACAATAAACTTTGTTACTCACACAGTCTACACTTGGTTCTTACCTTGATAAACTAAAGTAATACCGCAAAAAAATGTGGCAAAGCAATTCACTTTTGTCATGAATACAAGGTGTTATGTTATATTTTCAAGCACAGTGGTGGCTGCATAATATTATGGGTAATATGTGTATGCTTGTAATCGTTATGGACTGGAGAGTTTTTCAGGATAAAAAAGAAATGTAATAAGCTAAGCACAGGCAAAATCCCAGAGGAAAACCTGTTTCAGTCTGCTTTCTACCAGACACAGAGATGAATTCCCCTTTCAGCCGGACCACAAGGCCAAATCTACACTGAGATGCTTACCAAGCAGACAGTGAATGTACAGTTTTGACTTAAATCTATCTCAAACTCTATGGCAAGACCTGAAAATGCTTGTCTAGCAACGATCAACCAATTTGAAAGAGCTTGAATAATTTTGAAAAGAATAATCTGCAAATGTTACACAATCCAGGTGTGGAAAGCTCTTAGAGACTTAAAGACTCAACGCTGTAATCGCTGCCAAAGGTGCTTCTATAAAGTATTGACTCAGGGGTGTGAATACTTATGTAAATTAGGTATTTCTGTATTTCATTTTCCAATACATTTGAAAACTTTTTAAAAACATGTTTCACTTTGTCGTTATTGGGTATTGTGTGGATAGGTGAGATTTTTATTTTTATCCATTTAGAATTCAGGTTGTAACACAACATGTGGAATAAGTCAAGTGGTGTGAATACTTTCGGAAGGCACTGTAAACACTTTGTTGCTATAATTGTCTCCACTAGATGTTGGAACATTGCTGTGGGGACTTCCATTTAGCCACAAGAGCATTACTGAGGTCGGGCACTGATGTTGAGCGATTAGACCTTGGCGTTCCAATTCATCCCAAAGATGTTCGATGGGGTTGAAGTCAGGGCTCTGTGCAGGCCAGTCAAGTTCTTCCACACCGGTCTCAACAAACCATTTCTGTATTGACCTCGCTTTGTGCACAGGGGCATTGTCATGCTGAAACAGGAAAAGGCCTTCCCCAAACTGTTGCCACAAAGTTGAAAGCACAGAACCGTCTATAATGTCATTGTATGCTGCAGCATTAAGATTTCCCTTCACTGGAAATAAGGGGCCTAGCCCGAACCATGAAAAACAGCCCCAGACCATTATTCCTCCTCCACCAAACTTTACAGTTGGCACTATGCATTGGGGCAGGTAGCATTCTCTTGGCATCTGCCAAACCCAGATTTGTCTGTCTGACTGCCAGATGGTGAAGCGTGATTCATCACTCCAGAGAACGTGTTTCCAATGAGTCCAATGGCGGTGAGCTTTACACCACTACAGCTACCGCTTGGCATTGCGCATGGTGATCTTAGGCTTGTGTGCTGCTGCTCGACCATGGAAACCCATTTCATGAAGCTCCAGACTAACAGTTCTTGTGCTGACGTTGCTTCCTGAGGCAGTTTGGAACCCGAGTGTTGCAACCGAGGACAGATTATGTTTACGTGTTACGCGCTTCAGCATTTGGCGGTCCCGTTCTGTGAGCTTGTGTGACCTACCACTTTGCAGCCGAGCCGTTGTTGCTCCTAGACATTTCCACTTCACAATAACAGTCCAGACAGAAGCCACTCCTCAGTAAAAGGCACATGACAGCCCGCTTGGAGTTTCCCAAAAGACACCTAAAGGACTCTCAGACCATGAGAAACAAGATTCTCTGGTCTGATGAAACCAAGATTGAACTCCTTGGCCTGAATGCCAAGCGTCACATCTGGAGGAAATCTGGCACCATCCATACGGTGAAGCATGATGGTGGCAGCATCCTGCTGTTGGGATGTTGTTCAGTGGCAGGGACTGGGAGACTAGTCAGGATCAAGGGAAAGATGAACGGAGCACAGAGAGAGATCCTTGATGAAAACCTGCTCCAGAATGCTCAGGACCTCAGAATGGGGTGAAGGTTCACCTTCCAACAAGTCAAGGACCCTAAGCACATAGCCAAGACAACGCAGGAGTGGCTTTGGGACAAGTCTCTGAATGTCTCTGGAGAGATCTGAAAATATATGTGCAGCGATGCTCCCCATCCAAGCTGACAGAGCTTTAGAGGATCTGCAGAGAAGAATGGGAGAAAATCCCCAAATACAGGTGCGCCAAACTTGTGGCATCATACCCAAGAAGCCTTGAGGCTGTAATCGCTGCCAAATGTGCTTCAACAAAGTACTGAGTAAAGTGTCTGAATACTTATGTAAATGTGATATTTATGTTTTTTATGTTTAATACATTTAATACATAAAAAAGGTTATTGCTTTGTCATTATGGGGCATTGTGTGTAGATTGATGAGGAAAAAACTAACAATTTAACAAATTTTAGGCTTTAACGTAACAAAATGTGGAAAAAGTGAAGGTGTCTGAATATTTTCCGAACGCACTGTATATCCACAGGAATGTACAATTAAATAAACTTTTCAAAGCGTTGGTAGTGCATTCAGATTTCTATCACCTGAAGACTTTCGATTGCATTTTCATGCGTTTTGCGCTTTTAAAAAATGTAACCTTCATTTAACTAGGCAAGTCAGGACCATTCGAAAAAGGGAAAAAAATGGAAGTGGTCACACTTTCCCATTGTATTGCCAACCTCTATTTAGGCTAGATTGGCGCACCCCTAGTATGTAGAGATGTTCGACTTGTTAACATCTCATGTCTAACATGGTATTACAGAGATGTCCTACACGACACGCACAAGCACATGCAGTCTTCGGCACCACCAGAGCTTGAAAAGGTGATGTGCAGGTAAGCTAGAGTCAGAGAGATGCTGTGTCACTAGTTAGCTGAGGCATCACTTATAACCGGTCACCTTATTATTTTGTGTTATTATTTTGTGTCCATAGTTAGACTCGTGCCCATTCTTCACATTTAGGACTGGTTAACATGTCTAACATGGCATTAGCTGTCCCAGTAACACAGTCTGACAGGTTGGTATTGGTGTGTCTTAAAAGAGAATACGGTCTGCTTATAGGAGAAGATGGGAAGCTGAGCTCCACTGCTCGGACTTATTCATGGTCCTCCAACGCTACTCAGAATCAGCCTATAGCAAACAGTCAGGAAGAGTCAGGAAGAGTCTGAGTCTGGATTTGAGTCCGGCTTTGAGTCTGATGAAGAATGGGACGAGGGTCTAACCTCTGCAGAGCGTGAAGTCCCCACTTTCTCCTGGCTCTGAGAAACTGTCAGTCTCGTCAAGAAGCATCCAGCTGGTCTGCAAACCTCAAAACGCATGTTCTGGATAAGAGAGTCCGCTAAATTGCTAAATTGGAAAATTGGAAATTGTGTAGCTCTGGTCCAGGGTGTAGCTAGTAGCAAGCTAGTTCTGGTCCACACTAGCTCTGGTCTAGGGCATAGCTAGTAGCTTTGGTTTGCACTAGCTCTGGTCCAGGGCGTATCTAGTAGCTAGCTAGCTCTGGTCTACGGCAGAGCTAGTAGCTCTAGTTTGCACTAGCTCTGGTCCAGTGTGTATCTAGTAGCTAGCTAGCTCTGGTCTACAGCATAGCTAGTACCTGGTCCACACTAGCTCTGGTCCAGGGTGTAGCTAGTAGCTAGCTAGCTCTGGTCCGCACTAGCATTGGTCCAGGCCATAGCTAGTAGCTACAATGAAAATACATATAAACGCAACATGTAAGTGTTGGTCCCATGTTTCATGAGCAGAAATGAAAGATCACAGAAATATTCCATACGCACAAAAAGCTTTTTTCTCTCAAATTTTGTGCACAGATTTGTTTACATTCATGTTAGTGAGTGTTTCTCCTTTGTGTTTCTCATGATGTGTAATGATCATGCTGTTTAATCAGCTTCTTGATATTCCACATCTGTCAGGTGGATGGATTATCTTGGCAAAGGAGAAATGCTCACAGACCCCTTCCCCCCTTGCTCACTATTCAGACCCCTTCCCTTTTTCCACATTTTGTTACGTTACAGCCTTATATTTTTTATAAAAATACCTTATTTACATAAGTATTCAAACCCTTTGCCTATGATACTTGAAATTAAGCTCAGGTGCATCCTGTTCCATTGATCATCCTTGAAATGTTTCTATGACTTGATTGAAGTCCACCTGTGGTAAATGCAATTGATTGGACATGATTTGGAAAGGCACACACTTATCTATACTGCATAAGGTCCCACAGTGGACAATGCATGTCAGAGCAAAAACCAAGCCATGAGGTCGAAGGAATTGTCCATAGAGCTCCGAGACAGGATTATGTTGAGGCACAGATCTGGGAAAGGGTACCAAAAAAATGTCTGCAGCATTGAAGGTCCCCAAGAACATAGTGGCCTCCATCATTCTTAAAGCAGAATAGAACGAGAACGTATTTGTACGGCAGCAGCAGCCTCTGACTCAGTTGCGGTCCGTGGACATGAATGAGTCTGGGTCAGGCTAGCCTTGCATACCAGCCTTCTATATTCTGCTAGAAGGAACACTAAACACTAAAATACAATGTCTGAGACTACCAGGTATAGGTATACATTGCAGGGAAGGAGCAGCAGGTAGCCTAGTGGTTAGAGCGTTGGACTTGTAACCGGAGGGTTGCAAGTTCGAATCCCCAAGCTGACAAGGAAAAATCTGTCGTTCTGCCCCTGAACAAGGCAGTTAACCCACTGTTCCGTGGATGTCGATTAAGGCAGCCCCCCGCACCTCTCTGATTCAGAGGGGTTGGGTTAAATGCGGAAGACACGTTTCGGTTGAAGGCATTTGGTTGTACAACTGACTAATAATGGTGACTTTGACTAATTGGAAGATGTTTGGAACCACCAATACTTTTGCTAGAGCTGGCCGCCCAGCCAAACTGAACAATTGATGGGAGAACCTTCCAGAAGTACAACCATCTCTGCAGCACTCCACCAATCAGACCTTTATGGTAGAGTGGCCAGACGGAAGCCACTCCTCAATAGAAGGCACACAACCCACTTGTTTGCTAAATGGCTCCTGGTCTGATGAAACCAACATTGAACTCTTTGGCCTGAATGCCAAGCGTCTGGAGGAAACCTGGCACCATCCCTATGGTGAAGCGTGGTGGTGGCAGCATCAGCATCCCAGGGACTGGGAGTCTAGTCAGGATCAAGGGAAAGATGAACGGACCAAAGTACAGAGAGGTCCTTGTTGAAAACCTGCTCCAGAATGCTCAGTACCTCAGACTGGGGTGAAGGTTCACCTTCCAACAGGACAATGACCCTAAGCACCCAGCCAAGACAATGCAGGAGTGGCTTCGGGACAAGTCTCTGAATGTCCTTGAGTGGCCCAGCCAGAGCCCAGACTTGAACCCCATCAAACATCTCTGGAGAGACCTGAAAATAGCTGTGGAGCAACGCTCCCCATCCAAGCTGGCAGAGCTTGAGAGGATCTGCTGAGAAGAATGGAAGAAGCATCATGGAAGCGTCTTACCCAAGAAGACTTGAGGCTGTAATCGCTGCCAAAGGTGCTTCAACAAAGTATTGAGTAAAGGGTCTGAATACTTATGTAAATGTGGAACATTTCTGGGATCTTTTTTTCAGTTAATGAAACCAACACTTTACATGTTGGGACAAAGACTTTACATGTTGCGTTTATATTTTGTTCAGTGTAGATAACTCTCCGTCAATCAGAAGCAAGGATGGTTCTGTGCTATGTACCAAATTGTAACCACTACTCCGATAAGTACATTTGCATTTTATATTTTTCGACCTCTGTAATCGAGAGGCATCGCTGGAGCCGTGTGATAAGGTAAGCCCTGTTTGCTATATGCTAACAAGCTATTTTGGTAAGGTCAAAGCTAGTTGCTTGTGAAAATTTGCTAGATAACCACCGACTGTAGTTACGTGTACAACGCACATTGCATTCCTTACAAGTAAACAGAATGACTGTTGTTACCTCTTTAGTGAGCTAGCCAGCTAGTTAATGTTAGCTCATGGTTTGTGTAGTCATACTTTTTCATGTGGTGACATGCTATCTAGAATTAGCCCACCAGGGGAGGGATATTTAAATCAAAACAAATCAAATCTACAAAGATGGGGCCGACAGAGGGCCTCTTCGCTTCTAGTCCTTAGGAAACTTTGCAGCATTTTGTTTTTTACGTACTATTTCTTACATTGTTATCCCAGAAAATCTTAAGTGTTATTATATACAACTAGGAAGAACTATCGTCAACTTACCAGCACTACTACCAGGAATACAACTTAGCTTGCTAGTTAACGTTAACTCACCGTTTGTGTAGTCAGATTTGCTACCTAACGTTAGGCCGGCACCATGGCAAGGATAATTGGTTAGTTAGCATGTCACTACTTAGAAAAGTCTGACCACACGAACAGTGAGCTAATGTTAACCAGCTAGCTAAATATCACCTGGTGGGCTAGCTAGTTGGGCACCTTGGTTGGCTAGTTAGCTACATCAGCTAAAGTTGGCTAGCTAGCTCACAAAGGACTTGTGGGCTCAATGTTTTCCCCATACAACGGTTTTGTTCCACGAGTGCATCTGTTGTACATGACTAATCATATGACCTGTGAAGTCAGTTAGAAATGTCAACTGGGAGGAAGACCCAGACACATCCACCATGACAGAAAACGAAGATCCAGACACATGAAGTTCCAGGCCCCTTGGCTGCTGAAGAATGTAGGTGGCTGCTGTCTGCACAGTTGCAAAATGTTCTCACTGAGGTCCATCTTGAGAAAACGTTGGCGCAGTTGAAGGTTCTACTGGAGAATCAGCTGTATAGGTATTCAGCATCCCAGCTGTCTGATAAAGTACTTAGGATGGAAACAGGACTTCCAGACAATACATTTTAATTACTTTGAACGTTACAAGGACTGAGTTGTCTATTTTGCCAAGTGCAGGATCGAGATGCTGTCATTTGAGGATCAATTGTTTATGGCGCATATGAAGTTGCGTCACAGCTACACCAACTTGCACCTGGCTCAACTATTCTGTTGTAATGCAACCACTGTCAGCAATGTTACCATCCCTTTCATTAAGGTGATCCACAAGCTGTTTTTCATTAGCATCATGAAGACTGTTCCAAGTCGGGAGAAGAACCAAACGTGCTTGAATGCGTCTTTTCAGGGGTCCAGCAGAAACTGCAGGATGATCATTGACTGTACTGACATAGAAGTTGCTACTCCAAGTCAGATGGATCTGCAGAAGCAAACCTACTCTGTGTACTGTTCAATGCACCCCTTCAAGATACTCTTGGGAGTTGCAACTAATGCGGTCATCACAAACTGCAGTGATTTGTATCTAGGCTCTGTGTCGGACAAAGCCATTGTCCAAAAGGCGAGGTTTGAGAAGATCTTCACGTCTGGTGACATGATTTTGGCAGACACAAGCTTCTTGATACAGAGCTTGATGCCTGCAGGAGTCACTGTGAACATTCCTCCATTCCTGAACCGCAGAAGGTTCACAGAGAGTGATATACATCTCACAAAAGACATAGCAAGAAACAGGATGCATGTTGAGAGGGCAAATGTGTCACGATCTTCTTGAGTGACGGACCAAGACGCAGCGATGCTTCCAGTATACATATTTATTTTTACACGTAACTGGGAAAAACAATAAACAAGCGAAGATCGTAACTACGGTGAACATATAACTCAAACCAAACATCACACAAGAAACAATGACCCACAAAACCCCATAGAAAAACATATATATGGTTCCCAATTAGAGGTAACGACAATCAGCTGCCTCTAATTGGGAACCATTAACCCAAACATAGAAATACAACACCTAGAACCAAAAAACCCTACTAAACAAAACTAACTAAACACGCCAGCCTGAAACTCAGGGCTGGACATGACAAAATGCTTGACTAAAATATTTTAAAATAGTGATATTCCTCCCACCTTATCTGCGTTGTTATAGTAATGTGCTGGTGCAGACTTGCTGTGCACTTGTAAACCTCCAAGACCAACTCATCAGATAAGTAGCCGTTGATTGGGAAACAACAACAAACAATGAGGCATGAGGATTGGGTGTTGAGAGGGACCATTTGTCACATTTTCCAAGGTGGGTTTTTGTTATGAAAAACAATTCATTTCTTGTCTAGATAATAATGTTGATACAGCAGTAGCTAACAAACATTAATTATTACAAAGCAGAGTCAGTGCAGTAAGTAACCTCCCACCAGCTGCTGCTATGCACAGCTGATCCACAGTTGACCCAAAGACAGTAGCGATCGCAGAGAAACATGCTGATCTATGGACTGATTTCTTCTTATAACAATCTCTCTTATTAGGGGCAGGGAAAATGAAGCAAGCAATCTCTTTATGTCAGAAGAGATAGAGCTAGCAAGTTGATGAAGTGGGACCATGTCTATGTTCCCTCAGCCCTATGTTCCGTCAGTTCTACTAAACTAGGGGATCGGCAACCCAAATGGAAGATACTTTTCAAATTCTCTCAATATCTAGTATTTTTGTTATGTGATAAATATTTGACATTGCACATTTTCTTCACACCCTTGATGTACACAGGTCTTTTGGTGAGTTGATCCACTGTTGCATGAATGAATAAATAAGGACAATCAATAACGGATTAGATGCATGTTTGTTGTAACACGTCATTTTACGATAAACGTGAGTCAGGCCATACAGTTCCTTCAGAACGTATTCACACACTTTGATTTTTTTAATATTTTGTTGTTACAGCCTGAATTAAAAATGGATTAAAGTTGTGTCACTGGCCTACACACATTACCCCATAATGTCAAAGTGGAATTATGTTTTTAGAAATGTTTAAAAATTAATTAAATATGAAAAGCTGAAATGTCTTGAGTCAATAAGTTTGTTAATTTGTTATGACAAACCTAAATAAGTTCAATGAGTTAAAATTTGCTTAACAAGCCACATAATAAGTATCATTTGTTGTTGTATTTAACCTTTATTTTATCAGGGAGTCATACTGAGAACCAAGTTTCTTTTACAGATCAGACCTGAATTACATAAATTACAGACAAATACACACATCAAAATATAAATACAAAATGCAAGCAGAAAGAGAAAGAGAAACATGGTCATAAAAAACAAAACACATTCCAAATCATAAAATGTAGGAACATTTTGAAGATTGTTACACAAATAAGTTGCAAGAAAACTAAAAGCTGATTTACCGAACTCCGTTAGAGACCAAGGGGATTTCCAGAGTTAACCATCCCTGAGACCGGGTGTGGTAACTCGTATGTCTAAAGTTCAGTAAAGATGTTAGGTACAGTGGGACATTTTGTAAAAGGGCTTTAGAAATGAAAACATAGCAATGTATCAATCTACGTGACATAAAGGAGGGCCAACCAAATTTCTGGTGGAGAATGTAGTGATGAGTACTAAAATTGTTGGTCGTAATAAAGTGCAGTGCGCTATGATAAGCTGCATCTAACGGCTTTAATGAAGTGGCAGCTGTGTTCATATAGATCCGTGTTACTCACTATTTTTTGTAAGGGGGCCACTTTGGGATAAGACAATCATTCAGAGGGCAGCACAGATCTTTAATTTGTTGTACTTTTTCTTCCAATATTATCAATTGAGAGCAAATTCAGAGCAACAGAGCACATGCAATTGATTTGATGTACAGCTCATCACAAATATATACATACACACATCAAATAGGCTGCATCACATGTATAAGACCCATATTAAGGGTTACCTCAGTAGTTGGATGAGCGAAAATGTCCCTTCTGCTCCTTGACTGAATTAATTATACATTTATAGTCTGTTGTTGCTATCCTTGTGAGGCTATCTAGGTGTGCATTGGTCAGTCTGTTTCTCTGGTTTTGTTTCACAATGTTAATTGTTGAAAACGTTGCTTCACGTGAATACGTGCTGACAAAACATGTCACCTTTTGCACACGCTGCTTCAGAAGTGGATACTCTGTGTCTGTGGCTCCAGAAATGGGTAACACCTGATCTTAGGCCGGGCATGATCTGGTAGAGCTGTGCGCAGACGGGTCTGGTAGCATGGGAGGGAGGTTGTAGGGGGAATTGAAGAGGGTGGTGTGGAGGGCAGTGTGGCTGGCAATGCTCCAAACTCTGCATGGGGCCTCTGACTGTGTACAGCTTGGGCATAGCTCAGTGTATCTGCATGCAGTTCCTGGGAGAGAGGTGGTGGAGGGTGGTGTGGGGGGCAGTGTTGCTGGCTGTTCTTCAGTCTCTGTGAGGCGCCAATGGATGCAGGTCAAAAGGAGGGTCTGATTTGTCTCAGGGAGTTGGTGGCTGTTCTGTTGGCTCTGTGGGGTGAGGTGAACTGGCCACCCAGAGCAACATCCTTTAACGTCCTGGCGAAAGTGGAGACTGCCTCTTTGTACAGTTGAGTGTTCTTATGCCCGAGACGAAGTCGAGGTCTGGAAAACCGTGTCAATATATCCTCCAAAGACCGGCTTCGAGGGCATTATCACTTTTATACAACGGGTTACAAACATATTCAAATAATGATTGACATATTTTCATTAATGTTATTTTTATGAATTTATTTATACTATCTCAAATCCAGATTTGTCCCAACACAAATCTAGGGTTGCTACCCAAGCTGACTGGTCGTTCCATTGGTTCAGTTGGTAGAGACGCAACCCAGTCGTTCAGTCTTTTTGTTCTGTATCTATGGACATGACCCAGTCGTTCGTTCTAAATGTTCCATTGCCATACTGGTTGGCAATGTTCTTATCCCTTGCTTGCTAGCAAGCCAACTACGGCTAACTTACAGTCACGTCAAACAGTGCAGACAGAATAACAACAGTAGTTGTATTTGCATTTGTTTAAGCTGTTTTCTAGTGACATTTATTTGGACACATCCATAACAATGAGCTAATGAGGCATGATTTCGCCTAGCATAGAAAATGTGCTCTCTCGTCGGGACACTGTTGTTCAGAGGAGCTAGCCAACAACACAGCTAACACAATCACTTCAAACTGAAGCTGAAAAGACTGCAAACTAGCTGCACTTCGTTTTGTTTTGCTTTTTTTCAATTTACATTTCTTTGTATAAATCCATAAAATGATGCCAGCTGATTATTGATTTAGACTGGCTGAGAAATATGTCTGTCTCGTCCCGACTCCTGACACGTTCATTACTATGGGAAAGCTGGAAACAATGTTGCAAATGTCCAAAAGACAGACAGCAAGGTTTGTTCAAATCTCCACTGTTGAAAACAAAATGTTAGTTTAAAAAAAATGTGAGATAATGTCTAGATGCTTTTTATAGTGGAGATCATAAATTGCCTGGCTGGGCTGATGAGACAGTGGATTGAGCATTCAGATGGAACAGAGTAAATAGGAATTTTAATGACATAGATTTAGCCAGTGGTAACTTGTGGAATAGACACTGGAATGCGGTTTTAATCAATCAACACTCAGGATTAGACCCACCCATTGTATAATGGGCCATAGCACACAGTCCCGAGAGAGACTGGAAGGGTGGAAGACTCTCCTCTGGAGCAGGGTAGATATTACTATCTTTGCAAGGGGGAAGATAGTGAAGGCCTTCTCTATCACTCCCCTTAGTGATGTGACCACCCTCTCCTGTTGAGCACGCAGGTCAATGGTCCCCATGGGAATGATAATATGGCTTGGGGAGCAAAGTTGAGCCACAGTCAAGAGCTCCATAGCTCCCTCTGTTGAGGGGCACCATCACTTTGACACCTTTTTTATTTGGGAAAAGTTTATTCCATTTGAGTCCGTCATTAATATATTGTCAGGTGGATGGCAGGAGTGATGGGAGTAATTACAGGCCGTGAGATGGGGATGGAGGGGTTCAGCTGGGTTGGTGCATTGGTTGGTTGGGTTGGTTGGTTGGTGGGATCTGAGTCAGCTGCTGGCCTGGTTCTGGGTTTTGTGGGACTCTTTGTAGAGCGGATGGTGGTGGCTGAGAAATTCCTGCCTTAGCTCATGTAGCTCCTTCTGCAGGTCGTGCTTGTGGCTAGTGTTGACTGTGCTGGACAGTTCCTCTCTAAGTCTGTGCAATTCCATCCTGAGAGCCTGGTTGTCCTCCTCAACATTTTTCATTGCACACACTGCAGTTCCTGGATCCCATCCCTATGCTGACGCACCAGGCTGATCTTCTCCTCTATAAGATGCTGTGGTACTGCAGGTGTCACATGTGAGAGAGGAAAGCTCAGGGCTGTGTCTACTGCAGATGAGGGAGGGAGAGGGCCACTGGGGACTTCATACTGGGGCACAGAGGGAGTGGAGACTGTTGTAGGTAGTGACAGTGGAGTGGTTTTAAGTTCAGCAACAATACGTTATTTTTGGTCGAAGTAGTAGACGAATTGATCCAGACTGGCCTCCAAACCTTGAACCATCACAGTGCTGTTATTATAAATATGAATGTTACATTTGGGGGTGGAATCAATGTACAGTTGCCTCATTGCTCTGTTTTCTGACATAATGTGCCAAGCATTAGGATCATCCGTGTCCTTTTATTTCCTTGTTTGGAAATAAGTCTGCCCTCAGTTTTTTTCAACTGGTTGTTCAGAACAGCACAGTTTCCATTTAATTGTTTTTTACGTACTGACCGCAGCCCTGATTAAAGGGCAGATTGGACATTCGAGGAATCAAAATATAATTTTTCAGCTTTGAAATACCCAATTCTAATATTTTATCCAATCTTATTGCCGAAATTTGACCAATTAAGTTTTGAAAAACTGGTCCCTGGAGATACTGAAGGAATTTGGAGATTCCATCTTCTCCCTGCCCCTGTAGAACTACACCTCCCAAGAGGCTAAAGCAGAATGATGGGGTACAGATGTTAAAATCCCTCTAAATTATGTGAATCTTGTTCATTTGTTACAGTTAAACACCATGCCCATCTCCAACAAAATGTTGCTTAGGGCCCCAAAAGGCTAGGGCTGGCTCTGAATGCATGTGTAGGTATGGATGTGGGTACGTAGACTGTGGCCCCTCATGATGAGTTCAGATTTTTTGTGGCTATCAAAGTTGCCCATTCCTGATCTATATATACTGACAAAATAATATACTGATCACTCTTAACAATGTGAATAGCGTCGGACAATAACGTCGGACAATAACATTGATAGCGTCGGACAATAACATTGATGTATACGCTGATTCAGTGAGCGAGTTTATTAGAAAGTGCATCAGTGATGTTGTACCCACAGCGACTATTAAAACCTTCCCCAACCAGAAACCGTGGATTGATGGCAGCATTCGCGGCAAAACTGAAAGCGCAAACCACTGCTTTTAATCAGGGTAAGGCGACCAGAATCATGTCTGAATACAAACAGTGTAGCTATTCCCTCCGCATGGCAATCAAACAAGCTAAGCGTCAGTATAGAGACAAAGTAGAGTTGCAATTCAACGGCTCAGACACGAGAGGTATGTGGCAGGGTCTATAGTCAATCACGGACTACAAAAAGAAAACCAGCCCCGTCGTGGACCACAATGTCCTGCTCCCAGACAAACTAAACAACTTCTTTGCTCGCTTTGAGGATAATACAGTGCCACCTACATGGCCCGCTACCAAAACCTGCGGGCTCTCCTTCACCGCAGCCAACGTGAGTAAAACATTTAAATGTATTAACCCTCGCAAGGCGGCCGGCCCAGATGGCATCCTGGCCGCATCCTCAGAGCATGCGCAGACCAGCTGGCTGGTGTGTTTACAGACATATTCAATCCCAGTCTGCTGTTCCCACTTGCTTCAAGAGGGCCACCATTGTTCCTGTTCCCAAGAAAGCTAAGGTAAATGAGCTAAATGACTATCGCCCCCGTAGCACTCACTTCCGTTATCATGAAGTGCATTGAGAGACTAGTCAAGGATCATATCACCTCCATCCTACCTGACACCCTAGACCCACTCCAATTTGCTTACCATCCCAATAGGTCCCCAGACGACGCAATCGCAATCACGCAGCACACTGCCCTAACCCATCTGGACAAGAGGAATACCTATGTAAGAATGCTGTTCATTGACTACAGCTCAGCATTTAACACCATAGTACCCTCCAAACTCGTCATTAAGCTCGAGACCCTAGGTCTCGACCCCGCCCTGTGCAACTGGGTCCTGGACTTCCTGACGGGCCGCCCCCCAGGTGGTGAGGGTAGGAACAACATCTCCACCCAGCTGATCCTCAACACTGGGGGCCCACAAGGGTGCGTTCTCAGCCCTCTCCTGTACTCCCTGTTCACCCATAACTGCGTGGCCAAGCAGCTCAATCATCAAGTTTGCAGATGACACAACAGTGGTTGGCTTGATTACCAACAATGACGAGACGGCCTACAGGGAGGAGGTGAGGGCCCTCAGAGTGTGGTGTAAGGAAAATAACCTCTCACTCAACGTCAACAAAACAAAGGAGATGATCGTGGACTTCAGGAAACAGCAGAGGGAGCACCCCCCTATCCACATCAACGGGACAGTAGTGGAGAAGGTGGAAAGTTTTAAGTTCCTCGGCGTACACATCACAGACAAACTGAAATGGTCCACCCACACAGACAGTGTGGTGAAGAAGGCGCAACAGCAACAGCGCCTCTTCAACCTCAGGAGGCTGAAGAAATTCGTCTTGTCACCAAAAACACTCACAAACTTCGACCGGGATGCACAACCGAGAGCATCCTGTCGGGCTGTATCACCGCCTGGCACGGCAACTGCTCCGCTCACAACCGTAAGGCTCTCCAGAGGGTAGTGAGGTCCGCACAACGCATCACCGAGAGGGTAAACTACCTGCCCTCCAGGACACCTACACCACCCGATGTCACAGGAAGGCCAAAAAGATCATCAAGGACAACAACCACCCGAGTCACTGCCTGTTCACCCCGCTATCATCCAGAAGGCGAGGTCAGTACAGGTGCATCAAAGCTGGGACCGAGAGACTGAAAAACAGCTTCTATCTCAAGGCCATCAGACTGTTAAACAGCCATCACTAACATTGAGTGGCTGCTGCCAACATATTGACTCAAATCTCTAGCCACTTTAATAATAAAAATGTTGATGTAATAAATGTATCACTAGCCACTTTAAACAATGCCACTTTATATAATGTTTACATATCCTACATTACTCATCTCATATGTATATACTGTACTCTATACCATCTACTGCATCTTGCCTGTGCTGTTCGGCCATCGACTCAAATCTCTAGCCACTTTAATAATAAAAAATGTGATGTAATAAATGTATCACTTTATATAATGTTTACATATCCTACATTACTTATCTCAAACAATGCCACTTTATATCATGTTTACATATCCTACATTACTCATCTCTTATACGTATATACTGTACTCTATACAATCTACTGCATCTTGCCTATGCCGTTCGGCCATCGCTCATCCATATACTTATATGTACATACTCGTATTCATTCCTTTACTCTTGTGTGTAGAAGGTAGTAGTTGTGAAATTGTTAGATACTACTGCATGGTCGGAACTACAAGCACAAGCATTTCGCTAAACTCACATTAACATCTGCTAACCATGTGTATGTGACAAATAAAATTTGATTTGATTTGATACTTCTTAATCATAGCCTCAATTTTGTCCCGCACATTGAATATAGTTGCGGAGAGTCCCTGTAATCCTATATTCAGATTATTCAGGCGAGAAAAAACATCAAGAAAGGCCAGTCGTGTGAGAAACTCGTAAGACAAGTGAAAATTATGGTCAGTAAAAAAAACTTTAAGCTCGTCTTTCAATAAAAAAAAAAAGTCAATACTTTGCCCCTTGATAACCATCACACTTCTTTATGTTGTAAAAGCGTTAAATGGTCACTGCAGGTATCATTGCATAAAGCAGAAAATACATGAGAGTTCAGCGGCCTTACTTTAACAAAGTTAACCATTTTCACTGTAGTTTCCAAAACGGCTTTCAAGCTGTCGAGAGGCTCTTGCTTCCTTTGGCAGCAAGAGCCTCTCGGTGGATGCTGCAGTGTCCCCAAGTGGCATCGGGAGCAACTGCTTGCATGTGCATTACCACTCCACTGTCTCCCTGTCATGGCTTTTGCGCCATCAGTACAGATTCCAACACATCTAGACCACCAAAGTCCATTTGATGTCACAAAGCTGTCCAGTACTTTAAAAATACCCTCTCCTGTTGTCCTGGTTTCCAATGGTGTGCAGAAAAGGATGTCTTCCTTAATTGATCCCCCATAAACATAACGGACATATACCAGGAGCTGTGCCAGGCCACCACGTCTGTTGACTCATCTAGCTGTAACGCATAGAATTCACTGGCTTGTATGCAAAGCAGTAATTTTTTTTAAACTCATCTCCTGCCATGTCACTGATGCGTCGTGAAACAGTGTTGTTTGATGAAGACATTGTCTGTATAGTTTTTTGGGCCTTTTCCCCCAGCATTGTCCCAGGCATATCTGTGGCAGCAGGAAGAATTATGTCCTCCACAATAGTATGGGGCTTGCCTGTCCTAGCCACTTGGTAGCTCACCATATAAGATGCTTCTAGCCCCTTCTTATAAATGGTATCTGTTGCTTTTATACTTCTTACTACTCGAAAGTCGTCTTAATTCTCGCTCAAAAAACTCCTGTGGCTTATTTTTCAAATTGTCATGTTTTGTTTCTTGACTAGGCTACCTGTATTTGACATTGTGCTGATATTTCGCTGAACACTAGATGGTTTCATTTTATTTTTGGCAGTGAAACGAGGCTACTCAGGCGAGAAAAAACATGTATAGCCCCGTTGGAAAATCAAAATGGACTGTTAGAAAATGTGAATCACATCTTATTTGGCATACCCCCGACGACATTGCGCATACTGCAGTTTGGGAATAGCCGGGGTGGAGAATTGGGAATAGCCAGAGAGAACCTGCCAGAAGGAAAACAGTCTCTACAGCACTTCACCAATCTGGGCTTTATGGGAGTGGCCAGGTGGAAGCCACTCCTGAGAAAAAGAACCTGAACCTCAGAGTGCAAATTACCTTAAACTGGGGTGAAGATTTACATTCCAACATGACAATGACCCCAAGCATATAGCCAAAGCATAGCTGGAACGGCTTCAGCCAAAACCCAGACTTGAATCCGTGGAAAGACTTGAAAATTGCTGTTCACTGCTGCTCCCCATCTAACTTAATAAAGCTTGAGAAAATCTGCCAGGAAGAATGGAAGAAAATCCCATAATCGAGATGTGAAAAGCTGACACAGCCATACCCAAGATGACTCAAACTGTAATTGCTGCCAAAGGTGCTTCTAAAAAGTATTGACTCAGGGGTGTGAATACTTATGTAAATTAGATATCTCTAAAAACATGTTTCACTTTGTCATTATGGGGTATTGTGTGTAGATGAGTGAGGGAAATAAAGATATTTAATCAATTTCGAATTCAGGCTGTAACATAACAACATGTGGAATATGTCAAGGGGTATGAATACTTTCTGAAGGCGCTGTATATCTGATATTTTCATTGCAACATCGACCTATATATACAGTACCAGTCAAAAGTTTGGACACACCCACTCATTCAAAGGGTTTTTCTTAATTTTTACTATTTTCTACATTGTAGAATAATGGTGAAGACATCCAAACTATGAAATAACACATATGGAATCATGTAGTAACCAAAAAAGTGTTAAACAGTGGCAGGTGGGGCCTGTTTTGCATGTTATTTTGGCATTAATACGTATCACATATCAGTTTGCAAACAATGTAAAAAATATATATATAAACTCAGCAAAAAAAGAAACATCCTCTCACTGTCAACTGCATTTATTTTCAGCAAACTTAACATGTGTAAATATTTGTATGAACATAACAATATTCAACAACTGAGACATAAACTGAACAATTTCCACAGACATGTGACCAACATAAATGGAATAATGTGTCCCTGAACAAAGGGGGGGTCAAAATCAAAAGTAACAGTCAGTATCTGGTGTGGCCACCAGCTGCATTAAGTACTGCAGTGCATACCCTCCTCACGGACTGCACCAGATTTGCCAGTTCTTGCTGTGAGATGTTACCCCACTCTTCCACCAAGGCACCTGCAAGTTCCCGGACATTTCTGGGGGGAATGGCCCTAGCCCTTACCCTCCGATCCAACAGGTCCCAAACGTGCTCAATGGGATTGAGATCCGGGCTCTTTGCTGGCCATGGCAGAACACTGACATTCCTGTCTTGCAGGAAATCACGCACAGAACGAGCAGTATGGCTGGTGGCATTGTCATGCTGGAGGGTCATGTCAGAATGAGCCTGCAGGAAGGGTACCACAAGAGGGAGGAAGATGTCTTCCCTGTAACGCAAAGCGTTGAGATTGCCTGCAATGACAACAAGCTCAGTCCGATGATGCTGTGACACACCACCCCAGACCATGATGGACCCTCCACCTCCAAATCGATACCGCTCCAGAGTACAGGCCTCGGTGTAACGCTCATTCCTTCAACGACAAACGTGAATCCAACCATCACCCCCGGTGAGACAAAAACGCGACTTGTCAGTGAAGAGCACTTTTTGCCAGTTCTGTCTGGTCCAGCGATGGTGGGTTTGTGCCCATATGCAACATTGTTGCCAGTGATGTCTGGTGAGGACCTGCCTTACAACAGGCCTAAAAGCCCTCAGTCCAGCCTCTTTCAGCCTATTGAGGACAGTCTGAGCACTGATGGAGGGATTGTGTGTTCCTGGTGTAACTCGGGCAGTTGTTGTTGCCATCCTGTACCTGTCCCGCAGGTGTGATGTTCGGATGTACCAATCCTGTGCAGGTGTTGTTACACCACTGCGAGGACGATCAGCTGTCCGTCCTGTCTCCCTGTAGCGCTGTCTTAGGCGTCTCACAGTACGGACATTGCAATTTATTACACTACATCACCGCCAAGTCTAAGGGTAGAGTTAGAAAATTCTAGCCCTTTTGGTGCTTTCATAGAGTTACATTAGAAGTGCCCATCCAAGAAGGCTCAAGGTCATTGGCCACAGATATATGTACAGTACCTTTGATTGGACTGATCATGTCAACATCATTAGCTAGCAGTCATCATCATGAATCAAGTTGGCAATCTACTGGCAAATCCTTTTTAATCCTTGTCATATGAAGAGAAATAATGAAGGGAAATTATAGATAAAATGTATCGGTGCTCATCGGCCATTGGAAATCGAAAATTCAACAATGAGTGATTTGGAAGGAATCAGTGACAGTGGCGCAATCACTAGCCTGCTATTCAGTGGAGTGGCTGTGTGGTCTCAAATCTGGGATTAAGGGGCTCTTTTCCAAATTCCAAATGATTAACATTCAACATTGGCCATGCTGTCAATGAAGCATGATTTGTGCCGCGCTCAAAACAACTGTTAACTCGGAATTGCGAAAACTTGACTTCAGTGAGTTCAAGACAACTGGGAAGTTGGGAATAAACGAGCTCCGACTGGGAAAATATGTTTTGAACGGTCATCCAACTCAGAATTGTAAATCCGGCCTCTTTCTAGAGCTACAACCTGAAGATCAATGACGTCATCACCATTCTACCTTGTTTTTGTCGAGTTCCCAGTTGTTTTGAAAGCACCATAAATCCAGAGAAAACAAGACTTTGATTACAAAATTTGTCCACAAAGGACCGCCGTGCCACCTTCCTATTCAAGTGAGCACAGCATAACAATGTGAGTCCAAAAATGTATTGTACGCTGCTGCATAAATTATTTAATATACCACGGAGATATGTATACTGTAGCTAAGAAAGTAATACTAAGTGTATGTTGTGTAGTAAGCTGTTAGTAGCCCATGTGCCTAATAACCAACATGTATGCCATCTGAAAATACAAATAAAATTGTTAAATTACGAGCCTTGTTGGTTAAGCCACAGAAAAAGTTGGCAACCTTCCAACTACCCATGATTGGCTGAGAAAATAAGTGGGCTGGACATGTCTAGAGAGGAGTTTGGATTGGTCTGCCGTAGAAGCTCGTCAGTCTGTGTTGATAATCCTGTCGAATGCGGCTTTTTAAAAAATGTATTGCATAGTGGAGCTGCATAAGTGTGGCTCTCCACTTTCTGGAGGAAATGTCTTAATCGAAATTACGAATTGCCTCTGATACCCTTATGCCATAGTTTGTACATTTCAATTGTCAGTTTAAGCAAGTCAGCCATATCAGCTTTGTATTTTTAAAAGGCAGTAAATGAGGCTGAATGAACAGTTTCGCTGCCAGACAAGGCTCTGCTGATAGCCAGGTGTAGCAGTTGTAGGAGGTTGGGACTGCTGTTAGGACAGCTTTATGTAGGCCCTAACAGTTTGTGGGCACCGTTTGTCACCGTTATAGTGCAATTAATGTATTGTTCAGTGTTGTGTGTTCATTGTTCAGCTTTGCTGTCAAATATGTTTGTTTGTTTTTGCCCCACCACGATTTCCATGCTAAAATCTCCACTGTAAACAAAGAGTGTGCAAAGCTGTCATCAAGGCAAAGGGTGGCTACTTTGAAGATTCTCAAATATAAAATATACTTTGATTTGTTTAACACTTTTTTAGTTACTACATGATTCCATATGTGTTATTTCATAGTTTTGATGTCTTCACTATTATTCTACAATGTAGAAAATAGTAAAAAATAAAGAAAAACCCTGGAATGAGTAGGTGTGCAAACTTTTGACTGGTGCTGTGTATATATATATTACATTTTATGGCCTTTTTAACCATTCTAGCACAAGTACAAGATGTCAAATTAGTTGAATATGGGAAAGGTGTAACAATTGTTATTTTATCAAAAGTTACTGAAATGTACCAGAAAGGTATTGGAAAGTTTTGGGAAAACATAAGGGAAGATCATCAGGTAATAAATGTGTGTAGAAATAAAGATCTGCATTGCTTTTAATAGCTATTTTGTCACAGTCCCTTCCAACATGTCCTGTTTAGCATGTGAGCGATGTAGAGGGAAACAGAAGACACATAGCCTTGTTCCTGAGAGTCTCAGCTTTCAGGAATGGGGTCATAAAAGCTAATAGCCCGAAACGTCCATAAACTAAAGCCAAATATGGAGGAAGAAAACGAAACTGCTCTGTTTGTCCAACTGCTAATACCGGACATCTGAGGTTACTCACGTAACCGCGGTTCTATGAACCAAGTGCCTCAGTCACTTGACTACAGTGTTTTAAAAACAAATCCACCTCAGGCTGCTGTTTAATCAGCTGGTGAGCTGACCCAGGCCGTATTTTGTCCAGCCCTGTCCGTGTCTCTTTAGTCTCATCCCCCCTTTTCTCCATTCTCTCTTTTTGCCATCGTTTTGCCCTTTCATCCCTTCTGCTCTACTCCTTTCCTTTCACTCCTCTGTCATCCTCGGGCCTGTCCCTCTACATTAACTTTTTTTGCATCCCTGACAGTCCACTTGCAGGCAGCCCTTCTGGGAAAGTTGTAATAACCATCTCTGAATCCTGGAAGAGGCATTAGGGAGGACATGGAAAATCGCTGTCTCTCTCCTCCACAATCAGCGTTACTGCACTAGTAGCAGCTTTTCAGAAATGACGAAATGATAGCTATCACCATAACCAAACAAACCCTATTAGCGCTGGAAATGTATTGTGGTGTACATGGAGGCTACACGTTCCTGTATGTATGGACCCGGTAGTGGAAATGTGGAGCCTGTAAAAAGCTGTGGTCCCATTTCAAAGCAAGATAATTACCTTGGAGATGAAACAAAATTATTTTCAAAACAATTCCAAACTAACCAATTGATTACAGCATTACCTCAAAAATGGAGGAGGCGGGAGGAGGTAGGGAACTGGTCTGTCTGCCCAATATAATGGATCAAAACTGGCGGAGGAAGAAAAATAGCATATATAGGAAAGTATACCAGTTTCATTTGAGGACCAGGATGTTGACAACTGAGCCATACAGATTGCAAAATAGTTAGGAAGAGATTTTTGATGTACCAATTTCATGGTACAGGGTGTATGAGTCGATATATAAAACAACGCAAGATTCAAGACTTTGTGCTTTTCAGCTAAAATTATTATATAGAATTCTTGCCACCAACAAAATTTTGAATATTTGGGGCATAAAATCATCGAAGCTCTGCAGATTTTGTTATGAGGATACAGAATCAATAGACCATTTATTTTGGCATTGCCCTCAGGTAGCCTGTTTCTGGTCTCAGGTTCAGCAATGGCTGAAAATGCATAAAGTTGACCCTAGAAATAGTACTTAGGCAATCTGGAGAGTCAAACACTTTTACTATGAGTATTAGTATATTAGTAATTATCTTCAACTCGCAATCTGTGGATTGTATTTGATTAGATTGAAATTGTACGTTAAACATCCCAGCGTCGTTGAAAGATATATGTTGCGTAGAAATCCGAAGAGGGTGGCCAGCAGAGATAGGTGGGATGGGCTGAGGGAAGCTGAAGGTTGGGAAGTGGAATTGGAGACAAGTGGGAGTGGAGTTGCTGTGCGGGAGATAGAATGATGGTCTAAGATAAAAGTCAAAAATAAAGTCAAAATAAAGCACAATAAAAAGTATGTTTGAATGACACTGAGGGGCAGTGTTTTCTACAGCTTATACCGGTTTGCCTGAGGCTAATGCCGTGCAGGTGTTTGTACACATGCATATACACACACTCTCATTCAAATACACACATACAAGAACACACACATACATGTAATAGTGCCAGACATGCACACAAACATATACAGTTGGCATTACTGTTCTGATTTTAGTTGTCCTTTATTTTAGTTTTTTGGTTTTATTGCATTGTTGTTTGCTGTTTTCTTTTTTCTCTTTAGCTCATTCTCTTGGTTGTTATTTCATTGAGGGGTTCTTGTGGGTGGGGAATGGAATTAATTGTATTTTACATTTTTTTATTAAATGTTTTTCATCTTGGGGGGGACTGTAGGAGGGGTCTCGAATGGTTGAGGGACAGCTATTGGGGAACCTTGGGGGAATCTTGGAGGGTTCGGGTTCACGTTCTTTTGGCCTGGTGGGAGATCTGTCAACGTGCCCTCGAGCAGGGCATTGACCCTGGATGCTTCTGTGTGTCGCTCTGAATGGGAGTCTGTTGGATGACTGGTATGGTGTAGTTGTTGAGCGGCTTCACTTTAAGTATATTGTACGTTTGGATATTCAATAAAAATTAAATTAAAATTAAAAAAGTACTATTTTAATACAGTAGGTTCCCACAAGTTAATTCAATTAGGACCATCAAATTCCACTGGTCTCATTGAAGCTGTGGAAAGTTACAGAGGACCTGTTTTGTTTGGGTTGTCACGAACAAAGGAAATCCATCAACCAAGTCAAATTCTAAACTTTCATAGTCATCTACATTTAGATACGGTCCTTCGAGATAAGGTATGCGCTCACATAAATTACTACTTACTGCCTATACATTAACGCTTGACTTCCTGTGAAAGCATGTGTGCCTCCTTTCAGTAGTCTTAAAAGACTCAGAACTTCAAATAACTCTCTATATGTTTTATAGATATGACAGGAAGTAGAGGGGACAGGAAATACAAGAGGAGAGTATGTCAAACAGGCAGTGGGATGGATTCATTTCAATGCCAACAGCGATAGTGTCACGTCCAGGCCAAAGTTTAAGGCTGGCGTGTTTTTGTTTCGTTTTGGTGTAGGGTTATTTTGGTTCTAGGTGTTATTTTGGTTCTAGCTGTCCGGGACCTCCAGAGAGGGCCCGCAGTCCGGGACCGCCAGAGAGGGCCCCCAGTCCGGGGCCGCCAGAGAGGGTCCCCAGTCCGGCCAATGGCCCAGGGCCTCCGGTGCGTGACCTCGAGTCAGTGCAGCCAGCACCGGAGCCGCCACCTGGGATCAAAAGACCCACCCGAAGACCCCCCCATGGACTTTTGTGGCGCGGTCGGAGTCCACGCCTTTGGGGGGGGGTACTGTCTTGTCCAGGCCAGAGTTTAAGGCTGGCGTGTTTTTGTTTCGTTTTGGTGTAGGGTTATTTTGGTTCTAGGTGTTATATTTCTATGTTGGGGTAATGGTTCCCAATTAGAGGCAGCTGTGTGTCGTTGTCTCTAATTGGGAACCATATATATGTTTGGGGTTTTCATGTAGTATTTTGTGGGTTACTGTTTGTGCATAGCTTGTAGATTGTTTAGTTATGTCCAACATCACGATCTTCGTTACGTTCATTTTGTTATTTTCCCAGTTACGTTCGTCATAAATAAAATGTATACTGGAAGCATCGCTGCGTCTTGGTCTGTCCCTCACGGAGAACGTGACAGAATAACCCACCACAAAAAGACCAAGCAGCGAGAGACCCGGGAGCTTAGGTCTTGGGAGGAGGAACTATTCAATGGAGGTGCTTGGACCCAGCCTGGAGAGTATCGCCGTCCTAGAGAGGAACTGGAAGCAGCGGCGGCGGAGCGGCGCAGGTACGAGGATCTATATGGAGCATGGGATCCGGATAGAGGAGAGTTTGTTAGACCTCGCCTGGCTAGGAAGCCCGAAAGGCAGCCCCAAAACCTTTTTTGGGGGGGGCACACGAGGAATTTGGCTGGTTCAGAATGGACCCCTGAGCCAACTCCTCGTGCTCTCTGGAGGGAGCGTCGGAAGGAGCGTCGCACTGGTAAGACGCCGTGCTATGCAGTTTTGCGCACGGTGTCTCCAGTGCGCGTTCACAGCCCGGTGCGAGAGATTCCAGCGCCACTCATCAGTCAGGGGAGGGTGAGTGTGCAGCCTGGCAGAGTGGTGCCGGCTCAGCGCTCCTGGTCTCCGGTGCGCCTCCTTGAACCAGGATATCCTGCACCGGTTCTGCGTGCAGTGTCTCCGGTGCGTGTCCAGAGCCCGGTGCGTGAGATTCCAGCTCCACTCATCTGCCAGGGGAGGTTGAGTGTGCTACCTGGGAGAGTGGTGTCGGCTCTGCGCGCTAGGTCTCCAGTACACCTTCTGGGACCGAGATATCCTGCACCGGTTCTGCGTGTGAGGTCTCCGGTTCGCATCCACAGCCCAGTACGTCCTGTCCCTGTTCCACGGTCCAGGATCCCTGTTCTATGCTCCAGGATTCCTGTGCCCGTCGTGGACCCAGTACGTCCTGTCCCTGCTCCACGATCCAGGATCCCTGTGCCCGTCGTAAGCCCAGTACGGCCGGTTCCTGCTCCCCGCACCAGTGTGCCAGTGAGCGTAATGAGCTCAGTACGGCCGGTTCCTGCTCCCCGCACCAGAGTGCCAGTGCGCGTAGTGAGCCCAGTACGGCCGGTTCCTGCTCCCCGCACCAGAAGGCCAGTGCGCGTCCCCTGTCCGGGACCTCCAGAGAAGGTCCCCTGTCCGGGACCTCCAGAGAGGGCCCGCAGTCCGGGACCGCCAGAGAGGGCCCCCAGTCCGGGGCCGCCAGAGAGGGTCCCCAGTCCGGCCAATGGCCCAGGGCCTCCGGTGCGTGACCTCGAGTCAGTGCAGCCAGCACCGGAGCCGCCACCTGGGATCAAAAGACCCACCGAAGACCCCCCCATGGACTTTTGTGGCGCGGTCGGAGTCCACGCCTTTGAGGGGTACTGTCTTGTCCAGGCCAGAGTTTAAGGCTGGCGTGTTTTTGTTTCGTTTTGGTGTAGGGTTATTTTGGTTCTAGGTGTTATATTTCTATGTTGGGGTAATGGTTCCCAATTAGAGGCAGCTGTGTGTCGTTGTCTCTAACTGGGAACCATATATATGTTTGGGGTTTTCATGTAGTATTTTGTGGGTTATTGTTTGTGCATAGCTTGTAGTTTGTTTAGTTATGTCCAACATCACGATCTTCGTTACGTTCATTTTGTTATTTTCCCAGTTACGTTCGTCATAAATAAAATGTATACTGGAAGCATCGCTGCGTCTTGGTCTGTCACTTCCGAAGATCGTGACAGATAGGCTATACAGTGCATATAGATACTCTAACACCCCCCTTGGATTTTTTCCGATTTTTTTGTGTTACAAAACGGGATTAAAATGGATTTAATAGTCATTTTTTTTGTCAACGATCTACACAAAATACTCTAACTTCAAAGTGGAAGAAATATTATGACATTTTTTTAAAGATTAATGAAAAATAAAACACTAATATACCTTGATTAGATAAGTATTCACAACCCTGAGTCAATACTGATTAGAAACACCTTTGGCAGAGATTATAGCTGTGAGTCTGCTTAGGTAAGTCTCATAAGAACTTTGCACACCTGTATTGTGCAAAATTTGTCCATTATTCTTTTCAAAATTATGGTCAGATTTGCCAAATGGAGGGCGAGGGAGAGCTTTGTATGCGTCTCTGTGTGTGGAGTAAAGGTGGTCCAGAGTTTTTTTCCCTCTGGTTGCACATTTAACATGCTGATAGAAATTTGGTAAGACCAATTTAAGTTTCCCTGCATTAAAGTCCCCAGCCACTAGGAGCGCCGCCTCTGGGTGAGAGTTTTCCTGTTTGCTTATGGCGGAATACAGCTCATTGAGTGCGGTCTTAGTGCCAGCCTCAGTCTGTGGTTGTATGTAGACAGCTACAAAAGATACAGATGAAAACTCTCTAGGTAGATAGTGTGGTCTACAGCTTATCATGAGATACTCTACCTCAGGTGAGCAAAACCTCAAGACTTCCTTAGATATCGTGCACCAGCTGTTATTTACAAAAATACATAGTCCGCCGCCCCTTGTCTTACCAGACGCCGCTGATCTAACCTGCTGGTACAGCGTATAACCAGCCAGCTGTATGTTGATAGTGTCGTCGTTCCAAGATATTACAGTTTTGAATGTCCCGTTGGTAGTTTAATCTTCTGCGTCGGTCATCAATTTTATTTTCCAAAGATTGCACGTTTGCTATAAACCCCCAGTGCAAGGCAGTGGGGGTTTATTCGATCGCCTACAAATTCTCAGAAGGCAGCCTTCCCTCCGGACCCTTTTTTCCCACCTCCTCTTCACGCAAATGATCTGAGCCTGTTCCCGGGAAAGCGGTATGGCATTCACATCGGGCTAGTCGGACTCATTAAAGGAAAAATAGGATTCTGCCAGTCCGTGGTGAGTAATCACAGTTCTGATGTCCAGAAGTTATTTTTGGTCATAAGAGACGGTAGCAGCAACGTTACGTACAAAATAAGTTACAAACAACGCAAAGAAACAAACAAAAAAACATCAATTGGACAGGAACAGGTAAAACGTCAGCTTCCTTCTCCGGCGCCATCTTAGCCATTGCCCTGGAGAAGCCATTGAACAGCCATTGAACAGCCATTGAAATCTGTATTTGTTTTTAAAAAAAATATACATTTGTAAATAGAATTTTCTTATCACTTGTCGAGTATTGTGAGTAGAATAATGTTTTTTTTTTGTTTTTTTACAATTACATCTATTTGAATCCCATTTTGTAAGGCAACAAAATGTGAAAAACGTGAATGGGGGTGTAGACTTTCTACAGGCCCTGTATGTGCGCACTGGGGGCCGCGGTACTAACTGCTAGACCACGGTTTCCCAACCCCAGGGCCAGTTTTGACACCCCAGGCCAATAATATTTTAAAAATCAAGGTGAGTGCACAAGGCTCTCTCACACCCTGAACTAACAATGACTGTTGTAGGAACCTATTCATCGTTTACCTAAGACGTTGGAGCCACCTTCTTATCAATGTATGTAATATAATGGTTGAGTACTGAAGGCCTGCCGGCACAGCACAAAGACAAGAACAGTTGGTCTTGACCACAAAGAAACGTTGAAGTAGTTGCCAATGCCTCTTTGTTGTAGCAGTGTTTCAAAGTGCAAGGGACATTTTCAATTTTTACATCAACAAATAACCTTCAATTCGCTACATTTTCATCTCTCTTCTCAAATTATCTTTCTCAAAAACATTTGTATATTGTACCATACAATAACCTGTACTCTTAATGTAATATTTGTGTTTTTTTTGTTTTTTTTTACATTTGACTGCCCTCACTTTGAATACCACTGCTGTAAAGGATCTGACTAAGAAAAGGAAATATTATTCATAGTCATCAATCAGAAAAACATCCTGTACACACACACACACACACACAGGCCTGTGTGACCGCATGCGTGTACACACAAACACAAAGACTCGCATGTGAAGGGATCGTCAGGCCTGACTGACGTGGCTAAGGGGGGTGATTATTGGAACGGGAATGTGAATAACATCAGAACAGCAAATAACGTCAGTTACCAATGGCTCTTTCTTGTAGCGGTGTTTCAGAGTGCAAGGGAAAAGCTTGTTCGCTCTCCCATCACGTTCATTTTAGTATTTAAGATACGGGATGCTGGGAGGCATGACTCTTAGCCAAAGACAACATGACCTATGGCGCAGACACATGCAGTGAGACAAAAGACTCTCCTGGCTCTTGTTAAGAACTCCCATACTGTAAAGCAGTTGGTCCACAGTCTGGAGTTGTGGTTGAGTGGGGGGGTGCTGAATATGGAAGTGGGGGTGGTAGATGTGAATCATGTCTAAACCAGAGACACGGAAAAGGAAGACCAGTTAGACCACCTGTTCCATATGCCGTCTCTGTCTGGGAATAATGAATCGTGTCGACTTTCCATGACAATGTCACACTGGAGAATGGAGAATGAATGTTAGTATTAATTAGCATTAGTATTAGTATTTAATTCTTTGAAGATTGTCAGGCTGTTGGAGTTGGAGGAGGCTCTGGAGATCTCCAGCATTTTTCCCTTTGCTGGTTACTGTGTTTTTGTGTCTAGACTTGACAGTTCATGCAGCTTTTGAATTCTGATTTTAGAGTTCTGATCATGGAATTCCATGCATCTACACCTACATTTAAATGTGTCTACCATGTCCACAGTGTGTATGGATTCTCTTTTCCCGTGCTATAATCAAATGCAAGTATCCATCTTCAAATGGTGGAATAGGAAAAATATGATAATAACAGAACAACAACTGATGGCAGTAGCTAACTACTGTAGCTAACTAGCCAGCTAACCTCTGAAGCTAGCCAGCAAACTAGCAAGCAATGCTAAAGGGATTGCAAATGGGATAACTCTAGCCAAACAAGCTGGCTACCAATTTTGAGGCCAGCAAACACATTCCTCATACGCTAGGAGCGTATTTGGTGGGCCGCCCCCAGGTGGTAAGGGTAGGTAACAACACATCTGCCACGCTGATCCTCAACACAGGGACTCCTCCTCAGTCCCCTCCTGTACTCCCTGTTCACCCATGACTGCATGGCCAAGCACGACTCCAACACCATCATTAAGTTTGACGGCAGTGATAGGCCTGATCATTGACAACGATGAGACAGACCATCGGGAGGAGGTCAGAGACCTGGCAGTGTGGTGCCAGGATAACAGCCTCTCCCTCAACATGATCAAGACAAAGGAGTTGATTGTGGACTACAGAAAAAAGGGAACAGAGCACGCCCCCATTCTTATCGACAGGGCTGTAGTGGAGCAGGTTGAGAGCTTCAAATTCCTTGGTGTCCACATCACCAACAAAATATCATGGTCCAAACACACCAAGACAGTCGTAAAGAGGGCACGACAATGCCTATTCCCCTCAGGAGACTGAAAAGATTTGGTCCTCAGATCTTCAAAGTTCTACAGTTGCACCATCGAGAGCATCCTGACTGGTTGCATCACCGCCTGGTATGGCAACTGCTCGGCCTCCGACTGTAAAGCACTACAGAGGGTAGTGTGTACGGCCCAGTACATCACTGGGGCCAAGCTTCCTGCCATCCAGGACCTCTATACCAGGCGGTGTCAGAGGAAGACCCCAAAAATTGCCAAGGACTCCAGCCACCCTAGTCATAAACTGTTCTCTCTGCTATCGCATGGCAAGCGGTACCGGAGCACCAAGTCTAGGTCAAAAAGGCTTCTTAACAGCTTCTACCCCTAAGGCATAAGACTCTTGAACAGTTAATCAAATGGCTACCCAGACTATTTGCATTGTCCCCACCACACATTTTTACACTGCTGCTACTCTCTGTTATCCATACATAGTCACTTTACCTCTACCTACACGTACATACTGTATTACCTCAATTACCTCGACTAACCGGTGCCCCCGCACATTGACTCTGTACTGGAACCCCCTGTATTTAGCCTCGCTACTGTTATTTTATTGTTGCTCCTTAATTATTTGTTATATTTAAAAAAAAGTATAATCTTAAACTGCATTGTTGGTTAAGGGCTTGTAAGAAAGAATTTCACTGTGAGGTCTACACCTGTATTCGGTGACAAAATAAATTAGATTTTATTTCCTCTAACATTATAATGAAAAGGTGCCTCTTGTTCTTGTAGGGTTCTTTTCTGATTGGCTGGTTATTGTGTTTTGTAGAATTCTCTAACTTGCTGGTTATCTTGGAGGCTTCTTCTCTGATTGGTGTAACTCATACAGTAGAGCAGGTTGTGTTCAATGGTTTCTTGTTCTGTGCATTTCTCACATTGCCCTGTGTTGGGTTTCTCTGTGATGAAGGTAGTAATTAAGTCTGCAGTGTCCTACTCTTAGTCTTGTGAGGATGATTGTTGCTGTCCGTTTTCTCCCCTTTGATGTGTGCTTACTAATGTGTGGATGGAATGCAGGCGTCTCCTTCTGTCCAGTCTGACATTTTTCAGTTTGATTTGGGATTTAACTTCACTCTTGCTCATTGGGAATATGATGTTGAGATTTTAATGTAGGGCGTTTTTTGCTGTTTCATTTCCACCGACTTCCACATGTGCTGCTACCCATGGAAAGGTAATCCTGGTTTAATGCAGGATCCTGTGGAGAATTTCAAGAATTTCCTATGTTAAATCCTGTTACTGTTGTTTCCTCTCTCCAGGCTTTGTAGTGTTGCTTTTGAGTTAAATGATCCCTCCGGTTTGGAATCTTCCACCCCATGTTATGGCCAGGATGCAGGCCATTAGCTCTGTTGTGAAAACTGATACATGGCCTGTTATTTTTCCCCTGGTTATGTTGAGCTTTGGGATTGAGTAGGTTGCAGCATTACCTGTTTTTACTGATGGGTAGTGGGAGTTTAGGTATCCCTCTTTTGTCCTATGGTCACTTTATCCTTTCCATCCTCAATCATCTCTAGTAGTGAGAAGTCAACCCCTGGAGAGGGGAGAAGCCATGGTGGGGTGATAGACAGTGGGAGTATTGGACTGAGGTGTAGGTCCTTTATTCCGAGTTTTCTAGCCCACTGGTCGGCCTTCCATCCCAAAATTGGGCATTACTAATTGAGCTGTGGATGGCCTTAAAGGTTTGAGCTAGGGCCTCAGTTTTTTCCTCCTCCATGCTTGCTGTGGAGGAGGAAACACAGCATTTTATGGCTGGAATTCCTGGCTGGAATTCCTCTTGGTTGTGTATTTGGTCCAGCTGGCTTTAAAGAACCTCCAGCACATCACATGGGAATATTCTGACTTGTTCCAGTCCGACTACTGTCGTGACATGACTTTCATTAATCTGATGACTGTTATTTATTCAATTCACTAACTATGTTTAATTGTTACCCAATTAAATTAATAATGTAACAATTAACTAATTAGGAATTTGGGGCACCACGGAAGAAGTTGTTTAACGAGTTACCATCTCCCAAATTAAACCCAAGAAGATCTAAGTTATATATCGATAACAGTCAATTATTAATCATTACCTCATATCAGTTCTCATTCTGAACAGTAGTAACCTTCTTGGATCTGCAAGAACCCAAGCCTTTGCTGATTATTCAGTACTACACAAATTGGTTTAATTATTTATCTACTTAGTAACTAAATAATAACACAGAATACACATGAGACAAAAGTCCCTAGTGGACTGACAAGATATGATGGCTTGTTACAACATAAATTGAGGGGGTAGAGAGGAAAATGACACTTATCGTGTATACATTCTAGGACTATCCTCACATTAATCATATACCTTGCACACAAACCACCGTATTTATGTATTTACGTGTGGATGTCTTTGTTTGTCATCTATCTCTGTTGAAACCAATCAATCCTTCTATGGGGAAGGGGTTGATTTGTGTAAGGCTCTGGTTGTCCACCAGAGGTCACAATGTCCTTCTTCTTAGTTGTCCTGGCTTATATGGACGGTTTTCAGAGCAGATTTTCAGATGCACCAATGATTGTCTGAGATGGGATTTTCTCCTTCCCAACTCGTGTCTTTAGTCAGAGTTTTAAGCACTTTACACACGCAGCTGCAGACTGGCGGTATCCTGGTCTAGTAGGTGAGGTTATCTTTTCATCTAGTGTTGAGTTTCAGAGTTTCCAACCATTTCAACGTGTGGACCACGGTCTCACGTCTTTTGGTCTGATATGTTAATTCTTAGTCAGTCCTTTTAAGCACTCGGAAAGGGCAATTTCATCACGCTGACAAGCTCTCTGACCTCATTCGGGGTGTGAGGACTTAATGTACAAAGGATATGATTAGAAGTTATCTCGTATGACTCATAAAATCACATTCCTATCTTAACAAAAATAGTTTCATCCATGTTCATATCACATAGACAACGTATTGGATGGAAACCTGACAGCTATAGGGGGGTTTCCTTCCCAAGTTACAGTATCTGGTTCATGCAGTTCTTAATAACATTACAAAATGAAAAGCGATATGACATGATTATTCTTTAGGTCCCCACTGACCATTTTCCACATTCGGACGTTAGAAATACTGTTCCAAAGTTCACTCTAAGGACATTATAGTTTTTGGGCGACAAAATATCTCTGTAACAAGGAACATTCCAATCTTGATACTTAAAGAGCAAGAGAGGGTTCTCTGCTGCATAACATTTATGATTGGTGTGAGGTGTCATAAAACTGGCCCTCCCCCTTGTCCACTCTCTCTATCCTTCCTTATCCCCTCGTAACGAATGTATTTACGGCAGGTAGCCTAGTGGTTAGAGTGTTGGACTAGTAAATGAAAGGTTGCAAAATCAAATCCCTGAGCTGACAATGTAAAAATCGGTCGTTCTGCTCCTGGACAAGGCAGTTAACCCACTGTTCCTAGGCTGTCATTAAAAATAAGAATTTGTTCTTAACTGACTTGCCTAGTTAAATAAAGGTAAAAATAAAATATCCCATTATGTTAACATTTAATCTTGGTGATAGCCATGTATTTCCTGGACACAGATTAGGTCTGGTTTTGTGTTGACTTCCTCTATATACATCTTCAGTTCTTATCTGTTTGCTATTAGGCTTCTTGCATTCCATTGGAGGATGTGGAGGGTCGTTATCCTGTGTCGTTGGAGTGCCTCGTCTGGGGTTTGGGTCTATGTTCTTCTATGATTTGTGTTGAGTGTGCTCCTGTGCGTAAAGGGCTGTATTCTTCTGAGACCTGTTCTATCATCTCAGTTCTGGCTTTGTCTAAATAGCTCCCAGTAAAAGAGACTCAGACTATCTTCTCGGTCCTGGTCTCTATAAAGCTAGTGCATGTTATTATTTACGCTAGAAGACTCACAAAGGTCAGTTTATGTTGCGTGCAGTTGCGGGCTGCGTGCTCTACTCTACGGACCTCCTCTGCATATGACACACTTTCAGTCACCCCTATACTGGAACTTTCCATGATGATACATTCCCTCCCTGACCAATCAACTACTTAGTTTCTCATTAACATGGACAGACATGATAGGTTTAACATTAAACATTAAATCATTATCATAACACAGTGAGAAAGCATATCCTCCCTTATCTACTGTAAGCACCTCCCTCTGCTTCCTTCCACTACCATATAAGCCAGCAGGCCTGTTTGTATCCAGACCCTAGGAAAACACTATGCAGATGCCATAGGAATATATCACACACCATTTACGTAGGCCACAGGTCTCCTGTTACAAACCCACAAATCTGACACACAAAGAGCTGGAGATTCCCACAAATTAGCAGATGTAAAAAAAATAGGTCACACATCTACTACAGAAATAACATAAAAAGTATGACACTACAAGGTGCCACAGTAATATCATAACAACATCAGACCATCCTTTGCATGTGTGTGTTTTGTATTGTTGATCAAATATTAAATCAAATCATATAAAAGATCTTGCAATAATACCATCAGACCTTTTGATGACTTGTGACACCAGGAATTACAAATGAGAAAAGGAAACGTTCACGTTCATAGAATGAGTAATGGGGTAGCACAGAAACCAAACAGAGTTACGCAACGAGACAAAAACAACAGCTGGGGCCAGTCTTGTCATAGAAAATGTCCCAGCTGTGTTTGAAAGAAGTAGAGAAAGGGAGAGCGAGTGAGTGTGAGAGAGAGGTAAATGGTAAAAAAGACAGTGAGGGAGTGACTGCCTTTCAGCGTTCTGTCAATCACCCAGGCCCTATCAGCAGTTCATACACTGTGAGAACTGTGCCTGGCTGTGTAAACAAACATATCACACACGCATTAGCTACACTCACCGCCGAGGCATCTCCAATTTCCTCATGCCGTCGTCTGTAGAAGCCTGAATTATTCTCAGTTTCTACATGACATATCAAATATTGTCTGTGTGTGTTTGTATGACAATCACACACCAGTGACACCTACTGCAGACACCTGTATGGAGAAGGTGACAGGATGGTGACAGTGTAAGGTAACTAGGCTATTCTGGTCAATACAAAGAAATACTTGAGGTTAATGGGTGTATCCTGGAAATCAACCAGGAAGGGACATATAATTCAAATGCATTACGATATGAGATAAGCGCATCAACAACTGGTATACTTTCAAGACAATCTGGTGTCCTCATTCAGACAGACTGAAACGGACCCCGGCACACAATTTGTTCAAACAGAATAAATACCTAGAAAAAGTCTGATACAATGATAAGTATCATCAAAGACAGAGCAGTCTGTTTTAAAAAAAAAAAAATTATACAGACCACAAGACAACTGCATGTGTTCTCTGAGTGTGTGACCCTGATGAGTTCGTGTTTCAGGCATGAACAATGGGTCAAAGGGACAACAACAACAAGCAACAAGAGAAAACAACATGTAAGACGTGTCAGTATACATTTTATTGTGACATTTGGGTGGCATTGTGACGTGGGTGGTATTGTGACATGTTGGTCATGTGTTTTTTTGTTGTTTGAATTTGAGTCATTTGGCAGACGCTCTTATCCAGAATGATGTACAATTACTGCGTTCCTCTTCAGATAGCTAGGTGAGACAACCACACGTCACAATCGCATCAAGTACATTTTCCCCTCGCGTATTTATCAGCTAAGTCAGTACTTGTGGGAAAAGAGAAGGAGAAGTGTATTTTTTTGGGGGAGGTTGGCGTCGGAGGCGCTGTGAGTTGTTTATGATACTCTTTAAAGAGGTAGGTCTTCTTTACATCTTATAAATGTCACTTCTTGCAGGAAGTGCAGAGGAAAGAGGAGAACCCCAAAAAAATAACTTTCCACCCTACTCTTTTCCACATCTGTTTCAGATATTATTATAGCCACATGCCGGTAAGCAATGATCCTTTATGAAAACCATCTGCCATTCTGTCATGCGCATATAGAAGTTTGTCCAAGTCTGAGAGAGCAGGTCCCAAGACACTGTGAAATAATTGCTACAGACAGATTTATCAGTATCCACACAACTGTTTTTAATAAAGCAATACCACTTATGCTATTCATGTTTGGCCGCAGTATTGGGTTTGGTTTGAATTAATGCCAAATCTATATTTCTTTTATTTCAATTCATTTCTGGGCCTGAGGATTACGTCTGGTTTTAGGCAAGATGTAATTGTTATTGTCTCGACAACCATATACTGTACATCCCATTCACGATAAAGGATCTATGTGAGCCACAGCAAACATGAGGGCAACAGTTTAAACCAACAGAATCTCTCATAAATGTGACTGGGTGGTAGTTAGGTAAAACCTGGTATGAATAATGTGGTCTAGGAAGGAAATTCAATCTGAATTAGATGAGTTAAATTCATCATACAATCAACTAGGCTATTTGTTTTGCCCTGCTATGCATGTGTGATACTGTGCTGTAAAGAATGATTGGAAAATCATTTTCAGAGGCCTAACAAAACACATGCTTACTGGCTGAATATAGAATTATTCTATTCTAATATAGGATTAATCCGTTTCCCATGATACACAATAATGTCTAATCACACACCCATGCAATCAATCACGGTCCCAAAGAGGAAACAGCTTTCTATTATCTCTTCAATAGATTTCAAGAGCAAACAATGAAACACAAGCCTGGCAGCTTCCCTGTACCACTGGTTCACATTGACTCATAGACACTACGCACCAGTCCAATGCCAGTTATGCTACTTACACCAATGTAGTCTCATTTTAACCATGCATAACCATTCGTTAACCTCTGTCACCTTGTTACAGTAGGTTATGTTATTCCATACAGACAGTTGTGATTCATCTTGTAGAGAGTTTTATAAAATCAAACGTTTGGTCTGTTTTTCTTTGCTGAACTTTCTGGATTCGGTATGTGTTATGCTTGGAGTTGAACACAAAATTGCAGGAGTGAAAAGTTCCATGTCGGCTGTTCTGGGAAACTGTTGAAATTGGGGGTGTGGGGATGTGGTTAGAAAACAGAGGTTGCCATGGTGATTGTGTAGCTTTTTGCCATGTCCAATGTGTGAGTGCGTTTCCAGAATAAAAAATCATGGTGGTGTTTGCCCAGATTTCCCAACATGGAAACAATGGCCATCAAGAGAGTTGTAGCAGGCCCAATCATTGTAGCCTGGTCCCAGATCTGTTCGTGCAGTCTTGCCAACCCATATGGTAAACTGACAATAAACATAAAAGTTGACAAGACAGCACAAACAGTTTTGGGACCAGGCTATCTTGACCTTGTAAGAACCCTTTCTGGACGTGGTCTGACTCTGCGTGCTTCTCAGATGTTTGCAGAATGTTCGCTTACTTTACATCAACAGCGATACAGTGACACAACCAGAGAGGATTATTCGGTTGTGTATGTTTATACGATGAAAATAAACTCTTGTGACGTATCCAGTCGGGGGCTGTGTTGACGATGTTGTGCTTTTGTAACGCACTCACAACTATGCATGAGAACATATCCTTGTCTTCTATGACTGACGTATGTCACTGGTGGCAAGGTTTCCCTTTCATGGCCCTGGCAAGTTGGGTCTTGACTCTGTAGTCATTTTTGTCATATTCTGCAGGTGTCTCATAGCAACATGAAGGAGATATATAACAAGCCTTAACAAGATATCGACATAACTTAACTTCTGCATTCCCAACCGAGCAAGCTGTACAGGCGCCTTTGTTCAGCTTATCACCCACAGCTGATTTTGTGCCAGAATTCTTTACCACTATTATAAAGCATTCAGGGTTCAAACTTATCTCAGCTCTACCTGCAATCACAGTTTTTTTTTTTACATTATCTTGACACTTTCACCACCTAGTGGGGGGGGTTCATGGGAGAGGGAGGTTTGGATTCTCTGCTCATGCAATAAATTCACTTGTCTTTGTGGGCACTCTTGGGGCCCCCGTGATGAAAAGTGGAACATTCCTGACCTGTGAGGGCTGTTTGGATTTCTGGTCCCGGCTATGAGGTCAGAGAGAGGGGGGTGCAGCGTCATTTCCCATATCCCCCTCATTTTGCAATCTAAGTCAGTCTTTTCACTGCTGAGAAACACATACCCATACTGTCACCTTCACTTTTTAACGGCAGACGGGGTGACGAAGTATAAAATTGGGAAATTCTCTTAAAACATCACAGTGGTTTCAATTGCATTTCTATATCCTGCATGCCTAGACTTTCTTATCTTTCACAACTCAAGAGGCAGAAATCCTGTATGTCTCTGTGCCAGGTACTGACTGGGTTGTAGGTGATTAAATGTTTTTTTTGCTTTGCATTTGTACTAAAAAAAAAGCACGCTTTGAAACATAAACTTGTAATCTACAGTTGAAGTCGGAAGTTTACATACACCTTAGCCAAATACATTTAAACTCAGTTTTTCCCCATACCTGACATTTAATCCTAGTAAAAATTCCCTGTTTTAGGTCAGTTAGGATCACCACTATATTTTAAGAAAGTGAAATGTCAGAATAATAGTAGAGAGAATTATTTATTTCAGCTTTTATTTCTTTCATCACATTCCCAGTGGGTCAGACGTTTACATACACTCAATTAGTATTTGGTCAGCATTGCCTTTAAATTGTTTAACTTGGGTCAAACGTTTCGGGGAGCCTTCCACACGCTTCCCACAATAAGTTGGGTGAATTCTGGCCCATTGCAGAATCAAGTATATGCTTTTGCGCGTGTCACTTCAAGTCAGGGCGTGGTGCTCTTATGTCTTCTAATCTTTGGTGGTAGGCCTAATATTTTGTTTATGACCTGAAGACAGTAATTTGTTTCATAGCAGGTTCAGACAAATTAGGAGTGGGTCAGAAGTTTACATACACTCAATTAGTATTTGGTAGCATTGCCTTTAAATTGTTTAATTTGGGTCAAATGTGTAGGGTAGCCTTCCACAACCTTCCCACAATAAATTGAGTGAATTTTGGCCCATTCCTCCTGACAGAGCTGGTGTAACAGTCAGGTTTGTAGGCCTCCTCCTTTTTCAGTTCTGTCCACACATTTTCTATAGGATTGAGGTCAGGGCTTTGTGATAGCCTCTCCTTCCTGAACGCTATGACGGCTGCGTGGTCCCTTGGTGTTTATACTTGCGTACTATTGTTTGCACAGTTGAACGTGGTACCTTCAGGCGTTTGGAAATTACTCCCAAGGATGAACCAGACTTGTGGAGGTCTACAATTGTTTTTCTGAGGTCTTGGCTGATTTATTTTGATTTTCCCATGATGTCAAGCAAAGAGGCACTGAGTTTGAAGGTAGGCCTTGAAATACATCCACAGGTACACCTCCAATTAACTCAAAGTATGTCAATTAGCCTTTCAGAAGCTTCTAAAGCCATGACATCATTTTCTGGAATTTTCCAAGCTGTTTCAAGGCACAGTCAATTTAGTGTATGTAAACTTCTGACCCACTGGAATTGTGATACAGTTAATTATAAGTGAAATAATCTGTCTGCAAACAATTGTTGGAAAAATTACTTGTGTCATGCACAAAGTAGATGTCCTAATCAACTTGCCAAAACTATAGTTTGTTAACAAGAAATTTGTGGAGTGGTTGAAAAACGAGTTTTAATGACTCCAACCTAAGTGTACGTAAACTTCCAACTTCAACTGTACATGCCATGCCTGTGGTATCAGCCATTTCACAAAATGCATGGAATGTTCATGGATTCCTACTTGCTTATATAAACTGGGTGCGAAAAAGGCCAGACAATTTCCTGTTTTCCATTCCAGATATTGCAAGAGTGGCTGATGGACAAGCCTGCCCCTAGCTGACCATATCAACAGACTTTTATCTCCACCTAGTGTTGACTATTGCTCTGGTAATTTGAAATTATTGGTTTCAGATTTTATTTCTCTTAATCACCTGAATCTGAACTCTAATCCCAGAGTAATGAGACATGGTCCTTATACCTCTGACACCCCAGTGACGCACAACACACACTGTAAGACCCTATAAGCCTTTTAAACCTATGGATATAGGCATGCAGCCAATCTGAGGTAGTCACGTTCTTGCATGGTGTACAATAGGCCTCCATGATGTAATTTCCGCAGATTGAAGATTATGAATGGATGTGGCCCATACTGCAAAAAACAAACGTGGTACCTTCAGGCAATTGAATGACAACGCATGTCTTGCATATCACATACATTGAGAAAAAGTGCACATCACATACTGACAGAACATCATCTACACCCCTCATCAACCCCTCTGTTGCTCTCTCCATGTCGCTCTCCCACAAACAGATACTCTTCTCTGAGAAGGTCTAATTCCTAATCCTATTATACACGTCACCATAGGACTTGGGAGAGATGTCAGTCTGATGATATCTATAATTAATTCACGTCTAATTCCCCACAGCCTTCCCCAGCTGTCTTCAGACGAAACCCATTCCTACGCATCAGCAACAACAAACCTGGTCAGGACTATAAGGAGACTAACCTGCAAGAAGAAAGTGCAGCTAACCACACAGGTAAGCATCGCTGCTGCTATCATTTGATTATTAATTCATTTCGATTCGACTTGAGAGAGCAGTGAAAGATGTGGTCTAATTCTCCACTTGGATTGAAGAAGATGAATTAGTAATGAAAGATTTGATGAATTCTGAAGTGATCATCCATAATGTTAGAAGATACATGTGGAACATATTTTGGCCTACTCTATTCTGTTTCTGTAGAGTGAGTCAGATTTCAACATTTCAAGGTCATGTCACCAGAGCAATATAAGACAACATCAGGCGTCCATAATCATAATTCATGCCAACATCATGGGAATCACTGAAATGTTTTGCTTGTGCATGTACAGTATACCTAAAGACTATTCTGGAACTTACAACACCAACTTGGGGGACAAATGAGCCTACAGTACTGGGAGTTTACCTTGGACACAATGATGATGTACAAGACACACCAAAATACACTGAACAAATATATAAACGCAACAATACAGATATGCATCTGTTGGTCACAGATGCCTTAAAAAAAGGTAGGAGTGTGGATCAGAAAACCAGTCAGTATGTGTTGTGACCACCATTTTCCTCATGCAGCGCAACGCATCTCCTTCCTATAGAGTTGATCAGGGTGTTGATTGTGGCCTGTGAAATGTTGTCTCACTTTTTGTCTCAGCCTTTTCAATGGCTGTGTGAAGTTGCTGGATCGAACACTCTGTCGTATGCGTCAATCAAGAGCATCCCAAACATGCTCAATGGGTGAGACGTCTGGTGAGTATGTAGGCCGTAGAAGAACTGGGACATTTTCAGCTTCCAGAACTTGTGTACAGATAGATCCGTTGCCCGTGGCACGACAATGGGCCTCAGGATCTCGTCACGGTATCGCTTCAAATTGCCATCAATAAAATGCAATTGTGTTTGTTATCCATAGCTTATGACTGCCCATACCATAACCCCACCACCACCATGGGCCACTCTGTTCACAACATTGACATCAGCAAACCAGTCGCCAACACGATGCCATACAAACTGTCTGCCATCTGCCCGGTACAGTTGAAACTGGGATTCATCCATGAAGAGCACACTTTTCCAGCATGCAAGCAACCATCGACGATGAGCATTTGCCCACTGAAGTTGGTTACAATGCCGAACTGCAGTCAGTTCAAGACCCTGGTGAGGACGACGAGCACACAGATGAGCTTCCCTGAGACGGTTTATGACAGTTTGTGGAGAAATTCTTCGGTTGTGCAAACCCACAGTTTCATCAGCTGTCCGGGTTGCTGGTCTCAGACAATCCCGCATGTGAAGAAGCAGGATGTGGAGGTCTTGAGCTGGCGTGGTTACACATGGTCTGCGGTTGTTAGGCTATTTGGACATACTGACAAATTCTCTAAAACGATGTTGGAGGTGGCTTATGGTAGAGAAATTAATGTTACATTCTCTGGCAACCGCTCTTGTGGACATTCCTGCAGTCAGCATGCCAACTGCACACTCCTTCAACTCTTGAGACATCTGTGGCATTGTGTTGTGCGACAAAACTACACATTTTAGTGGCCTTTTATTGTTCCCATCACAAGGTGCACATGTGTAATCTGCCCTATCAAGCAAAAGAGCAGTAACTGTGCATTTGGTCCAAAATGTGTTATTGACTTTTTTTCATACATTAAATACATGCTTTATCACATGGACAAATATCCTGCTTCCATTGTGTTGTGTTATGGAGAAAATGTGGGGTCATGTTTGCAGTAACTGCAAAACGTTAAGGTGAAACCAAGGAAAAATCACATCACACATGTCAGTTACTGCCTTTTACCTTGGCTTCACTGAGCTTTGTGCTGCAGTGGCTATGGTTGACATTGGTATTATTTATTGTTATTTGCTGATACAAGTATCAAACTACATGACACTGACAGCCACATACAAATAAACATATTAACACAAGTTTGGGTTAAAAACAATCGTCACGGAAACGTATTCCAGTGGGTGTACCAAGCAAGAAGGCAGTAACTGCCGTCTGAGGTCAGGGTCAATATGAATAAAAAAGTACCTTATAGTAAGACAACAGTTAACCACATCTCCAATGATCTGCCTACAATTAATTTGGCTGGACAATAAAAAAAAGACATTTTTCTCAGTTTCACTCTATAAGCAGTTACTGCTCTTTTGCTTGGTAGGGCAGTAATGACCATGCTGTTTAATCAGCTTTTTGATATGCCACACCTGTCAGGTGGATGGATTATCTTATCAAATGAGAAATGTCCACTAACAGGGATGTAAACACATTTGTGCACAAAATTTGAGCAAAATAAGCTTTTTGTGCATATGGAGACTCTCTGGGATCTTTTATTTCAGCTCATGAAACATGGGACCAACACTTTACATGTTGCGTTTATATTTTTGTTCAGTGTACATTGACATACGGTACATGTTTTGTAAGAATCTAAGATGAAGTTTAATTTGAGCTTTTTAGAAATGATGGAGTTCATTCTGTATTACGGTGGCCCTAAAGGCCAAAGTAGCTTTTCAAATTTAGTGACAGCGCGCACAGAAAGTCAATGAGGAAGGTTTCCGGTTAAAGAGATGTTGTATTGTAGTTGCTGTAATGTTGAAGAGGGAGAAGGAGAGATTTTGGGGCAGGGTGTCCTATATCACAAGGGTTGTCAGGATTAGTAAGACTTCGGTTTGACACATTGTTTTGAGTTAGCCTAGGAATACAAGACACACACTCAGCAGCATAGGCTTGTAAAGAAGCTGCTGTTGTTCATGGCCTCTTCAGATGCTACACCTGAAGAGTTGCATTGGCTCCTCATCCAATCCCTCGGCTTTGGCTTAGTGGTTATGTGGATCTGTATCATACATGTGGCACATTGTCATCTTTATGTCCCAGCTGTCTTACACACGTAGGCCCATGCAGACCCATGCATTAACACGGTCTTAGAATACCCTAAGTATTAGACCTAATCATAATCTGATAATACTGCATCAACCTGGCTCCCTCTGAATGTCTCTGACAATCACAACATGCTGCAGTGTACAGTACACAACCCAGACACCGATGAACCAACGCAATGCTACAGTTTGGTTACATGCCAGTCTCTTCGACGAAACGGTGATAAGAAAACGGTTTTCATTGATAATCTTTACGATTTTGTCTCTTCATTCAGAAAGTTCAGTATGTCAAGCCCAACACCAGCTGAAGATGAGGTGCCAGCAATCCAAACAGGTGACACGTCATCAACTATCAACCCTTTCAGTAAACTCTTTATTAGGTCCACTGTTTATCATCCAAACTTCAATTGAAATGAGAGTGAAGTCTGTATAAACTCTTTTTGATGCAAATACTTTTCTCTGTTCTTGTCTTCACCTGTTGATCAACACCTCTCAATCCATAGAATTACATATAGAACACTAGAATGGAGGTTGACGTTTGTAATGTTCCCTGACCAAAATGGCTGCCGTTATCAGCACATTCTAGAGATGTAGTTAAATGACATCAGCCGCTCTACTGTATTTTACATGTCTCAATTCCTCTACAAGGCCCCAAGGGTGTGATCAATGACTGGAGGAAGTTCAAGTGTGAGGACCAGGACACCCCTCCCAGCAAGAAAGCTCTCCTCAGACAGATATCCAACCCCCAGAGCGACGACAACCACGACAGACTCAACCGCAAGGTCAGTCAGCGTTCAAACACAACCACACGGTCAGACAATAAAAGTCTTGACCACAAAGGGGGTCATATGTCTAGCAAACTCTTGAGAATCAAGATCTGTTTACTTGATCTATTTTAACCCATAGAAATAAAAGGACTAGAAGGGACTTTTCCATTCAATTCAATTCTACTTCTATGTTTCAGCCCCCATACACAATACGCATGAGCCTTGACTCAGCTCCTATCACAACTTTTTCTTGACAGATGAGTGTCCAGGAGTACGAGATGATCGCAGAGGAGGATGAGAAGGGCCTGCGCAAGTACCGCAAGCAGTGCATGAAGGAGATGCACGAGCGATTCAGCTTTGGGCCTACGTTCGACAGCGTGGTGGAGCTGGACAATGGCGAGGCCTTCCTGGAGATCATTGAGAAGGAGCACCGGCTCACCCTGGTAGTCGTCCACATCTACAAGGATGGAGTCAAAGGTTGCGAGGCGCTCAACTCCTGCCTAGACTGCCTAGCCACCGAGTACCCCAGCATCAAGTTCTGCCGCATCCGGGCGGCCGCGACGGGTGCCGGCGAGCGCTTCTCAGACGACGTGCTGCCCACCATGCTGGTTTACAAGGCAGGCGAGCTGCTAGGAAACTTCCTGTCCATGACACAGCACCTCAGCGAGGAGTTCTTCGCCGCCGATATCGAGGCATTCCTCAATGAGTACGGCCTCCTGCCGGAGAAGGAGTTTGTGGCCTGTCCTGATGAGGAGGAGGCAGGAGTTGAGGTGGAGTAAGGGGGTTTTATAGGGAGTCAGTGACAGTCAGTGCACATTTCTGGACCCATTAGCCTACTGTAAATGCAATCTTGTTAACCAGCCTCCAGTCAGCTTCAGTTTACCACAGGCAGTGTCTATTAACATGAGCAAAGCTACAGATTTCAAACAGACATTATTAGCTCAGTATGTGTATATCACTATGAAATGCTTTTCTTTCTTTTTGTTTTAACCATTAAATTTAATTGATAAGTATATGACATTGCAATCTTTGTAAAAGGTTGTATTGGCGTCACAGTATATGATCCTGCGGTTGGAGTAATGCACCCCATTTTATGGCTTGGGCTTGTTTATCACCATTAGCCCAATGTCATTGTATTTTCTGCTATATTTTCATGATGTTTGAAATCCAAAAGGATAAAGTGTTAACCCCAAGTCAGTCAATAAAAGCTGTATTTCCCCATGGAAGTGTTGGTTGGTTTCTCTGTCTAATTGAATTAATACTATTAACTAACAGCATTTAACATGAATAGAACACACACCAAAAGTGAGTTACTTTGAACGGACTTATTTATTCTGCTCAATTATGTAATAGATGAACGCATAAAATACAGCATTTCCGATATTAAGGCCAAGCCTGAACTATCCTTTGGGAGGATCAAAGCATAGAATATGCCCATCATACCAAGCATAACCATACAAGACCAGACTGTAGGCGTAAGTCATGGCAAAAAAAACGATATTGAAAACAGACGCTCTAAGCAGTTCTGACGCATGTCCGTTGTTCGAGCACTGTGGTTGAGTTGTATTTATTTATTATTTCTCTCTCTACACAATCTGCTTTACAATTCATATGAAAATAAAAGGTTGAATTATCAATACCAAACATACAGCTTGCATTTACTTTTATAATAACCACGTCAACTCAATTTCATGAAATTCTAATTAATCAAGCGATTAGGTCACTCCGCATATCAACAACTCTTGTGGTGTGCGTGTCCTGTGCCTCCACCATTAGTCGCTCAGGTAGAGCAGCGAGGTGCCTGTTGCTAGGAGAGCGATTGCGGCTGCCATGGCAACACCTACACAATGACACAATGACACAATGGTATCCGGGTGAGTCAAGAGAAAGCCATGCTACATACCTGATGCTGATTCATGTTTTGGGTTAGGTGTTAAGGTTCACATAATAACCACAAAGCTATCGACACTTCCTGTACATGCCTTTACATATGATAGAGCCATGAGTTTTTCCTGACCATTGTACCTCCTGATTTCTAAAGAAATGGCTGTTTGAAGTGAGTATTTAAAAAGGACATACCAGCGTAATACGTTTTGTGGCTTTTGTGGGCTTCAGTGGGATCTTCAGAGGGTGTCTTAGGACCAGCGCCAACTGTAGATTTAGTCTTCAGGTTCTTCTGAACAACCGTGTTCTTTAGGTCAATCGTAGGAGCTTCTAAATATGAGACATTTTCACCATACAATGTCAACCTTACTACTATTTGTCTTCAATTGAGTGTATGGAAAGTATAGAAAATGTAGATTCAAAACTCAGTTGAGGAAGCTAAAATAATCCATATGATATAACCGCTTAACCAACATACCAAGAAAATAGCATTTGTTTGAAGAATAATACTTATGAGTAACGATATGGGTCTTTCCTCACATGACCAGATAGAAACAGTTGAAATTAAGATTTTCCCACAACAGTGTGTGTCCTGGTGGGGAAATAAAGTTGAAGTTGGAAGTTTAAATACACCTTAGCCGAATACATTTAAACTCAGGTTCACAATTTCTGACATTTAATCCTAGTAAAAATTCTCTGTCTTAGGTCAGTTAGGATCACCACTTTATTTTAAGAATGTCAAATGTCAGAATAATAGGATAGAGAATTATTTCTTTCAGCTTTTATTTCTTTCATCACATTCCCAGTGGGTCAGAAGTTTATATACACTCAATTAGTATTTGGTCAACATTGCCTTTAAATTGTTTAACTTGGGTCAAACATTTAGGGTAGCCTTCCACAAGCTTCCCACAATGAGTTGGGTGAATTCTGGCCCATTCCTCCTGACAGAGCTGGTGTAACGGAGTCAGGTTTGTAGGCCCCCTTGCTCGCACACGCCTTTTCAGTTCTGCACAAAATCTTCTATAGGATTGAGGTCAGGGCTTTGTGATGGCCACTCAAATACCTTGACTTGGTTGTCCTTAAGCCATTTTGCCACAACTTTGGAAGTATGCTTGGGGTCATTGTCCATTTGGAAGACACATTTGCGACCAAGCTTTAACTTCCTGACTGATGTCTTGAGATGTTGCTTCAATATATCCATATACTTTTCCTGCCTCTTGATGCCATCTATTTTGTGAAGTGCACCAGTCACTCCTGCAGCAAAGCACCCCCACAACATGATGCTGCCACCCCGTGCTTCACTGTTGGGATGGTGTTCTTCAGCTTGCAAGCCTCCCCCTTGAAGACATTTCTCCAAAAAGTACGATCTTTATCGCCATGTGCAGTTGCAAACCGTAGTCTGGCTTTTTATGGTAGTTTTGGAGCAGGGGCTTCTTCCTTGCTGAGAGGCCTTTCAGGTTATGTCAATATAGGACTCGTTTTACTGTGGATATAGATACTTTGTACCTGTTTCCTGCAGCATCTTCACAAGGTCCTTTGCAGTTGTTCTGGGATTGATTTGCATTTTTCGCACCAAAGTACGTTCATCTCCTGAGCGGTATGACGGCTGCATGGTCCCATGGTGTTTATACTTGCGGACTATTTTTTGTACAGATGAACGTGGTACCTTCAGGCATTTGGAAATTGCTCCCAAGGATGAACCAGACTTGTGGACGTCTAAAACAAATTCTGAGGTCTTGACTGATTTGTTTTGATTTTCCCATGATGTCAAGCAAAGAGGCACTAAGTTTGAAGGTAGGCCTTTAAAGCACCTCCAATTGACTAAAATGATGTCAATTAGAATATCAGAAGCTACTAAAGCCATGACATCATTTTCAGGAATTTTCCAAGCTGTTTAAAGGCATAGTCAATTTAGTGTATGTAAACTTCTGAACCACTTGAATTGTGATAAAGTGAATTATAAGTGAAATAATCTGTATGTAAACAATTGTTGGAAAGATTACAAACTATAGTTTGTTAACAAGAAATTTGTGGAGTGGTTGAAAAACGAGTTTTAATGACTCCAACCTAAGTGTATGTAAACTTCCGACTTCAACTGTATGTTACCATTTGGTCATGCAGGTGAGTAAAGAAATATACATTCTTTAAATTGTATGCATCTCAGACAGGTGATTGCAACTCTGTTTCCGGTTGGAATACTTGTTTCATTCCTCATAGGGAGTAACTAACACTTACACAATGGGCTTTAGTGACTCAAACCAGGTCACTGGAAGATCACAGTTGATACTGTGGTAGTATACAGTTTTGGCCACCTGCTACATTGACCCCTGACCCCTGGTTATTATGATAAACCACCTGGGACGGCCTCCTGGGAGGTGTCTATGCTGTCCTCGGGCGTCTCCCAGTCCAGCATCTCTTTGAGACGGTCACTCACATCGGACACACACTCGTCAGGGAACATGTAGTCACACACACACAGGCTCATTCCGGGCACGGGGGCAAACACTCTGCGAGGGAGCCCCTGCTGTACACCGACTGACCCTGCCGAAGAGAGGAGAGCAGAAAAATAATTAGGTACACTTAGCTACAGATTTAACAGGAATAAATGAGTCATTGTTCTGTATTTGATATGTCATTTTTTGGAGGTATATACAGTACCAGTCAAAAGTTTAGGCACACCTACTCATTCAAGGGTTTTTCTCTACATTGTAGAATAATAGTGAATACACCAAAACAATTAAATAACACATGGAATCATGTAGTTACCAAAACTTTGTTAAACAAATCAAAATATATTTGAGATTATTCAAAGTAGCCACCCTTTGCCTTGATGACAGCTTGCACACTCTTGGCATTCTCTCAACCAGCTTCACCTGGAATGCTTTTCCAACAGCCTTGAAGGAGTTCCCACATATGCTGAGCATTTGTTGCCTACTTTTCACTCTGCAGTCCAACTCATCCAAAACCATCTCAATTGGGTTGAGGTCGGTGATTGTGGAGGCCAGGTCATCTGATGCAGCACTCCATCACTCTCCTTCTTGGTCAAATAGCCCTTACACAGCCTGGAGGTGTGTTGGGTAATTGTCCTGTTGAAAAACAAATGATAGTCCCACTAAGATGGGATGGCGTATCGCTGCAGAATGCTGTGGTAGCCATGCTGGTTAAGTGTGCCTTGAATTCTAAATAAATCACAGACAGTGTCACGAGCCCACACCATCACACCTCCTCCTCCATGCTTCACGGTGGGTACCACACATGCGGAGATCATCCATTCCCCCCCCTTTGCGCCTCAGATAGACATGGCGGTTGCAGCCAAAAATCTAAACTTTTGATTAATCAGACCAAAGGACAGATTTCAACCGGTCTAATGTCCATTGCTCGTGTTTCTTGGCCCAAGCAAGTCTCTTCGTCTTATTGGTGTCATTTAGTAGTGGTTTCTTTGCAGCAATTCGACCATGAAGGCCTGATTCATACAGTCTCCTCTGAACAGTTGATGTTGAGATTGAACTCTGTGAAGCATTTATTTGGGCTGCAATTTCTGAGGCTGGTAACTCTAATGAACGTATCCTCTGAGGTAACTCTGGGTCTTCCTTTCCTGTGGCAGTCCTCATGAGAGCCAGTTTCATCATAGCGCTTGATGGTTTTTGCGACTGCACTTGAAACTTCAAGTGAAACTTCAAGAAGAAAGTTCTTGACTGACCTTCATATCTTAAAGTAATGATGGACTGTCGTTTCTCTTTGCTTTCAAAGTTCTTGACTGACCTACATGTCTTAAAGTAATGATGGCATGTCGTTTCTCTTTGCTTATTTGAGGTGTTCTTGCCATAATATGGAATTGGTATTTTATCAAATAGGGCTATCTTCTGTATACAACCCTACCTTGTCACAGCACAACTGATTGGCTCAAACGCATTAAGAAGGAAAGAAAGGCACACCTGTTAATTGAAATGCATTCCAGGTGACTACCTCATGAAGCTGGTTGAGAGAAGGCCAAGAGTGTACAAAGTTGTCATCAAGGCAAAGGGAGGCTACTTTGAAGAATCTCAAATATAAAATATATTTTGATTTGTTTAACACTTTTTTGGTTAATACATGATTCTAGGGATGCACCGATATGACATTTTTGGCCGATACGGAGTTCCGATATTTTCCTTGCCAAAAAAAAACGGTAACGATAACTGATATTTACAATTTTAGCGGCCTTTTGAGCATTCTAGTACAGTTAAATAGTCGAAACACACACACACCAAAAAGTTATTTTGTTGGTACGTACGTCATCTACCAACGTTATATAGGTATGTACGTCATCTACCAACGTTATACAGGTATGTACGTCATCTACTCGAACCCCCTCCATTCATCACATCACTCCTGTTCTCCAACAGCTTCACTGGCTCCCGGTCCAGTTCCGTATCCAATTCAAAGTCCTTCTGTTAACATTTAAGTCCATCCATAAACTCGCCCCCCCATATTTGTCTAATCTCCTCCAGGGTCCAACTTCCACCCGCTCCCTTAGATCTTCTTCCTCCATACACCTGTCTGTCCCCCCCGCCCGTCTCACCACTATGGGGAGCAGAGCATTCAGCTTCTTGCTCCCCGTCTCTGGAACTCATTACCATCCCAACTCAGAAACATCGATTCATTTTCCCATTTCAAATCACAACTTAAAACACACCTGTTTAAAATTGCCTATCTCACTTGACGTCAACTGCTCTGCTTCTTTTGTTGTTTTTAATGCTGTTCTATGCTTTTAAATGTCTTATGTTTCCCTGTACGGTGTCCTTGAGTGTCAAGAAAGGCGCCTTAAATAAAATGTATTATTATTATTATCTACCAAAGTAATATAAGTATGTACGTCATCTACCAACGTTATTTGGGTATGTACGTCATCTACCAACGTTATATAGGTATGTACGTCCTCTACCTACGTTATATAGGTATGTACGTCCTCTACCTACGTTATATAGGTATGTACGTCCTCTACCTACGTTATATAGGTATGTACGTCCTCTACCTACGTTATATAGGTATGTACGTCCTCTACCTACGTTATATAGGTATGCACGCCCTCTACCTCACGTTATATAGGTATGTACGTCCTCTACCTACGTTATATAGGTATGTACGTCATCTACCAACGTTATATAAGTATGTACGTCATCTACCAACGTTATATAGGTATGTACGTCATCTACCAACGTTATATAAGTATGTACGTCATCTACCAACGTTATATAAGTATGTACGTCATCTACCAACGTTATTTGGGTATGTACGTCATCTACCAACGTTATATAGGTATGTACGTCCTCTACCTACGTTATATAGGTATGTACGTCCTCTACCTATGTTATATAGGTATGTACGTCATCTACCAACATTATTTGGGTATGTACGTCATCTAACAACGTTATATAGGTATGTAGGTCCTCTACCAACATTATATAGGTATGTACGTCCTCAACCTACGTTATATAGGTATGTACGTCATCTACCAACGTTATTTGGGTATATACGTCATCTACCAACGTTATTTGGGTATGTACGTCATCTACCAACGTTATTTGGGTATGTGCGTCATCTACCAATGTTATTTAGGTATGTACGTCATCTACCTACGTTATTTGGGTATGTACGTCCTCTACCTACGTTATATAGGTATGTACGTCCTCTACCTACGTTATATAGGTATGTACGTCCTCTACCTACGTTATATAGGTATGTACGTCCTCTACCTACGGTATATAGGTATGTACGTCCTCTACCTACGGTATATAGGTATGTACGTCCTCTACCTACGGTATATAGGTATGTACGTTCCTCTACCTACGGTATATAGGTATGTACGTCCTCTACCTACGGTATATAGGTATGTACGTCATCTACCAACGTTATTTGGGTATGTACGTCATCTACCAACGTTATTTGGGTATGTACGTCATCTACCAACGTTATTTGGGTATGCACGTCATCTACCAACGTTATTTGGGTATGTACGTCATCTACCAACGTTATTTAGGTATGTACGTCATCTACCTACGTTATTTGGGTATGTACGTCATCTACCAACGTTATATAGGTATGTACGTCCTCTACCTACGTTATTTAGGTATGTACGTCCTCTACCTACGTTATATAGGTATGTACGTCATCTACCAACGTTATATAGGTATGTACGTCATCTACCAACGTTATATAGGTATGTACGTCATCTACCAACGTTATTTGGGTATGTACGTCATATAGGTATGTACGTCCTCTACCAACGTTATATAGGTATGTACGTCCTCTACCTACGTTATATAGGTATGTACGTCCTCTACCTACGTTATATAGGTATGTACGTCCTCTACCTACGTTATATAGGTATGTACGTCCTCTACCAACGTTATTTGGGTATGTACGTCATCTACCAACGTTATATAGGTATGTACGTCATCTACCAACGTTATATAAGTATGTACGTCATCTACCAACGTTATTTGGGTATGTACGTCATCTACCAACGTTATATAGGTATGTACGTCCTCTACCTACGTTATATAGGTATGTAGGTCCTCTACCTATGTTATATAGGTATGTACGTCATCTACCAACGTTATTTGGGTATGTACATCATCTACCAATGTTATTTGGGTATGTACGTTATTTGGGTATGTACGTCCTCTACCATCGTTATATAGGTATGTACGTCCTCTACTTACGTTATATAGGTATGTACGTCCTCTACCTACGTTATATAGGTATGTACGTCATCTACCTACGTTATTTGGGTATGTACGTCCTCTACCAACGTTATATAGGTATGTACGTCCTCTACCTACGTTATATAGGTATGTACGTCCTCTACCTACGTTATATAGGTATGTACGTCCTCTACCAACGTTATTTGGGTATGTACGTCATCTACCAACGTTATATAGGTATGTACGTCATCTACCAACGTTATATAAGTATGTACGTCATCTACCAACGTTATTTGGGTATGTACGTCATCTACCAACGTTATATAGGTATGTACGTCCTCTACCTACGTTATATAGATATGTACGTCCTCTACCTACGTTAAATAGGTATGTACGTCCTCTACCTACGGTATATAGGTATGTACGTTCCTCTACCTATGGTATATAGGTATGTACGTCCTCTACCTACGGTATATAGGTATGTACGTCCTCTACCTACGTTATATAGGTATGTACGTCATCTACCAACGTTATTTGGGTATGTACGTCATCTACCAACATTATATAGGTATGTACGTCATCTACCAACGTTATATAGGTATGTACGTCATCTACCAACGTTATATAGGTATGTACGTCCTCTACCTACGGTATATAGATATGTACGTCCTCTACCTACGTTAAATAGGTATGTACGTCCTCTACCTACGGTATATAGGTATGTACGTTCCTCTACCTACGGTATATAGGTATGTACGTCCTCTACCTACGGTATATAGGTATGTACATCCTCTACCTACGTTATATAGGTATGTACGTCATCTACCAACGTTATTTGGGTATGTACGTCATCTACCAACATTATATAGGTATGTACGTCATCTACCAACGTTATATAGGTATGTACGTCATCTACCAACGTTATTTGGGTATGTACGTCATCTACCAACGTTATATGGGTATGTACGTCATCTACCAACGTTATATAGGTATGTACGTCCTCTACCTACGTTATATAGGTATGTACGTCCTCTACCTATGTTATATAGGTATGTACGTCATCTACCAACGTTATTTGGGTATGTACGTCATCTACCAACGTTATATAGGTATGTACGTCATCTACCAACGTTATATAGGTATGTACGTCATCTACCAACGTTATTTGGGTATGTACGTCATATAGGTATGTACGTCCTCTACCAACGTTATATAGGTATGTGCGTCATCTACCAACGTTATATAGGTATGTACGTCATCTACCTACGTTATATAGGTATGTACGTCATCTACCTACGTTATATAGGTATGTACGTCCTTAACCTACGTTATATAGGTATGTACGTCCTCAACCTACGTTATATAGGTATGTACGTCCTCAACCTACGTTATATATGTATGTACGTCCTCAACCTACGTTATATAGGTATGTACGTCCTCAACCTACGTTATATAGGTATGTACGTCCTCTACCAACGTTATATAGGTATGTACGTCATCTGCCAACGTTATATAGGTATGTACGTCATCTGCCAACGTTATATAGGTATGTACGTCCTCTACCAACGTTATATAGGTATGTACGTCATCTGCCAACGTTATATAGGTATGTACGTCATCTGCCAACGTTATATAGGTATGTACGTCCTCTACCAACGTTATATAGGTATGCACGTCATCTACCAACGTTATATAGGTATGTACATCATCTACGGGATGATTCCGATGTTGGCATTTTTAACTAATATCGGCTGATTACAATATGCTTACAGATATATTGTGCATCCCTACATTTTTCCATATGTGTTATTTCATAGTTTTGATGTCTTAACTATTATTCTACAATGTAGAAAATAGTCAAATAAAGAAAAACCCTAGTGTCCAAACTTTTGACTGGTACTGTACATCAATGCTGTTATGCAGGAGAACAAGTGGGACAGTGAGTATAGCGACAACCAGCGAATGGTCAACAGTGCCACCATGTGGTTGATCTGCATAGCTTGCAAAGCACAATGACAGCACTGCCGATATATTCTGTTAAGTAATATGAACGATATTTATCTAAACCCCCAAGTTAAAGTAGAGAACTAATACTGTGCCTTTGTCCACTCCCTCCATTAAAAGATCTTCCAGGAACATCTCCACTCTGCTAGACACCGTGTTGATGACATCTCTCTTGATGACCTATCAGGACAAGGCATGAGAAAAATGTGAAAGATCAAATGTATGCATATTTCCAAATAACCTTCAGTTGCTAAGAGCTGGGTGGTGTGCAACATCTGGTTTAGAGAAAGGTCTGGTTGCCAATGTACTGTATATGTGTGTGTGTGTTGTGCAGTACCTCTGTAGCGTGCTTGGCTTTGGGTTTGTTGCTGTGGAGGTAGGCCCTGCACTGCACCATTCCCTTCAGGGTGAGAGACCCACTGCACACCTTCACAGATGCTGTCGACCTCCGCTCTGATTGGGGTTCCGCCTGAGAGAGAGATGACCGGACATTATATACACCATAGAAATGAATAGAACGGGCTCGGAACCTCTAACCCTGGCAATTTGAATGGTAAACTAATGAATACACTTACAAAGACTGACCGGTATTGTGATGTAATAATTTCCATGGTCATTTTGAATGTTCTATCAACTGATGCTGGATTGCCATGGTAATGAAGAACGTTCATTTAAATGACGCCAACTGATGCAACGTGGCTCATGCAATGTAATGCATTTTTTGTAATGTCAGTTGAGTTGACTCAACAAATCACAGCACAGATTAAAGGGTACACTTCCTGCTTTTACTTTGTGCATTGCTCCTATGGGTACACTCGCAATGGCTGCCAGTCCACCCATTATGTCATAAATGACTTGAACGGGAAGGTTTGTTCTATTCAATCTAGGATACACACACGAAATTAGGCACACACTCACAGAAACATAACACACAAACAAACGCACGGGCACAAACACAAATCAACTTCAGCAAAGGAAAAACTCTGAGCCCTTGTTATAGGCTACAAAAAAAAAACTCCCTACTAATGATATTCTTACCATCGGGATGAGGATCTGGGCTCGGAACATCTGCTGAACAGCCTTTGCATTCTTTTTCTGAACAGAAAACACAGATGTGTTAATAAAAGCAGTGATCTATTCCTATGAACTACATTGTGCCACCAAAAGAAACTGCGTTTACCTGCCCTCCCAGTAACTCCACCTCGTCAGGCATTGCGTTGCCATTGATGAGGCAAAGCCCACCTTCAATCTGCTGCGCCCACGTTTGAAGTCCCTCCTGAAATCACACAAACAAATGATTAGTTCCACTAGAGCTGACATGCCAATCTACTGTCCTGTTTGAGAACGTCAAAGAGTAAAAGTGAGCTCTGCTAAAGAGGACCTCACCAGGCATTTCCTGAAATGTACTGTTATTAATCTCTCACATAGTGATGTAACGCTGACAAGCTTAATACGGGTGTTATAAGCGTTCCTATGGCGCTTCATAAGGGTCCTATAACAATACATTTACAGGTAATAATATCCAATATAACCCACTCACCTTCATACACTTTTCCATGTCCTGTGGTAAGACATGCATCTCTAACACAGGGAACACCAGGTCCAGTCCCACTGAGCATGTCAACAATGGCCAGGAAGTACACACCCCCGACTGGTACTTCCAATCAGCAGGCTTGGCAGAACTCTGAAATCACCAATCAGAATGCAGTTAAGACTTGTAGTATTTTTCAAGGCTGAATATGAATACAGAAAAGAGCAAGTAGAGGACAATTGACCGCTTTAAAAAGGCCATACTGTCACACCTATGAACTCACCTTGGGATCTCGAACATCAAATGTTCTGCAAACGACTCTGAGAGTGTGGAGTTAAAGACGGTTTCCAATGCTAAGGGTTCTCCTTGTATTAAGCACACAACTCGTCAAAGATGTCATCACATTTACTACGGACTATAGTGAAACCATTGTTCATTGTCTTAGGGCAGCAAACAGATGATGCAATTGAGAGGAATTTGACCCATCAGCTGGAGCGGTTAAGGATACTTCCTGGTTTTGGAGCAGATGTGAAGTGTGACCTTCTCTGTTACATCCTCCTCTGTGAGACTCCATAGCCGTCCCTTGGATATATGCTTGTCCACTGCAAAGATCAACTGCAAAAGACACACTAGTTTAAACTAGAGGCCCACTTTCTATCAATACAGTTCCTGTTATTAATATGTATGACCTCTATCAAAAGTAATACAAAACAGTATTGCCTCAGCTTTAGTTTGTGTTGCTTACCCGTCTCAATGTATTTTGAGCCTCTTTGGACAGCTCAGGTGGGGTGACAAGAAACACACCAATAACTGACAAACCTCCCGGTAACATCCGGGAAACCTTCAGAAAACAGACATTATTATACATTATGACAGAGTGAGATTGTGATACAAGTGATTGCTCACAGTGCTTAAACTGTGTAATGTTATGTGGAACCAACTATAAGTCCTGCCGTTTTCATGTTAAAAGTTGCATTATCCTCATTATCTACCTGTCTGGCATGCTCAGTGACCCACTCCACGTCCAGGTGGTCCAGTGAGTTCCCAGCTCTCCTGCTGGCAGACGGGGACCCCTGTCCCTCTGTGTCCTTCTGAGGTGTCCTCACAGCCAGCACCACAAAGTCTCTCTGGGACGAACTCTGCCAAAAGAGACAAGAATGTCCTACTTAAGGCCCTCTGGAAAAAGTAGGCTATTTTTTGGTCAAATCAGGCTGTGAGGGAAAACACCTGGGTCATTTTCAGTAGACACCAAACAGAAGGAAGAAAACTGACTAAAACCTGGGGTGTATTCATTTAGAGGAAGACCGTAAGCAAACAGTTGCAAATGTTTTTGCAAAGGAAACTGTTTACTCCAAACTGAAAAGTGTTTAAACAAAAATGTGTTTCTATTGGACAAATTCTGGTAGATCCCTCACTGTTTGATTCCGTTTAGTTCCGTTGGTTCCTAGTGAATATACCCCTTGCAAAACGTTTTGCTACAGTGTGTACTTATAGTGAATGACAGGAGACTGGTTTGTTGCATGTATAAGATCCGTGATGAGTGAACCTTACCTGGCCAATGAGAAGTCCTGTGACACAAGATGCACCTGGTACACTGAGATTGGACAGATATTTCTCCACCACATCCTCCACTATGTAGCCTCTGCCCATTCTGACTACAGGATAAAGAGGGGGCAGTGACTGCACATTAACGTTAGCTTTCTCTTCCATCATGAAGATGTCAAGTGATGCTCTGCAATTGTTATATTCAGAAGTCGTCAAACGCAAACATTTTCTAAATAGCACTGTAAAGTATTTCAAATAACTAGTGAATTGGTTTCACAGAACAACTTGTTGACACAGAAGCTCATTTAGCTAGCTAACGTTACCGTTAGTTAGCTATATCTTTCACCACAGCTGTTAGCTAGCTAACGTTAGCTCAGTCTGGCTCAGTGGATGGATCACTTGGTTTTCAAACAAAACCAAATCCTAGAGGTTTGACAATCGCACCGTTTTGTAAGCTTGTGAGTTAATCTTCAAATCACTCAAATGTAGGCTTAAATTCGTTGTTATAGCTACCAGATTGACGTGAGTGTTCACTTCATGAACAGTTCCAGCAGCAGATGAATGTTGATACGTGTGACATCGCTTGAATTCTACGTCACTGCACCCGAGGAAGATGATTGGACCATAGAATCAGAGCTACTTCTGATTGGATGATACTTGGGGTGTGTTCGTAAATTCACTGTGGAGTGCGCTCTGGGCGTTCGTAAATTCATCGCGTTTCTCTCTTGGAGCGTAACACTGGAAACTCTGGCTGAGGAGAATGGTTGATCCGAGCGTTTTGTCCTCACAACGGCAGTCAAGCAGCCAAGCTAACTGGCTAACGTTAGCTATCTTGCTGGCTACTCTCAGACACAAATGAGAGAACACCGCGCTCGGATAATTTTACTCGCCCTATCCGATCTGGTTAGGCTGTTTTCATGTTATCCAGAGCGTTTGTGACTGTAACTGTGCTGCTGGCAACAACTTAATAACGTTTTTTTGCCGACGTTTACTGACACCGCCATATTCAACGGGTGTTGAGCGTTCTTTAATCCATCAATTATTCTGCGCTCTGGCACACTCAGAGTAGTGTTCCCTGAAATCTGACTAGATAGCCAGAGTGAATTTACGAATGCACACTCAATCTCCCATAATGTTATCTGTCGCTTATTGATAACGTAGGTTTTCAAAAACAAGGTGAGAGTTGAGGGGTGGGTGTTGTGATGCGTTCGTTAAAGAGGGGATGGCGTATAGTGTATTGGAGATACAGAAATTGGAATGTGTGGGGTATAAATTATGTTGAAATAGAGGTTACATTGTAATAGGTAATTTATACAACCCCTGCAAACCTCTCATGTTAGCACAGGTAGAAGGGATTGATAGGATGTATAGGGAGGGGTGGGAAGGTCATATGGTGTGATGATTTTAATGCCCATAATGAAATATGGGGAAGTACGCATAAATATAATAATGGGAACATAGTTGAAGAATGTATGGATTTCAGGGGATTAGTATGTATTAATGATGGGAGGTGGACGAGAATCAATGTACAGAGACATACTTGGACTTGACATTGGTATCTGCGACTGTGGCTGGGAGGTGTGAATGGGAAGTGATGAGAGAATCCATGGTAGGGAGTGACCATTTTCCGGTTCTATGTAAGGTCAATATGGGTGTGTGTGTGCAGATTAGAGGGGGAGTGTGATGAGGAGAGAGCGGGTAGATATTCAGGTCCTGTTGGGCCTAGGTAGCTAGTTTCCTTATTTTTTAAGATATGAATGGCAAATTTAATGGTTCATCATAGATTTGACTAACCTAAAAAATATATATATTTGATAGGCCATTGTGGAGTGGATTTGCAAAGGATTTAAATGGACACCTACAATCTGATTCCCTGATTTATCAATAACTCGGCCATCTCAAACTAAGTCAAGAGATGGGTCTATACTCCTTATTTGGTGTTATTTGGATGATGGGTTATGATACGTTTCTCAAAACGTTTCCTAAATGTACAAGATGGAGGAAAATCTATCCTGACAGACCTTATGGGTCCTTGAGGCAAATTTGTTCAGCGTGAGGAATGAGCCTACATCCAAAGTTTCACAGCACCACCTATAGGCCAATCAGTGCCAATCTTTTGGACCAAGTTACTCATGGCCTCTAGTTTCGATATGAACCCCTAAATATTCAGTAAGGAAATTTATTTAACATATTTTGTTATTGCATCAGGCATTTAATACCTACCTCTTTTAACTACCATGTAAATACAACATTTTTATGACGGTGATCAAACTTTTAACTTTTTAGTTAAACAAAATCTTTTTAAACTGTGTTCCAGTTGAACGACTCCTTCACCACGTACAAGAAGGAGAAGGCGGAGAACGACAAAATGCTGAACGAGCAGAACGTCAAGCTCCAAGAGCATCTGTCTGAGGTCCGCTTCCAGAAGGCAAAGCTCTCCACACAGCTGGAGTTCGCCTCCAAGAGGTCATTTAATACAACTTAAACCACAACCAGGCAATAAGAAAAATCCAATGACAATACTGATGCGTATGCTCAGCATTGCTTTTTCAGTACTCCACCTGACTTATTTTGGACAATTCAGAGAAAATATGGCTATTGATCTTTTACCACTTTCCCTATTCCGAATGCACTGAACACACACATCTCATACATCTTATTGTGAAGAAGTGTCCATCTGCTGAAGTAGATCAAACCATGTTTGTCTTTCTCTCTATCAGGTATGAGATGCTGCAGGAGAACCTGAACGGCTACAGGCGGGAGATCGCCGAGCTGCACGAGAAGAGCCAGAAGATGGCCACCACGGCTCAGAAACACGAGCAGATCATCCACACCATGACCCAGGACCTCTGGGCCACCTATGAGAAACTGACCGTGGCAGAGGTGAGGGGTCAGGGGTTAGGAGGTCAAGGTTGGGCCAGGTGGGGATAGTACAGTTTGGATGGGGATGTGAGGAGGAAGTAAGCCAACTTTGGCCTTTATGATTGACAAGCATTTAGTGCAAAATAATTTCTCCCCACGTCCTCTCCATTTCCTCTTTCTATCAGCAGAGTCCAGACTGAACCAGTAGGAGGCGGCCATGTTGGCCAAGCATCGCAACCAAAACCTACTGCTGACCAACCTCAAATCTATCCAGGTACAACACACCAGGTTTAACCAGGTACATGCACACACAAACACACACCTACATACCTCAAGTCTGTTTCAGGTATGCACACACACCGCACTGCTCCTACCCAAGTCAAGACAGAGACAGAGACCAGGCAGTGTCTGAACAGCCAGATAGAGATTTGAGAGAGAGCTCACCCAGTTTAAGAAGAAACTGTCTGAGGAGGTAGAGCAGAGGCACGTGCTGGGCCGCAACCAAGAAGTACAGATACACTCAAGTATTTTTTTCTCACCACCCAATTTATTTTCCTTTCCTCATTCTTTCTGACAGTGGTTGTCTTTATTCATTTTAGTTGTTTAGCATACACTCTTATCCAGAGCAACTTACAGAAGAGGCTCAACTGCTGGAGGCCAAGAAGCAGCTGGAGGCCCAGTGTTCTCTGTGCCAGAAGACCAAGGAGCTGTTGAAGAACGCTGAGCTGCAAGCGAACCTACTGAGGCAGCAGCTGAGAACCAGAATCGGGGTCAAAACCAGGGCCTGCAGGGTCAGGGTTCAGGTCTGAGTCTAGACCAGGGCCAGGGTCAGACCAACCCCAGGGCTCCCATCAGAGTGCCACTCGGAGGTAGGCATTGGCACTGCAAGCTGGGTTCTGTTGGGGAATCTCAACAGTATGTGTCATCCAATCAAAAATGTATGGCTGAGACATTTCAGGATAGCAACTGTTATTGCAAATCCGTTAGGAGTTTACATTACAAACCTCTCATTTTGAAAAAGCTTTTTCTGGCCTCAGACTGTTTCATGTTACCACTACATCCCATTCTCTCTCTGGTTTGTCTTCATGTGATTGTGTATATTTCCATTTTTTATTTGTAATAAATTTGCAAAACATTCTTAAAACCAGTTTTTGCTTTGTCATTATGGGGTATTGTGTGTAGATTGATGAAAACAAACGATTTAATCAATTTTAGAATAAGGCTGTAATGTAACAAAATGTGGAACAAGTACAGTGATCTGAATACTTTTAGAATGCACTGTATTTGTGTTGCTCATACACACTTTTCTCTCCTCTCAGTACCAGTGGTGAAGCGTCAATGGATAGCCAGGCTCAGATGGACTCTGCCCAGCCGCCAGACGATGCCAGTCTTTCTTCCACAAGCCAGGAGCCCACCTCCAGCTCGGCCGGTCAGTACAGCTTTCCCTCTTTCAGCGGTGTGAAGCCCTCCGGCCGCCCCATAGCCCAGCACTCTCTGCCCACGAGGACAGCCAACGGAGGCAGGACGCTCATCCACAGAGGAGGCGAGCGTTCATCTCCATTGACTTTTTAAGTCTTGGAAGGCCACTTTTAACCCAGAACAACATGGTATGAGTCCATTCAACTAAAGCAGTGGCGTTGCCACCGTACTCTGACGTCATAGAAACACACGGCACAACAAAGTAGATGAGAAGCGTTTTTTTAATTCGTTTGATAAACACAGAGAAAGTAAGCGACACAAAGGACACTTTTTATACTTTTCTTAGTCTAATAAAACAATCCTACCAATATGTGATCGTGAGAGAGAGCAACGGTTAGATTTCTTTTCTCCCAATTTTGTATCAGCAGATACCATGTACTTTAAAAGCGTACATTTTATAAAAATGTTTTCAAGAAGAATAATTGTTCTGTTGCTTTGGTTTGCTAATAAACTCTAGGGAAAAAAAGAAAATGGTTGCCATAGGTGTGCTTTGTGCGTTGTTGGTCCATCCATAGGGAGTGCTCTAGATACACTTGAGCCACTTCTTGATGGAGTTTTGGCGGGGATCAGCATTGTCTGGTTTGGCCAGAGCAGGCAGATCACCAGATATCTTGATGTTGAAGTACAGAGCTAAAAGGGAATAGTGTTCATGTTAACATATTGATTTAAAGGTTTAATCACCTTTTGAAACAGAACAGCTGCAGTTGCACAGGATATTTAAGAATTGCATGTCAAGGCAATGTTTATGCATCTGACAAATACAGCATATGATAGAAGATACCAGTAATTTTTCATTATTATACTGGATCATGACTTGTTTATTTTTAACTGGTATTTTCTGTATAAGGGTCTTTCTATAAATAATGGGGCCAATGTCTGACAATGGGTTCAACATTTCAAAATGTGTTTAAATAAAAATGTAAAATGATTTTCATGCCGTTCCACATGTGTACTTAGAGGAATACAAGTGAATATATGCATATTGGCCCATAACTTTGCTAATGTAATAGATATTTTGGTTATCAGATGTACAGTACATCATGAACATTGTCATAGACTTACGTCCAGCGAAGAGGAAGTAGTCGTATCCGTCGGCCTTCTTGGGGCTGGGGACAGACACCGCTGAGGTCACTGAAGAGGGAAAGCCTTTTAGAGCCAGCTTGATGTTGATCTCTGCTCCCAGACTCATCTCTGTTTGGCGAGCGTGGCGTTTCTTTGCACTGGACTTGGATTTCTTGTCACAGACAGTGCTACTTCCAGCAGGGTACGAGTATTTCTGCATGGTGCCTCCTGTGGGAGAAAGAAATGGATGTGGATTGAGTATAGCGAACTCCTTGGTGTAACTCACCATGTAAAGCAATGGGAGTAGGTAAGGTAATGGTAATCCTCAAAGCTCTCCCTGACCTTTCTTGAAGAAGTAGACAGACTCAGGCCTCCTCCTGGTAGCAGGCACAGGCAGGGCTGCAGTGATGGTGCCAGTCAGACCATGAAAACCAGAGGCAACAGATTTGGGGTAACCAGGCTCTATGTTGCCATTGTCCATCCTCCAGTAGTCATCACCCTGAGATGGACAAGAGATGGGGACATTATATAGGCTACGCAAAAAGGATCCGTGTGACAATATCCCAATCCCACTGAAAGTGTTGAGGTCATTAGGATCCACCTAGGCATCTCCATTGCCCCAACCCACTGAGCTTTTCCCAGGTTCTAGTTTTTTTTCCCCGGAAGTTCTACAGTACCTTGATGATGTAGCTCTTGCCCTGGCAATTGGTGCGGGTGAAGGCACTGTCGATGGGGGAGGGGATGCCCAGCTCCTCTGTGATGTTGCGGGCTGGCCCATGGTCCTTGGTGATGGGATCTATCGTCCAGAAGAAATTACCTGGTTGGGGGCAACAGAACCACAATCATTAGGAAATTATGCATCAAGTAACTATTTCCTTTAGGGTTTTAGGCTACACATTGTTATGCTATTTTAGGAAAGGAAAGTAGCAGACAATTATTCATATTTTTTGCTGCTTTGGAAAAGCTACTTGACCTTCATAAATATTTGATCAGTAAGTAATGAGTGAGATAGGACAGAGCTAGCCAAGTGTTGGGCCACTATGCTCTACACACACATACCCTTGAAGACGAGAATGGTTTCGTTGGCCAGAGAGGTCAATCCGTTGATGGGCAGGTCACTGCAGAGGTCTGGGTTACTGTCGGCATCTAGAGTAAAGGGTTCACGTCCGTGTGGGGAGAAGCCATTAAAATTGTGAACAATGTTTAATGTTGTCATGTACTGTATAATATAATAAGTATAACTTATTGTTTAATAGCTAAATACCTACTTGACACTGATTACATGCACATTAAATCAATACTCAGTTGATGCAGTAGACATCCTAAATGTTACTGATGTAGAAACACCAGTATCCCTACCTGGTAGACCTGTGTTGGGGTTGTTGTAGCCCAAGGCCTTGGTTATTTCTGCCGTAGTGCTGGGGTCTTTGAGTCCCAATGCCTTGGCTATGTCTGCCAGAGTGATGGGTTTGTTGGGGTTGTTGAGCCCCAATGCCTTGGCTATGTCTGCCAGAGTGTTGGGGTTGTTTGGTCTTTTAGGGTTGTTGGGGCTGTTGACCCCCAAGGCCTTGGCTACGTCTGCCAGAGTGCTGGGGTCACTGAGTCCCAACGCCGTGGCTATGTCTGCCAGAGTGATGGGTGTGTAGGGGTCGTTGAGCCCCAAGGCCTTGGCTACATCTGCCAGAGTGTTGGGGTTTCCGGGGGTTTTAGGGTCGTTGGGGTTTTTGAATCCCAAAACCTTGGCTATGTCTTCCAGAGTGATGGGTTTGTTGGGGTTCTTGACCCCCAAGGGCTTGGCTATGTCTATCAAAGTATTGGAGTCATTGAGACCCAAGGCATTGGCTATGTCTGCCAGTGTGATTGGTTTGTTGGGGTCATTCAGCCCCAAGGCCCTGGCTATGTTTGCCAAAGTGATTGGGTCATTTGGGCTGTTGAGCCCTAAGGCCTTAGCTATGTCTGCCAGATAGCTGGGGTTTTGGAGGGGTTTAGGGTCGGGGTTGTTGAACCCTAAGGCCTTGGCTAGGTCTGCCAGAGTGCTGGGGTCTTTGAGCCCCAAGGCCTTGGCTATGTTTGCCAAAGTAATGGGGTCTTTGGGGGTTTTGAGCCCTAAGGCCTTGGCTATGTCTGCCAGAGTGAAGGGGTTGTTGGGTTTTTTGAGCCCTAAGGCCTTGGCTATGTCTGCCAGAGTGATGGGTTTGTTGGGGCTTTGGGGGGGTTTAGGGTTGTTGGGGTTGTTGACCCCCAAGGCCTTGGCTATGTCTGCCAGAGTGATGGGTTTGTTGGGGTCATTGAGCCCCAAGGCCTTGGCTATGTCTGCCAGAGTGTTGGGGTTGTTGGGTCTTTTAGGGTCATTAGGGTTGTTGACCCCCAAGGCCTTGGCTATGTCTGCCAGAGTGCTGGGGTCATTGAATCCCAAAGCCGTGGCTATGTCTGCCAGAGTGATGGGTTTGTAGGGGTCGTTGAGCCCCATGGCCGTGGCTACGTCTGCCAGAGTGTTGGGGTTTCCGGGGGTTTTAGGGTCGTTGGGGTTTTTGAATCCCAAAACCTTGGCTATATCTGCCAGAGTGATGGGTTTGTTGGGGTTCTTGACCCCCAAGGGCTTGGTAATGTCTGCCAATGTGCTGGAGTCATTGAGACCCAAAGCCTTGGCTATGTCTGCCAGAGTAATTGGTTTGTTGGGGTCGTTCAGCCCCAAGGCCCTGGCTATGTTTGCCAAAGTGATTGGGTCATTGGGGCTGTTGAGCCCTAAGGCCTTAGCTATGTCTGCTAGATAGCTGGGGTTCTGAGGGGGGTTAAGGTCGTTGGGGTTGTTGAACCCTAAGGCCTTGGCTATGTCTGCCAGTGTGCTGGGGTCTTTGAGCCCCAAGGCCTTGGCTATGTTTGCTAAAGTGATGGGGTCTTTGGGGGTTTTGAGCCCTAAGGCCTTAGCTATGTCAGCCAAGGTAAAGAGGCTGTTGGGTTTTTTGAGCCCTAAGGCCTTGGCTATGTCTGCCAGAGTGATAGGTTTGTTGGGGTTTTGGGGGGGTTTAGGGTCGTTGGGGTTGTTGACCCCCAAGGCCTTGGCTATGTCTGCCAGAGTGATGGGTTTATTGGGGTTGTTGAGCCCCAAGGCCTTGGCTATGTCTTCCAGACTGTTGGTTCTTTTGGGGTTGTTGACCCCCAAGGCCTTGGCTATGTCTGCCAGAGTGCTGGGGTCATTAAGTCCCAAAGCCGTGGCTATGTCTGCCAGAGTGATAGGTTTGTTGGGGTCATTGAGCCCCAAGGCCATGGCTACGTCTGCCAGAGTGTTGGGGTTTTGGAGGGTGTTTGGATCTTTGGGGTTTTTGAATCCCAAGACCTTGGCTATGTCTTCCAGAGTGATGGGTTTGTTGGAGTTCTTGACCCCCAAGGCCTTGGCTATGTCTGCCAATGTGCTGGAGTCATTGAGCCCCAAGGCCTTGGCTATGTCTGCCAGAGTGATAGGTTTGTTGGGGTCGTTCAGCCCCAAGGCCCTAGCTATGTTTGCCAAAGTGATTGGGTCGTTGGGGCTGTTGAGCCCTAAGGCCTTAGCTATGTCTGACAGATAGCTGGGGTTTTGGGGGGGTTTAGGGTCATTGGGGTTGTTGAACCCTAAGGCCTTGGCTATGTCTGCTAGAGTGCTGGGGTCTTTGAGCCCCAAGGCCTTGGCTATGTTTGCCAAAGTAATGGGGTCTTTGGGGGTTTTGAGCCCTAAGGCCTTGGTTATGTCTGCCAGAGTGAAGGGGTTGTTTTCCTTTTTGAGCCCTAAGGCCTTGGCTATGTTTGCCAGAGAGCTGGGGTATTGGGGGGTTTTAGGAGCGTTGGGGTCATTGAATCCCAAGGCCTTGGCTATGTTTGCCAAAGTTATGGGGTTGTTGGGGCTATTGAGCCCCAAGGCCTTGGCTATGTCTGCCAGAGTGATGGGGTTTTGGGGAGGTTTAGGGTCATTGGAGTTGTTGAACCCCAAGGCCTTGGCTATGTTTGCCAACGTGATGGGGTCATTGGGGGAGTTTAGCCCCAAGGCCTTGGCTATGTCTGCCAGAGAGCTGGGGTTTTGGTGGGGTTTAGGGTCGTTGGGGCTCTTGAACCCCAAGGCCTTGGCTATGTTTGCCAAAGTGATTGGATCATTGGGGGAGTTAAGCCCCATGGCTTCGGCTATGTCTGCCAGAAGGATGGAGTTCTTGGGGTTTTGGTGGGGTTTAGGGTCTGCCAACGTGATGGGGTCATTGGGGGAGTTTAGCCCCAAGGCCTTGGCTATGTTTGCCAAAGTGATTGGGTCATTGGGAGTGTTGAGCCCCAAGGCCTTGGCTATGTCTGCCAGAGTGATGGGGTTCTTGAGCCCCAAGGCCTTGGAGATATCTGCCAGAGTAGGGAGCAGGGGAGGTACAGACAACAGGGCCCGGGGGCCAGCGTTACCCACCGAGGGTCCACCCTGGCTGGGCATGGGCAAGCCAGTGGATGGGAAGTTAGCAGATCCAGGGAGCTGACCAGTGAGGGAAGGCAGGGCAGAAAGAGTGGCGGCCATGGGTGTAGGGAGGAGGGGGGAGATGCCCTCCAAGAGACTGGTGGCTGCATCACTCAGAGCTTCACAGGAGATAAGGGGGCAAGATGAAGGATGTTAGAACATACAAACAAACACAAGCTGGCATACAAAATACTACACAATGCATCAGCACTCAGAGAAAACATTGGATTTCTCCTAAGTCTACTGATATGCATTAAGAACCTTTCCCTTAGTGCTCGACTACTTCAAAACATAAATAATAACCAGCCTTTCATTCACTTTCTCAGACAATACTTTCATCAAACACTTTGCCATATTGTATGTTTCACAACTGTATGAGCTCTCACCATCCATGACAGTAGCTGGGGCTGTGGGGCTGGGACTATTGGAGCTGTCAGTCATAGGGTAGAAGTCAGGGCTCAAAGGGGAAGCTTTGTCCTCAGAGAAAGGAGAATAGTCACTCTGGCTCTTAGGGCTGCTGGATCCAGGGTAAGGGCCATTGGTATCTGTGTGAAACACACAAACAGGTTACCGAAATCCACGGGGTAAACCTACCATAGAAAAATATAAAACAATGACAGTCTAGCATGTTGGTAGCTGTGTGCTTAATCAATTGTGTTGCTCAGCACAAGCTCATTGTCTGTTGACAAAGTCCTCAATCTCTTCACTTCTCTGTTGCTGTGTTCTGACAGTGTCAATGATGGACAAGAGCACCACCAATAGCCTAAACCTACCATAGTCCTGAGTCTCAGGCAAGAGGTCGGATGGAGAAGGGTATATGGTCTGGCTCTGGTCTGAAAACACAACAAAAAACACAATAAATTGAACAATGTTTGGGTTCTGAGACCCAGAGGGAATAGAGATACACATGCTCAGCCCCTGGAAACTGTTGCAAGTAACAGTACAGTTATCACGCTTTTATCTCATCTGACCATACACCAATAGCCAGGGTTGGGGAGTAACACATTACATTTAGAAAGTAACCTACCCAACCCTGCCAATAGCCTAAAGAGGCCTGTTATGGGTTATATTCTCACATGCAGTCACTGATCAACCCATGTAACCAAAATGGAGGCTAGCTGCTCTTCCAGTCCACAAGCATTGCCTTGTTTAAATTATATGACGATTGACACTATTGTTCCCTCAGTCTATTGTAGGATTCTGAAGCCTTTCTATGCCATTGGTTATCAGACAGCCAATGGAAAGCCATAACTAGGGCCCTGCGTTTTTCCTGGCAGTCATATGGTCAGTAGAAAAACAGGGCCCCACCTAAAATGCACAACATAGCAGGTATACACTTACCTTGGCTGCTTTCCTCACTCTCGCTGTTTGAAGGTTTCTTGGGAGATTTGAGATTCTTCAATTCTGTCTCGCTGACGGATTTGTTCTTGGGAGGCACTAAAGAAAATGCATTGCAATAAGCTAATGTTTCTACTGTTTAAAATGTAACCTAGCATCCAGAGACTGTTTGGCCTACAGTATAATCAGGGTACACAAGATCTGTTTATCCATTAAGTTACTTTGCTACAAGGACAAAGATAGTAACTGAACCTGTTGGCTTTTTCTTGGCATCCGGCTTGATCCTCTGAGTTGATGGTGGAGTTGTAGTGGCATCTAAAACAGAAGAAAATTTGATATTGTGATATTTGTGCTTTTTTTTTTTTTACAATTAAAACATGGGCCATTCAATTCGACCCATCAACTCACTATTAATAATTTACTGCATAAGCATTGTTCTTTAGATCTGCTCTCTGTGGGACAGATTAATTCAATTGATCATTGGTTGCGTTGTACTGGTTCATTTGAACTAACTCAGATATCATGATAAAGTGTTGAAATTCTGTAAATAGTATTTTCATAAAGATAGTTGTTGTTCATACCACAGTGGTTCTGGTAGTCACGGCAACAGGTGTCGTAGAGGACACAGCCTGGGTCACACTCACAAAGCCTGCCTCGTCTGAACGATTCACCACACCTGCCACTGCACGACTCACCTGCAAGAGAGAAGAAATAGACCCTGATATTCACCGACACACACACTTTGGTCCTGTTTACTACACCATTGATGGAGGACGTGGCCTGTCACATAGTTGGAGTTTCAGGTACATCAACACATGTTTACATCCATGCATATATGCGGACTCTAATGTTTAATGAATCACCATCCTAATTACATTGAAATAATTGAGAATGGAATTATGGCAAAGCAGTATCATAGTAATAGCATCAGTCTTACCGAAAATGCAGAGAGCCTCAAAGTCCTTGCAGCACTCGTCGTGAGTGAGGCAGCTGGCGTCACACTGGCAGGGCTGACCACGAGCGAACGGGGCGCCGCATCGACCACTGCAACTGGCTGCAGGTTGGGGTCACAGTCATAGGGGATGAGCTCAAAAGCAACAATTGCTGTACATTCAGTGCTACCATTAAAAAGGTCCATAGCGACTTACAGAACTGTTGACATTGACAGTGTCACATACACTCAGCATATAATGTGGCCCCCGTACCAGACAATGGATTCTTACTTTGAGCAGCAGAGAATGGCAAAAGAGCAGCGCAGGTCACCACCACGAGGGCAGCCAGCAGCGACGATGCAGTCATCATGAGTTTCAGTCTCAACTAGAAGTAGAGAAACAAGAGCATGAAATACCTTTCTTTGTCCTTTCTAGGGGACAAAAAAAACATCTTTCTCTTTGGTTTTATCCATAACGGAGTGTTACAAAGTTACATTCCAATGGTCCAACCATAACTGAACAAGAATGCTCTCTCTTCACATATTCATCTTCATCGGTCCCTGAAATACATAGAAGTAATTATAAGATTATAAACTGAAAATAAGAGAAAGCCAATCACCTTCACACAAGTCAACTCCAGTCAACTCACCTTGCTCTCTCTAACTCCCAATGACCTTTATATAGTGTGAACGGCTGCTTTTGGAGTGAAAGCTAGGGCAGGACATTTTTAATTAGTCCAAATACAGCCCCAATTAAAACCACAAAATGATGCAGAGACCTCCTACGCACTCACAGGAAGTAGAACTAGACTGGCCAGGCGTGTTGAGGCGTGGTATAAGAAACTGGAAGAGCGTCTGTGGCCATAGACAACGATGACATCACAGCGAGGTGACGACCTTGCCTTTACAAGGGTCCCCAAAAAAACACCACGTTCTTTCTGTTAACCAGACCTGCATGGCTGTTCCCGCAACTCTGTGCGGACTCAAACAACTACACGTTTAATTGGTTGTTATTATCTTTATTAAAGTTCGCCATACAACCTCAGATGGTTAAAATGTTGGATTTTTCTCATGTGATTCACAACGTGGTCGGACCACAGAGCGTGGTCGAGCTTTCACTCTCAGGGCTTGAACATTAAACCAATATGATAATACTGTATTACACAACAAAAATAACAGATGTAGATTTTTTATGTGATATTTTAACTATATTCTTTGGCTGGAGTATAGTGTTCTTTCCAGTAACTCACTGGAACATGATGAACCATTACTAGGCAAATTTAAATACTCTATAATGTGATCATTGGAGCCCTGAGTTTGTCCTGACCACGTGAAGTGGGCTCATAACGTTTTTCCCTTGTCAGGTCATATGGTCAGGAAAATCTCCGGACCCAAGTGATAATGTAACAACTGAATTGTGTGCAATGACTTGAACGTATGTCATTTAGCACACTTTTATTGTGGCCTTCATCTCTCTCAGAGTAGGTCTATGTACAACACAAGATCTTCCAGTAATTTGATCTTGCTACAATAACAATGAGAGGCGTAACACAACGCAGCAGTCACTCTCACTACCATTCGTGATTGAAAAAACAAGTGTTAATTAAGCAGCCCTTTCTTTCTGAGGTGGCCGACCTCTTGATGTGGAGTGTTTGGAACAAAAGAGTCCATTCAAGAAAGGACATTATTCTCTCCTGGTTCTGTTCTGAGGTAATGTCTTCTACCCCTCCTACGAACATGTTGTAGACATTATTCAAACCGTCTGTACGAGGCCGTATGTTTTAAGAATGAAAATAGTGAGTGCTTCAAAGAGCACTCGTAAAACACACCCGCACTCTACACACGTGCTTAAGTACATGCTCTTGGCTTCACATAAACACTTGTCTTTGACCAAAAACGACAATCTTCAAATCAGAATTGTGTATGAGTTCACTAGATCAAATAAGTCTCGACCCGACAACGGCAGGTTAACATATGAAAGACTCTGAATGCCACAGAAGGTTGTTGACCTCAAAAGGACTGATTCTCTCTTCTACTTCTACTTTTTTACAGATCTCGTCTCTCTCTAGTCAGCAGGAAGCCGATTGTGCAGGTCAACCTTTCTACCTGTTCTTGATTGTGGTGATACCAGTTATCAAAGTGCAGCTGCCGTTCTTTCGTAGCGCCCTTCGTTTTATCCCAGGAGACAGTTTTATTACTCATCACTGTCTTTTTTTACCAGAAGGTTGGCTGGGCCTCGTCGAAGTCACCTAAATCACATCATTACGCTCCTTTGGCTTACAAAGCCCTGCTCCACAAACCTCCGACTTACATAACATCACTGTTAAGATTTAAACTGACAAGTTATAAAACCCGTTCACAGGGTTGGTTAGTTCTGGAGGCTGCTTTGCTGTCTAGAGAGTTAGATAGACCAGCCTTTGGCTTTCTTGCGCCTTGCGTGTGGAATGATCTACAATGCATTTTAAAATTGGAAGAATTGCTGCTCCTAGGGCATTTCAGACGGTTGTTAGGGGACCTTTGTACTGGAAAATGTGTCTGTTTTTTATGATTGTGTTTAGATTTTCGTGTATAGTTGTGTATATGAATGTGTTTTTTGATGTGTATTGTGACGCTATACCGGGCTTATCTGGAAAAGAGACCTTGGTCTCACCATTGACTCCCCGTCAAAATAAAACCAATTCAGTCTTGTAAAAGGTGGTCTGTAGAAGCTGTGTGTTGGAGGGCCTATTAGGCTATACTACCCAGCTGCCTGCCTTTTAGTCTGTTCAGCCTCCAGACCACAGGAACACAGGAACACTGGCTGGCAAGGCATCCACAGCTAGTCATGACGTCTGTCTCTGTCTGCCTCTGGCCTGGACTCACAGTGGTGGGTGAGGGGAAGGTCGCAGGCTCAGCCCATGGTTCCTGTCAATCTGAATTGCCTAGCTGCTATACTTTACAGCACCGTTCAGCGTGGCCTGTGTGTCTGCCTTGCTGGTGGGCCATGAGTTTTTCCTGACCTCGGGACACAACCGTGAAAAACTCTGGGCCCTAGCTTAGAGCCTATATACATGTGATCAAGGTCAGCAAAATGGTCCTGTCTAAAGAATATGGCATTTGGATATGTCGATCAAGAAACTAGTCTTAGATCAGTAATTATAATGCAGAGGGACCTCTGTATTTCTGTATGGGTAGCAGGCAGCCTAGTGGTTAAGACCGTTGGGCCAGTAACCAAAAAGTTGCTGGTTCGTATCCCCGAGCCGACTTGGTGAAGAATCTGTCGATGTGCCCTTGAGCAAGGCACTTAACCCTAATTGCTCCTGTAAGTCGCTCTGGATGAGAGTGTCTGTAAAAATTGAAGTGCCACTACTCTTGAAAGAAGGATTTCACTAGGACCTTTGAAATGTATAAAATACTCATGAATGTGTACTGTAGTCTACTTACGAAAACAAAGGAGATGAGCAATGTTGTTGTGATGAAATATTATGTACCTTCCATTAGTGCATTTGCATGTAACTTACAAGCGCAGTAGTTAGCGATACACACGTGTCCTTACTATGTGTGTAAACCAGACTGTTTATGAGACACCTCTCTAATTTCAGAAGAGTAATTAGCTAGTATTTTACAGTTTCACTAATGAAACTGTAAAGGGAGGTATGGCAAGTAGGAGAGCCGTTGGTTGGTCCACTGGCATTATAAAATCAACTGGGGTTCCATGTGTTACTACTGTTTGGGACTTCCACGCATTTCCCATACTCATGCTTTCCAACGCTGCTTGTGCTCTCGTTTGATAGGTTACTTCACAAATGCAAAGGGGATTACGATAGGACGCTGAACATGATACCACATACCATTGACTTTAGTCAATAGTCAATGGTGTATAGCATAAAGTGTATAGCATAAAACACAGACATCTGGATTACTTGAAGGGCGAGGTTCTGTTCATGAACTCTGCTGGGATTCTTGTCTCCTACACATGTATAGAATGTGAGTTATTTAGTGGTCCTCTTTTCTAACTGCATTTCAAATCAAATCGAGGTTAAGAATAAACGTTGAAGGCAAGGCACAATGACTTGACCAGACATCACGTTCAAAGTAGTCTTTTTTTATTTCAACAGATATTCTATGCTAGTGACATTGTATTTCATACTATTCATCACTGAATAAAATAAGACTTCATGTTGCATTCAGTTGTTGCTAGATCTGATAATTAATACTCTTCTATTTACAAAAAAAAAAAAAATCCTCTTTAGAATTCACCTTTTACAGTGTTGCATTTTCTTAAAATACCAATAGAAATATTTTATTTTCACATTATTAATTGTGGTTGGTACAAAATATGCACGTTAAGAACTCTCAAGTTTGACTTCATAGCAGTTGTACCCCGGGGTAGGGGATCTGGGAATTGGGTTCAGGGGGTATTTACAATGGGTACGACTCGTGTCATGTGATCTGGTGCGGCGCTTCAAGCATTTCCATGAGGAACGTGTCTATGGGCGTGTCTCCTATCAGCTTGAAGAAGAAGAGGTGCTCCAGACACTTGAGGCCGATGGAGCGCAGTGCAGGCAGACGCAGCAACAGCTTGGCAAATCTGACCGGGAGAGGAGATAAAAGAGAGAAGGGAGGATTGATTCCTCTAGTTTGGGGTGTCATTTCAGAGCCTATTCAGGATTTTTTAATGGTACACGCAAACCATAAAGATGAATTATGACGTCTTAAAGTGGAGAAGGAATAGGAAGAAATTAGAGCCTCTATTTAGTTTCTTTCAACCAATGGAGACTGCTGAGGGGAGAACGGCCTGAAACGGAGCAAAGGAATGGCATCAAACACCTGGAAACCATGTGTTGGATCTATTTGATACCGTTCCACTAATTCCGCTCCGGTCATTACCACGAGCCCGTTCTCCCCCAAACAAGGTGCCACCAACCTCCTGTGCTTTCAACAGCAACAACACAGGAAGAGCCTTTGAGTGAGACGCGTGATACTGTTGAATGACTGGACATTAGCGTGCATGATAAGAGTGTAAATGGAACAGACGGTAAAATAAGCTGACGTCGTGCGAGACTGACCTGCCAGGCTGCTCTGGGTATCTGTGTTTAGTGTAGGACTCCAGCGAGGCGTACACCTTCTCTCTCAGGGCCTCCACCTCGGTAGGATTAGACAGGCCCTTGGCATCTGGAAGCAGAGAACATTCATAGACCGGAACTTACTCTTGTGCACACAGTCTATGTCAAACACGATATATGTTCCCCAAGTGTGTTTGTAATGAGTTTGTAATACATGGTGGCTGGTGACTTAGAAAGATGAGAGGATGTTGAAAAATATTGCATTGGCTTATTGGATGAATATCTTGAATCGTCAAATGAACGAGGATGACCACCCTCCTCTTCCTCTCCGGATGAGCCTCCTCTGTTGTATTTCTCGTCGATTGTAGTTACCTGGGTTGAAGAGGACGATGGCTCGGAGGCAGCCCAGCTCAGTCTTGTCCATCTGCATGTCTTTCATCTTAGACACCAGCTCCGTCAGCACTCTGGAGACCACGACACGGGAAGAAAAGACCATGTCATAGGAAAAATAACACGGGAACACTTTATCTGGTCAGTCCATCTATAGATGCTCAACAAACTAGCAGTATAGACATGTCTACCGCTGTAGAAACACCAGGGCCAGATTTTTAACCGTGTGACTGAAGGTGAAGCTATAGTGTCGGGCTATGCATTACGGTCTATGGCATCCATATTCCAAACGTCAAGGAGTAACACTGTTGACAAAGGTCTTTTTCTCGGACCTGTCAAATATGGAGCCCACTCCTGCGCTGTGGGCGCTGCTGCGGTGGACGTGGAGGCCCGTGGCCAGGAGGATCCCATCCTTCACTGTCACAGAGCGGTGGGAGAATGAGGCGATGAGCAGCTCATTCCAGCCTGACAGAGAGAGACGCACAGTGGTTAACTGGCGAGTTTAACTTGGATTGTGACTAGAGCAATGTCCTTGTCCAGAGGGGTGAGGGTTTGTCTGGGTAATAGTAGCAATGGGTGAAGACGCTAATGAGACATACTGTACTGTTCTACCGCCGCAAGTAAAGCACTATGGTAAGTGAACATGCGTGGTGATCTGGTTCGTGAGCTGTGCTGTAGCTGGAGCCTACCTGCTCGTAATAAGATGACCTGGTCGTCCAGGGGCAGCTCAGAGAAGTGGGGGATCCTCTTGGCCCACTCCACCAGGGTGAACAGCTGCTTGTCTGCTGCCTGGCAGATGTTGGTGACCGGGTCGTTCGTCTGTCGGATAGACAGACAAAGACACACATGTAACATTCAGTAATTGGCTATGAAAGAGGAAACGGAGTATAGAGGGAACAAATGGGGGGGGTCCCTTTCTAAGTGTATGAATTATTAAAACATTTACTTTATATGTGCTTTCGAATGTGTTTATCTGCTAAGCGCCATATCCGACAAGCACTATATCCAGAGCCACATGTTTAAAGAGTTGACATTGAGGTTTGTGTATCATGACCCATTTACATGATTCTACAACATTCTACGGCAGCCATGTTAGCTCCCGTTAATAATAGAATCAGGAAGTGGAATACAAGAATGGACATGTGGTCAGGGAGTTGGTCAACCAACCATGGTTTGCCAGTGCTGTGATAAGATATTGTGTGAAATAATGAATTTGAAGAATTTATCTGCACTGTGTTTATTAGCTAGCTAGCCAGCCAGTTGTAATAGTGTGTAATAGCTTTGTATTCGTGTGTAATAGCTTTGTAATAGTGTGTAATAGCTTTGTATTAGTGTGTAATAGCTTTGTAAAAGTGTGTAATAGTGTGTAATAGCTGATGCATCACATGCCTTACTTTTATTTTCCTGCATAAGTAAAAACTAAAAGTTGTCCCAACTCGCTATAGACTGAGTGTGCAAAACATTAGGAACACCTTCCTAATATCGAGCGGCACCCCCTCTGGCCCATGCCTCCCACGGTTGTGTCAAGTTGGCCGGATGTCGTTTTGGGTAGTGGACCATTCTTGATAAACACGGGAAACTGTTGAGCGTGAAAACCCCAGCAGCGCTGCAGTTCTTGACACACTCAAATCGGTGCGTCTGGCACCTACTACCATACCCCGTTCAAAGGCACTTAAATGTTTTGCCTTGCCCATTCACGCTCTGAATGGCACATACTGTATGCACAATCCATGTCTCAATTGTCTCAAGGCTTAAAAATCCATGTCTCCTCCCCCTTCATCTACAGGGGACATCAATAAGGGATCCTAGCTTTCAGCTGGATTCACCTGGTCAGTCTATGTCATGGAAAGAGCAGGTGTTCCTAATGTTTTGTACACTCAGTGTATAGCTCTGGCTATATGCACTGTCCAGATGGATTTCAACGTTCCATATCGTTTTTGCAGCTGGTGCAAAAGTGAGTCATTTAGCAAATCATTTCCATTATATTTATCGGTTCAGTCTTAAATTCGGTTTCTCAAAATATTTTTGACACACTTTGGAACATAATCAGAACCTTATTAATTTAGGCTAACCCCTGGTTTAGTCAGCCAGATGAGGTGATAGACATCGGTCACTCTCAGCTGTTCGGTCGCTGGCTACCTAGTGTTACCTTAGATTTGAGCTCTTGAGTGTCGTGGACCTTTTGATTATTATGGGTCCCTTCGACAGTTTGGAGCCTGTGATGTCTGTTGCTGTTGGCCGGAAGAGGACTCTTTCTAAACAATTGAATGAAAAGGAGAGATCCAAGATCCAGCGAGAGGAAACAGTAATAGGCTACTGGCTGCAAACACACGGAGGCTGCAAACAGCGGGCTGTGTCACTGCGACAATAAGAATCAATCCATCCTTAACCAGCAAATGAATTGCGACAATGTCCTTATTATTCCTTAATTCCTTCCCTAAAGTGTATATAATCAACAACAACAAAAACTTCCCTTCATTTATCCTAATGAAAAAAACTGTAAACCCCCCATAAAATTGTTCTAAAAGTTGCTTAAATGTCCAAAAAGAAAACACATTGTATACACTGTCAACCAGTGGATACAATAAATCGACTATTTGATATTTGCAAAATATAGTTGAAACAAATAAATAAAATTACCTTGCAATTTTTTTCAAACAAAATCAAGTCTTTCTTTTCACCAGCCCATGTCATGGTAAGATGAACAAATAATTGCTCTCTCTCGTTCACAAGATGTGTTTTAATTCATGTGAATTTACCGACATTTCTGAAAATGGATATACAGTTGAAGTCGGAAGTTTACATACACTTAGGTTGGAGTCATTAAAACTCGTTTTTCAACCGCTCCACAAATTTCTTGAACTATAGTTTTGGCAAGTCTACTTTGTGCATGACACAGGTAATTTTTCCAACAATTGTTTACAGACAGATTATTTCACTTATAATTCACTGTATCACAATTCCAGTGGGTCAGAAGTTTACATACACTGAGTTGACTGTGCCTTTAAACATCATTATGTTCGAAGGAAAAACAGGGAGGCTTGCAAGCCGAAGAACACCATCTCAACCGTGAAGCACGGGGGTGGCAGCATCATGTTGTGGGGGTGCTTTGCTGCAGGAGGCACTGGTGCACTTCACAAAATAGATGGCATTATGAGGTAGGAAAATTATGTGGATATATTGAAGCAACATCTCAAGACATCAGTCAGGAAGTTAAAGCTTGGTCGCAAATGGGTTTTACAAATGGACAATGACCCCAAGCATACTTCCAAAGTTGTGGCAAAATGGCTTAAGGACAACAAAGTCAAGGTATTGGAGTGGCCATCACAAAGCCCTGACCTCAATTTGTGGGCAGAACTGAAAAAGCATGTGTGAGCAAGGAGGCCTACAAACCTAACTCAGTTACACCAGCTCTGTCAATTTAAAGGCAATGCTACCAAATACTAATTGAGTGTAGAGAGAGAGACAGAGAGAGAGAGAGAGAGAGAGAGAGAGACAGAGAGAGACAGAGAGAGACAGACAGAGAGACAGAGACAGAGAGAGAGAGAGAGAGAGAGAGAGAGAGAGAGAGAGAGAGACAGGAAGAGAGAGAGACAGACAGACAGACAGAGCTTTGCTTACAGAGTTGCCTGCGCTGGCCTCCATGTAAGCTTCGGTCTTGGGTTCGATGGCCAACTCCGCGTCCAATATCTTCTCGACTGGCATGTCCCCGTTGAAACTACTGGTTGACTCCACCTCGTTATCACTCTTGTCCCGGCCCCGCTGACGCTCCTCCTGCACCGCTGCACAGAGAAACACACACACACAGGGGGGGGTCACAAACACTTACATACACTAATACAGTACACACACACACCTGCATGCATGCATGCATAGAGAAACACACACGCATGTACGCACAGGGGAGTCACACCCACACACCTTCTCTCTTCATGCCCATGGCCAGACACTTCTGGTAGCGGCAGTATTGGCAGCGGTTGCGTTGGCGCTTGTCGATCAGGCACTCCTTGCTGTCTCGACACGTGTAGGTGAGGTCCTTCCTGATGGTTCTCTTGAAGAAGCCTTTACAGCCTTCACAGCTGTACACGGCATAGTGCTTCCCTAGAAGAAAGGGACAGGAAATAGAATGATTGTCTTGATCAGACCAGCTCCGACTGTACAGGAGCTGCTGTTGTGGGGTCAGTGTTGGTGTGGATGGTCTGCTTAGTTGAGGAGCTTTATAAACTGGGTGGTTCGAGCCCTGAATGCTGATTGGCTGACAGCCGTGGTATATCAGACCGTGTACAACGGGTATGACAAAACATTTATTTTTACTCCTCTAATTACATTGGTAACCAGTTTATAATAGCAATAAGGCACCTCTGGGGTTTTGTGGCATATTAAAGGCTGTATCCAGGCACTCCGCGTTGCGTCATGCGTAAGAACAGCCCTTAGCCGTGGTATATTGGCCATATACCACACCCCCTTGTGTCTTATTGCTTAAATATACTATCTGGTGTTAGTGAGTGGAAATAATCTATTGTAGCATTTCTCGCGGAAATGTTCATTTGGCTTAGTTATCCTGTAGGTGAAGTATGTTGATGAAGGGGGTATGGTATACTAGTAGTAGGGGCAGAGTTTTTTCCTTACCATCCAACCTGTCAAGGGAAAAACTCTGGTACCCAGCTCGAGAGCATGGGACTATAAGGCTCTATCTGCATTTTTGTCCAAACGGAATTATGAACATAGCCTTGTTCTGTTCAATGTTCTCTACCTACATAGTACTCTACATACCCCCCATTCATCTTAGTAAATTCAAAAGAATACAAGATAAAAATTGCTGACACATTCAAGCCAATGAGGGGTTTGCAACTTTAAACCCAATTATCTCCGAATTCTCAGATGGAACCCTCTAGTCCCAAGCTCTCGTGGTATTGTCTAGTCTTGGGCCTTAGTCTTGGGCCTAGCTATGATGTAGTCTGCTGTTTTACCTGAAGATCGGTCCCCACAGATGGCACAGATGTGCTTGGACATGGACCCTGGGCTCATGCAGCCGTAGCTGTTCATGTGACCCAGAACAGCCAGGCCTGGAGGAGGCTTGATGTCCTCACTGCTGCTCACACTGTTCAGAGAGTTTATCTACAGAGAGCAGGGGACAGAGAGGGGTTAATGGTGTGTGTGTGTATGGGGGTGTACATCTCACATACACACACGCACATGCACACTGGCTCACTTTCGCCAACTGCCCACGGTGTCACAAAGGTCAAAAGTCACCGACTTCCATTTTAGTTGAAGACAGAACCCAGCACCTCGAGTTCAGCAAAGATCACAGTGAGTGGGATATCACGTCGGTCTTTTGCATACTGCATGCATTAGCTATACAGTATACGGTCAGAGCCTTCCTCAGTGTGTGTGTCGGTGTGTGCGTGTTTGTCTGTGTGTGCTTGTATTCATTTCTCTGTCTATGTGCATACCTCCCTATCTCACGCTTACTACCTCCCTAACAACCTTATCTGAAGTGTTTTCCTTTGTCACGTGACCAGTTTTTCTATCCAGGTAAGGAAGTTGCTGTTTGTTTGGATGATTTACTCTCTCTACACAGTCCTTAATATAATGTCATGCCAATAGTAAACATTTACAGAAGGCCCTCAAGGAAGGGCACAAAATGGTAACTGTAAGGCTGATATAATTCATACCAGATAGCATTCTAACTAAGCTGAATACACACTCAATTGAACTTTGTTAGATGCAGTTCCACAGGAGAGCAGTAGAGGGAGGTAGTTGGTCATTAAGGAAACCGTATAAGCTACTCCGGGCCAAAGGAAAGCATTATTACCAGACCTGGGTTCATAACGTATTTGTGTTTGATTGAGCCTGTCTAGAGTGCCAGAGGGGCGGGGTTTACACTAAGGACTATTGCATTGGTTCCATTGTGCCAGGTAAGCTCAATCAAGCACAACTAAAATATAATAAATGGAACAAATACTATTTGAACCCAGGTCTGATCATTATGAACCACAGCGGATTAAAAAGTTACGAGGACATCCTCCTAATAATGCATTGTCCTGCTAGTGAGGGTAAGTCATGCATATAGTATGTGCTGTAATATATAGGCATCTTGTGTACACAAACAGGTTGAGGGACTATTGTCCTTGGAGTGAGACCAGCCTGGATAGTGATGCGGGCTCCCTGCCACTGTAGACTAGAAAGGACTGGGCCAGGTCAACACACACACACACACAGATGTGCAAGGACGCACAAACACACGCACATACACTTAGATAACATGTGCACGGGCAACACACACACACACACACACAGAGATGACCTACATTGTTAGTCTACACACCACGTCCCACGCCTCTCACTCCACACATACCAGCCATGCATTACACACGTGAGGCCCTTGCTGAATACTTCATATAGCCTATTCATTATTCATTCACTATGCCCAAATTAAGACATTTTGATAACTTATTCAAAAGTGAAAAACGTACTTGGTACAACATGAAAAATGGGTTGTATATACACTGAGTGTACAAAATATTAGGAACACTGTCCAAATACTGAGTTGCACCCCCTTTTGCCCTCAGAACAGCCTCAATTAGTTGGGCATGGACTACAAGTATAGCGGCGGGAAGATGTTTGGCTGTGGGGGTTCATGATATTTTTGCCCAGCGCACTACTTTTGTGAGAAGAAAAAAAAAAGATCCACAAAATCAATTCAGGGCGTGCTGCAGATCCCTCAGCACCCCTACTTCCCGTGGCTATGGTTACAAGGTGTCCAAAGCGTTCCACAGGGATGCTGGCCCATGTTGACTATCTCCAATGCTTCCCACAGCCGTGCCAAGTTGGCTGAATGTCCTTTGGGTGGTGGACCATTCTTGATACACACAGGAAACTGTTGAGTGTAAAAAAAACAGCAGCTTTGCCGTTCTTGACACACTCAAACCGGTGTGCCTGGCACCTACTACCATACCCCGTTCAAAGGCACTTAAATCGTTTGTCTTGCCCATTCACCCTCTGAATGGTACACAATCCATGTCTCAATTGTCTCCAGGCTTATAAATCCATCTTTAACCTGTCTCCTCCCCTTCATCTACACTGATTGAAGTGGATTTAACAGGTGACATCAATAAGGGATCATAGCTTTCACCTGGATCCACCTGGTCAGTCTATGTCATGGAAAGAGCAGGTGTTCATCATTTTGTACACTCAGTGTATATAGTTTGTAATGATGTTCTTTATTCAGTGGCCTTGTGGTTAGAGTGTCTGCCCTGAGATTGGAAGGTTGTGAGTTCAACCCCTGGCCGAGGCATACCAAAGACTGTAAAAATGGGACCCAATGTGCCTCTGCTTGGCACTTAGCATTTTAGAGATTGGGTGTAAAGCCCTGCGATAGACCAGGGGGTGTACTTGTACATCAAGCTGCCTCACCCTGCAGAAACAGGAGATAGGCTCCTGCTCCTATGAGCCATTCCAGCTTGCTCATGCAAGGTGACTTACTCTCTCTCTCTCTGCAGATTGTTCAGATGCAACGTGATGTCAGTATGTTTGTGTTTCTCCTTGATGAGGTCACTGCCAACATGACCCTGGTGGAGGAGAGCCTGACAGCCGAGTTTGTCCAGGACCTCTCCATGACCCTTCAGCCTGTGAAGGTGGCCCTCACACTTCCTTCCTGGAGTTCAGTTACTAAACTGACCTGCTGCCTCTGTTCACTGACCAGGTTGAGTACTCATTCATCCCACCTCATCTGGTCTTTGAATGGTCGTCTCCCTCCTACACTCCTCCTCTACCGCTCTCTTCTCAACCCTTAGGACCAATAAAACTCAAAACTTTAGGGGAAAGTAAAATAACTATTATTTTTTTTTAAATTGTAAGGATGTGTAAGTTCTTGTCGACTATTTGGTCCTTCTTCTACAGTCTTTGACGGCAGAAGTGCATCTATCTCTCTCTGTACTCAAGAGCACAGTCAGACTTTTTTTCACCTAGTCAGTTTGAACCAGCAATCGTTCGGTTACTGGCCCAACACTCTTAACCACTAGCTAGTGTCTCTCTCTCTCTCTATTTAACTAGGCAAGTCCGTTAAGAACAAATTCTTATGCAAAGACTTTTACCTTTTAGTGAAAGTCTTTTCAGTACTGGGGGCTCAGACTGACATTAAAAGGTAATAAATTTTGACAATGAAATGATATGTCTTATAAAACTAATTTAACAGAAATGTTGTGTGTGGGGGTCTCAGAATGGCCTCTGCTTGGGGCCTCCAAATCAATGCCTAACCCTGCATTCTTTTTTTAGGTTGATCCAAAGAGTAATTGTTTACATTGTGTTGCTTGGCTCATTGAATGTGCCGGACAATGAACTAAAATGTAAACATTCTGTCTACTTCCTTGAGACCAAAAGGGAGCTGCACTACTAGCGGTATGAAGAAAATCCAATCCAACCTTTGGTTGTGTGGCAATTCATGGATCTGAAGGATGACTTCTGTTTGTGTTCTTTTTTATCTAGCTAGCCTTCCAGACTTTATCTTCGCAGGCTGGGGCAATGACATCTCCCTCTGGCTCACTAGCCATCACGGCCCGTTAGCTTTGCTCAGTTAGCTCCGAGTGGGACAGCCAAATACAATCGGCTCATCCCTTCTAGGGCAAGCAGAGGCCCAACCAGTGGTACAGGCAGAGACTGGCCACAAAACGTCCAGAAAAGCGACACAGGAGACAGGTCTAGATTCTACTTAATGCAGGACAGAATATATATATATATATATATTTTTAATTTAAAACTAAATTCACAAGAGTAAGTGCACAAGACTAGTCCTCCATTCTCCCCGTTTGGGACTTAGACTCCGAGTGAGTGCAAGCGCTGTCTCACTAACTGAGTGAAGACCAGTGAAGTGAGCAGCAGAATAGAACGAGAACGTATTTGTACGGCAGCAGCAGCCTCTGACTCAGTTGCGGTCCGTGGACATGAATGAGTCTGGGTCAGGCTAGCCTTGCATACCAGCCTTCTATATTCTGCTAGAAGGAACACTAAACACTAAAATACAATGTCTGAGACTACCAGGTATAGGTATACATTGCAGGGAAGGTTAGTTACTGTAGTTTGGTGAAGGTCAAATCCCCGAGCTGACAAGGTAAAAATCTGTCGTTCTGCCCCTGAACAAGGCAGTTAACCCACTGTTCCCTGGGCACTGAAGACGTGGATGTTGATTAAGGCAGCCCCCTGCACCTCTCTGATTCAGAGGGGTTGGGTTAAATGCGGAAGACACATTTCAGTTGAAGGCATTTGGTTGTACAACTGACTAATAATGGTGACTTTGAGAGTCAAGCCTGAGACTCAAATGAAGGATCAAAATGTATCTGCTGCAGTAGTTACTACTAAGCTACAATTCTTTGGTGCATTGACTTGTCTATTGTAAAGCCTCTTATACGTTAAGTGTGTTTGTGTTCAGCAAGTAACCAAGAAGGCCTTAAATGCACATATCATATTTTTCATATATTATCTTTTGGCACATATTTGTCAAATGATGCTACACTATGACTTTGATATATAGTATTTTATGCATCATCATATGTAATACATTAATTCGTGTCTGTCACCTCAAACAGAGCTGTGTGTGTGTGTGTACGTATGTGAGAGAGAGAAAATGTGTGGTATCCCAGTTGGAGCTTACGCAAGTGTGTATGCCTTCGTCTGTCTGTCTGTGTGTGTGTGTTTGTGTATGTGTGTGTGTGTGTGCATGCCTGCATGTGTGTGAATACATTGACTCTTACCTGTGGGCTGGAGAGCGTGCTGAAGCCTATGGTGGGCGTGTGGGGCATGGAGACACCTGGCGAGCCCAGAGAGGACGATGTGATGACGGAGTACGGCGAGCCGCCCAGTCCATTGAACGGCGAGCCCAGGGTGCTTATGGGGGATGGGCGGGGCCGCCCGGGGTTGACGGTGGTGCTGATGACGGAGGGGTGGTGATGGTGATGGGGGTGGTGGTGAGGGTGAGGGGGGTGGTGGTGAGGGTGAGGCTGGCCCACCATGATGCTAAGGGGCTGTGAGGGGGTGGAGCTCAGGTGGGAGACCTGAACAGAAGAATCTGTAATCAGAGCAGAAGACAGCCAATCAGAGAGGAGAAGGGAGTTAGGGGGACACGCCAACCAATAAGAGCACAGAACGGAACCCAGCTCAGCCATAGATCGATAAAGGATACTTGTTTTCAGCCCACTTGACATTCTAGTGTACAAAGGTGGAGGATTAATAGGGTTTAGGACTGTAGAATAGACACTGCAATCATTTCCACATGACAAGAAATTGTTCATGACTGTTCTATAAATCATACTTCTATAAGCTCCTGGTTCAGAGACAGTGGAACGAGCAATCAGACCAGAACACAATGAATTAGGACACATGCATAACAACTAACATAGCAACATGCATAACATCTAAGTAGACCCACATCAGTTCCTGAGTGGTTGAGTGACAGCCAGGGGTCCAAAATGTGAATCTCTCCATTTAACCTTATCACTAATTCAGCTGTTAATGCACTGGGATGTAACCTGATGTAACCTGATGTATCTGGGTGCCTGGGGTCAGTGCACGGTGAAAGCCTGCGTAAGGGACTTCCATACAGCCCCAGAATAGCCTTGAGAAGGTCAGTGCAGAGACAGGCTACACTGATCTGATCATTCATAAAAGATTTCTAAGGTCATAAGAGCCCTGCACATTCCCATTATGCATCAACATGAGAAACTGTTAGGGGGATGTTACAGGGAGGGAAGTTAGTGCAACATAGGGCTGTGGCTGTCATGAAATTTTGTCAGCCGTTGATTGTCAAGCAAATAACTGCCGGTCTCATGGTAATTGGTCGTTAATTAACATAAACACATTTAGCATCTCCCGTCTTCCATGCATAGCCTACATGCCACTGATGCAGACATTGGGAACATCTACATTTTTTAAGTCTACACCATCACAATAAATCCATTATTTATTTTAGACCGTTCTAAAGAAACATGATATGAAGACAATGTAGTCTATTTCAGAAGAACAGAATAGCACACTCTGCACTGTCCTTATGTTATGTCTTGATCTGGCTATACAGTACCATATGGCTGTGGGCTACACTAGTTCATTAAGCAGACAAGATTTGCTTAGAATTCCGTAGCATTATTTTTAGATTATTTTATAGTATGAAGAATACAATTGAACAAAGCTGAATAAAATAGAAAGGATATTTTCTCCAAACAATTTGAAGGAGTGCGCTCAAGCAGCTATTCTGTGTTGAGCGGTTAACAAAGAAACAGGTACTCAAATACGCTTAATTTAGAGTTATTTAAGTAACTTTAGTTATGATACAAATGTTGGGCTATGTTTAGATGTTTTATACATTCTAAGGCTGCATGATGAGACTTGACAAAAGGTTTGAAAAAAGACTCATGAAAGGCATGAGCTCTGCTTTGTTTTTTGTGCAGGCTGTACACACTTCATCAGTCTCTCATTCACAATTTGACAAGCCCTTGATAATGCCACGACTTTTCCAGCTGCATCCCCTTTATGTGACCATAATGCCCCCTAAAAACAACCATGCCTTTTGCGGCCAGAGGCCATTAAACCCTTGGGCTGAATATAATAATTATAATTCCCTTCTCCCGGCTGCGTGCCCAAGCACCTCTCACTCACATGGCTCTCCATCACGTAATAGGGTCTTTCTCACAGGCTACAAGTGAAGACAGACACATCGGGGACGCAACTGAGCGCGTCCTTATCCAATTCCGAGGTGCATATTGAAGATATTGGAAGAACTGTCCACATTTACTTTTCGTCAGCCAACAAGATGAGTAGGCCTAACGAACAGCAAAATCACTAGCCTATGTCAATCTACTATCCCCCATAGTACAAATGTTGACCTGCTCTATTCTTTGCGAGAAATAAATATTCCAAGCATAGTCCGGGACAGTTGTGAGATAGATCCCAAATTAATACAACCACTAGCATCAAAAAACTGTTTTAAGCAATGAGTCTGATGCAACAGATGAGAACTTTTAGCTTAAAATGTGATAAACTATTGGGCTATTTCTTCACATTATAAGCGCAACACTGGGCACATGGCAGTAGGCTATAAGCGCAACTGTTCCATTGGCAGGAAAACACCATTCTCAAATGTGACCACAAATGTAATTATGGATGTAATGCTTTTATTATAAAGGTGCATTTTTATGGTGAAAATTATCTTCCCCAAACTTGAAACTCACGCGCTACGTATGTATGTCAGTTAGGCTCTACACCCATTGTAAAGCAGATTAATGTGCTTCATTTTAAGAAGTTATTTGGCCCCTTTAGTTGTGATACAAACCTTATCAAAACATATAAGCCTATGGGCTAGGCTACATGACGGCTGCGACTATGATTTGAAAAAGTCGCAAAAAAAGCATGCGCTGTTTGCCTTAAGCTGGGCATTATTCACAAGTGATAATATATCATTCACAAGTGATAGGATAATATTGTCACCCATCACACTATTCTTGATTTAAGCTTGTCTTCATATATACTAAATAATATATGTGTAAAATTTGTTTTGATTTAGAATGGTCCATTATCATGCACCTGTCTCAAAATAGGTGCAGCAGAATATTTTTTTTAATCAATGCACTTCAATAGTGAATGGGGACACTTTTCCCATGGTTAATTTTCATGCCAGCCAGGTAGGCTATACTCCTGTTTGAAAGAGAAGCAATGTGCTTAATATTAGGAAGGTTGAGAAATAAATATAGTTGGCCTAGCCTATAGAAAGCTGATGGGATCCTCCTCTTTTTAAGAGGCCATCACTCTGTTTTCTCACGCAATTGCTTAGCCTATAGAACATGAGCTCATGGGCTCTCATTAAGTGTTTGATTAGATTTTTGATTACATTTGCATTGATGTCAGAGTGATTAGAGGGACAATAGAGTGCTGAGTACCAGGCAGTTAGCAAGTTTGGTAGGCTACTAATGACCATCAGCAGCATCAGAGCTTGGAGAAGCCTAATTACCTTGACTAAACGTTCAAAATCCAATCAAATCAAATGTTATTTGTAGGGTTGCAAAGGGTCGGAAACTTTCCATAAATTTCAGGAATTTTTCCTGGAAATTTTCCATGGGAGTCCAGGAATTTTGGCAATTTTGCTTAAATTCATCAAAACAAGTTAGCTTATAACAGTGGACAAGGCAATTCTAGGTCTTGTGGCAGATGTTGGTTAAACTAACCCCAATTGAATTGAATTGCAACCCTCTGCATGCAAGGTGCATTCTTCCATCACATGTACAGCTGATTCTCAAGATCTTGCACACTAATGAGATGCTATTGAGCCCACACTACACTGTCTGAGCCAAGGACTACATGAATTCTGGTTTTGATTACAATACTGGGTGGGGTGTATATATTTTATATAATACATAATTTTTTGTTAACTAGTAAATAGCAGCCTACAGCGAAGTGTGTTTAAATCATTTCTAACTTGTTAACAATTTCTTCTAGTTCGTTTTTGCTACCATGTGGGTTTTAGCTTGCTTGAGCCTGCTAACTGAGGAGTGTTAATTCACCTGTTTCCATAGATGTTTCATTTTAAAACATTTATCTTACAAAGGAGTTGTTTAATCTAACTGCTTAACTGTACATGGAATTGTATTTGTTATTTTTTTTACTTTTATTTTCTAATCTTTACAGGAAAATGCCACGGGCACTATCTGATGTGTGGAGACTTCACTGCAGCTAATGTATAAGGAAAAGCTGTGTACATTTGCAAATACTGTGCCAAATCATATGTGAAGAATGCAACAAAGATGCAGAATCATCTGGCCAAGTGCATAAAGTTCCTCAGTGCTCACAACAAGCAACCTCTGACAAAAGTCCCTATACTTTTATTCGAGGTGAAAATTATGAATCAGACACCTTATCAATTCAACAGCTCATGGTCATCCTGGAATCAGAAGTTTTTTTGACTCAATGGAGGAACGTAGTCAGATAAATGCTGATGAATGTCTTGCTCGAGCTGTGTATGCATCCTCCTGGATTATGTATTTTGGGAGAGAGTGGTAAGCAGCCTGAATCTCCTGAAACCTATAGCAGTAGCCATTGCACAGATTGAGGGAGACAATGCCATCCTGTCTGATGTTCAGACTCTGCTTGCAGATGTAAGAGAAGAAATCCGTACTGCCCTGCCCACTTCACTGTTGCTCCAAGTAGAGGAAACTGCAGTTCTGAAATACATCAAAAAGACTTCTGCCTGAAGCCCATCCACGCCGCAGCGTACATGTTGGACCCCAAGTATGCTGGCAAGAGCTTCCTGTCTGTTGCAGAGATCAACAAGGCCTATGGTGTCATCACTACCCTGTCTCGCCACCTTGGCCTGGATGAGGGCAAGGTTCTTGGCAGTCTGGCGAAGTACACTTCCAAGCAAGGGCTTTGGGATGGAGATGCAATATGGCAGCCGTGCCAACATATCTCATCAGCCACCTGGTGGAAGGGACTTTGTGGATCTGAGGCTCTTTCCCCTGTTGCCTCCATCATCCTCCAAATCCCACCCCACATCATCCGCCTCAGAGCGCAACTGGTCATTGTTTGGGAACACACACACCAAAGCACGCAACAGGCTGACCAATACAAGGGTTGAAAAATTGGTGGCTATCCGGGCAAATTTGAGGCTTTTTGAGCCTGACAACGAGCCATCATCAACAAGGTTGAAAAGTGACAGTGAAGATGAGGGCTCAGAGTCTGATGTTCAAGAGGTGGACATTGAGGAAGTCCAAGGAGAAGACATGGAAGCCTGAGAGGAAGACAACCAAAGCTTTAGTTTCTAGACTATCATTTTACAGATGTATGTTGAAAATGTTTTTGGGAGATGCAATGGATCATTGGGGATCATCCAATATTCCCTTTCTTTTGTTGTTCAGTGAAATCATCCCATGTGAAGAGTCAACTAATTTAATTAAAGTTCAATTCGTAACTAAATCGTTTTTTTATTTTTTTATTTTGGAAGGATTTAATCATTTGCAATTATGTCTACTTATGATAAGGTAAAAGGTTTATGCTTCTGTCTCCATATGATATGGTAAATATATCCAATGCAAAAAACATCTACATTTAAATGGTATTAATATTAATTTGCATATATTTCCGTTAATTCCCATATATTCCCCGTTAATTCCCATTTATTCCCACGGAAAGTTTCCACCTCTGAATATTCCACAAAATGTGCAACCCTAGTTATTTGTCACATGCGCTGAATACAACAGGTGTGGACCTTACAGTGAAATGCTTACTTACAAGCCGTTAACCAACAACGCAGTTTTAAGAAAAATAAGTTAAGTAAAAAATGATATATATACAAATAATTAAAGAGCAGCAGTAAAATAACAGTAGCGAGGCTATATACAGGGGTAGAGTTAAAGTGACTATGCATAGATAATAAACAGAGAGTAGCAGCAGCGTAAAAGAGGGGGGGCAATGCAAATAGTCTGGGTAGCCATTTTATTAGCTGTCAGGAGTCTTATGGCTTGGGGTAGAAGCTGTTAAGAAGCCTTTTGGACGCTCCAGTAACGCTTGCCGTGCGGCAGCAGAGAGAACAGTCCATGACTAGGGTGGCTGGAGTCTTTGACAATTTTTAGGGCCTTCCTCTGACACCGCCTGGTATAGAGGTCCTAGATGGCAGGAAGCTTGGCCCCAGTGATGTACTGGGCCGTGCACACAACCCTCTGTAGTGCCTTGTGATCGGCGGGCGAGCAGTTGCCAACCTGCTCCACTACAGCCCCGTCAAAGAGAATTGGGGTGTGCTCAGTCCTCCTTTTTCTGTAGTCCACAATCATCTCCTTTGTCTTGATCACGTTGAAGGAGAGGTTGTTATCCTGGCACCACACAGCCAGGTCTCGGACCTCCTCCCTATAGGCTGTCTCATCGTTGTTGGTGATAACGCCTACCACTGTTGTGTCATTGGCAAACTTAATGATGTTGCTGGAGTTGTGCCTGGCCATGTAGTCATGAATGAACAGGGAGTACAGGAGGGAACTGTGCACGCACCCCTGTGGGGCCCCCGTGTTGAGGATCAGCGTGGCGGATGTGTTGTTACCTACCCTTACCACCTGGGGGCGGCCCGTCAGGAAGTCCAGGATCCAGTTGCAGAGGGAGGTGTTTAGTCCCAGGGTCCTTAGCTTAGTGATGAGCTTTGAGGGCACTATGGTGGTCAGGTGGAATTTGACTGCCTTCATGACTCGTAATACGGTCACTGTAACAGCCATAGCGCAACATCCTAGATCTTTTCTGGCCTATTGTACAAACTTATGCCTAGATATAATGACAAACATTAGCCTACATAACGACAAACATTAGCCTACACAAGAAACATTAGCCTGCATAACAACAAACATGAGCCTTCATAACAACAAACATTAGCCTTCATAACAACAAACAATAGCCGACATAAGGAAAGTGGGACTTTAATACTATGAATTTGGGGTGATGTGTAATTGGCTTGAATGTATGAGAACAAAATGAACAGACAACAGAAGGTTCTTTCCCCTCCCCCCAAAAAACAAACTAAACCTACGTCATAAAAAAATATAATATCAACAACACCAAGCAAAGAGTGAGGGCACTATCAACTATCAAATCTATTTGCATGTTATAAGAACAAAAATCGATCAAATCTATTTGCATTTGTTATAGCAATAAGAATCTATCAAATCTATTTGAATATGTTATAGCAACAAGAATCTATCAAATCTTTTTGCGTGCATGTACGTTTTAGTGCAGCCATGGTCTTCTTTCTGTCTCTCCCCATCTGGGAATATAGAATGACAGGTTGACATTTCAGGCCCCAACACTTTAAGGTTGGGCTGTTGGGCAGAGCTCTACGTCACAGGGCTAACAGGAGGTGGCATTTGCATGGGGCATGGTTGCAGGGTCACTGTAGTCAGTCCTGGGTAGAGGGACCTCTCTCGTGTTACACAGGACAGAGTCGGATAGGTCAGCCGGACCAGCAGGGCTAGTGGAAGCGCACGGACGCCAGCCTACAGTGGTCACTGATACTAGCATGTATTAGTGGGGTTTGGACATTTTTGTGTGGCAGGGTTGACTGGCTACTTGATTTCTTTATGCACACAAATTCTCTCTCTCTCCCTCTCACACACACACATACATATACAGTGGGGTCCGAAATGATTGACATCCTTGATAAAGGCGAGCAATAATGACTGTACAAAAGAAATCATTCAAATACTGAGCTATATTGCATGCTCAAAAAATTGGGAAATAATTTTATTTTATACTAATACAATTGCTCATAGAAAGAGATTTTGTTTAACAAGTAATACTTCTTTTCTCAAAAAGGTAAGGGTCAAAATGATTCTCAGCCCTAAAGATTCTTATAAATAAAGTAACCAGAAGTTTAATACTTGGTCCAATGACTCCATCAAGTTTGTGACTCTACAAAGTTGTTGGATGCATTTGCAGTTCGTTTCGGTTGTGTTTTCAGATCATTTTGTGCCCAATATAAATGAATGGTAAATAATGTATTGTGTAGTTTTGGAGTCACTTGTATTGTCAATAAGAATAGAATATGTTTCTAAACACTTCTACATTCATGTGGATGCTACAATGATTACGGATAATCCTGAATGAGTTAATAATGATGAGTGAGAAAGTTATAGAGGGTCAAATATTATACCCCCAAGACATGCAAACCTCTCCTGTCATTGGTAATGGAACGAGGTTAGCATATCTTGGGGGTATGATCTTTGACAAGTTAAAGGAGGAAAAAGGCACTTCCTCATATTGTGAAGTAACAGTTTTAGGTACAGCGGTTTCTCTGCCAAAGCAGATGCAGGAAACCACAATGTATATTTAGACAGAATCAAGAAAATAACTGTGTGTGACTGTGAATGTGTGTACGTGTATTTGTGCGTGTATGTACTTCTGGTCTCTTTCTCTCTCGTACACAAACACACACACATGCACACACACAGTCTCACTTTCACCAACTACCTACTGTGCCACAAAGGTCAAAAGTCACCAACTCACAGCTTTCCATTTTGTGGAAGACAGAACCCAGCACCTCGGGTTCAGCAAAGATCACAGTGTGATCTTGTCAGGTAGCCTTTCTACAGTACGCCAGCAAGTACAATTCCACATACTTACGGTGCCTAGATAAAGTCTTCATATTTTGCTGCCTTTAAAATAAACACAAAAATTTATAAAATAAGGTGGGTGTAGACTTTCACTAGTGACTGTACTTTCATCCATGCATTAGCTACTGTCAGTGCCTTCCAAGTCAAAGTACATGATCCTGTACTACACTGAGTGTACAAAACATTAGGAACACCTGCACTTTCCATGACATAGACTGACCAGGTGTATCCAGGTGCAAGCTATGGTCCCTTATTGATGTCACCTGTTAAATCCACTTCAAATCAGTGTAGATGAAGGGGAGGAGACAGGTTAAAGAAGGATTTTGAAACCTTGAGACAATTGAGATATGGATTGTGTATGTGTGCCATTCAGAGGGTGAATGGGCAAGACAAAAGTTTGAAGTGCCTTTGACCGGGGTATGGTAGTAGGTGCCAGTCGCACTGGTTTGAGTGTGTCAAGAACTGCAACGCTGCTGGGTTTTTCACACTCAACTGTTTCCTGTGTGTATCAAGTGGTCCACCACCCAAATGACATCAAGGTGTAGGGATGCACGATATATCGGTGAACATATCGGAATCGGACGATATTAGGTAAAAATGCCAACATCTGTATCGGCCCGAAGTCTAGTTTAACGCCGATGTGAAAAACCAATGTCAAAGCTGATGTGCATACCTATATAACGTAGGTACATGACGTAATGACGCCACGTAAAATGTTGTGCTACACGTGCAACACAGCATTCCTAACCTAGCCCACAATGTCTGCTGTGTGGATTGAGCAGTCAACAAGTCTAGCAGTCATTTGAAAGAGTAAGAACATTTCAGCGAGACAACTCAAAGGCGAAATCCATTAAAGACAAGATAATGGAATTAATTGCCCTTGACAATCAACCGTTCTCTGTCGTGGGCGATGTTGGCTTTCGCTGACTGGTCGAGCACCGGTACACACTACCAACTGCGCTAGTTTTCAGATGTTGCCCTATCGGAGTTACACAGGTATAGGGTGGTTCTGCAACTACAGGCACTTCTATGTCCTCGGGTGAATTCTGGGGATTTTAGAAAAAATAAATAAATATTTGTATGTTAAGTTCACACTGGAATCACCCCAGACTTTTTTAAACACCTCTCTATCAAGTATTTTAGCTACTTTTCAGATGCATTTTATACCTCAATTTCACTATTTTGTCCTTGTCCTTGTCCCTGACCCAGACTTTTAAGCTTCTACTATGTTTTTCTATGAGAAAACATTAATAATTACTACTACAGAAAGAGTCAATTAAATAAAATCTATATCAATATTTATTGTGAGCATGCCCTTTATATTGTTTTTTACACAAAATATACCTGTAATTTGGTTGTGGTGTCATTTCTACCACTGAGGACAAATTCTTCATTAATAAAGTTTTTTCAAGAGAATGTTAATTTAGTTAACATGGAAACATATTGTCACACAGAAGCACATGACTGCAGTGGACAGTTGTTCCAGATGTTTAAGAAAACTTTAGGTAAATATTGCTTGTGTAGAGAATATTTTAATTGTCAGTCATTTCCAAACAGGCTATACTTTCTTTAATTTGTGGTAGAAATTTTGAAAAAAATAATGTATTTAGTGTAAACTATATGCTAGCTGTAATACTAACCAAAGCATGCTAAGCAGCCTGTACATTTTCTCCAGAAACGGTGTAATTTCCATCACAGTCATTTCCATCACAAACTTAAACTTGAAATGACAAAAATCCATTATCTTATTCGTTTTTACTTAACATTTTTTTTTACTTTAGGCTTATTTATTCATGTTTTAAATTCATTTAATCTAGAAAATGCTCCAAAGTGTGCACAAGTTGAAAACTAAGTAGCATTTGTCTTTATTTTTAGAAGCCACATAAAACAGCGCAGAGGTCACAGACATATAGAAACAAAAACTAAAAAGTATCCTATACGATACCAGGAGCAGTTGCATAAAGACAGGGAGAGATACTGGAAAGAAATAAGAGAAAGGAGAAGTGAAATCTATCTCTGACCTTACAAAGCGAGAACAAAGAAGCAAGAGAGGGCCATGGAATTAGCACTGCCACAGAAGAGAAAATCACTAGATTCTATGAACGTGATGACAACAGCAGAGCAACAACAGGGAAAAAGGACACACTAACGAGGAACAAGAAGAAAAAGCAGAAGCGCTTCTTGAATGGCACAAGTCAGAACCTTTATCAGAAGTTTAAGAGGGAATATTCAGAGATTCAAATTTCCTACCGTGAATTCTGCAAAATACGTCCTTTTTGGGTTGTCAAGCCAGCAGTCCAAGATAGGGACACATGCCTTTGCAAAACCCACGGCAACTTCCAGTTCACGGCGGACAAACTACAGTTTTAGAGTGATCAGCTGCAGCAACATTGAGAAAGTTATTGAGTCTTTGTGCTGTGAGACCCTGAAGTAAGAGTGCATGTACCCAGAGTGCTCCCTTTGCCAAGCAAAAGAGTTTAAAACATCTGACATTGATGCTGGTGAGCAGACATGGTGGTGTGAGTGGAAAAACAAAGCTGAAGAGAGAGTGAAGAGAAACAAAGAGGGGAAACATGGAGAAGTTCACTGTACATTTGACAGTAAAAGAAAAGGTGTGTGGCACACTGCAGATTCTACTAGAGGACTTCCCCAAAGGATTGAAGGAAGTTGGGGAAACACGTGTACAACATTCGACACCAATACTCCAAACTGAGAGAATTAAAAGAGACTCTGGGGGAAGAGGAGATCCTTGTGCATATTGACTTTGCAGAGAACTACCTGTGTAAATACACCAGTGAAATCCAGGCAGTTCACTTTGGTGATTCTCACAAGCAGGTGACCCTCCACACCCGTGTTGGATATACCACAAATGATACTGTTTCACTTTGCTCACTGAGCTCTTCTATGCGGCATGACCCCTCTGCTATCTGGGCCCATCTCTCAAAAACACTGGCCTACTTCTCTGCCCATCGGCTACTGCTGTACACTTTGTGAGCGATGGGCCTACAACCCAGAATAGATCTGAAAATATATATATACTATCTCTACACCCTTCTCTTTGAAATGGGCTTCCAGAGAGTAACATGGAATTTCCTAGAAGCCGGACATGGAAAAGGCCCAGCTGATGGGGTAGGCGCAGCTGTGAAACGAAGAGCAGATGGAATTGTGGCACGGACCTCCCAAATGGAAAAACTGTATTTGAGGAACTGTCAGCTATGAAGCTCTTATATATCTCAGAGTAGGAGATAGAGAGCATCGAGGCCCTCCTACCGGATCACCTGGAGACAATCCATGGGACAATGAAGATACACCAGGTAATAGTTGTGGGTTATTTTATGTTGAATCTCACATTTGTTATACAAACACATTATCACTACACTCTGTATCACTAGACTATGCTATCATTACATATTCCCAATGTGCATAACTTTTTGAATTTCCTGTGTTTCCAGATCGTCACCGACAGTCCAGGAGAGATAACTTGGCGGATACTCAGTTGCTTCTGTTCCTTTCCACATCACTGCAGCTGTTTCAGCCCACAGACTGTGACTCTGGTTGGAAAAACAGAGGCAGACCAAGACGGAACATTCCAACACATCTCACAGCACCGTCCAACCAATTGAAGCTCTAAGTGAAGCATTGATTGGAAAGTGGTGTGTGGTGGAGTATGATCAGGACGTTTTATCCTGGTATCGTGCAAGACGTTCACGCAGAGAGTGGTGCTCTTGTGAAAACCATGAGTCGCATTGGCCCCAACTGTAATTTTTGGCCAATGAGAGACGACATCATATGGTACAGACCACAGCATGTGCTTGGACTTGTCCCTGAGCCCCATCCAGTGACCAAAAGGCACATGGAGCTGGATGCCTTGGTCTGGGAGGAACTTAGCTCTCTTTCTAAGCCTTAGATACACTTGGAAACTCACTATACAGTACATACAAAGCAGGACATAAAATCATACATTAAATAAAACATGTGTAGCTCTCAATTAACTCTTCCCTCTATAGGTACTAGAATTTCTATTTGTAGCATTGAAGTGTAGTCAAGGACAAAACATTGCTTTCATGTTGAAAAGGTGCTAGTTCCAGTGTTTTGGAATATTTCTTTGTCTTATATTAATTCAATGTTTAAGAATGTTTTTTGTTCAAAAAGATTGGTTGGAAATATCTTATTTTTCATGATAAATATATGTTTTTAGCTGTCACCAAGGCAAGTTTATACATTCAGGCGTCGTGTTAATTATTAATATTAGGACAACCTTAAAAATCACTTAAAATAATATTCAATACAAGTTCATGTACACATGTATAAGACATGCGTTATAAATCAATTGTATATTTCATTTTCAACTAAAATGGATGTTTAATGACGTGATGGAAATTACATTTGTCTATGGCTGTCTGGACAAAATGACAAAAATATATACATTCCTGAACGGTACATCGCAGCCATTATCAGATATTGTTTCTAGACAACTCAAAGATAAGTACAATACTGGTAAAATGGTGTTTGAATAAGTTTTAATTTCTGAAAGCTTGCACGGCCAAAGTGCCCGAAGTTGCAGAATCAACCAATAGCGTTACTGCTATTAGCTTCACGACATACATACTATGGAACGACATTTGGGTCTTTGCGTGTCAAAAAATATACAGTAGCACTGTCAAAGCTGTACAAACAAAGTCTGCAAAGAAGCAAACGCCGGCCACGAACGATGTGTGTTCACAATACCGCGTTGGTAATAAAGCAACATTTGTTCGACCAAAACTTCTGGGGTAGCTAGCTTTAGCTTGGTACCTAGCTAGCACCAATACAACCAGCCTGAAAACAATGACCAGTAGAAACTGCAGTCATTTTCATTATTCTTAGCAATGATTTAGGAATCCTTGAGTAAGTATTAGCTAGGTTGCCACTTGTTGTTCGCCTATTGAAATGAAAATAAATAACTAGCCAGCTACTTAACCCTGTTGCCCAAAGTTAACATTATAAGCAGTCAGCTAGCTTCAGCTGGCTAGTGAGGCTTGACCCGGACCGGGTTATGTGTTGTGAAGCTAGCCACAATAAGGATTAGGTACAATAGTGGAATTTGGGGTATGCCTTCCAAATAAAAATATGTCATTGACAGTGATGCAAATGAATACAAATAGTAGAATTATGCCATACTTTCATTTTGAAGTCTAACCACAAAGTCCACTATTGTGACTAATCCTTATTGTGGCTAGCATCACATAGATGGGTCCGACCACCATTCATCAAATAAGAACTGTCTTATAAATTAGGGTTATTTTAGATGATGACACCTAGTTATATAGTTAGCGAACTATAGCTACTGAAACCGATTATGTCGTTTTGCTATGTTTTTGGGGAAGAACATTGTTTGTATCCATGAGCTAGCTAGCTTTTTTTATGACCAGCACTGTAGGTGCGCAAGACAACTTTACCAGCATCATAGCATATGTATCAATGAATCGTGACATATGAAATACGAGTGATAGTGTAATCAATGTGTAATAACTTCGTTAAAAATGTATGAATGTGTGTTAACTATTTAACTATACTAGAATGCTTAAAAGGCTGCTAAAATTGTTTTAATCAGAAGCGTTTTTCTTGGCAAGGAAAATATTGGATATCGGTATCAGCCAAAAATGTCATATCGGTGCATCATAAATGTATGGACGAAGTGGTCATATTGCTCCCACATTATCTAAAAATTAAAAGCTGAAATGTCTTGAGTCAATTAGGGTCAAACCCCCTGCAGAACTCAGAGGTGATCGGCTGCAGACATGAGAATCAAAACAGGTGTTGAAGATTCCAGAGGAAAAAAACGTTTTGTTGTGGCAAGCCTAAATAAGTTCAATAGTAAAAATGTGCTTAAAAGGTCACATAATAAGTTGCATGAACTCACTCTGTGTGCAATAATAGTGTTAAACATTATTTTTTAATGGCTACCTCATCTCTGTACCCCACAAATACAATTATGTGTAACGTTCCTCAGTCGAGCAGTGAATGTCAAACACATGCCTCGCAAAGAAGGGCACCTATTGGTAGATGGGTAAAAAATGTAAAAAGCAGACACTGAATATCCCTTTGAGCATGGTGAAGTTATTAATTACACTTTGGATGGTGTATCAATACACCCAGTCACTACAAAGATACGTGCGTCCTTCCTAACTCAGTTGCCGGAGAGGAAGGAAACCGCTCAGGGATTTCACCATGAAGTCAATGGTGACTTTAAAACATGTTTTCACTTTGTCATTATGGAGTATTGTGTGTAGATGGGTGAGAATAATATATATATTCAGGCTGTAACACAAGAAAATGTGGAATAAGTCAATGAGTATGAATACTTTCTGAAAGCACTGTATCTTACTCACTGTCAAAGCCAGGAAAGAGCATCAGGGACTGGTAGTTTCCGTACATTTCCAACTCTGATTGGCTAATGTCTATTAAGTCGCTTTCCATTTTTTCTCTGGAATCTTCAACACCTGTTTTGATTCTCATGTCTGCAGCCGATCACCTCTGAGTTCTGCAGGGGGTTTGACCCTTCCAATGCAGACAACGGGCTGGCAGCACACGATCATGTGTGTGCTACAAGCAGCTGTAGAGTGGTACACACACACACACACATATACACACACTCACACTCTCTCTCTTTGCACAGCCCCCCCTGTGATATTAATGCTTGCTCAATGTCACATTCCAACAGGAAAGAGGCCCCTCACTCTCACACACAAGTACACACACACACACGTTTGTTTTACTATCATTGTGGGGACCAAACAATTTATTCCCATTCAAAATCCTATTTTCCCTAACCCTAAACCTAAACCTAAACCTAAACCTTAACCCCTAACCCATAAACCTAATCCTAATTCTAATCCTAACCCTAATTTAACCCTAAACATAACCCCTAAGTCTAAAATAGCCATTTTCCTTGTGGGGACTGGCAAATTGTCCGAATTTTCCTTGTTTTACTATCCTTGTAAGGACTTCTGGTCCTCACAAGGATAGTAAAATTAAACACACACACACACATGAATGTACTTGAGAATGCCACCATACAAACATCATCTGGCTTAAGGTGGTTTTATCAATGAAAAAGTACTTCAGCCTAAGAGATACAGTACATATCATTCTAATATCTTTTATTGGTAAGCTCTTTAAGTAAATCATATAAACAGTGTTTAAGCCTGTAGCCTCCTGGCCAGAGGGGAATCCTATGAAGCAAGCTAGATCTACTCAGGGCTTTCTAAAGCTAACCAGCTTCCGTTAGCTCAGGCTTCATCCATACTACAACAGTGGATATTGCTCATCCGCCTGCCGCACATTTTTTATTTAACCTTTATTTAACTAGGCAAGTCAGTTAAGAACAAATTCTTATTTACAATGACGGCCTACCCCGGCCGAACCTGGATGACACTGGGCCAACTGCATGTCACACATGGCTAGTCGATCAACAAACTCTTCATTGAGACAATGCTTAAACATCAATGCATTGGCAAGTCATTTTCATTTGTGCCAAAATCTAAATTAAAGTTAACTTGCAAATTCAGCAGGTTATGGTGTGAAATAGACTTTTAGAAGTGCTATCTTTATTTTGATACTTCGGTGTGGTTATCAATGCACAAGGTCCTTTTTGCCCCACTCCTATCGATCAAATATTTGCATTAAATCATACAAATTAATAAAATATTGTATTTCTCAAATGAAGTGGATGATGACGCAATCTTTGCGGGAGGGAGGGAATCTGATTGAAGTGATCCTCAACTCGTGGCTCAGACACTTCATTCAGGATAAATGTAGTTAGCCCTGAGTTAGCCTCCCCCGGAGCAGATTAGTTCTGAAGGACTCGTTGCCACAAAAATGTACCTGACTAAAAAGCGAGGCACTTTCATTGGTACCAAATATCCCAAGTTGAACTCAGAGTTGACCAAAGTTACCTCGCTAACTCCTCAAACTACATGTGTAGTATAGGGCTCTGACAAACACACTCAAAAATATGACACATAAAGCTTACTTCCGTAAGGCTCTGGTCTGGCCTGAGGATATTCAAAAAGCCTCTCAGTAGAAGTTTATTATTATCTGAGAGGCAAAACTGATCTTAGACCAGCCCTGGTATTGTGTGTGGAGACAGAGCCCACTCATTCCTGTCAAAATGAAGATGAGGTCGGATCAATCAGGGACCGTATAATCCTCTTACCCCCTGTAAGCATCTCTAACCTGGTTGTTTACAGCACGCCCAGCTGTCAATGTGTGTGTAGGGAGTGAATAGTTGATGATGAACGGTCTGTTAGGCCCTAGCTTCTATCAGAGGCAACATCTCATCTCTCTCAGAGTGGCTGGGCCATTATGTTACAGATGAGGCTTTATACACAGAAAAAACAAACAGAGCAATTACAAGTCAACTGAAAAACACAGCTGGTAGGAGAGCAGCACTAATGTCATTTCACTAAGTTAGTGTATATTAAAACATAAAATAAAAAAAACATGTGCCTATCAGATAATATAGGCTACCCCAAAATCAAATGTGTAATATAATGTAGAAGCAGAAAAAGTGTTATATTACTGGATATAATGTGTATGAAAGACAGGAGAGGATTTTCAATGTCATGTTAAAATGGTGTCAGTCCCACGAGAGCGTGCAGCTTGCTGAAACACGGTAGAGACATTCACGGGTCCTGTTCCAAAACAGGAATATCCCACTGGGGCGGCAGGTAGCAGCCCCAATGGGTTAGAGCGTTGGGCCAGTAACTTCCCCTGAACAAGGCAGTTTACCCACTGTTCCCCGGTAGGCCGTCATTGTGAATAAGAATTTGTTCTTAACTGACTTGCCTAGTTTAAACAAAGGTAAAATTCCAGACCCATTATGCATTAATTACCTTATATACAATATAGAGACCCGTTCCGAACGGACCGATGATAACTAGAACCGTTCCGTACACACCTAGTCAGATCAATTCCGAGTGAGGGAAGCAGGAGAAAAATCAATTTAAGCTACTTTATTAACCGGAGCGGATAAAGCGTCAGGGGGGAGGTAGCGGTGATGCAAGAGCAGGGGCCATACTGTGTGCGTCAGCTACTGTGGGTGTGAGCGAGTGACATGGGGAACATGGAGGAGGGATAGAGAGAGAGACGAGATACCCCAACCAACCAACCAAGCCGACTCGCGTTATAGTAGACTAATAGGTGCCATAGCTAGGTTATTTATCATCCAATATGATTACGTTGTGCCGGTCTTGACTGCATCAAAAGGGAGATGCTAGTTAAGCTAGCTAGGCTAACTGAGGCTGCGGTGCATGCACGTTCTCATAGTTACAAATAACTCAATTCGGAATATAAAGTAGCAGCCTCCCTGTTGGCTCTTGGTCGTTATAGCCTATCCTTCTCCTTTAACTTTTAATTCCATTGTTTAAATACTGTAACGTTATCTCCTAACTTTTGCCACACACGGAGGCTCTATGACTGTAGCCTATTGCCGCTTTGATTACTTATGATTGGCCAACAACAACAAGCTACACACTCGTGAAAGGCAAAGAGCAGCAGCATAAATTATACAAATGTTTTCTCTTTTTATAACTCTTTTGACTATTCAGCAGCACCGTCATCATAACAGACACGACACATGTAACTTACAGCTGTTTATGTGTTTACACAAACAGCCTTGGACATGTAACAGTGACATAAGGCGATTGCAAATGCATGTAGTAATAGGTGTTCGAATCCCCATGTCATGCATGTTCACCATCATTCCATGGCTCTTTATTGAGTCTGTTTTCTAAGTATTGTGTAACATCAGTCACAATGCATAAAGTCATTAGCTACATTTTGAATGAGCTCCTGCTGTACAGAAACCCTGATCTGCTCTCTCTCTCTCTCTCTCTGCATGTGAGGCTTACATTTCCGTCCTGGTGTCTATTTCATGTACTGATTAACAGAGGAGGGGGTGATGGGGGAGGGAAGGGGGCAGTCATATGCCATGTGGCCAGAGGGTAGCAGAGGACGGGCCCGCCGTCTGTGGAGTTTGGAGAGGGAGTGCGTCCGTGTGTGTGTTATGTACCCGTGTGTGTGCGTGCTTGCGTAAGTGTGTGTGAATGTGCGTTATGTAGATGCATATGTGTGTTGCGTGTAGAGGTGTGTGTGTGTGGGGGTCTGATGGTGGACTGTGCCAGTTGTTGCAGGATTAAAGAGGATTATCTTGGGATGGGTCCTGGAGGAAAGAGTGTATTGATGCTCCTCTATAGAGCTACTGTACAGAACTGTATGTGTCTCCAAGGCTTCACGCTTCTGTAAAGGCTACTGTGCCGTCAAAGATATTTTTCTCTGTAAAACCGGCTGCTATGTCTGACCACAATTGAACTCGCACAACAAAAACACATTCACAAGAAGCTGATAAACATCTCTACATTGAGACGTTATGTTGTAGTACAAGAAGTTACTGTACGGCATAGTAATAGAGTGACCTTTTATACCCGGCTAGTCTATTGAATTCCCCAATCATCCTACAAGAGGCTACAACGTTATGAAGTTTACATAAAGAGTAAAGCCAACCTTGAGCCCCTCTCTATCTGTGGAGCTGCACTATACTGAAGCACTAGGATCGGCCCACACTGGGGCAGAAAAAATGCCAATTAGATAAGGGAACTGATTCAGAATCACAAGCCTGCCAGTGTATAGAACAGTCGCCACAGAGCACAGTGCCTGGCCCTGACACTATTTCTGTCCCGACTATTTCCGAGTTCCCCATACAGAAAGAAAAAAAGAAAGAAAGAAAGGAAGAAAAAGAGAGAGAGCAAAGGAGAGAGGCAACAAATTACAATAAAATGAAAAAATGAAGAACAGAACGGTGTATGTAGGATTGAGGATGATGGTTATAGCATCCAAACACAATGAGTCAGGTAGAGGAGTGTAGCCCACAGCAACAAGCGCATTGAAAACCATAGAGCATGGTAGGAACGAGGTAATGATAACAAGACCGACAGAGACCTGAGGCTGTTCCTATAGGATGGATCTGGGTTGGACAGAAAGCAGAGGGTCCTGGGTAATTAAACTAGATACTAACACACATGAGACATAGTTGGACGGACGGAGGGAATGAAACACAGACACACACAAACTACAGTGTTCTCACACACTCACACATACCCACACGTGCACTCACAAACAAACACAGATTCGACAAGTACCAAGCTACATACTGATAGCTGATAAGAAACAGGTGTGTTGTTGAATGCCAAGCAAGAGAGGGAGAAGGGGAGAGGGAGAAAGAGAGAGAGAGAGAGAGAGAGAGAGAGAGAGAGAGAGAGGGACTGAAGGTGCCACCTGATCTCCCCACTCTCTTCCCTCTCTTTATCTTCTAACCCCTTTACAAACACAGCAGCACATAGAGGGCCTCTCAGCGCCCAGGACCCAAAACAACACAGGTCTTGTACTACCTATTAAGGGACATCATCAAATAATTGTCCATGAAACATTAGTACCGTGTTGGGCCATTGGATCCCTCTGTGTCTGTGGAGAGAGGGAGGGAGGGAGAGGGAGAGAGGTATTGAGAAGGGAGAGCTACGGCTCATCTCCAGGCAGGTCTTAGTCCCCTGGAGGAGAGGCGGAAGTGGATACTCAATCTACTGAGCACCGCTTGTGCTACAGACACTGTACATTCTATAGCACCGAAGGAATCAACATCAGTTCATGTGGCTTCACCCCAGACAGGCAGCCTGACTAACAGGCTCTCTCTTCTATATCCGTCTGTCCATCTATCCGTCTATATGTTTGCTCATCTGCTGTCTGTCTGGCTCTGTCTGTCACCCGTCCGCCCGTCTGTCTTGTCTGTCTGCCTGTCTGCTGTGTGAAGCCCCATTATGAACTGAGGCTGATTTATTCAGTGATATTAGGACGTCGCAACACTGATAGTGATGATAATGAGTACTACAGAGGACACTAGTAAAGAAATCACGCTGCCATCCCAGTTCTATACAGTTTCTGGGGGCAATTAAGAGGGCGTAAGTAGGAAGGAAGTGTGCTAATGTTATATACTTATAAACAGTGAACAAAGTATAACTTTCCTTTTTAATTTGCGAGGAATCTGAACGATTTATTCATATCCTCTTCTTATTACGCTGCTGCTGAGTATAATACAGTGACATCTGTTTCAAAACCTGGGTCTAAATGTCTTACTACAGCATCGTTTCCCTGTGATTTTCAAACGGACATATATGTAACAACCTTTTCTATCAGGGATGGGAAACTTGTAGGCCTGCTGACAAAACAATAATAACATATACAGTACCAGTCAAACGTTTGGACACACCTACTCATTACATTGTAGAATAATAGTGAAGAAATCAAAACTATGAAAAAACACATACTGTATGGAATCATCTGCGGTCCAACTCATCTCAAACCATATCAAGTGGGTTGAGGTCGGTTGATTGTGGAGTCCAGGTCATCTGATGCAGCACTCCATCACTCTCCTTGGTCAAATAGCCCTTACACAGCCTGGAGGTGTGTTTTGGGTCATTGTCCTGTTGATAGTCCCACTAAGCGCAAACCAGATGGGATGGCGTGTCGCTGCAGAATGCTGTGGTAGCCATGCTGGTTGAGTGTGCCTTAAATTCTAAATAAATCACTCACTGTACCACACATGCGGAGATCATCCGTTCACCTACTCTGCATCTCACATAGACACGGCGGTTGGAACCAAAAATCTCTAATTTGGACTCATCAGACCAAAGGACAGATTTCCACGGGTCTAATATCCATTGCTTGTGTTTCTTGGCCCAAGCAAGTCTCTTCTTCTTATTGGTGTCCTTTAGTAGCGTTTTTTGTTGTTGCAGCCATGAAGTCCTGATTCACGCAGTCTCCTCTGAACAGTTGATATTGAGATGTGTCTGTTACTTGAACTCTGTGAAGTATTTATTTGGGCTGCAATTTCTGAGGCTGGTATCTCTAATGAACTTATCCTCTGCAGCAGAGGTAACTCTGGGTCTTCCTTTCCTGTGACGGTCCTCATGAGAGCCAGTTTCATCATAGCGCTTGATGGTTTTTGCAACTGCAAGTTCTTGAAATGTTCCGTATTGACTGACCTTCATGTCTTAAAGTAATGATGGACTGTCATTCTCTTTGCTTATTTGAGCTGTTCTTGCCATAATATGGACTTGTTTTTTTACCAAATAGGGCTATCTTCTGTATACCACCCCTACCTTGTCACAACACAACTGATTGTCTCAAACGCATTAAGAAGGAAAGAAATTCCACAAATTAACTTTAACAAGGCACACCTATTAATTGAAATGCATTCCAGGTGACTACATCATGAAGCTGGTTGAGAGAATGACAAGAGAGCGCAAAGCTGCCATCAAGGCAAAGGGTGGCTACTTCGAAGAATCTCAAATATAAAACATATTTACATTTTTACATGATTCCATGTGTTATTTCATAGTTTTGATGTCTTCACTATTATTCTACAATGTAGAAAATAGTAAAAATAAAGAAAACTCAGTCGGGGTGGTCTCAACTTACTGTTGAGAGTTAAAATGATATAAAACACAAAGTGCAATTTTGAAATTTGGTTGTGTGTCAGCAGTCACTCAATTAGCCCATGTCAGCGATTTCTTTTAGATTGGTAAATTAGTCTAGCAGCCAGCTATCTAAACTTGTAGTAAGCATGTTTGAATTACCGATCGGGGTGGGGCCTATTGATCATTAGTTATCGTATAAACACGGCAAACATTTGCCTCCACCTTTTGGCAAAATGTGTAGAATTGTAGGAAATTAGTTGTGAACCTGCAAGTTTTTCTCTCCGTCCAATGGCAAAATTAGTAGAATTGCATGAAATAAGTTATAAAATTGCAAAATTATTTTTGCTGTCATGAGGGGGGCCGCTAAAATGTTTTGCTCGCAAGGTGGAGGGCGTATATGGATGTGGGTACGCAGACTCACGAGCCACTGCACCCCCTCATGATGAGTTCCACTTTTTGTGGCCCCCATCAAAGTTACCCATCCTTGCTTTTTTTTTAACAAATATGGTCAGCACTGAGAATTATGTCTATGGTGTAATAATTACTCATGAAGAGAGATTTTTTTCACTTTAATAATGTGTGCACTGGACTGGTGACACGCTCTTCAGGGCGAGTGCGGGGAGCCGGCACAGGACGTACCGGGCTGGGAAGGTGCACTGGAGGCCTGGTGCGTGGACCCGGCACAGGTTGCACCGGACTGGTGACACTCTCTTCAGGGCGAGTGCGGGGAGCCGGCACAGGACGTACCGGGCTGGGAAGGCGCACTGGAGTCCTGTTGCGTGGAGCCGGCACAGGTTGCACCGGACTGGTGACACGCTCCTCTAAACGCCTGCGCTGCAGCATACTCCTAGCCAACACCTCTCTCCGATATCCCTCATTAAACTCCTCGATCGTCTCCCATTCGGGCTCTGGCTCTCCCCTCAGTTCTGCCGACCGCCCCATGTGCCCCCCCCCAAAAAAAATATTGTGGTTGCCCCTGGGCTGTTTGTGGACCCGGACCCCGGCGTCGTCGCTGTCCCTCATTATTTCTCAGCGACTCCCGCCAAGGAAGGGTCTCGCATCCTCCCAGTATTTCCTCCCAAGTCCAACTTTCCTTAACCTTCAGCGCACGCTGCTTGGTCCTGGATTGGTGGGACATTCTGTTCCGATTGTCTTCAATATGAATGGACCAAGGCGCAGCGTGCATGCAGTTCCACATATTTATTTAAATGGAACATGCAAAACCCCAAAAAAGGCAACAACTAATCGTAACAATAAACGTAGTGCTCACACGCACTAACCAAAATAATATCCCACAAACACAGGTGGGAAAAGGACTACCTAAGTATGATCCCCAATTAGAGGCAACGAATGACAGCTGCCTCTAATTGGGAACCATACACAAAACCAACATAGAAATAAATAACTAGAAACGCCCCTAGTCATGTCCTGACCTAAAACACTATGCCGCTCTGACTTTGCTCGTCCATATATTTATATATTCTTAATTCCGTTCCTTTACTTAGATTTGTGTGTATTGTTGTGAAATTGTTAGATATTACTTGTTAGATATTACTGCACTGTTGGATTTGATTTGAGAGGATATGTCTATTACAAATTCTACTACTCAGGTTTAGAGTTGCGGATTTACCTGATGGTTCTAGATCTGCTGTTACAACCCCAACAGTATTGTCATATTTTGGCCCAAAGAAAATAGAGTAGCTTTTAATAGTGAAGTTATCCTCAGATAGCCTAGCATAAGATAACACGATAGATGACATGCAGCTTAAATATACCTTCAAGTCGTTTGAAATGCATGAATGGTGCTATTAAATGCATATTTTCAGTAATCGTATAGCCTCAAACCATTCTCTTGCATTCTCTGAGAGGCTCAGTCAGTGGACAAGATTATTAGTAGCCTTTTGTTGTTAAAAGGGCTGATCCCAAGTCAGCCTTCCTAATCACCATTGGCAATAAAAACCCTAATGACTTGGCCACATGACTTCTCATTCTCTTTGACTGCTTGCTGCAAGAAGAGATCAGCACACTCACAGTCGTGACCATAGAGCCAATATGGCTGGTTCCCACTCAACTAAGATGTGTTCTGCCATTGGATTGGGGGGGCAGCATGTAGGGCTCCCGAGTGGTGCAGCGGTCTAAGGCACGGCATCTCAGTGCTAGAGGCGTCACTACAGACCCTGGTTCGATCCTGGGCTGTATCACAACCGGCCGTGATTGGGAGTCCCATAGTGCAATTGGCCCAGCATCGTCCGGGTTAGGGTATGCCCGTGGTAGGCCGTCATTGTAAAATAATAATTTGATCTTAACTGACTTGCCTAGTTAAATAAAAGTTACATACAAATAAAAAGGTAGCCTAGCAGTGAAAGCGTTGGCCCAGCAACTGAAAGGCGAGAAGGTGAAAAAAAAAATCAGTCGATGTGCCCTTGAGCATGGCATTTAACCATAATTGCTCCAGGTTTGCCGTTGATAATGCCTAACCCTGGCCGTGACCCCACTCTCTGAGGGTGTCTCAGGGAGAGTTGGGATATGTGAAAAACACATTTCCAATTCACACTTGTACATGTGTGAAATAGGATAAGAACCCACAGAATTATGATTATATGTGCTACTAGTTGTCTAATCAATTGACGTATTGGTTTTATTAGTAAAGTATTTTTCTAAGTTAACTTTCAATGTCCCACAGGACATTTTCATTTTGGTTGTACTACCCAGTGGACCTTTTCCTCTTCACTGATACACACATCCCACTGGGCACAGACATCATTTCAACGTTTTGATTGACATTTTATTGAGTTGTCAACTAGCGGAAATTCAACGTGAAATCATCAAGAATTTGAACCATGTCATTGGATTTACTGTAGGTTCAAAGTTGGGTGAAAAAAATACAAAATCCAGAAGTTACTTTACACTGACGACTTTTTGCAAATCCAATCAGTTTTCCACATTTATCCAACATCCTCACATTGATTTATTTTGTTGAAATGACGTGGAAACAACATCGATTCAACCAGTTTGTGCCCAGTGGGATAAGAGCAGGAGTCTGACCAATGCAAAGTTCAAATAAAGCAAAGTCCACTGTTGCAGAGACACAACGGGGATGAACCCATAAAGACAAACTTGCCTAACACCGATTTGTTCAACTGAGACAGAGAGAGAGCGAGAGAGACTCTGCATGCAGAATTCTGCAAAAATATTGTCAGTGAACAACGTAAAACACCAAATAATGCATGCAGAGCAGAACTAGGCTGATTCACGCTAATTATCAAAATCCAGAAAAGAGCCGTTAAATTCTACAACCACCTAAAAGGAAGTGATTCACAAACCTTCAATAACAAAGCCGTCACCTACAGAGAGATTAACCTGGAGAAGAGTCCCCCTAAGCAAGCTGGTTCTGGGGCTCTGCTCACAAACACAAACACCCCCCACAGAGCCCCAACACAGCAACACAATTAGACCCAACCAAATCTTGAGAAAACAAAAAAGATAATTACTTGACACATTGGAAAGAATTAACAAAACAACTGAGCAAACTAGATTGCTATTTGGCCCTAAACAGAGAGTACACAGTGGCAGAATACCTGACCACTGTGACTGACCCAATATTAAGGAAAGCTTTGACTATGTACAGACTCAGTGAGCATAGCCTTGCTATTGAGAAAGGCAGACCTGGCTCTCAAGAGAAAACAGGCTATGTGCACAATGCCCACAAAATGAGGTGGAAACTGAGCTGCACTTCCTAACCTCCTGCCAAATGTATGACCAGATTAGAGACACATATTTCCCTCAGATTACACAGACCCACAAAGAATTCAAAAACAAATCCAATTTTGATAAACTCCCATATCTATAGGGTGAAATACCACAGTGTGCAATCACGGCAGCAAGACTTGTGCCCTGTTGCCACAAGAAAAGGGCAACCAGTGAAGAACATCCACATACACCATTGTAAATTCTCATTTCCCTTTTGTACTTTTAATATTTGCACAGCGTTACAACACTGTATATAGACATAATATGACATTTGAATTGTCTCTATTATTTTGGAACTTGTGAGTGTAAAATGTACTGTTTATTGTTAATTTCACTTTTGTTCATCCATTTCACTTGCGTTGACAATGTAAACATATGTTTCCCATGTCAATAAAGCCCCCTGAATTGAGCGAGAGAGAGAGAGAGGGAGAGAGGGGTGGGGACAGAGAGAACCAGTGAAGTAAAAGGAAACCTCTGTAGCAATATGAGCATGTGATTACACAAACATAAAATGCATGAGGAAATAAGGCTTTCAGAATCATTTCTACTATAATAGTAGGCTGTCATTTAATGTATGCATGTATTCATGTTTGTTCTGGTAATTATCCCAATGTAGACGGCTACACTCTTCATGGTTTTCCTTGAATGAATGAATTATTGACAATAGGTGGTGTTATAGTAGTGTAACAATGACCTATCACTTCAGACTCTAAAATCGAAATATGCATAGGGGAACGACATAGTCGGCTGTATCATGCGAGGACATGCAATAGAATAGAATATTGAATATAAAATAATATGTATTTCCAATACAAAGACAGAAGAGGTCTTTGGGGCCACATGGCTGCTTATTCATTGCTTGTGGTGTGGGCACTTCGTGGTTATTTGATGGAAGAAATTATGATGATTCAATCAGAACCATTTCAGCCAATTACGTGTAGCGGACTGAAGAGAAGTGTGCAGTGAAAAAAGTCCGACTCTCTCACGGTGGTCTTGTTTAACTTTCCTCTAGAACAGCGGTGATGTGGGTGAATGTATCATTCTGTCGCATGGATAAGCACTTCTTTGCCAAGCCAGACCCATAAATAAGACCCAGCAAACAGTTTAACAAGAAGCCCTTTAAAATAGCCATAAATTACATAAGCGCAATTAAAGTGCCAAACCCCGACCAATACTAGGAAGATAAGTTATCACCTGACTTGTGCATTGGCACTGCCTTCTTGTAAATAGGTCTATACATTAGGCGCGGGACAAGTGTTAACTACATAGATAAATAACATCGCCACGCAGGATTTATTGCCAGCGGGTGTAAAGTCCGCTCTTCAAAAATAATTCTGTTTATCAAACGACACGTTATTGCCCAAACAACGCAGATAACTAACTGCAAGAGCAGCCTATGCGGGGTATAACCTACCGCTCGTGTCCGAAGACTTTAAAGAGTGAGGAAAAGCATACTTACTTAGATGTAGACACGAATCATTATTGTCCATAACTGTATGGAAGTTATTATTGTCGTCCGTTTTTTTCTCTCAACGATGTTCTTGTTTAGCGGTCAGAGCAGCATCTCTGTGAACGCCGTTCCCGGCTTGACTGATTCTCTTCTCATTTGCCTGGTTGGACTACCACACATGGAGGGGCCAAGTGGAGTGGGTGGCTGAAAAATGGGATTCTCCAAAATGATAACGTTATTTGCTTAATCTGCCGACACAGACACACCATGCAAAGCCATAGTCCACTAAATACAGCGACAGATGTTGATAGTTCGCGCAGCGATGCAATGCATTTTATTATGAGAGAGAATACAAGCTCAAATGTAAGATTTATAAATCCAACTGTTAAACGAGTGCACATACTGTATTACATTTTAATTGCAGATATGAGTTAAAACATCTTAAAATTGTTTACTGTTTGACTTATCACCAATATTAAGAAAAATAAATGGAAATCTTTTGTGCTTTCAAATAATGGCATTGAATTGGAATTGAATGAGAATCCCATTGATTCAATGTGAGATCCATGTTTTATCAAATGTTGTTTCTCATTATACCTATTTGGCTACTTGTAGACTAGCCCTATATTTAAAAATAGGCTTTCCACTTAAAAGCTGCTATTGGGCTACATTTTGGGCAATCCAAATGTGGACGATATGTCTTCAAATGTTTCTTTTTGCACAGCTAAATATTTAAATCGGATAATGTCAATGTGTAGGTTAATATGCTAATATGTCATTGAGGAATTAAAGTGAACATTCTTCAAATTCCAACGGGATGTAGCTATAGTAATACTACGTTTGACTACTGATGGAAGGTCTGAAGACCCCCTCTTTCTAAAGAGTGAGGAGGGGTCATTTAAGGGTGTGGTGCTCCCACTGCCCTGGGAGGTTATTAAGAAGTCACCAGCATTCACAGTCTTGAACTCTCGTGGGGGGAAAGGGACGCTCCACGAGAACCGCGGCTGGCCACTCCGTCAGTCCAGTCGCTCTGCTCCCGGGCTGGGAAAGCCTCCCCCAGCTCCCCGTTCTTGGAAACCGACCAATAAAAGAACACAGGAGGATACTAACAAAGATGAATAGCTTTTCTTCCAACTCATTCCACACTAATCGGGCCTCTTTTCATTTGTCCCCGTTAAATAATGTAAATTCATGAAAGTCAAAGAAGGGGACTAAAAATACTATTTATCAACCTTGCTTTTATCTCACTAATGGAGCCACATGGTCTAGGTCTAGGACATTGTCCCCTTTTACTCAGTGTCATTGCAAAGAACGGATTTAAGTGGCAGAAGACTATTCTATTTTGAATCATGTTTACCATCAGATAAACTATAGGATTATTTATGGTTCAAAATCGAAACAGGAGGGGACATCTGTGAATAACAGTCAATATACAACGTTTGTCGTTGGGTGTGTGTCTGTGTGTGTGTGTGTGGGCACGTGCGTGTGTGCATGTGTGTGTGTGTGTGGCCGTGTTTGCGTGTACTGTATGTGTCTGTGTGCATGTGGGCACGTGTGTGTGTCTGTGTATGTGTGGCCGTGTGTGTTTCTCAAATCATGAAAAATAACATAGGCCTGGCTGTGTGCATTTCAATCTTTAGAAATAAAACATCTCAACATAATCAAATAATGTGACTTAAATCATTGCAGAAAGTGGTTTAAACAGGAACAAACATTGACGCTTGTCCACAACAATAGGCTGTGTGAAAGCCATTGGAAAGCACGGAGGCAACAAACCCCACCCTCAACACCATATAGCATCACCTAAGATGAAGCATTAGCCCAACAGAGAGCTGAGAAGGACAAGGGACCACCACAGCCCTTCCCTGTCCCTCATATAGCCCAGTGAAGCAAGCTCACTCCATAGTGTCCTCATTGGGTAAAGTGCACAATGAATAGATGTAGCTGGAGACGATTGCCATTACTGCATTTTGCATCTGCCCACGATATTCGCAGAATAGCTTTATTTCCTCTATTGTCAGTGTTACAAAGGTGTCGGTCTGGACTGTTACACAGCGTGAGCATTATAGCCACCACAATTGAATCCCCCTCCCTCCACTGGTTAAATAAATATGAGGTTATAAGATTGGGATATGCGTTTGTGTGTGTGTGTGTGTATCTTCATGCATATGGATTTGAGTGTGTGTGTGTGTGTGTGTGTGTGAGCGAGGATATGACTGTATGTGCATGTGTGTGTTCGACTGTCTGTGTGTGAGTGTGTCTTAAAGCGTGTCCTGTGCATCTGCGTGTGTGTGTGTTTGTGTGTGTGAACGGTCGGTTTGGTTGGCTGGGTCTTCTCCATCTGCCGTGAACTCATTATCGGAGTCTCATCATGCCTCTATGAGCTCCCTCCCCCCTCTTCCATCATCAACCCCCCACACTGCTGCTCAGTGGATCCCTGCCGCACTGCACACAGGGACTGGGAACAGACAGCACAGGCGTGTAGAACATTATCAATCTCATACATCATCAATCTCCGGGCACAAAAGATGAAACGTGCAACCCAACTTTCTATTGTGAGCTCTTTCTATGGCATCAGCTAAGTTTCCATGCGTCCATTCGAGTTAAATAGACACTGAAACAAAAAAACAACCCATGTCAGTGACATTTTCAGGCTAGGAGGGTGTATGATGAGATCTATAGCTAGACAGTAAAGTGTTTTGAATATGGAGCTTGATGAGGCTAACGGACAGTTGGGGATTCCATTTCAGGTTTGGTTTCTCATCAGCGTTTGAAAAGATGGCCGTCATTTATCAAGGAACTCTTTGTCCTTCTTTGACGGGACCTTTGCTCTCCTCTGAAGTCTTGTAAAAGGGGCCACGTCTTCATTAATTTGCTGGATCTGCCTCTCTGTGTTTGGCCAAATCAATAAAAACTTCAAGAAGTACAGAAATACTACCCTTCAGGGACTGGTGAGTCAACAGATTGAGTCAACATTGCCAGATGAAGACTTTGGTATTTCAAGGTGAAAGTGGACGTTCAAGTGTGGAAATTCAAAATCGCAACCAGCTTGTGTCATTCTAAGATCTTGACTTGATAAATATGAGCAAGAATTGTACTTACTTATCTCTAATATTGTCTTTTTTGGTAAGCACCAAACTGTTTTTTAACAAACAGACAAAAAAAGGAGACATTGCAGTTACATTGAGACACCGTCTTAACGTTAGTTTTACTGGAGAGAGCCCTGGACTGACAAACAGGAAAGACAGCTAGAGCAGCATTACCTCATGACTGGTGTCTCGATTCAGCGCTCCAATGACACACAGGAAGTCCGTCATAAATCTTACTCAACAGATCTGTCAGCTGGGCTCATGGGACCTGACCCATGACACGCTGATCAACATATGAGCACTCCACCATGGGCCCAACGCTCAACCCTGAGGAACACCAACAAAGCTGGAATTGTTTTCCAGTCCCCAGGTCATCCAACAACGTATCCAATATGGATTGTAAACTAGAGCCGGGCATCAAAATGTTAGTCCAATTCATCACATTAGAAAACCAGAGGACTTTCTGAGGTAAACATTACAGGGAGAGTGGACATCATTAGCAATCAGCTAATCCCAATGGAACTAATGGAGGTTGTGGGGCCTATGGGTTTATAGGTTCCTTGCATCCAAATGAGCATTGCTTCAACAAAAAAACCTTGAGCAATAACTCAGAGGCAGCGAGACAAAAGGGGAATATTGTGAAGCCAGCTGAGCAGTTAACCAGATGGATAGCATGCTCTGGTCATTTAATCAGCAGAACAACCGTTGGAGAGATCCCATGCAGTCAAGTAGGGGAACGGACAAAATGTGTCCGCCCGGTCCTTGTTCAGGCTTCCATAGTCTCTTTCAACAGCTGCTGTGACTTTCGAAGTGAGCCTATGAGTCTGGTACATGAGGCTAACAACAGCCTGTCCCAATTCACTTCCTTTTTCTTACCCATTGGCCTACCAACCCCTCAAAGTTTCCTGGTCCAAAGGGTCTGGATAGAAGGGTTTGATATAGGCAGTGAATTGGCGAAACTTCCACCATATAGCTTCCACCTTACATATCTGCAAACATTCAAGGGTTAGGACTAAGAGGAAGGAGTAGGGTGGCTCACGAAAACTCCTACAGTTCCAGCAAACAGACCAAACAAAGAGTACCTCTGGGAACAATCGGGAGACAAACAACAGGAAATCACCTGGCCCTTCCCTTGAGAATTCCACCTGAAGCACAGCACAGTGGCCAAACTGTGGGCTAAAATAGTCATCTTCAAGAGGACATTTGACAGGAAACAACAGAGCAAAATCAATAGGGCCTGAAGAATGCCAGAAAAGGGGACCGGGGGGCACACACCATCAACTAACAGAGGAAGAGAGTACCCGCCTGCTGCCAAATTGGAGGAACACTCAAGCCTTCTTCCTTTATAAACAAGATAGTGACCAGAATAATTCTTTTCAAAAGTACAATGACAGTGAAAGCCTGCGACAACAACAGGTCCGAATGTAGGAAAAAGCAAATAAGTGCCATGTGCTGACTGTATCTTAAATACTGTATATCACAATTAATTCGGGTCAGGGTTATTCCTGCCCATGCGCGATCTACACATAATGGTACAGTAATAGAAGAAGATTGGAACATTTACCACAATAGTATTCTTTAGCCTCCTTTTCGTTTCAATGGAATTGCATATTCACATGCCATCTGAAATATTTTGGCAACTACAAGAGCAATACTCCAGGAACCTACAGTATGTCTGTGTCATATATTTTCTGTGACGGTATATAATAAGGTGGCCATGAGTAACTGTTACTTTTCCTGTATGTAGGACTTTGCTATTCAAGAGTGGTGGTCAGCCCACATGCAGCATTCTTTAAAAAGCTATATGTCTTAGTCTTTTCTTATAACACTGAACCATAAAAACCTTCTGTATGTTTCTATTTCCACCCCCTCCAAGAACCAACCCACTGGACACAGACGTCAATTCAACGTCTATTCCACGTTGGTTCAACGTAATTTCATTGAAATGACATGGAAACAATGTTGATTCATCCAGTGTGTGCCCAGTGGGAAGGCCATCCATTTGAGGCCATCCATCTCCAGAAGGCCTCTGAAACACGAGTGGCTCCTATGGCGACTCCTCCAAGTCCTAATCCATTTTCTACAGGTGTTAGCTCAAAGGGAGCATGGTCTGTCTCCACATTGTATTAACCTGTTAATCCCCAGGTTCTAGAGGGTTAACAGAGCTAATTACAGTAAATGAGAAGCCAACCAGACCAGACCACACAAGGATGCGTTGATGTGGTCCAGTCCTAACTGACCTAAGAATAACCAAAAAACTATTTGAATGATGGTTAATGTCGCCCAAACAAAAGATATACACCAATTAGACACCAATAAACTGAAAATGACACAATAATCCATCCCATTGCATCGTATATGCGTGCAAAGAATACCGGATCTGCGGTCTGGCTTAGCGCCATGGTTGTAAAAGAGGTGGCTGGATCAGGGATTCACCGAGACCAACTCAGGTTAAGATGGAGCTGTCCTGAAGGGACCAATCAGATTAGGGCCCGGAGACACCTGCTTCGTTGTGTCAAGGTATAGACGGAGACATAAGGGGATGGACAAAGTGGAAAGCCGCCCAGCAGGGATTAGAAGAACCCACGGTGCAGGGGGGCCACGTTTGGTCTGGAATCGGCTGTGTAGACCTTTACACCCGAAGCCCAGCACAGCTGTGACCTGTTCATGTGTAATGTAAGAGTCAACTGAGTTTGTAACGCAAAAAAGCACACCATGTTTTACTGGAAGTCTAACTCCTTGCCAGTGCAGCCTGATTGATGACAGGTCAAAGATTTTAGCTCGGACAGATCTTATTTGCGTATCAGTGTACCATGAAGCTAATTTAACCCAATAGAAAATGCATGTCAAAAATATAATCTGTTAATGTTGCAATACTCTGTATACAAATCCATATAACTATCCCTTTAAATATATGTATATCACTCTGATTGCATTCACATTATGTTGCAAGACATTCATCCAGCTTATCAGTTTACTGACCACACCATCACGTTTCACTATTACTGCAGCTTGGTGTATGGATGGGTGTTTTGGTTAAAATGCATGTCAGATTTGTCAAACACGGGTGATATGATTTTTAGATCAGAGCCGCTCTTCAAGCCCGAGTCCACATCAAGGCTGCAGAGGCCCTTGAAGAGTGACTCACACTTGCTCAAATGCCATCGTGTCAGCTTTCACATCACATTTAAGAAGGTCGAACCTCAAGCAAAAGGGCAGTATCACTTCCAGCAAGTAACACTCCATTTTTAGATGCTTGTGGGACAAAGGGAAGTGGGAAAGACATTTGAAAGTGCATCATCATATTTTACTGTCAGAATCACAGCGTCTCCTGTGACCAAACCAAGATGAAATGTCCAAACTGGACACTGAAGGCCTACTTTTCAGCAAGGACCATAAATTGAGGGTAGCCTAACCCTGTTGTCACGCCCACTAGGAACAGCTTCTGTACTATTTATAATGTATGTCAAAGGGGCTTATTGGAGACGCTCGCTGAAATTGGAGAGCAGACATGGACTGGCATCAAAAGATCAGATTTGATCAATAACAAACTGGGTGTTGTTGAGTTCAGAGTAAAGTATACAGAGTAAAGTATACAATAGCACATGCAGTCTACTTTGTAATCAAGTGACTATTTTATATCAACACTGTTACATGAATATCCTGCTGAATCATTCTTTTCACAAACCAACGCTTCAAATTGTTGATGCATGTGTTGTGCATCCATACCATCTATGTTGAGTGGACCAAATGGTTATAAATGAATATTCTCTTTGACAGTTATCAAGATATTCTGTAGACCACCGCATCCATTTAATATGTATATTTGCTGCCACCTATTGAAACAAATATGTGAAAACATCTTACATGAGGGGGGGGCGTATTTTAAGACTATGTGTAATCAAAATATTTGCATTGAATTTTGAATGAAACATAATTTTTTCACATAAATTGCAAATCTCATATTTGCAGCATCTCCCATGACCAAAATGTATTGTATTGTCATACCACCAAAACAGTAGCCTACATACATCCCTGCACGGAAAATAAAAAGTAACCTCCTGCAACCCAAGTTTCCTGTGTAAGATAAAAATCTTCGCAGCTTGAAATAGTTTCCAATCGTTCTGATTGTGACGTCATGTAAAATTCCTCACCGCGTGAAAATGTTCCCAGTTCAATAATTGCACGCGCGTCTCTTTATGTGAGAATGGCTGAGCTCTTCTCTCTCTCCCCCTCTTCCTTCCCCTTGACATAGCTTGCATAATTAGGCAAGGTTGAGGTCCATTTGAATTGACCACACCCTACAGGAAACAGCATTTGAATTCAATTTGAATTGAAGGAAGTAGAATTTAATTCAAAGCCATTCAAACTAATTCAACTGAGACATGAAACATGAAAGTCTCATTCATTTGATAAATGTTTTATCAAAAGTATCTGCCACTTATTAATGCAAAGAGAATACACAGACCATTTGTCAAATATTATGTTGATTCACTCTAAAATGTCAAACAGTACTTCGAGATGTTAGTTTGTTCACTTTCATATGGCAGTGTTTGATCTAATGCATTATGGAAAATGCATTTTTTCTGATATTTAAAAAAAGGCGAATTAATAGACAACATTATTTCCAGACCACTATAATTATTTAGAATGTAATTTGTATAGTGTAGAATAAATAAGCCATTGGAATTTCATTGAATTGAATTCTACTTCCTTTAATTCTACTTCCTGCTTCCTGTGGGTTGTGGGTGTGGCAAATTCAAATCAATTTCAAGAATTGAACTAGAGTTAAAGAGCAATTCACAACCAAGATGTACACTACCGTTCAAAAGTTTGGGGTCACTTAGAAATGTTTTGTCCATTAAAATAACATAAAATTGATCAGAGTTACAGTGTAGACATTGTTAATGTTGTAAATTACTATTGTTGCTGGAAAGAGGCCCATTATCACTCCAATGGCACGTTGTGTTAGCTAATCCAAGTTAATCATTTTAAAAGGCTAATTAATCAATCAAAATCCCTTTTGCAATTATGTTAGCACAGCTAAAAACTGTTGTTCTGATTAAAGAAGCAATAAAACTGGCCTTCTTTAGACTAGGTGAGTATCTGGAGCATCAGCATTTGTGGGTTCGATTACAGGCTCAAAATGGCCAGAAACAAAGACATTTCTTCTGAAACTTGTCAGTCTATTCTTGTTCTGAGAAATGAAGGCTATCCCATGCGAGAAATTGCCAAGAAACTGAAGATATCGTACAACGCTGTGTACTACTTTCTTCACAGAACAGCACAAACTGGTGGGAGGCCCCGGTGCACAACTGAGCAAGAGGACTGGTGTTTTGCGGGGAGTATTTAATGAAGCTGCCAGCTGAGGACTTGTGAGGCATCTGTTTCTCAAACTAGACACTAATGTACTTGTCCTCTTTGTCACGAACCGGCTCAAAGTTCGTAACAAAAAGGGAGACAACGTGGAGATAAAGAATTAACAATGGTGTATGTAGTCAGTAATCAGTAGTGTAAGTGAGTGTTTGCGTGCATAAATGTGATAATGAGGGGTGTTGAAAGGTGCCAAAGCAAACAAACAAAAATGCCACAACCAAAATCTATAAGTGTGTCTGCATGGAGAGAGTCTCCTCAATGAATGGGGAAGAGGTGCATTTATCCTGGACACACCCGAACCCAGGTGTGTCCCATGTCGCTGACGACCCTCCCGACTCCGCCCACCGACATCCTATTAAGGAAAACAAGAGCAAAGAGAAAGAATTCGGCAGACAGAGTGGGAGGGTCGTCACATCTTGCTCCGTTGTGCACCGGGGCCTCCCACTCCTAAGAAACTTGGATTAGCTAACACAACGTGCCATTGGAACACAGGAGTGATGGTTGCTGATAATGGGCCTCTGTACGCCTGTGTAGATATTCCATAAAAAATCTGCCGTTTCCAGCTACAATAGTCATTTACAACATTAACAATGTCTACACTGTATTTCTGATCAATTTGATGTTATTTTAATGGACAAAAAAATTGCTTTTCTTTCAAAAACAAGGACATTTCTAAGTTACCCCAAACTTTTGAACGGTAGTGTATATAAATGAAACGTTAGCTAGTTAGCCTAGCAAGTTGTGTTTGTCTGTCAAAAATGTCAATTTATTGAGTGAATATTATTAATTGACAGATCATACCTGTATGATGTATAAAATGTATAGTGCCAGTCATAATTTTGGACACCTACTCATTCAAGGGTTTTTCTTTATTTTTACTATTTTCTACATTGTAGAATAATAGGGAAGACTTCAAAACTATGAAATAACACATATGGAATCATGTAGTAAACAAAAAAGTGTTAAACAAATCAAAATATATTTTATATTTGAGATTCTTCAAAGTAGCAGCCTTGATGACAGCATTGCACACTTTTGGCATTGTCTCAACCAGCTTTATGAGGTAGTCACCTGGAATGCATTTTAATTCAAATCAAATAAAATTTTATTTGTCACATACACATGTGACAAATGTTAATGCGAGTGTAGCGAAATGCTTGTGCTTCCAGTTCCGACCATGCAGTAGTATCTAACAAGTAATCTAACCATTTCAAAACAACTACCTTATACACACAAGTGTAAAGGAATGAATAAGAATATGTACATATAAATATGTGGATGGGCGATGGCCGGGTGATTTCCTGTTGTTTGTCTCCCGATTGTTCCTAGAGATTTGAGTCGATGGCCAGAACGGCATAGGCAAGATGCAGTAGATGGTATAGAGTACAGTATATACATATGAGATAAGTAATGTAGGATATGTAAACATTATATAAAGTGGCATTGTTTAAAGTGAAATCTGACAACGCTGTGATATTGCCAAGACTCTAAGCTTTTGATGACTATGCAACACTGGTATATTGATGAATGTTTTATAATTCAACTTTTGGATTTTGAATTTGGCGCCTTACATTTCACTGGGTAGTGTCAGGAATGGGGCGCTAGCGCCCCAATGATCCCTAAGAGTGGCTAGAGATTTGAGTCAGTATGTTGGCAGCAGCCACTCAATGTTAGTGATGGCTGTTTAACAGTCTGATGGCCTTGAGATAGAAGCTGTTTTTCAGACACTCGGTCCCAGCTTTGATGCACCTGTACTGACCTCGCTTTCTGGATGATAGCGGGGTGAACAGGCAGTGGCTCGGGTGGTTGTTGTCCTTGATGATCTTTTTGGCCTTCCTGTGACATTGGGTGGTGTAGGTGTCCTGAAGGGCAGGTAGTTTACCCCCGGTGATGCGTTGTGCAGACCTCACTACCCTCTGGAGAGCCTTACGGTTGTGGGCGGAGCAGTTGCCGTACCAGGCGGTGATACAGCCCGACAGGATGCTCTCGATTGTGCATCTGTAAAAGTTTGTGAGTGCTTTTGATGACAAGACACATTTCTTCAGCCTCCTGAGGTTGAAGAGGCGCTGTTGCGCCTTCTTCACCACGCTGTCTGTGTGGGTAGACCATTTCAGTTTGTCCGTGATGTGTACGCCGAGGAACTTAAAACTTTCCACCTTCTACACTACTGTCCTGTCGATGTGGATAGAGGGGTGCCTTGGATAGGGGTGTGCCTTGTTAAAAGTTAATTTGTGGAATTTCTTTCTTTCTTAACGCGTTTGAGCCAATCAGTTGTGTTGTGACAAGGTAGGGGTGGTATACAGAAGATAGCCCTATTTGGTAAAAAGTCCATATTATGACAAGAACAGCTCAAATAAGCAAAGAGAAACGACAGTCCATCATTACTTTAAGACATGGATGTCAGTCAATATGGAAAATGTCAAGAACTTTGAAAGTTTCTTCAAGTGCACTTTCAAAAACCATCAAGAGATATGATGAAACTGGCTCTCATGAGGACTGCCACAGGAAAGGAAGACCAGCAGTTACCTCAGTTACCTGCTGCAGAGGATGCGTTCATTAGGGTTACCAGCCTCAGGATTTGCAGCCCAAATAAAGGCTTCACAGAGTTCAAATAACAGACACATGTCAACATCAACTGTTCAGAGGAGACTGCGTGAATTAGGCCTTCATGGTCGAATTGCTGCAAAGAAACCACTACTAAATGACACAAATAAGAAGAAAATACTTGCTTGGGCCAAGAAGCACGAGTAATGGACATTAGACCAGTGGAAATCTGTCCTTTGGTCTGATGAGTTCAAATTAGAGATTTTTGGTTCCAACCACTGTGTCTTTGTGAGACGCAGAGTAGGTGAACGGATGATCTCTGCATGTGTGGTTCCCAGCATGGAGGAGGAGGTGTGACGGTCCTTTGCTGGTGACACCCCCGGTGATTTATTTAGAATTCAAGGCACACTTAACCAGCATGTCTACCACAGCATTTTGCAGCAATACGCCATCCCATCTGGTTTGCACTTAGTGGGACTATCACTTGTTTTTCAACAGGACAATGACCCAACACACCTCCAGGCTGTGTAAGGGCTATTTGACCAAGAAGGAGAGTGATGGAGTGCTGCATCAGATGACCTGGCCTCCACAATCACCCGACCTCAACCCAATTGAGATAGTTTGGGATGAGTTGGACCTCAGAGTGAAGGAAAAGCAGTCAACAAGTGCTCAGCATATGTGGGAACTCCTTCAAGACTGTTGGAAAATCATTCCAGGTGAAGCTGGTTGAGAGAATGCCAAGAGTGTGCAAGTCTGTTATCAAGGCAAACGGTGGCTACTTTGAAGAATCTCAAATATAAAATATATTTTGATTTGTTTAGCACTGTTTTGCTTACTACATGATTCAATATGTGTTATTTCATAGTTTTGATGTCTTCACTATTATTCTACAATGTAGAAAATAGTAAAAATAAAGAAAAACCCTTGAATGAGTAGGTGTGTCCAAACTTTTGACTGGTACAGTAAACGTTATAGCCTGATTATCAGGAACATAGCTATCTAGTCCAAATTGTTTGTAAAAAATTGACTTCCATATTCACTATATAAGTCATGTATCGCTCAGTCTTTTCAGTGCCACTGGTCTTCTACCCCAGAGAAATCCTTAATGACAAGCCAATGTTCGGGTAGGGGCAGGAGTCTACAAAGGGGCAGCATCCGACCTAAAAGATGCCCAGGATCTGACTAATGCTGGCATTACCTACATACTCACAGTGGACTCAGAGCAGCCCACTTCACCTGATGAGGCATTTAGGATGAAGTACGTCTATGCCCTGGACGAGTCCTCCACAGACCTACTCAGCCACCTCCATGACTGCATACTCTTCATATGTGATTCTTGCAAGGCATCAAAAGCTGTCCTTGTGCATTGGTGCGTGAGCCCTATCAAATCTGGAGTTGCTTAATGCGCATCATGATGATAGCCTCACATGCATTTTGACATGTAATTGAGTTGTTTTTGTTTTAGTATAATAAAACTCACAGCTTTTTTGCTCACTTTACAGGGCAAAGTCAGAGTGCGGCGGTGGGGACTGCTTACTTGATGAAATGTCACAAAATGAACTTCGGGGATGCATACGCCAAACTCCAGCAACTTAAACCTGATGTAAAGTGAGCAAGAAAGCTGTGAGTTTTATTATACTATTCAACAGTAGGGTCTGTTATGTCCGTGAAGATTTGGGACTGTTTATTATTATCAGTTTAAGTCCATGTTTTGTCACATTGTATCTTAGCACAATATAAAGAGGACTGAAGCGGCTCTACTACATTTAGCAGATGAATTAATGAAACAGAATTCAAACTGAATGATAGGTTTGTGGGGATGAAAACCTACAAATGGGACTCCGTGATGACTACCATTGAGCACCACTAACTCAGCGTTTACTTGTTACATGAAGTGTCTTCAAAGTCTCCCTTATTTTCTTTCAGCTCTTGTGCCCAAAGTGTACCTCCAAGTTGGGCTCATTGTACTGGTGTGGGGAGCAGTGTTCCTGTGGTCGATGGGTGACTCCTGCCTTACTGATGCATAAAACCAGAGTGGATGAAATTAAACACATTAGTATAGCCAGAAAAGTGACTGAGGGGGCAAATTAAATCAGTGAGGCGGCACAATTTTAGTGGGTACTTGCATTGGAATTATATTGAATTCGGCTTATATCAAGCTTTACCACAATAAACATGAAGTTCAAATGCCGAAAGTCCGAGGCAATTGATTGAATGATTTTGAAGTGAGAGGTTGATGCGAAATCTGTAGCCTATCTTTGCCTCGCTGTATCAGCACAATGGACAGCACCCTACACACTAAAGTAAGGATGTTTTGGGAATGAATATAGGCTTCAGACCCCTTGACACAGAACTTTTGACATAGGAAACAAAATACATCTGCAGTAACCGAGTATTCCAGACACTCTCTCCCTATGAACCAGTTGCTATTAAATTAACATGTTTGGACAGAAAACCTGCGGGTAGGGTATGAGTCTAGGCAAACCTGGGCTGGCTCCTCTGTTCCAAGATCGTCAGGAACAGTCGGAGTCGGAGGAGGGTGTAGAGCCATTATCCTGGCCGTGCTTGTTGAAGGTGCTACCCACCCTTCAACAAGCATCGGCAGGATAATAGCCCCTCACGCGGAACTAGCTGGAGCTCGGCAGCATCATCAATTTCTGATAGCCATTGTGGCAGATTAGCTGGTTTGAGCTAGCTAAATAGGCTAAGGCTAATAACACTAATGTTTGGCTAAGAAGCTAACTGAACTCTGTAGTGGTGGGGCATGAGGCAGAGTTGAGTGAAGCAGCTTCAACGGTAAACTTGACCCCGCCCTTATAAATCCAAATCAAATATTACAGACGGAGGTGTATCACATGATTTACTTAGCCTACCACAAATGAGAAGAAGAAGATACTGCGGTGAAGATACTGATTTTGCGCTAACCTGTCACTCAATCATTTAAACTTTTTTGCTATTTTTATATAGGGACATAAAACTAAAAGTGAGAGTTTCAACTGAGGTGGTTAAGCCAGTTTTGCCCCCTCGTGGAGCCGGGTCCAATAGCCACACTCAAATCAAGGACATACAAAGATGATTTATATAAATAATAATAAAGCACTCCATTTCTTTATCTCAGAATAGCTGTCCCCATTTTCCCTTGTGTACCATTAAATGTTTCATAGGTGTCTGTCTACGTTGCAGGACACCTACAGTTTTTCTACTAAGGACATATCCACTGAGTAAGTTCCAAAAAAGTTTGCTCAAAGCAGATTACAATAATTGTGAATATGCCTGTTGAGCTTCATGGTGTTTCTGGAATGTCTTATTTCAGGATTTCCGTCTAAACATTTATCTACCAGAAGGATACCCTTCTACTTCCAAATACTTATATCCATTTATTTTATTTTTATAATCCACATGATGAAGTTACTTTTCTATGTTAGAATTGTGGATGTCAGGTGTGCTGCTAGTTCAAATAGTTGTTGAGGTTCGTGAAGAGCAGCCTCTGAGAACACTTGGTTTGTACAGCCCCTGAGAACACTTGGTTTGTAGCCAAATGTCCCTCTTCGTGGTCCGTACTTATAGCAGGACGTGTTCGTTTACACAGCGGTTTACACAGCGGTTACAGTGGAGAACATTAAGATAGATAGAGGACTCATCATGGCTATAACCGGATTTAAAATGGACATTGCCGTTGAGGGCTCCCACCATTTTAAAGTAGCCAACTGGGTGGGGATTTCTATGGGTTGAGAGCAATTAGCCAATAAAGAAGGACATTAACTACTTTAAAATTGAGATAGCCCATGCTGTCACATACACTAAAGTGGCAGAGATACAAAGATGAGTGCTCTATCTATCTCTACGATGGAAAGTCGAAACCAAACAAGGAAATGTGACCACGTATTCTTTGTTATGACCATTTGGAGAATTCGTAACATTAGCGAAATGGCAGAGTTACGGTTGGATTTAGACAGTCATTTACAGTATGGCCCCTTTGGCAGCGATTTAGCGGATATTTGCATTGACCAGGATGGTGAATGGGGTACGTGCGATGCTTATATACTCTTTGTTATTACATAAATAGCTGTGTTGTAAACGCTAGCTACATGCGACCAATGATGTGTATAAACCCTATACATCATTGCGTGCAACTTCATTGACTGTCAGGAAATGAGATGCCACCTAACAGTATCATTACACCGTGTACGTATTCCACTGCTTGACTTGGAATTAAATAGGTGCCGGTACTGTATACATTTAGGTGCAGGAGCTCCACAATACTTTTGAGCCAATATTCTATAAGAGGAACCAGAGCTCCAGCAGTAGAACATTTGAAGGGCCGGTATTCGGCTTCGGTGAGCTCCTGCCCAATTCAATCACTGTGTTCAATATATAACACGTTTTGATGCTCATACTCAACAGTACAAACCCAACGTTTTGACTGAGATGGCCATAAGCAAATTTCCTCCCATCTTGCCGCATCTTTGAATGTATTGAAGCTACTTTGGAAACGTTTAATAATCTTTTGCAACCTTGTAACATACATAATTAGCGACTTTGTAGTATTTCACTGATCTCTTCCTCCTGCAACATTGCTACAGACATCAACCTGTTTGAAGAACTTGAGAACCTAAGTGATGCAGAGGAACTCCTTCAAGAATTTGAGTTCACACCACATGATGAAACAACACTGAAAGAGGTAATACAACATATTTCCCCTCTATGTAATGCTATGTGTTCTTATCCTACTGTGTGACAGCTAACAAGATTGCACCTTTCTCAGGTGATTGACATTAATCGGTTCCAATGGAGATCCTTCGCCAGTGGAGATATTGATGCTTGCTGCACAGGTAAAAATCACCAGCATTGCGTCACTTTCAGTTAACCTATAACAGCCATGACTCAAGATTGGGTTGTTGGCCCCATGCCAAGGCAAAGTAAGCGAAGACGACTGTCAGAAACCCTCCCAGAACCCTGTGTCTTCCTGGTAATAGATTAGAAATCCCATACAGTACACACACACACAGTCCCTCTACATAACCTGGTCACCCCCATGTCAGTAGACATTAGGCGGATGTGTGTGGCGTGGGAAAGCTGCACCTGTGAGGCCCCCGTACTGTGCTGGGTAGAATGACTATTCATTCACACAGGACGTTAAAGAGAAAGAGACACTGTAATGTGATGCCTCTGCAGACAGATAGTTGGATTGAGTTCCTATTGTTTTGTTGTCAGGTGTTGGAGTTCCTGGGTCCTCCCTATCACCTGGATCAGCACTCAGTGATAACTCCGCACTGTCACCACTGTCTCTGAAAGTAAGTCTACAGTTCACATAACACTCCCCCCTATGTGTAAGTAGAAGGCTAACCACTCACTACTCTCACTCACTTCTCTGTTGTGCATGTGCATGTGCATCCCTACCAGCAGGAGGATGCTGTGTCTATGCAGCCTTTGCCGACAATGCTCACTCCTGGAAAGAAAATACTCAAGCGGGTCAGCCAATCTCCCAGAGGTAAGACGTCTCTTCAGGTCAGCTAAAACACCAATGATTTATCATGCGTGTGTAACAATATGGTGGATATATGGTGTCATGTATGTCAAAATGTTGGACACTTTATTTTTTTATTTTTTATCTTCAGAAAATAATTTAACTGTTTATATATATTATAGTTTATCCCGCTCACTACTGTAAGTCGCTCTGAATATGAGAGTCTGCTAAATGACGTAAATGTAAAATGTATTTATCACACACTTTTATTTATCTCTTATTCTATCGTTCTCTTCCTGCCAGCCAAGCCTGCCAAGCGACCTGCCCACCCACCCCAGAGGGTGCCAATCCAGCCCAAACCGCCCCCCTCTGTCCCTCTAACACAGCCTGTGGCCCCTTTTCTCAGGACCATTGTCATCCAGCCCGTTGGCCTACAGACTGGGGTCTCAGTGGTCAAGGCACCACCACCTGTGACTGTCCATGCTACTGCCCCCTCTACTGGTGAGAGAATGTTCATTCCGTTGTAGGCTTGTGTTGTCTTCATACAATGAAATGTCTTTACCAGTGATTTGAATAATGTGCACAGTTTGTTGTCAATAATGTCCATCTATATTGGTGAGTCTTATTCACTGAAGTAATTCAGGTTATTTGGCTCGCTCAAAGTCCAATAGTCCATTGATTTGTTCCCGTGTAGATCAGTTGGTAGAGCATGGCCTTTGCAACGCCAGGGTTGTGGGTTCAATTCCCACGGGGGACCAGTATGATAAAAGTATGAAGGTGTATGCACTCACTACAGTAAGTCGCTCTGTATAAGAGCTTCTGCTAAATGACTAAAATGTACAAATTTGATCTAGTGACCCATTTCCCTATCTGAAGTGGATAAGTGCATATTGTCTATATGCCTGATTGTGGCATTTGAAAGAAAAGTAAAAGCCAAATCATCATCCAAAATGAAAGTGAAACAGTTCTATGCGTTTGTGTCTTCCATGACTGCACATGTGGCTCTTGACCACAAGGTGTCCTCAGTCTGTTGTCTCTTGTTCAAATATGGCTACTGCCTCCTCCTCAATTACAGCAACACAGTGTCCGACTTATGACCAGCGTATACCATGCAGTAACCTCAAGGACAGAGTTTGAAAACCACTGTGTGGAAATATATATATATATATATATATATATATATATATATTTTTTTTTAAACATATATTTCATGCACACTCATATCAACTGTAACTGCCATCATCCTCATTTAAATGCCAATGATCAAACAGATACATCCATCATATAGGCCTTGATGTCATCAGTACAACTACTCCCATCCTCCAATGGTCCCTATTCACAGTAGTCATCCATGTTCTCTCTGAGACAGTACTGTCATGGCCCTTTAGTAGCCCGACTAAAAGACTTTAACCTCAGTAGGACCTTAGGGCTGCTTGTGTTATTACAGAGTAACTAGCATGGGAGCGTTCTCTTCTGCAGTCCCCTATTATTCTCCATTAGCCTTCACTAGAGCCACTGCTTTGAAGGCGACTGTGGCAGGGCTTCATTGTTTGATAATGGGTCCTCGGAGGACTGAAGGGGTCTGAGGGAGGGACAGGCTCTCAGCACTAAACGAGAGTCTGACTCTGGACTGACTCTGGAGTGGGATGGATCCGGGGTGTTGATGAGTTTATGGGGGGGTCAATAACCCATACAGGTGACCTGACATCCTTGGTGACCGTGGGTGGGGATGAGAAAAAGACGACAGTCTGGTTAGGAAAATAAGAATACTATCTGAATCCAGGCCTGATCGTATGAGATGAGCATTGTAAAGAGCGATTGTACATGTTCCCCAGCTGAAAAATGTTGTCTACTATGACAGTAATCCATCAATTATTCCAGTGATGTACTCTGAGTGGAAAAGACCCCAGTGGGACATGGGGGAGGTCTCAGATCTGGATGTGCTTTAACTCGTCTTACTCTGTCATGCCATAGCCTACAGCTAATCCAGGTCTGGGACAAGGCTAAAACAGACAGACAGAAGGGTCCACCTCTTTCTTAACTCTGCATCTGGTCTTTGTCATCAGCAGTTCACACAATGCATCTCAAGCCGGAACAGTTGATTGGACCCCAGATCACTTCCCCAGCCCCTGCCCTCCTCGCTGTCACCAACCAGGTGGTCACCATGCCAACTCTCCCCCATGTTACCATGGGGACCACTGCCCTCTCTGGCCATGCCCATCCCATGACAGTGACCTATCACAGCACAGCAGTGGACACTGAGGTACGTTTGACATTGAAATGGATCTGACCTCCGTGTGTCTGCTTTCTATTAAATTGTATTACTTCAGTCTAATTAATTGCAGTGAAATTAAGTATCCAAAAGCTACCCCTTTTAAATGGAAGCCAAGGGCTGGATCCTCTTGCAATTTTCCAAAGGAAACTGTTTGATTCCAGACCTTCTTTGAGTCTCACTATGTGTTAGAACTGTTAGCCATCTCCAAAGCTTGCGTGGCTATGTGATGGCCAGAATGTAGTGCCAGAAATTTTCTTTGAACAGCAAGCATTTTGCTGTGTCATGGCTTCTCGCCTTGCTAGAAGACAAGGATGGCTTTTGTGTGTGTGTGTGTGTGGGGGTTGCTTACGTTGACGGACCAACTGTCAGGTCAGGGAGAACTCCTCCTCCCATCCTGGGGGCTCATGTAAGGCTGGTAATCAATTGTGTTTGACCTTTAACCCCCTGGGAACCTGAGCAGGGCACAGTGTCTGAATGGGTCTTTTGAAAGGACTAACTGTCTGTGGCTGTGCCCAGAGAGTAAGGACAAGGAGGCCCACAGGGAGATGGGTAATTTATCTCCCTGTTTCAAACCAGAGAGGAGATAAAACAAACGTTGACATCACCGGTAAAACATGACAGTTGCTTCGCATTGTACCTAATATCATCCCTTAGCCTTGACATATTCAAATTATAGCTCAACCTATCACAGCCTCTCATTCTCTGAAGTTGTCTAAGAGTTTAGCTAGGGTCATGATGTGGTCTGAAAATAGCACCATCATATTGAGGAAGTAGGAAATAATTATTTAAATATTCCTCTGAGCTACTATATAAATATTTAATTTTCATAATTTCCAGTCATGTTCGACAAGTTGTAAATAATCTGACTGAGCCAACAACTCGATAGCAATTACTAGGGCTACTAATGGGTGAAATATATTTGCCAAGCTTTACCACTGTAAAACCCAAATTTTGTAGCATAACACAGACATAATATTTAGAAATTGTATTAGAGAAACTCCGGCCTCTAGCAGTAAGATATTTTTAAATTCTTCTATATTTAGCTTATCCACTTTCTTCAATTTTAGAAAAGCCAAATAATATAATTTTCATTACCACAGTGCTACACATGGTCCTAAACAGTGGTTAACCGTTATACGTTATTATTCCTTCAAGACGAGGCTAAATAAACCAGTCACCCCAGCTGTCCTTATGTCACCTTGTTGGAATGGGTGAGTAGCCTAATGTGAGGGGCTTTCCTATGTCACATGAACGACCAGGCACCAGCACTCCATCCCCAGTACTACTAACATTTACTCAGCGATGACGCAACACTGTGCCAACACGCCAAATCTAAATATATCTTCACTTGAGGGAACTTTTTAAGAACAAGCTGAAATATCCCAGTTGTTATGAGACAGGTATACGTTTTAGATAATGTTTTCTTGAAACGTAGAACATATGTTTGAGATGTTTCTAATCTCTACTCCCCACAGGATGTTATTGAACTATTTTAGGCTGCAAAATGTTGTTAAATATTTAACTTACCAACCACATAAGGACAGACCCCATCACTCTACTCATGTTCCATCCGTGAGACAACATGTTCCATCCGTGAGACATCATGTTCCGCCCGTGAGACATCATGTTCCGTCCGTGAGACATCATGTTCCGCCCGTGAGACATCATGTTCCGCCCGTGAGACAACATGTTCCGTCCATGAGACAACATGTTCCGTCCGTGAGACATCATGTTCCGTCCGTGAGACAACATGTTCCGTCCGTGAGACATCATGTTCCGTCCGTGAGACATCATGTTCCGCCCGTGAGACATCATGTTCCGTCCGTGAGACAACATGTTCCGTCCGTGAGACATCATGTTCCGTCCGTGAGACAACATGTTCCGTCCGTGAGACAAACTCCCCCACGTAAGTGTTACCACAGTAAAAATCCAGGTGCTCCATTTCTGTCTGACCACTCTCAGGGCCTGTGGGTTTTAAAGAGGCCTTGCCCTCTTAACTACCAGCCTCCTCCACCTGCCTGGGACCACTAGGCCCCCCAGGCAGTAGACACCCATATCTCTTGATGACTCCCACCTCCCTCCTGATGTCTGGATGGACACTGGGCAGACCCAGGCTTGTTGAGTGAGCACATATGCTGACTGGAGTAAGATATGACTTTAGGCTAGACGTGTCACCACTGTGTGCATTTAATTTGAGTGAATAAATCATGGAATAAGCCAGAATGCTGGAAGCTACTCTCCAAAAAGGTAAGCACAAGAAAGAGGATTTAGACACCCACCATCTCGGATTGTTCTGGAATGGTTTCTGTAGTTATTTTGTTGAAATATAATTTGATCTCAGAAATTAGGCTAATTGATTTCACCCAAATTGGCAATTAAAATGTATTGGTTTCAGATAATAGTCAATGAATGTAGTACCCAAATCCGATTTGGACCAAACTTCTTCCTACCAATGAGTAAGACATGAGAAATCCCAAAGCATGGTCAAAAGCCACCCATGGACCCCCATACCACAATCCCACCCCAACAACCAGTATTCCGAATTAGTTCGAAGCTGTGGTTTGGAGTATTGCTTCTCCATACTATGTAATGTATTCCCTGTGAATCTGGTCATGTTTTTGCATAGCAGGAACTGCGGCATCCAGTGGGTAAAACCTGGAACTTGTACACTACTTTATGGGAAATAATGCGAGCAACTTCAATTACACATTTCTCTGAATTGGGGGGGAAACAACCTGATTCACAGGGAATACATTCCATAGTATGAAGAAGCAATACTCCAAGCTGCAGCTTCATATTATCAAACATAGAGAACTGATACTGTATACTGGTTGTTGGGTTTGGATTGGCATGGGGTTGTGGGAGTTCCGTGGGTAGTTTTTAATTTTTTGGGGGGGGGATTCCTCATGTTTGGTCCAAATCAGATGTTGGGTATTACATTTATTGAATATCTGAATCCTATATATTAAAATGGCCCATTTTTGGGTGCAATCAATTAACTTAATTTCTCCGAGATCAAATGACATTTTTAACAAAATAACATTTCTGGAATGCCAAAATGATATGTTTCTAACAACAGAAACGATTTCGGAACAATCTGAGATGGTGGGTGTCATGGCTTGCTGAAATGACATGGAGCGACTCAATACAGTAATCTATGTAGGACCCTGTAGTTTTACCACTGTCAATTTAGCACACTAGATCCTAAGCCTCAAACCTGTGACATCACCTCTCACTGACAGAATCCATGTTCCTTGTTGTTTTAATGCACTGTAGTAGCATCACTGGCTTGGCTGCACTGTTTTTGACGAATTACATTTCATATCAATTTATGGCCGTGCTTCTACAATGCAGGGGAAGGCTATGTAGAGACGTTTAATTTAGGAGGCCAACTTCCTGCCAAAATGTCTGCTAGATGCTCCTGGGAACTGGAAGCGACGGCCAATGAATAGGATGAATGGTTTTCAAAAAGCAGTAAAAAAAAAATCTTGATTCAGAAAAATGAACAGACTAGTACAGTAGGGATGCTAGATAGATAGATCATTTGTATGGCTCAGGGTGGAGAAGGCTCAAAGCCGTTGCTAGAACGTAATTCACTATCTTTGAAGAAATACTGTTCATGTACTGTAAGTCTGTGTACAGTAGCATACGGCTTAATCCAATCAAACCCACATTGTAGTATTTGCTGTACGCAGTAGCCCTTGCTGTGATAAAATAAATTCACTGGATGTTTTGGGTACTGTTAACCAATTTTTTTTACTAGTACCAAGTAGACATTCCTCACAGGTAGATGCCAATTCTAAGATTAAGACGTGCTAGTGCATGCACACTCATGTCTGGGCAGTAGTTTGTAAACAAAGGCACTACATAAAAATGGCTACGGCAATTTAAAACAATACCGTAAAACAATAACTTCATGGTCTTCCGAGCTTGATGTTATCTCACCGCACAAAAACTGCTGATTTCCCTGTTCCCCCGCCCCCTCCCACTGTCCAGAGTGTTACATCAACAAACATCCCATCCTCCAATCAACAACCACGCTGTAATCTACATCTCTTGAGAGCGCCAACTCATAGTTTCACAATTCTCATTTTCAGCCTCTTATTCAGAATATGTTCCCGACTCCCAGTTTACGCCACTGTCACAGAAGTGCTATATTGCAGACTGTACCATTGTGGAGGAGGGGGATTTTGTACTGTTGGCAGTGTAGTAGTTACTAAAGGCAGGGTATCATTTTCCCCTTGCAGGACACGTACCCCCAACCCCACTATTGGGTAACCAGACATGCACTTTTTCGATTTTCCCAAGTGCTCACCGATGGCAGGGTTCTCCCCTCAACGGAGACCAAATTAAACAGTGTGGTCTGAATTTGCATAGCCCCAAAATCTGTGCTGTTGGAAATGTTATGAAGCATGGCCTCAGAAATGGGCTGCAGTGGACAAAGCAGTTGAAATGCTATAGCAGGGTTCTCCTGTGGTCTGTGGCTCAGTGGTAGAAAGACTCAGAGAGGGCATTGGAGGACAACCGAATGTATGCCAGTTACTAGACTCTGCTGTCTGCCTTCTAAAAATAAAATGGAACTGTTAGGCCTAACCTGTGCGCTTTACCCTGTTTCATTGAATCATATTTAGTTTTTTCCTGAAACATTGCAAGAGCATTCCTCTACGGGTCATTATTTAACACTGAGAATGTCCTGTCCCCTTCTCGCCTCTCTCCCTGTATGGTCGTCCTTACATAATCCCACCATTAATTATGTCAGCGTCCTAACAATGTCCGTCCAGCTCCCAGCCCAGGCATGGAAAAAGGCTGTGTGTGTGTGCGTGCGTGAAGTTAGGACGTATGAGGTCCGTTCTGGGGGAACATGCTGGAGTCATTATCAGCTTGTAATTGATGATTCCGGGTCACTTTTTCCACGTTTCGCAGCAGCTGCACCTGTTGGGTTTTATTGAGTGAGTGTGTGACTGGGTGTGATGTGCTGTGTTAGACAAACAAATGGCCTGCTCTGTCTGAGCAGTCAAGATGGCGTCTTAAAGGGTTTACTGCCGGATATGGCTTATGTCTGGTGTAACTGCCGTCAACAGATTTGGTTTTGTAAACACACAGCCAAAGCCCTCAAGGCTTAATGCACTCGTATCATAAAATCTTCGAGTTCTGCTGTGTTGCGGACATCCATTTTGAAATGTTCATGTTTGCTCTGAATAGGTGGAGTTAAGCATGGTGTTTGCGAGTTGACGTGGGTTTGATTCTCACACGGACCACATACTGTATGTATGCTGAATATGTGCGGTAACTTTGAACTGTGACCATGTCACATTTTATTATATCAGTCCCTCCTTCTCCACCTGTCCAGGTGTGTGTGGTGCGGCGGCAGCAGAGGATGGTGAAGAACCGTGACTCGGCCACACTGTCCAGGCTGAGGAGGAAAGAGGCCCAGCAGGCTCTGGAGGCCCGTCTCAAGGGGGCACTGTGTGAGAACCAGAGGCTGCTCCGGGAGAACGGATCCCTTAGGACCCAGCTGGACGGACTTCTCACTGAGGTGAGGGACGGCCCGGTTTGAACACCTTCAAATTGCACCTTTCCTTCTCAGCTTGGCAAAACCACACATTTAAAACGTAAGAGAAGTGGAAACAATGGGGTGGGCCTTTTCACTCAATTCCATATCAGTGATTATCGTAAGAAAGGTTGCATTTTTGAAGATATTTGAACGGTGCCACAGGCTCAGACAGGCACGAAGAGCAGGGATGTGTTTAGTTTCAAGAAGGTTGGTTCGTCCCTTGTGCTCTTGATCAATCACTTGATCACTTTGTAGGACTAGGTAAGTGCTAGCCCCCCTACATTTCAGAGGAATTCATAGGTGAAGCATTAAGCAATATGGCAGTAGCCCCACCTTGGCCTTTGGTAAGCAAGAGGGGATTTTTGCCACATTGTTAACACCTATCCAATCCTCTTGGACCTCCGCAAGTGCACAGGGGCAAGGCGCTAAGGGTCGATTCATTTTATTGAAGTAATCACTGATCTAGCATGATTCAATAGGTGAACGTTTGTGCCAATGCATAGCTTGTGTACATCCAGCTGTGAAATCAGTCGTTTGGTCTCTTTCTCCACAGAACACTGTTCTGAAGGTCACGGCTCCAAAGAGACGGACTGTGTGTCTCATGGTCGTCCTGGTCTTCTTCGTGCTCAACACGGGTCCAATAAGGTGAGCACTGGTGTGTGTGTGTGTGTGTGTGTGTGTGTCACGACAACCCTCCACAAGCCCTCATGCAGTGTGTCACGACAACCCTCCACAAGCCCTCATGCAGTGTGTCACGACAACCCTCCACAAGCCCTCATGCAGTGTGTCACGACATCCCTCCACAAGCCCTCATGCAGTGTGTCACGACATCCTCCCACAAGCCCTCATGCAGTGTGTCACGACATCCCTCCACAAGCCCTCATGCAGTGTGTCACGACAACCCTCCACAAGCCCTCATGCAGTGTGTCACGACATCCCTCCACAAGCCCTCATGCAGTGTGTCACGACAACCCTCCACAAGCCCTCATGCAGTGTGTCACGACAACCCTCCACAAGCCCTCATGCAGTGTGTCACGACATCCCTCCACAAGCCCTCATGCAGTGTGTCACGACATCCCTCCACAAGCCCTCATGCAGTGTGTCACGACATCCCTCCACAAGCCCTCATGCAGTGTGTCACGACAACCCTCCACAAGCCCTCATGCAGTGTGTCACTGTAGTATATGTCACAACCAATGTGTTTTGAGTCTCTCTCCTCCAGTTTCCAGACTTAACGTCAACCACATTCATATATGATCATCCATGCAAATGAATGATCTATCAATGGGTGGCTTTTATGTCAGCCAGTCAGTCAGTCAGCTTTTTGCTATGTCCAGAGCTGGATAATTCACCAACATGCCTTATAAATTAGGTGTTTTCCCCCAATGTCTCGGAAAAAAAGGCCACATCCCCCCCCAAAAAAATTCCCTCACGAAGGAAGGCTTCGGAAAGTTGGATGAGAGTCGGGAGAGGAGAGGGGCTCTGAGTTTTCCATACGCTCAAGCTTCCCAGAACTAGGAATGTGGGAGCGACGCTCCCCTTCCACGCCGGCCGGCCGGTTCGGAGACACAGCCTGGAGATGCTTATTCATTTTTAGACTCTAAATGTATTCTATCACTCCATTTTGAATGTACATGTCCCTTTTAAATCCTCTCACAAGTATTTGTTCAGTAAACCCTGGTCAGGAGCTGAGCGAACTTTCACTAATGTTTCCGGCTCATGGCGAGACTAGTTTAATAAAAACAACACCAGTGCTTCCAGTCATAGCTCAAGTCAATATCAAATGTTTTTCCAATGAATAAGTTCCTGCTGCTGAGTTTATATTTTTTTACTCCCCACGTTTGGTTTTCATTTGCAGGAATTCGAGGGGTGTATGTTTTTTGTGGGACTGTTTTCATTTGACACTGCTGCACAACTTGTCTATATGAGGAGCCAAACGCCGTGTGTCTTTGTGTTAAACACTGCTCTCAGATCTTTACTGGGCCTGGTATTGTTTTGGCTCAAGTAGGAGACCACACAGTTTATCCTCTTTTCTCTCACTCTCTCTCTCTCTCTGTGGGTGTGTGCGCGCATTGGTCGTGCGTCTTTTTTGCATGTGTGTTTGTTTGTGTGGTTTAGCCAAGAGTGCCTTCCCTCTCCTACGCCACGTGAAGCTTTGTGGGGTTTTCAGTCTGTCGTCTGGCCACCGTAACCAATGCTCTGCTTCCTGATCTGTTGTTGAGATCACTCGTCCGCTTGTCTTCATCGACCAGTCTTGGTTGTTTCATGGTTGTGTAGGCATTTTGACCATTTTGATAAAAATGTAGAAAAATGCTTGAGACTTCATGGATTCATAACAAATTAAACACTACCATCAAAATGTCAAATTGTTTTTGAGCCTTGTAATGGCTTCAACGTATGTGTGTGTGTGTGTGTGTGTGTGTCTGATTCCCTGCAGAACATTTCTGTCCTCCTGCTCTAATACTCTAATAATGTTCAACTCAACGTGTGTGTGTGTTAGTCCATGTTGTTCTTTCTGTGCTTGGCCTGGCTTGTGTAACTGAAGGCCCTGCCCTGTCCCTCTGGTCTCAGTGTGTGGGAGTCAGAGACCAGCAACTCCAGCCTGTCCACTGGGAAGCCACAAAGCAGCCGACATCTGCTCAGCTTCTCTCCCGACCAACAACAGAGGAGAGGGGAGGAAACACCAGACCCCCAGTCCCCACTGGAGCCCCTGGATGCCCAGTACCCACAATCCCACCAATCCCAGGACAGGTAATTAACACAACATGAACATGAGGGTTTCCCGACTCAATGTACTTATAATACTGTTTATACATATGTTCTCTCTTACATGCGCACACACACACACACATACAGTGTGTGCACATACACGCGCGCACACACACACACACACGTACAGTGTGTGCACATACACACACACACACATACAGTGTGTGCACATACACACACACACACACATACAGTGTGTGCACATACACACACACACACACACACTACCCTTGTAACTGAACGCATAGTTACCCAATTTTCTGTTCCCAGGAGTTACTTTTAATTTTACGTTCGTTTTTTGTTTGTTTGTTTCCTTTGAATTGCTTGTAAATGCGGACTGCTGCCAACTGATTCATTATCTGTTTGTATCGGACATCCGTCACTGTCATTTCCTGCCCGCAATGATTTAAAAAACCTCATCTTTAACAATTTGTTCCACACAGTCTCACACCTGGTGGTTCCTTCTCATATCAGGATAAGTAGCACCAGAGAAGCCTTAGCACAGCACTCTAGCCCTGTAGGAAACGCGATGCACCGTTATGTATCAACGACAACCAATGGTTTCTGCCTCTCACTGGCTTGTGATTGTACCTCAGTGTTCTGGCAGAGCCTGTCTCGAGACACTCGTTTACCAGAGCCTGAAGAATGACCTAAGTAAATAGATGGGATGCTCTTACTGTACGGGAATGTAAATTACTGTAATCATATGTCTGGGGTACACCCTAGGCTCGTTAATTCATTGGAGACGGACCCAGTTTTCTCTTGTCTCAGTATGTTCCACATCAGAGGTACTTTGCTGTTTTTATGGACTAATGGAAAGTCAATTAGAGGTGTGAGGTTGCATAAGTGTTTTCGGTGTTCAGGTACTCTTTACAATTGTCAATTATCTCACAATTCACATAATCTTGGTTCCCAGAATAACCAAATCTTGCATGCACGCTGACAGGAACCATCGGCCAGATCACGCACAGGCCTAGATTGATAGGCTTTTAAAGCTGGAATTGTTAATTGGTGAAACTTCCACGTCCATTTGGGATATTACAACAACAAAGTAGTAAAGGCAAACAACCAGCTCTTAAAAAATATAGATTTTTAATTGTACCTCGGACATCATTGCACGTGCGATAGAACAGCAGAATATGTACTGCAATTTTTGTTAGCGCGCTGCTTGACAATCTACTCTGTTTTATCAACAGAACCAAAACAACAAAGGCACATCCAATTGTGGCGCTGTTTATCCTAATGTGAACAGTAGATGTGTGGTCTGGGTGTAAATAAATAAAATGCATTTTATGCAATTCTGCACAGTTTGACATGACTTATTATGCCTCTCTTGAGGGGTATTTTGAAAGCAGTATGTGGAAAGATAAGTCCTCACCATCGTTAATGACGGTATTTCAAGGCAAATGTTAAGAAGACACAAAAGATAAAGACTGAGTACTATTGTAATGGTGCACGTTAATATTTACATAAGGTATCATCTACTAAGTTGATCATACATTAACTATCAAGTCAAGTAACTGTTTGTCATGTTCATAGTTTACAGGCATACATTTGGGGGGCTGAGCTAAAATATACCTTCCATTATATTTAAAGTCCTGATATTCCAACAAACAGCTGTCATTTAAGATATATTTCAATTCATATTAAATAAATATGGTCACTGACACTGGGACACCTCAGGGTTCTAAGGACTGGCTGATTGCCGGTTGAAAAGACTGGGAGAAAGAGAGAGTCAGGGGAGAGTCTCCATTGAAACTGTAAATTAGTCCAGGAGTAATATTTCACTTAGTGTTACCGACGCTTGAGGGTTGACGTAATTGGTTCCAGGCTGGGCTCTAAAGTTGGCTTACATACACACCTGGCTGCAAGGCCAGTGCTGGCTTGGATGACGTTGAGGGGCACACTGAAATCGGGCAATTATAGGATATACTTTTTCTAGTTAGCAAAACCAGAGAGGTAAAGTAAAGGCAGATTGAGGGGCATTGTGTAGTGAAAAGGGTCTGCGTACAAAACAATGGGCAAGTCCTGGTTTTGTGAATATTACAGCCATGAATAGTATTTGTACCATGTGGCATTAAGAGCCCTCTTCCTGTTACTTTGTCCCTGCTATGTTCTGGGGAACACCTACCTCGGGGCCACTCAACCGAAAAATAAACAAACAAAAAAACTTTGTTGGAAAACTGCTAACTTCCTGCATTTAAAAACATTTTGCCATGAAAATTAGAGAAGATTTAGCACTTTTAAAGCCAATTTCCATCTATTCTACACCTTTTGTCATGAGGCTGAGGGAAAATCGTTGTCGTCGTCCCCGTGGCAATTTCACCTATGCTTTAAAGCCACGTCTTTGTCTTGGACAAATGCTCGCGAACCAGGAATAAAAGGAGTTAAAAAAGAATAATGCTGAATTGAAGAGAAGTAGGTACACTCAAGTATTTTACCAGGCTTCTGGAGTAGAATCGGAGGCATCCAAGAGCACTTAATTCTCTCCCAGAAAATTTGATCGGTTGTTTCTGTTTGACTAAGCATCTATTTCCAGCCCTGCTTTTTTTTTTTTTTGGGGGATTGAGAGTGCTCATTTTATCTTGGTGATAATATTTACATCCTGTTATACAGGACTCACAAATGTTTACCTTATTTAGACCCACCGTTCTGTGGTGGAAAATCTGTGGTTTGAATTGGAGTGTTACAAGCACAGTAAAATAGTATTACTATCGGTGTGTCTTTTTAGTGGCCAGTTTTTAATTTTACAGTCACCACTGGTCGTCCCCATGTGTCCAGCTACCTGCTACAATGTACTACATCACCTACTGCAAATAGCCTGCTTTGAGCAGATGATAGTACAATTGCTAGGCTAACTCAAACTGTGTGGTAACGGGCCATTCGATATGAGAAGTCGTAGAACATATAGCCTGGTCATCATAAGAGGCTACATAGCATCTGCAGATCTGGGACTAGGCAATAGAACATATACACAATACTGCATTTTTGGGGGGATAATGGACCGTTTTGGTGCCCGCATTCTCTACCCTATTGTGTCCTTCTGATCTGGAGCCCAGGGCTCATTCATCTGGTCAACAGGTTTTGAAATGGAAGTTCTACACAGATGTCGGGAACAGACCATTTATCAAACCGTTCCCAGGAGACATCCAGTCCAACGTGTGTGTGTGTGCCTGCGTGAAGACGAGGCCACTGGCTCTGCAGGTTATTGTTGCAGGTCACTGCGTAGAACTCAACTTAACCCCCTTCTTTAACTTATGACCTAATTCATCAACTAAGGGGAAATGTTTGGCTTTCAAATCATCTGCTGTGTTGTTTGTTCCAGATGTGAATCAGATGCTCGTTTAGAATTGATGAACACTTGGAATGTCGAGAGTAAGTGACTGATTTATTCTGGTTAATATTCCAGTCCTTAGGCCACAAGGAAAACCCACAGCATACACCAGCATATCAGCAGCTGGATCACAATGAGATCACAGAGGGAAGGTGACTGTGTGGGGGGGGCGGCAGGTAGCCTAGTGGTTAGAGCGTTGGACTTGTAACCGGAGGGTTGCAAGTTCGAATCCCCAAGCTGACAAGGAAAAAAATCTGTCGTTCTGCCCCTGAACAAGGCAGTTAACCCACTGGTCCCCGGGCGCCGAAGACGTGGATGTCGATTAAGGCAGCCCCCCGCACCTCTCTGATTCAGAGGGGTTGGGTTAAATGCGGAAGACACATTTCAGTTGAAGGCATTTGGTTGTACAACTGACTAATAATGGTGACTTTGACTTTTTGTGTTGTCGATGAGGTGTTGATTAATCTCTCTCTCTCTCGCCTTACCTACCTACCTCTCTTTCTCTCTCTCTCTCTCTCTCCCCTTACCTACCTACCTCTCTCTCTCTCTCTCTCTCTCTCTCTCTCTCTCCTTACCTACCTACCTCTCTCTCTCTCTCTCTCTCTCTCTCCCCTTACCTACCTCCCTTTCTCTCGCCCTACCTACCTCTCTCTCTCTCTCTCCCCTTACCTACCTACCTACCTCTCTCTCTCTCCCCTTACCTACCTACCTCTCTCTCTCTCCCCTTACCTACCTCCCTTTTTCTCGCCCTACCTACCTCTCTCTCTCTCTCTCTCCCCTTACCTACCTACCTCTCCCTCTCTCTCCCCTTACCTACCTCCCTCTCTCTCCCCTTACCTACCTACCTCTCTCTCTCTCTCTCCCCTTACCTCCCTCTCTCTCTCTCCCCTCTCTGTGCTATAGGTGGGAGGATTATACTCCAGAGGAGATGGCTCTAGCTGTGGTCAAGAAGGAACCTCTCCTGTTTGGGTCACCCTCCTCGCCCCCCTGCCAAACCCACTCTCCTGTCTCCAGGTCCAAGTCCCTCCGGTCAGTACTAACCAAGTCCATCTGATTAGTAGCCTACTAACAGCCAAGAATTTGGTTCTACTTAGACTCAATCTTCCAGCCTTCTTGTCTCGATCACCAGTATGGAAGCAAGATTAGAACATCAGGTAAGACAAGGGTACCTCGATTTCAGAATAAAATTCCATATTGAATTCACTGTATTACCTTTCTGAATTGAGTAAAATGTGTCCACTCAGTACTCTCTGTAGAGCTAGCCTTTGTCTTTCCCACTGCTAACTAGACTGTAACGTGTGAGCCATGTTGGCTGCTCATGAAACCAAACGGTTCACCAATAATTTTGACGCCGTCACAGTGGAATGCCAAGGTGGCTGGAACTGTGAAACTCACTCAGTCTTCAAGCCGTCGTCATTTGAGAGGGATGAGGTTCATATGAAAGCCAGTAGCTGCCTTCAACAGTTCTTACATTGAAGTTAATAAAGTATGACTTCTATCTGAATATTCCTTCTTCCCCTGTAATCCAGTCTGACTCAGAACTTGCGAGGCTGGGTTCATCGACACGAAGAGGAGAGAACCAAGTCCACACGTTCTACCACTGCTCAGTCCAGACATACAACAACAGATCGGCACACAACCAAAACTGGCCTGGTAGGTTAGACGACTCTTCTATGACCTGCTTGTCTACAAAACAGCGAAAAAGCTATACTAACTAGGTCGTTGGTTTTCCCTGGTCAAGTCCCATGGCCCTAATAATGAGACGTTTTAAAGTGTGATCAAACGTCCGCAATGGTCATTGCATATTTTTCGGACGGGTTATTAAGCAGTACCTCGGAGGATATTTAAACTGTCAGCACGTAGTCCGACGTCTACTCCAATAGAGGTTTCGGGTTTCAGGCCCGTGTCAAGACAGCTCTCCATGATGACCCATTTAATAGAGCTGCCACAGGAACATAAACAGTTTAGTGACAATATGTGTATTGTTCTTGTTATGAGGTCACAGCTGCTGACATCTGACTGGCAAATAGCAAAATATTTATGTTTTTTGTTGTTATAGGTAATAATGAAATTGAACTTACGGTTGTAAAGCCTTTTTCTTATGTTAGAGACTGATATTAGTTGATGGCATTTGACTTGGTTTTGCTATAACACTTGTTCTTTTTTGGGCCGAGGATGCGTATTTGTTGATAACTGTCACCAGCCCCCCCCCTTCTTTGCATGCTTCTTTACGCGCACATTTTTGTTGTCACCGTCCCTTCCCATTTCCCACTATCAATCTTGAATGACAATTCTTCATGTTTTACCAGTGGAATGTCCAAAAAGTGTCTGCATACCAACCATTTGATCCATATCAGTTTCATGGAGATATGGATCTAGATATTCCACAGTTCTACAGTGGTGTTTCAAGCAGCCTACGGTGTTTTGAGTTATGTAGTGAGCGAATTTTAGAGCAGATGGTGCTAACAAACTGTAGCAGCCTGCCTGTGCCTCGTTTCAATCAAAGCACATATTTTGTTTAGTTGAGTTTTGGCCACATGAGAGACAAATGCCACTATTCACACAATCATCCTAAAAATCTCATAAGAAACGAGGTGGTGTTTTTGTCTGACAGTAACGTTATACTACGCTATTGTATTCTGGTTCTGTTCTGTACAGTACTATCACAATGGGACCTCGCAGACATCGACTCAGCTTTGATCTAACTTTATCCAAACGACCACCGTTCGCTAGAGTAGCCAGTTCTCTCCGAGCAGAGACCACTGCCAGGAAGTAGAGAATCCAGCACATGTGCAAAAGTTTCAGGACCATAAGCTGTCAGGAAGAAGGGTCCGGATAAGTCGGATCCGCAGCCTCTGCGTGTTTTGTTTACGACGTCTGTTATGTGTCATCTATGACAGCCTAAATAGAGGTTTGAAGAATTCTATAGACTGTATTTTTTTGGTTTTAGACTGACTTCCGTTTGAACCCAGTGAGTCAAGTATGCTGCTTCAGAATGTGAGGAGCTAAATCATTAAATTAGTTTTACAGGCGTCCTTTAGCCTCTTTACAGCATTATACATACTGAGCTGCCCGGAGAGGGCCGCGATCTATAAAGAAGCTAGATAGCTCCACAACTGTAGTCCTAAAAGCTGGTCCCACTTAGAAACAAAATCATGTGAGTTTGAGTGCTTGGCTGTTCGAACCCTTTCCACTAGTGGGAATTGGCCTATATGGATAGAGTTAAATAGAAATGTTTCTCACGGAGGAAACATGAAAAGCATGTGCATAACCATGGTAGCAATTGAAAGGGAACAGGTTGGAGATTTTTATTCGACCAAAAGGTGAGGACACAACAGTTCACCTGACGCAAGATTGAATACAAACGTTAAACTGTTGATTTTTATCTGCAATTTTACATTTACTGTACTTTTTATAGGAAGGAGCCACGGGTGCATTCAGGTGCATGTGCCGATGCAAATGTTCTTCAAAGTAGACGCAAATAGGTTTGTTCGGTTCAAACCACCAAGGGTATGACACCAAGTCAACTTGTAGCTGTACATCAAACATAGTGATTAGAAACGTTGACACTGTATATGTCAGGAGTTTTATGATATGGAAAAGCGCACATTTTGACTAACGGGTGCTTGGCTTGCGTGCATGACATCAAAGCACTATTTATTATAATCCTCAACATCTCCTCTTAAGTCCTCTTAATTTACAGCATTTCCCCTCATTCAGACATCCAAAAATGTGCGGGAGGGATGGGAGCAACTTCTTGTCGCGCGAGGTGCTCTAGTTCAGAACGGCTGTCAGTCAAAACCCGTACAGCGCTGTGAAGCGCAGAGCCTGAGCTCTGACGTCATGTGTGGCGTGTTACTGCACAGCCGCCGCGTTCCAAATTGAACCGTTTACGGGTCCAAGTGTAAAGGGTTAACATTGGTTGAGAGAGTTCACATGAAGCTTTTAACCCTGTCTTCATAAAGTGTGAGCTACACGAAACGGTCCTTTGCTACTGTGTGTACCACTTACTGTAGAGAAACACCCGAAGAAATGGTGCCACTAATATTATTTGACATGGGACCGCAAATGATGGGACGCAAAAACCCAAACTCAGACTGCTGATTCAGATTAAGCTCGCTTTAGATACTAGATTAGATAGTCTATCCACTCAGAAATCGACAGGCTCGGAATTTAGATTTTGAGAAGGTTCCACATTTTTCTAGCTTCCTGTGTAAGATATATTTAAGAAGGTTGCCTAATTGGATGGATGGGGTTTCGCTCTGTTTATGACACCCTCTGGGTCTTCCAGGAAGTTTAGTGAATTATCTGTGATGATCGTCGTGGTAGGTAGGAGCGAGAGGATGTAGAGCTCTGAATGTTTTCTAACGTTAAGAGTTGTACAGCGTTTCACGCTCAAGGCTAAGACCTCTCACAAACAGATGGAAAGTGGGAGCAGACCGTTCCAAACTATTTACAGGCACTTCTACCACCATCTCTCCCACGCACGTAACCCCCCCCCCCAGGGCTAGACCCTGGACCTTTCTTCTCACTGGCTGTGTCTCACATGATACCCAACTCCCAATGAAGTGCACTACTTTTGACTAGAGCCCTGTTGCATTGGTTATATACAGTTTATAGGCTATAGGACATACACAGTGTGAGTGTTCAACTCTTCTCAAGGTGTTCTTTTATACGACTCAGAGAAACCGATTTCATACGGCACTTCTTTGGATGTGTTTAAACTTTAAACTCTTCCAGACTTTCCTGTCCTTTGGGAAAACCCCTATGCATGTTCCTCTACCTGCAGCAGAACGAGCTGAAGAGAGGCTAACAATAGAGAACTGGGATTTCTCCGACCTGGAGATTTGATCTGTCCTAGTTTTGCAGAATATTGGCACCTCTAGTGCTTTGACGTCATGCCCTTTTTTTTCTGGGTTCCCACTTTGAACCTGCAGTATAATTTGATGAGAAGCAGTCTGTTCGATAGAAGTCCTTTGAAGAAGCTAGAAGATGCGTAGGGCTGACTATTTCATTCCAGTAAAGTGCAGGGCAGAGGTTGAACCCCCAGACTGTAAGTTTATTACAGTGCAGCTGAAAAGCCCCACTGAGCTCCATGCAACGCACGGTAAAGCACAAGCTCAGAGAGCCCTCTACGCGTCGGACGAAACACACCCATCTGTAACTCTTTCTCCACCTTCATCTCTCTCCATCCTCACCAACCTGCTGTGTGGAAAGAAGGGGAAAAAGTGGACATAATGTTTGTTGGTGTCATATTTCCTGTGATATCACTTGGAATATTAGACTTGAGTGTCTTACCAGGTCAGGCCAGAGTGTCTTGAAAACCTCTTCCCCCCCCACTCTTCTAGTCCCACGGGAATGAGGCTAGCACGCATAGTCGGCGGAGGAGGAGGGATATTTCAGGTGAAAAGGGGAATGAAATCTACCATACAGACTGGACATCAAACAGTCAGGCTGAATACCAAACTAGCTGTTCATGAGTAATGCCACTCTCAGACTCTGCAGTGAAATCAAATCAAATTGTATTTGTCACATGCGCCGAACAGGTGTAGACCTTACCGTGAAATGCTTACTTACAAGCCCTTAACCAACAATACAGTTTTAAGAAAATAGATTTAAGAAAAGATTTACTAAATAAACTAAAAGTAAAAAAATATATAAAATAAGTAACACAATAACAACGAGGCTATATACAGGCGTAGCGGTACCGAGTCAATGTACAGGTCAGTCGAGGTAATTTGTACATGTAGGTAGGGGTAAAGTGACTATGCATAGCTGATTTTATTTTGTACCGGAGTGACGTATTTGGTTTTCTGTGATGTGCGTGTTGAAATATGATACAATGACTATGGGGTTAAAGTGCAGACTGTCAACATTATTTTGAGGGTTTTTTCATCCATGTCGTAGACATTTAGTGTGTGGTCCCATATTCCTAGCACGCAATGATTACATCAAGCTTGTGACTACAAAGTTGTTGGACACATTTTTTTGTTTGTTTCGGTTGTGTTTCAGATTATTTTATGCTCAATATAAATGAAATAAAATGTATTGTGTCGTTTTGGAGTCACTTTTATTGTAAATAAGAATAGAATAGGTTTCTAAACATTTCTAAATTAATGTGGATGCTACCATGATTACGGATAGTCCTGAATGAATCGGGAATAATGTTGAATGAGAAAGTTAGACGCGCAAATATCACACCCCCAAGACATGCTAACCTCTCACCATTACAATAACAGGGGATGTTAGCATTTTATATCATACCTCCAAGACATGCTAACCTCTCACCATTACAATAACTGAGGAGGTTAGCATGTCTTGGGGGTGTGATATCAAATGCTAACCTCCTCAGACATGCTAACCTCTCACCATTACAATAACAGGGGAGGTTAGCCTTTTTATGGGGTATGATATTTGTGCATCTGTAACTGTACACATTAAAGTAGAAGTGTTTAGAAACATATTATGTTCTTTAAACTTTGGAATACACATACATGATCTTGTCCCATTCCTCTAAAATGGGGGGGACTATGTACAAAAAGTGCTGTAATTTCTGAATGGTTCGCCTGATATGGATGAAATTACCCTCAAATTAAAACAGACTGTCTGCACTTTAACCGCAGTCATTGTATCTCTGTATCTACCTAAACTACCACGTATCCCTGCACATCGATATGGTATTGGTACTCCTTGTAAATAGCCTACGTTCTTATGTGTTTTTATCGTCTTTATTTCACTACACATCGTTGAGGAAGCGCTTGTAAGTCAGCATTTCACTGTAGGTCTACACCTGTTGTATTCAGTGCATGTGATGAATAAAATGTGATTTGATTTGAAGTGCCCTCTGTCTATCCAATCTCATCTCTGCTCCACACCAGGATACAGTTCAGTATCTTCTGAGTTTCTGCCATGTCCTAAAAAGCTTGTTGTAAACTTGCACTACATTCGGTAGGATTTATCACAGACTAGAATTAGACTTTCTCAGTGGAATCCTAATCCCCCTCGTCTGTACTGAGGTATGGTGTAATCAAATTGAATCAAGCTTTATTTATACAGCACGTTTTAGACATTAAATATTTATTTACCACACAACATAAGAGGATAGAAAAGAAAAGAATAACAATAAAAACGGAACGATTTAAAAAGCACCCTAAGGAAGATCTCTTTTAATTCTGTCCACAGTTTCGGCCCCTCTCAGGTGTACATTCTATACCCTCAGCCTCATGCCTCACCCCTCCTGAAGTCCATTGTCTACCGTCCTTGAAGCGTGAGCCTGAGGCATGACGATTGTCTTATAGTAAGGAGAGTTGTTGATTGACTCAATGAGGGGTGAGGTTTGAGACTGAGGGTGACCTAAAATGTACATCGCTCTGGGCACAAATCTCTAACCACAGTGAAATATTAAACGCCTTTTCAGAGCCTAGGCATGTCCCGAAATGCTAGGAAGACTAATTTCTCAAAATGAGCCTGATGCTGTTTGCACAGCTGCTGGCCACTCATGCAGTGACCTGTTCAACCGGCGTGCCTGGACTCACTGTCATTGTCTTTGATTGATAGGCTTTAGTCAGTTGTTTTTTAAAGTGTTAATTTCATCCCAGCCTTGTTGGTTTTTCTGGTAGTATTGCATGTGTCATCCAACGATATGGGCCGTATCAACTTATTCCTGAGGTGCTCAAACATGATTTAAAAGAAGCTAACTTATATGTTTTTAGATTTTGATCGGAACGTTTTTAAAGGGGAAGTGTATTGAATTTTAAACATGAAAAAAAATGCCCCATGAATAACTAATATGTCTCTTTTTAAGTTCTACTTGTTTTTTTAGTTTGGCATCAGTCAGCCAAGACAAAAAACACAATGGTATTCCAATCTTCAGTAATTGATTCAAGTTTCAGAATTTAACTGAAATTACTCACTGACCAGCATTTTATCACTTTTTCACAGAAGTCACCTGAGGAGAGACCCCAGACGAACCAGTCCAATAACTCGGTTGTAACAGTCCGCTACTCTGAGTAAGTATTTAGCAAAAAATTGCGTTTTAAATGGACCCTGCAGTATTTTCGATGTCTCACTTTCCCAAACTCTTAAGATGATCGCCATATTTCTCTCCAAATTATTTTATGGTTATGGTTTTCTTTCTGGCTCCACTACTGTTTCTTCAGCAGAATGAGAGGCTAAACCAGTGGTGTTACTATTTAGCTGCCTAACCACAATGGTAGCCTTGTCTACCAAGTCACCAAATGGTAGACCTATGCTACATGAATCGTATTGGACTCTAAGATGTGTTAAACCACTTAAGGATCCGCCCATTTTTTTGTTGCCTGAAATGACATACCCAATTCTAACTGCTTGTAGCTCAGGCACTGAAGCAAGGATATGCATGTACTTGATACCATTTGAAAGGAAACACTTTGAAGTTTGTGGAAATGTGAAAGGAATGTAGGAGAATATAACACATTACATCTGGTAAAAGAGAATACAAAGAAAAAAACAACCGTTTTTTATTTTTTTACCGTCTTTGAAATGCAGGAGAAAGGCCATAATGTAATATTCCAGCCCAGGTGCAATTTAGATTTTGGCCACTAGATGGCAGAAGTGTATGTGCAAAGTTTTAGACTGATCCAATGAACCGTTGCATTTCTGTTCAACATTTTGTGTCAAGACTGCACAAATGTGCCTAATTTGTTTATTAATAACTTTTCAAGTTCAAAACTGTGCACTCTCCTCAAACAATAGCATGGTATTATTTCACTGTAATAGCTACTGTAAATTGGACAGTGCAGTTAGATTAACAAGAATTGAAGCTTTCTGCCAATATCAGATATGTCTATGTCCTGGGAAATGTTCTTGTTACTTACAATCTCATGCTAATCGCATTAGCCTACGTTAGCTCAACCGTCCCGTGGAAGGGACACCGATCCCGAATAAGTAAAAAATTATGTGTGTGTGTGTGGTACACATACAACTTGTTACACTGTGAGCTGAGAACTTGCAGTACAATTACTAGTTGACTTATTATCTTAAAACATAGTAATAGGCGTAATAATACCATTGTAATATTGGTTAATGTAAAGGAGATGGTGATTTTATTTACAGTAAATGTAGTTACTGTAAATTTCATCAACATGTTCTAGGTCTCTCTTGACTGTTGTTGTCAGGCTCTCTTAGATGTCAGCTAGTATAAATCTGATATGGAATTAAAGTTGTGTTTGATTTAGTTTTGATATGGCATAATTTGATATAATGTATTTCACTGTCACCTCTGTCTCTCTCAGTAGGCCTGGGAGTGAGGTTCAGCTGTACTACTCACGCCATCAAAGCTACAGGGACTTCTTTGATGAGTTAAATCGACGAGGCGACACTTTCTATGTGGTGTCCTTTCGCAGGGTGAGTCACCCCATGCATATTTTTATTTTAGATTTTTTTTATTTCACCTTTATTTAACTAGGCAAGGCAGTTAAGAACAAATTCTTATTTACAATGACGGCCTACACCGGCCAAACCCGGACGACACTGGGCCAATTGTGCGCCGCCCTATGGGACTCCCAATCACGGCCAGTTGTGATACAGCCTGGATTCAAACCAGGATGTCTGTAGTGATGCCTCTAGCACTGAGCTGTAGTGCTAGAGGCATCATTAGACCGCTGCGCCACTCGGGAGCCCCATATTCCATAGCATTTTCCATAGAAGTAGGCAACAATGTGTCCTTTCGGATTGTGACTGATCTCATGGCCAAATGGAGATCCGGGTTTTTTTCATGACGCAGTATTGTCATCAGCATGTCTTCAACAGATGAAACTGCTGAGTGGGAAGAAACAGAATCATAAAGCGGTCATGAAACAATTTTGAAGGGCATATTGAGCATAACCAAGGGTACCAAGTTTCTGTCTTAATTGAAGGCGGAAAGCCCCAACTGAAAAAGCAGATGGTCTTTTGAAGCTTAGGAAAATATTTCCTTTCCTTTTCTTTCCTTTTTCCCCTCCCAAATGTTTAAATAATGTTTAAGTAAGGTTTTCATATTGCTTTACTCATCTCATATGTATATATTGTATTATATTCTTCTGTATTTTAGTCAATGCCACTCCGACATTGCTCAATCTAATATTTATATATTTCTTAATTCCATTCTTTTACTTTTAGATTTGTGTGTATTGTTGGGAATTGTTAGATACTTACTGCACGATTGGAGCTAGGAACACCAGCATTTCGCTACACCCGCAATAACATCTGTTGAATATGTGTATGTGACCGATTTTGATTTGATTTGAAATGCATAAATTAATGAGGCTTGAAAAATGGCTATGGCTGATTTAAATATGTACATTGGCATTTCAATCATCACAAATGAGCATATGTAATGCATTTGTATGTGATCTGTAGCTTTAACAGTGTTCAGTTAATGACTGACCAATTGGCGGTTTCATTCGTGTGTTTGATGTATAGAATTCTGAGGGAGCACATTCGGTAGGAATTGTATGGCTTTCGGTCACCTAGGGCATGTAGACCTTATAAATTGGTGTCCAAACTAAATTATCTAGAACAATAAAGAAGATCCTTGAGGCTGTTCTTATTAATTTTATTCTGTGTGGTGTTTTGGCTAAAATGACCATTTATGGTTACCGGACGGAGTCCATTTCTCCTAAGCTATAAGATTGGAATTTCACATTTTTATTTGGTGTAGCCTAACCACCGATAATCTTTTGATTTAATTGATTAAACACATCTTCCTTCTGTCCTACACATTTGGACATCTTTTGTCTGGTCAATTCAAATGATGTATCCATTGTACTGACACATTTTTAATACATTTACATTAAACAGGTTCTTTTGATTTCTGCTTTATCGGCAACCTCTGCCAGGAAAGTGTATTCGATTACCAAATTGAACATACCTCCATTTTCATAAAAGTACCACAAACTATGAACTCTGAGACCCCCTAGATCTGTGAGTCCTTCTCCTCTGATATGTTTCCAGACATTCCTTTAGACATATCATAGAGGGAAACCTGTAAAGTCTTCTGAGGCTTCGTAAAGGTTTTCTCATGATGCCAATCGGCTGAATCCCTTCTTAGTTCTGCCTCTGTTACACTGAGAAGGCTTTCATTGTCATTCTCAACCAGAAGGACTGACTGTCTTATTCCATTGCACCCCTAACACCGCCACCCCCCATTAAATTAGCCATCTATTCAGAAAGTCTTAGGTCTGATTTGCAACGTTATTCCAAGCTGATGACTGCTCAGGAGAGTTAGCAGGGACCATTCTCTCTGATGGCCTGCCAACGTCTGTTTTGTGAGAACCTGAGAGCGAGAGAAACGGGCAGAGAGAGAGAGAGAGAGAGAGAGAGAGAGAGAGAGAGAGAGAGAGAGAGAGAGAGAGAGAGAGAGAGAGAGAGAGAGAGAGAGAGAGAGAGAGAGAGAGAGAGAGAGAGAGAGAGAGAGAGAGAGAGAGAGAGAGAGAGAGAGAGAGAGAGAGAGAGAGAGAGAGAGAGAGAGAGAGAGAGAGAGAGAGAGAGAGAGAGAGAGAGAGAGAGAGAGAGAGAGAGAGAGAGAGAGAGAGAGAGAGAGAGAGAGAGAGAGAGAGAGAGAGAGAGAGAGAGAGAGAGAGAGAGAGAGAGAGAGAGAGAGAGAGAGAGAGAGAGAGAGAGAGAGAGAGAGAGAGAGAGAGAGAGAGAGAGAGAGAGAGAGAGAGAGAGAGAGAGAGAGAGAGAGAGAAGGAAAGTGAACTCTGATCACAATCTCTCCATTTGGACCATCAACTCCAAGGGGCCCCTCTTTAGCACTTTTGTGTACCCGTCAGCTCTGCTCTCTGAGGGCCCTTTATCCAAGGACCAGATATGTTTCCTGAAGGCCCTGTTTACCGAGCCCCAATGGAGACATCAACCCACCCACCACCTGCCTTCAGACCTGCCTACAATATTCAGACCAGATAAGAGACTCTTATACAATTTTTTGGTATCATGGCGTCAATGGAAACTGTTTGCTGGCAAACCAAGTATGCTCCTTTCCAGTAGTTACTGTACATAAGCTGTACATTGAGTTGTTGTCAATGAGTCAAACCCTCCACACTTTGACGATCTTAAAGGAACATATCTACTTTTGAATCTGTTTTACTACAAAAAAATAGAACCACACCATTTTCACATATGTTGAGGTGGTGCTGGAGATGATGAATACGAAGTTCAACGTTTGTGAATGTTTTCTTTTTTTATTAAGCGAGTGTCACGTATTTACAGTAACTGGATGAATGGCACTGGGTTAACTGCAAACGAGTTGTGACATTATTGGACGTGGCTGGCGGCTTCTGTACGATCTGTACTTCTAGCCTTCAAATGGGTAATTCAGCCAGCCCTGGAGTCCTACCAGTAGACAAGAATGTACAGTAGAGGAGGGAGGGAGGGAGGGACTGCACAGCTGCAGTTGGCTCTCCTAAGCCTCAGCCCTCTCTCTGGCTTGATGGAATGAACAGAGCAGCTTCTGATTTCATTGGCCTGTACCAAAGCGCACGCCACAACGCAAGTGATGGAAAGAGCAGAACACTAACTTGATGCACATGGGTAGACCTGGGCTGCTGTGCGAAGGAAAAGCAGAACCCAAAGGTTTTGTAGGGGAATGTGATTATCAGGAATATATACATACCTTCACTCCCTGAATCACTTTTGTTGAGGATAATTGGCTCACTGGGGTACTATGCTAAAGTGAAAAGATGTTTTTCGAACAAAAAAAAAATTTCCTTCTCTTTTTTTTTCTTCTTCAAAACTCATGGAAACGTGTGGTCTCTTAGAGTTCAGACGTACCCGCTTTTACAACCTCTGCCAAAGAGCCGAATGGGGGCAGGCCTACTATATCCCCATGAAGACAGCTAGCATGTGTCCTTTTAAAGACTGCCAGCATGAGCCCTTGAAGCACCATCGCAGCCATAATCAATCCTCTTTCATTCTCCTGAAGGTGGCTGTTGATAGGCTCTATTTGTATTTATTAAGGATCTCCATTAGCCTACACTTCCTGGGGTCCAGCAACATTAAAGCAGTTACAGTTGAAGTCGGAAGTTTACATACACCTTAGCCAAATACATTTAAACTCAGTTTTTCACAATTCCTGACATTTTAATCCTAGTAGAAATTCCTTGTCTTAGGTCAGTTAGGATCACCACTTTATTTTAAGAATGTGAAATGTCAGAATAATAGTAGAGAGGGATTTATTTCAGGTTTTATTACTTTCATCACATTCCCAGTGCGTCAGAAGTTTACATCCACTCAATTAGTATTTGGTAGCATCGCCTTTAAACTGTTTAACTTGGGTCAAACATAGCCTTCCACAAGCTTCCCACAATAAGTTAGGTGAATTTTGGCCCCATCCTCCTGACAGAGCTGGTGTAACTGAGTCAGGTTTGTAGGCATCCTTGCTCACACGCTTTTTCAGTTCTGCCCACAAATGTTCTATAGGATTAAGGTCAGGGCTTTGTGATGGCCACTCCAATGACTTGACTTTGTTGTCTTTAAGCCATTTTGCCACAACTTTGGATGTATGCTTGGGGTCATTGTCCATTTGGAAGACCCATTTGCGACCAAGCTTTAACTTCCTGACTGATATCTTGAGATGTTGCTTCAATCTATCCACATAATTTTCATTCCTCATGATGCCATCTATTTTGTGAAGTGCACCAGTCCCTCCTGCAGCAAAGCACCCCCACAACATGATGCTGCCACCCCCGTGCTTCACAGTTGGGATGGTGTTCTTCGGCTTGCAAGCCTCCCCCTTTTTCCTCCAAACATAACAATGGTCATTATGGCCAAACTTCCTTCCTGAGCGGTATGACGGCTGCGTGGTCCCATGGTGTTCATACTTGCGTACTATTGTTTGTAAAGATGAACGTGGTACCTTCAGGCATTTGGAAATTGCTCCCAAGGATGAACCAGACTTGTGGAGGTCTACAATTCTTTTTCTGAGGTCTTTGCTGATTTCTTTTGATTTCCCCATGATGTCAAGCAAAGAGGCACTGAGTTTGAAGGTAGGCCTTGAAACACATCCACAGGTACACCTCCAATTGACTCAAATGATGTCAATTAGCCTATCAGAAGCTTCTAAAGCCATGACATAATTTCTGGAATTTTCCAAGCTGTTTAAAGGCACAGTCAACTTAGTGTATGTAAACTTCTGACCCACTGGAATTGTGATACAGTGAATTATAAGTGAAATGATCTGTCTGTAAACAATTGTTGGAAAAATTACTTGTGTCATGCACAAAGTAGATATCCTAACCGACTTGTCAAAACTATAGTTTGTTAACAAGTTATTTGTGGATGGTTGAAAAACGAGTTTTATTGACTCCAACCTAAGTGTATGTAAACTTCCGACTTCAACTGTATATACAATCAAAATGACATTACATTTCCTGACACTTTTCACAACACGTTAAGTGTGCTCCCCCAAGCCACTACTCTACTACCACATATCTACAATACAAAATCCATGTGTACGTGTGTAGTGCGTGTGTGTTATCACGTGTGTCTGTGCCTGTGTGTGCTGTGATTACCCAATGGGGAACAGTGCCTGGTGTGTGTTTTACACCAAGCTCTTTACTTCTGTCAGCTTCTTAGAACTGGTGTTGTTTCAAGGGCTGGATCAGAACCAGAGTCTCAGTCTATTTCAAGTGCAGTTGACCCTGGCTTCCATGTCTCCTCAATGTTAATCTCCACCTACTTACACTGTTGTTTAGACACTGTATTGTGCTGATCCGAGCCATTCCGTGCTGGCGCCAATATTTCACTCCGAAGCAGATCAATCATGTAGCTAGCTACTTTTAGCAGATGCTAACATTTATGTTAGCCATCTATGTCCATCTGAGGTAAAGTCATATGTACTCCCCATGGTGGCAGCTGGCTTCAAAACAAAATATTTACCTCTAGTCTACTGTAAACATCTGACTTTTTTAGGTATGTTAAGTAGTCCTTGGGAGCCCGAACTTCAATGATCCTAATTGACCCCGTAGCTCTTCAGTCTATAGACCTACTTTACTGTATATCTGTTCTACATCAGTGAGCTTCGGGCTGAAGTTCCTAGTTTTTCCATGACTTCTTCTCTTCTCGCAGGACAGCTCTGTTTTAACTCTTTAAAATCTTTTCAAGTGCTTTAGCTGGCCTTGATTAAGTTTGCCTGCTGCAATAGAACCAATAGAATAGTCACAAAACTGCAGAACCGATGGCTAAATCAAACACGGAAGGACAGTAGTCTCTCAACCATGCATGGGTCACCTCTCCCAGACCACCGATGTTTAACAGGACTTTGAATTACTGTGTTTATGCCTCTAATAAAGTATAGGGCTCCATGGAGGGGACCTAGATGACTAGCTGATCAGACAGCATGTAGCTGCATTTGAACTCTACCAATTTAATACAAATGGAGGAATAGTAGCCTTGGTTTGTGTCAAGAAATGACTGTCTCTGATATGGTCAGTGTTTTAATGGCCATGTGCTTGATTTGTGATTATATCTTTGAACAATGGATGGCTTGTCTAGCTAATGTGCCCATCATTGATTATTTTCATAGAGCCCCAGCTGTCAACTTTTAAATTTACAACCACATCATTATACTGTTATTTTTATGTGTATGTCACAACCTGCTGTCCAGGTGTCAACACTGTTGTTAACTACTGTTTTTGGCCTGTCTCTTCAAACAATGACTGTCTTTACACCCCAAACTGTGAAAACATTGTACAGTCAAAGGTAGGGTCAGAGTTCGATGTATGTTGAGATTTATTGGCCTTACGTTCTCTTTAGGATGTTTTTTGTGAATTGTGGGGTTCATGGGTGCTTGTGCTTCAGAGTTATGGCCGCAGTGGCCACTGAAGGGTCTGGATGTCTCTGGTCTGTCATTGTGTATTTTTTCTTGTTGTCAGCCTATAGGTGGACAGACAGTGGCTTGAGGCATTGTTTGGGTTGTAGTCACTCCCCTTGACCATGGCACCCATGACTGTAAAGTATGTACATTTATTGATAGCAGGTCGCCCTTGGGAAATAGTTATTCTGACGTCAGTGGGATTGCATACAGTACCAGTCAAAAGTTTGGACACACCTACTCATTCAAGGGTTTTTCTTTATTTTTACTATTTCCTACATTGTATAATAATAGTGAAGACATCAAAACTATGAAATAACACATATGGAATCATGTAGTAGCCAAAAAAGTGTTAAACAAATATATTTTATATTTGAGATTTTTCAAAGTAGCCACCCTTTCCCTTGATAGCTTTCCACACTCTTGGCATTCTCTCAACCAGCTTCATGAAGTAGTCACCTGGAATGCATTTCAATTAACAGGTGTGCCTTGTTAAAAGTTCATTTGTGGAATTTATTTCCTTCTTAATGTGTTTGAGCCAATCAGTTCTGTTGTGACAAGGTATGGGTGGTATACAGAAGCTAGCCCTATTTGGTTAAAGACCAAGTCCATATTATTGCAAGAACAGCTCAAATAAGCAAAGAGAAACGACAGTCCATCATTACTTTAAGAAATTAAGGTCAGTCAATCCGGAAAATTTCAAGAACTTTGAGTGCAGTCGCAAAAACCATCAAGCTCTCATGAGGACCGCCACAGGAAAGGAAGACCCAGAGTTACCCTTGCTGCAGAGGATAAGTTCATTAGAGATACCAGCCCCCGAAATTGCAGCCCAAATAAATGCTTCACGGAGTTCAAGTAACACATCTCAACATCAGGTGTTCAGTAGAGACAGCGTGAATCAGGCCTTCATGGTTGAATTGCTGCAAAGAAACCATTACTAAAGAACACTAATAAGAAGAAGAGACTTGCTTGGGCCAACAATCACGGGCAATGGACATTAGACCGGTGAAAATCTGTCTTTTGGTCTGATGAGTCCAAATGTGAGATTTTTCTTTCCAACCGCCATGTCTTTGTGAGACGCAGAGTAAGTGAACAGATGATCTCTGCATATGTGGTTCCCACCATAAAGCATGGAGGAGGTGTGATGGTGTGGGGTGCTTTGCTCGTGACACTGTCTGTGATTTATTTAGAATTCAAGGCACACTTAACCAGCATGGCTACCACAGCATTTTGCAGCGATACGCCATCCCGTCTGGTTTGTGCTTAGTGGGACTGTCATTTGTTTTTCAACAGGGCAATGACCCAACACACCTCCAGCCTGTGTAAGGGCAATTTGACCAAGAAAGAGAGTGATGGAGGGCTGCATCAGATGACCTGGCCTCCACAATTACCCGACCTCAACCCAATTGAGATGGTTTGGGATGAGTTGGACCGCAGAGTGAAGGAAAAGCAGCCAACAAGTGCTCAGCATATGTGGGAACTCCTTCAAGACTGGAAAAGCATTCCTCATGAAGTTCGTTGAGAGAATGCCAAGCGTGTGCAAAGCTGTCATCAATGTGGTGGCCACATTGAATATTCTAAAATCTACAATATATTTGATTTGTTAACACTTTTTTGGTTACTAAAAAGTTGTACAGTACAGATACCCCCCAAAAAATATTTAAGTGGTACTTTAAAGGATTTTTACTTAAGTACTTTACGCCACTGGTTACTACATGATTCCGTATGTGTTATTTCATAGTTTTGATGTCTTAACTATTATTCTACAATGTAGAATAAAGAAACCCTTGAATGAGTTGGTGTGTCCAAACTTTTGACTGGTACTGTAGTTCAATAAAGGTTAAATAAAATTGAGTCCACATGCATAGTCCTACTGGGATTTGTGAGAGAAAATCCGCCCTGAGCAGCACAACATCTCTACTGTCAAATGTATCTCCTTATTGTCTAAAGACTAGGTTAACTCTTGAGTAATGACTCACTGCATTCACTCTCTAATCCCCCATTCTCTCTCTGTTTCTCTAGGATCACCTTCTGCTCCCTGCAACCAACCACAGCAAGGGGAGCAGGCCAAAGATGTCCTTGGTGTTACCAGCTATTAATGTGAATGGTAAGGACCAGTAGACAATGTGAACTGAGCAACAGCATGCCAAATATAAACTTTTGACTCTGAACTCTAAGGAAGTTTATTGTAAGTTTTAAAGCAGAGCTTTCACGTAATCAGAAGCCACAGCCAATTTACACCTCCACCTACCCACAGTGTATAAACAGAAAACCAACACTCCCCCTAACTATAGTCATTAGTTTAGTGAAAGCTTGAACCAGCTTCAGCAACTGATTGTTAGTGTGGTGGATGAATACTCACTCACTTTTTCTTCCAGTCTTGAAAGCTTTCCTCTGTATTTACTTCCTATTGATTTAGTAACAGAAATCGCTTTCATGTGTAAGCTAAGCTCTTTGTATTTCTGGCAAGTGCAATGAATTAGGCTATTTTGCTGAGGGGAATTGTATTGGTCTGTTGGTGTCCCTTCTACCCTGAAGAAAAGGAAGTGGGATACAGATGAGAGGGGAATGCTGTTGTATTTTCCATGCCCTTTTAAGGAAAGAATATACACTTCCTGGAGTTCAGAGACAGTACTGTACAGTACATTTTTCTTTTCTAATCTTAAGTGATTTACTGTCTCTCCAGTGACCGGGTAGGGTTAAGTTTCAGAGAAGTGCTTGAAGATATGAGTCAGATTTTACTAGGTCATGGGGCTCCCCATTGAACTTACTCACCCTCCTTTGTTTGGGTTCTGTCCCCTCAGGCTTCAGAATGTTTTTTTTTTTTTGTGTGCAGTTATGATTAATTATTGATACATTTTATAGGTCTTTATTTTAAGCTACTAAGTCTTGCCATAATATGTACTGTGATCAGCATTCAAACGTTATGTTAAAATGTGAAAACTCCAAATTAGAAAACAACCACTGCACTTGATTCTCATAGTGTATAAGGTTTCCGATGTACAGTGTCTTATAGAAACTCTATGCTCAGCACTAAGCGCTGTGAGACCACTGTGCTCTGGATTTATTATCATGGTTCATCCATTCCGCACCCATACTGTCTCTCAGAGCTCAGCCCTTAGACAGGGGCCTCCGGCCAAAGGAAAACCTTCCTCCTTGGAGTCCTCTGGGGAACGGCTGCCCTCAATCCAGGAGCCCCACCGTTACGGCCATCAGCCAGGCCCTTGTGAACATCTCAGAGGCCCCCCAGTACAGAGCACTGCAAAGGCCTCTCTTACCCTCTTTACACTCTTAATGGTCTGAAACTTTACAAGACCTGTTTTCTAAGTCATATGGATCAACTTTGTTATGCAGATGTGCATAATCTTGCAAAACAGAACTGTACGCTGACTGCTTGTTGGGTGCTTATATTTGTCCTATTTCACACAGTATAAGTGTGTATTATATGCATGTGTATGTTGGAAATGTGTTTTTTTTCAGAGAGGTCACGGCCAGGGTCAGCCATTATCAACGGCCACCCTGGAGCAATTAGGGTTAAGTGCCTTGCTCAAGGGCACACTGACAGATTCTTCACCTTGTCGGCTCAGTGATTCAAACAAGCAACCTTTCAGTTACTGGCCCAACGCTCTAACCGCTAAGCTGCCTGCCACCCTGTTGTGTTCCATCAGCACTCTCTATCCATACTCTCTCTCTCAATCTCTCTCTATATATATATTTTTCTCTCTCTCTTATTTATTTATTTATTTATTTATTTATTTATTTATTTATTATATATATATATATATATATATATATATATATATATATATATATATATATATATATATATATATATATATATATATATATATATATATATATATATATACAGTTGAAGTTGGAAGTTTACATACACTTAAATGAGTTTTAATGACTCCAACCTTTCAACCACTCCACAGAGCAATTTCCAAATGCCTGAAGGTACTACGTTCATCTGTACAAACAATAGTACGCAAGTATAAACACCATGGGACCATGCAGCAGTCATACCGCTCAGGAAGGAGACGCGTTTTGTCTCCTAGAGATGAGCGTACTTTGGTGCAAAAATTGCAAATCAATCCCAGAACAACAGCAAAGGACCTTGTGAAGATGCTGGAGGAAACAGGTACAAAAGTATCTATATCCACAGTAAAACGAGTTCTATATCGACATGACCTGAAATGCCGCTCAGCAAGGAAGAAGCCATTGCTCCAAAACCGCCATGAAAAAGCCAGACTACGGTTTGCAACTGCACATGGGGACAAAGATTGTACTTTTTGGAGAAATGTCCTCTGGTCTGATAAAAAATATATATAACTGTTTGGCCATAATGGCCGTAGTTATGTTTGGAGGAAAAGGGGAGGCTTGCAAGCCGAAGAACACCATCCCAACCGTGAAGCACGGGGGTGGCAGCATCATGTTGTGGGGGTGCTTTTCTGCAGGAGGGCCTGGTGCACTTCACAAAATAGATGGCATAATGAGGAATGAAAATCAAGTGGATAGATTGAAGCAACATCTCAAGACATCAGTCAGGAAGTTAAAGCTTGGTCGCAAATGGGTGTTCCAAATGGACAATGACCCCAAGCATACTTCTAAGGTTGTGACAAAATGGCTTAAGGACAACAAAGTCAAGGTATTGCAGTGGCCATCACAAAGCCCTGACCTCAATCCCATAGAACATTTGTGGGCAGAACTGAAAAGGCGTGTGCGAGCAAGGCCTACAAACCTGACTCAGTTACACCAGCTCTGTCAGGAGGAATGGGCCAAAATTCACCCAACTTATTGTTTGAAGCTTGTGGAAGGCTACCCAAAATGTTTGACCCAAGTTAAACAATTTAAAGGCGATGCTACCAAACACTAATTGAGTGTATGTAAACTTCTGACCCACTGGGAATGTGATGAAATAAATGAAAGCTGAATTAAATAATTCTCTCTACTATTATTCTGACATTTCACATTCTTAAAATAAAGTGGTGATCCTAACTGACTTAAGACAGGGAATTTTTACTAGGATTAAATGTCAGGAATTGTGATAAGCCGAGTTGTATTTGGCTAAGGTGTATGTAAACTTCCGATTTTAACTGTACCTAATTCCAAATGGCACACCTGTATATTGCTAGACTTTACCTGAGCATAGCTCAATCCAAATACCACCCTTGCTGATACAGATCAGGCAGGTCTCCTAACTCGAGTCAACCCACAGCCCCTCTCTCATCTCACTCCCCAAAAACTCCTTTCTGTCAGCTCCCCATCCAGTATCCCTTTGGGGTTACTCTGCGAGACGGGTTTTTTGACCAACCAGAAACTTAACCATGTGAACATGAGAAAATATGTTGGCCTGTCAACACGGCAAAGTCAAGTGTCTTATTTCACATCATGAGAAGGAAAATACTCAATTGCCCTTCATTATCCTCCACATACCATGCAGTCCCATCAACTGAGGCCAATATTGGTTGTGATAAGGTTACCCAAAAGGCCAATTGGCATTTTTGCACAGTATGTTGCAGACCCGAAGAGTGATTGGGAGGACAAATCCACTGTTTTATTAGAGTAGTAAGGAATATCAAAGACATTTCTACAGATGGAAGCTATTTATGGCAAACGGGGGTCTTTCTAAACAACCACACTCTATGGCTGGGGCAAATTACAACCTACTGTTACAGTCATCTGGCATACAGTGCATTCGGAAAGTATTCAGACCCCTTGACTTTTTCCACATTTTACATTACAGCCTTATTCTAAAATTGATTGAATTAAATATTTTCATCATCAATCTACACACAATACCCCATAATGAAAAAGCAAAACTTTTTTTTTGTGTGCAAATGTATTAAAAATAAAAAACAGAAATACGTTATTTACATAAGTATTCAGACCCTTTGCTATGAGAATTGAGCTCAGGTGCAACCTGTTTCCATTGATCATCCTTAAGATGTTTCTACAGCTTGATTGGAGTCCACCTGTGGCAAATGTAATTGATTGGACATGATTTGGAAAGACACACGCCTGTCTATATAAGGTCCCACAGTTGACAGTGCATGTCAGAGCAAAAACCAAGCCATGAGCTTGAAGGAATTGTCCGTAGAGCTCCGAGACAGGATTGTGTCGAGGCACAGATCTGGGGAAGGGTACCAAAAAATGTCTGCAGTATTGAAGGTCCCCAAGAACACAGTGGCCTCCATCATTCTTTAATGGATGGCGCGAGCATTACAAAATAAATTTAGAAATCTATGTTATTCAATTATTGCACCCACATTGCTCATGTTGCCAAGGGCTAAAATAGAAGTCAGTTCTATTTCTGACACAGATCACGCTGCAATTCCTGCCTCTCCCATCTCATTGGTTTATAGAAGCAGGTACCCACGTGCCATCTCTTCATTGGGTTATTATTATTTTTATTAATTCAATTGGTTATACCCACGTGGGTGACTGAAAGACGGACGAGGTCAGTGGCAGTAAGTCCCCTAATTTATGAAAGTTGCCAATCACAATGTAAAGTCAAGAGAATAAAAAGCCTGGAAGGAGGAGAGATGACTAGAAACGATTCGGTTGGCCGTTTTATGTGTGGATTGATTATCGGAGTAGAGGACCTTGTGCATTTCAGGTAAAATAACAACTCAATGTTTATATCCCAGGACAAATTAGCTAGCAACAGCAAGCTAGCTAAATAGGACAAATTAGCTAGCAAGTGCAAACTAGCTAAATTCCCATAAATGTTGAATGCTTTTCGACCTGCCCCCCAATTAATGTAATTGGTTCAGAGTTTGTTTTGATATTTTAACCTGCGAGTCGTGATCGCGTTCCGTTTGTGGGGACAAAATAGATGTATGCACGATGGCGCAGGCGGTTTGGGTTCCGTGTAAGGCGCGAGATGTGACTGACATTTGGCGGGTGGGGGTGGAGGAGGAGCTTGGCTTGAAGCGCTGGGCGTCTTGTTATGACGTGCATGATCTGAATTAGGCCCACAGAATTATACCTACGGAGGAACCGCTTCCATGGAGGATCTTTGAATGTCTTTGAACTTCTGAGAGTTGATGTTTAATGTTTGACCAGAGCAAGATAGCTAGCTAGCTAACAAGCTTGTGTGTGCAGTGCGGCACCACAATTAAAAACACATCAGGACGTTTTGTAAGGAAATACATCCAATGTGAAACGTGATAACTATAGTATCCTTAACTACAACTGAAAACATTTATCCAATTAAACATCGCTCCCTAATTTCCGAATCGCGCTTGTAACGTATTGTGGGCTACAGTAGCATATGCTTCAGAGGGGCAGGTAGCCGACACGCACTGGCAAAGATTTTCATCTGGCAGGCAGACAGACACTGGAATATGTTACTGAGTGTCAGTGAGAGCTTTGCATAGGCTCTTTGTTGCGTTTTTTTGTGGTACTGAAAATATGCCCGGAACGTAAAATAATGTTATATATTATTCCCATGCTTTTAACATAACAGTTCTGTTTCGGAACAGTATAAATCACTTTCGTTCCTGGTTCTGATTTTGTCCCTCAAATGTTATTTTCCGTTTTTTTGGTTCTGTTCCTTAACCCGGTTCCAATATCAGGTTTGTATCAATACACAGGCGTGCCATTTGGAATTAGCTGGGCTCCTGGTCTGTATCAATATACAGGTGTGCCATTTGGAATAATAATCTGTCTCCCAAACAACTGAACACCTTAAAAAACTGTCATCTAGAGACAATGCAGGCGTTCGTAAACTGATTCACTGCACAAAGAAACAGTGTCAGATTCAGCACTCTTGAAAAAGAACAGTAACAAAATAATGTGTTAAATGCAATGTAATTTAATGTACAAGGCATATTTATCTCACTTTATTGGGTAATATTTTGTATATAGTGGATTATCTCATGCAGGCATGCATAGTCTTTTATGACTTGTATACAGCTCCGTTTTACATAAAGTCTTCACAGTTGACGGTCATGGTTTTCTCTGCCGAGTGAATATCTCTTTTCTCTCTCAATCAGAAATTCAGACCACAAACGGAAGGACCGACCTTCCAAATCAGCTGTATTCTTGTCATCAAACTTATATTGTAAACTGGTCGGTTTGAGCCCTGAATTCTGATTGGCTGAAGGCTGTGGTATATCAGACCGTATACCACAGGTATGACAAAACATTGAGTTTTACTGCTCTAATTACATTGGTAACCAGTTTATAATAGCAATAAGGCACCTCTGGGATTTGTAATATATGGCCAATATACCACGGCTAAGGGCTGTGTCCAGGCACTCCACATTGCGTCGGACATAAGAACATCCCTTAGCTGTGATATATTGGCCATATACCACACCTCCTCTGGCCTTATTGCCTAAGTAGAAAACACCCACATAATTCCCTCACACTACAGCACCACGTGTCTGCAAAATGCACCCCCGGTTGCGTAACCTTTCTGATGTAATTTCCGTATGCATTAATCACCTTTTAGATCCAAAACCTGATCCCTCCATGTGCTAGTAAATTCCTCCCGCTAGCTAAGCCACATGGACCTGGCCGTTCCGGTGGTTGTGTGGCTGATGGCTTCAGCAGGTGTTCTTCTAGGAGCTGGGGCTCACCCTGCAGCAGTAATGCAGGCTCCTGACGCCAGACAGGGTCTCCGAGAGAAGATAATTACTATTGCGTTTGGGATCTAGAGTACAAAGAGGACAGACCTTTTGGGTTGGGATCCTTATGGAGAGAACGTATAATGGGATCTTGTCAGGAGATCCTCTCAAACGGCCTATACAGTGAAACTCAAAATCCAAACATTAGATGTCTGCTAAAAAGTGCTGATGGTGCTGAGGCTTGTATTACATAAAACATCCAATGTGGCTTCTGACTGTTGAGGCATCTAGACTCCAGACAACTGAATATAATCATCTTTTTGACTTATCATATTCCATTGCAGACTCTGTCATCAAGGACGACACATTTGAGGTGATGATGCAGATTGACTGTGAGGTCATGGACACCAAGATCCTTCACATCAAAACCTCCAGCATCCCAGAGATCCTACGTGCCAACACCACTGACTTCCAATCCACCCATGCCAACGGAAGGGCATCAGCATCAGTTGGTGTTCTATCAGACTCTGCCTGAAATTGGCCTTACCTAAAAGGCCTGGCAACCTAAAAGGCCTGGCAATCTGAAAACCTATCATTTTACCAACCTTTTGGTGTATTTAATAAACTGACAAAAAATGTAGCCTTGTCTTCCTCTCTGGATTTTTTTTGCATCAGATTCGCACATCCTCTGTCTTCCACAAGTCCCTGTGCCTCTGATAGTTCCAAATCTATTAAGACTTATTAAGAAGTTGTCCAGCAACTGTTTACTTCCATATTGCTTGGTTTAGAGCATCTGCAGGCATCTACTGTAGGTCTTTTGGTAGAATAAATAGTGGACTTAATGTTGAACCCTTTGGTAACCTTCACAAATTGAACTAAATTGAAAATGGCTTGATAGAAAACATTAATTGATTCTGGACCCTATTGATGGAATTAAGCCATGTTAACAAGATACATTGCACATATTTAAAGGTGAATAGACCTATCCTGTGGTATTATGCTTGTTACTTTTTAAAGCTATGTTGGTGAGTGAGCAAAATGAGACATTCAAACAATTCTACACAAGACTCATTTGTATGTATCATACAAACATGATGTAAATGTAAGATGTGGCCATTTGCATTATTTGAAATGTGTAAAATGAGGGTGTCATAATGACCTAATTTTGTTTGAGTTGCTTAAAGGTTTGTCATGGTATTTGCAGTACCTTTTTAAAAAGGTTTTCAGAAATAAAACCATGGACAGTAACAAGTCCTAATATTGTTGACTTGTTTGTGTGTCAGCATTCATGTTTGAATGCATATTTTATGAACAGTTTTATTTTAAATTAAAGTATATACAACATACACTTTAAACTTCTAAAAAGCAGTAAGAAAATACCTTGTCTTGCTTCGCTGAACGATCTTGCCTGCTGCCCTTTGGGCAGTTAAAGACCGTGACCATTATATAAAATACAACAACATGCGCTGGGACAACACGGGAGCCATTTTGAGCAATAAAAGACAGAGCAACAAAAATGTGGATTATACAGTACAACACATAAAGGCCCTGTAGACTGCTCTACAATCCACTAAGACCATTTTTAAAACTTTTATACAAAAAAGTGGTGGTCCCTTTTTATTTTGTCACTGCTCCACGGCGTTTAATATGCAAATATAACGTCGTAGGTCACCTGGTGACCGTTGTCCCATGCGTACAGCTTTTTGTCCTTGGGGTTGTAGTCGATTTGCGTCGTGTACGTGTAGTTGTTCGTGAAAGGTAATCTGGGGATCATCTGGGTGTGTGTGTGCGTGTCAAAGGCGTAGGATATATTGGCGTGGATACGCTCATAGTTGTCCACCGCGTACAGGACGCCACAGATGACAAAGGAGTTTCCGTAGAAGTGTCTCCTCAGGCCTGTTCTGAACGTACTCTGGAGGCTGAGGTCAGCCGGGTTCACACGGTTTAGCATGATGACTTCCTGGTGGAAGCCCTCCTCGTCCAGCGCAGGGTACACCAACCACAGGCCGCTCTCGTCCACCCCAAAGTCGATGTCCGAGTGTCCTCGCCACCTCCAGGAGGTGTCATCCTCCTCCTCGAACACTGCGTCGTGCAGCGTTGTCCAGGCCGCAACGTAGCGTAGACGCAAGTCAAACTTGATGATGTCACGGGAGAATGCCCGGTTGTAGTAGAAGGCTCCGTTGTATACGACGTGGCCCGTGCCGATCCAGTTGTACGGCAGCTTGTAGGAATTGGTGAAGCGTCCTGACAGGAAACAAGACAATGCAGAAATAAGAGGGTATTCTATATACTGAGCAATGCACATCACACAAATCAAATTCCACCATTACATGAATCTATTGCCATGTTTGTCTTGTAATCTTGGCACCCAGAACCAAAACAGCTACTCGGTTTTGGGACTAGTCAGTTGTGAGAATACCTTTTTTGAAGGTGTCCATGTCGCGGAATTCCAGTAGGTTGTTGCCGTAGTAGTAGTTGGTGACATAGATTACATTTCCGTTGCCCTTCGGGTCCTTCATCCAGGCACCTTCCTTCCGGCCGTAGGTATTATGGGTCACTGGGTCAGAGATGGTGGCCAGAGTGTCTTTGCACAGGCCTGTTAGTAAACATACAGAGATAAAGACAACATATGTACTTTCCTCGAGTATTTAAAGATCGAACAAATAACACTATTTTCCACCAGAAAAGAGTATCAAATTAAAATGTGACTTTGGAAAATCAAATACCCCATCAACCAAAGGTATTTTTTTACCGGGGACTTTAGGGGTCGCCGAGGGAACCTCTGAGTGGCCCTCAGTCCAGCTGATGTGATGCTTGGGTCTGGGCGCACTAGTCACCTTGCTGGTCAAGGCTGTGGTGCTGTTGACATTTTGCAGTGCAGTGGTTGGAGACGTGGTCAAAACAGACAAGGTTTCAGGTTTTCTAGTGGTCGCTGGTTGAGTGGTGGTTGTGGTAGTCGCTGGTTGAATGGTGGTTGTGGTGGTCGCAACCGTTGTGTTAGTGTTTGTTTGAATGGTGGTGGTGGTGGTCGGGATGGAAACAGTGGTTGATGGTGTCCCGGTAGCTCCAGGGGCAGATGTAATGGGATTCCTTTGGGGACTAGGGGCTGTTTTGGGGGAGTGAGTGGCCTGGTCATCTGGGTTCCCCTTCCTGTCTTGGGATGCAGGTGTTGGGGGGCCTGCCACAGGTCTGGGCTGGATGGGTCTCAGTAGCTGGTCATCGATGAGCAGGTCCATGGAACCATCACCGCTCAGGGCTTCCTCTGCTACTGGTGATGAATGAGCAGCACAAAGGGTTAATTAAGAAGCATCTACACCAATATACTCAAGAGGCCTCTCCAATGTCCTATTAAAAACCCAGAATAAAACATGTCTATAGGCGTAGCCCCAATGTAGAGACCCACCCCCCAAAAAAAGAAGCCTTCAACACTAAAATCAATGGGAAGATTTGCTATATGTTCTGAACTGGATGGACTACTGCTATGTTAGTTATTCTAGTATTATGTCCAGTATATAAATTGACTTACTGAGCTCTTCAGCGGCTCCATCGTCCACTGTGTTGGCCTTGTAGAAGGTCACCCCTCTGATGACCATGCCGTTGGGCCCCACCTTGCCTTTCAGGGGCCACTGGGGCTCCTCCCTGTCCTCTGGCTGGCTCCTCTTCAGCATGGGCCTGGTGGCCCCCTGGCCCTTGCCCCCCACGTAGCGCTCCTCATACTTCTTCTTTAGGAGGATCCAATCACAAAGGACCAAATCACGTGTTATCGTAAAACTTTTAGTGAGACAACTGTACTATACATGTTGAACTGTAACTACACAATAAATTCTTAGCAACCATTTGTTTGTTGCATGGCAGTAAAGGTTTCTGTTACTGATCCTTAATTTCAATACTAGGCTACAGAACCAAATTCTATAGTTTTGTTCGCATTGGTTTTGTGAAAATTAATGCAGTCAAGGTTCAAAGTAAGACGGTCATTTTAAGTCATTGTTTTCTGGGCTGTCTGGAAACTGCTGTAGTCAAGAACCCAGACTAGTTTGGATCTCGCCACTTTATTAAAGGCGCTTCCAGGCTACTGGCTACCTTGATCCCTCGCCATCGTTTCCACTCTAAATCTAGAGTGACTGACAGCCTTGGTTACCTCTGTGTTAGCATAGTGTGTGCGCGCATTACCTCTGTGTTAGCATAGGCTGCAGCCGTATCCTTCTGCAGGGACGGCTCCAGCTCAGTCAGACGGTTTCTCTTTTCCATCCTCTGCTGGGCTCTTCTCTCCTTCTCTCTCTCCTTCTCTCTCTCCTTCTCACTAGAGCGGGACCTCACACTCACTTTCTCCTTCTCTGTGTGGTTACGAGAAAAGGTCTGGACACCCACAGAGGCAAGGCAAAAGGGTGAGAAGACAGTACCACAACCACAGACTTGAAGGCATATAAGCTATGACTGTGAAATGCGTATGAGTGTCAGTATACAAACCTTTTCTATATCGTCAACCCTGTTGAGGAGTTTAGTTGTAACCGAGTGTAACTTTAACAGATCCATCCCGTAAAACGCTCCCTCCAGTAACTCCATTATTGTTGAGAGCTGTAAAAGAAAGATCACAGTAGTCAGAATCTTTCCATGTTATTTCAGTTGTAAAGTCTCACTGTCATGTATGCTGTATTCAATAACCGCTTGTGATGTGGACATTTCCATCAGTTTGAGGAAATGTTCCACTGGAAAGGGACATGGGGTAACTCCTTGTTCGATAAAGAAAATACACAGATGGGGGTTGTTTTAAGAAGGAACCAGTGTAGTGTTGTTTCCCCTCAGAGAGATGCAGGCGCTTGTGTATTACCTTGATGTCATCTTTCCCCGCCTCCTGCAGCTTCTTGAACCTGTAATCTCCCTCGCAGGGATTCAGAGCAGAGGGCGGGGCTATACATGCACACTTTTTACAATTGGGCCCCGATGTCACAGTCTCCACTGTGTAAAAGTCTTCAGCCTTTGCTGCACCCTCCTCTATCCGCCTGCAGGCACTTCTGCTCAGGGGTCTGACAATACATTTACAGCGACAGTCAGAGCCTTCCGACAGCGTTTTCACTTTGTCATAATCACCCAGAAGCTACAACGGAGAAGAGATGGGTAGAGCATGGGTAGTCCACCAATGAAGGAGCACAGCGTTACACAATTCACACAGACACATGTATTGGTGCAATTACTTATAGGATATAAGTAACTATTTAAATGGATTACTTATTTTTTATTTGACCTTTATTTAACTAGGCAACTCAGTTAAGAACAAATTCTTATTTTCAATGACGGCCTAGGAACAACACAGCATATTCATGAGAATGCATACATTTAGTCCTACATAGGAAAAACGACCATCTCATCTCTCAGATACCAAATACTCTATGCCCATTGCACATTGAAAATGGTTTAATGACTAAGTATCGACTAATGTTTTTTCTAACCACTTACAAAGTAACTACCAAGCAGACCGGGAACATTCGCAGGACATTAGCTAACATTCCAATAAAGTTCCAGTTAGGATTTTATCTAACATTAGGATGTTTGATAACATGTTTTTTTTCCTTCACAAATAATAATAATGATTTGGAATGTTGTGCACAACATCTGTAACAACCACCGCAGAACATTCCCCTAAAGTTCTTATTAGGTTTCCAGGTAATGTATTAACAAAGTGGGTTCTGGGAATGTTCTTGCAACATCAGGCAAATTATTTATACAAACATTGTATAATCATCAGCACAACTGGACCGTTTTTGTGTTATAACTTTTGGGGCAACCTAAAGAATGTTCTGGGAACGTTCACAGAATAAATGTTGGTTTGCTGGGTAAAACACCACCTTCAATTTATCGCATTGCAGAAGCTTTATGGTTCATAGCAAAACGCCAATACTGACTATAATGGCAATGCTGTGTGCATGTGTAATTACGCATGATAAGTGCTCAACATAATAGTTAAACTTTTCCCAGGCCTGTATTGATAGACCATGAAGTATCAATTATTAATATGCTATACTCAAAAGTTATTATAATGCTTGAGAAAATGTCATTTTCTTACTCACCCCTGTGATTAACTGTCGCACCTGGCTTTGTATAGGTAGGCTATGCGTAAAACTAGCCTATTCATCCGAACAAATCCATAGCGAGGTCGTAAATACCTGAGTTAAAACGTTCTCCTGGTTGTCCATCTCATCATCCAGAAGTGGTCCCTCGGTCTGTTCTAGTTGCTCTTTAATTCCAGCATGGACATCTGCCAAAGAGTTCTCCATCACATCGCTGGATGCGACCGGTGCCCAAGTGAGAGCGATGGCGCACCACAACAGGAGCAATAGCGGCAACCTAGACATCATCATCTAAACTACCTGGTGCCCAATTGAGACGTTGCCAATCAAAACCGTATGCCTTTGAAACGATCTGCAGCGAATTCTAAAATAAATCAAGTAGTTTGAAATATCCACATTTTATAAGAAAATGTCCATGGTTAAAGTGATCTTTCAATAGAAATTAATCCGAAATTAATTTTGAATCCTCTCAGGTGAAAAGCATTGTGTTGCCTTCGCTGTAAGTGATAGGTATGATTCCTGTTGATAGTTGGAGGTGAATGAACATGGTTGGTTATGGAAGGTGGGAAGGACTTGACCATATTGGATACAGGGTGGAGTCTGTCCGTCAGATTGGATGTGAAACAATGTTACAAGGGATGTTTTTTCTTTTTAATTTTATACCCCATATAAATTGTAGCCTAAATGCCTCTTTTGACCCTTGGGAAATGTTTGAGTGAGTTCATTTAATGGCTAGTAGGCTATTGTTATAGGTGATTTTATTTTATGCACCGCAGACTAACTCATCACAACACGTTGCTGCCTAGTCACTTTAGCACTACATTTTTGTCATTTAGCAGACTCTCTTATCCAGCGCGATTTACAGGAGCAGTTAGGGTTAAGTGCCTTGCTCAAAGGCACATCATCAGATTTTTAACCTAGTCGGCTTGCAGATTCAAACCTGCGACCTTTGTTACTGGGCCAACGCTCTTAACCGTTAGGCTACCTGCCGCCCTACCTATATGAACATATCTCCCTAAATGTCCTCATGCCCCTGCACATTGACTCGGTATAGCCAAGTTATCATTACTCATTGTGTATCTATTCCTCCTATTATTATTTGTATATTCTTTTTTTTATATTTTTCTCTCTGCATTGTTGGGAAGTAAGAGTTTCACTGTTAGTCTACACATGTTGTTTATGAAGCATGTGACGTATAACATTTTATTCGATTTTGATTTAAAATCATAAAAGCTCATAAATCTGACCTATTTTGAGAATAGGCTATTTGTGGTAGAAATAAAGGGAAAATGTGTGAGGCTAAACCTTTCCCGATGGCGAACCTTACGGGATAGCGCCATCTAGGGGATTACTTCTGTCAGCATCGTTTTATGTGATGGAAATGATTCTACCAACATTCCAGCAATGTGGGAATTAAGGTAAGTGAGTATTATTCTTCATATATTCTTTAGTGAACAGCCATAATACAGGGTGCATTTCATAATAATGCCAATATTGTATGTTTTACTTGCAACAGACTTTTGATTCTCTTGTTTGGGGTTAATGAACTCTTGTTTCTCAAATCCTGTAATGTCAGGGGGCCAGAAACAGTCATGTATTTTCATGTCATTTCATCTCACCTTTGCTCCGACTAAGACACTTTATTCTGTGTTCTAGTTCTAAAAGTGTATCTTAAAAATAGAATAGAACAGCCTGGTCTCATAGACTAGCCATAACATATAGTACTAAACAAAAATCCGGGACACTCAAATTAGTATGGTATGTTACGTTTGGTATGGTTACATAAGACATAGGTTTACTTAACGCAAAAACCAACATATAATGCAAACGTCTAGCAACCCAAAGGTTGTGTGTTTGAATCTCATCACGAAAATTTGAGCTAAGCAGCAACTGAGATAAGGCGTGACTTTACCTAGCAGGGACCTGCAACTACTTAGTACTTTTATAGCTACTTTGCAACTACTTAGCATGTTAGCTAACCCTTCCCCCTAACCCTAGCCCTAACCTTAACCCTTTAACCTAACTCCTAACCCTCACTGAGCCTCTCACATTAAACAACCGTCTTTTCTGTAGTTTTTTCTCTCGCCAACGTAGTTGTGCGCACACTGAACAATGTGGCACAGACTGGGGTCACACACTACAATATTTTTCATTTGATCGTGAGGATTCTCGATACCACGCAGTCTCGCGAAAACAACGATGTGATGACGTGATTAGATTGGTAACGTAGCTAGAATGAGCTGTGGCTCAAAGCAGCCTCAAATGTTTTCAGTCAGACATTCACGCTTGCCATACAGAGTTCAAATATCTAGCCAATAAATTTTTTTATTGAATAACATTGCTTGTGAACTTCAGAGCTGTCTTGGTTTTACACTTTGGCTTTGGTTAAAAAGTACAACTGCATATCAGTAGTAGTCATCGCTCTTGCTCGATAGTCTACACATTCTGGGTGATGCAATACAACGTCATCATCTTTGGCTTCTTCTCTGGTGAGCTCTCATTGGCTACTGCTGATCACCGTTCTCAACTTGTCGTTGCACATCTCACACTACAAGAGCATTGCACATTTTGTGCAGATAAAATCAAACGTTTGAAAATATTGGATTTGAAAATATTGGAACATCTGGGATGGCTCAAAGACGGGGATCGGTAGCCTTCAGATTGTGTCTCTACGGACACGCACCCGAGTAGGCAATGACATTGGGGATTTTGTCTCCAATCTCAAAAACTTGTCTGGAACAGCTAAATCGGGGCCAAAGTCGTGTAGTGTACGCTCGGCTTAACCCTAATCTTAACCCTAACCTTAAACCCTAACCCAACTCCTAGCCTAGCTAACGTTAGCCACAACAAATTGAAATTCGTAACATACTGCATCATACGTATTGCAAATTCGTAATGTATTATACGAATTGTAATTCGTAACATATCATACAAATTGTATTTTGCAACATATCATACGAAATGGAGGATTGACATCCACAAATGAGTAACATATCATACTAATATGAATGTCCTGGATTTTCATTTACGATGCTACGGCTACCCAGGTTGTCCAGGTTGAATAGAAAGATTCAGTAGTATGTGTACTTAAAAACATATAAAAATACTCTCTCAAACTACTCAAACCAGTTACAATAGCCTCATCACCCTCTGAAAATGGCGCCAACAGACACGGTCACCCTGTTTCTAGCTCCTAGCCAACTTTGCAGTATTTCGCTTTTTGGGGTTGTGTTATTTCTTACATTATTTGTTCAGAACGTTTCTTATTATTACGTACAGCCGGAAATAACTTTTGGATATTAGATTGCTGGTCACTCACCAGATATTCAAGCAGAAATTCGACTTACCTTATCTGGATCCTTTGTTTGAACTTCCTGAGGCAGCTCTAGTCATCCCAGGGGCTGCGACAAAAAACAAACACCAGAGAAGAGGTCGAAGGACTGGGGCCCTAGTCAGACTCAGGCATACCATCCACCACTTCCGAGTTTATTACTCGCTAATGTTCAGTCCCTGGACAATAAAGTAGACAAGCTCAGGGCAAGGATCTCCTTCCAGAGAGACATCTGGGACTGTAACATATTGTTCTCTGTCCATCGCCTGGACAGGAAGAAAGAACTGTCCGGAAAAAAGAAAGGCGGAGGGGTTTGTTTCATGATTAACAACTCATGGTGTGATTGAGGTAACGTACAGGAACTCAAGTCCATTTGATCTCCCAATCTGGAATACCTCACCATCAAATGTCGACTGCATTACCTCCCAAGAAAATGTTTGGGGTCATCATTACTGCCCTGTATATTCCCCTCCAAGCCGACACTGCAATGGCTCTCAAGGAACTACACTGGACTGTGCGCAAACTGGAAACCGCATATCCTGAGGCCGCATTTATTGAAGCTGTGGACTTTAATAAAGGAAATTGAAGGAAAACGCTATCGAAATTCTAACAACACATCTCCTGTGCGCCCTCCCTTCACCAAATCAGATCACGCCTCCATTCGGCTCCTTTACACCTATAGTCAGAAACTTAAACAAGAAGCTCCTGTGGTATAGACTGTTCAACGTTGGTCAGGCTAATTGGAATCAATGCTTAAAAATTGTTTTGATCATGCGGACTGGGAAATGTTCTGGGCCGCCTCTGAGAATAGCATTGACGTATACACTGACTCGGTGACAGGGTTCATCAGGGAGTGCATAGAGGATGTTGTTCCCATTGTGATGATTAGAACTTATCCAAACCTAGGTAGCATTCGCGCAAAACTGGGAACATGGATGTGTACAAACTAAAGGTCTTCACGGATCCACCTGTACACAAATACCCGAGATACCCGTGGGTCCGGATCCAGAATTCTAAATAATGTCATGGGTCGGATCTGATATGATTATCACGGGTCTTGGGTATGTGTAATTGTAACTGACTTGTCCGGAAGGACCCACATTTTTTCACATTTTGTTACATTACAGACTTATTCTAAAATGGATTACATAAAACCAATTTCCTCATCAATCTACTCACAATACCCTATAATGACAAATCGAAAACAGTTTTTTTGAATATTTGCAAATTTATAAAAATTAAAAAAACTGAAATATCACATTTACAGAACTATTCAGACCCTTTACTCAAATCAAATCAAAGTTTATTTGTCACGTCACCGAATACAACAGGTGTAGACCTTACAGTGAAATGCTTACTTACATGCTCTAACCAATAGTGCAAAAAAGGTATTAGGTGAACAATAGGTAAGTAAATTAATAAAACAGCAGTAAAATCACAGTAGCGAGGCTATAAAAGTAGCGAGGCTACATACAGACACCGGTTAGTCAGGCTGATTGAGGTTGTATGTACATGTAGCTATGGTTTATGTGACTATTTTTTTATTTATTTCACCTTTATTTAACCAGGTAGGCAAGTTGAGAACAAGTTTACAACTGCGACCTGGCCAAGATAAAGCAGAGCAGTTCAACACATACAACCACACAGAGTTGCACATGGAGTAAAACAAACATACAGTCAATAATACAGTAGAAAAAAACAAATCTATATACAAAGAGTACAAATGAGGTAGGATAAGGAAGGTAAGGCAATAAATAGGCCATGGTGGCAAAGTAATTACAATATAGCATTTAAACACTGGAATGGTAGATGTGCAGTAGATGAATGTGCAATGTAGAAAAACTGGGGTGCAAAGGAACAAGATAAATAAATAAATATGGTACGGGATGAGGTAGTTGGTTGGGCTATTTACAGATGGGCTATAAGCAGGTGCAGGGGTCTGTGAACTGCTCTGACAGCTGGTGCTTAAAGCTGGTGAGGGAGATAAGTGTCTCCAGTTTCAGAGAGTTTTGTAGTTCGTTCCAGTCATTGGCAGCAGAGAACTGGAAGGAGAGTCGGCCAAAGGAGGAATTGGCTTTGGGGGTGACCAGTGAGATATACCTGCTGGAGCGAGTGCAACGGGCTGGTGCTGCTATGGTGACCAGCGAGCTGAGATAAGGCGTGACTTTACCTAGTAGGGACCAGTAGATGACCTGGAGCCAGTGGGTATGGCGACGAGTGTAAAGCGAGAGCGTACAGGTCGCAGTGGTGGGTGGTATATGGGGCTTTGGTAACAAAATGGATGGCACTGTGATAGACTGCATCCAATTTGTGGAGTAGAGTATTGGAGGTTATTTTGTAAATGACATCACCGAAGTCAAGGATCGGTAGGATGGTCAGTTTTACGAGGGTATGTTTGGCAGCATGAGGGAAGGATGCTTTGTTGCGAAATAGGAAGCCAATTCTAGAATTAATTTTGGATTGGAGATGTTTGATGTGAGTCTGGAAGGAGAGTTTACAGTCTAACCAGACACCTAGATATTTGTAGTTGTCCACATAATCTAAGACAGAACCGTCCCGAGTAGTGATGCTGGACGGGGGGACAGGTGCGGGCAGCGATCGGTTGAAGAGTACCCAAAGAGGGGCCAGAAGTATACAGAATGGTGTCATCTGTGTAGAGATGGATCAGAGACTCACCTGCAGCAAGGGCGACATCATTGATGTATACAGAGAAGAGAGTCGGCCCAAGAATTGAACCCTGTGGCACCCCCATAGAGACTGCCAGAGGCCCGGACAACAGGCCCTCAGATTTGACACACTGAACTCTATCTGAGAAGTAGTTGGTGAACCATGCGAGGCAATCATTTGAGAAACCAAGGCTGTCGAGTCTGCCGATAAGGATGTGGTGATTGACAGAGTCGAAAGCCTTGGCCAGATCAATGAATACGGCTGCACAGTAATGTCTCTTATCGATGGCGGTTATGATGTCATTTAGGACCTTGAGCGTGGCTGAGGTGCACCCATGACCATCTCTGAAACCAGATTGCATAGTGGAGAAGGTACGGTGGGATTCAAAATGGTCGGTAATTTGTTTGTTAACTTGGCTTTCAAAGACCTTAGAAAGGCAGGGTAGGATAGATATAGGTCTGTAGCAGTTTGGGTCAAGTGTGTCTCCCCCTTTGAAGAGCGGGATGACCGCAGCTGCTTTCCAGTCTTTGGGAATCTCAGACGTCACGAAAGAGAGGTTGAATAGGCTAGTAATAGGGGTTGCAACAATTTCGGCAGATAATTTTAGAAAGAAAGGGTCCAGATTGTCTAGCCCGGCTGATTTGTAGGGGTCCAGATTTTGCAGCTCTTTCAGATCAGCTAACTGGATTTGGGAGAAGGAGAAATGGGGGAGGCTTTGGCGAGTTACTGTCTTGGCTGTGTGCTTAATATCGTTGTCCTGTTGGAAGGTGAACCTTCGTCCCAGTCCTAGGTCCTGAGCACTCTGGAGCAGGTTTTCATCAAGGATCGCTCCATTCGTTTTTCCTTCGATCCTGACTAGTCTCCCAGTCCCTGCCGCTGAAAAACATCCCCACAGCATGATGCTACCACCACCATGCTTCACCGTAGGGATGGTGCTAGATTTCCTCCGGACGTGACGCTTGGCCTTCAGGCCAAAGAGTTCAATCTTGGTTTCATCAGACCAGAGAATCTTGTTTCTCATGGTCTGAGAGTCCTTTAAGTGCCTTTTGGCAAACTACAAGCAGGCTGTCATGTGCCTTTTACTGAGGAGTGGCTTCCGTCTGGCCACTCTACCATAAAGGCCTGATTGGTGGAGTGCTGCAGAGATGGTCGTCCGTCTGGAAGGTTCTCCCATCTCCACAGAGGAACTCTGGAGCTCTGTCAGTGTCCATCAGGTTCGCCCTTCTCCGCTGATTGCTCAGTTTGGCCGGGTGGCCAGCTCTAGGAAATGTCTTGGTGGTTCCAAACTTTTTCCATTTAAGAATGATGGAGGCCAGTTTACTTCAAACTTCTTCTTGGAAAAAGGGAAGGGGTCTTAATACTTTCCGAATGCACTGTAGATCTGAACACAACTGCTAAAGTAGAGCGAGAGAAATACCGGCTGTATTTTTTTAATTTGGAAAGTTATATTGATGGTGTATTTATTTGAAGGATCAGCCTGCAGGCACCCGGCCTGCCACAAGGAGTCAATAGAGCGTAATGGGCCAAGTAAAGCCCCCCACAGCTAAACCTCCCCTAACCTGGACTACGCAGGGCCAATTGTGCGCCACCCTATGGGACTCCTGGTCACGACACACCCTGGGATCGAACCCCAAGCTGTAGTGACGCCATAACATTGCAATGCAGTGTCCTTAGACCACTGCACCACTCGGGAGGCCTTGTACACACCTTTTCTATTCATATACTGACAATACTTTCTTTATACACCATTATATGTATATATATAGTTATATTCCGGTCTCTGACATTGTTCATTCTGATATTCTTAATTTCTTATTTTTCATGGATTCTTTGTATATGGTTTTTAACATGTTTATTGCTAGGTATTATCATTGCACTGTTGGAGCTAGAAACACAAGCATTTCGCTGCACCTGTGATCTGCAAATCTGTGTACGAGACCAATAAACTTTGATTTGATTTGAAGGATAATTCTAGTGGTTGAGTAATACTTGATTGATAATTCCCTGTGCTATGGAATGTGCATATGTCAGTGTTTATTTAAGTTTGAGAGTTGCAGATCCGTGTTGCTTGGCACCCCTCATTCAAAGCTATTAGAACAACAGTCTATTGTGTAGGTGCAGTGCCCTCCAGCAGTATGTGGCAGCTCGGGAGGTTGACGTTGTTGCTTTGACACACACCTATAACTATACCACAGCCGCTAGAGGTCTTCTTTAATGGGTACCTGTGTGTGAGGGAAATCTCAAGATCCTTTTTGTTTCAAAGGTACCTGTGATATTATGGAGACGTGTCAGGGAGTGCAGATACTGATCTGAGGGATACTATTTTCTTTTATCATTGGGGTTGGGGAACTTTGAAGAAAAGTAGGAAATTGACTGTGTATAATTCCGCATAGGAGGTTAGAGTTGTTTGTTGGGTATAACGTCTTATTGATTGACCTCTTTCCTTTTAGAAGTAATACAAAAGTAATAAGTCATGGGAAGATTTTTTTGAGATTTTGAATCGGATAACAGACACAGATTGGAGAGTTTGTGGTATCTAATAATGGTTAGCCAAACACATGTCCAAAGATTTGTTTTAGGACTGTTTTAAATTTGATTCAGTTCCCTTTCCTCCCCCAACAACTTTGAACATTATAGATTACTTTTAAGTCAAATGTTCTGCATGGTATTCCATATGATGTGTTCAGTGAACCTCATCTATAGTGAATTCCTAAAAGAGGGATTCTGACAGGAAAGTTTTTTTGGGTGAAACGTCTGAACATGCCTCTCCAGTCAAACCTCTATATTTACGGTAACACAAGAACAAGCTTGCATTATCCTAGGTGGTATACTATTGTCTGGTTGGAGTTCAGATGGGATGGTGCAACCATGGGAAAGATATTCAGCAGATTAGCTGAAGGGGAAATCTCCTGCAATCTGTTCCTTAAAGAGACCTCATCAAAGCCCTCCATAAATATTACATTGGCCTCTATGTAAGATCTTCTGTTGGGGAGCATTAAATAATTCACATACAACGATAACAATAACTAATACAAAACATACAAATAAGTCCCCCTTGTCTTCTCTTGTGTTTTCAACTCCCTCTTCTTACATCGCTCCATATGGAACAGCTTATACACATTGATGGAAACATGGAGAGATTTGGCTAGAAAACCAAGTGAAGCATAGCTGCAGGCTTTATTTCCAGTTGTTGGGGCTGGGTTTGATTTCCATAAGACTATTTAGTAGAATATACCGTTTTCATAGATTTTCGGCTTTAAGTGGAACAGTTGTTGGGGTTCTATTCAATCAAAGTCCGTAAGCATGTTTCCTGAGGAAGACAAAAGCAACATTCTTCTAGAACTGAGAGAATGAATGCGAGTTTAAGTTTGTGTAATCAATAAAATAGTGTAAACAGTATGATATATATGAAACAAAATAAACTTTCCGGCATATTAATTCAAACATGCTTTCTCACAAGAATTATGATTTGCCTTCGCTGTGAAACTCTAACCACTTTTGACTGGCATTAGAAAAGTTGGTCTTGTACAGTATATCCAATGCATTGTTCACTCATTGCCAGAAACATTGTGTCTGTGTTTATAGGATTTGTAAGACATTATTTTCTTGAAAAGACCAGGACAAAGAGGATATGCTCTCCAGGAAACGTAATGTTGCTTGCATAACCCCAGCTCTCTGATATTATAAGTGAGATATTTCACTGTAGGATTCCCCAGAATCTCTAAGTAGCTCGAAGAACCAATCATGTCGCCCGCCCTCTGGTCATTCTCAAGCCAAACGTCCTCACACTCTTGCGAGTAGAGGAATGTGGTGAGATATCTCACTTATATCAGAGAACCAAGGTTATGCAAGTAACCTTACGCTCTCTTTCAATTATTCATTTCCATATCTGACTGTGGGTTATGGCTAAAGCGCGTATCGCACATGCTCTCTGAAGTCAGGTGGTCTCACATATCAACCCTCAGAGGCCCCAATGAAGGTGCAGTGACATCTAACTGGTAGAACACAATATAAGTATGAGGGGATGCTGAACAAGCCGCATCGCAAATCTTCTGTAAGGAGATGCACTTGAACAGTGCCAAAGATGTAGCCATACCTCTGGTGGTGTGAGCCCTCAGGTCCTCTGGAGGCTGTAACCCCCAATATAAGAGCTTACACAATACAATGTGACAACCGTTGACGAGAGAGGGGCCTCCCCAGACGACGCTGGGCCAATTGTGCGCCGCCCTACGGGACTCCCAAGCACGGCCAGTTGTGATACAGCCTGGAATCGAACCATGGTCTGCAGTGACGCCTCTAGCACTGACCACACACCTTAGACCAAAGCCCCACTCGGGAGCCAAATTGATAGACCTAGCAAACAATGCACACATTAAAGTTAGAAACAATGAATACCCACAAAATGGCGGGACAGAGCGCATTCTGGAGAGAGACGTGCCTTGTGCATCTGAGCCACAATCCCCATATTCTTGGACCGTGACATCCCCACAGCCTGCTCAATTGATTAGTCCACTGAGACAGGTGCAAATTCTTTTAAATAAACATGAAATCTAATTTTACTTGTCACATGAGCTGAATACAACAGGTGTAGACCTTACCGTGAAATGCTTACTTACAAGCCCTTAATCAACAATGCAGTTTTAAGAAAATAGAGTTAAGAAAATATTTACCAAAGATTTTTTTTAAAGTAACACAATAAAATAACATTAATGAGGCTATATACAGGGGGTACCCGGTACAGGTTAGTCGAGGTAATTTGTACATGTAGGTAGGTGTAAATTGACTATGCATAGATAATAAACAGCGATTAGCAGCAGTGTAAAAACAAAGGGGGATAGTGCAAATAGTTTGGGTGGCCATTTGATTAATTGTTCAGCAGTCTTATGGCTTGGGGGTAGACGCTGTTAAGGAGCCTTTCGGACTTAGACCTGGTGCTCTGGTACCGCTTGCCGTGCGGTAGCAGAGAGAACAGTCTATGACTTGGGTGACTGGAGTCTTTGACCATTTTCTGGGGCCTTCCTCTGACACCGCCTAGTATATAGGTCCTGGATGGCAGGAAGCTTGGCCCCAGTGATGGACTGGGCCGTACGCACTACCCTCTGTTGCGCCTTACGGTCGAATGCCGAGCAGTTGCCATACCAGGTGGTGATGCAACCAGTCAGGATCCTCTCGATGGTGCGGCTGTAGAATTTTGAGGATCTGGGGACCCATGACAAATCTTTTCAGTCTCCTGAGGGGGATTTTTTTTTGTCGTGCCCACTTCACAACTTTCTTGGTGTGCTTGGACCATGATAGTTTGTTGGTGATGTGGACACCAAGGAACTTGAAACTCTCGACCCGCTCCACTACAGCCCCGTTGATGTGAATGGAGGCGTGTTCGGCCCTCCTTTACCTGTAGTCCACGATCATCTCCTTTGTCTTCCTCACGTTGAGGGGGAGGTTGTTGTCCTGGCAGTGACCTCCTCCCTATAGGCTGTCTCATCGTTGTCGGTGATCAGGCCTACCATCGTTGTGTAGTCAGTAAACTTAAAGATGATGTTGGAGTCGTGCTTGGCCACACAGTTGTGGGTGAACAGGGAGAACAGGAGGGGACTAAGTACACACCCCTGAGGGGCCCCCGTGTTGAGGATCAGCATGGCAGATGTGTTGTTGCCATTTAAAAATGTAATCTATTTGTGAGTGCTTGACAAAACAAAACATGTTTCAATACAGACCACTTTTGTCATACAATATTCCAGACCTTATGAAAGTTGCACAGTGTACCCTTAATCTTGTAATAAATAAAATCAAGTCATACATAACTTGACATTTCTGCCATCCATTGTGACATTGTTGGAGGAGAAAGGAGCCATCAACCTTCCAATTAATGGAAATGCATTTCTATAAATGCTATGGTTACACAGTTTCTTCTTATAACAGTCTCCAGTATCAACATTTCCAAGCAAACAAAAACAGGGAAAAAGAGAATCTGTAGACATGCTGAGAAAAAATAACATACTCTTTGCCAGAATTCAGCCAGCCTTCAGAAGATCATAACATTGGCCAATACAGTATGTCCCCTTTTGTGTTTTACAACTCCAGCAGAGGAATTACATTTCTGAGTGTGGCATGTAGTATGTTCTATGGATGGTCTTAAACTGACGTAATTTATGTCTGGGATGATATGAACATGAATGGGCATTAAAACATATCTGTATCCATTCATCATCATCAATAGTGTCTCCCAGGTCTTCCTCACATTTTTGTTTTGTGTCATCAGGAAAAGCCTCTATCAACCCTTGATACAGTTTGGAAATCAAGTTGTGAGGTTTGTCAAACTGCCTTAGAATTGTTTCAATCTTTGAAACTTCTGGCTTGTCCAGTGTGTCACACCCTGATCTGTTTTTGTGCTTGTCTCCACCTCCCACCAGGTGTCTTCCATCTCCACCCAATAATCCCCTGTGTATTTATACTTGCGTTTTCTGTTTGTCTGTTGCCAGTTCGTCTTGTCCCGTTTTGTCCTACCAGCGTGTTCCCGTGTTTCCTGTGCGCTAGTTTTTGTTTTCCTAATCTTCCCAGTTCTGACCTTTCTGCCTGTCCTAACCCTGATCCTGCCTGGCATCCTGTACCTGCCCGACTCTGATTTGGATTACGACTCTTTGCCTGCCTTGACTTACCTTTTGGCTGCCCCTTGTTCTATAATTAACTCTGAGACTCGTACTATCCATCTCCTGTGTCTGCATCTGGGTCTTAGCCTGAGCCTTCATACAGTGTTTGTTGCACAGAGAGAATAAAGTGTTGCATCTGAAAACGTTATACTCAGCAGTCACAGACTGGTCTTCCCTGGCTATCTGACCCTGCTGAGACCCCTGTCACCATCTGATCCTGCTAAGACATGATGAGCCTAGTGTTGTGTACTGACTGTGCACCATGACAGTGAAGGCCGTAGAGCTGTTTATACCGTGTCATTGAAAAGTAGAGCATTACCTAGGGAAATTGACAGATCAATAATGTTACAATGCTATACTGACTCTAATAAAAACTCACATTGTGCTGTAAAAAAAAACGTTAAAATATCAGTCTTCAATTGTTTGGCCGCTGTTTTCATCGTTTGATTCAGTTCTAGTGTGATTGAGGCAAAACTAATAGCTAACGTTAGTGAGCTAGCTAACGTTAGCCAACTTTTGGCTAGCTATAATGGTAGCTACATCAACTGGCGAAAACTAGCCAAGTTTATTTACTTATTTTGAAACGGGATCAAACAAAGGATACAAAACATTTCCATACACACATCTGTTAGAAACTTTTATCTGACAGATACTGTAGCTAGAGCTGAACTGACTGTGGCACTTGGAATAAATACTTTTTTTCTGCTAAGTCAAACAGCAGTTACCTTGCCAGCTACATCAGTCAAATAAAGTGTAGCCAGTTTCTGCTCTGCTTGCTTTTACAGCTCGGAGAAAAGGCAAAACACACAGACAACAGCTGCCTCTGTTCACACACTCTGTGGTGTCCACTTGGTTTGGTCCTAAATCCAGCCGACTGAAACCGCCTAACAGAATACCCAACCACTCTGAGGCATCCGCATTGTCCTAAAGCACACAGTCCCTTTTTGTATCACAGTACAATGATAAAAGTGGGGGGAACAGAAATGTTATTTCTGAATGTGGGAGGGTCATGTCCCTCCCACCCCCAGTGAAAGTTGCACCCCTGCAAGTAGCTATCACAGAGAAACATTGTCAGCAATTCAAGGTAATTTATGTATGCAATGCAGAGTTGTGGGGTCCACACTCCGTTTATTGCATTCCCCTCGTGAACTGCGCCATGCAGTGATGGAGAGCCGAGCGAAATGCAGAGGTGTACATTTCTTGTCTTATCTGGTGTCCTGTGTGAATTTTAAGTATGCTCCCTCTAACTCTCTCTCCCTCCCCTCCCGGAGGACCTGAGCCCTAGGATCATGCCTCAGGACTACCTGGCCTGATGACTCCTTGCTGTCTACAGTCCACCTGGTCATGCTGCTGCTCCAGTTTCAACTGTTCTGCCTGCGGCTAGGGAACCCTGACCTGTTCATCGGACATGCTACCTTGTCCCAGACCTGCTGATTTTCGACACTCTCTTTACCGCACCTGCTGAACGACCTCTGAATGCTCGGCTATGAAAAGCCTACTGACATTTACTCCTGAGGTACTGACCTGTTGCAACCTTTACAACCACTGTGGTTATTATTTGACCCTGCTGGTCATCTATGAACATTTGAACATCTTGAAGAACAATATAGCCTTAAATGGCCATGTACTCTTATAATCTCCACCCGGCACAGCCAGAAGAGGACTGGCCACCCCTCAGAGCCTGTTTCCTCTCTACATTTCTTCCTAGGTTCCTGCCTTTCTTGGGAGTTTTTCCTAGCCACCGTGCTTCTACCTCTGCATTGTTTGCTGTCTGGGGTTCTGGGCTGGGTTTCTGTGTAGCACTTTGTGGCATCTGCTGATGTAAAAAGGGCTTTATAAATACCTTTGATTGAGATCACCTTTATCTGACGATTGAGGTGATGCCGTGTACACAGATGTTGGGCAAACACCCCAACGCTGGAAGTCTTTCATCCTCATCAGGCCGAGAGGTACTAATGAGATGGTGGACGCCATCAACCCCAGCACTCAGAGGCACGTCTTGAACGAATGGAACAGCAAAGCATTTGTAAGCTATGCTTTGAAAAGCAAACCTGCTGGCAGGATGCTTATGTGAAAAGAAGCGTCCTGCAGATCGACTGTTGCCTAGACAAATAGAGCGAGACAGCAGTGAACGTAAGCATTCGGAACGTGAACTTCTTCAGATAGCTGGCGAGGACACTTAGGTCCGGAAAGGGGCAAACCCCTCCCCCCTTTTGGGAAGCGGGATGTACCGAGAGTAGAAACCGAGGTGGATCTCCGCCGCTGGTATCGCCCTGATAGCCCTTTTGCTTAATAGAAAGGAGATTTCCTGCACTAGCATGCCTAGTCGCCAGTCGCTACTGATTCCAAAATTCAATTGAAAACGGGTAGTCTCAGAACAAACTGCAGTCTGTACCAAAGATTGACACGGGAGTGAAAATTCCTTCCTGTTCCGTCTTGTCCTGTAATTTTTTCCCTGTACAGACCTGATCCTGCAACAGTTCTATAATCACTCCCATCCCGTGCTAATTTTTGAATGCAGAAATATAAGCTGTTTTGTTTGTTTAGGAAGTATTGAAAATAATTGTGGTTGTCTTACCTATTTTAGTTAAATGCACTGACTGATGGCCTAAATTGCTCTAGATATGAGCGTATTCTAAATTACTTAAATGTATATTGATTAAGGCTGAAGGATGAGGACGGAAACCCCAGCAAGATGGGCTGCACATAACGGCACCGGCATAAATCTGTAGCCTACAGCTGAACACTGCGCACATATAAACATTTACAGCACACTAACATGTACAACATGAACATAAAAAAATACATAATAACCTGAGTGGCAGTACTGCATAAGTCAATCTATTTTTATTTCACTCTTCACCTCAGATGTCACGGATTTAGTTAAATACGAGAACAATTGGGCTTGACGGTAAAGTGAGTAGAGCAGCTATGCCGCTTCAGGCCGCTTGTCCCGCTCTCCAGTTGGTAAGCGCTTTGATTAAACCGCTACATTTTTTACAAGCCATGTACTACTGGAACGAGGCATTTTATTTTTTTTTATTTTTTTTTAAAGGAAACTATATTAGGCCTAGCCTACACAGTTGTTGTTTTTATGAAATGCTCCACATATGACATATTATCGCACCAAAAACTCAGTTTATAACTATTCCTGTACTGCCCGTTCCTGCAGACTGTTGATCCTGTCCCATCCTGTCCCAAATTCTCATTCCTGCCAGAATCCTGTGGGGCCCGCAAGACCCGCATGAGTCCTATTCCCCGGTCAACCTCTAGTCTGTATCCCTTCATAACTGTGGACCACACCCAGGGCTGGACTGTGCATGCCAGCCAATTCCCTGCTCTGGTGGCAAGTAGCCCACAGGTTGGCAGACTCTCGCTCACCAGTGGTGCCAGAGCTCCTTCTGGTGGCGATGGAGCGAGTCTCCTTTTCACTGTATTGTTCTGCGAAGGACCGTTTTCCCCACTGTCGGCCCCTCTTTGGGGTTCTGAACTGTGGGGTTGATGCCCACTGCGTTGCTGGGGGCTTCCCGTGGAAAGCCTTGGTGCCAGCGAATTGGCATCTTCCTGCCACAAAGCCTTGGCTTGTGGATGGGTAGGCCGGGCAGCCACAATTCCTGGGTCTACGTAGCAGGCAGAAGTTGAAGGCTTCCCTTTCCTTCTTTCAATTATTATTATCTCTAGCATCAAATTGGCCTGGTATGACAGCAGTAGGGCCATAACTGTCAGACCTTTTGGTAGATGGATGTGAAGAAAGGGTCAGTCTTACCAGGGAGAAGTGCCTGTTAGTGACAGAACTGGGGTTGAGGTGGTTAGCCAGTGACGGCTTGACCACTGGTGGCTTGCCGAGGCCCAGCTCCTCCATATCCTTGACATTCATGCTTGCAATAAGTCTGGTGTGTACCTTGCCGGTCAAGGGTTTGTCCTAATTGCGCTTGGCTTCCACCATGCATGCTGGGATAGCTGGGCAGAGATGCATGTCTGGGATGGGGAGAGAGGGGAGTTTCCTTTCAGTCCTACCAGTCCCTCTCTGGGTTCAGGCCACTCAATGCTGAGTGTGGTCGCTGCCCATTTCAAGACATCACTGACCAAATATCTGTCATCCTCTACTGATACCCCGCTAAGGGCGGAAGAGGGCCTAGAGGTAACGACTTGCGCTTCCTTGTCCTCTTCCTCCTCCGCTGATGACGAGGTCCCCTTCCCCCTTCTCCGGGGCCAAGCCCTGGAAAAGTGGGTGAAGGTCCTTGCGATAGCCATCCACGTCGTCGACCCACGAGGGCTTGGTCTGTGAGGTTGTCTCCCCGCTCGAAGGCAGTGTGTGAGATTAACCACATTGGGCTGCTCTGTGCACTCTCCGACGGATGGTGTTAGCAGCAAAATCCTTACAATGGATGCATGACCGGGTGGTCGTTGAATGCTGCTTCCATGTGTTCGAGACTCAGGCAGACGACACAGTGGGTGCGTGTCCTTTCCTGGTATGACTGGGGCCGGAGCCTTGCTAAGTACCCCTAGCGCTGAGCTAGCAGACTCCATGGCTCCAAATAACAGCTAATCTGAGAACAAAGTGAAAAGCCACAATACCCTCACATACCCCTCAATTCGAGCCCTGGTTTTAAGCCCTTCACTCACTGACGCTAAGATATTTAAGGAGTGCATGGTGACTGACGGAATGGGGTTGACACAATCTATGGATACTAGACTATAATTTAGTCTGTCAAACAGGTAGACCGATAGGAAGAAATAGGCTCCAACACAAAACCCTCTTGTTGTGAATAGTCATATTAAAATGAAGACTGTTAAAATGAATTAGGACTTCTCAAATTAGCCAACTTTCAGCACCCATGCACTGTCCATCTCCACGGCTTCTGCTTCATATTAATGTAAGTTATGTAAATTACTCAAATATGTCTTATTGTGAGGTCAATAACTCAATAAATAAATAGCTTCATTATTGGCAACGAAACATGCGTTTTTTACTAAAATACATTTTAGCAGTAGCAAGCTTACCTCCGGTCCTCCTTCTCATCTTCGCGCTCTCCCTCTCAAACTGAACAGGACATCAGTCCCCTCCGTGATGTTTATTTTTATTATTTTATTGAACCTTTATTTAACTAGACAAGTCAGTTAAGAACAAATTCTTATTTACAATGACGGCCTACCCCGGCCAAACCTGGACAACGCTGGGCCAATTGTGCGCCGCCCTATGGGACTCCCAATCACGACCGGATGTGATACAGCCTGGATGTAGGCTACGTGTGTCCATGCCCATCATGAAATGAGAGACGAGAACCTCGATGAATACCGGTAAACTGCGTATTTAGAAGTTATTTTCCTGTAACAATTGCTTGTTTCCTGTTTTACATTTGTTAAACCCAAATCCCTCTGTAGGCTACCCCTACCCTAGGCCTACTATAATGAAGGCTGGTTCAACAGCAATGCTTAGATTTTTTTATCCTGCCGATTTTATGATATCATTACATTTTAAATTCATTTATTGTTGTTGTTGAAAAAAAAAGAAACAATTGCTTGTTTTTCGTTCAATTTTATTCAAACCAAACTTGGTAATATGGTGAAAACGTCCATGATGCGCATGCAATTATTTGCTTTCTTTTTAGGCCTTATCAATAATGAATTTTATCTTGCTAATTGACAATGTTTGGCATGTCCATGCTCAGCCAGAATGTAATTTACAGTAGGCCTAGCCCCTATATCAGCGCGAATTCTATGTATATATTTCAACATTGAAGCCATGCAATTACTTAGAACAATGTGGACTGTAAACAGGTTCAAGTTAAGATATTTAGCAAAGATGGGATGGGTCTAGATTTTATTTCATTTCTGTAAGTGGTTTAACAAACTATAATGGACTAACATTGGAGTTGATTCAAAGCCAATACATAAAAGACTGTAAATACACAACTTGAAGCAACCATATATTTAGCCATGGAGCACGTTCTGATTGGCCAGTGAGGGGCCAAGCCTGACACACCCACAACTGGTTTATTCATCAAAACCCAGCCCATTTGTGCCACCAGCACTGCACCGATAATTTTTGGTTGTGAAAATAGCAAATATTTGTTACCCCCCCCCCAACCTATAGCGCTACCTACCGCCAGCGCGTAGATTTACCATTGCGTTAGGTTTGTTAATCAATTACAAATTACATGACCCTCCCCTGGACTACATTTTAAAATACTAAAACCTCTCACTGACTGAAATTGAAAAATCATGACCCTCCCCCATTTTCCTCCATGTAACAATTGTGTACATTTCGGTCACTCCCTTATGCATAAGGGGACATGAGATTTGAGTTCAACTACTCTACTACCTCCCCATTCTGTGTTACATCATAACACCATAGGTCTTTCCCCTTTTTATACTATCAATAATTATTTCTCTACACCCTATAAATATAGGCAAATCGATGTGAAAATGTTTATGGTGCCAAAACACTCTCTCTTGTTTATGGTGCCAAAACACTCTCTCTTGTTTATGGTGCCAAAACACTCTCTCTCTCTAGCTCTTTCACGCACGCACAGACACAGACACACACACAGGAGAACTATCCCACTACCCCTGGTGGAGGTAGTCACTATTGAAAGAGCCAGAAGTGGGTTTTAGAGTTAGGGTACAAGGTTCTGCAAGTCTACAACGTCAATCAAAACCGGCTTGACCAACCCCCTTTTCCCTTCAGGCCAGCAGGTTGTAAAGCCATTAAAGAAAGCATCAAGGATTTTCTTCCCAATAGACCTCTTAGTGCGAGCCTCCCTTTCAAGCTGTGGTTAAGGTTGGGGGGGCGAGGTCTCCTTGTTCCTAAATGAACCATGTACTGTTTTTGGAGCGCAAGATTCGGTATTATTCTTATTCACAGCGCTGTCTTGCTATTCGGAACTTTTGAGAGAGCATCCACCAGCAACATTAAGGTAAATAGCATACTTTTCATTCAAAAAAATGTTTTATCTTATCTATAAAGCCGTGCGCTTCAAACATCCTTGTTCTCAACGCAAATGTCCGCTCGTGTATGCCGGTATTTGTGTGAAAGCATTCAAATGACAAGAGATTACGCTGTTTTCTAGGCTAGCCTACAAACCCATGTTCGCCTGCAACAATTTCAATCCATTCGGTACTGTAGGCTATTGGTGAAGTCTAGGGTTTTTGCGCCTTCTTTTCCGCTATCCGTTTCATGCCGAACTCCTTTTCTAGACTCTTTATGCTTTAAGATCAAAGCCCCAGCTGGAGTCTTTATTTCTGGCTGCTTGGCATTTCCGAAGCTGTTGAAGTAGCTGCACATTATTAGAGAGCTTCGTGGTCCACTGGACTAAAACTAATGAGGCAGGGGCGGAAGAAGAGGAAGGATAGGTACTGGATTGTACTTCCAATTCAAATTGAAGGGAGGTAATCTGGAGACGTTTGACATGGGATATTACAAGAGGATCCAATGGGCTAACAAAGTAGCCGCGGCTAGTTTACCTCTAACCAACAACATCAGGGTACTATGTTATAACACAGCTTCTGAAAAAAAGTTATGGGAACATTTTATAGACATGCTTCAAACCGTCTACATACGCGAAAACAGCATTTTTTTGAACGATATGGTTTTCCATTTCCAAGGGTTCGTGTCCGTTATTGATGTATGAGTAACAACTCAGCCTCTTGAATCATCCACATGGCATCCACCTGACCGGTGCTTGGTCGCGGCAGCAGCTGACCCGCTTAACTCCAGAAACTTTGTAATACAACTGTCCCATGCACAATTACCCCCCCCCACCACCGGACGCCGGTTTCCGCCGCCTCCAAAAGTATACTAATTTGTACTTCCCGGGAGGTCCATTGTTTGAGAGCCTGGTGCATTAAAACGTAAAAAAGTAAATAGTCTATTTAGATTCCTAAATGTCCAGAGGGCATTCAGAAAAACATATGGGGCTTGCACATTCTTGTTTGGACAAGCATCTAGTCCCCCTAGTTGAGTTACAGAACTGTCAGTCTTTTCGGGATTTCTCCTCATGTTTGTGATTTTAGCTAAATTGTTTCTTTTTTTTCATTACCACATCCTTTATTCAAATTTGTGGTGATGTAAAATGAGCGTGTTGTGAAATCTATATGGCTGTCATATAGACTATATGCCAGCAAAACATGCAAACACAAGTCTTCCCAAAAGGATGAGACAAAAATGATAGGCAACCTAAACACATAAAACAAATGGCTGCAAGTCATTCAAAATGTGCAGATGAATATAGGTTCTATAACCACAGTTTCTACTCTTGAGAACTATTGAGTGTGAAACATTAATAATTGGGAAGAAATTCTAGGCCGCAGAACAGTGTGGCCAGCCATGGCAGTGTCTGTGTGCTGTTAATGCACTCTAATGGTCAGGTTTAGAGGGCTACGATTAACCTGAAGTCTAGACAACAGGAGTCAGCTTCAGTTACTCACAGACAGTCACTGGCCCTTTCATCTAGCACTCGTTTTAGCAGCCCTCAATCCTCCCTCTGTCTCCGTTCCCCCTCCCTCCTTCCATCTCTCCCTCCTCCTCCCGCCAGTCTCTCATCCACCTCTCTAACTCATCAAAAGCACAGTAATGCTCTTAAAAGTCTTGGCCTGTCTCTACCTCTGTAAAGAAAAGATATTCATAGCCAACCACCAGCTCTGTTTTGAATTTTAGTCTCTCTCTCTCTCTCTCTCTCTCTCCTTCCCTCTCTCTCTCTCTCTCTCTCTCTCTCTCTCTCTCTCTCTCTCTCTCTCTCTCTCTCTCTCTCTCTCTCTCTCTCTCTCTCTCTCTCTCTCTCTCTCTCTCTCTCTCTCTCTCTCTCTCTCTCTCTCTCTCTCTCTCTCCCTCTCTCTCTCCCTCCTAAATGGATTACAGGTTTTGGTTAGGTTTCTGCTTTCCTTTAAGTCACAGAAGTACATTTGTTTTGCCTCTGCATCTTTCCCCACTCTGAATAAACTCTGAAAGTCTATAGGTTTTAAGGCATACCCCAGGAGGTAGCAGCAGCCTTTTTGGACTCTGCTTCAGTCAGTGTATCCAAAACACGTGTTAACAGGTTCGTCCGGTGGAAAGTGTACCATAGCACCATAAGTGGTCGCAATGTGTTCACTGAATGATTTAGGGAAACACTCCCCAGTGTGTGCTTATTCATGCAGGGAGGACACACTTCAGGAACAGAGGAAGCATAGCAAAGTCAGTCATGTTACTGCGTTGCTTGCTGCCTTACTCTTACACACAGACAGAACACTTACAATGGGAATCTTGTGCGAATGCCACCTAAAGTGATTTTCGGTCTTTTCGTTTTCCGTACCCGCTCGGGTTTAATGGAACAGTCCAGCCAGCTGCTGCTGCCAATTGCAGTCTGCACAGCAACCCTACTGTTAGAGCTACAGGGCTTTTCCCAACACGTATAGGAAACAACACAACTGTCCCTTATGCCTTCCTTATGGGGAGAGAGAAGAAGAGACAAAACAGTTCTGGACAACCTAAACTACATCGAGACGGACATACACACGCAACAAGCACACACACGCGTACACACACGTGCATACTGTACATACAGTGTAATACACATGTAAAATACTCTGTCTCTGCCAGGACAGTAGTGACGGGAGGGACGAGGTCCAGCGGCAGAGCCGGCACAGCCAGAGGCACCAGAGCCAGGGGCAGCAGCCCGACGAGGTGGCCCAGTGGTGGGGAGAGTGGAGCAGCTGGTCCACCTGCTCCAGGACCTGTGGAGGAGGGGTGCGCTCTCAGGAACGACACTGTCTGCAGCAGAGGTAAAGATACACCATCACTGACCTGACGAAGATCCACTCTTGGATTGAAACGTTGCCTAACAAAAAGGTAGGTATGTGCTGGAGCAATCGTGTGGGCGGGCCATACATTATTCCTACAACCAGTTTTTCCTGGTCAGGAAATAAAGGCAACACTTGGGAACCTAACTAACCATCACTTTTCTGAAGCTGCCACTGCCTGCTTATGGTCTTTAGGCAGTAGAGAGCCAACCCAATGCTAGAATTAACTAGGCCAGTGGGACCAAGGAGTCAGGCTGCTAATCATTATGGCTACTCAAATTGGTTAAAAAAAAGGTTTTGAAAAGTTAGCTTGCCAACTCATTAATGTTGTTTGTGGAATACTCTCCTGGAGGAAAATTAGACCCAACACTTACATTTGTTTTTGGGTTATAACACACTGTATGAGATTTCTGTAAGAGTGACACTCTTTCCCACAACATGCTAGCTATGATGACAGCTACCAAAATGAACTCATGAATTCAATTCTACCATACTCCAAAGGCTCATTCAGGAAGCCTGGAAATTGAGGTTCAACCATCACAGAGTCAACCAATCAAGACTTATAAAACGCTTCCTGTTTCCTGCTGTCGCGAACTGTTATGACATGCTTTACACCATTACACTTATGACAGCCTAATGTAGGCATTACAACACACACTTACTTCCAAGTGTTCCGGAAATGTCTCCCAGCAGTGGTCTGACCAGGACTGACAGGCTGCAGTGCTGCTAACACACAAACACACACACACACAGACACACACACACACACAGTTTGACCCTGAACTGAACCCACTTCTCATACTGGGGGGTGTCAGTCCTCATCAGCGGGTTTGACTTCAGAGTTCATTTAAACGGCTGGTAATTGGGGTCTCAATGACCTCCGGTCTGAAGTGTCCATGTTCAATCCTGCCTGACGGCCCCTGCTGTTGGTGTGTGTGACATAACACGTACTATAACATATAACATGCATATGTGTTTTGTTTGCGGAGTAATCAAGTAATAATGCTGATGGATTTGTTTGAGAACTGGGTTTGTTAAATGGAAAGTGGATTGGGGTTTTCATTAGCTTGACAGTTATGTGGATTAACAGTTTCTAGGGAGACAAATACAGAACGTCATAGTTCCATGGCTTAGATGGAAGTATAGATTTTGACTCCACCAGTTTTCCCACCAGAGAATAGGAGGTCGAGAGAGAGAGAGAGAGAGAGAGAGAAGGAACGAAAGAAAGAGACAGAGAGAGCGTGAAAAAGAGACGTTTCCCCCCCCCTGACAAATAACCTCCGGGGCACCCTCTTGTGGTCCGAGGAATGTCCTGTGGAATGAACATCAATCCCGGCGGTCAGCGGTTCCACATGACACGGGCCAGTCTGGCCGGAGTGACAGGCATATTTATAAAAGGGCTTTTAGTCAGGCGCTGGGCCATTTAGGGGGAGATTCCTCCCCAGATAAGCACCAGGGTTTGACTTTGAGCTGTTCCACCTGGCGCCCATTAACACTCCCCCTGTGTGGTGTGGGGTTTGGGGAGGGTGAAGGGGGTGGGGAGAGAGAGGGAAAGAAGAGAGAAATAGAGGGTGGGGGGTGGGTGGTGAATGAAGACAAAGAGAGAGACAGGGAGAGAGGGGAAGAGAACAAGGGAACAAAAGAGGGGAGATGGAAAGGGAAAAATGGTGTGTTAGAGAGAGAGAGAATGAGAGAGAGAGAGAGAAGAGGAGACCCACATCTGGAGGGGAGGAGTGGAAGGGGAGTTTGGGAAAGCTCTGAAAAAGCCTGGGAACGTTCAACATCTGGAGTCTAGGTGGGGCTCAGACTGTGAGAGCTAGATGTGTCTATCTCATGTTAGTCCTGTGGAAAGTAGGCTAAACACGAAGGGCTGACTCTTTAAAGAGATTACCACAGTGGAGATACTAGAGTAACTCACCTTTTTCTTCCATGTACCTAATGTAGAACCTGAGCTTATCGTGGACTTTTGAGGTCACTTCCACTTTACTAATCTTAAGGAGTACACTGTAAGACCCTTAACAAGGTTCAAGCTAAGGTATCTTTATTGTAATATCACATTGTGTCTGCTCGTGCCAGATAAGTATGTTTAAAACCCTTCCTCTCCAGACTTACTGCCACACAGAACATCAACAGCTCCTTCTGTGTCGGATCTCCGAAGCAGTATCAGCTGTGTCCATTTCAGGTATGCTTTTACACCAAACGCCGTGAATTGAATTTTCTCCTCTCATTTTGGGAGTATCAACGGAGTCTCAACAACAGTTTTTGCTAGCATCTATTAGCATATGCACCATTGCCCTACCAATTTCTAATGGATTACGTTTACATTGATTCAGCACCCCTTTAAAGGGCCAATCTGCAGTTGCTACATACTTTTTGGACTTATAAATTAAGGATATATACTAATTGATTCTTGAAGAATATACAGATGAGCTAAGTTTAACTGTCGTACCCTATCGGAACCCAAAATATGTGCTTGTTTTACTCCAATGTTTGGAAACATTATACATGTAAGCATACACTCTATAGCCTCCAAATATGCTCAAAACTGTAATTTTGATATCTTGGATGGTCAGTCCTTGCATCAATAGCTCAGTCTACTGTATGCATTTAAGATTGTTTACATTTCTCCAGGCCCATCCCTCAGCTTTTTACCAAAACAGAGGCAGGGTGTCCCGTTGTTATTGTTTTCAACTGCGGACTGCCCTGTTAAAGGGGAATATGAGCTTTAGACCGAAAGTGTTTCAGCGTCACAGTCCAAAAAAACATGCCTTGCCTACACTACTTCCATTTGTTTCTGAGACTTGGTTTACTCTTATCACGTCCTGCTGTTCTCGTCTTTCTCCCCAGCCCTGCCTCAGTACCAGTGTTAGCTTTAAGCAGCAGCAGTGCTCCCAGTTCAACGCCAAAGCCTTCGGCAGGAGACACTATGAGTGGGTGCCCCTCTATCCAGGTAAGCAAGGAATTAGTCATAGATGGTTTTCATTCACTCTAAAATGCTATTTTGCTAGGTCCCAATTATCTCTCCTTCCTATAGAAGTGTGCAGTTGTTCACCTTCACTGATTCGAAAGGAAATGACTGGTATATGAAATATGGTGAAGACTCCCACTAGCCCATGCCTCCACCAATCCTATGCTTTTAGATTTGTGGGAAGTACTTCAGGAGAAAGAATATATTATTGGGACGCACCTTCTATGTCTCCCTCTCTCCTTCTTCCTTTCTCTCTCAAGCTTTTGCCTAGTTGCATTCATTTGATGTTCATTTTTGTCTCATGACTATTCCTTCATTGGGGTCCGTGTCTTTGTCTTTCATTCTTTTGTCTGTCTCGCTTGTCAGGAAACGAGTACCTTTCCATAGAACGTCTTGCATCATGCTTTATGGCCCCAGTCCAAGGCTTATGTCATCTTTAAACTCAGACTATTAGGTCTCGGTTTCTAGGTAAATGACATATAGACATGACAAATAAAAACATTCTCATTCATATCTAATTGCATTTGGGTGAATTTCTCAATCCCTTTATAATCAAATCTCCGTTCTAGACAATAACCTCAGGGACTGGGTTTTGTAGCTAGCGTCAAAACAGGCTTAACGAACTTAAGAGTATCTGAACATTTCTTTAAGTTGTTCTCTGTCATTTCCTGTCCCAGATGACTACATCAGTATCTCCAACAAGCCGTGTGACCTCCAGTGCACCACCACCACAGCGGAGAGGCAGCTGCTGGTCCCGGCCCATGACGGAACCTACTGCCGGGACGGCATCTACCAGGGTGTCTGCATAGAGGGCCAGTGTCAGGTGCGCCACAGGGATCGGTATTAGGACCATTCATTTCTTCGTGATCAACCGCTTGAGTCTCTTATGGTTCATAGCATCGGCCAAACAATAAAGCTAGGTTTTTCCTGGTCAGGCCACAGGGTTAGGAAAAGGATCCCAAACTTATGAGGACTTTCTTCTCTTCTCTCCCCCTGGCTGCCCTGTACTACAGACGGTGGGTTGTGACGGGAAGCTTTACTCCAGTAAAACGGTAGATACGTGCGGCGTGTGCGGCGGGAATGGCAGCTCCTGCTACAGAGTGTCTGGATCTCACCGGGAAAGGGAGCACACAGTTAGGTATATCTTAAGTAGTATCATGAGGTTATACAGCATATCCTACCTGTTTAAGTGCCCTTTTAAACATCGATAAAATCAAAGAGCCCTAACCTCCATGTCACAATGTGCCTGGAAATAAAGGCACAACGTAAGTGGGCGATCTTGTTTTTTTCCTTTGGATCAGGTTATGTGTTTATCACCAACCTTCCTGTTGGTGCCACCGACATCCAGATCATTGAGAGACGGAAAACAGAAAATATACTGGGTAAGATCCAGATCATGTTGTTTTGAATTTTATTGGGATACAGTAACTAGAAATGGTGAAACGTAACAAGCAGAACATGTTTTGGAGCAGAACAACCTTCGTAGTTACTAGAATTGAGAGATATGAGCTGCCGTCGATTTCCGTGTGATTACTATAGGCCCTATCCAATCAAAACTTGTGTCTGGGTTTGTGGAATAAATCTAAAACAAAATTAATTTAGCAAGAAAGTTGTTACAGCTGTTGTCCATAAGATCGTATTGCTTTCCTCCAGCCCTGTCCGATGAAGCAGGACACTTCTTTTTCAATGGGAACACATTTATCGACAATCCCCGTAACTTCCGTGTCGCTGGCACCGTCTTCAAGTACAGGAGACCCGCTAACCTCTTATCGGATGGATTTGAGTACATCATCGCCCAAGGACCCACTAACCAGGGGCTAAACGTCATGGTAGGTATTTAGGTATGTACTGTCTGTAGGTAACTAGGGCATGTTTTCCAGTGATTCCTCAAATAGACAATTGACATGTTGGCTTTGTTGTAATGTGATTGAAAGGCCTCTTACCCTTTTATACAAGTACTACAACCTGAACGGAAAGATGCCCCACATCACATACGAGTACACCGTACCTTGCACCCCAGAAGCCCGCACAACAACCCCAGTAGCCTCACCTCCAGAGGAGGTCCAGATACGAGCGCTGTCCGTTATCGATCCAGCGGTCCCAGAACCATGGCCCCCGTTGGCCCCAGAAACAATAGCCAACGCCACTGCCACTGAACTCTCCTTCAATGATAATGAGATTGAGGCCAGCGAGGACTATGGGAAGCTGGGAAACCACAGTGGTGTTCTGGTCCCGGACGAGCCCCCAGATGTAGACCATGACCTGGATCATGACCATGAACTACAGGCTCCTCTCAACCTCAGTCACCCGCCAGCCATGCTGGTGTTCAGGCCAGTCAGTGAGATCTACCACAACAACCTGGAGAATAAGCTAGGAGACCAGGGACATCCTGCACCTGCTAACTACAGTGAGTCTTAGTATGAAGTTGACATCTGGGCTGTGTATCCACTTGACTATTTTACAGAGAGTTGTAACTTTAAAATGTACATACATTGTTGTATCTGTAACGAACAAGGACATTGGCCTGTAGTCTGTAACTTTTGTTTGGGAAGTTTCTTCGAAGTATATTATTGCTGGATATCAGCAAACAGTTTTGATGCCCTTTTGTGATGGGAATGTTCTGTATAATTTTAAATGTATTTTACAAGGGACAGAGTCAAACTTGATCGACGGCGACTCTCCCGGTCCCAACGGCACCCACCGACCATCCAAGCCCCTCCACAGGAGCCTGTTCCTGGACCTGGTCTCTGAGCCAGGAGGCCTCAGACAACCCTGCCAGGATGGCTCCAACCTCTGCCCTCTCCTGGAACTCAACACCAGCTCCTCCCTGGACAACAGCCTGGCCCAGCTGGAGATCTACCCAGGCAGCCTCAACCTCCACGAGGGCACGGCTGAGGACAACGCCCCCTATGGACTCCTTTTCGAACCAGAGCCCAACGGGACAGAGAGTTCCAACCTCGTCAACCTCCACCAGGTAGAGCCTGTACAGGCCCCCGACACAGAGAGGTGAGCTGCCTTGGTGGAGGGGTGGGAATACTTTGGGGGGTGGGCATGAGGAGGGTCTGCCGTATTATATGTTCTTTAGTTTGTTGTTATTTGTTGGCCCTTTGCATCTTCATATTGAATTTCCATGATGTGCTCTTCCCCCAATGGTACCTACCTTTATATTAAGTAGATAGATTGTTAGGTTCAATTTGGTTAAATTCAGACGTTCAATCACCTTTCTCCCTCTCCCTCGATCTCTTCCTCCCATTCTCCTGGGTTTTGTCCTTCTTCCTCCCTCTCTCTCCCAATGCGTTCCAGCAGCAATGAGTTTGAGGTGGGATTGCTCGACCGTGACATCAGCCTTGCTGACATGTACAGATGGAAGGTATCTGCGTATGCACCCTGCAGTTCAACATGTACCACAGGTGCAGCTACCAGCCACACCACACACACAGTGTACACGCACTTTATACACGTATTCTCACACACGTTCACACACGTTACACAAACATAGACACGTAGCGGTACCGGTAAATCACTTAGTGTCTCTTCTCTCCACCGTTGGTCATACCTCTCACTAAATATACTTTAGGCTCATTCACCAACTTAACATAAAGGATACATGTTCACTGGGATACTGTTTGACCCGGATTGTTCAACAGCTGTGCGAGTTTCAGTATCATATTGGTCATGGTAGTCTATGTCCCCTCGCCAGGCATCAGTACGTCCTATGCCCTGTGTGTCCGATATGACGGCTCTGAGGTGGACGAGACTTACTGTGACGCCGTGACCAGACCTGAACCCACACATGAGTTCTGCACCGGGAAGGAGTGTCCACCAAGGTTAGATATCCCATATGATCAGTTTCACGGCAACATCAGATTGGGGTCCTTGTGGACCAGTAAATAGTCTTCTGAATTGTATTCCGCTGGCTAGGACCTGATGGTTTCAGAATAATGACTGGGTTTGTAGCTCCTTTGATGCAATACGCCTGTTGGCATTCAGTCTGCCATTCCCTTCACACAAATAATAACTTTTCTCCAGTACAATTGTGATCGAGCCGAGTTTGATCCTGGTTGCCCTGCATGCCATACCGATTGCATTAGCCAGCGGAGCTAAAGCCTTATACTGACCGTTATACCCTAGGTGGGAGACCAGTCGGTGGAGTGAGTGTTCGAGGACGTGCGGCGAGGGCTACCAGTTCCGTACAGTACGCTGCTGGAAGATGATGGCTCCAGGCTTCGACAGCTCTGTGTATGACGAGCTGTGTGTGGCTGCAGAGCTGCAGAAACCGATGGCACGCAAGGCCTGCAAGAGCAAAGGCTGTGGCCCACAGTGGGAAGTCTCTGACTGGTCCGAGGTGTGTGTTTTAACATTTGCGTATCTGACCAGGAATCTTTAAGATAGAAATGGATCTTGAAGTATGTGTTCTGGGTAACAGTAGGAACCATATGAAGTTGTAAAATGTTAGCTGTCAGACTCCGTCGCTGTATCACGGGGCGGCAGGTAGCCTAGTGGTTAGAGCGTTGGGCCAGTAACCGAAAGGTTGCTAGATCGAATCCCCGAGCTGACGAGGTAAAAAATCTGTCGTTCTGCCCCGGAACAAGGCATTTAACTCACTGTTCCTAGGCCGTGATTGAAAATAAGAATTTGTTCTTAACTGACTTGCCCAGTTAAATAAAGGTTTTCCTTCCAGTGTTCTGCTCGGTGTGGGGGACGTGGTTTGAGGAGTCGGGAGGTGCGCTGCTCCATGGAGACGCGTCTGTGTAACGAATCCTCGCGACCACTCAGTGAGAAGGAGTGTGAGGGACCGCCCTGTGACCGCAGGTGGACTGTTTCGGACTGGGGCCCTGTGAGTTAACCACCCTCAGCTGCACGAAGGTCTTAACCTAGGCACAGCTAACACCCAGGGGTTTTCACGTGGTCAGGAAGAAACTCCTTTACCTGAACTGGTTCATGAACTACTCTCAAATTGTCATGTTCTTAGGCCTTGACAGCAATAATATGGTCCGAAAAAGAATCTTGATACTGTATTTTTGATCATATATAATTGATAGGAAATCGATACAGCTACTCATGATCTTGAATAAGCTCTCCCTCGTTGTTCCGTTTGTTTCCCTCTCTCTATTTCCCTGTCATCACGTTTTGTCTCCGTCATACATCTTCTTACTCTTTCTTACTGTCCCTCCCTCCCTCCCTCCCTCCCTCCCTCCCTCCCTCCCTCTCTCTCCTTGCTCCCCCCTGGCTGTCTGTGTCCTCTCTAAGTGTTCAGGAGCCTGCGGCGAGGGCAGGATGACGCGCTACGTGGCGTGCAAGAACAGCAACGGCAACGTGATCTCTGACGGCCAGTGTGACCTGGACCTCAAGCCCCTGGCCGTGTACCCCTGTGGGGACAAGAACTGCCCCGCGCACTGGGTGGAACAGGAGTGGGAACAGGTGAGTGTGCTGTAGCTTTACGGAGAAGAAAGACTTGCCTGGCAGGGTAGTCACAACAGCCTCTCAATACATGTCAGATCTTTTATTTGAGAGTTCACCATTAGTTCAGCTTCAGTCGTTTCTATTTCATTCAATTTAATTCAATACACTTAACAAACATTGTCGTAGCCGCTTAAACAAACATTGTCATAGTAATAACGCATCAAACAAGTCCAGGCCTTACAGCAAGGACAAAACGTCATTAAGAAAAGGTCATAAAAATGCATGAGGGACTACTAAAGACTGGCTTTGGGCGTAACAGTCTTCCTTTCTTACCTGCATGTACCACTGTGTGAAATGCATGATCCACAAAGGAACTACATGTAAGATGACAGAGAACTCTCTGGCTGTGGCTGTAACGATCTTCCTCTCCTCTCTCCCTGTGTCCCACCAGTGCAACGCCACCTGTGGGCGGGGGGTGAAAACGCGGCAGGTGGTGTGTTCAGGCCTGGAGGACGGCGTGTTCAAGGAGTTCCACGAGCAGACGTGCGACTCCGCCCTCAAACCCGAGGAGAGCTCCGCCTGCTTCGAGAGGCCCTGTTCCAAGTGGTTCACCACTTCCTGGTCTCAGGTACATGTCATTAGAGCAATCCAACCCCCGTCACGGTTACTCACTTACTTAGGACCATCAGTGACTGCTCTCCGTCTGCTCTCCACTCTGTCTTGGGCAGTCTCCTCTAGCTCATCCCATTGTTATTTAGACAGTTCTATCAGTGTTTCAGTCATAGTTTAGTCGTAGATGGGAAAGATCAACTGCAGGGTTTGTGTGGTGCTCTCACTCTCTCCCTTCTCAAGCACAATACAAAATGTGGACGTTTGTCACTTTTTGTTCCTATGTGTCAGTAATGTCATTGCTTTTTTCTTCTCCTCCCGTCACAGTGCAGTAAGACATGTGGCAGCGGGGTGCATGTTCGGGAGGTGAAGTGCTACCAGGGGGAGGAGCTAGGCCACAGCTGTGATTCCGCCCTCAAACCTGAGGCCGGGCAGACGTGTGAGGTGCAGGCCTGTCCCACAGAGGCCCCAGGTAGGAAGAACGCTGTCTGTCTGCCTAACTGTCTGTCTGTCAAAATGGCCACTGTAATGTTGTCCCCCCTCTTCTCCCCCAGTTGAAGAGGTGTGTCAGGACAAGGCTACGGCCAACTGTGCCCTGGTGCTGAAGGTGAAGCTGTGTACACACTGGTACTACAGGAAGGCCTGCTGCCAGTCCTGTAAGAGCAAGGCCCCGTAAGGGCCAGGGGCCACAGGCCAGGGGCCCGCACTCACAATGGCCCCCCACAGAATGTGAAGACAGTCCCCATACAGCACACCTTGCACTGTGCCCTGGACTCTTTTCCTTTAGATTGTAGACTTGTCCTATAGCCTGGTTCCAGAAGTTATATGGCCTGTAGCCAACTCTGACTTGTTTTCATACCAAAGCTACAGGTAACTGCCAAAATAAAGGAAACACCAACATCAAGTGTCTTAATAGGGCGTTGGGCCGCCACGAGCCAGAACAGCTTCAATGCACCTTGACATAGATTGTTCAAGTGTCTGGAACTCTTATTGGAGGGATGCGACACCATTCTTCCACGAGAAATTCCATCATTTGGTGTTTTATTGATGGTGGTGGAAAACGCTGTCTCAGGCGGCGCTCCAGAATCTCCCATAAGTGTTCAATTGGGTTGAGATCTGGTGACTGAGACGGCCATGGCGTATGGTTTACATCGTTTTCATGTTCATCAAACCATTCAGTGACCACTCGTGCCCTGTGGATGGGGGCATTGTCATCCACTCCCATCTGGGTAGAAATTATTCACCATAGGTTGGCGTTAACCTTGCCCTCTAAGGGGTTGAGTGGACCTAAACCATGCCAGGAAAATGCACCCCACACCATAACAGAGCCGCCAGAACCCTCATTTACTCAAGTGTTTCCATTATTTTGGCAGTTACCTGTACATGTTTGGAATGATAAGAAACGAACGCTGCAGAGAGGGGTTCCCTAAAGCACATACAGATGAGACCAGGCTAGAATTGTCCCCCAATCTCTCCTTCCTCCCTAACCACCTCCAGAACCTCATGCCTATCTTCCCCCCTAACCCAAGACCTTCCACCCCCTCCACCTCTCTACCCCCTTTTGCCCCAAGCCCAAAACCCTGGGAGCCAGACCAACTCCCACCAAAGGTGCTATAATACCCTGGGCGTCGGGCGCAAACCGCTCAGTAACCGCTCAGTAACACTACAACACCCCAAAGGCAGCTCCTGTTACGTGACTGTATATCGAGCTGGATCCACAGCTCCACGGTCAGGAGAGACCAACCGGGTCCGACCGTCCAACCGTGGCTCGACCACTCAGTGTACGGTCTCTCCACCTCTTCTGCTGTAATTGTTCTAAATGTGTACTGTATGTCTCCAGCTGTTTTAGGAAGACCGAAATAAAAGCCAAGCTGTTTTTGGAAGTTCCACGGTATGTTGTTTTGGAGTTTACACCGCTTTACCAGGCTACTATAGTACATTCCCTTTGACCTTTCCACAACACTTACAGAGCATAGTAAGAGAACATAAGGGTTGGAGATAATACAATCAACTTTGGTGGCCACAGAAGAACTACGGTATCTGGAAAGACCATGAAATAATGGCTTCAAACGATGCATCGTTCAGGCTTTCAAGCACAGACTGAAATGTTAAGGCTTTATAACTTAAGACAGCCATGTCCTTTTTTCTTGACTGTTGTGTTGAGTTGGAGATGCTGGGGAACAATAAAAAAAACAAGTAATGACCACTTGTTTTGGCAAGTACACAGGATTAGTGTTTCATGATGTCATGAGTAATCTGAGCGCAGTTGAACCCCACTTTGAGGACATTGTTAGCAAGTGGGGGGCAAGAGTGTAGCAACGACCGGGCTTTTGTCTATTCGGCGCGAAGTTAACCCCTTCACTCCCCTTTTCATGCCGCCACCTGAATTTCATCATTCGATTTGAAAAGAGGTAACTCTCACATGGCTAAAGTCTCTCCCCTCGCTCTGTTACCACCAACATCATTGAAACTCACTCAACAGTTTTGGTATAGCACTTGGACACAGCACCGCTGTATGACTGGGAGTTTCTGTCTGTTCTTTTTCTGTTCAGTTAGTCTGTATTTAAATTGTCTTGAATTATCTTGGTAGGTTATTGAGAGTGAATTTGTCTATAGAACAAATCTGAAGAAGATTGACGTAGTGATAAAGTAGGGCCTATTGCAGAACAGTGCTTTCTAAATCCGTCTTATCGTATGTCAGAGGCAGGTCATTGCAGTAGTCTTGTTTTGCATTTCGTAATGGTTTGGTGACACCTTCTTTGCTGTATGTATGGTAAATCAACATTCTTCACTGCATTTTGTACATGAGAAATACTGACAAATGTCTGTTGTATTACAGTGATACAGTCTCCTTCTGATGGCTGTTTTTTAGATGCATCCACACGTTCTACCCATTATCCTGATCTCTGCCTTCATGGAGGGAGCCCTGTCGTTCCCCAATGGCTCTGTGGTCCCCCCCTGTACACAGTCTTAGCCAGCAGCGCCTCCTACAGCCCAAGGGCCAATCTCACAGGTCAGAGGGGGACCAGCCCAGGGGCCTGGTCAGAGGGGATGGAAAACGGGGTTATTATTTTACCGTCAGTGGACGGGGGGAGAAAGGTGACTCTAGTCCTCATAACACTAGGGTTATCATATGCACCCAATCATCAGTTTGGAAAAAATAGTTCAACCTCGGATAAAGTGGAGCTAAACCACATAGTAAGCTAGTGTATGGCAGTATGCAGTTGATAGTTACATAGCAGTAAACTATTTTGTTACTGGTCACGGAAGATTTGTCTTAGAATAAGTACATAACGTTGACAGCTTGTTCATCTTGGTTGAAAGGGTCGATTTCAATTTGCTTGCTTTGCGTGCTTTGTCTTTCTTAGCGTCTCACTCATACTCTCTCCACTCTCCATGGTCAAAGGTCAAGTGTTTAGGATTGGGCGTGACTCCTGTTTGAGACTGCCCGGGTCACCGCTCCACTCCTCACCTTTTCCCCACAGTGACTATGGAGACTGTTGGGAATTCCTTAGAATTCCAGGGTTTCCTGTTACAGGCCTGGGAGATAGGAGGACTAGTCGCATTGGGGCGCAACAACGTCAACCAGTGGAGGCTCCTCAGAGGAGGACTGTGAGGACCATCCTACTCAGTGAATTTCATACAAATAAAAATAGTGAAACATTTAAAAAAGTTATCATTTTTAGATAAAACTATAATGAATTTATTTGTGTCAACAAATAACTGATTAAAACAGCACCCTCTAGGGTAGCATCCAGTGGCAGTCAGTGCCGTTTAAGATGATGGAGGATGATTTTCTTTTCATGAGCATGACCTTATTTCTATTACTGCATATTGGATGACTCTCATTCACATTCCATTCACCCAGTTCAATGTAACAGCGATAGGTTTAGGCTACTACATGATACACATTTTTTTCCTATACCCATCATGAGGTTGCTACAACCTAGCCTATGAATACAAGTTTATAACGTTGGTGCACACAGGTCGAGAGACAAATTTGATGTGACACATGGACAGACAGTGACATTCAATGCCGCCTTGCACACTTGCCTGCATATAGCTGATTTTAGGTGTAATCATTAGTCCAACAGTTGCTAACTAGAGTTTCTATTGACCAAATTCAAGATGTTTATCCTGGTTTTGTTCCGTTTGCTTCCGTTTAAGAAACGTTTTTCAACAAATTCAACAGAATGAATACACCCCTGATCACACGTAAACACAGTTCAATTTCATAGAAGCCACGTTGTGTTCCTTCTCGCATCCATGCGCTCTCCTCCTCTCACCTTTTCCCTTCGCTTGTGGACTTCAATGCACAACACATCAGCTGTATGTGACCCGTCGAAAAAACATTTTATTATGTTTTACCATTTACATTATTGTGAAATTCACTGAGGAGGATGGACCTCCCCTTCCTCCTCTGAGGAGCCTCCACATGAGCACCATGGTGTAGCCGGAGGACAGCTATTTTCCATTCTCTTCTTGACTTCAATACAAAACCTAGGAGGCTCATGGTTCTCACTCCCGTCCATATCCTTACACAGTATTTATTTATGACTTCCGGAGGACGTCCTCCAACCTATCAGAGCTCTTGGAGTACGAACTAACATCTTGTCCATCCAATCAAAGGATCAGAGAATTAATCTAGTACTGAAAGCATAAGCTACAGATAGCTAGCACTGCAGTGCATAAAGTGTGGTGAGTAGTTCACTCGAAGAGAAAGACATTTCAACAGTTGAGAGCGCGTAGATGCGAGAAGGAAATATACGAGAATGAACAAAGAGTGATGCTGTATGTGGCTGCTATGAAAGTGAACTGTGTGTGCGGGTGATCAGGGATGTATTTACTACTGCACCGTCTGGTACGGCAACTGCATCGCCCGCAACCGCAGGGTTTTCCAGAGGGTGGTGCGGTCTGCCCAACGAAACACCGGGGGCACACTGCCTGCCCTCCAGGACACCTACAGCACCCGATGTCACAGAAAGGCCTAAAAGATCATCAAGGACATCAACCAACCGAGCCACGGCCTGTTCACCCCGCTATCATCCAGAAGGCGAGGTCAGTACAGGTGCATCAAACCTGGGACCAAGAGACTGAAAAACAGCTTCAATCTCAAGGCCATCACTAGCCAGCTACCACCCCATTACTCAACCCTGCCCTATATACAGTGCATTCGAAAAGTATTCAGACCCCTTCACTTTTTCCCAATTTTGTAACGCTACAGCGTTATTCTAAAATTGATTAAATATTTTTTTCCCCTCATCAATCTACACACAATAACCCATAAATACAAATCAAAAACTGGTTTTTAGAAATGTTTGCAAACGTATTAAAAATATAAACAGAAATATCACATTTACATAAGCATTCAGACCCTTTACTCAGTACTTTGTTGAAGCACGCTTGGCAGCGATTACAGCCTCAAGTCTTCTTGGGTATGACGCTACAAGCTTGGCACACCAGTATTTGGGGAGTTTCTCGCATTCTTCTCTGCAGATCCTCTCAAACTCTGTCAGGTTGGACAGCTATTTTCCGGTCTCTCCAGAGATGTTCGATCGGGTTGAAGTCCGGGCTCTGGCTGGGCCACTCAAGGACATTCAGAGACTTGTCCTGAAGCCATTCCTGCGTTGTCTTGGCTGTGTGCTTAGGGTCGCTGTCCTATTGGAAGGAGATCCTTTGCCCCAGTCTGAGGTCCTGAAAGCTCTGGAGCTGGTTTTCATCAAGTATCTCTCTGTACTTTGCTCCGTTCATCTTTCCCTCGATCCTGGCTAGTCTCCCAGTCACTGAAAAACATACCCACAGCATGATGCTGCCACCACCATGCTTCACCGTAGGGATGGTGCCAGGTTTCCTCCAGACGCGACGCTTGGCATTCAGGCCAAAGAGTTCAATCTTGGTTTCATCAGACAACAGAATCTTGTTAATCACGGTCTGAGAGTATTTAGGTGCCTTTTGGCAAACTCCAAGCGGGCTGTCATGTGCCTTTTACTGAGGAGTGGCTTCCGTCTGGCCACTCTAGCATAAAGGCCTGATTGGTGGAGTGCTTCAAAGATGGTTCTCCCATCTCCACAGAGAAACTCTGGAGCTCTGTCAGAGTGACCATTGGGTTCTTTGTCACCTCCCTGACCAAGGCCCTTCTCCCCCTTTTGTTCAGTTTGGCCGGACGGCCAGCCCTAGGAAGTCTTGGTGGTTCCAAACTTCTTCCATTTGAGAATGATGGAGGCCAGTTCGCTCTTGGGGACCTTTAAAGCTGTAGAAATGTTTTGGTAGTACCCTTCCCCAGATGTGCCATGACACAATCCTGTCTTGGAGCTCTACGGACCATTCCTTCAACCTCATTGCTTGGTTTTTGCTCTGACATGCACTGTCAACTGTGGGACCTTATATAAATAGGTGTGTGTTTTTCCAAACCATGTCCAATCAATTGAATTTACCACAGGTGGACTCCAAGTTGTAGAAACATCTCAAGGATAATCAATGGAAACAGGATGCACCTGAGCTCAATTTCGAGTCTCCTAGCAAAGGGTCTGAATACTTATGTAAATAAGGTATTTCTGTTTAAAAACCATATATAAATTGACAAACATTTCTAAAAACCTGTTTTCGTTTTGTCATTATGGGATATTGTGTGTAGATTGATTAGGATTCTTTTTTTTTAAACCATTTTAAAATAAGGCTGTAATGTAACAAAATATGGAAAACGGGAAGGGGTCTGAATACTTTCCAAATGCAATGTAGTTTTAACTTTAGGCCAAAAAATGCATTTCTTTGTCATGTTGTCTTTCAGTATTACTTACCAGCCTTGTTTCAAACTGAATGGATGATTTGAAGTGGAATATTTTAATACAGGCTTCGTTCTTTTCACTTTGTCAGGCCAGTATTGAGTGAATGCAATGTCGTTGATCCTCCTTATTTTCAAATATTGTGGTGGCAGCATCATTTTATGGGTATGCTTGTCACTGGGAGGGACTGGGAAGTTTGTCAGGATCAAAATAAATATAATAAGAGCAAAGCCCAGCCAAAAAGTTACATTAAACCCTGCCTCAGTCAACCCTGGGATACAGTTTTATTTTTCAGCAGTACAATTACACACATTTTAATGCCAAAAGACACACCATAATGGCAATAGGTGTTAAGTGATCCTGAATGGTCCAGTCTCAGTCCTTAAGAGATATGCAATCAATATTCATTTGGAACAATTCCCCCCAAAATGATTTCACTTTGAAAATGTGGAGTACGTTGTGTAGATATTCCGGTTTTATTGTTTCTTTTTCTCTTTTCAGGTGTTCTCTGCCTGTGTCTTGTCAGTGTTCGGGATCCCCATGAGATCTCTCTGTCTTCAATTGATCCCAAAGAACAGGACTAGAGACAGTTATTATACTGTAATAACCGTTCATGACATAGGTTTATAAATAATTGTACAAATTGTAAAATCTACTGCGGTCTTTGACCAGGTTTCTCTTGAAATTTGTATTAAAAAAAGGAAAAAGATTACGTTTAAATAAATAAAGGTTTTACTGTATGCTGTGTCTAACACAGCCCAGAGAGCTAACTGGGAGCTAGTGTACAGGCTACTCAGTCAGTAAAACCTGTTTTCTTCTTCACCTCAACACAGACATGAAGACAAAGACACAGTATAGGTCAGGTTGCAGACTGTTTATATACCGTTAAGTACCATGACAACACTATGTAGTCTAGACACACTAAACACACTATAAGCTAGACGCATGCTGACCAATAAAACGAGGCATCAGATTCACAAGGAGAGATGCATCACATTTAGAGAGGGTCATAGATAGAAGATCAACACCACAAGGCTTCGTCACAGTGATACGTTTCCACAGAGGTTTCTTTTTAGGGATCTAAACACCAGTAAAAGGCATGGAAGCACACGACGATGGATCACCAATTGACTCATTTCATAGTACAGTACATTTTGATACAGTCTTTAAAAGGATCACCAGTGACAGGTTAGCAGCTCAGGCGACAAGATGAACGTTTATCTGCCTAGGAGGTAATCTGGTCTTACAACGGTCGGTCTTCCATCCCTTAAAATACATAACTTCATCTTTAAGCGCGATAACATCAGCTCATATCTACTGTAACAGATAGTGCTGTCAAGGTATGCTCCCTAAGTGAGGTGTCAAATGAGGCTGTGAACTACAATTTCCCAATGCCCTCTACATCAACTGCAAGTGCTGGTGTTCACATGTTCACTAGGCATTAGCCTGCTGTATACTTGAGATCCCAGGAGGGTTAGTCCATAGGGTGTACATGAGGTCCAAAACAAGACAACAAAGACCACACTATGGTGACATAAAACAATACTGGACTACAAGAGGACATGAGATCATGGGGCGGGTCTCCGCCCACAGGAAGTGAGGTGTTGTTACATGTCGTGGAGGACTTCCAGCACCGTGGAGATGGACCAGGCCTGGGATTCGCAGCTGAAGGGGCAATTCTGTCCGTTTTCATTGGTCAGCTCTGGCAGACCCTTCCAACTAGACCTGGGGGGTTAGAAGAGACATGGATGGGTGTTCAAATAGTGTACGTAAATGTGTGTGTGTGTGTGTGTCTGTGTGTGTGTGTGTGTGTGTGTGTGTGTGTGTGTCTGTGTGCATTTACCTCTCCAGGTGGACATAATGCTGAGAGAGAATGCTCTTCACAAGGTACACTGTCTGGTCATAGGTCTCCTTCCCAAGCTTCTTGGCAAAATAGAGCTTTGCTCGAAGGAAGTACCCAATTGGCCACAGCCACTCCTAAAAAACAAACAAGTCATTAAACCCAACAGATCAATTCAATACAACTTTATTTATCCGCTCAGGAGCATTGCCATTAGAAGGTGAACAATAACTCCTCATTTAAGGTGTGGTACAACTCCAATCCTGAGTGAGGCACACTCACCGGTCCTTGGTGGTAGTTGAAGCCTCTGGCCACGTTGTAGTTGTCGTTATCCAGGGCATTGTCATAGACACCACAGTACACCATATCACTGGGGGAGAAATAAACGTGATGTCAGAAGTATAGAAGCCAAGAAAATATATATAGAAAATGAATCAGTAAATGAAGAGGGGCCAGTGGCTTTTCCTGACAATATGACCTGAATAGGAAAACCTTGGCCCTACTAATAATAATAATGACTAATAGCTGTAGGTATCTTACTCTGGATCCAAGGTCTTCATTCCCAGAGGTCCTAGCAGCTTCTTCTCAGCGACCTCCAGGGCCTTCCAGGCTCTCTCCACCGTGAACAACTCAGGAGCCTCAGGGACAGAATAGAGAAAATATTCAACTCATTAATACCTCACAAACCCCACCCCAGTTCTTTAGATATATTTACACCCAAGGGGTAGTCAAGAAAACAATGATTTATATATACACTAGATAAATTACAGGGGGCGCTGTATTGAAGCCAGCGCGCCGCCATCTTGGTACTCCCCCACTGTTGTAAAAAACGTATTGGAAGCTATAGTCTACATTTGTTTTGTCACGTTTCTTCTATTACAGACACCTTAATGAATATTTTTAAATTATATTATGTGAGCTAAACATTCTGTCTTTCACTGTTTAAATAAACCTACCATTAAAATTATAGACTGATCATTTCTTTGTCAGTGGGCAAACGTACAAAATCAGCAGGGGATCAAATACTTTTTTCCCCTCACTGTACATAATTTTCAAACAGTCCATTTATATTTTCCAACGGGGCTATACATTTGGGTGAGGGTTTTTTCCTCGCCTAAATAGCCTCGTTTCACTGGCAAAAATCAAATTAAACCATCTAGTGTTCAGTGAAATAACAACACAATGTCAAATACAGGTAGCCTAGTCAAATAATGAACATCCAATCACATTAACTGTTACTCTCTCGCGGGAATTCCATTAATGGTCCGTATGTAGCCAAAAAGTAAGGCTCGCATCCATAGAGACACATAACAGCTCTACTGGTAGTACTGCTACTACCAGCAGTACTACACCAGCACCTGTTGACGACACAAGTTGTTCAGCTTCCACGAGCACATCCAATGCTAGCATCAGTAATTCTACATTTGTTGTTAGCCCAGCTAGCATGGACACTGACAGTTGTGAATCTGCTGCAGCCGAAGAGCTACTGCCCCCTTACCCGGGAAAGCACCGAACAACAGACAGGGACGTTGGACCGTCGAAGAGGCGCAAATATGATGAGAACTACATTGACTTGGGGTTCACTTATATTGGGAGTAGTGCCTTTCCTCGGCCACAGTGTGTTATATGTGCAAAAGTACGATCTCACAACTCAATGAAACCTTCACTCTTGCGCAGACATTTCGAAACAAAACATGCCAATTTGAAAAATAAGCCACAGGAGTTTGTTGAGCGAGAATTAAGACGACTTTCGAGTAGTAAGACATGTATAAAGGTAACAGATACCATTAATAAGAAGGGGCTAGAAGCGTCTTATATGGTGAGCTACCGAGTGGCCAGGACAGGCAAGCCCCATACTGTTGTGGAGGACTTAATTCCTCCTGCTGCCGCGGATATGGATGGGACAATGCTGGGGGAAAAGGCCAAGAAAACCGCCTTCATCAAACAACACTGTTTTACGACGCATCAGTGACATGTCAGGAGATGTTTTGAATTAATTACTGCTTAACGTACAAGCCAGTGAATTCTATGCGTTACAGCTGGATGAGTCAACAGACGTGGTCGGCCTGGCACAGCTCCTGGTATATGTCCGTTACGTTTATGGGGGATCAATTAAGGAAGACATCCTCTTCTGCAAACCACTGGAAACCGGGACAACAGGAGAGGGTATTTTTTAAAGTACTCGACAGCTTTGTGACATCAAATGGACTTTGGTGGTCAAGATGTTAGTGTCTGTACTGATGGCGCAAAAGTCATGACAGGGAGACATAGTGGAGTGGTAACGCGTGTGCAAGCAGTTGCTCCCGACGCCACTTGGGTACACTGCAGCATCCACCGGGAGGCTCTAGCTGCCAAGGGAATTCCTGACAGGTTGAAAGACGTTTTGGACACTACAGTGCAAATGGTTAACTTTGTTAAAGCAAGGCCCCTGAACTCGTGTATTTTCTGCACTATGTATGGGCAGCGACCATGTAACGCTTTTACAACATACAGAAGTGTGCTGGTTATCTGGGTGATGTTTTTTTCTCGCCCTGAATGATCTGAATCTAGGATTACAGGTACTCTCCACAACTATATTCAATGTGCGTGACAAAATTGAGGCTATGATTAAGAAGCGGGAGCTCTTCTCTGTCTGCATTATCAAGGACAACACACAGTTCTTTCCATCATTGTATGATTTATTTGTGTGCAAATAAACTCAAGTTTACGCACAATGTCAAATGTGATATAGCGAAGCACCTGAGTGAATTGCGTGCGCAATTACACAGGCATTTTCCCGAAAAGGATGACACAAACAACTGGATTCGTTATGCCTTTCATGCCCTGCCTCCAGTCCACTTACCGATATCTGAACAAGAGAGCCTCATCCAAATTGCAACAAGCAGTTCTGTGAAAATTTGATTTAATCATATTTCTGGATTGGGCTGCGCTCAGAGTGTCCTGCCTTGGCAAATTGTGCTGTTAAGACACTGATGCCCTTTGCAACCACGTACCTATGTGAGATTGGATTCTCGGCCCTCACTAGCATGAAAACTAAATACAGGCACAGACTGTGTGTGGGAAATGATTGAAGACTGAGACTCTCTCCAATACAACCCAACATTGCAGAGTTACAGTGGGGCAAAAAAGTATTTAGTCAGCCACCAATTGTGCAAGTTCTCCAACTTAAAAAGATGAGAGAGGCCTGTAATTTTCATCATAGGTACACTTCAACTATGACAGACGAAGTGAGAAAAAGAAATCCAGAAAATCACATTGTAGGATTTTTATTTATTTATTTGCAAATTATGGTGGAAAATAAGTATTTGGTCAATAACAAAAGTTTATCTCAATACTTTGTTATATACCCTTTGTTGGCAATGACAGAGGTCAAACGTTTTCTGTAAGTCTTCACAAGGTTTTCACACACTGTTGCTGGTATTTTGGCCCATTCCTCCATGCAGATCCTCTAGAGCAGTGATGTTTTGGGGCTGTCGCTGGGCAACACGGACTTTCAACTCCTCCAAAGATTTTCTATGGGGTTGAGATCTGGAGACTGGCTAGGCCACTCCAGGACCTTGAAATGCTTCTTCTACGGCCACTCCTTCGCGTTCGGCGGTGTGTTTGGGATCATTGTCATGCTGAAAGACCCAGCCACGTTTCATCTTCAATGCCCTTGCTGATGGAAGGAGGTTTTCACTCAAAATCTCACGATACATGGCCCCATTCATTATTTCCTTTACACGGATCAGTCGTCCTGGTACCTTTGCAGAAAACAGCCCCAAAGCATGATGTTTCCACCCCATGCTTCACAGTAGGTATGGTGTTCTTTGGATGCAACTCAGCATTCTTTGTCCTCCAAACACGACGAGTTGAGTTTTTACCAAAAAGTTCTATTTTGGTTTCATCTGACCATATGACATTCTCCCAATCCTCATCTGGATCATCCAAATGCTCTCTAGCAAACTTCAGACGGGCCTGAACATGTACTGGCTTAAGCAGGGGGACACGTCTGGCACTGCGGGATTTGAGTCTCCTGGCGGCGAGTGTGTTACTGATGGTAGGCTTTGTTACTTTGGTCCCAGCTCTCTGCAGGTCATTCACTAGGTCCCCGTGTGGTTCTGGGATTTTTGCTCACCGTTCTTGTGATCATTTTGACCCCACGGGGTGAGATCTTGCGTGGAGCCCCAGATCGAGGAAGACAGCTCTTTGGTCTTGGCCATAGTGGAGTTTGGAGTGTGACTGTTTGAGGTTGTGGACAGGTGTCTTTTATACTGATAACAAGATCAAACAGGTGCCATTAATACAGGTAACGAGTGGAGGACAGAGGAGCCTCTTAAAGAAGAAGTTACAGGTCTGTGAGAGACAGAAATCTTGCTTGTTTGTATGTGACCAAATACTTATTTTCCACCATAATTTGCAAATAAATTCATTAAAAATCCTACAATGTGATTTTCTGGATTTTTTTTCCTGATTTTGTCTGTCATAGTTGAAGTGTACCTATGATGAGAATTACAGGCCTCTCTCATCTTTTTAAGTGAGAGAACTTGCACAATTGGTGGCTGACTAAATACTTTTTTGCCCCACTATATGTGCATCCTTTCAAGCACACCCTTATCATTAACCTGTGGTGAGTTATTCACAATGTTCGATGAACAAATACGTTTTTATATGCAAGATGGTTAAATAAAGAGCAAAATTATTTATTATTATTATATTATTATTTGTGCCCTGGTCCTTTAAGAGCTCTTTGTCACTTCCCACGTGCCGGGTTGTGACAAAAACCCACACTCATTCTTATGTTTAATAAATGTATCATATAGTGTGTGTGGCAGGCTTACAATGATAGCAAAAAAACAACATTTGAGAGTGCGCTGACCCTGGTGCTAGAGGGGGAACGCAGCTGAAAGTTGAATGTTCGAAGGCGTACAGGACTGTAAAAAGTTTGGGAACCACTGCTGTAGATCATTGCAAGAAAAGGGCTAAGGACCAGTCTTGGGGTCAGTCGATTCTGGAAGTAAACTGAACTTCCAATGCTTCTCTATGAGAAAAGAACAGGAAACCCGGGCATGAGCTGATGCCACTCTGATAGCAACTCACCACCACCATGGCGATGCAAAAGTTGGGCCTGAGCTGGTAGTCACACCAGAGGCTGGAGGCTCCGTGGCTGTCCTTGTAAATGCCTCTCTTGTGGACCAGGTCGGGGTGCTTCTCGTTGGGGTCCTTCTCGTCGTGGGACACATAGAAGTTATTCTCAAAGTTGACTTGGATCTTATGGTTCCAATCCTCGTAGGACACCTTCAACTCCTTACCTGCCAGGGAAAACAATCATAGAATAACAATGTTTTCCTGATGTCTTATTAAAGAAAGGGAAGTCGGGTGCGTGTGTGTGTGTGTTTGCATACATTAGAATGTGTGTGTGTGTGTGTGTGTGTGTGCTCGTGCCCAGGCAGCACTCACCGTCCCGGTGTATTTTCATGGAGCTGTGGGGGAACAGGCCCTTCTTATGGAGCTCCACCAGCCAGCGCACCGCAGACTTACTGAGGCCCACCATCTCCACCGCTGACCCATCTCTGGAGACGCACACAACCAGGGACATGAGTCAAATCAGATCCAACGAAACATGAATTCATCGTGCATTTATAACAGCTACATAGTTGAAGAATACTCCGTTTGCCTAACAGCTTGGTTTACATTGTGTTGTATCGTGTTGTATTCTATTATATCGGTGGTCTATGATGATAACCTGGGTGTGGCGGGCGTGCCCTTGTTGCGAGCTTTGTCACTCTCTCCCATTTTGTCCATCCATGTTCCGCAGTTGAAGCGGTTGCCGCCGTACACAAAGCCAGTATAACGATGCACTTTGGCCACAACATTGAAGCCTGGGAGCAAGGAGAATAACAATAGACCATGTTTGCTGAAGCGAGACAATGTTCACCGTAAGAAAAAACAGAACCAGCGAGGGCCACTTTAGGGAATAACACGGCGCCCAGAAGGTATCGTAACCGGGGAAAACTCCTGGTCCTACTTATTAGCTCAAAGTGTGACCGCAACCGGGGGTGACCGTGGCAGACTCACCCTCGTCCTTCATGTGCATGTCGATATTTGGTCCGGCATTACGCTCTCTGAAGTCGATGCCCTGCATGTGACGAGTCATGGCCTCATGGATGACATCACAAAGGGGCTGTGTGAACGAGAACTGAAACGCCAACGAGATCTAATCACACCAACCCCCACCCTGACTCAACCACCCATCACCACCTAACCCACCAATGCCTCACCACACTACACACTGGCGCACTTTCACACACACCACTACTACAGCACACACCTCGTTACTCTTTCACACACACACACTGCCACCACACACACACTCGCCACACCTTTTTCTTCACACACACACCCGCCACTTCACACACACACACACTGGCCACTCTTCTTTCTTTCACACACACACACCTGCCACACTCTTCTTTACACACACACCACTCTGGCACACACACCCGCCACTCTTTTCACACACACACCTGCCACTCTTTCTACACATTAATGACCTGCCATTTCTTTTTCACACACACCCAGCACATTCTATCTCCCACACACACACACCCACACACTCTTTCTGACACACACACATCGTCACATTCTTCACACACAGTCACATCTTTTGACACACATAGGCACTGCACATGTGTTACACATATTACACCACACTACACACACCCAAGTATTCTACAGACACACACCACACATTTTTCTACACACACACACCTGCCACATTTTACATGACAGAGACACTGCCACATTTTCTTTACACACACACTGGCACATTTTGACACACATACACCTGCCACATTTACATACACACACCTGCAAGCATTTTATTTACACACACACTGCCACATTTTTACACATTGTTGCCATTTTTCACACACACACGCCACCTTTCTTTCACACACACCCTTTTTCTTTCTTCAGCCACACACACCCACCTTCTTCACACACACACACCGCCACCTCTTCTTCACACACACACACCTCGCCATCTTCTTCTTCACTACCACACACAACTTCAGCCACTCCTCACAATACACCACTCTTTCACACACTACACCCGCCACTCTTCTTCACACACAACCCGCCACTTTCTTCACACACAAGACCGCCACTTCACACACACACACCACACTTCACACTACCACGACCTGCCACCTTCTTCTCACAATACACTCACACTCCTTCTTCACTAAGACCCAACACTACACAGACCCGCCAGCCATCTTCTTTCACACACACACACCCGCCACACCTTCTTCACACACACACACCCACTCTTTCTTCACACACACACCGCCTGACCCTCACTACTCACTCACACACCCGCCGCCATCTTCGTCCACATTAACTCACATTCTTCTTCACACACACACACACCCACACATCTTCACACACACACCCTCAACATCTTACTTACAGCATTATTACACCCACACATTTCTTCTTCACACACACACCTCACATTTTCTTCACACACACACTCACACATTTCTTTCTTACTAATACACTGCCACATATTTCTTTTCTTACACACACACACCTGCCACATTTTTATATTATTACATACTCACATTTTTTACATACACTATATTTTTACATTACACACTGCTTATTTACAGACTGCCACATTTTTTATTATTATATTAATATCTCACATTTTTTTTATATATACATCTGCACATCTTCACACACACCCACTCTTTCTTCACACACACCTACCTTTCTTCACACACACACACCACTTTCTTCACACACACCACTCCTTTTCACACACTACACCACTCCTTCACACACCACACACACACACACACACAATACACACACACTCGCCACCTTCACACAGCACACCCACTCTTCAAGACCCACACCTTCTTTCACATCACATGACCCCGCCACTCTTCACACACACACCTGCCACCCCACACACACACCCGCCACTCCTTCTGACACACTGACACCACAAACACTCTTTTCACTGAGACAGACCACTCCACACACCACCTTTCACACACACACACACCTCGCCACCTTTCTTCACACACACACCCAGCCACTTCACACACACCTCGCCAGCATTTTCACACACACCTGCCACACTTCTCACACACACACCTGCACCTACACACACACACACACACACACACACACACACTCACACTACACACACACCCCACACTTTTTAATACACACCCCTCATTTACACATCTTGCATTTTTCTTTTACACATATTAATTGCCACATTTCTTCTTTTCTTACACATATATTATACTGCTACATTTTCTTATATATATTACACTCACAATATTTTCTATTTACATACATACACTCATACATTTTTATTATACTTTATTTTTTATACATACATACATAACTGCACATTTTACATATATACATACATTTTATATTACATATTATCTGCTACATTTTACTGCTGGCTATTACACTGCACTTTTTTCACCACACACACACTGCACATTTTTTTCGCCACACAGGCCCACGTTGGCTTCTTCATTTTACACACACTCACACATTTTACACACACACACTCATTTTTTCACACTGGCCCTACCATGCTACTTCTACACACACACACTCACAAGTGTCATCCCATATTAATACACCACACACTTTTTGATACTACTACACATTACTACACTTTTCATTTACACACACACTGCCACACTTTCACATACTACACATTTTCACACACATACCAGCAACATTTTTTTCACACACACACACCAAAGCAAGTTATTTCTGGCACATACACTGCCATTCTTACACACATACACTTTATACATTTTACAGAGCCACATTTTACATACACACTTACAATATTTTACATATTATTACACTCAACATATTTTTTATATATTATTACACATTTACACATTTTGAGACATATATTAATTTATATATTTTTATTACATATTATTAATTGCTATTTTTCTATTACATATATATACACTATATATTTTATTATTACATATACATCTTGCTATTTTACACATATTATTACATCTTATATTTTATATATATTATTATATTTACATTTTATATTATCTACTATATTTTTATTTATATATCATATTTTTATATATACACTATACTATTTTTTTTTTACACACATATTTATTTTACATATATTATTTATACATTTTATAATATACACTTTGCATATTTTTTACTTATATATTATTGTCATACATTTTTTTTACATATCCACACCCACTGGCTTGGCCCTACTCTTTTTCACACACACACCGGCCTTCTTTCACACACACACACCTCACTACCACTGGGCACCCTTACTCACTCTCCCACACACACCGCCACCTTCTTCTTCGTCCACACACTCACTTCACACACACCGCCACACCTTTTCTTCACACACACACCCACCTTTCTTCTTTCACACACACACACACACACACACACACACACCCACACACACTCTTCACACACACGACCCACACTCTTTCTGACACACACACCCACACACATTACACTACCCGCGGCCTTCTTTACACACACCCCACCACTTTCACATTGGCCACCCATGCCCATTTAATACACACTGCCAACATTTTTCTTTCTTTACTACTACACACATCCTGCCACACTCTACACATTACACATGCCACATCTTTCTGACATACAGGCCAGCCTTCACACACACACTGCCACTTACTACACACACACTGCCCTGACACATACACCTGCCATTTTGCACACACACCTGCCGCCTACTATTATTACACACACACCTGCCATTTTTATTTACACATACAAGACACATTTTTACACACACACACACAAGGCCTACATACACACACTCTGCCATTTTTTCACTACACACTGCCAATATTCTTACACACATACACTCAATATTTCTACATACACACACATATACATATATACACACATACACACTGCATATTACATATACACTCCAATATTTTTTTCTTTTATACATACACTGTATATTTTTCATATACCACCTACTTTCACACACACACTACTTCTTTTCACACACAATAACTTCATTTTTCTTTTTCACACACACCACTCTTTCACACACACACACACACACACACACACACACACACACACACACACACACACCGCCATTTTTTTCACACACACACCTCGCCACACTTTCACACACACACCTCACTCACACTGACCCACTCTTGTTACACACACCTGCCATTCTGGCACACTGCACACTGCCGGCCACTCTTCACACACACACTCACACCTTCTGGCACACCCACTCTCACACACAGAGACCCTGCCATTCTTCTTTTCACACACAGCACTCGCCGCATCTTCACACACACACACCTGCCAGCCACCTTCATTTCTTCACATACACATGGCCTGCCACACTGGCCTTTCTTTCTGGCACACACACCTCACACTTCTACACACACACACACCCCACACTACACACACACACCTGCCACATTCTTCCTTTTTCATACACACACACTCACACATTTTCTTTTCTTCACACACACACCTGCTGCATTTTTTCTACATACACACACTGCCATTCTTTTCTTTCCACACATACACTCCTGCCATTTTTTTCCCACACACACTGCCACTTCACACATACATACTCACACATTTTTTACATACACACCTGCCTATTTCTTTTTCTATTATACACACTACATGTCCCACATACACACTGCACATATTTCTTCACATACACACTCACATTTCACATATTACATCTCAAGCAATATTTTATACATATTACATCTATACATTTTTTTACATATACATACTTCATTTTTTTCACACACACACACCACTCTTTTCATTAAGACACCGCCACACTTTTTCTTCACACTACCACACCCTTCTTTCACACAAACACACGTCACACCCATCTTTCTTCACACACACACACTGCCATCTTCTTCACACTGACACACACCCGCCACACTTTCTACACACACACTGCGCCACTCCTCACACACACAACTCGCCACTACCTTCTTTCACACACTAACTCACTCACACACCGCCACCTTTCTTTCACACAAGACCGCCGCCACCTTCACACTGACCCCACACTTTTCTTCACACACACCCACCTTTCTCTTTCTTCACACACACACACCTCGGCATCTTTCACTGGCCACACCACTTCACACACACACACCTCGCCACCACTTTCACACACACAATCTCGCCACACTCCTCACACACACACACCACACTCTTTCTTCACACACACACACACACACACACACCACACATCTTCATCTACACACACACACCGCCACACTTTCACACACACATCCGCCACTACACACACACACGCGCCACTTTCTTTTCACACACATCTCGCCATTCTTCACACATTATCCTACACATTCTTTTCACACACACACTCATTTTCTTTTCACACACACACTCATTTCTTTTCATATTACACATATACACACATACACATATACATACACCTGCCATTTTTTACATTAATACATTACATACTTCACATTAATACACTTCCTTTACTTACTATACACTGCCATTTTTTACACATACACTATACTTACATATTATTACACTACATTTACATATACACTGCATTTTATTTATTACACACACACCGCGCCACTTTCTTTTCACACACCTCACACTCTTTTCACACACACACTGCTGCCACTCTTCTGGCTCACACACACACTGGCCTTCTTCACACACCCGCTGCACTTTTCACACACACACACTGACCCACTCTTTCTTCACACACACACACCCCAGCCACTCACACACACACACCGCCACTCACTCTTCTTTTCACACACACACACCAGCCACCTTTCTTTTCACTAATATTGGCAAATCGGCCATTTCTTCACACACACACACACCCAAATAATTTTTCTCACACACAATAACATCCGCCATTTCTACTCACACACCTCGGCCACTCTTTCTCACACACACATCCACACCTTTCTTCCCACACACACACCCACCTTTCACACACACAGACTGCCACACTTTCACACACACACCCACGCCACTACACACACACACCCGCCACACTTTCACACACACACACCTCGCCACTTCACACACACACACCTCACTCTCTTCACACACACACACCCAAGCACTCTGGTTACACACCCCACACTCACACACACACTCCACACACTTTCTTCACACACACATCCACTCTTCTTTCTTCTTTCACACACACACCGCCACATTCTTCACACATACACACCTTCACATTTTCTTCTTTTCACACATACATACACTGCACATTTCACAATAATCGCCACCTTATTTTTCATACACACACATCTGCACACTCTTCTTTTTTATTACACACTGCACTCACACATTTACATACACACTTACATTTTACATACACTGCCATTTTATTATACTTGCCACATTTTTTTTTCACACACACACTACTCTTTCTTCACACACACACTACCACACACACACTGCCGGCCTTCACACACCCACCCTCGCCACTGCCTTTCTTCACACACACACACCGCCACTCCTTTTCACACACAATAAACCACCTCTGGCTACCACACCTCACACCTCTTTCACTACAATACCACACCTCACTTTCACCACACACACACTGCAGCCATCTTCTTCACCACACACACACACACACCCGCCACCTTTTCTGGCACACACCACAAACACCTTCTTCTGGCAACTGCTGGCTGGTCCGCTCACACACACACACACCCGCCACACCTTCTTTCACACACACACACACCTCACACCTTCACTCCACACTGACACCAATGCCACACTCTTCATTACTAATACATCCGCCATCTTCTTCACACAATACACACCGCCAGCGCCTTCTTCACACAGGGCAGACCTCGCCACCTTCACACACATTAATCCGCCAACATCTTCTTTCACACACACACCCCACCACCTTCTTCACACACACACCTGCCACACTCACACACACACACCCGCCATCTTCACACACACACCCATTACTCTTTCACACATTAACACTGCCACACTTTCACACACACACTGCCACATTTTCACACACACACATCTGTACATTTTCACACACACACCTGCCACATTTTCTTTACATATACACTCACATTTTTTCACACATATTAATACTTTCTTTCTTTTACATATTACACTCAATATTTTTTTCATATTATTGTTTACACATATTATTATTATATTACACATTTATTTTTTTTTATTATTACATCATATATTTTTTCTTACTATTATTACACACTACATATTTATACACACACCACCTTCTTTCTGGCTACTAATACACCCTGGCCTCACACCTGCCACACTTTCTTTCACACACACCGCCACTCTTTCTTCACACACAACACCACACCCTACTCCTTCTTCACACACACACCCACCTTTTCACACACACACACACACACACACACACACACACACACACACACACACCTCACACATTCTTCACACACACCCACACACTCTTTCTTCACACACACACACCTGCCACACTTTCACACACACACTGGCCACTCTTTCTTTTCACACACACACACACACACACACACACATCCACACACACTCTACACACACACCCACACTTTTCACAGCCACACACACCCTCACACTCTTCACACACACTGCCACACTCTTTTTCACACACCTCAAATACTCTTTCTTCTCATACACACATCTTCCCTACTACACACTCCACACTCTTTCTACACACACACACTGCACACACACACACTCAGCCTTTTTCTTCACACACACACTGCACACTACACACACACTGCTGCCATTTTCTTTTTTACATACACACTACTCCTTTTTTCTACATACACACTGCTGCCATTTACACACATATACTGCCATATTTTTATACATATTATATTATACATCTGCTATTTTTATTTATATTATATTATATCTACATTTACATATTATACTACAATATTTTTATATACACACACTGTATTTTTATATATATTATTTTACATATTTTTTTTTTATATATATATTATTTATTTTTTTATATTATTATATATTATATATATACATATATATATATATTATATTATTATTATATTTACATATTTGCTGGCTGGCACACACTCTGGGCTACTTTCTTCACACACACCACCTTTTCTTCACACACATACACCCCGCCACTTTCACACACACCACCTTTCACACACACACCCTACTCTTTCACACACACCCGCCACTTCACACAGCACACACACAACACACACACACACCGCCACTCTTCTTCACACACACACCACACCTTCGCCACACACAACCTCACCCTACCACACACCCGCCACACTCTTCACACACACACCTCTGCCTCTTCACACACCACACCTCACTCCACACACACACACCACACATCTTCTACACACCTCGCCACTTTCACACACACACACTCCTACAACACCTTCTTTCTTCACACTGACACACACCCGGCCACACTCTTCACACACACCAGAGACCACACTTCATCTTCACACACACACACCCGCACACCACACACACCACTACACACACACACACTCAGCACACACATGACACTCACATTTTTTTACACACACACATCACACACTACACATACACTCATGCCATTTTTTCATACATTACACTCAAGGCTTTTCACACACTTATTTTTCTACACATACACCTGCCAAGTATTTATACATATATACACTCACAATATTCTTTTTTTTTACATACATCTGCATATTTATATACTACACTGATGTCCTATATACACATCATATTTTTTCACATATTACACTCACACATTTTTTTTTCACACACACACTGCATATTTTCTTCACTAATACACCTCGCTACCTTCTACACACACACGCCACTTTCTTTCTTTCACACACACACACCCTACTTCTTCACACACACACACACCCGCCAACACCTTCACACACCAACAATCGCACTTTTTCACACACACACACACACACACACACCACACTTTCTTCACACACACACACACCATCTCACACAATAATCGCCACACTTCACACTACCACACTGCCACTTTCTTCACACACACTGACCCACTCTTTCACACTAACCCTCACTTACACACCAAACACTTTCACACACACACCTTTGCCACCTTCTTCACACACACACCCGCCACACTTCTTTCACACACACACCTCACTTCTTCACACTACACACACCCACACATTTTTCTTCATTATTGCCACACTCACACTCTGGCACACACACCTCACACTCTTCTTTCACACACACACCTCACACACTCTTTCACACACACACACTGCCATTTTTCACACATAATACACACACACACACACACACCTGCACATTTTTACTTACACACACACACCTGCTACTTTTCTTACACATACACTCCTGCATTTACACATACATATCTCATTTCTTTTTCTACATATACACTCATATTTTTTTACATATATTACATCACATTTTATATACATACTTATACATATTTTACACATACATCTTGCTATTTTTATATTACACATATACATATTACATAATACTGCCAATATTTTATATACACATCACATTATTTACATATTACACTTCTTATTTATTTAATTCATATTTTTTCATACATACTCATATTTATACATATACACTGCCACATTTTTCACACACACACCTCGCCACTTCATTTCACACACACACCCGCCACTTTTCACACACCTTACTCTCTTCTTTCTTTCACACACACACACACTACTTCCACACACACACACACCCACTCTTTCTTTCACACACCTCGCCACTCTTTTCGCCACACACACACCCACTCTTCACACAACCTGCCAAATACCTTTTTCATTACTAACAAGACCTCGCCAACACTCACTTTCACACACAATAACTGCCTACCTTCTTTCTTCTTCTGCCACACATACATGTCTGCCACACTCTTCTTCACACATTACACCCGCCACACTTTTTCTCACACACACACACCCGGCCACATTTTTTACCACACACTCAACATTTCTTCACACACACACCCGCCACATTCTTCTTTCTCCCACAGACCCACATTTCTTCTTCACACTGTACACCGCCACTCTTTTCACACACACACACCTACCTTTCTTCTTTCACACACACACACCGCCATTTCACACACACACACCTGCCACGCTTTCACACACTACACACTGCAGTACTTTACATAAGACACTGCCACATTTCACATTACACCTCATTTGCATATACACTCAAGGCTGAGACACTGCAGCTACACACACTCCTGCCATTTTTACACAGACTGCACATTTTATATATATATACACACCTGCCACATTTACACACACACTCATTTTTTACATATATATACATCACACATTTTTTACATACATTAGAATTTATTTATATATTACACTTGCATTTTCACACACACTAACTGCTGGCTTTCTTTTCACACACCATTTCTTTCACACACACTGGCACCCACACACAAGACCGCCACTGGCACACACTGCCACACCACCTTTTTCACACACCACACCCGCCACATCTCACACACACACACACCTGCCACTTCTTCACACACTGCTGAGCTGCCACACTCTTCTTCACACACACACCTGCCACACTCTACTCCACACACACACACCCACACACTTTTTCATACACACACCTGCTGCCACTTTTTCACACACACATTAACACACACACTCACACATTACTACACACACACTGCCATTTCTTTTCACACTACACACACCACATTTCTTTTTCACACACACATCCACACATTTTTTGTATTACACTGCTCATTTTTCATTATTACACATCCTGCACCTACACATACATCTACATTTTTCATACACATACTCAAGCAATATTTTTTCTACATTATACACTACATATTTTTCTTTTTTCTTTACATATATTATCTATATTTTTTTTTCTATACATATATCTATTTTTACATATACATACTTTCTTTATTATTATATATTTTATATATTTTTACATATTATTATACTGTATATTTTATATATATATATACTTTATAATATTTATTTATATATATATATTTATATTTTATATATATATTTATTTATATATATATATCATATATATTTTATATATATATTTATATTTATATATATATATTTAATATTTTTTTTTATATATATATATATATATATATATATTATTATATATATATATATTATATATATATATATAATTTATAATATTTTATATATATTATTTACTATTTTTTCACACACACCTGCCACTTCACACACACACCAGCCACTCTCACACAGTTACTGCCACACACACACACACACACACCGCCACACACGCCACACACACACTGCCACTTTCATACACACACCTGCCATCTTTCTTTTCACACACTACACCGCCTTTCTTTCACACACACCTAAACACTTTCTACATTACACTGCCTCACTACACACCATTGGCCACACACACCGCCATCTTTTTCACACACACACCTCATTCTTCTTCTACACTAATACACACCTGCCACACTTTCACACACACACCTCGCCACTCCTACACACACACACTCATGCCCTACATTAATAAGACCGCCACACTTCATTAAGACCCAATATTCTTCACACTATGACACACACACCCGCTGCCATTTTTCTTTCATTTACAGGACACACACCTGCCACATTTTCTACACACACACCCACATTTCTACACACACACACCTGCCACATTTCTTTTTTTACATTATTACACTGCCACATTTTACATATTAATACACTGCCACATTCTTCACATACACATACACACACATACACACACACATACACATCTCACATACTCTTTTTTTACACTATTACACCTTGCCATTTTTCATACATACACTACTACACATACATACCTGCATTTTACATACACACTTATTTTTTACATATACATCCTATTTTTTTTACATACACACTGCTATTTACATACATACATATACACATACATACACATATACATATTACATACATATCTACACATTTTTTTTACATATACACTACATTACTATTATTATATCTGCCTCATTTCAGCCACACTACATTTTTCTTCACACACACACTGCCACTTCTTCACTACACACTGTACACACCCACTTTCACAATGACCGCCACCTTTTCACACACCCGCCACTTTCTTCACACACACACCTCCACCTCTTCTTCACACACACACACCACACACTCTTCACACACACACCACTCTTCACTCTTTCACACACAATACACCCGCCGCCACTACTTCTGACACACACCCGCCACTCTTTCTTCACACACACACGCCACTTCACACACACACACGCCACTCTTCTTCACACACACACACCGCCACTTTCACACACACACCGCCACACTTTTTCATTACACACACACCCGCCACACCCACACACACACCCAGCCACACCTTTCTCCACACACACCGCCACCTTCTTCACACACACTGCACCCGCCAGCACCTACACACACACCACACATCTTCTTTTCACACACACACCCACACATCTTTCATCCCACACACACATCCGCCATTTTCTTTTCCCACACACACCCACACTCTTTCTTCCACACACACACCTGCTGCCATTTTCTTCACACACACATCTTCACTTTCTTTTCACACACACACTCCTGCCACATTCTTTCACACACACACACCTCATTCTCTTTTCACACACACACTGCCATTTTCATTACACACTGCACACTCTTTCTTCATTACACACACACACAATACACACACTCACATTTTTTTACACATATGACTAAGGCACATATTAATACACTACATTTTTTACATACACACTGCATATTTTTCATACATACACTCATTTACATACATAATTTTGCTTCACTACACAATCGCCATCTTTTCACACACACACCACCTTCACACACACACTCACACTCTTTCTTTTCACACACACACTCACGTTTCTTTTCACACACACACACCGCTGCCACTTTTCACACGCCACACCCGCCACACTCTTCACACACACCCACTCTTCTTTTCACACACACACCTGCCAGCCATCTTCTTTTTCACACACACACACCAGCCACCATCTTTCTTGACAAGACCGCCACCTTTTCACTTCCACACACACACCTCTGCCACACTTCACTACACACCCGCCACACCACACACACACACCCGCCAACACTTTCTTCACACACAACACCTCGCCAACACTTCTTCACACACACACACCCACACACTCTTTCTTCACACACTACACCAACACCTTCTGACACAGACATCCACACACTTTCTTTCACACACACACACACACACACACACACACCTCCGGCCACCTTCACACACACACTGCCACACCTTCACACATTGACAACGCCCCGCGACTCACACCTGCCATCTTTCTTTCACACACACACCTGCCACTCTTTCTTCACACACACACCTGCCACTTTTCTTTCATTACACACATCCGCCACACTCCCTTTCATCACACACACACACCTGCCATCTTCTTCATACACTCAAGCATTTTCTTCTTTTCATATTAACACACACTGCCACATTTCACACATATTTACACTCCACATTTCATACACTCATGGTTTCACACACACACACACCTGCCACTTCATACACACATAATACACTGCGCCATTTACATATACACACTGCCACATTTTATTTCATACACACACTGCCATTTTTACATGCCACACTGCCACTTCACACACACACCTCGCAGCCACTTTCTTTCTTTCACACACACTGCCACCTTTCATTTCACACACTCCGCCACCTTTCTTCACACACACACCGCCGCCACTCTCGCCACACACACCCTCCCGCCACACTTTCACACACACACACCCGCCACTTCTTCACACTACTATTAACACTGCCACACCTTTTCCTCACAAGACAGACCCGCCACACTTTCTTCACACACAAGACCCACACTCTTCTACACATGTGCCACACCACACACCTTCTTTTCACACACATTACTGACCGCCAACACTCTTCACACACACACCGCCATTTTCACACACACACCGCCATCTTCACTACTACACCACACATCTTCTTTTCACACACACACCCACACTCTTCTTTTCACACACACATGATCCATGCCATTTTTCACACACACACATACCTGCACATTCTTCACACACCCACTGCCATTTCACACACACACCTGCCATTTGTACACATCTGCATCTACACACTTTATTGGCACACACTCACACATTTTACATATTACACTCACACATTTTCATACATACACCTGTCATTTCTTTCATACACACACCTGCACATTTTTTTTACATACACATCAATATTTTTTATTACATACACACACTCTACATTTTATATTAATACATCATATATTTACATATTACATATCTTGCCATATTTATACATATTATACTGCATATTTTGAGCATATTATGTTCACTACATTTTATTTATTACATATATACTTTAAGTATTTTTTTATTTATACTATTATTATATTCTTGCCATATATTTATTTACATATATTATTACACTACCCACTTTTTCACACACACTGCCTCTACACACACCACCTTTTTCACACACACACCCACCTTTCTTTTCACACACAGCCACACTGCCATCTTTCTTCACTCACACACCCGCCACTCCTTCACTGGCCACACACACTGCCACTCACCACACACACTGACCGGCCATCTTTCACACACCACACCTCGCCACACTCTTTCACACACACACCCGCCACACTTTCTTCTTCTTCATTACTGGCACACACCTGCCACACTCCTTCTTTTCACACACACACCGCCATCTTTCATTTAACACACTCACACTTTCTTCACACACACACCTGCAGCTCTCTTCTTTTCTACACACACACCCGCCACATTCTTCACGACACACATTGACCCCGCCACACTCTTCTTCACACACACACTGACCCGCCACACTTTCTTCTCATAATACACACATCCTGCACCTTTTCTTTTTCACACACACACCACACACTCTTCACACACACACACCTCACACTTCACTCTACACACACACACCCTCACACTTTCTTTTCACATTAATATCCACCACATCTTCTTCATTAAGAGACACTGCCACATCTTTTTCACACTAATACACCACAATATCTTCTTCACATATTACACACCACATTTCTTTCACACACACACCTCACAGCACACATACACTCACATTTTTTCTTTTTATACATATACATCACACATTTTACATACTACACTGCCACATTTTTACATACATACACTCATTTAATATACATATCTGGCATTTTACATATATACACTACATTTTTTACATATACACACTGCACACTTGTACATATTACATGTACATTTACATATATATATATCACATATTTTCTGGCTTATTACACCATTTTTTCACACACACACCTGCCATTTCACTTGGCACATTAATAACTCACTTTCTTTCACACACAATAATATACACACATTACACTCAGCACATTTTTCACACACACACACTGGGCATTTCTTCACACACACTCGCTACCTTTCTACACAATAAGATCGCTGCATTTTTCTTTTATTAATATTACACTCAATGCACCATTTGCATACACTGCCACATTTTTTTTCACACACACGCCATCTTTCTTTTGATATTAATACACACCTCGGCCACATTTCTTCACACACACACTCTGCCACTTTTTTCACACACACACTGCACACTTACACATCTGCCATTTTTTTACACACACACTGCCATTCTTACACATACACCTGCACACTTTCTACACACACACCTGCCACATTTTATTTACAGACACACATCTGCCATTTTTCATTTACACACACACACACACATTCTCTTACACACACCTGGGCACATTTACACACACACTCACATTTTTTTATATACACACTGCACATTTACATACATATCTGCATTTTTTACACACACATACACTGCATTTACATATTACACACTACACATTTATATATATACACTCATATTTTACATACATATACTGCTGTTATTTTTATATATTATTACTACAATATTTTTATTTATTATTATGCCATTTTTGCCCAAGAGACTATACATTTACATATACACACTTGCCATATTTTTATATATTATTACACTCCTGCTATTTTTTCTTTATTTATTATTATTATTATCCCACACTACTAATACGCACACTGCCGCCAGCTTCACACACACACCCACTCTCACACACACACTGGCCACTCTTTCACACACACACTCACTTTTTCTTTTTCACACACACACACCTGGGCACTTTTTCTTTCACACACACACCTCACACTTCTTCATCTACACACACACACTGCCACTCTACACTAACACCCGCCCGCCTTTTCATGGCACTACACCTCAAACCACTCTTTCAGCACACACTCAGCCACTTTCACACACACACCTCACAAGCACTGGCACAGGCACACACCCCACACTCACACACACACTGTGCCACTTTCACACACACACACTCAGCCAACACTACTTTACACACACACATCTCACATCTTCACATGACACATTCCACACACACATTTTCACACACACACTTTTCTATTTCACACATACACCTCACATTTCACACACACACACTCACACTTTCACACACACACTCATTTTGCACATACACTGCACATTTTACACACACACTACATTTCTACACACACACCTGCCATTTCTTTTTCTTGGCTATTGGCTACATCTGCCTTACATACATACTGCCACATTTCTTACATATTAATACATCTTCATATTTTTTCTACATATATACACACTACATTTTATTCACATACATACTCAATATTTTTCATATATATACTGCAAGCATTTATATATACATATACTCACATTTACTTACATATTTAAGTATTTTTATATGATCTAATATTTTTATTTACATATATTATCTTATTTATACATATATATCATATTCTCACACACACACACCTCTGCCACTCTTCTTTCACACACACACTGCCACCTTCTTTTTCACACACACACCTGCCACACTGGCTCACACACACACACACACCTCGCCACACTTTTTCAGCACACACACTGTACCTTTTTCACACACACACCCGCCACACTTTCACATTACACTGCCACTTCTTCTGGCTACACACACCTCGCCATTTTCTTCTCATTACACACACCCACAAGCACTTTCTTTTCACACACACAGCCACACACATATACATGCACACACCCGCCACATCTCTTTCACACACAGACCACACACTACACACACACACTCACACATTTCTTTTTACACATTACACCTGCCACATTTCTTTCACACACACCTGCCAAGACTACTGACACACATACACACGCACACACACCTACACATTTACACACACATACCTGCACACTACACACACACACTCGCATTTACTTACACACACACTCGCATTCACACACACACTGCCATTTTACACACACACCTGCATTTACACACACACCTGACATTTACACACACACCACATTTACACACACACTGCATTTACACACATACACACACACACTGCCAGGCTCATACACTGCCATGGCATGGCCATACACTCACACACACATGGCCACACCCCCCCCAAGTACACTATCTCACACACCAAGCAAGACTGATATACATACACTCATATTTACACACTGCAAGAGCTATTTAACACACACACCTGCGCCACTCTTTTCTTTCACACACACAATCCACTGCACCTTTTTCACACACACACCCGCCACTCTTCTTTTCACACACTACACCTGCCACTTTTTCACTACACACCTCACCACTTCTTCACACACACACGCACACACTTCTTCTCACTACTAACACACACCACACCTTTCTTTTCCTTCACACAACACACACTGGGCCACCTGCCACACACATGGCACCACCTCTTTCTTCTTTCACACACACCTGCGGCCCCCTACTTCACACACACTGACCTCGCCACTCTTCTTCACTCACACACACACACCCTGCCTACTCTTCACTGGCCACACACCACATCCCTTCACACACACTGACCCCGCCACACTTTCTACTCTTACTACACACACATACACACTCTCACACACACACCTCACATCACCTTTCTGGCCTACACACACACACCATTTCTTACACACACACACTTACTTCATATTATTATTATTATTATTAATATTATTGACCCACAATACTTTCGCACAATACTCTTTCTTTCACACACACACCCCACATAGTTTTCTTAGCACACACACCTCAATTTTTCACTATTTCACACACACCGCCATTTTTTCACACACACACACCTGCCACTTTTTTTCTTCTTCACACTACACACTCACATTTTTCTATACACACACCCACACCTTTCTTCACACATACACACACATACCTGCACACCTTTATACACAAGAATGTGTATTTTTCTTTTTACACACACCCCGCCACACATTTCACACACACATACAAGGTTATTTTACACATACACGCCTCACATTTTCATATTATTACACATTAATTTGCCATACTTATTAATCATATTAAGACATTTATATTATATCACACATTTTTTTTCATATACACACATTTTCACACCTCACACACCTTTACATATATCACTATGGCACACACACACACACACCGCCACACTGCCACTTTCTTCACACACATACCGCCATCTTTCTGGCTCACTACACACACACTGCTCAGCTACTTTTTGCTGACACACACATCTGCCACATTTTACACACATGACACACACTGCCACTTTTTCATTTACACCCACTCATTTCACACTGCACACTCTTCATTTCTTTACACACACACACTGGCCACATTTCACACACACCCCTACATTTTTCTTTTCTTTATCACACACACATCTGACTGCCATTCTTTCCATTTACACACACATTACACCCTGGCCACACTATTTTCTCACACACACATCTGCCAAACCATCTTTCACACACACATACACATTATGCTACTGGGCCACACACACACCTGCCACATTTTCTTACATACACACTCACATTTTCTTTTTCACACACACACACCCAAGTTTTTACACACATTAATATTATCTGCCATTTTTTTCATTTACACACTATTATTACACTGCCATTTTACATTGCCATTACACACATCTTCTACCACACTCTTTCTTTTCTTTACACACACACACCAATGCCAGGCCTTCATAATCACAATATTTTTTCATTTCACACCTACACACACACACACACTCACACATTTTCTACACAGACATTATTATCACATGTTATTATTTACACTTAAGATGCAAGATTATTACACTTTGCCAAGATACATTTTTACATATTACAGGCCTGCTTTACACATTTTATATATGCATAAGACTCACATTTACACACCTGCTATTTATTACATATTTACATCACATACATACTCATATTTACATACACTTTTTACAAAGTGTCCCAGAGACATCTACTACAAGATTTTTCCCACACATACAATATACTTGCAAGTATTTATTTATATACATATTATTATTATTATTATTATATTATTATTATTAATTTGCTATTTTATATTATTACACTGCAAGTATTTTTACATATATATTAATCTGCACATTATTTTACATAGCATCACACACACTTGCCATTTTTTCACACACACACCCTACTCTGGCACACTCTCATGCTGGCCTCTTCTTCTACACACACACCTCGGCCATTTTCATCTTCTTCACAGCCGCACACAGCCACTCACACACTTTTTTCACATTAACACTAACACTGTGCCATTTTTCTTTCTTCAATAAGGCACACACACACTGCCACTTTCACACACAAGACCACGGCACTCTTCACACACACTACACTCACATTTTTACTTTCTTCACACACACCTGCCACACTCCACACTACTACACACACGCCAAACATCTTTCTTCACACACCCAACAGGTCTGCCATCACACCGCACACCTTTTTCAACACTATTTCTTCTACACACACTCTTTCTGCCATCGTGGCTAACACACACATCTTCTGACACATTTCACTATTATTACACACAACTGCTGTTTACACTCCACACAATGACCACACACATTTCCCTTCTACACACACACTTTCTTGCCACACTTCACTGGTCACCGCCACATTCACATATTCACAACTTTATTATTTTTTATTATCTGCCAGACCCTGCCTTCTTCTTCTTTTCACACACACACCGCCACCTGCCTACACTTTTCTTCACACACACTGCACTCACATCACTTTACACACACACCTCGCCACACATTTCTTCACACATCACACTCATTAAGACTAACACTCACATGGTTTCACACACACACCTGCACACACACTTTCACACACACTGCCACACTTTCTTTCTTTACACATACACACACTGCATATTTTATTATGACATATCTGCTATTTTACACATTCTTATTTCACACTTGCTGTATTTTTACATTATATTACCCACACACTATTTTATATCTACACATACTCAAGTCCCAAGTACTACACATACATACCACTGCCAGCCCACATGTCCATATTATTACACACTTTCACATTTTTTTACACCCACTGGCTGATCACTACATTCCCACTGGCCACACACACTACTTTCTACACACACACCTCACTTTACCAGCACACACACACAAACACCTTTCTTCTTCACACACACCAGCCCACTTCTTCACATTGGGAATTGCACCACTTTTTCACACACCCGCCAACACTCTTCACTCACACACACACCACCTCTTCTTTCACAAGCCACCACACACACACACTCCACACACACACTGCCACTTTCTTCACACACACACTGCCACATCACCCGCCACTTTTTCACACACACCGCCACACTTTCACACCCGCCACACTCATCATTACACATTACACACCACATTTTTCACACTATACACCCGCCACATTTACACACACACACCCGCCATTTTTCACACACACACACTGCCACATTCTTCACACACACACCACACCCACACTCACTGCCACACCCACACACACACACAGCCACACTTTCTACACACACACCTGCCACATCTTCTCTTACACACACTGCCACATTTCACACACACACACCTGCCACTTTTTCACACACACACACACACACACTCCTCATTTACACACACACTTGCACATTTTTCACACACACACACACACATTCACACACACACATACACTCACATACACACACACACTCTGCATTTTTTTACATACACTGCCATTTCACACACATACACTCACATCTTTTTACACACACACATACACACACTCTTTACACACACACACACATTTTTTTTCATATTACACACCGCATTTCTCACACACACTGCCACCTTTCACACACACACACCGCCACTCTTCTTCTTCACACACACACTGCCACTTCACACACACACCTTCACACACACACCTCACTTTCTTCACACACACACACCCGCCACTTTCACACACACACACTGGCCACCTCACACATTAATAATATTGACACACACCGCCTTCTTCTCACACACACACACACTTTTCTTTCACACACCGCCACACTCTTCTCACACACACACCCCACTTTCACACACACCGCCACTCTACACACACACACCACACACACACACACACACCCATTTTCACACACACACTCTTCTTCACACACACACTGCACACATTAGACCACACACACACACACACCACACTTTCTTTTACACACACACACCTGCACTTTCTTTCGCCACACACTGCCATTTTATATTACAGCACATTTTTCGCCACATACACACACACATTTTTTCACACACACACTGGCTCTTCATTTATACACTGCCACATTTCTATTACACACCACATTTTCTTTTACACACTACTACACATTTTTTTCATTTACACACACATCATATTACACATACACACATTTTTTACATATATATTCACACACATACACCACATTTTTTACATATACACACTCATTTTTTACATATTATACCTGGTCCCCGCCTTCTCTTATTATACACATACTTCACACACACACACTGCCACTTTCACACACACACTGCCACTCTCACACACCCACTTTCTTCACACACACACCCTCACACACACTGCCACTCTTCTTCACACACACCACACACTTTCATTTCACACACACACACCTGGCCTTCTCTCACACACACACACCGCCACTTCTTCTTCACACACACACACTGCCACACTTTCTTCACACACACACACAATGGCACACACACACACCTGCCATCTTCACACACACACCCACACTCTTCTTCACACACACACCACCCACACACACACCACTTTCACACACACACCCGCCACTCACTACACACCACTCTCACACACCACTCTTCTTTTTCACACACACACACACCTGCCACACTTCACACACACACACCTGCCACACTTCTTACACACACACACACACACATTTTCATTTACACACACACACCTCACTTTCTTCACACACACACTCACACATTTTACACACACACACACATTTCACACACACACTGCCCTCATTTACACACTCACATTCTTCATACACACACTCACATTTTACACACACACTGCCATTACCTCCACACACACACCGCATACACATACACACACCCATTTCATACACATACACTCATATTTTATATTATTATACTACATTTTACATACACCCACATTTTTTATATTACACATTTACACACTGCCACTTTTTACACACAATCTGCCACTTTTTCACACACACACCCGCCACTTTCACACACACACACCCACCACCATTTCATTTCACACACACACCCACGGCCACTCTTCACACACACACTCACACACACACCCACTTCACACACACACATGCCACATTTCTTCACACACACCCACACTCTTCACACACACACACCGCCTTTCACACACACACACCTCACTCTTTCACACACACACCCACTTCACACACACACCTCACACCACTTCACACACACACACCCACTCTTTCACACACACACACACACACACACCCACTCTTTTCACACACACACTGCCACACTTCACACACACACCGCCACATTTCACACACATGACCACCTTTATTCACACACACACCCGCCACATCTTTCATTTCACACACACACCACACATTTCACACACACACACCTCACACTACACACACACACACACACACCTGCCATCTTCACACACACACACCCACATGGCTACACACACACACACACACACACACACACACACTGCCATTTTCACACACACTGCCACATTTTCACATACACACTGCCACATTTTTTCACACACACACACTCACACATTTTACACATACACACACATACACACACTGCCATTTTTCACACACAGACATTTTTTCTTTACACACACATGACCACATTTTACACACACATACACTGCCATTTTTTCTGACACACACACACTGCCACTTTTCCACCACACACACTGCCACTTTCTTCACACACACACACTGCCACTTTTCACACACACCTGCTCACACACACACACTGCCACACACACACACACTGCCACACTTTCTACACACACACTGCCATTTCACACACACACTGCCACTTTTCACACACACACACAGGCCATTTTTCACACACACCCGCCACACTATTTCACACATTACACTGCCACACTCTAACACACACGCCACTCACACACACTGCCACTGACACACACACCTGCCACACTTTCACACACACACCCACACATTTCACACACACACACTGGGCACATTTTCACATTACACACACATCTGCCATTTATTTTCACACACACACCTGCCACATTTCACACACACACACCTGCATTACTATTACATATTAAGACACATTTACACACACACACTCACATCTACATACACACTGCATTTTATATACACACTGCATATTTTCTTTCATATATTATTACACTCACATTTTATTATTACACACCTACATTTACATATTACACACTGCATTTATTATTACATATTTTTCTTTTACATACACTAGTATGACTAAGCTATTTTACACATATTACACTCAATATTTACATATATATACATCACATTTTATTTATATATACATTTACATTTATATACACACAATATTTTTTACAATACACCGCCACTTTCTTCACACACACACACCCACTCTTCTTTCACACACCTGCTCTTTCTTTCTTCACACACACACACTCTCACACACACCTCGCCACTTTTCACACACACCGCCACCCCCCACAACACCCGCCGCCACTCTTCTTTCACACACCACCCGCCACTCTGCCACACACACACCCGCCACTTCTTCACACACACACCATTTTTCTGCCACACACACCGCCACTTCTTCACACACACACCTGCCATCTTCTACACACACACCAAGCATTCCTTTCTTCACACACATTGACCCACACATTTTCACACACACACACACACACCCGCCACACACACACACACACTGCCATCTTTCACACACACACCTGCCACATTTATTCACACACACACACACTGCCACACACACATTCTTCACACACACACACCTGCCATTTCACACACACACACACCGCATTACTTTACACACACACACCATTCTTTTCACACACACACACCCACACACTTCACACACACACTCACACATTTACATACACACACTGCCACATTTTACATAATACACTCGCCATTTCTTATTACACACACACACTGCCATATTTTTACACACACTCATATTTTTTACACACATACACTGCCATATTATTACTCTTACACACACTGCCATTTACATATTAACATACACATCTATTTATTATTATTTACACCACACTTTTTCACACACACACCCACTTTTTCACACACACACCTGCCACCTTTTCACACACACACCCACACACTTCACACACACACACACCTTTCTTCACACACACACACACCTCACACACACACACCGCCACACACACACACCGCCACTACTTCACACACACACACCGCCACTCTACACACACACGCCACACTCTCTTTTTCACACACACACACCTGCCACTTTCACACACACCCGCCACACTCTTCACACACACACCCGCCATTTCACACACACACACCTCCACATTCTACACACACACACACACACCGCCATTTTCTATACACATACACACACACACTGCCACTATTCACACACACACACTGCCACATTTCACACACACACACCACATTTCTCACACACACACACACTGCCACTTTCACACACACACACACCTCACCTTCTTCACACACACACACACTTTCACACACACACCTGCCATTTCACACACACACACACACACACACACACACACACTACACATACACACACACATACACACTGCCCATATTATTACACATATTACACATTTACACATATATTACACATACATTTTATTTACATATTATATATCTTCTACATTTATATTTACATACATATTTCTTATTATATTATACATACATATTTTACATACACACACTTTATTTTATGCCACACACTGCTACATTTTTTACACACACACACCCACTCTTTCACACACACACCCACTTTCTTCTGGCCATGCCATTTGGCTTTCACACACACTGCTTTCTTCACACACACACCTGCCATTTCATTTACACACACCCCACTTTTCACACTACACACACGCACTGCCACACACACCTGCCATTTCACACACACACACTCACACACACACACACACCACGCTTCTTTCACACACACACACCTGCCACACTCTACACACACACATGTACATTCGCACACACACACTGCCATTTTCTTCATTAATATTGACCACATTTTCACACACACACTGCCACATTACACACATAATCACACACTTCACACACACACACTCACTTTCACACACACTGCCATTTTTCATTACACACACACTGCCACATTAATATAATAATTCACACCTCTACACACACACACCTGCCACATTTTATTATTACACTCATACACATACATCACACATTTTTTTTATTACACACATACATTATTATTACATATACACACACATTTTACACATATACACTCTTATTACACACACATTTATATATACATACATGCCATTATACATATATTACATATTACATTATTATTTTACATTTTTTATTATACACATAGACCTTATATACATTTCTAATACATACATTTCACACACACACACTGCCACTTTCACACACACACACCACTTTTTCTGCCACACACACTAACCCACTTTCACACACACACACACCATCTTTCTTCTTTCTTCACACACACACCTCACTCCTTCACACACACACCTGCCACTCACTCTTCACACACACACCCACACTCTCCACACACACACCACTCTTCTTTTCACACACACACACCACTTTTTCTTCACACACACACACCGCCACATCTTTTTAAGACCCGCCACACACACACACCCACACACTCTTTCACACACACACCACACGCCACACACACACACCCACTTTTCTTCACACACACACACCTGCTTTCTTCACACACACACCCGCCACACGCTCTTTCACACACACACACACCCTGCCACATTTCACACACACACACACACACACACACACACTGCACTATTCACACACACCTGCCACATTTTCTACACACACACCACATTTTACACACACTACACATTTACATACACATATACATACACATATTACACACACATATTATCACACACCACCTGCCATTTTTATTCTTTACACACCACACATTCTTCATTTACACATACACACTCGCCATTTATTTATACACACACACTTGCCATTTATTTCATTTAACACACACACTTATTACTCACACATATGCTCACATACACACACATTTACATACACACACATTTTTTATTATCACACTGTACACACTATTTACACACATATATTTTTATTACACACTATGGCACACACACTGCCATGCACACACACACACACACTCTGCCACATTTCACACACACACACTCTTCTGGTCCTGCCATCACACACATGCCACACACACAACACTGCCACATTTTTCATTAAGACCTCCCACACTTTCTGGCATTCATTAAGACTCACACTGCATTTTTTCTTCAGAGAGAGCACCCATTTCACAGAGGGACTGCTTTTTTCACATGACTGCATTTACATGAGCCATTTCATAGAGACTCGCCACACATTTACATGCCATTTTACTTCACACACAGAGACAACAGCCATTTTTCACACACACACACCTACATTTCTTCACATACACAGACATTTTCACACACACACTGCCATTTGTGTGAGAGAGAGAGACACATGCACACAGACACTCACATTTTACAGAGAGATGGTACATTTGTCTTGAGAGAGAGGCCAGGAGAGATGAGAGAGAGATTAGAGAGAGAGAGAGATTACAGAGTGTGTGAGAGAGAGAGATGATCAGAGAGAGAGAGATGGTAGAGTGTGTGTGAGAGAGAGAGAGTGGTAGAGATGTGAGTGAGAGAGACAGAGAGAGAGAGAGAGAGAGAGAGAGAGAGAGAGAGAGAGAGAGAGAGAGAGAGAGAGAGAGAGAGAGAGAGAGAGAGAGAGTTTTGAGTTTTAAATAATCTTTATTGGGTCTGGGAACCCACAACACAGTAAACACTCATACAAAACCATATTTGCACATCACTTTAAAAACACAACTCCAGATCCTCCTCCAATGTAACTAAACAAAACAGCCTCTGAATACCCCATATACTACAAACAGATCAATGTTGTTAACAAGTTTATAATAGGCAAACTCAACCTCAGTCTCGCTGCCAACATTCCCTCCAGCATTCCCACCACATCCACAGACCCCTGTCCTCAATACTGTTCTTTCTGGTCTTCCATATCGCCAATCTTAGCTGCCCCCAACACAAAATTAAGCAACATACACACACCCCTCTCGACTAAACCTGTACTTTAGCCCAAATATAAACACTTGAGAAGAGAAAACCTCTCCCAGAGCTGAGAACCAGCTATTGATCAGGTCAATCATCCCGACCAACCTGGGACACTGTAAAACAGATGTGTCAGAGACTCGACTAGCACAGAATGGACACCCTTTCCCCAACTGTCGGGTCCAGGTGTACCAGATGCATATTAGTGGCTATGGCTCCATGTATTATCCTCCATTGGAGGTCAGCTGTCCTCTTTCAATAGGCAGTTTGTATAAAGTCCTCCAACAGCCTTTGGGGATGCACTGGACCAAACACACCCGCTCACCTCAAGCCGATTTTACCCTTCCAGGGAGGAGGCATGGACACTTTCACACATATTCTGTACAAGGCCTTCTTTCCCACCTCCTTGAACTCCCCAGCCCGGGTATGGAAGGAAAGCAGCATCCCCACGCCTTCCTCAATGCCCGCCGCAGCTCTAACAATCAGTGCAGGGAACACATAGTCCAGACCCTCCTTCCACCGATCAGAATTGGAAGTGTCAGTCACATACTGCAGATGAAGTACTGGCAGGGAATCACAGACCTCAGCCGACGACCTTCCTCAGTAGGCGAGATGATCGGATCCTCGCCTTTCTCCCAGCTCCTCCAACGATCTACTCCTACCCGCATCAGATGACCCAGCTTGGTACACCCCACACCTAACAGGCATGAACGTAGGCTGGCTGAACCCAGAACACGGACTGATGGCAGTGTTGTAAAATAGAGGCTCTTCAAAAGCCACATCCCTGGTGGCGGCCTTACGGGACTTTACAAGAACTCTCCAAGCCTGCATAACAGACTCATAGAATGGAGTCAGGCCAGACAACTCACCCTCTAGCTTTAAGAGGAAAAGGTGCTTGTCTAAGTCCAAACAGCCCGCCTTCCTCATCAATGTGTAGGCTGTATCCACTCCAGCTAGAACCGCACAGTACAACAGTCTCTGGGCTGCTTGAAGCCGGAAAGCCATGATCCTGGAAGAAATGTCCACCAGGCCTTGCCCACCCTCATGCAGTGGCAGGTACAGGGCTGCAGCTTTGATCCAATGTTGTCCAGACCAGAAGAAATTGACAAGTGGTCCTCTGAAGCTCTTGTATCAGACTCCGGTGGCTGCAGTATTATTAGTCTGTGCCACAGGGTAGAGGCAGCAAGATTGTTAGCTACCAGCACCCTTCCCTATAAGACAGCTGAGGTAGCACCCATTTCCACCTTGACAGTCTGGCACACACTTTCTCCACTACACCTCCCAGTTCTTTTTCTGAAAGACATCAGAGCCTAGAAAACCCCCAAAGTCTTCATCCCTTCTCTGCCCCACTGAAGCCCCCAGGTAACTGTGGAACGGACCCCGCCTGAAGCTGACCTGCCCACAGCGCCTTCACTCTTTTCCCAATTGACTCTAGCTGAGGAGGCCCCCTCATACACCTTTAAAGCGCTTGAGAGAACCTTAACATCCTCATCCCCTGTAATAAAACTGTCACGCTATTCTGCATACGCAGACAGTGCTATTGTGGGACCCTTCATTACACCTGGCACAGAGAAACCAGTAAGCCTCGCTCTTAAAAAAACAAAGCATTGGCTCAATTGCCAGGCTATATAACTGCCCTGGAAATTGGGCATCCCTGCCTGATGCCCCTTTGGACAGGGATGGGGCAACCCCTCCCACCTTCACCATACATGAGGCCCCAGCATACAGTAAACTCATCCAAGACAAAAACATCCCCAAACCCAAAGGCTTTCATTGTTGTGAACAAGTACTGGTGGTCCACACGATCAAAAGCCTTCTCCCTGATCCAAAGAAAGTAAACCCACATTTACATCAGACAGTTTACAAATATCTAAAACATCTCTTATTAGAAACAAATTGTCAACAATAGAGCGATCAGGTACACAGTAAGACTGGTCCTTGTGGACCAACAATCCCAGATACTCTTTCAACCTGTTTGAGAGACATTTAGATACAATTTTATATTCTGGCACAGCAAAGCAACAGGTCTCCAATTTTTTTATGAGAGCCAAATCCCCTTTTTGGCAACAATGAAAGCACCACGTTGACAGGATACAGGAAGAGAACCCTCATGAGCGATTCACACACCACTTCATAAAAATCCTCCCCAATAGACCGCCAAAAGTGCTTGTAGAACTCAGATGGTAAAACCATCGATGCCAGGGCTCGGCCTGTTGAGAGCTGCTTAACTGCTGTGGACAGCTCCTGCAAAGTAATGTCAGAGTCTAAAGCAACTCTCTGCTCAGGGCCCAGCTGAGGAAGACCGTGTAGCAACTGTTCAGTACACAGAGAATCACAATCCTCCGCTTTATAGAGGGCAGAGTAGAAACTACAGCATGTTGGCGCATTTCGCTGTCATCCGTGGTCACCTTCCCATCAGGGAGACGAAGGCAGACCATCTGTTTACGCTGCAATGTTGACTGTCCTAGGTTAAAGAAAAAAGTGCTAGGGCATCCATATCCTTGAGGGTAGCAAAACGAGACCTAATCAAGGCACCCTTCACTCTTTCGTAGAAACGACTTCAGTTCATGTCTCCTGTCCTGTAAGTTCATAGCTAGTCCAGGGTCATTCTGAGTGAGCAACTTCAATTCAATAGACTTGATGTCCTGTTCAAGGGCCCTGATGGTCTCTTTGAACTTCAACACGTGACAGAGCAGTATACTGCTGACAAAAACTCGTATTTGGGCTCTTCCCAACCTCCCACCATTGTCTCAAGGAATCAAAATTTCTTTGTAACCCTCCATTTTTCCCCAAAACAACAAAAACCTTTCACAAAACATGACATCATGTAGCAATTTAACATTAAAATACCAGTAAGGTGATGACCTTCGTGGGACAGGACAAGTGAATATCAACAGTAGCAATATGGTGATCAGAGAACCCCACAGGAGTAATGTCACACCTTCCAACCCTACTACAATATTGCTCAGATACATATAACCTGTCTAGCCTTGCTGCACTGACATGACCTTCATTAACTTTGGAGCCAGGTGTACTGCCTAACTTTAGCATTCCTTACTCTCCACACATCCGAAAGCTCAAACTCAGTTAATAGACCAGACAGACAAGTTGCTGACCGCAGGTGAGGTTCTTCAGCAGTGCGATCAACAGTAAAATCCACTGTACAGTTCCAGTCCCCTAAAACCAGACACCCCTCTTGGTCACACTGTCTTAAGGTTTCCTTTATTTGATTAAATATAGCAATACGCCTGTGCCCTCATTAGGAGCATATACATTCAAAAAAACAAACAAGAAACCCATTATATCCACCTTGACCAATAAAACCCTGCCCTTGACAATCTCTGTTGTAGATACCACAGTCACCCCTAAACCTGAGGAAAACAAGATTGCCACCCCAGCACTGAAATTAGTACCATGACTGAGTATATGCTGCCCTCCCACCACATACCCCAGTCAACCTCATTAGCCTCATCACTATGTGTCTCCTGCAGAAAACTACATGAAGCCTTTTTCTGTTTTATTACTTCTAATACCCAAGCCCTCTTATTCCTGTCCCTTCCCCCCATTAATATTGAGAGAACCTACCCTTAGTACCTCCATATAGAAAAGAGAAAGGAAAAGCAGAAGAAACCACAGAGAAAACCAAAGAGAAAGAAAAACACCCTATGAGGCATGATCATCATCATTATTTAAATTTTCTCTTAACCAATCCACGCTTCCTAGTGCCTTTGCTGCTGTGACAGCAGTAACAAATTTCCTCAAAACGCTTTCTTCTCACTCAACTGGTCTAACCTCACCGCCTTCTGTAACATCACAGCTGACCTCACAAACTTATCAACGCCAAAAATCTGCCAATTTGACAGATTTCCAAAAGTCTGATCCAGGAACCCATTTATCTCCTCTAGATTATAAATTGAGTCCTCACCAGCTGCTGTATCAACAGAGATATCCATATCCTTCTCCTGATCCTCCTCAGCTGAGGCCACAGACTCCCTGAGTCCCCTCTACCACATCCCCTCAACACTCCCTACTTGCACCCCATCACTGCACTCAGGCATCTCCTCCACTACCTGGGAGCCTGGCTCCACATGAGCCCCCTCCTGTACCCCATTGTCAGAGTGGGCATCTCCTCCACTACCTGGGAGCCTAGCTCCACATGAACCCCTCCTGTACACCACATTACTCATAGTGGGCATCTCCTCCACTACCTGGAGCCTAGCTCCACATGAACCCCTCCTGTACACCATTACTCATAGTGGGCATCTCCTCCACTACCTGGGAGCCTAGCTCCACATGAACCCCTCCTGTACCCCAGCACTCATACTGGCCAACTCCTCACCGGTTTGAGGAAAAGTCTCTTCAGATCCATCCGTAGTTTCTATAGCCATATTTTCCTGATGCATAACATTTCCCTCTGGTACACGCTGGAAAACAGTTCCCTCAACACGGACAACTTGTTCCTCAGCAACAGGTGCTTGTGGCTGCTCTACCGCTGTCGGCCCACCTCTCCCTACATCAGTGGGCCCAGGCGTTAAGAGGACCACCTGCTTCCCTCCCTCCGCCTTCTCCCTTTTCGGCAAGCATGTCGCTTATGGCCAACATCCCCACACTCAAAACACCGCTGACTACCCGTACTAGCATAAACCATATACAGTCTGTTGTCATACTTAACTTTAAACGATAACTCCAAAGTCTGCTCCGGGAGAATCCAAAAACATAAACACCTGTCGCCGAAACGACATAACCTGTTTCAACGCCGGTGTTTGCAACCCAACGGGACAATCTTAATTGAGCTTGCAAACTTCCCAAACTGCAATAACTCGCGCTCCAATAGCTCATTGGGAATAAACGGCGGTACATTTGAAATCGTTACCTTTGTTGACGGAGAAAAAGCGGCGTGATTTGAATAAACATTCCTTTTTAAGTACGCCATGCTCAACCATACGATCAACAAGACGCCTTTCTTTAAGGAAAACCACCACCGCTTTATTCATCCGTGACGCATAAGCAATATTCTCATATCCTACCTTCTCTCCCACGGCGACCAGAAACTCCTCCAATCCGTGACAGTAGCTTCAGTAACACACCTAAAGTCATGTTGAAGGACAGGGACTTAAGCGCCCCATTCTGTAGCCATCCCCGCCAATGTCAGGTAGTTTCGACACCTAAAAACAATATAATTAATTCTACCACAACAAGTAAATAAAAATAATAACCTTAATCATGCACAGAAGAAAAGGAAAATCTAAAGAAAACCCAGGATATCTAACTCTTCACAACACTACACACGCACTCACTCACACACCCCAGCATGCACCAACACTCCCAGCATGCAGAGAGAGAGAGAGAGAGAGAGAGAGAGAGAGAGAGAGATGGTAGAGTGTGTGTGTGTGAGAGAGAGATGGTAGAGTGTGTGTGAGAGAGAGAGATGGTAGAGTGTGAGAGAGAGAGATGGTAGAGTGTGTGTGTGAGAGAGAGAGAGAGAGAGAGAGAGATGGTAGAGTGTGTGTGTGTGAGAGAGATGGTAGAGTGTGAGAGAGAGAGATGGTAGATGGCAGAGTGTGTGTGTGAGAGAGAGAGATGGTAGAGGTGGAGGAGAGAGAGAGATGGTAGAGTGTGTGTGTGTGAGAGAGAGATGGTAGAGTGTGTGTGTGAGAGAGAGAGATGGTAGAGTGTGAGAGAGAGAGATGGTAGAGTGTGTGTGTGAGAGAGAGAGATGGTAGAGTGTGAGTGTGAGAGAGAGAGATGGTAGAGTGTGTGTGTCAGAGAGAGAGATGGTAGAGTGTGTAAAAGTAGAGAGATGGCAGAGGCGTAGAGAGAGAGACACTGGAGAGAGAGAGAGCACAGTGTGTGTGTGAGAGAGAGAGATGGTAGAGTGTGTGTGAGAGAGAGAGATGTTAGAGCTCCAAGACTCTTTTCATTACTATATCACACACCCCACTGCTATATCTTCACACACACACACCCTTTTCTTCACACACACACACACCTGCCACTTTTTCACACACACACACACATTCTTCACACACACACCCGCCACTTCTACACACACACCCACAGCCACTTCTCACACACACACTGCCGCACACTCTACACACACACACACACACACACACACACACACACACACACACACACACACACACACACACAGCCGCCACACTCCACTTTTTTCACACACACAGACCCTGGCCATTTGACACACACACCTCGCTGCCATCTGGGGGCTTTTCACACACATTTGACACATCACACTGCACACCCACTTTAATCACACAGACGCCACTCTTTTTCACACACACACCCACATACACTGCACACACTGCCACTTCTTTTTCACACACACACTGCCATTTCACACACACACTCACTGCCACATTTTACTTTATTACAGGACCTGCTCATTTACACATACACTCATGCTCATTTACACACTGGCATACACTGCTACTTTTTACTATTATTACATCTGCTGCCACATTTTATTACACACTTACATTTTGGTTCACATTTCTACATATATTATTATTAAGACTGCACATTATTTTCACACACACACTGCCATTTCTTGGCACATACACACCTCTGCCTATTTTTCACCTCACACTTCACACTGCCTCGTGCATTTACATACATATCTCACACGCACATTTCTCTTACACACACATTAATGCTGCCACTTACTTTCTACACACACACACCTGCCATTTTTACACACACACACTTTCTACACACACACTGCACTCATTTTCTTCACACACACACTACTGCCACACACACCACACTTTCTCTCACACACACACTGGCACACACTTTTTTTCACACACACACACTCCGCCAACATTTTCTCTGGCCACACACACACACCTGCCACTTCACACACACACACCTCAGCCACTCTTTCTCACACACACACACCTCGCCACTCTTCTTTCACACACACCTTACGTCTGCCTGCCATTTCACACACACACACACACACACATTACTGACCTCGCCACATTACTTCTCATCACACACACACTGCCATTTCTTCACACACACACCCTACTTTCACACAACACCCGCCACATTTCTACACACACACACACACACACACACCTGCCACACTCTTCTTCACACACACTGACCTGCCACACTACACACACACCTCCACCCTTCACACACACACACACACATTTCACACACACATCTGGCCACACACACACACACACTCGCCACTTTCACACACACACCACACCTTTTCTTACACACACACTGCCACATTTCACACACAGAAAGACCCACACATTTTCTACACATGACACCTGCCATTTCTTTCACATTTCACACACACACTGCCACATTTTTCACACACACACGCCACATTTTACATTACACTGCACATTATTTCACACACACACACTTTCAAGCCACACACACATACACTCAATATTTACACACATAGCCTGCCATCTTTTTCACACACACACACCGCTTCTCTTCACACTAGCCACACCGCCACTCTTTCTTTCACACACACACCGCCACTTTCTGTCACACACACACACACCTGCCACTCTTCTTCACACACACTACACACTCTTCTTGGCACACACCCACCACTACTTCACACACACACACTCTTCTTCTTCACACACACACACACTCGCCACTTTCACACACACACATATTTTCTTTTCTTCTGCCACACTTTCACACACACACACCACTCACACATTTCTCACCCACACACACACTGCCACACACTCTTCACACACACACACCGGGCCACCTTCTTCACACACACACACCACCACAATACACCATTTCATTTCACACACCCAAGACTCACACACACCTTCGCCATCTTCACTAAGATTACACACTACGCCACATCTTCTTATTCTTCATTTTGACACACACCTCACATTACACACACACACCCGCCACACTTTCTTCACACACACACCTCAGCACACATTTTTCACACACATTAATACTGCCACATTTCATTTCACACACACATCTGACCACATACTAATCACACACACACACACCCACACATCTTCTTCTTACACACATCACACTGCCACTTTCTTTCATTTCATACACACTCACACATCTTCTACTTATTACACACACACACAGGCCATTTTTTCTTTTTACACACACACACTGCCACACTTCTTTCTTTTATTACACACTGGCCACATTTATATTATTACATGTTACACATTTTATTACATACACACACTTTGCCACATTTTCTTTTACACATACACACACTGCCATATTTCTTATTTACACACACACCCACTTTATGGTATTATTGGCTTCACACACACACTGGGCTACTTTTTCACACACACACCACTCACTCTTCACTACTACACACATCGCCACACTTTCTTCACTTATTACACACCGCCACTTCTTCTTCACACACACACACCCACCTTTTTCTTCATTGACACACACACACCGCCACTCTCACTTCTTCAAGACCACACACATTTTTCACACACACACCTCTCTTTCATTTACACACACACACCGCCATTCACTTTTTCACACACACACCTGCCACACATTTACACACACACCCGCCACATTTCACACACTCACACTTTCTTTCTGATTTCACACACACACACCTGCCACATTTCATATTAATACACCCGCCACACTTTCATACTACACACTGACACATTACACACACTCTTTATTCACCCGCCAATACTTCTACACACACAGACACCACAGATTTCACTCTTCACACACACACACACTGCCACTTCTTCTCACACACACACACCCGCCATTCTAATTTCCACACACACCTCACATTTACACACACACACACCCGCTGCCACATCTTCTTTAATATACACACACTGCCATTTCACACACACACCTCGCTACACATTATACATTCTTTTCTATTTTCTTAATACACACACTCACATTTCTTACTTGACACACCACATGTGCCATTTCTATACACATACCTGCCACATCTGCACATTAATTACCTTAGAGAGAGAGACCACACATTGTGTGGAGAGAGAGATGGTAGAGTGTGTGTGGAGAGAGAGAGAGAGAGAGATGGTAGAGTGTGTGTGAGAGAGAGAGATGGTAGAGTGTGTGTGTGAGAGAGAGAGATGGTAGAGTGTGTGTGTGAGAGAGAGAGATGGTAGAGTGTGTGAGAGAGAGAGATGGTAGAGTGTGTGTGGAGAGAGAGATGGTAGAGTGTGTGTGAGAGAGAGATGGTAGAGTGTGTGAGAGAGAGATGGTAGAGTGTGTGTGAGAGAGAGATGGTAGAGTGTGTGTGAGAGAGAGAGATGGTAGAGTGTGTGTGAGAGAGAGAGAGAGAGAGTGTGTGTGTGAGAGGAGAGAGAGATGGTAGAGTGTGTGTGAGAGAGAGAGAGAGATGGCAGAGAGATGGCAGAGAGAGATGGCAGAGTGGAGAGAGAGACAGAGTGGAGAGAGAGAGAGAGAGAGAGACTTGACTTTGTCTTTCTTTAATGAAACATCCTCATTTCATTAAAAACTCACCACCTCACCCCTTAAAGAAAATAAAACACCAAATTACATCTCTGTACTGCATACACGCACTCAGTCACTCTTTCCCTTATACCACACAATTCAAAAACACTACATCAAAATAACTAAAAACCTTACTACTTCTACAAATCAGATTTTAAAACATCTTCTCAACTATACAGACAGCCTCCCACACACCATATCTCCTGAAACATCTCCACACTTTTATCATTTTATAGAACTCCAAATTCTACCCTGAGGTTACAGAGAGAGACCATCCCATTAAATAATAGTAAAGGGTCTGTTATCCCCCACCTTTGACCCTGTTCCTCCTTGTTAGCCAAATAGCCAACTTTGCCTGAGCAAACAGGAAGTCTAACAAAACACATTTAGCCTTTTTCATTTTTCAATACCTGTACCCCATTATAAACACCCTAACAGTAAAAACTACTTTCCAACCTCTCACACAGACATTCCAACAGAGACATTAATGGCATTAACCTGACGCACACAGAAAACACATGAATCACAGTTTCTTTTATAACACAGAAAGGACAATTCTGCCCGATTCCCCGGTTCAACCCTGCACTCAACCAGCTGTTAGTGGCCAAGGCTCCATGAAGAACCCTCCACTGGAGGTCCCCTGACCTCTTGGTACTGGGGTTTGTAAAGCCCTCCATCTAAAAAAACCTACCATATTCTCTGCCCCACATACCCCCTGCCACTGATGTGCCTTCACTCCTGTTAGGCTCCTAATGTTCCTCACCTTAACGCAGAGGTTGTAGAGGGCTTTACCTTCCACCCTTCAAACTCCCCAAGGCCTCGGAGTGTTAAAATCTAACAAGTCCTCCAGACCTCTCTTTGCCAGTCCCCAGTCTCTGCTGTCACCTGCAGTGGTGGAAACATTGGTGGCCCCTCCCCTTTGGTCAGCCAAAACACCCCCCCTTACCGGCTCAGACAGTGCCTCCTGGACCTCCTCCAGGAATCTCTCCAGCAGCCTAAGAGACGTTATTCCTGTTTGTTGTGCCAGGACTTCCGGGGGTTTTCCACCCGTCCTCTCCCCAGCAGCCCGCAGGTCACCCAGCCTTAGTAAACTCCGCTGCCATCAGTTGCCTCTGCAGGGTGGCTGACTGAACTGATCTCAAAGGGATGGCTGGGTTGTGGAAGATAGGTCTTCCCACACCCACAGTCCAGGCTCTACACCCCCACCCCGTGTGGCCCTTAGCAGCTGCCATGCCCTCAGCACTGCGGTATAAAAGTCTGAGAGACCTGCTGTATTCATCCTCTCCAGCTTCATGAGGAACAGCTGCCGGTCCAGCCCTAATCCGCCAGCTCTCCTCAGCAGCGCGCATGCTGGTTCCTCCAGCCAACATCAGTATGGTACAGCAGTCTCTGTGCCGCCTTTAGTCGAATGCAGCCACCCTGCTCTCCAGTCTCCACCAGGCCCTGTCCTCCTTCGTGGACGGTCATATACAACACTGCTGCCCTCAGCCAGTGATGGCCCGACCAGAAAAATTCCACCAGCTTATGCTGCAGGTCTGCAGCAGACCGCGGGGGGTTGGAGGACAGCCAGTTTATGCCACAGGAAGATGCCACCAGGTTGTTGATTATCAGCACCTCCCCATATGACACTTGGGACAGGAGCCACCTCCACCTGGCCAGTCTTGACACTACTGCCTGTGACAGCTCCCTCCCAGTTCTTCCTTACCCACCTCTCCGAGCTCAGGTACACCCCCAACACTTTAAGCCCTTCACAACCCCACTGTAAACCCCTGGAAGCAGAGGAAGGGCCCTATCCCCCATGCCCCACATAACAGAGCTTTGCTCTTGCCCCAGTTTACCTTAGTCGACTAAGCTCCTCGCACACCTTCAGACTGGTCTCTAGTGCCTGCATATCCTGACCATCCCTGACCATCACAGAAACATCATCTGCATACGCTGACACTGCTATGCCTGTCACCACACCCATGCCTGTCCAGCACACTCCCTGCAGTCTCTGCGAGCAGGCCCAAAAAGGCTCAATGGCTAGTGTATATAACTGCCCGACAGAGGGCAGCCTTGTCTAATGCCTCGTCCTCACCCAGACTGGTTTACTGAGCCCCTCCCACCTTGACTATACATGACGCCCCAGCATACAACATCTTCACACAGGTCAAAAACTTTTCCCAAACCCAAACACAGACATCACATTAAACAGATACTCATGGTCCACTCTATCAAAAGCCTTCTCTTGATCTAAAGAGACCAGTCCAAAATTCACATCAGAACTTTGACAAGTCCAACATGTCCCTGATTAGGAACAAGTTGTCCGTGATTGAGCGCCCGGCACACAATATGTTTGGTCTTTATGTACTATCGAGTCCAGATGGGACTTCAGTCTGTTAGGAGAGGACCTTGGCAAATATCTTGTAGTCCGCACAAAGTAATGCCACCGGCCTCCAGTTCTTAAGTTCACACAAGTCCCCTTTAGGCAGGAGAGTCAGAGCCGCCTCGACGGCAGCTCATCGGCAACACTCCTACCTCGACGCATTCACGCAACACGCAAAAGAAATCCTGGTCCAATTATTCCCAGAATTTTTATAAACTCCACTGGGAGTCCATCAACCCCTGGTGCTCGACCGGGACATCTGGGTTACTGCCTCTGCCAGTTCATGGGACAACAGAGGAATGTCCATTTCGTCCCTCTGTGCCAGAGAGAGCTTAGGAGTCCTGCGAACAAGACCTGAGCACACACAGGATCACACATTTCTGCCCTATACAACTCAGTATAAAACTCCACAGTTCAAGCCTCGCATCTCTCCCACCACAGAGGTCACCCGCCCATCAGAAAGTCAGAGACAATGCATACCCTTGGCTTCACCGCCTGTCTTTCCAACCCAAAGAAGAAGGAGCTGGGAGCATCCATCTCCTTGAGCATGGAGAACCTAGCTCTTACAAGTGCTCCCTTTGCTTTAACCTGGAAACTGCCCAGGTCCCTACGTAACTCAGCTAGATTAGCTTGGAGGCTTACATTGCCTTGCAATTCACCATCTCTACCTCCATCTCACTAATACTACGCCTAGTTCCCCCAATACTCTCCTAGCCTCTGAGGATGAGAGAGCTGTATACTGCTGACAGTAAAGCCGAATTTGACTTTCCCCACATCCCACCATTGACTCAGAGACTCATACTCTCTCTTCGCTGCCCCACCTTTCCCAAAATATATGGAAACCTGAGCAAAAAGTGGCATCTTGTAAGAGCTTTACATTAAACTTCCAATAGGATGATCTGCCGGGCCCTGGTGAAATAGACAGCTGAGCCATCGTTATATGGTGATCTGAAAACCCCACTGGGAGAATGGTAGTGCCCAACAGCCTTTTGCTCTGGATTCCTGGACATGTAAAAACGATCAAGTCGGGCTGCACTCACTCCTAGCCCCAAAGACCTTCTCACCCATGTATACTGTCTTGTGTTGGGATGTTTAGTTCTCCAAATATCCACTAGGTCGAACTGATTAATAATGTCCCTTAACACCCCCACTGACACTGAATGAGGCTCTTCCCCATTTCTATCTTTCAGAAAATCCATGGTACAGTTCCAGTCTCCGCCAGACCACCAGCATCTCCTCAGGCGCTACTTGTGAGAGTTCCTGTCTAAGACACTCCAAATAGAACCCCCTCTCTCTCCTGTGTTAGGCGATACACATTTATAAAGACAAAACCCTTGTTGTTAATTTCTGCTTTTACAACAAGCAGCCTACTCCTTACACACCTCCTTTGAGGAGCAAATTTTTACAGACAGACCAGGTACAAAAAGACTGCCACCCTGCACTCAAATTTGTCCCATGGCTCAACACACTCTGCCCCTTTCCACCAGAGCCCCCAATCGACTTCATTCACTACACATCGCTATGCGCTCCTGCAGAAACAACACCTTGTACTTTTTTTTGTTTTACATATTCACTCAACACACTCCTCTTTTCCCGCATCTCTGGCGCCATTTATATTGAGCCAGCCTACCCGTGAGAGTCTCCATAAGAAGTGGGAGAAAAGCCAGCAAGGAAAGAGACCAATAGCAAAGCCCCAGTGCCAGAAAGAAACTATACATCTAAACAGTGTCTGAAGGTAGACTTTACGCACAGTTGTGACCCACTTCCTCAACCTAAACCTTTTCCTGGGTGAGAGGACACCATGCCCCTCATTTTTCATAGCATGTTGTGCTGATCTTACAAACTTTCTCGGATCAGAAAAAAAGTCTCAAGATTAACTTTTTTTCCCCCCTTGGTCTCATTCAGAACCTTTGGCTCAGTTCCCTCAATGTGTACTTTGGCCCCCTCTGCTTGACTGGCTGTCAGCCCGGACCCATTGAAGAGGAGTCTGAAAGGAAAACCTCATCATCCTCTTCCCTCATACTCACTTTCCTCATCTCCATCTCCCCATCCTGACCAACCTGCCCTTCCTCTCTGGGTCAGGGCCTCCACCCCAGCACCAGGTCCCATAGGTACCTTTGACCACACCAGCCTCTACACTTCCAATCTTCTTTCTCCTCCTTTTTCTTTTTCCGCTGACACCTCCTCCTCCTCCCCTAGTCTCTTACACTTCCTCACTCATACCTCCTCATCCACCAGCATAACCTTACTAGACCCAGCCTCATCTACACCACCCTCCATAGCATGTCTAGGCCCAGCCTCTTCTACACCAGCATCCATAGCATGACTAGTCCCAGCCTCAGCTACCCCACCATCTCTAGCCTGACTGGGACCAGCCTCATCTACACCACCATCTCCTGGCATGACTCAGTCCCAGCTCAGCCACCCCACCATCTATAGCCTGACTAGACCCAGCTTCATCTACCCCACCATCTCTAGTCCCGGGACTAGGCTCCAGCTCTCATCTACACCACCATCCTTGCCATGACTAGGCCCAGCCTCATCCACACCACCATCCATGCCATGACTAGGCCCAGCCTCTGCTGTCTGCATCTCATTGCCCTCACACTTTGACCTTGTTTTCCCCACTGGCACTCTGTGCCCTCACCTTGCTCTACGGCCTTTATGTGGACACGCAAAGCTCTTATGCCCCAAATCCCCACACTCAAAACACCGTAGACTATCTGTGCTGGCAAACCCATGCATGAGAGCTCCTCCCCATGTCTCACTTTAAAATGCACGCTTAGCTGTTGCTCATTATTATTCAGAAACATAAACACTTGCCTCCGAACGTAAACAACGCGGCTTAACGGCATCCGCCTGAAAACCTGCCGACAGTACACACTCTAAAACCGCTAGCAAACTTACCAAAACGACTAAGCTCTTTCCTGATTTGATCATCCGTAATAAACGGAGGCAAATTTGCAAACTACCACCCTTGTTGAAGGGGTAGCAAGAGGCAAAATTGACACCAACACACCCCTTACAAATATTCCACTAGCAATTAGTCTACCAACCAAGTTTGCTCTTCTTTCATGAACACAATCCACAGCTTTGTTCATTCTGGAAGCGGAATGTATAAATTCTGCTCCTACCTGTTCACCGACTGCAAGCAGAACCTCCTCCACTTTAACTCCATTCTCAGGAACACACCTGAATCCATGCCGATAGACAGCATCTCCTCCGCTAGGCTGAGAAGCCATCACAAGACACCACACCTTACAAACCCCAGGAAACTAACTCCTGTCCTTTTCCACCCTAACTTTGAAAACTGTGGATACCGCTTAAAACAAATATTGCATTAACCCTCCACCATAGAAAAAATAAAGAAAAGAACAGAATCAAGAAAGTTAGTTAGGACAGAGCCCTCCACACCAAACACTCAAACCCAAAACCTCCCAGCATGCACTGCAAAGAGAGAGAGAGAGAGAGAGAGAGAGAGAGAGAGAGAGAGAGAGAGAGAGAGAGAGAGATGGTAGACTGTGTGTGAGAGAGAGAGATGGTAGAGTGTGTGTGAGAGAGAGAGATGGTAGAGTGTGTGAGAGAGAGAGAGATGGTAGAGTGTGAGAGTGAGAGAGATGGTAGAGGTGTGTGAGAGAGAGAGAGATGGTAGAGTGTGTGAGTGAGAGATGGTAGAGTGTGTGTGTGAGAGAGATGGTAGTGTGTGAGAGAGAGAGAGAGATGGTAGAGTGTGTGTGAGGAGAGAGAGATGGTAGAGTGTGTGTGAGAGAGAGAGATGGTAGAGTGTGTGTGAGAGAGAGATGGTAGAGTGTGTGTGAGAGAGAGATGGTAGAGTGTGAGTGAGAGATGGTAGAGTGTGTGTGTGAGAGAGAGATGGTAGAGTGTGTTCACACACACATGCTGGCACCACTTTTCACCACACACCCACTTTTTCACACACACACACTGCCACTCTCTCACACACACACACACTCGCTGCTTTCACACACACCGCCACACTACACACTGCCCACACACATTTCACACACACACACACCTGCCCACTCACCACACACACACTGCCACTACATTTCACACACACACCTCACCACACTTTCTTCACACACACACACCTCGCCACACTTTCTTTCACACACACACCCACTTCTCACACACACACACTGCCACATTTTTTTCACACATTGGCACACACCCAGCCACTCATTTTTCACACACACACACCTCGGCCACATTTTCTACACACACTGCCACATTTCTTTCACACACACACACACCACATTTCACACACACACCCAGGCCATTTCTTCACACACACACACACCCACACATTCTTTTCACACACACACCGCCACATTTCTTTTCACACACACACACACACACACATCTTTCACACACACACACACATTCTTCTTACACACACACACTGCACACACACACACACTGCCATTTCACACACACACACACACATTTTTCTACACACACACTGCCATTTACATACATATTATTACATGCACACTACATACACACATTTTACATTTAAGAAGACACATATACACACATATTCACCCGGCACACACACATACTCACATTTTACACACTGCCACATTTTCTTCTTTACATACACTACAAGACATACATTTTACACATATACACTGCCATTTCACACACACACTGAACCACCTCACACACACACACTGCCATTTCGCCACACACACACACACACACACACTCTTTCACACACACACCTGCCACTCTTTCTTCACACACACACCACTCGCCACCTTTTCACACACACCACACACTCGCCACACACACACTGCCACACACACACACACATTCTTCTTCACACACACACACCCGCCACTTTCACACACACACACTCGCCACATTCTTCACACACACACACTTCACACACACACACCTCACACTTCACACACACACACTTCACACACATTTACACACACACACTCACAACACGCCATTCACACACACACACCACACATTTTTCACACACACACACACTGCCACACACACACACACTGCCACTTTTCACACACACACCTGCCACATTTCTACACACACACCTGCCACACACACATCTCACATTCTTTCACACACACACACTGCCATTTTTCTACACACACACACACATTTACACACACACTGCCACATTTTACACACACACATATTACATACACACACATACACACATTTATTACACATACACATACACTGCCATTATACATATATTATTACATACACTTATTTTTTTTTATACATACATCACATTTCTTTTACATATACATATACATACATTAATATTATTACATACACACACACTGCATATACATACACACACACACACACACACACACACACACACACACACACACACACACACACTTTCTTTTCACACACACACACACACACTGCCACATTCTTCACACACACACACTGCCACATTTCACACACACACACCACACACTCTTTCTTTTTCACACACACACACTGCACATTTTTCACACACACACACCGCACACTTTCACACACACACTGCCATTTTTCACACACACACACCTGCCACACTTCTTCTTTCACACACACACCACCTGCACTTCTACACACACACACCTCAGCCACTTTTTTTCACACACACACACCACACATCACACACACACCTGCCACACTTTTTCACACACACACACACACACACACTGCCATTTTTACACACACACACCACATTTTACACACACACTGCCACACACTTCTACACACACACACACACACACACACACACACACCTACATTTCACACACACTGCCATTTCTTCACACACACACTCACACATTTCTACATACACACACACACACACACTCACATTCTTACACACACACACACTGCCATTTTTACACATTACACCTATTACATTTCCACACACTCACACACTGCCACTTATTTACACACACACACACACACACTCTGCCACACATTCTTTTACACACATACACACACACACACATACACTGCTATTTACATACACACATCTGCACATTTTTTTACACATTACACACACACACACCTGGCACACACACACCTGCCTTTTCTTCACACACACACTGCACACACACACACACCATTTCTTTCACAGCTGGCACCCCCACTCTTTCACACACACACACCTGCCACTCTTCACACACACACGCCACTCTTTTCACACACACACACACACCTGCCACTTCTCACACACACACACACTGCCTTTCTACACACACACCTCACTCTTCTTCACACACACACACACTCCACATTTTTCACACACACACACCTGCCACTTTTCTTCACACACACCTGCCACATTTCACACACACACACCTGCACACTTTCTTCACACACACACACACTACTCACTCTTCACACACACACACACCACTGGCACACACACACTGCCACTTTCACACACACACACATCACACACATTACACTCACATTTTCTTACACACACACACCACACACTACACACACACACCCGCCATTTTCTTTTACACACACTGACACATTTTCACACACCACTACACACACACCCTGCCACTTTCACACACACATACACTGCCATTTTCTTCACACACACACACTATTTTCACACACACACTGCACATTTTTCACATATTACACACATTTCTACACACATATATACACACACACTCACACATTATTATTACATACATACATTTTTACACACATTCACATTTTACATACATACACCATTTACACATATATCTTTATTTATGCACATATTATTACATATTACACTATATATACACTTATACACATACAGAGATGGTAGTGTGTGTGAGAGAGAGAGAGGGTAGAGTGTGTGAGTGAGAGAGAGAGATAGAGTGTGTGTGTGAGAGAGAGAGATGGTAGAGTGTGTGTGAGAGAGAGAGAGAGAGAGAGAGAGAGAGAGAGAGAGAGAGAGAGATGGTAGAGTGTGTGTGAGAGAGAGATGGCAGAGGTGTGGTAGAGAGAGATGGTGAGAGAGAGATGGCAGAGTGAGAGAGAGATGCAGAGGTGAGAGAGAGAGAGATGGTAGAGTGTGTGAGAGAGAGAGAGAGATGGTAGAGTGTGTGAGTGTCTACATGTGTGTGTGGATGTCCACATGTGTGTGTCCACAAGTGTGTGTGAGTGTCTACATGTGTGTGTGGGTGTGTACATGTGTGTGGGTGTGTCCACATGTGTGTGTGGGTGTCCACATGTGTGTGTGGGTGTCCACATGTATGTGTGGGTGTCTACATGTATGTGTGGGTGTCTACATGTATGTGTGGGTGTCTACATGTGTGTGTGTGGGTGTCTACGTGTGTGTGTGTGTGTGTCTACACGTGTGTGTGTGTACATGTGTGTGTGAGTGTGTGTCTACATGTGTGTGTGTGTGTGTGGGTCTACGTGTGTGGGTGTCTACATGTGTGTGTGTGTGGGTCTGCGTGTGTGTGGGTGTGTCTACATGTGTGTGTGTGTGTGGGTCTACGTGTGTGTGGGTGTCTACATGTGTGTGGGTCTACGTGTGTGTGGGTGTGTCTACATGTGTGGGTGTGTGTGTGTCTACATGTGTGTGTGTGTACATGTGTGTGTGTGTGTACATGTGTGTGTGTGAGTGTGTGTCTACATGTGTGAGTGTGGGTGTCTACATGTGAGTGTGTGTCTACGTGTGTGTGTGTGTGTGTGTGTGTGTGTGTGTGTGTGTGTGTGTGTGTGTGTGTGTGTGTGTGTGTGTGTGTGTGTGTGGTCCACGTGTGTGTGGGTGTGTCCACATGTGTGTGTGTGGCACATGTGTGTGTGTGTGCACATGTGTGTGTGTGTGTACATGTGTGTGTGTGAGTGTGGGTGTCTACATGTGTGTGGGTGTCCACATGTGTGTGTGTGCACATGTGTGTGTGTGTGTGTGTGTGTGTGGTCCACGTGTGTGTGTGTGTCCACATGTGTGTGTGTGGTGTCCACGCAGTGTGTGTGTGTGTGTGTGCACGCAGGTGTGTGAGTGTGTGTCCACGCAGGTGTGTGTGTGTGTGTGTGTGTGTGTGTGTGTGTGTGTGTGTGTCCACGTGTGTGTGTGTGTGTGTGTGTGTGTGTGTGTGTGTGTGTGTGTGTGTGTGTGTGGGTGTGTCCACATGTGTGTGTGGGTGTGTCCACGCAGGTGTGTGTGTGTGTGTGTCCACGTGTGTGTGGGTGTCCACGCATGTGTGTGGGTGTCCACGCAGGTGTGTGTGCACATGTGTGTGGAGTGTCTACATGTGAGTGTGGCACATGTGTGTGTGTGTACATGTGTGTGTGTGTGCACATGTGTGTGTGTGGAGTGTGGGTCCACGTGTGTGGGTGTGTCCATATGTGTGTGGGTGTCCACTGTGTGTGGGTGTCCACGCAGGTGTGTGAGGTGTGTGTGTGTGTGTGTGTGTGTGTGTGTGTGTGTGTGTGTGTGTGTGGGTCCACATGTGTGTGTGTGTCCACATGTGTGTGTGTCCATATGTGTGTGTGTGTGTGTCCACATGTGTGTGTGTGTGTCCACATGTGTGTGTGTCCATGTGTGTGTGTGTGTGTGTGTGTGTACATGTGTGTGTGTGAGTGTGTATGTCCACATGTGTGTGTGTGTGTGTGTGTGTGTGTGTCCACATGTGTGTGTGTGTGTGTGTGTCCACATGTGTGTGTGTGTGTGTCCATATGTGTCCACGTGCAGGTGTGTGTGTGTCTACCACATGTGTGTGTGTCCACATGTGTGTGTGTCCACATGTGTGTGTGGGTGTCCACATGTGTGTGGAGTCCACATGTGTGTGTGTGTGTGTGTGTGTGTGTGTGTGTCCACATGTGTGTGTGTGTGTCTATATGTGGTCTTGTGTGGTGTGTGTGTCCACATGTGTGTGTGTCCACATGTGTGTGTGTGTGTGTCCATATGTGTGTGTGTGTGTGTGTGTCCACATGTGTGTGTCTATATGTGTGTGTCTATATGTGTGTGTGTGTGTGTGTCCACGGTGTGTGTGTCCATATGTGTGTCTACATGTGTGTGTGTGTGTGTCTATATGTGTGTGTGTGTGTGTGTGTCTACATGTGTGTGTCTATATGTGTGTGTCTATATGTGTGTGTGTGTGTGTCTATATGTGTGTGTGTGTGTGTCTATATGTGTGTGTGTGTGTGTGTGTGTGTCCACATGTGTGTGTCCACGCAGGTGTGTGTGTCCACATGTGTGTGTCCACGGTGTGTGTGTCTATATGTGAGTGTGTGTACATGTGTGTGTGTGTGTACATGTGTGTGTGTGTGTACATGTGTGTGTGTGAGTGTGGGTCTACGTGTGTGGGTGTGTCTATATGTGTGTGGGTGTCTACGTGTGTGTGGGTGTCTACGTGTGTGTGTGTGTGTGTGTGTGTGTGTGTGTGTGTGTGTGTGTGTGTGTGTGTGTGTGTGGGTCTACATATGTGTGTGTGTGTCTACATGTGTGTGTGTCTATATGTGTGTGTGTGTGTGTGTCTACATGTGTGTGTGTGTGTCTACATGTGTGTGTGTCTATATGTGTGTGTGTGTGTGTGTGTGTGTGTACATGTGTGTGTGTGAGTGTGTATGTCTACATGTGTGTGTGTGTGTGTGTGTGTGTGTGTCTACATGTGTGTGTGTGTGTGTGTGTGTCTACATGTGTGTGTGTGTGTGTCTATATGTGTCTACGTGTGTGTGTGTGTGTCTACATGTGTGTGTGTCTATATGTGTGTGTCTACATGTGTGTGTGGGGTGTGTGTGTGTGTGTGTGTCTACATGTGTGTGTGTGTGTGTCTATATGTGTCTGCAGGTGTGTGTGTGTGTGTCCACATGTGTGTGTGTCTACATGTGTGTGTGTGTGTGTCCATATGTGTGTGTGTGTGTGTGTGTGTCCACATGTGTGTGTCTATATGTGTGTGTCCATATGTGTGTGTGTGTGTGTGTGTGTCCACGTGCAGGTGTGTGTCTATATGTGTGTGTCTACATGTGTGTGTGTGTGTGTCCATATGTGTGTGTGTGTGTGTGTGTCCACATGTGTGTGTCCATATGTGTGTGTGTCCATATGTGTGTGTGTGTGTGTGTCCATATGTGTGTGTGTGTGTGTCCATATGTGTGTGTGTGTGTGTGTGTGTGTGTCCACATGTGTGTGTCCACGTGTGTGTGTGTGTCCACATGTGTGTGTCCACGCAGTGTGTGTGTCCATATGTGTGTGTCCACATGTGTGTGTGTGTGTGTCCATATGTGTGTGTGTGTGTGTGTGTGTCTACATGTGTGTGTCCATATGTGTGTCCATATGTGTGTGTGTGTGTCCATATGTGTGTGTGGGTGTCTACATGTGTGTGTGTGTGTGTGTGTGTGTGTCCACATGTGTGTGTCTATATGTGTGTGTCTACATGTGTGTGTGTGTGTCTATATGTGTGTGTGTCTATATGTGTGTGTCCATATGTGTGTGTGTGTGTGTCTATATGTGTGTGTGTGTGTGTGTGTGTGTGTGTGTCTAAATGTGTGTGTCCACGCAGGTGTGGTGTCCACATGTATGTGTGGGTGTCTACATGTATGTGTGGGTGTCTACATGTGTGTGTGGGTGTCTACATGTGTGTGTGGGTGTCTATATGTGTGTGTGTGTGTGTGTGTGTGTGTACATGTGTGTGTGTGAGTGTGTATGTCTACATGTGTGTGTGTGTGTGTGTGTGTGTGTGTGTGTGTGTGTGTGTCTACATGTGTGTGTGTGTGTGTGTGTGTGTCCACATGTGTGTGTGTGTGTGTGTCTATATGTGTCTACGTGTGTGTGTGTGTGTCTACATGTGTGTGTGTCTATATGTGTGTGTCTACATGTGTGTGTGGGTGTGTCTACATGTGTGTGGGAGTCTACATGTGTGTGTGTGTGTGTGTGTGTGTGTGTGTCTACATGTGTGTGTGTGTGTGTCTATATGTGTCTTCGTGTGTGTGTGTGTGTCTACATGTGTGTGTGTCTACATGTGTGTGTGTGTGTGTCTATATGTGTGTGTGTGTGTGTGTGTCTACATGTGTGTGTCTATATGTGTGTGTCTATATGTGTGTGTGTGTGTGTGTGTCTACGTGTGTGTGTGTCTATATGTGTGTGTCTACATGTGTGTGTGTGTGTGTCTATATGTGTGTGTGTGTGTGTGTGTCTACATGTGTGTGTCTATATGTGTGTGTCTATATGTGTGTGTGTGTGTGTCTATATGTGTGTGTGTGTGTCTATATGTGTGTGTGTGTGTGTGTGTGTCTACATGTGTGTGTCTACGTGTGTGTGTGTGTCTACATGTGTGTGTCTACGTGTGTGTGTGTCTATATGTGTGTGTCTACATGTGTGTGTGTGTGTGTCTATATGTGTGTGTGTGTGTGTGTGTGTCTACATGTGTGTGTCTATATGTGTGTGTCTATATGTGTGTGTGTGTGTCTATATGTGTGTGTGGGTGTCTACATGTGTGTGTGTGTGTGTGTGTGTGTGTCTACATGTGTGTGTCTATATGTGTGTGTCTACATGTGTGTGTGTGTGTGTCTATATGTGTGTGTGTCTATATGTGTGTGTCTATATGTGTGTGTGTGTGTGTCTATATGTGTGTGTGTGTGTGTGTGTGTGTGTGTGTGTGTCTACATGTGTGTGTACTACGTGTGTGTGTGGGTGTCCACATGTATGTGTGGGTGTCTACATGTATGTGTGGGTGTCTACATGTGTGTGTGGGTGTCTACATGTGTGTGTGGGTGTCTACATGTGTGTGTGTCTATATGTGTGTGTGTGTGTGTGTGTGTGTGTGTGTGTGTACATGTGTGTGTGTGTGTGTGTGTGTGTCTACATGTGTGTGTCTACGTGTGTGTGTGGGTGTCCACATGTATGTGTGGGTGTCTACATGTATGTGTGGGTGTCTACATGTGTGTGTGGGTGTCTACATGTGTGTGTGGGTGTCTACATGTGTGTGTGTCTATATGTGTGTGTGTGTGTGTGTGTGTGTACATGTGTGTGTGTGAGTGTGTATGTCTACATGTGGGTGTCCATATGTGTGTGTGTGTCTACATGTGTGTGTGGGTGTCCACATGTATGTGTGGGTGTCCACATATGTGTGTGGGTGTCCACGTGTGTGTGGGTGTCCACATGTGTGTGTGGGTGTCCATATGTGTGTGTGTGTGTCTACGTGTGTGTGTGAGTGTCTACGTGTGTGTGTGTGGGTGTCTACATGTGTGTGTCTACATGTGTGTGTGGGTGTGTACATGTGTGTGGGTGTGTACATATGTGTGTGGGTGTCCACATGTGTGTGTGGGTGTCCACATGTGTGTGTGGGTGTCCACATGTATGTGTGGGTGTCTACATGTGTGTGTGGGTGTCCACATGTGTGTGTGGGTGTCCACATATGTGTGTGGGTGTCCACGTGTGTGTGGGTGTCCACATGTGTGTGTGGGTGTCCATATGTGTGTGTGTGTCTACGTGTGTGTGTGAGTGTCTACGTGTGTGTGTGTGGGTGTCTACGTGTGTGTGTGTGTGTGTCTACATGTGTGTGTGTGTACATGTGTGTGTGTGTGGGTCTACGTGTGTGTGGGTGTGTCTACATGTGCTGGTGTGTGTGTGTCTACATGTGTGTGTGTGTACATGTGTGTGTGTGTGTACATGTGTGTGTGTGAGTGTGTGTCTACATGTGTGAGTGTGGGTGTCTACATGTGTGTGTGTGTGTGTGTGTCTACATGTGTGTGTGTGTACATGTGTGTGTGTGTGTGTGGGTCTACGTGTGTGTGTGTGTGTGTGTGTGTGTGTGTGTGTGTGTGTGTGTGGGTCTACATATGTGTGTGGGTGTCTACATGTGGGTGTCTACATGTGGGTGTCTACATGTGTGTGTTTGATTGTCTACATGTGTGTGTGGGTGTCTACATGTGTGTGTCTACATGTGTGTGTGTCTATATGTGTCTACGTGTGTGTGTGTGTGTCTACATGTGTGTGTGTGTGTCTACATGTGTGTGTGTGTGTCTACATGTGTGTGTCTACATGTGTGTGTGTCTATATGTGTGTGTGTGTGTGTGTGTGTGTGTGTACATGTGTGTGTGTGAGTGTGTATGTCTACATGTGTGAGTGTGTGTCTACGTGTGTGTGTGTGTGTGTCTACATGTGTGTGTGGGTGTGTCTACATGTGTGTGGGAGTCTACATGTGTGTGTGTGTGTGTGTGTGTGTGTGTGTGTCTACATGTGTGTGTGTGTGTGTCTATATGTGTCTACGTGTGTGTGTGTGTGTCTACATGTGTGTGTCTACATGTGTGTGTGTCTATATGTGTGTGTGTGTGTCTATATGTGTGTGTGTGTGTGTGTGTCTATATGTGTGTGTGTGGGTGTCTACGTGTGTGTTTGGGTGTCTACATGTGTGTTTGGGTGTCTACATGTGTGTTTGGGTGTCTACATGTGTGTTTGGGTGTCTACATGTGTGTTTGGGTGTCTACATGTGTGTTTGGGTGTCTACGTGTGTGTTTGGGTGTCTACATGTGTGTTTGGGTGTCTACATGTGTATGGGTGTCTACATGTGTGTGTGAGAGAGAGAGATTAAGAAAAATGTGTATGTACGGTGTGTGCATTGCTGTGACCTACCGGAGTGCCCGGGGCGTGGGGCTCAGAGTCGTCATGGGGGTACATCCTGACCACGGGGCAGTGGAGGATGGCAGTGCCCTCGGGCACCAGGGTACAGTAGTCCTGGATGCACTGCATCCACCACCACACTGCGTCACGGCAGTTGTAGCGTGCACTGATGCCCTCGCCCAACAGGTTGGGGATAAGACCGTGTCTCAGTGTGCCTGCAAACGCCAGGATGATGTTTCTGTTCATAAAAATAAACATTGAATTAACATATACAATTATATCAAATTATACCTGACAACTTCCATTTGGATACTAGTACAGGGAATAGTCACCTAGCCTCCAGGTGACGACCAGTAACCAGCATGAGTCCACGCAGAGCAATAAAGGTGTCTCGGCCCCAGCAGCGGAAGATTCCAGAGGAGAAGTGAGGCAGACCTGTGAAACAGGAAGGTAGAGATGAATAAAGGAAGCAGATGTTTGAATATAGCTGAAACACTAATTCTCAAATGGTACGGAGACACAAATAGGACTTTATCAGCTGATAGCTACTGAACTAGTCATGAACTGAAGCTTTACAGTGAGGGAAAAAAGTATTTGATCCCCTGCTGATTTTGTACGTTTATCCACTGACAAAGAAATGATCAGTCTATAATTTTAATGGTAGGTTTATTTGAACAGTGAGGGACAGAATAACAAAAAAAAATCCAGAAAAAACGCATGTGAAAAATGTTATAAATTGATTTGCATTTTAATGAGGGAAATAAGTATTTGACCCCCTCTCAATCAGAAAGATTTCTGGCTCCCAGGTGTCTTTTATACAGGTAACGAGCTGAGATTAGGAGCACACTCTTAAAGGGAGTGCTCCTAATCTCAGTTTGTTACCTGTATAAAATACACCTGTCCACAGAAGCGATCAATCAAACAGATTCCAAACTCTCCAACATGGCCAAGACCAAAGAGCTCTCCAAGGATGTCAGGGACAAGATTGTAGACCTACACAAGGCTGGAATGGGCTACAAGACCATCGCCAAGCAGCTTGGTGAGAAGGTGACAACAGTTGGTGCGATTATTCGCAAATGAAAGAAACAAAAGAACTGTCAATCTCTCTCGGCCTGGGGCTCCATGCAAGATCTCACCTTGTGGAGTTGCATTGATCATGAGAACGGTGAGGAATCAGCCCAGAACTACACGGGAGGATCTTGTCAATGATCTCAAAGCAGCTGGGACCATAGTCACCAAGAAAACAATTGGTAACACACTACGCTGTGAAGGACTGAAATCCTGCAGCGCCGCAGAAGGTCCCCTGCTCAAGAAAGCACATATACATGCCCGCCTGAAGTTTGCCAATGAACATCTGAATGATTCAGAGGACAACTGGGTGAAAGTGTTGTGGTCAGATGAGACCAAAATGGAGCTCTTTGGCATCAACTCAACTCGCCGTGTTTGGAGGAGGAGGAATGCTGCCTATGAACAAGAACACCATCCCCACCGTCAAACATGGAGGTGGAAACGTTATGCAAAGGGGGTGTTTTTCTGCTAAGGGGACAGGACAACTTCACCGCATCAAAGGGACGATGGACGGGGTCATGTACCGTCAAATCTTGGGTGAGAACCTCCTTCCCTCAGCCAGGGCATTGAAAATGGGTCGTGGATGGGTATTCCAGCATGACAATGACCCAAAACACACGGCCAAGGCAACAAAGGAGTGGCTCAAGAAGAAGCACATTAAGGTCCTGGAGTGGCCTAGCCAGTCTCCAGACCTTAATCCCATAGAAAATCTGTGGAGGGAGCTGAAGGTTCGAGTTGCCAAACGTCAGCCTCGAAACCTTAATGACTTGGAGAAGATCTGCAAAGAGGAGTGGGACAAAATCCCTCCTGAGATGTGTGCAAATCTGGTGGCCAACTACAAGAAACGTCCGACCTCTGATTGCCAACAAGGGTTTTGCCACCAAGTACTAAGTCATGTTTTGCAGAGGGGTCAAATACTTATTTCCCTCATTAAAATGCAAATCAATTTATAACATTTTTCACATGCGTTTTTCTGGATTTTTTTTTTGTTATTCTGTCTCTCACTGTTTAAATAAACCTGCCATTAAAATTATAGACTGATCATTTCTTTGTCAGTGGGCAAACGTACAAAATCAGCAGGGAATCAAATACTTTTTTTCCCTCACTGTTTAGCATCGTTTCAGTAAAATACCAAGCGACTGACGACGACAGTCCATTTTGATGATTACCAATAGACTTATAAACACCAGTTATTTGGCTACTCAATGTAGTCCAGCATGATGGTTACTATCATTCGTTTCCAGAATATCAACGGAAAAATATGCTGAGTTATTTGGGGGGCGTCTGACCACTGTTTACAGTAGTAGAATAGATTAATAGAAATGAGTTGTTGCTAGGCAGACCTGCGGCCAGGGAGACGCAGCACTGCTCCTTCTTGCCGGTGTCCTTGTTGAGGCGGTAGGGGACGTCGGGTAGCGCCAGGGACAAAGGGGGCAGAGCCGGGAAACTGCCAACACCACACATCTGGACCGAGCCCAGTGCCAGCAGCTTGACAAAGGTGGAGCCGTTCTGGACAAAACTGAACAAGAGAGAAACACAGAGAAAAACATGGTTTTACATTAAAAACATTGTGCAGAAAAACACAGAAATTGCAAAAAAAATAAAAATAAGGTTTTTGGCACACCCTTAAAGGTACCGGGCCTTTTTAATACAAAATACAAAATCTAATTTAAGTATCTTCAGTTGTTCTATTGCATCATTTTCTGACTGTATGTTGAGTGTGTGAGAAACATAGGGTTGTTTCTGTGGGGACATACCTGGACATCTTGTTGAAGGTGACGTCCAGAGCCGTGGTGTAGGCTCCCACTAGGATAGCGTCAAAGTAGCAGGGGATGAGGTAGCGAGGGATGTGCTTCAGATAGTGGAACATCCCTTTGAGCCACTTCCCCACCTGGAAACATTTCGGACAACACATGCTATACGGAAAACACCAACCTTGAAAATGACGACCATGGAAAATGGTGACAATGATGAATCCTCATCTTACTGATACCACACTGGTAGATTTAAAACGCAGGTCTTGGACCTTAGATGGGCAGAGTTGTAGGATGGATTTCCTTCTATTTAGCACCATTATGGTCAAGTTCGTCAGACCGTCTTGGCAGTCTACTTTGTCATAAGGCCTATAGAAAATCAAGAGGGATTCATTAAGTTTGAATTACTGTCACGCAAACCGTGCTCACCTCTCCTAGAGCGCCACCACGGGACACCAGTCTGTTGCTGACGTAGTCAATCATCCAGTCACCCTGTCTCAGGTTGTCACACACCGGGTGGCCCAGGTCGTTCTTGGGACGAATGTCCGCCATCACTGACAGCAGACCTGTATCAAAACAATGAATCAGATTTTTTATGTCTATGTCCAGTTTCATTCAACAATATTCTCATGTGTACAGATGCTCGAAGGCACAGATCTAGGCTTACCAACCCAAATCCTACCCATAACCATGGGGGGGTGGAAAAATATCTGACATAGTATCAGTGGTTAGGGGCAACTTCCACAATGTGCGTTGACCAGGGTTGGGATCAATTCAATTTCAAAACAGTCAATTCAGGAAGTAAACTGCAAAATTCTCATTTCTATTTCAATTTACACTGAATTGACTGAATTAAAATGGAATTGACCCCCAACCCTGGTGCTGACTGGACCCCCTCTTTGTGAATTGTACTGTACCTTGCAGGCCACCGTATTTGAAGCTAGTCCAGGAGGGGATGTTGTAGCAGCCTCCTCCTTCCTCCTGCTCCTCAGCGTCACAGCGGAACAGCAGCATGTTCATGTCGGCCAGGGTCAGCTTAGACATGATCCTGCATTGGGATAGAGGATAGGGTCACATAACTTTACAACACACACACACCTTACTGGCCACAACTGGAGACTACAGAGCTCCATTGATTAGTATGTTGATCAATTCCTCAATACAAATATATTACCATCATTAAAAAAACATACAAACGTAGGATTTTAATTTGAGCCAGTTTGCTACAGAAGGAAAAAAATCATGCAGCAACAGGACATGTCAATTATTATGCAGATTATAATGAATGTACATTTTTGTACGGGTTGATACATTTTTTTGTAAGGGAAAATCAAGTCTGAAAATTCAAAGTGGAAATTACAAACTTCAGAAGCCTTTTTAAACTTACAATACAAGTTTTTAATTTCATGCATTGCAGGAAAGTTCTCTGCAACAGGATGATCAAATTAAGATCCGACATCTGTACTATACCTTTTCAGCACTTTTCCAATAGACTTGGTGTGTTTGCAAAGCAGCGTGTGTGTGTAGCGGTACATTCGTGTGCATGTGTGTGTGTTTGTGCGTGTGTGCAAGCGTGTCTTTGTGTGATGCATACTCACTGTGCCAGGGGTGTCTCCAGTATGGTCGGTGTGTCCCGGTCAGGCAGACTGCCAAGCTTGTACTTTGGGCTGAACTGGATCAGGTGATATCTGATGACTCCCACCAGCTCTTGGGCCCTGGGGTCCAGACTCACCCTGATGAGGGAAACACAGATACATCTCAGAGGGAAACATATCGCCTGGTCCTAGATCTGTTTGTGCCATTGTTCTACATTTGCACACACTGTACATAGATTTTATATTGTGTTATTGACTGTACGTTTTTTTATGTGTAACTCTGTGCTGTTGTTTTTGTCGCACTGCTTTGCTTTATCTTGGGCAGGTCGCAGTTGTAAATGAGAACTTGTTCTCAACTGGCCTACCTGGTTAAATAAAGGGGAAATAAAAAATTGGGGCCTGACATGAACATAGAAGTTGTCGAGACAGCATAAACAGATCTGCGACCAGGCTAGGAGACATGCTGGAGAGATACCTCAGCCAAAAGGTTCCTTCTTTCATTTCAAGACGGATTTGAACCAGCGACCTACAGATAGATCACTGCTATTTTACAGCCCAACGCTCTACCAACTGAGCTATCGAAGGGGTGCAGAGCTAACAGCATTACCTGTGAGCTGTGAGTAGACAATAGGAGGACAAACTGGCCAAAGAACATCCCACCCCTCACTAACATTTGTGTGTGTTTTACAGACTTTTAAATTATATTCAATGTGTGTGTATATTGGGCTGCTCATCATGACCTCTGACCTGAAGGCGATGACGCTGCCAGGGGTGAGGCGCTCGAAGACGATCTCCTGGACAAACTCACTGCTGCCCTTAGATGTCACGCCTGCATGTTTCACAACGCCACTGTCCTTCAGCTGGGGTGACAGGAGACACAAAAGACCATGGGGGAATAGTTTCACTACCACACAAAACAGTATCAAGGTCCACAATGGGGTATTGAGAGGAGAGTTGAGGACAATTCTGAATTGGCTTTTGCTGGTCTATATCAATTATGTATAGAAACACTGGACTGCTGACGCTAAGTATTGGCCAGTGAGACGCTTTGAAGCCACCGGTTGGCGATATTGGCACCCCAGAAGAAGCAGAACTCCATAGGAGTGAATGGAATTCTACAGCATTGAAATCAAATGTTTTAAGGACAAAATGACATGTATTTAAGAATGTTGTTGTTGTAGTAGTGGGGACAGTAACATTAGAACTTGTACTTTTTTTTATACAAAACATGATGCTTTAAGGTACATTTTTGTATATATCTTTTCATTTGACATGTTAATGTTTAGCTAACATACTTTAAATACAAAAATAGGTATTAAGGTGTCTGTAATAGAATAAACATGTCAAAAAGAAATGTAGAAGTAAATAAAGATGGGGGCGGCAGGTAGCCTAGCGGTCAGAGCGTTGGGCCAGTAACCGAAAGGATGCTGGATCGAATCCTCGAGTTGACAAGGTAAAAATCAGTCGTTCTGCCCATGAACAAGGCAGTTAACCCACTGTTCACCGGTAGGCCGTCATTGTAAATAACAATTTGTTCTTAACTGACTTGCCTAGTTAAAATGTTTCAAAAAATCTATTTCTATAGCTTCCAAAATATATATTTTTTTTACAATGGAGGAGTACCAAGATGGAGGTGCGGTGTCTTCAAAAAAGTGGCTCGTGTCAGTCATCTAGTGTAAATCATTGCAAAAACATGGCATTAATCATTACCAAATGTTTTACTTTAACTAAATAGCAAAAAAGTACATTTAGCGAAGCAGATAACACTGAGTAAATCGCTATGTAAACTAAATGGCATTCAATAGAAACTCACAAACAAACAAGCCAGACAGAATACAGACACAATACCAGCTTGTGAAGCGTAACCGGATGCCCCTGAAGCAGCTTGTTTTTCAAGACCCAGTCTGAGAATGGATTTGTTTTGAGAGGAACTTTACATCTCAAGCCCATTGTGACAGGGGGCCTAAACAACTAATTACCCACGTTCCCCCGGCGTCACATTACCTGGATGTGCTCCTTAATCTCCACAGTGTACTCCGGCATGCCGTTAATGTACTTCTCACATTTCTTGTAGGTGCCGGCATGCCTGTCGATGACACGGGCCTCGAGAACCACCTCATCAATTTTACCTGGAGATGGAGAGAGATGAAGTTGATTGGGTTAAAATAATAGGTCCTGTATCCAGGTCAGTAGTGTTCTCAAGTCATCTTCTGTGCCTCTCTTGCCATTTGTTCCAACAATACTGGTTTGGAACAGATCCCTGATCAAGATGTTTGCCATTATCAGCACATTAAAGTTATGAAGATGAATGACATAGGCCACTCTAGTATTATTGTATTTCTATGGATGGCTCATTCTGAGGACAGTGTCCTGTTTTATGGTAACAGTGAAGCATCACACCAGGGATGAACATGGGTGGAACCTCCTTCCTGTACTGGTGGTGCTTGGGGTTGTGGAAGGCAGTGCGACACACGGCCACCACAGACTGGTGTGTGCTGGGACAGTGACGCGTCACCGCCACAATGTCCTCGTCCACTTGGTCCACGTACACCTAGGAAGGGGACAGAGGAAATAACAAGCAGTGTAACACATAACTCTTATCATGCAAGTAGATGTATACATTCACCAAGGTTATTATAGTAAACGGAAACTAAAACTAATCATGAAAAAATGATTTAGTAAACTGAAATAAAATAACAAACCTGTTTTTTGGAAGGCCTTTTTATGTTGTTTTTTATATGATTTAGTTTCAGTGTTGGGGACAAAATGTTACCTATGTGTGGGAGGCTAACAGCCATTTATGTGTTGTTTAGTTTGTGTTTTTGGGGATGTCACTTCATGCTACTGTGAGGCAGTAATACATAAAGGTGATGAGTTATGTGACTGGTTAGGTTAGGTTTAAAGTAGGGCTGTGACGGTCATGGAATTTTGGATGATGGTAATTGGCCAGCCAAATGACTGAGCTCATTGTAATAACCGTTCGAATAGCAACAAAGACGCACATTTTACCCTCTCCTTCGCTCCTGACTGCATGTGCTGCCATAGAAATATAAGGAATAGATCGAGGATCCCCATTTTGATTTTACTTAACTAGGCAAGTCAGTTAAGAACAAATTCTTATTTATAATGACGGCCTACCCCGGCCAAATCCTAACCCGGACGACGCTGGGCCAATTGTGCGCCGCCCTATGGGACTACCAATCATGGCCGGTTGTGATATAGCCTGGAATCGAACCAGGGTCTGTAGTGACGCCTCTAGCACTGAGATGCAGTGCCTTAGAACGCTGCGCCACTCGGAAGCCTGATACATACAAGCCAATGAAGGCATAATGGGTGGACTGGTGGCCATTGCGAGTGTACCCATAGTAGCAAAGTCTTGCATCGCGCTCATCTCAGTGGGTGCGTTTCTCTGCTCAGACGTTGCTGACACCTGCTCAGACGTTGCATGCGTCAACCAATGGTTGCGTGCCCACGCCATCGACTGTGCAGTCGGACACCAGACTGCTGTAACATAAAGTGGTTAACTGATACGTAAAACATCCTATCCAGGCGTTGTAAGATCTGGCATGCGTTAGAAATGTCTGAGCAGAGGAACACGACTGACACGGTATAGCAATCTGGTGCCCGACTGCACAGTCGATGACGTGGCACGCAACCATTGGTTGACGCGTGCAACGTCTAAGCAGGGGGGAACGCGACCAATATCTGCAGTGCCGTTCATGACAATGTCATCTCGCTGAGTCACCACACTAGATTCAGAAGCCTGACAACCCAATTACACAAGAAAACTTGAAAACCCCCATTTGATTTTTGTCTGCTAATTATTTAATTTCAGTTTACTAACAATTTTTTTTTCATGATTAGTTTTCATTTCAGTTTTCGTTTACTCCTCCACACGCCCACCTGGTTAAAGCCCTTGGAGGCCAGATCCTGGTGCATTTTGTTGAGGGCCAGCTTGCCAGCGATAATACCCGTCATCAGGCTGACCTCACCGGGGGACGAGGCCTTGGCGTCAGGGTTCCACTTGGGGTAGAAACGCTCCTCCTTCACCACTGAGATCTACAGGCAGACACGCAGAGGAGATGGTTACTGAAGAGCTTAGTCATTCATTCTCCATGGCTATTTACTGTACAATACTATAATAGTACCTACTACAATTCTAAACTTTCCTTTGGCTTAATACTTAAAAGGGACACTTCACCATTTTTCATCTCCAGCACCACCCCAACATCAACATTATGTGAAAATGGCACGTTTCTATGTTTTGTAGTAAAAAAGATCGAGGAAGATAAGTGTTTCCAATGACATCATCGGTGTGCGTTGTGTGATTTCGACCAATTGTGAGTAGGTATTGCCTACTAGTTGTCCACTAATTGGTTGACGATGTCATTGGAAACAACTTATCATTCTCGACATTTTTTTACTACAAAACATAGAAACGCGCCATTTTCACATGCTGGAGAGGGTGAATATGAAGATGGCGTTTTTCGAAATGACCCTTTAAAGTGATTTGAGATATATATATCGTGATGCTATTGTGGTGTATATGCAATTAACATACGCAAATATCAAGACAAAAAAATCATTATACTGTTATGACCGAGAAAGAGTGTGAGTGTGTACGTTTGCGTGTGTCTGTGCGTTACCTGGTGAGGCACCATCTCATCGTATCCCCTGGTGCTGCCAGAGCAACAGCAGGCCATTGAGACGATGGCAGAGCTGGGGAGCGAGTCGTACGCAGAGCGGAGCTGGAACATAGACAACGACGAAAGGAATTGACACACCCAGGTTTGTGGATCTTTTGAGTGAACAGGGAGCTCCCCCTGCCTCACTGGAGTTTCATATAGCACTGGATTTAAACCCAAATCAACCCGGTTCTGAACAGTGTGAAGTCCCTATATTGTTTAACAATATGTTTCAATGTACATACTAGCATATCACTTAGAACGCATGGCCAGTATATTTGCTTCATTCTAAGTAGTATGCTAGCTAGTCTGCATATTGAAACAGTGCCTAGATATGTTTTACAGCAATGAACTAGCAATGGCCACTATAATGCTGTGCTGTACCTGAATAGTGAAACTCAAGAATAGGCTACCTAAATAGGGCACCTAAGAATAAGGTACCTGGATGGGGCACTCGTTGTCGTGGGTGACATCTAGGAACATGGCGTGGGCGATGCTGGGCATCAAGGGCCGGAGGCTGGGCTGGACGAAGGCTCCGACGGGCTCCCCTCCGTACCGGTACACCAGCCTGCCCTCCTCGTGACTGTCCCCTGCACTCATGGCCTCTGGAGGGACCAGGCAGAGGGAAAGAGAGGGAAGAGATGTACAGTTCTACCACTGTATTACTTTGTAGTCTTTACAATCACATACGTTGGTGCCAACATGCAGGACTCGAGAATGACCGTTTTTCTTTCAAAGATGCAGTGACGCATTAACCTGGTCTCAGATCTGCTTGTGGCGTCTTACCGACTCCTATGGTCATTCATGACAACGACCAAAGGAGTGGGCAAGGCCGATCAAACCAGATCTGGGACCAGAATAGTGGTGTGTAGTCCTACCTCTGATGAGCGAGGTAATGCCTAGCTTATTTACAAAGACATTGTCCAGGTCCTCGCTGCCCGTGAACAGCTCAGCCACCACATACAGACCGGGCATCGCCACGCGAGCCACGTCCAACATGTACTGCATGTCCACATCCACAGGCCAGTCAACAAGGGGTTAAATCACAGAGAGAGGGTGGGAAGAGGGGAAGGCGGGGGTATAAGGTTAGGTTGAGGGGGTATAAGGTTAGGTTGAGGGGGTATAAGGTTAGGTTGAGGGGGTATAAGGTTAGGTTGAGGGGGTATAAGGTTAGGTTGAGGGAGGGAGGGAAAGGACGGATGAGGGATAGGGAAGACGAAGTAGAAATGCAGGGAGGCAGCAAAGCTAAGCAGGACAGGGGGTTAGTATGGAGGAGTGATGGATGATGGGGGGAGTAAACGACAGGTGATATGTTTAATACAAAAATGTTAAATCGGACAGAGCAGTAGTATGTGAAGTACCGAGAATGATGAATGAAGGGTTGTCAATGGGAGTAAGAGATGTAGTGAGAGAGACGTGCAGAATGAGACAAAAACAGAGATTTAGTGTCATGCCTAAACAAAACATTTTTGGTAACACTTTATTTTACAGTCCTAATACGGTACTTGGCGTTTACTCGAAAAACGATGTGGTACCCAACGATACTTTCTGGTACTTACATTGAAGAAACAGGTAACAGATTATACGAAATGTCATTATGACGTGGTTTAAATGCATGAATGTTCGGAAGTAAACACCAGATATGTCAAATAAAGTGTAACCTAGGGTTTAACCCCCACCACGCCAGTGCTGTGTCTACTACATGTCAACATCCGGGTACCTCTGACAAGACTGGTTATCCCCAGGCGGTTAACAAACACATTATCAATCAGCTCGCTGCCTGTAAAGAGCTCCGCGATCACATACAGGTTGGGCCTGACCGCCCTGGCTGCTGCCAGCATGTGCTACGGAAGGAGAGTGGTTTCAGTAATGACATTGTTTCGTCCCTTTACAGCAAACGATCACTAACTTTATTCATACATCAAGTGTATTAATTGTTACCTTGGAAGATACTTACATCTTATTCATTGGCCATGCAGTAACGCTATGCGTTTCATAGAGAGGGGTATGGTATGGGCTACACGGACTGTAATAACAAACTAAAATGGCTCGGACTAAATGGAATGTACCTCAGCCACATGCAGGGGGGTGGAGTGACAGTTGTCCAGGCGGACTCCGGCGAAGTGCTTGGCTGTGATCTCTGTGTACTTCTGCATGTGGGCCCACAGGTAGGGGCAGTCGTCGGGCTTGTCGCCATAGCGAAGCTTGACGCTGTCGCCCCAGCAGATCAGCTCTCTCCTGATGTACACGTTGGAGCCTGGAAAGACGGAAGAGGCATTCGTTTCTTGACGTTCTCAGGGACTTGGTCATTAGTAACACTGGGAATGATATTTACATCACACTGGCTCCCCCTTGTGGAATGACCAGGTTACCACTGGAATGGCATTACTATTTCCAGCAATTTTTTTTTATTGAATTTAACCTTTAACTAGGCAAGTCAGTTAAGAACAAATTCTTATTTACAATGATGGCCTACTCAGGCCAAATCCTAACGACGCTGGGCCCATTGTGCGACGACCCTATGGGACTCCCAAACACAGCCGGTTGTGATACAGCCCAGGATCGAAACAGGGTCTGTTAGTGACGCCTCTAGCACTGAGATGCAGTGCCTTAGACCGCTGCGACTCTCTGAAGTCTAAACTAAGCATTCATCTATATCACTTAGGCTACACGTGGTAAGATAGCAGTTGAGAGTGACTGGATCACACATCTCCAGACTGTTTGGGTGCCATTGACCCATAGAGACACTGACCTTTGCCCCTGATGAAAAAAGTGAGTGTAAGGTATTATCATCTTCCTTAGCTGAAAGCACGTGTTGTAAGTTGATCTGGATAAGAGCACCTTTTTAAACGATTAAAATGTAAAAACAAATGTACTAAGCACCAACATCAGCAGAGCCGTGGCACAGTGGAGAAGTCGGCCAAAGACCGCCAGAAGTGGAGATACTTTCGTTGCTGCCCTTATGTGCCAGCCGTGCACAACGGGGTGAAGTGAATGAATGTCAAATAAAAAGTCGCATACCTGGCTCAGCAAAGTTTCTAAGAGGGTCGTCTCCCATCACCCAGCCGTTGTGAGCCAGGAAGTGACAGGCCTTGTCTGGCTGGTCCATCATCTTCAGGTCATCCTCCAGGCTCTTCTCCTCGAACGGAAAGGTAAAGTAACTGTCAACACACACACACATTTATTTAGTTGGATCCATAATGAAAGGTGGAGACAAAGGATTGTATTTGCATTACTGCTTCGGCCCTGAGGAGGGAACTCCTGTTGAAATAAGTTGAGCATGATGATAAAATCTCTTATGTCACGGATGGAACCTGTTTTTTCACTGCCGAGATTTCAAATCAAGTTCATCTGCCTCTTTGACACTACAGTCATAATACTGTCGACCTCGTTTCTAAATCAGTTTTTTATATTCATTTGAGTGAAATAAACTAGGTTGTGAAGCATTTTAACGCCTACATACAGTCAGCACACAGCCTACCTCAGTGGTACTCAATCTTTTTCAGCGAGGACCCCATATTTTCAGCCAGAATTTAGCTATATATATATATATTTTTTTTTTTACGACCCCGCTGCAGTTCCCCCGACCCGACCACTGGCCTACCTGGTAACAATAGGGTCTTTCCTGGTGACGGGGCCAAGTTTGGGTCCATGGTCAGCAAGGCGCTCATAAACTACATTTCCCACAATGCAGTTAGCGGCCTGAGTAGAAAAAAAGCAGCAGAACAAAGAATTGTAAAATGGATGGACTACATTATCCAGACATGCATATGGAGCATATCAAAGCTACTGATGGGGGTGGTACCTACCTGCTCCTGGTGGTGTATCATCTGCTGGTACTGCTCTTTATTGATCTCCTCCAGTCTCCCCCACAGCTTGTTACAGGCCTCCAGAATGGCTTGTGTACTGTGGCTGGACAGGGAAAAGGATTGACATGTGCAGAATGAGACTTGGTTTTAGATTTAGGCGTTGATTCAGAATCCACTCAATGAACTGATGTAAAGTCAGGATCATCAATGTTGTCAACCCAAGTAACTAGAGTCTGAAGTGTCAGACATAAGGCCCCTAATCAACGCGGTGGTTTGAGTAAAACCCTTTTTGTTTTTAAATGACTAAAACCAAATGGAAACTGAGTAGACATGATAATGGACCTACATTTATACAGTCTCTTCACTCTGTCCAGCTTGTTAACGATCACCCTAACTAAAGCTAGACAGTCAGGGAGCGTTGAACATTCCAAAAACGATAGCTAGAGGACTGTGTTCTGCACATTTTGATAAATATTTTAAAAACATTGTGTGGCCCTCCGTACCTCGTGGAAGACTAAATGTGTCCCATGGGTCAAAATACGTTTGACACTGCTGAACTAGACAGCACACACATTTATAAAGAACCAAACACGCACCAGGGTTGGGGTCAATTGCAAACTAAAGCATTGAGGAAATTGGCATTTCAATGTACTTACCTGTGAGGCACAAAGGTCTCCAGAACAGAGTCCATGTCCACTTCGTTTCCGAAGCGTCTGAACTTGGGGTCCTGAATGATCTTCAGTCCCTGTTTACCCCCAGTCTTCTTCTGGTCTGGTTTCTCTCCTGATTACAATCGCATAATACCACAACGCATTCAATGAATTAATCAATACCAACACACATCATTTCTCTGATCGACAAGGGTGGTGGATTAGGTAGCATATACTGTAGCTGCGAAAATGGATCTTAAAATACAAAAATTGGATAATGGTAAATTCAACAACAACAAAAATCCCATTGATGTGCCTTTTCTTTTTTTATTGACTCATTTTGTTTCACATCCGACATGGACAAACTCTCATTGAGGTAGGTGCCTGATTGACTGTGACTCGGATCTACTTCTCGTGCGGATCCATACACGGTCACTGTTTGGACAGGTGGAGCTGATGAGAAGGGGAGACGGTTACTCTTTCGCACAACCCTCTGAATTAGGTTTTTTTAACACAGAGGTGTACTCATTAGTGCACACCGGAAAACTTTTTGCAAACGAAAGCGAGAGTTTCTTATTGGACAAGTCCCTCCCTGTTTCGGCCTCTTTGCTTCTGTTTGGTTCTTTCCGAATGCACCCCGGTTATTATAACGAACAGCAGATGTCACGAACAGAAAGACAGAGCAGTACAGTCGCTCAGTTGAACGCTCTCACCATCTGTGAGCAGGTCCCTGAACTCCTCCACAGCGCTTTCGATTCTGACCTGGAAGAACTCCCACAGCTTGATCTTGGGGAAGACCTGCCCCCACAGAACATCGCGGATTGCCTGAGAGAGAGAAAAAAATATATATATATATATATATATATACACGGTTCAAGGTTCAGCTCTTTACAAACAGAGCTCACAATTTCATCAAGACAAACCCAATAAGGTGATATGTGTAAGGCCCTGAGTTTTTCCTGACCACATCATGGCATGACCAGGAAAAACTCTGGACCCAGAGGGTTACAAAATTCCATAAACTTTCCTTAAGTTCCCAGTTTGAGGATTTCCTCCCTGCTTAATCCCTCCTGATATGTTCCCAGTTTAGAGGATTTTCAGGAAAAAAAATGAATTTTAGGAAGGATTCCCGGGAATGTTGCAATCCTAGCTGTGAAAGTGACCTTCAGACACTCACATTCAGGTGCCCCTCATTCTGGACCTGGGCGGGAAGGCCGTTAGCAGCGTACTTGGCATCAGCCATGTTGCAGGTCATGTGCCACATGGCCCGGTCCAGGACCCAGGCTGGCCTCAGGTGGGGGGAGTTGACCAGGTTGTAGCCACACTCGGGGTGCTCCTTGATCCATGGGCTGTTGGCGGCTGCACAGGCAAAAATGCATGAGGCAAAAATGCATGAGTTTCCACACAGAAATCCTAAATGTTATGGAGGACATTGAGGCCTTTTGCCAAGGAATATTACAGAGGGCAATGAAGGTTAATGGACTCTTCCTACGTAGACACTCCCTGATGATGTAAAAGCTAACCTTCTGTCAGTGGTAGGATAATCATTGGGCATATGACTAAAATGGCTGTTGTACAGTGTATAGTGAAAGTCTACACACCCCTTGCACAGTCTTCACATTTTGCTGCCTTAAAATTAATTCTATATATGTTTTTATTATTGAACCTTTATTTAACTGGGCAAGTCAGTTAAGAACTAATTCTTATTTACAATGACGGCCTACCCCGGCCAAATCCGGACGACGCGGGGCCAATTGTGCGCCTCCCTATGGGACTCCCAATCCCGGCCAGATGTGATACAGCCTGGATTCGAACCAGGAACTGTAGTGACGCCTCTTGCACTAAGATACAGTGCCTTAGATCGCTGAGCCACTCGGGAGCCCCAAAAAAAGGGGATTCATTTCAATTTTTTTCTACAAATGTACACAACCTACTCCACATTTTCAAAGTGTAAAAAAGTATAGAAATGTTTCTAAATGAATTGTTTTTAAAGTACAAGTTGTCTTGATTGCGTATGTCTTCACACCCCAGAGTTAATACTTGTTCGAAGCACCTTTGGAAGCCATTACAGCGGTGAATAATATTGAATAAGAGCCAGGGTTGTGGGTACGAAAAACATTCCAACCATAGTGTGTGCCTGCCTATGATATGAGCACATGACAGAAATGGGAAAATATAACAGAGCTAACTACTTCTTAATGTTACATCAAGTAACAGCAGAGCACACCCATTGGTTCACCATGAGCTGCACTGATCACAGAGCAGACCAGTAGCCAGCCCTGGTTGGGTGTCAGCTAGCACATGGTCTTTAAGCCGCCATGGAGATAAGGTTTCTCTGACCATCCAACCTTTTACAATACTGGGCCTGGGCCAGAGAATTCTGTTTTCAAGCCTTTATACTCTCCCGTGCCTTATCTAGGTTTTTGAAGCAGGCTAACTACACTGCACTATAATAAACGACCCTCATTAGATACACTTGTAAACCAACAAAGGATAACTGCACTAAACAGGAACAAGTAGACAATAGAAAAACAACTCAACTACCTCCATACAAGCACTGCACTCAAAAACCGAGGACAAAAGAAACCATTTCTTAACCAATGGCAACGAGTCCCTTTGACACAGGTTCTATTCAAAACACGTCTAATCAATTGGAGCACAAGCCAATGATTTCACTCTCCCTTTTTAGTTCAGCATGCTAGTCACAAAGACTCCACATAGTGTCTGCCTGAACTGCTATGCAACAGCTTGACTTCAGAGCTGCACCCAGTGGCTAGGTTGAAGTTAAGTTCACCCATAACTAAGTTGTGCAGAATTATCTGGGGAGGGTATTTTTAACCCGGCACTCATCTTTAAAGCTTGCATTAGATTCTAGGACCATTTTTTGCGACTGTGGCCTTTCAATAGTGGCCTTTCCCTAGTCTATATTCAGTAAGAGGCATGCAGTATGCACAACCATCGTGATATTAGGAGTTCTGCTATGGCAACTTAGTCAATACGCAATACAGATAACAACCCCCCCTCAAAAAGAAAAATGTCCTACATTCCCTAGAGTGGGAGTTAAATGTTGTACATGTAGATGGCTCTTAGGGGTGACTACTACACTATGAATTGTGAGACCTGCCTGGCTCGCTGACAAACCCTGGTTATTTCCCCTGAACTAACAGCTCTTTAGGTATGGCCTCATTGTAACAGACTGTGACGCCCCTGCTGTAATCTATCGGGCAGCTAGTCGTTCAACCAAAGAGAGGGAGACGCACACCCACGTTCACGCCCCAGCACCACACACGGGCCATGTTCTCCCGCAAACACACACACGTAAAGCCCCTCCCCACGCGCACCTGTGTGATTGTAGACCACATCAGTGATACAGATCATGTTCCACTCTTTCTTCAGTTTCTGCACCAACTCTCCCACATCTGTCCAGGTGTAGTTCTTTCCCGGTGGGGAAAACTCTGGGTTCAGGGTTAGTTGGTCAGCTAGGGAGTAGCAGGACCTAGATTTACCGAGCATCTGCAGAGGCGTGAAGTGGATCATATTGTAGCCTGGGAAACAAACCAAATATATTAAAATCAACAATGTAATAAATGAGTACTATAAGAAATAACACGTTATAAGATATTATAAGACATATTCTAAGAAATTAGCTGAATGTTCTTTATTCACATACATGCTTAGTTTCATACAAACGACACAGGGAATACTGTCCATCATACGGCATCATTTATGTTACTTACTAGATGTACGCATTTTGTAACCCGCCAGCATGTTGATGATTAACCTAGTCCGCGTTCAAGAATGGGATATTGCAGAATGACAAGGTGAAATGTAGTGTAAACATTGGCTTGGGACCTTGAACTGCACTGGTGTCCATACGTGACCTAAGAAATTAGACTAACCCTGTTCATTGTGATTACATGGGATTCAAAACTCCAGGTGCGATAAAAGCACTAAAATAGTAACCTTTGCTCTCGATCCTGGAAGACCTCCGCAGGAATTACACACCTGACCCACCTAATTTAGTTGATGACTAGTTGATCAATTGAATCAGGTATTAGGGTTGGAACAATCAGGGTTGGAACAATTAAAGCCCTACACAGACTAGACAGCCTTCAAGGACACTACAGGTTAAGGCAGGCTTGCATAAGGATGGACCCCTGTCCGCCTGCTCTCTCACCGGACTCCTTAGCCACCCTCAGTCTGTCTGGCCAGTCATCCAGGTGTCCGAGGCATTTGGACAGGTAGGTCTGGATGGTGATACAGTCCAGATGGACGTGGTGGTTGTCAGCCCCGGCACGCAGCACTGGGTCTACCACCACGTAGCCACTGCCTGACTTCTCCTCACGGCTGGGGGTGAAAACATGTCAAATATTTATGATGATGTCGGGTCTCATACAGAAATGGAATATGAATACTACATGTAGTCTGTATCACAATAGTGTCTCACCCGTGACCAAAGTTGTATTGGTACGATCCAGCGATCTGTAGGTCTAGGGAGCAGAACTTGTCAGAGTCATCCTCTCTTCCCGTGGGGTTGTGCCAGTCCAGGGCCCGGAAGGTGTGACGGTCAAAGTGTTCCCCTGGGGCAGGGTAGTTAGTATGCACACGCACATGTTTCCCCTGGAGAGTAGGGCCTAGACGGAACTGGAGCTCAAAGCCTTAGAAGAAACATATAGTACAAACACGCCTGAGGATACAATACATCTATATGATACATTCCATAGCAAAGAAAGTACACAACACGACAGAGATATTTCCTCAGGTATTACTCAGGTACCATCCCCAGATTGTAATGGCAGACCTAGCTAGAAGCATGGCGTAAGGCACATGAATCGAGTTACGTCGCCCCTTTCCCCATGCTTTTGAATGCACCACTAACTGATACAATCCCTTTTAAATTTACAATTGTTACTAATTCAGGAAATTTTGCACATCGCTATTAATGAACCAGCTAACAAATTTGGGACCAATTTCCCAGACACATATTTAGCCAAGTCCCGGACAAAAAATAATCTTCAATGGAGACTCTCTAATGAGATTACTTTTTAGTCCAGTATTTAGCTTAATCTGTGGAAACCACCCCTTAAAGTCTAGTTGCCACCATGCCTGTTTTGAAACCCAGACCGTAACACTCCAACCCTGTTGCCACTGTTACGGTCATTCAACACTAAGGTCAGGAATTGATCATCTCTATGAGCATGTCTTTAGTAGTTACGCTATACCTGCTAGCGAGAATTCCACGGTAGCCTACCATGTTGCTACCCTTTATGAACGGGTTAGAAAGGGTTAATAAATACAGTTCAGTCTATTAGTTATTAGTTAACAGATTGATATAGAAATAACAAATTAGTACGTTTACATGCACACTTGTAATTTGATATTAAACTGATTATGGCAGTAGGCGGAGTATGCCATTAGTCATGTAAACACCTTATTCTGCTGATCTTAAATCGGGTGTAAGGTCATAATCGGGAAAAAAAGAGTGGCTCTTTGCTTGACATCAAGGGGAAATCAAAAGAAATCAGCCAAAACCTCAGAAAAAAAAATTGGAGACATCCACAAGTCTGGATCATCATTAGGAGCAATTTCCAAATGCCTGAAGGTACCACATTCATCTGTACAAACACTAGTACGCAAGTATAAACACCATGGGACAACGCAGCCATCATACCGCTCAGGAAGGAGACGCGTTCTGTCTCCTAGAGATGAACGTACTTTGGTGTGAACGTACTTTCGTACTTTGGCAAATCAATCCCAGAACAACAGCAAAGGACCTTGTGAAGATGCTGGAAGAAACTGGTACAAAATTATGTATAGCCACAGTAAAACGAGTCCTATATCGACATAACCTGAAAGGCCGCTCAGCAAGGAAGAAGCCACTGCTCCAAAACCGCCATATAAAAGCCAGACTACGGTTTGTAACTGCACATGGGGACAAAGATCGTACTTTTTGGAGAAATGTCCTCTGGTCTGATGAAACAGATATAGAAACAGAAATGTGGCCATAATGACCATCGTTATGTTTGGAGGAAAAAGGGGGATGCTTGCAAGCCGAAGAACACCATCCCAACAGTTAAGCACGGGGGGTGGCAGCATCATGTTGTGGGCGTGCTTTGCTGCAGGAGGGACTGGTGCACTTCACAAAACAGATGGCATCATGAGGAAGGAAAATTATGTGGATATATTGAAGCAACATCTCAAGACACCAGTCAGGAAGTTAAATCTTGGTTGCAAACGGGTCTTCCAAATGGACAATGACCCCAAGCATACTTCCAAAGTTGTGGCAAAATGGCTTTGGAGTGGCCATCACAAAGCCCTGACCTCAATCCCATAGAAAACCTGTGGGCAGAACTGAAAAAGTGTGTGCGAGCAAGGAGGCCTACAAACCTTACACCACCCCTGTCAGGAGGAATGGGCCAAAATTCACCCAACTTATTGTGGGAAGCTTGTGGAAGGGTACCCGAAACGTTTGACCCAAGGTAAACAATTTAAAGGCAATGCTACCAAATACTAATTGAGTGTATGTAAACTTCTGACCCACTGGGAATGTGAAATAAATCACTCTCTCTACTATTATTCTGGCATTTCACATTCTTAAAATAAAGTGGTGATCCTAACTGACCTAAAACAGGGAATTTTTACAAGGATTAAATGTCAGGAATTTAAAGTTTAAATGTATTTGGCTAAGGTGTATGTACACTTCCGACTTCAACTGTATATAATGAACATGAGGGCAGAAATTATTAAATATTAAAGCATTAAACATCTCACTTTAAGGCTTCAGTCATACAAAAAGTTAAACTTGGCCTTTTTCCCTTCATTCAGATTACAACCTCTCACTTTTGGTTATTTGAACAGGAAACAATCTCCAAAATATCGCTATTTTTAAAATAAGCCATATAAAGTTGGTTGCAATTTCAAGTATAATCAATCAGAAAAGACAGAACACATACTACAACAAATATTATGATTAAACTCAAATATACTAACTGATAAAAAAAAAACAATATTTTGGGAATAAAAAAGGTATAATCTTTGTAAATGATATCATAAATAGGACTGGTGGAGTTGTCACACATGCAGCTAACAAAGATATATGGAAATGTCTGCTTTACTCATAATTACAACCAACTAATTGCAGCATTACCACAAAAATGGAAGAGGCAAGTGGAAGGGGGAGAAAGTAAGGAACTTGTCTGTCCGCCCTGCATTAAAGACCAAAACTGGCTAAAGAAAATTGTGATTAATAAAAAAGTATAGAAGTTTCATTTAAGGACCAAAAATTGATAGCTGTGCCATAGAGATTGTGCAAGTGGAAGGGGGAGAAAGTAAGGAACTTGTCTGTCCGCCCTGCATTAAAGACTAGAACTGGCTAAAGAAAATTGTGATTAATAAAAAAGTATAGAAGTTTAATTTAAGGACCAAAAATTGATAGCTGTGCCATAGAGATTGCAGTTGGGTAGAGATTTTCGACTCCATGGCACATGGTTTATGAACTGATACACAAAACCTTTTTTCAATTTAAATTATTATACCAAATTCTTGCAACCAATAGAATGTTATATAGAGTACCAGTCAAAAGTTTAGACACAAAAGTTTGGGTTTTTCTTTATTTTACTATTTTCTATAATGTAGAATAATAGTGAAGACATCAAAACTATGAAATAACACACAAATAAATCATGTAGTAACCAAAAAAGTGTTAAACAAATCAAAATATATTTTATATGAGATTCTTCAAAGTAGCTACCCTTTGCCTTGATGACAGCTTTGCACACGCTTGGCATTCTCTCAACTAGCTTCATGAGGTAGTCAGCTGTGCCTTGTTAAAAGTAAATGTGTGGAATTTCTTTACTTGTTTATGCATTTGAGTCAATCAGTTGTGTTGTGACAAGGTAGGGGTAGCTATACAGAAGATATCCCTATTTGGTAAAAGACCAAGTCCATTTTATGCCAAGAACAGCTAAAAAAAGCTAAGAGAAACCACAGTCCTTCATTAATTTAAGACATGAAGGTCAGTCAATCCAGAAAATGTCAAGAACTTGAAAGTTTCTTCAAGTGCAGTCGCATGTGTGGTTCCCACTGTGAAGCATGGAGGAGGAGGTGTAATTGTGTGGTGTTGCTTTGCTGGTGACACTGTCAGTGAATTATTTAGAATTCAAGTCACACTTAACCAGCATGGCTACCACAGCATTCTGTAACGATACGCCATCCCATCTGGTTTGCCCTTCGTGGGACTATCATTTGTTTTTCAACAGGACAATGACCCAACACACCTTCAGGCTGTGTAAGGTCTATTTGACCAAGAAGGAGAGTGATGGAGTGCTGCATCAGATGACCTGGCCTCCACAATGCTCAGCATGTGGGAACTCCTTCAAGACTGTTGGAAAAGCATTGCAGGTGAAGCTGATTGAGAGAATGCCAATAGTGTGCAAAGCTGCCATCAAGGCAAAGGGTGGCTACTTTGAAGAATCTCAAATATAAAAATGTGTTTAACACTTGTTTACTACATGATTCCATGTGTTATTTCATAGTTTTGATGTCGTCACTATTATTCTACAATGCAGAAAATGGTAAAAATAAAAAAAAAACTGAATGAGTAGGTGTGCCTAAACTTTTGACTGGTACTATATTTACCCAGAAAATATGGGAGATTGTAAATTATGCAGACAATTACATTGATGGAAGCCACAATCTATCTGCAAAATTAAAGCTGATAAACCTCTACCTCCCCCAAAGGTTTAAATAAATAAATAAAACCGGGAGGCAGATTTCAGATGAGAACAATGAAAACAGGATTATTACGAAAATCGTTCTTTCTGCAAAGCATGTAAACATTTAAATTAAACTATTACAGTGCATTTGGAAAATATTCAGACCCCTTCACTTTTTCCACATTTTGTTACTTTACAGCCTTATTCTAAAATGGATTAAATTCATTTTTTCCCTCATCAATCTACACACAATATCCCAAAATGGCAAAGTGAAAACAGGTTTTAGAACTTTTTGCAAATCTATTAAAAATAAAAAATAAATAAATACCTTATATACATAAGTATTCAGACTCTTTGATAGGAGACTCAAAATTGAGCTCAGGTGCATCCTGTCTCCATTGATCATCCTTGAGATGTTTCTACAACTTGTTTGGAGTCCACCTGTGCTAAATTCAATTGATTGGACATGATTTGGAAAGGCACACACCTGTCTATATAAGGTCCCACAGTTGACAGTGCATGTCAGAGCAAAAACCAAGCAATGAGGTCGAAGGAATTGTCCGTAGAGCTCCGAGACAGGATTGTGTCAAGGCGCAGATCTGGGGAAGGGTACCAAAACATTTCTACAGCTTTAAAGGTCCCCAAGAGCGAACTGGCCTCCATCATTATTAAATGGAAGAAGTTTGGAACCACCAAGACTCTTCCTAGAGCTGGCCGCCCAGCCAAACTGAGAAATCTGGGGAGAAGGGCCTTGGTCAGGGAGGTGACCAAGAACCCAATTATCACTCTGACAGAGCTCCAGAGTGCCTCGGTGGAGATGGGAGAACCTTCCAGAAGGCCAACCATCTCTGCAGCACTCTACCAATCAGGCTTTTACAGAGCAAAGTACAGAGAGATCCTTGATGAGAACCTGCTCCAGAGCGCTCAGGACCTCAGTCTGGGCAACGACCCTAAGCACACAGACAAGACATCACAGGAGTGGCTTTGGAACAAGTCTCTGAATGTCCTTGAGTGGCCCAGCCAGAGCCCGGACTTGAACTCGATCGAACATCTCTAGAGAGACCTGAAAATAGCTGTGCAGCGACGCTATCCATCCAACCTGACAGAGCTTGAGAGCATCTGCAGAGAGGACTGGGAGAAACTCCCCAAATACAGGTGTATTTGCCAAGTTTGTGGCGTCATACCCAAGAAGACTCGAGGCTGTAATCGCTGCCAAAGTTTCTTCAACAAAGAACTGAGTAAAGGGTCTGAATACTTATTTAAATGTGATTTCAGTTTTTAGTAAATTTGCTAAAACTTCTAAAAATGTGTTTTTTCTTCGTCATTAAGGGGCATTGTGTGTAGATTGATGAGGGAAAAAAACAATGTAATCCATTTTAGAATAAGGCTGTAATGTAACAAAATGTAGAAAAAGTCAAGGGGTCTGAATACTTTTGGAATTCACTGTATATTAATCTGACTATTCACAGTAATCATATTATAGTGTCCATGTAACCAAACAAATTCTTTCTGATCTCTGAAAATAGGTTCCACTAATAAGCTCAGCAGCAGCTGCCTTATCAAGTGTGGTTGAGCCTGCACAGTTGCTCAACTGGAGATTCTTCGTGATACTGGATCTCTACTTGTTCAATCCTGTTTCACTGTGCATCTGCAGTTGTGGTTTATGAAAAGAATCGACAATAAAAAAGAGGTTATTCAAATCCTCTAAACCAGCATGTTTTCTTAAAGAAGCAAACTGTGTTGGGTATGTCTCACAATAGTCTCACGTTACCAGATATCACACGGAATTTAAACGACTGAATGGCTGGGACGAGGCTATTTGACACAATGTATAGTGTGAGTGCTATCTAGAAAACGTTGTTGGATTTCGTATAATGCAAATCTTTTTGTGACCAAAAGGTGTCTGAATCCATGCAATAATTTGGACTATAATAAACTAATAAGACAACTTCCACATCACAACAACAATAAAACAACAAAATAACAACATGTAGAAAAAAACTGTAATGCAACAAGACTAGGACATGTGTACATGTCCGCCTGCACCCACACTCCCCATGTGCCATCTACAGAAATAGCACACTGGCAAATATTTCTACCAGTATCATATTTAAATACCACTTAAAATATCACGTTATTCTCATTCTCAATAAGTCAATACCATGGTAGCCTAAGCCACGCATAAAAGGGAAATAATGTCCAGGTACCTTGGTCCAGGCGGAAGAGTGTCCTTCCCAGCTGTTCCATATCTCTGAGGACCAGGACTCTGACTTGTTTCGCCTGGAGGGACATTTTGACTTTCCCTATATAGGACGCCCTTTACTGTACAGGGGATGATGCTTTGGAATTCTAGTTCTTCGAGACCCCCTTGTGGACAAAAAGAGAGTCATGTGTCACCAGCCATCAGCCCATGTTTCCAAATACATTCATATTGAAATTTGACTCACATATTTCTCTCTCCTCATAGGCTACATATATTTCTGAACATTAAACACTTAATTTCTGTTGTACAGTCTAAGGCCAGTCTATTCCCCGGAACATGCATGGCTACACCACAACCAGTTGAAAATTGAAGCAATTAACAGAAGTTCTATTCCAGCTGTCTAAAAATAGTTACATTTTAGCAGCAGCCTATTACAGTTTGTAACATAATATTGTTGACACATTGTGACAGCTCACATGATGTGGTTGAAATTGGACTAGTGGATCCAGTTCTTAAAGATCAATGCATTTGTAATTTGACAAGTCACTACAAAGGTGAAGTTCTTAGAAGTGGAGCTGTCAGCCTTATCCAAAAGTGGAAACCATGTGCAAACTAAATCAAAACATACAGTACCCGTCAAAGGTGTGGACACATCTACTCATTCAAGTGTTTCTTAAATTGTTTTACTATTTTCTAATAGCGAAGACATCAAACTTATGAAATAACACATATGGAATCATGTAGTAACCAAAAAAAGTGTTAAACAAATCAAAACATATTTTATATTCTTCAAAGTAGCCACCCTTTGCCTTGATGACAGCTTTGCACACTCTTGGCATTCTCTCAACCAGCTTCATGAGGTAGTCACCTGTAATGCATTTCAATTAACAGCTGTGTCATGTTAAAAGTAAATTTGTGGAATGTATTTCCTTCTAAATGCATTTGAGCCAATCAGTTGTGTTGTGACAAGGCAGGGTTGGTATACAGAAGACATACCTATTTGGTAAAAGACCAAGTCCATATTATGGCAAGAGCAGCTCTAATAAGCAAAGATAAATGACAGTCCATCATTACTTTAAGACATGGTCAGTCAATCTGAAAAATTTCAAGAACTTTGAAAGTTTCTTCAAGTGCAGTCGCTAAAACCAAGCGCTGTGATGAAACTGGCTCTCATAAGGACCGCCACAGGAAAGGAAGACCCAGAGTTACCTCTGTTGCGGAGGATAAGTTCATTAGAGTTACCAGCCTCAGAAATTGCAGCCCAAATAAATGCTTCACAGAGTTCAAGTAACAAACACATCTCAACATTAACTGTTCAGAGGAGACTGCGTAAATCAGGCCTTCATGGTTGAATTGCTGCAAAGAAACAACTACTAAAGGACACCAATAAGAAGAAGAGACTTGCTTTGGCCAAGAAACACGAGCAATGGACATTGACCGTTGGAAATCTGTCCTTTGGTCTGATGAGTCCAAATTTGAGATTTTTGGTTCCAACCGACGTGTCTTGGTGAGATGCAGAGCAGGTGAACGGATGATCTCCGCATATGTGGTTCCCACCGTGAAGCAAGGCGGAGGATGTGTAATGGTGTGGGGGTGCTTTGCTGTCAGTGATTTATTTAGAATTCAAGGCACACTTAACCAACAAGCCTACCACAGCATTCTGCAGCGATACACTATCCCATCTGCCTTTGCGCTTTGTGGGACTATCATTTGTTTTTCAACAGGACAATGACCCAACACACCTCCAGGCTGTGTAAGGGCTATTTGACCAAGAAGGAGAGTGATGGAGGGCTGCATCAGATGACCTGGCCTCCACAATCACCCAGCCTCAACCCAATTGAGATAGTTTGGGATGAGTTGGACCGCAGGGTGAAGGAAAAGCAGCCAACAAGTGCTCAGCATATGTGGGAACTCCTTCAAGACTGTTGGAAAAGCATTCTAGGTGAAGCTGGTTGAGAGAATGCCAAGAGTGTGCAAAGTTAGCATCAAGGCAAAGGGTGGCTACTTTGAAGAATATAAAATATGTTTTGATTTGTTTAACACTTTTTTGGTTACAACATGATTCCATGTGTTATTTTGTAGATTTGATGTTTTCACTATTATTCTACAATGTAGAATAGAGTAAAATCTAAGAAAAACCCTTGAATAAGTAGGTGTGTCCAAACTTTTGACTGGTACTGTATTTCCAAATCTAGTTTAAAATTGGCCCATATCAACTAAATTCAGGAGACAAGTTTTCATTCCTTAGTATCCAACGGCTTCTCTCGCATACTGTCAACATACCCCTACTTGATTTTGCACAGCCCATGTGGCCATATTTAAAGAGCAATTCCACCATTTTTCAACATCATATTCATAACCTCCAGCAACAAACCAGTGTTTACATAAGTGAAACCAGCACGTTTCTATGATCTGTGGTTAAAAAGTTAAGGCCATAAAAAAATGATATTATGTGACATTGCACAGTAGAATTAGATGTGAAACACTGTGATTTTCAAAGGGTATTTTCTTGCTCCCCTGTGTCACTGTGAATCTCAGTGTTTAAAAATCACTGTAATTTTTTTTTTAATTAACAACTATGTCATCAGGTATACATTTTTTACTTTACATTTGTTTCTCCATAAATGTGATGCGCCTTGTCACATATAGTGACACTGGTATTGTGCTGGGCATAATGAAAACGAGGTTGAAAAATTGTGGACTTGCCCTTTAACTAATAACTCATTCTTGATAAGGTCGAGAATTTAAGTCGGTTAAAAAGGCCAACAGAGACATTTGAAATGCTCGGTCTACCGTGTGCAGTCTGTCTGTCCATGTATAAGGACCAAGTAGGCAACTTGCTTCGTTTGTAAACAATGTCTCGTTTTGGGACGAAACAGGAAGACAACCACAAAACCTGACTCTGCAAAACGCGCACACAGTACACAAAGTAGTGTTGGCTAGCTTACAAACTGTCAAAAAGCAAACGTTATGCACCTGTTACATTCAACTTCAAATACTCAATCCATCGTGAAGAGTCGCTTGAGTGCCACTTGTAAAGATGGAGTTTACAGGCTTAATTGTACCTCGTTTTAAGAAGAGGCTTGGCATCTGAGGGGAACGCGTCAATGTTGCATGAACCTTTACCCCGACTACCGTACATGTACGAATACAATAAAGCATTATTATATTTTCTTGTGGACAGATGCAGTGCGAGTTCTATCCGTTTGGAAACATTATCTGGGTTTACTACATAGCACAATTCGTCTTAATAACCAACGTTTGCAATGCAAAACACTAAATAAGAAATGATACACGATAAAACCGTGAACAAATGCTGCGCTGCTTTTACATGGACGGGACATGTGTTACGCAATAGTACTGTGCCGTCTATTTAATCATGTAGTAAATATGTACTATTTTCTGCAGCTCTTTTCATACTACACGATCATTTCAATTTTGACTTAGAGCTGACTTTGCCTTACAGACTGTGTCATCATCTGATAAAGATGTATGTAATTATAGGACAAAATGTTCTTGCCCCACGTAAGCCATACAATAAAACACTAACATCCCATGTTATTGTAGCGTTTCAGCTTTCTACTAAAACTCATCACTCATCAGTGGGTAGACTAATATATTTTCATCAACTGAATTAACATGAGGCTATATGCAAAATATGTGTTTTTATTTATAAAATCAATGCAATCACGTAAATTATATAGTGTTATTTACACTGGAATTATATGATTATGATCTTATGATAATTGAGTGCATTTATTAGCATACATAAATAGGTGAGGCAGATATTTGGAATTTCTCATTTTCCACCACCATAAACATGGAATTTCTCATGGAAGAATGGTGTCACATCCCTCCAATAGGGTTCCAGACACTTGAACAATCTATGTCAAAGTGCATTGAAGCTGTTCTGGCTCGTGGCGGCCCAACGCCCTATTAAGACACTTCATGTTGGTGTTTCCCTTATTTTGGCAGTTACCTAGATCAGCACACAGTACAATGACCACAATACGAGGAAGGCTTCTAACTTGCATTATATCTAACTACAACTGCTACAATGTATCCAGATAACTGGCTAATCCAGTCGATAGTTGGTAAAAGGCCCCACAGTATGGTGTTGTTTGCTTGGTAACAATGTAATGAGTGCAAATATAATCTTCCTCAGGGCATGCTTGTCTGCATTTTCACTGTCAATCATAGGCATTAGCACCACATCAGTGCAGGAGAAGCCTATACAAGCATTCCACATTTCCACTCATCCTCATCCCAGCAGCATACCACCCTGCATCCCACTTCTGGCTTGCCCCTGAAGTTATGCAGGGTTGGTCCAGGTCAGTCTCTGGATGGGAGACCAGACTCTGATGGAAGTGATGTTGGAGGGCCAGTAGGAGGCTCTCTTTCCTCTGGTGTAAAAAAAAAAAAAACAGGGCAGTGATTGCCCTGTGTAGGGTGTTGTCTTTCGGATGGGATGTTAAACGGGTGTCCTGACTCTCTGTGGTCACTAAAGATCCCATGGCACTTATTGTAAGAGCAGGGGGTGTTAACCCTGGTGTCGTGGCTAAATTCTTCATTGTGCGCTGAGAGTCGGGAAGCAAGTTCAGGGAGTGTTTTAATAAACATAACATAATACAAAACAAGAAAACACGACACATGACACAGAAACAATAACGCCTGGGGAAGGAACTTAAGGAAGTGACATACATAGGGAAGGTAATCAGGGAAGTGATGGAGTCCAGGTGAGTTTGATGACGCGCAAGTGCGCGTAACGATGGTGACAGGTGTGCGCCATAACGAGCATCCTGATGACCTAGAGGCCAGAGAGGGAGCACACGTGACAGTACCCCCTCCCCGACGTGGTCGGCTCCAGCTGCAGGACGCCAACCAAAGGGACGATCCCGGGGATCAGGAGCGAACCGGCCACCCCTGCTGATGCGTGGGAACCTGACCGGCAGAGGCAGGGGAGCCTGTCGCTTCCGGGTGAGGCATGAGAGCCTGATGAACCGGTGGAAGCAGGGGAGCCTGGTGATCTGTCTGAGGCATGAGAGCCTGTAGGGGCTCCCGGACCTGACGTCATTCACACCAAAAGAAAAAAAACACTCCCTGATGCTTTCCTTAGGTGAGGCATCATTCTGTAACGATGTGTGCTGAGAGTCGGGAAGCAAGTTCAATGAGTGAGTGTTAATAAATAAACGTAACAGTACAACGCAGACATGACAACAATAACAAGAAACAATAACGTATGATTGTATGATCATGATTCAGTGCATTAATTAGCATACAGAAATGTGTTGTATTATATCAGCTGAGCGAAGTGTTATGATTGGATAAATACAGATATTTGAATACTGAATGTAAAGTGTAAAATGTTTTAAAGGCAGTATAGGCTTTGACACTTTGGTAGAAATCATTCTGCTTCTTGTTCAAACTGAATAATGAATGTGTATGTCACGATCTTTGGAAGGAGCGGACCAAGATGCAGCGAGGGTTCCAGTATACATACTTTTATTTACGTATTGCAACTGGCAAAACAAACAAATAACGATCGTAAATCAGGTGTGGCTCAACACAGGCACACACAAATATAATTAATGACCCACAACCCCAGTGAAGAAAATAAACATATATATGGTTCCCAATTAGAGGTAACGACAATCAGCTGCCTCTAATTGGGAACCATCAACCCAACATAGAAATACACCACCTAGAACTAAAAAAACCCTCCTAACCAAAACACAAATGAAACTCCAGCCTGCTATCCCAGGCCAGGACGTGACAGTAGTACACCCCCCCCCCCAAAGGCGCGGACTCCGACCAAAAGTCAATGGGGAGGGTCCTCGGGTGGGTCTTTGTTTCTTTGGTGGTGGCTCCGGAGGCCCGGGGCTTGGAGCCGGAACAGAGGTCATCGGACTCTGGAGACGCACACTGGACCTGATGCGTGAAGCAGGAACAGGTCATGCCGGGCTCTGACGGCGCACAGGGAACCTGATTCGTGGAGCAGGAACAGTACGTACCAGGCTGGGACGACATCCTAGAGGCCTGGTGCGTGGAGCAGGGACAGGCCGTGCCGGTCTCTCGATGCGCACAGGGGGCCTGATGCGTGGAGCAGGGACAGGACGTGCTGGGCTCGTGATGCGCACAGGGGGCCTGATGCATGGAGCAGGAACAGGACGTGCTGGGCTCTGAACACGCACTGGAGACACCGTGCGCTTCACTGCATAACACGGTGCCTGACCAGTGCGACGCTCACTCCGGTAAGCACGGGGAGTTGGCTCAGGTCTCCAACCTGGCTCAGCCAACCTCCCCGTGTGCCCCCCCGTACTGCTGCCGCTCTGCCATAGCTACCTCCAACTCTTCCCTGGGACGGCGATACTCCCCAGCCTGCCTCCATGGTCCCTTACCAGCCAGGATCTCCTCCCATGTCCAGAATTCCCAGTTATCCCGCTGCTTGGTCCTTTTGTGGTGGGTCATTCTGTCACGATCTTTAGAAGGAGCGGACCAAGATGCAACGAGGGTTCCAGTATACATACTTTTATTTACGTATTGCAACTGGCAAAACAAATAACGATCGTAACTCAGGTGTGGCTCAACACAGGCACACACAAATATAATTAATGACCCACAACCCCAGTGAAGAAAAGAACAAACATATATATGGTTCCCAATTAGAGGTAACAACAATCAGCTGCCTCTAATTGGGAACCGTCAACCCAACATAGAAATACACCACCTAGAACTAAAAAAAAACTCCTAACCAAAACACAAATGAAATGCCAGTCTGCTATCCCAGGCCAGGACGTGACAGTGTATGGTGTAATATAGGCAGATATGTGCTATGTATGTTATAGGCAATTGAGCTTTGGCATTTTGGTGATAAGACAGATCACAGTGGGGTGTGTACCAGTTGTCTACATGAATATCTTCCTCTGCTTATTGGACAGGCTGCTGGGTGAGGTCAAAGCCTCCGGGTGAAGGGTCTGGTTCCTGGTTCTCCAGATCACCAGGGGAGACTCGCACCACCAGGAGCACACAGGAAATCACCAAGAGCACAACTGGAAGTGATAGAAGACACAGAGTGAATTATTATACATCATTTACATTTACACTGAGTATACCAGGTGTTGTTGATTTTGCACTTGGTAATAGATCTCTAGTCTGAGAGATGACGACTACTCACCCATGAAGATAGCGTTAGCGCTTGGTGCCGCCAGGGTCGTAGTGCTTGGTCACGTTTCCAACCAGAGCAATGATCACCACAGGGTAAATAGTCCAGATGTACCTCACATGTTGATACAGCAGGAAGTTCTCAATACCAAACCTACGAAAACACATTACAATTACATTGAGAGTATGTGGCTGTGTGCACAAATGTGCAGAGAGGTCCAATTTACATTAGTCACATCTAGATAATGAACAAATTAAAGATATGCTTAAAGTGAGATTGGATCATATGCCCAAAACTGTAATAAGAAAAACGATGAGCCTGATTCTCATGAGAGAACGTTTGTAAAATTGTGCTTACCATCCGATCACCTCCACCAGTAGGATGCAGAGAGACACGGTGGCTGCAGTGCTCTTCGCCACTCCAGAGAGGTCCAACACCAGGGTGAGGTTGATCAGAGTGGCGATGGTTGTCCATGTGGTGTACAGCGCAATGCCATTTTGCACCTAAGAGTTGAGAAAACGATACTTGTAGTATGACTGTAGAATTGGATTCTACAGGGATTCCTCATGAGAGGAAAAATGAAGGAAAGAGGAAGTGAAAGTGGATTACCTAAAATAACTAGGCAAACTACAGAACAATAGAATGACTATTAAGTAAAATACACTAGGATGGCCTGCCTCCAGATCTGAATGAGCTTTAGCCAACTCCTCTCAATATACATTTTGCCATTCAATTAAATGGCGTGCATGAATCCTATGAAAAACAATACTCTGACTGGAGTTGGCTAAAGCACATCTGGGACCAGGCTACAATCATGATGTTGGCGTGAGATTATCTAACAACTAACTCGATTAACCTTCAAATTAAACTCACCAGCAACCGAATGCACCAGAGGTCCCTGGGGTGGTTCTGGCTGAGCCAGGCTCCGTAAACACTCAGCCCATAGCAGGAGAAGAAGACCATGGAGTAGTTGGTGACAGCAATGGTCGCCATTACAATCAATGCAGCAGTCACCTGCCTGCCAGGAACAGTAAAAAAAGACCACTCTATTTGATCAACAAGTTGGCTCTGTGTTTTGAGCTGACAATCTACATGCCTGGTAATTATCATTAGCATGATAGAGACCCAGAACAATACTATACCTTATGTAGTAACAACATTGTAAAGCAAAGGAGTTAAATAAAAGAGGAAAATGCTAGGCCTATGTGGTTCAACTTGTCTCATTGTTCTATACGGACTGGCAGAGGCCCACAGCATGGGCGGTGTTGTACGGTTACAGTAAGTGGAGAGATGCTGCAATTTTGCATCCACCCATCCACTTAAATCAGGTTAGTCAGGAAACAGGAACAGTCTATGATTCACCCATGGCTGATAATGACATTGGATCTCATTGGTTTAGGTGTTAAAAGACTGTTACGCACTCTTGATCCCATAGGACCAGCCAGGTCATGTTGAGGGCCATGTTAACAATCCAGGACAGGTAGAAACCGTACAGTAGCACAGAGAGGGTCCAGCTCCTGAACAATAGAAAAAGAATGTTGGTGTCAGAAGAACACACATTCTACTGTAGCTACCAACATCAAAACCATTCTGTTTCAATACCTACATAATAATACAATGTTCATTTCTAATAAATGAATTACTGCTTTTCATTGTCTACATGTTGACACTACAGAAGGATGGTGGCCTAAAATATGGAATGAAATAGATTACAATACAATACAGTACAATAGTAGCCAGATGGATGGCTACATTGTTGGATTATCTGATACAGGCAGGACAATAGTTTTGTGTCAGTACCCTCTGTAGACCAAGGAGATGAAATACATGACCATGAGGGTCAGCCAGGTGTAGATAAGCCCCCAGATGGAGAAGGTCCATCCGGCCGGAGTTATGTCAGTCTCATACTTCCTGGAGACGTTCCCTGTACTCCAATGGAATGGTCCTACGAGAGAAAGTGTAGCAAAACAAGTACATTGTAACAGATGCGAAACCACAGTAGAAGTTTTTGTGTCACTAAGTTATGTTTTCTGATGAACAGGACTTCCTCCCTAAGTTTATGCCATGCTGGCGGGACTTCTGCTTTTACATTTGTGCTCATACTTCCAATGTAATAACTTAATACTACCATATTAACGGAATAATGACATTGGTATCACTGGCCAACATTTTTTGTTTCTTGCCCAAACATTTACTAGAAGAAGAAGCCATCACATAGTTAGTTGCAGCATACGATAGCACTTTTATTACACACAGAGTTCAAAGTTACATGATAAACTCACTCACCCTTTCCAGCTCCTGCCATGGCATTTATTGCCAAAGCAGAAATGTAGATCAGCACAGAAAGAGTAATGACCACAATACGAGGAAGGCTTCTCTCCTCCATTGTACCAAGCTCACTTCAACAGCTCAAATGTAGGCCTGTCTTGATAACTGGCTGTCCAGTCGATAGTTGACTATGAAAGTCCTCAGAGTGTTCGGTAACAAATATAATGAGTGGAAAAATGCTTGTCAGCATTATCACTGTTAATCATCAGCATTACTAGCACCACCTGCTGTGCAAGAGTAGTCTATACAATGCAAAATATCTCAACTAAAATGGTTCAGTTATTCTCACAGTCTAATGATACATCTGAAAACAATTTGTAATAGAGGAAAATATTTTTGGGTAGAAATGTGAGTTCAAATTGATGTTATGCCATTGTAACAGGGTTGAGGTGGGCGCGTGGTCATCACTATCTGGCCAAGTTGCAAAGTCAGAAGCCCCGCCTACCTGATTAATCACATGCAATCCGGGGCGTTCCTGCATGTGGGCATTACTGCATCCAGTTGAAATCTCTCCGGGTTCTCATTGACTTTGGGGCTGACGAGAGTTTCATGGTCGCCACCCTGGTGTCTGAGCTGGGCATCCCCACTCAGCCCCTCTCAATTCCTATGGACGTTAGAGCACTGGATGGGCACTCTATAGGCAGGGTCACCCACAATACTACTCCTATCCACCTGCGTGTGTCCGGGAACCACAGTAAGTCTATACAGTTTATGCTCATCAAGTCTCCTCAGGTTCCCGTGGTATTGGGGTTTTCTTGGCTCCAGCGCCACAATCCCCTTATCAACTGGACTGCTGGTACTATCATGGGCTGGAGCCATTCTGCCATGGCCATTGCCTGAAGTCGGTGTGGCCTGCCCCGGGACGTCTTCCTGTGGGCTCGGAAGAAGCAGGACCTCCGGGAGGTTTTCAGCGCAGGCACAGGCCACTTCGCATCAACCCTATGACTGTGGGATCGACCCTCTATCCATGGACTTCCGGTGGACATGGTCTCTGACCGTGGTCCTCAGTTCTCGTCTCGGTTCTTGAAGGCGTTCTGCACCCTCATAGGGTCTTCGGCCAGCCTATTCTCCGGGTTTCATACTCAATCCAACAGCCAGTCGGAGCGTGCCAATAACACCCTTCCCTACTCGGCCACTGGGCCGGCCCCGCTCTTCCCGGAGGAAGAGGTCAACATACCCTCGGACCAGATGTTCATCCGCCGCTGTCAACGTACCTGGAAGAGAGCTCAGTACGCTCTTCTCAAGACCACCTCCATGTATCGTCTACAGGGTGACCGCCACCGGACCCCGGCTCCCCGCTATTGTCTTGGGCAGAGGGTATGGCTGTCCACTCGGGATCTGCCCCCCCAGGTAGAGTACCGCAAACTTTCCTGTCTCCTCTTTCCCTCTGCCGTTCGTGACTAGGGTTTTCTATGGGACTCTATGTTGGTTTTTTGTGTTGGTTCCCAATTAGTTTGTCCAAGTTGTAGAAACATCTCAAGGATGATCAATGGAAACAGGATGCACCTGAGCTCAACTTCGAGTGTCATCGCAAAGGGTTTGAATACTTACGTAAATAAGGTATTTGGGTTATGTTCCCTTCCCCACCTGCCTTGTGGGTTATTGTTTGTTTTGTTTATATGTGCTGCTACGCTACACATTAGTTGTCCGATCTGTTGGTTGTTTATTTTTTATTATTTTGTAAGTTTCACATTCGAAATTAAAAGATGTGGAACTCCATCCGCGCTGCACCTTGGTCCAATCCTTCCAGCGATCGTGACAGAATAACCCACCACAAAAGGACCAAGCAGCATGCCCAGGCGCAGGATAAGCAGTTCTGGACCTGGGAAGAGATAATGGGGGGCTGTGAGACCCTTCCTTGGCGGGAGAAGCCAAGGAGGGAGGAAGCACAGCGGCGACGCCGGGGTCCAGGGCCACAGCAACCCCAATATTGTTTTTTTTGGGGGGGGCCATGGGGCTGTCGGGCGAAAAGAGAGGAGAGCCTGAATGGAGGAACCTAAAGGAGTTCAAGGAAGGTTACAGGAGAGAGGTATGGGCAAGGAAGGAGATGCAGCGCAGGCGCCTAGAAGAGAGTCTGCCCAGCCCGGTACGTCCAGTGCCGGCTCCCCGCACTCGCCCTGAGGTGCGTGCCGTCAGTCCGGTAGGACCTACGCCGGCTCCACGCACCAGGATGCTAGTGCGCCTCCCCAACCCAGTACGTCCTGGTCCGGCTCCACGCAGCAAGCCTGCAGTGCGCCTCTCCAGCCCGGTGCGTCCAGTGCCAGCTCCCCGCACTCGCCCAGAGGTGCGTGAGACCAGCCCGGTGCATCCAGTGCCAACTCCACGCACCAGGCGCCAAGTGCGCATCCCCAGTTCGGTGCGTCCAGTGCCAGCTCCATGCATCAGACCTGCAGTGCACCTCTCCAGCCCGGTACGTCCAGTACCAGCTCCCCGCACTCGCCCAGAGTGTCGTCCCAGCCCAGTACGTCCTGTTCCGGCTCCACGCACCAGGCCTCCAGAGTGTTGTTCCAGCCCAGTACGTCCTGTTCCGGCTCCCCGCACCAGGCCTCCAGAGGGTCGTCCCAGCCCAGTACGTCCTGTTCCGGCTCCACGCACCAGGCCTCCAGAGTGTCGTCCCAGCCCAGTACGTCCTGTTCCGGCTCCACGCACCAGGCCTTCAGGGTGTTGTCCCAGCCCAGTACGTCCTGTTCCGGCTCCACGCACCAGGCCTCTAGGGTGTCGTCCCAGCCCAGTACGTCCTGTTCCGGCTCCATGCACCAGGCCTCCTGTGCGCACCTCCCCAGCCCGGTATGTCCTGTGCCAGCTCCACGCACCAGGCGTCCAGTGCGCATCCCCAGCCCGGTGCGTCCAGTGCCAGCTCCCCACACTCACCCAGAGGTGCGTGAGATCAGCCCGGTGCGTCCAGTGCCAGCTCCCCGCACTCGCCCAGAGGTGTGTGAGACCAGTCCGGTGGGACCTACGCTGGCTCCACGTACCAGAACCGCAGTGCGCCTCCCCAGCCCGGTACGTCCAGTACCAGCTCCCCGCACTCGCCCAGAGGTGCGGTTGACCAGTCCGGTGGGACCTACGCTGGCCCCATGCACCAGACCTGCAGTGCGCTGTCTCAGCCCGGTGAATCCAATGCCGGCTCCACGCACCGGGCTAGTGCGCATTCTCAGTCCGGTACGGCCCGCACCAGAGCCCCCCATTGACTTCTGGTTGCGGTCGGAGTCCGCACCTTTGGGGGGGTTAATGTGACTAGGGTTTTCTATGGGACTCTGTATGTCGTTGCCTCTAATTGGGAATCCAATTAAGTGTGTTCCCTTCCCCACCTGCCTTGTGGGTTATTGTTTGTTTTGTGTATATGTGCTGCTGCGCTACACATTAGTTGTCCAATCTGTTGGTTGTTTATTGTTTTGTTTTTGTAAGTTTCACATTCGAAATTAAAATATGTGGAACTTGGTCCAATCCTTTCAGCGATCGTGACAGTTCTGTACCTCTTGACACTGCCCTGGATTACTGATCGCTGCCTGCCCTGAGCCTGCCTGCCGTTCTGTACCTTACGGACTCTGCCCTGGATTACTGATCGCTGCCTGCCCTGAGCCTGCCTGCCGTTCTGTACCTTACGGACTCTGCCCTGGATTACTGATCGCTGCCTGCCCTGAGCCTGCCTGCCGTTCTGTACCTTACGGACTCTGCCCTGGATTACTGATCGCTGCCTGCCCTGAGCCTGCCTGCCGTTCTGTACCTCACGGACTCTGCCTGGATTACTGACCTCTGCCTGCCCTTGAACTGTTGTTTGCCTGCCCCATGTTTTGAACTGTCTGTATCTGGGTCTTATCCTGATGTCTGACAATAGGTGGACTTCAATCAAGTTGTAGAAACATCTCAAGGATGATCAATGGAAACAGGATGCACTCAACTGAGCTCAACTTCGAGTGTCATTGCAAAGGGTTTGAATACTTATGTAAAGGTATTTAAAAAAAAAAAATCTGATTTTGCTTTGTCATAATGGGGTATTGTGTGTAGATTGATGAGGAAAAATATATAATTGAATACATTTTAGAATAATGCTGTAACGTAACAAAATGTGGAAAAAGTCAAGAGGTCTGAATACTTTCCGAATGCACTGTATTTTCCAGCATTTTGGATTTGACTGTCACCTTTTATTTGAGGGTATTTTCATTCATATATTTTTTTTACCATTTAGAAATGAAAGCACTTCATGTACGTTATTATTTACTTACCTTGCCCAGTAGAAAGGAATGTTTAATAATGTATTGTGTCAATTTGGAGCCACTTTTATTGTAAATAAGAATAGCATACAGTGAGGGAAAAAAGTATTTCATCCCCTGCTGATTTTGTTTGTTTGCCCACTGACAAAGAAATGATCAGTCTATAACTTAAATGGTAGGTTTATTTAAACAGTGAGAGACAGAATAACAACAAAAAAATCAAGAAAAACGCATGTGAAAAATGTTATGAATGGAATTGCATTTTAATGAGGGAAATAAGTATTTGACCCCTCTGCAAACATGACTTAGTACTTGGTGGCAAAACCCTTGTTGGCAATCACAGAGGTCAGATGTTTCTTGCAGTTGGCCACCAGATTTGCACACATCTCAGGAGGGATTTTGTCCCACTCCTCTTTGCAGATCTTCTCCAAGTCATTAAGGTTACTGTCACGTTTATCTTCCGAAGGGACAGACCAAGACGCAGCGATGTAGCCAGAATACATATTTAATGATAACACGGGAACGAGACGGAACAAAACAATAAACGGAGAACGTAACGAAGAACATAACTGACATGACAAAACAGCTAGGAACTCACAATAACCCACCAACCCAGAGTGAAACCTACCAACCTAAATATGGTTCCCAATTAAAGACAACGACACACAGCTGCCTCTAATTGGGAACCATTACCCAACATAGATCTATGACACCTAGAACAAACAAACCCTACACCCAGACAAAACCAAAACGCTCCAGCCTGTAATCTCGGGCCTGGGCGTTACAGTACTCTCTCAAAGGCGCGGACTCGGACGCGCCCTAAAGTCTGTGGGGTCTTCGGTGGGTCCCTTCGTCCCAGGTGGGGGCTCTGGTGCTGGCCGTGCTGGTCTGAAGTCCTGAACCGGAGGCCCTGGACCATCTCCTGGAACTCTGGTGCGTGGAGTTGGAACTGGCCTTAACCGGACCCACGATGCTCACGGGGACTCTGGTACGTGGAGCAGGAACTGGTCGTACAGGACTCGTGATGCTCACTGGTACTCTGCGCGTGGAGCAGGAACTGGTCGTACTGGACTCGTGACGCCACTGGAACTCTGGTGCGTGGAGCAGGAACTGGTCGCATCGACTCGTGACGCTCACTGGAACTCTGGTGCGTGGAGCAGGAACTGGTCGCACCGACTCGTGACGCCACTGGAACTCTGGTGCGTGGAGCAGGAACTGGCAGTACCGGACTCATGATGCTCACTGGAACTCTAGGGCGTGGAGCAGGAACTGGTCGTACCGGACTCGTGATGCTCACTGGAACTCTGGTGCGTGGAGCGGGAACTGGCAGTACCGGACTCGTGATGCTCACTGGAACTCTGGTGCGTGGAGCGGGAACTGGCAGTACCGGACTCGTGATGCTCACTGGAACTCTGGTGCGTGGAGCGGGAACAGGCAGTACTGGGACTCGTGATGCTCACTGGAACTCTGGTGCGCGTGGAGCGGGAACAGGCGAACTGGGCTCTAAGCGCCGCGGGAGCTTGGTGCGCGGGCGAACAGGGCGTGCTGGACTCTCAGAGCGCCGCAGGGAGCTTGGTGCGCGGAGCCGAACAGGACGTGCTGGACTCTCAGAGCGCACGGGAGCTTGGTGCGCGGAGCCGAACAGGACGTGCTGGACTCTCGGAGCGCACGGGAGCTTGGTGCGCCGGAGCCGAACAGGACGTGCTGGACTCTCGGAGCGCACGGGAGCTTGGTGCGCGGAGCCGAACAGGACGTGCTGGACTCTCGGAGCGCACGGGAGCTTGGTGCGCGGAGCCGAACAGGACGTGCTGGACTCGGAGCGCACGGGAGCTTGGTGCGCGGAGCCGAACAGGACGTGCTGGACTCTCGGAGCGCACGGGAGCTTGGTGCGCGGAGCCGAACAGGACGTGCTGGACTCTCGGAGCGCACGTGGAGCTGCGCGCGGAGCCGAACAGGACGTGCTGGACTTCGGAGCGCACGTGGAGCTGCGCGCCGGAGCCGAACAGGACGTGCTGGACTCTCTGAGCGCACGGGGAGCTGGGTGCGCTGAGCAGGGACTGGACGTGTAGAAACCACTACACGGACTGGGATCTTGGAACACGGAACTGGAATCTTGGAACGTGGAACGGGGATCTTGGAACGTGGAACGGGGATCTCGGAGCGTGGAACGGGGATCTCGGAGCGTGGAATGGGGATCTCGGAGCGTGGAACGGGGACTGGACGTGTAGAAACCTCCACCCGGACCGGGGACCTGATATGGAGAGCCGACACCATACCTCCAGCTAGCTCACTAAACCTGGCCTCACGGGTGAGTGGAGCTGGAATCTCTCGGACTGGGCTGTGGATTCGTAGCGGAGATTCTGCCCGTAGGACCACAGGATAACTTGGACCCAAAAGGCGCACTGGAGGCCTGGCTCGCAGAGCTGGCACCACTCTCCCAGGTAGCACACAGACCTCGGCCCGACCAATGAATGACGCTGGGATCTCTCGCACTGGGCTGTGGACACGTGCCGGAGACACCGCACGCAGAACTGGAGCAGGATATCCGGGTCCCAGGAGGCGCACTGGAGACTTAGCGCGCAGAGATGGCACCACTCTTACTGGCTGAACCCTTAGTTTCGCCCGACTGATGAGTGGAGCGGGAATCCCTCGCACCGCCTCTGAATCCCTATAGGGAAACCGTGCGCAACACTGCATAGCACGGTGTCCCTTTGCGCGACGCTCTCCCCAACGCTCTTCCACAAGGCACGAGGAGTTGGCTCAGGAGTCCCTCCTGAACCGCCAACCTCCTCGTGTGCCCCCCCCCCAAAGGTTTCTTGGGGCTGCCTTACGGACCTCCGTGCCAGGCGAGATCCGATGAGGTCCTCCCTGGTCCAGTACTCCCGGGTCTCTCGCTGCTTGGTCTTTGTTTGGTGGGTTATTCTGTCACGTTTATCTTCCGAAGGGACAGACCAAGACGCAGCGATGTAGCCAGAATACATATTTAATGATAACACGGGAACGAGACGGAACAAAACAATAAACGGAGAACATAACGAAGAACATAACTGACATGACAAAACAGCTAGGAACTCACAATAACCCACCAACCCAGAGTGAAACCTACCAACCTAAATATGGTTCCCAATTAGAGACAACGACACACAGCTGCCTCTAATTGGGAACCATTACCCAACATAGATCTATGACACCTAGAACAAACAAACCCTACACCCAGATAAAACCAAAACGCTCCAGCCTGTAATCTCGGGCCTGGGCGTTACAGTTACGAGGCTGACGTTTGGCAACTCGACCCTTCAGCTCCCTCCACAGATTTTCTATGGGATTAAGGTCTGGAGACTGGCTAGGCCACTCCAGGACCTTAATGTGCTTCTTCTTGAGCCACTCCTTTGTTACCTTGGCCTTGTGTTTTGGGTCATTGTCATGCTGGAATACCCATCCACGACCCGTTTTCAATGCCCTGGCTGAGATTCTCACCCAAGATTTGACGGTACATGGCCCCTTCCATCGTCCCTTTGATGCGGTGAAGTTGTCCTGTCCCCTTAGCAGAAAAACACCCCCAAAGCATAATGTTTCCACCTCCATGTTTGACGGTGGGGATGTTGTTCTTGGGGTCATTGGCAGCATTCCTCCTCCTCCAAACACGGCGAGTTGAGTTGATGCCAAAGAGCTACATTTTGGTCTCATCTGACCACAACACTTTCACTCAGTTGTCCTGTTCATTGGCAAACTTCAGACGGGCATGTATATATGCTTTCTTGAGCAGGGGGACCTTGCGGGCGCTGCAGGATTTCAGTCCTTCACGGCATGGTGTGTTACCAATTGTTTTCTTGGTGACTATGGTCCCAGCTGCTTTGAGATCATTGACAAGATCCTCCCGTGTAGTTCTGGGCTGATTCCTCACTGTTCTCATGATCATTGCAACTCCACGAGGTGAGATCTTGCATGGAGCCCCAGGCCGAGGGAGACTGACAGTTCTTTTGTGTTTCTTCCATTTGCGAATAATCGCGCCAACTGTTGTCACCTTCTCACCAAGCTGCTTGTCGATGGTCTTGTAGCCCATTCCAGCCTTGTGTAGGTCTACAATCTTGTCCCTGACATCCTTGGAGAGCTCTTTAGTCTTGGCCATGGTGGAGAGTTTGGAATCTGATTGATTGATTGCTTCTGTGGACAGGTGTCTTTTATACAGGTAACAAACTGAGATTAGGAGCACTCGCTTTAAGAGTGTGCTCCTAATCTCAGCTCGTTACCTGTATAAAAGACACCTGGGAGCCAGAAATCTTTCTGATTGAGAGGGGGTCAAATACTTATTTCCCTCATTAAAATGCAAATCAATTTATAACGTTTTTCCCGTGCCTTTTTCTGGATTTCTTTGTTGTTATTCTGTCTCTCACTGTTCAAATAAACCTACCATTAAAATTATAGACTGATAATTTCTTTATCAGTGGGCAAACGTACAAAATCAGCAGGGGATCAAATACTTTTTTCCCCCACTGTATGTTTCTGAACACTTCTACATTAATGTGGATGCTACCATGATTAAAGATAATCACGAATAAATCTAAAATAATGATTACAGGGTAACCTCCCCTGTTATTGGTAACGGTGAGAGGTTAGCATGTTTTGGGGGCATGGTCTTTGTGTAACTAATTTAAAATGGGGGGACTAGATGCATAAAGTGCTTTCATTTCTAAACATAAAATAAAAGGTGACATTCTGTAGTGTTGCCTCATATAAAACATTTGATCTCAAATCCAAAATGCTGGAGTATAGAGCCAAATTAAAAGTTTTCGCTTCACTGTCCAAATAAATGCATCAGGGAGTGTATGTCGACTCAACATTTTTTCTAATTGTAATTGTAATTTTATTTTGAGATCTGTGTTTTGTGGTAAATGGCAATCCAAGCCTGACAGCATACATCCTTGTGGTAGATTCATTGTAATAACATCTATTTTGTGTAATAATCCTGTATGTGTTGTGTTCCATATCCATTACCTAGTTCAGGTCTCCATTGACTCTTCACTACCCAAGAACCTGGTTGATACAGTATGGCATCACATTGCTATATCAGATTATGTCATCCAAAATCATGATTATATTGCAGTTAGTCAATCAACAACCAAATATTTATTCACATAGCTATAACTATGGTTTTAAATCTGATTATTGATGATGCCAATACATTCTATGCAGTAAAGGCCATAGCCTGGATACCTGTGTCTTTAGCTAATCCACTCCCTGTACTCCATGTCATGTGCTAAAGAGACTGGCTCTTCAATTATGAACATTCTGTCATTAATGAGGTCGAGGATTTAATCCTGATTTGACAGCTATCCCCCAATCACAATTATGCACATTTGGGAACTCTATAACCTTTTTTTGCTAAACAACCGTTTTTTGTTTGTCCAGAATTAACCAGTGAAGACAGTATAGTTGTTTAGTAATGAGTTTAGAAACTCTGTGAAACCAGTCTGTCAAAAGTTGATAGCTCATGCCTAAATTCTCAAACAACAATTCCAACCACAAAACGTGCCTAGCTAACAGCTACATTTTCGTTTTTTTTTACTTTGTTATACATTCTAATTCTATTTTTGAGGCTCCACAAATATTAATATTATTTCCAAAAACCAATGAGCAACTCTGCTGTAAATCCAGCGCATAACTTGAACATTGAGATTGCAGAAAAGCCAGTCTTTTTGGCAATGACAAGGAGTGGCAAGTGGAATGTTAGTCTGAGTACTGGTCTCCTTTGCTATGTAAGCCATGCCTCTTCCCATACAAGGCAAGCCCACATTGGATGAAGAACCGCCCAGGGCATGAGCTTTAAAAAGCCTTGCTCAGGTAATAAAATGCATACTATCCTTTTCGCAAGCAGTAAAGTATGCTGGAGGTGAGTACATGGTCAGAGATGTGTCTTTTAAACTGTCTTTTGTCCTAGTTTGTCTGTTCCCATACTGGTTTCCATTGGTTTGAAATGACCACATGCTTTATTTGGATTACTTAAAGCTTACTGCTAGAATGGTCTTTATTCATTGGTTTTCTCAATGCTATGTCTGTTAAAACTTTCACTGTCTTAGCATGTGGCACATTCAAGAGCCTAACTGAGAAATACACTATATATACAAAAGTATGTGGTCCCCCCTTCAAATTAGTGGATTCGGCTATTTCAGCCACACCTGTTGCTGACAGGAGAACAGTACCTGCCCCAATGCATAGTGCCAACTGTAAAGCTTGGTGGAGGAGGAATAATAACGGCATACAATGACATTCTAGACAATTTTTTGCTTCCAACTTTGTGGCAACAGTTGGGGAAGGCCATTTTCTGTTTCAGCATGAAAATGCCTCCGTGCACAAAGGGAGGTACATACAGAAATGGTTTGTTGAGATCAGTGTGGAAGAACTTGACTGGTTTGCACAGAGCCCTGACCTCAACCCCATCAAACACCTTTGGGATGAATTGGAACATCGACTGTGAGCCGAGCCTAATAGCCCAACATCAGTGCCCGACCTCACTAATGCTCTTGTGGCTGAATGGAAGCAAGTCCCTGCAGCAATGTTCCAACATCTAGTGGAAAGCCTTAACAGAAGAATGGAGGCTGTTATAGCAGCCAAGGGGGGACCAACTCCATATTAATGCCCATGATTTTGGAATAAGATGTTCAACGAGCAGGTGTCCACATACTTTTGGCCATGTAGTGTATCTGCAAGTGCTACATTTGTAGGTGGTAATAATGGTTATTGATATAGTCATTGAACATATACTTGCCTTCAAGGGCGTGTATTGGAGGGTTTTATTTGTATTTTGTCTTTTTAGATGGGTGTGAGACTATTCAGCATCCTGCTGTTAGTTCAGACTCTTTGGTTGACATCAGTTGATGCCTACCCCAATGGAAAAGTGACTGAATCCTGTGGGAGTATGATGCCAATACACGGTCATGCCCCCAACACCACTCACTGTCCCTACACTTTGGCTGTCAATGTCACTAAATTCAGTTCTGGAGATTACATCCAAGGTAATGATAACAGTTTGTTAACACAAGAGAGGAATATATTCAACAATTCTTCTAAATTGTTCTTCTTAATTGTTAACTCCAACGTATTTTGGAGTGTCAACCTTCATCAGGGTATTTCCAAACAGAAGTAAAAAGAGGTTTGTCAATACATTTCACTTTGTTTGTTTTTCTAGAGCTCCTGTGTACAATAATCTGAACAGAATCAGCCTTTTCTTCAATTGGCATTGAAAGAATTGTTCTGGGTCCAACACAAGCACATTCATACACTGTCATGTAATGTCCCTAGTTACCATATCTGGAACGACATACTTTGAGGGCGTCCTGCTTGAGGCTCGGAATGCATCCAATCCAGACTCTGATGCTGTTGGCTCTTTCATCCTGACCAATCCTAAAACCACACAACTGTTGAAATGTGGCCACACTCCGGTAGGCCTACTTACCTTTACTTAAATGGTTCAATAGATTTATTTTAATTTGGCTTAGAATGAATCCTTTACAATGACCGCAGGTAACGCATGGCCTCAATGCTCTACATTTCTTGCAATTGATTACAGTTATTTATTTTATTTTTTTGTTGCTATTTAGGGTTCAGCTGTCAGTCACACAAGTGATGCCAGAAAGGCAAACATCGTGGTAATCTGGATTGCTCCCCAAAACTCACCCGATGCCGTCGAATTTCTGTGAGTGTTTAGAGTCCATCTGCATTCCCTGTCTCACACATGCATTTCCATTACATGCTATGGTCATTTACAATCTACAGCAAAACTGATATCTTGAGTGTACAGTTAACAATGCATTTGTGTGTTTCTGAATTAAGTGTGACAGTAGTGGCTCATTACAAGACTTTCTGGGTGAAAATCCCCAGTCCTGTTGTGTCTCAGAGTGGGATAACTCCCATCCCACCTAAACCCACCACACCTTCCACTACCATAAAGACATCAACTCCCTCTGTATTGCCCAGACCAGTAAGTCATAGTTAGTCATTCAGTGCATTCGGAACGTATTCATACCCCTTGACTATATCCACATTTTGTTACGTTACAGCCTTATTCTAAAATGGAAAAAAAAATCTAATACAGGTTTAGACATTTTAGAAAATGTTATTTTAATTTTAAAAAACAACAACTTAAATATCACATTTACATAAGTGTTCAGACACTTTACCCAGTACCTTGTTGAAGCACCAGCGATTACAGCCTCAAGTATTCTTGGGTATGACGCTACAAGCTTGGCACACCTGTATTTGGGGAGTTTCTCCCATTATTCTCTGTAGATCCTCTCAAGCTCTGTCATGTTGAATGGGGAGCATCACTTCCCAGCTATTTTCAGGTCTCTCCAGAGATTTTAGATCGGGTTCAAGTCCGGGCTCTGGCTGAGCCACTCTGGCTGAGCCACAAGGACATTCAGAGACTTGTCCCGAAGCCGCTCTTGCGTTGTCTTGGCTGTGTGCTTAGGGTCATTGTCCTGCTGGAAGGTAAACCTTCGCCCCAGTCTGGGGTCCTGAGCGCTCTGGAGCAGGTTTTCAGGAAGGATTTCTCTGTACTGGTCCGTTCATCTTTCCCTTAACCTGACTAATCTCCCAGTCCCTACCACTGAAAAACATCCCCACACATGATGCTGCCACCACCATGCTTCACCGTAGGGATGGTGCAAGGTTTCCTCCAGATGTGACACTTGGCATTCAGGCCAAAGAGTTCAATCTTGGTTTCTCATCAGACCAGAGAATCTTGTTTCTCATGGTCTTAGTCCTTTAGGTGCCATTTGGCAAACTCCAAGCGGGCTGTCATGTGCCTTTTACTGAGGAGTGGCTTCCATCTGGTCACTCTAGCATAAAGGCCTGATTGGTGGAGTGCTGCAGAGATGTTTATCCTTCTGGAAGGTTTTCCCTTCTTAACAGAGGGACTCCGGAGCTCTGTCAGAGGGACCATCAGGTTCTTGGTCACCTCCCTGACCAAGGCCCTTCTCCCCCGATTGCTCAGTTTGGCCAAGCGGCCAGCTCTAGGAAGAGTCCTGGTGGTTCTAAACGTCTTCCATTTAAGAATGATGGAGGCCAATGTGTTTTTGGGGACCTTCAATGCTGCAGAAATGTTTTGGTACCCTTCCCCAGATCTGTGCCTCGACAAAATCCTGTCTCGGAGCTCTACGGATAATTCCTTAGATTTCATGGCTTGGTTTGCACTGTCAATATGTGGAACCTTATATAGACAAGTGTGTGCCTTTCCAAATCATGTCCAATCAATTGAATTTACCACAGTTGGACTCCAATCATGTTATAGAAAATAGGGATGCACGATATATCGGTGAACATATCGGAATCGGATGATATTAGCTAAAAATGCCAACATCGGTATCGACCCGATAGTTTCACGCTGATGTGAAAAACCGATGTCAAAGCTGATGCATACCTATATAACGTAGGTACATGATGTAATGACGCCACGTAAAATATTGCGCTACACACGTGCAACACAGCATTCCTAACCTAGCCCACAATGTCTGCTGTGTGGATCGAGCAGACAACAAGTCGAGCAGTCATTTGAAAGAGTAAGACAATTTCAGTGAGACAACTGAAAGGCAAAATCCATTAATGCCAAGGTAATGGAATTCATTGCCCTTGACAATCAACCGTTCTCTGTCGTGGGTGATGTTGGCTTTCGCGACTGGTCGAGCACCGGTACACACTAACGATGCCAAGTGCGCTATTGTTCAGAAGTTGCCCTACCAGAGTTACACAGTAATAGCACAGTAATGCTATTAGCTTCACGACATACTATGGAACGCAGTTTGGGTCTTTGCGTGTCAAAAAGGATACACATCAAATAACACTATTTGACGCGTTAAATAAGCTTTTAATTTGACACGTCAAATAACACAGTTCTGTTATAGAATGTTGCACGTGCAAGCCATACGCCACCACTACTATCAGTAGCACTGTCTAAGCTGTACAAAAAAGTCTGCAAACAAGAAAACACCGGCCATGAATGATGTGATTACAATACCCGCGTTGGTAATAAAGCATTATTTGTTCGACCGCAACTTCTGGGGTAGCTAGCTAGCTTTAGCTTGGTACCTAGCTAGCACCAATACAACCTGCCTGAAAACAATGACCAGTAGAAACTGCAGTCATTCTCACTATTCTTAGCAATGATTTAGGAATCCTTGTGAGTAAGTATTAGCTAGGTAGCCACTTGTTGTTAGCCTATTGAAATTGAACTTCAGTTCATGAAAATAAACAGCTAGCCAGCTACTTAACCCTGTTGCCCAAAGCTAACATTATAAGCAGCAAGATAGCTTCATCTGGCTAGTGAGGCTCGACCTGACCGGTTATGTGTTGTGAAGCTAGCCACAATAAGGATTAGGCACAATAGTGGAATTTGCGGTTTGCTTCAAAATAAAAGTACCTATTTGAAAGTGATGCAGGTTACAATTGGTGGAATCATGCCATATTTAGACTAGATAATGTTAAACAAGGTTGGAATGTGAAGCAATGAAATGGGGTATCAGTCTACTCGGTGACACCCACAGAACACAACTATGAAGAGTTTACGCCAATTATTATTATTATTATTTTTTTAATTTAATTTTTTTATTTGTCAGGGACAATGCAGCGCACATTATTACATACATAATTATCACAGTCAGCCATAATAATATGTGTAGATGTGTTGCATAAAAGGTTTCTAGCCAATAGGCTAATTTGCAACCCCAGTCCCTGGTCAGGCCTTTCTAAACAGGTAATCCAAATATATAATTTTTAAAGGACCACATAGTGTGAATTACACAATCATGCAGCAATACATTGTATACAAACATCAACATTTCACAGTCGAGACCACATTACACAAAACAGCACATCACGTAACAACACAAGCCCCAAGCACCCAGCCGCTCATACCTGCTCACCTATACCCAACCCCAATAGTGAGGGCCTGGGCCGCTACATGACTATCTCCCATACCCAGACCCCACATGTGGGGTGATCCTTGGTAGCATGCGCAACAACCAGGCATCCAGTACAGACAATACATAACAACAAAACTCAGACTCAGACTCAGTGGCCACATATTTGGTTTTCTTTCAGCCAGTATTTGACCTTTCTATTAAATGTTTTCAGTTCGGTTTGTGTTTTTATTTCGGTTGGTAAATCATTCCAAAAATGGGTCCCTATCACTGAAAAACATGACTGGACGAAAGTGGTTTTGCGCCCCTCTGCTATGCAGTTGCCACCCACTGCTCTCCTAGTGGCCACTCTCCTTGTGTTTATTTTTGTCACAAAAGGACAGAGTACGGCTGGAGCTAGATTATTAGCGTTGGAGCTCTTATCGCGGGACTGCGATTGTGTGATATCACCTCCCCAGTCAGCTTATTGTGTGTATTGACATTCATATTGTACTATACAGCTTTGTAGCTAACTATATAGAATGCATAAAAGGCCGCTAAATTTAAATATCGGTTATCGGTATGAGTTTTTTTTTTGGCAAGTTAAATATTGGATATCGGTATCGGCCAAAAATGTCATATTGGTGCATCACTAAAAGAAACATCTCAAGGATGATCAATGGAAACAGGATGCACCTGAGCTCAATTTCGAGTCTCATAGCAAAGGGTCTGAATAACTATGTAAATGTAGCATATATATGTTACATTTACATATATATTTTTCAACCTTTTTTCACTTTGTCCTTATGGGGTATTGTGTGTAGATTGATGAGGACAATTTTTGTATTTAATCCATTTTATAAAAAAGGCTGTAACGTAACAAAATGTGGAAAAAGGGAAGGGTTCTGAATACTTTCCGAAAGCACTGTATAATGGAATATAAACAGTGTACATTACTGTATGTTTTGGTACAGAAACCCCCCACTCATGCTCTCTCTGTCTCTGTCTGTGTCTCTCTGTCTGTCTTTCTGTCTGTTTCTCTCTCTGTTCTCTCTCACTGTCTCTCTCTCTTCCTCTCTTTCTTGATGCCTCCTCCTGTCTCAGTTCAGCTCAGTGGGTTGTGGCCAACAGAAGTCCTGCCTCTTGGACCCAGTGGGATGTGACCCGGAAAAAGATCCAACGTGCTTCTTCCTGTCGTTCGCCCCCAAGGGTCAGACTGTGGTGTTTGAGCTCAGTGGGCCCTCAGACGGTTACATTGCCTTCGCCCTCTCCCATGACACATGGATGGTAAGTTAGCATTTCAGCATTGGTTGATAACTTGCTAGGTAAGTTACTGTAGCATTTGGCTGTAACGGTATGCTTTTCCATCCCTCCTTTTTCTGTTGATAGGGGGATGATGACGTGTACCTATGTGTGAGGGATGACAGCTTGGTGGATGTGAGCGCAGCTTATGTCAAAGGAAGGTCCTACCCAAAGGAGGCCTCTGAGGTGAAACCCAACAGAATATGACTTGAATTATACGTCTCTCTTCTATAGACCTACCTGTTAGGGTTCAATATTTTCCAGATGTTTTACAAATGTTCCATCCAGAGAATAAATTACTTTTGTCCTGGGTAACCCGGTATTTCCTGCCAAAACCGGAAGGCGTCATTCAAAAGCAATATACATCATATATATGGGCCTATGCCCGGATTTGATTAGAGATTTGATCGAACTTTTAAGCCTGATGCTACCTGAGTGTCACGATCTCCTGAAAGGACAGACCAAGGCGCAGCGAGGCATCCAGTATACATCTTTATTTAACAACGTAACTGGGACAAAAATAACAAAACGAACGAAGATCGCAACAATGACCATAACTTGACTAAACAACAAAGCTATGTACAAACAATAACCCACAAACCCCTAATGCAAACTACAAACATATATATGGTTCCCAATTAGAGGTAACGACACTCAGCTGCCTCTAATTGGGAACCATTACCCCAACATAGAAACAGAACCTAGAACAGAAAAAACCCTACACCAAAACAAAACTAAACACGCCAGCCTGTCTTCTCAGGCCTGGACGTGACACTGAGCCTGATGAGCCATACATTAAATACATTTATGAGCCCTACATTAAAAACATTTCATGAGACCAAGCCCCAAAAAGCCCAAATGATTGTGCCGTTATTCAATACATATATGAAATATAATAGGGCCTATTTATATATTTAGTAAGACCTTGCATCCCTCTTCAAATTGTTTATTGGTATTCAAAATTGCAACAAACAAACAAAAATCCAGCAAGCTATTCTAGTCGAGCTTTTCCTTCATGGGACTCCAAGAGTTAAGGATTGTTTTTAAGAAGAGAGGCAAGCGGAGCACAGGTGCGTGTGTATTGCGCAAGAGACAGAAGCTACAAGTTAGAAGCTTATTATGCATAATTAATTAGCTAAATATGAGGCTAATACTGCATTGAATATATTACCTGAAAGAGGTAGGCTAGGACATTTTTCTATAGATCAATCTAGAACAGGATGAGATGATAGGTCTACATGCATTGTGAACTGCGCCCCATACTGCGATGGGCTGTCTGTCCCCACCCTGGGGGTTGATGATTTATCATGCGGAGGCCGTAGAGAAGCCAGATTTAGACATCGCATATAATAATGCAGTTCCGTTTCACGCATGCTGTTCATATAAATCATTTATTATAATTGACCGGTTTCTCGCAGTTATTTATCCCGGGAAAAGGGATTGGTTTTGGCCGTTAAATACCGGTAAATCTCGGTACCCGTGTTCTCGTCATTCAACCCTACTACCTGTCCTCTAGTTGAGCCAGGTTTTATGTGTAGCACTGTAACTGTTGTATGGCTGACTTGGCGACAAGCTAGAATTCCTTGAATGCCTGAAAATGAAACCTTCCTCAATCAGCATCAACTCATCAATATGAGTCATAATAATCAAACATGACATTACAATGACTTATTAGATCAGGCATATTATAATCATTTATTTAAACAGAGTATCTTATATAGCAGATATGTATAGACACGCCATTATTTCCTTTTCCTATAGAATGTTCTTACAGACGTGGCCTGGAGATTGGCGGATGGAGTCATTCAGTGTCGGTTTCGTCGACACGTTCTTGTCCCACAGGACCCGACCCGGTTTAGTCTGGACGCACAGTACTACCTGTTCATGGCATACGGTGAAGCTGAATATGGTGAGTTGCTATATGATATCGATCGTGGTATGTTTTTGTACCTGTCCAATAAGATAATGTCCAATATGATAACAAGAGTAACCAACAACAAAAAAGGGCAGAATGCAAAAATCATATAGATTAGATTTGAGCATACAGGTATAGATTGGACCAGTGATATAGTTTTTATTGTAGTAGTGTTGTGTGCTGATTTGAAATTGAAAACCTCTTAAGCCCTGTTCCTACTGGCACTTAAAATTATGGCCAAAATCGAGCTGTTCAAATGGAATTCTCAAATTCGAGCTGGGTCGGGGGAAATCCGGGCCAGCACAGCCCATTTTCACAACTGGTGCCAGCTCAATTAGAATTCGGGCTAGTGACGCCTTTACTATGCAACCACCAGCTGATCACTGCTGGATGCTGACACAACAAAGTGCTTAAGTAAAAATACTTAAAAGTACTTTTTGGCGGGGGGGGGGGTATCTGTACTTTACTTTACTATTTATATTTTTGACAACTTTTACTTCACTACATTCTTAAAGAGAATAATGTACTTTTTACTCCACACATTTTACCTGACACCCAAAAGTACTCGTTACATTTTGAATGATTAGCAGGACAGGAAAATGGTCCAATTCACGGACTTATCAAGAGAACACATGGTCATCCCTACTGCCTCTGATCCGGCGGACTCACTAAACACAAATGCAGCTTTTGTAAATTATGTCTGAGTGTTGGAATGTGCCCCTGGCTATCCGTAAATAAAAAAAACAAGAGAATGGTGCCTTCTGCTTTGCTTAATATAAGGAATTGAAATGATTTATAATTTTACTTTTGATAAATAAGTATATTTTAGCAATTACATTTACTTTCGATACTTAAATATATTTAGAACTAAATACTTTTACCCAAGTAGTATTTTAATGGGTGACTTTCACTTTTATTTGAGTAACCTTCTATTAAGGTATCTATAATTTTAATCAAGTATGACAATTGGGTACTTTTTCCACCACTGGGATACAACGTTTAGCTAGCTCATCTGGCCTTGTTGCTGTTAGCTACTGTAGCACATGGTCAAGCAGTACTGCAGTAGTCAGACATAACATGAATTACCACCATAGCTGGATTCTTCATTCATTTTTGTACTACACAATGCACTTTTATGATAATAGTCAGCCCTCGAATGCCTAACGTTAGCTAGCAAATCAGAGTTGAAACAAGCTAGTTAGCTAGCTAACATTAGCTAACTAGCTAATTTTAGCCGACCAGGTCGTAATGAAAGCTAGCTAGCTACATCATATCAACCCTGTCGTCTGGTTTTCTTGGTTAGCTAGTTAACTAGCTAATAGCCAATGTCATGGCAAGCACGGTAGGAATTAAGCTAGACAGCTAGCTAGCCTGTTATGCTAGCGATGATGCTAACCGTTTAGCTAGCTAGCTAACGTTAGCAAGCAAAACATCTCTGCTAAATACATGGCTCTGAGTCTGGCTGGCAGTAGTTACAGCATGGCAAGGGTGAATCATATTCTTCAACATCTTGCTACTGTAGGTAGCTAGCAACATTAGCGAAGCCAGCTGCACAGTCACGGCTACCTAGCAACATGACATAATTTCTAATTTCTGGAGGTAGTGGAAACCTAGCTAGCCCACCAAGGCCAACCAAACCCGGGTTGACTTCAAAGTGTAATTGGAAACGGGGATTTATAGTTCTGCATGTATAGATGCCCAATGCCATATCATGTATTTCACACCATGGTTATTATATTAAACTAAAATGAATCATGAAAAAACTATTTAGGAAACTGAAATAAAAAAATATATATATACTGAAACTATTATCGTTGACTCCAAAATTAAGTAAAATAAAATAAAAACATAAATTGTGTTCCGTTTTTTCTCTTTTAAACTTTGGCCAAAAATGTTTCAAATAGTTTATGCATCACTATCATTAGCTATCTAGTCTCTTCAGACAGACAGGGTTGCCTCCCACAATTTAACAAAATACCTGAATCAGTTGGGACCTTCATATAATGTTATACAGTCATTATTTGGGACAGAGAGGAGTCAGAACAGGGAAGACCATCACTGCCTTATCCGGTGACGTCAACGTCTCATCCGCTTGTTGCCCTAGCGTTAACCTGCCCTAGCAGGAGTAAAAAGACGCCTGAGCGGAGTCCCCCTATCTGTTTTTCTGGGGAAATTTAAGTTAGGGTGAAAATACTGTAACCCTGAAAACCGGAAGCATTTGTGGAGAGTGCACTAGCTTAAACATCCCAGCTGGACACACAGTAGTAGCTCTCTAGCTAGCGAGATGGAGAATGCAGAGATTATTTTCAATAAGTGCATTTCGCTAGTTTGCATCTTCTACCACTAAAACCCAGGCAAATGTTTTGCCTGCAAACTTTGGTTTCGAATCACAACGTTCAGAAATGTCTGCCTACACGCTATGGAAAGAACTCAATTTTTATTAGTAGAGTTGTCTGTCTAAAGAGGACCCTCCCCAGAATTTTCTTTTATGTTCAAGAGAATCTGACATCCTCCCCAGACCTAGTACTGTTGCTCTAGGCCTGGGATTTCCGAGACTACTAGCTATCACTAGCTAACAGGGAAGAACTAGAACCTCTAAAACATACGTGGCTCCTAGTCTCCCATTCATACTGTAGATGCAATTCCATGGTAACAGAGCTAAGCTGAGACAAAAAAAACAACATAATTTTTACTTTAGTTACAATGCTACCTCGACTGTCATTTTACTGTTGCATCGTACGTACAAAATCTTTGGTGGGGTACTGGAAAGAAGGTCTTTCACACATTTTAATAGTTATCTAATTGCTGTACAAGGAAGGGCTGTATTGCAAATTGTTTCCTTTATTACATCCATTAACAGATTGTCTTTTGCATACATCTACATATCTTTTACAGTACATCATAAAATATAAATGCAAACTGCAACTTCAGATCCGGTCTTCCGGATCTAAACTTTAGATCTAAGCTCCCTGACTTTACTCTAGTTATCGCCTAGTTCACAAAAATGTAATGTGTCAAGTGTTTTCTGTCGAATGAGGTCAAGGAGCTTGTGGTTTATGAGGTTGGCTTGTGTTATTGCCCTCGGGGTAAAGTCTCATAACAAACCTTTATTTCACATTATTGTTTAATGACACCCACGCTTCCGTGGGTGACAGTAAATGTCAAATCAATTCTGTGGTATAAATAAAATGTGCTAAGATCTAGATTGAGATGTTCTATCATTTTAGGTGCATTGTGAAAAAAGGAGAGAAAATACTTTCCCCCTTAATGACCACTTTATGACCTGTTCATGACGGAAATTATAAGACGTGAAAGAAGTGACAATATAGATGAAAGGTTTTGCGGATGAGGGTCGAGAAGCAAAGAGTTTTTAACGCTGGCTCTGAAACGACTTCAAATCACGCTGTCACACGACAGCATGCATCCTTCTAACTGTAGGCAATATTTCTATAGATGGAGTCTTCCCGTTATATCCCACTGAGCACAGATGTCAATTCAACATCTTTTCCACGTTGGTTTAACATAATTTCATTGAAATGACATGGAAACAATATTGATTCAACCATTGTGTTCCCAGTGGGATGTCACCTTCACTGACAAATCAGTTGTATGTCACTCATGGTGACATATTACCTATATGAGAAGCCTATAGCTACTGTAAGTGACTTGCTGCTAACTTGTCTCTCTCTCAAACCATTGTTTTGAGGCGAGGTGCACAGGCATGACCGCCAACCCCTCATATCCTCACAGCAGTCAGTCATCAACGGCCCAGCAAAGATTCTCACTGGCTCTCGATCACCACTTCTCATGAAATTTCACAGTGAGTAGACTGGAGACTGAAAATGATAGGCAAACAAATAATTCTGTAACTACATGAAACCAACTTTCAGTTCTATGCGCAATACCAAGTCAATATGTCATGTCAGACGGGTCCACAATTTGATACATACAGTATTTCATGACTTGATTTATGAATGATTTTGGCTCCTCTAAAAGTTTTTGGTCTGATTCCCATCTGTAATACCTGTTATCTCTTTTGTAATATCAGGCGTTCTGATGTTAATTGCCTGGATGTTGGCTGGAAGCACGGGTACTTTCATAGCCAGCTACTTCAAGCCTGATTGGCCAGAGAAAACACTGTTCGGTCAGAAAATTTGGTTCCAGGTATGTAAAAGAAACTGATAAACTAAATGTTGTCTTTACATTGATATGTCACTGCTTAAAGGTGATAAGCATCAACGTGTCCTGTGTTTGTCCAGGTGCATCGAGGGTTGATGATATTAACAGTGCTGCTTACCTGTGTGGCCTTCACTCTTCCCTTCGTCTACAGAGGAGGTTGGAGTAAGGTAAGCTAGTAAGCATTAGCACACACAAAATTGCTCTGCCTTAACCTTGTTTAGCCAGCAGAGGGAATTGCATCTTATTGTTGGATGAGGAGGATTTTCCTTAATTATTCTATTTTGATTTTGAGTGCCTGATTATAATGTAACTGTCATGGACCGATTCAACCAAATCTATCTTAGAAATGTTTATGCAGCAGGGCTTTGTTTATGCCACTGACTGAATACTGTAATGCAGCAGGGCTTTGTTTATGCCACTGACTGAATACTGTAATGCAGCAGGGCTTTGTTTATGCCACTGACTGAATACTGTAATGCAGCAGGGCTTTGTTTATGCCACTGACTGAATACTGTAATGCAGCAGGGCTTTGTTTATGCCACTGACTGAATACTGTAATGCAGCAGGGCTTTGTTTATGCCACTGACTGAATACTGTAATGCGGCAGGGCTTTGTTTATGCCACTGACTGAATATTGTAATGCGGCAGGGCTTTGTTTATGCCACTGACTGAATACTGTAATGCAGCAGGGCTTTGTTTATGCCACTGACTGAATACTGTAATGCAGCAGGGCTTTGTTTATACCACTGACTGAATACTGTAATGCAGCAGGGCTTTGTTTATGCCACTGACTGAATACTGTAATGCAGCAGGGCTTTGTTTATACCACTGACTGAATACTGTAATGCATGTTAGATTGAAAAGAAGCTTCAGCAGAAAAGTTGTTCAAATCAAATTTTATTTGTCACATGCTTCGTAAACAACCGGTGTAGACTAACAGTGAAATGCTTAATTACGTGTCCTTTTTCAACAATGCAGAGGTAAAGATAAAATAAAAATAAAATAAAAAAAAGAAGTAGTGACACGAGTAGGGTTGCAAAGGGTCGGAAACTTTCTGGTAACATTTCCATGGGAGTTAAGCCCGGGAATTTTGCAAAAATGTATCAAAAAGGTTAGCTTATAACAATGAAACTTTTTTGTGGGATACACATAAGGCAATTCTAGGTCTTGTGGCATATTTTGGTTAAACTATCCCCAATTCAATGGAATTGCAACCCTCTGCATGCACAGTGCATTCTTCCATCACGTGCGGTGCACTCTTCCATCACATGTACCGCTGATTCTCAAGATCTTGCACACTAATGAGATGCTATTGAGCCCACACTACTACACTGTCTGAGCCAAGGACTACATGCGTTCTGGTAAGTATTGGGTGGGGTGAATATATTTTGACATACATACATTTTTGTTAACTCGTAAACAGTAGCCTAGAGCAAAGTGTGTTTAAATAATTTCTAACTTGTTAAACATTTCTTCTAGTTCGTTTTTGCTACCATGTGGGATTTAGCTTGCTTGAACCTGCTAACTGAGGAGTGTTAATTCACCTGTTTCCATACATGTTTCATTAAAAAAAACAAGGGAGTTGTTTAATCTATATTTATCTGTACAGGAAATTGTATTTGTTTTTTCAAACATATTTTTTCTAATCTTTACAGGAAAATGCCATGGGCAGTATCTGAGGTGTGGAGACATTGCACTGCAGCTAATGTAGAAGGAAAAGCTAAGTACAGTTGCAAATACTGTGCCAAATCATATGTGAAGAATGCAACAAAGATGCAGAATCATCTGGCCAAGTGCATAAAGTTCCCTCAGCGCTCACAAAAAGCAACCGCTGACCAAAGTCCCTCTTCTTCTATTTGAGGTGAAAATGATGAATCAGACACCTTATCGATAGCAACAGCTCATGGTCCTCCTGGAATCCGACGTTTTTTTGACTCAATGGAGGAACGGAGTCAGAGAAATGCTGATGAATGTCTTGCTCGAGCTGTGTATGCAACTGGTTCACCTCTGATGCTCACAGGCAATGTGTATTGGAAGAGATTTCTGAATGTTCTTCGCTCAGCATACACCCCTCCAACCAGACATGCTCTATCTACTCATTTACTGGATGCAGAGTTCAACAGAGTTCAAGTGAAGGTCAAGCAAATCATCAAAAAGCAGACTGTATTGCAATCATCTCTGATGGGTGGTCGAATGTTCGTGGGCAAGGAGTAATTAACTACATCCTCTCCACCCCTCAACCAGTATTCTACAAGAGCACAGACACAAGGGACAACAGACACACCTGTCTCTACATTGCAGATGAGCTGAAGGCAGTCAACAGTGACCTTGGACCACAGATGGTATTTGCTCTGGTGACTGACAATGCTGCGACCATAAAGGCTGCTTGGTCTAAAGTGGAGGAGTCCTACCCTCACATCACACCCATTGGCTGTGCTGTTCAGGCATTGAATCTGCTCCTCAAGGACATCATGGTACTGAAAACAATAGATACACTCTACAAGAGAGCCAAGGAAATGGTTAGGTATGTGAAGGGTCATCAAGTTATAGCGGAAATCTACGTCACCAAGCAAAGTGAGAAGAATAAGAGCACCACATTGAAGCTTCCCAGCAACACCCGTTGTGGTGGTGTTGTCATCATGTTTGACAGTCTCCTGGAGGGGAAGGAGTCTCTCCAAAAAATGGCCATATCACAGTCTGCTGATATGGACAGCCCCATCAAGAGGATCCTCCTGGATGATGTATTTTGGGAGAGAGTGGTAAGCAGCCTGAAACTCCTGAAACCTATAGCAGTAGCCATTGCACGGATTGAGGGAGACAATGACATCCTGTCTGATGTTAAGACTTGCAGATGTAAGAGAAGAAATCCGTACTGCCCTGCCCACTTCACTGTTGCTTCAAGCAGAGGAAACTGCAGTTCTGAAATACATCAAAAAGCGTGAAGACTTCTGCCTGAAGCCCATACACGCCGCCACGTACATGTTGGACCCCAAGTATGCTGGCAAGAGCATCCTGTCTGGTGCAGAGATCAACAAGGCCTATGGTGTCATCACTACCCTGTCTCGCCACCTTGGCCTGGATGAGGGCAAGGTTATTGGCAGTCTGGCGAAGTACACTTCCAAGCAAGGGCTTTGGGATGGAGATGCAATATGGCAGCCGTGCCAACATATCTCATCAGCCACCTGGTGGAAAGGACTTTGTGGATCTGAGGCTCTTTCCACTGTTGCCTCCATCATCCTCCAAATCCCACCAACATCAGCAGCCGCAGAGCGCAACTGGTTCTTGTTTGGGAACACACACACCAAAGCACGCAACAGGCTGACCAATAAAAGGGTTGAAAGATTGGTGGCCATGCGGGCAAATTTGAGGCTTTTTGAGCCTGACAACAAGGTTGGAAAGTGACAGTGAAGATGAGGCCTCAGAGTCTGATGTTCAAGAGGTGGACATTGAGGAGGTCCAGGGAGAAGATATGGAAGCTTGAGAGGAAGACAACCAAAGCTTTAGTTTCTAGACTATCATTTTACAGATGTATGTTGAAAACGTTTATGGGACATGCGATGGATCATTGGGGATCATCCAATATTCCATTTCTTTTGTTGTTCAGTGAAATCATCCCATGTGAAGAGTCACCTCATTTAATTAAAGTTCAATTTGTAACTAAATATATATTTTTATTTCTATTGGAAGGATTTAATAATTTGCAATTATGTCTATTTATGATAAGGTTTATGATATGGGATATATATCCAATGCAAAAAACATCTACATATAAATGGTATTAATATTAATTTGCATATATTCCTGTTAGTTCCCATATATTCCCATTAATTCCCACAGAAAGTTTCCACCTCTGAATATTACCCAAAATGTGGAGTGCCAGTACTGAGTCGATGTGCAGGTGTACGAGAACTGAGCTAGCTATGTCCAGATAGGTAGGGGTAAAGTGACTAGGCAACAGGATAGATAATAGACAGTAGCAGCAGCAGGGAAAATGTGTTTGTGTGAGTGTGTGTGTGTGTGCTGGGTTGTCAGGGTAAGTATGTGTGAGTGTGTGGGTAGAGTCCAGTGTGTGTGCAAATGAGTTAGAGTCAGTGCAAAAAAGTGTCAATGCAGGTAGTCCGGGGGAAAAAAAGTTGTTTGATTGCATCGAGGGCTTCAGTGTTTAATACAGAGCGTTTGTGTGTCTTTCTGGTGTCTGTCATCTCCAGCGTGCTGGGGCCCATCCCTACCTGGGATGTACTGTACTAGCCCTGGCTCTCCTTCAGCCTATCATGGCCACTCTCAGACCTCCCCCTGACTCCTCCAGGTAAAGCCCTATCCACAGCCCAATTGACCACCAACCATCTCACATGGCCATACTCAAGTACTACATACAGCAATGGAAGATTCTAATCCTGGAAAATGCTGGAAATGCTTTGCTAAACTGCTTTATAATACACACATTTGGTGATATTGAATTAAAATATGTACATTAACAAATTATTTATGACATTTTGATCAGGGAATTGGTTCAAAACAAATTAAGTGCTACCATTACCCATACAAGTAACGGATGGATTGTATATTGAATCTTGTGCCGTTGTTCTCTCTATCCATTCCATGGCTGTGATATAATAAGTGTCATTCTATTATTAGCCTGTATTCTTACCACTGATTAGCTGTTCTCTCTTTGCAGGAGGTGGGTGTTTAATTGGCTGCATTGGGGAGCTGGGACTGTTGCTGAGATTATGGCTGGTTAGTCAACCTTCTGGAAATTATTCTGTTCTTTGAGTTCATATTTGATAGTCAAGCTAAATAACTTAAAATGCATACAAAGTCCTAATTTTGTCTTATTGAATGTTACTGTTACTGAGTAGCTAGTTGATGAGGACCACTTCACATCATTGAGTAAATCCTGTTTAGGGCCAGGAGTTTTTCCTGACCATGTGACTTTACCAGAAAAAGCTCTGGGTCCTATCTATAACTAGTGGTGCATTCACGGGCTGTCGGAGTTATCAGAAATACAACGTTTTACTTGGAACAACCCTCCAAGTCATCATTTCAAGATTTGTTTTTACCCGAGTTGTAACATTTCACCACTGACCTCTCACCTTTTCAACCAAAAGATGACAACAAATCAGTTTTTCACAAACTAATCCATGTGGATAATGAAGGTAGTTTGACAGTATTGTCAAGCTAGCTTACTGTATTATTAGCAACGTTAGCTATCTTTTCTAGATAACTTTTTTAGCTAATTGTTCCGACTTAAAAAGCACTTGAACACAATCATATCGGACTTACAACTTTCTTATTGGGAGGTTTCCCACTTCCGACGAGCATGTGAATGCATCATTGGGCCCTGAGTTTTTCCTGGTCAGGTCACATGGTCAGGGAAAACTCTTATCCCTTCTAATGTTATACTCACTTCCTGTTGTGATGCAGTGGCAGCCATGTTTTTGGGGATGGGCCAGCAATCTGTGCTCCTGCCTCACTCTGGGCGCCTGGTGGTTCTGGCTGGGTTCCTGGCATGGGTCGTCCTCTTGAGGGTGCTTCTTGGGCTCCATAAAAAAGGCTACATTAAAACACGTAAGGAATCGGCCTGTTGTTGATCTCCATTAGTTGTGACGTCAGTGAGAATTTGTGAGAAGATTTCTTTTATAGGTGACAAGTTGAATCTTTCATCAAACTATGATGTGCAAATGCATTACTTCCATTCTTGCTAATGTCAATTCACTCATATGATTAGTATATCTCTAGTGTTAAGACAATGCACATCCTCCCATTTATTTCAACCTACATAACAGGTTATACGATGCATTTGGAAAGTATTCAGACCCCTTGACCTTTTCCATATTTTGTTACGTTACAGCCTTATTCTAAAATGGATTCCATTGTTTTTTCCCCTCATCAATCTACACACAATACCCCATAATGACAAAGCAAAAACAGACTTTTTTAATTGTTTGCAAATGTATGTAAAACAATATATATATATATATATATATATATCACATTTACATAAGTATTGAGACCCTTTGCTATGAGACTTGAAATTGAGCTTAGGTGCGTCCTGTTTCCATTGATCATCTTTGAGATGTGTATACAACTTGATTGGAGTCCAACTGTGGTAAATTCAATTGATTGGACATGATTTGGAAAGGTGCACACCTGTTTATATAAGGTCCCACAGTTGACAGTGCATGTCAGAGCGAAAACCAAGCCATGAGGTCGAAGGAATTGTCCGTAGAGCTCCGAGACAGGATTGTGTCGAGGCACAGATCTGGGGAAGGGTACCAAAAAATTTCTGCAACATGGAAGGTCCCCAAGAACCCAGTGGCCTCCATCATGGCCTCCCTCTTAAATGGAAGAAGTTTGGAACCACCAAGACTGGTGGTGGCAGCCCAGCTGGGCCTTGGTCAGGGAGGGGACCAAGAACCCGATGGTCACTCTGACAGAGCTTCAGAGTTCCTCTGTGGAGATGGGAGAACCTTCCAGAAGGACAACCATCTCTGCAGCATTCCACCAATCAGGCCTTTATGGTAAAGTGCCAGACAGAACCCACTCCTCAGTAAAAGGCACATGACAGCCCGCTTGGAGTTTGCCAAAAGACACCAGATTCTCTGGTCTGATTAAACCAAGATTGAACTTTTTGGTCTGAATGCCAAGCGTCATGTCCGGAGGAAACCTGGCACCATCCCTACGGTGAAGCATGGTGGTGGCAGTATCATTCTGTGGGGATGTTTTTCAGCATCAGGGACTGGGCGACTAGTCAGGATCGAGGGAAAGATGAACGGAGCAAAGTACAGAGAGATCCTTGATGAAAACCTGCTCCAGAGTGCTCAGGAACTCAGACTGGGGTGAAGGTTCACCTTCCAACAGGACAACAACCCTAAGCACACAGCCAAGACAACGCAGGAGAGGCTTTGTCCCGGCCAGACCCCGGACTTGAACCTGATTAAACATCTCTGGAGAAAGCTGAAAATAGCTGTGCAGCGACACTCACCATCCTGACAGAGCTTGAGAGTATGTGCAGAGAAAAATGGGGAAACTCCCCAAATACAAGTGTGCCAAGCTTGTAGTGTTATACCCAAGAAGACTCTAGGCTGTAATCGCTGCCAAAGGTGCTTCAACAAACGTATGTATAGTAAATATGATATTTGTCATTATGCGGTCTTGTGTGTAGATTTATGAGGGGGAAAAACTGTTTTATCAATTTTAGAATAAGGCTGTAATATAACAAAATGTGGAAAAAGTCAAGGGGTCTGAATACTTTTCGAATGCACTTTATATGTGTTAATAGCGCATATGCTATTTTAGAAGCTATATTCCTTCAAGGTAAATATTTTTTCCTGTTTTTCCTGTTTTGGGATTTTGTGACTTTGTTTCCACAGCGAGTGACACTGATGACCAGCAGAGGATTCTTGCTGACCACTCAGAGGGCAGCACTTGGGTAAAGCCATAAGCACAGATTTAAGGGTTATCTCTGTGAAGCTTTTAAGTAATTTGAAATGTAAAGGCCAGTAAGAATTCAGCTTTGAAGCCAGAGATAGTTAAGATGGAACTCTCTTCTTGGACATGTTGTTTTTATGAAGTCGGCTTTGTCTGATTAGACCCTGTAGGATCTATTTGATTGTTCAGGAGTAAATGTATGGGATTTACTAGCAACTGCTGGTGCAAAGTAATCTTGGCACCCAGAACCAAATCAGATTCTGTTTTTTAGCTACTCATTTGATATTAAGGCTGTCATGACAGATTGGTGCAAAATGCCAGTTTTTATTTGTCTGATATCATATGTGGATAATATTGTGCACTTTTGACAATTTAATATAATGGTATCCTTTTTTTCACAGGATGCATGGTTCAAAATTGTTGCCCTTCTTGCCTTTGTTATTGGGAATAGCGGGTTCCTGATCAGCTTCATTTACACCATCAGTGGATTGTGATGAATCTGTGAGAAGGGCCATTCCATGGTACATGACAACTCACTGGCCGTTAGAATGATGGAGGATCCTGATTCTTATTCAGATTCAGGCCACAGGCAGATCAAAGCACTGAACCAGATCTAAAGCTAAAGATGGAGTAACAGGGAATGATATGGGGAATATATATTAAAAAAATACTGAATAGATTATCCATTTCACACACACACATTTCTGCACTATTGATTTTGCACTAATGTTATTATCCCAACTTCTCAGGGAAATGCAGTTGTACACTCAGCAGCCAGTTTATTAGGTATACCATCCCGTTCACGAAAATGTATCACTCCTACAGACAGTGAGTCACGTGGCCGTGGCTTAGTATATACTGTAAAGCAAGCAGACGGGCAATGAGCACAGGAAGCTGCTGAGGGGAGGACGGCTCATAATAATGGCCTGAACAGAACGAATGGAATGATATCAAACACATTCCTATAACCATTCCTATAACGCCTCTCCAGCCATTACCACGAACCCGTCTTCCCCAATTAAGGTGCCACCAACCTCCTTTGGCATTGAGGCATTCAGTTACTGTTCGGTTGAACATTCGAACAGGCAAAACGAGTGACATAAGCAACTTTGAGCGTGGTGTGATTGTCAGTGCCAGGCGCACTGGTACCAGTATATCAGAAACGGCCGCCCTACTGGGCTTTTCACGCACAACAGTGTCTAGGGTTTACCGAGAATGGGGCGCCAAACAAAAAACATCCAGTCAGTGGCAGTCCTGTAGGTGGAAACAGCTTGTTGATGTAAGAGGTCCAAGGAGAATGACAAGAATCGTGCAAGCTAACAGGTGGGCTACAAACAGACAAATAACGGCGCAGTACAACAGTGGTGTGGAACGCAAAACTCGTCAATCCTTGTCACGGATGGGCTATTGCAGCAGACCACCACGCCGGGTTCCGCTCCTATCAGCTAAAAACAAGAAGAAGAAGCATCATTGGGCACGTGATCACCAACAGTGGACAATTGACGAGTGGAAAAATATTGCCTGGTCTGACGAATCCCGGTTCCTGTTGCGTCATGCTAATGGCAGAGTGAGGATTTGGCATAAGCAGCATGAGTCCATGGCCCCATCCTGCCTAGTGTCATCGGTACAGGCTGGTGGCCATGGTGTAGTGGTGTGTGGAATGTTTTCCTGGCACACGTTAGGTCCCTTGATACCAATTGAGCAACAATTGAATGCCACAGCGTATCTGAACATTGCTGAGCATCCAATAGAGCATCTTTGGGATGAGATGGAACGGGCTGTTCGCAGCACGAATGTACCGCCGTCCAATCTGCAGTAACTCTGTGATGCCATCACGTCAGCGTGGACCAACATCCCTGTGGAACGTTTCCAACACCTTGTAGAATCCATGCCCCAAATAATTCACTCTGTTCTGGAGGCAAAGGGGGGGGTCTGACCCAGTACTAGGTGGGTGTACCTAAACTGTCCACTGAGTGTATTTTGAAATGCATTATCTCGATACAGCCTTGTCCCATATGTGTTCATGTTTATTACATTTCTGTGAAGTGTTGCTGAATATCTGTAAGGGAGAATGCACAATTTATTCCCACAATCTTAATGAATAATTACAAATTCACTTTGTTTGTTGAATTATTATGTGCGGGTCAGTTATGTTTCCGAAACATAAATTATCCTGTAGTATAATATCAGTAAAAAAAAAAATGTTTGTTAAATAAATACATTTGGAAAGTTAACTATCCCTTCCTGTGACTGTACATTTTATTGGATTTACAGCTATCTTCCCAATCAACACACACACCCATACACACTGACAGGCACACACATTTCTAGGTAACAAGAGGACACAGCCAATTATTGTCCTTAATGTCAATCCAACTTTATTTTGGTGCAGCATTTTCAATTGAGAATAACACAAACTAATTCTCCATGAAACAACATAACACTTAAAAGAACAAAGAATGCCATTTAAACGTTAAAGTATTCAGCTTAGAGTTTTGTGCTAGTCTAGCAAGTAATACTAGACATACTGTAAACAAAAAAATATCACATTGTGAAGGATTTTTAAAAAGTCGTTGAAAAGTTGTTGAAAAGGCATCTCAAAATGGCAATGTCGGGTCAAGCTTTGAGTATCCTATACTAATATCCTATACTATAAGTGGCTATCATATTAAACATTTTGAATGAAGTTAATTATACAGGTAGTCATAATATACATACTTTATTTTAGGCCAGCAATCAATTCGTTTTTTGAAAGTCTACAGCTTTGTAATATCACATTTCTCATAATATTCTTATAGCCTTTTTAATTTAAAGTCTGTTTAGAAGAAAATACAATACAAAAATGAAATAAATATCTTTATTTTGTATAACCAAGACAATACTTAAAAATATGTAAAAATCTTAACCGGACAATATAGTAACGTACTCATCACATTCAAAAAGCATCTGGACAATCTATGTTCATTAAATTGTGTCATAATCTCTTACAATTTCATTTACATATTACATATTTTTGTTTCACAACAACTTTAAAGCTACAGTACCGGTAAATAATATATTCAAGCTGTATCAATAGCAGAACTGGAAAACATCTAGAAAAGTTCAGGAAGTTGGCATCTGTAGTAGTATGGAATGGTATTATTCTGGTTTGATGTTCTTTACTCTTGTTCGTGGTTGACAAATAGTCCTGCCTCCCATCTCTGAGCCATGGCATTCTTTTTCCTTGGTCCTGGGGATAGTGATTCTGGGAACTGGGGGAAAGAGTTTCACCTGTAAAACTGCATGCAGTTTCCAGTTTCAAGGTGAAAATGGATGGTGATAAAAATGGTTAATGGCAAAATATTATCGGAAAATGTAATGAACAGACTTAAACATGAGCACATGCAATGTTATTTAGTGAGGCGTTCCGATTACATTTTGTGAGGCAATCAGATGACAAAGAAGCATTTTTCTAGCCTGGTCATGTTTGGCAATTTGACATGACAACGAACACCACAGGGGAATTGACAAAGCACACACATTTTATCAGGTGACTAGGCTAGCATCTGTTCTTTACACAAATTCTGTTCATCTCGATGAGTTATTATTGGAGGAGATAGGAGACATACCCTATGGTCACATGACAGGGTGGAGCGGTCCAGCTTTCGAGTCCTCGATGGTGATGAAGGGGAAGACACACATTTCAGTGGCACTTCTGAAAAAGCGAGAGAAACAATTAATACTCATACATTCATATGCTAAGAGACCTACATCATGAATTTGGACTAATTGGGAATGAGAAGCTCAGGATATCCTAAGTATGCTATAAGTCTAAGGCAGGTAAGATGAAAAGATCAGCTGTTGAGTCAGAAAAATACCACTAATGATGCAATGAAAACACAACACAGCTACAAACCACTAACTATTTTCCATAATGACCACGTGTAACAGTGTTCCTTCCATCCCTCTCCTCGCCCCTACCTGGGCTCGAACCAGGGACCCTCTGCACACATCGACAACAGTCAACCTCGAAGCATCGTTACCTATCGCTCCACAAAAGATGTGGCCCTTGCAGAGCAAGAGAAACAACCACTTCAAGGTCTCAGAGCGAGTGACGTCACTGAATGAAACGCTATTAGCGCGCATCCCGCTAACTAGCTAGCCATTTCACAACGGTTACACGTGCACATCATCGTTAATCAGCACATACCTGCTTTATCAAAGCTCAGGTTATCAAGGAGGTTCGGGGACACCAGGACGGTGTCGTACTTCTCCCTGGTCTGCATCTGGCTCTTCTGCCTCCTCCACTCTTCCTCCCTCTGCTTCACCATCTTAATCTCCTGGTCCACCAGGGACATGGAGCTCCGCGAGCGCAGCTTGAAGAAGGGGTTGTTGGCAAATGTGCTCTCCTGGGTCTCCTGGCAGGAGGCCGAGCTCAGGCAGAACTCAGAGGCACTCCGGATGATCAGGTTGGACGTCTCCAAAATGATGACATTGGTTGACGTCTCCAAGGGCCACTCACTGTACCTGCTGGGCCCAGGAGATAGCAAGGATCCCCGGGTGCGGTGCCTCGGGCTGGTGGGGTAGGAGTCCGGCTCCAGGATGATAACATTTTGGGCAGTCATCTCATGGTAGGTTGCACCCCTTGGTGTGGGCGATGGGGAGGTGGATATGGAGACGGTTGGGGTCTTTGCGTTGGGAGACCTTAAAGGCCTGCATCCGGGATCACTAGACTCAAACATCTTCCTTTTCTCTTCCACCTCATGGCAAAGACCTTTGCCGTACTTGCCAGGGTAGAGAGTAGTTGGTCGGGTTTTGGAATGTGCAGATGATTCTCCAGCTTGACCCTGTTTGGCAATCTCTCTCTCACGCCTGAAGTTCTCCTCACGCTCTATGGTCTGTCGTATCTCCCTTTCGACAGGGTTGTCTGAGTCCTCGTAAAGGGACCTGTAGCTAAAGTCATCCAGACCTGAGTCTTCTGAACATGGGCTGAACTGAGTGTGTTGAAAGTCACCAAGGGCAAGACTGTCAATTTCGGGGTCCCTCCTGGGTCGGTCAATGTTCCTGACGGGTGTGTACATGGCGCTGTGGCCTCCCTGGCACGTCCCCTGCTGTCTGACAGTGGGCTGGTGGACCTGGACCTCTCCTTGGGTCTGCTCCTCCATTTGGCGCCACTGCTTCCGAGCCCCCTGGAAGTCCACATGCTCTGTACTAATGTTCTTGCTCTTCATTTCTTGTATCACACAGTAGTCTTGAGGAACCTTCTTGTCGGGGTCAGAGCTTGCAGAAGAGCTTGCAGATGTAGAACGACTCACTTTGCGAGTCCTGCCTTGGCTGACCTCTTCTTCATCCTCTGGAATTTTGGATAAGCCCTGGAACTGTCCAGAGGACATATCTTGGTCTTGGATCTCGCATTCTGTCGGGCAATCGGGTTGTTCAAGAATGCTAGGACTATCTCCAGTTTCATCCTTGGCCCCATTCCCTGCCTCCCCTGCGTCTCTGTCCTTCTCGAGGGCATCTTGAGCATTTCCATCACAACCTTCCTCCTTGTTGACTGTAGAGGCAAAAGTGGACCTCCACTGGTCGTCAGCCTCGCTATCTGATGACACGATGGCCATTTCTACCTGGAGACAGTCACTCAGGTCGTCTCGGTCAAGGTCGTGACAGGACTCTGTTGAGATGTCTGAGGAGACCTCTTCTCGGATGCTCTGCTCCAAGATGGACTCTTGTGTCACCGTCACTTCTGATGGAGAAGAGTTGCCCAGGTGACCTAGTGCAAGCAGGTCTTCCACCTTACAAATGGGTTCACTACTAAATATACTTGAGGAGTTGAGTAACTCTGTTAGACTGAAGTCATTTCGTCCTGTCTCAAAGTTGTGAGTCTCCTCCTCCTCTCTGTTTACCTCACCACTTTCATCATCTTCGTCTGGTTCATCCACTGACGTTTTTATGTTCCCTTTTGTTCCTCTGTATTCTGCGAAAGGTTCTCGGTCACATTCTTCCTCGCTTTCGCTAAGCAGGTGTCTCTGGTCCTCTGTTTCCCCAGAATCCATTTTATAGTCTGTTAAGTTCGCCATCTCTGAAAGCTGGCTGGTCTCCATGGCTATGGCCCCAGAGTGGGATTCTTGTTCTTTTTCTTGCTCTTGTGGGGTGTCGCTAGCACTGCAGCCTTCAATCACTTCATTCCCCTTTATCGTCTTCACTCCAGCTGTAGCTCTCTATGGAAGCCAAATAAAACAGGATCAGAGGAGAACAAGAGGGACAAAGAAAAAACATGACTTCTATGAATACATCAATTAACCTGTCTTGGTATGAGGTATTTCTATCAGTTTTCTTCCTTCAATGGCTCTTTTTGAAGTGTGGTGGTGGAATTCTTTAGATATTGCATCTCAAATTAAGAATGTTTAAAAAAAAGTATTTATCCTTTATTTAACTAGAGAATATGAACCCCTATACCAGCCAGTACCCTCAGTTCGGTGTAAACATTTTTGAATTTCATTCCAAAACGCTATATATCAATTTTCAGAAATGTTGGTAAATTAAAAAAAAATTGTTTAAAGAAGTTATTAAATAGATTGTGTTTTTCCCCATCTAATTATGACATTGGGTTGTTAAATGACAGACATGAATTTGTTTGAAACCTATGACTAAACGGTTTCATTTCAGAGAAAAACGATCACATTTTGTTGCAAAACGAGATATATCCACCTCACTCTCACAGAGAAAAGTGGCACTGCAAGGTTTTACACTATGTGGTGGAATTATTGTAATCAAGAGGAGAGACTTTTAGATTTCTTCAAAACAATCAACTTTATTATTTAATTCTGCAGTAATGGAGCTGGTCGGTAATCACCCCTGGAGGTGATCACTGCGAACTCAACGAGCTGGTTCGAGCCACAGCATTTTATAGGAAAGTCCATCCTCCTTCAGTCTACATGACAAACAACAGATGTATGGAATGTGTCACAAGGTTAAGATTTGTATGAAAGATACTTATAATTCACAGCACAGTATCTGATTGTGTAGAGACCAGGGTCTCTCTCCCTGGTACCTTATAGAACAGAAACATTAACTCATGCTCTGGAATGCAGTATCACCCAAAGACATCGTAAATCTTCTACAGGCCCATCCTCAGTAGAACACACACAGATGAGTGTTCTAACAACCCCTTATTATGTTGCATAAAACAATGCAATAACAGCATTATAACATAATCTTGTAATTTCTACGATAACTGTCAAATGTGACTCGTTTCAGGAAACTAGGCATATGTCGCAAGTCACGACTTCACAGGAGGCATTTGAACTTTCTTTTTTAATCAAAATGCGTTTTTTGGCAGAAATGCCTTCTGGAACATTTGAACTTTCATGTGCCTTAATTACAAAGTTGTATGTCATCTGTAAATACGAATAAAGTTGTTAAATTACGAGCCTAGTTGGTTTAGCCACAGAAAAAGTGAGAGGAACCTTCCCGCTAGCCATGATCGGCAGAGATAATGAATGGGCTGGACATGCTGAGAGACGAGTTTCGGATTGGTCTGACGTGTAGCAACTTCTGTCTATAAAAAGAGCTGCTTGTTAAGTGTAATCCTTTCTATTGCAGTTTTGTTTCGAAAGATATAACGTTAGCCATGCAGAACTGCAAATGTGCGCTCAATAACATTGCTGCCCTGAATTTATCAGGCGCTATCGACAAAGGTCAGTGGGAAAAAGTTGTGATGGACTACTTTCAGGAGGATGATTCTTATGGCATTGCACACGGTCGGTGTGAACCAGAGTGACTTGACACAACGAGCCAAGCAAGCTGTATAAACAAAACAGAAACGACACATGACCTCTTATTTAATGAAAGTGGTTGCAGTCTGCCGTGAAGCGTTCATCCATGTATACGGGTAAGAGTCTAGCTACAGTTTCAGATATTATACGTTTCTAATTTTGTCAAAGTTGTTTTCTTTGCAAGTTAAAGCTCACTATTAGCTAGCTAGTTAACGTTAGGTGGCTGGCTCTCTAGCTAACATTACGCGTATCTGTGTAGTAATATTATCTCAGAAAGCCAATTACATTGCTAGTTATAGCCTAATGTTAGCTAGCGAACCAGCTAACATTTAACCTATTAGCTAGCTATGACAATTGGTTTGTATTGCTAGTACTCTATGGATTGGGATTATGGTTCATTGTTTAGATAGCTAGCTACATGTCTAAACAAAAGACTCCACTTCACCAGATCATTACATGACCCATCAAGTTAGCCAGGAGTGTCTGGCGGTGATTACGGCCATCTATTGTATAATAATGCTAAAATATTTGTATCTGGAATTTGTCTTTCAGCTTCAGTAGAACACGCCTGACTCTCCTCCACCAGTCATACAAGGAGAATGGTCTAATGCCTCCCATCAGAAAGAGAGCTGGCCCAAGCAAGCACAGGTTACACCTGAAGCATGAGGACTTGCAGCGAGTTGTGAACTTCAACAACAACTACGCAGAGGATAATGCAATATTATTACCAGGACACCACCCAGGACACAAACACTTTGGTGGAAAGCTACTGCCATCTCGTGACAAAAGCAGTGGTGTGGCGTCTCTACAAGGAATCGATGACAACACTTGGTATGTAAAGCATAAACAACACATTTGATTATTTAATTTACCTCCAACATGATTGGCACTACTTTTATTGATCTCACTTTATTTGTGTATTTTTCAGAGGTACGTATACTCGGGCTGTCTTCCTTCGGGAATCTGTGGAGAACATTGCTGCTCCACATCTCAAGCACTAATCCCAGGACAGAGATCGTGAAGGACAGCACTGTGACAGGGGTCAACATCCCACAGCTGGTTGGACTGGAGGATGGTATGGTGCTGGTGGAAAGCTATAGCTGGCAACAACACCTGACTTTGCACTTCAGGCCACTGCCACAGATCAAGCAGTACCAGCACTTCAGGTGAATATCATTTTCATTGCATTGTATGAGGTTATGCAAGGTTGTAATGTCTTCTCAATTTGTTTTGTTTTTTCCTGTTTTACAGCTTCGATGCTCTGGAGCCTGGTGTTGTCGCCAAGGAACGTTCATACTCAGTTGGGACCAGGTTTTAGCTGCTGTGCAATGCTGACATCCTTCCTTCCATAGATAGTCTGCCTGTACAAGCACCACCTGGACTGGACACAGCTTGACAAACATGTATTTTTGAAACAGGCTCTCCAAATATAGACTTATGTGTATAAGGTAGTTGTTGTGAAATTGTTAGATTACTTGTTAGATACTACTGCATGGTCGGAACTAGAAGCACAAGCATTTCGCTACACTCGCATTAACATCTGCTAACCATGTGTATGTGACATATTTTATTTTATTTAGATTCCCTTGTTCATGTGTGGTTTGGACAGACCAGTTCATCACTGGTCAGCCGGGACAGTGCGTCTGCCTTCATGTTCTGGGAACCTGGTCTGTAAGAAAGGGTGAAAACAAAACGAGTGAAAAACATGGCCCACCTTGCCTGGCGATGGTTCAGTCTCCTCGCTGCCCAGATGTACTCCAGATTGAGGTTGTCAGTCCAGATGAGAAAAGGGTGTTTAGCCCCCTCAAGCCAATGTCTCTACGCCTTCAGAGCCTTGACGACAGCCAACAGCTCCCGGTCCCCCCACGTCATAGTTTCGCTCCGCCGGGCTGAGCTTCCTCGAGAAGAAGGCTTCGGTGGCGTACCCGAGCGCTGAGAGGGCACGGCTCCTATCCCAGCCTCAGACGCGTCCACCTCCACTATAAACGCCAAAGAGGGATCCGGATGGGCCAGCACGGGAGCCGAGGTAAACAGAGCCCTCAGGTGACCAAAAGCCCTGTCCACTTTAGCCGACCACTGCAAACGTACCGGTCCCCCCTTCAGCAGTGAGGTAATGGGAGCTGCCACCTGACCAAAACCCAGTATAAACCTCCGGTAGTAATTGGCAAACCCTAGAAACCGCTGCACCTCCTTTACCGTGGTGGGAGTCGGCCAATTACGGACGGCTGGAATGCGGTCACTCTGACGAGGTACTCATAATGCCCTGAGGTAGTGCTGAACGCCGTCTTCCACTCGTCTCCCTCCCGGATACGCGCCAGGTTGTAAGCGCTCCTGAGATCTAATTTCGTGAAGAAGCGCGCCCCCGTGCATTGACTCAATCGCTGTGGCAATGAGAGGTAGCGGGTAACTGTACCTCACTGTGATCTGGTTTAGGCCTCGATAGTCAATACACGGGCACAGACCTCCCTCCTTCACCTTCACAAAAAAGAAACTTGAGGAGGTGGGTGAAGTGGAGGACCGAATGTACCCCTGATGCAGGGATTCGGTGACATATGTTTCCATAGCCTCCGTCTCCGCCTGCGACAGGGGATACATGTGACTCCTGGGAAGTGCGGCGTCTACCAGGAGATTTATCGATGGGGTGGTAATTGAGTCGCCTTCTTTTTGGAGAAGGCAAGAGCCAAATCGGGAATTATTCGGGGGGAATGCGCACGGTGGAGACCTGGTCTCCTCCCCGAGCACTCTCGCGACCACCCCGTGAGAGCCCTCCGTTGCCATGAAACAGTGGGTTCATGACAGGCTAACCAGGGTAGGCCTAGCACCACGGGAAACGCAGGAGAGTCAATGAGAAAGACACTGATTCTCGTGCAAACTGCAGCGATAGTGGTCGATCAGGTCCCTGTCGTTCTATCCCGCGCCGGCGGCCACGGTCCGAAAGTCCAGCGCGAACCCCTGGGCGCTCCTCGTCCCCTGCCTCAGATGGAATAGACGTTCACCGTCTGGTAGCCGGGTGGATGGTTGCCAGGTAGAGCTCGAGCTGTAATAGGAAACCCTGGCAGCGTGCAGCCGTCCCGTCGTACTCCCAGGGAAGGGAGAGACTAATCCCACTGGGACTGGGTGAAGGGGGGGACGAGTAGTGAGGACCCTGGTTGTGCTGGCGGAGGCGCTGGAGGAACTTCCTGTCTTTCCCAGCGGTCCATGGTTTGGACCACACGATCCATAGCGGCGCCGAGATGGTGGAGCATCGCCGCGTGTTCCCGGACGCGCTCCTCAACCCCAATACCAGGGGCACCTGCTCCTGCTGACTCCATGTCAAGGGTGGGGAATTCTGTCATGCGGTGGGTGTAGCTGGTGTAAATAAGTCAGGCGCAGGAGAGCAGAGATGAGTGGACTAAGCACTTTACTTAGGCAACGTCAAAATACAGAATGCAACCGCGTCACAAGACAAATGCCCAAAAAAACAAGTAAGGCAGCTCAAAGTACAAAATAAACTGCACAACACTATCTATTTTTGATATTGCTAATTTGCAAGTAACCATTTCGCTGTACCGTTTACACCTTCTGTAGAGATATATCCACTTAGCAAGATCTGGCTCGGGGTTATAGAATTTCTTTCACATGACCCATGAATTTAGACAAGTGTGTCTGGGTAAGCGTCATCTAATATTTTTAAAATATTTTTATCTGGACTGTTTCCGTTTTCCCATGGAATTTGTACTTATTGTAGGCTACTACTTTTTCCACTTGTCAAAAATGTGACAAATAATTTAAGTTTTTTTTTTTTTTTTTTTTACTCTACAACTGATACATTTGAGACATAAATAAATATATATAATTTTTTATCAATACAGTAATATGAGATCTGGGTTCTGGTCAAAAGTAGTGCACTATATTTGGAATAGGGTGCCATTTGGGAGGATCCCTAACTTCTAACCAAACATGAGGCTAAATTTATGATGTGTTGAATTTATATGTTAAATATACAGTATATGAATATTCTATTCCAGCTAAACAATGGATATATAGCGTTTTGCTACAAAATAAATTGTAATGCTAAAAGCTATGAATAAAAAAACTGGGTACCTACTAAAAAGAGGTACCTATAAACATACACTTCTGATTGGTGGATATAGCGTTTAGTAATTAGTAATTGGTTAACAGGTTAAGAATGTGGTTCTCTGTGATATGACACACCAGAGTTTCACCATGCCACTTTCATTTCATCAAAGCATCGTCTCCGCGGTGGTGCTCACCGAGGGTGGGAGGAAATCTTTTGATAGCATAAGTCATGATGAGACACGCTGCAAACCGAGCATGGCATCGCTCTAAGTGGGTTAGAATTAGCATGATTTCCTTAGTTTCCCAGCCAAGCATGTGATTCTGCCAGGGATAATACGTGGATGTCAAAGAATATGCTGCTGACAAACATGTAACAAAAAAAAAATGGCTTGGTGAATGGAGATTGGTGTCTTTAGATTAACATTTGGATGAGGTTTTCATGCAAAACATGCATGCTATGAAATATGGTAACCAGACCATTTTCTGGGACCCTTAATTTCAGTTTACATGTGATTGAAACTGACTTCTTGATGTGGGGATGTAAAGCAAATACACACAATTCAGCCTACACAGAACCCCCACACACACACACGCGAGTCCTAACCAACATACAGTACATATCGCTAAGACAACATGTATTGCACAGTGAATACACCCACACACCAATACTGCCAATTCACACCACTGAAGTTGGCATGGGCTACTGTCCACCAGTTGACAGCAATTATTTTTCAAGTCAAGCTGCGTAGCGTGTATATTGCCTAAATTATGTGAAAGCTTGGAGACCACATATTTGCAAAGAATCAACTGTTGCTTTATCTGGAGAGAAAAAAAGACATACAATTTTAAGGCGTTGTGTGTGTGTGCGTGTTTGCGCACATGTGGACCTGTGTACGGTGACTGTAACGGTGTTTGCCAGAGAACGGAATAAACCCATCTGAAAGAACAAATTGGATGCATTATGTATGGTCTAAATACCTCGCCCCCACCATTTCGGTTGTGTTCCCCATAGCGTTTGAACATCGGGTCCTGGTACTGCAGATCAGGGAATCAGTACATTCGAACCCTCAGGGCATCCAGCCCAGCCTCCATCCACAACCCTCTACTAAGACCTGGATTCAGCCTGTAACAGTCATTTATCCATAATGCGGTATCAATCTTATAGCCGACTGTTGGACTGGTTACTTTGCCTGTATAGTTTCCAGTGGGAAGCTCTTAACCTGCCGTAGTTTTGCTTCTCCAATCTCCAGTGCACCACCATACAGTACATGCTGTTCCTCCCTAATTGCTGTCAAGCACATCTCCTGGTGTCTCTGACTGCTTTGTTGTTGGAGATCAAGTCCACTTGATGTGAATCTCATATCCATGAGCCTACATACTGTATATAAATTTAGCTTTGGAACGGTTGCCTAGAAACTTCGTGATATGAAAATCCAAGCCCTCCTGGGGACAGCTTGTACAGTATAAGAGATGCTTTTTCGTATATCTTTCATCCTCTGGGTCAAATTACATGTACATATAGCAGTGTTAAATGTACAGCTCTCTGCCATAACCGTAATGCCTTGATTTATCAGCTGGACCAGATTTATCTGGAAAGATATAGCAGGGATGGGTGTTGAAAAGTAGCGTAGCCTAAACTATACACACACCATCAATAAATGTACATTTTACTGAATAGCCATTAATAATTATGAATGTTGTACAGTATGGTCGAACAAATGCAACGAGGAGAAAATCATGGTTCCTTTAGTGTTTTGCAGTCGGTCAAATTACAACAGGCCTAGGGCTGGCAACCCATTTCACCTTCACAGTCATGTATCTTTGTGTGTCCATGTCATGTGTACTGTCACATCATGACCACAAGGCCCATGGTAGGAACCTGTAGGCTACACATCACAACTGATAGGAAAATGGAGTCTTCTCTCTGCACAGCCTTTGATTATCTGCAGACACAACAAAGATGACATCAACAGGTTACAGCAAGATGGCATCCCCCAGTTATCCTGTTATGTGGGGGGTTGAAAATACAACTAAAGGATGACTTGATTGTTGAGTATAAGGAGATCCCCCCCCCAACATCCTCTCCCTTGTTACATCAAAAGCTGTACTCTGAATGACCTGTTTTCAATTTTCCTAGGATACCCAACCAACGGAAAAATAACCACCATTTGCAGTGATATGATGTGAAATAAAATATCTTTATCAGAATGAATGCTTTTCTGATAATAAATCGGTAAAATAATGTTACTATTTTCTTCTTCATAAAGGCAAACCACCTGTCATATGGCTGAGTACCAAGAATAGTTCGGATGTCAGCTCCAAAAGTCACACTGCGCAAATTACAGACATTTCAACCATTCTGCAACGGGAATGTAGATGGATAGTAAATGCAGGCAAATGCCCAGAATCGTGACAGATAATCTCACGTAACATACCCTAGCCTAGCAAAATCCATGCGGTTTATGTACTCATCCAACCCTTGCGCATGCTGCCAATAACAAAAAGCTGTCCATGGCGAAAAGATGCAGCATATGGATAGCATAAAATATCTAGTACCTACCAGCAGTCTCCAACAGAGCAGCCAGAAGGATATCATCTCCAATTTACCCAGGCGCCTACATATTATTTGAAATACACTGACAAGTGGAGAACTCAACCATGCGGCCACCCGTCGCGAGTAATTCAGGTTTGATTTGGAGAGTGAACCTTTTTGCGTTTCTGTGTGTGTGTGTGGTGGGTCTCGGTTGGAATTATCGATCTGCATGGCAAACTTGTCTGAAGTTAACTAGAGCAGACGCGATAAGTATTGGCATAAACGCCACTGAAATGCATTGAATCACACGCGACCCCCGCTCTTCTCTCATAGCATCCCCAGTCCCCATTCACATAGATCCGTTGGGTGCGCATGCATCGACTTTTACAGCGTCTAGCTATCGCCCCCAGGCTCCATCTCTTGTCAGGGACCAGCTATTGAGCGTTTGATTTTGCCCACGCACTTTTTGAAACACTGTCGATTTCCATGACCAAGGTCACTGTTGCTCTCTGAATCATTAGTTAACTGATTGATTATGTATTGTGGTTCTTCGTCTTCTACCTTAGCTGACAACATGTTATACCTTATCTAAACTCTTTCTCTGAAATGTGAGTGAACCATCTCTGTCTGGTTTTGTTCATACGTTTCGTTCCTATGACCATGTCTCGGGCTGTCTGGGTTGTAGTATTAGTGTGATGTAGCTACAAGTGGAGAATTAGAACATCTGTAAATCTTTCCAGGAGAAATCCGCGTCTGCTGTTTCAAAGATAAACCAGAGCTGAGGGGCACCAGTGAAGCCTTGGGTGATGACATGTATTTAAAATGAACCCCTAGACACAGTTGACTCACTGCCATTACAAAGCCATTAAAATCTGGATAAATTGTTCACTTTGGACACTTTGTGATAAACGAGGCATTAAAGGTGTTAAATAATACAAATAAGAAGATAACCCCAAAACCACCATATCTACCACATACATACAAATACAAAAAAAACGATACACCACACAGTTCTATTTGCCCAAATTGGTTAAAATGATATACCCCTTATATATCTTTTGTAATGTGAATGGCCTTAAACTTGGACCTTTTGGGTTCCAGGTGGCATCCCAGCTGTGCAAAAATACTTGAAACTGTATGTCAGAGTAGCTTTCAACAGCTCTTCCTCAACTCACCACTTGGCTCAGCCCTCCATCCAGAAATAAAACCTATAAAACGAATAAATAATACAAATAAAAATAAACACTACTCTCAGTCTTAAACCAGTGGTACAATTGACAACCTCTCCAGTGTGTGCAGGAAAGCGCAGTGCTGCTGTGAGTGTTGTGAGTGTTTCTACAGTTTAATCCACCCTCTTGTATTTTCTCCTAAACTCAGCTGGCTCACTGAAGCAGAGATTTGTTTCTATCCACTTCACCCACACACTGAAGCCAGAACAAGACCAGAATCTACCAAATATCAATAACACAAGTTATTTATGTTTAAGCATAGCTCTCTCCCTCTCTCAATTTGTCTCTTTGTATCTTTCATTTTTTCTCTCTCTTTCCCTGTTTCTCTTTTGTCTCTATCAATCTTTATCACAGTTTTTGCCTTTCAGAACACTGCCTGAGCAGTATTTACTCAGTACTCTGAACTGTTAATAATTTCTACAAAACTGTAAAGTGCAAAGCAATTTAATGAACTTCCTACTTTGGTCACTGTCTCTAAAGTGCCTGTAATGATTCTTAGCCTGATGCTGAATAACTAGGTCATGACCAAACGTCATAGATACAAAGTGAGTGTTGTGTTGCTGCTCTCTTACCTCTCCGGGTGTTTCCTCGGTGATTCGGGTTTGGGCTGGTCCAGTGGTGGAGTGATGAAGTGGAGTGTGCTTGTCTGTATATGTCTGACACACACACACACACACACACACACACACACACACACACACACGCTCCACAGCGGCAGGCAGCGACACAAATCGGTTACGTGGGAATCAGCCAATCACAAAACAGCAGTTTTGGTGGCAGTTGTTACATACTATTTGATGTGGTGTTACAGGCATGTCACCAACAGCTGGGATGAATATAAAGACTCCCCCACACAGCCTCCTACACAGCTAGCTGTTAGCTACTCCCCCACACAGCCTCCTACACAGCTAGCTGTTAGCTACTCCCCCACACAGCCTCCTACACAGCTAGCTGAGCTACTGTCAGGGATTTTGAATGGTAGAAGAGTCACAAAATTTAATGAATATGGATTTTCTCTAGCGTCACATTTTATCTTTCCTACAGTATATAAGGTCTGTGAAAATAATTATATTTAGCTCAGTAAGAGACAGTGGGGTACTAAAAGTAATTCTAGATTTCTGTACAGTATTTTAAAATGGATATTGACATATACCAGTAGCGTCATCCCTTATGCTTAAAGTTAATGTCACATAATCACATTCTATTTAAATCAAGCCTATATCAAGGGACTTAAGAAAGCTCCGTTTCATTGCCTTTGTAGTATAACAACAGTAAAACACCTAGTTGTCTGACAATTTGCTTTTTTATTATTTTGTTAGCATGATTATCTTTTACAAATATGCTCCCAGGTTACAGTTTCAACAGCATATTACATTGAGGCCCTCCATAAAGGTTTATTAGCAAATCAAAAGTGCTGACTAGTAGCCGGCAGCAGCATAAAAGGCTAGAGAGTACAGTAAACATCAGAGGCACGTATATCTTCAGGAACATTTAACATTGAAGATCAGAGATTCATTTCAAGTCTACTTTTCAGCTGGTTTCTTTCTCTCTAAATGACATCATTGGTATATATTCAGCTGTGTAAGGAAACGTTATGAGCAAACATATGTTTTACACTATTAGCCATAACCTTATATTGAGAATATATTGAGAATTATCCAAATACAAGGCTCAGGTTTTAGCTATTGATGGCATCTCAGAAGCATTTCACTGTTAGTTGAATGTTTTGTGAAAAGTTGTTTTTCTTCTTCTCTTGTCATGGAACTTGTAGGGGAGCTGAGTCTTGCATGGTGTATTTTTACACAAACTGTTCAGGTTTCTCCAGACTTGTACTTTGAATCTGTGGGGAATGTAAAAGAAAATGAAACAAATGTACCATATCACCTCATATCAGTTAGGACTACTTCAGATTAGTTGTGCTATGTTTATATTAATGTGACTCCTGAACATAACCTCATGACAAAAGTATGGGACGGGGTTGTGTTCAGTACGACAGAACGGTGTGCAATGTTGAATTCAACGGAAATGGTAGAAGAGCCCAGTTAAAAACAGGTTGTGATTATGGTGGCCCAGAGGGCAGTTACCATATGGTGGAGCATATTGACCACACGGTCACGCAACGTAGTAGACGTTGAAGAGAACTGAACGCACCCCAGCTCTTTCTGTGAAGTTTGGTAGTACCCACCTTCCCATAGCCTACTCACCAAGCAGACACAGTTGTTAGGGGAAACCAACCGCAAGACTGGTGAGCTAAGATTGGTGTATGTCCTCAGTTGTGCCAAAAGCCTAATTAGTTCGGGAGACATCCGTGGGCTAATGATCTGATTGATGTCTGGACCGTTAAGACCATTAAGGTCCAGACCGTCCACTGTCTGTCTGTGTGCTCAGAAAGATTATGAGAGGTGACAGAGAGGTTGTTAGCACTGTCTGTCACATGGGGTGAGAGTGGTGTTGGACATATGGTTGTGTGTGTGTGTGTGTGTGTGTGTGTGTGTAGTGTCAGTGTGATGACATGCATTAATGATAAATAAAGCAAACATTGAACAAATACACAAAAAGAGTTCAGCAGCACACACACACACAAACACACACACAGCATTGCACTCCCACAATCAAACAGATCATCGTTACACAAGAGGAGTAAGCCAGCTAATAATGAATAAATTATTGTTTAAGTTACAGGGCAAGCAATCATGCATACTACTGTAAGTATACAGAGGACAGTCATGGCATACCAGAATTGTAATGTAGAAAAGAGATTCTAGAAAACACACATACAAATAATTAATATTAAATTAGTACAAAACAATTATTTAGTCAGAGCGTAATTTGATTTGCAATATACATTCACACTAGTGATTTACAATATGTCAGTAAAAAAGTCAATTTTATCTTTGTTCCCCAAAGGGAATAAAATAAAAAAAGATCAAAGCATATTTTACATATTATACAAGCAGTCAAGGACCCTTTGGCATCACGTAGGAAACTTAAGGCTACTTGCGTAAACCCGGGTTCTCTGATATCATGAGTGAGATTCACCAGAATCTCATCAGCTCTAAGAACCAATCAAACACGTCTGTCTGAGAGAGACAGGTCAAATTATGAAGGGATGCCCAACGAGCTGCATCGCAAATCTCCTGTAAGGAGATGCCCTTGAACAGCACCCAAAAGAGAGAGATGGGCCGTTACTGTGAGTGAGTGACATGGGGAGCAGGGAGGGAGAGACGAGAGACAGCAACCAACCAAACCAACCAAGCCGACTCGTGCTACCGTAGACTAATAGCTGCCATAACTAGGTTATTTATCATCAAATATGATTACGTAGTACCCGTCTTAGACTGTATCAAACTGGGAGAAGCTAGTGAAGCTAGCTAGCTAGGCTATCTGAGTGCATGCACTTCCTCATCCTACTGTTAAAAATAATAACTCCATTCAGAATATTAAGTAGCAGTCAGTTGGCTCTTGGTCGTTGTAGAATATCCTTCTCCTTTAACTTTTAATTCAGTCATTTTAATTCCATCTTCCATTTATTAGAGATCTCCTAACTTTTGCCACACGGAGCGAGGCTCTATGACTGTAGCCTATTGCCGCTTTGATGACTTATGATTGGCCAACAACAAGCTACATGCGCCACGCTCCACTCTCGTGAAAAGCAAGAGCAGCAGCATGAACAACATAAACTTTTCTTTCTCTCTCTACTGCAACAGTCGCATTCGGATCTGTATAGGCCCTTCCAGACAGTTAAAATGACACATACTCGAGACCCGCGACGATCATATCAGATCTGACCCAGACCCGTGATATTATTTCGAATTCTGGATCTCTACCTCTGGTGGAGTGAGCCCTCAGGCTCTCCAGAGGCTGTAACCCTTTGCTATTATAGGCCAATGTAATATCTTCCACAATCCAATGTGATAACCATTGACGAGGGAAGGGCCTCCCCTCGCAGGGAGACCCCCTTCATTAAATGACATAACAAGGGGTGGTTCCCTACCGTGTTATTGTCGAAGCCTATATGACAGGCCGAGATAGCGGCTAGATAGACCTTAATAGTGGAGAAAGCCTTCCATCTGTCCAAAAGGTCCTTCAGAAAGCATAATACCTTGGATACAGAGCATTGGATTGATCTGTTTCTGGTCACACCACTTCTGAAAAACAAACCACGTTTGCAGCTGCACTGCGGCTGCCTTCTGCTCCAGCCTTTCCAACCTAATGTGTGTTTGTGTGTATATCAGAGGGGTTGTGTTAATTCAGAAGACACATTTATATTATCTATGGACTAATAAAGTATATCTTATCTTGTTTCTATACAGTGAGCGTGTAGGAGCTCTAGCACTCTGGATAGTCTCAATAACTCTGATAGGCAGGCCTGTCGCATCCAGATGTAACCTCTCATGGGCCAGGCCCAGAGCACCATGGTGTCCGGTTAAGGGTGGAAAATCTCTTCGTTCACCTGGGTCAGCATATCCCTGCGTAATGGGAGATGCCAGGGCTCGTTGTACAGCAGGAGAATGATCTCCGCTACCCAGAGCTTGCCAGGGATAGGCCGGGTAGACACAATTCCCAGGTCTACTTTTTTCGAAGTTCACACCTTCTGCCGCATGGCAGCAACAGCCAGCCCAAACAGTTCCTTCAGCTCGACAGGAGCATCAAGGACATCTGCTTTCTTTGTCCGACAGGCTGGTCAAGTTGAGCCACAAGGCTCTCTCCACCACCACTGCAAGGCTCATGGCCACAGCCTTGAATGGCGCCCCTGGAATCAGCTATCGATGCCCCACTAAGGGCGGAGGAGGGCCTAGAGCTAACGGCCGCAAGGCTCTACAGAGGGATACGCTCAGCCGAATGCACAATTGGGTGCTCACTGCCTGCCCTCCAGGACACCTACAACACCAGGTGTTGCAGGAAGGCCAAGAAGATCATCAAGGACCTCAGCCACATGAGCCGAGGCCTGTTCTCCCCTCTTCCATCACTCAGATGCGAGCAGTATAGGATTATCATGGCAAAAACTGTCAGATTGGCTAATAGCTTCTACCCCAAGACTACCAGGCTGCTGAATAGCCATTAGGCACTAATAATCGCTGCTTGCAATTATATCTGCGATCCTGTGCATGTGACTAATAAACCATCTAATCTGCAAGGGAATCGTCGACCGTTGCTTGGCTCCATGGCTCAAAAAAAACAGCTAATCTGAGGACAAAATGAAACATAACTAGGGGTTGCCACGTGGGCTAATAGCCTAGCTAGTTAGCACAGTGCTAACCGGAGAAATGAATCCTTTAACAATGTGAACGTAGCTAGCATTTTCCTTGTGGGTTAGTAGCCTAGCTAGATAGCACAATGTTAGCCAAAGGAAGCTAGCGCTATGTTGGTCTTGCAATGAACAAAAGTGTGGCTCTCGACCGATAAGCAGTGAAAGCTAGGATGGTCAGTCTAGTCAACGCGGCACGGTAGTGGGTTGAGCTAAACGAGAGAGCGAGCTAGTAACTGTACCCTTCCAGGTAGAGAAAACAGTCGGTAGAAAAAACAGTCGGTAGGATAGCTAGCCTTGCGGCGAGCTAGCCAGGGTAGCTAAGCCTTGCAGCTAAGCTAGCCAAGTCTCAGTAGCCACCACAGGAGACAAAGGGAAGAAAAAGCGGAAAAGCTCATTCCTACCCAAAGCGAAAACTTTCCTTTCGGTAAAGTCACCCAACACAGAAGACGAAAGCTGAAAAACCTGCGCTTGGGGGTCTAACTTCACAGCACACCTACGAACAGAAAACAAAGTTGTGCTAAGGAGAGCTTGAGGAGAAGAGGTGAGAATTACCAGAGGGCAGGCAAGTAGGTCTTTAGTATGAGGGGAGGGGCTCACCTCATTTGCCACTCGACCTGTCTGTCTCCGACAGACATTTGTAAATGGTTCTTCGAGCTTATGAGATTCTGGTGAATCCTTCATGTGAGATATTGAAACAAATAATTAAAAGAGAACCAAAGATACAGTACAACTGCCTCTCAGACATTAAAGGGAGGCAGAATGCCTCTCAGCCACTAGAGAGAGGCAGAGTTTGACTTCAATCATCAAAACAAGCTCTTGTATGGATACACAACATCACTATGTATTTATACATTGATAAATTGTGATTAGAATGAGAGTTTCAGGTCAGTCTGTGTTGCAATGGCTACGACAAAGAGAAACGGATGCAGCGAAGAAGCCAAGTAAACAGCACACAGTTCAACACACTAGCCAGCCAATGAAAGACCTCAAAAGTTCTGTCAGTCAATGCATATAAAGTGAACTTTGTTAGTTACAGTAGTGTCAGCAGTTGCAGGTTGGTTACATGAGCATGCAGCAGGGCTTTGTTCTCTTTTTAATATTTTTAATCTTTCTGATACCTGGGGCAGAGTGCTTCTCTGTCCCGTCCTCGTCGGACTGTCCGTCTGAATACAGGTAGTGTGACTCTTTGGCCTGTTGACCAGGATAGACCAAATTCCTTGATGCTGTGTACGGTGATGCATTGTTTGAGTTAAAATTAGCTGTGGGCTCTGCCATGTATTTGATTAAGTTCTGTTGAGGTTGACAGTGATGGTAGCCCCGGATGTTATAGCCATCCGCGGTGTAGGTGTTCAACTGAGGGTTACTCTCGTCCACCCCATCCTCGTCGCCAATGACGACAAGCTCGGCCCGGATGGATCCTTCATAGCCAAGGCCACGTCCACTGTCATCCTCTGCGGTCTGGTAGCCCATAAAGATGGCGGTGACAGGCTCGGACGTGTCCATGGTGTTCAGGATACTGAAGTGCGAGTCTTCCTGGAAGATCGAGGAGGGCCTCCGGTCCATTTCAACTGACGAGTCGTAAAACATCACGCCTCGCTGGCTCTCTCTAGGGCTATGGTAGGAGTCGTCGGTGGGGAACCCTTTCTCCACACCGTAGGAGAAAGGATTCTGGTTATACCCGTTGTTTGGCTGGTAGTACTCCTCATCCTGCCTGCCAATGAAAGAATGGACTGGAATGTGAGGGGAGGAGGAAGGACTCTCTGGCCCTGAGTAGTGGACTCCATCAAGATAGTTGAGCTCCTTCCTGGAGAGGACATCACGCTTATACGACTCTTGCTGATACCCGTTCCCATTGGCTTCGTGGATGACTTTAGCATGACTCTGTTGGGGTCTGTTGGGGACTGAGTCCCTCCTGCTGCAGGTGTTGGAGAATGCAGGCACTGATTCCCGGTGGCCCCGGTGGTCTTTTGGGAAAGCACCGCTTTGCGGCATCTTATGCACTGTACCCTTTCGGAGCTGCTCCTCCACCTCCATAGGGCTGAGCTCCTGGTGGCCCCGAGAGCCACGGGGGGTGGAGAATGTAGGTACTGACTCATGGTGGCCCCAAGATCTACTGGTGGTGGAGAATGCAGGCAATGTTGGCTTCTGGTGGCTCTGTGTGCCACAGTTGGTGGAGAATGCAGACACAGATTCCTGATGGCCTTGGTTGCCCAGTGGGCCGCTTTGAGATTTCTTCTGCTCTGTAGCTGCTCTGAGCAGAACCTCCACCTCCATAGGGCTGAGCTCATCCACTCTGTTAGAACCATCCCCCAGCTGAGATTTGTCAGACCGCAGGGCATAGACAGACTTGCGGCCGTCGTCATAGACTTTGACCCCTCTCTGCTGGAGCACCTGGGGGGTGACGGTGGATGTGGACAGGACCCGGGTCTCCCCGGTACGGAGATCTTTCTGGACATTGATCTCCATGGCAAACATGGCTGGAGGAGGAGAGAGGGAGGAGAGACAGAATGGGAGAGGAAGGGAGAGTTGGAGAGAGAGATGGGTTGAAGTTATATAATAGGGTTGTCAGATCTACAGTACATGCTATTCTTGTTATAAATGTTACTATGAAGTTTCTTACTTTGTTTGGGTGTGTCCTTATTAGATTCAAAGGACTGCTTCTTTGAGATTGGAGGTTTGTAGGACTTTGGGGCATCTGGAGTAGCTGGGGTGATATGGATTGGCTCTGGAAAAAGAAAAGGAGCAATGTTTATTTTTGTATTGCCAATGATTATGTGTATAATGTAATATGCCTTTTTCTGAAATATTTTAAGAGATTGGAGAACAGATTGGGATGGATCTTAGAACATTTCTTCATACAGAATCTTCCAGATTCTTGATATCCTTCGTGTGCTCTTATGGACTGCCCTCTTCAATTCAAACCAAAAGCTTTCAAAGGGGTTCAAGTCCGGATACTGAGATGGCTATTGCAAAATGTTGATTATGAGGTCAATTAACCATTTATTTGTGGATTTTGATGTGTGCTTGGGGTTATTGTCTTGCTGGAAGATCCACCTGCAGCCAAGTTTCAGCCTACTGTCAGAGGCAACCAGGTTTTTGTCTAAAATGTACTGGTACTGGGTAAAGTTCATGATGCCGTTGACCTTAACAAGAGCCTTGGGACCAGTGAAAGCAAAATAGCCCCATAACATCAAAGATCCACCACCACATTTTACACTAGGTATGGGGTCTTCTCTACTTAACACATCCTTCTTTCGATGCCAAACTCACCACTGGTGTGCATGGCCAAAGAGCTCTACTTTCATGTCATCTGACTATAGCTGCAGTTCCAATGCTAGTGCCAATGCCGTTTACAAAACGTCATACATTTACAATTTGTTAGATGACATGAAAATAAAGCTCTTTGGCCATGCACACCATTGGGAACCTGTAGGACATAGTCATGACCTTAGGGGCGAAGGTCATATTAGGACGCAATGGCACCTTAGAGTCGCCAGCGGCGAACTGAGTACAGGAACGGTGTACGGATAAGGCATGGAGATTCCCAACATGTTTAGCCAAGGCCAAAGCCACCAGCAAGGAGACTCCAGTGTCTCAAAAATGGGCATAACACAGAACAAAGCTATATCCCAAGTTGGCACAATAGGTTAAGAAACCTGCCTGAGACGGTGCACACCCTTTAGGAACCGCACCACCAGGGCACAAGCCACAGACCCCAAATCTCTGGCCGGGGGGACCCAAACCTGCCTGTCCACCTGAGATAATTGATCCCTGCGCAACGGGAGTTGCCACAGGACCTCGCCCAATATGCGGACGATCTCTGCGAACCAAGGATGCTTGGGCCAAAGGGGAGTCGCAAAAATCTATGACAAGCCCTCCAGGTGCACCCTCCCCAACGTGGGCCAAATCAGCTCCACGGGGGGGGAAGTGCATAGAGGGTCCGAGGCCTTATCGAGAAAAACAGACGACTATTAGCATTCTTGCAATGCGCAAAGATCTATGTTGGCCCTGCCGAGCATTTCCTATATGTAGGGCCATTTTTTTGAACACGCGAACTTTCATGTGCCTTAATTACAAACTTGTATGGGATATGTGAACATTAATAAAACATTTAAATAATCAGCCTAGTTGAGCCAAGGAGAAAGCACTGAGCTACAGTGAGGGGAAAAAAGTACTTGATCCCCTGCTGATTTTGTACGTTTGCCCACTGACAAAGAAATGATCAGTCTATAATTTTAATTGTAGGTTTATTTGAACAGTGAGAGACAGAATAACAACAAAAAAATTCTGAAAAACGCATGTGAAAAATGTTAGAAATTGATTTATATTTTAATGTATTTGACCCCCTCTCAATCAGAAAGATTTCTGGCTCCCAGGTGTCTTTTATATAGGTAACGAGCTGAGATTAGGAGCACACTCTTAAAGGGAGTGCTCCTAATCTCAGTTTGTTACCTGTATAAAAGACACCTGTCCACAGAAGCAATCAATCAATCAGATTCCAAACTCTCCACCATGGCCAAGACCAAAGAGCTCACCAAGGATGTCAGGGACAAGATTGTAGACCTACACAAGGCTGGAATGGGCTACAAGACCATTGCTAAGCAGCTTGGTGAGAAGGTGACAACAGTTGGTGCGATTATTCGCAAATGGAAGAAACACAAAAGAACTGTCAATCTCCCTTGGCCTCCATGCAAGATCTCACCTCGTGGAGTTGCAATGATCATGAGACCGGTGAGGAATCAGCCCAGAACTACACGGGAGGATCTTGTCAATGATCTCAAGGCAGCAGTGCCCGCAAGGTCCCCCTGCTCAAGAAAGCACATATACATGCCCGTCTGAAGTTTGCCCATGAACATCTGAATGATTCAGAGGACAACTGGGTGAAAGTGTTGTGGTCAGATGAGACCAAAATGGAGCTCTTTGGCATCAACTCAACTCGCCGTGTTTGGAGGAGGAGGAATGCTGCCTATGACCCCAAGAACACCATCCCCACCGTCAAACATGGAGGTGGAAACGTTATGCTAAGGGGGTGTTTTTCTGCTAAGGGGACAGGACAACTTCACCGCATCAAAGGGACGATGGACGGGGCCATGTACCGTCAAATCTTGGGTGAGAACCTCCTTCCCTCAGCCAGGGCATTGAAAATGGGTCGTGGATGGGTATTCCAGCAGGACAATGACCCAAAACACACGGCCAAGGCAACAAAGGAGTGGCCTAAGAAGAAGCACATTAAGGTCCTGGAGTGGCTTAGCCAGTCTCCAGACCTTAATCCCATAGAAAATCTGTGGAAGGAGTTGAAGGTTTGAGTTGCCAAACGTCAGCCTCAAAACCTTAATGACTTGGGGAAGATCTGCAAAGAGGAGTGGGACAAAATCCCTCCTGAGATGTGTGCAAACCTGGTGGCCAACTACAAAAACGTCTGACCTCTGTGATTGCCAACAAGGGTTTTGCCACCAAGTACTAAGTCATGTTTTGCAGAGGGGGTCAAATACTTATTTCCCTCATTAAAATGCACATTTTATTTTATTTGTTATTCTGTCTCTCACTGTTCAAATAAACCTACCATTAAAATTATAGACTGATCATGTCTTTGTCAGTGGGAAAACGTACAAAATCAGCAGGGCATCAAATACTTTTTTCCCCTCACTGTAGCTCAGTGCTTTCTCCTTGGCTCAACTAGGCTGATTAAAAGGGCTCTGGCGATCAGTGACATACCCCAATTGGCAATGTCACTTGGGGGTACTGTTGTCACAACAAGCTTCACTCGGTTTAGGAAGTAAGATGTGTTTCCGGTAACTGGCTGGCACTCAGTGCTGGACCACACGCATAAAAAAATAGACCCAGGGAAAAATCTGTTATCATGGAGGTTACCCTACTAGCCAGTCATAGGTACTGGCGACTATGCGTCTTGTAACCTAGCCGGAGATGGGACAGACAGCTCTGATAAACCGACCCATTCTGTGGTAACAGACATGGGCGATTCGTAATTGAATCTAATTCCCAGGAATGAAAAATGTTGAGCTGGAGACAGACAGCTCATTTCGGGGTTCATATGAACCACAGAGACTGTGTGTGGGATAATAGCATGGTTGTGTTCAACCCTGCTCGTTCCCTCAACTCCGCTACCAACAACCAATCGCCTATAGAGCCCATAACCTGTATCACTAGATACCTCATAGGATCTAGTGAGCTACAGGCAGGAATCAGAATTGAAGCCAAGTAATGAGACACATATGGGGGAGGGGTGCCCCCTTGTGGACAGACAGTGAATCGCCCAATTTATTACTCTAACCCTGGGGAGATTAATATGCCCCTTGAACCCTGTGAACACCATGGGACATGGGTAACAGAGGGGGCATTAAACATGGACAAGCTTCCAACATATATGCTGTGTTTCTGTGAGACTGTATAGCCTGCATTAAGCGCGGCCCCCTTACGGGCACAGGGGGCTCCGGCAATGGCTGACGTATTATCCTGTTTGGCTGTAACCAAATGTTGGGGCACTGTTGTCATAGCAATGTTTTTGTGGATGGGCACATTGGTTGCTTAGACCCTCGCTTACCCGAACCAAGTGCTCGGGGGCTGCTTCCTCCTCCTCGGTGCACGCAAGACCTGCTTCCTCCACTCCCTTCAACTCCAGGAATTGGAAATAGGAGTTGCCATAACGCCGGAGGAAAGCTAATAAGCTTCATTAGCTGGAAGGTTATGCATGCTAGCCGACGTTAGCAGGGAGGCTTTTTATTCTAAGCTAGGCACGCTAGCCTATTTGACCACAGCACAGTCCATTTAGAATAGTGACTTAACGCTACGTATACTAAACAAGAGAGCTACCCAAGCAACTCCACAGAGGGGAGGCAGAAGTAGCAAATAGTCGCTAGTGACGCACAGTTCAGATGCCACATTTTTGGGCGAGTCGAACTGAGTAGAAATTAATAGCGGCCTGGCATGTTTAAGAGCTTTGCTTGACGTACCGATTGGTTTCATACAACCGCTCTCAACACTGCAGCAGACTTCCTCGTTTGTTTTGTGTTGAATCCCGGCATAACAGTGACCTCTCACAGAAGTCTTCCACGTATGAATCTCAGGCCATGATTGTGGATGTGGATGTGGATGTGGTAGAGAATAAATCTTTATTTGCATGCAATTAACATATATTAACATGCATGACATTTCTCCTGACAGTGGAATAACTATTCTGGCACACTGCATTAAACAGAGGCATGCTCTACCCGCTCCGTGCCCGAAAGAGCGGCAGAGGCTGCTGAACTATAGTCCAAAGTCAGACGAGGCGCACTTTATTGTTTCTGACGGCACTTTATCCCCGCTCTTCCAAAGAGAAAGTTGCTTATTTTTTCAAACTTGGTACGGCGATAGACGGCTGTTCGAACTAGGGTTTAGCTAACCTGGCTAGAAAACTATGCAGCGCTTGTTTTCAGTTTAGCTAGCCTGGTCTTGAAAGTCTACGTAGGACCTGATCACCAAGGTAGGACCAGACCCTTCATCGACAAGTCTGGGAAGAGAGTCAAGCGGTGCTCGACCATGTCAGACACAGGCGGCGGGGGTACCCACCGAACCTGGCCGGCCTCTCTCTTCGAGTAGCCTCCCGTTACCGGCAACAGTATACACAGGATCCTGATTGAGCGCAGGAAACTACCGCATACACCATGCCCAGGCAAACAAGACATTTGCTCTGACCAAAGACCCAATCCATCTCCGTGTCCCGCAACTCAAACTCACCTGAGGTATGTGAGACATAAAAGACAACAATCACGAGTATCTTTTTATTCGTTTGGGCATGGTCACGAACCCGAACCCGGCTCGTTAGCCTTCATTGTTTGCATTAACCATTTTACTCATTGCTACAGCCAGGCCATGCAAACCGAAGAATAACTAATTAGTTTGTGGTTAGGAAACTAGGAAAACAAATACAAACTACAGCAAACAACGTCTAGGAGGTGAGCACGCTCTACCACAAAGGGACAGTTTAGTTGCCGCAAAGTTTTTAGCGTGAATCATTCCTGCTCACATCGAGGGGAAGTGCGTCAAAATTGAAGGAATGAATCCGAGCCACAGGGTTATCACCTATGGAAGGAGAGGCTTCCGGCGAGGCACGGATTTCATTGGCCTTGTCAGGTGTGATTCTAGTTCTTCAATCGAAGTCGCGAGACATTTTTAATCTAGAAAGTTCTATCTGCATAAACCCATTTGAACTTGGCGCTATAAGGTTCTATCTTCAATCCAATCACAAGCCTGATGATAATAATACATTTTATGTATTTGATTATGTGTTCTGACTCTTATCTTGGTAAAATAGTGTTATTCTATCATTTATGTATTCAAATAGCTACAGTTTTCTTAAAAACGGAACATGTCTAATTCAGAAGTGTCAGATAGAACCTTATAGCTTCCTGCTCCTCATCGACTTATCCAGACTAAGGAACTAGCTAGATGACTCAGTATTGGACTCGGCGGTAGCTCCGTAACGCTGGCTAGTGTATTAGCTCGATTTGGGCATACCCCCACACCAAAGCTAGTTAGCGTTGCTAGCTAACAACTCGGAATAATGACCATACTCACCCCTGGATGTGCCAATTGCCAGCAACTGACCCAGAAAATTGCTGAATTGGAGGGTAGAGTGTCTATTCTTCATCAGTTTAAAGAAGATGAACAGCTGATTGACTCTTTGCTTGAGTCCACCAAAAACGTGGTGAACAATGCCACTTGCCCATGGCTTGTCACCGTGGCTTCGGGAAGAGCCTGCAGCTGTGAGGCATACTTCGATCCCGCTAGAAGAGCCCTGGCTATTACCAGGAGCTATACTGAAGCATCCAGTCTGCTTCACTCCCTCTGCTCTGCCTCAGGAGTCATGGATTACTGTACGGAAACCAAACAATCCTGGCAGGAAAACACCATGGCAAAGTGATGCCTTGGAACTGGGAAACAGATACCGGGTATTGGAAGAGTCAGAGGTCTCTGCCGCTGGCCTCAAAGGAGCAAACAACTCTGCCCGGAAGCAAGTGGACGCCCGCCATCTAAACAATTTACAACGAAACAGCCCGACAACTAGCCCCAAACTACTTTCTAGGAGGAAGATAACTCAAGAGAGACGCAACTTAAAAAAGGTACCAAGCAGCAGTCCCACTGTCCTTATTGTGGGCTCATCCATGATCCAAAATGTTTATATTAGGAAAGCAGAGACCATCTGTTACCTGGGTGCCTGGATCTGGGACATTGACTGTATGTTACCACTACTCATCAGTGAACACCCGACTGCCACAGCTATCACTGTCCATGTAGGTTCAAATGATATTAAACTATAGCAATCTGAGCAACTTAAAAAGGACTTTAAATCACCGATTCATACTCTACTTCAATCAGGTAAACAATGCATTATTTCAGGTCCACTCCAGTCCCCACGCTCTCCGGATAATAATTTCAGTCGTATACGCCAGCTACACATCTGGCTTAAAGGTTATTGTTGCTCAATAAGCATACAATATGTGGACAATTTTACAGCTTTCCTACATCAATCGAATGTATTTCTCTGGGATGGATTACATCTGAATAGGTATGGTACAAGCATTTTCTCCTCAAACCTGGCTCTCACTATAGTCTCATATGGAGCATGTGAAAACTGACAATATATAGCCATGGGGGTTGATACTCGGAATTGGTCGATTCCCCATCAGACTATACTCATTGCTCCCCTCCCAGCTTGAAATAGCACTACAGGTGCTGCTAACATGGATTAAACTTTTGATGGACTTTATGTTATTGTTACACTATTGTCAAGGTACCGTGTTGCCACTTCCTCGCACAGGCAGAGGGGTATTGTTAGATGTAATCTCGTCTCCATCCAACTCAGGCCTGTCAGTAGCTACACGAGGAAGGGTCGCTCATCTGATATGAGCTCTCGAAATAGTGGCCTTGGAATGCTAGAAGCTTGATCCAAAAGTTAGATTTGATTGAAATACTGGTCTCACAATCACATGCTGACATATTGATTATATCTGATTCCTGGCTCTGTGTCTCTGTTCCAGACTCAGATGTTCTGTTAGCTGGGTACAATATTTACAGAGCAGACAGAGTGGGTAGAGGTGGAGGAATGTCCATATATGTTAAATGAAACCTAGATGTCACTGTGTCAATTTCAACGTCTGTTCCGAAACAGTATGAATGCTTAGTTCTAAGCATTAAGCACTAACGCTAGCGGGAGTTTATCGCCCACCCTCAGCTCCGGATTCTGCTCTATGCAAATTTTTGAGTTAATGTCTAATTATGCAAACTCTGAATTATGGATTATCTGTCACGATCGTCAATCAAATTATTGAACCAAGGAGCAGCGTGGGCGAGTGCGGGGAGCTGGCACAGGACGTACCGGGCTGGGAAGGCACACTGGAGGCCTGGTGCGTGGAGCCGGCACAGGTTGCACCGGACTGTTGACACGCTCTTCAGGGCGAGTGCGGGGAGCTGGCACAGGACGTACCGGGCTGGGAAGGCGCACTGGAGGCCTGGTGCGTGGAGCCGGCACAAGTTGCACAAGACTAGTGACACGCTCTTCCAAACGCCTGCGCTGCAGCATACTCCTAGCCAACACCTCTCTCCGATATCCTTCCTCAAACTTTGATCGACTCCCAGACGGGCTCTGGCTCTCTCCTTGGCTCAGCCGACCTCCCCTTGTGCCCCCCCCCAAAAAAAATCTTGGGATTGCCCTTGGGCTGTTTAGGTCATGGACCCGACGTCGTCGCTGTCCTCCTATATTCCTCAGCGACTCCCGCCAAGGAAGGGACTCGCATCCACATAGTATCTCCTCCCAAGACCAACTCTCCTTCACCTCCTGGGCACGCTGCTTGGTCCTGTAATGGTGGGATATTCTGTCACGATCGTCTTTGAAATTATTTAACCAAGGCGCAGCGTGCGTGGAGTTCCACATATTTATTTTGTAGTGGAACATACAAAAACAACAAAGAAACAACTGATCGAACAATAACGTAGCGCTCAAAGGCACTAACACAAACAATATCCCACAATCGCAGGTGGGAAAAGTACACACTAAGTATGATCCCCAATTAGAGGTAACGAATAACAGCTGCCTCTAATTGGGAACCCTACACAACACCAACATAGAAATTACCAACTAGAAAACCCCCCTAGTCACGTCCTGACCTAAAACACCATAGAGAACTCCGAGGGCTCTCTATGGCCAGGGCGTGACATTATCGGAGATCTCACTCTGGACTGGCTAATGCCAGCATCGCTTAAATTAACTTCTTAGGGAGCGGTTGCAGAGGAGACGGTTTTGGAGAGTCTGGTGTGCAAATCCATCCAGATTTGCAGTTTTATTTGTAAATGACCTTTTTCTCCTTGTGCCTATTAATTTATCTGTTTTGTAGGACTGAGACTGCAGTACCTATGGCTTCCACAGGATGTCAACAGTCTTTAGACAAGGTTTCAAAACAATAGGGCTAAAGGGAACTGTATAGAAGAAGATTTACTGAAGGAAGTGGAAATGAGAAATACTTTTTCCGTTCATGAGAACGAGAGCGCGCCTCACTTTATTTTTCTTTTCTTATCAGTCAGGCTACAATCCGGTTGAAATATTATATTAAATATACATAAAATGATACCTAAGGAAACATAAAAAATGATGTTTGATTTGTTTGGAGAAATATGATAGGTATAATTTGAATGCGTTCTCTTTACGGTTCTATGGGCGACTCAACGGTGGATTTTATGAACATAACGCGCCAACCAAACAGAGATTTATGGATATAATAAATGACTTTTTCTAACAAAAGAAGCATGGATTGTCTTCGTTGGACACTTGGGAAGCCCTCAGCAGAAGTTTAGCAAAGGTAAGCAATTTTATATTAGCGATTTTATGCGTTTTGTGAGACCCGTGTTGGTTATGGATTTATGCTAATGCATAAAATATGAGAGGGGCTATCCTCAAACAATCAAATGTTTTGCTTTCGCCGTAAAGCCTTTTTGAAATCTGACAACGCTGTGATATTGCCAAGAATCAGAGCTTTTGATGACTATGCAACACTTGTTTATTGATGAATGTTTAATAATTAAACTTTTGGATTTTGAATTTGGCACCTCACATTTCACCGGGTAGTGTCGGGAGTGCCCCAATGCTCCCTAAGTAGTTCAAAGACATTTGTAACAAACTAAATCTTACTCAACTATTAACTATACCTACCAATCCTAATCCAAACGACCAGAAAAATCTACATTAATAGACCTTATCTTAACAAATACACCTCACAAATATATAGCTAGTGGGTTATTTGCAAATGACATCAGTGTCCACTGCCCTATTGCATGTATCAGGCTGAAAAACCCTGACCCCCGTATAATTCTAAAGAGAAACTATAAACACTTCTCAGAGCAAGCCTTTATCCATGACCTTTCTTACTCAGATGTTTTTAATAAGCACTTTATCTGCTGGTTTTCTTTTTGAAAGAAAAAATTGCCATCTGCTATAGATTCCAAGAATCTGCTATAGATTCAAAGAAATCGTTTGGTGCTGACAATTTGGATCCATATTTACTCAAGTGTGCAGCACCTATCATTGCTAGTGCAGTGACGCACATCTTCAATCAAACATTAGTCGTAGGAAAGATTCCTAAAGCTTGCAAAACAGCTTTTGTTTTACCGCTCCTCAAGGGAGGAGATGGTAGTGAATTGGATAATTATCGGCCCATCTCTAAGCTCTCCTGTTTGGCTAAAAATCTAGAGTCATTGGTGAATAGGCAACTACAATAATTTTAACTGTAAACAATACTCTTTCTAGCAATCAATCTGGCTTCAGACCTAAACACAGTACCACTACGGCCACTGTACGTGTTGTAAATGATATTGCTAATGCCCTAGATAATAGAAAGTACTGTGCCGCCTTGTTCATAGATTTGTCTAAAGCTTTTGACACTGTAGACCATGCGATACTTTTGGGTAAGCTGTCGTCAATAGGACTGGGATCGGATGCCTGTCGTTGGTTTCATGACTATCTAAAGGATAGAAGTCAGGCTGTTAGAGTCGACGGCATCCAGTCGGAGCCATTGGAGTTGGTTAAAAGGGTCCCACAAGGTTCTATACTTAGTCCATTACTGTTCACTCTCTACATAAACAATATCGGTGATGAGGTAAGAAAGTGTAAAATGTATCTTTATGCTGATGACACTGTCATGTACTCTATTGCTTCAACGGCTGACCAAGCATTCTTGCAGCTGGAGACAGATTTTTAGACATTAGAAGGGTTGTTTTTACAGTTGAAACTTAAATGCTAAGAAAACACATTTTATGATTTTTAATAGCTCCAAAAAGTTGGATGAAAATACACTTGCACCTTCGAGCTTAGATGGCTCTCAAATTAATCAGGTCTCTGCATATAAAAACTTAGGGATATGGCTGGATGATAAACTGTCTTTTAAAATGCATGTTGACGAACTTTGTAAAGGACTAAAAATAGAAACAGGACATGTTTGTCCTCCACAAATAGAAGACAAATTGTGCAAGCTACTTTTATGTCTGTTATAGATTATGGGGATATTATTTACATGCATGCTACGGCATCCACGCTTAAACCGCTGGATGCTACTTATCATTGCGCACTTAGGTTTATTACGGGTGCTAGCTACAGAACTCACCACTGTGTTTTATATCAAAATGTGGATTGGACTTCGCTGTCCATGAGACAAGAACAACATACTCTCGTGTTTGTCTATAAAGAACTTCTGAATAAACTTCCTTCTTATTTATCATCACTTATCAACATTATAATTCGTAAAACCAGGTCTCAAGCATGGATTACAGTTGAGGCCCCAGCGATCTCCACAGAGTTGGGTATGGCTTCCTTTCCCTGTTACGCTTTTGCTTATGGAATAGTCTGCAGACCAAACTTAAACTTGAGACTCTTGTCCCCCTTGCCCTTTTTAAACCTTTATTGGAGGATTTTTATTTTTGTACTGCTTGTAACTGCTTTGGGTAATTCAAGTTATTGTGCTATTAGGGTAATAACCTACAGTATGTGTAAATGTAACCATCCGCTGTTGTATTTTTTTGTGTTATCTGTGATTGTTTTGTTTGTCATGTGTAATTTCTTAATCATTGTACCTAAACTGTATGTGTAAACATGTATACGCAGGGCCCAGCTGTAAAAGAGACCTTGGTCTCAGTCTGTGTTCCTTGTTGAAATAAAGGTATAATGGCTGAACCCAGATTGACATTTCAGAGCCATAAGGTTCTATCTGCGATTGCACCCACCTAAAAAACAAATGTACAATTGTCTCAGGATTTTGATACTCTGCACTTTAGGTACCTTTAAGGTGTGGATGTGGGTTATGAAAGAAGAATTCACCTCAAAACAGTTCTGAGATCTGGGATGTGAAAACGTTGATGCTCAATATCTCAGAACTATGCTTTGTACAGATATAACCTTATAGTCCCAAGGTCACGATTTGTATATCCTCATCTTTGTCAACGGTGCCAATAATTACGGTCACAAAAACGTAATCAGCAAGCTAGCAAAAGGACTTACCTTCTTTGAAATTCTCCTTTGCTTCCTATAAGATAACATAAAACAAGAGACTAAAAGTCACCAACCTCAAATAAAACTTTCAGATACAACAGTGTTAGATATACATCTCCAGTACTCTCATTGTGGCCAAAGCAAAACATCTAAGACAGAAATAGCTCAATGTCAATAAGTACCATATCGTCCAAGTACCTTTATTATCTCCTCAGGTGTTTTCTCGATAGCTTTCAGCCTCTTCAGTATAAAGCCCTCATTTTTCGAAATCATTGTCTCTTCCCTCTCCAGAGCCTCAATCTCTTTCTCAATCCTGCAAGCCCAGACAAAAAGGGTCAAAGGTCATATCACCTCACAGACGAGCGGAGTAGGGGTGAGGAACGGATCAGTGAGCTGACTGTTTTCTCATCTTCTGAAGACTTTCTGTTCTGACTGGAATCTCATCAAAGGTGTAACTTAGCAAACTGATCATGGCTGGCATCAGACAGACCTGGGGTCAACGGCCCCGGCATCCCTCCTCTGCCAACCCCATCAAAGCTGTGTCATCCCAGCCAACTGGCACAACCTTGACACTTTGACACCTACAGTCCAAATGACACTATCCCAAAGTGGTACTACCCTAACAGAATGGCACCTACTCTGTGAAATATTAACAAGTGTCCATTGAGCGGAGGGGGGAGTGCAGAACGAGTCTATTTGTAGATGTTCTTCTCTTTTACTAAAGAAACAAAAAAGGCCAGAACACTATATAACTCCTTATGCCACCTTTTAATAATGACAAATGTTTCAATCCTAGGGGGTCTTCGTTAGGTAAAAAGAAGTCTCAGTTACAGGAGTTGGTGGACCTAAAGATCACTCTGCTGTTGTCTTATTACCAGCACCTTAGGGTTTTCAGGGAATGCACTGACTGCCACTTGGTCAAATTGGTAGACCTAAATCCCTTAGATGTATAACTGGACAGTGGATGGACTGCCCTTCGCCACAGACAGTCCAATACATGTTGTCTTCGGTGTGTTGATGCAGTGACTGTCCCTTGAGCATAGAAATCAAATAAATAGAACAAGCATCCCCATTTAAAAGCAAAACTTGACTGTAAGTGGTACAGATGTTTTAAATCAGTAAGATTTATAACACTAACCAGCAATTTCATATAACACTTAACCAACCGTTGCTAAAAACATTTCTCAACATAATAAGGCCTATATTCGATCAGGCAGCCATGTTAAACCAGCAATGTAAACATAGATCAGTTTATACACGCACAAATGAAGTATGAGTTGTCTTGGCTTACTGTACCTGTGGATACTGGTCTGGAGGAGTTTAGTCTGTTGTCGATCTCCCCTCAAAGTCTCTCTCTGCTGTGGGCTTTGGTTGCTCGTTCCATCCATGAGCCACTGCTCCCTCAGAGACTTTTTCTGTTCAAAGCAGAAAAGGAAACATTATGGCTTAAGTGTCCTGGCTGACACATTATTTCTTACATGCTGATATGTATTTTAATGGACTGCTCAACTGCAATGACTATAAAATATAAAACTGTCAGAAAGCTTTGATGCTTGGGAACTCTCACTGTCATTAGATATTGACTTACGAATTCATCCAATGTTGTTGAAATCATGTGGTCTGACTGTATGACAGTAAGATAAACTATAATTTGATCACTTCATCACATTATCTTACTGTACCTTTAAGTGCTGAAGCTTTAACTTCTCCTTGTCTATTTCCAGCTTTTTATGAACAATGTCTTCTTGGACTTTTCTCTTATCCTGCAGATACAATATAGTTATCAATCTTACTACAGTACTTGAAACAGGTATTGTTCAGAAGTTGATTTGCTGTATGAGGACCAGACTATTTCCAGGTCAGTTTACCGTTATTGCTTGGAGTCGGTCCTTTACCAGTTCTGCCTCTTCCATACTGACCCTGGACCAAAGAAATTTAAAAGTGAGAGGAGGAAAGATAATAGAGAAAATAGAATAAAAACAGTATCTAAAAAGTAATGATTTGGCACGTACACCACTATATACAATGTACAGAGCTTCACTATGGATTGAGAGGGAAAATTAAAGGGATTCAGATTATTTTCGACCTGTCTTTAAAGTGAACTATCCCTTCAACTGTTAAAAACAGGACAAGCGCCAGTGGTGATTGAAAGAGTGACTTGACAATTTTGACCAGGAACAAAAGGGTTTGAGTTCCACAATGTCACAGACACAGGAGGTTGTATATTAATATAAAATATAGAAATACTTACTTCCAAAGTTATTTAAATACCCTAAATAGTATTTGAACCCAGGTCTGGTAGCCTACTTGACCAGACCTGAAACAAGAGTCTGGTCAAGCCACTAACACACTAAACTGTATTTCTGGTCTGAGAGAGCACGGCATACAAACCCCTCAGATCTTACTCCAGAAATGTTCTGGCCTACAAGGCAAGAGTCTCCAAACTCGCCATATCAATTGGGAGTGGTATAGATATCAATGTAAGCCGAGTCAACTGGTATGACGATACGCATACTTACAAACATGATAAGGTGCAAAAACGCATGGTCCTTATGTCACATTCTGTCAGGGGTGCTTCTGGGGTGCTTCTGTGTGGTGATAGTGACAGGGATGACCTATGGGCCTGAAAGGGCATGCCAGCACCTACCTGAACTCCTGACACTTCCCCCCCCTGTCTCTCACCATGCCCCACAGATATTCTAGCCAGGCTATATATATCCTCAGACAGATAGCCCCCTTAATGGGATGACACAGCAGCAGCCTCCACATCTGCTCTTCACATAGAGGTACGAACATAAAAGAGATAGCAATCTAATAGATGAGTAGAGTATGGGGGCCTCCCAGATACTGTCAAAAAACATCTGTACATAACTGCTTATTCCTTTCTGATTCTGCTAGTCCTCTAACTGGGAATTCTGAAAAACCTGGGAATTTGCAACCCCAACCTCAATATACACTGAGTGTACACAACATTATGAACAGCTGCTCTTTCCATGACATAGACTGACCAGGTGAATCCAGGTGAAAGCTATGGTCCCTTGTTGATGTCACTTGTTAAATCCACTTCAATCAGTTTAGATAAAGGGGACGGTTTCAACGGTTTCACGCCCTCTCCCCGTTTTATTCCGTTTGCTTCCATTTAAGAAACGTTTCTCAACACAATCGGCGGAATGAATACACCCCTGATCACACGCAAACACAGTTCACTTTCATAGTAGCCACATAAAAACACCATGATCACTTTGCTCGTTGTATATATAATTCCTTATAGCTACTATCTACGTGCTCTCCTCCTCTCACCTTTTCCCTTCGTTCCTGTCACCGGTTCCCTTCGCTCGTGGACTTCAGCGCACAACTCATCAGCTGTCTGTGACCAGGCGAAAAAAACTTTACAAGCCAAACCTTCATATCATGATCGCTAACTGCTACACACAGCCTACATCGTTGTCACGTCATAGTCAACATAGCTGCTAGAACTAACGCATTAGTAAACCCGCTACAATCATACAGTACAGTGCACAGTCAGAAAGCAGTTTAGCAGTTACACCGGCGGGCCCCGGTGGCAATAAATTTATAAAACTAAAAGCTTACCTTGGCTTGGAAGAGTTCCAGTGTTGGATAGCCATAGCCAGCTAGCTAACATCGCATCCCTCTCTCTTTGAGATGGGTGTTTGAATAGGCTAAACAAGCTAACTGCATTCACTAGCTAAGTGAAAGTGAAAAAAATACAACCAAATATAGCTATCTCTCTCTCTCTTGTTAATTTGTTTAAAACTTTTCAACTATTGTTTTTCTATCTCTTTGAGTCAACCACTCACAACATTTTATACACTGCAGTGCTAGCTGTAACTTATGCTTTTAGTACTAGATTCATTCTCGGATCTTTTGATTGGGTGGACAAAATTTCAGTTCATGCTGCAAGAGCTCCGATAGGTTAGAGGACGTGCTCCGGAAGTTGTCATAATTACTGTGAAAGTCTATGGAAGGGGGTGAGAACCATGAGCCTCCTAGGGTTTGTAAGTCAATGTACCCAGAGGAGGACGGAGGCCACTGTAAACCTTCATTGCAAAACAGTGTGTTTTAATAAATTATTTGGTGACGTGAATATATTTTGTATAGTTCTATCTAAAAAGGATAACGTTTTTAATGTTTTCATATTTTTATTTTTATGAAATTCACTGAGGGGGATGGTCCTACCCTTCCTCCTCTGAGGAGCCTCCACTGTATGAAGTCCGTATGGAATGTCATTCTGTCAGAGAATGATTGCGATAAGGAGCTATATCTGTATGTATATCACATCCAATGTCTCCAGTCTCCACCCAACATTACTGAGGCTGGGTGAGGTACGGTGCTACTCAGAAAATACCTTGACAACAAGCCAAGGGGTGGGAAGCACTGTGGTAGAACATGATAAAGATGCTCCCATCATTATGTCCTCACCAACACAATACGCCAGAGGAGCACCAATTGCCAATCTTTCACCACACAACACTCAATGGGGCGAGGAAAAATTGGGCGAGGCATCTACATACTGTACATAGAGGAATGAGCTAGCTAAACCGCGCCTGTTGCATTGCATGCTTGTATACTGAAGCTGTGTCTAAAAATAGCAGGCCAAAATAGCGAGTGCTGCATTCTGCTGCAAATAATGTGTCTGTCTCTTCAAAACAGAGATAAGCAAACAGGTGATATTTAGAACCGAAGTACAGTTATTGTTCTTCATTTACAAATGTAAAAACATTTGGGCTGCTGTTATGGTTGTAGTAGCTACAGTACTACAGGTTATTGACATAAAGCCTTTGTGATTCAATATTGTCATGTGGCATCGGGCCAGTTATGCCAATGCTGATTACAACACGTATCATCATCACACAACTCTGTACATCAGCTTTCAGCATAAACAATTCAATTCAAGAATTGGAAAATCCTTCCCTGGTGAAAACTAAAAGTCTAAATAAATGTCAAACAAGAAGAAAAGCACAAAATCCCAATTAAAAATGAATGGCACTTATCAATTCTTGAAGTGGAATTTCAATGAATCTCCTGAATAGACTAAATTGAAATGGTACTCATCGACCCCAACCCTGGTCAGTATTGTGAAGTGTGCGATATATCCTCCCACGTGTGACTAATTAGGCTGGACACCCTTTTGAGCCTTAGGTCATCACTTCTGAGAAGTCTAAGAAAATGTGAGACCTAATGAAACGCAACGATGCGTTTTTTTTACCTAGCCTGATACATCACACTCAGGGCTGACTCCAGGCATGAGCGGCCTAAAAGCTGTCACTTAGGGCCCCAGGGCGATAGGGGCCCACAACCCACTTTTTCTCTTGCTGTCAGTCACTGACGGTCACTCAATTAGCCATGTCAGCACCCCAACCAAATCTCGTGTAAGGCCCCCAGAAGGCTAGAGTCGGCCCCAATCACACTTGGTAGCTAAATAGACTATACTGCAATATGCAGACTCTTAATTGCTTTTCTTTTCTTTATACTTGGATCCCCAGCACTTGCGCAGAACAATCGGATGTGTTTCAATTTCACCACATAGTGAAGAGTGGAAGCTCTAAACTGTGATGGTCAGTTCCTTCTAAGCTGCCTGCCCTAAGCTGATCATTGGTGACTTATCCAGGCAGCAAATCTGCTGGGGCATCTGCTTCCACAACAATAACTGCATGGACACATGGCTTTCAAAATTGCACATGGATGATAGTCAAACACTATTCAAAATGTAGTAAACAATTAAATGTGCACTCTTCCTTCATTTTCTTTATGTTATTATTTGATAAGTGTATATTTCTTTCCAGTAGCAAAGACGACTGATAAGGGCTCAAGCAAAGCGTTTGTCAATAATATAGCCTGAATGCACAAATTATGCACAAACAATGAAACAGAAGTACTGTATATTGTAGGCCTATTATGGTATTTCCTCAATTAGAATAGCTTGTGAGTGTGCAATTGTCGCATGAGTGAAAAAAGTGTCCTAAGTAAAAGTACCTATAAGATGACATTAAATCCCCATGCCTTCGCATGCTATGACAGGTTCTGAATGCACCCAACAGATGGTGAAAACTGAAACGGTTTAAGTGAAGCTTTAAGAGATTAATGGAGACCCCGCAGTGCCCCTGTCCAATTGTTTTATATCGTCACGCATAAAAAAGAGCAATTGAACATAACGGTGAAATTATGTTGAAACCATTCAAAAGTATACCATACATAGGTTAAAACCTATACAAATGTATACCGTATTGCGTAGTTAATATAACGTATTTCAATGTGCTAAATTTAAACTATTCTTCATAATGTCAGGTATCAGTGTGCGCTGTGCGCTCATGGCCAAATTCTACAACATTGCCAAACAAAAAGTAACGGTTTGAGAAAATAGCAAGAACACTCACCAGTTATATAAGTGGACACAGGCAGGATATGGATGATAAATGCCTTGGTGGCTCAAATTCACTATACTTCTCAAGTGGACAGCGCTCTGTCCCGCACAACGCGACAGTCAGGTACAGTGTGTGGGGATTGACCAGGGCCAGGGTTACGCATGATTGGCAGCTTGCCTTTACACCAATAGCAACAGTGCACGTGTCATAAGTAACACTTCTCAATGACTGGTGGGCTTAATTGAAACGTCGAGAAAGCCTCGTCATCTCACGGTGAAACAAAGCTTCTCTTTGCTTTCTTTGTAAAGTTTTTTTTTTTAAGTATCAAATTTTGCGCGGCTGTCTTTGCTTTGCTCCTCTTTGACCTTGACAGAAGTGAACAGACACCTAGAAAATTACCTATGCTAGAAATGGTGTGGTAACGCCTTTATGCGCAAATATTGATATAATATTAATATAATAACCATCATATGGAAGTAAACTTGGGAGTCACGGGATGATATGATGTGAATTCCTCCCACTACTACTCAGGAAACTATGCAGTTTATTAGGTTACAGATTAAATCAATAATGATGATCTTCACAGCGTGGTGAAAGTGCATGGTGATCTTGATGCTTCTTTCCAATAAATATCGGGGCTCTTATTCTGGTGGCATGATGATAAATGCTTGACTATCATTTGACAAATACAAAGATCCTCGTTCTTATCCATGATAATCTAATGATGTAGACTAGCCTACCCGCATAGCCTACCCACCGTGTACTAGCACTGCCAAGAGAGTAGGCACGTTTGCTATTTAATGCAACAGTTTTTGTGACAAAACTGGTAGACTTGAAAATGATTTTTATTCGGTACATGAAAAGTTAGGCGAAAAGGTACATTATTGTGTGCACTATGTCATCACACACCGATTTTTATCAGCAACGAGTCCTTTTGGTGTATATTGAATGATAGACACCTCTAGTGTCCAAAAGGCCATTTTAGTGTGGGCAGCGCCATTGGGGGCTTCCACCATGCTTCTGACATTTTAAAGTAGCCAAAGTATTAAACTGGGTCGGGATTCCTATGGGTTGCAGCCTCAATGGCGCTGCCACAGGCGCTATAATGGCACAGATATAAAGATGAGTCCTCTAACCATCTCTGTGGTTTGGTTGAAACACCACTACTAGTGTGAAAATGCACATGTTTTCTTAATGCGGATTCTAGAAAATCGGCATGAAAATCTGTTTACAATTGAATGGAAACCAAGACATATCATGACAGACAATCATGGTATTTCTATCGAACAATAGTTTTTACGCACATCCATTCTGTATGTAAATGTGATACTACAGTTCAATCCCCCACTGTTTTATTTCAGAATTGTTCCGTTTCTGAATCTATTTAATATGTCATTCAAGGGAATGTTTTTGAGTTTTTTTTTTAATTAAACGCTTCCACCCTGGGACAGACATTGTCCAACATGGCATATATCTGACACTTGCTCCAAGCAGATTATTATGCATGCATGAGAGGACAGGTGTATTAGTGTAACTATGGCAACAGCACGCAACTCTCCAAATAAATAAAATAAAGTCAAATCACATTATTATTGGTCACATACAGTACAAGTGTTTAGCAGATGTTATTGCGAGTGTAGCTAAATGCTTGTGCTTCTAGTTCTGACAGTGCAGCAATATCTAACCCGTGTCTTGTCTGTGTGTGATGTTATAACGTTTTCCACTTGTGGCTTCTCTCTCTGCCTGTTTTCTCCTCTGTGCTCAGTGTATTTATTTATGTTTGCTATTTTTGGGCTATGTTGTAGTCTAACCTGTTTTGATATAGTCCATATTGTTTGAATTGTGTGATACTTTGCTTTGGGTTGGTGGCCTATTTGGTCAGAGTAACTGCTGAAGAACTCAATAAATCTTCAATCATTGATTTTTATACATTGAATGCATTCACTTGTATGGGTGTGTGGAACTTCTTCCTTGCCACTCTAGACCCAACCCATAGATGTTCAATGGTATTGTACAGAGTCAATGCAATATCCATGTCTATGTGCTCATCTTTCTCTCATGTCAGTGGAACGTTCAACAAGTGAGCTCATAGGTACAGAATATTCCTGCTGGTCAAACAATAACACGTCCACAAATAACCTCAGCATGGGACAGCTCACAGAACACACCTAGGTGGGAGACATTCCCACGTGGTGTTGCGTTTATTTGCGCTCCCATGAAAAATGTCAACCTTGGGGGCGTGGGACATTCTCAGTGCAGCCTCTAATGAACATCCCTTAGTTCTCCTGGATTCATATAACAGTGTTCCTATTCCTCAAAACAATCAAATATCTTGATGATTGTTTTACAGAAAGGGAAAATTGTATGTAATCACACAGGTCAATGCTTCATTTATTTTTTTTTTATTAGAATTTTATTTCACCTTTATTTAACAAGGTAGGCCAGTTGAGAACAAGTTCTCATTTACAACTGCGACCTGGCCAAGATAAAGCAAAGCTGTGCGACACAAACAACAACACAGTTACACATGGAATAAACAAACGTACAGGCAATAACACAATAGAAAGGTCTATAAACAGTTCATAAAGATACACAATATAAACAGTTTATTCTGAATTTTCAAAAGCCCTTAACAGAGGTCATCCAAGTACAGCCATCAGCACAGTACAGCACAGGTGTCAGTCATTCCACAGAGGGTCGAGTGTCCGCGGGTTTTTGCTCCTCCATTGTACTGAATTAAGGTCCCTAATTAGTATGGAACTCCCCACACCTGGTTGTCTAGGGTTTCATTGAAAGGAAAAAACTAAAACCTGCAGACTCTAGGCCCTCCGTGGAATGAGTATGACACCCCTGCTTTACAGTGTTCTGTAAATATACTCCAGTGACATCTAAAGGTTTTTGTTGGCCAGCAGGTGCACTGTCCCCTTCAATGACAGCGGCAGTCAGACCACCTAGAGAGAGCATCTGTCACCTACCCTACCCTGTCCTATCCAGTCTTGCCAACTATTTTTCAGGGGAAGTTGCTAGAGGCAGGTCGATTTGTTGCTAAAAGTTGCTAAATTACGTTGTGATATCATTGCGTAACAACGTAAAATTGCGTCATTACGTAGAATACACAATAACGTTAATCAAATTGACTGGCCATCTCGGCGAAAAATATGATTTGACCGTTTAAATTTGTTTGTTTATTATCACATATTTTTATTTGTAAAAGTAATATAAACACAACACATTTTTTTTATCAGATATTTTTATTTTTAAACACAACACATTTAATGTATTGAACAATTACATTTTATGTATTTTCTTTTTATCTAGTAAACCTACACATTCTGAACAATGATAGTTTTAAGCAGTGTATTGGTAGTTAGTTATCGAGCCTGGCTGCGGCAGTGTTGGAGTGTTGGACTAGTAACCGAAATGTTGCAAGTTCAAATCCCCGAACTGTCAAGGTACAAATCTGTCGTTCTGCCCCTGAACAGGCATTTAACCCACTGTTCCTAGGCCGTAATTGAAAATAAGAATTTGTTCTTAACTGACTTGCCTAGTAAAATAAACGTACAAAAAGCGCATTTTGAGTGACGTTAGCAGCAGACGCTCAGCTCGTGCACAGGCAGCTGCAGTCAGCCAACAATGACTTGCAGTTTGCGGAAATTGCTGCTGGCCGGTTGCTGCCTGTGCACGAGCTGAGCGCCTGCTGCCGACGTCATTCACAACGCACTTTTGCAGCCAGGCACTTGTGTTGTGACTGAGTGTGTGACAGAGAAAATTGTTTTTGTATCATTTAGAGGGAAAAGGCATGCATTTGAGCGTTTGAGTCACTTTTCAAAAGTTGCTAAAAGTTCCAAATAGATTTTTTAAAGTAGATACAATTGTAGCTAGGTGCTGTTTAAAAAAAGAGTTGCCAGGTAGTCTGACAAGTTGTTAAATCTAGCAACAAAATTGCTAAATTGTCATCACTGGTCCTATCTCATCAGTGAGGCGATGGCACAAGGAAGGGACACATAGCTAGGGCCAGGAGTTTTCCTGTCCTTGTGATCTGACCAGGAAAAACTCCAGGCCTTACAGTAGTCTATATAGAGAACAGAGTTTTTCCTGTTCAGGAAACATTGTCAGGACAAACTCCTGTCCCTATGTATGGCATAGCTATAGATTACATGGCTTGGACATTCCCCTGACCATCATGAAGGTTCAGCTCTAAATACAACCTAGGGGATGAGGTCATGGCTAGGGTTACACAGTTCGCAAGTTCAGGCCTCGAAGAGAGAAACTATATAGACCGCGAGAGAGTGTGTGCGTGTGAGGTGTGTGTGCTTGTTTGTCTGCCTTCTTTTGGTGTTGGTGTACAGCGACATCTGTGACCATAAGAACTATCAGACTGTCACACCCTGTCAAACTCAATGTCTGGGATTATACGTATGTGCCAACAACACCCATTCTGCTTTTGCTAAGTGGTGGTGGCCAGTGGGGTTGCCTATTGTTATGGACGGGGCATGCAACACAACATCACATTATACAGTACATCCTCTTCCCCTGCTCTTTTTCTCTCTCTCACTCTCTCTCTCCAGCCTGTTTATAAACTGGTAAGTGCTCTCTCAGTTCCAAAACAGTTAATTCGCTCAATGTATTCTGAGTTCATTTTGGCTCATTAGCGTCCTGCAATTGGTCTCTCTCTTGTGCTTCGGTACAGTGGGAGATACAATAGAAGTTGCAGTCCTGTGGTCAGGGTAGAGCCCTCATGTTTGCATGGTGGCATTCAGACGTGTGGCCACTTAACTTACTTCCAGCCCTAATTCAATCAGGGCCTCTCTCTCCTTTCTCTCCAATGGGAAGTAGCATTGCTCCTGTAGAAAGACCATAAGCCATAGTTCTCAGACACTATTCAAGAGTGCCCTCAGGGAGTCCGACCTCTTACAAGACCCTCGCCCTCTTTCTCCTTGTCCCTTCTGCTCTTCTCTCATCCTCTTCCAGCCAATCTCTTTCTCTCGACCAACCTACCCTACATTATCTCCTCTGTTTCTGCTACTCTCATGGTCTCTTCTGCTTTTCCAGTTCTCTTCTATTTCTCTCCCTCTCTCATCCTCCTCTCTAATTATCTCTGTGTGTCTCCCTATCCATCTTTTCCTCTTATTACCTCCCTATCTGTCACCTTGTTTGTCTCCTATGACCCTTCTCCTGTCCAGACGGATAGATCTGGTCAGACAATGGCTGGCCAGGGAAGCCTTTGTGCTTTGATCACTTCTCCTCTTCGTCAATCTACAGAGGTCTGTCATAGAAGAAAAGCTTATGAGGTTTTTGAACTGTAGCCATTGTGAATTATGGATCCACTGATCCACTGATGCTAATATGCTTTCCTTTGTCTTGAATATCTCCTGGAAAAGTTTTTGAAATATTGAAAAATGATTTCATTCATAGCTTGACCTGTTCAAAGCAGTCAAAATTGGTTGAACATTGAGAACCACCATTTCTAGACGCGTGGCTCTTGTAGCTTTTATGTCTTCAGGGCTGATCGTACGGCAGAGGACTCTGGTAAGACCAGAGGAGGTGGTCTGTGCATTTATGTAAACAAAGCATGGTGTACAGACAGTAACATAACCGGGTGTCACTGCTCAACCAATCTGGAGTGATTAGGTGCAGGCTTTTCTACTTGCTTCGGGAGCTTACATCCATTGTTGTTACTGCAGCCTATATACCTCCGGATGCTAATGCTAAACTAGCAATGAAAGAACTGCAGGTTGCTATTAGCAAACAGCAAACTGCACATCCTGATGGTGCTTTTATTGTTGCAGGGGATTTTAACCACTCAAATCTGAAAACTTTTTTTACCAAATTCCACCAGAATGTCTCCTGCCCCACTAGAGGAGACAATACACTAGACCACGTGTATACAAACATTCCGGAGGCTTACAAAGCCGTTCCCCTCCCCCATCGGGGACAGTCTGATCACCTTTCACTGTTCCTACTCTCCAAGTATTTACCCCTCATTAAACGCATGAAACCATCAGTGAGGACAGTCAAAGTGTGGCCAGAGGGTCAGACTCATTACTACAGCACTCGTTTCAACACACAGACTGGAGATTGTTTGCCACTCAGACCACCTTTAACTCCCATTGAAACATATGCTTCTTCCGTTCTGGATTACATCAACATCTGCATCAACAATGTCACCTCCCATAAACTAATAAAGACCTTCCCCAACCAGAAGCCTTGGATGAACAGAGAGGTCCGACTACTGCTAAAGGCATGCACCGCTGCTTTTAGATCCAGCGATGCGGAAGCCTACAGCTCATCCAGGGCCAACCTGAAAAAGGGCACCAAGATGGCTAAACATGACCACAAACTGTGGATTGAGGAGCACTGCAACAACAACTCCGACCCTTGACGCATGTGGCAGGGCATCCAAGCCATCACAGACTACCATCCCAAAAACCCTACCCCCACAGCCAGTGACATCTCCATTGCCGACAAGTTAAACAGATCTATGCTCGCTTCGACAGGGACAACCAAAGATCCAGCCATCAAAGATGAGCTCCCCCCAGACGACCTCCCCCTCAGACTATCCATCGCAGATGTGTTGTCTGCACTGAGCAGGGTGAAGGCACGCAAGGCTGCTGGTCCTGATAGCGTCCCCGGTCGTGTGCTCAGAGCATGTGCTGGGCAGCTGGCCGAGGTCTTCACTGACATTTTCAACCTGTGACTGGCCCAGGCGGTTGTCTCCACGTGCTTCAAGACCGCAACCATTGTGCCAGTGCCGAAGCATCAAGCCTGACTTCCGACCTGTTGCACTCACCCCCACGATAATGAAGTGCTTCGAAAGACTGGTTTTGGCCTACCTTAAGTCCTGCTTCCCTCCAACATTGAATCTCCACCAGTTTGCCTACCGACCGAACAGGTCTACAAAGGACGCCATCTCCACAGCTTTACACTCTGCCCTGACCCACCTGGACAAAACCAACACCTATGTGAGAATGCTGTTCATAGACTTTCAACACGGTCATTCCCGCTAGGCTGGTCACCAAACTCCATGACCTAGGAATCAGCCACTCTCTCTGTAACTGGACTTTGGACTTCCCAACTAACAGACCCCATCGTCAAGTTCGCAGACAACACCACGGTGGTAGGCCCGATCAGTGACAATGACGAGTCAGCCTACAGGGAGGAGGTCAAGCACCTGGCTGCATGGTGCGCTGACAACAACCTGGCCCTCAATGCAAAGAAAACCAAGGAGCTCATTGTGGATTACAGGAAGTCTAAAAGCTGCAGCCATGCCCCAGTTCTCATTGATGGCACTGAGGTGGAGCGTGTGCCCAGCTTCAAATTCCTGGGTGTCTACATCTTCGATGAACTCTACTGGACCCTCAACACCTCAACCCTGGTCAAAAAGGTGCAGCAGCGCCTGTACTTTTTGAGGAGGCTAAAGAAGGCCTGCCTGTCTCCCAAGATCCTGGTGAACTTTAACTGCTGCACGGTAGAGAGCATTCTAACTAACTGCGCCACAGTGTGGTTTGGAGGATGCTCCGTGGCCGACCGGAAGGCCCTGCAATGGGTGGTGAAAACCACCCATGCCATCACTGGTGCCCAGCTCCCTGCCATCGTAGACCTCTAGCGCAAGCGGCGTCGGCGTAGGGCGTGCGGCATCATCAGGGACCTTTCACATCCATGCCACAAACTGTTTGCCCTCCTACCATCAGGCAGGCGGTACAGGTCTCTACGTTCCCACACTAGCAGGCTCAAGAACAGTTTCTTTCCAGCTACTGTAACCCTGCAGAACTCTGTGACACGGCACTAGCCATATCCACCCGCCCTCCGCTGAGTACTGCCTCTCAGGGACCTTGTCGCACTACTCTCTTTGCACTCTTCACGGTACTACTGGACTCTGACATTGCTTTGCAAAGTCTGATTAAGGACATTATTCAGTTGTACATGTACATGTCTACCTTGGTAACCTCATTGCTGCTATCTTGCATTTCAGTTGCATGCCTCCTTGCACTTTCAATTTGCCTTCAATGCACATTTAGATTTGCCATTTGTACTTGCCATTTGCCTTCATTGCATATTTATACATCCCACTTAATAACACACATTGTACTTAATTGTTTTACTTGTACATTTTTTGTACTCTTTTATTTGCACTTCTGGTCAGATGCTAACTGCATTTCGTTGTACTGTACTTGTACTTGTTCAATGACAATAAAGTTGAATCTAATCTAATCGAATCTAATGATGTAGAATGTCAAGTGGTTAATAGCAGGGTAAAGACAGACGACTAGGAATCCTTAGGAAGTAAAATACCAGAAATGTATATTTAAAAATGTGTATGAATACGGTGGTCCGTATTTCAATTCATTTGTCAAATTCTATCAAATTGCTTGTGTTATACCTTTATGATTATAAGCACAGCTGATCCGATACTGGTGATACTTTAGGTGCTGTATTATCATATTGACCAGCAAGTGGCAGTATGATACATCTCATCTAACACTGGAGAGGAACACTGATCCAATGAGTATGGATGGCAGATCACAACCAGTCTTTCTTTTGAGTGACACCAGAGAGGAAGAGAGAGGCAGAAGACCTCTCACCATTTTTGTCACCAATCCACTCAGCATGGGTGAATAAATAGAGCAGGGATAGTCAACTCCCTGTTTGTTTCTCTTTCTAATAAGGAGCTTATTCAGACCTGGGACACTAGGCAAGTGGACTCGGTGGCCAATCAGTGACATGAAAGAAATAAGAAAAGAAAATCAACAGCCTGGACTAGAAAAGAAGGTGCTACCTAAACCATATAGGGTTCTCCAATTGTGTCCATAGGAGAACCCTCTGCAAAATCTAAAGTGGAACCCTTTCACTAATACAAGGTTCAACATGGAACCCTTTCACCACTAAAAGGTTCTAAGTAGAACCTTTTTCACCACCAAAGGTTCTACCTGGAACCAAAAAGAGTTCTCCTATGGGAACAAACAACTAACCTTTTTTTTGTAAATGTGTACAGCATAACACTCTAAGTTTGTGACATCGATTTGAAATGGGACAACATAATCTATCAGGGGAGACAGATTGTTGGCAGCCTGGTAGCTGCAGCTACATCCTCCCTCTCTGTCTGTAGATCAGCCTGTAAATTCTGACACCTTCTGATGAGAATGTCTCACTCTTGATGTTGACTGTTCTGGATATCAAATGGGATTAACCCCTGGGATTATAGCAGTGGAGGCTGCTGAGGGGAGGATGGCTCAAACAAATAGATGTATTTGATGTATTTGATACCATTCCACTCATTCCGCTCCAGCCATTACCGCAAGCCCGTCCTCCCCAATTAAGGTGCCACCAACCTCCTGTGGATTACAGCCTCTGGCTACAGGGGGGGGAGTGGGGTTCATTTGGGATTGCCTGGAGGTTTAATATTATACTGTGTTCTCTGCAGTGGAGAACCTTAATCTGACATCTAATCAACTCAGAACTACTTACTCACGCATATATATGCATACTGTACTGTATTGAATAGTCATGCACTCTCACTCTCTCAACTGTCTTGGTCTCTGCACATTTGCACACAGACATATGCAGGAAGGCAAGCACGCACGTACATGCCTATCCATGCAAACGCACACACGCGCGCGCGCGCGCACACACACATACAAACACACACCCCCCACACATACATGCATGCATTACAGCCTTGATATCTGAGTTTCTGATTGGTCCACACGTGGGTGTTTGTGTGTGTGCGTGTGCTAGCTTGTGCGCGTGCATCCATGCACACACGCGTGTGTGTGTTCATAAGTACTGTATGTCAGTGTGTGTGTTTGTAAGTGTGTGTGAGCTCTTTGAGTTGACTGCTCCAGCTTGCTGAGCTCACACTGTCTACGTGGCATGGTTGCCATGGTGAATTTCTACATGGGCAATCAAGGATTGCATGTTCTGCAGTGCCCTCCACTGTGTCAAGCAGCTTACTGTGGAGAGACCCACAGAAAGAGAAAATCAGGAGAGGCCTCTGTAAAAAAACGAAACAGCAGTCAGCCTCTTCCCTACACATGCAGTGTTATTAGAAACATCCGACTGTGACACCAGACTGATTGTCAGCTTTCTGACTCGTTGGTCACCAACATGTTAGAGTATGTCCAAATAGTGACATTAAACCATTGTTGTTATATGTCACCTATGCTGACATATATTAGTTACAAGTCTGGACATGTCCATAATGTCACCTGTATAATTTTATCATTACAAACAGTTGACAAATGTAACATTCATTATTTCTGTCATTATATGTTGTATTTACAATTTCCCCATATCTTATTAAATGTATTAGTTTGAATCCTGTAGAATATCAGTGAATAAACATAACAGTTACTAATGCATTTATACCTCTGGAACAGGTGGAAATGGTAAATAAATACAGCTATTGAAATGTTATTTTATTGATTATTTGTTTTTTAATTCATTATTACATTTAAGCAATTGCAATTGTCCATTTTCACACTCATAATTAAACACATGATACGTGAGAAGCTCAGAAGGTGTGCCCAGTGAGAAAGGGAACAGGTGGGTTTAAAAAAGTGTGCATGATTTAAATGAAAACAGATGTCAATATAATGCACAAGAACAAAAAAACAACACATATGGTTACCTTTGGTCAGAGTGACTTACAGATCATAGTGATAAGTCAATAGAATATTGGATGCAATCATTATAGAACAGTGTTATGAATAAAATATATGGCAAAAATTATATATACTAGAAAAGGACATTTCCTAAAGAAGATGTGTGTGCTTGCTAGTCTTTAGTATTTATGGTTGTGAAATAGAAGTCGTGGTAGTGGCAGTGACTGCAGTAGAACTGGTAGTTGTAGTAATGGTAATAATAGGGCTGTCATCATAGCCGAGTGAAGTAGTTTGGTGGCAGCGGTGCTGACATTTATTTTGCCCACGCTACAGACGGCTATATCAGTCCGCTAATACATGACTAGTAAAGGCCCAGTGCACGCACTACTTCTGTGAAAAAATAGTTTTTCCACCAAAATATCTATATTTATAATAATATTCTTTTTAATTCAGCTTTTTCAGGGGGTGCTCCCAGCACCCTCAGCATCCCTACTTCCCATAGCTATGGTTATCATAGGCTATGGGTTAGTTAAAGTGAGTTATTTTGCAGTGGTTTGTAAGTGAGGAGTTATTATAGTGTGTTATAATGGGCTAGTATAGTAGGCTAGAGGGAGTACTATACCATTATAAACCATGTAATGTGTTTAAAGCTTTAAAAAATGTTTTACTTTGAACATTCTGTGGAGTGATTTCAGTTTTAAATGTTGAAGCCTGAGTTTATCCATTGAAATTAATAGGGATACAACAAATTTATCTTAATTGGTGCATATTTGCTAAAGCAGGAAAATAATCCTGCAGCAACAAGAAATGTGAATTATGTGGATTATAATTCATCCCAAAAAATGTACCCTCCTTTTTCAATCTTGTCTAATGGCTGCAGCTCCCCAACGGGCTCTGGAGAGGCGAAGGTGGAGTCATGCGTCCTCCGAAACATGACCCCCCCTAACCGCGCTCCTTGACACCAACCAGCAAAATCCAGAAGCCAGCCACACCAATGTGCCGGAGGAAACACTGTTCAACTGTCAGCCTGCAGGCGCCCAGCCTACCACAAGGAGTCGCTAGAGCGCGACGAGCCAAGTAAAGCCCCCCGGCCAAACCCTCCCCTAACCCGGACAATTGTGCACTGTCTTATGGGACTCCTGGCCACTGCCAGTTGTGGCACAGCCCAGGAATGACCCCAGGTCTGTAGTAACGCCTCTAGCACTGCGATGCAGTGCCTTAGACTGCTGTGCCACTCGGGAGGCCATTAATAGACATTTTTGTAGGGGTTGATACATTTTTCATTAGGGCAAATCAAGTCTGAAATTTCTGTGGAAATTAAAAACTTTCGAAGCCTTTTTAAAACTCAAATACACTAGACGTTTTAATTTCCTGCTTTGCAGGAAAATTCTCAGCAAGAAAAGAGTGATCAAATTAAGATCCTACATCTGTAGTTTATATAGTATGATTGGTAGCAAAAGCATGTGTTAAAGCAATCTACTGTATGTTGAATCAGTCTGCACATTTCAACATTGGGTTGGTGTTTGTAATACGTTTCAAGGGCAGTGGCGGATCCAGTTTTAACATTGATGTTTGACCGTTTATGCAAATGTAAAATGATGTAAATGTAAATGAAAAAAGTACAAATAGTATAAAAAAATCTTTTGACACTCAATCTAAGTTGAGTCAGTCTGTACATATCAATGTTGGTTTGGTGTTTGTAGCTTTTCAAGAGCTGTGGCAAATCCCCAAATCTCCCATTATAATCTATGAAGTGTTTATGCATATTTAAAATTGTTATAGTTAAACAGTATAATGGTATCAAAAAGATGTATACAAGCACACTATTCCAGATCGATCTGCATGTTTTGAAGTATGAATGGCTTTTCTAGCTATCACATTTCAAGTATGACCCAGATGCAGACAGTGTTGAAGAAACAAACGTTTATTTCTAATACAGGGGCAGGCAAACGACAGGTCAAAGGCAGGCAGGGGTCAATAATCTAGAGAGGGTGCAAAGGGTCCAGAACGGCAGGCAGTCTCAGGGTCAGGACAGGCAGGGGTCAATAATCCAGTTAGGTGGGGCAAGGTACAGAATGGCAGAAGGGTCAGGGCAGGCAGAACGGTCAAAACCGGAAAGGACTAGAAAACAGGTGCAAGAAACAGGCAGGAGCAGGGGAACAAACACTGGTAGGTTTCACAAACAAAATGAACTGGCAACAGACAAACAGAGAACATGGGTATAAATACACAGGGGATAATGGGGAAGATGGGCGACACCTGGAGGGGGGTGGAGACAAGCACAAAGACAGGTGAAACAGATCAGTGTGTGAAAAACAGTTGAAGACTAGTTACGGTCCAAACTTTTACTATGTTAAACTATGGCCATTGAAATGGGATTGGGATTCATGCAACCATTAGCAACCTGAAGACTGTCACGGTTTTCTGATGGAGCGGACCAAAATGCAGCGAGGGTTCCAGTATACATACTTTATTCAGTGCAACTGGCAACAAAAAAAAAGAGAATAATAATAAGTGTGTTGGATTTCTAAAGTTGTTCTTGCTTTCAGCAAGGACACTTAAATATAATTCTTAAACAGAGGGTTGGGCGTAAAGGGTGACTAACTGACCACTTTATTTACATATCTCAATATTCCCTTCCAAAATCAGTCATCAAACTTCTTTTAAAACAAACTTCATTTAAGACAAACTTCATCCTTCTTTGAACAGAGTTAAACTATCCATTTTAAACAAGGTCTGGAAAAACCCCTTCATACTTCTCATACAAATCTGCATCCCAGAACTTCTGAAACGGGTGATTATTATCATGACTACTCCCGACAGTAGCTGCTGCATTGTCTCTAAACAATGCTGATAGATTGAATTTGAAATATACTGGAAGATCCTCAGATCCTCTCTCACTTCCTTTAAAGATTAGATCCGTTGACAGAGTAGATGCTTCACACACCGTGCACGTAGCGTTAACTCTTGGCAGGCTCCCTCCACGACTCAAATGTGTCCACATAGATAATGGTGAAAGAGAAGGGGATCTGAAATCCATTGTGGTAACTGATTTCATATACAACAACAGCCTTGTCGTTTAGGGGCAGCTTGAAACGGAAGTCATCCTCCCACTCAACTCCCAGGAAGTAGTTGATCATGGTGCTGATGAGGGGCATTACCTAGAAGAAGGATCGTCTGCTTGGGCTTCGAGATCTGCTCTCCAATCCTGAGCCTGGCTACTTTCTTCACCAGATCTATTGTTTCCATGGGCATTTCATAAACCAATGGAGACCCAGAGTGCTTCAGTTCACTCTTTTCTTTTACAACTATAGCCAATCGTTTTTTTGTCTTTGGGTGAGTGACAACGATGACTTTTCCACTTGCTGATTCCAGTTTCCCAACAGTCACTGCTGTGAGTTCTGTCACGTGCTGTGGGCTTCTCAGCTTTAGGTGGAATCTTGAAATGCTCCTTCTTTTTTTTTATCCTCCCTCATAAAGGTAAATGCTGGCTCCTTCTTGCTTATTAGGAATGGGGGCCAAAAGGAAACGTGTGTGTTTTTCCTTTTTGCTAGACTCAGAGAAATAGTTTGGTCCGTCACCAAGGTCCATCGTAGAAACTCCCTGGTGGTGAGAATGGAACAACCAGATTCCATTATGCCGTTCCTGACCACTCACTGCTTTCCTCACTGCTTGAGTTCCGGCACCTCTTATAGAATATTGGCATGCGGCACATAAGTATAAAGAGTACTGGCACCCAAAATAAGTGCTGGCACTGCACCTATTTCACTTCAAGCACTGCATACATCACTGACAGTTACAGAGTTTGCACGCTGGGGTTTTACGCTGGAGTGGAACCGTCCACCATTTCTATTGTCTGTGTAATACTGCACAAGCAAAGGACTGTAGTGTGTGGTAGTTAATGATTGAGCAAAGTCATGACATTTGGCACATTCCACTTTGATTAGGGTTCTCTGCCACACTGATGCTATATCAGCCCAGCCAAGAAACAACCTCTAGCCCCATCGGCACTTGTGATCTCAAATGCTTTCATAGGTGTGACTTGTTTGACCAACATGGTGAGAATTCCACAGGGCTATCAGAGGTCAAGGGGAAAACACCAACTGACTGGTCTATATTTGATAAAGTTGTCTATCAGCCAAGATTTATAATCACATGAATCAAACTGCGGTGGGAAGAATCTTGTCACTTAGGGGTCATTAATTATAATGAAGTTAAGTGAATATGTTAGAAAATGTAGCTTTCTTCTTACACGACCACCATACCTTCGTAGGGTGAAACTCAAAATATATCTGACTGAACAACTCAAATAAATGAACAGGTGAAGTGATAAACATACCTGTTGCTTGAGGAGTACCTGTCAACGAAGTAGAATACCAGCGGTAGAGAGGAGAGAGAGACAGGGGATTACTCAGGGATTACTGGACAACATATTGTACCACTTCTGCGAAGAATAGCACAGGCATGAATTGTCAATACAATTATAGAGATCAGTGGAACATCTTTTCTTTCCCATCTTTTTGAAACAGCCAGCCTTAGGAACTGTTCAGCCAGCCTTAACAACTGTTCAGCCAGCCTTAGGAACTGTTCAGCCAGCCTGAGGTACTGTTCAGCCAGCCTTAGGTACTGTTCAGCCAGCCTTAGGTACTGTTCAGCCAGCCTGAGGTACTGTTCAGCCAGCCTTAGGTACTGTTCAGCCAGCCTTAGGTACTGTTCAGCCAGCCTTAGGTACTGTTCAGCCAGCCTTAGGTACTGTTCAGCCAGCCTGAGGTACTGTTCAGCCAGCCTTAGGTACTGTTCAGCCAGCCTTAGGTACTGTTCAGCCAGCCTGAGGTACTGTTCAGCCAGCCTGAGGTACTGTTCAGCCAGCCTTAGGTACTGTTCAGCCAGCCTTAGGTACTGTTCAGCCAGCCTGAGGTACTGTTCAGCCAGCCTGAGGTACTGTTCAGCCAGCCTTAGGTACTGTTCAGCCAGCCTTAGGTACTGTTCAGCCAGCCTGAGGTACTGTTCAGCCAGCCTTAGGTACTGTTCAGCCAGCCTGAGGTACTGTTCAGCCAGCCTGAGGTACTGTTCAGCCAGCCTTAGGTACTGTTCAGCCAGCCTGAGGTACTGTTCAGCCAGCCTGAGGTACTGTTCAGCCAGCCTTAGGTACTGTTCAGCCAGCCTTAGGTACTGTTCAGCCAGCCTTGGATACTGTTCAGCCAGCCTTGGATACTGTTCAGCCAGCCTTAGGTACTGTTCAGCCAGCCTGAGGTACTGTTCAGCCAGCCTGAGGTACTGTTCAGCCAGCCTTAGGTACCTTTCAGCCAGCCTGAGGTACTGTTCAGCCAGCCTGAGGTACTGTTCAGCCAGCCTGAGGTACTGTTCAGCCAGCCTGAGGTACTGTTCAGCCAGCCTGAGGTACTGTTCAGCCAGCCTTAGGTACTGTTCAGCCAGCCTGAGGTACTGTTCAGCCAGCCTGAGGTACTGTTCAGCCAGCCTGAGGTACTGTTCAGCCAGCCTGAGGTACTGTTCAGCGGTTGGCAAGGTAATTTATTATACTGTAGTTCTTGTTCAGCAAATTGAACTTTGATATCGAGAGCCTCGTGCATTTTTATGAAGCTATAACTATATTCCTATATACTGGGTATCAGTCTGTTTAGCTAACATTCCACTCCTTGCACTCCATGTCATTGTGAAACAGACTGTAAATATGTTAGATTGGGCATTGTGTTGCCTATGGTCCACTATTTGAGCCTGCTATGGTTAATACCAAGGCGTCTGCACATTAATGGCATAAAAGTTAGCGTTTAGTAGTTACCCTGAAATTGCAGGGTCGCTGGTTCAAGTCTTGACTCTGATGGTTCCCTCTAAATCGCTACAGCATAATCATCATCAGTATTTCGAAGTGACTGTTGCAGTGTTTAACAAACTTCTTCTAGTCTGTAGGCCCCTTTAAAAAGAGACCTGCCATGTAAATTTCTATAGCCCATCATAATGCATGTAGCTTTACAGTATTTATTTATTTATCCTTTATTTAACTAGACAAGTCAGTTAAGAACAAATTCTTATTTACAATGACGGCCTACTTGTAAAGCCCCCGGCCACACCCTCCTAACCCGGACAACGCTGGGCCAATTGTGCGGCGCCCTATGGGACTCCAGATCACGTCCGGTTGTGATACAGCCCGGAATCAAACACGGGTCTGTAGTGACCCCTATCACACTGCAAAGCAGTGCCTTAGACCGCTGCGCCACTAGGGAGGCCGAGTAAGACCATGTACTCTTTCAGGTCTTCAATGGGGCTCTGCCCTGAACAATAGCCCTGACCGTCATGGGTCAACCTGCCTTTCTTCTATAAAGGAAAGATGTGTGTCTACGGTGTATGTACTATTTACGCACATGAGCTGAGCCATAAGGGAGACTGGGCATCTACCACTCCACTACCACTATCAGATTAGGGGGGCAATGTAACGGTAGTCTGTTCCCCACTTTGGTTCTGAAATCACCCACTAATTAACTTGTCATTTTTGCAGCCAGCCCGGCTATACAGTATACCTACAGTCCTCCTCTAATGTATTTGAACGCTATACTCCAGCATTTTGGATATGAGATCAAATAATAATCTCGGCAGGCTTTTTATTTGAGAGAAAGTGTGGTTTAATTGACCCTAATCACTGTTAATCAATCGACTGCTCTTCCCTCTGTCAGCCTCTACTGTAGCTGACTCGACGGTTAACCTGTCAACTTCTAGTGAATCTTTGTTTTCATTTCAACAATTGACTATCTGTGATGTGCTAGATGGCTTGCTGAAGATTGATGTAAAAAAGAATATCCACTGGGGCTGATATGCTTGATACATTTTTGCTGCAGCTCTCTGCCCCCCTGATTGCTGAATCATTAACCCATATTTTTTACCTGATGATGATATCTGGTACTATCCCCAAGGTTAGGAAGGCGGCCCATGTAATAATAATAATTAGAATCATAATAATCATAAAGGTGGTGACCCTTGTGACCTAAATAACTATCAACCTATTTCTAAGCTGTCTTTCCTAGCTAAAATATTAGAATCCTTGAATAATTCTCAGCAACGATCTTCCTTATCTTTGAAATGTATTCTAAATGTACATCAGTCGGGTTTCAGACCAGGTCATAGCACTATCTCTGCTGCATCCCTAGTTATAAATGATGTGGTTAACTGTATGGATAAAAGGCAACACTGTTCTGCCGTCTTCACTGAACTGTCAAAGGCTTTTGATACTGTTAATCGCCCACTGCTAATTCAGAGGCTTTCCTCCATTGGCCAAGACCAGACTGCATGTAACTGGTTTAAAAATTACTTGACACATAGAACGCAATGTGTATCTACTGATGGTGTTAAATCAGGTTTCCTGGATATTATTAAATGTCCTGTACTTTTTACTGTTTACATTAGAAATATTGACTTGTCTATAAAATAAATGCACCTGCACTTTTTGTCCGATGATACTGTTGTATGTGCTATTGCCCCCACGATTGATAAGGCTCTATCTGAACTACAGTCCGCCTTCATTGTACTACAGAAAACACTTTATTGACCAGAAATTAGAATTGGATGCAGGTAAACCTAAGTATAGAGTATGTTGCTCTCTAGAGTGCATAAAAATAACTGATGATTTAAGCATATGCACTTTGGATGGTGTCCATATTGATCGTGTCGCTGCTTACAAATATCTGGGCATCTGGATAGATGAAAAGCTGTCATTTGAAAAGCATATTGATAAGTTAGGTAAGAAGCTGAGAATAAAAATGGGCTTCATCTATAGAAATAGCTCCTGCCTCTAGCTAAAAACTAGAAAGCAGATTATTCAGTCTACGTTCCTATTGGTCCTAGACTATGGCGACATCATCTATATGAACACAGCTGCCACTTCATTAAAGCCGTTAGATGCAGCTTATCACAGCGCACTGCGCTTTATTACGGGCAACAGTTTTAGTACTCATCACTGCATTCTCTACCACAAAGTAGGTTGGCCCTCTTTGATGTCATGTACAGGTTGATATATTGCTATGTTTTCATTTATAAATCCCTTTTATAAAAAGTCCCACTGTACCGAACATCTTTACTTAACTTTAGACATTAGAGTTACCAGACCTGGTGTCAGGGATGGTTAACTCTGGAAATTCATTTTCTCTCTACTGAGTTAAGTAAATCAGCTTTTAGTTTTCTTGCACCTTATTTGTGAAACAGTCTTCAAAATGTTCTTACATTTGATGTTTTGATGCCTCTAGGGCAGTTTAGAAGGCTTGCATTTTGTATTTTATTGCTGCGTGTATCTTCTGTAATTTACAGTACCAGTCAAAAGTTTGGGAACACCTACTCTTTCTTAATTTTTACTATTTTCTTGATTGTAGAATAATAGTGAAGACATCAAAACTATGAAATAACATATATGGAATCATGTAGTAACAAAAAAAGTGTTAAACAAATCAAAATATATTTTATGTTTTAAATTCTTCAAAGTAGCCAACCTTTGCCTTGATGACAGCTTTGCACACTCAGTGCATTCTCTCAACCAGCTTCACCTGGAATGCTTTTCCAACAGTCTTGAAGGAGTTCCCACATATGCTGAGCACTTGTTGTCTCCTTTTCCTTCACTCTGTGGTCCAACTCATCCCAAACCATCTCAATTGGGTTGAGGTCGGGTGATTGTAGAGGCCAGGTCAATAAATTGTTTTTATTTCAAATCAAATCAAAGTGTATTTGTCACGTGCGCTGAATACAACAGAAATAAAAGCAACCTTACAGTGAAATGCTTACTTACATGCTCTAACCAATAGTGCAAAAAAGGTAATAACAGTAGCGAGGCTATATACAATATTTACCTTGGTTTCACAGTAACCCCCATTTTCTCCAAAACACAATACAATAGAGGAAGGATACTTGTCCACATGATTAAGCATTTATTTCATGTAGCAAAAAATTACATTTGACCAAATGAGCAGTTACTGCCTTTTTGCTTGGTAAGGCAGTATAGCCCTGCGATGCAGTACTTGGGAGGCCCCTAATTTGATGGTATTTTAATACATATCTGATTTAATAAAACACTTTATGTATGTAGTCCCCCCATTTGAAGAAATCATTTTTATTTTTTATTTCACCTTTATTTAACCAGGTAGGCAAGTTGAGAACAAGTTCTCATTTACAACTGTGACCTGGCCAAGATAAAGCAAAGCAATTCGACACATACAACAACACAGAGTTACACATGGAGTGAAACAAACATACAGTCAATAATACAGTAGGAAAAAAACAAATCTATATACAATGTGTGCAAATGAGGTAGGATAAAGAACATAAGGCAATAAATAGGCCATGGTGGCAAAGTAACTACAGTATAGTAATTTAACACTGGAATGGTAAATGTGCAGTAGATGAATGTGCAATCATAAGTATTTGGCCAGACTAACTATTAAGGTATTCAAAAGTTTAGTATTTTGTCCCATATTCCTTGCATGCAATGACTACACCAAGCTTCACTATCAATTGCCCACCCAAAAAGTCATGCTATGGGTGAATATTGAACCGTCACAGAAAAATAATTTGTTTGCAAATGCAACTGGGGCCATGTAAAGAACTGTTAGGCTACTGATTTTGAATCCACATGGTGGCCACCTTATGTGACCATAAAAGTCTGTATGTGACCGGGCACAGTAATTCATTAGGTTGCAAAAGTTACTGGCCTCCCCTATATTACAGAAGGCCCTTCACCATATAAATAATATTTTGATGTATAATTGCAATGGTAATTTGGAACGTTCAGTCAATGAGCATTATGGGTAATGTAGTCCTTCTACCGTTTCCAAATTGGCCTACAAATGCCTAGATAATATGTATTGTGACATCGTTGTGTCTTCGGGTTACGAAGATTCCGAAAACACAAAAACTGGGAAAATAAACAAAAATACAAAACACCGCTGAATATAAAGTGGAAAAGAAGCATGTAACAGAACAACACGCTCCTTATGAGTGTAAAAGGAAGAAAATCGGTGCAAAATCGTAGGAGAAGATAGACACAATCTATTTGTATTTGAACACTGTAATGCTGCACCCTCCTGAATAGACCACTAGTATTGCTGTATAACATGGTGGTTGGCTGGGTGGGAAATTAGAGAGGAGAGATTTCCTCATTGAAAATATTTTTCTGGAGTGTCACACCCTAATCTGTTTCACCTGTCTTTGTGATTGTCTCCACCCCCTCCAGGTGTCACCCATCTTCCCCATTATCCCCTGTGTATTTATACCTGTGTTCTCTGTTTGTCTGTTGCCAGTTCATCTTGTTTGTCAAGTCAACCAGTGTTTTGTCTCAGCTCCTGCTTTTGCCCAGTCTCTCTTATTCTTGCCCTCCTGGTTTTGACCCTGTCCTGTCTCCGAGCCCGCCTGTCTGACCACTCTGCCTGCCCCTGACCCTGAGCCCGCCTGTCTGACCACTCTGCCTGCCCCTGACCTTTAGCCTGCCTGCCGTCCTGTACCTTTGCCCCACCTCTGGATTACCGACATCTGCCTGACCCGACCCTAAGCCTGCCTGCCGTCCGGCACCTTTCCCCCACTACTCTGGTTATCGACCCCTGCCTGCCTTGACCGTCGTTGGCCTGCCCTGTTGCTGTAATAAACATTGTTACTCTGACACAGTCTGCATCTGGGTCTTACCTTCAATTATGATATGGAGGATCATTTGGCTGTTGAATAGAAGGCTCGCTCTACGTCAGAGGAGAACACACAGGAGAGATGATGCTACTGTATATGGGTCATTCCAGCAGTGCCTTTTGGAATTTGCAAAAAAAACTTCAGACAAAACATTTTTTCCCATCTCAAGAGGTGTTTCTTATTGTCCAAGTAGTCTCTCCCTGTTTCAGTCTATTTTCTTCTGTTTTGTGCCTAATGAATATGACCCTGATCTAGTATCTACATATTACGACTGCCTCCAATGCTCTGACAGAGATCATATGGGTTGTTCCACGAATATAGTGCATCCCTTTGATATTTGATGTAGAAATTGTGCACCAGTATTGAATTGTAAAAGCCTGTTATATTATGGGAAGTGCCCTTTAATATAGACCACATGGCACATTCAATAAGTCCGATTTTTTTATATGAATAAAGGCTTGCTAAAGTGCCACAAATCAGCATTTTGACTCCTCATGTTTGTCCAACTTCTAGGAACTAAGTTTTTACCATCAGTATAAAGCCTAGTTACTTTCATTTCTGAAGAGTATTATTTATTTAATGTGATTAATTAACATTTGCCCCTCATTTTAAGGTCAACGCTGTTATGTGAACTGAAATCTCGTTTGAATTATTCCTTCTTAGATAATTTTTTCTAAAGAACCATTGAACATCTAATAGTCCATTTCTTTTTTGCCATTTTCTGGTGTTTTGTGATGGAAAAGTGAAGCTTGCATTCAATTGCCCCTCCCCGTTGTACACAACAAGCTCCCATTCCCCTTGGCACAAGGGGAGTTATATCAGATTTAAGATAAATTTAAACGCTCTTACGTCAAATCTTTTTCTTTTATAGGCACTTATTTGGCGCTTCCTGTAGTAAAAAAGTTGTATTTAAAAAACATTGCACGGTGTGTTCTAATGAATGCGACCCTGCCTTTCAAGTATTTTATTCTTGTTGTCTCTGGTCTTTGGACTTGAGAGGACCCACCAGTCCAGCAGATATGCAGCAGACCTATGTGCATTCAAACGAGCATCATAAATGCCTGATTAGTTACATCAGTGTTTCAGTATGTCATCTTTTACACTGACAGCCTCCAAAAGGCTGTAAAATTAATTAGTGTGTTCCTGAGATTAAATAAAAGAGGGACTCTGTGTGTGTGTGTGTGTGTGTGTGTGTGTGTGTGTGTGTGTGTGTGTGTGTGTGTGTGTGTGTGTGTGTGTGTGTGTGTGTGTGTGTGTGTGTGTGTGTGTGTGTGTGTGTGTGTGTGTGTGTGTGTGTGTGTGTGTGTGTGTGTGTGTGTGTGTGTGTGTGTGTGTGTGTGACTGATGTTGTATTAATGCCTGGCTGAGCCGTCAGAGAGTACAGAAACACACTGGCCCTCTTGAGACCAGTTTCTCCTCTCAGTCAAATTCCACAGTTACTGAGATTGTGATTCATGAAAACAACTCCCTGAAAACGCACAATGAAATCCGTGTATGATCTTAATTAATCACATATAAACATGAAATCAGATCAAAGGGGTTGATTATTGACTTTGATAGTGCTGTACTGATTGTGGAAAAATGAGTGAGATGATTGAAAACATTAATTTAGCTACAAATAGTATATTTCCAGCAGTGCAGAGCAATATGCTGTTTGCTGCATAGCCAATTTTCCTCTGTACTATTGGGGATATATTGTATACTGCATTTGAGTCTTTTAACAACACATTTGTATTACCGTAAAATGTCTCATCTGACATAAACTGACTCACACACACAGGCACAGGCACAGGCACACGCACACACACCTAACCCTTACTCCAGTGAAGCTACAGTATTTAGTGTTCTGCTCTTGTGCTCCTGGATCTTAATGAATGAAGCCCATCAGTGAGTTAGAGCTCAGATCCTGGTCCCTCTTTAGAGCAGCAGGCCCTGCCCCGTTCAATCAATCCCCTGTCATCTCCATCCCCTCTGGCATAGGCTCTCCCTGGGACTTCCACTAATACACCTCCCCCTCAATGGAACTCCCGCTATGGAGCTTACCCCGTGGAGAACACCTGATGACTGATCGTTGACCACAAATGCTGACCTGGCTGTTGAGTCAGACCATAAGCCATTTCTTTAGTTTTACTCTCTCCCTACTTCCAACCTGGCAATACATTAAGCATTGGACCAGAATGAGGTTAGGGTTCGTAGTAACACCTATACCTACAGTGAGGGAAAAAGGTATTTGATCCCCTGCTGATTTTGTACGTTTGCCCACTGACAAAGAAATTATCAGTCTATAATTTGAATGGTAGGTTTATTTGAACAGTGAGAGACAGAATAACAACAACAAAAAATCTTGAAAAACGGAAGGTGAAAAATGTTATGAATTGATTTGCATTTTAATGAGGGAAATAAGTATTTGAACCTTCTGCAAAACATGACTTAGTACTTGGTGGCAAAACCCTTGTTGGCAATCACAGAGGTCAGACGTTTCTTGTAGTTGGCCACCAGGTTTGCACACATCTCAGGAGGGATTTTGTCCCACTCCACTTTGCAGATCTTCTCCAAGTCATTAAGGTTTCGAGGCTGACGTTTGGCAACTCGAACCTTTAGATCCCTCCACAGATTTTCTATGGGATTAAGGTCTGGAGACTGGCTAAGCCACTCCAGGACCTTATTGTGCTTCTTCTTAGGCCACTCCTTTGTTGCCTTGGCCGTGTGTTTTGGGTCATTGTCATGCTGGAATACCCATCCACGACCCATTTTCAATGCCCTGGCTGAGGGAAGGAGGTTCTCACCCAAGATTTGACGGTACATGGCCCCGTCCATCGTCCCTTTGATGCGGTGAAGTTGTCCTGTCCCCTTAGCAGAAAAACACCCCCAAAGCATAATGTTTCCACCTCCATGTTTGAAGGTGGGGATGTTGTTCTTCGGGTCATAGGCACCATTCCTCCTCCTCCAAACACGGCGAGTTGAGTTGATGCCAAAGAGCTCCATTTTGGTCTCATCTGACCACACCACTTTCACCCAGTTGTCCTCTGAATCATTCAGATGTTCATTGGCAAACTTCAGACGGGCATGTATATGTGCTTTCTTGAGCAGGGGGACCTTGCGGGCGCTGCAGGATTTCCGTCCTTCACGGTGTAGTGTGTTACCAATTGTTTTCTTGGTGACTATGGTCCCAGCTGCCTTGAGATCATTGACAAGATCCTCCCGTGTAGTTCTGGGCTGATTCCTCACCGTTCTCATGATCATTGCAACTCCACGAGGTGAGATCTTGCATGGAGCCCCAGGCCAAGGGAGATTGACAGTTCTTCTGTGTTTCTTCCATTTGCGAATAATCGCACCAACTGTTGTCACCTTCTCACCAAGCTGCTTGGCGATGGTCTTGTAGCCCATTCCAGCCTTGAGTAGGTCTACAATATTGTCCCTGACATCCTTGGAGAGCTCTTTGGTCTTGGCCATGGTGGAGAGTTTGAAATCTGATTGATTGATTGCTTCTGTGGACAGGTGTCTTTTATACAGATAACAAGCTGAGATTAGGAGCACTCACTTTAAGAGTGTGCTCCTAATCTCAGCTCGTTACCTTTATAAAAGACACCTGGGAGCCAGAAATCTTTCTGATTGAGAGGGGGTCAAATACTTATTTCCCTCATTAAAATGCAAATCAATTTATAAAATTATTCACGTGCGTTTTTCTGGATTTTTTTGTTGTTATTCTGTCTCTCGCTGTTCAAATAAACCTACCATTAAAATTATAGACTGATCATTTCTTTGTCAGTGGGCAAACGTACAAAACCAGCAGGGGATCAAATACTTTTTTCCCTCACTGTATTTATACAGACACATTGGGGAGTTGTTACTACTCACACTACTCACCCCAAAACCAGCATGTTGTGTAATACAGTATATCTTGTTCACTCACATTCTCTTTCCCCTCTTACACTATAGTCTAGCACCCCTGCATTGGATCAGAACTTCACTTTGCCTTCAAACTGTCCCTACGCAGCTTCTCACCACAGATCCCCAGAACAAGCTCACCACAGGGTAGTGTTTGAATCTCTGCCAGCACAGTCTGACAGCCTTATACAATGCCTTCAGAAAGTATTCAGACCACTTGACTTTTTTTTCACAATTTGTCGTGTTTTACAGCCTGAGTTTACTGGCTCCACACACAATACCCCATAATGTCAAAGTGGAATTATGTTCTTAGAAAGTTTCACAAAAGTTGAATTGTCTTGAGTCAATAAGTATTCAACTCCATTGTTATGGCAACCCTACATACGTTCTGGAGTAAACATGTGCTTAATAAGTCACATAATAAGTTGCATGGACTCACTCTGTGTGCAATAATAGTGTCTAACATGATGTTTGAATGACTACCTCATCTCTGTACCCCACACATACAATTATCTGTAAGGTCCCTCAGTCGAGCAGTGAATTTCAAACACAGATTCATCCACAAAGACCATTGAAGTTTTCCAAAGCTTCGCAAAGAAGGGCACCTTTTGGTAGATACAGGCGTCCTTTTTAACTCAGTTGCCGGAGAGGAAGGAAATCTCTCAGGGATTTCACCATGAGACAATGGTGACTTTAAAACAGTTTCAGAGTTGATTAGCTGTGATAGGGGAAAACTGAGGATGGATTAACAACATTGTACTTACTCCACAATACTAACCTAAATGACAGGGTGAAAAGAATGAAGCCTGTACAGAGTAAAAATATTCTAAAACATGCATCCTGTTTGCAACAAGGCACTAAAGTAAAACTGCAAAAAATGTGGCCAAGAAATGTACTTTATGTCCTGAATACAAAGTGTTATGTTTGGGGGAAATCCAACACAACACATCACTGAGTATCACTCTACATATGTTCAAGCATGGTGGTGGCATCATGTTATGGGTATGCTTGTTGGCAAGGACTAGGGAATTGTGTTAGGGTAAAAAGAAATAGAATAGCTCTAAGCACAGGCAAAATACTAGAGGTAAACCTGATTCAGTCTGCTTTCCAACAGACACTGGCAGACAAATTAACATTTCAGCAGGACAATACCCTAAAACACAAGGCCAAATCTACACTGGAGTTGCTTATGAAGACAACATTGAATGTTCCTGAGTGGCCTAGTTACAGTATGGACTTAAATCAAATGATTATCAACCAACTTGACAGAGCTTGAATAATTTAAAAAAGAATATTGTGCAAATATTGTACATTCCAGGTGTGCTAAGCTCTTAGAGACTTACCCAGAAATGCTCACATCTGTAATCACTGCTAAAGGTGATTATAACATGTATTGACTTAGGAGTGTGAATACTTATGTAAATTAGATATTTCTATATTTTATTTTCAATACATTTTCGAAAATAATTGTGAGAAACCTCCCCCCCACCCCAAATGGAATCCATGTTGAATTCAGGCTGTAACGCAACAACATGTGGAATAAGTCAAGGGGTGTGAATACTCTCTGAAGGCACTGTATGTAATGTAGCTTGAGCATGCCCTGTGGGGTGAAATTCACCTGAGGTGTCTGTTTGTGAGGTGCTGCTGAGAGGGCTACTGTAGTCACATTGTATTACTGTGGGCAGAAGGCATTCTATAGCCGTGGGAGCGTTTGTGTTAAGTTCCTGTCTGCGGTCAAAATTGAAAGACCGCTGAACCGTACATGAACCCGACAGCATCATGTCGTCACTGTGGTGTCAACCTCTCATCAAGCTGGTGACTTCCCTCCATGGCGTGTGATTGCCAGGTGATTTTCACAGACAATGATGTGTTTGACAATGTGTGATCAAGTTGCACTTGTCACCTTTACTGTCATTGGTGAAAGTCCAATATTATGCTAGGTAGGCTAACACTTTATGTTGCTGTTATACCTGTGTCGTAACAGTGTTGTTACATAGTAGTTACATGGTAATGGAGGGGAGTTTTTTTTTGTATTATTACAAAAGGGGAAAAAAGAATGGTCTCACTGCAAACTACACATCCACAGTAGAGCTTCTGGGCAGCATGTATCATTGTACTGTACTCAAAATCAAAATGAATGACATTCTTTTCTCTGTTCTCGGAGTGGATAACCAGTGGAAACTGAACAGATAATGACTCAGTCACTTACCCCACAAAGGGACTAGGAACAATTATTGTAATAGCTACATTAGCGGTAGCATTTGTAAATGAAGATCAGTTAACGGATGTGCAGATTTTTCCTTAAGCGGCACTTTTATTCTCTTCTTCTTCTCTCTTCCCATTCACAGGGTCTCTCTCTCATGGCCTGACCTACATTCTCTAGACCAACCCTCTTCTTCGTTTTAGAGCAAATAAACCCCCATGAATATCCCAGACAGAATAAGACTTGATAACTCTATAAGAGGGATAGGAATAGTTTTCCGTTCATTTTGGGTAGAACTGAAGTCTATGGGGGGAGGTGCTTCAGGGAAATGCAAATGCTGTTTATCACAACAATTGCTTGTAACAATTACTGTTTTATTTCACAGATCCTGAATCTTCAGTAAACAGTAACACAACATGATATGTATGAAGTTGACATAATGCCATCAAACATGAAATCACCCATAAAACTCCTATATTTGACAAAAGTGATATCATCACTGATTCATACCACAGAGGTAGGCATATATCAGTACATCTTACAGTATAATAGCTGTATAGTAACTGCTTGACCTCTTTAGTGATAAATCATATTACTGAGGACGAAGCTGACAATGCAGAAATAATCTACAGCGCCTGCTTCAGTCTTCAGTGGCAGAGAACAACTATTCTCTCTCTCTCTCTCTCTCTCTCTCTCTCTCTCTCTCTCTCTCTCTCTCTCTCTCTCTCTCTCTCTCTCTCTCTCTCTCTCTCTCTCTCTCTCTCTCTCTCTCTCTCTCTCTCTCTCTCTTGATTGATGTGCGATAGAGTGTGCCACTTCATTACTGACTCAGTCTGAGGCACTAAACATCAGAGGACTGGACTCTTAGGCTGGACTGGCTGAAGGTGTCTGGGCAATGACTGCCATCCTTAGATTTGTATCGTGGGTTGAGAGGTGGCAGTGGAAGGATCGTATTCTCAGTCATGTCTGTCTGGTGACCTCACACTGAGACAGGAATAACAGAGAGGAAGAGTAGTGTGATGATGACCAAATAAGGAACCAAGGAGCCATAAAACTCTCCCAAGTATTTCAATAGGAATAAGAAACAAAGGAAGAAGGAAGGATCTGTGTAACCCCGAGCTATGAAAAGCCTGGATGATGCAGTACTGCATCAAAGTTGCAGCATAATTTAACATCAACAGTAAAATTCTAACAAGGACATGCATTATTTAAATACAGCTGTACTACCTTATTCACAAAGATAATGTGCTTCATCCTGATATGTTGAATAAAATGTTGACCATTTTGGACTTCCAGGACTAATAAACCTAATTCTGGAGTAGAAAGTCCTTTGATTGGACAGGGAAGAGAGATGGATTGAAAGAAATGAAGCAATGGAGTAAGAGAGAGACTGACAGAGAGAAAGAGAGACAGAGACAGAGATCGTAGCCCTGAGAAGAGAGAGACATTGAAATAAATAAATACAGTAGCAGTCAAAAGTTTGGACACACCTACTGTACTCATTCCAGGGTTTTTCAAATGTTTTACTATTTTATACATTGTAGAATAATAGTGAAGACATCAAAACTATGAAATAACACACATGGAATCATGTAGTAACCAAAAAAGTGTTAAACAAATCAAAATATATATTATATTTGAGATTCTTTTTTGCCTTGATGACAGCTTTGCAAGCTCTGGCATTCTCTCAACCAGCTTCATGAGGTAGTCACCTGGAATGCATTTCAATTACCAGGTGTGCCTTGCTAAAAGTTAACTTCTTAATGCATTTGAGCCAATCAGTTGTGTTGTGACAAGGTAGGGATGGTATACAGAAGATAGCCATATTTGGTAAAAGACCAAGTCCATATTATGGCAAGAACAGCTCAAATAAGCAAAGAGAAACGACAGTCCATCATTACTTTAAGACATGAATGTCAGTCAATCCGGAAAATGTCAAGAACTTTTAAAGTTTCTTCAAGTGCAGTCGCAAAAACCATCATGCGCTATGATGAAACTGGCTCTCATGAGGACCGCCACAGGAAAGGAAGACCCAGAGTTACCTCTGCTGCAGAGGATAAGTTCATTAGAGTTACCAGCCTCGGAAATTGCAGCCCAAATAAATGCTTCACAGAATTCAAGTAACAGACACATCTCAATATCAACTGTTAAGAGGAGACTGCGTGAATCAGGCCTTCATGGTCGAAATGCTGCAAAGAAAACACTACTAAAGGACAAAATAATAAGAAGAGACTTGCTTGGGCCAAGAAACACGAGCAATGGACATTAGACCTGTGGAAATCTGTAATTTGGTCTGATGAGTCCAAATTTGAGATTTTTGGTTCCAACCGCTGTGTCTTGGTGAGACGCAGAGTAGGTGAACAGATGATCTCTGCATGTGTGGTTCCCATCGTGAAGCATGGAGGAGGAGGTGTGATATGCCATCCCATCTGGTTTGCCCTTAGTGGGACTATCATTTGTTTTTCAACAGGACAATGATCCAACACACCTGTGATTTAGTTCTGCATCAGATAACCTGGCCTCTACAATCATCCGACCTCAACCCAATTAAGATGGTTTGGGATGAGTTGGACCGCAGAGTGAAGGAAAAGGAGACAACAAGTGCTCAGCATATGTGGAAACTCCTTCAAGACTGTTTGAAAAGCATTCCAGGTGCATCTGGTTGAGAGAATGCACTGAGTGTATAAAGCTGTCATCAAGGCAAAGGTTGGCTACTTTGAAGAATCTAAAAGAAAAATGTGTTAAACACTTTTTTGTTTACTACATGATTCCACATGTGTTATTTCATAGTTCACTATTATTCTACAATGTAGAAAATAGTAAAAATAAAGAAAAGCCCTGGAATGAGTAAGAGTTTCCAAACTTTTGACTGGTACTGTATATATATAGAAAGAGAGATAGAAAAATAGAGTGAGCCCTGCTGTGTCGTATCAACCATTCAGCATTCAAAGGAATGCTCCAGACACATTAAAAGCAGTGAATGAAACAACTTCATTTGAGTGGTTTGTCGTATCGACGCTCCTGCCTTTGATCTCGTCATCACTATACACTTTAATGACTTATCTAGGCCTCAATATCCTGCTGTTTATATACCTCCCTAGGCTCCACCATTATACTTCGCAGCGGCTCACCAGAAATGCAGAAATAAAAAACATTTCCCCTCAGGAGGGATATTGGACTTGGTTTTCATTTTGTTTTTGCACCTCCGGGCCAGAGAGCACATTAGAGCTCTTGGATTATTTGGTTTGCTTTTGGAGGCATATGTGTTTGTGTGATTGTGTGTGCGTGTCCGGTTTCACAATGCTACACACTCATGCCCATCTTTTGACACAAAGCATTGGCTGGTAACACTGCCTCTCTTCTATCTGGAGAAAAGGGACTAGAGCTCTCGCGCTCTCCTCCCCGGGGTTGCCGTGGCAACGTGGCTGAGACAGCAAACGTGCGGTACTTCTCTCAGAGGCTGCTGGTGACAGCTAAATAGGACACTAGTTGAGAAAGAAGAAAACACAAGGCAGTGTTAGAGTCCTCTCCAATGCTCATGTCCATGTACTGTGTGCATGCTGCCCGGGAACAAGATTGGGTTTATATGGTGTACATTATTACATTATACATTTACATTTGAGTCATTTAGCATGACGCTCTTATCCAGAGAGACTTACAGTGGTTAGTGCACACACTTTCATTTCTTGCATTCATGGTCTTTCTTGTTCCTCCAAGATGTCGACAGGATTCAATTGTTCCACCCGACTGCGTCAGATACTGGAGCTGAGGAATCATGTACTGGCCCTGACAGAATGACCTATTTGAAATCCATCTGAAATATGAATATATGATTTAGACTACACCAGTGCCCTTTGTGTATTTCATCAGTACTGCAATGAATCATTGAGTCCTCATAACACATTTGAAGTGATCCAGGATCAATCAAGGCAATTGACATCAATTGGAAATACATGAACTGTTTACAATTGTCTTGTTGCAATGTCATTTACTGTATCTAAGGAAAAAACATGGTAGAATACAGACAACTTGAAGTGTATGTTTATCAAACTGAAGGCCATGCACTCTCACACTGGAAAATCTTTTCAAATTTTCTAATCTCAAATGGCATGATGGTTTCAGGGTTTTAAAAAGGGCAGCTATCACTCTGTCCCTTAGCCCCATAAGAGGGCCTATTATTGCTCTGTCACAAAGTTTCATCACAGGGCCTGCTATCGCTCCGCCACAGAACCCCCTCCTTGTCCCTAAGCTCCAGGACAGAGCCCACTACCTGTCCCAGTGCTCCATCATGGAGCTCCATGACAGGGCCTAGTATCTTTCCTTCAGAAGTCCCTTTCTCATTTCATCTTCAGAACTCTAGTCTGTTCCATCAGTTGAGAACGTCTGGTGCATGTATCCGCTAGAAATGGGATCAGTACTGGTACTTCCTGTATATACCCATGTTATTTTTACTCATTATTCACTGTATATTTATTCCTTGTGTCATTATTACTGTTTTTTAAAATTATCTTTATCTCTGCGTTGTTGGAAAAGGACCCATAAGTAAGCTTTTCACTGTTAGTCCACACCTGCTGTTTACGAAGCATGTAACAAATACATTTTGATATCCGTTAGATGTCCCTGAGATATCTTCAGAGGTACATTGATTTCTGCATCTCTTCTAAAGCTGCAGTGGCCAGTGTTACTCCTTGGTTCCCACCAAAGCAGCTCAAACGCTGGCCCCTCTTTTTCGCTCTGTCTCTTCTTTTCTCAGTCTCTCCATCACCGGTCTCTCTCTTTTTTCCCTCAGCACATTCCCTTTGGTCTTCGGGGATGCTGTTTAAGCTGGCGAGGAGCAGGAGCTCTTTCTTTCAATTTAGGTCAACTTTCTGCCCTACTTAAGACCTCCCTCTCCCCCATGATAACTAGGTCACTTCCAACATCACATGCCTGCACACTCATGTGTATCATCTATACAGCAATTCTATATAAAGAGTATAGGATGTTATGGCAGCGAACAATCAGTATGGGCATTGGGGTCATGGATATGCAGAGGGTTGAGCTTGAGCTATTTTTCTGGATCAGTATTATTTATGAATAGTATCTGCTTCTGTGACACAGTGACATGACATCTGTGACAAATGACATCTGTGACATCTGTGACAAATAAATTACATTGCATGTGCCTCTGCGACACAAATAACTGACATCAACATGTACAGTTGAAGACGGAAGTTTACATACACTTAGGTTGGAGTCATGAAAACTCGTTTTTCAACCACTCCACAAATTTCTTGTTAACAAACTATAGTTTTGGCAAGTCGGTTAGGACATCTACTTTGTGCATGACACAAGTCATTTTTCCAACAATTGTTTACAGACAGATGATATCACTTATAATTCACTTATAAATCACAATTCCAGTGGGTCAGAAGCCTTTAAACAGCTTGGAAAATTCCAGAAAATGATGTCATGGCTTTAGAAGCTTCTGATAGGCTAATTGACATCATTTGAGTCAATTGGAGGTGTACCTATGGATGTATTTCTAGGCATACCTTCAAACTCAGTGCCTCTTTGCTTGACATCATGGGAAAATCAAAACAAATCAGCCAAGTCCTCTGAAAAATAATTGTAGACATCAACAAGTTGGGAGCAAATTGGGAGCAATTTCCAAATGCCTGAAGGTACCATGTTCATCTGTACAAACAATAGTACGCAAGTATAAACACCATGAGACAACGCAGCCGTCATTCCGCTCAGGAAGGAGACGCGTTCCGTCTCCTAGAGATGAACGTACTTTGGTGCCAAAAGTGCAAATCAATCCCAGAACAACAGCAAAGGACCTTGTGAAGATGTTGGAGGAAACAGGTACAAAAGTATCTATATCCACAGTAAAACGAGTCCTATATCGACATAACATGAAAGGCCGCTCAGCAAGGAAGAAGCCAATGCTCTAAAACCGCCATAAAAAAGCCAGACTACGGTTTGCAACTGCACATGGGGACAAAGATCGTACTTTTTGGAGCAATGTCCTCTGGTCTGAGGAAACAGAAATAGAACTGTTTGGCCATAATGACCATCGATATGTTTGTAGGAAAAAGGGGGAGGCTTGCAAGCCAAAGAACACCCTCCCAACCGTGAAGCACGGGGGTGGCAGCATCATGTTGTGGGGGTGCTTTGCTGCAGGAGGGACTGGTGCACTTCACAAAATAGATGGCATCATGAGGAATTAAAATGATGTGGATATATTTAAGCAACATCTCAAGACATCAGTCAGGAAGTTAAAACTTGGTTGCAAATGGGTCTTCCAAATGGACAATTACCCCAAGCATACTTCCAAAGTTGTGGCAAAATGGCTTAAGGACAACAAAGTCAAGGTATTGGAGTGGCCATCACAAAGCCCTGACCTCAATCCTATAGAACATTTGTGGGCAGAACTGAAAAAGCGTATGCGAACAAGGAGGCCTACAAACCTGACTCAGTTACACCAGCTCTGTCAGGAGGAATGGACCAAAATTCACCCAACTTATTGTGGGAAGCTTGTGGAAGGCTACCCGAAACGTTTGACCCAAGTTAAACAATTTAAAGGCAATGCTACCAAATACTAATTGAGTGTATGTACACTTCTGACCCACTGGGAATGTGATGAAAGAAATGAAAGCTGAAATAAATAATTCTCTCTACTATTATTCTGACATTTCACAAGTGGTGATCCTAACTGACCCAAGACAGGGAATTTTTACTAGGATTAAATGCCGGAATTGTGAAAAACTGAGTTTAAATGTATTTGGCTAAGGTGTATGTAAACTTCCTGTAAATTTGTGATACTGAATTGACAATATGCCTCTGTGACACACGATCTACCTCTACCAAAGAATTACATCAACATATGATTCTGTGGACACAGAGAAATGACATATACCATTACATCACAATGTATACATGCAATACAAAGATGACATCACTATGCATCTCTGTGACAGATGAGACAGAAAAATATATCACCATCAACAAACCCTTCTCCAGTTTGATAATCAAACCTTTATTTCAATATTTAGACATAGTCAACTCCATAGAATGGTGAAATACAGAGTGTATTTAGAATGTGAAATACAGAGTATGTCTGGTGCTATCATTATACACAATGATTGGAATTCACCCTCTAAATAGAAGTCTCTTCTGACTGAGACTTCTGTTTCGTTAGCCACAAAGCTATCCACCAATCACTACATCTATTCTGAATGTGCACAGGCCAACGTTCAAGATGTATAATATAGCCAACGGACAGTTCGACCATAGAAATAGAATGACTAGACGATATTTCTATAAATTAAATTTCTATGCTCTCAACTCCATACAAATACATCCTCAGTCTATTAAACATCAAATATCTTCTTCTGCCAAACATGATTTATTTCTGTAGATATGTTTTCCTACCTACTCTACACTGTAACAACATTTTCTGCATGGCAAAGTTACAAATATTGTATTTACAGTGATAGAAAGAATTACGAGTTAATCAATTGGTTGATTGATTGATAAATTGAGTAGGTATAAATCAAGGTACCAGCCATAACCTTCAAAAGGTGTCATATACAAAAAATAAGCCTTTAGATACAGTACATATCAAAATGACCATGCAGATATGACCACAGTTTAAAGCCATCATGGAAGTATACAGGCAAATATAAAACTTTTTCCCCTTAAGTTGTCGCCTCCAATATCCCCTTTCGAGACATAGAAAATATGTATAATATTTATATAATATCAATTCAGTTTCAATTAAAAGAAAAACACACAAGAAAACGTGATTATTGATGGAAATGACTAACAATATCTTCATTTAATACATCTAGTCTTATGTTCATATTATTGTGTACAAACACAAACAAACTGAATACATTCCTTATCTTGGCAATCCAAATGCAACTGACATATCGTGTTGTAGATAGATCACGTCTCAAGTTACTTCATGAGGAGATAGTGTTCTATGCACATAACACTCATGTCAGGGGTCTCAAACTGGCGGCCCACGGGCCACAAACATATTTCATGTGGTCTAACCTTAATTTAACCTGGTTGAAGACGAGAGAAGAGAACGTGGTCCCCGGCTAAATGGCTTTGAGACCCCCTGCTGTATATGTATAGTAAGCTCTTGGCACAGTTTTGTAAAGGTATCAGCGTACTATACTATATGTGCCATACACGCCCTACTTACATTCAGAGATTGTTGAATGGTTCTACCTTTGTACACAACAAACTGGATATAAATCATTGATTATTTGTCATTGAGCAATTATCTTGTTCAGTGGCAGCATATCACACACATGTGGATCCTATGTGACAGTGCCACTAACTAGTGGTAGTGAAAGTAATGTTATTGTTTCACTTACGTACTTTAGATCAAGGTTGTAACAGTTTTCATATTCATTTTTATTTGAAATTCAGTTTAGTTTCAGTTCGTTTTCAGACCTGATTTGTTAGTTTTGATTTAGTTTCACTTGTATAAAAATATTGATCTTTTTGTTTTGATATTATTTAGTGCTGGATTCAATCCGTATCGCCAGAGTATCGCCGAAGATCCGCATTAAAATGTAAAGGTCATTTCCGATTGAGCCGACATGCGCAACGTTTACAGTGAATGCAGTCTCTGCGCCGGCCAGAGCGTTGCCTTAAATTGTCAATCACGCTATATAGCGGATCTTCAGCGCTATGGATTTAATAGAGCCCTTAGTTTCAGTTTCAGTGTTAGGGACAGACAGCATGCATGGGGAGGCTAGGAGCCGTTTGTGTTGCATAGGTTTTTGGGATGTTGTCTTCTTGCAACTGGGAGGCAGTTATACATAAGGTGACTTTTAAGGTCATAGGTTAGGTTAGGCTTAAATTATTAAATGCAATGATTATAAATGATTAAGTCAATCTCAATTTTAAAAGGAATAGCGAAAGATATGGAATAGCAAAACATATGGTGATAGGAAACTTTCTCGAGAGTATGTTTACACCAGTGATTTTTAGATTTAATAGTACTGTACATGTAAGAAGAATCAAATGATCTACCTAGACAAAATTATGTCTGAGTGTTGGAGTGTGCTCCTGGCTATCCATAAATAAAAATAAGTAAAAAATGGTGCCGTCTGGTTAGCTTAATATAAGAAATTTGAAATTATTTATACTTTTACTTTTGATACTTAAGTATATTTTAGCAATTACATTTACTTTTGATACTTAAGTATATTTAAAACCAAACACTTTCAGACTTTTACTCAAATTGAATTTTACTGGGTGACTTTCACTTTTACAGTCATTTTTAGAGTAATTTTCTATTAAGGTAGGTATCTTTACTTTTACTCAAATATGACTACTGGGTACTTTTTCCACCACTGCAAAATTGTTTTTCTCAAAGTTGTCAGAATTCCACACGAGTCCACTTACAGTACATGTGTAACAACGTAAACATTACGGCTATTCGATCAAATACGCCTCACACAGCAAATTAGCAATTCAAATTTGTTTTGACCAAATTTGACAGCTTCATACAAAAAAATCCCCACTTCTGCTTCTGGCTGTATTTTCAAATGGACAGATTTTGGGGTAGATTCAAGCCTCTCGCTTCCCCTATCCTCTCTGTAGCGATTCACAAGCTAGGCCTATTTGAAACGTCGCCATCTCCTGGACGCATTCACCAACCAGATTCAAACGCTTGAAAACCGCATTGAACACCCAATTTGTTTATAAAAATTAAAAATATAAAACTGGACATAATTCATGATGGTTTATTTTAGTTCGTTTTGGAGTCAAAGATAATAGTTTCAGTATAGTTTTAGTTTTTCAAACAGGTTTGTTAACTATTTTATTTTACTAAATTGTTTTTTCATGATTAGTTTTAGTTTCAGTTTTAGTTTACTATAATAAACTTGCTTTCGATACCGATTATGACTCACTTGTTTACTATTCCTCTTGTGGGAGGGAGACGGATGGTATTGGCATTATACAACCTCTTCTCTCAAGCCTTGATTATACCTGGCGCTAACATGCGTTCTTTGTACTGATCTTGCCCACACTCTGATTGAGCCCACATTTTCAGAAATGCGTCTAATGTGGTACTAAAATGTCTCGAAGGCTGCATTTACACAGGTAGCCCAATTCTGATAATTGTTTCACAAATTGGTCTTTTGACAAATCAGATCAGATCATGTGAAAAGCTTAATTCGTCCACTGTGTCTGCATTGGTACCAGATTTCCTGGTTCCTCCCTGTATGTAAATTATTTGACTGCTATTCTTTCAAAATAATATTTATTTATTTTAAGACACATATTGATCTGTCAATGATTTTAAAGGGCGAGATAACGATGATTTAAATGGTTGCACTGTCCACATCTGTCTACACTTGTGTGCCTGACTACCTCTGTGTACCTCACTACCCCCCGGATGTGGCCTGAAAGATCTGATTACAATCCAATCACAATGCATCTTTTAATCGTCTACACCTGTCTGTGGGCACAGTCAGAATGTGAACAAGATCAGGAAAGGACGCATGTTAGAACCAGGTATAAACAGGGCTTCAGTCGTGACTCGTACATGGTACATTATAGCCCAAGGGAGACTAATGTGTGATTTAATTTAATCTAACAGTACAACCAAAGTCCCCAGCACAGGCTTGGCTGTCACATTGTCCAATCTGGAAAATCAAACCGGATAATTAGACCAATTAGTGTGCGCATAGCAATGGATTGGGAAGAGAAGCCTCTCTCTCTTCCATTTTATGGCATTCATCAATAGATACATTTACTTGAAAATGAAATGAGTGCAAAGTAAGTAGCATTCACAACTTGTACAGCAGTTATAGATTTTAGTTGAAAAAGGGGACTTCACAATTCAGGTGGCTATATGAGCTGATAGGAAAAAGGTTACTTCATCAAAATGTGGCTAACAGCGAATACTTATTACCATACTTCTTTTAATGGCAACAAAGGACACAAAGACTCAAAGTCCTTCTTGAATTTCTAGAACTCCTAGTAAGCAATTATTTTACATAGTTAACCCACTGCCCCTACTAATCAATTATCTTACATACTGTATCCACTGCCCCTGGTTGTCTATTAATATACAGTATTTGCTACTGTATACCCCTCTGATCTAAAAAAAAAACCATGCCATACTGTTTTCCAGAAATCCCGGTTGTAAGAATCCCGGTGTCTGGAGGCAATTCATTCAGGACTTCTGAAAAACATGGGAGAGTTCCTGGAATTTTTGCAACCCCAGTGATAATATTTGGTGATTTCTCAAAACATTTCTCTTTAATAAATAAAATCAATGCATATCCTGCTAAAGTTCCAAAAACAACAACTTAGAATAAACACATCTCTGGTAAAATAGACTATCAATAATTAGCAAAAAGCAAAATGAGGACATGTGAATATTGTTGCCATATGTACAGTACATAGCAAAAAATAGAAACATTTATTTTCACAATATGTATGAAAGTTGTATTATGAAAAGCACCTCTAAAGTTGCTATGCATTTACTATGCAGTTGCTATGCAGTGTAACACACTATGACAGTCACATTACACAGGGATATTTATATGCCGAGAAAGAGAACAGATCGTCAATGGAAAAAGCCTACAAAACATAATGTCTATCAACTTTGGGTGCGTTCGTAAATTCACTCTGGCTATATACTCCGATTTCAGAGCACTCTCGTCTGAGTGTGCCAGAGCGCAGAATAACTGATGAATTTACGAACGCTCAACACCCGTTGAATATGGCCGGTATCAGTAAACATAGGCAAAAAAGCGTAATAAAATACTTGCCAGCAGCACAGTTACAGTCACCAACGCTCTTGATAACATAAATGCAGCCTAACCAGCTCTGCTAGGGTGAGTAAAATGGTCAGAGTGAGCTGTTCTCTCATTTATGTCTGGTAGTAGCTAGCAAGCTAGCTAACTTTAGCCAGTTAGCTTGGGTGCTTGACTGCCATTGGGAGGGCAGAACGCTTGAATCAACCCTACTCCTCGGCCAGAGCATCCAGTGTGCGCTCTGAACACTCCGAGAGCGAAACCCTCTGAATTTACCAACAGACAATCTGACAACGCCCAGAATTTACGAACGCCCAGAGCACACT